>CM062926.1:46822890-49322890 GCA_031878705.1 Tapirus indicus | reverse complement strand
GCCTCTCCCAAACTTGAATGTGAGCTCAACGAAGAGGATTGTTATTGCTCACTTTTGTACTGCTAGTGCCTAGCATGTTGCTTAGAACACAATAGGTACACAGAATGTCTTCTCACTTAGCCAATGAATGCTTTAACTATTGCACTAAGAGCTGGAAACTGTTGGCGTTCAAGCAGTCTTTCAATAAAAATTCCTTAATGGTAAAACATCTTTTTAGGATATTTTCATTCTGAATCATTGCATTGTTTAACTCTTAGGAGCCCAAAAGGAACTAACACTAATATTGAACTGGTTTGCCCCCTAAATACAAGAACCTTTTATATTATAAAAGTGAGAATACTGTAGAAGAACTTAAGTATTGTTTTTGCAAAATTCAGAATAAAACACAGCTTCCTTGGTCTTGCTGCCTCCTTTATTACTGTTACTCCAGACACTGTGTATTTTGCTTAAATTTTCTAATAAGCTCAGTAGGACATCTGCTATTTGGTTCCCATGCTGACTCACGTCTGATGTGTTTGTTGGGCAGAGAAGATAGAAAGATTTAGTAATATTTTTAGAGAAAAGAAAAGTTTAGCAGTTTCTATGGACTTCATGATTTAATAGTAATAATGACTTTTATTTATATAGTGATATTACCTTTTCCAAGCACATTTTTTTTTCTCTTCACAGCTAAGTTTCTTAAGAGTGGTTTATATTCCTCATATCTGTTTTCTCATCTTTTATTCACTCTTTGACCCATTGAAATCTGATGTCTATTCTACCATTCCACCAAAAGTGCTCTGGATAAGGTTAAATGTGACTTATTTATTGCTAAACTTAATGAACAGACTTTATTTGATTAATTAATTATCAGTTAATTAATATTGCATGCAATTATTGGTCTTCTGTGTACATAGCATGCATTAAAGTATTTCATGGTGTATGAGGCATTTTGAATCATAATCTTATCCCTCAAAGAACTTATGGACAAGTTAATAGACATAAAAAACTACAGAACTAAGTTACTAAAGTCAAAATGTGATGACTATAATAAAAGAGGTAAAGAAAAACATGTGAGGAAGAAGAGGTCAGCTTTATTTGGGGAAATCAGGAAGAAAAGTTGAGGAAAGAGATAACATTTTATTTATTTATTTATTTGTGAGGAAGATTAGCCCTGAGCTAATATCTATTGCCAATCCTCCTCTTTTTTGCTGAGGAAGACTGTCCCTGGGCTGACATCCATGCCCATCTTCCTCTACATTATATGGGAGGCCACCATAGCATGGCTTGACAAGCGGTTCATCAGTCTGCACCCAGGATTTGAACCTGCAAACCCTGGGCCACCAAAGCGGAGCATGGGAACTTAACCGTTATGCCACCAGGCCGGCCCCAAGAGATAACATTTTAGACAACTATGGAAGAATGTGTAATGATTGGGAATGGCAGGGAGGGAATAACATTAGCATTTTACCAATCTTTTTGCAGAAGTTCAAGGGTAACATTCTAGCTTTGATTTTAGGATTCTCCTGGAGTGATGCAATGGCTAGGATGAAAGAGAAGATATTCTGAATTTAATTGCACTCCCCAAAGACAACAAACATTTAATTTTATTTAATCCTTTCCCTTGGATTTTTGTTCTAGAAGGCTTGTCTTGTGACCATAATCTTGTTGAGATAGAAGAAAATTTCCAAAAGAGCTCTTTGTTCTCTTATATAACGTAGAAAATGCTGAAGTTACAAACTCCCCCTGCTATGGCACCTCTTTACTGCTGAGAAGGTAAAAGTTAGTCCCCCAAGTTGGGCACAGTTGAAGATATTTGTTTACTATTCATTTACTGTGTGAAAGAGAGGGGACTAATCCTGGAAGTCAAAGGCTCTGCACTCTGCTGATTGGGAGGTGCAGGGGATCCAGGTCTGAATGCCGACCAAAGCTCCCTAAATGGTAATAATGATTACTTTATTGGGCTCATCAATTATCTGCCTTAAATGTGAACTCCTTGCAGGTCATAAATGTTGGAACACCCCTCAGAACAGAAAAAATTGAGAACAGAAGGAATGGGTGACCAGGGAGCTATAGTCAAAATTCCTGATAGTCAGATCCTAGAACCTTATAATAGTGTAGGGTGGCTTGGGGGACTACTGTCACTAATAGCTGAACTAGATGAAGTAGTCTGTTCCAGGGTATCCAGGGAACTATAGTGCAGTGGATTTTATGTGTGCATTTCTGTCTTTACAATGGTTTATGACTCTGGCCATAGAGAAAATTTATTGAAGGCATTTGTCAACAATTGCAGAGCAGAAATTGTTATGCTTACATGAGGAGTTCCTCCAGTGTTTATTTCTATGTAGTCTATGTGTTCATGGAAATATATGTATATAGAACTGGACATTTCTATGGCACTTTTGGGGGTCTTGTTTCCTGATTTATTTCAACTGGAAAACTAGCGGTGAGGAGAGCTCCAAAAATCTCTCAGGAGGGAATCATGGCTGTCTATTTTGGTGTTCCATAAATTTAGGGTTTGGATCACATTTTCAGCTGGCAGTTTTGCAAAGAGAATTATTCTACAAAACATAAATGTCACCATTAAAAATGAAAGCATAAGACTGAATGACATTAGCAGAGATAATGTTGAGTCTTTCCATTGGTGGGGAACTCCACGTTAGGTAAGAAATAATCTCCAAGATGTTTATGTTTGGTTCTAGTTGAGGAGGAGGAGGGGGCAGTGAAACTTGTCAGAAATGTTAGTCAACTGATCTGTGACAGTGATGAACCCCAAGGTCCATTTGCATAATTTATAATGTATACCCAGTTTACTTGGGAGTCGGGGGTGAGCCAAATGTCCAGCCTGAGGAGTTTGTTGTAATGGCCAAGAGATAAAACAAAGAGTGAAAAAAATCAGGAAGCCAAATCCAATAAAAGGAGACACAAAGAGGGGCAATTCACACTTGTTAATGGCTATTGGGTTGATTCTTATTGGATATGGGAATGGGGAGCCAGATTGAGCGATTGATTGGCATAAGCTAGACAATAACTTCACTTACTTATCAATTCTAATCTCTCCTTACATCTCTCTGGCTTTAGACAATACCTCATGAATGAATGAGAATAATGAAGTACTTCATTATTTAAATGGGAAGATAAATTGAAAATGTAAAGCAAGGGCTTTCCAGATGAGATTGACATATATTCATGGTTTTCTTAATTACCATCTTCATGATTCCTTCAACATGTTGTTTAGTTGGTGTATTATGTGACATGCTTCTAGATAGGTGGGATACACACAGTGTGTTATACGGTAGTTGACCTAAAATGAAATTGAATGTAGATATTTGTGGGTTTTTTTTTTTTTTTTTTTGTGGGGAAGACCAGCCCTGAGCTAACATCCGTTGCCAATCGCCCCCTTTTTGCTGAGGAAGACTGGCCCTGGGCTCACATCCGTGCCCATCCTCCGTGGGTTTTTTTCATAAAATTGCATTTTATTGCTACTTGAGAGTTCATAGTACTATTGTTGGGCTCTTTTAAGCAGTGCCTGAAATGATTCCTGTTGAAAGAGTGAAAACTCTTTCACTTTTTGCTATACTAATGGAGTTACAATGCTTAGAAAGATAAAAGGATCTGTCTTTTATTGATATAGCACAGTGGTTTAGAGTAGGTATTCTGGATGTAGTCAGACTTGCCTCTTCTGCCACCTACCAAGGTCCATGGCTCTTGCAGAATTGTGTATTTCAGCAGGAGAAAAACCCACACACTTAGCTCACATACAACTCTGGTATTCTCCTGCAAACAATGATTATTTTAGGTGTGTATCCTACTCCTGCAGAATCCAGGAAAAGATATTACGAAAGTAATGTTTATAATAGGACACATAGGATAAGGAAGTTCTGGCTTACGTCTATCTACAATCCCTTCCAAGTGAACTTGTCATAGGCTGCAGAGCCTCAAATATAAGCATGCTGGCATCTTGAGGCTAGCTGGCAGAGATAGGCACATGGCTCTGTGATATGGAAAAAGAGCAGCAATAGGGTTGTGGTTGTCATTAGGGCTATTCACTGCAATTCTGATTCCACTCCTCTTTGGGCACATAGTGAAAGTCACTTCCTTATTACCTAAACTTGGGTGTGACCATGAACTGGCTTTGGCCAATGAAATGTAAGTAGAGGTGATATGTGCCATTACTGGGCAGAAACCTTTAAGTGAGAGCATGATTTGCCATATTTCCTTCTCTCTGCCATATTGATTATGGAAGCTCATATCAAGATGGAGCCTCCATCAGCCTGAGTTCTCTTAAGTGGAAAGAAACTCCCTGTCAACCTAGTATTGACATATAGCATCGAGAAATAAATCTTCATTATTTTAAGCCACTGAGATTTTTGAGGTTATTTATTATTGCAGCATAATCTTGACTATTTTGACTGATACACATCCTTTCTGGGAAAGATCAATTCTTAAAGACAGTGAACGCCAGGACTCGGCTAGTGACATCCACTTGGGTGAATTCAGCAACCTATCTGAAGCCAAGCAGATATCATTTATGGAAAAAGAGGCAGCAGTCAGGAATTAGATGAGGCCCTTAAGTTCTAAGTCACTGAAATTGACAATCTGAAACTGTGTTCCAGTTCTAGCAAAAATTGTATATGACTCAGTGGACAGATCAAGCAGAAGACTGGGATGTACACAGTGGGTGTTAAGATGAGGAGGTGGCTTCCTCCATGGTTATGTAGAAACTTGAATTTTCTATAGTACATTCCATATATCAAGGAAACAGCCTAATATCCTTTCAGATATGATTCTTGTTGACTAAGGCCCTAAGCTTGCAATTGGCAGGTCACCCTTGTGACCAGCTGGTTAGGGCTAGAGCAGACAAGGCCCGAAACAAATAACAATTGTTAGTAAAGTCTATCTAACAATGTGACAATGTTTTTTCTAAAGGGATGTTTTCATTAAGCCAATTCTAGCTTTCTATTTCCCTGATCAAAGAATAGTTGTTCAAGAAACACTATAGTTAAATTTTCTAAAGTTTGTGGCCATCTGCCTTACCTTTTGGTGAGGAGGGTGGAAAAGACTCACTCCTAATTTTCCACAAATTGTGGAATCCGAAAATAACATTTTTTTAAATATAATTATCACTAGTTTGGGTTAAATCTGAAATTGGTCCTTTGGATTAAATTGCCTAAAATTTCTAGTTCACTATGATTCACTGTAGAGTGTTTCCTGAGTATATCTAAACATTTAAAAAAAATCCCACCATGTGAAAAACTATGATGAAATTTTGCAGCTGTTTTCATACTAAACGTATTGAACAAAACATATCCCAATTAGAATAATTGCATATGAGTTTATCCTTATTAAATGATATTTATAACTTCCTAACATTTGGCTAAAATTTTTTAATCTCTGTCTTCTATGGTTGTACATTCCAATTGAATGTATTAAGACACAGCAGATTTAACAAAATTATTAAAAATCTCTATATATGAAATATATTTTAAAATTACTATGGTTTTTATTTTCTTGATTTGTGAAATGATAATGTAACAGAAAGGGAAAACAATACCCAAAATGACACTTGGGTCATATATTTTGTTCTGAACAGTTGATTTTTCTTTGGACTTAGAGTTTGATATAATGATAGGTTGGGAGACATGGAAAGGGAGTATACAGTGTATACTAGTCACCATTTTCTCCTTTTTATTTGTAAAATTCAACATTGGAAAAAGATTTTAAATACATTCTGGCCACTTACCTATAGATGGTAATGACAATGTCTTTTTTGCATCCTAACTGGCATCCAAATAGTTTTGAAGAACTATGGAAAAGGAATGAAATCTCATGTGGCCACAGTGGTTACAATCTGGCCACCCATGCTCTCTTTGTGGGAGACATGTAAATATTGGCTCTCATTGTGCCCAATTAAGAGTCCTTGGAGTATTGATGGTACTTTCCATACTGTATAGTTCTCCGATTTCAGTGAGGAACTCTGTCTGAACTCTTGTACCCTACCCCTTTGGATCCTCCCATGGCCCCCAAACCCATTCTACCTGGACTACCCAGATAATTTAGTTTGGAGGTTCCTCAGATATCTAGTACCAAGTACTATCTAAGAAAGAAGAGCTTAGCCAATCCTACTGATGTAGGATGTTCATTTCTTCAGAGATTATCAAACTGCTAACTACTTGTTGAAATGTTCATTGGCTTGTTCACTGGGTCATATACTCTGTATTGTTTTTACTTCATTAATTTCTTCCCTCCTTGTAATTATTTTCTCCTCTATATTTTATTTGAGTTTATTTTATCCTTCTTTTTATAACTCCTTGAGATCAACATTTAGTTTATTAATTATTAATTTTATGCCTTTCTGCATTTCTAATATGTACATTTAAATATATACAGTTCCCTCTAAATACTGATTTAGGTGCATCCCACAAATTTGATATTTTTATTATTTTTGAATATACAATGTTTAAAAATTTTAATATAGATTCTTCTTTAATTTGTGGATTATTCAAAGCATCACTGTCCAATAAAAATATAATATGTCATGATACCAGCCACATTTGTGATTTAAAAATTTAACTTTTGAATCACAGGATTTCTTGGTTCTTTGTGTTCAGTGTGATGCCTTGATACGGCTACCCCAGATTTTTGGACACAGACTTTGTCTGGTTCTTATTGGCTCCATCTCCTTGTCCATGATTTTGTGATTCCTCTAATACTCCTGCCGTTAACCTTTCTGGTTTCAGACTATCTGATCTTGCTACTGTCTAGTCCTTACCTTCACTGTGCTACTAGAACTATCACCCTCTGAAACTCAACCATTCTCAAACATTTGGGCTACTGTGCAGAATGTTTAGATCCATTTTCTATTTTAGAACAGAAAATATATATTTTTAAAATAGTATATTAATTTAATTATGTCACCAAACTTATTGGTTTATTCCTTCTTGCGCTAGAGTTTATCTGTAATGTTCTTGGCCCACTCATAAAGCTTCCTGAAAGCTTCATGAAGTTCAATATTATGAACATGGCATTTTATCAGCAGAATATATTTCTGATGAGTAAAAAATATTGGTCTTCAAAAATACATATGAGACATACACACTCAGCCTAGGCCACCTCTAATATTTTATAATAAATATTGGAAAATAATGTCCTCCATTAAATCAAGCCTACTGGATCTCTTATTTTCAACTATGATATGTTCATCCTAGTCATACCGATGTGACAATGGGGCTGGAGATTCTGCAGAAACTTTATTTATAAATATTTATGATTTGTTCTGTCTATGATGTCATTTGAGGCAGAGAGGTAACTATTTGGGAAATTGAACTGGCGTGCACTAACTACTAATTTGTCCCAGGAAATAAAAAAGCATATATGGCCTCACAGAAAATATGGTTAAAAATAAAAAAGAAAGGAAAAAAGAAACCATTTTCTTGCTTTGGTGCAACATCTAATAACTATTGTATTTGAAAACTTCTTTATATATCCTAAACTTTCTCCTAGCTTACAGAAGAGTCAATCTCTTGGTTGGCTGTTACTGAAGAATTTCTTAAATATCCATAGAGAATGTCAATCCTTTACCATACGGATGTAAAAATCTGCAATCTTAAATCAGGCAACAGGTCCTTTTCCAGCATTTACAGGTGTTTTGACTGCAAGCACTATCCAGGAAGAAATAAAATTTAGTATCAGAATGAGAATGAATTGTGGTAAAAAAAAAAAAATCCAGGTGAGAGAGAGAGAAAGATTTCTTTTGGACCAAAAAAAAGTATAAACTGGCTAGAATCAGAGGAGTTGAGAGTATCCCTTTAAACTGTGGTACTGCAATTGATCTCTGTATGTTTTCTGGTATTCGTCCCTTTGGAAGGAGAATGAGAGCCAAGATCATTGGCTGTGCTGTGAAGCTGTCACATCTCAGTGCTGAAAAGGCACAGTGCAAGTGAACTGAAACAGTCCTTAGCTTTCTATTTCATATCGCCGGGAGCTTTGACAATGATGAACCAAGTGAATGCTTTATTTAGGGCTAAGTGAGATACAGAACCCACCAATCTGACAGCGTTTCAGCCTCCGGAGTGAGAAAGCAGCAGAAGCAACAGCAGCAGAAGCAACAGCAGTAGCAACAGCAAAAGCAGCAGCTCCTGCTGAAGTCCAGTAAAGAAGACTTGATCTCTAGTTCATCCTGGAACTCCACCTGGGATCGTGCACTGTCCAGGGTCCTGAAACATGAACCAAACTGCCAGCGTGTCCCATCACATCAAGTGTCAGCCCTCGAAAACAATTAAGGTAGGACCCAGATTTTCTCTCTTCTCTCTACTTCTGCATATGTATCTTCACTCATCTACCTAGCACATGGACACTGGTATGGCAGGACACTGACAGTGGAGATATCTAGTTGGTTTCAGTTTGAATTAAAAGATGGATCTGAGTGAAGTGTTTGGTTCTGTATGCATGTGTGTGTAGACAGAGTAGTTTCCACTTAACTATTCTTTTACCTTGATGACTTCTGCTTTTTTTTTAACTGAGAATCTATCAGTGCTATATTTCAGGAAGAAAGTTTAGTGGGCTTCTAGAAGAGTTTCTAGTCCATGTCAGTTTTCTTGGTGGAACTGGTGAAGAATTTAGAAACTGCTGGAAACAAATAATATTAAATTAAATACAAATATGATAACAGTATTTCGTTGTCATATGGATTTGGAACTTCTTATCCTTTCCAAAGAAATGCACATCCTTCATTGTGAACGTTGAACTGGTGGTTATACTAAAGTGGCTATAGTGAGTGAGTCTAAAACATATGTTCTTGTGTATGCTATCATATAACTCTTAACCAGTGAGGTAATTGGAGATACTCTTTAATTCAGGTGTTTGTTTTAAATTTGAGGTTTTTCTGATATGGTTAAAGGAAAAGGACCGGGCTCAAAATTTTACTATTCTGTTTTACTTTGAAGTAATGTTTATGTCATTTTCATTGTTCCTATTTGGGATGTTTTTACTTGCAAGTACACTTATAAATAAGTAGAATTTCAGTGAAGGATTTACTCTCTCTTGCCATTTGTCTATATTAGCTTATTATCTGTGTGGCTACTTTGCATCTTGGGAGAAAGTGATGGATTCCTCTGGAACTCTTTTATGGAAAAAACTGATAACCTAGTGGATTATCTTTAGTTACTGTAATCTCTAATTCACATACAATTGCATACCTTTTACTGAGTTTCCAAAATTTGAGAGGACTGTTTTTTTATGATTACATTACTTTTTGATTTATATCTCAGGCTTTTGAAAATACTACATAGGCTGTAATTACAAAATCAATATAATTCTTAGCAATAAGTCTCTTTTTGGTGGACTTACCTACCTTTTGTCAGAGTCTTTCAGTGATAAATAGACCATAAACTGAACTTTCCTCCATTTATCTGCAATTGTTTTTAAAAGCAATGAGGTTTCCAGAAAATATCAAATGATGCACAATTAGACTCTCATCATATATAAACACAAAGAGTTAACTGAAATCATGAAGAACCCAAATTTAGATAATTTACACCATGTCTAATAGCAAAAGCAGAATCTTCTCCAGCACTGGATTTTCTGCACTGTGTCCAAGTTTAGAAATAAAATGCTGAGCTTTAGGATTTAAGTTTTTCTCTGAATGTCAGATTCCCACATACATCAATAGTATAAGTATACCATCACCAAACAATGCCAAAACGGTACATATATGACAGTCCACACTGTGATATATAAAATCTAGTGGAAAATATGTGTTGTAGCCTAAAGTTGGATAGAATTACGAACTGACTATTTACCTTTGAGTATGTTTAGAAAACCAGAAAATGACCAGTAGCTTTCTGTTTAAGTGTTTGAGGTCGTAGGAATCAAGTATTTTATTTGCCCTTTTACTTATTGGGTAAGGACAAATGAATGCTACTTTCTGAGACTTAAAATCATTTCCTTATTTGTGCTCTGGCATTGACTGCCCTCAGACAAACTGTGGATGCAAAAAAAAAAAAAGTGTTTCTGGTGTAAGGGTTTTGCATCATCTTGCTGATCTTGCAGATGCTGTTTTTTCGTTCTAACTGCAGCCATTGAATTGAAATGAAAGGCATCATAAAAATTGGACAACCCACCACTTAGCAATGTATTGTATTAATGGCTTAATGAAGGAATTTTGAATCAAAGCTCTGGGTGATTTGGTTAATTGTACAAGTTAAGTTCTTTTGTGCCCCCCCCCCTTTATATTATTCTGGGGAGCAAAGGATGCTTGTGATGTTCATAAAGTATATATAGTTGCAAGGATTAAACTATTAAGGGAGTAATTACTTGAGTATTTTTCAATTTGCAACAATAAAAAGGGGCGAGTGGAAAGCTCTCTTACTTCAAATTATGTGCTAAATTATGAAACATTTATGGCTTTTGGAATTTATACTAAAATTGGCTATCTATATTTAGGTAATGCATTAGCCTATGAACAAAATGCAGTAACAATCTAAGGAAAAACCCTAAGATGAGAGGTTTTTGGAAAGCTATGAGATTTTGGAGCTCAAAAGACTCTTTGAACTTTTGGAATCTATGTTCTTCTGTTTCAAGCATGGTTTTTTAGAGTTCATTTTTCCCTCACTCTTAAAGTTACTACCTGAAAATTTTAAATAAAACTCCCTTATGGAATCTGGTTGGCCTGCAGATGATGATAAGTGACCCACTTTGGAGCTCTGGAAATATCCAGATACCTAATAACTTGTAAATTGCTCCATTTTATAATTTCTAAAACCTCTACGGACTTTCCCCCCATAGTTCAGTATAATAATCTTCTCAGGAATTGTTCCCTATTATCACTGTAGTAAACACTGGTTGTTCCTTCTCTTGACAGTTTAACTACTGCTAAAAAGAATTCAATGGGAATGAACAAAAATGAATTGCATTGGCTAAAAATAGCTTTAAAGGCCAAAATGTGTAGGAGGAGACAGAACAGGTGCACGTGTGTGTGTTTTCCTCACTTGAAGTTTAAAAAATGATGATATCTGCAGTGGGTCAAATTCAGCAACTCTTGCCAAAGAAGGCTGCTTGTGGTTGTGGTGGTGGCAGAGTTGGAGAAGGAGGGACGGAGAGGAGTCATAATGGAATAAAATAGACAACATTATTCAGGTTGCTTGACATTTGTTTTCGTCATTCTGGCCATTCTCCAGCTCCACCAGTCCCTGACACCTTTTTTCTGATGTACTTGAGCAGGTATGTTTCTATAGTCAAAACTGATAAGAAAGAATGGAGCAGAGAAAGTCAAATAAAGGTTCCAGGCATGTTCTCAGATGACTTTGGATGGAATGCTGAATGCAATGCACTCATAAAACCCTCTCTCATTTCAGAGTTTGTAAAGCAATAAAGCTTTTCCTGAAATGACTACAAATCTTACCATCAAGGTAGCAGCACTCTGAAAAAAGGATCTTTCACTCTAAGAGCTGTAATGGAAAGTTTTAGGGACTCTCTGGGAATGCTAAACACAGATCTCATCTTGGCTTATTATAAAGTTGATTTCTGAAGAATTGTCTCCACATTGGGCAACAAACTTGGATTTTTCTTCCGTATCTTGGCTTCTCTTATGTACGCTGAAAGTAAGTTAAAACTTCTAGCTGAATCTCTGGATTTGGTTTACTTCTTTTTCCAGTGGAATTGCAAATTTAGAACTTTATGTAAAAAAGTGAAAATCTTTTTATATCTTTCATATTTTAATATAAATCCAGCATCCATTATGTCTAAGCGTAGTAGAGGATATCATCTATCCTTTTTTTGAAGTTAGAATTTGTGTGTGAATTATCAGAGTTGGTGATTCCTAGATCAGGAATCACATATATTTTATTTTATAATGGATACTCCAAAATATAGTACACAATATTTCTTTACTTTTCTCATCTAGTGACCCTTTCCTATCAGTCTCTCTCCTTCACTTCCCCCTTTTCAAAACCTGCCTGGTTTATTCTATCAATACCTTCACACCCAGGTTCCCAGTTCTATGTAGAAAAGAGTCCCAAGATCTAAAAGTTCTAGTTTCTTTCTACATACTCCTGCTGGAGTAGGTGCAAGTTTTACAAAACATATTTGAAGGAACCTTTAGGATTTTTATTGTCTTCAATGTAGAACATTTAGGAGCAAGCAAATGCTTGCTTTTCATGATAATTTTGATTGCCTTTTACATTGTAATATTGAAGCATTATTACGCAAATAAAGACTTTTCCCCCTTACTACTTCTAGCCCACAGCTCCATCCAAAACTGTAGTATAAGAAACAGAAGATCAAATAAGGGAGCAAAGGAGAACGAAAATCTTATCACAGGTATTTTTTATTAAATCTATAGGCTCGAGGGCATGATGGTTAGAAAATAATTTCTGTCTTTAGCAAATTTTGGAGTGTGACATTGTGATGCATTGACATGGTGAGATTGGCTTGGAATTGCACCC
Organism: Tapirus indicus; assembly: GCA_031878705.1. Taxonomy (NCBI): domain Eukaryota; kingdom Metazoa; phylum Chordata; class Mammalia; order Perissodactyla; family Tapiridae; genus Tapirus; species Tapirus indicus. Next base: position 49,310,468 of record CM062926.1, on the reverse strand, counting down.
ATTAATATCTTGGTGGTTGTTAATTCCACACCCTTAGCCTAAAGAATGCGCACCACATCTGTATTTCACATGGTACTTGGGCTGGTGTTGCAATTTAGACTTAAAGAGTATTTTATAATTAAATATCCAAATTACATCCACAAAAAAATTAGAAATTCAAAGAGCATAGAAGGAAAAATTCAACCTCTTTATATTATCACAGTATTCAAAATGTAAGATCCCCCCAGTTTCACTATTATGTGAAATTCTAAGTGCAAAGATTATGATATGCTTCTATATTGTACCTTGTCTTAGAGAGTCTTCTTAGTCCTAATCCTAAGGACTTTAGTTGTAAGGGATAAAAAAGAAAGAAACTTTATTAGATTATGATCTCAACACAGACTCAAACATACTAAAGGAAGAGTTATCATCGGTATTCAGTGAACCCTACAGTTCTATTTGGCAAGGTACAGATTTTCTCAGCATTAGGAGAATGGGCCATTCTCTTGTGGTGATATTTGAAGCAGCTAGAAGAGAAGACTTACAAAAATTAGAATGAAGGATATTGTATGTGTGAGAATTTTTTTTCTCTGTCTTAGAATTGGTCTACATCTTTTAAATTATTCTGACACAGCTTCCTCATATACTTAAGGCAAAAATCGCAGCCTGTGATAAACATGAATAGAACTACAAGTTAGAAATACTGGTGATGACCAATTTGTAGTCATTTACGATTTGCACTTATGGCCAAGTATTTAAACTTTAAAAGATTATAGGACAATTTTATTTCAAATGGCTATAAATTCAACTGTTTTTAAAAGGAAGTATTCAAGATTTTTATTTTCTTTCTAATAAACCATGACAATATTTTAATAATTGGCCAGTTTTTATACTTTATTAGCTTTTTTCTTAGTAAAATAGCAAGTTTCTTTTTTATATTTGACATTTATAGTGTCTGAATGGCAACTTCTACTCTGAAGAAATATTGTCATAAAATGTATTTTTGCAGTAAATTTGAAAGGTTTTTGAAAATATTTAATATTACTTTATTTGCTTTTTGGAAAAATAGGGTGTTAATAATTTTCTAGAAGCTCATGTTTTGGTCAGATGGTAAAGATATTCTTGATGATAAATTTGTGAAGACAAATCATTAATTGTCCCTGAAAGAACATGGTTCTACAAATGTAGCATGGAATAAAGAAGCCAAAGTAGTACTTCTCAAGTGCAGTCCCTTGGCCAGCAGCATCAACATCCCCTGTGAGCTTGTTAGAAATGCAAATTCTTAGGCACTACTCAAACCTAATCCATTAGAAACTCTTGGGGTAGGGCTCAGCAATCTGTTTTAACAAGCCCTCTGGGTGATTTCACATTCAAGTTTCAGAAACATTGAGCTAAAGTACTACAAAATAAGACATACTTGTGCTATTGTCCACCTGAAAGAATTGTCTGTGTTTGGGTGTCACAGATGGAGCCTGAACAACTTCGAGATGATATTTAGGGTTATTGAATATCATAAGTTCTATGAGAGCTGAGATCTCATTAGGTCCATCTTTTTTATCCCTCACAGGGCTTATGTGACACAAAGCCTTTCACACAGTAGACATTGAATATATTTTTGTTGATTATTAAATGACTGTCAAGTTCTATCAGCCTTAAGATGAACTAAATAAATTTTTAAGACCATGTTTAATAATCAAATTAGAAGCCTTGCTCTGTTTATCAAATTGATAGCAAATTTCTCAAAAAAGTGTATTGACATTTTGTTTGTTTTTCAATGGTTTTGTTTTCTGACTTTGGTCTGAGATCAGCTGGTAATCAACATCTTTTGGTAACTAGGGAGATCCACAGCCACACTAAGCAGAAAGTGTGCTCAACAAGTGTCTCTCTTCTTGCCAGCTTCAGCTGTAATTCAGCAAAACAGTAGTAGTCAGGAATATCACTATAGCCTTTCTTCTCTTTATGAATATTCTTTAGCCCTTGGATATATGTCATGTTGGTGGGATATAATTAGCAGCAGAATACCACAACTGGAACAAAATTAATCATCATTTTCAAACTTGACCTCCCTAGGACAGGCCTGGCATGGTATTACATTAGCAGAACTAGATTTAAGCTGTGTGATAAGCCCTGAAGTAAAGGAAGTTGAGCTTCTGAACAGGCTTATCTCTTGGAAATTCTTCATAGAACTCATATTTTTGTGTGTTTGTTTTTTAGTTACCATCGGGAAGAAAGATCAATCCTACACAGCCTACTCTACTACCTGCAAATGGAGCATAAGGCAGATTGGATGATTTTTCCTTTGGAGGGTCATCCTTAACTTGAATTCTCACTTTCCCTGTACACAATGAATCATGTGGCCTTGGGGAAGGCAATTAACCCTGTTAATGCTTTTCTTCCCACTAACAGAAGGGCAATAAACTTAAATTATCTCCCAAAACAAAAATGCTATGTAAGTGCTTTGTATTACAATTTGTTCTAGTAGCAATTTTTAAGGGATATGACATTTTCATAGAGAGGTATATAGTGAGAATCAATTTTTATGACATAAAAGCTGAGAATTTTATTTGCAATTATTATTAACTGCAATGATGATAAAAACTCATTTTGAAGTCACCAGGGAGGTGAAAAGTATCTTCTAATATTGTAGTAACATCTGCAAGATTTCATCATGGACCTATACCAAGAAGGTAGGGAAAGAAGGAGATTGAGTTTAAATGCCATTTTAAGGAGTGATTAATTCAATAAAAAATGCAATTACTTATCACTGTGCTGTGCTACAAAAATGGGAGATATGTGGGGTAGCTGTATGAATTGTACATGTGGTTGAATTGAGGAGAAGTTTTATCATGATACGGATACAGCCTTCCTACTATCTCTGGACTCATTGTTTCCTTTGCCTCATCCACCCTTCCATACAATGGTCCCTTTAGCAAACCCCTATTCTTACTTGAAATCACATACATAAATGTCTCAGTGAAAGTTCTCAGACTCCCCTACACAGACAGTAACGATCTCAACTAATCACCTACGTTCTCATGTAATCTTCTCTGTATCTGCTTAATAACAGTTAATCTTCTAAGTTATAATTATTTGTTTCCATGTAAGTGTCTCCACTAGCTTGTAAAGGGCTCTTAAAGGGTCTCCATCTTTTACTCTTGGTAATTCCGGTGCCTAGCCCAATATATGATGCCTAGCAGGTGCTTAATTAAGATTCTTTGAAGGAAAGTCAAAGAAGGTTATAAACTCAATTGTCTCCCCAAGAGATGCAGGCTGACTTTAGAGTTCAGAAATGTATTAGTCCTCATTGACTTAAGCAGAAGTAACATTTTACTTTAAAATATGTAAACAACATTTGGAGAGATGACAAAGGGGCCTCGGGGCTTGTGACAACAGATATGCTAATCCTCTTGAGGATAACTGGCTTCTGTAAATCAAAAACAGGCTTTGCCTTATGAGTATCCTTCTACATTAGGGTTGAGGAAAGCCTGTGTCCAAACAGAGACAATCTCTGTCCCTCTGTTTTGAAGTTTGGGTTAGCATAGTAGACACAAGTTGCTACTGCTGATAATGGATGGGGTATTTTAGGGGGACTATTGGCTCTGGCACTTTAGTGAAGCTCTTTTTACTCAGAAACCTTAATTTCCAAAATGAATCACTGCTGCTGGATTGAAAAACGTCACTTCTCACAACTCTGGTTTCCAGGATTTTGCCCTAAGAAAAATGTGCTCCACTTTATTTTAATGGGAAGTAAATAGCATGAAAGTACTTATTGTATTTAATAGATGGACATCTTACTTGAATAATTTTTTTGAGACAGTGAGAGAATTAAGACAGAGAGACCATGCAAGGCAGGTGTTCTTGATCAAAGAAGGGCAGCTATTGCAAAATTTTTCCTTTATGTATGTCCTCTGAAGGAAATAAAGTCAGGTGAAAGGACAGACTCAAGAAATGTTGACTTTGGTTGACGGGTGAGCACAGCATGGCATGATGGGTAGAGACTTGGACTTACTCTTTCATTGTTTCAGTCCTTTAACGTTTAGTGAAAAAGGATTCAAATATGAATAGAGTGATACTGCTTGTTTTTAAGGAGGTCAGCCTAGGATACAAATGAATGCAATTACAATACAAAGTGATAAGCATTAGGAGGCGTAAATACAAGGGTTTTTTGGGAGCATTCACAAAGCCCAAATCAGAATCCTACATAGGAGTTAGATTGACAAAGAGAGGGGAAGAAAATATTCCAGGTGCAGAGAAAACATGTGCAAAAGATGAAGCAACAAGGCAATGTAACTGTTATGAAAGCATTTACTAGTTGAGGCTGACTATATTAGAGAGTACAAGTGATTAGGAGGGGTGAGAAAAGAGGTTACAAATACTTATGGGGGGATGGGCTCTGTGTTATCTTTCAGAATTTGACTGTACTGTGAGGGCAAAGCTTAAGGGCAAATAGTGCAAAGACAAGATCATGAGATCTAAATTCAGGACCCTGTTCTGTGACTTTGGGAACCACCCCTGAGGTTCGTGTCCTTAGGTTGAAAGTGAAGATGGTAACACATTTTTGGTCCCTCTTTCAGGATAATCCAAGTATAAGATATTATTAGCCAGACAGGTGTTCCTGAAGGTAAATCTTAGCAAGAACAAAAGATTTGTTCATTAGCTTGATTTAGTACCACCCACTTTCATGAACACTAATAATAGCTGGTCCTTAAAGACTTTAATTTCGTGGTGATTTTTTAGTCCCAAAGAGTCTTTTGTGACTAATGACAATCATCGGGCTGTATCAAAATTTTCCTTTTTAATATTTGAAGATAACATAGAGATAACCATTTTTCTGGTACATTAGTGGTTGATTGTCTTTTCAATGCCCAATGATGCATGAATGACCTCTGTTAGTGGCATTAGATTGAAACATAGAGAGTGCCTGGAAATTTCAGATGTAAAGGTGTGTGAAAGGTCTTTCCTTTCTAGTCTCCTAATTACATAAGCCATATGTTGTCTTTAATACAGATAACTTGGGTTTCTGGAAGGATTAGTTCCAAGGGTCTCCCTCAATGGCTCACACCATTTTTCAGAGGAGTCAGGATAGATTAAAGTACATTTGATGTGCTGGAGTTCTACAACCATAAAATTTTAGATATTTTTTGGAGAAGCCTACTCTAGACTCTCATTTTGCATACAAGAAAGCTGAGGATTAAAAAGTAAAGCAGGTCAGGTGAGTGTTGCCCCAGGTATTCTTTTAAACAGGAGTGACACACATACATACATATGTATATAAAACCATCATGTAGGACTGTCTCATGATTAACACTTGTTAGGACTACAAAGGTTTATTTTTCTCCACTTTCTACCCCTCTCCTTTTAAATGATAATGGTCCTTTGAGATCTGGGGTAAGTTAAAAGAACATGTAGGTTTTATTAATCGAGATGCTTTTAGTTAGAAACATCCGAAAATTCTAAATGAATTGGTTACAAGAATCAGAAAAAGAGATAATTTCACAAAATAGAAAGTCCCTTGGTAGAGCACTTCAAGAGTCAGTGAATTCTGTGCTCAAATAGCATGACCTTGGACCCAGGCAATATGCACCATTCCATTTTGTCTTTCTCAAACTGGCTTCCATCATGGTTACTACATTGCTGCCCCAGTTCTATAACTGGCCTGTAGAAATGACAACTGATGATGTTCAGTAGACAAAGAGAAATTTCTTCCTTTGAGTTTCAAGAAAGAGTTCCACACAGATTTCCTCTCAACTCTTGTTGCCTAGAATTATGTGCTACACTAATTCCTTATCCACTGTGCTTGAAGATGCACGTGGTTAAGTGGAGGAAGCCGAGGAGGGGTTACTCCAATAAACATGAGATTCTGTTAGAACCAGTTAGGGAGGTTGGATGGTTTGGAAGGAAAAAAACAAAAATATGTACCACAGAGATCAACAAGAAAGATTTTAGAATTTGATGATCATATAATGTATACCATACTGTGAAAGACAGGCAATACTGTGGTTCAAGCACTGTTTCAACAAAGGTGTAATAAACTGAAATATGACACTGTCTCTGCCTTACAGCAGAGACCTCTTTCATCACTTTTGAGCAAAAGGATGGGAAGAGAGAGTCCCCATATTATCTCATTCAGGCAGTTTGTCTTCTTTGATATTAAATGACTACGTTTCCAAGCAATTTTGTTTTGTGTTTTCCTTTTTTTTTTTTACCATGTCTTTGGGCTCGTTCCTCTTTGGGGAAGATGAAGGGAAATAATGGTGATATTCTTCACCAAATAATTACAGTTGCTCAGGGCCTATCACAGTGACCTCTTCTCTGGTACCTCTAGGGACTCGGAGCCCTTAAACCCTCATGGACATTTAAACACCCAAATGCCTCCAAGGTTAAGAGGCGGTTAGGTGTGCAATTGAAACTGTGGTAACTGGAGAGAGCATGCCCCACCAAAAGACCTACCAGAGCAAACCCACTTCCCTTCCCGAAGAAATACCTTGAAGAGGTGTTTATGGTGGGACCATAGAATATGTGGGATCACACCAAAAATAATTCTAAATGGGGCTCAGGACCTCTGGTTTGTAATTTCTGTCTGTGTGCTGTTGATAAACACCATGGATTTAATCACTAGATGTTGAACGCCAACAGACTCATGTCTCCCATGCAGTCCTCTCCCTTGACTTCTATTCTTAGATGCTGTTCTTTACTCAATATTATCACTTAGATGTCTAGTAGATACTATAAACTTAGTGCATTAGAATCAGGACTTTTGATCCTTGCTGCCTACCTCTCTCTCACCTAACTTCATTAAATGATATCACCATCTTCTTTTCAGTCACTCATACCAAAGCCTAAGGTTCATCTTTTCCTCTCTTCTCTTCAGCCCACCACCCAATCCCTCAGCAAGTCCTATCCCTTCTAAATGTATCTCTAGTCTAACCACTTCTCTCTACCTCCACAACCATCATCCAAACTCCCTGCATACTCACATTTCACGTGAATTATGGAAGCAACTTAAATGGACTCTATACTTATCACAATTAATTCTGCACTCAGCAGCTGAGTGGTGGTTTTAAAACATTACTCTAATCACTTTGCACACCTGGTTTAAACCTTAACTTTGCTTTAAGAAAACAACCTCAGATCCTTAACCTTACTCTGATGACCTTGAGTTATCTGACCCCTGTTCTTACCTCTGACCATATTGTGTCCCATTCTCTTCCCCCACCCCACCTCCCTGATTATTCTCCAACCAAACTGGCCTCCTTTCTGTTCCTGAAACAAGCCAATAACTTTGCCATACCATGGTCTTTGTGCTTGATGCTTCCATTTTCTGAGAACTCTTTCTCCTGTCACCTCCCGTAGCACCTTTATGGTTTCAACTCAGGCCTCTTCTGATGAACTCTGCCCATCTAGACTGTGGTCACCCTTATGTTAGTGCTGCAGGAGCTCATAACCAGAGGTGATAATTATCTTGCATTGTGCTGATAGTGCTGCTCCTAAAGTCTACCAGCCATGGGAGAGGTGAGGCACTCTTGAATACACAATAGATACAATATTGCACAAATGAGGGTACCAAAAGGCATAAGACACAGAGCCGGTCTTAAAGAAGCTTACAGTATGGCTTTTTTTCCCCTCTTCCCTAATCTGGGATGAAGGAGGAGGACATGGAAAACCAAGTCAGTGATGGAAATAGAGTGTGAATGTGCCCTGGGAGATCAGAGAAGGCGCCCCTTACTCCAACTTGTAGAAAGGAATGACCTTTGAGGTGACACTTGATGGGAAAGCAATAGTAATCTTGGTGAAGAATATGGGGAGAAAGGGACATTCCAGATGGTGGAATGTGTAAAAGCACCCAGGTGAGGGGAGAGCACCACCACCACCATCGTCATCACCTTCATTGCATCATTACCATTGTTAAATGAACACACCATGATACACACAGTTCTAGGTTCCTTTATGGGATATATCTAATTCCCAAGATGACTGAGCAAGGAAGGAGTTATTCATCTTATTTTATAGACAAAACATTATTTTACCCAAAGTCTCCCAGACTGTAAGAGGTGGAGCTCATATCTGAGCTCAGATAAGTTTGCTACGAAACTCAAGCTGACAGCTCAGGTTTCCTGGCTCCTATTTTAGAGTTCCCTCTGCCCCCTCCTGTTCCCATCAGGTCTAAGGAAGTAGTCGCTGTTATCCAGGGCCCTCTGCTGTTTTAAGCCTCGAAGTTGAAGTTTACTGTTTTCTCCCACTGAAATGCCCTGTGTCCCTCCTTTTTACTGCCTGGTAGATAACATTCATCATTTTGAACTCACTTCACAGGGAATTCACCTCTTCTCTGAAGCTTTGCCTCTTCCTCACTCCCTCCTTTCCAGCCCTAGGAAGACTGCTGGCTTTGTATTTTACTGTACCTACAACACACCATTGCCTGTATATATTTTTATCTTCTTATCCTCTCCCTTCACCTTCTTCCTTATCCTATCCACCTTCCACCATATGTCTCATCTACAGCTAGACTGCAGGCTCCTGGAGGCTCGGGCAGTATTTCATTTGTCTTTGTGACTTTAGTGTCTAGCCTTGTCCCTGACGCAGTTTACGCTCAAAAAGGGCTTGCTGAATGAATGAATGAGTGAGTGAAGCCCATCCAATGTGGAGAATGATATGTTACTGCTCCAGAATATTTTTCATAATATTAGTGTTTCCTTTCATTTGATGTGCAGTCACATGGCTCTCATTCTGGCAGAAGATATGAGAGAAAAATTCAAATATGTTCTTGGCTTTTTCAAAGGGTTTTCTTCTTTATTGGTGTGTGTGTGTGTGTGTGTGTGTGTGTGTGAGACAATATAGAGTTGGGTTTTAAAAATGTAAATATAGCTGCAGTCAGCTTACTACTAAGTTCTTTCATTAGTGTTTAGCTGGATAGATTTTCAAGTGATTTCAAATGTGGAGAAAATATTTTTTTAAGAATAGGAATTTTACATGGGAAGAAAATATCTCCTGAGCACGTATTCTGTACCAGAAATTCTCATACCAACAAATGCATTTATTTTTCATCACTTTCCTTCTAAGGAAAGAAGTGGGGACCAGTATTTTAAATAGCTGGTCTTGGTCAAGACCTCTGCATTTAGCCTCTCTTTTAACATTGCAGGACAGACATGATCCTCAATCTACCAAAAAATTTTAAGGGCTTAATGCTCTGAGAAAGGAAGAGGTAAAACTGGGCCTCCTTCCAATCCTGCCTTGTCGCCACAGTTCAACCCCTTCCATTATACCACATGGTAATATTGCCTATGGAAAATATCCAATTTAAGAAGTCTTCCTTCTAAAACATAGAAGCACTTGATTCTCCAGGCAATCACTGCATGTTGACAGATTTGTCTTTGCAAAGTCTCACATTTTCACAGTCACCACCACACTTTAAGTCCTTATCATGTATCACTAACAGATGGGGCCAACTGGAAATAGCAGAACTGGGAACCCAGAATTCAATGAGGCAGGAGAAACAATTGCAGAGTCCAGAAAGTGCATCTCATGGAAATACCAAGTAGGACTTCACACCATAAGCTAATTTCAAAGGATAGCTTAGGGTCTGGGAGAGACAGGACATTCAGGAGCAAGAGCAAGTTCACACAGGTATGGATGAACAGTGATTTTAAGTTCATTTGGACTAGTGATCTCTTACTATTAGAGATCCTAGCAGAGGAATCTGTAGCGACTTGGGCCTAGCTAGAACCAGAGTAAGAATATCACCAACAGCAACCACAAAAGAAATGTGTGTGTTCCAAATACTTGCAAAACATTTTTAGCTAGCTTCCTATTGAATGCTAACTGCAATCCTGTTAAACACATGTACTTATTGTTGATAGGATATGATGAAATGAAGAAGGAAATATGTGGTATTGGAATAAGAATAAGGAAATGTGTGGTGTTAGAATAAGAATATTAGCAGTATGTAATGAAGTAAGTATTCACTATATAATTTGTTAAATTGCCATAGATTTTGGAAAGGCAACTGCTGAGAGTGTGGTTGTGATTATCTGGACAAATATTTGGGGCATTTAAAATGCTGGGCTGAACTTTTCCTGGTCAGCAAAATAGGGCAAAGGAGGCAACTTACATTCTGGATACGATCTGAGTGCAATAGGCCAAGGGCATGTGTGAAGCTAGGGCCAAGTGAGGCACAGACAGCAACAAATGTCATATCACAGTGCACGTGCTCTACTCCTGGCCACTATGGTTATAGAGTCCAAGTTCTGTTGCTGATGGTATAATAGGAAAGCCATAGGCGAAGGTAGAAAACAGTTGGCAGAAGTGGAGCTGTTCATGTCCTATCTAGCTTCATCTTGGGGGAAGATTTGAGAAAGAATTTGAAATGAGTTTGTGCAATAGACCAAGTAAGATCTAGAAGGGTAGTCTTGGGTTAATAAATAAAAACTGAATGTTCAGATGAACCAAGACACAATGTGTCTGTTGTATCTTCCACAGAGACTCTGTCAGTCAATACAAATAAACTTAAGATTTCCTGTGTCCACTTGGTCTCCCTTGGTCTAACACAGAATTTCTCAGCCTCAGCACCATTAACACATTGGACCAGATCATTCTTTGTTGTGAGGGGTGTCCTGTGTGTTGTAGAATGTTTAACAGCATCACCGGCTCTACCTGTCAGTAGCACCCTCCCGTTGTGACCAAAAGGTCTTTAGACATTGCTAAGTGTTCTCTGCGAAGCAGAATTGCCCCTGGTTGAGAACCACTGACCTAACCTGTGGCCATTTCTACAGGTGAGGGAAGTGTGAGGCTGGGAGGAAATGTGACTCATTCTGGTCCCATGGCTTTTTTGAATTGAGAGCCACTGTGACAGTCTATCCCAGGTACTTTCTGATGCTGAGGTTGATTGAACCTCCCAAAGAGTGCTCAGAGTATTGAATAATTATCATCAAGGATTTATGGAGGGAGGAACTGAGTCAGAGCTAGCTCTCTGTCCCCAAATCACATGGCAGAACTGACATTTGAACTCCAGGCATAGCACTCTATACTCTGTCTCCTTTCTCTACAAGTGGCTTTTATCCTATGCTTTGCAGAACACCAAGCCTTAGGGATTTAGGAAAAGGCAAAATAGGTAGGACTTCGGGTCCTCCTTCATTTCCACCCCATCACTACTCTTACCTTGGCCAAAGAAGCACAACTATCACCATCCTATGTTGATAATCATTAATGTTCCTGTTAAAATAGTAACAGGTAAAGTCCTCTGAATATCCTTTATGCCTGATTGGACTTGGAGAACACAAAACTAGTCTTAACACAGAGAAAAGCTCAACAGTATTTCTTGTGTGCTATTGGAAATCTGTTTTCAAGAGTAAGGTAAGTTGAGGCTGCAGGGATATTAAGTTTCTCAGTGTGCAAAGTAGAAGGTTATAAGGACTGGGACCCAAAAAGGCTGTTTCAACATCCACTCGTGGTCTTTTTCCAGAAAGAGTCATATTCTTGCCTCCATATTTTTCTCTTCTGGGCTACCCCGAGCTATTCTGCCAGAGTTGCCTTCCAGCAGAGCTTTGACAAATTGTACCCCATTCTTGAGAGTCTAAAATCTTATCCTGGTAGCATCTTGCATGGCAATCTTCAAATTCTATATTAATCCACAAGTTTCTAACTCTCTCATTTTTCATAAAGTAGGGATCATCTCAGGGCAGGAGAAATACAGCTTGACCACTCATGTCTCCCCTACCTGCCTGTCATGATTTCTGAAATTCTACATTTTGAGATTGACTTTGTTAAATAATGAGATTGACTTTCCTAGTTATCATTTTCTTAAAAGCAGAAGAACTTGAAAATTTTGGCATATGTATATTTTGTCAGCCAAAGACAACTATCTATTTCAGGAGGCAATATTTCATACTTGTTAACTGTGTGAATCAAACTGCCTCAGTTCATATTCCAGGTTGCCATTTTTAGCAATATTATCTCAGATAAGTTTTCTAAATTTTTATGAACCTCATTTCCTCATCTGTAATGTGGGGTGATGATACTCTCTATATTAGAATTATGGAATTAAATGAGATGATACATGTAAAACATTTTATAAAATACTTGATAAATAATAGCCAGTTCCACTGTTATTGCTACCCTATTCCTAGGGGCCATCCTCCATGCACATTGTAAGTTAAAGAGATCATTGATAAAAATAAATGCAATATTGGAGGTTATTTTGGCAATTTCACAATCATCTCTGAGTTATTAGAAAACAAGAGTTATAATGAATAGATCAATAAAAATATAACTACAGCAAGAAAAACTGGTATTAAATGAATTATATTAAATTACCCTATATGAATCAAATTCTTACTGTAATAAGACAGTACAGTCCCTATATTAGACATTTTAAAATGTGATATACTTTTCTCCCAATTATAAACCCAGTCTTAACATGGATTTGTAGGCTTCTAATGAAATTTCCACCATCTTGTTTGGCTACTACTTCCAGAGGAACAAGGATTTCCAAAAGAGTGAATCTTGCCTTATGAGTTAGAATTTTCAAAAAGTGTTAATGTCACTAAAATTTATATCAAGTATTTGATATTTTAGATATAAAAACAGTTTTACAAAAACTGGATAATTAGTGCATTTACCTAAATAAATGTCTTCTGACAAGATTTTATTATATTCTTAATCTGGGTCTTAGAAGGAGGAGAATAGAATAGTCAAATTGCTATTACCTTTACTAATTGAGTAAATTCTAGAAATGTTAAGAAAAGTGTAGCACAGAGGATCTAAATAAATGTTTGCAGAATGAATGTTGAAACATTTGGTTCTTAATGGCTGCCATTCCTTATACCATGCATGTTCTTATTATTGCTATGACCTTTTCTATTAGCCAGCTGGACGTTATACCACTGGATGATGTAACCAGTGATCTGCTCATTTTGACAAGGCAGATTTTGCTCTAGGGATCTAAATTGTTAATATCCACATCATTGATTTTATTAACCAGTGGTACATGTTACATGCTGCATGGCAATGTCAGGGATTAGAACCACTGGTCTCTGTAGGCGGATCTTCCATAGATCTCTCTTTTTAGATCTATGGAAGGTCTACTTACAGAGAGCGGTGTCAAAAAATTTTATGAGATTTGGGGAAATCACACATTTTTTTTCCTTTCCTCTTCCCTGGGCTTCTCTCATTCCATAATGCATGCAAAACCAATGGAATCAGCTCAAGATCGGAAAGGGAATGATCTCTTCTCAAAGTAAGTTACATTTTATTCCAGAAGGATAAAAGCAATTTAAATTAAATAGCAATGGATAATAGTTTAGAGTTTATCATAAGGCATTGCCATTCCTATATTACCTTTTAGCTATAAAATCTTTATGTTAATAGTTGTTTTCTCATTTTATGCATCACTTAGTGTAAGACCTTATACTATTACTTTAATAATACTATGTCTGTTTTTTTCTTCTTCTTTTCTTGAGTTGTAGTAAGGACAGTCACATCCCGCTGTCCCCATGGCTTACCCCTGCCGTTCATTCCTGGGGAAACTGCTTGGCTGCCATGGCCTGTGTAGTGACAGGTTATGCCTTGGGGGATATAAAGCTCAGTGGGATTAAAGCCATCCTCATCTCCTGAAATCCTCTTGCAAACCATCTACCCAGTCTGTTAAACCAAGGAAACTGTCTTCTATTTTCTCTCGTGGATTATAACTGGCAATATGCTAGGATGACAACAGGGCTGGATATGAAAACAAATGGAGTACTTTATTTTCTGAAAATCATTCCATTGCAACCAAATACATTTAAGATGATTTCTTTTTAAGTTTTTAAAATTCTATGAGTATACGTTTGTGTTGAAATTTCTGAGGTTTTTCAAAGCATTTTGAAAACTTACAAACAAAAAGTTCAAAGCTAGGAAACTTCAGTCCTTTCTTATATTTTGGTGTACTACTGACTGTTTACAATCAATAGGTATTTTGCATATAATTTAAGATTAGTTGATATATCTAAATTGAATTAAGTCACTTCCTCCCTACAAAAGAAGCTCATTTGTCTGAACTGCAGTAATTCTGAATATATAATTTATATGCGCCCACTATAACTGCATGGTTAAAAAGAAAAGAACTGCTGAACAAATTCAAAATTTAAACAGGATAACACAGAGTGTACATTTCAATTACTTATGTAACAAACTTTTTCAAGCTCTCCATTTTGATGAAAATATAGAACACTGAGCATTACTCTTATCTACGCATTAAAGACCAAGTTTATTTTAGGTCCTTCTTTTCCTACTTAATGTTTGTAGCTTAGTTTGCGTTACTCTCTGCATATGAAACTAATAAAACGGCATCTTTTTCAATTGACATCAACCTTTCACTAATTCAGAATGCCTATTCTTTTAATTAACTCAAATTAGAGATTATGTTTCTCCCCAAACAAAATGCATCCTTACGTCAATTAAATGAGAGTTTTTGATGAAATGTTCCCTAAAAGAGAGTAAGTAATTGAGATATAATTGTTTGTAGATGAAAAATAACTGCCACTTTCATGGCAAATGTGAGTTTAATGCAGATGATTTCCATGATTATGATGTGTTTTATGTGGCTTTTTATACCCCTGTTTTGGAAGCATTCATAGTACCGGTTGAGGCAAAAGCATCTTAATGTTTGTTTTAGTGTTTGGCAACAAATACAGTCTATAAAATATGTAGTAGTTAATATTAAAAGCTCATGCCAGATTGTAACATAAAAGAGTTTATTCAATCTCTTTAAATGCATCAATTTAAAGCTTCATCTGAATGAGTTAGCATTTGAGTTTAGCATTTGAGTTTCCTATGCTTTTCATCAGGTGAGCTGTGGGGAAGTTAGGTGGCATCTGTCCCCGACCCCCTCTTCCCCCCATTGGCACAGCCTGCAAACTGAGGGCTCCTAATGAGTCTGCCTTGTTCCTTCTTTTAAGATGACTGCTGGTGGCAAGCCCCTTCAGTGCCCATAAGTTTTGCTGAGTAAGCAGAGCACAAATGATGCTCCTTTTGAGCCATCTATGTGGGGGGCAGAAGATGGCGAGAAGTACCAGGGCTACAAATCTCTCTCAATCCATTAGTTCACCAGGAGAGAACAATTTTCTTTATCATGATTGTGTTCTCTCAAGGTTGCCCTTACTCAGGATTTGATCACTTGCCTCCCTTAGCCAACTCCCCCGTCCTATACACCCCCCACTCTCAATAATAATAATGATCCTTTTAAAAAAGAGGTAGTACAAGTCTTTATTATATTGCATTATATGCTTGAATAAAGAGAATCTAGAATGCTTTAGGAAAGACACAGTGATGTCTTGCTGGTGCAGGGGGACTGCGCATGGGGAGACAAATGCTTGCTTTTCATTTTGGTCAGACATCTACTAGCCTTGGGCAAGTTATTTAAACACTCTGGGACTCGGTCTCCTCATCCCTAAATTAGAGGATAGAAATAATACACAGAAGTACCTGGTATATACCAAATATGATAGAAGATAGCGTCAACATTTAGATATAAGAAGAATGGAAAGGCAAAAAGAAACAAAAGGAGAAAAAGAGGGAGGGAGATGATAACTGTGTGGAGGCTGGTGGGCTGGTTAGGAGATAATGAGACCTGGACCACTTAAGAGACAGAGGTCCTCCTTGTGAATGAAAGGGAACAGCACAGTGGTGTTCATCCAAATTCATCACAGTTGGGAAATAACTGCGACAGACTGTCCTGATGTCAGGAAAAGGCAGGAGCAGGATGATCAAAGCAAACACATGTGGAGCTTTATTAGAACAGAACATTATCCTGCACTACAATGTAATTTTCTCCTTTAAAAAAATATATGTATATACATATATATTTTTTTTTTTGCTGAGGAAGATTCACCCTGAACTAACATCCGTTGCCAATCTTCCTCTTACTTATTTATTTTTTTATTTGAGGAAGATTAGCCCTGAGCCGACATCTGTGCCACCCTTCCTCTATTTTGTATGTGGGATGCTGCCATAGCATGGCCAACAAGTGGAGTAGGTCCATGCCCAGCATCCAAACCCACGAGCCCTGGCTGAAAGCATGGAAGCTTAATCACTCAGCCATGGGCCATCCCCTAAAATATATTTTTATTTTAAAGTAGTTTTATATTTACAGACAAGTTGCAAAGATAGTATAGAGAGTTCCCACACACCCCAACTCAGTTTCCCCTCTTGTTAACATTTTACATCATTACGATATGCTTGTCACAATTAAGGAGCCAACATTGGTACGTTACTATTAATTCCACACTTTATGCGATTGCATTAGTTTTCCCCTAATGTCCTTTTTCTGTTCTAGGATCTCATTCATGATGCCAGATAACATTCAGTCATTATGCCTTCTCCTCTGCTCTGTGGCAATTTTTCAGTCTTTTCTTGTTTTGATGATCTTGACAGTTTTGAGGAGTCCGTTATTTTGTACAATGTCCTTCATGTTGGCTTTGTCTGGTGTTTTTCTTGTAGTTAGACTGGGGTTATGGGCTTGGGGGAGGAAAATCTCAGAAGTGATTTGCTATTCAATCCATTAGACCAAGGGCATGTGCTATCGACGACATTACTGATGACATTAACTTTGATTACCTGGCTAAGGTAGCGCTTCACGTTCTCCATCATAAAAATGCTCTCCCCTCGCGTCCCGTCCCACACCTTACTCTTGGAGACAGGTTACTAAGCACAGCCTATACTTAAGAGACGGGTAGTTATGTACCATGTCCTTGAGGGGGAAGTATCTACATAAATTATTTGAAATTCTTCTATTCAGAGATTTGTCCCTTTTCCCTTGTTTACTTATTTATTCAATCATTTATTTCTATCTGTATGAACTCATGGATATTTATTTTATACTTTGATTATAATCTACTACTACTTTTTTTGCTCAAATTGTTCTAGTTTTGGCCTTTGGGAACTCTTTCAAGTTGGTTCCCATGTCCCTTTGACACACTCTCATCATTTTTACTTCTTGAACGTTTCTGACACTATAAGATGCTCCAGGCTTATCTTGTGTATTCCCTACCCTGGCCATAGAATCAGCCATTTCTCCAAGGAGATGCATTCCTTTTATTGGAGAATGGTATTGCAAACCAAGATCTGAGTGCTGGATGTGCTCATTATTACTGGGATGTTGTTTCTGAGCCTTCTCAGTAGACAGAGCTAGGAAATATATGTGTGTATACTAACACATGCATATGTACATATCTGCAATTATTTCTATATCTATCTATATTAAATATTTGAACATGAGTCTATACTGATGTTTTTAACTCTAATACTGTACCACATGGCTCATTCTGGACTTCCCCCTTTGCTTGTCTGTAACCTCTCACTCCAACAGTGAGAAACCTGACTCTATCACTCTGTCCATTTACTTGCTTGTTCATTTCAGGTTTAGATGTACAGTGGTTGCATCCCCTTGAGAAACAATTTTACCAGTTAGATTACTGGGCTTATACACAATTGCTTTTGTCTCTAGCCTTATACTTTCCAGTTATTTCCAAAGTTACTTAGGTCAACAACTTTTTAATCCACATTCTTTAGTGAGGTAATGTCATACTTTTATAATACAGTTAGATTCTTTTGTCACAGTGTACATTCCATCCTGAGATCCTCTAACTTACTAGTTATTTTTTAAGTTTGCATGCATTAAGATTCACTCTTTGTTCTGTAAAGTTCTATGAGTTTTGACAAATACATAGTGCCATGTATCCACTATTATATTAACATACAGAATATTTTTACCACTCTTAAAAATCCCCTGTGCTTCATCTAGTCAACGGTTCTCCTCTCCAACTCCTCACAATCTCTCATCATGTTTTTGTCTCTCTCTTTTTCCCTTTTCCAGAATGTCATATGAATGAAATTATAGAGTAAGAAGCCTTTTCAGATAGACTTCTTTTGCTTGGTAATATGCACTTAAGATTCATTCATATTGTAGCATGGATTACTAGCTCATTCCATTTTATTTCTGAATAGTATTCTCTATGGATGTATCACAGTATGCTTATACATTCACTTTTTGGGGGACATCTTGGTTGCTTCCAGACTTTGGTGATTTTGAATAAAACTACTATAAACATTCATGTGAGGGTTTTTGTGTGGATATAAATTCAAATCAATTGGGTAAATACCTAGGAGAGCAACTGGTAGGACATAAGGTAAGTCTATACTTAGCTTTATGAGAAATTGAAAAATCATCTTCCAAAGCAGCTGTACTGTTTTGCTTTCTTACCAGCAGTGAATGAGAATCCTTCACTAGCAGTGTTGGTACTATCAGTTTTCGAGATTTTTAGCCATTCTACTAGGCATGTAGTGACATCTTGTAGCTTTAATGTGAAATTTCCCAATGACAAATGACATTGAGCATCTTTTCATAAACTTATTTGCCATCTATATATCTTCTTTGGTGAGGTGTCTGTTCACCTGTTTTGCCCATTTTTAATTAGGTTGTTTGTTTTCTTGTTGTTGAGATTTAAGAAGTCTTCTTTTTTCCATGTTTTAGATACAAGTCCTTTATTAGAATGTGATTTGCAAATATTTTTTTCCCAGTCATGGCTTGTCTTTTCATTCTTTTAGCTCTGTCCTTCTCAGAGCAATTTTTTTTTTTCATCCTCAACTATATCCTCTATTATATGGGATGGCTCAACTTATTTTTAGAGTCAATTACATTAATTTTTGTTACTCTGTATAATTCTCCTCTATAATATATTTAAGAGAACTGCTGTATGTGCGGTGGTACAGCTCACAATCTTAGTTTTTCCCATTCTGCATACAATGACAGCTATGTCTCTTAGAACTGCCACGCAAGGCATCTCTAATCATCTAGAAACCAGGAGAGCAGACAGGACTGGAGGAAGCCTGTTACATTCTATATAGAGTACAACTACCACAGGCATTAGACTAAGGGACCTTTGTTCAAATTCTACTCAACATTTTCTGGTTGTATGAATGTGGGAAAATGACTTAACTTTTCTGAACTTTGGCTTTCTCATCTGTAAGATGAGGGCAATATCATCTGCCTATTTTCAGGCACTTTGGGAAGACTATATATAAAGTGCTTAGCACAGGCCTGGCAGAGTGTGAGCACTCCATAAATGTTAGTTCATCTTGTTTTTTCTCTCCTGTCATCCACATTTTCTTTCAGCTGCTCCTGATTTTCCCTAGTGGAACTGCTTAGTGTACTGTTAGTTTTCTTCCACCATATCTATTATAACTCAGAATGTGCCACTTTGAGGAGATTTTTCATTCCCTTCTACACTGCAAATGGCTCATCTTATTGAGAAGATGATTTCCCTGGTCCCAGCAAATGGCTGCTCTAGAGCTTCCTAATATCTAAATCACAGTTCTTAGACCTGCAATCTAGACCTGACAAACTTATTCTAAAATTTATTTGGAGGAGAATACGTTTGAGACTAGTCAAGAAATCCATCAAAGCATTCTATGAAACCACAATAATTAAATCAGTCTGATACTCACTATCCATATTTTATCAATAGAAAATAATAGTGTAATCATATATATGTATATATGTGTGTGTGTGGTTCATTCATATGTATACATGTTATGTGTGTCTATCTATGTGTGTGTATATGTATGTAAACATATTTTAATGATAGGATTTCAAATTATCAGGGAAAGGATGGACCATACTGAAATATCTGTATTGCTGGATAGTCCTGGAGCCAGACTGCCTGGTTTGAATCCTGACTCTGTCATTTCCCAGCTGTGTGACCTTAGGCAGGTCAGTTAATTTCTTGGAGTATTATCTCAGTTTCCTTTTGTGCTAAATGGGAAAAAACCAGTACCTACCTCGAAAAGTAGTTGCAAGGGCTAAATAAATTAATGTAGGCAACAAGCTTAAAATAGCCCTTGGCCCTAAGCACTAATAAGTGTGAACCATTATTTACTATTCAAAGTATAGGGCTTAAACAGTTGTCTAACCATTTTGAAAAATAATCCCTTAGTGCCTAGTATAGAATCTACAGAGATGGGTGCCCATCCAACTGTTGATTTCTTTTGATAGCAATTCATCTTGACTTTCTAAAATAAATAGACAATTTTAAACTTTGTTATGAAAATAGTGAGTGGTAAAGGACTCTTTAAAGAATATCTTTTTGGGAGCTGGCATGGTGACATAGTGGTTAAGTTCAGTGTGCTCTGCTTCAGTGGCCTGGGATTCAAGGGTTCAAATCCAAGGAGCAGACCTACACCACTCATCAGTAGCCATGCTGTGGCAGTGACTCACATGCAAAATGGAGGAAGATTGGGACCGATGTTATCTCAGGGCCAACCTTCCTCAAAAGAAAATTAAAAATAAAGAATATCTTTTTTAACACATTAACCAAAACAAGAATTGCAAACTCAATTGCTTAGAGGGGCAGCGGGTAAATTGCTGAAGTAGACTGGATGGAGAATGTGGTAACATGGAGGTCTTACAGTCCATATGAAAAAGACAACTGCGTTTCAACCAATTACTGCCATGCAGAAACACGAGTGCACAGTTTTCAAGAGAATCTGAAAATTTGGATTTTCATGCAAAATTTTCTGTTTCTAAATGTTGACAAGTAACTCAAATTTTCAAACATTGTGAGAAACAAACAAAATATATGTCTGTAAATCATAATTGCTTCATATTGTTTGTTTGTCATCTGAGATTTAGCATCTTTAGACTACCACCCTGTCTTTCTGCCAACTTGTGTATCCCCACTGTACCTTTCACAGTGTGACTTAAATCATAACAGCTCAATACTTGTTTTTTGTTGAATCAATTTTATTTTCTTCCTGGGTCTTTCTGATTCTAATCAATGCTTTGAATCATTAATAATACCTCCATTTGTTAGCCATTTATTTTAAATATAAGGTGCTGTTAGGAACTCTATATATACCCCTCTGATTGTTATAATATTCCATCAGATTGTTTTTTCCATTTTATAGATGAGAAAACTAGGAGGCTAAGTTACTTTTATAAGATCCAAGGCTCGTGGCCAGGATGGACTTGATGCCTCATTGTCTAGGTCAGCCCTTTTGATTGAGTTAAAGTTCAGAAGAAGCAATGAGAGATCCGGATCTCTCCAGGGTGTAACATCCCAGCACCAGCTAACTAGGGGTGCTGACCACATCTCTTCCATCTGGAAAAACTTTTCCAAGACCATTCTGTTGAATGACCTTGTCAGGTTTACAGCTTAGAATGCAGAAAATATAGGATAAAAGAAGTCTCCCACTTTCAAATGAGTAGCTTTTCAAATGTTCATTTGTAAATCAGTTGCTTGGAACTCAAAATTCTTTTCCCTGCAGAAATAGTTACAAATGGTGGTTATGTTTCCCTTGAGGGTCATCCACAAAAGACTGTTTAGTATTAATGTATCTGAAATAGTGTAAATTTGTCATGAAAATGTGTAGAAAATAGAACCCTGTAACTCTAGTAATTAAAGAGAAAAAAGCAAGATTGAATGAAAACTTTAAAATGTGTTCTGAATGCTGATGCGAAGGAAAGGAGGATTTACCCAGAGGAGGGTGTAGAACTTGGAACATAGTTTTGTTGGGATTTTAAGGGGGGTTTCTGGCCACTTTCAAAGCACTTGAGAAATTAATCAAATGATGTCCTTGCAATATCTGATTTCATTTTATGACTTCTAGATTTTTCAACCCTAATCTTCCCATGATTAAATGATGTTTCTGGTATCCATTTTAGATGAAAATGAAAGACATGAAAGAGACTAGGACAAGAGAAGATAAATGGAGATGGGTTTTTTATGATGCAGAAGTTGAGAGAGATAGCAAGGGAAAGAAACCCGAAAGATCATGTCTGTGTTTCCAAAACCATGATAGAGGTGGAAATAGCTATAAACTGTGGGCAGTGGAAAGGAAGAAGCATAGTTCTTGATTGCTTATGAGAGAAGCAAAATTATGCTGGTGGCAGGGACCTTTTCTCAAAGAAATCCCAGAGACTGTTATTGTTTTAGTCCATCATCTCAAGGTATCTTGGTCATAATCCATGGCAAATGTAGGATTGGTACAGAGTTGAGATTGTTACTGAGCCCTAAATGACTGGTGACCCACAAGTGCATGCTTTTGCCCAGGGTCACTCGCATCAGTAGAATGAGACCGGGTTTGGAATAGCAGAGTAGAAACTTTATTTGTTGATCAATGAATGGAGGAGGCAGAGCTTGTGCTCTGAAACACCTTCTCCCTGAAGGGAAGGTGAGGAGGGTTCTTATGGGACATGAAGGGGGAAGGAGTCTCTGCATCACTGCTTGGGGTGGGGGCATTTGGGGCATGCATAGATCTTCCCTTCTTGCACATAGCACCTTTCACATACATTTCCTTTTGCAAAGGGCACTCCATTGTCATTTTGGACTTTTCTGATTTGGACCAGTTCTGTGGTTTGGCCATCTGGCATTGTTCTGACTTGGTTCCTGTAAGCAAGCGCAGCTTAAAAACAAAGGATTAGACATGGAAAATGTTTTAGGAACTTCCCGGGGTGACAAGATCACAAGTGCCAAAACACTGTTCAAATTAAGTAAATATTTAGAATTTTGAATATTTATTAAACACGAGAGGGATTAGACCTCAAAAAAAATCAATACAGTAGTTTAGTGCCTAGGTTTTGTCTTCCATCTTGTTTAACTTTCAGCGAGGAGAGTGAAATGTAGAGGTTTTCTATATATTTTAGATGGCCAAATGGTTTACTGAGGAATTGAAGAAGGACGAACAATCTCTTGACACTTCCACAGAGTGTTTGGAAACAGCCACATAGACAAAAATGTCAATGACAACACAAAATGCATCAACAGAGAGGAGGCCCTTCCTGGCAAACATAGCTTTATCTAAAAGTAGAGAAGAGAGACAGTTGGGAGAGAGGGGTCGTCATGGTCATAGGACTAAAACAAACCAGAGTGAAGAAATCGAAAACTATTAAGTCCAAACAAATGGGCACCAGGAAGTGCAGTGGGCAGATAGGCAGTGTTTTCCTATGTTTTGTAATATGGGGTTCTTCCCCACCCTCTCTGTCAATTTGTCTGCCTGGGTTAATTGGCCAGTCCGACTGAATTGTTCCTCAACTAGTCTGAACTAACAGCAACACAGAAACATTGAAAGGATTGTCATGTTATCTCAGTGCCTGAAGAATGTCATTAATGCAGTATCTTATAGGGAATTTTTAATCCAGCTGTAAATATTTCTTCTTCTTTTTTAATCACTTGAATTGAGATTTTGGTTTCCATTAGGATTTGTTATTAAAATTTTCAGCAATGATAAAAAGAATCAAGAGTTTCTTGCCTCTAAGAGTTCCTATATACATCAACTGAAGGCTTGTGTTCTTTTTGGCAAGTGAAATTAAAATCCATATTTATTCATTTTTCACTTAAAGTTGCAGTTTCAAGTCACCTTTCAATCTGTGGGGGTTTTTAAAATAGTTAAAAACATAGCTTGGAAGAGGCATGCTTTTGGCAAAGTGACTATTTAAAAAATATTTAAGATGAAGTTGGAAATAAAGTATTTTTTAAAGCCCTGTATTATCCCCCAAATTAAAAAAAATATGTTCACTTCACATTTTGGTAATTAAAATCAAGCGAATTAAAAACTGGCAAGATTAGAGTTCTAGAAACAATAGAAGGAATTTATATCATATATGGGAAATTTTGTCTTAGATAGTCACAGTTTGGATGCGATAACCAATTATCCTGGTCTAAAGAATTCTAGGTTGATAAAGTGGTAGAATTACCAGAATTTAAGGTGTTGCCCCTTGAATCCATCCTTACTGAACTAACACTGATCATTACTCGAGGTTTGCAAGCTATTTATTCATCTTTATCTAAAGAGGCTTAGCTTACTAAAAGAGAAGTCAGTCTCATATTTAATGTATTATTTTAAGTGCACTTGGGTAAGGGTAGTCTGTGCAGGGCAGGTCCAGGGAAGAGCAATTGGCCTAAGGTATAATATTGATCCACTACCAGCCTGTTCTGTCTTTGGTTGATTCTTCTTTAGCATTTTGTGTATTGTAAATAGCCAGTGTAGACTTATCAGGCAATTAAAACTGTCTTAAAAATACAAGCTCATCCATCTCTATTGCATGGAATGTCACATAAAGCTATTGGGACCTGATAAATGCTAATCCTTTACTAAGTTTCATAGGTACAGAAGTATTTCTTTATGAGTGGGAGATGAGAAGGAGTTTGTTCAAGATACCCACAAATCTCATCTTCACCAGGATTCTTTGTTGATTTACTGTTCATTTGGTTAACTTATTCACTATGTGTTCTTCTAGAAAATTCACAATTTACTTGCCAAATGCTGGCTATATTCACATATGTACAATCTTCTCTTTCTCTAATTAAATTCTGGGCTCCTTTAAATAAGGCACATGTGTTATATTTGTTATATTTTTCTTCTCCCACATCAACAGGAGCCAGGATATCTTACTTACACTTAAAAGTGGAGTACAGAAAGTTTCATACAATTTTTGATTAGTAAATATTGCCTTCCTGGCTAATTGCCTTATACACACAAATTCTATCTCACCAGCTAGGTTTTAAGCACCTCATTGGTTGGGGTCTTATTTTACCATAATAGTATAACAGTTTGGGTTTCTTATTACTGTTTAGCACATTGTAGGGACAGAGTAGCTTCCCAACAAATAGTTGTCAATTAGTCAAAGATGGAGGGGAATAAGAGAGAAGAAGAAGAAAGGCAAGAGCTTTTGGATTAACCTTTGGCTTCTAAAATCCATATTATTAGTTCACAGCTTAATTATATGTTCTTTTCAGTACATAGCACATCATTTTATTTGTTTTTAGAGTCATTTAGTCAGTTCTGACTCCTAGCAACCCTACATACAAGCAGAGAAGAACCCTGTCCGGTCTTTTTGTGCCATCCTTTCACCTTCTGGCATATTACCAGACAATGCTCCTCTGCCATTCATAGGGTTTTCACGGCCATTTTTTTCCGAAGTGGGTGACCAGGTCCTTCTTCCTAGGCTTAGTCTGGGAGCTCTGCTGAAACTTGCTCACCATGGATGACGATGCTGGTATTTGAAATACTGGTCGCATAGCTTTCAGCATCACAGCAAACACAGTATGACAACCAGACAAGTAGTGTGGTTCCCTGACCGGAAAACAAACCCTGGCTGTGGCGATGAGAGTGCTGAATCTTAACCACTAGACCAGCAAGCACATCATTAAGGTGTGATAAATAATGCTTCCTCAATACTATTATATAATGAAGAGTAATAAAAATATGATGCTGGCAATAAAAGTTGTTCTATTGTTACCTCTTTACCTCCTGGTTGGTGAGCAAATGCTATAAAGTCAAAATGGGGAGTAGTTTAAATTTGAGAGATTTGGCTCATTTTCCAGGCTAAGTCAAGAGGCCTTTTGTTTCCTTTGCAGTCTAAATGGTGTTAATGGATTAGTGCAGAGGAAATTCCAGCATTGCTATGCTGTAAGATAGATTCGTGGATAACCACAAAGAGCTTGGGACAAGATTGAACAACCTGTCTCTGAGGTGTTTCCACCTAACTTCACACCTGCAACTTCCCCATTATTTTGTTTTCAAGAAGCAACAGAAATAAACAGGGAGAATGACATATTTCTTGAAGATAAATGGTATATTTATTTTAAATTTGGTAGTTGATGAAAGAACAGTGTTTTAAAATTAAAAAAGGAACCCCAAAAGGATAAGGATAAAATGATAAAACTATAGTTACAACTATATTATTTTTTATATAGTTATAGCTATATCGTTTTATTCTTATCCTTTTGGGGATAAGAATTAGAGATGAATTTCTAATCTATTTCAGCCCTTATGTGTTCCCTCTTGTCTATTTAAATGATTCTACACACAAGCTACCCATTACCAGGCCCATGAAAAGAGATGGAGCAGAGATCAACAGGCACATTTCAAGGCCAGGAAGGCTGAGAAATTGGAGGTTCAGGCAGGTAAGAAAAGCACCAGGATCAAATAATTAGTGGAGATCAGAACTATCAGAACCCAGGAATCCTGTTAGACAAAATCACAGAGGGTATTTGGGGCTATACATCAGGACTGGTAGAATTTGAAACTCATTACAACATCAATAATCAGTATTGTGGGGAGAAACAAAGACAGACACCTGTAAAAGTGGCAGGGAAAAGTCAGATTTCATTTAGTCTTAACTATTTCAATAGAGGAGAGAACCCTATGTAACCTGAGTTTAACTCAATGAAACAAAAGGTAGGACTGTTTAGATGCTGGGTGTGCTAGACGAAGGCCTGGAGAGTGTGAAGGGGAGATTTGGTCCTCTGAGTAGGCCACCTGGATTTGCTAATTGGCACTTATCCAGAGGAGAAACAAACTTCTCGTATCTTTATGGCAGGAGGTAGTGGTCAAGTTGGAGCAAGGCGTCCTCTGAAGTTAGGGCCTTCCCCTCCTACAGGGACCGGGAGCAAGAGCTATTTCCTTGAATCTTTGTATTTCAGAGATGGCTCTCAGGTCCTGAGGAGACATTTCTGGATGGTGCAAGATTTACATCTGAAAGGGACAAAGAAAAGATTCATAATTGCAAGCTTTCTATAGTAACTGCTCTAAGAGGAGGTTCAGGAGCCTATTGGTCTATCAACAAGTTTTGGCTGAAATAAACAGTAAATTCTCTTGGCAACATTGAGCTTTCTCAGGCAGGCATTTTAAAGGGAACTAGGGCCGTCCTAGAGACATGGCCTTAAGTTGTTACAAGCCATGCTAAAGTTTGGTCAAGTCTCTCGGGGCCGGGGTTTGGACAGAATCATTTGTGCTGAGAATCCACAGACCTTATAGGCCAAGGTCGAGGTCTAGTTGAGAAGAGGGCTCAGAGGAGCCTGAGTTTGGTTAAGGAGGGAGTCCTTGTCAGTATCTTGCTGAAATCTGTCCCAGAGGCAGATTTTCCTGTTGTATTCCCAAAGAGGCTGGGGAAGAGTGTGCTCATTCTGGAATATTGAGTTATGGACAAGACAACAGGTGTGAGAAAGACTGAAAAAGCTGTCATCCTAGTACTCTTCTCACACTGGATTTAAGCTGCTTCCCAGGCCAGTATTTGTCCTCGTGTTGTCTCAGAAAAGTCATAACCAGGAAAAGGTGTAAAAGTGGTTGTTAGACTTTTATCTCCCTCAACTCCTAGTCATTTCCCAGAAGACATGAGGAAATTAATTGGTAATGGAGATCCGTGTAGCTAGCAAGGCCTTTGGCGTATTTAATTAGCCTTGTGATGTGTTTCAGCATTACGGAAGGAGGCAAAGATAAATGCCAAAACAAGCTCACAAAAAAAGTTGGTGCAAAATCATATATAGTCCAGATTTATCTCAATAATACAATGATCCTGATACCCTTCTACCTTAGGTAATGCCTCTTATTGCCATAGCAACCACATCCTGTAATAGGCCATTCCAACTCACAGAGTGACTCAGCACTCTCCTTTCCACATGTGGGTTGGAAGAGATGAAAGATACTGATCTAGGGAATAGCACACAGCAATCTGGGCAAATTCTTGGGTGGTGTGTGTCCCACTATCCGAGACCCAAGTCAATCCACAGACGCTTCTGCCAACCTTATTGATTTTTTTCATCTTTTGGCCTTCTTAATCATTTATAAGTCTTCTCTGTTAAGTCCAGACAGCCTTGCCGCACCTGTATAACCCTAATTTTCTTCTTTTTATTTGTAGTGGTAAGTAATAGGTACAATATAAGGCTATATTTTTAAAAAATGAGTGCAAGATGAAGTGTATGGCAGTCACTGCTGTCATAATTACATACCAACTTTTCAATAACTAATCAAATTACAGTTATTAATAATAATGACTCCCCGAAAAAATGCTTATGTTTGTGACAAGAACCAATGCCTACCTTTTGGGCAAACTGCATTAATTTAGGAACTTTGTTTAAACTAATACTGTGCTTCAAGATACTTATTTGACTCCAGTTATGGCCAAATCTGTTCTGCTGAAATGACTCGCTTTCCCTATGAGGTAAATGTAAGGAGTTAACTTTTTAAATTAAAGTAAAAGGTTGTACTTTTTACTTTAATAACCTAAAGAAATGATTGACCAGATTCACAGATGTAGGTAAAAGTGAGCTCATCATAGGCTGTCAAATATGTATTTAAAAGATGTAAGATTGTTTATAGTAGTGAAAAAGTGTGAACAGCCCCGGGTATTGAACATCAGAGGACTTGTTAGGTAAAATATGGTAAAGCTATATAATAGATGCATTGCAGTCTGGAAATTGATGGTATTCAAATTCAAATGAATGCTCATACATGTATTAATTTGCCTAGGCAAAAGTCTAAGCGGATGATTTGTGATTTTGTGTGTGGTTTTACTATTTTGTAATTACTTTTCTACTAAAAACCTATGCTAATGATGTAACTACCAAATAAAAAGAATGAGGAATGTAAAATCACAATTCGTTTATCCAACCACTGTGTTAATAAAATCTTGGACAACGACACTGGCCCCTCTTGGTTCCAGACTAGATCAATTATCTATCTAACCATGAGAACTAGAGAAACTAATAGTGCCTGATACTACAAGTGTGGGGAGAAGATTTTGTTGGCACAGCCCACCATAGTGTCCCGCTTAGGGAACCAAGTAAACAAAGGGCTCTAGGCAACACTGGAAGAACTCTTAACAGAGTACCCCAAATTAAGACCCTCAAAAGAGAGAGATAATCAATCCTGGCCTTCTACCTGGAGTGAGAATGTGCCCCATGAAACCAGGAAGCTCACCCTAAGGTGAGGGAAAGACTAAAGGTAAGCACTGTGCTTCACTCTGGGACACAATTTGGGTGTTGGTGGAAGAAAAATACTCTTACTGCTGAGTAGCTTTTTCTTCCGCTTATAAGGCATTTCCGAGGTATACAAAGGAGAGCTGTAACTCAGAGACTCTCTTTGAGAGTCATGGTAGGGGCTATACTGCAGAAGCACTGCAAACTTTTAGGGAAGCGTCATCTGAACTCTGACCCTTGAAGGTGAGCAGAAAGAGTGGTCACCTGGAGGACCTGGAGGGCCTGCCATGCGTGGTGCAAGGGATTCTGTTTTCTGTTTTAGTTGTTTTGGCCTGAAGGTGCCTGGTCAGCTTGAAGAGTCTCGATTCCATGGAGGAAGAAAGGAGTCTGTAGAGCATTCAAGCCAGCATCTCCAGGGACACAGATGGAGCCAGAGTCCCCGGCAATGCGGGTGGCATTTGCACTCAAGCCTCTCTGTGACCTGGATTCTTCACCTTTGCAGTGGTTTGTTTATCCTGAAAAAACAAGGCTTAAATAAATAAGATCAGCCCCATAGCACAGTTCAGCCACAAGCATGCTTACTTATTTCTCTGTTTTCTCTATTACACTGTCAGCTTTTCAAGAAATATCTCACCATTGCATCCTCCAGCCCTGGCATAAAAGTGTTTAATAAATAGTTATTGAATGAATGACTGAGGGCAATATATGATAATTACTGATTTCTTTTGTCTATGCATCAGGCCTCATACTACTGACACATGGTAGGACTATCTATACCCAGTTGTTACTGCCATTTGTCTTCAAAAGTAACAAGCTTTATTTCCTTGCAAACATGCTCTTCAGTCGTGGAATTTTCATTTATTCAGCCTAGTTCCATCTTTCTCTCTCTCAGGTCCTGTGTATTAGAATCACCTGGAATGATTGTTGATAATGCAGAATCCAGGGCTCCATCATAAGCTGTGGGTGTGGAATCTGAACATCTGCATTTTTAATGCATCTGCAAGTGATTCTCACGGATGCTCAAATGTGAGAACCACTATTAGCTAATGTGTTTAGTGATACTCATATCACGGTTTTATGATGCTGTCAGTCTGAAAATGTAAGGTATCATCAGGTAACTACTTTTTAACAACTTTTCCTCTCCTAAAGATTGTAAAATATCATAGAGTAGTGGAGAGTAAAAGTGATCGAGGTGGGTGGATCGATAGGAACTCTGTTTCTTGTGAGGCTAACTTGATAGTGACTGTAGGTTGCAGTTGGAGTGAATTGATTTTGTTCAAAGAAGTTTTCCTTTTCCTCAGTGTTTGGTGAATGTTTTTTGAAGGCTTCTTGTAATGTGCTGTTTCACAAACCATCAGAGGCATTTGAAGGGCCAGGGGTCTTTCCAAGCATATGAAATCTTAAGAACTTTGAATCTCTTGGGTGGAAGTAGTTTTCAGTGAATTGTTTGTTCTGATGTAATGTAAGACATAGTGCCCCTCACCGCTGAAATCTATCATTCCTGCTTATTGTTTTGAAGCCAGGATATTCTCAGATTCTTGATGCACCTTACTAATCAAGGCTTTCATTTTCTAATATGCGTGTAATAAATCTCTATTCACTTATCAATCTTAAGTACGGAATACCAAAGAAAGGATATCCACAATCACAGATACTATCAGGCTAAATTATTTTTAATTAGCTGGGTATTGTTAGGAAGAATTCTCTGTGAGATCACTATCTTCGAGTACAAAGCAGGCATGAAGGAGTGCACATCTAATGCAAAGTAGTTGGCAGAACTCCTTTTTGATCCGTTTCTTCTCTCCTAGAAATATGAATAACTCTCAGACTTTTCTCATGGATTGTACATTGAACACCAACGAGGCTGTTCAACCCTAATGTCTAAAAGGAAACAAAAATAGATGGTGGCTCTTTTTCGAAAACAATGAAATTCCTGTCCTTCTAGTCAAACACAGTCTAAAAACAACTGTTTTCATCTTTATGTTTACATGCGCATTGAGTCCTGTGACCCTGGTCCCTGGGAATTCAAACAGGAAGTAAAAAGGGTATGTGGGAGGGGAGGTCCTCTGTGGGGCTGGTGATGGGGTGGTGGATGTTGTTTTTCTTTCTTTAATCAAAGTAGAGCAAACATACAGAAATGGGTAGATAAGTACACAGCTCAATGAACTGTCCACAAGTACCCCGATTTGTATAACCAGCACCTGGGAAAAGAAACAGAACATGACCAGCACCCCCAGAAACCCTGTCTTTATGCCCCCTTTTAGGAACTACTCCTTACAAGGATAACCATTATCCTGACTTTTAACATCTTAAAAATTTTCCCTTATTTGGTTCTTTTTATAAATGTAATCCTATATATAATATACTCTTTTGTGGCCGGATTCTTTGCTCAAGCTAATGTCTGTGGGACCAATGTATATTTTTGTGTGTAGTTGTGGTCCATTTATTCCCATAGCTCAATAGTATTACATTTTATGAAATACCATAATATATGGATTCTTTCTAGCAGTGATGGACTATTGAGTAGAATCTAAATTTGGACACCTGAAAATAGTACCGCTATCCAACTCTTTTTATGAGGCCAGTATTGCCCTGATACCAAAACTAGATAAAGGCAGTACAAAAAGGAAAGCTACAGATCAATATCTCTAATGAACTTAGACTTAAAATTCTTCAACAAAATATAAGCAAATTGAATAAAAGTGTATAAGAAAAATTATACAGTATGAACAAATGGGATTTATTCCAGGTATGAAAGGCTGGTTCAACATTTGAAAATCAATTAATGTAATCCACCATATCAACAAGCTAGGGAAGAAAAATCATATGATCATATAAATTGAAAAATAATTTGACAAAATATAACACCCATTTATTGCAAACACTCTCCACAAGAATAGAAGGTAATCACCTCTATGTGATACAGAGCATCTACAAAAACCTCCAGCTAACATCTTACTTGATGATGAAAAACTCAATGCTTTTCCCCTGAGATTGGTAATATGGAAAGAATATCCACTCTCACCATGCTTATCCAATGTAATATTGGAACTTCTAGCCACTGCCATAAGGCAGAAACTAAAATAAAAAAGAAAAGAAGGAAAAAAAGAAGAAAGGAGGGGTGGCTGGGGGGGAGGGAGGGACGAAAGAAAGAAGGAAAGAGGTTTACAGATTGGAAAGGAAATTAAACTGTACTTGTTTGCAGATAACATGATTGCTTAGATAGAAAATCTGAAAGGATCTACAAAAAAGTTATGGAACTAAAAGTGAGCTCAACAAAATCATGGGATGCAAGATCCTGACATGCAAATATCAATTTCTGTATACTAGCAATGAATATGTGGAAATTGAAATTAAAATCACCATAGCATTTACAATTGCTCCAAAGAAGATTAAACACATAGGTGTAGACAAAAAAACAGGTACGGAATCTGCTGAAATGACCAAATATTGATGATAGTAATAAAATAAAATCTAAATGAATGGAGATACATACTGTGTTCATGGATTGAAAAACTCAAAATAATAAAGATGTAAATTCTTCCCAAACTGATCTATAGATTTAATGCAATTCCTATTAAAATCCTGGTGGGTATTTTTCTTTACACAGTTCAAGCTTATTCTAAAATTATATGGAAAGGTGTAAGCCCTGGAATAGCTAAAATCATCTTGAAAAATAAAAATAAAATGTAAGGAGTTACTCTATCTGATGTTAAACTTACTACACAGCCAAAAAATCAAGATAGTGTGGTATTGGTGGAGGGATAGATACGTAGATCAATGAAGCAGAATAGAAAACCTAGAAATGGAACCACACAAATATGCCAAACTGATTTTTGACAAAGGTGCAAAGAGAATTCAATGGAGGAAAGATAGGCTTTTCAACAAATGGTGCTGCAACAATTGGACATTTATAGGCAAAAAATGAACCTCTCCCCAAACTTCTCACCGTTTATAAAAATTGACTCAAAATGGATCATAAGCTTAAATATAAAACATACAACTATAAAGCTTTTAGGTGAAAAAAGCAGGAAAATCTTCAGGATTTAGGCAAACAGTTCTTAGATTGGACACCAAATGCATGATCCATAAAAGGAATAAATGATAAATTGGATTTCATCAAAATAAAAAAAATTCACTCTAATAAAGACCCCGGTTTAGAAGATAAAAGGACACGCTACAGACTTGGAAAGAAGTATGTGCAAGCCACACAGCCAGCAAAGGACTAGTATCTGGTATGTGTACAAAACTCTCAAACCTCAATAGTACAAAAACAAGCAACTCAAAT
The DNA here is from genome assembly GCA_031878705.1 of Tapirus indicus. Classification (NCBI taxonomy): domain Eukaryota; kingdom Metazoa; phylum Chordata; class Mammalia; order Perissodactyla; family Tapiridae; genus Tapirus; species Tapirus indicus. The sequence goes on along the minus strand of CM062926.1, from coordinate 49,277,477 downwards.
GGGCAAAAGACATCGAGAAACATTTCATCTAGGAGTTTATGCAGATAGCAAATAAACACACTGACAAAATGGTCCACATCTTTAACTGTAAGCTAAATGCAAATTAAAACCATAATGAAATATCACTATAGAACTATCAGAAGGGCTACAATTAAAATAGAGACAACACCAAAAGCTGGTAAGGATGTGAAGAAACTTGATCATTCATGCCTTGCTGATGGAAATGTTAAAAGGGACAGCCACTCTAGAAACATTTTTTCAGTTTCTTAAAAAACAAACAAGCAACTACCATATGACCCACAATTGTACTCTTGGGAATTTATCACAGGGAATTCACAATTTATGTTCACATGAAACATGTACACAAATATTCATAGCAGGCTATTCATAATAACCCCAAACTGGAAACAACACAGATGTTCTTCATGAGTGAATGTTTACACAACTATGGTACATCCATATCATGGAATACTACTCAGCAATCAAAAGGAGTGGACATACAACAACTCAGATGAATCTCCAGGAAATTATACTTAGTAAGATAAGCCAATCACCAAAGATTACATATTGTATGATTCTATTTATGTAACATTTCTTAAATGACAGAATTTTAGAAATGAACAGATGAGTTCTTGCTAGAGGTTAGTGCATAGTGGGGGAAAGAAGAGATGTGTGTGGTGATAAATGAGCAACATGAGGGATTCTGGTGGTGATAGAACTATTCTGAATTTTGACTGTGTGAATGAGTGAACCTACATGTGTGATGGAATTGGAACCAAACACACACACACTCAAGTACAATAAAGACTGGGGAAATCCAACTAAGAACAGTGGATTGTAACCATGTCAATATACTGGTTATGATATAGTTCTATATTTTTGCAAAATGTTACCATTACAGGAATCTGGGTAAAGGGTATATGAGATCTTTCTCTATTATTTCTTACAACTGCATGTGAATCTACCATTATCTCAAAGTAAGAAGTTTAATTAAAAATGGTATCACTCTAAATGTTGTACCTTATGTCTTTTAGTAAACATATGTTTGTATTTCTGTCAATTGCACACCTAGGAATGTAATTACTGGGTTATTGGGTACACCTATGCTCAGTTTTAGTGGATACTGCCAAGTAGTTTTGCAATGTGGTTGTGCCAAATTATATTCAAAAGCTAGTGAATGTTTGACATAGGAGGCAGGAACAGCCTTAGGGAAGAGATTGCTTTGGAGCTGTCTCTTCTACGTGCTTCTGGCTGCTCCCCTCCCTCTCCATTCTCCATTGAACAGTTTTAATTTTATCAACAGGCTGGGTGCTTTCATGCTGTCCCTTACTTCGACTCCCATGGACAATTTGCAATCTCCTTTTAACTCTTCACAATCCTTTATGTCTTAATAAATAACAAACTGAATTGTACCCCAATGCCTTAAACCAGCGGTCCCCAAACTACAGCCTGCAGGGCAATTTGGTTGGCCGTCTACTTTTGTAAATAGTGTTATAGGAACACACCCACAACATTTATTTACATATTGTCAATGGCTGCTTTCACACTACAGTGATAAACTTGAGTGTTGTGATAAAAACCTTAGAACCAGCAAAGTCTAAAATATTTACTATTTGGCCCTTTACAGAAAACGTTTGCCTACTCTTTTTTTAAACCATCACAAAGATCTATCATGTAATATATAAATAGAATTTTATAGTAAATACAGAATTTTTTCCAATATTGTTATGTTTTAAATATGATGCATTTTGATAGAGCAAAATGAGGCGGTAGAAATGCTGTAATATGCCTTGTCAAATGAACTTACTAGCAAATTGCTAACATACCTAACTTTCTTGGAACCACATTCAAGGTCTATTTGAAGCAGTATTTCTCTGCTGAATACTAAGGCAGTGGGAGTATTGAGCATGTATAATGTATGCTTTAGGAAGGTGCTGATGAAAAATACATGGAACCAAATGGTAAACCTCGAGTAATATTTGAAATCCATTGCAGCTACTGTGCGTAATTGATAAATAAGTGCTGATAACTAGAACAATATTGGTTTAATGTGTATGCAGCATGTTCAGAGGGGATCACCTTTTGTGAAAAATTTCAAATATATCTCTCTTTCTTGCTAGGATCTAAACACAAATCTGCTACTTAATTCAGTTTAACTCTTTTTTTTTGTTTCTTTAAAGGAAGCTACTTTAAAAAAAAATAAGCCTTTCAAAATAGACCTTTCACTATAAGCTATGAATTCAATTGAATCTATTTTCACCTGTTTAGAAAAATACAGGAGAGAGAGATTCTTATGATTTATAAGCTCTGTGAATTCCATCTCAAGTAGGAATGAAAATTATGAAAGCCAAATATATTAGTTATCTATTGCTGAATAACCACCTCAAAACTTAATGGCTGAAAACAACAATCATTTATTACTTCACAAGAGTAAGGGTCAGTTGGAAAATTCTGCTGATCAGGGGCAGGGTTGGTAGATCTTGGCTAGGGTCATTAGCATCTGTAGTCATATCTAAACTGATTGGTGGGTGGACTGGAGGTAGAAGTATGCCAAGTAGGGAGTGCAAAACAGCCTAAGGTGATATTAGTCAACTATTTCTTTTTTGTAGGAGCCTTGTTAATCACTATTTCATTTCTTTTTTAGGAGTTTCAGATAGAGATTGTTCTGCTGTATTTTGTCAGAGATTGCCTATAGTCCAATGCACATTTTGCACTTTATGTGGTTACTGGTAAGCAACTTGTTGACTTCGGTTTGAAGATCTCGAAAAATAAACCTCCTTCTTGGTAACCTAGATCCTGGATCTCGTAACTTCAGTCACCAGCTTCATTCCTGGAGTAAGCAAAGCCCCACATCATCTGTTCTTCTGTGGCCACACAAGATTGATTCTTTCAATTCAGTTTGACAATTTAGCAAGTGAGAACAAACGAGTTAATTAAATAAATTATTGTGCTTATGGGTCAATTTAAAAAACGAAATATTATACTAGCTTTTTTCCACCATTTTTTAGAATAACTGTTTAGAAATATGACCCAAGAGTTGGATCAATGATAACAATAACTAAATTGATTGACTATTTTGTTGTTACCAGAGCTTGTCTAAATTCAAAAATCATTAACTAGAACGTAGTGAGACACTTTGATTGGGCCAGTTTGATTTATTTGTTTTTCCTCGGTCTTCAGATTGTTGAATTTGATGAGAGGGTAGCAAATGAGGTATAGAAGGTCTCTGTCAAAAAGGAGAGACCTCCATGCATACTACTCAAGTATGTTTTCTCCCTCTATCGTTTATACACGTTTGAAAATGTCCAATGACTCCAGCGTTCAGCTACCACTTTAAAACGAGGGCCATGAAGCCTTCATAAATAACAGTACGATTGAAACTTTTTTAATGTATAAAAGAACAAGATGCTAAGCACTAACCATATGAAACCCTGAGGTGCTTCTTGGACAAAAGGCAATCTCTGCAGAACTGAAGAGAATAGTCTGCACTTGAAGTGCTTGCAGCCTGTTATTACTATAAGGACCTTGTAATAAGCAAGAACTTGCAAAAGAAAAGAGAAAAAATGTTGACTAAAATTATTGCAGGCTGCTGTGTAATTTCTTTTTGGTGATAAAAAAGGGACACTCATACTTGGGGAAACCTCGATTTCATTAGAAGACATTGCGGCTGCACATGGAATCCAATCCTTCTTCCAGGGTTTGCAAAGCAGAGGTCCTCACCCAGGCTCCGTTGCCCAGCACACGTTGTATGTTAAATAAGATTCACGTAAAAATCTAGATGCCCAGTTTGTCTGAAAAATTGGAGTACCTGCCTCTGTGCAATCAACAGGTCTGCGTTTCTATATTGCAAAATGGTCTGGAGCCGAGTAGCAGCACTTTGTCACACTCCGAGAACATTAGACCCTGTTGGCCAGGGACAACTTGACTCCTTTACCTTAGCTGCTGAGCCCCTGGTGATTTTTGAGTCGGGGGAGTTTGTGTCGCTCTGTCAGACTGGACATTCTTTCCGATTCATTCTGATCAATGCAAATACCATCAGCGTCATGGCATTGCAGAACTCAAGGGAGCAACTTCAGCATTGGAGACCACAGACTCTATGCCGTGCAGAGGCTGGGAGCTTGCCCAATGCCCAACCCCAGTTCATAGCCTGGATCTAACTTGAGGTGTTCTCAGCTACTCTGACTCTCCTGGGATCTCTCAACCCACTCCGTACTTGCAGTTAGATTTACATCACTTGGCCTTTAGAATCATGGAACCAAAATGAATCTGAACAAAGGGGAAACTGAGGTCTAGAAAGCTTGAGGACTTTCCTGACATGACCAAGTTTGGAGTGAGGGAACCATTTAGTTAGGCAATACGCTTTATTGTTCATTAATCAGTTCTGTGGATTATTTTTATTTTTATGTTCTTTAATGGCAGGAAGTAAAAATGCATACTCCCTTTTTACCTGCCACAGGGTTTAGCCTACAGCTAGTAACACAGGACATTGCTACTCAACATGTGGTCCAAGGTCCAGCAGTGGCATCATCTAGGAGCTTGTTAGAAATACAGACTCTCTGGTTCCACCCCAGACCTCTGAATCACAATCTGTATTCTAACAAGATTCCTAGGTAATTCATATAATGCTCATTAGAGTTTGAGAGGCACTGACATGTATACAATCAGAGAATATTCGAGTAAATATGTAACATAGTGTAGAAAGACAACAAAACAACATAGCTAACAATTCAAAACTTTCCATACAGGAGTTTCATGGAGTTCCTTCTTGGCTTCAATACAGAGTAGTGTGTGATTTTTCTGCTTTATTCATGGGGCTTCTCCTAATATTTTGTTTGAAGAGAGGATTCCAAAGGTTAAAAAAACGAAAGTAAACTAAATTAAGCGCTGTTTTTGTAGCACAAGCTGAGGAGAAAAAATAGAGGATTAAGGCGGGATTAATTAGACAAAGCTCTGTAGAGTAGGTTGGTAAATTTGTATGGCCATAGGTGGTATTGAGAAGCACAAGCTGACCACAATGTCTAATTGGAATTATAACTTCAAACTAAGGAGCTTGCATTGTTGTGGTTATTCTTACATCTTTTCTTGAATGTCTGGGCTCCTCTCTTCTTCCTTTCTTTGGCTCTCTCCCCAACGTCCTCCTTTTCCTCTTCCTTGCTGTATTTTTTTGTGTTGTCTACTTCTAAACTGAACTCTAAAAATCCCACCTGCCTGACTGATGAGCTGATTCTGATATCCCAAGATCATCTGGCCTTCCAGCAAAGGAAAGAAAGAATACTTTAGTGTTAGAGATGGGAAACATCCCTGAGCTGAGAATTAAATGCCACCTTGAACAAAAGGGAGGTTGAGGCTAGGGTACCTCCTGCTATCCCATTCCTCCCTTCTCATACACACACGCAGGCACTCCAGTTGATGAGGTTGCTTACACTCTATGATCCAGTTTGAGAGAACATTGAACTGCCTGGAAGATTACTAGGGCCACATTCAACCACCAAGTTAGTCATGGAAGAAACAAGATATTGATATTAGTAGACTGGTTGTAGTCCATACTAAAGAATTATGGAAACCCAGGCAATGGTGCTACCATTCTGGGTAGATCAGAATGATGGGGCCAAAGTTTCCAACAGTACATTTCTTTTTGGTGTGTGATGTTCATAGTGCATAACATTGTATGCAACATTCCATTTTTCATAACATTTGGGACATCCATAGGGGGCTTATTGAAAAAAATTACATTTTATTTTTTTCAAATTATAAGAAAAATAAAATACAAAGTTTTAAGTAAAATATTAAATATTGAATTAGCTTAAAATATTCAAATAAAGTGTATTAAGTCTTTGAATAAGCTTCCTTCCCAGAACATAATGTTTTATATCGGATATTTATGTTTGAAATAGCTACAAGTGACTTTTGAGGAAGTCAGTTTAATGATCTTCTCTTCTAATTCTCTGTTATCACAAGTGGATGGTATCCAATATCAGGAGTGTACGTATTACTTTTTTCTCCATTTGACTATAGCTCCTTTCTTGCCGTTCACCAAAATTTAGTTTCCTTAAATTATGCATCAAGGCAGTTGTAACTTTCTGGCTCTAACGATCTTGATTTGTCCTTTTCTTTCAAGTGAAAATATAATGTTGAAAATATTTGTGATAATGCATGTGTATGGATTTCTTATCAATTCTTTCATCTCAAGTATTTTTAAATAATAATAAAGCTTTTCTTCAAGCACACACAGATATTGTTCTACTAGTGTTAATAATTCTCCTTCAGGATTCCAATAAAATGCAGATTAAACATTACTAATGAACATTATCAAACTCACTTTTTCAAAGTTGAGTTGTTTTGAATCCATAAGTTTTGTCAGTAGATAATATACTTTTACATGTTTTTTGTAATTTTTGACTAAGTTCATTCCAGTGCTCAAAAATGTGAGGGGAGTAAGTCACATTTTTTCCAGCTTTTTTGAGATATGATTGACAAATAAATGTTGTATGTATTTAGGTTATAAAATGTGATTTGTTTTAGGTTTACAAAGTTATGATTTGATATACACATATACTGTGAAATGATTACCACAATCAGGGTAATTAATACATCCACACCTCACATAGTTACCTTTTCGTGTGTGTGTATGTGCTGAGAACACTGAAAACCTACTTTCTTAGAAAACGTCAAGCATATAATACCACAGTTTTATTAACTATAATCACCATGATGTACATTAGATCTCTAGAACTCATTCTTCTTAGTAACAGAAAGTGTGTACCCTTTGACCAACATCTTATTGTTTCTCTCCCACCTCCACCCCCAACCCCAGGCAACTGCCATTTCACTCTCTGTTTCTATGAGTTTGATTTTTTTAGATTCTACATATAAGTGAGATCATACAGTATTTGTCTTTTTCTGTCTACCTTATTTCACTTCGTATAATACCCTCAAGGTCCATCCATGTTGTCACAGATGACAGGATTTCCTTTTTATGCCTGCATAATATTCCATTGTGTATACACCATATTTTCTTTATTCATTTATCCATCCACAGACACTTAGGGTGGTTCCAGATTTTTGCTCCTGTAAATAATGCTACAATGAACAGGGGGCTGCAAATACCTCTTTGAGGTACTGACTTTATTTTCTCTAGATATATATGCATAAGTAGGATTGCTGGATAATATAGTAGTTCCATTTTTAATTTTTTTTTTTGGTGAAGAAGATTAGCCCTGAGCTAATATCCATTGCCAATCCTCCTCTTTTTGCTGAGGAAGATTGGCCCTAGGCTAACATCAGTGCCCATCTTCCTCTACTTTGTATGGGATACCACCACAGCATGGCTTGACAAGTGATGCGCCAGTCTGCACCTGGGATCCTAACCTGCAAACCCTGGGCTGCCAGAAGAGGAGCGTGGAAACTTTACTGCTATTCCACCAGGTTGGCCCCTATTTTTAATTTTTTAAAGTAAGTCTCTTTTTGAAATCAAACTTTGAAAGTACTTTGGATTTAGGGATAATGATGTGCTCTTGCAACTGGTTTCTTAGCTCCACTTCCTACTATAGTAGAAAATCTTACAGAAAAAATTTTGTTTCATATTTTGCACTTGCACACACCTAAAGTTCAAATATTTTCCTGTTTTGACTAGATACTAGTGCAGTTCGTTTGTGGTAATTTATTTGTAGCAAATGAATGATAAATTTTGAAGAAGAAAAATATCAGACACACGAAAATTTGGGAAAATCCTCATGATGCCTAATTATTCATGTCAGCTTTTGTGGTAAATTCTTTGTCTTATAAATCTGACAACTTCAGCTTTAGTCAAAAGCATTCCAATTGTGGTGGTAAAATAAATGTCAAGTAAAAATTAAATCCATTTAAGTATAAGGTTCTCAAGAGAAATGGTGATCTTTACAGCTTCAGAAAACTGATATTCTGGTTACTGGACTTAAGTTTCATTTAATTTAATAATGAAATATTTTAAAACTTTATAAAATGTGATTTTTAAATGATAAAGGTCTACAGTTTCTTTAATAAATCAATTTAAACAAATTTAGGTTCAATTATTTTTATCAGAAATAAAAATTTGTATAAACTGACAATAATTATTATGACATTCCATCAGACTTTAATTTTAAACATCAAAAGCTAATAAAATGTAAATAAATCAAGAGAGAGAAATCTATAAAACTAACCGCATCAGTTACCTTTTAAATATCAACATCTAATAAGAAAAAATGATAAATAACAATAGCAATCATAAGTAACTTCTGGATTAATAGAGAAATCATGAAAATAAGAACATTAAGGGAAAGAATCAGAAATGATTTCATGCACTAGCAAACAGAAGAGCTTTAATCTTGACAAATAAATCACAAACCAACTGGGGTGATTCAACAGGAAGATGCTGCATGTTATTCCCATAAAGTCTTCATTTGCTGAAGTAATAGTTGCTGAATTCAGAAAGTTACACACAAACAATGTTCAAACAGAATTTCAACTTCAAATTTTCAAATGGCTGGAAAAAAAGTCTTTAAATTTTTATCATTTTATAAATTTTACCATCATTTTACAAATTTAGCCATCAATATGTCATGGCTGACCTGTATCTCATTTGTTGACATTGGCTGAGTAACTTTGACTTAGTGTTGAAATGACTGGCAGAGTGTGGGACCAGATGTGTTTTAAGCCAGCCTCCACTGCTTACTTGCTTTATGATCTTGGGTAAATTACTCTGTGCCTTAACTTCCTCATCTGTAAAGTGGTGATAATGGCAATGCCTGCTACATTTTAGGCTGACATGAAAAGTAAGTGAGTTAATACATGTATTTCACTCCCAATGTTTAACACATAGTAAGTGCTCAATTAAAGTTATCAATTTTTATTAGTAATAGTTTCACTAGTAATAGTAATGGTAGTATATGAAAAAGAGGTCCATGACCAATAAATCTTGAATTAGGGCAGAATTAAGCATTTCTTAATTATAGGATTTTCATAGCCCTTAATATACTTTTAATATGCAATGTGAATCTCTAAGGGAGGAGGGCACAGTGTGTAGTGTTTTCTAAATTTATATAGACATAGGACACTAATTTTGGCCCAAAGATCTCATGTGGACACTGCTCTGCAGAATACAATTTGGAAAATGCCAGTGTATTGGCATCCCTAGGACTAAACCAGCCTCTGCAACATCCTTTCAATAAGCAGGTCCTTTCGAAGTTCAGTTCCAGCCCTGGTCTATGTCCTCGACATTTGGAACCACAGCCTCATGCTCTTTGTCAAGGCTAATTTAGCAGATGGCAAAGCATGAGAGAAATATAATAAGCACTTATTGATCATGGTAACTAATTTTACATCATCTAACACATTAACTCAGTCCTAGATTTTTCTTGGTTCTTTGAAGACCTCTGCCAGAGAGAACATTTGGAACATTTGTTCCCTCAGACACCCTTTGGCTTACATGTGAATATTTCCATCCTATTTGAATCTGTTTTCAAAATAAAGCATGATCAGAAGCTGCTTTAAATGTTTGATCAGAGTCCAAATTCTCTCAGAAGGCTTTGTAAAATGTCATCCATACCCAGATCCCTGACGTATTTATAATGTTCCTGCTGTACCTTTCTTTCTTGCAACTTTAGTTTCTAGATATCCATCCCATTCTTCTCTCCAGGAAGGAGTGCAACTCATATATTAAACACACAGACAGCTTTCCTGGGGAGTTGCCAATAGATACATGTCCCGTGGGCCAAGTTCTGCTATATGTAACAGCCCTGGCCTATGAGGCAAGTGACAGAAGCTTCCCAATCCAGATGAGCAGAGAGGGGTGCATTTGCTGTAGCTGGAATTCTGGCATCCAACCCATGTGATCCTTAATAAAAAATACCAAGTACACTTAAAGGGAAAATGAAATACTTTTCTCATAAATATCAGCAATACTAGCATCAACTCCCGGGAAGTGGGGAATAGCAGCCCACTCCTATTTATGAACCTTCATCCATCTCATTACCATAGCACTCAAAGAATTACATTTTAGCTCCTCCCTCAACCAATGGCCTGGCAAGAGAATTGTCTTTTTTCCTCTATCTTGACTTTGAGAACAGGCTATTTGAATTTGGGTGCACACGAGGTTGGTTAGGCTAGCTTCTGGAGGTAAAAGTACCTCAGACTGTACACAACAAGTGATTCTTTTTCAACCAGCAATCTCTGCAGTAAAATACGCAGTCTTACGGGCACTGAAGATGGCATGTAGACCTGAGTGTGAATGCAGCTCTAGCACTTAGCAGCTGTGTCCTTCAGCTAAATTTTGCAATTCCTCAAAGACAGTTCTCTCAACTGCAAAATAGGCCTATGTCAGAGTTGAAAGAAACAATGCATCTAAAACCCTCAAGAAATGTCTGAACAAAGTGAAAGCTCAATACGTGTGATTATTACACTACAACTATTTATTGATCCAGGACTTTTTTATACGGTCAGCATGGCTTCTTCACCAGAGAAACCATTATCAATAAATGCCTTCTGAATGACATCTATTGCAGCAATAGTACTTCAAAACATGTGTTTTTCTGAAGGATTAATTTCTCAACCTCCGGTCACTTTCCGCCCAGAGACTCTCCTGCCCTAATGGTCCCATTCTGCATTTGGTGAGCTCTCCAGGCTTGCTCTCCCTCCTCACAGGCCCCTTGAAAAATGAGCTTCCTGCTGCTGATGGGTTTTGTCCTACACTTTCTTGCCTTTATAACTCTGCAAGCCTCTTACTGCCAGCTTTGCAGGGAATGAAAACTTGAGGGAAGGGAGAGGGAGGAAAAAGGACCCTTGAGAGGGAGCCTCAAGAGCATCAAACCATCAGCAGTTTGAGGAGACTTGACAGATATTCCAAGTGTCACCGCTGTGAACTGGACACAGCCAAGCAAAGCTTTGTGGAGGAGGTAAGACTTGAAGAATTGATAGAATTTGGCTAAATGGAGACACAAAAGGGAAGAAGGGAAGGAAGATGAGAAGAAATAATTCTACTGAGTGTAGGAAAAAGTCTTGGATTTGGAACTCTAAGATCTAGATTTGATTCATTGCTTTGCTTTTCCAACTCTGTAATCTTAGGCAAGGTATTTAAAAACTCTGAGCCCCAGTTAATCCATGATGTGAATGTGGGCTGGTCTGTGAGAAGGTGCTTAATAAAAATTAGTTGAATTGAACTTTATAGATGAGACTTTAGTAGACATATTTAGCCGTAAGTTTTTAATTGTGATATTATCGACGGTGCCAAGCTATTAGTGTTTGAAAATATAATAGACTCCTGATATAAAACAAACATCAAATCATACTCATAATTATCATTAAGACATTTTCAGGTGTTTACTATGCCCTGGCAAGCTCATACCTCAGCATTTTGTCCTTTTTCTTACATCTGATTTATATCAAAATGCTATAAGACATTTTAAGAAATTTGCCTTACCAAGGAAACCACTTATACCTGATGGACTCCTGCATATACAATTCCTTTCATTTAAAATTATCTTCATCCTCTTGAGGACCAGAAAATTGTTAAAATTTTAAAAGTTCAAATTGTTTAAAATTTGGAAAATAAAGAATATAGCGAAGGAATGAAACATCACAAGTCATTTTTTCTACTGAAAATTTTCCTTCATGACATATTCTTTGAAAATATCATTATTAATGGCTTCATATTATTTTAAGGTGTGGATATCTTGTAATTTATGTCACCATTCTTTGAAAGGTGAACATTTAGTCTGTTTCAAGTTTTCACTATTGTAATTAAACCTGCAATGGGTATCTTTGTATAAAAACCAACGTCCATGGTGATTCTATCTCTTTAAATCTCCATAAAGGAAGGAGAACAGATCTTCTTCAGTAATAGGTTTAAAAACCCAACTTGACCCTCCACTTTGTTATGCAAATCTTTTCTGAAGCATAAGGAGTACCATTTTCTTTGCATACTAGCAGAAGTGGTTCATTTCTATTAATAACTTACCTAAGAACTTTTCCACCAAATATGGCATATCTTTAGGAGAGTTTTAGCTATCTTGCTGAGCAGATTTTACTCACTGAAGAAAAAAAATACCGTGATCTCAAGATAAATGCATGTAAGGTAAATTCTGGAAGAATTTTTCAGATATTTAATTCCAGAATTTAATTAGATCACCTTGAAGTCAGTTTTAATGAATGTTCTCAGCTTGGGTATTCATGAGACAAAAAAGGTTTTCCGGAGAACTGATGAGCATGTTTGTGTCTTTTCTTTCAATGTTTTTTTTTTCCTGAGTGCATCTAGTGTTCATGGAAAACAGTTGTAAAACCTAGAAAAAACAGAATGATGAATGAATATAAGCCTTTGATCAAGAATTAGGAAGGGTTATCATCCGTTTGCCAATTCTGTTATCAGATATTTGGTCTAGGGTTATATGTATTTCACTTCTGTCTTGGTTAAGGGACATCAGTTGAATGCATTTGTTATAACTGAATTGGCTTGTGCATTTTTACTCAAAAGATTATTTTTAAATGTCTAATTAATGTATTATTTTAGTGGCTCTTATCTTTAACAAGATCTATCACATCAGAAATTCTTTAGTCTGACAAAGTGACATATTGTATAATTTTTTCCCCAAAGCCAATTTTCCATTTTAAACCACCTTTATGAAATGTTAAAAGCTCCTAGTGGGGCTGTTAAATGAGTCATTAAGGTTAAGTTATCAATAATCAACTAACCAAAATATCTTAATTTTCTTTTAACTGAATAACAGTGACCACAATGGCAGGCACACACATGTGCAACTGGAAAATAATAATCATGCAAAAAGCATCATTTAGTATTGAAAATGACTTTTGATTGCAATGGAGAAAGTAATAAGGTTTATATGCACATGCTTATATTTTCCAGAACTAGATGCAAATACTTTGCATTTCAATATATTCCTTTCTTTACATAAAGCTAAATAAAAACTGTCTTAAATATAAGCTAAAACAGGTTGCTTTCCAAAGGCAATTAATTATATTAATAATATCTAATTGTATAGGGTTACTAACACACAACAGCAGTATTGAGCACACTTGGGTTTGGCTCTCTATTAGGGTGCAGCCACTAAAGATACAACTTGAGATAGAGAAATAACTTCCTTTCTTTGGAAATATGTTATCTTCACTCAACAAGTGTTTGTTGAGCATCTACTATTTCCCCAGATGCCCTGTTAAGCTCTGGAGATACAGACATGAGCAACACATACATGATCCTGGTCCTCCAGAGCTTAGGTCCTAGGGGATACTAAGACAGGCACACTGGTAATTTGAGAAATAGTGGACAGTTCCTGTCTCAAGGTAATTTTATTCCTAACAGATAATTTAATTTCTAGGCCTATGCCTCAGCAGTAAAATGGGAATAATGATAGGACAAATCACCTAGAGACATTGTGAGGATTGAATGAGGTAATTTATGTCTGAGAATTGGCACACTGACTGGTCTATTGCGGTGCTCAACAAATGCTGGCTAATATGATGAGGGTGACGGTGTTATTTTGAATGTGGTCTTCTGTGTGACTGCTCTGGGGTAAGAGTGCCATGTGAGATGATCAGTGTATGGGGAGGGGCAGAATATTTCCTGGCCTGTGAATAATGAGAGAGGCATTAGCAGGGAGTTGGAAATGAGAGGAGGCCTTGGTTACTGTGTGTTGCATTATTATAGGCAGAGCATCACACCTAGGAAAAGCTTCATAACCAATCATGAGATAGAGCAGCAAAAGCTATGTGGAAAGGATAAGAGCTGGGGAGAGCAGAGTAGCACACATTGACAGGAATGATCCTGAGTGGAGAGGGGGGAACCGTGTGGTGTCAGCCTGCTTGAAATCACTGAGGTAAATGAAGAAAAGGGATAGAGGGCAGACAGAGAAAGAAGAAAAGATTGTGGGAAGATAGTGGGAGATGAGGGATGCTGGGGAACAAGGAAAATGAAGGGGTTACAGTAGTTCAAAGAAGAAAGACTCAGAATTCAGAATAATGGTTTGCCCAGAAGGAGGTGGAGCATAGGGAGGGATGGAAAAGAGGGACTTTAATGCCGGTAGGAACCAGTAAGAGGAAATTGAGGCCCATAAAGATAAGGAGACTTGTCCAAATCTCTCAACTGACAAGTTCAACCTCTTATCAGACGAGGTAGAATGGAATGCAAGAAACTAGCAGAAGACAATCTTAGTAATTCTGACTTAAATAGATTAGAGGATTTGCTCATTGTAGAAAAAATTGAACATGGAAAATGAATTATAATGAAAAACAATAGTTGGGTGTTCTTTAAGTTTAGTTTGAATTAAGGATAGGATTAGACTGTGTTATAATTGCTGAGAGATATAGAGGACAAATTGAAGATTGTTCCACAAGTGAGAAGAGAGGTAAACACACTTCTTTCCACTTTTACTATGGAAGATGGGAAAAACCATGTGGTAGATAGAGCTCTGAATGAGGAGACATGGCTTCTGGTGAAGTTTTAGGAAATAATATTTTTTCTGGGCCTCAGTTTCTTCATCTGTAGGTATTGTATAAACATTTTCATTTATATTTCTATAGACTCTAGAGCATAACCTAATATTTCATATTATTAAGTGCTTAATCATCTATTCTAGTGAAGGAATACTGCAAGAATCTAGAGCAGTGGCAGATAAATGTAGACAGGAATAAGAAAAAAATTGTCAGTGAAAAATAGTGGTTAAGAGCTGAACTCTGGAGCCAGACTGCCTGGGTTCAAATCCTGGCTCTGTGCAGTCTTATCCTGGGCAAGTTACTCAACGTCTGATGCCTCAGTCTCCTCCTCTATAAAATGGGAATAATAATATATTCCTCATAGTGTTTTTGTCAGGATTAAACAAGTTCATGTGTGTAAAGCTGCTTATAGTAGAGCCCTGCACATAAGGAGTGCAGAATTGCTACTAAACTTCGTTGAAAATATGAAACTAATGTGAGCTAGATGTTAAAGATAGAAAGATTTGGAAAGAGATTCCAGGCAAGGGAAACAGCATGTGGAAAGAAAGGAGCAAGTAGGAGCTGGGCACCTGTGGATGCCATTTTCTAGAGTTGAAAGAAACCAGGACTGAATAATGGAGGAGATTACTTTCCAGTATAGAGATTTCTACTAGAAGGATTAGGGAGTCCAGTCATAGCTGCTGAGTACATTATGTCTAGCTCTGTGGAGACAACGGGTGGGAGAGTACTGAAGGTCTTCAAAAGGGAAGGGTATAGCAAACATGACTTTTGGGGAAGGTGAATCTGATAGCCATCTTCTGGTTGAACATACATTTAGTAAGGCCATTTGGCCAGAGTTCTCTGCAAGAGTAAGGTAAAAGTAGTTCTAAAGTACTCCAAAGGTTCAATACTAGTGATATTGTGGGCCACGGTTTAGGCCAATGAAAGATTTGGGCCTTCCCATCTAAGTCACAGGTAGGTGGTCCTGGGGTCACTGCAGAGTTAGTTTTGTAGTGAAATATAGTCTGTTTCGTGTGGAGAAATTTTCTGTCTGAGGAAGTTTCCTGTCTCACTTTTTGTGAGATTTTAGAGGACTTCTTAAGAACCTGTGTCTCTGGCTCAAATGGGAGCCAGGTAATTTGGGAGAGGAACAGGTAATTAATCTCATTTTTAGAAGTTTCAGTTCTATTTGTAGGAATTACAGAAATATTTAAAAATACATGTGTGAAAATTTTCACGGGTTATTATATATGTTTTTCTTATAAGTTTTTATTGTTGTAATAGATGTCCCCATCCATAGCATGTCACCTCAGCCTGTGTGGTGCTGGTATTTGAGCAGACACTGAGTCATCATTTTGCTCTAGGTCCATTAATTTAGAACTCTTTAAAGAGTGTCTATAAGAATTCAGCTACATTAGACTCATCTTATCTACCTTTGCATTTACCACTCTGCTTGATTAAAGTTTTCTTTTATATCATAAGGGAGCAAATATTGAACTCTGTGAATATTGCTCTAGCTCTGGGAAACTGTTTGTAAGCATTTTAAAACATGCACTCTTTCTCCATTGTCTCATTCCTCTCCTTACCCATCATCTTAGGAAATATCATCCATGAAAAACTAATTCCTAAAAAAAACTCAAGCTGTGATAAAATAATGAGTTTGGGCATAACACAATTTGATAATTAAGATAGAGAATGTTCTTCTACAAGAAGCTGTGGAGGGAGGTTTTATCCTCTGTAAAATATACCAGAAGAATCCACTTGGCCTCAGGTATTGGCGTTGGATGTCAACAGTGACAGTCCATTAAGAGACGGGGCCATAAACTGATATCTCAAAAACATTTGGTAAATTGGCAGCTGGAGGATAAACAGCAAATATGCCTCTTAGGTGTCCAGATATACTTAAGGTCGTTGGATGAAGCAAATAGAGCCACCCTTTTGGTGGTTTCTCTATTAGCTGAAAAGAAAATGCCAACTACACACACACAAACACATGTATATATATATATATATATTTTTTCACCTTTCTCTCTTTTCACAGCCTTCATGTTTCCCTTTGGTAACTTCTTCCTTTTCGGGCAGGACAGGTTTAATATTTCTTGTATTAGTCAGTGCCCAGTCAGAAAAACAGAAACCATACCAGATATTTTAACAAAGATAAACTATTACAAGGAAATTGGTTAAACAAGTATTGAAGGACTAGCTCTAAAATTCCACAGAACTGGTAACTGCAGGAAGTAGTTACCACCTCTATAGTTATGGGGAGGTGAAGGTTTGGAGTGATGAGAGCCAAGAAGCTTGGAGGAGGGGCCCAAGAAGCTGGGATCCAGACTTCTGGAGGTAGAGGCTCTGTCTAGCTGGTGGTACTAAATCAGAAACTCAAAGAAAGAACATTGGATGCTTTGCCACCACTTCTACTCTCTCTGAGGGGACACAATGAGCCTAGCTTGGGAAGACCCAAAGAAGAGGTAGAACTGGAACAAACTGCTGCTGCCAGGGAGAAGGGCCATTGTTGAAGTGACACCTGCAGGAACAGCAAGCAAAACTAGAGGAAGCAAGTCCCTTATTTCTGCTCCAGCCTTCTGCTCTCCTATTAGTACCCCTTGGCAGAGTCGGATATGGAACCTACTGGTAAAGGAGAGATATATTTGGTGAATCCCAGCCTCAGCATCACTAAGCAGAATATGGAAGAGTTGGTGTTGATCTGAGAGATAAAGTTTAATGACAGCACAAATCTTTTTACGAAGTTTTACTGTTATAAAGTATTCCTAATAGAAGCACTGTGGAGACTTCTTGCCATACACAGACATATGTGTAAAACTGTCTAAGAGGAGCATGAGTGGTGAACCATAACAGCCTTATTAGGGGAGTGGGATTATCTCTGTATTGCAAATAAAAGAGACACACTCAGAGATTTAAGTAATTTCAGTCAGTTAGTAGAGGGTAGGAGTCTAGTCAAGGTCTGCCTAATAATAAAGGAAATGTTAAGCTTTCCTTGTCCACTAAAATGTAGAATAAGGCAGGGCCAATGGGTCCAAAGTATAGGTAACCAGCAAGAGGGGGCACGGAACAAGGGGAGGGAAGGCACTGCTACACAGAGTGACCTTGGTTCTAAGGAGATCCCCGTCCGGCCGTGGAGGATGTATTGAATTCAGTTTCAGCGCTTCAGGACTTGGCTCTAACCTTACTTTCTGGATGGAATAGCTCTGTCAAGTACTTGGCTCTTCCCATAGTCGTAAAGTCAGGTTTCTGCTGCCACAAGTGGTGTGATCCAACAGTGGCTCCCCTCATTCTCATAACTTTCACCTCTTGCCTCCCAGCATGCATGGGGCTCTTCTGATACTGGTAGACATGAGACAGCAGGACGCATGCTCAGCCCCCATGCATGTGTAAACCTGAAGTGCAGGGGGAGTTAACGCCCTTTGGTGTGAGCGCTGAGCAAGTGACATCAAGGGATATTAGAACGTGTGGATAAACATTTTTCTCCCTTCCTCTCCTTGGATGGAGTCTTTAGGTTTCCAACAACTTCATGTGGCCTTTCTGAAGATGTTCTGCAAGGTTCAACAAACAGCATCTCACAAATTCTGGCCAGCTCAGTAACACACTCTATAATATTTGCTCCCTCCTATACTCCTTTTCCCACACTCTTGCTGCTTTGGGATTGTACTCTCCCATAAAATAGGAGTACAATAAGCTTTTGCAAAGGCTTTTTGGGAGGGAGGGCTGCTGGGTTGTGGGGGAGGGTCCCAGGCACAGAAAATGGGACATGCATTTTAATTTGTGCCTGAAATTAATCCCAAATATTTATCATCAGGCAATTAGGTGGAAGCTACAAGTAGACTAAACAAGATGGGGAGAGGAGTTTTAGGGGAAAAATGAGGCTAGATCTGCCACCTCTTGCCTTTATGGAATGAAAGCTTTTCATTCTGCAGATCAGTTCCTGTGATAATTATTCAAAATAAATTTCCCTAAATGAGGCCTAATGCGTAATAATGCTCTAGCCCTGTGGAACTTTTTCATTCCCAATTCAAACTTCTGTTGGTGGTGTTCATGCAATCCCATATTCTCCAAATAGCTCCCACTCAGAATTTGCCAGCCCCTCTCCTTTCTACCAATCTTTTGAGAATATTAGGGCACCTCATCTATGTTTCAGAGGTCTTTTTTATATCTATCATGGAATAAATTTTTCTGTTTCTGCACAATACAGAGAGATCCTGAAAGCAGAAACTATGGCTTGTTCAATGCTGAATTTCTAGAAGCTAATGGAAGCCTGGCACACAGTAGGCACTTAATCAATATTTATTGACTCCATTGATTGAATTAAAGGATTTGTGAGGAACCCTGATCATGTTCCTAAACTTTTTAATTACCCTATTGAACAAATACCAGGAGAAAATTGCTGAATCAGTCTCACACATTGTGTGAATGTAATATACATTTGCCCGTATGATGAAATATGATGGCAACAAAGATTTCATGGTATTAAAATATTTATATCTTTGCCAATTTTTAGAACCCCACTACTTCATTATCTGAGTTAAGTCTTTGAGAGCCCTGATAAAATGCTAGTTTGGAAGCATGATACCAATATATCAGATCAGATCAGCCCCAATTCTCTACAAGATTGTCATAGAAATCAGATTTGGACCTAGTCAGCCTAACACCAAACACTAAAACCACACTGCCACACTTCTTTATTTAAATAACAACTATCTCAAAAGCAAAGAAGGATATCGATTGGCCTCCAGGATGGAGGAAGAAAACAGAGAAAATAAAGGGTGAAGGAAAGACAGAAAGGAAAATAGATTTGATGCACTAGAAACAAAAACACCGAATTGAAATACTTTTGCTCTTGAAGTGTCTGAGAGAAAGGAGCCCAGGACAGGTAATTTGGCTGGGAGGAATATCAAGGCAGGAATCCATCTGGTGCATGGGGCTCTCCATGGGGGACTGTCAGTGGCTAAGGGCAGCAATGGATGCTCAGAGCTGAGGGCCACAGAAAGGGCACTGGAGAGATTCTTCACACACTTCACAGCTGCGACCAGGAGGTCGGCCTAGGCAACCTGCTCTAGGGTAAGAACTGTAGTTACAAGATGAGCAGTCATTTAACTTCCTGACAATGACTTCAGGTTTCATAGCTTTTTTTCCAGTCAGAATTATACAGTAGTTAAGAGTGGGTGGTCTGCATATATAGTAAAATCTGTGTTTTCACCTTGGCTTTACCATTTATGGTTTGACCACATCAGGCTAGTTCTTTAATCTCCATCTGCCTCAGTAGTCATGTCCTTAAAACAAAGATAATAACAGGATTTACTTCAGAGGGTTATTGTGTGCCTTAGGGAAATAATGCATCTGAAGCACTTGTCCCAGTAGTAATGTTGAGGGTTTAATAAATGCTCATTGTTTATCATGTTGTTGTGATTATTAGAGTCCAGTTCTTGTAGGTAAATCTTTCAGCCTTGTGTTTTAACTAACAAGGATGCATTTTTAAAAATTTTGAAAGATTCCTAATCTTTGGTAATATGGATACCTGCTTCCTGGAACCTAGAAAACAATCACTAATTTTCCCAAAGCTGATGAAAATCCACCATATTCAAAATGACCTTTATCAAGTGCTGTTCCAGTCTGAGGAGGCGGGGGCAGTGACTTGAAGGTGAAATACCCCGTTAGCAATCCCCCAGGTGAATGGAAAATTTAAAATAATATTCTAATGATTCATTGTACATTACTACGCCCCATTAGGTGCCTACATTACATCTTAGGGTACAATCAATATCTGTCATCTTGCTTATGGCTTTGGTGCTAGAGCGGTTCAATTTCATTTTGCAGCTCTCATGCCCATGAAGCTGTAGCTCAGGTGTCGTACGATAAAATATTACTCAGAAGTACATATTCACTCTTAAAGCATACTGGGAAATAATTGATGAAGAAGGTGTCTTTCCATCTGGCCAAACACCATTAAAGTGAAGATACGATTGATAAGAGAAAAAGTAAGACCAACATTCTAGGAAACTTTTTGGTGAGTCCATATGAGAGCTTTTGTGTGTGTGTGTGTGTGTGTGTGTGTTCTGTACTCAAAAGAGTTCCTTTAAAAGCATTTTTCAAGCATTTAAACTAGATTGCTATTTATGAAATTTTAATATAGAAAAGACTAGTTCATGAATATATCTGTTATATAAAGAGAGCACCGGTATGTGGATATATGCTTTCTTTTGTTAAAAAAGTTTTTTAAATTATTCGGTTTTAGGCTATGGCAAAGCTAAAGGGAGAGACTTCACAGCAGCCATGGGTAATTAACCAGTTGTCATCATTGTAAACAAAACTAGGGAGTTAGCTAAATAACTTATATTTTGAGTGTTTTCTTTCAGAATTGGAATGCCGACAGACTGCCCCCTCTCTTTCTCATGTGGTTGCCATCATGGAGGAACCCAGAAACACACTCCAGTCAAAATATCTTCCCTGCACATTCTACCAAATGGAAAATCATTCGAGTTAATAGAGGCCTGTATTAGAATTCAAACATCCCTGCGAGGGTTAAACCCATCATCTGGTGACTCATGCTTTAGTGTGAATTTTGAAAATGTTAAATGTATGATTTCTTTCCAAATTGAAATCAGACAAAAATGTGAATTCTGCTTAAGAGAGAGGGAATGGAACACTATTAGGATTTTGGAACACTATGGGATAAGACAGATCAGGGCCCTGACCGTAGTGTGGAGCTTTAGATAGACAAAAGACAAGAAAGTGTGTGTACATGTGTGTGTGAGTGTGCATGAAGTATAAAGAAGCCAAAGAAAGCCCTAGAAATAGATGTGTAAGAGCTTCAGAAAAGAATTTAACTGGCACTGCTCTACTGTTTAAGATGCTGTTGGCTGCGGACACCCTTTGCAATGACTCTGGAAACTCATCAATAACACGCTGCCTCGCACACAGATGCTCTAAGAGCTCCCAGACTTGCCCAACTTCATAAAAGGAGGGACACATACAATTCAGTACATCTGGTGACATTTGCTTTGGGATTAAAAAAAAAAGACTCCTGTGACAGTGGCTTTTTTGAAATAGGGAGGAATTTGTCCTAAAAATAACTGTGAAAAAATGGCTTAATTTGATCATTACTATCTAATTATGTGCTTTATAACCAGAGTTTTTTGTTTGGGAGTTTTGATAGATTATAATAGTTTATTTTAAAAGGTTGAGAAATTCAAACACATTGATACTGATATTATATGGTAGCTTGGAGGGGCACTTTTTGTGTTTTAGAATACTGAGTTGAGACCCACTCTACAGAACATGCACTGATACTGAACAAACGCCCTGAGTTTGAGAAAAAGAGGATATTCTGGAAGGGGGAAAAGAATCTGGACCCAAATTATACATTGTTTTACTAGAGTGGTTGTGAGAAAGGAAGGGCAGCGAGTGTAGGATAAAGGCAAGCACAGCCATCACACAGAAACATGAATTCTGATTGGGACTGTCTCAAAATGCTGCAGGTGATTGTAAACCTTGCTGAGACCAGCTGGGCTGTCTTGTTATTTTCTTTTATGCTGGGTATTGTCAGACTTCTATGCCATGAAACAAAAAACAGTAGAACACTTTTTTTTTTTTACAATTATTCATCAGTTTCTATTTTACGTCGATTTGGGGGGACCGTAGACTATCCTTAATAAATTTTAGAATGCCTATGAGGGGAAAGGAGTGACAAGCAGTGAATAATTTACCTTGATTGTTGGAATAGATGTGCTTTAACCAAGTGTAGTTAAGTGAATCCTTTATTTTCTCTGTCGTTTGTTAGGGAATCAGGCGCTACTTCCTCCCTACTGTTGCAATAAGTAGTTAGAGTCTTCCCATAAGTTAAGACTGGTGTGGGGCGCTCTTTATTTTGTGGATTTCTGACTCTCGTTTCAGGCCTAAAGTTTAGACTTTTGTTGAAATACACAGGATTCTTCAATAGCCTTCTATTTATTTTGCTTTCATGTGTCACTTCCTATTTCCAACTCATTTTATATGTTGCTATGAGACGGATTTTCTTTAAACATGACTTTGTGTTTTGAGCAATTCCTTGTTGAAGAACCTAACCAATTTTTTATTCCTCTTGTGTGTGATCCGCATTTCTCTTCCCAGATTTCAAGGTCATCCTCAGTTTTGCTTCACTTGATCTCATTTTAATTTTCTGCCCTTCCTCTGTATAAAATGTACTTTTCCCCCCAGTGAAGTCCTTTTCCTCACTATCTCTCAGTCTTCATGCCATTCCTTTTTCCTAAGAGCACCCACCCCACCCTCTTCTTCCTTTGTAAATCTCGCTGAGTTTTAACTTTCACCCTAATTCCCACCTATACAATAACAAAATAGCTGATACTCATTGGGACTTGACAATGTTCCAGCCACTGTTCTAAGCACACGTGATGTATTATGTTGTTTAATATTTACATCAACCTTATAAGGTAGTTCTACATCCCCATTTTATAAATAAGGAAATCAAGGCATAAAGAAGTAAATTGCCTATTAACACAGTTATTAAATCACTTAACCAGGATATCAAACCAGGCTGCCTACCTCCTCATCCTGTTCTCTCTACTGCTAAACCCTTCTGCCACTCTACTGCCTCTTGCCTTCACAGTCTTCTCTGAGTCTTCCAGCTCATACTGGATTTTCTCCATTATGAATGTATGTGGTAGCTTTCCTTGAAAGTAACCATACAATGTGTTATCTCATTGTGTCTATTTCATGTGTGTTAATTTTTTTCTGGGCAATTATACAGCAAGATATCTTAAAATGAGTTCTATGCCTCTTTCTACTTTCTTTCCAAAACAGTATACAGTCCCAGCTCATGGGAGAAACTCATTAAATACTCATTTGTTTTTGATAGATAATGCGAAGATAACTCTCCTCCCCTCCAATTTTACAACAATTGTCTTGATTTTGTAATTCACTTTGATGGTATGGACTAAGTACCTTCAAGTCTAGTGACACACTGTAAAGTCTTTTAAAATCCACGTATATGATCAACAAAGCAGGTCTCAGCTTAGATGACAGTTGACTAGCATTCTGCAGTGGTTTCTGAGTTAGGCTCCAGTCAATCTGAATTATTAAGTTTTCACTTGACGTTTTTCTGAAAAAAACTTTTTCAACATTCCTTTCCATATAAACATCACCTAAACCAGAAAATCACACCATTTGTAATATATATATCACACACACGCAGAGCACACAGTTATAGTCTACATAACAGGAGACACTTTTCAACTACCTTAGATTCTCCTTAATGGGCACCAGAGTGCACACACTTCAGAAAACATGGAAATTGACTTAAAAACTCAATTTCACTGTGTTTTAGCTGATTTTCCTTTCTTTTAACCAATATGATGATCACGGTTTGAGGAAATATCTGGTTTTAATATTGGATTCAATCTCAAAGAATGGACTTTTGGGAACAGAGGCTTGGGAATCAGGCAGAGCTGAATTTGAATCCCAGCTCTGCCACTGACTAACTGGGCAACTTTAGCAAGAAACTTAGCTTATCTGCACAACCTCTTGTTAATATCTAAAATGGGGATAATAACATCTACTCTGCAGGGTTGTTGTGAGAATTAAATTCAGTAATGCATATTAGGAAATTACTTAGCATACTTTCTGCCATATGGGTAATTGCTTAATAAAAAGTTTTTATTAGTAGTAATAATATATTCCTTAAACACAGTAATTGATACATGCTGACTCACCTGAAAAAACAGCATGTAGAATTTGGAGATGACTCTCTCTCTTTTGACTTTTTTCTTTCTTTCTCTCTGTTAGCTTTTTTAAAAGCCTTATTAAGGTATAATTTATGTACAATATAATTCATCTATTTTAATGTACAGTTTAATGGGTTTGGGTAATTATATGCAGACAGGTAAGCTCCACCACATGAAGATATAAGAGTTCCATGACTCTAAAAAGTTGCTTCATGTCCGTTTGCTATCAAATCCTACCCCACACCCATTCCCATCCCCATGCAACCACTGATCTGTTTTCTGTCACTGGTTTTAGCATTTCTCGAATTCCATATAGATGGAACCATACAATGTGTAGTCTTTTACATTTGGTTTCTTTCACTTAGCATAATGTTTTTGAGATTCACTCATGTTGTTATGTGTAGTAATATTTTATTCCTTTTTATTACGGAGTAATGTTCCATAGTATGAATATATTACAATTTGTCTATCCCTTCACCAGTTGATAAACATTAGAGTTGTTTCAGTTTTGGGGTTTATGAATAATGTTGCTATAAGCATTTGCATATAAGGCTTTGTGTGGGCTGACTCTCTTTCTCACAGGGATTAGTATGTCCAGAAAGAGGATACTGGGTCATAATGGAAAGCATAGCACATGGTGCCAGAATCAGAACATCTTTGTTCTGGTCTTCTCTCTGCCTCCAGTGATGACGATATAAATAATGAAGCAGGCGTGCCCTTTCATTCATCTGGCCTGCTTATATCCCCTTCTCAGAGAAGCTGCTTCCACAGCTGCCACTGAACCACTTATCTTTTCCCCATCCCAGCCATGGTTCATCGAACTAAGGTAGACACTGGCTCAAGCTGTGCCAAATGGATTTTGTCCCTTGAGAATGTGAAATTCAGAAATAGGGGCTTTCAGAAACAGGGGCTATGTTTAATTGATTATGTATGCTTGAAATAGAAGTAAGGTGGATTTGGCTGGGATAGCCAATTTGTGTTAAGTACTGAGAGAGCAGAGACCTCCAGTGTATGTGTGTGTGTGTGTGTGTGTGAGAGAGAGAGAGAGAGAGAGAGAGAGAGGGAGAAATGCAGCAGATAAGCAACAAGAGATGAGGTGACAAGATGGAGAAGTGACCCACAGCTATCCCTCCCTCTTCCAGTGTTCCAAGATGCCAAGCAATCAATTCCTTCTGGATTTTTTGCCCAATGCCCTGAAAGTCTTCTAGTGTCCTCTCTCTTTGGTCTAAAGTAGGTTCAAAGGGCTTCTGTTTCTGACAAACATATCAATCAAATAATCTCTGACTGAGACAAAGCATAATTGTTATGAAGATTTATGGAGTCCCAACTATGAGCCAAATATTTTAATAAGAATGCCTTTATTGTTCTCTTAAATTTTATCAACACAACAACGCTATGAGGAAGGGTTTTCTTTTTACTTCTTTTCACATTTTACAAATGAAGAAACTAAAATTCAAAGAAGTGAAATAATTTGTACAAGTTTACACCGTTGGAGAAAAGCAGATCTAGAAGCCCCTGCTGGAAGCAGCGCTCCCATGCTGGACCCTCAGTGGTGAAATGAAGCAGGTGGCCTAGGCTCTAAGAAGCTGCCCCAGCTTAGTGATCCCCCATTTATACATCTAAGGGAGTGAATGGAGTAATAGGCAACGAGAAAGTTCCTGTCTATGGACTCCACTTTCTCTGTGAATCTAGATTATTTGCTGATAATGAGGGCAGATATAGGATATTTCAAGAAAGCTATTTGTGAATGCTACAGGATGCCAATTTGGGAATGCAGGAAAGTTATAAGCATGTGTGAGTATATAGGACTATGTTTCATATATGCAAAATTTAGAGAAATATAAATGTCCTCCTGTTGTATGCTTGCTTGCTAGTTTGTTTTCTCATTTATTTTATGGAGGGAACACTTATGATTTTTAAAAACCTAAACACTTTATTTGTGTTCCTTATTATAAGTGAATAGGGGTGGTAAGGACTTGGCAGAGAGAGTAAAATGAAAGAAAGACAGCAAGACATAGGAAAGAAAGGAAGAGGGGAAGATGGGGAAGAGGAAGAGTCTTCAGGAGTTATGAGGGCATGTGCTGAGGTTGCCCACAGTCATTCCTCCGGCCTGGTGGACTTCAAAAGCAGATGGCGGAATGCGTACACTCTATGTTTTAGTCATACTACTTGGATATGAATACAGACTTTGCGACTAACTGCTGGTCTTTTCTCAATTTTGTTCTCCTCATCTGAAAATGAAAACTGTTAGACCTCACAGGCTTGCTGTAAAGACTAACTGGGGTAATATGAACAAAATACTAAGCCTGCTGCCACACAGTAGGTGCTTAGGAAATAATAGTTTTCTTATCACTACTGTTCTTTGAGATGTTCATTAGCTTTTCAGCTATTTACCAGGATTTTCTCTGGGATCATCAAAGAGAT
The DNA here is from genome assembly GCA_031878705.1 of Tapirus indicus. Taxonomy (NCBI): domain Eukaryota; kingdom Metazoa; phylum Chordata; class Mammalia; order Perissodactyla; family Tapiridae; genus Tapirus; species Tapirus indicus. The sequence continues at coordinate 49,250,886 of CM062926.1, read as the reverse complement.
TCATAGTGGAGAATATTATTTCATCGCCTGTGGTGGAGTGACCATTCGACTCTCACACTCAAATTTAAATAAAAATAGGCCAAGGACTTCTTTATCGTTATTAATTTACATTTATCAGTGTCTTTTTAGTTACAGGTGACAAAGAGCTAGAGTATGTGGTTTAAAGCATTAGACACAGAGAGTATTAAATCTTTCTATGGTTCAGGGATGATGGGTGTGCCTGGACCGTGAAGCATAGTGCGTGGTCCCTTCTGTGGAAGATGCAGAGGAGGTGAAAGTAAGGACTAGTGATTCAGTTTTATCTTACACCAACAGTAAAAAAAAAAAGTATATATAAGTATATAAATATGTATATATTTCTAATGCATAGTGCTTTGCAAAAAAGTTATTAGTTTTCTATATTTAGCCTTGAACATTCTTCTGTGCAAAGAGACTTCATAAAATCAATATGACTCCAGGACAGCATTTATGTGAACTTGGGCCTTGATGAAGGTATGCTTATGAATCACAGTAAAAAGGTCCATAATTGGCCCCTCAAATGTGCTAAAGAAAAACAGAACTTCAGAGTAGGCTTTTGACATCTGTCCATTTCTTCTTGCACTAAATGAGCAATTTAAAACTGTTGGAAAGGAATGACTAGCTATTTTTGAGCACAGTCCTCTGAAAGTACTGGAGGAAAAAAAAAAAGCGTATGTAGATGTCTGAAGCTGATGTCAGGGAAACCCCAAGAAACCTGAGTTAGACATTTCACAGGACTGGAGGTCGGCTTCCAGAGCATTCCCAGGCTCATTGAACTCAATTATTGGTGGAAATGCTGTATAACGATTGGTACTAAGTGCAGACGAGGAGGACTAGCCTCCATCAGCTCTTCACACACACTGGCTCCCACGTGTCACAACAATTCAAAGTTCTGCCGTGAATTTTCTCCACCAAGTGACCCTGAGCTAACAAGGGGAGCCCAGGCGTGATGGCCTCACCCCCGGCACAGGATGCTTCCCCCAGGCCCGTGCTGTCTGTGAGCTTCATGTTGCTTCTTGCTCTGTACTGTTTCCAGATGGTAAGTTTTCAATAAATTTTCTTCCTTGCTAGAAAACCTTATATTCCATCATCTACTTTGAAAAGTAGCAATTCGAAGGATTATCTGGAAAGATCTCCAGGCACTTGTGGAGACGATACTCATAATTATCTGAAGAGATTGCCGTCTTTGAACATACCAATCATGCAGTTATTTTTATTTGGAAACAGGACAGAAATCAGTAGGTAGCACAGAGAGGCTGCACATGCCTTTTGTAAAACTCCAGTCTTTTGTAAAACATAACCCAGGTGATCTTATTCTGAAAAAGTGAACCCGGATGTTAGTTTAGTCACCTGGGAAAGGAGTCAGGCTTGTTATCTGAAGGGTCTTGCTCTGTAAGGCCCAACCGATTTCCTTCTCCTTTCACATTTTGAGTTCCCATTGTTCCTAAAACAAGCCCCCACCGTCTCCACACACCTTAGGGCTAATGATGTCCTGGATGTCAATTCATCTCACCAACTTGGTCACACAGGAACAGTCCCTTATGCTTTTATTCATCCTTTGGGGAGCCTAGTGTGCTTCAGACAACTGGCCAAGATGCACAAACTCTGTGGCCTCGGTTTTCTCAGCTGTAAATTGGGAGAAAACTGCTATAAGGATTAATGGTGCTACTGTACATAAAAGTACTGAACTGTCAGTTCCTGGAGGACAGTAGGCACAGATCAAAGTAAATGTCCCCCCGCTTTCAGCACAACGCTAGGCACATAAACAAGTACATTATTTTTCCTTTACATATCATAAGTTAGCCAGAGTTTTCTCCTTAACATATGACTCTAAGAGTATTAATTCACCACCATCAGAGCATGAGCATTTTTAGAACCGGGTTATGAGTTCCTCTGGAGACATGCAAGCTTTCCAGGTACCAGCAGCAGACCTGTGCAGGTGTCATTCTCAGCGTGGGAGCAGAGGCTGCTGGGTAGCCCCTCCTCACTGAGGACTGCCTGCACCTCTGACCCACATCCTCCAACATCCTCGCAGAGAAAGGCTAGAGGCAGGTACTATGTAAAAGACAGTTCATTGATTGAAGATTTGCCTGTTCAAGGAGCTGCATTTCCCTGCCTGTGATGCCTTTCAAAGTGAAGAAGAAGGAGGAAGAGGAAGAGGAGAAGGAGGAGGGGAAGCGGGAGAGGAGGAGGAAACCAATAATGTTTTGACCTGATTAGGTGTGGTTCTCACACTTTGGTCATTTTAATCATAATGAGAGGAATTTCAGACACCAAGACAGAAGAACCTGCTACACAGTCTCATTAATTCTCAATTAAATGCAATGCCCAGACAATGGTTAAATATTATCTGCATTGTTTTCACGTCTTTGCCTAAAGATAGAAACTTCAGTTTTCTGCATGGTCCTGAGGCTCACGCTGACGTTGCCCACTTTTGTTAGGAGTGTAGACACAAGGGAGTACCCACAGCTGTCAGCCAAGCACCTTTAGGGAATTTCTGAGCTATCAGCTATGGCCAACGACAGACATGTTCTTGCCCCTTTCCTAAGCTGAGAATGGATATAATTATAATATAACTAGAGCCTTTCTAGGTCTTAATCCCATTATCAGTTACTCAAAGGAGAAGAGCAAAGCCTTAAATAAAAGGATACACCCTTCCCTAAAGAGGTTAGGGATACTTGCATTCCACAGGGCCAGACTACGGGTCCCTGGCAAAGACTGGGTTTTGCAAATGTTATTTATTGTCCCTCAAGTCAAACATGTAGATCTTTTACATGAAAAAAATGCAGTGACTTTTTCCTAGAAAAATAGCTACAAATGTGTTTGTAGTCTCTATTGCCACAGAAGGTATAAATTGTTCCATAGTGGAGGCAAGAGAAAAGCAGGTTCAGGTTCTTATTGGGATATTTGCCCCAATTCCCCATAAAAATAATAGGAGTCACCAAGTATCACAGCCTTACTCCCAACTATACTCAGTGTTCACTAGATGTGGTAATAAGGAAAAGCAAGTTGTGCATTGGTGATATTATACAGCATGCTACAGTATAATTCAGCAGATATTTGATCAATTGGGCTTTCGGTACAAACCTCTTCAAATAACTAGATCTTTTTTTCCCACATACTCTTTAAAGTAAAAGACGCTAGAGATGAGAAACATGCTTGCAGTGAAGATTTAACCTTAAGCCAATTTCCAGTTTTATCCTAGGATCAGCTTTACTTTCCAACATTCTATATCCATAGCCTTTCATGATGCGAGTGGACATTGAGAATGATCACCGCTGTGTCTTCCCAGAGCCCAATTTGTCATACGTTTAGAGAATTTTAGTGTTAGAAGGAGCCTTTGAAGTCCCGAGGCCCAGGCTTCTGGTTTGCCCCCAAATCCCTTTTCAGCATCTCTGCAATGGGCATCTGGCCTCTGTGCAGTGTTCCAACAGGAGCAGACAAGAGGTCTACGGTACTTTAAACGGTAGGCAGCTTATCGAACATACGATTTACAAACAGAGATTTTGGTGCAATGCATTCTGATACTATTTTTCCTAAAAAGAAAATGCTGACTTAGATGCAAATAAGGGAGTCTGTTTCCACAAATGGATAGAAAATAGTTCAGCACGCACCCTGAAAAGTCTAAATTCAAATATTGTGTATCCAAACATTTGTTTATTTAATTAGTTACCATTTGGAGCCAGAGGTTGTTCCCAGTTCAATTTCATTGTAAGGGAAAAGTCCAAAACGATATAAGAAATAGTTTTCTGCTTCTTTTTTAATAATCATTTAATCATAATCCACAACCCTCTACAACCCTACCTCTCGCATCATCCTTCTTCTAGCATTAAATATTAAATATCCCCAGGTTATTTAGGTTGCTTGGGGATCTCTGTTAGTGCAGGTGCTGTAGATGAGACATGAATTGTAGCCACTCTTCCTTGCATGCTGAGGGTCACTCGGCTCCAAGTTAAAGTCCATGTGTCCCCACAAGTCCCTATTCACACACGTGTATAACTGATGATTCTGTAGCATGCATTAGAACCACCCAGAGGGCTTGTTAAAACACAGATTGCTGAGCCCCTCTTGAGTCTTGGATTCAGTAGATGCCCAGTAGGACCAAAGAATTTGCTATTTTTTTTTTCTTTTATTTTTTTGTGAGGAAGACCAGCCCTGAGCTAACATCCGTCGCCAAACCTCCTCTTTTTGCTGAGGAAGACTGGCCCTGGGCTAACATCTGTGCCCATCTTCCTCCACTTTATATGGGACGCCGCCACGGCATGGCTGACAAGCAGCGCGTCGGCGGGCGCCCGGGATCCGAACCGGCGAACCCCGGGCTGCCAAGCGCGAACTAAACCGCTGTGCCACCAGGCGGCCCAGAATTTGCATTTTTAACACGTTCCCAAGTGGTGCTGATATTGCTGGTCCAGTGCAACAATTTGAGAACAACTGTTCCAGAAAAAAAGTCACTGGAATGATTCCACTCTGGTAAAGGTGGTGGGGTAGAAGAGAGCATTTCCCTGTACCAGGCTGCTGGGTACACCAGGCAGAGGCATGCTATGCACACAATTTAGGAAATAATGGAGATGAAGTTGAGAGGTTTAAATTTAATCTCCAAGTCTTAAGTCAGAGAATCAGATTCATGAAAACACTTTTTTTTCCTTCAAAGTCCAATCTTCCAGCCCTGCTAGGAGAAGGCTCTGATGTTTTCTGTTTTATCTCCTTCTTCAGCTCTCTCAACCTGGAAAAGATGAGCAAAGATGGTCATTTGGTTCCCAGGACTTACTCTTTATCCTTTGGACAGCAATCAAAATATATTTTAAGGAGAAGGGGAAAAATATGTACACAAGGAGAAATGCTTTGTATCAGAGTGGCTCTATACTTAGGTTCCCATGGAAACAGGATTATAACTTAGTGATTTGCTTTTCCTTAATGTAGTATTGAGGAGAAAATGCCTCTCTTTCATTATTCAAATGCTTTGCTTGTACTTTACCAAATTACAAGAAAGCAATACCAATGTAGGCTTTTAAATAGTTTAAACTAGTTTACCATATTAACTCAGAAAAGAGTGCCTCATTTAGAAATATAAATGGACTAGAACTGTTTTGTGACAATAAATTATTGAAATTTTTTAAACTTTTTCTTTCACTAACTAGTGATATTTTGCACTCAAGGAAGCTAAATCTTTACATAGAATCTATTGTAGGAATTTTTGAAAGCCACATGAGTGATTTGCATACAGATAGAAAAAGATTTTCCTCTTCTTATGTTGTATTCACAGAAACTGTTGGATAAAGGTCAATACAATCAATTCCCTACCAGCTTCTCAACATGTGGCTCTTTTCCCAACTAACTTTAAGGCATTTTGTACCTTATCGTTGATTTAATGAGATCTTCATTACATGGCAATTCACTTTAGTTTTCGTTGTGGATTTGATGCCTCAACAAGTTAACCAAATTCTTAGGGTTTGAGAGTCATAACCTGTCTTTAAAGGGTCAACGACCTCGGGGGCAAAAGTGTACTTCCACTGAGGAATCAGCGTCTGTCTTCATGGTATGATAATAAAGACTACAAGAAAGCCTGAGAAACATTTGACTCATATTTTTATCACTAATTTGCATTAAAGTTTCTAAGGTCATTATCTGAATCCAAATACTATTTTCACATGAAAACACATTAGGATATTTTTAACCTGCAAGTTATTCGATAAGCTGCCTCAGATGGAACGAAGAGTCTGACTGCAGGGGTAAGGAACAGAGGACATTTGACAGGAAAGCTGGGTGCTACCCAAGTTGGTGAGGTGAATGCTAGGCTGCAAAGGGGAGGCTAAGGGATGGTGAGTGCCCAGAAGGATGAAGCCAAGGGATCTTGGAGGACCTGCGAGGTTTAGCACCACCTACTGGGCAATGTTTCTAGAGGTGGTTGTCAGTCCATCCTCTGCGCTCATTCCATTTGTAGATCCTTCCTCAACGTATTTTTTAAAAAATTAAGCATTTTCAAATTTGGTTTTATAATCTCAAAAATAATCAGGCCTAATGTGAGTCATTCCCTGTTTTCATATTAATTCTCTAAAGGTGAGTTAGTGGGCCATTTTGACAAATTCTCTCCTCTGTCTACTCTGCTTCTTTTCCCCCTTCTATTTTTTAGTACAGATTAGTTAAAATCGTGGAAGTTCTGAGCCAATGAGTTTTCAGAAAGATGGCTTATATTTTAGACTGAATTTCTTTCTAGGATGATTGCATGACTCCTGGCAACACAGTGTATAGTATAAAGTTTCGCTTCTCCAAGTGTGCTCCCTGGACCAGCAGCATGACATCACCCAGGAGCTTGTTAGGACTGCAGCATCTCAGGAACCTCTCAGTCCCAGGGAATCATAATCTGCATTTTCATAAGATTTCTAGGTGATTCATATGCTTATTAACGTTGGAACATTATTGGTAAAGAGGATTGTCATCGAAACAGCTTATCGAACTTCTAGTCTCAGCTCTGCCACTATCTAGTTATAGGGTCCTATGCCAGTCAGCTCAGTTGTTCAAACTGTCCTCAGAGCCCTGTTCACTCAACGAGGGTCACTCAGAGGCTGACTGATGAGATCAGGGACTTCCACCTGCGCCCTGAGCAAGTCCAGTTTCACAAGCTTTTATCTGCTTGTCTTGAACATAAGACACGGTTTGAAGAAAAGGTTTGCCTGTGAAAGAGATTTGAGGCCGCTGTCCCTGAGGAGTTCTAAAGTTACATCTGATCTAAATTTTCTATAATTATAGTGTCACTCATTGATGTGAAGTTACTTTTTTGGAAAAAGGAAAATCTCTCTTCATTTGTATACGCATGTCAGATACTGAGACTGACGGTTTGCCTCTACGAGGTTCCATGAATAGGATAGAGAAACTCGGGCTTTCTGTCACTGAATTTCACTGTTTTTCTCAGTCTTAGCCCTATTCTGTCCTGATTTTAATCCTTTGGCCCTGCAGGAGAACTGTTTATGAGGCCTTATGATACTAATAAATAAATGGCAAGCAATAGGATATATCGAAGTGTATGAGGAAGCCATTTGGTGTAAAACTAATTCGGCCTGGCCTTGCTTTTCCAAAAGGGCCTGACTCTACTACGTGACAAAGACAAGAACAAATGCCCTCAAGATAAAATAACTTCCCCCACATCAGCATTTCCTTAAGGATAAGCATCTCTCTCTCTAGGCTACAGATTGATTGCTGACCTGCTGCGACCACCCAGCTGGAGACCACAGACCTGCTACCTGCTGTGTTCATCAATTACTGTGTGAATTCCTGAGTGGGCTAGGCAGGCTAGGCAATCTAGTGACTGTTGTAAAAGGGACATTCCAATCACATGTGATACATGCTCTTTGACGGTACATAACCACTCTGTACACCCCGCTTCTTTGGTGCCCTTCCTTCCTTGGGGAAGGAAGGCCCTGGGGTATATGGTCCTCAAATTTGGCTCATAATAAACTCACCCCAATTTTGATTTATAGATTGTTATGGATTATTTGTGTCAACAATACTCTCTTTTATTTAGTCATTTTATCAGTACTGGTTATTTGAGCACACTCTGGCTCTTAGCCATCCATTGGCCAGTGACAGTCACTTCACATACATTGATCTAAACAGGGTTCCAAGGTCTGAGGCACCTGATGAAATCCTATATCTCGTGAAGCAATTTCCAGTCCTGCTCACCCTAGTGAGCTAAAGAGGACCAAACTCCCCAGTTCATTTTCAGTTGACACTTTCTGTAACTGAGTCCCTGAGTCAGAATCAGAGTCACAGTCATAGTCCCTGATCAGATTTGTCTGCATTCTGCAGGAAAGAGGGCACCTTAGTAGCCCAGTTCCAAATGCAACTCCTTCTTTCCTCAAAACAGCAGCAAATGCTCTTCCCAGACCCATAGTATGGAGCCATCATCCACCTCTTATATTTTCCATCAGATAGCTGCATTAGTCTATTACTTATTTATATGTTTATTGGCTTTACATGGCATATTTCCTCCAAAGAACTCAGGCAGTTGAAGTTTTTGTTTTAGAAGTCTACAAAATATATCCTTACTAGTTCACCTGTGGGATTTACGTGAAGTCATTTTACATTCTCCTTCATGTATTGTGGCAGAGTTATCATAAAAATACTCACTTTAAATCTTCTCAGGAGTCCATATATTCACCTTTCAAAATACAACCAACAAGAAAAAAGAAAAATCTACTGAAACAACTGACCAATGTTCTTTTCTTAGAAAAATCAATCTCATCAGTAGCTCATGAAATTAAATTTCCCTGATCAGGAACAAAGCAGATAATCTTCGCTTAATAATATTTATGGGTGATAGAAATGCAGAATAAATAAAAGTGGTCTCTAAAACTATCATCAAATTCTTTAAAAAATTTTTTGTTTATCTCAAGGAGATTTACGAAGTGCTGGTGTTTTTTTTCCCCCCTCTCAATTTCTGTTTAGGCCAACACACATCAGAGGCACTCGATAGATATTTGGTGAATGAATCTTTATTCACTGAATAAATGAATTAAGTAAAATATAGATGACCCCAATTTGCACGTAATGTAGTTCTAGAACCTGCTTCATAAAGGCTTAAAGGCAGAATGCTTACTTCAAGAATGCTGGTGCTTTCATCTGTAGAAACTTTTGGAAATTGATAGCAGATAAAATAAGAAGGCCCAAAAGTAAATACAGATCTTCATTGGTAATAAACAATGAATGGAAGGGTAAAACAGCAGCAGACAAAAAGCGTGGGCACTATATAGAAAGTGGAATTCTAGTAAAATATGATTGGATAAATGCAAAACTTGCTTCCTTTTATGACAGCATGCAGTGATAAGAAGAAAAAGAGGAGAAGAAACTCCATCTTCTCCACAGAAGTGTACCAAAATCCAATCCATTCTTCTTTCAATCTTGAAAAGTATTATGCATTCTACAAAGCTGCTTATCAGACTCCCTTGAAGAGATAAAAACTAACTGCAAATCAAAAGAGGGGGGCTGCCTGGTGGTGAGGAAGATGGGCACGGATGTTAGCCCAGGGCCAGTCTTCCTCAGCAAAAAAAAAAAAAAAAAAGGGAGAGGGTGTGTGAGATGTGGGGCTTGACCAAGAACCAAGATGAGCCAAAGGGGAGTGCTGGAATCTGAGGAGAAGCACCAAATACATCTTTTGGAGATTTTTCTACCAGGTCTTTCTATTCAGAGAACTCCAAGGAGAAAATGTGGCCGATCTGGTATAAAAGTGTTCTGGGACCACATACCCAAGTGGAAACCACTGGCTTCTCCAGATCACACTTTGCCCACACTGTCCCCCATTCACGGGCAAATCACTGGCTTCGATAGAACTTTCCTCAATCCATGAAGCACAATGAGCAGAAAAAACTAACATGAGATCTGTAAAAAAGAGAAATGTAGAAAACAATAAAATATCAGGAAAAGAATGGAGGAAGAAAATGAAAGAAAAATATATTCGCCATACTTTAAGATAAATTAAAGTGAATGTAAACTATTTGAAAAAAGATAGCAAAATAAATTTAAAATACACACACAGCACATTGAGATGAAAAACAAGCAGATCTTAAGAAAGAAATGATATGGAAGAATAAACCTATCAAAATATATGATCACATTAAAAACATAAAGAATTAGGGGCCGCCCGGTGGCGCAGTGGTTTAGTCCGTGCTTGGCAGCCCGGGGTTCGCGAGTTCGGATCCCGGGCGCCCGCTGACGCACTGCCTGTCAGCCATTCCGTGGCGGCGTCCCGTATAAAGTGGAGGAAGATGGGCACAGATGTTAGCCCAGGGCCAGTCTTCCTCAGCAAAAAGGGGAGGATTGGCAACAGATGTTAGCTCAGGGCTGGTCTTCCCCACAAAAAAAAAAAAATAAATAAAATAAAGAATTAAAAAGACAATGCTTTATTATGGTTTACTACTGCCAGCTTTCAGTGTCTAGGAGTTGTATTTCATCAAGAGAAGGAGAAGAAAGGGTTCTGTGAGGCAGAGAGGTGGAGGAGGCTAGATTTCTTTGGAAGAAAGCATGCCAGTGAGCTTTATGGAAGTGGTCTCAGCATCGAGCTATTATGCGTGTTGCCAGATGTGAAGTCACAATGACCTCCAATGGTCAGCATGTTAAGCTATTAAGTGTTTCTTGATGGTCTCCAGAGATTCTGCCCAGCTCATCCCATCCTCCTCTTCGCACCACCCACCCCAGCGATCCAACTCCTCTCATGTCTCAAAGAACAGTCTGGAATTTTTAAGCCCTAAGAACAGTAGCTGAGAAACAGGGCACTTTGTGGGTGATGTTGAAATAAAAAGAAAACATTGTCTCAGATTAAGATGAGACTGGAAAGAACCACTTTGAGATTGTCCCCCATCTGGGACATACCAAGGTCTCTGTAACATACACCTAGGAGCACCCTGAGTCTCAAGAAAGGACTAGAATGTGGCATTTTGCAAATTTATTTTACAAGGGGACGTATTGTTTGCTGACCATCCCATGGCATTAGCATTCTCCAGAAACATTCTTTAACAAACACTGGTGTTGGCACTGAGACCCAGCGAATTTCCAAGAAATAAAGGTGAAGATGATATTTGTATTTTAGCATGATAATTTTTAAAGAAATGTGGAGGATGGTTCAGGGAGGGAAGAAAATGTCAGGGAGGCCAATTCGGGGCTATTTATTCCAAGTAAAAATGTTAAAAGCCTGAACTGATCTTAGAAGTCATTAATGCAACCTCCCAGCTAAGTGCAGGATCCCACATTCCTTATGGAAGAGCCACGGATTCTTCTTTTCCTTGACCTGCTAATATAAACTGATGTATGAATCTAAGCATTAAGGATGTTTTCCTGCTATGGAGTTGAAATCACTCTGAGAGTTATACTCATAGCGATGGTTCTGCGCTTTGAAGTTATTTGTCCTCTCAGCAAAAAGATTTATATGCCAAGTGCTGCATTAAAAGTGAGAATACACGGGGCCGCCCGGTGGCACAGCGGTTTAGTCCGCGCTTGGCAGCCTGGGGTTCGCAAATTGGGATCCCGGGCGCCCGCCGACGCACCGCCTGTCAGCCACGCCGTGGCGGCGTCCCATATAAAGTAGAGGAAGATGGGCACGATGTTAGCCCAGGGCCAGTCTTCCTCAGCAAAAAGAGGAGGATTGGCGACGGATGTTAGCTCAGGGCCGGTCTTCCTCACAAAAAAAAAAAAAAAAAAAAAAATTAAAAAAAAAAGTGAGAATACAAAGGTAAAGAAGACTTGATCCCAGCTCTTAGGAGCTTAAAACTTCATGAGAAAGTAACACCTAAACAATCAGGTTTTCTTGTAATAAATGCCAACAAAGAAAAACAATACAGAATTTAGAGGAAGAAGTGAATAACTGCTCTGGCATCCTGAGAGGATTCATGGTGCCTTTCTGGAATATTCCTTCCTACCATGGAGAGAGACCAAGTCCATTCTGGCCTCCCCCTTTTTGTTCTCCTGAATATACCTCAGTTCTTTAACTTGTTCTCATATTGCATGATTTCTAAATTGCCTTAATCCCATTCCTTCCTCCTGTGGAGATTTTGTTTATTTTAACGTTTTTCTCCAATGTGCCCTTCCAGAATTGCCCATTACCTCACTTGTGATCTGATGAGGTCACAGCATGAGGGCTGAGCATGAAGGGAACATAAAATTCAGCATAGTCTGCTGGAGGGTTTGTGTGTGGAAGGTTTGCTGGTATATTGACAATATTTCACCCTCTCCTTTTTGAGTTCTTTCTTATATGTTTAACTCACTTTCTAGGCCTCCAGAAACTTCATCCTGTGTTGCTCCATACTGTACTAGAAAAAAAGAATCAGTTAAAATCGTATACACAGATATTAGCACATTAATCCAAGCATGTTTCCACTGTACAAATGTATTTTGGAAAGAAAGTAATGCTTAACCCAAGGAAAAATCCCTAAGGCAGGGATTTTAGGCATCTTAGTGGAAAATAGATATTTGGTAAAGGGACCCTTTTCAGCTCACTTGAGTCATATTATATATTTGATTGCTGATTTCACATGTCTGGCTTCTAATAAAAATATTGAAGAAAAGTGTATGTTAAGAGTATAATATTATAACAGCTAATATTTATTGGATACTATGTAAAAATCATTGTGCTAAGAAATTTTACATGTATTATGATCATTCAATTCCAACAACAACCCTATGAGATACATAAGCTATTATCTCCATTTCACAGAGAGGAAACTGAGTCTTAGGAGTGTTAAAGATTGTACAAGTCCAGGAGAAGGAGACCTAGTTTCAGAATCAAGAAGCTTGGATTCCAGTTTTGATTTTATTACTCACTGTGTGGTTTCTGAACAAGCATGCCATACATTGAACACCCATTTCTCATCTGTAAAATGAAGGAAGTTATCTAAACTTTTTCTCAGGTCTGTTCCAGCTGTATGATTTTATGTTCATCTCCATGGAACTGTCTTTACTTAGCAACTAGTCATATCCGAACAAAGGGAAAATCATTAGTCTTTCTATTCTCTTTAGCATCCTACTTCTATACCTTTCCCATGAAGCATTGCTCCACATCTCCCTGCCTATATTCTCTTTTACTTCTGAACAGTAGCTGTCCTTTCAAATGTCTCTGTCTATTTTAGGCATGAATAAGGTGCTGAAAAGCATGAGAAATATGAGCATAATTCAAGGAAATCAATAGAGTTAGGAATCTTCACATGTTTTACTTAATCATGTCTGACACTGAAAACAAAGTCATATTTTATTGCTTGAGAGGAATGCTCTTTGGCAAACTGTGATAGTAATCTGACTGTGAACAACGCTTGTTCATCATTTCTGGGGCACTGGTTGGTGTGCCAGCCAAAGAGACAGTTGACCTAATATGCCTTAAGCTGCATTCTTCAACAGCAGTTATACTGTCGTGTTGAATCACCAAAGCAGAGGCACTTTACTTGGTCAGTCAGAAAATATGGGCTCCTTGCTTATTTCCCTTTCTGTTTTCATTGACAGTTGGGGGAGAGGCTGCACAATGATAGCCAAGAGGATAAATTCTCCCGGTACTTGTATACGATCTTGTTTCCATTTCACAATCTCTGCTTGGATTCCTAAAATGGGGTGAGGATTAAAAATCACAGAACTATTTGGGATCTGCTACCATAAGCATTCTCCCCATGAAGGAGGTATAAGGACGGTAAGAATCTAAGATATCCCGTGGAAAACACTTTTACATGCCTTTATGTCTCAGAGATGGGTGGGTATTATGTTCAGTTATACCAATACAGTTATCTTTCCCAAACTATTGCTCACTTTTCCTATATCACTCCCCCTTTGATGTCATATTGCTTGCCCACCTTTTAAAGTGTTTACTCTGGGAAATGGTCCATAATCTACATTCCCCTTTCTCTAGTTTATCTTTGAGACCCCTTCTCAGTGCTTCCTTTGGACATTTTAATTGCCTCTATCATAGATTTTACCACGTGAAATGAGATGTAGTTATGGTTATGAGGTCAATCTTTAGATAAGAATTTATTAATTGTCTACTCAACGACTAGCTCTGTGTAAAATGTGGGGTCACTAAACCTTGGAAGCGTTTCTTTTCAACCAGGTAATTTTTCAGTAACGCCTTTTTTCCTCAATAAAAAACTGAGTTTACTAAAGACCAGAATTCTGATGCTTTACAGAACATGATGGTTTACAACCTATCATGTTACAACAATCCACCTTTTGTCAAAATCCCAATCAAAATGGGAATATTCCCTAATAGTCTGTATTGGTACCATGGGAAGGTAGGTGGGTGGGATTATTGTCCATTGTGATTGGTCTTGTTTTCTCAGTCATGGAAATTATGCATTAATTTGTCTTCTGAATCATGATCAAGAATTTAGTGTATCAGGCTTTATAGTGCTGACATAATGCCACACAGAGAAGCAAGGACATTTGATTCTAGGGCAGGAGGAATTAGAAATTCTGGACATATATAGGAGGTTCTAGTGAGACGACTAACAGTCAGAAACTAATTTGAAACAGTAAAGAGGTAAAGTCTTCAGAAATGGAAAGTGGAGTGTCAACATGAAGTGGGATTACATCAGGAAATTCCTTGAAGGTGAGCCTGGGAAAGGAGGAGCACATCCAGCACCATTTCTGTCATCCTCCTCCCAGGCCATGGGCAATGGAATGGCCACCTCCCAGACACATCACAAGCACAGGCACTGCAGAGAAGTGGCTACAGAGGAGACACTGGCTAAGGGATCCATCTGGGTGCCACTGTGATCTTGTAATACAGGCCACTGGGTTTCATAGGTAATGGGAGAAGATTAGTTTTAATGCCCAATAGTCAGTCACAGTGCTTGGGACTCTATTCTCAGACATAATACCTTAGAAAACCAACTTTCAATCACTTTGAGGGAGTAAGTGTTACTGCCGAAGGATCTAGCTATTCACCTCATTCTAGGTGAGGAATAAGACAGCTGAGCCCTAGCTGGATGCTCAATTCAAACTCTAGGATGAGAGTCAGCACAGGGAATGTTCTAATACATCCACGTTCTCTCCTCCTGCACCCCTCGTTAATGGAAGCCCTGGATTCGTGGGATGGTTGGCCATGGTCAAGGGCTGCACCTGTGAAACTCACTGTAGCTTGATGGTTCATATGGATTTGAAATAACTGAAATTTTATTGAACATCCACACCGATGGCCTCAAATATACTTAAAATTCAGCATGTCAAGAGCTGAACTCAGCTCTTAAAACCACCACACCCTTCCCTTCTTCTTCTTGGATTTCTTATTTTTGCGAAGAGTATGTGTCTATCTCATTGCATCATCATTGCACCAGGCAGAATCTGAGGAGAAATCCTTGCCCCCCTTGTTCTTCCTCACCCCCACAAGCCATTCGTCATTGAAGCCTATTGATTTTTGCCTCCTAAGTATCTCTCCAAACCATTCACTTCTGTTCATCTTTAAACATGGACAACTGTTGGAACCTGCTCACCATTTGAGTTTGTTATTCTTTATTTGCATCCCTCTCCCTAGATCCATTCTTGGCCTTTATCTGCCATGACCTTGACCTATGCCCTCTATGGGGGTCTGGCTGGGGGCACTGGCAGGAGAGCAGCATTAGGAAGGGGAGAGATCAGAACATTTATCTCCTGTCCTGGCTCTGTCAGCTGGCTCCACCTCTGCCCTGACCCATACCAGGCTCTGGTAAACTTCTGCTCCCATTGTCCTTTCAGACTGAGGTGCGCCAGTGGCTTGCTAGTCCTTTTTGGCTCCTTAACTCTGCTCCTGTCAGTGTACATGATCCCCTTGCTACCTTGTCTTCAGGGAAATCTTATTGAGTAAGCCACCTCTTTTCGTGCAGAACACTGAATGACCCACTATTTCCCTCACACTCACTGTTGCCCACTTCAGACTTTCTCCTTACCACAGGCAGTGTTCTCTTTTAAGGGCAAATTTGACCAAGTCACTTTTCTGATTAAAACTCTTCAAAGGCTTCTTATTGCTCTTAAGATAGAGAGAAATAACTTCTAATGTGGCCCACAGCCTGTCTGATCTGGCCCTTGTCTATGTCTCCATTGTTACTTTATCTCTCATTGGGCTTCAGTCATGTCGTTCTTTTTCAGTTCATTGGAATTACCAGGTGACCCCTCATTTTGAGTGTCTTCCTGAATTCTCTCCTCTCTTCAGAACTCCCTCTCTCTTTTCTTGCCTCCTCCCATCCCTAGCCTGCAATTTTGCATTGAATGTCCCATCTCAGAGGAAGCTGTCCTTGAAACGTCATTCCACTCTTGCCACAGGTGTTTGACTCTCCAGTTAATATGCTATAGGACTTGTTTAGGACATATGTTTGCTTCAAGGCACTTATCATGGAAACAACTACATATCTGTTTAATTGTTTTATTGATGTAAAACAAGTTCAAGTGTGTGTGGAGGAGTGGTCAATGTGTTGTTTTTCATCATTTTATCTGCAGCACTTTGACAGTTCATGGCACATGATTACCATTTTATAAATATTTATTGGATGAATAATAAAAAAGAAATGTCACTAACTAAAGCCAACCAGGATAACAAAAACAAAAATAAAACAAAGAATATTTGAATGAGGCAGCAACAGCAGCAAAAGCAACCTTCTATGATTATTGTTAAAGTAATCTGTTGTGAGTTAAACTGAAAACTGACTTGAGGAGTTTGGGAATAAACTTAGCCCATAGTCAGAGAAAAGGGGCTCATTCAAAAACGTTTAGCTGCTCTCAGGTCAATGGCTGGTCTTGAATTCCATTTTTTATGAGCATCCACAATAAAACCTCAGAGCACAAGCCAATAACTCAACTACTCAAATCCCCTCCAGGGTTTCTTCCAAATCACTCTGCTGACCTCGGCTCATCACTTTTGTATAATGATTGCAGTAGAAGCATCTGTGGAAGCTCTACCTTCAATAAGATAGCTAAAAAAACCATTAAGGGCTTAATTATAGTATTAAGTCTTAAGTTTTGTGGAATCAACAAAACAAGAAAAATATTCTTTTGGATCATCAAGTTTAGATATATGGTGAGAAGACCACTGAAGCCAGTGAGAGCCACTGGGGAAGATATATTATTCATTTTTATATTGCATAAATATCTATTCCAGAATACTTTACTTATGTCAATTGATAAAAAAAAAACAGGCATGATTTAATTGAAACCTCATTATAGGAACTGTCTTTATTCAATAATTCTGGGAAGCAGGGGACAAAATATTCTATGGGGGAAGCTATAGTATTAGAAAAGACCAGCTATAGTATTAGAAAAGATTGCATCTGTGTCACAGACTGGAATGCCTTTTCCTCAAACATACATCCAGTCATTTGATATTTATTGAGCTCCTACTATATTCTAAGCACTGTACTTGTCATTGGGGGAAAAAAGAGGAATAAATAAACTGGGATACTTGCATGGAGAAGACAACCACAACCTACTTTCCTTCAAATTGAACTCTACTTGCTCGTGGAAGCCTTCCCTAAGTATTCCTGTCTTCAGGAGTCTCTGTGAAGACTTCTAAAAGGTGCTGCTTATGTCACACATAACCTCTTTCTTGATGATCATGACCAAATAAGTATTTACCCCATTATGTAAAATAGAAGCAAATAGAGGTTCATGGAGGATCAGTTGGGTCCAAAAGCAAAGAGCTCTGAAAAGTATATGGTGTTTGTTTTTACTTTTACAGATTGTGATATGTTATATAAATAGAAGAGTGTATAAAACACATGCACTGCTTACAAATAATAAAGTAATCATTTATCCATCCACTACGCAGCTCAAGAATTAGGATATGGCCAGTGTTTTAGAAGCCTCCTCTCTGCCTCTTGATTGCATCTCTCTGTTCCACACTCCAGAAGTACTCACTACCCTAACTTTTGGGTTAATTACTCCCTTGCTTTCTTTATGATATTATCCCCAGTGTAAGTATCTGCAAACAAAATATAGATTAGTTTTGAAATTTGAGAAGCTGTGTGAAGAAAGGACAATATTGCCACTATTACATGAAGGCTCCTAAGAGAAGATACACAGAATAGAAGTTGAGTAATCTTGTGGCTTCACATTTACTGGATGTTTACATGAGTGTCCTCTGCAGAACATGTAGCAGGGTTAAGATGTGTACCACATACTAGAGATCCTGCAGGAACATGAGCAGGGGAGTGGGTGGCTCTATATTTTCTGCTTCTGAGCTCATCATGCTCTACCTACAACTCAGAACCAGCTGTGGATAAGGGTCAGGCTTACCTGGGCATTTTATTCTTTGGTAAAAAGTAAATGGATGGCATTGGCATCTTAGTGATGACAGCTCTCAGTGTCTGTCTCTTGGGATGCATTGGTTTAAACCCTACTGGTTGCCCTCTAAATCTGCTGCACAGCTGTCCTACCAAGATTACATTTTTTGATTTCCTAATGGGTTCTCTCATCCTTTCTCCTGTGTTGGATGACTTACTTCCTATATTGTATTTTTTGGTTTATTCTCTCTCTCTCTTTTTTTTAGGGGGGTGGGGTGGAGGGTGGAACTCCTACTCCAGTACTTGTTGAGAAAGGGTGAGAGGGAAGTACATTTTTTAACCTAACATGTTTGAAAATATCTTTATTAGAGCATCACACTAATTGCTACTTGCTTGGGTATAGATTTTAGATTAGAAATAACTTTTCTTCAGAACATTAAAGGCATTTTTCCAAAGTTGTTTGCTTCCAGGGTGATTGTTCAGAAGCCTGAAGCCATCTCAACACTCTATCCTTGGTGTAAGTCTCTTCTCTCCCCCTCCATTGAAGTTTATACAAACTTGTGATTCCACTGTGCTGGGCACTCACTAGGCCCTTGAAATCTAACAACGCTTGGCATCCATTTCCAGTAAATTTTCTTGAATTACTTTATTGATGGTTTTCTCTCTTCTGTTTTCTGTGATTTCTTTTTCTAGAACATCTATTATTGGGATGTAATCGACTACTTTTCTACTTTTCTATTTTCCATCCTTGCTTTTCTCTACTTTCTAGTATGTTCCCTTAACTTTATCTTATAACTCTTCTATTGAGATTTTCATTTTATTTCTCTGTTTATGTTTTGAATTTCCAAGAACTCTTTTTAAATTTTATGAGTGTTTTTCTTGTATATTGTCTCTGTGTTTGTTTCATGTCTGCATTATTTTATCTCTATGAAACTATGAATAATTGTCTTGTTTTTCTTCTTTTTTTGGCATAGTCTCTATTTTCTCCAAGTTGCTTTTATTCTATTTGTCACTTTGGTCTCTATATTCCATGTGAGAGAGTCTTCTCTAACTTTGAGGCTTCCCTTTAGCTCTGATGTCTGGTAAACCTAGTTGCCTGTTAATGATTAAGAATGGGATTCTAAGAAGGTTATGTGAAGCTGCGATTGTCTGGTAGGCTGTCAACTTGAGCTCCTCTTGAGGAGAAGGCTCAGTGTCTTTGAGACTTCCTTCTTGTGCTCGTCAAATTTCCCAGAAAACACCTCCCACTCTTCCTCCCATAGCCATCGAAGTCTGACTGCCAGTGCTCTTCGGGAAGCTGGCTTGTGGTTTCAACAGTCAGTATTCTTGTGAATAGTCACTTATTTCCTTTGGTTTTAGTATGGTATCCACACCCTTAACTGTACCTCATGACCCCAAGGACACTCTATTTTACTTTTTTAAGGGAATAAGCCTAAAAAATTTTATGGTGTAGCAGGAATCTCTCAGTATCATGGGGCTGGGGAGAATGAAAACTAGTGATTTACCTGATTCTCAACAGCTTCACTTGTGCCTCCTCTTTACTTTGGCCCCTAACTGCCCCCTCACTGCCTCTTCCTCACCCCTGCAGTTCCAAAATTGCCTGGGACTGGCATTTTTTGACCCTCTTGAGAATTCTATGATATAACGTGTGTTGTTTCTCAGTTTTTCTCAATACTGGCTCAAGATTCAATTTTGTCAGTTCTGCTAAATTACCCTTGGCTCATCTGCTTTTCAGCTTCCAAAATGTTGTTGCTATTCTCTCCTTTCCTGTTGTCCCAATTAGTGTGGGTTTAAGACTTTACAAACAAAGTTTATTGACTATAAATGTACTGGGTTTCATGAGGAAAAAACATTAAATGCATGTGTTTAATCTGCCATCTCAACTCCTAACTCAGCTGGTATAATTTTAATGTTAAGCCTTCACCCACTCAACAAATATTTCCTTCAGATGGAGAGTAATATCATTTTGCTTTCATAAATTCTAAGACAATTATTTTTTGTACTATTAAGATATCCTTACTTGGGGCTGGCATGTGGTTAGTGGTTAGGTTCGCAAGCTCCCCTTCTGCGGCCCAGGATTCACAGGTTCGGAACCCCGGGCATAGACAGACACACTGCTTGTCAAGCCATGCTGTGGCAGCGTCCCATATAAAGTAGAGGGAGATGGGCATGGATATTAGCCCAGGGCTAGTCTTCCTCAGCAAAAAACAAAAAACAACAACAAAAAAGGAGAATTAGCAATGGATATTAGCTCAGGGCTAGTCTTCCTCATAAAAAAAAAAGACACCCTTTCTTTATTATATTTAGGGTAGTCGAGCCTTCTAGCACTGAAATTACTAGGTAAAAGTAGTAGTTAGCTAAATTAGAGAAAGCAGGTCAACTCTCTATCTCTTAATTTCCTTCATATCTTAGTAGTTTCTCTCTCAATCTAGTTCTAGAATATGACACAGACAAATTAAAATATTCTCTAAACTAATTAATCCTACTGGACCCCCAACACATACACTTAGTCTGCCTCCAATGTTAAAAGAACTACTAAACCAGGGGGTTGCCCTTAATCACTACCTATCCCACCACTTCGCCATCTAATTATTTACCGAATTTGGATGATTTTTACATCTTGAATATCTCCTGCATTTGTTCTGTCAAATGACAAAACTAAAACGATTTAATAATGAGTTTGATGTTCTTCATTCAAGGGAAAACAATTAATGGATTGTGGAGTGCAGTGCCTCGTAAGCAACGGAACATTCTTGCTGAGGGGTTTTGGGCAAGAGCGACTTTTTTAGAACATTAGAAGAGGCAATGTGGAAACAGAGAATGATTGGCTAAGAGGTCTGAGATTTCCTTACAAGGCTACCAGGTCCTAAGTAAGCTAGCTAAGCTGAGTTGGAGGATTATGATTGGTGTCCGTTAGGTTTCCTGGATTGTGAGTTGTTCCCTGTAAGTGCAGGCTGACTTAGGTTTAGATTTTGGGGTGGGCCCCTGGGGCAGCCTTCATTCTGTGGGTCCTGATGTATGAATTAACTTCATCAGTCCCTTCTGTCTTTTCTCTGCTCTACATCCTTCAAATCCATCTACTTCCTTTCTGCCAGACTGAATTTTCTGAAATACAAATATGACCATGTCATTTTTCCCTTGTAAAAATCTCACATGAATCCTTATTGCTTTAATAAGGTCCAAACCTGGAGTGGCATGTAAAGAGCTAAAGGATGCTCCTCCTGGCAAGTTTCTTCAACCTCATTTACACTGTGGCCTTCCTGGCATGTGGCACTTCAGAGAGACCACGTACGTGAGTGTTTTCCATGGCAGACCTGAACACTTTCTTGCCACTGTGACTTTCTAAATGCTGCTCCTCTTCTTGGAGCTCATTCCCTGCCCTTTGTCTCCTGGAGACACTCTCTAAGACCAGCGTGGGTGTCACCAATCCTCCCAAAGTTGGCTTGGAGTTCCTGCTCCACACTTCTAGAGTACTCTGCCCGTCCTATTGTTCCAGCCGGTATTTACATGAATTGCCCGAACTCGACGCCCTGGTAGAGCTACCCTGTTTTTGTCTGTCACGTGTCCCTCATGCTGTCTGACACATAGTAGAATGTTTCCTGCCATGATAATATTGAAACCGAAGGCTGCCAACAGGTGAATTTTTTTCCCATAAGGGGATATTTTACCCACTTCCATCATTATTTGAACCATTTTGATTTAAAATTCACTCACTGGCCTAGGATTGAAGCAACTTTGGTCTATTCCTAATTAACTATTTAACTTTGAGCTGAAATTATGGCATTTTCACAGTGATTTGATTAGATCTCTATAATTCAACTCTAAAATTTTTATCTTCCTTATAATCTCTCTGTCCTTTTCTGCCACTCCCCCACACATGCACCCCTTTTTCTGGTGTCTCCTATTTAAAGCTTGCTCTCAGCAAGCTCTCATTAAGTCCATCCAAGGCTTTAGCTAATAATTTCAAATACACTTCCAAATGTGTTTGCATTTCTAGACAGGACTCTGGATGCCTGAAAAGTCTTATAACTCCAAAGACTGATGCTTCCTAAGGAAGGGGGGCTTTATAGTGCTGATTAGGCTGTTGGACAAAGGCACTCTACTAGGTGCCCGCCCCTCCCATCACCTAATTGACCTCACAGCATGCCTTAGGTGTGTGCCTGTTATAAAGCATTGTCTCCAATCCTTCTGCTTTTTTTTAAATTTTACCCAGTGCCCTTGGGGATGAGAGTTGAGTGAAAACAGTTGACTAGACTCCCATGAGATCTGAGGAATAAATATTTACGTTAGTAATTTTATTCAGAGAATAGTAAGCACCTAGGAAGTGCTTACAGAGATAAAGCAGTTAGAATCTGTCAGGAGGATAGGAATTCATGTGCATTCAGAAAGAAAAAAATAGCTGTTCCTTTATATATAAGGAAAATGATCTCAGTGGAAATAGGTTGTTTACATTTTCAAGTCGGCAAACCCCCTTTCCAGCCACACCATGCATCACACGGAAGAGGGCGAGGGAGGCTTCTTTATTTTGTCCCTGATGTGCACAAGGAAGATCCCTGGAGATGAATCATCTTGGAACAGGAAAGATCATAATAGCAATAATAACAACAATGCATCAATGGTTCTCAAATGCATCCGTAGGGCAGAGTATGTTTTTCAAAGGACATTCACTTCTATTCCATCTCATTTGATCATTATGACAACCCCGGGAGGTACATAAGGTGGGTATTATTATCACTATTTCACACAAGAGGATCCAGAGCTGTGGAGGATGTAGAGTTATTTGTCCAGAAATACAGATCCTAGTTAGTGGCAGCTTTGGAACCAGAACCCAGATTTTCTGAGAAATGCTGTCACATAAATGGATTATATGCACTGCCTGCCCATTGAAATGTTCCTCCAGGACATGGAGGAAGCTCAAACCTCCCTCTTGTTTGGAAGTCCAGATCGGTGGCTCTGGAGATTTTCAGATTCACCTGGCAGTTCTCAAAAGAGGACAGAAATGCAAACTGGGAAATTCGTTAGCAGTAGTTTATCGACACCTGTGACCATCTTAGCCAGAAGAATTGGTGTCTTTCTTTTCCCGGGTTAGCTGCTAGGCTTATAAATCTCCAAAGAGAGATTAAGGATTGTGTGGTGGCCTTGGAAGAATTCTAAATTGTTTCACTTTCTTCTTGATGCAAAGAAGAGCATAAGGGGAGTATTAGAGGCCTGGCTCCTTGGGCCATTTGTCTATTGACTTGGTATCCAAAGAATCTGCTTATTCTGCTTGATGAAAGGAGAGGACTGGAACGTGTTGTCCAAGTTTTCCAGCTACCACAAACTCCCCTGCATTCTTGATCCCATCAGCTTAGAATCCTAGATTTTCAGGGTTTGAGAGAGAAAGTACAAACCCCTCATTCAACAGGGCGGGGAATTGAGACCCAGAGAGCTGAAGGGGTCACCTGAAGTCCAGAGAGCTAGTTAATAACAGAGTTGAGACTAGAATCAAAAGAGTGAATAATAATAATTTCTAGCTACCATTTTCTTAGCATCTAGTGGGTCCTTACTACTGTAGTATGCACTTATATATCTATTACCTTATTGACTCTCATACCTACAAAATTGAGGGCTATTATCCCTATATTTTAATCAGGATAAGTTAGGCCAACTTGAGGTAACAATGTAGTGCTGAAATCTCAGGGTCATTAACATAACACAGATTTATTTCTTGCTCCTACTACAGTGGATTAGTGGGTGACAGATGGGGTGGATGGGAGGTATCTCTTCTCCTCACAGTCACTAAAGAGAGTCTCCAGCTTCCGGTAGATGTACCTCATGAAACATGCACCTCCCCAGTGGGTAGAACACGCAGAGAACTCACAACCATCTCTGTATTTGGGGCCATAAGTGCTTCCTATTACATTTGTTCACGGCCCCTTCACCAACTTACTCACATGTACCGATCAAAGTGCAAAAGAGCAGGGATGTGACTGCCTTCCTGGTCCTTCAGAAGGAGAAGACAACAGACAGAATAGGAGATGAATAGCACTCTCACCTGCTTGCTTCTACTCTTACCTCTCTTTAATCTCCACAAAGCAGCCAGGGTGATGTTTCCAAAATGTACATTTTATTATTTCACAGCTCTGATGGAAACTCGATATTTCCTTCCCATTTCCTTAAAATTAAATCCAAGCTATCCCCTTAGGCCTATAGACCTTGTCTAATCCGGCCCATCCCATTCTCATGCCACTCTCCCCTTAACTCACTTTGTCACACTTGTTTTCTTTTAGTTCTTCCTTATCTCCAGAACTTTCTTTGCTCACGATCTTTCCACATGCTGTTCCCTCTCCTTGTTTGCCCCTCAGCGGTCTCTGCTTGGCTATTTCTAATGTAGCTTTCATGCTTCAGCTCCACTGTTATCCTTGACCAACTGTAAGTTCCATGTGCATAGAAATCATGGCTGTTTTGTTCTCCATTATGTATTCAGTACGTCACACAGTGCCTGGCACAAAGAAGATACTCAACGAATATTTGTGGAATGATTGCATGCAAGTGTGAATGAACAGAGGCCTCCCAGACAGAATATTACACTTAGTCTTCAAAAACACAGGGATGTAACCATAGCAAATAAATCACTTAGAACAGTGTTGTGTATATTAAGTTACTAGTAATATTATTATGATAATGATATCATTTTGCCAGTAATGATAATTCCAAGGATTTCTAACTTATCACCTCCCTACTGTACATTGTCAGTGTATGTTTTAATTTTTGAATATTAAAGTACACAATGGAGATGGAAACCTAGGGTTTGAGTGACAGAAGAAATGTGGAACATATTTTCAAAGGCAGATACCACCAATTCAGCTTTTTTGGTGAGACTGTTGGAGTGATAATATTTTCCCAATAAAAAAGCAAATATAGTCTGACAAAGGATTTTTGTGTCATGTCCAAATGTGGAGAATCATCTAATAAGAGTACTTTTGACACCATTATAATGACACATCTAGGTCAATTTTATACTTTGGAAGGATGATGACATGGAATATATGTAATTAGAATTGTCATGGAAAATCTGAGACAGATGGTTGTCATCTAGTCAGAACTCAACAGGTAAAGTCATTGGGAGTTTTGTTTGCCTATTTTTAAAGGTACCAATGAATGATACATCAGTAGTATTAACAATCCAAATATATGCATTTTTTATACCTGGAATGTTTTGTATATACTTGATACAGTTAGCAAATCCTCATTAAAAGCATTTTGGAAATTCCTTAAGTATTCCTGACCTTGATGTTAAAATCATTTAGAGAAGTCATTTCATTGGAATAATTAATGTAAAACTTAATATTGAGTTTCCTTAACAATGTAACATTCAGATGGAGCCACATTAAATATTCCCTGTCTGTTGCAGCCATCTCCTTAATGACATTTGTCAGCATATGTTACACACTAAAATTGTTTACGATATTTTGTTATTGTTGACTTGGGTTTAATTACACTGGTGCTTGAATGAAAAGAACTATGAACTAAGAGCCTTCACAAACACTTTGTTATGTAACAGTTTTGTGAACAGTCATCCAGTCCTTCCCCTTATCTCTGAGTATGGTCCTACTAGGTTCCCCACTCCTAAAATCAGACATGAAATAGTATTGTTTCATCTCTTCTTAGTCCTATCTTCAGAAAAGGCTGTGAACTGCCTTCAGAAATTTGCTTCTGAAACTTACACACCCTCTCAGTGGGAAGCTTTCTCCAGCTCCTGTCACAGCTTAAGACCAATCTCTTTGGTCCTTTAAGTACTGTGTCTACTCTACAACTTTAGGAGGTGAATATAGCATTCTAGAATGTTTCAAACTAGAATTCAGAAATTTCTTGATGGAGCTCTTTGCTCATTTGGGAAATAGCTTCTCTGGTGGGTGATGTGACTTCTGACGGAGGCTGAGTCACAGTTTTTCTCAACCACTGTATTTTTTTTTTGGTGAGGAAGATTATCCCTGAACATCTGTTGCCAATCCTCCTCTTTTTGCTGAGGAAGATTTGCCCTGAGCTAAGATCCCTGCCCATCTTCCTCTACTTTATATGTGGGATGCCTATCACAGCATGGTTTGATCAGCAGTGCATAGGTCCACGCCCGGGATCTGAACCTGTGAACCCCAGGTTGCTGAAGTGGAGCACATGAACTTAACCACTATGCCACTGGGCCGGCCTCCACTGTATTGTTTTTTAATGTACAAGGATCTAATTGGTTACCTCTCCTAAAACTTAAGGTTGGCCTTATACTCCCTGGACATGCTCAAGAGGTCTGGATCTTTTAGGAGTTGAGTCATCCATATTCCACTCAGTGGTTTGTGTGAGGCTGCAGTCAGGGTGGTCAGCATGGTGAGGTGGTCTTTGCTGGCCCAACTACTTTCTGTGCTGCCTTCCTCTTTGGGAGAGCACCATTCTCCAAGTGCCACGCACTCCATGCCCTTCTGCTTTTACAACCACTCCCTTTTAAAACCCGTGTCCAGAAAAACACGTGGCAAACTCCTTCTCTCAAAATACAGATGGATCATCAGATTTTATATTCCAACCCTCTTAAGGCATTTGAGTAATTGCAGAATGCTAAGCCTTAAGTCAAAGAAATTAATCTTTGTCATTTATAATAGGAAAAAAATGGAAATAATAAACATGACTAACATTTAGGGAATGAAGTAAATTATGACATACACATGGTGATATCTTACCTAGATACTAAAATTACATTTAAAAAGTGTTTTAATTTTTTTCCACATAACATTATTAAACATTTTAAACTTGTAGAATTTTAATGGCAAAAAACATGCTTATGTTATATACTGAGCGAACACAGCAGGAAACACTACAATATAATGAAAACTATTTAACATATCACAGAAAAAGACTAGAAGTAAATAGTTGACTTTGTGTGATGGGATTATGGTTTTTATTTTAATTATTGAAACATTCCTCTATTATTTTTGCTGTAAGGAAAAAAATGTAAGTGTTTAAAGAGAAAGCAGAGAGGGATTCTAATGGGAGAGTTTTAACAAGCAGTTTCTGCTTGTGTGTGTGTATCCATCTGCCTGGATATCTTTATCTACTTCCATCTGCACTGCTTACTGGACAGGAATGGCTGGTGAGTCTCACACAAGCCGACACCTGGGGAAGGCCTCCTTTGCCTTTCCACAAGGCTGATTCCGGATGAAACACTCGGAGATTTAGACCTGGGTTTATATGTCTTACCTTACTAATACATTGAAACCTTTGGCTTTCAGCCTCCCAGCATCCTCTGTGTTGCTGAGGAATGCAGTGTCTGGCCCTCTTATCTCTTCATATAGAGGAAAAAGAGCTTTGGCATCAAATCAGCTTCAGTTGCAGGCGACTCCACTGATTGCTAGCTGTGTGACCCTGGGCTATCTACTTCAGTCAGTAAACCACAGCTTTCTCATCTGTAAAGTGGTAATGAACACCACCTTATTCTGGTAGGATAAAAATGAGGAAATCCATGTAAAAAAAAAACTTAGCATAAGTGCTCACAAATGGATAGTTAGTTCTTTTAACTCCTAGTTGCACCATGCTTCCAAAAACTGGGCATCCTGATAGTGTGGTAAAACCCAAGAATGGATCCTGCCTCTCATTTCTTAGGATGAGTTTTTCTTACGAGTCTCTTTGGTTCCACTTCTTGTTCTCTAAACATGCCTGAAACCTTGAATAAAGTCCTGGCTTCATTCAAATGAGCCCTGGTTTTGCTTAAGAGAATAGTGGGTTTTCTTTCCCACGTTAATAGAATGAAATTTAAAATATGTTTTCTCCACAAAGACCAGGTTAATTCTACTAGAGGCTTTTTCCATTTCCTGAGGAGACCGTGGCATGTGAATAATGGTACTAATTGTCAAAATTCACTTGTTACAAAAACAGTTTTCATTTTCTCGCCATTATCATTTTTCTTTTATAAAAAGAATTAACTTAAATCACTAGCTCCTCTTTTCGTTTCCTGTTTTCTGTCGTCTCTAAGCGTGGGCATCATCTTGTTTTCAGTGCTCACCTAAGTGCAAATCTAAGGTCTCGCCTAAAACGTCTTGCCCAAGTGCCAATTTCTATTATTCTCAACCCCAGTCAAGCCCCATGTTGACGGCATCATCCATCTCTCAGTCCTTCAGCCAAAGTTGAAGAATAAGTAGAAGACAGCTGGAGGTAAAAGATAATCTGCTCCATTTCTTTCTCAGTAGATTTATTCCTTCGTGGAAATCAGTTGAGGGTAACCGTTATTTTTCCCTTTCATACTAATGCTTCAGTCTGCCTCCTGGTGGATGAACAAGATTAAATTTTTTGCTGTCCTTTGAAATATTGCTCCTGTGGGCTGTGGGAGCAGGGAGACAACAGAAGATAAGGTCTCAAATCTCTTCAAACACTCCCCACGCTTGCTCTACTGCCAAGTCATTAAGCAAGGCAAACTCCTCTCCCACATGTGCTGTTAACTTTTATTTGTTCAGTGCTGCTCTTGAACGTGGCTGGCCTGAACTCTGGTTTCTTCCTGGACTGAGAAGAGAGTCCCCAGCATCTGCTTTGTTTACAACGAGATCTGCTGGTCTGCTAGTCGGCTGGCCTGTCTCAGAAAAGCTTTGAGGCGTAGCTTGGTCTTTTCGGCCTATTCAACAAATTTATTTTGATCACTTAATATTCAATCATTCTACGTGCTAGAGACATTGTAGTGAATATAACATTTAAAAAAAAAGAAATCTTCACCTTTCTGGAGCTTACTGTCTAGCAGGGGCAGGGTGTGGAGGGTAAGTATACTGTATAAATTACTATGTATAGAGTATTAGAATGTGACAATTGCTTTTGGAAAAAATAGAATAGAATAGAATAGGTTAAGGGAGACCAGAAAGTTCAAGTGGAGAGGTTTACAATTTTAAATAAAATGGTCAGTGTGGGTTCTATTGAGAAGTGACATATGAGTCAAGATTTGAAGGAGCTGAGGGACTGAGCCAAAAACCCATTTGGGGAAAGAATGTTCCAGGTCAAGGCAAAAGTCTTGTGGTGGGAAAAATCAAGACACACTTCTTTGTTTATATTCTTGGCAGTATTAATCATTGGAGGCACAGAGACGAATCAATGTTTCTTGCCTTCAAGAAGCTTTAGTCTAGTATAGGGAACAGATCCCAAATAGCCAATTTCAATGCACTGTGATTACTGATAAAACATAGAGGTAAGGGTGCTATAAGAATGCTATAGGAATGTAAAAGAGATTTGAGGAAGATAACATTGCTAATCATTTCTCTTTGACAGCTTTTGCTAAACAAGATCGAATCGAGTATAGACCACCACACAGAAAATGATAATATTTTCACGGTAGTGAAAAAGGATTCAAATTTGCTTAGGAAGGTCTATATAAACATCCCATTTTGTAGATTCTCTGGAAAAAGTACTTTATTAAAGGATCCGAGGAATTCTGACTAAAGAAATTATTTTACTTAGCTTTGGGAACTTCCAAAACTTATTGGTTGATGGGGTCCTTGGGAAAGGCTGCTCCAAATCAAATTTCATGCAATCAGTTACGGCCGTGAAAGGCTGGATGTCAGGGTCTCCTGGGCCTGAGACAAGAGTCAAACTGGATTCAACCCAGACACATCCTCTCTTGATTCCCCATTTTCTTCATCCATAAAATGAGAAGTTTGTTCTAAAAGGTCTCTAAAAGCCATTATGGTTCTCATCTGATTGAGTCCATATAATTCTTTTCTTGAGACCATATGACAGGCCCAACATGGACTGATTTATTCCATAAGTAACGTGAACGTTATTTATGAAAACAGACTGGATTAGATCCCAGGGCGCAGTTTGCAGACTGCTGGGGCAGGCCATCGGGTTTCAGACTGTAGATAGTAACCAGATCACACAGAACCTGCAGGTCGTGGGAAGGAGCCTCTATTTCATTTAAGCATGATGAGGTGTTCAGACTGTTTTTAGCAGTGCAGTGATGTGAGTGGACCACGTTGTAAAAGGCCGCACTTAACAGCGCTTGGAGAATGGATTGCAGGGGCAAGAGTGCCAGCAGGGATAAAAGGCCATGAAATGGTTAGAAAAGCACAAAGAATGTGATCCCTGCCCTTAATAAGCTCACCATTTAGGTGGAGAGACATGGCAGAGAGAGAACTATTAAATATCATCATATTAAAGGCTCTGAGAAGTCCTGCTGAAAA
Organism: Tapirus indicus; assembly: GCA_031878705.1. Classification (NCBI taxonomy): domain Eukaryota; kingdom Metazoa; phylum Chordata; class Mammalia; order Perissodactyla; family Tapiridae; genus Tapirus; species Tapirus indicus. The sequence goes on along the minus strand of CM062926.1, from coordinate 49,220,978 downwards.
GAAATGATTTCAGCTGTGTTTATCATAGTGCTGGTGTGTACTGTGAATCCAAGTAGGGACTACAATATGTGTGTGTGTGTGTGTGTGTGTGTAATTTGCCAATTGATAGAATCCTCCTCTTTTCTTTCATGTGTACAGAGTAGCCCTGAGATTAGCTTTTATTACAGCATATGGTGGGAAATGTATAGAGTTAAAACTGAGGCTAAGAAGTAAAATGTATAGTCTTGAATACCAAGCAGATCCAGTTCAAAGTTGTGATAATGCATGTTTTTTCTCTCCATTGCCCTACTTTTTATTCCCTCTCAATCCTGCTGGTAGTCCATAGTGACACTTAGTTATTCATCTGTTCATTCATTCACTCATTCACTACATCATCAGCCATATGCATGGCTCCAGCCAGGTCGCTGAGCATATTAAAAAAAAAAAAATGACATGATCTCTTTTCTCCAGGAGTTTCCAGTTACAAAGAGCTGTCTTGGGATCCATCCATGACTGGTATCAAGGATTCTTGCGGGGGGTACTAAACAGAGGAAAGACTTCCTAAATCCTTGTTAATTGATGGAATAGATTTTAATGCTTAAAAAAGAGGTTAGGCCTGCATTGTCCAATATGATAGCCACCAGAAAAATGAGTCCACTGAGCCCTTGAAATGTGACTAGTCTGAACTTAGTGTATTGTCAATGTAAAATATACATTAATAAAGACTTAAACAAGTAATGAAAAATATCTCTTTAATAATTTAACAATTTTTTTACATATTGAAATGATAGTATTTTGGATCTATTAAGTTAAATAAAATATATTATTAAAGTAATTTCACCTCTTTATTTCAACTTTTTAAAATGTGACAACTGGAAAATTTAAAATTACACACATGGGTCACATTATATTTCTACTGGACCGCACTGGTCTAGATTCACCACGCTCAATGTTGGGTTTCGTGGCTCCTTGCCTCTTAGAATGACAGTGTGGACTAGTCTTGAGTAGACTGCCTGTCTGGAGCCAGGGTGAGGGAGTCTTCAGCCTTAGGTCCCAGGGCAACTCAATCATAGCAGGCATTCACCTACTGAGAAAGCCAAAGGTTCCTTCCGGCTGAGATTCCCCACATCACCGTGGGAGACAATTGAGAAGAAAACGTTAGGTTCATTGAGACCAACAGCAAATGTCCTACAAACTCTCTCACCTTATTCTTGATAACCTGTTGAGTACTTCTCAGGAGGGGATTTAGATACATTTTTTTGACCTAATTTCTGTGTGATCTCTCAGCAAGAACATGAATTTAGAGATTCCTTATTCTTGTTGGAAAAAAAAATAGTTCAAGTTTTACCTACTTTATAAAGTCCATCCTCTCTTCTTCAGCCCCTCAGAGCATTTATTTATCATTCAACGCATGTTAAGCACAGCTGGTGTTTATGTTTTATGAAATAGCTCTGATCCCACCTGCAAGAAAACTCAGTCCCATCTTGGATTTCTTTGTACCTCAACCCATGGAGCAAATCTCACCCATGCAAGACTCTTGTATTTTATTCCGCTGCTGCCACTTCATTACGTGAGGCATCTGTGCCTTGTATTATGTGTGGAAAATCCACAAAGAAATTCCACTTTCAAATAGATTCCTAGCTTGCAAACTCGTATTGGTGGTCTCTGTTTCTTTTCTGGTAGCAGTTCTGTGTTTCATTTCCTCTGCCCCCTCCCACACTAACACCATCATTCCCTTCTTGAGAGTCAGAATTCAGTTACCCAGGCAGCCAAACACCCTCTCAGTCAATCTCCCTGCAGTGTACCCAAAGCACTGAAATGTTTTTCCAGTCTGATGATTTTGAGTTTTCCCTCGACCAATACTTCCGCCTCCAGCAAGAATGGTCAAGCGCGCTATTCAATTTAAAGTAGTTGGTGATATCCATATCTCCTAAGGCACAGTATTCTAATTAGCGATTTGCCACCTCTGCTAGGTGGGTACCCTTAATGGAGGTTCAGTGTGCGTCTGACGCTGAGATTAGGAGAAAAGTCACTAGTAATGTTGTCAGGCTCAACCTTGTTAGCTTAATTATAAAGGAAAACAAAATATTTTCCTTCCTTGGCTAACAGAATGGAGAATGTAGGTGAGTTACGGGATTGAGAAATTAAGGAAGTGATCAATCTGTCAGTGTGTATGCTTATTCTGACCCCCATCTTCTCACTACCTGCAAGAACATACGTGTATTGGCTTTGGAAGGCAATGTGATTCCATGGCAAAAGGACAGGTTTTAGAATCAGATACACTCTTCAAGTTCCAGCTCCATCACGCCCTGTGTAGGGCCAGCATCTTGGGTGTGCAGTAGCACAGGGCCCCATCAAAAGGGCATCCTGCTTGTGCGGTTTAATGCCCTGTCATTGTCATTTCAAAATTCTTAATAACTTTACCTTTGAATTTGTGTTTTGTAAGCAAAGGGCAATGGGGCACTGGAGCGCGCTTCAGCTCACTGGCCTTCTCACCACCTGCCACTTCCCACCTCCCCAGGGCTCCACTTTGCCCCTCCCCTGCTCCTGCTCAGGGACCACTGCCGTTCTTGCCCCTTCCGGGGCCTGGAAGCAGGCAAGGGGAGGATTGAAAGCACATGCCTGGCCTGCCAACTTGTGAGGCTGGGCCACAGGTGCCATGAGGGGCTGCACCTGCTCCTGGGAGTGCAGCATTAAGGAGCAAATAAAATAAATGCATGACTGGTCAAGAGAGAGACCACAGAAGAAAGAAAAGAGCTCTTTTCTGCTTTTTGAATAGGAGATCTACATTTTCATTTTGCACTGGGTCCCAGCAAATTTTGTAGCTGGCTCTGGCTGTGTGACTATGGGAAAGTTCCCTAGCCATCTGATCCTCTGTCTCAGTCAGGGTCAGGGTTCAATCAGAAAAGTGCTAGGACATATGTGTGTGTGTGTGTGTGTGTGTGTGTGTGTGTATTTATGAGGATATATGTATTTATATGTATATATATATATACAGGTATACACATATGTATGTGAGTCTGATACATATGTAGACAAAGATGCCAGCCTTTGGAGATTGTTTGACTGCTTCCTGCAGTAGTGGTACACTTCTACCAGTAGGGGAGGGTGTGGTCATCAGCACGCTGAAGTTACTGAAGCATAGCTGTAGATGAGGGTAGAAGTGGACCACTGGACAGGAGATGTCATCTCTTCAGGGGAGCACAGCTACTGCCATGCCTTGACCTAGTGGGTAAGGGAGCTGGTGACCACATCCACTGGCCCCTCTCTCTTCCTATCCTATCATTTCCTGCTGGTGTCTTCCTCAGGCAGAAGTGGACCAAGCCACACTGCAGGGACTACCAGTGATGTGTCGACAGAGACCAGCCTCCCAGGGCCAGAGCAAGGAGACTGCCTTGCTCAGCTTTAGTCCAGTTGCTCTGAGGACCACATGAGATAAAATATATAAAATACTTTATAACTATAAAGTACCATTGAATAGAGGCAGAGACATTTATTATTGGTATTTATACTATTTATCTCTCTGGAGAAGCTGGAGCAAGTTGAGTTCGGGTAGTGGGGTTGGGAGAGCAAGGAGGGTCTTGATGCATTCTTGATTCTGTCACACCACCATGCTCAGAAGTAGTGATGTTACGTACGGTACAAAACAAAATTCCAGTGACATAGCCTCGAAATCAGTAATACTGAGATCAAGGGGGTAAGGACACCTGGATTCTAATCTTGGCCCTGACATATTTCTCTAGGATAATTGAGCAAGTCACCCACCTCCTCTTATCCTCCTCTTACTCATCTTTGAAATTTGATGACTAATAACAGGCTAACTGTGAGGATCAGTGAGAGAGCAAGAAACTGCTTTTATATTCATGCTCTCCTCCTGGGACAAGCCTGGAGAGCCAGGTTGGAGGGTCTCTGAAGTGGCGGGCTGTTCCTAATTGTCTTTTACTTCACTTCTGGAGCTTCTTCGCAAGTGATGCTGAAAACACAGAGAATTGGTGACTGTGGGGTCTTTTAGTTCTGGGCCCTGTGGGGCAGTGACCCCAATAGGCAGAATGAAATGACATCGCTTCTCTCCGTGCCTGATTATTCTATGTACCAATTGCTTGTAATGGGTGAAAAAAAATTGAACTCGTTTCCCCTGTGGTACATATATGAAAGGTGACTCTAAGAAAGGGAAGTTGAGATGTGAAACATCTTGTTGAGTTCTAAAGAGAGATCTGTTTAAAATACTCTGATGTGTGGCGTTAGAAAGGGGATGGGCATACCTATTAAACAGAACATAAAAACACAGAAATGCAAATCAAAGCAAGTAACATTTAATTTTCTTGCTGACTAAATTCATTTTGTATTAGCAGTGGATGGTGAAGGAGAAGGATTGGAAATGCATTAAGTTTTCATTTGGGTCACTTTTTTGGCCTCCAGGGAACTTTCAGAGAGTAGCCTACACAGGCATGAAAGGACTGGGTGAGTAGGACGGGAAAAGCACATCATTCTCGTTGGCCCAGAATCACTCACTAACTTCTTCATCAGAGTCCTGATGAAGGCAGGGAGGGATCCACAGCATGGCTTGAGATTCCACCTAGAAAGCTATTTGCAATGCTCAAGGCCCAGCCCTGGGTACTTAACATGTTTGAAAAGAAGAGGTGGTCAATTTAAAGCCTCATTTCTAAGCAGACCATCAAAAACGTGTCTGTGTAAATAGGAAGAGGGAGGGCAAGGATGGCTACCATGATACTGGTCAGAGAGACAACTGGACTCATGCCTATACATGCTACACAAAGGCTCTTAGAGCTAAAGGGCCAATTAGAGATGATATTCTGGAAAGCACTCATTTGACACACAGGGAAACAGCCCTGTGAGGTGAATGGGGTGATGGGGAGTGCAAGAGAAGGCCAAGGATCACAGGGAATCACTTTACCTTCTTCAGAGATTGTTAAATCCCCAAGCCTAAAACCAGGGGCCATCTATACCCCCATCCATTTTGTCACTTCATTCTAGATATTCTACTCTCAAAGTTTTTTGAATCCATTGTATTCTGTCTTTTCCAATAGCCACTGCCTTAGCTTCTGGCCTTCCCCATTTCTCACTTAAATTACTGCAAGTCTCCATCCTCAGCTTTTTAAAATGCTGGTCCAGAGATTTTCCTGTACTAATTAAACTCCCTCAACATTCCTGCATCATTCTCAAGATAAATTCCAAGCTCCGTAGCATAATACAAAAGGACCTCCATGATCAGACTTGTTTTTAAGACTCCAGTCATATCACATTACATATTTGCCAGATACCATTCTAAGTTCTCTACAAATGTTACCTCATTTAATCATCATAATAACCTTATGAGATGTGTTATTATTGTGCCTATTTTACAGATGAGGAAACTGAGGCACAGAGAGGTTAAATGACTTTTCCAAGGTCTCACAGCTAGCTGGGGTCAGGGCCAGGACTTAGACTAGACATCTGCCTTCAGAGTCTATGCCCTTTGCCCCTAGGACCTGCTGCTCTACACTTTTGTGTCTAAGCCAGGTCCTTCTCCCTGCTGGGGTTACATGCAGGATATTTCTCTATCTTGAAACAGACCTTGCCTTTTCCTTTGCCTGGATATCTTCTGTTTATTTATTATTTTTTAACAGGCTTTATTTTTTAGAGCAGTTTTAGTTCCACAACAAAATTGAGCAGAAGGTACAGCGATTTTTCCATTTGTTCCCCTGCCCCCACACATGCATAGCCTCCCCCATTATCAACATACCCCACAAGAGTGGTATATTTGCTCCAATTGATGAAACTACACTGACACATCATTATCATCCAAAGTCCTTAGTTTACATTAGAATTCACCCTTTGTGTTGTACATTCTATCAGAGTTTGGACAAATGTACAATGGCATGTATCCATTGTTACAGTTATATACAGAATACTTTCACTGCCCAAGACCTCTGTGTTCTTCCTATTCATCCCTCCCTCCCTACAAATTCCTGGCAAACACTGATCTTTTTACTGTCTTCAGGTTTGCCTTTTCCAGAGTGTCATGTAGTTAGAATCATACAGTATGTAGTCATTTCATATTGGCTTCTTTCACTTAGTAATATGCATATAAGCTTCCACATCTTTTCATGGCTTGATAGCTCACTTATTTTTAGTGCCAAGCAATATTCCATTGTCTGGATATATCACAGTTTATTTATCCACTCATCTACTGAAAGACATCTTGGTTGCTTCAAAGTTTTGGCAATTATGTATAAAACTGCTATAAACATCTATGTGCAGGGTTTTGTGCTGACATGTTTTCAACTCTTTGGGGTAAATACCAAGGAGCACAATTGCTAGATTGTATGGTAAAAGTATGTTAAATTTTGTAAGAAACTGCCAAACTGTCTCCCACAGTGGCTGTAGCATTTTGCATTCTCCCCGGTAATGTATGACAGAGAATGTTACTCCACATCCTCACCAGCATTTGATGTTGTCAGTGTTCTATATTTTGGCCATTCTAATAGGTGTAGTGATACCTTATCATTTCATTTATATTTCCCTGAGGACATATGATGTGGAGCATCTTTTCATATGCTTATTTGCCATCTCTATATCTTCTTTGGTGAGATATCTGTAAAGGTCTTTGGTCCATTTTTAAATCAGGTTATCTGTTTCCTTATTGTTGAGTTTTAAGAGTTTTTTTTGGATATTTTGGGTAACAGTCCTCTATCAGATGTGTCTTTTGCAAATGTTTTCCTCCAATCTGTGGCTTGTTCTCTTTATTTTTCAAGACCCACTTCAAGTACCACGCAGGGTCTTCCGTAAACCAAGACTCTGTCTGAATTGGTTGCATGACACATTATACCAGATTGAAATCCCTGATTAATTTGTCTGTGTCCCCGCCAGACAAGCTGTGTGCTCTTTGAGGTCAGGGAAACTATCTACCTTTATCTCACTTGCATCTGACCCATGCAGATACTTGAAGAAAGGATGGTATGAATGATCTTTCAATTTCTGGCTTTGACTCTTGCCTATTAGAGAAATTACTTCTCTCCGAGATTCTCTTCATAATAGGGATAAACAGAGTACTTTCTTCAGCACAGTTACTGTGAGAATCAAATTAAATAATGATAGTAAACCCATAGTCCTGGGCTGTTATGTATTATGTATTATGTATTATGCACTGCAAAATCTCCTCTTTTGAGTCTGTCTGATCTCCTTGCAGTGCAGACCCACCACCTCCATCTTTTTGGGGCTCATTTTGCCATCTGTACTCTTGTTCTCCACCAAAGATCTTCCTCTTTCTTTCGTCACAACTGTCTCACAGTCCACTTGGTCCATGAAGCTTTCCTAAACTAAGTAGCTTGCTTTGGTCTGTCTTAATCTATTTCCTAAGACATTCAGTATCACCCTCTCTGAAACAGTCCCTTCACTCCCCACGCCCTTTAAAAACATGGCTATAGATTTATTCCTCTTAGATCCTCAATGAGATTGTACATCCTTAAATGGTCAAGGCTATGATTTCTAGTTCTTTACTATATTCACACCTCCAGCAGAATCACAGGCATTCACCGAAACAAGTACTTCCAGAGCTAAAGTTAATTGAAGCTCGTTCCTTTCCCAGGTACTTTGCTGCCTCCTAGTGTTGTGGCCAGGCTCCAGGCTAAGAGAAGTTTCCTCTGAGCTCCAGCTCAGTCAGCACCCTCTCTGTGGTGAACACTGTGGCAAACAACAGACTGGAGAGAGCCGACTGCTGCGGGAGAAAAGTTCTCTAGGAGATGCTACTTTACTGCCACAAACAGTGCTCTGCCATCCTGCATCCTAGACCAGTTCCCTTCTGGGGCCTCCTTTGCTTTATCCCTGAGCTGAGTATTTGTGGAACTTCTGTGGAGACTTTTCAGAGGCTTCCTTTCCCTACCTCAAACACCTCCCATCTTCCCTCCCTGCTAATTCCTGACCTGATTGTTGTTTGGAATTTTTTATTTATGCTTAGATCTTAAGGCTAGAGTGCAGCACATGTTAACATTCAAATATTCTTGGGAAGAATAAAACATATGCTCCCCACTCCCCCAATTATCCAGATTCTAATCGAATTTCTGATCCTGCCCAGAGAGGTTTGAAAGGCTCCTGCTCTCTGAGAAGGTAAAATGGGGTCACTCTGGTGGGACATAAAGCACAAGAAAGGGGGAGCCTGTGTATTTTGTAGATTTGCCAGTGTTGTTTTGGCTAAGTACCCACAGAGATAACACAGCATAGTGGAAAGAACACAGGTTTTGGAGCAAATTCCAGCTTCTTCAAATCGTTAGCTCTGTGATGCGTGTAAGTGTCTCAGATCCTCAGTTTTGTTGCCAGTGCAGTGGGGACAGCAATGCATAGCTCGCAGGGTGTTGTGAAGATTGAATGAGATAATATATGCAAAAGCAATTAATGACATGTTAAGGGGTTCTTGTTCCTGAAATGCAAAGAGCATAGCTTTTGTGGGAGTAGACTGCATTGATTCCCATTAAAAAGTTGGTTTCTGTATTTTTCAGCTGCCTGTCTGTCCCTAGAACTTAATCCCTTGGAGGCAAGAGATAATGTCTTTAACCTTCTTCAATGGATTAGCACAGCGCCTGGCACTTACATGTTTAGCAATGTTTATTGAATGAATGAAATGCCTACAGCTAAAGATGCTGAAACTTTTAAACTTTTTATTATGCATTTTTATAATTCTCAGCCTTTATCTTTAATCTTTTAAAGTTGGAGACTAATGACCTCCTACCTCTGCACCCCAATTAAATAGGTAGACTTTTTCTGATGTATCCCCGTTACTTTGATTTTCTCATTCAAAGTGTGATCCAGTCATCATCTCCTCTTGCTGTTTAGACCTCTCACCAGCTCTCAGTCAAAGCTCCCAGATGCAGCTTTCATTGCCTGTGACGTTCTTTAATTTCACTTGTCTTTTCTGTAATCACATCAAGCCACTTATTTGTTAATAGGCTGTTTGGTGGCTTCACAGTTGGAATTACTGTACATCACGTTTCATTTCCACAAGGACATCATTTATTCGGGTCTGCCTTGTGCATCATTTCTCTTTTCCTCTTGCCAGGCTGAGCCAGCTTTTCCCACTGTACCTCCCATATCAGCTGTTTCTTTTCCCCCTGTGGTTGTCACTGATAATTTCCAGGTTAAATCTTAAAAGTGGAAATTGGATCCACAGCTGGAATTGAAATGCAGCTCCTTGGAGTTATTACTACAGTCTGTTCCTGGGTAGGTGGAAAAGTTGAAGATGATAGATTTTAGTGCCTAGGAATCATAATGCTGTCCATCTGACGGTGACCAGGGTGGGCATTGCTTCCCCCTGGGGAGAGCAATATTTGTACCTTTTCACTCTGGGTCTGTGTCAGGTGGATTCAAGAGAGGTGAGTGGTTTTCAGTAGTTTTCTGTCATTTTATGAGAGATGAGTTAGATAAAGTGATAATGTGGACTGGACAGCAAATGAGTTATAATGATTGACCAGCCAACTAGGCTGTCGGCTCTCTCAAATATAAGGAATCTTTTTTCCAGAGTAGAGACATTTGATTTCTTAGATCCAAATAGTAAAAGTAAGGATAGATAAAATAATAGGTTTATTCATTCAAAAAATATTTATTTGAGAATTCCATGGTACCAAAACCTATGAAATAACTTTGATTTATTCAGCATTAGTTAATTCAACAAATATTTATTAAATACCAGAATTGAGAATATGAAGTCAATAGAACACACAAGATACCATCCTCATGGAGCTAGCCTTCTAATGGATGAGGCTGATAATTATAAGAAAACAGGTAGATTAGATGATTTCCAATGTGCTAGGAAGAAAATAAAATAGGGAAATGGGAGACCATCTTGGGCTGGATGGTCAAGAAAAACTTCTTATAGGAGCGTTGATGTTTTTGAATCCATAACTGCTGAAGGACATTTGGGTAATTTGATGGATCCTGAATTAGGTCCAAGTCTGTCCACACTCCTGTTTCTTTCATCCCCATCCCATGCCTTCCTCTCTGACCCACTCCAACCCCCAGTAACCATCTTGCAGTCAGGAACCCCAAGGGGGTTTCTCCTTAAAATGTCAATAACATTTATTGAGGCCTGAAAAGAAAGTGCCAGGACTTGCCCCAAATGTAGGTGAGAGTTGAGCTCTGAGCTGCAAGTGGCTCCGGATTCTGGTCTGGCTCACCACCAAGTTTGTATTATCTTGGGCAGGTCTCATCCCATTTCTGGGCCTAAGCTCCTCATTTGTGGAATCAATTGGGTGAGATGCTCTGTGTAGCTCCATATGTAGGAGACCTCACACCTAGCATCTTAAACAAATAGTCCATGAGGAAGGAAAAAGGGAGCAAAAGTTGGCATGAGGTCATGAGGGATCAAAATGAGGCTCTCAGTGCCACCCCAGTACCCTCAGCTTCCTCACAGTGGATCTGACCTGGTGGGTACACTCAGGAACAATCTCTTATACAGAACATACTATCAAATCAGCAGTGTGATGACAAATCCTCAAACTACCTCCCTTAATGTCCACCTCAGGGCTTTAACACCCTACTACCCATCATGACCTTGACTCTTCAAAGGTTTTAATTCTACCTTAAATGGACTGGGCATCCTCTGCTCCCTTGGATACTGGAGTGTTCATATAAATTTGCTTTTCTGATTTGTCCCTTTGCTATCACTCTCAGCTGAAAGCAATAACAGTAGGAAGAAGGACTCAAAGAGGTAAGTATTTAAAAAAGAGGAGATGAGGGACAAGGAACACAATTAATGTCCATGGGCTGCTGCCGCTAGCCAGTGAGTCAACAAACATGATGGACCTGGGCATCAGGGATGAGAGAATAATGAAAATGGAAAGAAGTGTCAATGACAAATTAAGCCATTTTCACAATGTTTTGTGGGATTGGTCTTGGGTGTAGAACAGAGGCTCTCAACCAATCCCTACCTCACTCAGTATATAGTATATACTGTATACACAGCAGGAGACTATATACTATACAAGTTATATAGAATATAGCATACATTGTAGTGTACACTCAGAATAGAGTAGCAATGTTTTGGTATTGTGCAGAGAACTCCAGCCATGGACTGTCTGAAGTGGCTCCCTTGGTCATGTCAGCCTTCCTTGGTTGTGTCAGGGCATCAAGATTGGTCAGATGGAAAGCATCTACTGAGCAGCTACTATATACCAAGCACTATTCTCAGCAATAGAGACTCAGTAATGAACAACACCAGCAGAAATCCCTGCCTTCAAGGGGCTTAGATTCTAGTGGGGGAGACAGGAAACAAATAAACAGATAGGCAAATAATAAAAGCAAATAAATAAATAGGCGATTTCAGATGTCGATGAATACTCTGAAGGATGTGATATAGATAGTGGCTATCTGTGTAGCTTTTGATCCCTGATGGGTAGAATATTTGAGTTCATTCATTCAACACAGATTATTAAGCATCTGCTATGCTTCAGGCTCTTATCTAGGCCGAAAAGATTCCTCCACGAATAAATCAAACAGCTCCACATTCAGGGAGCCTTCTTCTAGCAAAAGGAGACAGAAAAAATAAGTTCAAAGCGCAATTATTATGCAATAGGTGCAGTAAACTATATAAATATTTAATGATTTATATGATTGATATATATGTACACTCTAACCATTCTTATTGTTTTATTATATAACAACCACCATGAGTAAGTATAGGTGTAACCCGAATGATGAAAGAGCAGAGTCACATGAGAATTTGGGAGAAGTGCATCCCAAGGAGAAGGGGCAGAAGTACAAGGCTCTGAGACTGGTATGAGTGTGGCACCCTGAAGGCATAGAAGATGCCCTACGTGACTGGAGCATAGGGGAGAGTGATTGGGATACGAGGTTGGAGAGAGAGACTGGGTCAGTTCCAAGGGAAAAATGTGGAAAAGTCGTAAGAGGGAGGAGGGGAGTGGTGAGATCCAATTTAAGGTTTAGAAAATTCTCTTTGGCAGCTGTTAGAGCATTCATGTGGGGCAAGAAGGGGGGCAGGATGATTGGTTAGCGAGCTGTTGCAGAAGCCTGGGAGAGAGATAATAGTGGTTTGGACTAGGGCTGTAGCAGGAGAAATGGTGAGAAATACATATATATATATATATATATATATATATATATATATATATAGCACATATATAAACAGAGTTATGTGTATATATGTGATGACTACATGATATGTATGTATCATATATGTATGATGTAGATCTGACAACATTGTGAGATGGGACAGAAAGAGAGAAATTAAAGTTGTTCCCTAGGTTTGGCCTGAAGAGTTGAGTGGATGTTGGCACTATTTACTGAGAAGGAGAAGGCTGTGTGGGTGGTGAGGAACAAAGTTGATGGGGACAGATAAATAGTTCAGTACCAGCATTTTAAGTTTGACTTTTACAATGTACACGTGAGGGTGCAAAGTAAATATATATGAGGCTAGAATTTTGAGGAAAGGGACTGGCATTTAGGAGGCATCAGTGTCAGGACAATATTTAAGCCTAGGGAGAGGATGAGATCAACTAATGAAAGGATATAAATAGAGAAGAGAAGGGGTTTGAGGACCAAGCTCTGGGACATTTTAGGATCTGGAGGTTTAATAGATGAGTCCCAGCAAGGGCGAGGGAGAAGAAATGGCTTTTGAGACAGGAGGAAAACTCAGTGAGGGTAGCATAGTAACATTCTAGATCTGCACTAAATGAAGCTGAGAAGTTAAGTAAGATGACAGAGAATTTAACTTTTTTCTTGAGCAGGGGTATGGTTATTGGTGACTTTACACAGTGTTTGGGGGGACAAAAACCAATTGGAGTGAGTTGAGGAGAAACATTGGAAATAAGAGAGTGATGACAGGGCCAGCCCCAGTGGCCTAGTGGTTAAGTTCAGTGTGTTCTGCCTCAGCAGCCTGGGTTCAGTTCCTGGGCACAGACCTACACCACTTGTCAGTGGCCATGCTGTGGCGGCAGCTCACATACGAAAAAAAGAAGATTGGCAACAGATGTTAGCTCAGGGCAAATCTTCCTCAGCAAAAAAAGGAGAGAGAGAGTGACAACAGATGTATAAACAGGGTTTTGTTTTTTTTTTTTGAAGAATTCTGCTGAGAAGAGAAGTAGAGAAAAGAGCTATTTATTGGATCTCTACTCAGAGTCTAGAATTAAAATAGATTCTGTGAGGGATATGTAACGGTGAGAAAAGTGGGGGTGAATTCTGAGGCTTTTTTTTCCTCTCTAGAGCCAATCCCCAGGTTAGTCTGCAATGAAATTCCTTTAGCAAGAAGGAGAGTGGGGAAGGCTTCCTTCAGATGCTGATGGGCTGCAGCTCTCCTGGCTCGCCTTCTACTCAGAGGTAGTGAGCAACGTGGTTGTTCCCCAAGTCAGACCTGGCTTTCCTGAAAGCCCCTTCTCTGCAGCCTTGTAGAGTAGAAGAATGCAGGCAGGAGCATATTAGAAAAAAAGTATTTAATAAAGTGTCCTAATTGTAACTTGGGACATGGAAGTGGAAAATTGAAAGTAGAAGTGGAGATGAATACAGACATCTCTCCATGTAAATGACTTCAGAAACCTGCAGATCCAGAGTGAATCTGCCCATCAGATTCTCATCTCTCCTCCTGTTAACAAGGCAGCAAGCAGGGTCTAGCTTGTCTATTCAGTTATTAACAATGGATGTCCACTCCATACTTTTTCCCTGGGAGGAGGTTGGAGGATTGAGGACTAGTGTTCAGTCTTCTGTGAGTAGACATTTATCAACTATACAGAGAAAATGCATTATCAGGCATCTGTACATCAACTTTGCCTTGTTTCTAGAGTGTCAGTTCTAGATTGTCTGAAATAATAAAAGGAAGGAGTTTGGATAATTGCCACATAGTTGATCTATTTGGGGCTCATTCAGACCACAATCATGACAGTCTCCTAAATGGAGACTTTTCAATAAGCCAAATCTTCCTGCAGAACTCTTTACATGCTAAGCACTTTAATCTTGATTACAGTCTTGAATTCTCTTTCAAAATGTCCATTCTTCTCCCTCTGAATATCCCTCAGCACCAGATCTTATCACCAGGTACAGAGCATCTTTCTTAGTATTCTCTTTCATACTCCAGGTGGTGAATTAAAAATTTCATGAGCATGACTGGAAATGAAAAGTTGGGGAACTACCTGCTGTTCAGGAGAAGCTCAGATAACAGTAAACACCTCCATGCAGGATTTACTGACCTCCAAAATTGATAGCTGATGTGAAGACAGAGTGGCCTGAAGCATGCATACTTAGCCCATCTTCCAATAGGCTGTTAGGTCTTTGGAAGTTCTCTGATATAGTAATGTTGGTAGAAAAAGCACAATCCTTGGGGTTAGAGGAATTATCTAGAACTCATGTCAACAAACTATGATCCTCCAGCCATAAATAAAGTTTTATTAAAACACAGTCTCACATATTCATTTATGCATTATCTGTGGATGTTTTCTCACTCCAAGGGCAGAGTTGAACAGATGTGACAGAGACTACACAGCCCATGGAGCCTAAAATGTTTACTGTCTGCCCCTTTGCAGAAGTTTTTGCCAACATTTGACCTAGAAGAATATAACACACATTTGTTGGAGTAGTATAGTATAAAGAACATGGCAATAAATTGTAACTCTACCCACTTACTAAATTTGGACCATTGGTCAGTCCATCAATCCCTCTGAACTTCAGCTCTTCATCAATTCAATAAGATTAGTAATTCTTTTGGAATACAAGTTCCATGAGGGCAAGGACTTAACCTTTTTATTGCTGTACTCCAGTACCTAGCACAATGCTTTGCAGGCATTCAATAGATTCTTTTCAAATATATTGCTGTCTACCTCATAGGATGACTGTGAAGATTATAAATACTATATATAAATAATTTAACATAATTCTTGGTATATAATGAGCTAAAAATAACCAGGACTAAATACGTAGACATGCATTTTGGGAACATTAGGTAGCAACATGTAGTAGAAGTTGAATATGTGGGAACTCAAGAAAAAAATCTGGACCTGAAAATACAGATGTGGATTTAATATACTTAAGAGGCAAGAGGCAAAATCACAAGAGGAGATGGGTTCTTGAGGTTAAGCAATTTATCTGAGGCATAATTAGGCTACGGTGCATGCAATTCAAGGTTTCTGGGATAGCATGTGCCCAGGATATGGAATATCAGGCCAACAGAAAGCAAAGATTTTTCAAGGAGAAGTTGTAGATTCAGGCTAGTGTCAAGTAGGAAGACCTTTGCTGGCAGAAAGACTGGGAGTACACACCCTGTATATACATAGGTTTAGCACTGGTCCAGGATGAGAAGGGAGTGGGACCCAGTGGTGGGTCATGTCCAGGGTCCCCACAGTGATGATCACATATTCTCCCATCTATCATGTTTCCCTGCACCACCTCTCCCACACAAGCCTCAGTCCTCAGGTAACAAAGCGTTACTGAGAGTGCTGTATTTTCACTAAGTTACAGAAACAAGGTAATTACAGGATGCAGAAATCCACCAAGGCTTCTAGAAGAAAAAGAATATGCATGATCATGTGCTAATGCCGGCCCTCTATGATGCCTCAGATAAATGAATCCAGTGTTGGGAAGCATTGGTTTGATTCATCACGTTTAACTACTCATCCTCCTTGACTGTTTGGTGAGGAGCTTCACGCTTCAGGTGATGGTCCCATTCACCAGCAGCCCCATCTCTGACTCCCCTTTCTTTCAGAACAACATTCCCAGTTCCCCCAGAAGGGAATTCTAAGGAAACCCTGATGAGATCCACAGCACCTCCTTTCTGCTGTGTTGGGATTTCCCACCTGCCTCGACCAGCTCTGTCTGCATCTCTGGATCTCAAATATTTCCTCATCAGACCCATGGGATCTGCCTCCCTACTGCCTCCTAAGCCCTTGACCCCAGTCACACTCCTGACCTCCCTAATTGGATTCCTAGTTCAGGTGGCTGCTGGCTGTTTTAGCTCTCTTGCTGTCCATATGCCACTGAACAAGAAAGAGGAGGATTTTGTTCGCTTATTTGTTTAAAGGAGAGAAAGGCTAAATTTCTTTCTCCAAAGTAAAAGACATATACACACACTTTTTTGCTATAGATACGTCATTCCTTTAGCAACCATTTCTCACTTTTGAGATGACTCCTCACCGTCTCCAATTAGAGAGAAGGACCTTTCCAGTTTGCTTTTAGAGGAGAAATAAATATTCTCCTTCCCAAAATGCATTTTCAGCCAAAATATGCCAGCTGGAAGATGTTAGAAATTTTACTAGGTTTATCTTTATAAACTCTCTAAGTTGCACCTGTTATAAAAGGCCTCTGACACAAACCATTCTAGAAGTTTCTGAAACAGCATTGAACCAAGTCATTTTGACCACAGACTTAGACTTATTTCATCACGTTTGCGTTACAGACAGAGAGCTAAAAGATATTTAATTAAGAGCATAAACTCATTTAACCTAGCAAGTAAATGACCTCAGCTATCGAAGATAAAGTGCTAGCCTTGAGGAGAGCAATATATTCCGCTCCTTGGGTCTTATTTTATTGGACTAAGAGACTCAGTACTGGGTTGGCTTGGGAATTTAGTCATTCATGAATTTGACCAGTGTTACAGGTACATTTTTAAGAGTGAGTCAGCTGAAAGTTGGAGGACAGTCTGTTTGGGATTCAGAGAAAATAAACAAATCTCCTCACCTTCCACTCTAAGTTGCCTTTGCTATTTTGAGAGAAGAAGCCTCTAAATCTCTATACTTGTACAAAGAACATTTACTGTCATTTGAATGTGTCCCTTCAATTCCAATCTATTCTGAAAGCATCTTCCCTCCACCACTCTGCTTTTAGTAAATATTTATGCCTCAATCATCTGAAGTCCACTGGACTCCATCACATGTGTGTTTAAATTATTTCAAATCAGGACAGCATCTCCTGGGCAGCTAATGAAGTCTTGATAGATATACATTATTGAGGCATATTGTTATTTATTCACCTAATAAATCAAGCCTGTTGGGAAGAGTAGATGCAATTCAAGCACTAGAAATGAGGAATAATGATGGCATAGATCATTTCTGAATCACTATAGCCCATTTTACAGCCTGCAAAATACACTGAATTCCATAAAAGTGACAAATGACACAACATTGTAATAAATAGCTATAGTTTGTGCATTGTGTATTGGAGCTTAGATTCATATTGAAGCTCTCTGTCAAAGGGGAGGATGATGAATTAAGTATTGAAATCATGCTCTGTAAAAAGGAGTTATATATTTTGCATTTATCTTGATTTATCATACGGCATCATGTGCTTAAGGATATGTAACCTTTCCAAATTGAGTTGGTTTACTATTAAGGACAAATTATAAAAAAATTGTTAAAGAAAATTTGGTATGTTTGGAATTCTTTATTTCCCTGCTATATTTTTATAAGACTTTTAAATGCTCCCTGGATTATTCATATTAAATTTTTGAGTTAAATTCCCAGAAATATGCAATAATATTTACTTATTAAAAATAAATGTGATATATCACAGTTGATATTACTGTTTCTCATTCAAATTAAAATGTTTGCATATTAAGAATACAGAACACTTTCAATTAAATATTGAATGTAAGTTAACAGAGCCACTCCAATCTGAAGGGTGAATTTAGACTTCCAAAATGATGGTCCAAGGAATGAGTATGCCTTGAATTTATGCAAATTTCCTGAAATTTAAGTGAAAGCTCAATCACTCTCTTTATTATTGAAAAATAATTATTAAAGAAGTAAGGAAACACAAACAGTATGATATTTATCTCTGCTATTTATTCCCCACCTTCATAATATGGCCACAAAATTATTAAGAAGAGGAGCAACCCCAAGTCATTACTTCCTGAGGAGATTATTTGATTTTTCCCAGTCATGGAGCATGACTTCATTTTTTTTAAGTTTGCTTTGTGGCACACTTCAGAAGACCAGAATCTAAACAAGCAAGTCTGAACATTAGTCAGCATGAAAGTCAGAGGAACAAAGTGAGAAATGAAATTTATCTTGGGTACTCTTGACTTTTCTTGGTTCCCGCCTGACATTACACCTTGTCTCCGCCCCTGCTGGTCAGTGTCTTTGCTGTATTCTTGAAGCCTTCCTCAGTCAGTTTGCTAACTTGGACAATAGAGCTCTCAGCACATCTGCAGTGAGATGGAAGGAGAACTGGGTTTGAAATACCAAGACCGGAGGTCTGGCACTAAATTCTCCTACAATTTTAGGTAATTTACCTCTCTGTGCTCCAGTTTTTTCAAATATAAAAAATGGGTTCAATGTGAGGATTAAGTGAGGTTACCACACAGTTTTGAAGGGATGCTCTAAAGTGAGGTGTTATTTTATTAACACTTCTTACATCTTATCTCCCCAGTTAAAAGTGTAAATTCTCTGGTTTGAATTCCATCAACAGGCACTATACTTTGGGCCCCTTCTCTAGACTGTACTAGGTCACTTATATATCACATTTACTTAATTCTCATGACAGTAGGAAGGCAAACGTATTCTCTTTATTTAACTGATGGAGGAAGCTGCCCACAGAGAGCTTAAGCGGTGTTTCCAGGGTCACTAAGACAGTGGTCAGAGGAGTGGGGCGCAAGCCCAGGGAGGTCTGGTGGCAAAAATCTGCTCTTCCTGCTACACCATATTGATTCTCACTAATGACTATTTTTTATTTAGAAACTGTATGTTATATGCTATAAAATGCCTAGCATTATGCAGGCCTTCATACAAGCTGTGAATGAATAAATCAACAATTGAGGACATATGTTTTGCTCCCAATATCCTTGGTTCTCTCTTGGCACCAACACAGTACCTTACATACAGTAGGCAGGAGGGATGACGAAAGAAAAAAGAGGAGAAATGAGATGAATGAATGAAGGAAGAAGATGGTGGAGAGAATGAGAAAAGGCAAAGGAGAGAGGGAGAATGAATTCCTCAGGAATGATTGCCGCGCCAGCCCATGTTAAACTTGTATGAAGATTTTACTGCTTTCAGACTTTGGTGAACTGTTTTTGTTTTTTTATCACAATTAAGAAGAGATACTCACAAGATAACCTTTCGTTCCTTTCGCCTATTAATAATTTTATTCAATTTCAATTGCTTACAGTGGTGTGGACCAACGATGCTCTTATTACCTTCAGGGAACATTGCATGGGTCTGAAATGAGTCACATGAGTGATAGAGTCAAGTGCACCTCAAGTGTAAACCTCCTCTGAGCTCAGTAGGGCCTCATCTTGGAGTTTATGGGGAGAAGGCATGTGAACCTGATGGTGGAAGGGCTCATTTGTTTTGGTGATCCTGCCTGCATTCCTGTCCTGCAGAGATAGGGACTCTGTCACTGCCTTCTGAACCACAGCGGACCAAGTAATAACATTAGGTCTTGTGTTTTCTTTTTTGTTGCACGTACTGGTCTTCTCTTTGTAGTCCTCACAATATGTAGTATAGTGCAGGGCATGAAGTACGTCCTCAGTCAATGCTTGTTGGATTGAATTGAATTGACTGAATTGAATAAACAGGAAGGAATGGAGTAATAGCTCTGTGTCACCACACTGGTCACTTGATCTAGTCTCTCATTTTGTCCCCAGTATTTAAAGCATTCATACTGAGTCATGGTGACAAGCCACTCTCTTTGGATGCGGCTTCTTGAAATGGATTTTAGTTAAGTTTAGCACTAATGGCCATTAGGAAAACAACACCACAAACACATTTCTCCTTTGTACTTAGTAGATTATTTAGTGAGATCAACTGGGGCCCCCTTGGAGGAGTGAAAGAAGCCACAGAAATCAGGGTGAGGCACATGGAGCAGCACATACCTGCCCTGCATACAGAGCTTGACATAAGGCAGTGTGATGAACGGAATGTCTGGCCCAGACATCAGGAGGCCTTCATTCTAATCTCAGACCTGTCACCTATAAACTGTATGACTTGGTGTGTAATCTGATCTCTTGGCATCTATTCCTTACATTTAAAGTGGATGTTGGTCAAGTGTCTGCTGTAGGTCAGGCACTGTGCTGGGCACACATGACCTACTCAACTCACAGGGTAGTTATACTCATTCATTCAGTGAATAATTTAAGGGATGCCTTCTGGATGCCAGGCACTATTTTGGTTGCTAAGGATACCACAATGAACAAAATAGACAAAGATAAAAATTCCCAGCCTTTATAGTGGTGGAGGTAAACAACATGTAAGATAAATTAGAGCGATGTGTGGTGAGTTTAATAGTAATGAGTGCTAAGAAGAAAGATGAAGCAGGGAAGGGGGACAGAAAGTTTTCAGGATTTTGTTTTAGTTCCTGAGGGCAGTGATGGGGCAAGCCGTGGAGGTGCCTGGAGAAGAAGCATTTTGGACAGAAGGACAAGCTAGGGCAATGGGGCTCAGACAGGATAACAACTATACCAGGACCATATCCTACACAATGAAAGGCATTCTTTAAAGTGATATGGCATTATCACAGTAAAAGGAAAGATCATATTTTTAAGTAAGAGTAATTTTCAATGTACAGAAAAGTTGCAAAGAGAGTACAGAGAGCTCCCATATACTCCTCACTCAGTTTCCCGTATTGTTAATATCTTGCACCACCAGGGTGCATTTGTCAAAACTAAGAAACCCTACTTTATTCTAATTTCACCAGCTGTTCCACTAATGTCCTCTTTCTGTTCCAGGATCCAATCCAGAATATGACATTACATTTAGGAAAGACAGTATTTTAAGCTCAGATGTTCAACAGATTAATTTCAATCTCCTTGTACCTCGTGGCATTTGAAAGGCCGTTGGCAAACACCATTGAGTCTGCCTTAAGTGGAGTCCAACATGGTAGAAAGAACTCTGGGCAGGTGTTCTGGAGCCCTGGGCTCTCATTTCAGCTCCACCACTAACTGTGTGGCTTCGGACAGATCTCTCTCTGGATCTGAGGCAGGTATCCCCTGTATAAAATTTAGAAATTTAGGTTGGAGTTCTTTGTTTTTGGTGAGGAAGCTTGGCCTTGAGCTAACATTTGTTGCCAATCTTCCTCTTTTTGCTTGAGGAAGAGTGGCCCTGAGCTAACATCTGTGCCCATCTTCCTCTATTTTGTACGTGGGATGCTGCTACAGCATGGCTTGATGACTGGTGTAGGTCTGCACCTGGGATCCAAACCTGTGAACCCTGGGCCGCCAAAGTGGAGTGCACCAAACTTAACCACTGTGACACCAGGCCAGCCCCTAGGTTAGATTTCTAATATCCCTCTAACCTCTTAAATTCTGCCTTGGCATTGTCAGGACATCCATGTCTTCATATACAGAAACATCAAAAATTAAGTGACTGATTTCCCTAATGCCAAGTGGGGATTTGTTACAGAACCAGATTGGGCTGTAGAGAGCTTCAGAGCTGTGCTGCCTCTGACCACACAACTCGACCCCATCCTCCACCCATCCCACCTCCCACCCCCACACCATATTCCACTTAATAGGAGTTAATGGCTAAGACCATCAATGAAAAAGGGACTATTCTCAATATTTTACTTATGTTTCTCATAGCACCCTTATAAGGTCATACCATTTTTTCCCTGGCTTATGCATTATGGTAGACAGAATAATGGCTCCCTAAAAACATTCTTATCTTAATCCTCAGAGCCTGTGAGAAGGTTACCTTACACGGCAAAAGGGACTTTGCAGATGTGATAAGAGTAAGGATGAGGAGATGGGGAGATTATCCTGCACTATCCAGGTGAATCTGATGTAATCATGAAGGTCCTTGTAAAAGGGAGACAAGAGGTCAGAGGGGAGAGGAGATGCTATGCTGCTGGCTTTGAAGAGGCAGGAAGAGACCATAAGCCAAGGAATGTAGGAAGCCTTGAGAAGCTGGGAAAGGTAAGGAAACATTCTTACTGGATCTTCCAGAAGGAATGCAGCCTCCAGACTGTAAAATAATACATTTGTGTTCTTTTAAGCCACTAGGTTTATGGTAATTTGTTACATCAGCAATAGGAAACTAATATACCGATGGAGGTTAAACAATGTGTCCAGGATTATATAGCTGGTAGATGGTGCAATCTTGATTTGAACCCAGGCAGCTTATATCCAGACTGGCATTTATAGCCACTAGGCTACACTGCTTTGTTAAAGTAATAAAAGGGCTTTACCCATAGGTTTCTTGTAAAGCTTTTGGAACTATGTGGAGAATACAACATTCAGTAGACACAAGTATTATCCAATATTAGTATTATAAGGAACACAACAATTTGCAGTGCTAGTTAACTTACTATTTCTCCATCCTGCCACACTCCCCACCCATTCCAGAACCTCCTCAAACCTGAGTCCAGCACTCCCATGCTCAGTTCTGGTCTGTTTGACTCCTCAACAGGGGCAATAAGAACGACAATAGCAAAAAATAACCTCCTGCAATTATATACCAACTTATACTATTCAAGATTTCTTGGGCAGACAGGATCATATTTAGTTTTGAGTCCAACACCCTTGGGAGTGAGATAAAGAAGGCATCATTGGCCGCAGCTGTGGGTGTGTCTGTCCCTCTCTGTCTTGGTCTTTTCTTTCATTTGCCTTTTGCCTCCTTACTGTTCTATATCACTGAGTCTATGTTTCTCCCTCCACCACAGCCTTTTCCTTGCTTTTGTAGCAGGCCAGAACAGAGCTGTAATATTTATTGTCATTTGAGGCATAAATAGAATTTATGTGTTTTTAATATAAAGATCAGAGCAGTAGAAGGTATTATATATTTCTTAAAATGCCAAACAATCACAACTAAGTTGCTTGTTTTAATATGACATTCAACTCTTATCGTATGTGTTAATAGTCCTGGATATGAAAAGTTCCCCCGAGGAGAAAAGGATGTGTGGGGACAGAGTCATTTAGGCACAGAGGCCTGGTTTAGATGTGCTGATTTTTAACATTGAGAAAGTCTCTTAGAGTTACTGAGGATGAAAGGGCAGATTTTGGCCACTTAATTCACCTTCTTTTCTACTTGTTATCCACACGAGGAGGCAGTATGAGACAAATCCTATGAGAGTGGGAAACACCTATTTTTCTATTTGCTCTACATTTGGGCTTAAATGGCTGCAAAGTCATTCCCTGAGGGAATTCTGGAGTAAATGCAAGTTACAAATAAATACTCCCAACGTCGCTTTCCGCAGCCTCAGCATTTTCAGCCCCATAAGAGATGCTCTGAAGAAGCAAATGTGGTTTTAACTTAGCTCTAAAATATGTCCTGATGTGTGGGAGCTATTTTTTAGACAACAGCAAGGACCTGACAGACTGATATTCACTGGAACGCAAATTGCCTCACATCTATTCTGACCTCACCCCACAATGAGGCCCCATCAAGTTATGATTGTCCCCCAGGAAAAGATATTTTGCGTTGTCCTGTGCTTTACAGCTCCCCCTAACGATGCTGGGTAACAGGGAAGAGAAAGTGGATGAGAAAATAACGAAGTGGGAAAATAGCAAGGGCCCTACATGGAAAAAAGTCCAAAACACTGCAAAATGAAACAAGAGCAAAAGAGCAAGAGAATTAGAACTAGAGTGATAACACACACACGCACACACACACTGGTATATATCAATTATCTATCTATAGGTCATCTATCAATTCTTTATCTATCTATCAATGATCTATTGTCTATTGATTATCTATTTATCTATCTATCATGTAGGAGGCAGGAGGAAGAATGGCATATTTAAATTAAAGCAGATCAAAATAGGAAAACTAATCTTTGTATTTCTTTTGTCAAAGAAAGTCTAACAGGGGATGGGAAGTTTGTCTCTTCCTCTTCCCTTCTTTACTCTCAAAACACCTCTCTCCTGCTTTGTGTCCTCATCAATGCCAGGTGCTAAGTTTTGAAAACAGGATTGTGGAAACTGTTCAAAATATTTTTGAAAGACTAGGTTTGCCACCAAAGACTTCCCAGGTGCTAACAAATCTCTTTCATATTACACACTGAAAAGCAAAGAATGTGGCCCAAAAGCCAGGAAACCTGGAGTGTAGCCTGTATGATTTATACCTCACTCAAAGGTAAATAGAAAAGAAAGGTTCCCCAACTTCAGTATCACTGTGAGACCCTTAAATCCAACCAGCTTACACTAGGTGTTCAACCTCCAACTAGATGTTCGGATATAACTCAAAAGAATCCAATATAAGACTCTTCAGGGAGGGATCTTGGCAATATGTCCAATGGAGGGAGAATGATGAGAAAACTTGAAATCATGACATGAACAATAGATGAAGGAATTACAGATATTTAGGGCTGGAATAGGAAAGACTCCTGGGGGATGTAATACATGAAATATGTGAAAGGCTGTCATGGACAGGAGGCATTAAATTTATTCCATTCTATTGTAGACTGGTGGTTCTGATACTTTTCACCAGGGCTCATCTGATGGACAATACTTACATCCATAAGTAAAGGTGACTCCTAGCTGGATACTGATTAGATAAGAAAGGTTTGGGGCGATGTGTAATCCCAGCCCTACTTCTAACCCCACCTCATTTCCTTCCCAGTGGTATGCCCCTTCATAGAGGTGGAGGACAGAATGAGGACTGATGGAGGGAACCACAGGGTGGTAGACTACCTTTCTACAGAAAAATGAACTTTCTATTGATGAAAGTCCTGATGAGGAATTGAATTGCTTTCAAGAGAGTGAGTTCCCTGTCATGCATGGTGTTCAAATAGAGGTTTGATGACTTCCTGGCAGGAATGATGCCATGCTTTTTATTTCCAAGTTTCCAGTATCTTATAATTCTTCAGGACTAAAGACATCAAATTTGGTAAAAATATTCTTTGGATCGGTAAGTGTTCAAGAAAAATAGTGGACTGAGTGATTACTATGTGTAACATATAGTGATGTGGGAAGAGAGAAGCTCCTTTCAAATACAGATAACAGTGGGCACAACTACAGTCAAAGCCATGCTGGGGGTGTGGATCAAGATATCAACTGAATGTAAATGCACTCAGAAATACTGTCCTGAGAACAGAAAACAAGGACAGCATAAATTTCAATTAAAAATAAATCACAGGTAAATTTCGTAATGAAAAACAAATATATGCATTTTGCCTAAGAGGGAATTAGTTTTATTTAAAGGCGGGCAGTGTGCTAAGCGCTTTACACACACACCAATCTTTAAAATTTTTATTTTTTTATAACTTATAACTACCCTGTGAGGTGGGTTACTCATTCAGGAAGTGACAAAGTCAGGATTCAAACCTCATTTGGGAGGGTGGTGAAGAATATTCCTTTTGCCCATTCCCCACTGGGCTCCCACCACTCTTCACACTTCTGTCAATCACAGCCTGTGGCAGGTTGTACTGTAATTTTATACTATTGTCATTAATTTCTTTACTCATCTCCTTCTTACTTGAGGACAGGCATCTTTACTTATTGTCCCCATATTGCTAGCACCTCTCACTACTACCAACATACAGTTGATGTTCCATAAATGTTGAATAAATGGAAGGGAAAAGGAGGTAGACACACTAGAACCAACTTTAGAAGGCAGAAGTGAAAGGGAGACCAGAAAAATGATTTCAGTGCCAATGACATGTCATCAAATGACATAAAGATACCTCTTAGGCTCACTGTGCTATTCAATACATTAACCACTAGCCACATGCTATTTAAATTCAAATTAATTCTAATTAGATGAAATTGAAAATATTATTTCCTTAGTCACACTATCCACAGGTGGTTAGTGGCTACCTTACTGGATTGTGCAGACATAGAACATTTCCACTATTACAGAAAGTTCTATAGGATATCACCGAAAGGGAACAAACAAGCAGTACAAAATTTCAGGAGAAATTTTAACAGAAGAAAATTCAAATTTTGCATAGACTAAAATACAGCAGGAGAAAAAAAACAAGAATGAGCAAGAAGTACCACAGGTAGAAGAGAGTCCCTGCAGAGGAAAAATAAACCAAAGCAAAACAAAGCTACCTGACTTCAGAAGAAACAGTAGTCTGAGGTGCCCCAATTCTAATAGTTCCTCAAACACTACAGACCCTAAAATCCATCTATCCTACACTCATTGTGTGCTCCTGGCCCTCCTTGCATAGCTTCAGTCCCACAGCCCTCTAATAGTCACTCCCTCCCTGACAGCTCAACTCCTGAGTGCTCTTTTACATCGTCCTTCTTAGCAAAGCCTCCACGCTGCAGGCATCCAGCCCTTCACTTCCGCATGCCCGCGCCTGCGCGGCTGAATGCGGCTGAAGAAAAGCCCACCGTCGTGCCTACTGGTCGCACCTTAAATTCATGATGACTGAACTTATCTCCTTAACTTATGCCCACAATGCTGACAAGCAATCACACATTTCTGTTGTCCATTCGTTCTCCCTCTCCCAGTGACGTTTCAAACCTACTCTGCTCTCCAACACCTCCTCCCTCACCCAAGCACACAGCTGGTGGCTCGGCTTCCTATTTTGCGGAGAAAATGCAGACTAGAAGAGAACTCCCACAGCCTCTGACCATCACACCTACTTGCACCTGTGTCCATATCCTCTCCTCTCCCTCCCGTTACTGTGGGTGAACTGTTCTCTGAGGCCCGCCCTCTATCTGAGCACTGGATCTCCTTACTTTCTGCTACTCAAGTTAATCACTCCAGTAGTTATCCCATTTCTCCCCTGCACCATCAGTTTCTCCTTTGTACTGGATTATTGTCATCAACATATAAACATTCTGCAATTTCTTCCATCTTAAAAAGTCCTCTCTTCATCCTCTATCAGCTTTCTTTTATAGAAAATCTCCTTGAAAAAAATGTATTTTCTCTCTCTTTCCACTCTCATTTTCTCATAATACCAAATTAATCCCAATTTTTTTCTATTACTCCACCCAAAAGTGCCTTATCAAGGATACCAATAACCTTTGCAGTTAAATTTAATGACAATTCTTAACCCTCATTTCATTTGATCTGTCAGCAACATTTGGATAGTGGATCAATTTCTTCCCTCTCCTTGAAACACCTTTCTTTCTTTTTCGTTTTATTTCTGGGACACTCCTGGTCTTTTCTTCGTTGATTCTCTGTTTCAGCCTCAGTTGGGTTCCCCTTTTCTCTCAGACTCATTCTCATGGCTTTCATTACCATCTATAGGCCAATGACTTCCAATTCCTAACTCCAGCCTGTATCTCTCCCTCGTCCTCCAAACTCGCACATCCTGCTGCCTTTTCTCCTTCTTCACTCAGATGTCTAATAGCCAATGTACCTCCAAATGTACTTTTACTGCATCTTCCTTCCTTTCAGTTTATGGTAACTGGCAACTCCTCAAAAAACTAGAGTCATCTTTATCTCTTATCTGTCTCTCACATTCCACACAAAACCCATCCGCAAATCCTATTAGCTCTACCATAAAAATGTTCCCATCATCTGAATACTTCTCACCACTTCCACATTTTCTACCCAAGTTCCAGCCGTATTATCTCTCACATACCTCATTACAACCTCTTCCTTACAGTTCTCCCTGCTTCCATACTTGGTGTCTATGGACTATTCATCTGAGAGCCATAACAGTACCGTTAAAACAAGGTCACATCATGGCTTGTGAAATTCCTCTCCTCATTAAGCTCTAGCAGCTTTTGTCTCACTCAGTGAAAGCAGAAATCCTTACAGTGGCCTACAAGACCTTAGAAAATCTTCACCCTTCTCTAAATCCCAACACCCCTGTTATCTTACTATTCTCATCTTGTACTTCTCTCCCTTGTACTTTGTCCACTGAAGAAAAACCGACACCCTTGTTGTCACTTGAGCTTGCCAGGCATGCTCTCAACTCAGGGCACTTGTACTTTTTCTTGCCTCTGCCTGAAACATTCTTCTTTTTATTAACATGTCCCAGTCTCTCATTTCAGATATTTATTAAAATACCACTTAATATGGGATTCTGAGAGAGAAGAGATCAAACGTAATTTTTTTTCAAAGAAATTATTGTGAGTACAGTAGGGATATGTATAGCTGTCAAAGAGCTGGGTCTATAGTGGAAGAAAGCTATCCAGAGACAGGATTTCCATTTAACACTCATCATATAGTTTTTGAAAAATAGATGATATCTTAGTTCATGATGAATCATAATAAACTTTGGAACATGTACATTATATTATATATATAGTAAATAATATATATATTATATAATATTATATGGTATTTGTAACAGCAAAAAGAAGACAAATAAATTCCTATTAGAACATGAAAGGTTTAGAAATATAAGGAACATGATTAGAAGAGGCAGATCTCTCCGCCCCATTCAGTCTGCCCAACTCTGCTGACACGTGCTAAATTAGAGTTATAGCATGAGCTTTCAGGGAAAGGAGTAAAGCCACAGTGAATGATAAATGTCTCCTGATGTTTGAATTTAATGGAGGAGAAGAAAGAAGAAAACCAACATTTGTTGAGACATACAATGTGCCAGGTATTGTTATTGGCTTTTAAAATGTAATAGTTGTTACAATGGGTCCATGCGGTAGATAATGTATCTCTTCTTACAGATGAAGAAACTGAGGTTTTGTGGTTGAGATGAATATCGCTATATCATGTGCTGTCAGATACAAAACCTGTTCTCCTTCTACTCTACCATCCTGGAGAATTTAAAGACAAGCAGAAAACATAAAAGTGGAAACTATAAAATTCAAAGAACAAATAAATGAATTTGTATGTTAGGAGCTAAGGAGATATGAGAAATAAGTAAATAAATGAAAGATCAAGCCAGGCCTAAATAAATTCATGACCTACAGGCATTTTAGAGTGTGAAAGAAGAAAAGAAGGGAAGGCGCTAATAGGCTTACATAATAAAAAAGGGATTTGGAAAGATGATCCTGAAAGAATAACTGTGGTTAATGGAGGAGTTCTTCATAGGTCAGTCTGGGGAACAAGAAACGCGCAGAGAAAGGAGCAAGGAGGTGGTCAAAAACTATCAAAGAGAGAAGCAGAAAATAATCTAAAAGCAGGCTTCTCAGCTCAGGAAACCAAGAGCACGAATAATCCCTTGAAAAGGGAAGTTGCTCTTGGGCCTGCTGACCTAGTTCCTGGTTCTAGAAGAGTTTTGAGGACTGCTAGGAGAGCTGTCTTCGTCTTCTTGGACCACTGCCCAGGGGAGAGAGCTGACTCACACATGCAAGGAATGCAATGAATAATTCTTGACTGACTAACGGATAGTGTCAACAATGATGAGAAAGAGGATGAGCAGTAAGTGATATAAACTAAAAAGGAACTCTAGTATTCATTTCAGGAGTCTGCTGCAAAGCTAATGTTACTCAAACTAAGTGGCTGGAAAAATATGATCCTTTGCTGGGAAGTTTCCACTTTTCCAAGGGATGGAGGCATCAAAGAATGATTACTACGCTTGAGTATATAGCAGTGAAAGCAAATCAAGGCCAATGCCAAGAGATGGTGGAGAAAATAAACTGATGAAAGAAGTGTGGCATTTTATTCCAAGTGGACCCAAAACACCATGCTGAATGCACTGGTGGAAAAGGAAGTGAAAGTCCCAGGACATTTTTGGGCCAGGGACAGTAGTGTCTGTAAGACAAAACAGAACTATCCACATATGTATTTTTTTCATTGAAGAGAGGAGCTAACAACTGTTAATTCACTATTATGTACTATTTCCTTTACTTGCATTATTTTATTTGTTCCTCACCATGAATTTGTGGGTGTTATAGTCTTGAGATTGATGGAAGATTCATGTTTTGCTCAAAGCTGCAGGGCTCATACACTCCTAATAGCTGAATGTCTGATTCCAAACCTGGCCCGCTGGCTATTGTCCCTACTCCTTCCACTAGGTCAGACTGTCTTCAGATGACAGGCTTGAAGATGAAGACTGAAAAAAGGGAAAGGAAAGTTCAAATACATCAGAGATGCATGATAGTATAACAGCAGATGAGCTGGTAGTTGGGCTACAAAAATCATCACTAAAATAGATGAACTGGGATAAAGTAGAAATTCCTCATCAACAATCTACTGTTACATCCAGTGTACAGTGTACAGTGTGCAAATACATTTTATGAAAACCTCTGAGAATCAAGTGAGATACCATATGAGATGGCTCTTTGCAAGCTGGGTGATGTTCAAATTAAGGTATTAATTTTATCACCATTACTATGTCTTTATTTATATAGGCAGCTTATTTTTATTGTTACATTGAACATTTCTCACTTATATGGTCCATTTCTTTTTGCTCAATTATATTCTGGATTAGTAGTGTATATGTCTATTTTCTCCCAGGAAACTGAGCCTCTTCACTTATTTTTTTCTTGTTTATTCTGAAATATCTTTACTAACTCTCATTTAAATGCAGAGTAAAGTCCTGGCACTGGGTTGTTTGAGTTAACTCCAACCAAACAGCTCACCAACAGAAGGATATTAAATTGTCAGCACAATCAGCACGTTGACTACAAACCAGTTCATATACTGATCAATTAGAAATTGAGACAATGTGGTGGATGGATCAGTCAGATTTGACTGGTTCCAACAACCTTTGGCTCTTTCATTCTTTGGTTACTAGCATGAATTTTCCTCTGCAATCATAACCTGCTCCCAGGCTGACAGGTATCCCATACCTTTCTATTTAATTCATTTTTTTCCGAAAATAAAAAAATAGGGGGGGAAACGTTTCGAGTTTCTGCATTTAACTCAGAACTCAAATATTAAAGCGCTCCTTTGATTTCTGTGAAAATGAAAATCTGACATAGGCATCATAACCTCTGCTTTTCTTGACCCTTATCTTCCCCTCTTCATTACTCTCAAATGTGGCCACTCTTCACTGGAGACTTTAGTAATCTACAAGTTCATGGATTCATCCAAAGCATATTGAACGCCCATCATTTATCTTGTACTGTGCTAGGAGCTATAGAGAAGATGAGGCTATTTGGTAAGTTTAGGATTTGGTAGATTCAATGTTATTGCTTTGATTAATGACCAAGCACACAGGCTTCCAATATGCAGTACTTTGCAATTTTGAGGAAGCACAGACTTGACATATGCACAACTGGGCTGTGAGTGGGAGCCTTCCTCGTGAGGGAGCGGAGTTGACTGCTCAGCACCCACAGCTCAGTGGTTTGATTGTTTTCATTTTGCCACAGCCTTGACTCTCATCAATTTTTAATTTGCTGAATTTTATAGGGGGAAATAATGTACTGTAATGGCAAACACTGAAAGTCTTAAAGTGTCTCTTTCAAAAATGCCAAATCTTGTCTCCCCATGTAAAATATAATAAAGGTTTATAATCTAGATTAGGAGTTTAGAAATAAGTGCCTTGACATTTTCAGCCCCTAAAAGAATCTCTTTTTCCCTCCTAAACTTTCTAGAGAATCTATAGTTTACAACCAACCAAATATCAAATTATTTATCACGAAGCTATGCAGGAGCTGCCATATTTGGAAACTGACTTAACAAAATAAATGTAAGACCTGGCTGTTATCTTCAAAGAGTTTATAATCTATTTGGGGAAGTGAGACAGGTTTCTTTTCATGGCACCAGGACAAGTCAAGAAAGCAGAGGATGATAAGTAACAAATGAATAGCTCCCCATGTGCCTCATTCATTACCAGGAGTCTTCAGAACCAGACTCTATATCTAATCACCACCACAAAAATACCTTTTTTCCTAGAGCTTTAGAATGAGGAGCCTCTAAGTGGGCCACCTGACAGAGTGGACTTATCAGTTGAGAAACAGAGGTGACAAGGACACAGGCAGCAGTTGCAATTTGAAATGTGAATTTGTTTTCTAAAAGCCTTTCATTAACAAAATTTTGTGCAATGAAAGGGCAATGACAGAACTCACCTACTTTCTTCCCTTGTGGGTCAGATAACATTTAAGAGCTTTACATTTCCAACAAACTTGAAATTGCTCAAACTGGGCAAGGGAGGAGATTAAAATCTTGATGACAGAAAGTAGTGTTACCGTGGAGGCCTCCCGTCCTCCCACCAGCAGAAGCAAACGTATTTTCTCCATTTAAAAAGGTTTTCTTCTGGCCCCCACCCTTCCCAGGCATTTGTTTGTGATGGGGTTTGGTTTGACTGATTAATTTTAGTTCTTCTGCTTCACACAAGGTAGACAGTGATGAATTGATGTATTAAAGATATGATTAATGGTTACTTTCTATTCAGTGTAATTATCAGGTGATAGTTTCAAAGAGAAATGCTAGAAAATGAAACTTTTCACTCCAGATAACTATCCATCCTGTCTGGAAAGAATAATGGGTCTCTATTTTCAACATATTACTGTAGAGCAAGGCCACGAGAGAGAGAGCACATTGGTTTTGTGAGTTTTGTAGAATAAGATGGATTTGGAAGAGTGCTCATCTGCAAAGAAATTCTTTGAGAGGAAATCTCTAGAAAAGAAAACAAAATTTTCCCTTAACCCTGGATTATTTGAGCAGCTCCTACCTAGTCTTTCCAATCATTTCTGGCATTTGATCCATTTCAGAGATTGCTTTGGGTCGATACCCCTAAAGCACTGTATTAATCATATGACATTTTTTTCCAGAAACCTCCAACACTTTGCATTAACGTAATAGGAATAACAAAGTCATCAGCATGACACTGAAGACCCTTTGATAAAGGACAAACCTCTTTGTTGAACTTGATGTTAATTCCAGTCCTCTGCTCTCATCATCTCATGGGCATCACAGTAGCTGTGCTCCCCCTAGGCCAAGCTTTGAGCCTTTCCCTTTTCCCACTTGTTTTTAACTGTAAGGAAAAACTGTAGACAACTTTAATATGAACCAAAAGATTATTAGGATTCTTCAGTGGAGAAATTATGTATTGTTTAGAGCACATCTTCTGAATTATCTGACTCTGTGTGGTTTGTGCATTTCATTGTCTTGGAGCTATTATACAACTGTGTAGTGTTAGAAGTTAACTTGTAAAAAACAGAGAGTAATACAAATAATTCTTTTCTGTATACATGCAGATAAATTCTGCCCACTGGAGGTTCAAGAGACTTTATTTCCTCCCTGTGGAAGAAGCCTGTTTTGCCTTTATTAGGCAAATTCATTTCAGCATTTTTGATGGCTTTTATGTTTGGTCTTTGCATTCTCCTTGAACTTATTATAACATTTGTTTCCAGCTCCCTTACCAACTAACGAGTTAAATAAAATTTTTGGCATGTTTGTTTTATATTTGTATCAGTACTCATGATTTACCTTTTTTGAAAATTATCCTTTAATGTAATCTACCAAATTTTTAATAGACTTTTTTTTAAAGCAGTTTTAGGTTCACAGTAAAAATGAGTGGGAATTACAGAGATTTCCCATATACTCCCTACTCCTACGCATGCACAACCTCCTCCACTATCAACATCCAGTACCAGAGTGAGACCTTTGTTACAACTGATGAACTTACATTGATAAACCACACTCACCTTAAGTCTATAGTGTACACGAGAATTCACTCTTGGTGTTGTACGTTTTTTGAATTTTGGCAAAAGTATAATGATACGTATCCACCATTATAGTAATATGTGTGTGGTTTATTTACCACAATTTAAAAAACATAAGCAGAATTTCACTGTCCTGAAGGTCCTCTGTGCTCCATCTAATCATCCCTCCCTTCTCCCAACCACTGTCAGCTGCTGATCTTTTTACTGTCTCTATAGTTTTGCCTTTTCCAGAATGTCATATAATTGGAATAATATAGTATGTAGCCTTTTCAGATTGGCTTCTTTCACTTAGTAATATGCACTTAAGCTTCCTGCATGTCTTTTCATGGCTTGATAACTCATTTCTTTTTGGAATAATTTTCCATTATAAGGATATACCACAGTTTATTTATTCATTCACCTACTGTGGGACACCTTGGTTGCTTCGAAGTTTTGGTAATTATGAATAAAGCCTCTTTAAGTGGCAGGTTTTGTGTGGACATATTTTCAACTCATTTGATAAATACCAATGAGCATGGTTGTAGGATAATATGATAAGTATAGGTTTAGCTTTGTAAGAAATGCCAGACTGACTTCCAAAGTAGCTGAACCATTTTGCATTCCCACCAGCAATGAATGAGAGTTCCTGTTGCTCCACATTCTTGCTGGTTTGAGTGTTGTCAGTGTTCTAGCTTTGGGCCATTCTAATAGATGTGTGGTGGTATCTCATTGTTTTAATTTGCAATTGCCTGATGACACATGATATGGAGCATCTTTTCATGTTATTTGTCGTCTGTATATCTTCTTTGATGAGATGTCTGTCTAGCTCTTTCACCTATTTTTTAATCAGGTTTTCATTTTCTTATTGTTGAGCTTAAATATCTACCCAATTTTTAATATTTAACTCAGAGTTTTCAATCTTGGCTGTATATTATAATTATCTCTAGAACTTTCAAACAATAAAGTTCTGACTTCCCTACCTCCTTACTCTAGATCATTGAGTCTCAAACTTTGTAAGCAACACAACCAGGACCTGTTACAACCCAGGTTGCTGAGTTCCACCTCCAGAATTTCTGATTTAGTAGATCAGGGTGGGGCCTGAAAAACTGCATTTCTAGCAAGTTTCCAGGTGATGGCACCACACTTTGAGAATCGTTGCTTTGGACCAAGTAAATCCATTTTTCTTAGGGTGCTGGCTAAGTATAGGCATTTATGAAACTCTCCATAGGTGATTCTACTGTGTAGGCAGTGTTGAGGCCTGCTAGAAGGCTGACCTCATGGTGTCTTCTCTGTTTAGTATAGATTAAGAAAATTTCTTCAGCTTCTTCTTTCCCTATATCACCCTGCTTTACTATCCAATTTTATGTCTTATATATTGTTTACAATTACCTGTTTAAGTGCATGCATTTGTAATCATAACTTGAATTGTGTTTTATAGGTTAGTTTTCAAAAAGATGTTTATTTCCTGCTTTATATTTTTGCTAATAGACCACTACCAGATGAACAGTGATGCCTGGGTTACAACCTCCTGATCTTTACTATTATTCTTCCAAAAGTTTAACTAAGAAGGTAAAACTCAGCAATTTCTACTCAAGCTAAATTTGGCTATTATCCTGTTATTATTATTATTATTTTGTGTGTGTGTGAGGCAGATTGGCTCTGAGCTAACATCTGTTGCCAATCTTCCTCTTTTTGCTTGAGGAAGATTGTCCCTGAGCTTACATCCATGCCCATCTTCCTCTACTTTATAGGTGGGATGCCACCACAGCATGGCTTGATGAGCAGTGTGTAGGTCGGTGCCCAGGATCCCAACCAGCGAACCCTGGGCTGCCAAAGGGAGTGTGCAAACTTAACCACTACGCCACCAGACCAGCCCCGTTGGCTATTATCCTTTTAAACAGAACTTTTTGTTAAAACGTTTGGACACAAACAGTGAAATTAAACAAAGAACTGTATGTTTACCCACAGGATTATAGTCTATTAAGCACAGAATTGAATGTGTGTATACTCAGATTTTAAAAAGAGTTTAGATCTGCCTAACCTAAAATATAGATGACTCTGACTCTTTCTAAAATTTAAAATCATAACTTCTTGCAGAAAAATCTGGGGATGCTTAAATGAACACTTGACCTCTTAAATTGGACTTCTCTGAGGTAGTAGTTGACAATATTAAAGGTGGGTTTATTACAGCATAACTCTTTGAGTTCTTTTACTAAAGGAGGGAATTATCTACTATTTTAAATAAATCCAAAATAACAGATCTGCAAAGCTGAATAAAGTCTATTTTCTCTTGTATAAGGTAATATATTTCAAAAGATGATGAGATGTGGAGTAACCTCTAGATAGCATTTGGTTCCTTTCTCATTGATGTTCAACTGTTATGAATCACTGTTTAATATAATTCTCACTCTCCTTCTAGGCTTTTCCTTTATCTCACTATAACATTTTTTTGAAAGCAAATATCATTCTGAAGTGCACAGATATATAAAAGTCCTGGTGTGTTAAGACTTTAAGATACTTGTCTGGTAAAGAAACAATAAAAAAAAAAAGAACAAACAAAAAGAAAGAAGGCAATCATGAAGGATTCAAATGAATAGTCCTTGTTTATTTGTTTTGAAAGACATTAAGTTGCCACCTTAGCACTCCAGTTAGCATTCCGAGTGAGCATTGGCCTCTTTTGCTTCCTTCTTTGATACTGCTTTGAGACAAAGGCTGAAAAAGAAACATAGTATATGTGATTACGTGTATGTAGTTTTTCTTTTTCTGGTTAGTAAAAAGAATTCACAGGCAATGGAATAAATACCTGTTAAAACCAAACTTAAATGTAGAAATTACTGAGGGGTGAACTTCTTCTTTGCCTAGAGCTGACACTATCACATCAATATGTATCATGTGATACATATCTATTTTTTTTTTAATTTAAGGATCACTTATGAATATTTACAATAGGTAGCCAGTGACCTGAGGGCGGAGACTGTGTTGGAACTTGGGGCCTGACAAATGTAGGTTGTAGACTTTATCCCTAGACATGAGGAGCAGTTTATTCTGGTGAGGGAAAAATGGTAACTCAATAAGAATGCTCAAATTGTATAGGTTAGAACCCTGGTCCCAGCATGAAGACTTGAAGGTTTATGGGATAAGGGAGGTCCTGAATCTCAGTGTGGATCATGTTAGAAGCCCCTCAGGACCAAGTTTCAGCAATCGGACTGTGGAAAAGAGTTCTCAAACTTAGAGCATGAATTAAGAGAACTTGTATTCATTTTTTATTGCTGTGCAACACATTACCACACATTTAGCAGCTTAAAACAATGCATATTTGGTAGCTCACGTCTGGCATTGCATGGCTGGATTCTCTGTTCAGGGTAGCGCAAGGCTGAAATCAGGGCGTTGGATTCTTTGGAGGCTCTGGGGAAGAGGCCATGTCCAAGGCTATTCGGGGTGTCGACAGAACCCAGTTCCTTGGGGTTGCAGGACTGAGTTCCCCAGTTCCCTGCTGGCTGTTAGCAGGGGCTGCTCTCAGCCTCGAGAGTCTGCCTACATTCTATGCTGCATGTCTCCTCTCCTTTGTCTCCCTCTTATTGAATCTCTCATTTTTCTAATCTCTTTGATTTACTCGTCTCTGACACCTAGTCTCAGGGCTCATGTGATTAGTCCAGCTCCACCCAGATTATCTTTCATTCCTAAAGTCAATTGACTTGGGACCTAATTACATCTGCAAAATTCCTTCACAGTGACTCCTAGATTAGTGTTAATTGAATAACTGGGAGTAGGCATGTGTACACCAGGGGCCAGGAATTTGTGAACCATTCGGAGGCCTCCCTACCACTGAGCTAAGGCTGTAAGCTCAAGTGAGAACAACTTTGTCAAGCTGGAAGGCAACCTGATCAATGAAGCATCACTGCAGAGCAGACTGGACCTTTATGGACAGATACAAAATTATATCATTTCAACAGCAACACAGTACACCAGTTAAAGACAAAGGCTATGATTATCATCAGAATTGGGGTTTTGCTCAGCTTTGTGCTCCTTTAAGGGCTGAACATTTTGAGACAGAGTGTGCCTTCAGCATTTGGGGGAAATTCAAGGTTGGTAGAGTCTCAAGAGGTGAGAGTGAGCTTCCTGCAAAAAGAACACATAGAAACTTGAAAACAATGTGTTTCTATTTGTATTGGAAATAGACACAGGAGGTCATAGCATTTAAACATTGTTGTATTAACTTACTATAAGATCTTGCCCCATATCAACTCCTGATATTTGCTATGTAACATATGAGAGACAACCTAGTATAATGATTAAGAACATAGTGGGATTTGAAATCCCCACTTCATTTCTTACTCTCTGCATGATTTGGGCAAATTAATCCTAAGCCTTAGTTTCCTTTTCTATAAATTGGGCAACATAATAGTACTAACCATGTAAAGTATTTATGAATAGTAGATGAAGTGCAACATGTAAAGGGCTTACAACAGACTTCACTTAAGTGCTTGATAAATGTTCTCTATGTTCAGTATAATCTGTCTAGTTACTAAGCCGCGTAGGTCTTTGGCCATTTTTTGAACCAATTTTCTATCATAAAGAATAGAGTCAGAGTGGATTCATTCATTTACTGTCCATGTGTTTATTCAATTATCCAACTCACATTTATCAAGTTGCAAACTAAGCAAAAGAGATACCAATTTAAATGAGAAATAAATCCCTGGTCCTTGAAGAGTTTACAGCCTAGAGCTTCTAAAGAGAATCATCTGTGCTCTCACCCGACTCCATTCCCACTCAGATTTAAGGGAAAAACCTAAAGAGAATATGATGCAGTTTTAAAATCGAGCAATAAAGCAATTTTCTTTCTTCCCTAAAACAGTCTAAGCTCTTGGAGTTTAGGAATCTTATTTTATACCTTTTTGATTTCACCAGAATTTAGCATGATAGGCAATCACGTACTTAGTGAATTGATCTGAGCTAAAAATACTAGAAACTTGTATGGTCTTTAGGAAAACAAGCAAAAGTATTTGCCAGTACCAGCATCTAATGATTAAGTATCTTAAATAAGAAACATATTGATTTATTACATCAAGATTATGGGCCTAAAACACAAGTCGGAATAAAGCAACATTTACTGCAATCTCTGCTTTTATGTAATGCCTCTAAACAAGGTCCCAGGTGTTTTAGAAGCAGTGCTATTTTAGCACAAAATTATATACTGCTGACTTTTCCTCCCTTCCTTCTAAAACAATGTGGATCTACTTTTGTCTCATTTACAGAACAAATAAAAACCCCTAGATTTGGTGAGCCAGTAAATAAGACTCATTTTAAGAGAAGGCTGAGAATCTATTCTAACAAAATAATTAGAGAGGATGACAGATGTGTATATCCAAAGGTGTTCCTCGGTCACAAAATGGCATTTTAGGCAGCTTTTGAAAATGTTTATGAAGAATTCTTGTTAGTACAGTGAAGGACTTATGACATAATGAAAATAAAAGCAGAGTTCAAAATAACATGCAACATTTTCAATCATCATAATCATATTTGGAAACTTCTTTAGGTAAAGAAGCTGTTGGCTATTTTATTTCAGCCAAACATCACTTTGAGAAACTACTGGCACAGTGTTTGGTTACATTGTGGTGAAATTTGAAGGATGTAGTCACGGTCTCCATTAACCACCTGCCTGAGAGCAGAAATTGTACAGTTAGGGATTTTTCTTGTATATTGTTGGTTAGCACTCAGCATCCAACCCCGTCTCTTTCTGTTGTTTTCTATTCTATAGAAGTATTAAAGCTAAAACTCACATTTTCCATTCTCCCTTGAAGCTATGACTCTGGATGTGAATTCGATTCTGCCAGTTAGATATACATCTAAGCTATTTGGAAGTAAGGCAGAGGTCATTACCCTGCTTCTTTTACAGAAACTGGGGGTGTAAACTTTTATAGTAGCACCTTACTAGTGAGCATTCTGTAAATTTTGTGGGTTTTGAGGGCAGTGGAAGTTTCTTGATCCAGGCATCCATATAAGTCTAAATCCAAGTGGTGGCTTGTAGCAGAGGAAATAGCCCCTCAAATAGGTCAGTTCTATGAAATTCTGGATCATTCCTGAAGGCACAGCCTATAGAATGATCCTCCAGTGCCCCAATGATGCTTAAACACCTAAGAGGCTTTGGTAACTTCCTTTCTGCTGCAAATACTGAGTGGTTTCTGTTTTCTATCCTAAACCAAATGAGGACAAATACAGGTATGATGAGAATTCTGCAATTAAAAGGAAAATTTTAAGTAACCCCATTGATCATGTTTTGGCATGAATATGTTTTCAACTCTTTTCCCATAAGAAAGTACTAATGTTAAGTATATTTAGGTTTATAAATCCATGAGCATGGGAGGATGGGTGGAGAATGTGTTTGAGGATGATGTAACTACACTTATTACAGACTCTAAAAATAATTTCAATCTA
Source organism: Tapirus indicus (assembly GCA_031878705.1). Taxonomy (NCBI): domain Eukaryota; kingdom Metazoa; phylum Chordata; class Mammalia; order Perissodactyla; family Tapiridae; genus Tapirus; species Tapirus indicus. Next base: position 49,181,251 of record CM062926.1, on the reverse strand, counting down.
TCAGACCAACACATCGAATAGCTGTTTTCTGGTGACACAATTTTCAAACATAAAATTAATAAAGGAGTTATAGGTATATAATCTGGAATGTTGATGCTTTAGCCATACACTCCTTTTCCTCTATTCCTGCCCAATTAGATAGGATAATTAGTCTATGGCTCCACAGTCACTTTAGCCCAGGTGAGAAATAGGTCAAGCTCTCTGAGGTTGGAGAGAGCCTGCAAATCTAGTTGGGAATACAATCCTTTTAACTCAAATCAACCAGCATTTATCAAGTAAATAGTAGCTGGATGCTGAAGACCTGGTGATGCTTTGGATATGATCCTAACTCTTAAAAAGAAAACAAACAAAAAAACTTCCAATCTCTTGGGGGAGATGGGCTCATGAGGCGGTATACTACTAAATGTTTAACAACCAGCTTTCTGGGGGAAATAAGTGTGAATATATACATGTACATAAGCTTATTGTAAATATTACTGCTATAAAAAAGTGTGGCACACAATTTACAAATAATAATTATAACAAAATATGCAATGTTCTTTATTATAAATTTTATATGACTAACTGCTCCTCAAAGAATGCCTACATTGGTTTTTGGCTGAACTCTTGTATCTGTAGCCAACTGATGGTTGCAGTTGACAAACAAGTGTAGTTCCAACGTGAATAACCACTGATGTTTTTGTTTATGTTAACAAGTAAAATGAAAGGAAAACAACAAAGATGCATGTCAGAACTTCCCTTATTCATCAATGACAGATCAACTTCTTTGCCCAATTGGGTAACAATTTTCAAACCCTAAAAGACAATTTTATCAATTTTTTGGTGTTACTCATAATGCAACATCTAGGAACATAATAAATTTTAAATTTAATCTTATTATTAATATTTTCTCCAGTCTAGACGATTAATATTACAACAAGAAAACCCTGGTGATTTGTAGTATTTGTCAATTTCCATGGTGTGAATATTCCCATCATGGTTGATTTCATACTAGTAACATGTATGTACTAGCATGTCACTTAACATGAAACTGGGAAGACATTCATAATAGCACATCATTTATAGTATTTCCACCATACACATAAAATGGAAATAAATAACTTCAAAAGCACATATAATGGTAAAATGTAATAAAATAGCTAAGAAACTGTGAGCTTTGAGCATTTATTAATTTAGTTTTTAATATAATTTATTTAATTGTAATTTTATGTAATTTACATTTTAATAATTGTTGTGTTTAACAATTGTCTCTCAAAATTCTTTAAAATTTAAGGATCAGCTCTTGTGAGCCTGTATGGGCCAGCTCTGGCACACCACTGGATATGTGACAGTTGCTAAAAGCAGAGTGGAGCACAAAAGAGAAAATAGTTATCTCTTTTTGGGGATGTCAGGAAATAAGTCCTGAAGGATGAATGAATGTCAGTCAGGCGACATCAGGACGTGCAGTGAGGAGGTGTCCCACACAGAGGAAGCAGAATGGCTGGCGGCATGAGGCATCACAGCATACATCAGGACCCGTCCTGGTCTCTTATGATCAGAATAAGGTGAGGTCTGCAGATGCCAGAATGGGAAGGACGTTTTAGGTCAAACTGAGGAGTCAGAATTTCCTCTTTTTGAGATTGACAGTCTTTAAAGAGCTTTACAACAAGATGATTTTCAGATTTGTACGTTGGAACAACAGTTCCACTGGCATTGTGGGGGATGGAGTGTAGAGAGGCAAAGTCAAAGGACAGGAAGGCCAGGCTGGTCCCATCACAGGGGAAGCCTCAGTCCTGATGTTCATAGTTGTACTTGTCTTTGGTCAGAACTCACTCCTTTCCTTTTAGCATTTCTTTCAGATTTGATTCTCCCCTCAGCAAATCTCATATCAAAACCCAAACAAATGAGGGTCTTTTTCCATCCACTCACCCAGACTGAAGAGGCTCAAAATGATCCCAATCTCTTTCTAACCTATGCTGACTTTGTAGAGCTATGCCCAAAGAGAGGTTGTTAACTCACTATACCTGCAAATTAGGAAGATGACTCGAAGAAGGTAATATTTGTTGATGTTATTAGGGAAAGCGATACTAACGACTTTTAACATATTTGCCTCAATGACAATAGTAAGGCAGGCAGACAGTGTTGAGAAACATACTCAGAAAATAGGTAGAAAATTTAGTTTATTTTAATTGGGTATTTCAGATGTATGCGGCACAAACATATACTAATCATTTGTAGTCGAATGCGTTTCCTTTTCGGAGGTCCAGCCCCTTGCTTTCTTTTTAGGAAGTTGAAATTACAGATGAAGGAATTGTGACTTCTGGGGACAGAAAGAAGAATGTTAGCAGCCCTGCCTCTGGGACACTTTCCAGATTATGACTTGAGGCTGCTGCATCCCTGCCTATCCTCCAGACATGTCCTTCTTGTTTGCCTCTTGTTTTCCCTTCAGTTTATAAAGGAATATGCACCATTGGTATTTGGGGAAACTGTTTGGTCACCTGAATTTATTGGAGGGAGGCCAGGATTTTTAGACAATTTTGGTGTCTACATGACAGAATGCAAGCAAGAAAATCAGGACTGAGCTTGTGATTTGAAAATGACTGAATCCAGTCTTCAGTCTTAGTAAAGCTGTGCTTCCCAGTTGCAGGATTTCATGAGGGATATGGTTTTGGAGCTGTGGAATGCTGCAGGCATCATGTTCAGAGTTGAAACAAACAAAGAAATCTTATCAAAAAGCTGTCACCAAAAGGAAGGAAAATAGCAAAAAAAAAAAAAAAAATCCACAGAAAACAAAACACAAAAAAACCATTTGAACACACATTCATGCTGAAAAATAATCAAATAAATTGAAATTAAAACAGTGTGATGTCTTACATACTGTTTAGTGAATACACAAAATTGAGAGTTCAGTAAAACATTTACTCCTCTACACTGCTTTTGTGGTGAACATTTTACAAAAAAAATTCAACAGCCTAAAATGTTTATGTATATTGGAGATGTATGGGATTCTAGAACCTGTATTCATAGTTGCTATATAGTACTGCCTCCTTCTGAAAACTACTAAATGTCTTCTTTTTCTGATTGGTTTATGTCTAATTTCATTTTTGTTCTCTATATTGTGTTAGATCTAAATCTTTTCCAGATAAAACACACACAAAAAAGATCCTTTTCTCTCATGTTGCTTTTAGTAACGAAATTTTCATCAGCAGTTAAACATTTACTCACAAACTTCATTCCCCAAACTATTTGAGGCAGCTTACAACAGAATCGAGGACACTTAAAAGGACAAAAAGTCAGGAACTGGAAAAAAAATAAATTGTAATGAGCAGTACAGAGCACAGGAGGAAAATCAGAACACTAATGTAGAAATTGTAAGGAACTCCATAGATGGAACAGTAGAGCTATAAAATTTACCCACCGGTGTTAGATGTCAAAGAGAAAGAGTCTTGATCAGTTCTATGGGTTTTATTGACTTAATGCTCAGAGTTGCTTTTCACATGAGGCTTCACGTGGGGCTGTGACGTATGATGTACGCATAAGGACTCCACAGCAGCTTGAGGTAAATGAACTAAGGAGTGTCTGAGCTCATAAAAGCTTTGGTATGTAGCACCCCCGCCCCGCACTCCAACTGGGGACCTGAAATTTGTGTTTCCAGTCATCAGAAGACTGACCTATCATCAATTGTACTTTTGAGGACCAATGTCTCTGGATATACGCAGAATGACCCAGAAACTATGGGGAGCCCTGTGCCTATGACAGGTTACTGAAAAAATTTGTATCTCAAGAAAAGTATTTTTATCATAACCATATTCTAGTCTGATTAATTTTTGTTATTTTAACGATGGTTTTGAATTTTAGCAATATTTTTATCATCATAAAAGGTGAAAAAGCAATTCATATGGTCTGAGGTAGAGAATGGGGAGGAGTAAGCCATTCATCTAGTGAGCTTTCAAACAGTCACAGGTGAGACAGCTCCTAGAGGCTGGGGCATGCATTCCAGCTGAATCTCGGTGAAGGCACTTCTGTGTAGAGCAGAGACATTGTAACCTAAGTAAATAGCTTTTCCATGACCAGGAAGAGTCAAGTATATGACCTCAGACACCTAGAGTGATGGATGACCTGCATGTCCGCCATGTGATCCTGGATTATTATCTTTACTCTCAACTAGATTTTGATGAGAGAAGGAGATTTAATCAGTGATTCGTACGCCCAGAACAGTTTGCCAAGGGTTGCTATTAGTAGGAAATCAATTCACAAATGTCATTCTGAGGATGAAGCTCCTTGGTATTTTTATGCCTATTCACAAAGCTAAGAGACATTCCACCAGCGGCCCTTCAGAAAAGGCGCCTGCGTCACCCAGTTTCACCTGAATTTGGGGGGCATACATCTAAAAATCAGTTATAAATCAATTCCAACTTGAAAATATTCATCTTTTTATAGCCACTGCTTTCTCCCTGAGCTGTTTCTTGAAAATTGTGGAGAAATTGCTAGTTTTTATTGGGCCCCTTTGCATGAATTATATATGTTTTTATTCTATTTTATATTTGCCTATCCTTCCTCCTACAAGCTGTTCCAAAGCTAGACCTCTCATGCCTGTGTTTATTATGGCAGTCTTCAACATTTGGTTGTCCAAAGAAAATGGAAATTGCCAGGGTCTTTGAAAAGAGAAAATCTAGATATCCTTTAGTCTAGATTTCTAGAGGCTTGGTGAGCCATTAAATCTACTGTTGCAACCACAAGTAAATATAAACGTGTGTGCATTGAGAGCTCAGTGATAAGAAAACCACATGGATTTCTTTGTCCATGGGTGTATCATGAATCCTTTTAGTATTTCCTTTATATTTTTGTGTTTTCACTTTGTAGGAATACTGATAATAACAGCTATAACTTACTGAGTGTTCATTATATGACAGGAACTACGCTTTGCATTTTACACAAATCATCTCAATTCTTTACAATTATTACAGAGTATTATTATCTCCATTTACTCTTTTTTCCAAAATGATTAAACTGAGACTGGAAGAAGTTTTAAGTAAGTTTCCAAAGTCACAAAGTCAGTAAGTCAGGATATGATACAAATATGCCAAACTACCAATTTGGGCCTTTTAACCATTTTGTCTGCTATTGTCACACTGTACTTCTCTTGAACCTGTTGATCATTTTATTTCAATGAAATTCTACAAAACTTATTGAACATGTGTATGTAGCCATATGTAGCCATTGTTCTAGTCACTAGGTTAAAGGATGAAGAGTGGACCCTAAGTACGCAGAGCTCATATTCTTGTAGGCAAGTCAGAAAAGGGAACAAATGAACGTAACATAGGATAATACACGTAATAAACAAGTGGCTACCAGTTAAGTAGAGGTGGCTTAGATCAGGGAAAGATTAGCTACGTTACAGTGTCCCAGGATGTTCACTGTGTTGGCCTGGCAGAAACCAGCAAGGGCAATGACATTCCAGAAAGAGGGAAAAGTGTGTGCAGTGGCACCTAGTGGTGAAACAGCATAGAACAAAATGCGAGAAGAGTGATGGCATTGGAACATAAGGAATGTGTAGGTGAATAGTAGGAATGAGGCTAAAAATAAAGAACCTTATAATCCAGTCTTCCAAGTTTAGATTTGTTCCTGTAGGTCATAAAGACTCACATGAGGAATACTGGGCAGAGGAATGAGCAGAACAAGTCATATGCAGAATAATTATAGGGCAATTAGTTGTTTCCCAAGAAAAGATTTTAGTGAATTTTGTTTTACTCTGTTTCACTGTCAAGAACATATTGAGTAGAATTCTCTTTTATCTCAGTTTTCTCACCAGACATTAGGATTGAAAAATTCTGGCTAAATCAAAAAAATGGTGAAGATCTGTCAAATGAGTAGATAAACTTTTTGTGCAACATTCCAATTACTTAAGTGATGGAAATCTGGCTCTCCCTTAAGAATACCATTTCTCTTGAGGCCCTGATGACTGCAGTGCCCATTCTCCTGCACTACCAGTGTTTCAGGACAGAGGAAAATATTTGTATTCTCAGGGAAACCATATATTTATCTCCTTTGAAGTGCATGGCACTTAAGTTAATCCACTTTTTCCCTCAATGTCTTTGTCACCTATCTATACACCAGTTACCACCCAATGGGTACAGAAGACTTTGGAACTTGGTCCATGACTCTCCTTTCTACCTCAATTCCCATGATGATTTTTGGCCACTTCAATACCTTTTGTGCAACCCATAAAATATAATAATCTGGGAGTTTGTAGAGGGAAAAGGATACTTATGACTTTGAGGAAAGGGAAAATTTCAAGCAAGACATGTCGTGTCACTCTGCTCTTCCAAAGGTAAGTAAAACTGTAATGGTCAAAAATTGGGGTCTAGGGAGATTTCCTAGATGGAAGAAACAGTACAAGCAATGGCACAGTGTAAAAAGAATGGCAGAAAGACACAGAATCCTGTGTGATTGAATCATAGATGACATACAAAGCGGCAGTGTGATGTAGGGCTAAGAGAGCTAACTTGTTTCTACATTTTGGAAGACCTGATTTTGATATCAAGAGGAGTCTGAGCTTCATTTGGCTGGCTGTGGTGGGGGATGAAGATGTTTGAGAAGAGAAGTAAAATGATCAAACTATGCTTTAATAAGATGAATAAATCATCTTTCTTTAGGACGGGAAAGAAGATGGAGAGAGGGAGAAGATAGATTGCAAACTGCTGTTAACCCCCTTTTTTTTAATAGACCAATGTATGGATAAGATTATCCAGGGATAGGGGGCATAACCTAGAAGGAACACAGCATCTATAACCACATCTTGAGGAATGCTAACAATTACTGAGTAGGCTTGGGTGAGCGCTCAAATGAACTTGAGAAGATATGGCTGGAGAAGAAGGAGAGAAATTGGGAGGATACTCCGTAGCACCAAGTAAGGAAATTTTGCTTTAGTAGGAAACTCTCAACACAGCTAAACACAGACAAGAGGTCAAATAAGATGTGGGCTAGAGCATAAATATCAGCTTTAGTACCATGGGTGTCATTGATGGTCTGAGCTAGGTAATTGCTTATGTTTGCTAGTTTGATTGAGAGCAGAATCCAGCTTGAATTTGGTTGAGGGTAGTGCTTCAAAGTGGGAGAGATATGAGGGAGATTTTATAAGTACTATTGGTAATAATTAGGAGGCAGACATGAATTCAAATCCTGATTCCCAAGTGACTGACTTGACTTCTCTGAATCTTAGTTTCCTCCCAGTGGGTAAGGAAATAAAAACCAATGGGTTTTTACATAGAATAAGAAGATTATAAGTGAGTTATTGGATAAGAAGAGCTTTGCCTGTTCCAGACCTAAGTACTCAAAAATGGTAACACTTACAATATTATTTGAATTTGGAAAATGGTGGAATATTGGGGGAAGGGGCAACAGGTATAAAAATAAGTTTGCAGTTTTGTTTTGATTGCAAATAAAGCTGCCGTTAAGGGAAATGGGGGAGTCAGGAGACGATATTGTGGCTTCAAGGAGAAGAGTATGAGTTAGATTTGTAATTTTTTCACTTTTAAAAAATTAAGGTAAGATATATACACAGTGAAAGCACAGAAATTTTGCAGTTCTATGAGTTTTGACAAGTGCTTACATTCGTGTAATTCAAAACCTTTTAAAGATATAGACTATTTCTGCTACTTCAGAAAGTTCCCTCATCTTCCCTTGCAGTCAGTCCTTCTACCATCACCCCCAGAGGCAACTACTGTTTGATTTCTATAGTTTTTCCTATTCTAGAATTTCCAGAATCACACACACATTATGTACTTTTTTGTCTCTGGCTTCTCCCAGCATAATATTTTGGAATTTTATCTACGTGGTTTTGTGCACTGGTGGTTTGTTCTTTTTTATTTGTAGATTTGAATATATTAAATATGTCGCACGGTTTTTTGTTTTTAAATCTATCTGCCACATGGACACTTTTTTTGGTTTCCAATTTTAGGCGATTATGAGTAAACTTTTTATCAACATTCCTGTATAAGTTTTTCTGTGTAAGAAATCTTTAGATCCCCAAGTCATCTAGAAATTTCCCTATTTTTGTTTCTAGAAGCTTTATAGTTTAGCTGTTATGTTTAGGTCTGGTATTCATTATAGATTTAATTATTGTGTACAGTTAGAATTAGGCATAGAGGTTCATTTTTTTCTATATGAATGTCATGAGCTTCAGCACAGTATTTGCAAAGACTTTTCTTTCTCCATTGAATTGCTTTCAGATCTTTCTCTTTATCTTTGGTTTTCAGAAATCTGACTATGACGTATCTAGGTTTGGTTTTCTTTATGTTTATTCTGCCAATCAAATATTCTGCTGTAGAAAAGACCACAGATTTTTTTATAGACCCTGTTGAAAACTTTCTCAGAGCAATTAATCCCATGGAGAGACCTCACTGTTTTTAAGCAGCATCCAATTATTAATTCATTCAGTATTTGCTAGATAGGTGATATGTGCTTGAGCACTCAGGCATTGTGATAGGTGGGGACAGACATGGTTCCTGCCTCCATGGAGTTTAGAGATGAGTTAGTATATTCTTTCATGCTGTTAAGTTGATGGTTGTGTAGGTGCCACCAAGTCCTCTAGTGAACCACTTTGGGTTCCTGATTCCTAGACCAAAGCTCCTAACAGGTACATCTATTTCTTATACTTGATATTCCATAATCTCTCAATATTATGTTCTTTTCTATAAGGAATGAAGATAGAGATAGGATTCTGCAGATATCACAGCACTATGGATGTAGCTTTGCAATTATTTTTATCTTTCTGTTGTAAGGAGGTTGGGGAGGAGGATGGGACTTATCACTATATGATATTCCATATATATAACCCTGAGGGATTCCATTTCAAGTTTTAATGACAGTATAAGCAGTGTATTGAAAGACAGCCAATAACACCCATCTCTTTAAATAAGTATGCTGCAGGGCTGAAATAACTTTGGCTTTATTCCTTTTAAACTTCATGAAGCCTGGGTTAAGCTGCCGGCTATGTTACATCTGAGAAATACAGACCTCATTTCACCTGTTCCACCCTACAGCTGCAGTTTTATTTGGAAAATTGAAGAGGGCATTAAGTTCTGAACTCATGTTGATTCTAATGTAAATAAATGGCATCATTACTTCATAGTTGGGAGTGCCACTAATCCAGACTTTAAAATTAAGGGTTATCTTGTTGATTGGGGGGAAATTAAGGCAATCAACTTTTGAGGCTTTAATAAATGAGATTGAGCACTTAAAAATCATTTTCAACCTGGCTTTAAAACTAGATGACTAGAAAATCAATAGCAATAATACATGCTCATGGAAATAGAATACACCATATTTATTTTTAAGGATGTGTTCTTCTGTTGTTTGGGCTGAGTTTATGAACATGAAGCTTAAAAGTAATCATATAAAATATTGAGCATATTTTAATAGGAGAAGACGTGGTAGTTAATATAAGTAGAGCTATGAAAAGTTGAATTTTCCAAAAGAAAATGATGATGTAGGCTCAGTACACCTAATGTAAATTCATGAAATCAAAGGTTTTTCTAGGAAACTAGAGGTAGAGAGGACTCAGTCCTATGCCTATATATAATACTTTTGTATGTGTGTGTGTGTGTGTATGTGTGTATGTGGCGTGTATATGTGTATCTGTGTGTAGGAGTTATTAAATTATAAAATATTAATGATTGACCTCAGAAACTGTCTAAGCTCTGTCCAATGCTAGAACACATATCACTCCTTCTCTAATCACCACTACCACCACCACCGCCATCATCGTCATCCCAGCACATATTTATTGAGTCTTTTTGTGTGCCAGAGAGATGCCATGCTAAGTGCTGTTTAGCATGAAGTAGGCTCACTAAATGTGAATTAAACTTTGTGTTATTCCACACTGTGAGTCCAGTAGTGATCTGAACAAAATCAGTATGTGCTTTGAATTGTTAACAACAGAGGGCAGATATGCACTCTCATACACATTTGCGGAAGTTTATTGTTCAATTTCATGGATATAGAGTGGTGTATAAGAGAATAATTTGTAAAGTTATCTGTATCTAGTCATAAATCAAAATTCACGAGTGAGGAGAGAGGTAGAAGAACTTGAGGTGTGACGGGATGGATGTATGCAGGAATGAAGCAGCAAGTGAGGAGCAGAGTTTAAAACAGAGACAGAGGTCTAATTATTTTGCCAAGAACTGGATTTGGATGTCCACTCTTCACATCTAAGTCTAGTCTATTTTAATCCAGATTTTCTCCCTCTTGTTTTAATACAAGCTGTCTAGTGAGTGGGTAGCTTGTCTGTTTTGAAACCACTATTTGTCATGAATAAGGCTTAATTCATTCAGGTTTCATTCACTCTCTCACAAATGTTGAAATAACCATTTGGGCAGGAGAGTTAGTTTTATAGAGACATCCCACTATAAAAGATATTTAGTATTCAATAAAGCTTGCAGTCCTTTACCTTAATGTTGTGTGTTAATATATTGATTCAGGTCTCATTGGAAATCTGAGACACGAGTTCCATGATCTATGTGCTTAATAAACCTTTAAATAATGAAACAGGATATACTTGAAGGGCCAGCTGTCTTTGTTTCTATTTTATGCCTGCACTTTTATGAGCTTGATGATTAGGACTCAGACTGGCCATTGGCAACACTGCGAAGGTAGCAAATGTCTTTGCAGTGCTCTCCTGACTTCTCTTTTTCACCACCCTTGCCACATGTAAATTCCTTCTTTGGCTGCCTGATGCTCTCATGGCACTAGAATTTTAGTATCTGCCTCTCCCTAAAAGGATTTGCCTTCCCCAGGGCCATCTCATATACCAGAACATGGTTTAACAATATTTTGAGAGTCATTGTTAAGTTCTCAACTTTTCATTTCTTGTAGGGAAGATCTCATCCACCACCTCATGCATTTGAACCAATAGTGAGTGGGAGTATTGGTCTGTAAGAGAAGAACACAGATGAGATACCAGCTGCTTCCCAGAAAAACTTCTGCACATATAATCAGACCCCAAACCCCCACATCATCAACACAGTGGGAAGCCTGGCCTCTCCCACACACTTTACCTCTTCACATACCTTTCATGGGAACTTCACACCTTATAAATTCTGTCCCATTTCAGAGGAGTTTTTGATGTTCATTTCAACCTGGACTCTCTTATCTAAGTGCCGTGCCTGGGAAGCACACAAAATGTTATCAGTTATTAAGACTAGTCTGGCCAAGGAAACAGACTGGGGTAATTTTTTGGAAAGATGGGACCATAGTCTAAAAATCCTGAGAATGGTCATAGATTCTGTGTTTCCCAGTCTAGAACATCCAAGGAAGTGGTCCTAAAATGCAAAGAACCATAGGAGCTCTGGAGAAGGATTGACAGAATGATGGAGACATCAAGTTTGTGGTGGATGATTTTGGTCATGAGGTCTTTTAATTTGAAGCCTTCTTTTTAGAAGATTAAGTCTTACAAACTTTGTCTTTCCCTCAAAATACAGGTCCCCTAAGATGGGTCAAGTAAAGAACAGGTTTCTCACTGGCTTTTACAGAAGAGACAAATATCCCTTGGAATGATAGATCCAGGGGTACCCAATTTTACATGCTGGAAGCAGAAGATAGCAAGAGGAGAAGAAAAAGTGTGGTTCAAAGAATAAACTGCCATTTTGACGGATGGATACAGCTGAGGGGAGAAACAATTTGAAACTGGAGAGAGAAGATACACTATATATATGTGTATGTGTTTGTGTGACAAGAGGGACCTTGGATTATAATGGGCTGGACTTAGGTATCAATCATGTCTGCCTCCATGAAACTGTCCATCCATGAGCCTTAAATCTTGCACTTAATGATTATAAGAAATTCCAGCCTATTCATGCTAAAGTCCTCCTTCTATATTTCATAATGTTGTCCTCATCATCCATTCTCTTGCTGAGTTTACTGGCTATGTGAGCCTCTCGCTTCATCATTTCACCCTGGTGGTCACCAAATTCCTGCAGAGCGTTTAATGAGCCAAGAACTCTGCCAGGCACTGGGAGTGTGCAGTGAACAAGGCACTTTCTATTAAGCAAGGTGGCCACTCCTGTAGACATCAAACTTGAGTGGGGAAATATCTTCCCTTCTTTGCCTTGTGTTCTCTGCTTAATGAGAAGATGCTGCAATGCTGGGCTTTCATTTGATTTTGATTCTTTATGGAGACTTCCAGACTCCTTCTAGGTGATTTGGACACAATGTCAGTTGAGCACTAATTCAACCCCCAAACTATTGTTCCTGTGCCTGTCATGGTCTTTTCCCTCAGGGAAGAATTCTGTCCATCCAGTGCATTGGTTGGGAGATTAAAGAAGGACCTTACTTCATGACAGTTTATGGACCCCAAGCCTGTGAGCTGGTCATGACCCCCAAAGTCTCCACCCACTGTCCATCTCAGGAGACTCTCAGCCATCTACGCAACTAGCACCATCTCCCTAAAACCCTGGCCATTACTTTGGAACTCTCCAAATATGAGTATTTACTGGATCTGACTAAGGGAATTGGCTTGTGGGGGATCTAAGTGAGGTGATAGCCCTTAACTATACTGAGTTACAATCTTTTGAGCAAACACATAAGAAACAATGAGACAAATAGAGGATAATCAGGTAGTTTAGATGATTAGTACCATTTAAATCCTTGCTCAGAGCAGTCATACGTATCACTAACCAAGCTCAGACTTGTTCTTCAAATTCAGAAAAAAATGACAACCATTAATGATAGTAAAGTGAGGCCAGGAAAGATATGTGTAGGAGAGGGGTTGGAGGAGGCAGTGGGGATGACAAACAACTTGCAGCCTGAGAAATACAAATTAGGACATATGATGGTAACAATTTAACATTTATTGAATTCTGTTTATAACACATTTCTATGAACTATCTCATTTTTTCTCCAAATCAACTCTAAGATATAAATATTCCATGTCTTATCATAACGTTGCCCAGAATGCCGTTTGGGAGGTTTCATGGACCATTACTTTAATTGAGAATACAACTCCAGGGACAAGAGTGAGGGTGCAAGAAAGTGAAGCGGAGGAGGAGGAAGAGCCAAGATGAGGATGCTTTATCAAGGTGGCCACGACCAAGTATTACAGATTGCTTGATCACAACACAGCCCCCCTGAGAAGCTAAACTGTGTCTCAGAACTTTGTACAGGAGGTAAAAAGGGGGATGCATTCATTCACGGCTTCTGTCTCCCTTGTCTGGAGATTATCCTCGTGACCTTAACTTCCTCCCCCAATAGTCATTGTAGTTGCCCATTGCAGTCAATAGGGGAGGCTCAGGATGGAAGGTGAGAGGCCTTCTGTGTGGCAGAAGGTGAGGTGCTCTCAGCCTGTGCCTGTGTGATGTTGGTCTGACCCCACTCAGCAATGGGAGGCCCAAGACTGGTGAGGCCCAGAGGACTTGCAATGAGGCAAAAGTGGTATCTAGTTCCTTACTGTTGACTCCATTTTACAGGGGAAGAAAACTGAGGCTCAGAAAGTGAGGTGAATTGTCCAAAGTCAAAATCTAATAAGTGTAGTAAGTGATAGGGAGGAAAATTTAACATAGAGTCTCAACTGCTCCATCCAAACTCCCAATTACTAATTACTGATAGAAAGACTCCCCTTGAAAACTTTCAGAAATTAATCGACAAGGTGACATAGACTAAAATTTCAAAGAGCATCGAAAAGAAATTTAAGAAACCCATGAATGAGAAACCCTTACTAAATTATTACAGGACAATGGGAAGTAGGAGGCACATCTTTAACCTGGAAGGCATTCAGCTAGGACAGCTGTACCTTCAATCCAGGGCTTTGATGGCCTCACCCTTCAGACACAGTAGAGATCTGACTGCCTATTGGCGCTCTGAAATGTACTTGACCATATTCCAGAAGAAAGAGAAGGCCGTGCTCATATTTGTTTAGCACCTGCTTTGTGCCAGACACCGTGCTAAGTATTTCACGTGAACAACACTGCGAAGTCAGTAATAGTATCTCCATTTTACAGATGATAAAACTGAGGTCAGATAGAGAAAAGTGTGCTCTTTGCTATCGCACATAGTCCCTGTGGTATAGATCACGGCTGTGTATTTTGAATTTTGTCTATACTGGCCTTCTGTATTAATATTCTAGAGGATGGGTTATAAACCCTGGCTGGGCATCACAATAATTTAAGAAGCTTGTTAAAATTATGGATCCCTAAGCCCCACCTCAAACCCACTGCATTGGACCTTCCACTGCTAGGGGACCGGATGTCTGCAATGTGACATATTTCACAGGGAGTTTGACGGGAAGCCAAGGTTGACGCTCAAAAGGGCAGACTGAAAACAGTCAATACGCTCTGAAGCTGCATGAAATACATATGCAGAACCAGGGTGGGAGAGAAGACAGTCCTGCTCTTTTTTGTATAAATCCTCTCAGAGGTGTCTTACATTTGGAGTATCTACTTTAAGGGTCAGGTTCGGAAAGAATGGCTGTGCTGGGGATTAGGACAGCGTCCAGGTGACTCAACACAAAGCCAGACCCCACCCAAGAGGCTCACCACTGGGGAAGCCTGGTGAGGGCAATTCTCTCACCCACGTTAAACCAAAAAACAAACAAGCAAACAGCTTCTCCCAGCTGGGACTCTGTTCTTGCATGCAGGGAATTGGCGTAGTTTCTAGACGAGGCTCTGCTCTTTCTGCCCTGCAGTCTTCCTGCCCGGCCTCCCTAGCAGTTGAATCTGCATCTGGGCCCTGCCTCGCCCTCCACTGCCTAGTCCACAGCTCCCCCCAAACACCACCCCTCTCCCACACAAGCAGGCTGTTTTTTTTAGCAGGGCAGCTATGTTCTGACATTCAGCACTGTGCGATCATAATCAATTTCCCAATCACACAAATGCACTCCTTGTGCAGTCTCAGGTATAATTATGCAGGCCGTCCCAACACCCGCTGCCTACACTGTACTTAACGGGAGGGATGGCCTCTCATTTTCTATTAAATGTTTTGAAAGAAAACCCTCAGGCACGACAAGGTTCAGGCACCACGCAGAAATAGGAATTGGAGTGTCCTTGCTTTGACAGGCAAGTGCAAGTTTTAATTATCTACTCACTGTGGATTTAAAATTTTTCATTTTGCTATAAAAAGCAGAGAATGGTGACAACCTGATTTCATGTGCACACAGGGGACGGAATTAGTTGAGAACACTGTCCACACTTCAGTCATTGTCACTTCTTCCCTTATTTTTTCCTTTGTAATCTTTATTTTCCCATTCTACGGATAATAAGTACAGAAAATATAGAAATGCATAAAGATGAACAACCTATGGTCCCACAGCTCAGATAAAACTTCTAATATTTTTATATATTTCCATCCAATCTCTTATTCATTCACACAGACAAAATAAAGTTACATTACAGCAGTTTGATACTCTGATTTTTTGTTTTATATTACATTATGAGAAAACATTTATTCATTAGATCGAATACATTTTAAAAACAACTTTCTAGTATTTCTGTAATATTTTATTTTGTGATCATATCCTTATTTCATTTTATTTTCCTATTGGTGGATATTTAAATTATTCTCAATCCCTTGCTAACTCCTTATAAATTGATAAATCACACAAGATATTGATCAAGGTCATCCCATGTGTAGACACTATACATGACAACACAGTGTAAGGAAATGTGCATAGGCTTTGGGGACAGAAAAACCTAGGTCGAATCCCAATTTTAGCACGAGCTTCGAGGGTTTTCTCATCTGTAAAATGGAGCTCATGCTAACTGCCTCGCCTATTTTTCCAACGTTTCTCTCTGCGTTACCTAGTTCAAACCAACTATGTTAGCTCCTCATTTCCCTCACACGCTTGCTCACGCTGCTTCTCCAACCTTTAACTGCATGCACGCTCACACACTTCCTTTTTAAACTTTAGTTAATTGTCATGGTCAAATCTGAATCCTACAGGACTTCTCCCTCTTCTTGTTCTGCTTCTTCTGTGGCTCTTCCTGTGCTGAGTCCCACACAGACTGTGCATGAGGATACATTCACCACCTGTGGTTCTTCCACCACCACCGCTCATGCCTCTCCAGGGACCCTCTCCTCACTCTCCCAGCTCCCTTTTTGTCCAGTGTCTCCTCGTGCTGGAGAAGTCATCAACAGCCTCAACTCCTCTGGAGTTTCCCAACCCCAAACCACAGACGGGATTGAGCAACCTTCCTTGACAATTTTGTAGCCTGAAACCATGCTACTCTAAGTGAGAGAAGTCCTATTTCAAACTTTCTGAATTTGAATGCTTACCGTTTTTTTCCCTCAGTATTTCTGGAAAAATTTCAATCATGCATCAGGCTTTTCTTTCCTTTCTCCTCATTATGCCTCTAGATATTTCTTCCAGCTACATATGCTCAAATGATTGGAGTTTCCTGAAAAGTCAGTCTATCCTAAATCTGATTAGTTTACAATATCTACTGAGGGAGTATGAATGAGTCTGTGAGATTTGTTCCCTAATATTAGGGGAAAAAAAAAAAAAAACCAAAAAACAAACCTGAGTACATGCCTACAAAAAGCAAAGAAGTTGATAGTTGGTAGAAAAAGCCTGAGTTCAAGTTCTGGCTCAGTCTCTGACCAGCTATTGGGCTTGAGTGAGCCTCTGAACCATATATTTTTATCTGTATATATGGAAATAATATTTACTAATTCTTAGTTGTGCTGATTGAATAAATGACATACAGTAATGACTGAGTTAATAGCTTTGATTATGAGGAATATTCTCAGCTATCTGTTATCTTTACAGAAGAATCACATAAAATGATTCTATTGTAATCTGATGAGAATACGTGCAATATATAGTTATTGATATTTGGTATTTACACCAAAGTATCTAATTTACTAAAATTGTTATTAATAATGAAACAGAGGCTAGGGATCATAGAATTTATCTCCTAATTTCCAGCAGCTAGCACAATTTCTGGTACACATTCAGCTCTCAGAAAAAATATGGAATTCAATTTATGGTGGAATAAATTTTTAGAAGCTTTGACATTTCATTTTTAAGCATCCAATCTATTCTACAGACACATATCAGCATTTTTTATGACAATGAAAATATTGGAGAAAGATAAAATTATTAGGTTGTGCATATTATATTAATGAAGGAGTCATGAAAGTTCAAGTAACCTAGATTAGATTTCATTTTTTAGAAAAAGAAACTGAGGACCAAAGAGGTTCCATGAATTGCCAGGATGCAGAGCTTGAGAGGAACAGAGCTGGGATGAGAACACCCACCCCAACCTTCACCTCCTCTACCCCACACTGGGTTCCTTTATACTCTACCAGCCTCACCTCCTTTCACCGCTGGAGCTTTCTGTGTCTTTCAAAACCCTATATACGTGTGTCTAGGGTAAAAATAAATTTAAATTCATGTTAATTATTGATCAAATTTGCAAAGAGCTTCCAAGTGTTTCACTGTTGTTGTTAATTATTGCTGTTCCTCTCCGTCCACCCACTCACCTGCACCCTACCCCAATTTCTGAAGCTTGGTCTTTTTGTCAAAGAACTCTTTTTCATAGAAATGAATCCTTAGTGGATTTTATGTTCTATGTCAAGCTCCTTTATGAATCTGTCTAAAACATCTGAGAAATAAATCCCAGGGCAGGAGGAACTTGTATTCATGCATCTAATTAACCTTTAATTGTCTATGTGACTGTCTTGCAGTTCAGTAATTGCTTGATTTTCATTATCCGTCTAATTAGTGTGGTTTAAGTGGCTTTTGATGTCAGATTTTATTATATCTGTTTGCTTACACAGTTTCAGGACACTCTAGGGAGTTCCAATATCATGGTAATTCTTAAGCGCTATATATATCTGTTTGTTGTTGGTTAATTTTTCTCTTCAGAAAAAAGTGCTTTGACCGATTTTTCCCACTAGGTTGTATAAGTAGTCTATGAAATTCTATAATGATGGTAAAAGCCTTTCTATTAATTGTGCATAAATTATCAACACAGCCAGTCAAGTCTAATTAATCATTTTTTCTACCCAGTAAGCCTGCAGATTGACAGACTTGATATTCTGAAAGAAGGAGACAGTGAAAGAAACCCCCAAAATACTTCAGCTTAGGGCAAGCTAATGAATACGCACATATTTATAGACCAGGATCTATAGCCATACAAATATAATTTGTTACTGAAATCTATGGATTGTAGTTAGTTGAGTGTCTACAATGGGATGATTAAGATTTAGAATAATCAATTAGATGTGCAAATCGTATTCCCTACCACTGATTGCTTTCTTTTACTTTTGCACACCTGTTTTATTTCCAAATGAAGAGTAAACTTGTTTTCAATCATATAATTTGCATTTTCATATGTTAGTGTTCTTTTCTTATTCTACAAACTTTCTAAATTACTGAAAATTAATATGAGCACAATTTAACTCATTCTGTCCATATAGATCAGTATGGTCATCTCTAATATTGACTACGATTATAATTTCCCTTAGCATCTCTGAGCTCTTGCTTTATTTTCTTTGTCTCTTTTCCCTTGGCTTTAAAATAGGGTTAGCAGTTTGACTTATTTCTAGGTTCTATCTCTCTCTCACTCTCTCTCTCTCCCCCTTTCTCTCTCTCTGCGTTAGAGAGGTATAAAAGATCTAGTGCTTAGCAGAGTCCTCAATTTATCATTAATAGTCAAAATGTTCAATGGCAATTGTATTACATGTGGAAACAAAGGTATGATATAGAATGAAAGCACTGGGGGATGCTGTCTGATGTACAGAAAAGGAACCAAAAATAATGGGTTTTACTCCCTACTTTATCGTTGATTTACTGTTTAGCCTTGGGCACATCACGCTTCTTATCCTCTCAATGTCTTATTCTTTCCATCTGGGAAACAAAGATAATTGTACTTGTAGGCAGGGAAAAGGGAAGACATGCCATAAATTTCTTTGGAACGAAATTATTTGCAAAACTCAAGGATTGTTCTGAAATATAATTCATCTCACATTTATTGAGCACCTTTTGTGTTCTAAGGATTGTGGTGGGCACCGGGAATACAAAGATAAGTTTGACATTATTTTGGTGCTCATTATCTGTCAGGGGTGGGAGAGAGAACTGGACTGAAATGCTTTTGAAAGATTATCTGGAATCTCATGATAAATTCAAGTGAATTACATTCATAAGGATAGTTTGTCCATTAATAGTCTGAAGAAAGACAGTGAATGAATAATTAAAAGTTTGCTGTGGTAGATTGGATTATTCTTTGCAACTTTTTGCTCCCTATTGTGGAAGAATTATACATTAACTGTCTCTACCATGTGACTTTGTATTGCCTCCCATTAAAGTTGGGGAAGTGTACATTCCTCCTCCCTTGACTGGTTTTGGCAAGGTGATTTGCTTTACCCAGTGGAATTCAGGCAGAGCTAGCTCAGAGCTGAGCCTTTAAGAGTCATAGGAAGTTTCTGCCAGCCTGTTTGGATTTCCTGCTCTTTGCCAGGAAAAGACCATTCATGCTGCAAGTAGCTGTTTCTCCTTAGCCTATGCCAAGAACAAGGAAATATGGAGCAAACTGAACTCCATCCAAAGCCTGGATTCCAGTCCAACCCAACTGATCCTAGTCTAGACCAGCTGAACCTCAGAGCCACCTAGAAGCGTGAAATAAACATTGTTAATGTAAGCCTTGGAGATTTGGGAGTGGTTTGTTATACAATATTATCACAGTTAGACAAAAAAGCCGGTTCATAGAACACCTTTTTATAAGCTCAAATGAAATTATTGCCTGAGAAAGTCAATGACCATCAATGAATGATAAAGGTAGTAGATGAACGATTGTTGGGGAATTGAGTATTTACATGGTATCAGAGTATGACTCCACAGATTTCTTGTTGGGCACAAGAGAACAAACATAACTTCAATGGAGAGATCAAGATTATCTTAACCTAGTGCCTCACTAATTATGGGACATCAGACACCATAATGCATCACATCGGGTAACACATTAACTCCTCAGCATGGCCTATGAAGTGTTTTTGCCAAAGTGATTAATTTGGATTTAGTAAACCCCTAGATCCAACTTTCCCTTCATCAGAAAAATTCAGTACTATAAATTCTATGGGACAACTAACTGGTCTTTTCAACAAGCCAATGTTGCAAAAGAAAAAGTGGAAACAGAAAAAATATAACAAACAAATGCAGTGTGTGGTTCTAGGTTGTATCCTGGTTTGAAAAATCCAGCCGGAAAAGACTTTTGAAGACAATTGAGGAAATTTAAATATGGGCTGGCTATTATTCAGAAATTATTATTATTATTAGAAATTATTATTAATTTTGTTTAGTTTGGTAATGATATTGTAGTTAGTTTGAAAAATGTCTCAACTTTTAGAGATACATACTGAATTATGTAGAGTTTGTAGCTCAAATGTGTATATTTGACTCAAAATTATATCAAAAATAGATGTTACAATTATGGCAGAATGTTAATGTCTATCAAATTTGTGGGAAAAAAGATATAAGATATTTATGATTCTATTCTTTTAAAATTTCTATATGTTTGAAATTTTAAGTAAAAAAGACCAGTGACCGTGTACTTAGGACACAGAGTAAAATCATTTAGGATGTCACTTTCTATGCAGTCTGGTCCTAAATTTACTGTTATTTGTAGTGTCCTCCAATTTATTTTACTTGTTTAAAGCCGGCACCCAGAAAAGCTCAGTGAGCTGCATGAAGATTAGTGCCATGTTTCATACTTGTTTTCACTAAGCCCAAGCATGCAGTAGATATTTGCATAAATACATGTTAGCCATTCTGTTACAGATGCTATAAAGAACTTTATTTTTATTATTGGTTATTACATTAGTGACTGTATATTGCTTTCCTCAGTGGAAGCTTAGACTGTGGTTGTGTGGCTTCTCATCATAGAAACTGGTTGATTGAATCAGTCTAAGCAGTTTTACTTGAATCACTAGTGGAGCCATTCAACCAGCTGGTTAGAGCTAGTTAGATATCAGCCACCACAGCTCTTTGAGATTGCTCTACATGTCAAATAATACAGGGAGACAAGCCACAGACAGTACCTTTCAATGCCTAATGGATCTACACAATTTCTTTCTCTAGATCTCTATCATGCACCAAATATATTTTGAAAGGAGGACAATTATGATGTAAATAGACATCAAGATGCTCACAGTGTTGGTTTCAATAATAATAAGGTGTCCATCACATTAAAATCAACAGATTAGTTTTACAACTTTTTTAAGTTCTTTAATCAGGTGTGCCATATTTGCCATGCAGTTGGTAAAATACTGGAATTGATTAACAGGTCTTGCAAATTCCTCAAGTGTAATTTTTTTGAAAGGAAATACACAGTAATTTCAATACAGCAGTTAACTGTAAAAATTCACCCATTAATGGCAATTACATTGGTTTCTCTCCTAGTCCTTGTAGCAGCCCAGACCTCAAAAAAGCAAGGCTTTCTTGAAAAAGATGAAAAGTAGTGGTACTATCACACAGATATAATCTTTTTCAAAGTATTAAATAATGAAAATGATGATAGAATCATTCATTTTGAACCAGCCATGTCCCAGGAAACACACTAGACACTCTAGGCATATTATTTATAACCTTCTCATTAAAACCCTGCCAGATCAATAAACTATTTCCTGTTTCTTTTTTACAGATGAGAAAGCTAAAGTAGAATGGAAAATAAATTTTGAAATATCATCAGTTAATACAAAGCTGAGTCAGAATTTAGACTCAGGTCCTCTTGAATCTAAGTGATGCATTCTTCCCACTGCTCCTGAGAGTCTCTTAAAATAAAAAAATTAAAGGTCATGTGGAGAGGGGAGTTTGACCAAAAGTCTTGTGTGTTTGAAGTATTATTATTCTAAGCAACAATAGTCCTGGTGGGATTTCAAACATTATGAAACAACAAAAAAGTAACAAATCAATAAGCTAGTACCATGTGGACTGAAGCTTTACATGGAAGACTAAATTTTTCAATTTTTTATGGCATTAGGTAAATTAACACCAGATAAATATAATCAGTGTAAAATAAAATGCTATATTAAATCAAATACTCTGAGAATTCAAGCCAAAAAGAGCACTCTGTATTTGTGAGACAAAGGGAGGGGGGCTGTTTGTTTTGTCACAATTTCTGTGTCACTCTTAATGTACAGATTCAAGCTTAAGAGCTCAAGTTTGGGCATCATCAGGAATCATCGGTACTGATCAGAGAGATGTAACAAGGGCGTGATGGATCAGCACAGTGGAAAGGAAAGACTGTTGCGGAATGTTGGCAGGGATTTATCCCTTGTCAATAAGACTGGCTGAATGATTTAGACCTTGTAGTTAGGAATGAGAGAAGAGCCTTATGGCAATTGTGAACAGCATGGATTATGATGAATAAACATAAGAAGGATTTCAGAAGGTAAGAAAAATGGAAGAAAGTAAAAAATTTTGTTGCAGCTTAGAAAGAGTTGAAAACATGCAAGTATAATTAACAATAAGCATGGAAATCTTTACTACAGAGTCAAATGTATTTTAAGGAATCTTAAAAAAAATAGTAATATAACTTCCAAATAGCCAAGTGAAAATTCAAACATAGAAATGCTCAACATTTTTCCAAACATCAAAATATTTGAACAATTTTATCTCATCCATTGAAAATGAGAAATTTATTTTGTCTCTTCCCACTCCAACCTACTGCCCTGAATGAACTAATCTTCTAAAGAATAGCTTTTGTCAGGTTACACCTGAGCTTAAAAAAAAAAAATTGACAGTATCTTCTCTTTACCCCATTAGGTCTATGACTGCCAGATAGGAATCTGGTCCAACATGCTTGTCAATGAATGATTCCATAAACACCTTGTGAACACTTTGTCTTCAGTTTCTACTTGCAGTTTCTCTGCATGGGGCTCAGATTAAAGGATCTGGGAGCAACTTCTAGAAACATCATCCTTATCACCACATCAACATCAGCACCCCTATCACCACCAGTGCCTCTTCCACTCCTCTTCCTGCTATTGCTATGGCCATGCAACTTACTTTTTCTATTTAAACCAGCTTTCCCCTATCCTTTTCCACTTTAGCCCAAAATGAAACCCTCATACAAATTAACCCGTGATAGGGCTGTTCATCAATTATTTTAAAAGATCCTAAAAATCCCAGTTTATGCTTGAGTTGGGACTCCTTCTACAATATTATATTAAATTTAGTTGTTTATATGCTCATCTTTTCCTATCAAATTATGCAATTGCAATAGCAGAAATTATGTTCTGTTAATTTTTCTTTCTCAGTGCCCAATCAATACTTAGGAAAGAATGTTATATAAGTAGACAAGTTATCAACTATTTGTTTGAAAATACAAGGTAGAAGGTAAACCTCTGAGCTCAATTGTTTTTCAGTGTAGTAGAGGGAAAGCAATATTATACACAGAGAGGCAAAAGAATGGATTCTACACCAATGAGCAGGCCTATCTCCTAGATCTATAGGAGGTTAGGGAGTCTGAGGGACCCACCTTGCAGGAACATTTGAGAATCAGTTACAGTGAGAAATAAGGAAGTAACCTGAGGCAAGGAAAATAAAGGAACACAACTGGGCTTGGGTATGTCATTTGCAGGGAATAATGGTGAGTGGACCAATTTGTCTAAAATGAAACCCTCTACATTGGGAAGTGGAGAGAAAGGGAGTTGAGGTGGCTGTTATGATGATACTTACAGGCTGTTAATTATTGCCTTACTTGAAATTGTCGCTTCTCCTATTCAGAACATTAATTTAACTGATTATAATGAACTGATATTATGATGGCTTAATTGAGATTAAACAGAGAAATACAGTATTTAATCATGGGTAAAAAGAAAAACTATTATAGAGTATTATTAAAACCTTGCATGGGACCAGCCAGGTGGCATAGCGGTTAAGTTCACATGCTCTGCTTTCGCGGCCCAGAGTTCACAGGTTCGGATCCTGGGCACAGACCAATGCACAGCTTGTCAGGCCATGCTGTGGCAGCATCCCATACAAAGTAGAGGAAGATGGGCATGGATGTTAGCTCAGGGCTAATCTTCCTCACAAAACAAACAAACAAACAAACAAACAAAAACCCTGCATGTACCTACCACCTTTACCCCAAGAATTATCTAGAAACTCCCTTTCCAATTGACAGAGCAAAAATCACTTATTCCACAATATCTATTTGGTTTTATGTCTGTGTTTTAAAGAGTATATTCAGAAGGTTTAAGAGGAAAGGACTAGGACAACAAATGGGCAAATCGAAAATTTCAGATTGTGTCCCTGCCCCTTCCACCCACTGCAGAAACCTTTATTTATTCTTATAATGGACTCTTTGCCACAGCTGAGCAAATATTCAGCACCTTGCTGATTTATGTATGATTTTCTCATTCCTCTCTCTATACATTTGTAACCGTGAATATCTTAGAAGCTTTGCTTTTGGCAATAACTACATGATTTTTCCCAAATCTGGTAGAACTGATAAAATAAGAATCTAATATCTCTATCAAGAGAGTGTCAGTGATTGAATCTATTTATTCAATTTTAAGTCATTATTAAGGTCCCATGTAAAGCCAAGCCAAAACATGGAGACAGATAGGAAACCCTTTGGGGTTCTAAGAAAAGAGATGAACCTAGTCTAAGCTGTCATCTGATTTTGCTCTCCACTGAAAATGAAACCAGTGGAAATAGGAGGGAAATGAAACAAGAATCAGCATTGAACTTGCCCAGCTGGATATAAGGCAAATGCTTATTATATGTAACATTCACTTTTTCCAAGGGTAAGGAGACAATTGTAATGCTTAGATGTTGGCCTTCTCTAAATTAAACCTAATCCCATTTATGCCTTCTCCATCCCCCAAATAACATAATAATAAATTTTGTGTTTGCTAATGTTTATTGCTTTCCCAACTATGTGGGAAGAAGCCTTTTACCTGCACCATCTTACTTAATTCTCACATTTCCATATAGGTGCCTCACTACAAATTCTATAAGGCTTAAAATACTATGTAGGGCCTTCCCTGTGACGTAGTGGTTAAGTTCTGCACATTCCACTTCAGTAGCCCGGGTTCATGAGTTCGGATCCCAGGCACGGACTTACGCCACTCATCAGCCGTGCTGTGCAGCAATCCACATACAAAATAGAGGAAAGTTGGCACAGATGTTAGCTCAGGGCTAATCTTCCTCAAGGGAAAAAAAAAGAGGAGGTCTGGCAACGGATGTTAGCTCAGGGTGAATTTTCCTCAGCAAAAAAAAAAAAAAAAACAGTTATGCAATTTCCCTAAAATAACAGGTTCTAAATGGTGGATATTGGACTCAAACCCAGGTCTGTCTTCAATGTCTAACCTCTTAATGTTAGACTTAAGACATTAATAGATAAAATAATATTTTACCTATTAAAGAATCATTATCTTAAGTATCCATATTAAATTTTAATATTTTTCTAGATTCAAATACAATCCTACTGCATATGCCAAAATCCATAGGAATTATGAGACCTTCAAAAGGCATTCAGACCATCCTTACAGAGTCAGCAGGGTGACACTAAGTCTCTCTCCTGTATCTCCTAAACTTTACTCCCTAAGTAAACAAATAAATGCATAGAGGCCCTTTTGTTTCATAGGCACAGCTTTCCTCAACTAATCACTTCAATATTTACTACCTCTTCTGCTTGTGCATACTTTTGTATGTGTAACCCAATATTCTCAAAATGCGATTGGATCTCACAGTCCAGAGGTGCAAAGTGCCTCTCTTACTCTGCGCAGAGTGAGTGGCTAGTCCTGGGGTGGGTGTGGGAGCAGGGCACAGAGAAATGATCTCAGCCCAAAGGAGTTTGAAAATTAGTTGATAAGACAAGATATTTACACATCCGGCATGGGGAGGCTGTACTGCCTGTGTGCAATTAAGTGCTAAATTGTGTAATGAACTCTAACACCAGAGGGTAGAGATGAAAAGAGAGGAGTAGTGGAGGAAGATTTCCTGTGTGAGATGAAACTATCCTGGGCCTTGATGAAAATTAGCTTTTGTTGAGTGCCTACTATTTGGCAAGCAATGTGGTATGTGGCATATACTTTACTTATACTTACTCATTTGATCTTCATAAACATTATTCTCTTCATAGGCATTATTGTCTTTTCCTGTTTTACAGAGAAGGAAATTGAGGTTTAAAAGGAATTAATTGACTGGCTAAAACCACACTGTAAGTTTTTGAATCCAACATTGTCCCCATGTAATCTGAATCTATATTTATTGCTTTTTGAGTTACCTTACAATCATCTCAATGATTGTTGCATATTGCATAGGTTATATTTACTATTTCTTGCCCAGAACCCATTGTCCTTTTTGGGGACAGCTCTTATATTTTTTCTTTGGGAGACCACCCCACCATTACTCTCAATGTGTGTTCTTCAAGTAGTGCTGACATCTTTCCATCAACTCGAGGGTTGGGCATGTGACCTAGGTCTGGACAATCAGCAAAACCAGTTTTCTGGGTCAAAGTAGTTAGTTCAGGTGGTATTTTGGCCAGGTATACATATTGAGATAGAAAGATCTTCTTTCTCTTATGGATTTGAGCTCAACAGATAGGCGTTCATGGTTTTCAGTTGCCATCTTGTCACCAAAAGTGAGGGAGAATATTTGAGAAGGAGACCATTAGAAAAGAAAGCAAGGGCCAAATGATGGGAACAGAAAGATTTGGGCACCAGATTTGCTTGCCTGGGCATGCATGAATTAACTTTTCATTTTTGTCTCAACCAGTTGAATTTGAAGTTCTGCCACCTAAAATGAAATGAACCCAACCATATACGGAAGATACTACAAGAATGGTTGACAATTTGGAGGTACAGGATGAAACAAGGTTAGAATGAGGCAAGAGGCGTGTGGTAAATGGAGGCATCAGAATGTAGGGCTAAAACGAAGTGCAGGTGTTTTGTAGGAGAAAGTACGAGTCAAACCCCTTTTCATTAGCTTCCACCTCTCACAGAAAAGGAGAATTTGACTGACTAGGCTGATGGCATACTGACATTTAAAGCAACACCGCAAAAATTCACTGAATACAAAAAAGCACTGTAGAAATAATGTGCATCATATATCTGTGATGAAAATAAAGAGAAATATAATTGTAGTCACACTATCACAAATAGAAAATCTCTTGTGAAATGTACTTAAGAAACAGCCAATGTTTTATGTATATTAAAACATTCTCCAAAATGATCCTTTTGCCAGCAGCACCATAGTTCATTTTAAAAGACAAATACATTCTAAAAATAAAATGGGTGAACTAGAAAACACATTATTTTTTCAAATTGTATTCTGAGGTCAACCAAGGTACACTCCTAGTAGTTCCTTGCAATTTGAGGCATTTTTATAAAACTGATTTTCATTTGAGATATTGAGAAATACCAAGTCCATTCAAAACCTTTTATGACCTTACTCAACCAAAAAGTGGCAGCATTTTTTTTTAATCTTTTGTATAAAGCCTCACAACAGCAAAAATAACCAAGCAAATAGTTCAAAGGAAGAGCTCCATGGCACAAATAATTACTTTTGGTTTTTTTCTGAGAAAAGTCAAAGTATCAATCTATTCCAACAGAGGGATCTAAATCACAAGAGCTAATTCAATCTAAGCTTTTCCTGTTACATTATCTAAAAATTACTATTGAGGAATATCTTTGTTTAAAATAAGTTATTTAAATTAGTGATTAAAATTCCCAAACAATCCAATTCAACAAATAGTTACTAAGAAATTACTATATGCTTTGCTCCATTTGGTATTTAAAATAAAAGACAAATAAAATTGATTCAGTCCATCAAGGAAGGATCTCAGTTTCCTCATCTGTGAAATAGGGATGGTAGTGGTACTTAACTCACAGGATTGTTGGGATGAGTAAATTAGTTTAATATAGATAAAGCAATGACTGGTGCTGGATATATATTTTGTAAATGGTAGTTATTATTACACTGTGAATAGATATATTCTATGAATGGATATATTCTGTGAATGTATCCTTTCACAGAGTTATGGAAGCATTGAACAGGGAATGGCTAGCTCTATCTTGGGACAAGAGAAGTCTTCACCAAGACGGGATAATTTTGATTAGATTATTGAGGATGGGTAGAAGTTCGCTAAATGGAAAAGTGTGAGTGACCTCTCTAGGGAAAGATGGATGGCTCAAAATGCTGGAGCCAGGGAAGAGCTTGGGAAGTTCAGGCAATGATGAGCAGGCTGCATTAGGTCTGACGGAGTGCTTAAATTTCATTCTCTGGGGCATAGGGAATAATTGAAAAATTTTTTGCAATAATTGAATTTTTTTGGGCAGAGTGGTGGTATAGTATGGTTTAGTTTCAGACTTGCCACTGAATTATCATGTGAACATTAAAGTATAGGGGTAGCATGGTATGGAGTCAGAATTGTTTTATTCCAGGCCTCATCAGCCATTTAGTGATTTCTCCTTTTGAAAATGTGAATAATAATTCTAATCTCAGAATTTACCTTAAAAAGACATTTATAGACCCCCATATATGTTAGGTAGTATTAGGTACTTTCCTATAGGTATAGCGATGAGTACGTAAGATATATGCATTATAAAAGTGTTATACAATATGATTACTAATATGTTGATGTTGACTTTAAAAGTTGTTGGCTTAGTTAATAAATATCAGACTTTGTTGAACTCCTTAATGAAATAAAATTTTGAAAAATAGTATAGTATAACAATAATATAATGAACCCCATCATCCATCTTCAACAGTTAGCAACTCATGCCAATCTTGTTTCATCCATCCTCTCACTTACTTCCTCTACTCTCTGGATTAGTTTGAAGCAAATTTAAAGAAATATAATTTAATTTGTAAATAACTAAACATGCATATCCAAGAGATAAGAACTATAATATCTCAATACTTTTATCATACCTAAATAACAATTAACAATAATTCTATAATATTTTCAAATATCCAATTTTTGCTCAGAGTTATGTTCAATTTGTTTGAATCGGAATTCAGATAAGGTAGTTTTTAAATTTATCTCTAATGTCTTTCTTGATCTACTCATCTCTTTTTGCTTCTTTGCAATTGCTATTTTGTTGTTGTATTTTTGAAGACACCCAGTTGTTTGTTCCGTAGTTTCCCACCTTATGGATTTTACTTACTGCATCTTGAGGTCTCTTTAACAGGAACTTCTGGCCCCAATATTTTCTGTCAATTGTTGGTTAGATCTAGAGGCTGGATCAGATTTAAATATGCCTTTTTAGGCAAGATCGCTTCGTAGGTAGTGTTATGTATGTTTATCAGGAGTTACATTATATGTTTTGTCTCTCATTTTGTAATATTATCAGTCATTGGTAACCATTAAAGACTTGCAAAATGGTGGTAACCTAATTGTATCATTTTTTCTTCATTTAAGCCAAGATATTTCTGTAAAGAGAAACCTTCCCTTTTATAAAAAAATGTATTTATTTCTTTTTCTTTTTCTTTATTACACTAACATTGGTTTATAACATTATATAAATTTCAGGTGTACATCATTATATTTCGATTTCTGTATAGATTACATCATGTTCACCACCCAAAGACTAATTACAATCCATCACCAAACATGCCGAATCATCCTTTTCACCCCCTCCCTACTCCCTTCCCCTCTGGTAAGAACTAATCCAATCTCTGTCTCTATGATTTGTTTGTTGTTGTTTTTATCTTCCACTTATGAGTGAGATAATATGGTATTTGACTTTCTCCCTCTGGTTTATTTCACTTATCATAATACCCTCAAGGCCCATCCATGTTGTCACAAGTGGCTGGATTTCATCGTTTCTTATGGCTGAGTAGTATTCCACTGTGTAGATATACGACCTCTTCTTTACCCATTTGTCCCTTGCTGGGCACATAGGTTGCTTCTAAGTCTTGGCTATTGTGAATAATGCTGCAGTGAATGTAGGTGTGCATGTATCTTTACACATTCATGCTTTTGTGTTCTTTGGATAAATACTCAGCAGTGGAATAGCTGGATTGTATGGTGTTTCTATTAATTTTCTGAGGAATCTCCATACTGTTTTCCATGGTGGCTGCACCAGTTTGCACTCCCACCAGCAGTGTAAGAGAGTTCCCTTCTCTCCACATTCTCTCCAACACTTGTTTCCTGTCTTGTTAATTACAGCCATTCTGATGGGAGCGAGGTGATATTTCATTGTAGTTTTGACTTGTGTTTCCCTGATAGTTAAATGATGTTGAACATTTTTTCATGTGCCTGTTGACCATTTGTATAGATTCTTTGGAGAAATGTTTGTTCAGATCTTTTGCCCATTTTTAAATTGGCTTGTTAGTTTTTTTGTTGTTGAGATGTGAGTTCTTTATATGCTTTGGATATTAACCCCTTATCTGATATATGATTTGCAAATATTTTCTCCCAATTGTTAGGTTGTATTTTTGTTTTGTTGATGGTTTCCTTTGCTGTGCAGAAGATTTTTAGTTTGATATAGTCCTGTTTGTTTATTTTTTCTATTGTTTCCCCTGCCCGGTCAGACATGGTACTTAAAAATATGTTGCTAAGACTGATGTCAAAGAGCCTACTGCCTGTGTTTTCTTCTAGAAGTTTCATGGCTTCAGGTCTTACATTCAACTCTTTAATCCATTTTGAGTTAATTTTTGTGTATGGGGTGTAACATAATGGTCTACTTTCATTCTTTTGCACGTGGCTGTCCAGTTTTCCCAACACCATTTTTTGAAGAGAGTTTCCTTTCTCTGTTGTATGTTCTTGGCTCCCTTATCAAAAATTAGCTGTCCATAGATGTGTGGGTTTATTTCTGGGCTCTTGATTCTGTTCCATTGATCTCTGTGTCTGTTGTTGTACCAGTACCATGATGTCTTCATTACTATAACTTTGTAGTATATTTTGAAGTCAGGGAGTGCGATACCTCCAGCTTTGCACTTTTTTCTCAGGATTCCTTTCGTTATTCAGGGTATTTTGTTGTTCCATACAAATTTTAGGGTTCTTTGTTCTATTTCTATGAAAAATATCATTGGGACTTTGATAGGGATTGCATTGAATCTGTAGGTTGCTTTGGGAAGTAGGGACATTTTAACTATGTTAATTCTTCCAATCCAAGAACACAGAATATCTTTCCATTTCTTTGTGACTTCTTCAATTTCTTTCAACAATGTTTTATAGTTTTCAGTGTACAGGTCTTTCACATATTTGGTTAAGTTTATTCCTAGGTATTTTATTCTCTTTGTTGCAGTTATAAATGGGATTGTATCCTTAATTTTTCTTTCTGCTACTTCATTGTTAGTGTATAAAAATGATTTTTGTATATTGATTTTGTATCCTGCAACTTTACCATATTCTTTTATTATTTCTAAAAGTTTTTGGTGGATTCTTTTGGGTTTTCTATGTATAAAATCATTTCATCTGCAAATAGTGACAGTTTCACTTCTTCCTTTCCAATTTGGATCCATTTTATTTCTTTTTCTTGCCTGATTGCTCTGGCTAGGACTTCCAATACTATGTTAAATAGGAGTGGTGAAAGTGGGCATCCTTGTCTAGTTCCTGTTCTTAGAGGGATAGCTTTCAGTTTTTCACCATTGAAAATGATATTAGCTGTGGGCTTGTTATAAATGGCCTTTATTATGTTGAGGTACTTTCCTTCTATACCCATTTTATTCAGAGTTTTTATTGTAAATGGATGCTGTATCTTGTCAAATGCTTTCTCTGCACCTATTGAGATGATCATGTGATTTTTATTCTTCATTTTGTTAATGTGGTGTATCATGGTGACTGATTTGTGGATGTTGAACCATCCCTGCATCCCTGGAATAAATACTGCTTGATTATGGTGTATGATCTTTTTAATGTATTGTTGTATTCAGTTTGCTAGTATTTTGTTGAGGATTTTTGCATTGGTATTCATCAGGGATATTGGCCTATATGTTCCTTTTTTTGTGTTGTCCTTGTCTAGTTTTGGTGTCAGGGTAATGTTGACTTCGTAGAATGAGTTAGAAAGCGTTCTCTCATCTTCCATTTTTTGGATGAGTTTGAGAAGGATAGGTGTTACGTCTCCTTTGAATGTTTGGTAGAATTCACCAGGGAAACCATCTGGTCCTTGACTTTTTAATTTTGGGTGAGGTTTTTGATTACTCCTTAGTGGTGACTGGTCTATTTAAATTCTCTATTTCTTCTTGATTCAGTTTTGGAAAGTTGTGTGAGTCTAAGAATTTATCCATTTCTTCTAGATTATCCAATTTGTTGTGTACAGCTTTTCATAGTATTCTGTTATAATCTTTTGTATTTCTGAGGTGTCCGTTGTAATTTCTCCTCTTTCACTTCTGATTTTATTCATTTGAGCCCTCTCTCTTTTTTTCTCGGTGAGTCTAGCTAAAGGTTTGCCAATTTTGTTTATCTTTTCAAAGAACCAGTTCTTGAGAAACCTTGTCCTTATCAACTATTTGCTTACCCTGAGAAACAATAGAATAAATGCTTGATATTTTTTATTTATCAGCTTTCAAAATCATGAGTTGATACCTTAATAGTCTGCAAAAATAATCAATGGGTTTTTTTTAAAACATCATTATGAACTAATGGATTGAGAAACATTTGACATGTTACAAATCATTGCACTTGCTAACCTTACTGAAGCTTGGATGTTTGCATCTTTGCACAGTGGGAGCTGATTCAAGTTGGTTCTTTAATACTGTTGGGAGATTCCTTTCTAATATATAAGGTACTCCTCCAGGGTCATCTATTGTATTTCCTGCTGCAGACCTGGAATTCACCAGCTTTCCAAGAATCTCTAGTTATGTTAGTAGAAAACAGAATTTCTCAAGAGACTAATATCTAGGAATTAAGCATGTTTATTGAGGGGCCAGACTGGTGGTGTATTGGTTACGTTTGCCCATTCTGTTTTGTCAGCCCAGGGTTCGCCGGTTTGGATCCTGGGCACAGACCTACTCACCACTCATCAAGCCATACTGAGGCAGCATCCCACACAGACGACCTACAACTCTACAACTATGATATACAACTATGTACTGGGGCTTTGGGGGAGAAAGAGGAAAAAATAAAGAGGAAGATTGGCAACAGATGTTAGTGCAGGGCCAATCTTCCTCAAAAAAAAAAGAGAAAATATTAAAAGACCAAGATGCCATTTAAAAAAGGCGGGGGGAGCAGAGAGGCAGCTGGAACTTGTGCAAATCATGTAAAAACGAACATTAAAATAAAGAGTGCTTATTGCAATTGCATCGGTCATTATTTCTAGATCTTTTTATTGACAGAGCAAAGGAGACTTAAAAAAATAAAATAAAATACATATGAGTTTATCCTAATGACTCCAATTCAAACTCAGGGCTTTAGAATTTTAATTTACTTTCACCAATCCTTCATTTTCTTACTCCCATGTCAAAAATTCTAGTTTTCAATGACACAAATGTAATTACTTTGCTTTAAGCTCCATTACATATAAAATACACATTATAAAACTACCACCAACAATACGATTATCCCAAAACTGTTTATGATTTACTGTTTTCAAAGTTCATTTTGTCCTTCGGGTACATGTCACTACAGATGTACCGTGAAGGTACTGTGTTTTATGATCACTTGGAGTAGCTCCTCTTTCTATAGTAATGCCACCAATTAGATATATGGCTAGGTTTATTTATTTCCTCTTACTTTGAAAATTTATGGATTGATTTTTAAATTTAAATCATATTTTATAATTATGTAAACTATGTACATGGTTTCAAAGTCAAATCTACAGAGTATATTCAAAACAACAGACTACTGAGACATGTGATATGGTTTTTGAGCTGCTTCCTTTCATCAGGGGAATTTGGGGGGCAGTTGCTGGATGCATACTTCTTTGAAATTTCTAGTCTCAGAAAAGACTTACGGGTCACCCACGTAGAACCAGGTCTCGCCTGAGATGAAGGGAGTTGGCTGGCACAGACTATCAAGGGAGAGTCATAACATGAAAACACTTCTGAAGCTGCTCAGATCTATATTGCTTAAAGAACAAGTATGGCTAAGTGTCAAGTAATATTATGAAAAGTTTGGAAATTAAATAAAAATATCATCAGCCACAATATTCTTCTACCTTTGTGATATTTTATGTATCTGTTTTACAGAGTTGCCATTAAGAGATTGCCTATTACTTACTATTCTGTACTTTTATTTGACATTCTATCATAAACATTTTCCATGTTGTAGCATATTTTTCCTATTCCCATTTAGGGGCTGCACACTATTGCGTCTAGTGCATGAATCTTACTTTAATTAACTGCTGCACCACTGAAGAATATTTAGGCAGGTTCCAATTGTTTTCTTGCTATAGTAATCTTACAATGAACACATGTGGTTTTCAAAAATAATCTAAACACTGTCTTCAGCCATGGCAGCAGTGGCAAGTAGCATTTTTGATCACCTGGGTGCATAATACTTTATGAAATCTTGTTCACCAATTAGATGAAATATTTGCCAATTAGGATGCAAGGGAGAGTGAAAACAACAAATATTATTTTTAACTAGCTGCAAAAAGAACAGATGGAATCCCGTAATATCTGAAACATTTGACCTGAAGTTGCCCTCTGTGACCAAATAAGTCTCTCTTCAAGATGCATTTCCCACATATTTCCCTTGCTCCATGGAAAATGCTCTTTCATCATTCTTTCCTCTTGCAAATCATACTATATGATCCTTACTGCCTTACTAAAGCACACCATGCTAGAGAAATACAACTGAATTAATCTTCCTGTAGATGTAGATTTCATTTAGAGTAAATGGAACCTGGCAAACATGCTGCTGAAATCATGAGCCTCAGCACTAAACCCCAAGGGAGCTCTGTGGTCTTATGTAATAATCGCACAACAATCAGGAAGGCTAATAGAGGGGATGAGCTAGGAACGTTTTGGGGATGGAAGTAAGAGCACAATCAGAAGAAAATATGGGCTAATAGGGCTAATTGGATAGAAGCTAAGAGACCCCAAAGGACACTTGGTACAGGAGTTAGAGTGTTGCAGTATTTTTGAGTGATCAGGCCCTGGGATCTTCCTAGGTGGGCATCCTTAATTTCATTTAAGTCAGAGTTCAGCATTTGTGCAAACTTAGGGCTGTTAGGGTGCAGGGCTAAGACTATCTTGGGAGTGGGTTTGGTGAACCACATGCAGAGCTGTGATGGACAATGACTCTCAGAAGATGGGGCAAGATGTCTTCAGAGAGTTAATTTCTGGATAGTTTCAGAGTTGTACGGAATGGGGTGCCATGGTTGGTTGGAGCTTGAACTTTGCAGATCACTAGTGAAGAGAACTTTTGGAGATGGAAGTGAGTGGAGGCAGAGTATTAAATCTTACTTTTTAAACTTGCTAGTCATGTCTATCATTTAAACTCAGAGAGGCATTGTTGGGCTTCTAGGGAGTTATAATGCAAGTCTGTGACATTAATTTTCTTACATTGGGCATTGAACCAGATTAAATAAATAACTATGATTTGAGATGTGGTGAGGCCAATTTTTTCTAAATACTAAGAGTGTGGGTTTTTGAATGCTTTATGCTTCAGAGGCTTAATTCCCGCCAGATTAATTTCTTATAAACCAGAAAAGTTTCTGTATTTTAAACTAGACATTCACATGATTCATAAAGTTATTTTTCACCAAAGACCATTCTGCTGAGACTTAAATGGATAGGACCTTAGTCACAGAAGGCATGAAACATGTCTAATTGTTCCATCATTTTATTGGAATATTATTTCATTTAAAATGTTACCAACTTCATTAAGATATGAAGACCAAGAGAGAAAGGCCAATTCAGCTGAAATAATTAGCTGGAATTTTTCATTTGTTAGATCTTTTGCCAACCTTCATCATTAACCTGGCCTTTAACAACTTGTGCATTCTTACTAATGGTTTGACTCGCATCTTGAACTCTCCAATCTAACTGAAATTCTCCTTTCTTGAGATAACCTGTTAACTGCCTCTTCAACCATCTGAGCTTCAAAGGAAATCTTAGGCAAATAGGGTGATAGTGATGTGGAGATGTGCCAAGAGTTCTGTAAAAGGCCCTCCTTGACTAACTCTGGATACTCAGGAAGCCATTTTATCCTTCAGTGGAACCATCTCTTAAAATCATGTTTTGAAATACATGGGACAGTTGATGAGACAAAGGGTAGAGATTTGGAGTCTTCCCATTTCCTTGACTTTGTGGCAAATACAAAACTTCACTTTTTCCAAGACCATTAAGAAGGACAGTTAAGAGGAAACCTAAGAGTTTATTTAGCATAATGGTTTATAACTCTTTTATCATGACACACAAGACAGATGGTGGCTCATGTGCTGCCTCCTCCTATGGGTTATTTTAAATAGCTTCTCAGGTGTTTTGGATGTGCAACCAAATTGGGAACAACTGGCTGGTGGAAAGAGGATGACACAAGGGTCATAAGTTCTGGGCTCTGGCAACAACAAACTCTATAATCTGGGACCTAAGGTTTAAACCTAACAAACTCAAATTTATATATCTTCATCTATAAGATAAAAGCTTTAGCATAGAAGATTGCTAATGTTTTGTGTTTTTTTCCCCTAAAAATTTCTCTGTTCCTCTTGCCTCTAAGATCAATGGTCAGCCTGCCTCTCTGCCTTTGCTGAATTATGTCAATGGCTAACTGGGCCTGACTGATTATAGAAAAATTTTAGATCATTCAAAATCAAAGTGACAACATATTTGAAAAAATGTTTACTATATACTTTTCAAAATGGCTCTAATGAAAGGTTGGTTAATGTTCTTAAGATACAAACCACTCACTAACCAGTAAAAAAATGGGCTTGGGTCATGAATGAACAATTTATAAAGAAATAACAATGGGTGATAACATTTGTAAAGAAGTCTAAGCCTATTAAGAGTAAAATAAACATAAGTTGAAATAATAATAGCATAGCTTTGTGTGTTGGGTTTCATTACTTTAGTCAAAGTGAAAGAACGAAGATGCCCAGTGGTAGTGACGTGGTGAAGTTTTGCATTGCAGGGGTGGTGTTAATTGGCACAACTGTACTGAAGAAAGATTCAATGGCATAGACTTAAATTCTTAAAAATATGCTTCCCTACTGGACCAGCATTTCTAGGCATTAGAGTAAGAAAATAATTAATCAAGTATTCAAAGCTATTTATACAAGGATGTTCATAGTAGTTTTTTTTCAATATTCAAAATCTAAAAACTTCAATGGCTACTGATTCATAAATTTTGGAATATCCTTTCATAAGACTATGATATAGCTACAAAAAACGATGTATATGTATGCTTATCTATATAGATGTTTGTATACAGCATTAAGTAAAAAAAATGCCATAAACCATATATATGTACATCTATACATATACACACAACTGCATAACTTGGTAAAATAAACATTTTAGCAATAGGTCTCCCTGAAATGATGCTATTTTTCTCTTTTATTGTCTACATTTTATAATTTGGTTCTACAATTTAAAAATAAATTATTAATTTTTTAAAATTTAAAATTGCTCTAATATAAACAAACGTATAGGAAAGTGCACTATTTCAAAATGTGCTGGTGATCTCTTAAGGGTTTATTTTGAACTCTTTGAAAGCCTCAGGAGGACAATTGGAACTACTGACTGAGGCAGAGTTTTTTATTCTGTCCAGTTCAGGTCAATGCTAATAAACATAAAATAATTCCAAAGTTAAAAGGCAAGCAGAGTCTGACTTGGAAAGATCAGTTCATTAAATGAAAGCCTAGTAACTATTCATTCTATTGCCCCCTCATCCAATTTCATTTTAATTTGATCATTTAAAATTAATCAGATGACAAATATATTATTATAAAAAAAGCTGTTATTAGGAATCTTCCTGTCTCAAGTTTGGTTTAAACCCCAAGAGAATAGCTGCCAATGATGTCCATGTAGCCAAAGAGAGGCATGTGGTGCCAGATCATCAAAGCAGGACTTGCTAATAGGTGGCCAAGGATCAGTTTTGTAACCCTCAGGTGACCAACCACCTCTGGTCTATAAAAAAGATTTGAGAGGTCAAGAGAATTTGCTGTAGATTAGAAGAGAGTTTTAGGAAAGATTTGTCAGACTACTGTGTGCTTCCTCTACCATGTCCCTATCCCTCCTACCATGGAGGAGTGGTGGAGGAGCTTTCCCCTAATTTCAAGTCTCAGGAGAGAGGCTAAAATGGGACTATTTGAAAGCTTGAGTTGTATCCCCTAGAGCTTGGATGCTGGTGCATTGGTGCCCAGTTGACGCTTGAAAGATAGCAAAGCTAGAGATTGTGGCTGGCTAGTTGTTCTCATACAGAACAAAGGTTTTCTGCAATGAAAACTGCTTGAATGTCCAGAGTTTATCAGGACACAGTTTATGGTTTCCAGTGATCAAAGGTAGGCTGATTAAGGGAGAGGGACAAAGAGAAGGTATATAGGGAGAGAGAGAGAGAGAAAGAGCGAGAGGGAGGAAGGGGAGGAGGAAGGAAGTGAGAGAGGGAGACATTAATTCTGGAATTATCTTAGAAGGGGTGAGAAAACCTCAATAGAAAGAGGGAGATGTTAAATGACTAGTGCTGAGGGAGGAATGAAGAGCCAGAAGAGGTGCATTTGCCAGTAAGGAGAGAATTGCAAAAAAGGTGGTGGGATTTTTCACAAACCCACACACGTGCCCCCACTGAGAGTTAACTTTAAAAATTTGCCATGCTCAAAGATAATATCACACATTGAAAGGCAATATGTCCCCACTGCCTCATCACATTCCCCCTGTCCTGCCCCTGACCTCTGTCCCAGGTAAGCCTGTGAATAGGGAGCAGTTGAACTGGGGAAAATGAGCAAGTCTCTCCTCAGACTCTCCTTTTCCATGCTTGTGGCTGGTCTGAGCTAGAGGAGGGGAGATGGTTTCACTTTAAAACAAGTTGGAAGTTTTGATTACTTCAACTGTTACTGAATTGAGAGTACTCTTTGGGAATAAAGGGACTGGAGGACTTTTTGTCATCTGAGAATGACCAGAAAACTCATGGGCCTGCCTGGGTGTCCATACAGTGTCAGGAAAAAGACTAACGACACTTTGCCATGTTTTTTTCCTCCCTATATCTCTCCTCTATTTGTCTTTTTCATTTAAAATAAATTGTAGACATCAAGACACTTAACCTCTAAATACTTACCATGCATTTCCTAAAAATAAGGACAATTTCTTCCAGGACCACACTACTATTATCAGGACTAAAAACAGTAATTATCAATAATTCCATATCATCTAATATCTAGTACATGTACAAAATTTCCCAAATGTTGTAATAATGTCTTTGTAGATTTTGTTTATTTATTTGACTTCTCTCCAATCTGGCTTTATGCATTTGTGGTTAATATCTCTTTCGGTTCTCTCCATTGCTTTTTGACACTGCATTTTTGAAGAACCTAGGATATTATTTTTGTAGGATGTCTCATAATCTGAATTTGCATGACTGTTTTATTTTGCTACATTTCATCATTTTCCTCTATCCCCTATACAATCGTACACCACATAATGACATTTTGTTCAATGACGTGTCGCATATATGACAGTGGTCCCATAAGATTAGTACCAGATAGTGTAGGTGTGCAGTGAGAGATACCATCTAGGTTTGTGTAACTCTATGATGTTCATACAACAACGAAATCACCTAACAACTCATTTCTCAGAACGTGTCTCTGTCGTTAAGCGAGGCATATCTGTATTTTCTATAAGCTTGAGTAAATTAGCTTCAGGTTAAATATTTCTTCTCTCTCTCTCTGACATAATAGAAAATACATATATCGGGTTCCTGCCCCCTGGCTCCTGAAACAGAGCTCCCAAATCCTGGTAATTTCCTAAGTGATAAGAGTACTAGGCGTATATCTTGTTCTACTATTTGGTCGTTGACACCGTCTCTGACACTAGGCTCCTGAAACTCTTGTAAATTCCTAAGTGATCAGAGCACTAGGGCTTCTAATTAACATCTTTTGTACTAATGAAGAGATTCTGGGTGGACTTCTGTATGCCTCCTGAATGGAGGCTGGTCGCCAGAAAGATCAAGCCGTAATTAAAGCTTGGAATTTTCAGCCCGCCCTCCATTTTCCAGAGATGGGAGAAGGGCTGGAAATGGAGTTAAAAATCAATCATGCCTATGTAAGGAAGACTTCATAAAATTCCAGTAGTAGGGGTTCCAGGTGGGTGAATACATCCCTGTACTAGAAAGGTGATGCACCCCAACTCCACGGGGACAGAAACTCCTGTGCTTGGGACTCTCCCAGACCTCAGCCTACGTATCTCTTCATCTGGATGTTCATCTGCATCATTTATTATATCCTTTAATAAACTAATAAACGTTAAGTAGCCAACTCTAGTGATCTAGTGGTTAAAATTCAGGGCTCTCACCGCTGCAGCCCAGGTTCATTTTCTGGTCAGAGAACTACACCACCATCTGTCAGTTGTCATACTGTGGCAGCTGAGAGTTACTGTGATGCTGAAAGCTGTGCAACTGGTGTTACAAATATCAGCAAGGTCACCCATAGTGGACGTGTTTCAGTGGAGCTTACAGACTAAAACAGACTAGGAAGGACCTGGCCACCCACTTCCAAAAACATTGGCCATGATAATCACGAAAGCCATGAAATTGGCTACAAAGAGCAGTGGAGCATTGTTTGATATAGTGCTGGAAGATGAGAGGACGGCACAAAAGCATTGGGCAGCATTCTTTGCTGTACTCAGGGTTGCTAGGAGTCAGAATCGACTTGACAGCACTAACAACCAAAATGTAAGTAAGTGTTTCCCTGGGTTCTGTGAGCTGCTCTGGAAAACCAATCGAACTTGAGGAGGGGGTCATGAGAACCTCCGATTTATAGCAAAATCAGACAGAAGTTGTGGGTAACCTGGTGACCCACTGTTTGCGATTGGTGTCTGAAGTGGAGTGGGAACAGTTAGGTGGGGCTGACCCCTTAACCTGTGGGATCTGACACTATCTCCAGGTAGATAGTGTCAGAATTGAGTTCAGTTGTAGAACACCTAGCTGACGTCAGTTAATTGCTTGTTGGTGTGGGGGAAAAAAACCACATATTTGGTGACCAGAAGTGTTACAAGTGAAGTATTCTGTGCAAGTAGTAAAGGAGATGCATAGAAAAGAACTGGGTTTTTCCCTGCACAGGAGGTAGAGTGAACTAGGTTTTCATTACACACACTCTCTTTTGCAAGAATAGTTTATAGGTGATGCTGTGTATTTCTTGATATGTCACATCAGATTATCCTACTATTAGAGATTCTGAATTTAATCACTTGGCTGACATGGTGACTGCTCCATTGTGATCTTCCACTTTTCCCTTTGTAATTAGTAAGAAATCTGCGAATCCTCCCTCCCCAACCACTTCTCAACTAACAGTTTTAGCGTTCATTAGTGATACACTTTTTAATCAATTAAAATATTATGGGCTTGCAAAGTGGTGATTTTATAAACATATTTTTCCTACTATGTTTATTACCTGTTTTTTTTTTTTTTTTCTGTAAAAAAACCCTCCCTTTTTATTCTCTTTCTTTTGTTTGAGCATCACCATGGACTTAGACATTTTAATTTACATTAACGGGTTACAATTAATTACTGTCATGATTATTTTTACTGTTATATTTATTCCAAATTTGACAGTGGACGCTCCTTCAAGTTGGCCTCTTTATCCTTTCTTGACGTGGCTCTAATAGATACTTCATCACTTCCTTGTGCCGGGATTCGCTAGTACCCTCCAAAACTCAGACCTGAGATCAGCCATTTCTCTAAATAGCTCTGGTTCTTTTCCATGGGAAATGGCAATTAGAGAGCAACATCTATGTGCGAGGTATGCTCATTGCTACTCAGATGTCATTGCTTCTGGGCCTTTTTAGTGGACAGAAACAAAAGATCTATTGAAAAAGAAATTAAGTACTTTGCATTGACATTTCCATTACAAATTTAACATTATAAATTTGATTTATTTTATTTTTTTTCTTTTATTACACTGAAAATCTTGGCTCTTAAGTTTTTTGGTGGATTTTAATTTATATTAATGGATTATAATTTGCTTTATCCTAATTTTTTGTGTGCGTATATGGGTGTGTGTGTGTGCATGTATATATTTTTATTTAATATACTGAGTGAAATTTAGATACAACTTCTTGTCAGATACACTTTGCAGGCAACTCTAAAAAGATATCCCAATAAGAAAATACAGAAGTAATACTGTGTTGAACAGTTATTTGAAGCAATTCTTAAACCTGCCTGGTTTTGTTATCAATTAAATTCATTTGTTTCCATCTGTCTTAAATTTTAGCATTGGCTATTTTTTTCTTTTTGATATGATTTTATTTTTCAGATATACGAAACCTTTACAAGGTTCAAAAGTTAAAACATTATAAAAAGGATATTCAGAGAAAGTTCACCTTAATCCCTGTCCTTCTCACCTCATTGCCCACACCCACAGGGAGCCATTTTATTC
This sequence comes from Tapirus indicus, assembly GCA_031878705.1. NCBI lineage: Eukaryota > Metazoa > Chordata > Mammalia > Perissodactyla > Tapiridae > Tapirus > Tapirus indicus. The sequence goes on along the minus strand of CM062926.1, from coordinate 49,138,858 downwards.
ACTTTCTTATTTGTCCATCCCTATTATCCCATCATGAATTGGTCACTGTGGCAGAGGATTTATGTGCCCAAACATATTGGCCACAGAGTGATGGAGCCATGAATCAAACCAAGGCAGTCTGTCTGCAGAGGTAAAGCACTGAGCTCCCTTGCACAGGCCCTGGTAAAGTAACATTGTGGGGAAAAACAGGCTTTGGAATTAGCAGATTCTGTCATTTAACTATCTGTGTGACTTTGGGCAAGTTCCTTAACTTCTCTGAGCTTCATTTTTCCTTGTTATGAATTAGGGATACTAATGCCTGCTTTGCAGAAATGTAATAAGGATTAGAGATAATTTATGCCAAATAATTAGAAGATTGCTAGGCGCATACTAATTAGTCAGTGAATGATACCTATTATTATAACTAGTGAAACCATAATAATGTCAGTTATACAGAAGAGCACTGGACAATTTTACTGTTGAGTTGTCATTGAAGTATGTTGTGACCTGATTACATTTCAATTTTATTTAGTAAGGTTAAAATTTCCTAAGAATTGGTGAACTTGAATTACTGGGCCAAAAACAAAAAAAAAGCAAACAAGACTGGGTTTGGTAATTCATGATTTCAAAAAGGTTAAAAGAATCTCACAGGATTGTACTGACATTGCTTCATTTTTCAAAATAAAGGTTTAATATTTTAGTGGAAAAGAAAGTTCTACTACCACAAGAAGGAATTGGAAACAGTAAGGTGTGGCTAAAGTGAGTCTTGCTTAAATTTTGTGTTAATTTCCTCATTGTTTTCCTGCTCTGTTTTCAACATAAGATATTCTTATGCTCCTTATGTTTTAAAGAATTTTCATCTCGTCTTTAACACAAAGAAGATTGAGCCATGCAGAGGTGGAATTTAATTTGTATAAAATCCTCTTAATAGCATGGTCTAATTAAGATACCCATTAAATTCATGTAATGCTAATTTAATTTGGAGGCAAATGTAATTGAGCACTATTGGATTTCTTTTAACATAAAATTAATGTGGTGGACATAAAATGGATGTGCTAATTGGATATTGTTATCAGAAATATTACTTGAATGAAAATCATAACTAACTGCTATCTTGATTGAAATCGTTGTTTTACGGAATGAGACCTACTGAGCCTACTAGGGTTGCTTAGTAGGTGTCATTTATATGAAACTGTATAAGCAAAATCGTTAGTGACTGTTTTTCTAAAGACAAAGGTCGTTCAACAGTTTTTTTTCCTGACATTGGTAAATGCCTTGGCCCCTGCCTTAGAGTTTGTTATATTGCTGAACTTTATAAAGGTAGATTGAGCACATGGATTTGCATTAAAGCAGCAAATTTCAAACTTTTTGATCTCAAGACTCTTTTACACTCTTAAAAATTATCCAGCACTTCAAAGAGCTTTCACTGATGTGGGTTTACATCCATTGATTCTTATCATATGAGGAATTAAAATTAAAATATTTAATATATTTATTTATTCATTTAAAATATCAACAATAAAATCATTCTATATTAACATAAAGAGCATATTTTTAATAAAACATAAGTATATTTCTCCAAAAATTACTGGAAAGGTGACATTATTTTAAATTTCTACAAACTTCTTTGCAGTCTGGCTTCATAGAAGACATCCAGTTTCTACTATCTTTCTTTATGTTAGATGTGTTGTGATATGTTGCCTTGGTGGAAGGATATGAAGAAAATACAGCCTCACTTAGACATGTAGGTGGAAAAGTGAGAACTGTGTTACTAGCCTTTTCAGATAATTTGTGGATATTCTTCTTTGACTCAATACCCAAACTCTACAAGTGGCAATTTCTTAAAGAGCAGTTGCAATGCAGTATCTGAAATCGTACCAAGGAACTTTTCACTCTCTGTTACACTTTGAATGGGCTCTTTATTCATGCATGATTTTGTAACGTCTTGCATTGGTCATTTGAAAAATATTGGTTCACTGAGTTATGTGGATCTTTCAAATGTTGACAGATTTCATTATAAAATGTAAGAAAATTACACATGTTAATATCACACTGTTCTCATCAAAAAGGTCTGTAAGTACTGGAAAGCTGTCAGTGTCTGGGTGGCAGATACACATTTTCCAGAATTTGAATTCTTACTTAAAAGCTATCGGTTGTTTTCTTTGATGTGACAGAGTCACTAGTTCATTTTTGAGAAAATGTCTGCTACGTACACAAGACTGAATAACTATACCTTTAGTAATTCTTTCAAGTAAAAGTCATGTTAAATTTAAAAAAGGAGCCAGTTAATCTTACAGTTCAAACAATTGTCCAAGCGCCTTTCCTTAAGATAACCACTATACTTCAGTATGCAGCAGAATGGTTGTGTACAAACTTCCCACTTCACAGAGATATTGAAAAAATGTGTAATCAAAGATTGTAAATAAAATTGATGATTTTTACAGCTTCAACAAATATATTTGTAAATACAATTGCCATTTTTCCCCTGCAAGTGAGTAGCTTTGAAAAATATGAGGACTACCATCACAGCATGGCCACTGCCTTGAATCATGCTAAGGCACAAGCAGTTTTACCCACAATTGCTTTTCATCATTAGTACAAATGTCAAGACAATGAAAAGGCAAATAAAGACTTAGAATTATTATGGAGACAGGTTTGACCTTGAGGACCACCAGAAAATGTCTTGGGAATCCCCAGGGGTCTGTGGACCACACTTTGAAAATGCTTAGGTTTGCCTCATTGTTCTTCTATCAGGGCAGAGATGACATTGACAAAGAAAGGTGGGCTTTCTTCTATGATGCCACCCACACAGTGAGACTGTGGGCGGTCCAGAAGCATCAGTCCTTGCCTGTCCCAGGCCCTTTTCCTTCTCTCCACTCCAGCCTCCACACATCAATGGCTACCAAAGAAATAAACAAACAGAACAAGTAAAATTTTTTGCCAGATTATTGGGCGGAGGGGTGGATAAACTGCAATACATTGCAAAAATTTTTAAAACCTTAGAACAAGGGAAGGCTGATGTAAGCGGATATTCAGATGAAGCCCGACAGAGACTGAGCCTCAACTCTCCGGGAGTGGGGCTGCGTACTTTAAGACTTAACATGGGTATTATAAATGTATGCGCCCATCAACTTTGTTTCAAAGAGCTGTCTTGAGAACAGACCGTTGCTAGTGACCATTATTTCCAGTTCCAGTATCTCTGGTGCCCAGGCCAGAACAGTACAGCTGGAGGTTAGTTTGAGAGCGTGTCAAACGGTCCCGCTGCCATTTTAGGGGATGACTCAGTCATTCAAGGCAGAAACAAAGTATTCTGCAAACATCAAAACCTGTACGCCGTTCAGTCTTCATTCCCCTTTTCAAAATACTATTCAAACCACACATCACCTGGAAGGAAATTAGAAATACAGATTACATTCCATGTTCCTTGAGAACCAGGGAGTTAAGACGAACTTTAACAGGGAGATCAAAAACTTTCCTAGCTCCAGATACACACAGTGTACCTCATTAGTTGGTTTTTGATATAAGATTTCTGGGTCAAAAATAGTCCAGAAATAGGACTTCAATTCAAATATTTGGAGTATGAGGAGACTGAAGGTGAACAGAACAATGTGGGAAATTCAAATCATGGTGGAACTTTTGCTATTGCCACGTACTTGGAAAAGTGACTGGAGATAAATATGTTTAATCATAAAAATGGTTCTTTCCACATGAACCATTAGCAAATTAGTGTAGATATTGTACTTGCTTAAGTCCTTGGTTTTTATTATTAATTGTTTGAAAAGTGTTGTTTTCCTTTGACTAATTTGGAAAGGATATTTGCAAAGATGAGTGAAATTCTGATTTCTTGTATTTCAAGACCCTTAAACAACCAAGAAAGCTTTCTTTAAAATTTTTAGCCTTGAATTAAAAGGCTAAACAAATACATAATATTGATAATCATGTTTTTCTCTTGCTTTTTGTCACATAGGTGACAATTACTGGGTGAAAAGAAATTTTTATTTAGAGCAAGCTTCTTATAGTATTGCAGGTTTTGAGAAGATCACTTGATCTGTTACCAGTCCGTACAGGAGTTGGTTAAGCATAATGCAGAACAGGCTGCCAAGGGAACAATCAGGGCCCATCAGCTTATAGAAACTGCATTTAAAATTTTATTTCATAAAACAAGTAAGTAATTGGTTAATTTGCAAAGAATATTTCAAAATAAAAGCCTTTATTTTGTCTTGGGCTCTTCTAAAGATATTGGACAATTTTTTTTCTTTTTTCAAGTTATTGCCTTATCACAGATTGTTCTTACTTGCAAAATAATTGTAAATCCCAAATATTTCTCTTTGGGGAAAAATGAGATTTCAGATGGATTTCTACTGAAATCAGTTAATGTCTGAAATGAAAACATTGCTGAAGGTATTGTGATTCAGTTTTCCTAAGATTCCAAAGTTGTTATGGAGAATCCTGTTTTTCACTTTTTCTAAAGGAATTTTGGAAAGAATGAGACAGAGGAAAAGTGGGACAAGTATGGTGTAGTTATCAGAACATTGGATAGTGTAGAATGAGGCTTAGATTCTGCTGCCATTTCTGTCACTAGCATATTGTGAACTTATGTGGATTTTGAAAAAGTAATAGGCAAATGACTCCCAAATTAGGGATTCTCTGAGGACAGGTGGAGGACTGGAAACAATGTCTGACAGTGATTCAGGTGGACAGTCAATAGGCCTTGGTAAGCTGAGTCTGAAGCTGGTCAGAGAAGGTCATACCCTATTTGGCGCTCTCTGGTGTAACCTCAGAATAATGCCTTCTTTCATTCTAACAGTTTATCTTCCTTGCCTGTTTCATTAGACACCAAGCTATCTGATTTTTTGACCTCTACTCAATTACTTCCTATGACCTAGAAATAGCTTACATCAGCTCTAGTATATGAGGCAATATCTCTGATTCTTCCATACTGTACATAAAGAGAACTAAAGAGGTCACACCCAGCCAAGCCTTAATTCAACAACTCAGCCTCACCTAATGACCATCTCCTTGTGATGGTCATTCTCTGGTCCCTCCTATCTCTATCCTCTTCTGTCTTCACCTTCAGGGAACCCTTTTGCTCCACTGCATCATGGACACCTGCAGTAGCCCCAGCCATGAATGTATTTCTACAGGTCAAACATATAGACAGGAGAGAACTACCTTTGGGAATCCCTTGGCCCCATAGACCAGATTTCTCTTTTCCTCACCTTAACTCTCTTTCTTGGTGTGCCACAGGGAAGGGGAAAGTAGAAAACAATGTATCAAGTCAACTTGATCTTGAAATGAAGGGGAGGGAAGTGCCTTCTGTCCTGATAATACTCCAGAAGAACCAAGCATTGTAACAGCTTCAACTGCAGGATCTGTTTGGCACTTTCTACACTTCTATCAGAGTTTCTTTCATTCTCTGATTTTAATTTTCTGTCTGTCCTGAGGAGGAGAAAGATAGAAGAGGTTAAACATATTGTAAGCACTCACTACATTTTATGTAAGTGAGCTCATTTAATTCTCACAACAATCCTAGACGATAGTTGCTATTATCCCCATTGAATAAGAACAAAATGGTGACTCAGAGAAGGTGAATAAATTTTCCAAAACCTCATTCCTAGTAAGTCTATCTAAATCTAATTCTTTTCTTCTTCTTTCCATATCATACTGTTATCCAGTTATATTCTCTCCATTTCTCAATAATTTTTCAACTCAGATCTTTCTGTTTTTCCCTGATATGTCATTTTGTTCTTGGCGCTGCTTTCCATATTCATGACCAGTAGTGTCCTTCCCAGCTGTGTAAGGCAATGAAGAGATTTTTCTTATGGGATTTCTCAGTAGAGAAGTCATGAATGGCACTGCGCATGGAGCCCACCTCCAAAGAATCCACACTTATGTTAATAGCAGATGAAATGACCTGGTGGATGTTGCTAAAGTGGGCACTACTTAAAAGTATTTCATAAAATATTATTCTACATTTTAAAACAATCTCAAGGTCTTGCTTTTTAACTTGAAGTCAGTGCCACTTAGCTGTTTGATAACGATTCCTGGCCACAGCTAAAGTCTATTTTAAACTGATTAGTGTTCTCTAACAAGGAACTTTATAAAAGTTCTGATAAAAGCCCACGATTGAGGAGTGAGAATAATTCAGTGAAATTAACCATGCAAATGCTCAATGAAGCAAATGATTAAAAGAAGGCATCAACAAAAAATAAAGATTAAAATGGAAAAATTATATTTTGTCTTTTTTGGTATCGCTTATAGGTCATAATTAAATTGTGGTGACTCAAAAAACACAAAACCAACCTCATCACTCATTAGGTGTGGAAAATAATGTGGACATGTTTTCTTCGTTTTAGAGTGATAAAGCAGGTCCTATTTTTTCACTTAAAAAATCAGTCAATGCATCATTCTTTAATATTTGCTTTCTTGATGATCACTAAATGCAGCTACTCTTTTGATTTGAGATCATTTTAAGCTTTTGCCTTGCTGATAACATCAGACAGAGGCCTGCAGCCAGAATGGAAACATTTTTGTAGAGGATAGACAGTGAGGACAATATTTGGGTATGTAAGAAATAATCATATTTATAAATTGAGATTTAATAAAATGCTCTCAGAGTTCTCTTTAGCTTAATTGAGCTTCTTGACCTGCAAGACCTCTTTTTTATTATTATGCAATTGTGGAAGGAAGCTAGTGTAGGTAGCATCATCCCCATTGCATAGGAGTGGAAACTCAAGATCAAAGAAGTTAGGTGACTTTCTCAAGTTCCTCAACTAAAGATTTTGAAAGAACTGAGATTTGAATCCAGATGGGTTGACTTAAAAGCCCAAATTCTTTTACCTAGACTACAATGCTTCCCATGAATTGAATTAAATGAAACAAAATTGAACCAAGAAATAAGTAGGATTATATTTTCAAACATATCTTTTTTACATCATTAAACAGCTACTAGGTACCAACATTGCTCCCGGCAGGCACTGTGCAGACAGGGGAATAAGACAATACACATGCCCTCTGGCTGTAGGTATGTCAGCGCTATGGGAACCACAGTAAAATAACTAGCTGTCAGGAGAGCAGCAGGAACAAATCACCAGGGGAGCAGAGTGAGCAAATGAAAACCTCACCTTCAGGAATTCCACCCAGCCCAGGAAAAAACCCTCCCTCACTTCCAATATGTTTCTTAACCAAACATCTGCTTAACACGGATTGAAATCATCACTGCTTTGTTGTAGATACCAATGTTTGTCTGAGTGAAGCTGGAAACAGAGCCCAGACCTCCTGAGTCCAAGCAGAGGATCTGTTGGATCATTCATGGAAATAATCGCAATGAGCTAAACATGTTTTCATATTTCCTTTATTTCTATCTCATTTCCAGGGCCGTCATTAGGCCCATTGGTCACTGGTAGCCTCACAAAGGACTTTATACTTGTTCCTGCATAAGCAATGAGTCTGTGAAGACAGAAGCTCTAGGATGAACCCAAAACCTTTCAGTCAACCACATTCATCTTTCAAGACATCAAACTGCTTCTAGGACACATAAAACTCATGGAAGGTGAGACCCACTCTTTCTTCCCTGTGCTCCTGTGGTGTCCCAGGCAGCCTGCTATTCTAACAGTTTCACTCTTCACTTCCTAGTCACCTTCATGAAGGGTCTTCCAAACTTCTTGATAGTAGTGTTGACCTTAAACAAATAGACGGCCAGTTATTTCTCTAGCAAAAATGGGTTTATTTGGGATCAGTAAAGGATTGAAATTTGAAGATGGCAATCATGGCAAGCCATGTGCAAGTCCTCCAGCAGCAAGGGAGGAGGAACTGTTTTATAGAAGGGAAGAGAAAGTTGGGAGGGCTATTGTAAACAAAGAGTTCCAGGTGTAGTGGCCTTTCCTTGGCTGAGTTATGACAGTGTCTCGTTGGCTGAGCTTCTGTGGTCAAGAAGAGGAAGTCTTTCTTCTTCCTGTTGAGCTCTGCTATTGAAGTGGGGTGTGAGAGCTCCCCATTTTGAGCCCCCAACTCCAATTTAATGAAATTTCTGCTTATTAATTTGACTGTAGCCAGGGGCGAGAGGGCACTCTAGGAGGCAAGCTGACACAGTCCCCAATTGCTAAATGCCTTTATCCTCTCTCCCATAAGGCAGTGTCACCCGGTAGAACAAATGGGTCAGTAGAGTTGCACACAGAGTTTATTCACTCTGGTATTAACTCTGCTAGCGTAAGACAGGGCAGGCTGCTACCATTCCTAAGCATCTCTCGAGCATACAGGATTCTGACAAGCTTTTCATATATGATCTAAGGTCTAGCCCATGTGAACTTATACTTTATCTTCTGCCTAAGCCTTCCAAAGCTCCATCACAAGTCCTCCTCTAGGTGAAGTTCACCAGACCATACATCATTCCTTCCCTGACTACTGTTTCTTTCATTTGCCTGAGACTTTTCTCAGATAATATTGTTAGTTTGAGGAGGGGTCATTGTAGTCAGGGCAATCATGGTGGTTTCTCTACTGCTGAGTAATAGGCAGATCCTCTGTTTTCTTAGTTAAATTCCATCTGGGTTCTGGTTTAGTTCTCTTTTTTTTGAAAGATTCATACTATTTGCCCTTTTTCTCACTATCTTGCTTATATCTTACTTGCCAAAGCCAGTTTTCCTAAACTTACTCATTTAATATATTCTACTTACACTAAACACAGAATTTTTCTCAGTATACATAACCACATAATCATGACTAAACATACATATAAATATATGCAGATTTGGCACCAGTTATGTGTCCTTCTAAATATCTCATATCTTTATAAAAGAGCCTCCTCTTCCTGATTGTTAAACCTCATAACTTGGAATCTCAAGTTCCCTGAAGTGGAGCTGGTGGTTAATTCTCATTGCTGATGGGTCTAAGTCAGTGAATCACTATTTCCTTGGTCATATTAGAGTCTCTGGGCACAGGGCTCTGAAATCAGTATTTCCAAAAAGCTATACAGGTGATTTTAATGTGAAGCTGAAGTCACAGTGTCAGCCTTGGAAAGGGTGGTTGATTTGACTCAAAGAACGCTGGACTCAAAAAATTGCTTATCTTCTTCATTCCTTCAGTCAATATTTATTGGCCACAATTATTCAATAAGCCACTTAAATTAAATGCCCTGCCTAATGTGGAGTGACAACGGTAGCTCAGGAAGTAGAGGACATGCTACTAACTTCCATCATTTCAGAAATTCCTGATCGAGTGGATGGAAAAACAGAGCAACTTTAGTTGCCATTTTACTAATTCTCTAAGTATAGGCATACAAAAATACAAAGCTCCCCTCCCACCTTCTATTTTTTTCTTGGTGAAATCCAGTCATCATGAGTGCAAATTAAGGCCCTAATATATGCTGGACAAACTCTTGGGGTAAAGTAGTAATAATGAGAGACAGACCCTACCTTGCCAAATTAAGGCATTTAGCAAGCATCATAAGTGTGATGAGTGACGTGAAGGAGAAGTCCAGGGCACTCACCTCATCTAACAGATGTACTAACCTGGTTTTGAAGGTGCCAGAGTATATTCTTCTTTTCTTCCAAGTGAAGTATTCCAAAATGCTTTTGGTTAAAACCCCCTTGAAAATCCCAGAGCTATTTATTGTTCCCCGTATGGTATACTTTTATTTGCTATCCATCTATTATTTTCACAGTTAAATTAGGTGTCCTGAGTTAGGCCCTAAGAAAAATGAACTGGCCTAACTCATAGGCCAAGACAGGTGAAGATGATTTGAGGTGGCAGGACATGGATTTTTAAGGAATTTTTCATGGAAATCTATTTCTTGGGATTTCCCTCCATCAGTGGTTCGCACGCCGTTGTAGCGCGAGAACTGCCAGCATATCATACCTCTCTTATAGGATGAATAGCATGTTTTGGCTCAACTTTTTCTCTCCATAAAAGCCAATTAGGACGTTTCAAGGTTAGTTCCAAGGTCGTCTTGGGCATTTTGGACATACTGTTATAATCTTTTGTATCTGAGTTCTGTGTCCTCACCAGTCTATGGCACAAGGAACAGAAGGCTCTACCCTGCATGTGTGCCGAGCAGAGCCTGGGTGACCCTCTCTGTTTACATGCTGGTCTTCCCACCAGACTGAAGTTCACTAGGGTGGACTCTTAAGATGGAAATTCTTTTGTTTCTAGAGCCCCAACTATTTCTAGCTTTTATGACATCTGTGGTATAAATCAAAGTATCTTCTTACTTCCAAAGGCAGGCCTTCTCAGAAAAGCTGAATAAGAAATTAAAGGAGGATAAGAAGCACTAGTTTTGCATCCATTCAGAGCCCTGTGTGAGCAGTGGAGTGTCAAGCCAGCCCTTAGTGGCACAGGACCCTCCAGTCGTACCAGGTGTGTTTCCCATCCTCCCTTCCTTTTGCATATGGATAGACAAATTGAATGGAGAAAACATTTAACTAAAACGAGGATCTAGAACAGAAGAGGAGGTCAAAATGGCAGGCGTATATAAATGAGGAGAAACATTTCACCTACATTTCCTGAGTGGTGAGGTGCCTAAAGGCAGGTATGAGTCTTGGGGCATGTTTGTTCCTGCTTTCTCTCTATCTCTGCTAGCCATCTCCCTACTCCTGTAACTCAGAAGAGCTCCGCAAGAACAAATTAATCTAGTGAATTCTGCCCTAGACATGCATCCATACTACCTCTCCCTAAGCTCCCTTCCAAAAGAGATAAATGAACAAGAAGGAGACAGCACTAAACATTATTTATTTCCAATTAAAGCCCATGTGTGTTATTTTCCAGCATGCTTTGGGTGAACTCCCTTTCAGGATTCTAAGTCTGAACCTCTGAATGAGTCTAGATGGGTCCCCGAGGGAGTTTTCTTTTATTATATGAAACTAAACTCTGACTCCCTGAAGACTGATGGCCCGCAGTTTGTGTGTGTGTGTGTGTGTGTGTGTGTGTGTGTGAGAGAGAGAGAGAGAGAGAGAGAGAGAGAAACTGTGTATGTGTTTGTGGGTGTGGTTATTGTTGGTTTTCCACTGGTAGAAAATTTTGAAAAATTAATTGAATGTTAGTGGTAAAAGGGACTGTAGAAATTTTGATTCCAGTGTTTGTTAAATTCGTTTGACAGAGGACCCTTACCTAACATTGAATCTTATAGGCATATTACATATGTAAAATAGATGCCATCTGAGCTGATTGAAGGGAAAGGTAAGGCCTGGTTTCTTGGTCTTTCTCTTCAACCCATTCCCCTACGTTCCACCAAGAGGTTCTTAAAGCTTCTCCCTGGAATCGTATCACTACCAAGAAAGACATTTTAAACACCATAGACTCAGTGAATTTTACTGAGGAGGAAACTGAGATTCAAAGCAGAGGAGGGCCTTGCCTCAGGTCCCACAGCCAGTTAGTTGCAGTTCACACACCAGACTTGAAGTTCAGTTCACTTTCTGCTACACTCCCTTGCTTGCCATAACATCATCTTTCAATTAGCTGTGTTCATTGGCGCACAATATATTCAATAGCATCCTGAGGAAAGCAAGCTGAACATATTTCCAAATCAGCAAGAGCAGCTGTGAATAAGAATAAAGTTCATGGGAAGCTTATGGGATGGCTCCAGGTGTCCATCCTTCTACTTTCCCTTTGCTATCACTTTCCCTGTCTCAGGGGGTCCATTTCCAACTGGCTGTCCCTAGGGGTGAGCAGAAATTCAACGTGTTTAATTTAGATTTTTTTCAGGTTCCTTGACTTGCAATCAGCACACCATTGTACCCTTACCTCTCCAGCTGTTCTCCGTGCAAAGCTGAACTAACCAATACTGTGGAAAATGCCAGAGCCAGTTAATGTCAGGGAATTTCCCCCATGGGTTCAACATTCTTAAAGAGACTAATTTAATTGGAGTTGTAAGGCATCAGATAATAATGATATCCTTTGTCTATGTTCTTGGTGGGTTGTACACCTGTAATGAAATTCATAATGGAAAGAAAAATAGTATACTTGGGAAGCAAGTCCATTGAATTTCGGGGTGTAGAGATAAACATGAGGCATCCTGAGTAATGTCTTAACTTTGTTTACCTTCAGAGACCTATGATGAATCTGGTTGTAGGGTATGAACATTAGATTAACAGGGGCAGAGGAAATTCTCAGTGCATCCTAGATTCACACAGTATTTATCCAAGTGCAAGCCCAGTTCATTAGTCATCTGTCCTGGAAAACTGGGATTATAATGTGGGCTGCTAATTTTATTTACTGTATTTAATTTTTTGTCTCCTGGTCTTATTCCTGTTATATTCTGGGTCCTGTCTATTACCTCCTTATTCCTCGTGCTGGGGTTAATTTGCCATGGTATTTCTGTGCATCCTTGGACTATCTTTCTAAGAATGTTTGTATAACAAACATCCTTGGAGGATAGAGGCAGTCTCTCTCTCCAGGGAAGAGGGCAACACAATAATGATAAGGCCTCCCTCAGGGCAAAAATAAGACAAGTCTGCTTGCAGCCTCCTTCATAGATTAGGTGTTTTCTAATCTCAGGTTCCTCAACTGTGGCACAAACCTACTGTGTGTGCAGCATTACCCTGGGCCTGGCTCCAAACGACTCACACCCACTTTCCCCATGGGACTTGAGGGACAAAGGCAACTGATGGGAGCACAAAATTCATGCTGCCTCCTGTGCCCTTAGAAATACACTCCCTGGTCTCTGACCCAGGAGTTTCATATCTTCTTTGAGATTCTATGAAACTCGCAGGCTAACTTGTTAGCTAGCAAGTAGGATAAATCTCAGACTCTTCACAGTTCTTGACACCTGGTTTCTTCTTTCTGGAACCTCAGTCTTAGATCTAGGTTATTAATTTCTTTGCACAGTCTTCATCCCAGCATGCTTCCCCTGTTTCGGGGATTCAGCCCATATTTCTTTATCCCTTCCCACTAACTTACCCTTCTAAGTGTGGCTCCCTCTCTCTGGCCACAATGAAATAGAAAATCCCTTTAGGTATAGGACAGATTATTTCAATTTGTATGCCATTTCTAATTATTTGACAGTGACAGCCTGGAACTTATGACAGAAAGATTCAGAAGTTATGTCTAAGTTAAGGGTGAAAGGACTGCATGATCCATAGGACTAGGAAGGAGAAATGGTCTAGATACTTGAAGTCCAAAACACCTGCATTAGGGCTTCGGTGTCAGGCATACCCAGTGCTAAATGATATGGAGAACTGGTGAATAGAGCTGTACATACACACAACGTGAAGTGACCTATTTTTGCTGATGGTGAAGTCACTGTCCACCCAAATAGATAACTACTCTGGCTATTTATAGAGGATAAATGTGCTGAGTTCTCTACAATGTTTTCTCTGACTCCTCTATAGCCGGACAATTAGGATTCATTTGAGTAATTTTAAGGGTGGAAAACCACAATTAGCAAAGGCATTAGTGTTTTAAAGCCACTGTTAATTTAACAGGTTTATAGAATGAACCGTTAATTTGTGAGGTTTTCAAATGGTGTCATCTCTACCTATTTTTTCAACTGGTTTATCTCCTGAACATTTGGCCTGTTCTTTAATGAAAACTTTGTCACTTATTATTAATCTCTTTTTTGCTTTGACTGCTAGGAAGCTCAGGAGCATGTTTCTCTATTAAGCAGTAATGGTTCTCAAACTTTGCTACATATTGGAAACCAGAGGAGCTTTAAAAATACTGGTGCTTGGGTTTCACCCTCACAGATTCTCCCTTAATTGGTAACGTAATGGATCCTGAGATTTTTATAAAAGATCAACATATGATTATAATATGCAGCAATAATTTGAAATAAACTATTTTGCAGGATTTCCATTTAGCTTTTTAACTATGTAGAATTCAGTTTGGGAATGGTATGTAGTAGGGATCTAAATATTATTTCCCCAAATAGCCATTTTTTCTAACATTAGTTATGAAATCTTTTTTTTTTTTTGACTAATTTTGTTTTCCTCACTGATTTTTAAATGATATCCTTACAAATATAAATTCCATATATCTGATACTGCTTCTGGACTCAATATACTATTGCATTTGTTCATTTGACTATCCCTTAACAGATATTACACTATGTAAATTACTACAGATTTATAGGGTGTTAAAATAGCTAGGAGGGCAAGTTCTGCCTTACTGTGCTATGTTTTAAAAAATGTTCTTGGCCACGTTATACATTTTATCTTTCAGAAAAATTTTAGATAAGTTCATCAAGTTCCCCAGTCTAGTGTTTGGACCATCTTGAACAAGCGGTCAAGGAAATATGGCATTCTAATTTTCCAACCCGAGTTCCATGCACTTGTTTTGGAGTTCCATCTGACAGCACATAATCTCGGACTCAGGAAGGAGGATTTTGTAGATAGGATGTGGTGTCACAACTGTAGGGTAGGGAAAAAATGGGGATCTCTTACTTCAAATGGCAGAAATTGCTGCAAAGTATTAAAAACCATCCAATACCCACTACAATTTATTCTCTTTTTATGGTCTTTATGGCACTGGGAATCAGCCCAGGATGTGATTCTAAATGATAGCCCCCCAGGAAAGAAGCAATAGTTATAAACAAAGAACATCACACAATCGTCATTGCTTTTCAACACTGCATTACTACGGCTACCCTTAAGTTTGTGTTGTTTCACAAAATTTCCCTACTTTAAACTTTTTACTTATTCAGAGCATCCTATTAGTTTACATGAAAAGAAAGGAATTAGAAATATGGATGAGGAAGAAAGAGGCTTTTATAGTTGGGAGAATCCTATTAAATATAATCAGGATGGGAGTCTCTTAGAATTAAACTGGAATTTCAAGGTCACAGGTCCTATCAATCTGTCATCTGTAAAATCAGCTTCACATCATCCTTACAGATGAGCACACACACCTGCATCCTAGATGACTGCTTCATAGGGATTTTATTTGGGATTCTATTCAAGACGTCATTGCTTTTCCTATCTTAGGGCCTTTGTCCATGCTCTTTTGAGTACCTGGACATTTTTCATTCCTCTTCTTTCCCTTTATCTAGCTAACTGTAACTCATACATTAAATATTTTCCTGGTATTTTGAAGAACTACTTGGATGGGGGCTGGCCCAGTGCTGTAGTGGTTAAGTTCCGGCCCTCGGCTTCGGGGGTCCTGGGTTTGCAGGTTTGAATCCAGATGTGGACAGACACACCACTTGTGAAGCCATGCCGTGGCAGCGTCCCATATAAAGTAGAGGAAGATGGGCACAGATGTTAGCCCAGGGCCGGTCTTCCTCACCAAAAAAAAAAAAGAAAGAAAGAAAGAAAGAAATACTTGGATGGCTGAGAGTGATGTTTAAAGATCCTCCATAGTTTGATTACCACCCATTTATTTTTTTGGTCTGTCTCCTAATAAACCACTCTAGTTGCCTAAATCTCCTCTTCCCTCAAATTTTTTATGCTTGTTCATCTGCATAAATTTCTTCTTCCCACAGAAATCCTTCCACTCAGAAGTAATAGGTTTATTTCCTACTCACTTGTATGCACTTTGCTTGTACTCAGTCACGTTCTGACTAGAATTACAGAGATCTGAAAGTAAATGTCGTGTTTAGGTCTATCAGTATGTTCGAGGTGATTCCTCTAAGTAAATTTTTGTTACTCCAGGGTAAGGACCTGACTTTATTCATTTTTGTACCTTCCCTAGAACTTTCAGTGAATGGCAAGAGATACTCGATGGCAGTGTTTCTCAAATTTTAGCCTTCATCAAAATAACTTGCAGGATTCGTTAAAACACAGCTTGTTGGGCCTATCTCCAGAGTTTCTGGTTCAGAAAGCCTGGGATGGAACGAAAGAATTTGCATTTTTAACAAATTCAGGTGATAGCGATGCTGCCGACTAAGGAATAACTCTTTGAAACCGCCATTCTATGATATTGTTCTCAAATGTGCTTGCACATTAGAATCTTCTGGAAAGAGTTTAAAAAAAAAAAAAAAAAAGACTGTGGCTGGGATCCACCCTAGACAAATTAAATTACGATCTCTGAGGGTGGGGCTCTTTGATGAAAAGGAAAAGTCAACCACAACTACTCAGGTGATTTTAATGTGTAGCTCAGGTTGAACTCCACTGTTCTACACAAGAGCAGGTGAAGAAGTGGAGTCTTGAACAAGAGAGAGTGCTTGCTGGGAGGCCAGCCTAAAGCAAACGTCATAGCTTCATAAGCAAATGTGAGTTAGAGCGTGTGTCTCACTCTCGAATGTGCTTACAGTTAAGATGTAGACGATAAATCTGGAATGTGTCTGCGGTGCTGCTGGCCTAACCAGCTCCCAAGCAATTATAATCCCCGAACAAAACTCTGATTAGCAAAAAGTTCCGTGAAGGCTTGCATGAGGAGATGGGGTCAGGACAAGCGGGGGATGAGAAAGGCAGGTGGATAGATGAGACCAGGAAAGGAAAGCAAGGCTGGAGGACCCACATCCAATAATGCTTCAGGAATTCAAAAGTGGAAAGGAAGAGGAAGTGCTGGGAGATTGCTTGGAAGCCATAGGTTTAAGACTTGAAGTGAATTTGTGAAGAAGCATCTAATATTGACAAGACTGGCCCAGACTAAGTATGTAATTTCTACCTGATTGAGAAGGCAGGCATGCAAATGCAGCTTCCAGAGGTGCATCCTAACAGAGCCCCAGAGAGATTTTATTAAAGCCCATGGGCTTTCTCCATCTTCTTAGTTACCTTAGTTGAGAGGCAAATTCCCATTGCAAAACAACAGGATTTTGCTTTATTCCCAGTAGTTGGCATTAAAATCAGCCTATAGAACGGGTTTGGGGACCAGCTTGATGAGCAGAGATTGTCTAAGCAGCAGGTGCATCAGATTCATTTAACCAGCCACCCTGCCCATATTTCAGCCTTCTTAGTCAGGTTGACTTTTATTTGCAAAACACCTATCTGAAGGTGTACTACAGTGGATGCCTAATTGATGATGCCTGTCAGATTTTATGCTCTATAAATGCCAAATACATTTTCCCCAAGACTGCTCTTCCCTGATCCATTTCTCCAAAGTAAGCATTTGAAAGAAATTTAATTCTTCAGATATTCTAAGCAGGACCCATTTTCTCACAGATTTTAAAGCTCATGTTCAGAGTGAGGAGGAGAATTATATTCTCCAGAGTCAGCCTAAGACCACTGTACCCAGTCATCTCACCTAGAAGAAATGTGTGAGTGCAAGGAGGAAAACTTCTATTTCACCCATCTTCTCTCTCGTTAGAAGAATGTGTGTGTGTGTGTGTGTGTGTGTGTTCTCTACCTGTAGTGGTTTGAATGGTGACAATCCCCCTCCCTGCAAAAGATATTTCCACATCTTAAAACCTGTGAATATGACCTTATTTGGACAAAAGGGTCTTTCCAGATGTAATTTGTTTAAGGATTTTGAGATGAGATCACCCTAGATTATCTGAGTGCACCCTACATCCAATGCTAAATATCCTTGTGAGAGACAGAGGAGGAGAAGACACAGAGGAGAAGGCCGGGTGAAGCTGGGGGCAGGCACTAGAGTGATGCCGTCTCACGTTAGAGAATGCTGGGGTCCCCAGACACTGTGGGAGGCAAGGAACAGAATCTCCCCTAGAGCCTCTAGAGGAAGCTGGCCCTGAGGACACCTTGATTTTGGTCTTCTGCCCTCCAGAATTATGACAAACTAAGTTTCTGTTTTTTAAAAGCCATGCAGTCTGTGGTGATTTGTTATGGCAGCCCTAGAAAACTAATACACTACCCAATAACTTGGGAGGGAGCAGGAATGGAGGGAAGAGGAGAAAAAGAAAACAAGTGTCCAGGCCCTCCTAAAGGTCATTTTGTCTAAACTTTATTTCCACGCATTTGTTGTGTCCTCCAAAGGGGACTTCCACCGACAACAGGTTGTCAATAACCCTTCAACAAAGCGGAGTCTTTATTTACTTCTCTCCTAACCTTGAATCCAAATACAGCTTGTGGGGCCCGAAGCTAAGGGAATTCTCTGTGGGTGGGTCGGTGGGGAGTTGTGTGTTTGTGTGTAAGTTGCAGTCAAAGTCGTCAGGTTAAAACAGACCTCTGTGGACTAAATAAAATGCCTGAGTTTTAAAAGAACATTCTCTCTGGGAATTCCTAGTACACCAGCCCCTCTGGGTAGTGAATACTGTTACTTTTTCTCTCTCAAAACAGGCAGCTAGAAAGATACTGAATCTCCTGGGGAAATCCACAGCCCTCCAGGTCTATTTCCAATAGTCTGGTTGATGTTACCAGTGTTAACACAGCCCCTCCTCACATTGGTGTTCAATCTTGCTGTGGAATTAGTTTTTATCTCTCAAATATTATTTAGGAATTAATGAAAAATAAAAATGATTCAGATCTGGCTCATTTTTTCCTACCCTTACTTATCCCACTGCCATTCGGACAAAGACCTGACACTTCTCTACCTACAAGTAAATTGCACTTGATATGAGATTCTAGATGTTTCTGCTCCCACTTAGGTTTTCAGGCAGGAAAGCGGTCTAACTAGATTGCAGATGAGCTACCTGAGTTTAAATGACTCATCCAATTATATAACATTTGACTCCTATCGTTGTCTAGAATATTCAGTGCTAAGTGTTGGAAAGAAGGAGAATGAGAATGCCATTGAGAATGCTTTGTAATAATTTAAAACTGGAGAGAGAAGAAGAGAGCAGAGTCAAATTCTGTAAAGCAAGGAAAACCTAGCCCATGGAAGCCAGAAACCTGGACTAGAGAGAGGACAGTCAAGAAATCCTGCAGGCTTCAAGTGCTGTAGCAGAGTTTAAAGCAGAGGATATAAACTGGCAACCTCCGGGCCAGATCTGACTTGCATATGTGCTTTTGAAAAATTTAACTAATATTTAAAAATCAGAATATTTTGCATTATAATATGGATTTTTTTTCTCGAAAAGATTTGGATGATCTGGCAGCATTGGGTCTACATCACTGCATTGCCAGGAACTGGGTTACGTCTGCCACTCTCAACTAAGGATGTTGCCTGAGGCCCATCCTGTAACCTACCTGGCTAATCACACTAAAGCCAGATGTAGTTGAAAGATGAAGGACCACATGGACTGCAGTGATTGGATGAGACCTTGAATCATTCATGATTCAAAGCATAATCAATTAAAGAAAGGGATGCTGTGAATTCTATTTTCCAAGAAATGGATGCAGAGTTCTAAAATTAATGTTAATTTTGGTTCCCTTTTTCCCAACTCCCCACTCTCTGGCCAACCTTTAATCACTAACTTGGTGTTAGATCTTAGATATTACTTAATATTCCTGAACCTCTAGTGCCTCATACACAAAATGGGAATAATTATAACACCTACTTTATAGGGTTTTTGTAAACACTGGATAAAACAATGTATGACAAATACATAACGTAATGACTGGGGCCTAGTAGGTACTTAAATAGTAGCTATTACTTTGATTGTTGTTTTTAAAAAAGTGATATTGCTTGTGATTAATGACTTTGGAAATGGAGGGTTCAAACAAAAAACACAATGCTGAGTGACTTAGGCCACCAGTATGGTTGAAAATCATAGGAAAGTTAGTTACTGCTCTATTACACTAGCCCTTGGAAAAAAAAAATGTGTGATGCTTAAAGAAATTGCTTGCTAAACTTCTGTATGGCCTCAGTAAAAATATGTTTCATTTTCACAGCATGAAGGAAGCAGTTAAGGCAAGAAAAGTATGTTTAGAAGTTTGAAGAGTGCAAGTGTCTGATGGGTTGAGAAATGGGATTAACCCTTCTGACTAGCACTCCTTTTTCTGTCAGGATAAATTCTTTAGGAAATAGAGTTATGATGACTCATGGAAGCAAGTAGTGACAGTGTCTTCTTCTTTGTTTTCTATTTATCTTTCTCCTCCACGTCCATGTCATTATTAAAAGTAACTTCTTTCCCTAGTCAATCTGCTTTTTGGTAAGATCATTCTTAAAGTATTCAGTTTACATAATTAAGTATGGTTTTATGGTTACCGTTTACATCCCAAGGTGAGGACCTCCATAGGATCTAATTATTTTTTCCATTGAAAAGATGTTTCAGACAGAAGCTATAGATCAGGACTCGTTACAAAGGCATCTCATTATTTTTAATGAGCAATTCCATTATTTCTGACTCTGCTGAGAGTGGGACATAATTCTGCCAAGGAAAGAAGCTTGTTAAAATTTGGTGGTCAGAAATGTCTGACTTCCGGTCAGATTCTGCAGTACTGATTATTAAGTTTAAAACACAGTCTTATAGGTTAAAGTGGACTTCACAACAGTGTACTGATAGAGAGGGCATTCTTCCTTTGAAAGAATAATTAGATATGTTATGATCCAATGTTATTTGTGTGTCTTTGAAATTCCTCCGAAAATGAGCAATTTTTAGTAAACATTCTCATTGTTTGAATCCATTGAACTAGTCAAAAATTTTCAATTGCAAAACCTTTGTCCAAATCAACTGATAGCTCTAAGATTTTGTCTGGGATCTAAGTAATCCCCATTTTCTTGCTGACCCGTGGGATGGATCTTGTTAAAATTTTGACAGGCAACGAGTTTGTCCAAAATTTTTCTGGAACAAGATCAGTGGAATGGAAAGAAGAAAAGGGAGAGAGATATTTTTAGAGCAGAGGAAACAGTGATTTGCAGAAGACAAGAAGGAAGATGATAAAAAAAGAGGAGAGAAAGGGAAAATAAAGTCCACATAAATTGCTTGTCACTGATATCACGGAAGTAAACCATCCTGTAGCAAATACCTGCAAACTATTGTTCCCATAACCTTCAAAGGGAGAAAGAAGCACCTAAATGTAATTGAACTCCTGTCATGTAGAGTTGTGCTTGGTGATAAAGATAAGACTAAGTGTTCAAAACCAAGTTAAGAGAAAACAAATATGATAAAAAAAGATAAGATCAACTATATAAGCACCACTTGGTTTCAAAATCTTTGTAGTAAAACTTGGGAAACAGGGCTCTGTATATGGGAAGATCATAAACCTGGGATCTGAAGAGCCCATAAACTGGGTATTAGATGGTTCTGCACGTCTCCAAACCTAGAAGATTCACATGTAGGTTCAATTTTCTGGTAATTTGTCACAAGCCCAGGCCTTTTAAGATCAAAAAGATATGTAATAATAAAAAGTTTATTAGAAAATTTGCAATATAACCAATTCTATTTCTATTTCCATGTTCTTCTTTTGCCCCCTCTGGTCAATAACAGATATTTTAAAAGAAATGTATTTTTGTCAGCTTTAAACTCAACCTTGAATAGCCAGAGATAGGCATTTTCCCCCTATTATGTTTTAAATGACAACCTTTCAGTGCACCCTTTCCTAACTAGTCAGAATTTAGCTTAATAACTTAAAATATTACCATATTAGTCATTAGCTGGTATTATTTGAGTTTTATATACTTGTTTAAATAAATCCATCTTGTCAGATCTATACAGTAATTATTTACAATGATTTTTCTTTTCTCTATAATTTAAAATCATGAAGTAAAAATAATTTTGCTCTTTATGCATAGTTAATAATAACCCAACATGAGAAGGCAAGGTATAATTATTCTTCAACATATTTAGTTTTGCCAAATATCACGTTACTAAATTTGACAAAATTTCTTTGTGTATGGTATGTGAGACCAACTCATTAAGCAATGCCTCGATCAGATGTATTAGCCTGTTACAAAGTGATTAAGCTTCTTGGTGTTTTATGAAATTCAAGCACAATTTTATTCATGTATAACCAGCTTTGGTTTCAAATCTCATGTGTTTATTTACTCTGTGAATATTCTTTAAACCTATGTTACATGCAAGACGTTATACTAAATGCTATAAAGTTTATCAAGATGAATTAGGTTTCAACCTCTTCCCTTAAAGGATTTACAGTATGTAGTATGTATATGTATATGTACATATATGACTACACAGCACTCACAAAAAGTGAAAGAGATAAGCAGACTTTTTATAACAGATACAAAGGGAGAAGTTGAGCAGCCATCTCCAAACGTATCCCATAGCTTGTGCTATGTGTACTAAGGAGGCTGAGCACCCAATTCCAATGTGTGGCAGGGAGGTTTTGCCCCTACCACCAAGCAATTCTCACACACAAGCTGGGTGTCCTACAATTCAACTCAATTCTGACACTATCCACCTGGAGATAGGGTCAGATCCTACAGGTTGTGGGCTCAATCCCACAAGCCTGTCCCCTCCACTTCAGATGCCATTGTGAGCTCATGTTATCAACTGTGCTTTTGACCAAATGGCTATAAATCAGAGGTTCCAACGATCCCCTCCTTGCGTTTGATTAATTTGCTACTTCAGCTCAGAGAACTTAGAGAAACATTTTACTTACTAGATTATTGGTTTATTATGAAAGAATGTAACTTGGGAATAGCCAGATGGGGGAGATGCTTAGGGCAAGGTATGGGGAAAGGGCATGGAGCCTCTGTGCCCTCTCAGAGCAGAGTGTGCCACTCTCACCAAATCTCCATATATTTACCAATCTGGAAGCTCCCCAAACTGTCCTTTTTGTTTCTATAGAGGCTTCATTACAGAGGCATAATTGATTATATCACTGGCCGTTGGTGATTGGACTCAATCTCCAGCCCCTCTCTTGTCTCCAGAGGTGGGAGTGGGGGCATGGAATGGGACTAAAAGTTTTAACCCTCTAATCCCATGGTTGGCTCCACTGGCAACCAACCCCCATCCTTAAATGTTTTCCAAAGTCACCTTATTAATATAAACCCAGTTGTGATAGAAAGGAGCTTATTATGAATAACAAGGCACTCATTTCACCTTTATGGCTCTGAAATTATTTCAGAAACTGAGGACAAGAGACCAAATACTATGACAAAAGATGTCCCCATTGCTCTTATCACTCCAAGGGTTTTAGGAGCTCTGTGCCAGAAATGGGGATGAATATGAGATATATATTTCTTATTATAAATCACAATATCACATGTACCCTATGTTGGTACCTGCGATTGAATGGCATCATATCTTCTAGAATGTGTGCAGACACTGATTGGTGTCAGACATCTTTAAATGTCTCTGCCCAGGGAATGTGTGTAGCAGGAGGGTCTCAGAGATGCGGTAAGATAAATAAATACTAGAAAAAACCATGGGTAGTTTAAAATTCCCTAGTAAGTAAAAATTTAAAACACAAAATTCAAAAGTGAATTTTCCAAAGAATTGTAATAAGAGTGATGGGAGGACCCACTCACCAGAGACTATTGCCTGGTCTCTGCCCTGGCCATACATGGCCTGACACATTAGGGATGGTGCCTCATTTCTGACTTTTACGAAATCCCCACACCAAGCTGGGAAATGGGGTTTGGTATCAGACCCAGATATTCTATTTTTATTTTTTCTCCATTGTCCAAATATTTATGATTCAGAAAACAATTGTCCAAGAGTGCATCTACTGTTTCCTGCAGCAGTGCTCCCTTTACAAAAAATAATCTATCTGAGAGCTGTGGTGGGTCGAATTGTGTCCCCAAAAAAGATGTGTTGAAGTCCTAACCTCCAGTACCTCTGAATGTAACCTTAATTAGAAGTAGGGATTTTTCAGATGTAATTAAGTAGAAAAGAGGTTACAATGGATTAGGGGGAGCCCTAAATCCAGTGACCGGTATCCTTATCAGGAGAGGGCAATGTGGAGATACATAGACACATGAACAGAAGGAAGAAGGTCATGTGAAAACAGGGAGAAATTGAAGCGATGCAGCTATAAGCCAAGTACCACCAAGTATTGCTAGCAACCGCCAGAAGCTAGGAAGGAAGCATGCCTTCTGAGAGAGCATGGCCCTACCAACACCTTGATTTCAGACTTTTAGCCTGCAAAACTGTGAGAGAATAAATTTGCATTGTTTTAAGCCACCCAGTTTGTGGTGCTTTGTTCCAGCAGCCTTAGGAAACTCATCAAGGAGCAAAGAAATGGGGAAAAAAATGGGTGGGCTCTATCAGTTTCCTACCTGACCACTATCTCCAATAAATAGACTTTATGTTAAGGGATTTTTGTATCAAATGTGCTTAATATTAACAGCTTCAATGTGTCAGCTGGAGAAAATTACGATACTGTTTTCTAGAAAAATTATGTTCTCTCGTTGACATTTGCTTAGATCTTCTGGGAAGGGAGATCCATGGGAATACCATGCCTTCCAAAAAACTTTGTAACTTATTAGAAAGTGGCTTTGTACTTGCTGAAGAACCTCTCTAGAACTAATCAGCAATATGAGGTTTGTAGGAGGTGAACTTTAATGTCTCCTTCAGCTCTATGATTCAATGACTCAGTAGATGAATAATTTCCTTAAAATAACTCATAAAGAATCTGAGTTATGCAACTGGAATTTACAGTTTACTCACCTGTAAGTAGAAGCTTTCAAATGATTTTAATTAGTTCTTGTTGAATTATGAAACTTATTTTGTCATTGTTAAGTTGTATTTTGTTATAAATGAACTGCAACTCTTACTCGTAGATGATTTTGCTAAGAATAAAGGGAAAAGAAGTAATTTGAATTTCAAATTTCTAGCCCATCAAATATGAAATGAATATTTAAAGATGAACAATAAAATTAGGCTACATTTTTGAAAAATATTTCTGCTTGCTAAAGTCAGAATTATACAGCCATGACCTTTAAAATAAAATACAGAGTTTCAGATAAATGCAGTAGTTGTAGATTATAGTTTCTCGAGAATTCTGCCCAAAGTGATATATGCCCATTTATCTTTCATTTCAAAGAATAACAAGAAAAAAAGACTTTTTTAAGTCAGATGAGTGTTCTGGAATGCTAAAATAATATTGAATGGCTTCCATTCTTCCGTGTTAATGTGGATTTCTCTCAAAGGTTTATAATCTTTGATACCCAATCTTGCTTAACTTGGCATTTGAAAATTCTCCAGTAGATTTGCATCAGAATATGATTAACTACTATGAAGTCTGGAAATAACTTGAGGCTGCTCGTTTTGGCTTTCTCTTGAGATTGCATGCTACGCTGAGTGGTGTATTGGTGGCAGAACCAAGGTAAATGGGGACAGAAACAAGGTAAATGGAGCATAAGGTTCCCATAGCAAATTTGATTTTGCTTGAGATATCATAATACATGTACATAATACACATGACAGTTACTCCACAGACTGGGGCATAGTTGTTAATATCATAAAAGCATCAATGGAAAAGAGTCTGAATTGTGTATTGGGGGGAAATTATCACAGAATTTGTATGATAAGGCAGAGGGGAGGCAGTGTCCTTGGAAGGGTTCAGACAATACAAGTCAACACAAAGCATTTCTCCATCTTAGTCATCTTCTCATATCTCATCCCACTCACATTCATTAGCTAAGTAACTCGGGGCTCCCTATTTCCTTTAAGTGTATATTTTATTCTGCTGCCCTAAATGTAGAGCAGATCAATTTTTGAAGGATGCTACAAAAGTATGAGAGAGATACAAGGGCATTTATAACTCACTATAGACTGTTTGGCATTTGGACGCTCAATAGTGTCTGCATGGTGCTTTACTTGAATGTGCACGGCAGTAAGATTTTGCTAGGTGTGTTCCAACAACACGTTTATCTTCCTCAATGAAACAATGACACAGTAATGAAGATTCCTGCTGCATAATATGCCGGGGGAGGGGCTGTTAACAAAGGAGCTTAATTGTTAAGAGCTTGGGCTCTCTAGAGCCACGCTACCTGGATTTACCCAGCTCTGTCACTTACTAGCTCTATGACTTTGAGCAGTTTACTTAATCTCTCAGTAGATCACATGTCACAAGAAGTAGGATGGGAATAATAAGAGGACCTTCCTCTGAGGACTGAGTTCATACGTGTAAAGCACTTAGAACAGTGCCCTTAACATAACAAGCACTTGATAAATCATAGCTCTTATTATTAATGAGAGTTTAAAGATGGGTAACTGCAGAGGCAGTTTTAGGGAAGGAGCATAAGTGTGCATCATCTGCAAACATCCCAGGGAGAAATTGTAAAAATTCTACAGTTGAATCTTGCAGTTTGAATATTTTAAACTTTGGGCACCGAGTTTGAGATTCTCACTGTGGTTGACCAATCCTGAGTATGATAAATTGAAGTGTGATTCTCCATACTTTTGCACTCACAGCTAGCTCTTTCAGAGCTGATCTGTGGAACTCAGGCAGCACATGGGACTTACATTCTAAACTCTTTTTCTTCCCTCTCACTGAAGAAGCATGTGGGTCGATGTAAAGCTAGCAGAAGGGTCATAACAACTTTGAGAGACTCAAGAGTATAGTTGAGTAGGAAATGGTTATCTCACTGGCAGTATTTGTAGCCCCAGCTACAATCTGGGGGATGGAGAGGAACAGTAGCACAGGCAGATTAATGTTGGTGCAGGTGCTGCAGAGGGAGGTCTGGACCCCCCTGAAATAGCACAGGTCTCCTTTAAATTCATAAGTACCTTATAACACAATGGTTAAGGAAAAAAATTGTATGCTGAAAAGTGTATTTGAATATTGCCACAGTACTTTGCCCTGTTGGATCTAAGAACCAGAGTGGGCCCCAGTAACCAGAGAAACTGGCACAAAGTTAGGAAGGTGGTTGTCCTACTGTGTGAGGTAGAACAACGAGTCTCTCCTTCATGAACCATCTGCCCAATAACCTGGCCAAGTGCAGTCTGTCTACATCCCTGCCCTTCCTTCTTGTCACCTGCACATTATCTCCACCAAAAGGGAAATGAACTAGTTCTTTTCATGCATACTTTCTCCTCCTTATCATTTCTTTGCTTGTGATGTTGCCCATGACTGCTGCAAGAGATAACAGAAGACTCTTCTCTAGACAAAAAGCTCTGTGTCTGTTGCTGCTTCCTTGCTTCTGAGCAGAGGTGGAGGTGACCCATGGCTTCTTCACATCTGTTGAAGAAGGAAGGGCAGCTGTCTTTTGGAATGACAGACTAAACTTGGGTAAGACAGACCTTAAAAAAAAAAAACTTTCCTATCACCTGATTAGAGGAATTAGTTTGAAAGTTGTCTCAATAGTGGGGACACTGACATTCTTACTGTGAGCTGCAATTCCTAGAAACACAAGCCCTGTGATCTTTGGTGATCCCAAGAGGATGCTTGTTCCCATGGAGGAGAATTGGGCAGACTGATGCACTGGAGGAGCGATGTGGCCCAACCACCCTCACTCATTGCAATGACTGTATTGTACTCATACAGGAATATATTTTTAAATTTTGTGGGGCACAGAGTCTAGGGGGGTTATTTTTATTTTAGTAACCTAAGTAGAATAGTAAACTCATGGATCTGGCCAACAGAGACTCTACACATCACTAAGCTTGAACATAATTAGAGATCCTAATATACAGCTGATCAGGTCAGAAGCAGTATTATATTTACAATAAAACTCAGCTTTTGTAAACCTATATGATACTGAATTTTATTTTAAATATAACACTAGTTAGTTGGACTTATATTTTAACTTCAGGATTTACAGTTTTACTCCTCACTGAACACTTCATCACAGTGTAATATCTATCTTACTCATGTTTCTATCTCTAATGCATAGCTGAGTGCTGGATACATTAGGCATCGCCTTTTTTCTTTTTTAATGAGTGGATGAATGAATACGTGGATGTAAAATTACTGTTCTACTTACATAAACATTTCAGTGAGCAGATTAAAAATGTAAAATGGAAAAGCCAAATACATTGTGATTTTCCATTGTATTTTATTTCTAAAGTTGGCATAATTTGGCTGCTAGGAAAAAGAATACGTGAGGGAAGAAAATGTGGCATTATCTTCCTTCAGCAGAGCTGAACAGCTGCTCCTTTCTTTTGACCGTGAAAACGTGAAGATCTAGACCTACCAGTAGGAACCATATGAGGACTGTTTGGCAAAGACTCAGTCTTCCAGGTTTGACTGTAAGAGGAGAATTTAGAACCTGGTCTCTCAGCTGCCCTCAGATATGTTAGAATTAAATAAGTGAGCCTACATGAAACCTCTACAGTTGCATGCATGTGAGAGACTGTGGGAGGGAGACAGAACCAGAGAGAGTCAGAGTTGAAAGCATCTTGCAGTTCCTCTACACGAGTCTTATTTCCCACATGTGAAAACTGGAGCCAGGGAGGGGTAGTTACACAACATACCTACACAACAGAATCCTGTTGCAGCCATTAAAGTAAGAGTGAAGACTGGGCTTCTTCATGGAAAAAGGCATATGATATAGTAAATACAAAGTAAAACACTAAATTTTGTATATGTTTTAATTGTAGTTACATAAAATTATGCTCACGGAAAAGATTACTAGTGATTTTTTTTCTATTTTTAATTATTCCCCTGTTCATTTTTGATACAGGGCCAGATAGCAAATTGTTTCGGCTTTGCAGGCCAAGGAACCACATACTCTGCATTTGTAGCATGAAAGGAGCCATAGACATTATGCACAAGCATGAGTGCGTTCATGGACTGTGCACAATAAGGAATGGCCAGATTTGGTCTAACGGCCACAGTTTGACTACCCATGCTTCATTCTTTTTGTTTGTTTTTTTGTGAGGAAGACCAGCCCTGAGCTAACATCCGTTGCTAATCCTCCTCTTTTTGCTGAGGAATACTGGCCCTGGGCTAACATCTGTGCCCATCTTCCTCTATATTATATGGGATGCCGCCACAGCATGGCTGACAAGCAGTGTGCCGGCGGGCACGCGGGATCCAAACCCGCGAACCCTGGGCTGCCAAAGCGCGACCTAAACCGCTGTGCCACCTGGCTGACCCTCTCATGCTTCATTCTTTCAACATGTTTATTTATTAAACAAATGTTATGTATCAGGCATTGTGTTATAAACTGGAATGAAAGAGTGAATAAAATCTGAATCTTATGTCCAAGTGTATTTACAGTCTAAACTATGGTCATTGCCTTATTTTTAAATTAAAAAGTCATCCGTGAGTTATTTTTCTTTTTGTCTTGAGGACTTTCTAGTTGATATAACCTGAAGGACAGGCTCCTTCTTCCAACATGCCTTACGAACCTAGGGAAGGAGGAAATACAAATGAATAACATCTGCTTTGAGTCTATATGAATAATAATTCCCCACTGGATATGAATTGCCCTCATAATATGGGGTTAATATTATTGCTTAGCTCTGCAAAGGAAAAACAGAACTGAGTGTTTATGTTGAAATTTGTCTTGAAAGACAATGGAGTCACTGAACTACAAAATCCTTGTGATCCTTAACGGAATATTCATGCCTGGCAAATCCCAGTCTGTGTATTATTATTGCTCAAAGAGAGCACAGGGGATATTGAGTAAATGCTGCTGGAGAGGAGATAAGACTTCAGAAAAGAAGAATGCAAACAGAAACGTACATTTTTACAAAGAACTAAATTGTGTAAGCGCTAATAAGAATGCAATCAAAGTTTAATCAGGAGCGCCTTGTAGATGTGGAGTACGTACAAACCTGAAACATTCTGAAGGCTTTGCTAGAGGATGTTCTTTATGCTGGAACTTGGACAAAAATTCTTATCAAATAATGTTGTGATTTTGAAAACATATCCAAAAAGTATACACTGATTATCTTTTGTGTCCATAAGTCAGGGACTTCCTGAGGTTTGAGGGAGAGAAAAATTACTTTTTGCCTAAGAGATGGGCCAGTGGGAATTTAGCAATCCAACTTATAGAATGTTGGTCATGAGCTTCCTTTTCTCCACGTGGAAGTTTTGTTAGCTCTCCCATTCAGATGAGACTAGACAGCAAAGGAAAAAAGAACTTCAAAAATCCTTTCCATACCACATGAAATAATATCTGAAAAATGAACAGTATATTATAGAGATACCTTCACTCAGAGACACAGCTGGTTCTCAAAAGACAGGTGAGTTCAAGGATCCTTCAAAATAAAACCGTTAAATGAATCCTTCAGGGAGAGAGTCAAGCCTGCTGGTCCTATGATGTTTTATAGCACTTTTCTCCTACTTAATGATTTACATTGCGTGTGCCATCTTATATCCTTCTTATCTATTGATAAGTTTATCTTTGGCAAGGGACCCCCTACCCATTCAATGCTCACCACTCTGATATTGTGTTGTTTTCAAGGAGCAGTGGAGAAAATGCAAATCTGGGCTATATTACGAATTCCGACTTTTGTGACCTTGGACTTATTGCTAAACCTCTCTATGCTTAGTTTTCTTTATCTTTAAAAGTGGATAAAAGTAATACCTACTTTATGGGGTTTCTAGATTAACAGAAGAAAAAGCACTTGAAGTATCTGACAGATAGCATCTTTTCACAAACATTAGGAACTATTAATAAGAATACCAATAAAAATATATTTATGGTTTGCGACTAAAATTGAAGCAACAATTCTGTTCTTGTGCATATTCTGAAATTAATTTCCGATCTTTTCCTGAATTAGTGGCAGGCTAATAAGGCATTGGATATTATTAACAATCCCAGAGCTAAAAACTTATACTTTTTAAGAAATTTATTTTGCCATTTAGCATACTATGTCACTAACGATTTTTCAGTTTAGAGGTAGAGTTATTCACACAATATGTGGCCATATCACTTATCAACTGAATAGGGTCATTTGTAAAAGTAAAAAGCATATTAAAATAATTTAATTTTATAAATTTTAGAATATTTATTGATCAATGCATTGGATTTATTGTTTTTGTAGACTATATGATAATTATATTAAAAAACTTCAGAAATAATTTTTTTCTAAAAGTTAAAAGTAGCAAATCTATTTTATTAAAGCAAAAAAAATACTACTTTATATTGATTATTTGGATAGTAAAAATAATAGCATAAACAGTTTAATTGTTCTTGGTATACATTTCCATATTTTAATAAAATTCTTATTTGTATCAATTTCATGCCATATTGCTGTATATCTCTGAAGAATGCATATTCATTTGTAATACGGTCTTATTTTAATTCTTTTCTCAAAAATATTAAATCTTCTTCAAAAATATGTAATCTTTTTCCAAGTTGCATTTTATGTTAATGAATTTGAAATTATTGACACCTTCAATTGACTCTCTGCTGTAGACCATAATATTTTTAATTGAGAAAATATTCTTTTTCCATTTGCTAAAGTCCCTCCTAAGTTTACAGAAAATTCTATTAAATAGAAAATATTCTCAATTCTAATTTTTCATATTAAAATATAAAAATATTTCAACCTAATATTTTTTATTAAGTTTTGTTTTTTATTTGTTTTTGTTTTATCACTCTTCTAGCCTTTTTCAAAAACAAATATCTTTCTAAGACAAGGTTTCCATATTAATAATTATTTTTATTGTTTTCCCAAATATTGACACTTCATAATCATTGGATTTCTCATTTTCATTCCACTCTGATACAGACCATAAATTTAGCCATTTAAAAACGGATTTTCTCTACAAACAATAGATTCTCTCTATCAAAAGATTCTCTCCACATTTCAAAGCATGGTTCAAGAATTTCAGAATTAAGTCTTGTATATTTTCTATACCCTCTATGCTTAATTTATGCAGTGCCTCCCTTGTTTTTATGAGTATAAATTTCAATGCATCCTATTTTCAAGCTTTGTTTTAAATAACTGAAATATGTAATAGGCATCAAAAGGCTAAAGTATTTTTCCATTTGTTGAATGCTTTTATTCAACACCTCCAACTAATTCCAAACAAACTGGAACCAAACTACAGAGGAAAAATTTGTCCCCTCCTGAAATTAGAACTTTGTACCATGGTTGGACATTTAGATTGATTTACAAAGTAGCTTTTGAAAGTGGCAAACCTTTCTAAAATCTGGTTGAATTTTAGAATCCAAGGAGCAAGTGAAATGCCTACTTCCAAGTTAAGGTAAACTTTGCATTCAAATTCTTTAACATGAATTGTGTAGTTGAGTTTTTAACAACCACAGCTTTCCCATTGCTTGGTAAAATACTGCAGGTGGTTTAAGCACAAATGTGAATGATGTGTTTACCATAACCAACTACAAGTAAATTCCTGCTCCATAGGTTTATTAATTTCATAAGAAGATTGTTTCCACCACTTGCAAAATCTCTATTTATATTATTATCTTCAATGCTCAATATATATATATATATTTTTTTTTTGTGAGGAAGACCAGCCCTGAGCTAACATCCATTGCCAATCCTCCTCTTTTTGCTGAGGAATACTGGCCCTGGGCTAACATCTGTGCCCATCTTCCTCTACTTTATATGGGACGCCGCCACGGCATGGCTGACAAGCAGTGCGTCGGCGGGCGCCCGGGATCCGAATCGGCGAACCGCGGGCTGCCAAGCGCGGACGAAACCGCTACGCCACCGGGCGGCCCCCTTCAATGCTCAATATTTTAATGGAAAGCAATAACATTCACAAGAATGTATGATGATTTGCCTTGGACACTGTGATGGTTAATTTTATGTATCAACTTGTCTGGGTTATGGTGCCCAGCTATTTGACCAAACATTATTCTAGATGTTTCTGTGAGGGTGTTTTTATGGATGGGATTAACATTTAAATCAGGGGACTTTAAGTAAAGCAAATTATCCTCCATAATGTGGGGTCTCAGCCAAACAATTGAAGGCCTTAATTGAACAAAGGCTAACCTCTCTGAGTAATAAGGAAATCTGCCAGAAGATTATCTTTAGACTCAAACTACAGCTCTTCTCTGAGTCTCCAGCCTGCCAGCCTACCCTGAGGTTTTGAATTTACCAAACCAACACAATCTTGTAAACCAATTGCTTAAAATAAATCTCTCTCTCTCTCTTTCTCTCTGTCTATACACACACACACACACACACACAGACACACAGACACACAGACACACACACACACACACACACACATATATATATATATATATATATATATATACACACACACACATATCCTCTTGGTTCTGTTTCTGTGAAGAAACTTTAATATAGACGCAATGACAGTTTTAAAGCTCGACTTTGATTTCATGAACTGAAGGGAAAAAAATGGAGGCATTATTGGAATTAACTGACTTTCTATTTGATGAGTCTGACAACACTGATATAAAACTGGACTCTAACTGTTTGCAAAGTTATTCTGATATTCAAGTCAATGAATTAACAGCTATCACTTTACATTTTGTCCTTGTACATGAAAACTTGGAATCAACAGTGAGCAAGATTAATTTAGAAGGCTACGAATTCAATCTAAATAGAAAGTCAAGTTTCATAGAACGTTATATAAACACACCTTCCATTGCTGCATGTATTAAATCTGCGTCTTCAAGCATAGTTGTCTTAGAGTAACCATAACATTTGAAGTCCATGGAGGCACTTTTAAGTAGACTTGTGTTCTCCAGTTTTAATCTGATCAGTGATATTGCTACAATTCCCACGGTGGATGGCGAATATTGACACATATTTTGTGAAAGTTACATCATCAGCTTTCTTGAGAAGCAGAAATCTAATCATTAACTTTTTATTAAACATGTACTTTTTCATCTACTGCTCCTAAAATGGTTTATTTTATAGTTAAAAATAAATGAGTTATAATTTTGCACCATAAAATAATGAAATAACCACTGTAGCGACAGACATCAGACTACTCTATCACTTGCTAAGGCAAGACTTTTTGGCTACTATTTCTCACTCAAATTTCATATAAGCTCTTCCAATATTTCCTACGTTTTCCACTGGCCTTGCTGACCAACATATTGGTGGCTTGGGCTTTTGAGACCATGGAACTGGCCATAAAGTGGATGATACACCAAGTGGGTCAGCAGTGGTAGTGGCACCACATCCTTCTCCCACCTCCACAAGAGACCTAAAGGGTTTGTGAGTGTGCTTTGTCTTATAGGCAAAAGCCCAGCATGTTTTACCTTAAAGGAGTTAAGCTGAAGTTATGTTGCATTTGAAAAGGGTTGGGAAAAGAAATAAAATATTGCTGCTTGTCTTTAAATTTAACCACCAGTTAAAGCAAGAGTTCTGTTCTCTGAACATATGTCTCACGTATACTAAGAAAGATCATGGCAGAAACTCATAGTACAAAGCAGAGAACTCCCAAAACCATACCAGAGAACTCCTAAACCCACACCAGGTTGTTTGAAGAAAATTATTAAAAGTAACATTGTTGAAAAATGAAAATTCTAGGACAAATGCCAAACCAGAAAGATATTGGGACAACAGGCAACTGTTAATTGGGACTGTCCCAGGTAAACCGGGATGCATGATTATCCTATACATGAGTCACCACCAGATCTTCTGAATTATTGACACTCACAAATGATTTATCTGATACACGTGTAAAATATTTGTCACTTTCACCACTTCCAAGTTTATTTATCTCAACTTTCATTTCCATCTTAATTACGCTCTTCATATATGTTCTTAAAATATCCTTTCTGCTTTCATAGTTGTTGGAGATTATGAGAATAAGAATATGAATAAAATACTTCAAAATTAAACCCAAACTCAGAAAACATGAAAAGTAGGCTAAAGTAAAATCTAATGCTTGTTCATGATTCTCACCACTAAAGGTTGGTGTGGGCAGAACTAATGTATTTTGCTGTGCAGCATAGCTTTATTCATATGTGTGAAAGTAAATAAGTTGACAGTTCACTAGAAGGGGAACTTCTTGTTTTAATACTATTGTGTAGATGACACAGAAAATTCAACCCACATTTTACACATAAGAAAGATTGAAAGAATATGACCCATCAGAGAGGTTCTCAATTCCAAATCTGTCTGTGCCCACAAACTGAAAACCAGAACCTTTAATTAGCAGTGAGAATCTTTGCTGACCAATTTTTTCTGTTGAAGGGCCCTTCCACTCTTCTCTGATAGGAGAAATCTTATTGTGTTTCCAGTTTCATGCCTTTCATTAGTTACTCTCTCCCCCGTGTTTTCATCACCCCTTGTACATACAAGTAATGATTCAGTCATCATGTTCTCTTTTAGATACTTGTTGATGTTTCTGTCTTCCATAGGACTTTGTCCAGGACAAGGACATGTCTTAACATTCCCTGTACTGGAACACTCACTTAATGTTATTTAAAGCATAGTAATAGAAGACTGATAATAAATATGTTACTCCTAAAGACGCCTTTGGTATTGTGGTTGGGGAAGATCGTTTTATGTCAATGAAGGAATTACATCTATCTGCGGGAACTTTGAAACTTTCACATTACAGATCATCAGATTCACAGAGTTGGGCTGATGACACTCTAATAATGAATAACAATTTTCGCATAAAAGATTTTATGAAATATTTTCTTCTTTTCTACTTACTACCTACAAAAGAGAACAATTCAGTTCAAGCACTTAAAATGACATATTTAAAATTGTTTAGTAATTTATCATTTAGGCTGCCTTTGAAAAATCAACATTTTTGGTAAGTTAAACTGGCTTTCTCCATAAAAATGGTCTTTTAAAAAATTATGAAGAACACAGTGTGTTTCAGGGAGAAAACATGTTTAAATCATCTACTTTTGTCAACAACAAAAGACTTTTCCTAATCAGAGCCCCCACTTAATGTCTGCAAAATTTAAAAGTGCCTTTAAGCATAAAATCAACACTTGCCAACATACAGATCAGATTGTGTTTCTATTTCAAGGGAAAATTGTGTTTACCCTATTACCTATCATCATAATACCTGTCTGAATTGTTGTTGTAAGTCATTCATCATCTTAGAAGTAAATAATTTTCTTGATGTGCTGTAGGAAAAATACATCAATAAAGAGAATGATGATGGTGTGATTATAGTAATTATCACACGTAACAGGGGTAGTTACTACCATTTAATTCTGTTCTCATTCATTGTAGAGCTAGTAAAAGTCACATTAGAGAGAATATACAAGATGAACTAATGTTAAGGAATGTTTGTTCACGAGAAATGAGAAGAATAAAAGGCTTTGAAGTAGATTTGATTTACGACTTTTTTCTGACTAACCTCTTGGGCAAATTTTAATTACCGATTTTATGGTGCTGAGAGGGATTAAAATAACTTTCAACTGAGAACAGTATTATAAATAGTCATCTAAAAGATGAGAAAGTAAGGAAGACAATAGACTTTAAAAATACTCTATTTTTCCAAGAGTTATAATAATTTGCATTGCTGATTATCATTTTCTTTTATTAGACCCAGGATTAGTCAAAGGCAGAAATCATGTTATTTCTATTTTTTCCCTAATGCCTAACAAAGTGCCTGGTATACGGAAAGCGATCCATGGTGTGCCGGGTCAGACTTATGCTGGTTTGTGAGAGCTGATGGTTAGATTTTCAGTAATTGTAGAAGCTGTTTGGTGTCACTTTAGTAGCTTGAAATCAGTCATTTATACCATAGAAATAGGCATGGAAAGGACTTTTCCCCCAGAGAGCAGGTTATTAAACGTTTATTAGCATACTACCAGAAAGCATTCAATAAATGGTGAGTGAACAAAGAATAGTGAATGGTAAAAAAAATAATAATAACATATTGATAGTCTGAAATAACAAAGAGAAATGTAAACCACTCATGAAATAAACACCCAGCATTAAATAAGATAAAATCTTTGTAATTTGGTGTCAAACAAGCTTCCAGTTCTAATCTGGGCTCTGGCTCTGACTAGTTGTGTGTTCTTATGCAAGGTATTTAGATTCTTTGAGGTTTAAGCCCCTTCGTGTGAGGACACAACGGGAAGTCTGCCTCCTCATCTTGCTGGCACCGTGATCTTCAGCTTCCAGCCTCCAGAACTGTTGCGAACTAATGGCCGACAAAGATTCTCTCTTTAAAGTGGATGATGATGGAAATGAGCACCAGTTATCTTTAGGAACAATCAGTTTAGGGGCTGGGGCAAAGGAGGAATTGCACATTGTTGAAGCAGAGGCAATGTGTCAGGAGGGCGAGTCCAATTAAAGTAACACTGGCAATTTTGAAAATGTCTGTACAGCCTGAAGTTTCCCTTGGGGGCTTTGATATACCACCACGTGTGGTCTTACAGTTAAGTGTGGTTCAGGCCTGTGCATATCAGTGGCCAGCACTTAGTAGCTGTGGAGGAAGAAGCAGAGTCAAAAGATGAAAAGGAGGAAGGTCTGAAACACCTAAGTATATCTGGAAAGCGATCTGCTCCTGGAAGTGGTAGCAAGGTCCCACAGAAAAAAAATAAAACTTGTTGCTGATAAAAATGATATGGGTGAAGATGGTGATGATGATGATTTTGATGAGGAGGAAGCTGAAGAAAAAGCTTCCGTAAAGAAATTTACACGCAACACTCCAACCAAAGATGCACGCAAATCAAACCAGAATGAAAAAGACTCAAAGCCATTAGCACTAAGATCAGAAGGTCAAGAATCTTTCAAAAAACTGAAAAAAAACTCCTAAAACATTGAAAGGACCTAGTTCTGTAGAAGACATTAGAACAAAAATGCAAGCAAATATAGAAACAGGTGGCTCTCTTCCTAAAGTGGAAGCCAAGTTCATCAATTATGTGAAGAATTGCTTGCAGCCGACGGGCCAGGAGCCTATCCAAGATCTCTGGCAGTGGAGGAAGTCTCTTAAAGAAAATATTTTGAATAGTTTGCTAAAATTTTTTGTCATTTCATTTCTGTAACAGCTGATATATGGCTGTCCTTTTTATTGTGCAGAGTGAGAACTTTCTCTACTGTGTCTGATAAATGTTGTCCAGGTTCCAATGCCAAGAATGTGTTGCTCAAAATGCCTCTTTAGTTTTTAGAGATGGAACGCCACCTTTGCTTGGTTTTAAGTATGTGTGGAATGTTATAATAGCACTGACCGTCAGACAGATAGAAATGGTGGGGAGACAAAAATATACATGGGAAATAAACTCAGTATTTTAATAAAGCCAAATAAGTAAATACATAAATTTTTTGATATAAGTAACTTGCTCAATGGTGCACATGTGTGTATCAAAAATGGGGGATAATAATGGTCACCATATAAGAATATAATGGAGATTAAATTTCATGACTGTCTAAAATATATAAGATTGAATCATAGGAAATTGATATTTTTATAGATCAAAAACAGGTCTCAGTTATTTCACATGTCTCAACTTTTATAGTAGGTGTGCAATAAATATTTGAAGGGAGAAAGAAGGAAAGAGAAATAAAGGAGGTTATGGAGGAAAAGGAAAGAATATAGAAGATATTGGAACTTTATTTAACAAAGTTTTTTTTTAATATGTCCATATGCATCCTACCCAATCTTCCAGTTCACCACTACAGTCAGTGATTTACACAACAAAAACTAATGTTCTCTCAATTTGAGTTAAGGCTTTGAAGTCTCTGGAGATGCTTTTTGAACTGTGCAATATGTGTTTCCTGCAATTTAAATGTGTAATGTGTATTACTATATTGTAATCCTTTGACAGTGGTAGTTCATTAAGACTATATTTTTGGGACCAAGGTCAGAACACTTTTTAATCTATTTATGTAGCTAGCTAATTTTAAAAAGCAATACATGTCCTTCATAAAAAAAAAAGATCCTAATCATACTGAAGTTTAAAATAGCTGTGTGTCAAGGACAACACATGTAAATATTAATTACGACATAAATCAGATCACACTGTACATCTGTGCATCTTGCATGATGTGTTTCAAACTAACAAACATGCCATGGACATCTTTCCATTGAACGTAGAGAGATCTATTTCATCTCTTTTATTTTATATAATGTTCCATTGTATGTATGAGTCAAAGTAGACTAAATCAATCTTCTCTCTTTTGGCTTTCTTGAACAATGCAGCAATGAACATTTGTGCGTATATACACCTATGCGTGTACAAATATATCTATGTAGATATTTTGTATATATTTATATACTATATATTTTTTATATTTTATTTATATACACAATGACATATGCAGGCACACATGTACTGTTTCCATACATGGATAAGTATTCATATATGATACTCTCGGAGTTGGAAACGCTAGGCAAATGAGACTTTCCATTTCAAATTTGACCAGGTATAACTAAATTGTTCTCCAAAGAGGTTGTGCTAATTTATATTTTCTCCAAGAGTGTCTTTTATCCATATATTAAAAAACACTTCATAAATTGTCTCTGAAATTTTTGCAATTGGATGTATGAAAAAACTCTTTTTAACTTTAGTTAATTGATTATTAATGAAGTTAATATGTTCATTAACTTCATATTAATGAAGTTAATATGATCATCTCCACATGTATTTGTTGTTTTTAAATTTTTTAATCTATATTTCCTCTTCATATGTTTTGCTCATCTTTCTGTTGGGTTGTAAAGGGTCTGTTATTTTTTTAAATATATTTTTCTATCAATATGTTCCAAATAATGTTCACAATTTTTGTTATTCCTTAATTTTCTCTGTACTGCTTTTTACTATGCTAACGTTTTAAAATTTTATGTAGTGAAGTCTGTCAATATTTTCTTTAAAGATTCATGTAACACATATATAAATCCTCACACTTTTCAATACTATATATATATATATATATATGTTTATATTTAAATCTTTGATCTGTCTAGAATTTATTTTGGTGAAATGAGTGAGCACTGGCTTATATTTATTACCCGATGACTGGAAGCTATCCCAAAGACACTTACTGAATTATCCATTTTTCCCTTGTCTATTTGAAATACTTGTTTTCTCATATTCTAATTGTCAGTGTGTCTTGGGTATATTTAGACTTTCAAAAATTATTTTCCAGTGATTTATTCTAGTCCTGCACCTACATCATCCTGGTATAATTTTGGTTGTTTTATTATTATATCTTTCAATGTAATTTAGGACAAGGCCTCTTCCATTACTCTTTTTTTATTTTTGGTGCAATTTACCTGGCTATTCCTAAAATTTTCTTTTTCTGGATAAATTTTTAAATATCTTGACACATAGCAAACAAACACAGACAGACAGACACACACACACACGGGAATTTTCATTGGGCATACACTAAACTTACTCACTGGTTTAGGTTGAACTGACGTGATACTAAATTGAATCTCTGTATCCAAGAACAATCTCTTTCTCCATTTATTTAAACCTCCCTCTTGCTTTGGCAGAGTTTTGTAACTTTATTCATATGAGTCTTGCATATTTTTAAAAGTTATTTTCAAGATTTTTTTTTTGCTGTTGCTATTGTGAATGGGATATTTTTAAAATTCCATTTCTAACCTGTTATTATTTGTGTAGTATAAAGGTCCTTACCTTTTTGTATATTTATTTTTAACTTTGCCACTGTTTGGAAAATCTTGAGTATTTCTAATACCTTTTTTAGTAGTCTCTTCAGGGTTTTCCATTTTTGCTATTGCTTTTCCGGTATTATGTATTAAATACTGTGTCTTTGTCTAGTCTCATGACATTGGTAAGAAATTCCAGAATAATAGTAGGAAAAGCGGATATCTGTGTCTTAAACCTAACTGTGATGGCAAGGATTTGCCGTCAGATCCGTCTAGGATTTCTTCAGTAGACAGGATATGTATGGACTGGTGGGATGTGTTTGATGCGTGTTGTCAAGGTACAGAATCCGCCAACTCCTAGTCTCTTACATTACTTTTAAAAATTTATTAAGCATTTACTACAAATTTCCATATGCTTTCTTCCCCACTATTTTTAGGGGGTGACAATCACATTTCTAATCAAATTTGGGATATATCCCTGTTGGTTACATTCCACTGTTCTTTTAATATGCTACTAAAATTGATTTGCTCTCTAATTTTTACACAGATATTCATAGGTGAGAAATATTTGGAATTTTCTGTCCTGGTCCTATCTTCTAAGTTTTCC
The DNA here is from genome assembly GCA_031878705.1 of Tapirus indicus. Lineage (NCBI taxonomy): Eukaryota > Metazoa > Chordata > Mammalia > Perissodactyla > Tapiridae > Tapirus > Tapirus indicus. The sequence goes on along the minus strand of CM062926.1, from coordinate 49,098,280 downwards.
TAGTGGTACTATTATAATTTTGTAAGAAAGAATTGGAAATATTTCTCTTAGTTTATATAAGTAGTTCCCAACCCTGGCTGCGCATTAGAATTTTAAAAACCATGAATGCTTAAAAATTACTAAGACCTGGGCCCCACCCTAGATCATTTATGTGTAGGTGAGGGTGTCAGTGATTTCAGTATAATATAGTCTCAAATTTTCTTTTTTTGCTTTGTATTGACCATGCATGCCACCTTGACTCGTTCTTTCTGATTGAGCAGAATAAGGGATGCAGCATTATCAGTAGCCAAACCAGGCATCCTCCATCTTTCTCTGGAACAGAGCAAAGAGAGGTTACTCAAGGAATTGGCCCTTTGGGACTTTTACAAGATGTCTATAACCCTTCTGTAAACAGATAGTTAATGACATTAAACTATTAGGAACTTGAAGAAATAGCAGATTCTGCTCTCTGAATATCTGATTCTGAACCCATTGTTTTCCCAGCTACCTCTTTGTCTGTAGATTTTGTTTTTTTTCTGTGTTGATTTACCAACTCTTCTTTTTCCTAGAGTGAAATTGGTCTTTCATGCTTAGATTCCCCCTTCTCTATGAAAACAAATTTGCTATCCTCCAAGTCTCTTTCGCACTGTTCTTATGTTCTATTTCCCTATTCATACTGCAAACGTCTCTCTGCTGGTTGTGACTGCACCATATTGTCCATTGTGCCTCAGAATTCATCCCTAGAGGGCAACCTTCTTACCCAGTCACTGCTTCTCTGCTCCCAAGTTAAGTTCCAGGCTCTCTACAGATGCCCCTATTTTTCAGATAGTTGTGGAAAAATCAGGCTCTTGGATAAATTTCACAACTTCTCTCATTCTTGCAGAAGCAATATCATCCAGTTAAGGGCTGACTTCAAATTCTCTTGGAAAAATCATAGTCAAATCAACTCACCATTCTTAACATCCATGTTACCTTCGGTCGCTCTGCAAGATATACACCTCTAGGGTCATCCATCCATTTGTGTGTTCACATTTCCACGTGATCTAAACTTCTCCACCAAACTCACATCCTGTTGGTCTCACTCGAAATTTTGTCACTGCTTGCCACTGAGTGTCATGGCAAAAACATAAACAAATAGATTAAATGTAAACAGATGGATTTAATGTAAACAAAAGTCATTACATTCTCAACCACTTCACTGACAATGTGACTTTTTCCTCTGCCTGACTCATTTTCTCTGTGCTTTCTCACACTGACTTCTTATTTCTCCATCCTATTTCCTTCTGTGTAAGGATTTGTCTCAGATGATGAGTGATGTTGAGTATTTTTTTCATGTACCTGTTGGCCATTTGCATGTAAACATACATTTGTATGTATGTATCTTCTTTGGAAAAATGTCTATTCAGGTCCTCTGTCCATTTTAAAAATCTGATTATTGGTCCTTTTCATATTAACTTTATGAGTTCCTTATATATTTTTAATCTTAACCCCTTATCTGATACATGGTTGCAAATATTTTCTTCCATTCTGTAGGTTGTCTCTTCATTTTGTTGATTGTTTCTTTTCCTGTGCAGAGCTTTTTAGTTTTATGTAGTTCCACTTGTTTATTTTTGCTTTTTTTGTTTGTACTTTTGGGGTCATATCCAAAAAGCTGTTGTGAAAACCAATATCAAGGGGATTTTCTCTACTTTTTTTCCAGGAGTTGTAATATCTCAAGTTTTGCATTTAAGTCTTTAATTCATTTCAAGTTAATTCTTGTGAGTAATATAAGATAGCAGTCCAATTTCGTTCTTTTGCATGTGGATATCTAGTTTTCCCAACACCATTTATTGAAAAGACTTTTCTTTACCCATTGAGTATTCTTGGCTCTCTTGTCAAATATTGGTTGACTGTATGTGTGTGGCTATACTTCTGGACTCTTGATTTTGTTCCGTTTGTCTATGTGTCTATTTTTATGCTAATATCATACTGTTTTGATTACTATGGTTTTGATGTATTTTGAAACCAGGAATTGTGATGCCTCCAGCTTTATTCTTCTTTCTTAGGATTGCTTTGGCTCCTCAGGATCTTTTGTGGTTCCATACAAATTTTAGGATTTTTTTTTTCTGTGAAAAATGCCACTGGAGTTTTAATAGGGATTGCAATGAATCTGTAGATCACTTCTGGTTGTATGTACAATATAAAAATTTTAATTCTTCCAGTTCATGGACACTAGATTGCTCTTCATTTATTTGTGTCTTCTTCCATTTCTTTCATCAATGTCTTATAGTTTTGATGCACAGATCTTTAATCTCTTTGGTTAAATTTATTCATAAGTATTTTATTACTTTTTATTCTGTTGTATTTGTTCTTTATCTCTCTTTTAGATAGTTTGTTGTTAGTGTATAGAAATGCAACTGATTTTTCATAATGGTTTTATATCTTGCAAATTCATTTATTGTTCTAACATTTTTTGGTGATATCTTTAGGGTTATATTTACATAAGATAGTATCATTTGCAAACAGAGACTGTTCTATTCTTCTTTTCCTATTTGGATCCTTTTCTTCTTTTTCTTGTCTAATTTCTCTGGCTAGGACTTCAGTATTATGTTGAATAGGAGGGATGAGAGTGGGCACCCTTGTCTGGTCCCTGATTTTAGAGGAAAAGCTATCAACTTTTCACCACTGAGTATGATACTAGCTGTGGGTTTGTCGTATATGGCCATTTTGATGTTTAGGTATGTTCCTTCTGCACCCAATTTGTTGATAGCCTTTATCAGGAAAGAATGTTAAATTTTGTTCAAAATATTTTTCTTCATCTATTGAGAGGATCACATGAATTCATCCTTCATTCTATTAATCTGGTGTGTCACGTTTATTGATTGGTGTACATTGAGCTATCCTTGAATCCCAGGGATGAATCACACCTAATAATTGTGTATGGCTTTTCAATGTGTTGTTGAGTTCAGTTTACTAGTACTTATTGAGAATTTTTGCATCTATGTTCATCAGGGATATTGGCCTGTAGTTTTCTTTTCTTGTAGATCCTTATGTGGCTTTGATATCAGAGTAACATTGGCCTTGTAAAATGAGTTTGGAAGTGTTCTGCCCTCTTCAACATTTTGGAAGAGTTTGAAAAGGATTGGCATTAATTCTTTCAATGTCAGGTAGAATTCACCAGAAATAATCTGCTCCTGGGCTTTTCTTTATTGGGAAGTTTTTAATAACTGCTTCAATCTCCTCACTTGTTATTGGTCTGTTCAAATTTTCTATTTCTTCATAATCCAGTCTTGGTAGCTTGTATGTTTCTAGGAATTTATCCATTTCTTTTAGGTTATTGAATTTATTGGCATATAATTGTTCACAGTTACCTCTTCTAATTCTTTGTATTTCTTTTTGTGTGTGTGTGAGGAAGATCAGCCGTGAGCTAACATCTGTTGCCAGTCCTCCTCTTTTTGCTGAGGAAGATTGGCCCTGAGCTAACATCTGTGCCCATCTTCCTCTACTTTATATGGGATGCTGCCATGGCATGGCTGACAAGCAGTGTGTCAGCCGGCGCCCAGGATCTGAACCCAAGAACTCCAGCCTGCCAAGCGCAAACTAAACTGCTGCGTCACGGGGCCGGCCCCGAATTCTTTGTATTTCTGTGGTGTCGGTTGTAATGTCTTCTCTTTCATTTCTGATTTTATTTATTTGAATCCTCTCTTTTTAATTTTCTTGGTTAGTCCAGCTAAAGGTTCACCAATTTTGTTTATTTTTTTCAAAATACCAACACTTTGCTTCATTGGTTTTTTTCTATTTTCTTTCTAGTGTCTATTTCATTTATTTCTGCTCTAATCTTTATTTCTTTCCTTCTGCTAACTTTGGGCTTAGATTCTTCTTCTTTTCCTACATTTTGAGGTGTAAAGTTATGTTGTTTATTTCAGATCTTCCTTTTCTCTAAATGTAGGCTCTTATAGCTATAAATTTCCCTGTTAGAACTGATTTTCATGCATCCCATAAGTGGTGGTAGGTTGTATTTTCATTTTCATTTGTCTCATGATACTTTATTTCCCTTTTGATTTTTCTTTGACCCATTGGTTGTTCAGAATTGTGTTGTTTAATTTCCACATACTTGTGAATTTTTCCATTTTCCTCTTGTTTTCCTCCTTTGTTTTTCCATTTTTCCTCTTATTTTCATACCATTGTGTTCAGAAAAGATATTTGATATGATTTCAATCTTCTTAAATTTAAGACTTGCTTTGTGGCCCAACGTATGATCTGTCTTGGAGAATGTTTCCTGTGTGCTTGAGAAGAGTGGGTATTTTGGTGCTGTGAGATAGAATGTTCTGTACACGTCTGTTATGACCAATTGGTATATAGCATTACTCCAATCTACTGTTTCCTTATTACTTTTCTGTCTAAATGATCTATCCAATGTTGACACTGCAGTATTGAAGTCCCCTAGTATTATTGCATTGCTGTCTATTTTTCCTTTCAGTTCTGTTAATATTTGCTTTAAATATTTAGGTGCTCCAATGATGGGTGCATATATATTTACAATTTTTACATCCTCAATGTATTGAAACTTTTATCACTGTATAGTGATCTTCTTTTTTTCTTATAACTGATTTTGACTCAAAGTTTATTGTATCTGAAAGAAGTATAGCCATTCCTGTTCTCTTTTGGTTTCCATTTGCATGGAATATCCTGTTTCCATCCCTTCACTTTCAGCATTTGCATGTCCTTAAAGCTAAAGTGAGTCTCTTGTCAGCAACATGTTGTTGGATCTTTTTTTAAATCCATTTAGTTACTCTGTCTTTTGATTGGAGAAATAAGTCCATTTATGTTTAAAGTAGTTAAGATAAGTAGGGACTTATTGCCCTTTGATTCATTTTTTTATGAGTGTTTTTTTTTTTCCAGTTCCTTTATTCCTTTTTTCCTCTCTTATTGTCTTCCTTCAAGATTTATTTTTTAGCGTGGTATGCTTTAATTTCTTTCTCTTTATCATTTGTGAATCAATTATAGGTTTCTTTGAAGTGGTTACCATAGGCTTACATAAAACATCTTATAGGTGTAACAGTCTATTTTAAGCTGATAACAACTTACCTTCAATCACACACAAAAACTCCAAGCTTACTTCTCCTCCCACATTTTATGCTATTGATATCATACTTTACATGTTTTTATATTGCATATCCACTAACAAATTATTGTAGCTATAGCTATTTTTAACATTATTAATTTTTAACATTCATACTAGAGATAAAAATGGTTTATACACCTTGCTTAATAAGGGTATTCTGAATTTGACAATATATTTACCTTTACTGTTGAGTTTTATACTTTTATATGTTTTTATGTTGTTACTTAGTGTTCTTTCATTTCAACCAGAAAAACTCCCTTTATCACTTCTTGTTAAGCAAGTCTAATGATGAAGAACTCTCTTAACTTCTGTTTGTCTTGGAATGTCTTTATCTCTCCTTCATTTCAGAAGGTCAGTTTTACCAGGTATAATACTCTTGGTTGTCAGTTTTTTTCTTCTAACACTTTGAATATATCATCCCCTTCCCTGCTGACCTGCAAGGTTTCAGCAGAGAAATCTGCTAATAGCTTTGTGGGGCTTCCATTTTATGTGATGAGTCATTTTTCTCTTGCTGTTTTCAAAATCTCTCTGTGTTTGCCTTTTAAGATTTTGATTATAATGTGTCTCAGAGTAGTCTTCTTTGGGTTGATCTTGCTTGGGATCCTTTGAGCTTACTGCATCTGGATGTCCATCTCTCTCACAAAAGTTGGAAAGTTTTCAGCTATTATTTCCTTAAATAAGCTTTCTCTCCTGTTCTCTCTTTCTTCTCCTGGGACTCCCATGATGCAAATGTTTATTTGTTTGATGGTGTCCTATAATTCACATAGACTTTCTTCACTTTTTCATTCTTTTTTTTGTTGTTGTTCCTCTAATTGGCTTATTTCAAATGATCCATCCCCAAATACATTGACTTTTTTCTTCTTCATGATCAAATCTATTGTTGAAGCTCTCTATTGAATTTTTTAGTTCTCTCATTGTATTCTTCTGCTCCAGGATTTCTATTTGGTTCTTTTTTTATGGTTTCTATTTCTTTATTAAGAAATAAATGCACATAAAAACTTCTCATTTTGTTCATGCATTGTTTTCCTGATTTTGTTTAGTTGTCTATCTGTTCTTTTGAATCTCATTGAGTTTCTTTAAGGTGATTATTTTGAATTCTTTGTTAGGAAATCATAGATCTCCAGTTACTTGCTGTCAGTGACTGGAGATTTATTAGTTTCTTTTGGTGGTGTCATCTTTGCCTAATTCTTCTATATAGCTTTGTGTAGATGTCTATGCATTTGGATGAACAAACTCCTCTTCCAGTCTTTACAGGCTGATTTTAACAGGTAAAGATCTTCTCTTATTGATTCCCTGGGCTAATGGGATTACCCCTAGAATATTTTCCATGCTTGATTGAAGCCAATTTTGAGGTTGTCACTGAATCTGCAGTCGGGTCCACAGTTGGTGTGCTTATTACCAGGAGCTCAGGCAGCTATGGATTCCATCTGGTCCCTGGGTGGATGGGTATACTTCCAGTAGCTTCTTCGGTAGAGTGGCACTGGGACAAGTGTCCATTTTAGGGCCCTCTGTTGGGTACTCAGTCAGTGGGCCTATTATCAGGTGTGTGGATGTGTGTGGCTCCTGGTAGATCCTAGGGAGGGTTCCTGTCTAGTCAAGATGGGTCCCTGGGTGGGCAGGACTGGCCCTGGATTATGGCTGAGAGGGCTTGGAACAGAGACCCAGGGATATTTCAGTTTCTACACCAAGATTGAGGTCTGCAGACCTGGCTATGGAGTCACAGATGGACGTGTCACCCATCAGGACCCTGAGTGGGCTGGACTACCTTCTGACTGTGGCTAGAGGGGCTATAGCTGAGGGCCCTTTCTGGATCTTTTGAGTTGCAGACATGAGTGTCTCCCACTGGGTCCTGTGCCAGCAGGACTGCTCACAGACTGTGGCTGGAGAGCCTTAAACTGACAGGTCTACTGGCAGACTTTGGCTGTGAAGGGGCTAAAACTGAGTAGAGGGACCTTTCAGGATCTCCAGGGCACAGGCGGTAGTGTCTCCTGCCAGGTCCTTATGTCAGCAGGACTGTTCACAGACTGCAGCTGGGACAGGCTGCAGCCCAGTTTCAGGGTCTTTTGAGAATCTACAAGGCTTACCTCCAGGGGCTCCTGGACTGTGGCCAAGAAGGGCTGAAGCTGGTTCATGGGCCACTTCAGGGTGTACAGTTGGGACCAAATTCTAAATGCCTGTTACTCAGCATACACATGGATGGGTGTGACTCCTCCTAGGTCCCTTGGCCTATGGTGCTGGTAACAGGACCAAGCTAAATGGGTCTGCAGCCAAGTCCTCAGGGGTTCAGAAATGTTTCCAGGTATGTAGCTATTACCACAATCAGTGAGCCAATCACCTGGGTGCAAGCCTGCCTTCTCAAAATGGCTCTCCTTTGTCTCAAACTGCACTGGGATTTCACAATCTCCTACCTGGATCCCAGTGCTTCCTGGAAGGCACTTTTGTCTGTGCTTAGATGTCAAATTACCATTGCTCATAGGGAATACAAGAGAGGGACATCTTATTTGGTCACCTTGCTGATGTCACTCTATTTTTATGTTTTTTTTGTGTGTGGTGAGTGAAGAGCATTCAAGTTTATTTTCCAAATAGATATCTTATTGTTTCAATATCATTTACAGAAAGTTATATCCCTTATGTATTTTATATTTATTAGGATTGTGGGTCACATCCTAATAAGACAGACCAAAACAAAGCACTTGGAAGAAAAGGAAGGTTAACGGAAATTATATTACTATATTTTCTTTCTGGGCTACGACTTTTCTCTATCTCTCTCACTTCCTCCCTACCTCTCCCACCCCCTGTCCCTACAAAGAAGTGATAGATAAATTAGGTAACTGTTCTTTGTATGAGTGAATTGTTTGCATTGACACTCAGTGATTGCATATTTATGTCAACACTTTCTGATTATGTTCCATTTGTAAAATTTGAAATCACAAGCTCAATCCCAGCTCCAGGAGATAATAGATGAAATACGAGGCAAGGAAATTGGGAGGATGTCAGGCTGATTGCTTTCTGGAAAACTCAATTTGTAAGCTAGTGGGAACCCATATCTTTCCCAGTTGACCTTTCTTGTTACACTTTCGGTACTATTTTTCTTGTAACGCAGAAATTATCATGGGGATTCATGGGAGATTGTTTGAGTCTCGGGACTGCATATGTTACTTTGTGGAATTTATAACAGTTTTCCACAATTTATTAGCACTTGTTGTTAAATGCCGTGTGAATATCTACCAGTCCATATTCTTACAAAAATGTTGAGACCTTTTCTCCATATGCAGATTCTTTCTTGATTACATTTAATCCTAGTGCTGAGCTATTCCTGACAGAGATGTCAAAAAGGATGGTATCAGCCCTTCCCTGTGTTTTAGGGTCCTCCCAGCTCCAATCACATCTTTCTATTGTATTACCTGCTGTTTAGTGAATTATTAACCATCTGCCACTGGCTTAGTTCTGTGATGTAAGTATTGTATCAAGTGGGTACAAAGGGTAAGAAGATAGATGTTAAACATTGTCTTTCTCAGCGTGCCTCTTAATTTGCTTGACATATTACACCTTATAAGCTCTTGTGTCTGTCAGCACACCCTATCTCCAACCTAATTTGTACAACAAGTCTATGGTATGTTGTTGATTTAAATTCTTGCCCCTTCCATTGCTCCATATAGTTTTGGATGGGCAAATAGTTTCGAATCCACATGTCAGTTCAGATTGATAGGTAACAGTAACTGACTGTGCTAGGAAAAACCCGAGGCCATGCATTTCTTACTCAGAACTCATCCAACAGGGAAGATTTGGTGACTAGTGATTTGGTTTCTATTGTTTTTTTCTTTTTCTAGTGTCATATTAAAAATATTCTTTTAATACATATAACATTTCCCCAATTCTATGAAATATACTCATTTAGTTATAATAAGTTTAGATCAGATTTTTTAAATTTTCATCAAAAGCAAGTTCATTAGTGAATTTATTGCATATCAATACTAGAACCTACGGATACTCGAACCTGAATTTCATGTTCCACTGGAACATGTGAAGAAACAAGGAATCTTGATGAATTACTAGACTTACAAGACTGAGAACAGAAGGTGCTTTAGTTTGAACTTAAACGTCCTTTATTTTATTTTTCTAATAATTTAATTTTTCATGGATTATATTAGAAAAATTGAAAAGTATAGAAGGAAATTTTAAGTGGAAGAAAAATGGCTTTTATGATCCTATCCTATCCACTATTAAAATTTTTGCATACATCGTTGTTGTATACATGTTTTATAACATAATTAAAATTATACTAAATAAATAATATATATCCTATTTGTTTCACTTATCATCACAACATAAGCATTCTCTGATGTTTGAAAACTCTTTATAATATTTTTATGGATTAATAATATTCTATTAAATGAATGTGCTTACTTCACTTAACCATTCCTAATATGTAGCATTTTTACTGATTTCCCATTTTTACCAGTTAACAATGCCTTAATGAATGAAGCAATGTATTTTAGATTGTTTTATTTTATCAGAAGCTAAATCCTTAGAGCAAAGAAAAAAATATTTTAAAGTTATTACTAAAAAATCTCTTTTTAAATAAACAAGTAAGTTTTAAGATACATCTGCACAGTGTAGCTTTTAAACGTTATTTTTCTAAACAAATGAATCACACAAGGTGGTGGCAATGAAGATCCCAACCTGGCAGGTAATTTTTCAATGGCTTTGCACTGACAATGATTCTGGACTAGATGTACTTTTGAGATCTCTTGTTGTGATAGGTACCATGGTGGTGAGAAAAATATAGAAAAGTCTTTATTTTTAGAGGATAGTTGATCCAGTAAAAGGCAGATTCAAATTTCAGACCACACGTTGTGTAAACACGCTTGTTGAGATTTCTTCGACAAAAGATAGAACTAAAAATTATGAAAATAAATTATATGTTAACATTCTATAAAATTTAGATTATAATTATAGCTTTGTATGATTATTGGAAACTGACAAAAAAATTCCATTTTTCAGCATATTTTCCTAAGTTCAAAGTTAGCATAAGCCTTCACTTCATGGACAGTTTTTGCATCATCTTCATAAAAAGGGTCCTTTTGTTAGATATCTTTCAGTACATCAGCAGTTTTCCCAAGGGCCTCTGCTAATCTTTTGAAATTCAAATTTTCCTTTGAACTGTCTTTTTATGATACCCCTCATCAGTTTCCTGATTTCCTCTTCTTGCTAACTGGTCTAGTTCTGTTAGAAAGTCATTTGTCAGTGGCTTTGCATGTGGTTCTTCAACATCGCTTTTATGAAATCCTGGATCATTTGCAAAAATGCGAAGTTCCATAATTTTATCCAGTTGCATTTGTATTTTAAACATCTGGTTTTTTTTAACGTAACAAAATGGGAAGAGATAGATACCAGCATCAAGAAGGGGGAAATGTTTGCATGGGAATTGATTTGGTAAATGATCAGTTAATTAGCAAATATTTTTGTATTATGAGTCCTGCCCAATACTATAACTTTAGGACTGGGGCTAATGAATGTCTGGATATTAAAGGCTACTTGTGTGTTCTGTCCTTGCGCTCAATCCAGTCTTCCAATCTAGTGTAAGAAGTTACCTTTCACAATCAGGAATGGACAACTTGATGAAGATATTTTTCACAGAAACCATGAATCTTTGCTCTATTGAAAACCATGGTTCTCAGTGTTGGTTTCACAGAATTGTCTGAGAGCTTTTAAAAAAATGCCAGTGCCCAAGCCACATTCAGATAAATTAAATTAGAATTTCTGAAGGTAAGATCTAGTCATTAGTATTTTTTTAAAGTAACCTTTAAAAGGGAAAATATGAATAAGTACCACCATCTTCTGTACCCACAATCACTAAGAATTCTAATTAACTGTGTTTGGGGATTTGGTGCCTGAGAATCTGCACTTATAATTAATCCCTATATGATTGTGATGTAAGTCGTCTTGGAGAACATTTTGAGACAATGCTGATCTGCACAGACAACAAGTAGTAGATAAAGAGGTAGATTAATCTTATCCTGTGAAATGGCAATGCTCAATTATTTCATTTCAACTTTTACTTATCATTTTCATCAGACATCTATTTTTAACTCTCCATAAGACAGTGGCTACTTCTATAGATAAAAACTAAAACTACTTAACATACTTTATGTACCTATTTTATGATAAACATTGTTGGTTATAAAAGATTTCAATTCAACTAATCAAATATTGACGTATTAGTATGTGATATTTTATACATATATGGAATTTATACACACACACAAAGTGTCATAGCCATAACTCATGGAACAATTACCACTAAAAGAATCTCTAGATCAGTGATTCTGCAACTTAATCGTGTGTCCAAATTATCTGAGGATCTTGTTAAAGTTCCTGTTAAGATTCTGATTCATATGACTGGAATGAGGGTCAAGATTCAGTATTCGTAACAAGCTTCCAGTTTTCTCTAATGTTGCTAAACTTTGGACCAAAATTTGAGGAAGAAATTTTATACATGTGTTTTTCTCATAGGACTAGATCCTACAGGGCAGGTCATTCTTTTGAATTGACTCCATATAATCTCTCCATAATTAAATACAATTGAAAATTATGTTTAACAACTATTTATTAAGGGCCTTCCGTGGACAGAGCACTTTAAACATCAAACAGATGATCTTGTTTATTCTTCCCACTTAACTGAGGCTCAGAGAGAAAAAGTATTTTGCTCAAGTCCACATAATTTGAATTGGCAGAACCGGAGTTTATACTCGCCTTCGTATGATCTTAAGAGTCTTTAATCTTAACTACTGAGCAATGCTTTCTTGCTCTGGCTCATCTGCTCCCTACCACCCGCTTCAGCCCAAACTTTTACATTTTTCTTTTTTGTAATGATCAAAGATGAATACTTGAACTTCACCACAGGTCACATATTGCACACTGAAGATGGCTGTCTAGGCAAGACCGTTAACTATTAACATCATTGTGGATATATGAAAAAAGTAAAATATGCAGCTTTTATTGCACATTTGGGTAGCACCTCCCTCCTGTACTCAAGTCCTTATACACTTTCTGGATTTGGACTTCCTGTAGGGAAAATGACATTACACTCACATCTTAATTTTTGGATGAAAAAATAGGGGAAATGATCAGTCCCTTGGGGACTGAAATTGATCTTATAGGATCTCCTCTAATGGACAAATAACTAACATTTATTAATCCCCTCCTCTGTGCTGCATGTTGTGCTGGTTGCCTCATGCATAGATCATTCCACTCAGTCTTCACAAGCCACTAATTTATTATCTTCTACATTTTAGAGGTGAAAAAAACTGAAAATTAGGGATTAAAAACTTGCCTGCATTTAACAGCTGCTAAATGGTGACAGCAATGTTTGTCTTTGTGAATCAATATAGTTAAAGGAACATAGTGTTTTTTTCTGTATAAACCGCAGATAACAATTTGGAATGCATTAGATGAATATATAATATATTGGGCTAAAATAGATACGTTTTTATTATAGAACAAATGGAAGCATGTTTAATCTCATGATCACTGCAATAACTCTAGCCTGATTGAGATTCATAAGAGTGCTTATTTATGGGATTAAGATAAAGTAACATTTTACAAAAGGCACACCCAACCACCCATATTTTCAGATGTGATTTATTAAGTGAAAGCTTCCTAAAGTGAAAGATATGGAGTGTTCTATTTGTTGTATTTTAACATCTGTAATAAACCATAACATGATGAATAAATCAGGTTATATTGATTAGATTTTTGCTGCAGTTATCATTTTACTTTCTAAACACTTATGCCTGAGAGTGGGAATTAAACAAATGGCTTAATTACAATGATAGAAACTATCTTTTTCAATTCCAACTGGTGGCCATGAAGATAAAAGCAGACATGGTTCAGGGGCCAGCCCGGTTGCATAGTGGTTGAGTTCGCCTGCTCTTTTAGCTGCCTGGTGTTCATGGGTTAGGATCCTGGGTGCTGACCAATGCTCCGCTTATCAAGCCATGCTGTGGCAGGCTTTCCACATACAACGTAGAGGAAGATGGGCATGGATGTTAGCTCAGGGCCAGTCTTCCTCAGCAAAAAGAGGAGGATTGGCAAGAGATGTTGGCTCAGGGCTAATCTTCCTCACACACACACACACAAATGCAGGAATTGTTCAGTGATGACTTCTAATTGATGATAAAACCGTGAGTATATCATAGCGCCTGGGTTTGTCTTGTTATTTCTGGATTAGGTCAGTTTTCCAAATATCTGAGTGGTTGTTTCTTTTTTGTTGTTATTGTTGTTTTGTTTTGTTTTCCCGAAAATTGCTTTCAGTCTAACCCTGTATTTCCATAAGAGTTGTGTGTTCCAACTATGGGAAAGTCTATAACTTGACTAATCCTGGCTTCCCTTACTTCACCAGCTGAAGACGAGTTAGTTTACCAAGGTCTGGCCTCCACCATGTGTGCTGGTGAATGGTCCTTTCTCTTCTCTTCTCCTCCTCCCCACCTTTATTTCATTTCTGCTCATATATTTAACTATTATTTACAAATTTTCTCTACTAGATATAAGCCCTTGAGAGCAGAATCTTTTTTTTTTTTAATATTTGAATCTGAATTCAGGCATAACACAATAGTGAGCACTCAAAAAACTCAGTAAATACTGGTGGAATTAATAATTATTAAACGCCTAGGCAGAAAATTGATTGGCTATTGTTAACAAACTATTTGTAATTTGGGCTAGATAAGAGTAAAATGGTAATTCCCTTTTCTTCTCTACTTTTGCTCTCAAACTGATCATGATGGTATGACTTCTAGGGAAGTTAACTCTGCAGGACAAAAGTTGTCATTTTAAGGGCAATTCCTTATATTTTCATTTGGATCAGACATGTGGATATACCTCTTTAAAAGAAGTCTTTTCTCAGCAGGTTGTTTTTGACTAGAAATCCATTTGTGTCCTCAAATAATTGGAGACCTTCATTGTGCTTTAGAGCATGGATTTTCCAAGTAGCAGTGGCCATAGTAATATTGTACATGGAGCTGGAACGTGGTTTTCAACAAGGTCTGAAACTCTAATGCAGGGTAGTTGTTTCAAAGCATTTTATTTGTGGACACTTCAAATGAGATTTCTAAATTCTATTTGCTTGGAGCTGGGATTGAAATGCAGAGAGGCAGAGCTGAGATCTGTTGCTGTGATGTGAAAAAGCATCTTGGCTTCTAATGCAGAGAACATTTCCAGGGAGAACCATAAATGGTGTGTGGAATTATTGCTTTTCTACCTAGTATGATAGTAGAATAATTGTTTTCTAAAAGGTTCTGCTGTTATTGTAATGGCACTAACTGGCATTCTTCAGGCCCCTCTTGTTTATAATGTAGTATTTATTTAGAACTAAATATTAGAGGACTCTTGGGCTAGAGAGGCAGTCCAGGATGTGAGTCGCCTACACATTTTTGTCCATTTAGCTTCCTAGAGAGCTAAAAAAGATAAAAATAAAAATAAAAGGCTTTTTTCTGTACTAGGAAGAAAGTGGATTTTGAAAAAGGATCTGGAATCAAATCACAGCTGCCCCACATACTAGTTGTATGTTATTAGGTAATTTTTATAAATGCTTGGGCGTCTATTTACTTCTCTATAAATTGGAGATAACAGTAGTTCACTAATGGGTAGTGAAGAGTAAATATATATAAATATATATATATATATATCTCCAAAAGAGGCTACCTATGCCTGGAACATTGAAATATTAATAAATATGATTTACTCTTCTATGGCCAAATACTGTATGCCATTGGTGGTATAGTATTAACGGATGTTTACTGAACTCATTGCCAACATTAGATTAAAAATAAAACTCTAAGTATTCCTACTTCAGAAATCTTTTTGCACTGTTTTAATTAAGAAACACTCAATCTTGACAGCTATAAGTGATCAGGAATTCTTGGCGCATTATAGCGCTTAGACTATAGGTCAGGGGTCAGTAAACATCTATAAAGGACCAGATGGGAAATATTTTAGACTTTGTGAGTCATATGATCTTGGTTGCAACTACTCAATTTTGTCATTATAATTGCATGAAAGCAGACATAGACAATATGTAAACAAATGAACCTGGCATTACTCCAATAAAACTTTATTTAAAAAAACAGGTGGTTGGCCATATTTAGCACATGACTCCTGGAATATATCATAGATTATAGATTATTAGGCAGTATTGCAGAAATGAAAGCACTACTTACCACTGGGTTGATGAAGGGTTGTAAATACGTGTGCATGCGTGTGTGTGTGTGTCTTTGTGTGTTTTATTTCTGAGTGTGTGGGACTGAAGAAGAGTAAGCTGTCAGTCCTACTTCTAATGAAAATTAGGACAACAAGAGGAATTTAGATAATACATCATAAATTACTTGTTAGAGATATGTCTGCTGGAATACATTTGTAAGAAAGTTTATGAAATCTTACCTGGGCTCTCTAGCTGATTACAATAACGTTTCAAACTCTAATATTGTGCAATCCTAAAATTTTCAAGAATTGAGAAGGCAAATCTCTCTTTCTATTATAGTGTTTCTCAAGGAGCAAGGACTGGAGCCTGAGTGTAGATAACCTCTAGCTTAGTAAGCTCAATGTATTGAAATATGTTGACAAAGTGCAGGATATAGGAAATGATTCTGCAGTTCATGACAGGATTCTCCACAGGTGTGTGTGAAAAATGAACAACTCTCCTAGGATATTCAAAATAGGATGTAATTGATGGAAATCAACTTGCAGAATCTTATCTAGAACACATCTGTTGGCATATCTGTACTTTATATTTTCATGGAATTTTCTCTTGAGGTTTATATATTTGAGGACATTTTCTAAGAACTATAACATTAGTGTCCAGGCAAAAGATATTATGACTAGCAACTAAATGGAAAATGAGGGAGAATGCTAACATCCAGACTTTAACAGAATACTTTTGATGTTTCTGCTGCTGATGTCCCTTTGGGAAACTTGGGCAACATTATTCCACGGTTTTCCTGATTTTGTGATCATTCCAGCCCACAGAGTTATTTTCTGACTTTCTTGATCTCCTATGTGTTTACTAGCAACACCATCTTAACGGGTTTTACAACCCTGGCTCCTGTATTATAAGAGCTTCAAGAAAAGATTGCAGTAATAGATTCTCTCGTCACTCTGGTTCCATGTTGTCCATTCTGTCTTAGAAGTATAATTGTATTATCTAAATCTTTACTTTTTAAGAATTCAGTATTTTCCCTTTCTTCTCCAAAAGCTAACTGGGTATCTCTTCCGTCTTTACGATAAGTGGTTAACTGAATAAAAACGCATGTTAAAAGGTTAGTGTGAGCCTGTTGTTTACGGGTTATATTTAATGCAGTGAAATAATTCTCCATAAGTGTAGAATGCAAGAGTATAAAGTACTGGTAAATACAGTCCTGAAAAAAAATGCAGCAAATTGATTTTTTTAAATCTGTTTCATCCATCTCCTTCAAGGCTGTTTACATAGGCTATTCAAATATATAGTTGGGGGCCATTCAGTCAACTACATTTTCATTGAACAAAAATTACAGACCAGGCACTGTGCAGGCTCTAGAAAAGCAGATATGACTAAGACATGGTCCTGGCATTAAAGGAATTTACTTAGGAAATGAATTTTGACTACTATATAGTAGAGTCCCTCGTGTAAGGAGAAGTCATTCCATGTTTGCTGATTCTTGGACTCAGTCTTTTTCCATATTGTCCACATCATGAATTATATTCCTTTATGCTCTGTACTTAGATTATAATACTTAGTCTTGAATTAAGAAGTTTCTCTCCCCAGATACTCATCCCAATCCTGCCTAAATTATTTCAATCTTACCCATTTTGTGAGTCCTAGCTTAAATCTTACTTTTTCTCAGAAGTCTTTTTCCAATGTTCAATTATGTCAGCCAACCATGTGGGTTTCTTTGAATTGCCCTAATACAATTGTTTTGGAAAATACCACATACTACCTAGTACAATGTCCGTTACACTCTAATGTGTGGATAAGTCCTGGTTTAGCAATGGTTCTCCTGAGTCATTTGGATTCTTCCACACTGAGACTCTAGTGTGTGGTAAGAACTCTCACTCTATAATCACTTTTGGATGGCATTTGCTTTTTCTTATGGATATGGTGAAGGCTTCTTCTCCTCTGATTCTCAATATTTTCTACTATTAAAATAGCATTTATCATCTATTTCATGGAGACCAGTAGGACTCAAGTTTACATGAGAAACAAAATAGCAGTTACTTTTCATTAGTTCCTCAGTAAGATCTAGTTCAGAGATGCTTATTGCGATAACTGTATTCCTGATTTCTGAAAGCCTTTTAAAAGAATTGCCTCCAGGGATAAATGGAGGTTCTGTGTGGGCTGACTCTGTTATGCAACAGCAGGGAATATCTGTGCAAAAAACAAACAAACAAAAAAAAACACTTTAAAAGAATACATTTTAATGAAGACTATTGTAGATTAGAGTAGTCTGGGCAGGAGTTAATGAAGTTTTAAAATTGCTTTGGGAAAAGGACAGCCTATTTTTATTTCTTTGTCATCCAACATTGTTATCATGAGAAACAATTAATTTGTTGTCTTTTATTTTCCTGGTATAGTCTATGTTGTGAGACAGAGCTGTGGCATTTTGTTGTAATGATAAAAAGAGATAAATAGTGCTATGGTGCTTAGTGTAATGTAAATAATTACATTATTTCGAACTATGGACATCCTGGGAAATTTAGTAAATGACTGACCTGGTTTCTGGACAGTGGCAAAGCTTAGAAGAGAGGCCTTAAAGCATTAGCAATTGTCCCGTCGCATTCTTCAGTGGAAGTGCTGAAAACTAAGGCTCAAGTCCTTGACCCTGCTGTCCTCCTTTCCCGGATGGCATAATTGACAACAGTTCCTAGAACAGTCAACAAGACTCTTAGATTAGTTTTCTCTCCTTCTCTCTCTCTGAAGGCTAAGACCCCTTCAGAACTGTTCTTCAAGACTTCAGACTGGCTTACATCTTCCCAGGATTCAGGGGCCAGCTGGAATATGGAAGCATGGTTTTAGAGACTCATACAATCCTGAGTCTGTGGTTTCAGATATTCTAGTTTCCCTTGATCATTCCATTGTTTCTTCTAAATCTAATAATACTTCCACTGTGCAATAGTCATTATCAACTATTTAATTGTAAAACATTATTTTCGTGTACTTTGCATAAGCTCATAGTTCCAGATGTTTACCCAGCAGTTAGTTCTAAGTTGCAATTGTCAGGTTGCTATTATTATTATTATTATTGGGCTCTCAGATAGGATTGAATATGCCCTTAAAATTATCTATCACTTTTTCCCACTTTTTAAAGTAAAAGCCTATATATATTAATATAATATGTATTTATTATTTAAGTTGGGTCATATTAGCCTCCCCTATGGTACTGCCTTCCTAGGGGATTATATATGTAAAAATGTACATTATATATGTAAAATATGTAATATTATATATATTACTAACTACCAATTACATAATTACTAATAATATGTAATATTATATATAATATGTAATAATTATATATAATTATGTAACTATATATATAATACATTATATATATATATGATGTGGAAATTCATGAAGTGCAAAGGGCATGCACATACTATGCCTCTGTTCAACCTTGTAGTGAAGCATCTTCACCCTCTAGATTACGTGTGACTAATGTTCCAGTCCTTTAATCAAGTTCTCCTTTTGGTAAGCTAAAGGATCCTGTATTTCTAAAGCGTTGTTAATCACTACAATAGCTAACGTTAGTTGAGTGTATCTTGTGGTCTAAACACGCCGATAAGCACAGTTTTATATATTCTTTCCCCTTGAATCCCCCAGACACTCTTTACTGAGTTACAGTGTTTTTTCCCATTTTGCAGATGAAGAAACTGAGATTATAAGATGGTAAGCAACTGACTCAACATAAGATAAATTCTTCCTATCTTATTTTCTCCTTTTTGTTTCTTTTCTTTCATTTACATAACAAATATTTACTTAGTCCCTATCATATACCAGGTACTGTGCTAAACACTAGGGATATAGGGGTGGGCAAAAACAGAAGTGGTCCCTGTTTTTATGTAGCTATTGAACAAGTAAGTGATGGAAATAGAATCCCCATCCAGGTCCACTGTACTCCAGAGATGAGATCTTCACTACCCAGTGTGCCCCCCCTTTCAAAATAGTTTTTTGGTTTTTTTCTTCCTACATCACAATTAAGAATGTAATGGGGACCGTGAGTATGAAAGAAGCTCTAACTTAGTCTCTGGTTAACTAACTCCCTTGTCCTCGATGACAAGGCAGCTCTTCTCCTATCTTAAACTCCTTGCCCCTGCTACCCTGGCCTACAGAAAGCCCAGAACACTGGCGCATTAGTAGTGACATCCCAGCTTTCAACATTTACTCTCCCGGATCTTGCAGATTTTCTCACTTTTCAAAGTCCCCTCTTAGTATGTTCAAACTCAGTGCCTAGATGAGAGGTGACCAGTACTACGATTTCTATGTCATGACACAAATACAAATGCTCGTATTTGTATAGTACCATAGGGTACTATAGTACCAAAGGGCCAAAACTACTTGTGGCCTATGATGATAGGTTCAAGGGTTCCAGCTGCCCCAGACCTTTTCTGGCTGCCATGGATGGGGAGAATCCTTGTCTCAGCACCCTGTAAGCCATTCATAACATTCCAGGTAAGGAAGATTTTTCCTAGGCTATTTCCAGCTGAGGTTGGCTTTAACGGGTTCTATTTTTGGGGTAACCCCGAGTCAGGCCCTGTGGGAGTTGGAAGCCAAGTAAGCCTTCCTGACTGTTACCTAGAGAGACAGCTCTGAGGCATTTTCTCTTTTACCTTCTGACTACTTGATGAGAAATGGAAGTTAAAGGAGCTGATTTCACTCTACCTCTACTTCACTGTAGCTCTTAAAGTGACATGTTCGTACAGTGTTCAAAGGTTAGAAAGAAGTGGATCCTGCAGTACAGAGAGAAATAAAAAAGGCAGAGGCAAAGGCAAAGACAAAAGGGGACAAACAGAATGAGGTTAGCACATGAAAGGGGTTCCTTTCTCTGCTTCTGGGCTGGTTTCACAGTGCTCACTCACCAGGGTGGCCGCCTTCCTCAGCACTTTGTTAAAGGTCTCTGATTGGGTAAGAAACTTGACTGTACTAGGGGACATCAAACACCCAGCGAGGCTTTAGTCCCACCCAGGTACCCACGGCTGGGCCCTCTGCTTCTGTTCTCCCGTTCACCACAACTTGCTGGAGGAGTCCAGTTTGCTTCAGACACTCAGTTACCTGCTCCACAAAGGAAAGAAGTTGGTGGATGAAAATGATCATCATTTTTACTAAGTGTATGTAAGGAGGACCTACCTTCTCTTCCATCCTGAGATCCCTGTGCTGGCATATTTGATTCATAGGTGTTGGTACAGTTTTAATAATTTCTGTTACGTTTTCAGCATACTTAATGTTGTGTTTGTAAGACTGAGCAGACTCTACCAAAAAAAGCCAACAGAAATCCTTTAAGTGGTTGTAGCTGATTGTGATAGAACTATTAACAGTGTAGTGAATATCACCTAACCAAGTATGTCCCTATTAAGGTCAACAAGAATTTCCCACTGACTGAATCAAAAGGACACATTTTATTTTTGTTTTTACATGAACTCTCTGCATTGTCTGACACAGATTTTTATGCCTTCTTTTTAGATACCCTAGCTTTCCTTCTTCTACGTACCTGGTTGCCCTTTCTCAGACTCTTTCTTGGATCCTTCCACCTCTGTTTAGTTCTGAAATATTATTATTTACCAGGTTCCTTCTTCACTTCACCATCCTCACTCTGCCCACCTGTCTGTTTGTTTCCCTACTCCTGTAACTCATAAGATAAAACCAAGATTTACTGTGAAGCCATTCTCTGTGCTGGGCTAGCTTTACTTATTTGGCCCTTGACTCAAGAATCACCACATCGTCCCTGCCACCCTAGACTCTTCCTTTCCCTGTTTGTCAATAATTAAACAACTAACTTTTGGCTATAGTAAAGTATAGACCTATGACTATAAGTTGTTTTCAATTCTTAGTCTCCATGACTCCAAGAGATAGCGTTTGTGCTGTTAGCCCCGTCAGAAAAACTGGAGCAACATCTCCTATTGACTCACTTGGTTCATAGGTCTAACATTAGACTCATCCCTTTCTTGATAGTATGGGGGATTTTAATGAACTCCTCTTGAGTCACATGCCCGCCATGTTGTAGAAGGCATGAGCAGAGAAAGAATGCAGCTGCTTCTGTCTAGTATTTGTTTGCTTGATATATAACACATTTTTCCAAAAGAAAAAAAACTTTCCAAGGGTTCCCTGTCTAATACAATTCAAGCTTCATGCATTCATTTACTCTCTGCCGAGTAGTAGACAGACAACTTAAAGTCATGTCCAACCACCGCAACTAGCCCTAAGTTTAGGGTCTCTCTGGGATGTCTATTTTTTTTAATGATGTATGGATTTCACACTCATTATCTTGCAATATATGAGCAAAATCTGTGTATTGAAACAATCATCAGACACCTCACTGATGGTGAGGAAACAGAAAAACATCAATTAAAATTTCCATGTGGGAAAGGGGAACAGGAGAATCTCCACACATCCGTCCCCTTTGAAGGAACTATTCATTATACACTACTGAACAGGGATAGTAAGGAGCAACCATTGGCTGGCTCACAGTCTTCCAACTGCATGATTTCCTGGTCATCCTTGCTGGCTTCCCCATATGCCCTTATGATACTTCTACTGAACGTTATTCTTTCTGGCAACGCCTGAGAGGAACTTCAGGAAGCACTACCTGGGAACTGCACCTCTTTAGCAGTCCCTTCCTGGTATGGTCACAGGGACTAGTAATTGCCTGAGAATTTAAATATTAACAGATGTATCTTTGAAATATGTTGGATTCCTCTAGTAATTCAATTACTTAAAAGCCAAATTGTTCACTTGATTTGAGTGTTTTTATTTGGGCATAGTCCCTTTGTTTAAAAACCAAAGGCAGAATTCTTGTTCAGTTGTGAAGGGGAGGAAGAACTATTCTTCTACCCTTCTAGGTTCTTCTGGCTGATCCGAGAATTAATTTGACATGAGACAGAATAACAGGAGAAAATCAAACAAAGTTTAATAACATGTATACATGGGAGAAACCCAGGAAAACTGAGTAACTCGCCAAAATGGCTGAAGCCACCATCTTAAACACCATCTTCAGCCAAAGACAAAGGAGGATGTTGGGGGTAGTGGTTGGGGAATTCAGAGGGGAGGAAGGCAATTTACATGGAGATGGAAAAGCAAACATTTGGTAAACAAATGTTTTCTGGGCCATCTATAGACAATGAGACCCAAGAGAGATATTTGGTAGAAATGGGCCTTACTAGGTGCCTTCTTGTCTACCATACCTAGAGTTATCTAAGGTGGTAGCTCTTTCCTGGGACAGGCGTTCTACCTTAAATTCATTTAGGCAGTTAGGAGGAAGGTCAAAGTTTCTTTCTGAGTCTTTTGCTCTTAAAAATAATCAAGCCAAAGAGACACATTTTGGGGTGGCAAATTATGATCCCCCACATTTATAATTTTTAAATCTGAACCTCGACTCTGTAAGTTCTATGTTTCATAATAGTCTTCAGATTTTGTCCATTCTTCTAAGACTCACTTTAAAAGATTCGACCCAACCCCTGCCTCAGAATCCTAGATGGGATATGAAGGCAGAATTAACAAGTACCCTGGCTCAGCAGGAATCCTTGAGAACTGGGCATTTCCATTGAAGAAACTATATCTCTTTCAGATAAGGCCTATACCAGTAAGTGATAGTGAGGAGCCTGGGCTCAGGCCTCCCAATTTTCTCTGGCTGCTGCCATGTCCCAAACCTCTACCATTTTCTTTGCATGGCCTCTGTAGCACACATAGTATGCCATTCCCACAACCACACCTGGGAATATGCAGTCTCCCATCTTCACAGAATGTCATTTCTTCTCTTGTCTGTTTATTCCAATCATTCACAACTTCATATTCCAGTTGAAGTATTCTTTTTCTATAAGGAAACATTTCTTTTAATTCTGTCTAAAATGACATTTTTTCCTCAACCTGAACACCCAAAGATGACAAATTTAGCACTTTACCATACAAAGTCTTGTGCTACTCTCTGTTCCTATGTGTGAGTCACATCACTTCAAAGAAATTCAAAAGGAGAAACATGTTATGCAATTCTCTTTTATTTTCTACAGCACCCAGTTCAAGATGGAGTATTAACTCACTAACTCTGTTATTTATGTATCAGAAATCATTTATTGTATACATATCATTTGCCTGTTACTATGATAGGTCTTGAGACAGAAATATTAAAAACACAGTTCTTGAACTCAAGGCACTTACAGTTTAGTGGGTGGAACAGAGAATGGATTGAACAAATATAGTAAACGTAGATAATGTGCTGTGATGGCTGTACACACAGCGCACGAGGGGAATCCTGAGAGGTGTACAAAAATAAGCAAAAGGAGATCTCACAAGTCTTCATGAGACAGGAGATATTTGATCTAGAATGTGGTGAGCTAATGGGAATTAGTCAAGTGGAGAAGAGAATGGGGCCCAGTATGTGGAAAGTCACAGAGCCACAATGCTTTACAAGACATACACACAATTCTGCAGAATGAGAGCAATGATTCTCCTC
Source organism: Tapirus indicus (assembly GCA_031878705.1). Classification (NCBI taxonomy): domain Eukaryota; kingdom Metazoa; phylum Chordata; class Mammalia; order Perissodactyla; family Tapiridae; genus Tapirus; species Tapirus indicus. Next base: position 49,074,508 of record CM062926.1, on the reverse strand, counting down.
TATTTTTCCTACCTAGATGCACCTGAGGATTAAAACATATTCCCTATTGCTGCCCTGTGCAATGACTCAGGCAGCAGTGATTCATCCAAGAGAGGTGGAGGAGGGTGTACCTTCTTGCAAGAAATACAGCAAAAACACCAACCTGTGCTTGGTTGGAAAAGCCTCCCAGAGGATTCTTGGTCCTAGGATATAGTGTTTTCCCCCTCTACTTGAGAATTGTTGAACGAAATGACTAGATTAGTATGGAAAGCTGGTGGGAAAAGTTAAATCTACGATAAGTCTCTTCTGTATTCTGGGCATACAGAAGTAGACAAGCTCTAGTTTCTGTGTGCAAGGAATCCAGAGTCCAGGTAAACTGACAGGTGCATGTGGGAAGACATGACAGAGATAGGCACAGGTGCAATGTGTCAGAGAAGAGGAGTTAGGGAAGGCTTCCTAGAGGAAGTCATGCCTGGGCTGAGTTTAATAAAAAAATGCTTTATTAGTAGTTACCATATCAACAAAAGTAAAGAGATAGAATTATAGATGGATACATATTCTTACCTTAGCTACACCAGAAACCTGGATGGTATACTAGGTCATGAAGGACACATCCTGGTAAATTAAACTCAGAGTATCTTTGCTGAAAAACTTGAAGCCATCAACTCAACAGTTATCTTATCCTGGTTGATTTGCTAACATATATACTTATATGAAATACAGTTTTAGAAAAATTCTAGGGAGGTTAAGGAAGTTACTAGGTGTCCAATGGGAAGGGAAAGAAGGTTCCACTGACCAGGAATAAAGTGTCATGTCTAGAATTTTGGAAATTTCTAAGATGAAGTTTGTTTTCCTTATAATTTTGACTTGGGCCAGTTTTACCCTTGGTTAAAATAAAAATAGTAACTAAAGGAATATTTCATTAAAATATTATCAGCCTACGTTTGATTTAGATGATTCGGTTATCTCTAGCAGAGATCAGTACTGTGAGAGAATGAACTCTGGATGAGTCAACTGTGTGGAGGGCACGGATAGAGAGCAGCATTTGGCGGAGGATGAGAGAAGAGGAAGTCCTGGTAGACCAAGTATAGCACAGTGACATTGAGCATCTGCAAACCATGATAAAAGAGAAGTGAATTGGGCAAATTTACCTTAATCTACTTTAGTTTTCCAGAGAATTGACACCAAAGCATGGATTACAGTAATTGAATGTGGAAAATATGTGTGTGTTCATGCATGTGCATGTGTGTTTATAGAGGAATGGAGAGTAATGAGGAATTAGAAAGGACAAAAATTATTCACATGTGTTTTTTTCTAATGTTGGAGCTTCTGGATCATATTGGAACCACTTAGGAACAAGCAGGAAGAGTTAAATTACTTTCATAATCCATGGTATTGATTTAAACATTTTATTGGTTCAATTCTCTTGCAGCATGTTGAAATTTATAACTTTTTGTGCATTATTTCTACTTCAGTATTCTGGTAGGCTTATTTTTCTTTTGGCATCTTAAAATGTAAAATATTTATGTAACATATTTGTCATGGGATGACATTTGTGTGGGAGGCATCTGCCCTCCCTAATGAGGCCAACATGCCTCTTCATAAGTGGTCACTAATGTTCTAGGTATTACTCATTCCTTAGCCCAGCCCTATTTTTTTTTCCAATTCCTGAGATCTCCTTTTTTTCAGGAGACATTTGATAATTTACATGCAAAACTAATTTTAATGCTTACTAGACAACATTTAAAGAAAGATATCTACCACATTGTTTAGAAATTCTGAGTGCTTCTATATGTATGTCTGTGCATGGTGGAGCCAAGGAAAGTATATTCTAAAATGAGGGTTAGTAACGTTAATTTTTTTGGTTTTCCTCTCAGAGCTGAGCCCAAATAACGAAATATCAGGAATATTTCAGACAAAAGAACATGCACTTTGGAGTAAGATAGAGACTGAAATCCTAGCATTGCCACTTACAGTCTGTGTAACCTTGGGAAAATTACCTAACACTCTTTGAACTCAGTTTATTAACTTTTAAAATGAGAATGATAAAAGTACCCTCCCCATAGAACTGTTGTGAAGATTAAGAGAATATGAATATAAAATGCAGCATAGGACCAAACACATGATAAGACCTCAAGAAATTTTCTGTCATAGATTATAAGACACAGATTTTCCCCCACATTTTAATATCTCTATAAAGATGATATGTCTTACCATTTATAGTCTTATAGTTAATTTTACAGTTGATAAAGCATAGTATTATTATTTAAATATATGACTAGTAATTGAAACCTAGAATTTAGTTTAAAAATGTTAGTAACCGACACTATGGAATCAGAAAGCAACTGTCCCATTTGTTATAGTTTGCAGTGAAGGATAAAAGGTGGAAATAATATATGTTCTCTCCATTTTGAGTTTATTCATTTATTTTTTTCTGCAAATTTTTCTTTGTTGAGTGAATAACCATGTGCCAGATTCTGTGTAGGTCAAAGATCTAGAAGATGAGTAAAATGTGATCTTTGTCTTCAAAGACCTAACAGATGTCTCATGGAAGAGAGCAGAACCATGTAAATACACTATCAGACGTAAGTACCTAAGCTAAAAGTTTACACAGATAAGGGATCTGAACCATAGGAGAGGAAAAGGTAAGGAAACACATAATTGAAGACGTGATTCCTGAATTAAGTCTCAACAGACTTGTAGAGTGGGTCACACAAAAGGTGAAGGGAAGTGTTCTAGGAAGAGGAAATGTGAAAAAGGACTTAGAGGAGGAAGAGACTCTGGTCTTTCTGGCTCAGGAAACTACATGATGTTTAATTTGGATGATGTATTTGGGGGAGTAAAAAGTCAGAGCTAGAAAGGTTAGAAGGGTCATCTCATGAGGAGCTGCATAATCATGCTAATAGCTTGGACTTCCTCATGAGTTAAATGTAAATACTCCGAAATAGTTTAGAATGCAGGGGAGGTATAATCACAATTTTCTTTCCAAATATTGCTTGGAATGAATTAAAGTGGACAAGATTGGAGACAAGTAGAGCAGTTAGGAATTTACTGTGATTATTCTTAATAGTGGTGCTGGAGATGTAGAACTGGCAGATTTGAGAGATTATTAAAGAGGTCAAATCTATGGGACTTGGTGATTAATTGGATGTGAAATAGAGACAGAAGTCAAGTTTGAATTAACGCATCTCAGTTCTTTGGACTAGTTTATACACCATTTGCATGACCCATGGTCCCTAACACAGCACCAGGTCTATAATAAACATTTGGTAAACAGTGGTACATTGGCTGATAATCCATTCTTCTGGAAATTCTTTGTGTGTTTCATAGACAGGTGACCACAGTGAATTAATATGTAATTATCAAGAGAAAAAATATCACTGAGTCAATATTTTAGAAATGTTCAATTGTGTAGAGTGGATTTTCTCATTGTCTTTTTCAGTAACAACATGGTGACTTGGAATATAACATGACACTAAGAAATAGTGAAATAAAAAGGATCTTTGAAGCAGTTCCTTTTATCTTGCCTTATTCTTAACAGTGTTTCTCTGGTCTAATTCTTTTATGGTTCTGGGGAGAATTACATTTCAAATTCTGTAATTGCACAGGAGAATTGGAGTCTTGTAAAAATTTAGAGTACTCTGTTCAAAAGCAATTTTTATTATCAACTGAACCTATGCCATGATACAGCCAAAGACATTGTTCAGAGCATCATTAAAAGAACCTTTTTAATATGACTGCCTTCTCTTGAAAAAATGTCGCACATTCTAATTTAATGTTGCCATATTACTACAATCGACTATATATTTGTTGAAAATCTTATCCTATGGTATTTAGGGTATTGAACCAGCACAAAATATACATGAACTTTATCAGTTTTCATTTTCCCTTTACAAACCAAGAACAATATTAAATGACATTTTATGACATTTGATAGGTATTTAAAATTTGTTATTGCAGCTGTTCAGTGAACCATAAAATACAAGTGTAACAGGATGGCTGTGCTTCCATTATGAGAAATGCAAGCAAGAAACACTGAAATTAGCAGCCTACAATATGCACCCACTTCTCATCAATGTCTTGCTCCTGACCCTCTGCCAAGTTCATTATCTCCTCCGTGCCTAAATTTGTCCATATGAAAAATGAGGAGAAAAAAAAGAATAAATCAATACTCGCCTCTAAAATGATCTGAAATCCAGGCATGGAAAATCTTTTACAAGCTTAAAAGACCGATTTATTAACTGCTGCCCTCATTTGCTTGAACATATACAATGTTCTGTGGGAGAGTAGCTAAGAGACTGATGTAATAGTCCTTTTCACACTTTCCATCCATAAAGACGTTTCTTTTATTTGCAGCTAAGCTATTATATCCAGAGCCTATGGCTGTTTGGCGATTTTAACGACGGAAATTTTAAAAGAGAAACAGCGAGTAAAATGTGAAAATGTCCTCTGGGACATTATTTTATTACTACATGTCCCTTATCATTTAGCAAACTAGATGCAATATGAAAAATTCAGTCAAACAGTTTGTTTTGTGGCTGGCTGGCAAAGAATCAAATAACAGGAACTGAAAAAAATAATGCTTAGCTAACATAAGGTGTGTGTGTGTCTGTGTGTCTGTGTGTGTGTGCACCACAAGCCAAGTTAGAGAGGTGAATGAAAAATCATCAGAGGAGAGGCAAAAGCCATTTGGCTTGAAAAGGCAGCATGGCATTGTGGGGGAAGAATGGGCTTCAGAGGCTATTAAACTTAAGTTTGGATCATGCCAATTTTAGTGTATTATTAATTTATGAGCATTAATTTCTTCAGTGAAAAAAAAGCATGATCATACTAATAGCTGACAGGGTTTTAAGGGTCAAGTGAGATAATGAAAGTCAAGCACAGATCAAGATGTCTGCCACATTGTTGGCACTCAGAAAATGACATTCATGCTCCCTTTTAATTATGGGAGCTGTTGACAAAGTGAAAGTTACCTGGTATAGCACTAGGGGAACAGCGTGCCCCAACCTCCCCAACCATCTCTTGAGATAATGGGTCAGGTCCTTGGTTGATGTGTCTTTCTGGTGAATATGTTCGAGCTGCCTTAGGATGGATAGAACCTCTGGGTTATAACTGACGTGTAGAAAAGCCACCAGAGACAGCCCTTCCAAACTGCCTTACTGTCCTAGTAGGGACTCTTTGGTGCATATTAATAACTTCTGAACTGAGTGGTCTTGATTCGAAGACATTGATCAAAAAAGGAATCTAATGCACCAGAAAAGGGAAAGATACCAAGGTTAGTTAGTAGAAATAAAACTAAGTAAGTTTATGGTAAGTTGTGTAGGTAGAAGAGATCATATTATAAATATTTAACTAAACAGAGAAGTGACTGCAAAGAGACTAGTAGGATTGAATCAGCATTACAGCAAATTCAACCTAAATATACCTCTTTGTTCTCTATTAACTGGAAGTCACTTTCCAGCCCTCACAGCAGAGGCAGTGGTAGACCCATCCGAAATACACCTCTTATAATTTTAGGTTTGGTTTCTATATTACCAATATTATACAAATATTTATAATTTCATTGTGACTTGTTTCACTATTTATGTAGTTGATTTCATGTACTGTATATTTTATGTTCTATTATATTTCAGATACTTAAAATAAATAACCTCTTCTGGAGGGTCATATCCCATGTGGAGACATCTGGATTTCAAAGTGGAATTAAAAGAGGGACATTTTTTGACATGAAGATAGGTGTAATGAACTTCTAAAATATTCAGTCATTGCCCTACAGAGTGAGTGTAGCTTTGTGACTCTGCTTCTAAAGTATCATTAATATAGTCACCATAAGCCTCACGATCAGATATAAAACACTCATAGTTACCATTCAGCTTCACCAGTTCTGATGGTGCCCAGGGGCCCATCAAACCTTTCTCTAGCAATGCTGGATGTTTCTCCTGAGAAATGAAAGTAAGCAAATTAACAACATGGTAGACCTTTACCAGAGGTAGACTTTGCTCTGTGCAAAGTTCTGAATGTAGAAGGTTCTAAACTCAATCAAACCTCTCACCTTAGCCTGGATATGGGTCCTCAGGCTACACCTAAGCCTTGTTTCTTTTCCTTGAAGATTGTATTCTTATTCCTTTTGGGTTCAGTCTAACATGGTGGTCTTAGGCATCTAATCAAGGCCTCATCTATGGTTTCACAAAGCCTTAGTCTGCTTGAGTATTTAGCTTAGAAGATGTCAAACTACCACCTTTTTCTCTTAGTGCTCACTTTTGGGGTTCTTCTACTTTATTTTCCTCCTCCAGGCACCCAATTCTTTTTTTTTTCAAATATGAACCTTTCATCTTTTAGCTTTACACCTTTGCTATTTTTTTTAAATGTTATAACTCACTGTTCCTTTCCCATGTATTTTATAGTAAAAAATTCTGGATACGAGCAGCTTTTCTTATAAGATAGCTCTAATGATAGTATATGTATAGTTCAAACAAAGCCTCTTACCCACTTATTCTTTTATTCACATTTATTTAATTTTATTATAAAAATGTAAAATAGTAGAGTTGGAAAAAACCAAAATAAAGAAAAAAATGTCATTTTTTAAATTTCAGAACTCAAGGACGGATCATCTTACATTTTTAAAAACATTTTAGATGTGATATTAATATTATAATTCACATGACTTTATAATTATAACTCTGCTTTTATCCACTGCTATAGCACAATTGAAAGTTCAATATTTTGCCTCTTATGAAGATAGCAATTTATTACCCAAGTCCACTATGGTGTTCACAAAACATGAACACATTCTTCATGTACATTTTCATATAATTGCAGAAAAAGCACATTCCAGAGACATACGTTCCCCTCCCATCACAGGGTCATAGGAGTCGGCTAAGGGATGGTGGGACCCGTGTGGTAGAAGTCCTGAACTCACTGAGGGTGTGTGGTTGCCAAACTCTCAGAAGGCCCTTAAAGATCTCCATCTTCTGGTGACCACATCCCCAAATCTTCCCCTTCTACATTGTACTAAAGTTAGTCTGTGGCCAAAAGCATATGACAGGAGTGATAGTTTGGTACTTCCAAGATTAGGTTTAAGAGAGTACAGCTTTCTTCTCTCTGTCTGTCTCTCTCTCTCATTGCTCTCTTTGAGGGTGGTCAGCTGCCAAATCATAAAAAGAGGCCCATATGGAAAAGAACTGAGGCCTTGTGCCAAGAACAATGTGAGTGACTACTCTTGGAAGTGGATCCTCCAGCCCCAGTCAAGCCTTCACATGATAGTAGTCCCATGTGACATGTTGGCTGCAACCTCATGAGAAACCTGAGCTACAACCACCCAGCTAAGACTCTTCTGGATGCCTGACCTTAGATATTGTATGAGATAAATGTTTGTTACTTTCAGATGCTAACTTTTGAAGTAGCTTATTATGCAGCAAGAAATCATTAATACAAGGGCATCAAGGGATGACGTGCTTCTTGCTATACCCACAATACATGAAATCAGAAAGGAAATAACAGCTCCTTTACAAGAAGGCTTGATCAAATTGAAGTCAGGAGAGTAAGACTTAATCAGTCAAGGGATCTTAGAAGGGGGAGTGAGAGTTTGGAGTGTTGAGAACAAGGCCATTAAGAGGGACCTATAGTCTGAGTAAGTCCCAGAGACCAAGTGCAGCTGTCCACCTAGCTCTTTGCATGTTCCCAGAGTGTGTTTGGAAAGATGAGCTTGGTGCATTCAAATGAATGAAGGCAAGAGGGTCATAGCATATTTTGAATACTGTTTGCATAAGTCAGGGATGTCTTCCAGAGTGATAATTGTCCCTCTTATGATAAACTTCCTGATTACAATCTTATCATGTTTATGATCTATATATCATATTACCTTGAAATATAAGTTCCATTGGTAAGGAATAATCAATTTCCATTTTTAAATGCTCTCATGATATGTTCAATAATCCTAGCTCTTACTTGCCACACATTATATTTCTTTGTAGACAAATAGCTTTTTTAAAAAAATGATTGGATGACTTGGACCTTATGGTCCAGTTTAAACCTATAGCTCTATGATTCTGTTACTATACAGGCTGCTTTAAGTAGGAGACACAAAACTACAAACCATTAAATGGTGATAAATCTAAGATGCTCTATGAGAATTGTATATATATATACTGACTCTCTCATCATAATTTGTCCTTGTGACAGATGTCTCTCTCTCTCTTTCTTTCTATCTCTCTCTCTGTCTATATCTATACCTATATCTATATCTATCTATACAGAACAAAGAATAAATTATGATAAATTAATTTCCAGGCATAAAAATAAAATGCAGATGTAGGAGACTTCCACTTGGCCATATATTAACAACATTGCTCCACAGTGCTCTTTGAAAAATACAAATATGACCATATTATAACTTTCTCTAAAATCTTCAATAGCTCTTCAACACATAATGTAAGTATTCCTAGCCTGAACTTATGGGTCCTTACAAGTTCCATGGCCTTTGGGGGAATTTCTGATCACACTGCAAACACTATTATAATAGAATGAAGATTTTTTCCTTTTCATTGACATGACCCCATTAGAGAATTTACCACCTTTCTCTGGAGCTCTTGGCTTATATCTAAGTATGAAGAAGGAAACCTTAGCAGTTTTGATAGGCAGAGCAAAGAGGCAGAGGTTGTTAACATTGAAACCCTAGAATTATGCCTTAAGAGGAAGTAGTATTAGTAGGAGAAGGTTTGTTTATTAGGGCAAACAAATGAAACAACTGAGTTAATGCAGGACCGGAAGACATCCTAATACTCTTCTAGTTCCATCAAGGAGAATGGAATGAAGTAACTGAGAGCTGAGACCATGCAGTGTGGGAAGAGCAGAAGGACTGAGAGATAAAGGGACAGGGGAGAGAGTGCAAAGGGAGCACTGTGTTGGACTCTGTATGGACAAATAGGAGAGTATATATCTATTTTTTTTGCAGTGTATAGTATAGGATAATGTTGTATACAACCGAAAAAAATTTAATTCGGATTTGTTTAACCACATAAGGGACTCAGTGGCTACCGTAACAAGAAGTCCCAGTGGTAGGTGGGCATCAGGGCTGTATTGATTCTGTGACTCAAAAGTACCAGTAAGAGTCATGTTCCTTTCCACCTCTTTATTCTGCCTCCCATGGTACCAGCTTAATTCTAAAGCCTGGCTCCCTGTCAGGATCACAGAATAAGGCTGTGCAGTAACCACTATGTCCTTAACCATACAGATGAAAAGAGAAATTGTGCAGTTTGCTTCTGGAAGCCCTCCCAGAAAGGCAAAGATGCTTATTTCCCAGAAGCCTTTAGCAAACCTTTTCAGTAAATCACTTGGTCAAATAAGTGTCTCCTGCCCTCCCCTGAATCAATAACTGTGGCCAAAGGGTAGAATTTTGATGATTATCCTAAACTGGAACTACATGTTCTACTCAGAGACCCTAAAGATTGAGTGTGTTTCTCTCAAAGTATTTTTTTGTTATCCAGAGGTGTAGCTTTTGAGATGAAAATTGGGCAATACTCCAAGAAAAAAGAAACAAAAAGCAAAGCTGTTGATGTTGGAGAAACAACCACCACACCCACCACTGTTTCACCCTGTAGAGACGCTGTGTGCTTATCTGACAGAATGAGTGATTTTTTTTTATCTGGCTACAGACAGTACTTCTCACCTTTCCCAGTATTAAGGATATTTTATAAAAATGTGTGTGTATATATCTTTTCCTGAAGAGGGGGTGCATAATTTCACTGGAAATTGAAAGAAATCTGTGATCCCAAAATGTCAAGAATCCTTGAAATTTAGGTAAGGTTCCTAATGTAAGCTGGTTCTTGCTCCTCTTCCAGTGTTTCCCCGGCTTCCATCCACATCACCAACACAAAAGCAACGCCAACCTTCCCTTTTGTCACCCAGGCATTTCATGCTTCAGGTTCTTTGACTTCTCATTTCTTCTTTTACCTCTTTTGCCTGGTAAACCCTAACTCTGCCTTCAAGACTGACCACGTCCAGCCTCTCCAGTGGAGCTTTTCTTTATTACTCTCTATTTGGGAACAGAGTTGATCCATCTCTTTTGTACCCTAAGTGCCCTGTAATGATAAGTACATACTCCACTGTTTTGGGACTCTTTGTTTGTATGTCCCTCCGCCTAACGAGACCATGAGCAATTTAAGCACAGGATTTGTGTCTTTCCTATTCATCTTTAGATTAACTGTCTTGGCTTGTTGAACCCTTGTTCAGTGAACACACGGCCACTGGTAGGCGTAGTTGTCAGCGAAGTGGCAACAGAGAGTGAGCAGGAGCTTTGTGGTGGTGCACTATTGCTGTCATTATTGTTCACTTCAGAGAGTCTTTTCTCACTCCTCAGTTAGGACCTAGGAACCTACAAGACGATATGGTAAAGATAGATCTTTGGATAAATGATGTAATCTCATTTAAGATCTTGGGAATTCACACATTATGTCACTGAATCTAGATGACAAATGTGAATCTCAAAAGTTGGCATTCCTGAGTGTTTTCTATATGCCAGGCACAGAGCTAAGTGCCCTACAAACATTATTTCATTTGATCTTTACAAAAATCTCAGGAAGTGGGTTCTATGGTTATTATTTCCATTTTATTGATGAGAGTGTATAGGTTTACAGAGAGTATATAATTCACCCACTGCCACACTATCTGTAAATAGAGGAGACAGGATATGAATTCAAGTTTCCCTCGCTACAATTAAGCCCTTGGAGATCAGTTAAAAGATCACGCTTTAAGGCTCTCTGTGTGCTAGATATTTTATTATGAAATATTTTTTAAGTCTTATAACAATCCTGGAATTTAGGAATCATTATTCTCATTTTCAATGTGGGGAAACTCAGACTTAAAGAAGATACCGAAATTTGCCAAAAGAGCATAATCTGTAAATGTTAGCGCCGCCGTTGAACAGTGATATGCTTGACTCCTGAGTGCATGCAGGCACTTTTCAATCAAAACTCAAGAAAATGGACTTGCTGGCTACATCCAAGGAATTGTCTGTGTGTGTGTGTGTCTGGAAAGCTGAGGCTGTTGTGAAAAGAAGTCTCTGCCTCCAAGCACTGCCAAGATGGTAAAATATAGTAGCATGAAATCTCAGAGTTGGAGTGGCTATTTGAGGTCATCTAAGAAAATAATGTGAAAAGTTAAATACCACTGAAAAATTCAAATTGCATTTCAGCACAAGCTTAGAAAGATATCTCTGGTTAGAAGGTGATTAATTTTCTATTGGGTGAATAATTATAAATATGGGCACTCGGGGGCGGGGAATTTGAGCTCAAGCTTCACTCGCTGTGAGGCAGCCACTCATCTGAAAGTCTGTAAGTGACCTCACTGTGATGTAACGTGATAGTCAATTTCTTTGTAGATGAGCCCCACTAGACTACAAGTTACTTGAGGGCAGGTAAGAAGCAAGTATTTGTTGTTCTTGTTCCCGGAACTTGACTCAATTTGTGTACTTCATAGGTATTCAGTACAAATTTATTGCATGACTTTACCATCACTCTAAGCATGAGAGCATGGTCACGGAAGCCATCACAGAGAAAGGAGGTTTTGACGTGAGGAAAGGTTTTTGATAGGTGAAGATGATGTGGGAAGGTGTCCGGGAGGATGAAATGACGTGAGCCACTCTATGGGGTCAGAAGAGAATCACAGTGGATGCCCTCTGCTCCCAGCATCTTCCTGGTCCACTCGCAGTGGGTGGCCATTACTATCTGGGAATGGCCCTGCAGATAAGGCACAGGCACCAGAGGATGTTACAGGTGGAAGGAAGAACTTTAGATTCCGGAGGGTCTCGCCATAGCTCCAGGGTTGCTGTGAGGCACCCTGGAAAGTACCCTTCAGGAATAATCAAGACTTGTGCTCTATTCTGAGCTGGTAATTATCCTCTTATGTGATACTAGGTAAGCCGTTTAACTGCTCTGAGCTTCAGCTTAGGTAATAGTAAAACAGGCCTCATTTTATAGTTTAAATCACCTTCATCTTGAATGATCAAATCCTACCCCGTTTTCTCGTATGCTTGGCTCCTGCTCCCTAGTCCGTGAAGCCACTTCAAGACAAATGCCCATTGCCTTACTAGCTGGCACTATAGCCTTGCAATCCCCTGTCATGTTCAACCATGGTGTGGTCTGTCACACGTGAGTCACAGCCTCCTTTTTGCAGTTAGCAGGCCAAAGCGCCCTAATTTATTCTTTATTTCCTTGAACCCTGGATTTTCCCTCCTTGCTAAAAGCAGGATGTAGCTCTAAAATGAGTGGCAACCCCAGAGAAACCAGCTGCACAGATGGAAAGAAAAGAAGTAAATCCAAAGGAAGCCCCTAGAAGATACCTCACAAAGAAGGTGGAGTCTCTTGTAGCTGTGCTCTTGTCACCACAGTCTCCACTATCTTTGTACCTTGAGCAATTTGTAGCCCATTTTGTCTTTGAAATCCCTCTGCACTGGGGCATCAGGAAAAGAGGGTGGGAACATGCATTGGCAAAGAGATGAACTTCTCCTGGAGGTTGAAGTATGTCCCCAAAAATGTCATTGCTAGGGCCAGCCCCATGGTCTAGTCATTAAGTTTGGCATACTTTCCTTTGGCATTCCCTGTTTCAGGGTTTGGATCCCAGGCACAGACCTATACCATTCATCAGCCATGCTGTGGCAGCAACTCACATATAAAATAGAGGAGTATTGGCACAGATGTTAGCTCAGGGCTAATCTTCCTCAGTAAAAAAAAAAAAAAAAAGAGGAGAATTGGCAACAGATGTTAGCTCAGGGCTGATCTTCCTTGAGCCAAAAATAAACCAGGATTGGCAGTGGATGTTAGCTCAGGGCCAATCTTCCTCAGCAAAAAAAAAAAAAAAAGTCATTGCATTGCTGGTGAGATCAAATAATTAAAATATATGTGAAATTGCTTTGAAAAATTGCTGTACAGAAAACTGTCAGAGCTAGGTGGTTCTATTGATATAGGAGATTTACATTAAAGAATTATTCTTAAAAATAAACAAAAAAGCATATCTAAATCTCTTTCTCCTTAAGAGCTATGATCCTCATTCTGGGAAAAGCAAATAAACCGTTAAAAAAAAGACCCAGAAAATTGCAAATAAGTGTACAGAGCTGCAAATCAGGTCTTAGATCATGACTGTGATTTTACAATACATCTTAATAAAAAGAGTAAATTACTTTTCATTCTTACAGACATAAATTTGTTTCTAGGCTTGCCCAAGTGGATTGATATACTTGTTTGAATGTAATTTCCATTTACCTTTATATTAAAATGAATGCAAGAGAAAAGGTCAAGTTTATTTAGAAAAGTGTTAGCTATCCTTGGGAAAAAAATAATTTGGCATATGTGATTTTAATCAATTTTCATTCATTGTTAAAATTCACACAAAGTTTAGCTTGATGTCTGTGGGAAATGGAAATGGTGACTAGTTTTATAGGCACAATAAATATACCTGAACCTAAAGTCCTCTAGACAATATTGTTAATAAAGCATATTTGTCTGGTTCCATAAAATAGAAATGTCTAAATTAGAAGAGCTGCTTGCTTAGATGCTAGGTTAATAGCAGCATTTCAATTCTCAGTCTTCATTATTTACAATGCCAAGAGGGAAAATTGACTTGAACACACTGTCTGGGCTGTAAATCTGAGTAGTTACACAATATCTGAGGAACAGCCACAGGGGGAAGAATCTGTAAGTGGGAGATCCCAAAGAAGGGATTCGGGCCTTTGCCTGCTGCTGTTCCAGAATGGGGCTGTATCACAAGCTTTTCCAAGTTTTCAGTTAGATTCCCACATAGTGCTGGGGACCATGAGGGCACCAGGGCAAAGTCTGGTCCTTTTATGGTTTGATAAATATTAGAAATAAAGTGACAGTCAGAATGGTATATCTGAGAAAGTAATTCATGCCCATAAATACAAAACAAATAAAGATGGGATTAGGCACTGCAGTTATAATAGTGCTGCTGATGCATGTGCTGGGGATAGAAGTAGCACTTGTGATAGAGGATTGAATATGGAGAGGATCGTATACTAGCCTGGACGAGTATACAAAGGATTAAGAGAGGAAGTATATCTTAGTGTGAACTGTACCGTAAGGGGAGGAGTTGAACAGGCTGATAAAGCTGGAATGATCATTCCAGGCCTTGGAAAACATGGCCGTAAGTAGAGAGGCAGGGGTAAGGATGCTGTGTGATGGAGCTGAGTAGATGTTAGCTTCATCTGCTATGGGCAGTGTGTGTGTATGTGTTGGGGAGTTTGATTGGCTAAGACAAGTTGGACCTGAATATAAAACCAAACAAATAATGGCTATCTCAAAAGAGAATGCTGACAGATTTCAACTATTTGTAGGGTCATTATGACTAAACCTTTGGGATATTACCATGGATGTCCGTCAGTAAGTGGTAATATTCTTTTGTAAATAGAATTTACAAAATTTGAAAATCCCCCCCCTCCCTTTTAGGTAAGTGTGTGTGGATACATATGGTTGATTTCAAGCATATCATATGCTTTCAAGATGAAGAGATGCAGTTGACAAAAAAAGAAGATGGGCGTTATGGACTGAATTGTCTTCTACCCCCCCAAATCCATACATTGTGTCCTTGGCTCCCAATGTGACTCAGTTTGGAGACATGGCCTTTAAAAAAGGTAATTAAGATTAAATGAGGCCATAAGGGTAGGCCCTAATCCAACAGAACTTGTGTCCTTATAAGAAGAAGAGACACCGGGAGTGTGCACACTAAGAGAAAAGGCCATGTGAAGACACAGAGAGAAGGCAGCCATCTGCAAGGCAAGGAGCGAGGCCTCACCAGAAACCAATCCTGCCCCAGCACCTTGATCTTGGACTTCTGTTCTCTAGAACTATGAGAAAATAAATTTCTGTTGTTTAATCCAGCCAGTCTCTGGTATTTTGCTATGGCAGCCCGAACATACCAATATGAGCAATTATGGTCAAATAGCAGTTCCATAATGACAGAAAATCAAGAGGCAAGTTGAGCTAGATCTCTTCATGGACCCAGCTGGAGAATTGTGACTTGGTCAGCAGAATTGAAAATTTTAAATCCTAACCTGACATAATTTTTCCTCCCACTACCTTTTAAATAGCCTTGTTATACCAGGTGCACTATAAATATATGCTAAATTCATCATTTTAGGGGGAGGATGTTCTAAACCCTTTTTTTTTCATAACTCTCTGAAAAAAGTAGCAGAATATATACATAAGAACTTTGTTCTGTCTTAACTTTTCTATAAATAAGTTATAACTCACATCAGTCTTCTTGTTTTACTTTCCTTGATCACCAGAAGGTCTATCATTTGGAAAAAGAAAATGGAAAACACCAACATATTTTGTTATGTTTATACTAAGAAAACTCTGGCAAACTTGTTAGAAATAATACACTTAAAAAAAAAAGGAAGTATAAAGGTCTACAATTCAACAATGATTTAACAACTGTTTAATTTATAAGTGAAAAAAAGAAAAAGACAGAGAGGACAAGAGAGAAAAGAGTGTACCAGCTAGAATATTTTCAGTGACAAGTGATAAATTACCCAATACAAGCAGACCTCAATGATAAAGGTTCTTATGCTCCAGTTACTGAGGAGATTGAAAGTTTGTGTGCTTCAGGTGTGGTTTGATCAGGGTGCCAAGTCTGTTTCTATGTTATTCTCTTAGGTCCATGTGTCAGCTTCATCTTTAGCCTGGCTTCTTTCATGGTAGAAAAATGTCTATATCAACTCCAAGGCTTCATATGAATATTCCACCCAGCAAGAAAGGAGAGAGCAACTCTGTTAAATGGATTTAGGGAGTTGTCCACACTGACTCCACAGGTCATGTTGTAAACTTTGTGCAAATAGTCTCCTAAAGATCCTAGCATCTTAACTGTCAGTGAAAGTTCTAGGTTGCTGAAAAAGATGCCTGGCTATATCCTTTGATCCTAGAGTTGTGTAAGAAAGAACCTAGGCACAGTTGAGAGACACACAAGCCTGTCTGGTGGAGTGTGTATATTGGAGGGTGTGTCCTTGAAGAAGCTAAACTGTAAAGAGACACAATAGGACCTTGTATTAGTTCCTAAGGCTGCTGCAACTAATTACCGCAAACTTGATGGCTTAAAATAAAAGAAATTTATTCTCTGACAGTTCTGGAGGTCAGAGCTCCAAAACCAAGGTGTTGGCAGGACTAGTTCTTTCTGGAGCTGCTAAGGGGAAATCTGTTCCACGCCTTTCTTCTAGCTTCTGGTAGCTGTTGGTAACCCTTGGCATTCCTTGGCTTGTAGATTCATCACTCCGATTTCTGCCTCCATCTTCACATGCCTTCTCCTCCGGGTCTCCTGGTCTTCTACTTTTCTGTTTCTTTAGGACATTCATCATTGGATTCAGGACCCACTCTCAATCCAGGATAATATCATCTTGAGGTTCTTAACCTAATTATAGCCACAGAGACCCAATTTCTCCATCAGGTCACATTCACAGATGTAATAGGTGTTAGGACTTCTTTATGTCTTTTTGGGTCCACTGTTCAACTCCCACAGACTCTTGGAGAAAAGTCC
Organism: Tapirus indicus; assembly: GCA_031878705.1. Lineage (NCBI taxonomy): Eukaryota > Metazoa > Chordata > Mammalia > Perissodactyla > Tapiridae > Tapirus > Tapirus indicus. The sequence continues at coordinate 49,057,990 of CM062926.1, read as the reverse complement.
CATGAGTGGAGATCCAGGAGGTGATCGAGCAGAGTTTCCAGACACATCTTGAGTCTGTTACTGACATTCTGGCAAGGAGAGGATTGGGGTTTAAATCAGCGGTCTCCCAACCGAGGAGAGGTGAGAATATCTTGGAAGTTCTATTTGTAATTTTGTTCATGTAAGGAAATAAAAAAGGAATGAGGGTTTTCTAACATCGAGTGTATAGATTGACACCATGGCCCTCACCAGGTCTTCTGGTCACCTGGAAAAGCATGGCATGGTACAGGTGGCCCCTTGAGTAGGGAGGAGGGTTCCACACTGATGAGGGGCTCACAGTCATGTCTTCATTCATCTACTTGCTTTCCATGTATAGTCACCCTTTGCTGTTTACAAGGACCCCATCAAGTGGAGTTATGACTATTTTCTACTTTTAACTAAGATGATCTTTAGGAGAATATTGCAATTGTTCACCAAATGAACAAGTGCCTTGAACTATTGCTACTACTTAGAGATAATACTAATAATGCATGAATGATATAGAATAAATAGAAAGAGCTGACACTTCTACTCTTAGCATGGACTCTTATCAGCCCAAAGATGAGGTAAATCATGGTAATCTAATCAGGTCTGAAAAGCAATTAGTTAACAAAATTCTAAATTATGAGACAGGAATTATTTATATCATGAATTTGTATCCCCTGTTCTTAGTTGTGACCCTCATCTTAGGTCTATGATGTGTCCTGAGACAACAGCTCTTTAATTTTACTTATTTTGGGAGTGTGAGCTCAAACATGTTTTATTGTTAAGAGAACACAATTTATAAAGTTTGGGGGCCACTAGTTTAACAGAAATAACTGCGCTGTTTGGAATCCGACAGCTCTGCTTGAGAACCCTCTGAAAAAAAGCCATGAGAGCATGGCTAGCCTGTGGGGAGCTAGAAAACAGAACCGTGAGTCAACAGCCCAGGGTAGGTCAGAAATTAAGTGCTCAGCTTAATGTGCTGTTCTGTTGTCCAATGTCAATCAAGCGGAGCAAAGACTAGAGTGGTGGACCCACAGACTCTACTCATGTGACAACTCACTCTCTCCACCTCCCAAGTGCCTTCCCCATCCCCAGCACCAGCACTTACTAAAGGACACTATGGAGACAGAAAACCAATCACCCTGCTGTTCTAGCAGGCAGTGCCCCGAGGACCAATATCTGTAATGTGAGTGCAATTATGGCTCAGCTGTACATAGCTGTGGTGAATGACAGAAGGAAGGAAGGAAAGGCAAGAAAATGGAAAAAGGAAAATTTGAAGCTAACCCTGTGTAGTGTGAGAATTCCTAGCAGCATGCCTCTTTAGCTCCCTTAGTCAGCAGGTATTTACTGAGTGATCCCTGTGTGCACGTCCAGGGAGAATGCACATATAAATAGGGCACATTGGTTTCCCAAGCCTCATGGAGTTTACAGTTGGTGTCAATACATTTCTTCCTATCTATCCTCTCACCTTTTCCATTTGTATTGGTTCAGGCATGTTTGACCTTAGACTCATCTTTTCATCTTTCTCTACTCTGTCCCTTATCACAAGGAGCTGACCCTTCAGGCTGTTTCCCAGGCTGCCTTGTCAGATGCTTTACAACTGGGCTCAACTAAGAGGAGGCATTGGTGGAGATTGGAAGGTGGAAGGAAGAGAGAAACCAGGGTACTTTCTCCATCTGTCTAAGGCTCAGGGAAAGCTCAGCACTGGCTGCTTTCTTCCCTGATCCACCTCTTACCAGTCAGGACCATCCTGATTCCTTTGGGCTCTGGTAACATGGCCTCTTTCCTCTTCTGCTTGTCAACTTCCTAATTACCCAGGTAAACAGTGTCCCGGCTTGAATTTCCTTCTATTTAAATAAGAGTACTAGTTTCTATTTCCCAGGTTGGACACCAATACATCCTTTAAATTGGACTTAAATAGGAGATCATTATTGATATTATATTTTACCACTTAGTTGCATGGTGTTTTGAATTTGTCCATGATCTTATTTTCAGCCCAAATATTTTCTATACACGTGGCCTTAGGAAATTGCCAAGAGCTAATTTTATTTTTGATACCCTAAAGGGATATTATAAGAAAAGAGATGGAGTTGATTGATAAAGCAAAATCCAAATGTATAATTGGTGAGTCGCAGATCAATCTATATGATGGAGATAGGTCCTAATAAGATTTTTTCCCCTCATTTCCTCTTCGCAGAGAGATCCCTGAAAGCCCATTATCTTTAATAGGGAATTTTTATTTATTGTCTTTTAAACGTTTGGAAGGATGAGAGCTTTAAGGGGAACCTGAGAAGAAGGTGAGATTAGTAAAGAATTTCATGCTGGGAAAGAAAGATATATAAAGTGAGCCATAGTAGGGTCTTTGCTTACACAAACGAAGCATCTGACCCATTTTCAGGAGGCCACATTCTCTTGAGCTCTTCCAGCAGCGGGGAAGGTTTTATTGATAAATTCATTCTCTCTCTCCTTCAAATACATCCTTTGATATGTAGGAAGAATGCAAAGAGAGCCTGTTTTGTAAATAGTTTTATTAGCATGTAGCCATGATTGTTCATTTGCTTATTGTCTATGGCTGCTTTCATGCTACAAAAGCAGAGTTAAGTGGTTACAACACAGACAGCATGGCCTGCAAAGCTAAAATGCTTACTATCTCTCCCTTTATGAAAAAGTTTGCCAACCTCTGCTATAGAATAAGTTGCTTGTTCTTATGAAGGTCATTTTGGCCCTTTCTCTTTTCAGGTAAAACATTTCTGGAGGGGCTACTATGCCAGGGCCTGTGCTAGAGGCTATGCCCAATAGAAGCACAGGTAAGAAGTAGTCACTGTAGTTAAGAAATTCATCAGGTAGTAGGAGAAAGATGACACCCGCATATATGGGTAAAACAAGGAGTAAAATGGCTACTAGCAGAGATGCAGACAAGGATTGTTCCAGTAGAGGAAGAAATTGCTCCCGACTAAGGTGGTGACCAAATAATAAAGACAAGGATTTTACTTTCTTTTCGAAAGGGAGGCACAAGACCTCCTTGGCATACAGAGAAAACAAAAGGACTGGAAACTGTTACTTGTGCTCTAAGTTCAGCTTGTTGGATCTCACATATTTCCAAGGAAAGTGGAAAAAAAAAAAAAAAGATTAACAGCAGAGGAAAGTAATTTTGGATTATCATCAATTCATTCATCCATTTACTCCTCAGTGTTTGAGTGCCCTTTCTTACAGGCACTGTCCTGTGTGCTGGAAAGAGACAATAAATGTGACAGAAAAAGTTTCTGCACCCAGGGAGCTTACATTTTAGTGGGTAGGTATTGTACATACCCCTGCACAGCAGACTGGCAGATTCCCATCTGAATACACAGGAGGCTTTAGGGGGATCTTCAAAGACAGAGAGTTGGAGAACATGGGTTCAGGATTCAAACTGCCTAGGGTGGCATCAGGTTGTCCTTTATCAGCTGTATGACCTTGGAAAAGTTACCAAATACCCCTGTGTCTCAGATCCCTCATCCTTAAAGTGGGGATGATAATAGAACCTATGGTAAGATCATTGTAAGAGTTAAATGAGGGCATGTTTGCAAAGTTCTTGGAAGAGTAGGTGCCTGGCACACAATACGAGCTATGTGGTGTTTATTAATAAAAGAACCAACCTGACTCTGTTTTTACTGTGAAACTGCCCAAATTCAGGTTATTTTTTTAATCTTTTGGGATATCTGTAATGGGATGAGTGAACAAGTCTGAGAAGAGAGAAACATTTTGCTCTTTATTTATATTTTAAATGAAAGTAGTTAGGGTCAGAAAATCAAGCTAGCATGAAGTTATAATTTAAATAGCACGTCATGCTTTCTCTACTTCATCTGGAATAATTCGCTCTATATATGCAGGACTGCTGCTTCCAAGGTCCCAAAATATTTTCTTTGAAAACATGCAATTTTCCATTGAAATGTGAAGAGGAAACCAAATTATAATCATCATTGTCATCTAACATTTACTGAAGGGTTACTGTATACCAGTCACAGAAGTTGGTCTAATATATTTATTAACTCTTTTTATTGCTCGTTGAAATTCCATAAAGTTATTGTTTGTATCCACATTTTTCAAATGAGAAAGCTCAGACCGGCAGATGGCTCAGGTGATGTTCTCAAGTCACACGTGATGCGTGAGACAGAGTAAGGACTCCTTCCTAGGAAACCTGGACTCCAAAGAATGTGGTCTTTCCTCCCTGTTAAGTGGTGTGATCTCAAGGACACATGAACTGAGAAGTTAACTTTTAGAACACCTAAATATCTTCTTTTGACCGTAGGGTGTTAGTAAACCAAATTATAATTTTCCTGTCATTTATCAATCATAAAGGTTTTACATATTCACTATGGAAATTTTGAAAAATTTAGAAACTATAAAGATCTATATCAACCACAATCCCACCTACTAGAAATATCCATTATTAATATGTTTTTATACATTCTTTTAAACTTCTTCTTCTATTTCTTATACACACATACACACTCACACTTCTAAATGTTTCTTACTGTATTATATCTTAACTCAGATTTTTAATGAATGTCATTATGAGTTTTATATGTCATCATTTATTTTATTTTTTAATTGAGGTGTAATTGACATATAACATTATATTTGTTTTAGGTGTGTCATTTTTTTTAATATTTCAATATCTGCGTAGTATATTTATATGTCTATAGCACAATAACATTTAACCAGTTACTCTGAATACTTTCACGATTTTACAATTATGAATAATTTTTTTTAATAACTACTTTTTTACTTATTTTTTGTGAGGAAGACCAGCCCTGAGCTAACATCCATTGCCAATCCTCCTCTTTTTGCTGAGGAAGACTGGCCCTGGGCTAACATCCATGCCCATCTTCCTCCACTTTATATGGGACACCGCCACGGCATGGCTGACAAGCAGTGCGTCAGCCAGCACCGGTGATCCGAACCCACAAACCCCGGGCTGCCAAAGCGCGAAATAAACCACTGCACCACTGGGTCAGCCCCTACGAATAATTTTTAATGAAATTTTGATGCAGTCTTTGACCCTCTGATAATTTCCTTATGATAAATTCTTACAAGTAGACTGGCTGGGTTAAAGGACAAAATTATTTTAAGACTTCTGATAAGCATAGACAAATTTCCTTCCAGAAAGACCACGATTAAGTCAACGTTAATTCATCTACTTCCCTATTTAAACAGAGAAAAATCTATATAATTTTCCCACAGTAATCACCTGGAACTTATTTAATTTTCAGGTTATAATTGGCACTGGGCTGAATAATATAAAAATATCTATGACAGCATGCTACCCACTTTCCAAAGATGTATATAACCCAAAATAGAATCATTCAAATTATTATCCCTTCACTAAATAAATATTTGCTGAGTTCCCCCCATTTCCAAAAAGAAAAATGGTAAGTCTAGGTGCTAAAGGTAAAAACTGTAGGTTGTGTGTGTGTGCGTGTATGTGTGTGTGTGTGTGTGTTGGGGCGTGATGGTGATGTGGAGCATTCCCAGGAGTTTCCTAAAGTCTTATAAAATCTATGACTATGACAAGCATTCCAAGCGTAATGGTATCCTCAGCAGTAAATGATAGCCAAAGTTTTTTATGGAAAAATAATCCACTTCCCGAAATACAGAAATTGCTTTCAAAGCAATATTTCACAATTCTATAGTTGATGAAATTAATGCTTATATCTAAAAAGTAGATAATCAAGTTCTGGATCTAAAAAATAGATATTCAACTTCTAGATCATGTAGTCCTGATACCCTAGACAGAGCTGACAATATCATAGTTGGCCTTTGACTTCACACCAATCAAAGTATGCACAGAGAGAGGCAGAGAAGAGCAAAGAGTAATTCAGTCGCGGTGATGGTTGAGCACCAGAGAAAAGCCAAAACAGCGCCCTTAAGAAGGAAATGATGAGCTTTCTTCACCCAGAGGCCTTGCTTGGCTCACTTGAAATTTCTTGAACTGTATTCTAGTTTCTGTAAAGCTTGGTCATATTTAGAGTTTTGGTTTTTCCTGAAGATATTTTTAATGTTTTCTCTGAGACCTGGATTATGGTAAATCTTCATTACTTGGATATGGTATTCTCTCCATTATTTGATGCAACTTGAGTAAGCCTCTAGTTCTTGTTATAAAAATAAACTGATAAAGCAAAGTTATTTCTGAGGGTTCTGAAATATCAAGCTTTTTTCCCCACTCCATGTGACATCAGCAATCATTAGGAAGACAGAACAAAGAAACAAACAAAAAAAGCAGCAACTGAGAATGAATAAAATAAAAATATTGATTTTATTTCATAATGATAATAGTCCCTCTAGAAAGATGAGTTATTTGTAAGAGTTCCTTTCAATTTAAAAATTATGAGTGCATTAATATCATAGTACATCTCTAGCCTCTACCTATTTGAGCTCCTGAGCACCACACAGAGATTTGATAGTGGAAAAAAGAAATATGGAACTATAAATCTTTCTGTTATCTGTGAGCAGAAAATGGGCTCTATGAAAGGGATTGCAAGAGGCATTGATCCTACTTGAAATTAAGCACCAAAATAATGGGTCCAATTGAGAAGAAAGTGTCCTCTAGTGGAAAATTCTCAGTAATTCAATTTGTATTGATATGAATAATCTTCCCCAACTTTCTTTTGAATGATGTATAATCTCTTAATGGCTAAGTTGTCAGTGGGAGGAAAATTAATGCTTTCTTCATTGAAAAGGTTCAAATAAGAAAGGATCATATTCCTTGGTTGAGAGTAAAAAAATTAAATATTGATATGTTTAAGACATTTCATATTTCTTTGAAATAAGTTTGAATGTCTCATGAAAGACAAATATTTTATTCTGTGGGCAAAAAATTTTAAGACCTTTAACTAATAATAGTCTGAAAAATGTTAGAATGTAGGTACCATTAGCTTTATATTGAAACACATAGTATAAAGAATGCATGTTACAATGAAAAATGCGTTATTAGAATGATTATTAGAACAATAAATGAAATGAAATGAAAATGATTATTAGAACAAAGCTATTATTAACCAGAATGCAACTAATCAGAATTTTTAGTTAATTTAGTAAATTACTTTACTCTGATACAAAAAAGCAGAACACACTAGTTTGCTTAGAATTATACACTAAAGTGTGTTTTACATAAGAACTAATGTTTTGGTTATGTGTGACTTGGTGAAAGAAGCTTGATGTCCTTTGGTATAAACAGTACCTAGAGTCAACATGAAGATGTGGAACTAGAATGCATCCTGGTGACACATTGGGTCATCTCTTCCTTAATCTTCCACATCTACACCCAAAATAGTGATCATGCAATGCTAGGTTGTTTTTTCTCATTCAGCTGAGCTTTATCCCTACCCCAAACTGTACATAGGAAATAGGACTTGGTAAAATACATAATATAATCGAGGAAAAATATGGACCACACCTCAATTGTGCAGCAACTTCAGCTGACTGGGCAATTCTTCTTCTTGAGCATTCAGGTTAAGCAGTCTTACTGTATAAAAATAAAATTATAATCTTATTTATGTCTCAAACTGATTTATCTTTCTTACTCAAGAGATCATGAGTTAAGTGGATAATTTTTAAGGTCTCTAAAAATCATAGTACTTTAGAAGTGTAAGGATCCACCATTTAGGGAAGGGTGGTAATTAGCATCATTAATCCCGTTTTATAGGTGACCCAAGACACTGAAGAAACTTGCCTACCATAACGACCAATGACGACTACCATATCCATATTTATTCAAATACGAGACATACACACATTTTAAAACACAACAGCCACCACCTGCCTGTTGAGAAACAGAGGAGAATTGTGACAGTCGTTGCTGCCTAGGTCTGTGTGAATAAGCCATGCTCAGAGAGTTCATCCAATCATCGATATACTTAATTTTCCTGGTAGCACCACAATTATATCTTATTTTTATAGTCTTAACTTTCCATTAAGATTTCTTTGAAAATTTTTATTAGAAGACCACTTTGCAATGAAAAGTTGTTGCATGTGAAGTAGACAGAATGCCACACACTGAGCAACGGGTTAAAGGCAGTAGAAAGTATTTGATCTTCAGAGTCTGAGAATTCTCAAAGACCATTCTGTGATTGATCCATGTGTCATGAAAGACTACCACTTACGCATAGAACATCTATCTGTCAAAAGCATCTTACTGGTATTCTAGAAAAATTATTGAACTTAATTTTTAGAAATATGTAATTCAATCAAAGAAAAGGAAATGGAAGTATAGATGAAACCCTGTTTTTGTTCAGTTACACCATCACTTCTGAAGGGCTTGAAGAAGTTAAGATCCTTAGTTTGGGAAAGAAGAAATAGCTTTCCCTTATGAAGCTTCAAAAAGCCATGGTTGACAAAATCATTTATGAGATTTGTTAGATTGTACATATGGAGAAGTTTTAGATCCTTAAATCTTGCTACTGAAAATAAAAGCAGTAGCCTATGTAATGAACGCCATAATCAGTTAGCTAAAGAAACCATGTCTTCCCCCCAACTACCTTCCCTCTTCCAAAGCTGTTATTAAATTGATGATACATTTTACATTAAATGGTGATTTACAATTAAAGAAAATATCGATTGATGATAAAGATGGGACTAGAAATTCAGGGCTCCAATTTTACAATCCGCTAAACTACTAAAGACTTTTGTATCTACTCATTTTTCCAGCTCCTATCTTTTGCAAAGAAGCTTATACAAGTGGCTTAAATCTCTGATGAGACATAGTGTTAAGTGATCACTGCTATTTTTTTCAAGAAAGTTTTGAAATTTGTTTAGGTGAATTAGTTACTATTCTGACACATAGAGCTAGAGCTTGAGACATCATCAATCTCTTTCCTTTCATGTGGACAGGACTGCATCATCCCAGAATAGATTGTTGCCTAAAATCTAAAAAGAGGAGTCCACAGTTCCACAGGAAAATGAGATTCAGTGGTTTTCAATTATTAATTCATACATCCAAATAATATCATTATCTCTTGATTTCCCTTTTGTCATCACATTGTGTACATCTCCAGTCCTACACTGTTCAATATGGTAGCCACTAGCCACATGTGGCTATTTACATTTAAATGAAATGAAATGAAAGTAAAAATCCAGTTCCTCTGTTGCACCAGCTGCATTTTAAGTGCTCACTAGTCATGTGTGGCTAGAGGCTATCATATTAGACAGATATAGATGGTTTCCACCATCACAGAAAGTTCTACTGGATGTGCTGCAGTTTAGTTAAAAAGGAAATCTCTTCAAGGATTCTTGAATGCTATTTAAAATGAACATTGAGGAAAATGATCTTGCCTCAGGTTGTAATCAGTAGATGTAGACATTTGTATGCAAAATTTGTAAGGTGAGCTAGTTATAGAATTTTATAGTTGTAAGGACTCTAGGAGGTAATTTAATATAACTCTTCTTATTTTACTCTGGCGGAAACTGAGGTGCAGGGAGGTGAAGTGTTTTTAGTAATGTCACCTAGGATTTTGTGACAAGGTTTGATCACCAGTATCGGTGGTAATACACATTCACAAATTTTGAAATAAAAGACATAAAATGAATTCTTGCACTGAAAATAGGTGGAGTTCCCAAGTGAGAACATCCAACCTGGCCCATGCATCCCCCAGAGATCAAATTCAAAGTTCCAGTCTGAGAATTGCTGATTTGTTATTTTCATCCAGTCACTCTAACTATTCCAGTGTTGGGTTGATTCAATCTGGACTATCCACTAAATGTGCCATAAAATACTTTATTCAGCTTTAGCAAAATATTTTACTGTTGTGAGGTGTCTATTGAGCTAGACCTGAGACTGGTTGAGGGTAGAGAATACAGAGTAAAAGGTAACGAGGGAAGAGACTACTAAGTTCCAGCCTTGGTGTTGCTCCTATACTTTTCCTCATTCAGCTTGATACTGAGTTGTCAGGCGATTTTGCATTTAAATTTCACATTAACATTTACCAGCATTGTGACTCCTAGTTCATCCAGGCTGCGATAACAAAATACCACAGATGGGGTGGCTTATAAATAACAGAAATTTATTGCTCACTGTTTGGGAGACTGGAAGTTCAAGATCAGGGTGCCAGAACAGTCAGGTGAAGGCTCTCTTCTGGGTCATAGACTTCTCATTTTGTCTTCATATGATGGAAGGGGCTAGGGAGCTCTGTGGGGTCTCTTTTATAAGAGCACTAATCCCATTCATGAGGGCTCTGCCCTCATGACTTAATCACCTCCCAAAGGCCCTACCTACTCACACCATCACTTCTGGGGGTTAGGATTTCAACATATGACTTTTGCAGGGGTGGGGGGTCACAAACATTTGGACCATAGCAGTGACCCTGCACAAGTGTAGGCATATCCACTAGTGCCTGCCTGCTTGTCCCCATTTTCTGCAGTAAGCTGCCCTGTCCTTACTTCTGCTGAGTCAGAGTGTCCATGGTCACTGGTTCTCCAACTTCTTTAACCAGGCCACAGGCGCACAGGTGTGTGCATAGACGGATGCCTGATCCAAAGGCAGCTGATTCATAAGCAAGCCTACGACACAGGACTAATATGGCCTAGCTCACAAGAATGAGTTGAAATTTGCAACTAGGATGTTAAGAGACAAGGCTAGTTATTAGTGAGGGGAATGGCCATAATTAAGGGTTGCAGAGACGCAGAGAGAATTGGTGAATGATTTTGAGCTATGTACAAGAGGAAATGATAAAATGTTCAGAAACTGAAAGCAGAGACAGTTGGCAGAAGATGGAGGACATGCGTTTGGAGAGAGAGATTGAGGAAGGGGCAGACTGCTTCAGAGAAGCTGAAAGTTGCTCACAGGAGACAGGGCAGCTGCAAATTCTGAATGAGGCCCAGTTCCAGTTTATCTGAAGTTTGGTTTTCTGATGACATTTTCCCATTTGGTTTTCTATGAGGCCTAGGTCTCTTTGACACAGTTTCTCCTTTTTAGTTTTTTCTTTTTTGACTTGAGGTAACTTATTAATTTTCTTAACTTACAACCAAAATGTTCCCATATAAACCAGACTTATTCATACCCATCTTAATAGCTTGTTGCAAGGATTAAAAGGGAAAATAAAGACGGCATCCTCTGGAAACTCAGTACAGTCATGCATTGCTTAATGACAGGGATATGTTCTGAGAAATGAGTGGTTAGGCAATGTCACTGTTGTGCAAACATCACAGAGTATATTTACACAAACTGAGATGGTATAGCCTACTACACACATAGCCTATATGGTACTAATCTTATGGGACCGCCATCTTATATGAAGTCCATCGTTGACCAAAATATTTTTATGTAGCACATGACTGTAATTCTTTTTAAGGTAGCCAATTATGTTTGGAAGGAATGAGGTTGCAGCAAACAAGTCATTTCCCTAAAATTAATGAAAAAAAATCAGGGTTAAGATAACATCAGAGTTTTCTGAAATTTCTAATTAGTGTTCTCCAATTTCTAGCATCCATTACAAATACGGCTCAGAGACCATATGTTAATAGAAAAAAGCCATTGGGAAGCCTGAGTTTTGGACCACTTCTATAGTAGAGATTACTCATGCCCACCCATATCTGATTCTCCTCTACTTTCCGGACTTATGAAATACTGCATTTCCCAGACACTTGCTCAAGACCAGATTACTATTTATGGCCAATAGACTGTGAGCAGAATTTCCACAGGTCATTTCTGAACAAGGGCCATGATTAGCCCTGGTAATCCATCAACTTGCTTCATCTGTCACAGTGATGCTAAAAGGCACATGTTGAGATGATGAAGCTACAAGATAGAAGCTGCAAAGGTCTATAACTTCATGTCTTGTTAGAAAATCGTGTATGAGAAGAGAACTGCCCTGGTGAGCTGCCCAAATTGCAGCAGAGTTTGTATAAGCAACAAACACTTTTAATGGCTAAGCTACTGTGATGTTAGGGTTTATATGTTACACAGCATAACCTATCCTATCCTGACTGTGCTAATTTGCAATGCTTAGGTGAAGAAGCCACTGCTTTTCCCTGTGCTCTGGTTTCCTCACACATATAACAGAAGAAATTAGGTGAGATTGCCTCCAGTGACTCCTCTAGGGTATACATTCATTCTACAATTTTTGTCTAATGCCTGCCCTACTTATCCTGCAGATTTACTGAGAAGATGCTTTGAAAAGTAACAAGGGCCTTACCAATACATTCTTATAAACAAAAGATGTTGCTGTCAAAACTGTCAGCTTCCAAGAAGATGTTGCTATTTCTGAAATGAGTATTTGGAATGACATCAATTTTAGTTTTCAATTTGGCTATGTGCAAGTTTTTATCCTTTTCAGTGGGAAGATTTCAATAGACTTTTCTCCTTTGTTTTGCCAGTATTTGAAAGCACAGTTTTGAAAGTGTGGGGAACCATAACCGACTGAGCAAGTCTGTGAGCTCTGCTATGGTTCTTCTTTACTTGTTTTTCTCTATCGTCCAGTTGTGAATCTTACCTCTGGTGCCCTTGGCTATTGCTCTAATTCTACAAGTCAACCCTGCCCAAAGTTTCCTGTCTAATAAAGTCATTGCCTTAACTTGCAGAAGCATGCTTATATTATAATGTACAAGTATGGTCTTGATAGGGAAGGATCTGGCCAACTCCTCCACACTCAGTAGCACATGAGAATCCCAGAGATAGATTAAAGATGAAAATATCAGTTTGGAAATCCAGTAACTCCCAGCTTAGAAGACAACAGTGGAATGGTGAGAATATCCAATGCTTTTCATCCAGAACAACTTAAGGCTCCAGTTCTGAATCTGTCACTTCCTATCTGGATAACTTTTGGCAAGCTACTTAACCTCTCTAAACCTCAGCTGTCTCCTTTGTAAAATAGATTAATACCAACATTTTACAGCATAGTTGAGAAAGAAAAATAAGACACCTTATCTAAAGTACCCAGAATAATCAATGGCTCGATACATAGCTACAAATACCAGTTCTCTCATTTCTTTCACATGGGGAAGGTAAGGGAAGATGAAAGATGGTTCTGCTCAAAGAGAAAGGCCTGGAGAGACAGAATTGTAGGAGTGAAGAGATCATATAGACCCTGAACATGGAGAGGAGAAGCCAACAAGAAAACTCATAATTTTGCCCTGAACTGGCACTACACTATTTTTACCAAGTATGATACTTAAAAATCCTTACATCGGCACAATGCTTTTTACAGATTTTTCCCAGTTGAATTTTTAAGAGAGGAGATCTAAGAATCTGAGGTATGGAAACAATATCACTCCATTTTAAAGATAAGCTCTGAGGAGTCTCAAAATTTTTCAGTCATTCAACTAGTTAGAGTACAAACCAAAAGGAAAACCCAGGTCTTACAACAATCAAGTCAGTAGACTGTTCCCAGCCTTAAAGCCTTCTCTTCATTAGGTCCTGTGTCGTGTTGACCAGAAGATACAAAGAGAATAACAAGACAGTTCCTGCCTTCAAGGGGATGAAACTCTGACGAAGAAAATCAAATGAAAAACTAATTTCAGTCCAGCATGATAAGCACTATAGTGGAGATAAGCAAGAATTGCTAGTGAAATTCAGACAGTGGACACCCAAGTCAAAGGGAGGGAGAGTTTGTGTGCACGTTTGTGGGATGGTGGTGGAGAATAAGTAAGTCTTCCTGTTGAGATGTTCCCTAGCTCTTTCAGGCTAATTTTAATGTTAGGCAACTTGCCACAGGACTTAGGCAGGGTTTCTGATCATCAAACCATCATGAAAGACATGAAATATTGGACAAGACCTTCAAGACGTACTTTCTGTGTTTCTAAACTTAGAATTCCTTTGGAACTCAAAAGTTTTCATTTTCAAGAGAACTTTGTTAAAATGCAAATTTCTGGCAAATGTTTAACCTTGTCACCCAGTACCTTCTTGAGGATTGGTGAGCCTTGCTGGAGTCTGGAGGCAGAGAGTTAAGAGAAAGGAGCAAGAAAGGGAATGGTGCTAATCGGAGAGATGCAAAGCGCGAAAGACAACTGTGTTAGCTTCTCTTTTCTGGCCAAGGCTGGATAAGGCTTCTGTCAGCCAGTTCAGTGAATGTTTTTTCTTTCTTTTTTTTTTCTTTTTTTCTCCCCAAAGCCCAAGTAGACAGTTGTATGTCATAGTTGTGCACTCTTGTAGTTGCTCTATGTGGGAAGCCGCCTCAGCATGGCTTGATGAGCAGTGCGTAGGTCTGTGCCCAGGATCCGAACCAGTGAACCCTGGGCCAGTGAACCCTGGTCCATGGAAGCAGAGCATGTGAACTTAACCCCTAGGTCACCAGACCAGCCCCTCAGTGCACCTTTGGTTCAGTTCAACCTTAATGGCTCCAAAATGTTAAGTGAAAAGAGAAAGAGCCCATTAGCTCAGAGCAAGTTGGTCTAGAGGATTGAAGCACACCCCTCTATTTTCTTATTTGCTAGCAGCCTTGGTTGAGAGCTTGTGGGGTGATGATTGTGTCCTTATTGATCCCAGCTGAAAAGTGGACCCAATCTACCACTCCTCATTCTTTGATGTGTGCTCTCTCTATTTTCTTTGATTGACCTTTCATTTGTTCAGTTCATCATCCTCTCCAACAAGGAATTTGTGAAGCCTCAGGAAGAAAATTTACAAACTCATTTACAATAAGCATTAATGACTTAATATGTCGTGTCCAAATAAATAAACCTCTCATGACTAAACTCAATACAATAATGGTAGTCATTTGCATATTAGAAGCAAAAGATTTTAGGTCAGAGACAAATTTTGCCTCTGCATATTCATATAGAAGGATAGGCCCAACAAAAGTGATGAATCTGGACATTATCATGGGATCATGGCCATGGGACATGAGGAATATGAGCTGTACTCTCTATATGGGTTGATGAATGGCTCTACTATCTACCAAGTGATCTAAGCTGGAAAGCCAAGTCATCTCTAACTCCTTCATCCACCTCATTGGCCACATCCAGACTCTTACCACATTCTTCCCATTTTGATTCTGGATTCTTCCTGAATCTGTTTTTTGCCCCTTTCATTCCCTGTATCTCCTGCTTTGCATCAAGCTCTCTCCTACTCAGATTAGGTGAACGGTCTCCTTGTATCTTCCTGCCTCCCATTTTGTCCCACCTAGATCCATCTTTCACACAATTTCCAGGATTCAAGGGCCATATCTAATGATACAACTACTCCTTTAATAGCTCCACACCTCCTGTAGAAGAAACTCTGAGCTCCTCTGCAAGGCATCCAAAGCACTTGATGATAGGGTGATGATGAAGATGATAAAGATGGCTAACATTTACTGAGCAATATTATGTGCCAGATACACTGCATTAGATGTTTATATACATATTACTTATGTTGGAGAGGAAGGCATATTCCTTTACCCTCTAGTTTCTTCTGGCTGGTCTAAAAATTAAATTGACATGGGTCAGAACAACAAGAGAAAATCAAACAAGTTTAATAACAAGTATACATGGGAGAAACCCAGGAAAACTGAGTAACTCGCCAAAATGGCTGAAGCCACCATCTTAAATATCGTCTGCAGCTAAAGACAAAGAAGGTTGTTAGGGTAGTGGTTGGGGACTTCAAAGTGGAGGAAGGAAACTTACACAGAGATGGGAAAGCAAATGTTTGGTAAACAAATGTTTGCTAGACTATCTATAGACAATGGGACCCAAGAGAGAACTTTGATAAAATAGGCCTTACTAGGTGCCTTCCTGTCTACCACATGTAGAGTTACCTATGGTGGTTCCTCCTTCCTGGGACGGGCCTTCTATCTTCAATTCTTTTAGTGAGTTAGGGGAAAGGTCAAAGTTTCTTTCTGAGTCTTTTGTTCTTAAAAATAATCAAGCCAAAGAGATACATTTTAGAGTGGAAAATTCTGATCCCCCACACTTAACTTAATACTTAAAATAGTCTTCTGGAATAGGTATTATTATCCCTTTCACAGACGAAGAAACTACTTTCAAGGCTTGTTTGCCTGGCTAGTAAGTGTTGAAGAGATTTGATCCAAGGGCAGTCATTCCCTAGAGCATGTGCTCATAGCTACTATATTACACTTCCTCACCTCTTCTAAACCAAAATGATAAGGAAGAATAAAACCTTCTTTTTACCTTTTAAGAGGTCCACTGTGCAATTGAACAGAAGAGATTTCAGCAAAAGTCCTTCTACAATTCAGTTGGAAAAAGCTAAACTACTCAACCAAGTGGCTCAGAGAAGCCAGTCATTCCTTAAATCAATGTTCTGACCCCCAGCGCAAGCAGCATTGGGAAGTGGTTTGTGCTTTTAAATGCTGACTTCTTAAACTTTTCATACAATTCACAGTTTTATCTCTTTTGGGATGCCGCTTTTAACCTCTCTTTTGTAGGCCAAATGCAGGTTTCCAAAAGCCACTGGTGAATAAGCATTTTAACTTAGACCTGGTGGCACTACCTTGCAATCGATAGTTCTATTTTATCATTGTCTCCATTTTTGTCTGTACTGAAATATTTGTTTCTGAAACTATTGGAAAATATTACTTTGCTTTAAATTAATTTTGGTTTCAATTGTAGTAAAATAGAAAATAAATGTCCAGAACCATATATTTTTCAGAAACAATAATGGAAATCATTGGACATGTCAATAGCAATGCTTTAGCCTCAACTGGACACCCTTTAGATTCAAGCAGGCCACCTGTGTTTTGAACTGTGAAGGGTAAAGAGAAATTCAAGACTATGCATATATTCCTGGAAATATTTCATAAAAAGATATGCTCAAAGATAAAAGTATGATTAGCATTCTCTAATATTATCAGACTCTGGCAATGGAAACCTTCCTTTTAACATATGCAAATATGGTTTGAATAGTGCATAGTCTATCTTCATGCACGTTTTCAGAAAGACATCGTTTCTTAGAGCAGAGGACATATATGGCTTTCTAGGTTTTCTGCATGGAATAGGAAGGGATTCAAATGTTTGAACCCTCATTTTCCCAGCATCATCCTTTTTGTTTATTCAAAATCTCATTCAGAGAAACTGTTTTTCATTCCTAATAGCAACAGTGTGCTCTTGGCCTGGTGCTTGATTTGCTTTGGAGCCAGAGTGCAGGGGCCTCTCTGGGGAGACTGATTAAGCAAGAATTGGGGGAACAGGTGGACTGCTGGGGGAGCTGGTGGAAGTGAGCCTGCGAGGAAGACAGCAGCAGCAAACAGAAGCTTAGCCTGCCTCTGGTGACAAGGTCTTCAGAGACTCTTCCTCCAGGCTGAGTTTGCAGTGGGGAACATCAATCTCCCTCCTGACCAGGGGCTTATTAACATTCTGAGTGTCACTTTCAATTAAATTTCTCAAATGCTCATTTAGTTTCTAGTTAATAAGGCAGGATTGGATGTCATGTATGATCCAGTAGGTTGTTTTTAAAGAATAAAAGTAAAAGGAGCCCTGGGACAAGCTAGGTGGCAGATCTGATTCCTGTGCCAACATGATGCCCAAACCACTGGCCACTGTTGGCTTTGAGAATGGACATAGGGCATTTTTTAAGGTATTTCTCCTAATGGATGATTTCAATCAAATATTCAATCTTAGGAAAACAAAGATATTGTTCCCTGATGGTTGCACAAATTCAATCAGACTTTTTAGTCCAAATTATTCAGGGTTTGTGTAATAAAGCACTCCTACAAAGAGGGACCAGAGGTAGTGCTAAGATGGGACTGCAGATAGTATTTTTCAGGCTCTGAATACCTTTTTTTTTGAGGTGATAATGCTAATAATAAAAATAATCACAGTGAGAGTCACTATTTATTGTCTATTTTCTGTTGGTCACTATGGTCATCACTTCCTTATAAATCCTCATTTAATTATCACAGCAATCCTATGATGAAGAACTAATATCCAATTTCAGATGGTGAAACTGAGACACAGAGCTTAATTTGCCCATGATCAAAGAGCTTGTATGTGCTAATAGAGAAGAGATAATGGTATAAATAGGAGTCAGTCTTTTTCATCTTCAGTCTTCTCTTTCCTCTCTTCTCCATCTTCTTCTTGAGAGTCTGAGAACACAATGTGAAGCAGGCTTAGTCAGCACTGGACAGTCTCTTGATAGACTCACTGGTGAACAGTCTACTAAAGTGGAAGGGTGATGAGGTGGGAGGCAGGGAGAAGAATCACAGCACCCTTATCATGTTGGAAGAGTCATGAAGAGAAGAGGCACAAAATCATCACTTTCCTCTCAAGACTGTGTGTTTATGCCCCACCTACACTCCTAATCCAGGGCAGTGGAGGATTGTTGAAAACTCCAGGACTTTGAGGTCAAAACCTAGTTTGAGCCCCAAATACTTATTTTTCTACTTATGTGACCCCAGGAGAGCTATTTTACCCTGACCCCCAGTTGTTTTTAAAAGCATGACTTTTCCGCCATGTGGTTAGAAACCTTGACCCTTCATCATAGGGGTGGGTACATGAACCAGGGTTGGTCAACTATAGTGTCCCATTCCCTTGGATGCAGAAAGGATCCAGGGATGGCCCTTGGACTCCTGGAGGCCGGGCCTCTCCAGAGAAGTGAATTGTGTTTGAAGAGAGTCCCAGCTCTATCACCAAATATGCATGACCTTGAGCCAGCATTTGACCTTTCTCTATAGGTTTAAAATCACGGGATTAGATTAGATTCCCGTGATTCCAACAATCTCTACTAGTCTATTCTACTTCCAACAAACTCCGATAGTCTATTACTCCATCTGAAAGAAAATACCCTCCCAGGGTTTTATTCAATACAGTTGGGTTCTATAAAATATCAGGGAAATCTTTAAGGCAAAATCTCTGTTAGGTGGCTATGAATAGCTAAAATAAAGAGATTTTTTTTAAATGAGTTTTATAAAAAGACCTTGTGCACTAGGGTTTGGAAGTTTCTTTTGAAATAGTGTTTTTGAGAAACAACACACTCACAAGAAACTTTGTAATCTTTGGTATTTCTCTTTGCCACATGACTCCAGACCCATAAAGGGAGGGAGGTTTCACTGGGACAGAGTTTATAAATGCTGAGGAGCTGTGATTATAGCACAAGGACTTTGTATAGAAATGTGCTAACAGGAAACAGTAAGTGGCATTTGAAATAAGAGGCCCAAGGGAGAAAAGGAATTCATGAAGAAAAAAACGTTAAAATAAATACTTGCTGAGTACATAATACATTGAACAAAAGGTAAAACTTTTTAATACACATTTTCAATTGACAGCCAGAAGGTGGCAGCACTGCTCACTGAACAGGCAGAGAGTACAGCTCCCAGGAAACCTGCAGAGAGAATAAGCCATTTTGTAGGTTATAAGCAGCAGCTAGAAGTTTATAGCTAAAGATGAAATGATTATTTGCAAAATTCACCTGTGAAACCTCTGAGCGTGTTTGAGGGTTTGCCATACGGACTCAACTGTGGATAGCTTTCACCTCCAAGGGTGCAATGAACCCAGAAGCTTACCGGAACTGAGAGTGAGGCTCTGGACGGTTTCTGGCCTTTGGTCAAATTTCTTTCCATCAGAAATAAAAAGCAAGGCCACAAATGTAGTCTCCAGACCCACAGCATCAGAATCACCCGGTAATTTGTAAGGAACTATTTTTCTGGTCCCACCTCAGACCTACTGATGAGAAGTTCTAGAAATCCGGGTTTTCCAAGCCTTCCAGGTGATTCTGGTGCACTCTCAACTTTGAGAACCAAAGGGGTAGGTGTTGAGACTCCTGTTGTTATCCATACTTCAATATGTGTGGCAAATCCTCACACAATACCTCGCTGTAGGATTTACCAATTATGTGGTCTTATTTATAGCTTTATGCTTTAAATGTCTTAAATAGCAAAGGTGGGCAAAGAAGGGTAACCTGAAATAAAGTAATCCTCAAAACTGGACAAGAACAATCAGTGAACAATGTAGGAGGAAACTAGATTTTTTTAATCACATCTTTTGAATTTCTGCCTACTTGTCAATAGCACAGACATCTTCAAGAAAATTATTTTAAAGTAACTTTCTCTATCAGAAATGTTTACAACTTATTCCTTAATACAACGAGAAGGAAAATTTGAAAATGATTTTTAATTGTCCTCAGACAGAATAAATGCAAAATAAAAATATAATGCAAGCTAATTGTCCAAACAGAAAAAAAAGCTTGAGGTGAAAAGTCAATTACACTTAAAAAGTATAAAGACTCTTGGAAGAAGTAATTTTGCCATTTTAATGGACATTGACTAAATTCTAGGCCAGAAAAATTCATTTCTGTTTAATTAATTAATTGTGTGGTTTTACAGTGGATGGTAGATAATGGGACCATTATTCCATTAAATAAAAGAACACTACCACGGAGAGCAGGACCACAGACAAACACTCAAAGTGGTGGCTGGCCACTCTCAGAGGACCTCAGGAGGGGAAGTCTTTGATGTGGCCACAGATTTCCAAGGTTCCATCTTAATTTGGCAGATTCATAAAGTTCATTTTGGCATGGCATACAGACTTGATCAGTCCATCAGAGATGGTCTCTTTTTAACCAAACCCACAAGAGACTTATATCAATATTACCTACCATGCCAATTTTTTTTCACTTTGCTATGAGCAACGGAAGTAAAGAGCCAGCCAGAGAGTCTGTTAGCTCATCCACACATAGTCTTCTTGGCAAATCTAAAAGGAGAGTCAAATTAAAATTAGAAATGTGCTTGATGAACATATTATAAGATCATAACAAATTAACCAGAGATTTTAATATTCTAATGCCTCCATCTCCACTGTGGGGACAGACTCGTCAAACAAACTTGTTATCTGTGTTTGTGAGTTGCAACATTATTACCCCTGGACAGTCTGTATTCCTCTTCGCTGACTGGTTTGTCCATGTTCTATGCTAAACTTCCCCACTCGGTTGAAATTTTCTTTTTCTCAGGTATGTTAATATCATTTATTAGGATTTAGTTAAGTGGAATCAAGTTTCCAAGAATGCCTTGGTCCTGGGAAATATTTTGTCTTTTTTGTTACTGATTAACAGCTCCGTAGTGCTACTCTTCCTCATAATAGCCATCATGGTTGAGTGCTCCTTGGTGCTAGAAACTTGGAATGCTACAGGGTTTAGTTGTAGACTTCCTGAAGTTTACATTCCAAATGAGAAAACAGACCATTTAACAGGCAGTTACAACTCAGTAGTGTGGGACATGCACTGAGAGGGGAAGTAGCAGGCTATGATGCACAAGAGAGATGGCCGATCTTAATATTGAGATCAGGAAAGGCTTCTTCAGGGGATTAGTTTCTAAGCTGAGTCCTAGGCCAAGAGAATGGGAGAGGGAGGGAGTAGGGTTCTAGGCAAAGTCAGTGGCAGATGCTAAACCTCAACAAGGCAGAACACAACAAATTTGATGGACCAAATGGATTAATATGGTTTCAGCACAGAGCAGAGGGAGTGGGAGAGAATGAAATGGGGAAAGATCACGTGAGCGGTGTAGCTGGGGTCAGATCAAGAAGGATTTTGTTAACGTTGCCAGGGAGTTTGTTATTCATGTTGATGGTGATGTTGAGCTAATTAATGGTTTTCAGCAGAAGAGTGACTCAATATAATTTGTATTTTACAAAGCTCATTCTGGCCATAGGATATACTAGGGATTGAAAAGGGGTGGGACTTGAGGGAAGAATGCATCAATTTTTCTTGGTTTGTTTGTTTTTCAGTATAATCATCTATGATAGTTAATAATAACAGCTAATAGTTTACTCTTAGTATATGCCAAGCATTTTACATGAATCGCAATTAATCTTTGTAATAGTGTTATAAGGTAGTTTATACCAGTATCACTCTAATTGCACAGATAAGGAAAATTACTGTTAGGAAGTTTAAGTAACTCGCCCAAGGTCACACATGTAAATGTTACACACAGGTAAGTATTCCAGTCAGGATACGAACTCAGTCTGTACTCTTACCCGCTGTGCCACTGCCTCCATGCTAGAGGAGAAGATGGCGTGAAATAGTGGCAGCAGGAAAGCAGAGAAGGCCACACATCTGAGAACTATTAAGGCACCAAAAAGGGCATGTCTTGGTAATTGCTTGAAGGTAGGTGGTGAGGCTGGTAAGGGAGATGGTATGAACAAGTCTTAAGGTTGGCTCAGGGTCACTACAGATTTTGCTCCCACCTTCAGTTGGACTCTCTCTATCCTTGGATAGTCTTTCCACTTGTCCCCTGAACTCATCTCTTTTTTTTCACAGCAATCATCTCATACCTTCTCCATTCTTCTGCTCATGCTGTGCTATTCCATCTGTGCTCAACGTCAGCAGGTGATTACATTTCCTACCTGTTTTGGATCTTTGGCTAAGATTGGCGATGCTGTCCTTTTTTTTTTTTTTTTGCCAGGTCCAAATTAATTAACTGGTTCTTTATCAAAACATTTAGAACATCACATGAAGAGAAAGGAATCAATTAAAAACAAGATCTATTTATTTCCTACTCATAATAATATCAGATAATAACATCTATTTCCAGCTTTCGTTTCTTAGCTTTTCGCTAGAGAGCTTTTGTTCTTTTGTTTCAAATGCCTGAGCTGATAAGACTTCTAGCCACAAGAGCGACAGAGAGAGAGGGGAAAAAAAAAGTTCATCCATGGCAGAGCCTTTCGGATATGACTTGGTCATTCCTTTCTCCAGAAAGGGCAGGAGGCTGTCTGACCCTCTCCTTTATAGTTTAGATGACTGATAGTGATGATATCCACTAACAATTTTTATTTTCTCATTTAGGGCCAGGAAGACTAGCTTTTGCCATTTTCAAATAGAATTATTCAAATAGAATTATTGTAGAGTAGCAAACATAATCATTCCAGAGAAAGATCTGAGTGCTTCCATTTCCTCCATAGAAACAACCTATATAAATTATTTCTTGAGATAAATGGACAAGGCCTTGTGATATCACACTTTAGAAATATTAGTTTATTAAGGCAATATCTTCCCAGATGCAGTCAGGATTATCACAAGAAAATGCACAAGAAAGTTTCCTAAAATATTTTACCTCTCAATTCTTGCTATTATTTAGAGCAGACAGAAATACTAATCTTTGTGGCGTGGTGCATGCATTACTTTGCTAGAGCTGACATAACAAGATACCACAGACTGGGTAGCATAAACAACAGAAATTTAAGTTCTAACATTTCTCAAGGATAGGAGTCCAAGATCAATGTGTTAGCAGGTCTGGTTTCTTCTGGGGCCTCTCTCCTTGGCCTACAGGTGAGAGTCTTCTCCCTGTGTCCTCACATGGCCTTTTCTCTGTGCGTGCCCATCCCTGGTACATCTTCCTCTTCTTACAAGGACATCAGTTAGATTGGATTAGGACCCACCTTTACAGCCTCATTTTAACTTAATTACTTTTTTAAAGACCCTATCTCCAAATACAGTCACATTCTGAGGTACAGGGAGTTAGGGGTTCAACATATGAATTTGTGGGAGATGCAATTCAGTCCATAAAAGCATATCTTTGTATTTACTTTTATTGTTACCCCAAAATAACAACAAGAAAAGGAAAAGAAGAAAAAGATCTCTGGCTCAGAAAAAATATAGATCTATTACATAATGACAACCAATTTGATAACATTTTCAGTCTTGATGACCAGAGAGTTTTCAGTGCTTGCAAAAAGGCAGGGGTGAATTTTTTCTTTGGGCTAGATCTATTTTGGTTTCCTTAAAATAAGTAAAAGTCTAGAAGTTTCAAGACTCCAGGTAACGTAAAAATCTTTGAGATAGTTTTCACTGTCTTTTCTTTCTCTGCTCTAAGAGATAATAAACATACTGATTTCTACCTACACTGGTTCCATCCCTCCTCTTATGAATTTTTTTTTAATATTCAAGCAGATCACCTTTTCATGAGGGTGACAGAGGAACTTGCTTATAACCAGGCATCATCATCAAAGGGGAAAGTATCCTGGCTCTTTCATAATCTTTCTTGCAACTTCCGAGAGGAACTCTGCAGGCATTCGAGTTCCCAAATGTAAAATCAGAATTTCTGAGAAAGAAGCACACAATCTTGCTCATAATCAACAATTTGTTAATTAACTTTTTCTAAGATAGATAAAAAATCATTAATTAGAGTGATCATTAGGGGTCATTAGGACTTTAAAAGGGAAATTTCCCAAGGTTCACTCCCACAGACATAGAGCCACCTCCCCAAACCTCTCTAGATCTACTCATACACTAATTTCTTCCCTCCTAGTGTGGGAAGAAGTGTCTTAGGTTTTTTCTGAGTCTCTTTCAACTATTCTCAGGACTCCATCTTCTCCCACTTCCTGTGGGATTTTGCAGTTTCAACTCTTCCCTCTCCAGGCAGCGTCCCACACCTTGTGCATGGTTTCCCTCCTAAACCACCAGTGTGCTCCTGCTTCATCACAATTACATAAAAGTACGATGAATCTATCCATATGTCTGGCTAAATTATGAATTTACCAAGTGCAAAAACTATCATATTTATCCTGTATCCCCACTGCCTAGCATGGTTCCTGGCTTTTTGTTGCTCCTCAAAAAACATCTGATGAATGAAAAATGAATGAATGAATGAACACCCATACAGGACAAAACATCCACGGAAAAGTTAAACAGTCAGTTGAATATGTTTTATGATGCCAAATAATTGGATACCATATAGAAAAATAAAATTAAATGTTTGATTTCATGAAACACAGTCTATAAAATCAGAAAAAATTGTAGTGAATTATTTGGTTAATGAAATTTCGAAAATAGCCAATGCTGATAATTTCGGTCAAGCTCACTTTCCCCTTCATTTCACTTGGACGGAAGTGGGGATGTAAATGATTTTCAAAGAGGGTGCAACTTTCCTCTTGCTTTTGGCTGTGTGCTACATGGTGTGGAGGGAGAAAATAGAGCCTAAACATTTTCGTGCAGTTTGTTTCTGATAACCTGGATTTTTGTTATGATATAGAAATAGTCAGGCCTTGAGAGACTCCTAGAATTTTCAGGATTATATTTAACAATAACCCTAGGCTGGATAACTCTCTAGTGAGTCAATCTTCCACTCAATACATGTTTGCTGAACTTTTACTAAGTACACAGTAACTATGTTAAATATTACAAAGAACATGGAAACTTGTATGAATGTCCCTTCCATAATTGTTGCCATCTCACTGATTAACAAAAGCAATAGATGTGAAATAAATAGGAAATAGTAGAGAAGGATTGGTTATGATCTTTAGGAATTGTTGCAAACTGAAAAAAATAAAGCCAAATAGTATTGTTATTTTCTGCTCATAGTGGTGATTGGGACCGGTGCTTATAATACACTAGATGTTAGTTGTTACCTGCTTATCTAACTCACCTCATTGAAATTTAATCAGACAAGTCTCCATGGAACAGGAAAAATGCAGTCAGACCTTGTCCTCTCCTGAGCTAGATGGAAGGTCACGACTGTGGCCTGAACTTGTGTCTGATTGAAGAATGCATACAGGTATCTCCTCCATCAGTCTGATCCCAGAAGACATCTTTCGGTTTACTACAAGTATTTAAGGAAGAATGCAGCGGTCTGTGAAAAGGCTAACATTTCTGCAGTAGAGAGAAATCTGCCTGACAGATGAACATCCCCCCAGCCTTTCCTAAGCCCTATTTGTAAAGAAAGCTTGATGGAAAGGGAAATCTGTGAGACTTCAAGGAGAAACAGTGGAGAGATACAATCGATAGGAGGCAACCTTATTCCCATCTCAGAAAATCCAGAGATCTGTGTGCTCTTATTTCAGAAGGCTGGCATCCAAGAAAATCATCTGGTGACTTGCAATTACCGAGGCCCCCAAAGGACAGCACAGAGCAGTGCAAAAAGCATAAGACTGGGAATCAAGTGACATGGGTTCTGCTCTCAGCCCTGTCAAGGACTAACTCTGTGACCTTGGGCAAGACACTTAAACTTGTTTCTTCAGCAATATGACGCAGATTGTTTTACTCACCTGACAAAGGTTTTGTAAGAATAGAATGAGGTAAAATATGTAAAAGCACCCAACATAGTGCTTGTCACATAGTAAGAATTAAAACTACAATCATAGTTAAAGACCTTTCTCATCCATCGGCAGGCTGCCTGCCTGGATGATTGCAGGAAGGCTGGGAAGATCTTCATCTCCTGCCTCCTCATCCCCCCCACCCCTGCTATGCTACAACCTAAAACATATAGCTCCTCAGCTGATTGCTTAAATGGCTTAATAAGGGAGAAACTGTTTATTCCATTCCTAGTGGAAAAAATAAAGACTGGGAAACAGAGTGGCCATGTAGCACAGTGTTAAAAGAGGAACTCGAACTGCACGGCCTGTGCTAAAATCCCTGCTCCACTATCACTTAGTTGTATGGATTTTTGAGAGAGCTAATTGTTTTGAACCTCAGTTTCCTTATCTGTAAAATGAAGGCAGTAGAAATATGGGGTAGAACATTTGAGCTGGACCAAGACAGCAAAGGTGAAGGACAAGTAACTGCCCACTGACCCCTGGCCTTTTCAGTGGCTGCTCTGCCCATGAAGCCCACTCCCATGACCTCTGATGAGGGGGCACAGACTCGTTAGTGCTTGTGATAACTGTCCTGGGATCTCTCCACTATTTCTTTCTCTCTCCTCTCCTGAGTCTGGTCTTCCTTCTGTACATGTGAGATGCTCAGGGTGCCCTGTGGAAGTTCAGGATCCCGCCCCTGCAGCCCTCACCTAGCCTAATGCAAAACAGGGGTCTCCCACATTACCTGCCGTTAGGTCTTGAAATACAATCTCCCCTTCAACTCACTCCCAGTTGTTTCCCTGTTTCCTGGTTTGAGGTTTCAGGATCTCAGTTTGCCAGCAGGATTAAAACATCAAAGTAACTTAACCCTATGGCGGCATCTGATAAATGGTTGCCATGCTATAAAAAAGTTTTTCTACATATTAGGAAAATGTACACAAATCAAAATAAAGGAATTTTCATAGGAGAAATTCTTGGAGAGATTTAGGTGCAAGAGTCTTTCTTTCCTAATATCCCTTTCACTACCTTTTCCACCTATTCATAACTCATTTTAGGAACAAGGCAAGCCATCACTCATTTAATTGATACGTTTGATTTTTCATATGAATGACAGTTGAAAGTCAAGGTAAATTTCTGTTCTTAAAATGACAATGCAGTAGTCATCTGTCAATTTTACCTGCCAGGCATTCATTTACATCCTTTGAGTGACAACACTTAGATTGTCCTTTGGAGAATTTCCTGTCAATGCATACAGTCGTATTGAGACAAACCAAGGGCCCTGCAGTTCTAGGATAAGGGGTGGGAGGTGCAAGTTCAGTCAGACTATCTCATCTCAAAATATGTATTTCGAGCCAAAATGGCGTCAGATTACTCATTCATCCTGAAAGCTTGGATGTACATCTGTCTCAATGTCTGGATATTCAAAGATATCTTGTTCCTGTCTTTTCTCTGATCACGTTGTTCAACAATTCCTCTGATCTATGGGCTACATCCTTCCTTCCAATAAATGTACTTTTCATTCTAAGCCAGAATGCATTTCTATTGCCTGCAACCAAATACTCTAAGTGATAGATCTAAGGAAACTATGGCATATTTTTAAAGGCATGATGTTGGAGGCAGCGAAAGACTATGGCAATGAGCTTCCCATCAATTAATTAGAAACTTTATCAAAGGAATGATCAGGTTGTCTTCCAAAAGTTTGGTCTTAGGTCAGTTGTTTAAATGTGGGGTCTATTTCCTTCATCTACCTGCAATATAGACTCTACAAACTTCATGACACTATCTGATCATCTTGCATAATTTGAATTTGGGAGAATTGTTCAGAGTTCCAAATTTTTTAAAAGTTACTCAGAGTTCCAAATTAAAAAGTTAATTTGCTAAAAGGGACACCTGGATACCAGATGCTTTATATACTGTGGCATTTTTATTGTTACAATAATTCTATAAGGTAATTTTATCTTTAGTTTTATGTTATAAAGAACGTGAAACTCAAATAGGCAAGAATTATTGAGCTTATAAATAGAGGATTTAGATAGGAATCCAGTTTTCTTTGATTGCAAAGCGTGAACTCCATTGCCTATCTACAGAAGCTACTTCCCAGGCATCTGTAACATTTTTTACTTTATCCCAGAACAACAGAGGAGCACCTGGTTTCAGGAGGAATAAGGATGATCCATCCCCCTGTCCTGTCTATAATTATTCTTGGAGTCCAAGGTGATTTCTGGGCAGTAGCAGAGGCCAGAAGAGAAATACAGGAGGAGAGCAGGATTGGTGCTGAAGCCTTTAAGAGAGATTGCCATGGGGGAAGGAGCAGTGAAGACTCGGGACTCATGCTTACAATTCCTGGAGGACAGGCCACCCTCTCTCTGTCTGTCACCTTGGTCTATGGGGGCAGGAAGAAAGGAAGAAGAGGAGTCTAATCCCTTGTCATATGTTGAGTTGTGTCCCCCCAAAGATGTGCACCTGTGAATGAGACCTTATTGGGAAATAGTCTTTGCAGATGTTATCAAGTTCAGATGAGGCCGTTAGGGTGTGCTGAAATCAAATATGACTGATGTTCTGAGGAAAAGAGGAACACACCTTGTGAAGACAGAGACACAGAGGGAGAGATGGTTATTTGAAGACAGAGGCAGAGATGGGAGTCATGCTGCCACAAGCCAAGGAATGCCTGAGGCCACTAGGAAGTGGAAAAGGCAAGGAATGATCCTCCCCTAAAGGCTTCAGAGACAGCATGGCCCTACTGACACCTTGACTTTGGACATCTATCCTTCAGAACAGTGAGAGAATAAATTTCTGTTGTTTTAAGCCACCCAGTCTCATCTCCTTTTTTACAGCAACCCTAGGAAACTGATACACTTCTCATCAGCATCCCCTCCTCACCCATTATTAATTCTGGACCTTTCTCTGTACCTACTGAAGTGTTAAGAGAAAGTCTGAGGCATAAGCAGTCCAAGCCAAAGGGAAAGGAAGGAAAAGAGGGCTCTAGCCACCACCAAAGGAAAATATTATTTTGGCCATGGAAGGAATATCTGGAATCTGACTTACCCAGTCCAGTGACACACAAATCAAGGCACGTGTGCTGACTCTCCAAGTGGATTTTTTTGGAGCTTGCTCTTGAGGTTTTTGTGCCAAGGCATAATACATCAAATGGAGGTGAGTTAATATTGCCCAAGAAACTCAGCAGGTTTGTGTTTACTAGCACGGCAAAACGCAATCCATATCTATAGATGGCTTCTAGGATACTTACTAGTACTTCCCTGCCCCTCTGCCATGCTGTGAGTCTATAGATGAACAGGAGAGGACCCCAGAAAAGTGGACTTTGCTTTAATACTTAATTTTTTTTCATATCCAAACCTGAAGACTGAATGAAAATGGAAAAAACGAATTTAACTTGTAAAGTTAAGAAAAGGAGTAAAAGCAGGTAAGATGGGATTTTTAAATCTTGAAAAAATAAAACTATTTTAGTAATAACCAAGTAGAACACTGTAGAACAGATTGTAGTTTTCAACAATTCTATTCCTGTGGGGTTTTATTCTAAACAAATGTACTCAACATCAAATGTCATAATGTTGACCAAGGAGAGGTCATTAAGCATAGATACAATTATTACAACCTCTATAAGTGAAGAAAAGCATGACATATTCCAAATTCTGCAAAATGGAAACCATACAAAAGTGCACTGAGAGACGGTCCAATGCAGCAGCCAAGACTCAGGCTCCCAAGCCTCCCGCTGGTTTTGAATGACATCTCTGCAACCAACTAGCCGTGTAACCTCTCTGTGCCTGCTTCCTCACCTATACAATAAATATTATACAATCAACTTGGTTTGCTCATCTGTAAAAGATGTGGTTGTAAGGATTAAATGATTTAACACATAAAATGTGTAAAACATGAATTTTTATAGTGCCACATAAAAAGTGCTTGATAAATATTAGCTTCTGATAACGGTGTCTCCTGTGAGTAGGATTGCTGGTCTAGGTCTTGGTGGTGGTTGTGATGGTGTTTTGGCATTGTCGTCAGGTAGTTTAAGAAAGAAGGTAATAGTAGAAAAATAAGCAGTCTAAGCAAGACACAAAGTTCTAGACTACAGATGCAGGAAAGTACAACTTCAGAAGAGTGTAACCTAGGATACTTCCTGGAGATGGTGGCATCTAAACTGGTCTTGAAGCAAACCGAGATTCAGCCAAGCAGAGTTCAGCATCCAGAGGCGGATTGGCACAATCAAAGCACAGAACAGTGTAAAGATTCTGGGTCAGCTGAGCATAGGATACACAGAGATCAATAATTGGATATGCACACAGCTGGAGAGGTCCAATGGCAGTCATGCCTTGCTGAGGAGTCTGAACCTTATTTCTATGTGCAACAGGGAGTCATATATGTTTGAACAAAGGGTGAAAAGATTGTAGCTTCAATTGTAAAAAAATAAAATAAAATAGTATATCTAACTAGACTATATTGGAGGCGTGGGAGGTTACAAAACGAGAGACCAATTCGGAAGCTATTTTCAACAATCAAATGAGAGACAAAATCAGTGAAGACTGAATTGTAGTTGAATATGGCATTGGAAGGTGTGACGATTTGCAAGCATCAGAAGTAGAATGGCCTGTACTAAGACTGGCACATAATGATCAGGGAAGGGGGCAATTCTGAGCAGGAAGCAGGAGAAAATGTTAAATAAAGCGAGCTGTCTACAGTGGAATATAAATTTGAAGTAGAAGCAGTTATCCAGAGAATGCAGACTAAAAATTCATTGGGCAAACTTTGGTCTACTGGCCAAATCCTGTGTGCTGCCTGTTTTTCTTCAGTTATATTGGAGGGGTAACACTCATTCTCACCAGTTTATATTTTGTCTATGGCTACTTTTGTGCTATAAGGGCAGAGTTGAGTAGCTGTGACCAAATAGCCACAAAATCTAAAATATTCACTTTCTGGCCCTTTACAGAAATAATTTGCTGACCTCTGATCAAGAATATTCTGATATTGAGATAAATTTCAGAAATTCAATTTACTAATGTAACCACCTTGCTATTCCCTTTTGGAGTGTATTAAAAACGGCTTCTGAAATTTCAAAGACTTCAATTAGAGGCTTGGGAACTAGCATTTTTAAAGAAAAACACAGAGGGAGGATACATCTGCTTCATACTAGCATTTTTATTAACAAAAGACTACCACATAAACCTAAGTAATGGTAGATGTTTTGTTCTGCTAGGGAGAGAAAAATAAAAGGAATGCATTACTAGATGATTTTAATTCAGCCACAGAATTTTTAAATCAAACCTGAACTCTAGTCTTTGTAGGTGAGTGCATATAGGGCATAAAGAAATACAGAACATGGTGACTGCCCTTTAGGAATTTTTAAATCTCCATAAGCAAATGTCCATACATGAAAAACAAATGAAAAAATATATAAGGCAATATTGACTATACAGAAGGAGAATTAATGTGAGAATTAATTTCCATTTCTTTCCTTCTTTCCTTTCTTCTTTAAAGTTAAGGATAAAGACAAGTGTCCACAGAAACTAAATAATGTTTTGAAAATCAGGACATTTTAAATAAAAATCCAGATATGGCATTTATCTTGAAATATCAGAAGGTCCGGCAACACTGGGCTTGCTGACCTGGCAATTCAGAAGGAGCCCCAGGAGCTGGGTGGTGGTAGCCCATTCACGTGGGAAATATGCCCCTCTGTTCACACAATTCCTATCATTACTTCTTGCCTCATGCTGAGTCAACTTCACATATTTATATCATCCATTGGTCTTTCAAAGCGATTGATCTGCAATCCTTAACTTAGAAGCACTGTAGACTTCTTATTGGTGACCAGCAGGAGAGAAGGGATCCCCTGACAATGTGCCTTGCTGTTGGTCCTTTGACTACTTTTGCGCCATCTCCCACTGCACTTTTATTTTCTTTCCTTTTCTTTATTTCTGTCCCTTGTTTTCCACCAGCAGGAAATTGACCAAAGAGAACTGGACAACTGCCTCCCTTCCCCAGTCTCTTTCTTTTCTCTTTCCCTCTCTCTCATTCTAATTTCTTTTATTCTGATCCTTTACCCGAATGGCTTGTGAAACGCCAGTAAAAATAACCATGGTGACACAAAGCTTGATAGATGTCCCAGAGGTTCAAAGCACAGAGTCCTCTTTGGCTTCATCCACTGGGTCCTATTTCTGCCGAGCCAAATGCATTTAATTTACTCATTCATTTGCTCTGACCTCATTATCAGTCTTTCTTGTATTACTTCCTTCCTCAGCTCCTAGAGCAGAAAAATCAAAATATTTTTTAACAGTTTTAAAAGAGAATTTAAAAATCAATCAAAGACACGAGGGGACTAAAGCCTCAAATGGATAAGCGACGTGCCCACAGCTGCAGAATTTAGTTATGAACAATCTCTCCTCAGGAGAGAGAAGCCTGCGGGACCAAACTTGATGTCTCTGGAGCCTGGGCCGGTTGCACAGAAGAGGACAAAGGCTTCTAGAGGGCTATGGAGGGTGGGCCTGAGGACGATGCTAGAGAAAGAGTCCAGACTTCTATCCTCCTTTGTATTTGATGAACAAATCCCAAAGCAGCCAGGAGAGACATTGTTGCTTAGAACTCTGAATAAGGAACCAAAGCAAACTGCTCTAGGAGTTTTCCAAAAACAAAATGAAAGTGGAAATGTGAATGACTGTCATAAAAAACAAGGTGCCATTATCTTTCTCCAGCTGCCTCATGCCCCCTCATCATTTAAGCATAAAATGGGTGAAAACCAGAAGAGCAAAGCTTAACTCACCAATGAAACACTGTTCCTGAAGCTCAAGTTGAAACATAAAAGAGAATTCCTAGGCTAATCACAGCATATACATGTTTGTATACATATATGTGTACATATTCTTAGTGTGAATACACTCTAAACATCACATAGCTAGCTCTGAATGATTTTGTATGCCATCTTAGAGTAAAGGTTAAGAGAAAGAGTATTCTCTCTTTCCCTCATTAAGCAACCAAAATATAAACAAGACAGTGATGGAGGGTGAGTGGTAAGAATGCCTTTTCCCATCTCCACGCCCCGGCATTTAGATGTTTGTCACGCACACACAGTATTATTCCTTTAGGATGCATCCTACCTGACAACTTTCCTTTAAGAATAATAAACTGTGTCCTTCACTAGTAAAAATGAGTCTTTGGTCTGTCTTCATTTTTATCAGTCATTTATCCTTTGTAAGGCTGATAAGCATGAGATCCTGTATTTATGGGCTGTTGAAAGGAATTTTAGACACAAACGCTGTACTTTTTGAATATGAATGTACCAAAGTCGCCTACAGTGTACATTTTCCAACACTTAGCTGCATTCAGTTGTGTTGATATAGAAGCATTTGTGACTTCCAGTCTTAGCAAGCATTAGCATGTAGGCATATCTGTAGCATTTTTTCATTATAAAATATACAAAACTGCACAAAACTTACGAGGGTATTTTAATAAGTAATTCTAAGAAGAAAATCTATAAACCTTTGCTAGGTCAAGAAATACAACATTTTTGGAAAAATACAGAATGCTTCAGGAGTCTGCATGTCATTCTTGGGCAGAGTTTGTGCTCCCTTCTCTGGATCATTCCAGTTGTAGACCATGTGCTTTCCAGCCCTGTGTGTTTTTAGTATTGTTCTTGACTACCCCACTCTCATTTAGTTATTTCAGTATTAACAACAATGCTTACTTTGACTTTGCACTTCTGTTATGACTTTGCTAGGGAACTTTTCCCCACTCAAACACTGGGCTATCTCAGTTGGCTAATGCATCTCCTGGAGAATTTGCTCTAAACCAGTACCACTCAAATTATGGTCCATCAGTGCTGAGCTGTAAACTGTTAGTTACTGGCCTGCTATGAACAGAGATTGAGAGCAAGCTCTTAAAATATTTATGGCAATTTGTCAAAGAAATTTTATGACTCTTGAATCTAGTAGTAAAAAAAATATGGGCCTTGTATTTTGTATGTCATCTCTATTTTATTTTTCTAGAAATTCATTTTTATGCTACTTTACAAAAGTATGTATCCATGAAAAATTGGAAGTAAAACAAAATGAAACAAGCAAAAGTCTGGCCCTTCACCAAGATAATTTGGGAAGCAGTGCTGTAAAAGAATACAAATCGCTTGCAGAATTCTTTTCACTTAGTGGATCCTGTGAGAAATAGGCACCTTGGGCATCCAAAATTCTCTAGTTAGGACAATGGGAATTTTCTAATCTGAGCAGAAAACCTTGGCATTCAAACCATGTCTTTCATGAAGACTCAGCTTCTAGAAAGAAAGGACTGCTTTATTTGTTTGTTATTACCTGTCTTCTGTGCCTCATGACTACCAACACATTAGTGGTGAAGAATTACAAGATTTACATTGATATATAAACAAGGGGCCTTGTCCCAGCACTGCCTTTAATCACAAAAATATTAAAAATACATAAACCCCAAAAACCAAGGGATTGGTATATTAAATTATGGTGCATAGAATGATGGCACACTCTCAATCATTCAAAATGCTTGTGGTAAAAACAAGTCATTATTTGTCATGTATGCTCTATATAACTTTGTGCTTGGGAAAAAAATAAGGTACAAAAGAGTATATTTTTGACAAATTTTGGTAAAGAAGACATATGTGTTCACATATTAAAGGCACATAAAAATGTTCTCAATAATTCTCCTTGGGTGGTAGGGTTATGCGTTATTTTTCTGTCTTTTTCTTTATGCTTTTTTGTTCTGTATCAAATATGCTTTCTTTTTTTCATTTTTGTTTAAAGTAAATGAAAGAAATTGGGTGGGTGGGGCAGCTAGGAAAGTTGGCGATGAAAGTAATGGGACATCTGAGAAAGATCGGAGTCAAGCAGTGCAAGATAAAGGTGTGATGAAGGCAGAGTATGTGAGGCTGAGTGGAGAAGAGGAAAACAATGCAATGACAACAGGTTTTCAGAAGCTGTTTAAAAAAATGATGACTGGGTCCCACCTCAGACCAGATGGATCAGTATTTTGGAGGAGGGGCAGGCATCAATGTTTTTAACACCTCCCCAAGCGATTCCAATGTTCTACCAGGTTTCTGAGCCATTGGGGTAGATGCCAGTTCACCTATTCTACCAAATTATTCTGTGTTGGCTGGCTTTCAGGAACAAGAGTTAGATTATTCTGAAGCACAGGGCTAAAACTAGAAATAATGGGATTCCCCTCTCACAAAAGCACTGTCTCCCCTTAGCACTGGTGGTATAAGGCTGAGGATTATTTGTGTGTGATTACAAATTTTGGAAATACCGTTTGAAATAACCTAAGCATTCTAAATATTAAAAGCTAATTCTTTAATGAGATAAAGCTATGATCTGGAAGTTGAATGGAATGATTGCTTTGGGGTATACAGAGCTACATCTAAGTCAATCCTCTTGAAAATGTTAATTAGCACCAAACAAAGAAAAATGGAAGATGTTTGCTTTCTTCCTTGGAGACCAAGACTGGGACAAATCATTCTGGTGTGAGCAGAATGTGGAAATGGCAAAGAGATTTAAATACAAATTTTAATAGATTTCATCCCACTGGGAAAGATACTTTTGATTATCTATGACCTATACCAATTATCATGATTCTCCCACCGGCTGACCATAATTTTAATAACTAATCAAACTCAGCCAGCAGGTTCTGTGAAATGCCAAATATGTACAAGCACTTTTGCTAGTTACAAAGCTAGTACTTGCTACCTGACCTTTTTACAATTTCTCCAACTGCTTATTCACACTCCAGCCGTGTGTTTAAATGCTCAGCGTTGATTTGGCCCTTATTGATTCCAGGCAGCTACCTGTTTGGGGTGAAAATGACCTTCTGTGGACATCTAGGGAGGCCTGCCCTGCTGTGAGAAGAATTCCAAAAGAAGCTTGGTTGGACATTTAATGCAGATCTAAAAAGGTGGCTTGTGAAGGTTCATGTAGTGCAATGAGACACAATAAGTCCCCAGGGGTGGTCTAGGCCCATGCAAGTACCTGACACAGCAGGATTAACCAGTGAGCTAGCATGAGGTTAATGAGGGCAACCGGGTTGAAATAGGTCATGGGCTCCTTGGAGATTTCCACACAGCTACCTCTCACCAGGTATCAATCCATTTCCTCTCTCCAGCCTCACTCCCCAGGTTGTAACTTACAAGTTCATGGCTTATGCTGAAAACCTCATTAAAATCCTGTTCACTTCTCCTGTTCCATGTGTTGGTGTCTGCATCCTTGCCTCTACACCAGTGTTTCTAAAACTTTAATATGCTTACCAGTCACCTGGGGGTTTTGTTAAAATGCAGATTGTGACTAGGTCAGTGGGTCTGGCATGGGGCCTGAGATCTGAATTTCTAACAAGCTCCCAGGTGATGCCTCTACTATTGTGCCAGACCACACTTTGAATAGCAAGGCCCCAGCAGTGGTTCTCAAAGGTTCCTGTGCATCAAAACTACCTGAGAGGCTTGTTAAAACTCAGTTGTTGGACCCTGCCCCAGAGTTTGTGATTCAGCAGTCTGGGCTGGGGCCAGGAATTTGCATTTTAAAAGTTCCCAAATAATGCTGATGGTCCGGATCCAAACTTTGAGAACCACTGCCTTAGACCATGCTGCTCCCAACTGAATTCAGCTGTAACTACTCAAAATGACGGGCTGCTACCCCTTGCCCTGAATATGTGCTGGTCTATCCTCCTTTTTTTGGCAGTTTATTCAGGAATGAGAAGGGAAAGATAATAATCTCACTCTTCAGCTATTTGTAAAATAGAAAAGAAAGAAAGCCTTCCAACCTTTTAGACACTGACATGCTATAGCAATAAAAAAGAAAAAGAAAACCATACAAAGCAAAATAAAATCATGCAACCACTCTGATCACAGCCTGGAAGAAAAATCTGGTAGATGACATGTGTCTAACCCTGTTATCTCTCAGTCTGTACCATCAATACCTGCTCCACAACCGTCCTACACTCACTCATGCCTGGAGCTCAACAGTAAAGAACATCACTTTGTTACCCACCATCATGGAGCCTAAAGAGACAGAACTCAAGGTCCTGTCCATAGCAGTGGTTCTCATTCTTTTACAGGCATCAGAATTCACTAGAAGGCTGTTAAAGCACAGATTGTTGGTCTGGGGTGGGTCCTGAGAACTTGTAGTTCTAAAGAGTTCCCAGGTGTTACATAAAGCTGCTAGTCCCAGAACACACTTAGAGAACCACTGTTTTAAGGAACAAATTAAAGGTCACCCTTGTTTTACTTGCTTAAATTTTCCACCAATTAAGACAGAAAAGGAAACTAAAGTGTTACTTTTGCTGATGAAGCTGATATCGGAAACTATGATATAGGCATAAATTCGTACAGGTTTCCTAAGGCTGATCCCCAGAATTATATGAACATGTGCACCCCTTCACAGGCAGTGCTGAAACCCACAAGCATCCCCTTGTGAAGCCCTGTCCCAGGAAAACAGAAGGTGTGGGGAAGCAGAGGGCAATGCCTGCTCCCCACGGGCACATAGCTCCTAAGAAAATGAAGCGAGAAAGGACAGAGGTAAGCAAACTCAGGTCCTTCCGTCAAGCCCACCAATCAAGTAAATCACTCCTCACACCCAAGGAAAGTAGGAAATGAGGGAATAGAAGGAGACCAGGAATGATGAGCTAATGGAGATCCTTCCTCTGGAAATAGAAGTGGGCAATTAATTAGTAGTTCCCCCACAAAAAACCCAAGGCTCAAACTTGCCAACCTACTCCGACCTCAAATACCAGGCTAGTGTTTTCCCCAGTGAGTTTAATTAGTGATTGTTTAAGTTCAAGTTCTACCCTATCCTAGACTAGTTGCTCGACCTCTCTGAGCCTGACTTTTACATCTATACATTGGTGTTAATAAGTCAAATCTCCAAAGATTATTGTGAGAATTTGTATCTATGAGGGATTCTCTATACAGCAATTTCCCTTCTCTTCCTTCCTTCTTCATCCTTGTGACTTAATACAATGAAATATTTCATATTGTACTTGACCTTGAGGAATCTGTAACCTTGAGGAAAACCGCACACATATTATTTGCGGAAAACCGCAAATAATCCATAATCAAGCTATAAATCAAAATTGGGGTGAGTTTATTATGAGCCAGGTCTGAGGGCTAGCCCAGGGCCTTCCTTCCCAAAGGAAGGAAAGGCACCAAAGAACTGGGGTGTACAGAGTGGTTGTATACTATCTTGGAACAGAGAGCATATGTCATATAGGATAAGAATATCTCTTTTACTCCTATCAGGAGATGCTTAGCTGGCACAGCAGGCCAGTGGTCGGCAGGTCAGTGGCCACGAGGTGAGCACAGCAGGTCGGTAATTAATCCTTAGTTTCCAGGAAGAGATGCTTATCCTTAAAGAAATGCTGATATGGGGGGAAGCTACATCCTTATCCTTAAGGGCATCATTCTTGACTTTGGGACATTTTCAATGTTAAAGCAGGTGTACAATGCAATGCTCAACAGGCCACGTCAGGCCCTTTTGAAAAAACAAGGTCAGGTCGAATTAGTTTTACACCAAATGGCTTCCTCATATACTCCAATATATCCTATTCCTTTTCATTTATTTACCATATAAAAATGTTAAATACAGTATATGGCAATGTATAGATGGGCTAAAAAGAAATTAGTGTGAAGACTAAAGGAAATAACATGTAAAATGCCTAATGAAATGCTTGGCACATAGTTTCTAAGTTCAAAACATAAAAAATATATATAGTTCAGACTATAAGACAGGGAAAGGATCTCAAGTTGTCCTGCAGTGGTTCCATTGGAGCATCGTGGCTTTGGTTGGCTGCAGGAGGGAAGACAGGCTGTTAATAGAGGGAGAGGGAAAGGACATTTTAGGGATGGGGAATGACGTGGGTAGATGCTTAGCACAGAGGTTCAAGGAGCCAGTGAGACAGGCATCCAGACCTGGATGGGGTGATCATTTGTTCTGCTCATAACCAGTTCCAGTCCTGAGCCAGTCACTGGACTGAACAGATTCCCCAGCCGGAGCTTTTTGTATCCTTGTTGCCAGCACAGAGAGAACAAGGAACAGCAATTTCTCTGCCTTTTATGTATAATGACTTGATTGATTTGAATGTCAGGGCAACTCTCAAAGTCTGGAGAGCAAGCAGTCCATTCTCTGCTTGAGCATAGTTGTTTTTCTTTCTTTAAATCACTGATTCTCAAACTTGGCTGCACATTAAAATCACCTGGGAGCGTTAAAAAATCATAGAAATCCCTTGGCTATCCCCCCAAATCATTGAAATTCAAATCTCAGAGGGTGAAGCCTGGCATTTGTATTCGTTTTCAAAGCTCCCCAGATGATTCTAATTTGTATCCTGGATTAGGGAAGTCTGTTCCAGACCAAGGGAGCCTGCTCCTTTGTGAGGAGATGGCATTTCTGTCATTGATTTTCTCAGGAATGATTATGAAACAATTAACAACAATTAACCAGACTGTGAGTATCATATGGATAAGAATAATACCTGCATGGAATTGTGAAATAAAATAACTAAATGAAAACATGATCTTCAAATATAAACTGGGATTCTGATTTGGGTGCAAAATAGTCTGGCAAATAAAGTGACTGTATTTAAATAAATGGTTAAATTTCAGTCATGTTAGTAAATTATACAAATTATTTTGAGAAAACAGAGAATGTGGATACAGCAACAGCTTAATAAAAACACCGATGTGACTATTTGAGTTTGGATTAGGTCATTTAATGCAGATTTATTTTTTTTAATGATTAATAGCTCCCTAATTGTATGTTTTTGTTGCTAAAGTTGTAACTTATTTAAGTAAATATATTGGGGAAATCTTATTTTAGTTAGCAGGACTGGGAAATGAACCTGTGTTAGTGTCTAGACTCTTTTTTTCCATTCATTCATTCATTCATTCAACAAATATTTATTGAATCCCTTCCTTCGGGTACCTAGCACTGGACTAGGAAATGGTTATAGTATCTGTGAGTAAAACACAATTGGGTTCTGACTTCTTGGTATTTATAGTCTAATGGAAGAAAGACAGTAAATAAGGGGAAAAAATAAATGATAGATTGTACTAAGTGCAATGAAGAAAAGAAATAGGATATAGTGATTAGAGGAAATTGTATCTGTGTTAGGGGAGGGAGGTCCATACTGTGATAGAATCTCAAGGTTCTCCCCACCCTTCTGAGCCAAGATGGCAGGATGAGGTGGAGTCAGTTGACAGACAGGGGGAGCTGTGAGACAGAGGGCGCTAAGCAAGGAAGAACTTAGGATGTTCAAGGCTCTGAAAGAAATGCGTGCCAAAATAGATAGTTGTCACAAACATGCATTCATTATGAGTTCTTTTATTTTCCAGCTATATTCTTTACATCTATTGTGTGCCTTTTTATTTCTTTTTAGCATCAGTTGAAGTCAATATTTTTTATTCCCATGTGGGAGGAGTTAATAGGGTGTGAAGATGCAAGGAAGGAAGAAAAAAGCAACTGGTGGAAGGAAGAATTACGATGTAAGAGAGGCACTACACACAATATATGAAGGTATGTTGGTCCAGAAAAAGGCAAGAGAAGGTGTCTAGCATTACTTTGGGATCTGGAGAACCATGCAGGAACTTATCCAGGAGAAGGGCCATGTAGACTCTGGGGAATCGTGGTCATGATCCAGAGTTGTTTGGTTGGCAACAACTGAAGTTGGAGGGAAGAAGCACATGCATTTAAACAGAAAAAAAGTGTTTACACCTAGATCAGAAAATTGGAGAACCAACTCAGTTCAGCTCTCCACGTTTGTCCCCTAATCTGAGAGCTTCTAAAATAGTTCACAACCAGAACTGATTTCACAATGGTTCTCAGATCTGGCTGAACGTTAGAGTAACCTGGGGACCTTCAGAAGAGCCTGGGTTCTAAGCTCCACCACAGACAAATAAATCCAAATTTCAATGGGTGGGGCCAGGGAAAGAACACTGGACACTAAGAATACATTTAAGAAAGATTACAAATCACCCTCCCTGCCGTCACAGGGCTTCAGTCTCTACAAACGGTGTCAACCCAATACGGCAATACGGCAAGAACACAATGTCTCCCTCCATCTCTCCTTTCCTTAGCTCCTTCCATTGTTAACTGTCAGACATTCAGAAATTTCTAAGCATATGCTCGTGGATTATTTTCCTTGCCTGAAATACCACTTATTTTTCTTTTTTCTGACTGGGAAAATTCTGCTCATCCTTTAAGAACCAGTTCAAATATTATCTCTTAGGTGAAATATTTATTCATACTTCTAGGAAAAATTAATTATTTCCTGGCAAAATGGTATGAGGAAAGCTCTCGTGAAGCACCTCTCACGCTGGTCACCATGTGACTACTCTAAATATCAGATTATAAACTCTTCAAGAGCTTAGTTGTATTAAAATGAATAGCATCTGGCCTGGTGCCTACAATATGTTAAGTCTTGAATATATGGAGGAAGGAAGAAGGGAGGGAAGGAGGGAGGGAAAAAGGACACAAGTAAATAAGAGTGAATAAACTAGTTTGTACACTGGGGTGACTTTGGCAGTTAGGGGTGTTCAGGTACGGGAGATATCAGAGAAAGGGTATAAAAAGGGAAAATGGGCATGCCAGAGAGACTTTACTCACATGAGTGCTTTCAACATTTTTAACTTATTACATGGTCTTTTTAGCTTTAGAATGTTGTCTTCAAATAAACCCTTATTAGGTAGCCTAACATAAATAATAGAATTCGGTGGTTCTCAAAGTGTGGTCCCCACACCAACAGCATCTCAGAACTTGTTAGAAATGCAAATTCTCTCAACCCATCCCAAACCTACTGAATCACCAGCTCTGGGGATGGGAACCAGCATTCTGATTTTACAAGCATTTCCAGGTGTTTCTGATGTGTGCTCAGGGTTGAGAACCACTGGCATAGATACAAGTGAAGCTATTTTGGTAGAAACATGGTTGATCAATAGCTGAAAATCCTCACACCCTATCCACGCCACACACTCACAAATACAGTTCTGTGGGGACCCTCTCCATACAGTCCTCAGGTTCTCACAGAATACAATCTAACAGGCTGGCCTTGCAAGCCTGGGTCCCCTTCCATGTTAAACACAGTTCTCAGTGGTGCCTGACTCCAGAGTGCCTACGGTTCTCAGCCTGTGTACTTCAAGAGAAGTTATTTCTAATGATTAGTTTTAGACCCAGACTTTTGCCAATTCACACAACTA
Source organism: Tapirus indicus (assembly GCA_031878705.1). NCBI lineage: Eukaryota > Metazoa > Chordata > Mammalia > Perissodactyla > Tapiridae > Tapirus > Tapirus indicus. The sequence goes on along the minus strand of CM062926.1, from coordinate 49,015,902 downwards.
CATATCTAATGATTACCAGAACTTTTGAATGAAAAATAATCAGTAAAAACAGTTACCAATTTGATATGTGCAGCCAGTTCAACCCTGTACGCTTGCAACCAAACAATTCCTTCATAACAGTTACCTTTATCACTGGCCATCCACACTTCTGCAGGTGCCGTTGATGTAGGATGTGCTGAATGTATCCCTAAGCTAACATTCCAGTGAATCAGATTTTAGACAGTTGAAGACCTTATTCTGAGAAGCAGTCTAATCTGAGGGTTTTTTCCTCCACTACTTAAGAATTCATAGCTGTGTTAATTTAGCATCCCTTCTCATTACATAGCTTCTGAGTAAGTTATATAGTAATGATAATGATAAATCAGATGGCCAGGCCTATATTACTCATGACATTTTAATAGTATTAATCTGGGATAGCTTTTAATTGTCCATTCTATAGTCTTTAATGCTAAGAAGATATAGATGTTTCCATTATTCTAATTGTATTTCAAATAAATGTATGGGCTCAAAATTTCCCTCTAACCCATAAAAAATAAAGCTAAATTAGAGATGTCTCTGTGCATGAAAAATGAATTATTTTACAGTAAAACCTTGATTAATCACACTAGAAAAGAGCGGTCATCTCAATTAACTGTATGTTGTCTGCACTTAGCTTGTTGGAAAATGACACAGGATAGAAAAATAAGGTTTCATCATGAAATTTAAAAAAATATTTTGGAAAACATTCAAAGCAACCTCCCATGCCTTTCACATCTATAATCTAGTTAAGTAAAAATTGATGTTCAAGTAGCCTTGTGATCTGGTAGGATTTTTAGTTATAAAACAAAAAGTTGATTATTTTCGAAGGCTCCATTGGCAAGACAAGAAATGGACTAATTCATTGTCAAAGGATTTTCAGCAGGACTATTGAGACAAATTGGGTTAATTTTGAAGTTATTGAAAAGATCACTTTCCAAGTGTTCTCCTTAATCAAACTTTTATTACAGTAACTGCATGTATTGATTATATTTAAGAGAAAGAGAGTGTCACCAAGAAAAGCAAAATTTCCAGATAATTTATAGTTTCCATGTTAACTACCAAAACATTTGTATATCAACCATTTTGGCTGTGGACAAACCATTTGTGGCCTGATCCAACAGAGGACAATGACTGTCTTTAGATGCTCCTGATAGCATTGGTACCATTCATAAGAACATGCTTAATATAGTAGCAACTGGGCTATAAAACATTCATGTCCTTCAGACAGTAGAACTCAGTATATTTCTTTGCTTCTACACTAAATAGTCCCAGACTAGTGGTTTGTAAATCTTAAAGAAAAAAAAAAGAGACAGAAAACTCTTTAGTTTTATCTTCTCTTTCTGCTATCTCCGAGTGCCACTATGGTCTGAAGCAAAATTTTCTGCAAAGTTATTTGGGTCTTAGTGTGAAAGTGGCTCTGCCTGACCTCCTTCACAGCTAGAAAGTTGTGGGGACAAGGCAAGTCATTTGGACCAGAAAAACAGAGCCCAGAAGATTTATAAGGGTTTAGGCAGCAGTAGGTCAGAGGCCAGGGAAATAAGTTGAGATCAAGAGAGCAGAATGAGCTCTCTGAAGTCTATGCAGTTAGACAGCACCTGGGAAATTGCCAACAATTGGAGGGTCAGAACAAAATGAAAAGTCAAAGTGCCAGGCAAAATAGTTAGCAACTAGAGATTTAAGGAAATTGAAACAGATGGAAGAATTTGAAAAAAAGAAACAATATTTGGAATCAGATATAAGGAAAGAACACCAACAGAAAGGCAATTGATAGATTTTAGCTTCAACATTCATTACTTTTTAAATCCTGCATCCACCCACTTCTCACCATCTGTGCCATCACCACCCTAATCTGAGCTGTCATATCTCTTTCATAAAGTCTACTACTATCGACTTCTCTCTAACTAGTCTCCCCATGCGGGAGATGCTGTTGCTGGCCCACACGGATCCTCTTTACCAGGCAGTTGTGCTCACCTCCAGCAGCTGTGAGCATTGGCTGCTAGCGGTCTGCAGTTACACCCTCCCCTGAGAATTGTCCTCAGCATATAGGGAAATCCAGGGAGAGCACACCCTCCCCTCCGCATGTATCCTGCAGCCAATGTCTAACTGAGGCTGACATACAAAAGACCAGCTCCCTTGCCTTGAGTTGAGATGGATCTTGGGTGCTGTGCATGCTGTGGAGTTTCCCGCGGAATCAGGCTGAGTGCGGCTAGACGTCAGCTAAACCAGCTCTTCACGGGGCTTCGGACATGGCAGTGTTCCAGTTTCCTCATTCCTTACAGGTTTTTCTTCTGAATTCTCTCCCACTTGCCCGAGTACCTCTTTCTCAGGCCCTGCTTCTCGGAAACCCAATGTGAGATACTCTGACTTTATGTTTGTGTCCTACGGCACAAGTGGATATAGGTACTGAATTTAGGATTATGATATAAGATCTGCCAAAATTGTATTTTTAATTTCATTCTAGAGAGAAGAAATTTCACATCATTAAAATGAGTGAAATTTGTATTGAAAAGGGAAAAAGGCACCACTCAATTTTCAACTTCATAGAGATTATTATCCTGTTTCTTACTGGTTCTGTTTGGAAAATGTTTGAGAAACTCTGAACATGAACAGATACGTAAAACTCAGAAAATGAAGGTATTTTAGAAGAAAAGATGTTTTTTAAAAAAGAAGTAAAGCAGGGAACGAAGAAATCTTGTTGGCTACTTTGACTTTTTATGGGTTCATGACATACAAAAATAAATTATGACAATATTTCAGTTTTTTGTTATTTTCCTCATGTTACAGCTGAAAACACTGAAGCTTGGATGACTTAAGAAACTTGCTCAAGATCATATAACTAGTAAGTCTTAAGTTGTCCTTTGAATCAAGGTATCTGACTGCAGATCCTTCATATGTTTCCCTCCAAAGTGTATTTCAAAAGGCATCCTAAGGAGCACTAACTGAGCAAAATGCTTAGGCAGAAAAAAAGGAAAAAAAAAAAAAAAGGAGGAGGGATAGTTTTAGCGATTTAAGAAAATTTGGAAAATACTACATATTGTATCTCTGTTGGGAGACAATTCTCCCTGGATCTCTCATGTTTTTATACAGTCTTTCAAGCGAAAGCATTTTTAGAATTTGAGAATGCCAATTTAAGAATGTTTGTATAAGGAGACATTCCCGGATAATAAAGTAGAGATGCTTCCCTCTCCTCCCTGGAGAGATTTGCTTGTATTCCTGGAAAGATAATATCTCTCTCTGAGGGGGAGGATAGATGGGTTTACTAGCAGTCCTCTTATAAGATTGGGGATTTTCTAAGCTCAGTGTTCCTCAGATGTGCCACAGACTTCTGAGCCCTCCACCTATCACCCCCATGGGACTTGGCGGATGAGGGGAAACAAGGAAAGCATGGAACTCGTGCTGTCTGCTGTGATGGGAATAATAAACTGTCTAAATCCAATTGAGCTCGTTATCTCCTTACCAGCCAAATCTGTTGAAGTCTGAAAACCAACCTAGCAGCTTCCCACAATGCTACTGCTTAGGAGCTGTGTGACCAGTTGACAATCCCCCTCCTAGGAATTCGAAACTCGAAGGAAGCACTCTAAGAAGTCTTCTAAAAAGGAGACACGTTCGTTTTCCCTTTTACCTAATGTGACTCATTTTGTTCTACTGCACATTGACGTGGAATGGGGCCCCACAGTGGCGGAAGGGCAGATGGCAGAGCTGGTTTGAGGGCTCAGAAATAACACTATGCTAACTGCTACTTTCCCTGTCTCATTTGAAAGTTGGTTCTCCCCTTTCCAAGCACAAACAGAAGAATTCAGGAGGCAGATGCTATGCCTCCTCTGAGTCACTGCTTTTATTCGCTTTTCCTGTATCAACCACCTTCCTAGTTTTAATTATATGGCTTGGCACATTCTTAATGTAAGGATAAATTCATAACAGAGATTTTTCTCCTCTTAAACAGCAGCTTTGGAGGAAGCCCTAAGCATTAGATCAAAAATCCACTGGATATCTCTGCTTCGTCTACATCTTTTCTCCTGTTTACTCTAATTGCTATGCAGTGCTATCTGACCTCTAAAAGAGAATCTGACTTTCTTCTCCCTCCTGTTGCATTTCTGGGTATAATGGTATAAACAACTAAGAAGCTGAAATAATGTGACGTGAACTCTTCTCAAAGCCAGTCTGAGAATTCTGCAAGAAGAACTAACAAGTAACAAAGAAGAACTCAGCTGGAAATATACATTGGGAAAATAAATTAGAAGATGGCTTTAAATGCTTTTGAGTGGTCCCGAGGAATATGAAAGGAAGCAGAATACAGAAAATGATAAACAAAACTTACTGGGCTGACTCAATAAGTAGCTCTTAAAATAGGTGAGTTTCCCTCCTAACACCCAGCAGGCTTCCAATAACCAGGCAGACAAATCGAACAATTAGATGCTGACAGGCGGCATCAGAACAGATCCATAACATAACATTCTGAGTGGAGCCTTAACCATTGTCGGAATAAAAATGGTGCCAGGCAAAAGAGATTATTTTTGACCTACACGAAATAGTAAAAAATACTCTGTGAAATGCATTCCTTTATTGAGCATTTCTGATGTGTCTGATGTGTATAGGGATGCTGAAATGAGACACAGACTTTTCCAAAATCTAGAGAAGGAAACAGAGGGGCAAAATAGTTAATAAAATATGGTTTGGTTAGGGTTATAAAAGCAATGTCTATGCGCTGTTGGGAGATCAGGAAGAAAGGCGTTTCACCCAGATATAAGGTATAGGAAAGGACTGAGTCCTGATGTAAGTCTTTCTGGATTGGTAAAAATTTTCCAGGTAAAAAAATCAGAGAATAGAAATTCTAAGAAGATGTAGTGGTGTGTTCAAGGGCATCAGGCTGTGAAAGGGCTGGTCCTTTTGGAAATACTGCAGGCCAGTCTGGTTGGAGTGTTGAGAACACATGAGGACAGATTGAGAGTTGAATCTGGAGATCAGGAAGAGGCAAAATCATGAAGGGTCTTTTGTGTGATGCTAAGGGACTTGGGTTTCATCCTGAGAGTTAAGAAGAAACCAATGACATGATGCGCAGTCACGCAGCCAGGTTGCCCTCTTTATTTTTTCCTCTTATGGCCTTCAGGGGGCGCTAACACTGGTTAGCTGAATGGCCAATTCAAAATTTACAGATCAAAGTATGCACTTCTGACAAAATAAATTCTAAAGTTGGTTAAACTTTTTCTTGGATATAGTGTTACTGTATCCTGATATAATTTGTGTTTTTCTCCTTATTTAAATTATGTTTCTCTAGGTAAAGATAATAGTTTTTGTATTTTACAAAGATTAAAAAAAGCTAATGAAAGAAGATTGCATGGTCAAGTATATGTAAGTTCCAATCAGAAAAAATTTGATAGTATTAATATAGAATCCTGACAACCAGAGAAAGCATCATGTTTAACTGGTACATTAATAATGTCACATATCCCAGTGACAATGGAAATGGTGAAGAGAAAATTGGCAGCAGATAACTTAGAATCTGGCACATGTGGACGCTGGCCTTAGGCAACCTAATGAATTTCAGCCAGGTTTGAATATGGAAGCCCTGGCAACTCCTTCCTTCACCCTCCTTCTCCTGTAGATTACTCTTTCAAGTGGCCACATCGTTGTCACTCCTCTGGCAAGATTTTGGATCCTGGCTAAAATTTGAGTCCTCTTTCCTTTACATTGTCTCCATAGATCTGGCTCTTTCGCAGAAAGACGTCTTTAAATCTGGAACACTCCACAGAGCACATCAAATACTAAAAACTGTGTTTTGTGAGGATCAAAGGCTTGCTTTTTTATGCAACTACTTTTGGTAAATACTGAGGAAATCGTTACTGGATGCTTCAAAGTGTATTACTAAATGATGCTGCGGTGAACATCAGAAAATGGAAGGATAGCCCATTTAATCTGAAAAACTGCATATTTTTATATTATTTATACTGCAGTGCTTGACATATCTCACTGTGGTTTTCATTTCTTTGCAATTTCCAGCCTCTTAAATTGCTGGGGTTTTTTTTAACATGTTTCTATTACATTCAGATTTCTTTCTAGTCGAGTTATTCTGAGAAAAAAAATAGTTTTGATCTGAATTCACTGGCGTTAAGTTTCATCCATACAACTACAAAACTAAGTTTGTGCCTAGAGAGGAATTAGAATGCTTTCAGACTTTTTACAGAACCAAATTTCCTTGGGTCTATACCATTGCTTAAATTTGTCACCCAACTAATGGGTATGAGATCAGGAAATTAGAAGTGCTGTCATTTCCATTCATGATGTAAAGGTTTATCTAATTAATGATATTTGTCCTCATGAAGGCCAACAGTTCATCAAAACTACCAAAAAAACAAAAATAAAGATTAATTTATAGAAATTATTTTGCCTCAATGAGTATTGTTGCTGTATATAGATAACATTTTGACATGTCAAGAAAGGAAACAACAGTTAAATAAGCCACCAATTAGATTGGGGAAGACAGTGTTTCAATCCTATACCTATCAGTGTAACACTTTTGCTTAAATTTTCAACTTATGTATGTAATTTTAGAGAAGAAAAGACTTCACTTCTACTGAGTATAACGAGAATATTAGAAGAAAAAAAACCCTATCTGCTGTGACCTTGAGGGGTTAGGCTTTTGTAATGTAACAAATACACTGTCTAGACTGTAGAGGTAGGATTCTAGCTTTTGAATGAACATGGTTTCAAATGATCTGTCTATATTGGGTCAGTTATTTCAATCAGGAATCACCAACTCTATACATTCAGAAAGTTAATGGCCTGTAACATGGCATATTTTCATTGTTTCTCAGGTAGGCTAACCTCTGACCATAATCAGCTTTTAAAATTTATACTTTACAGTTTTGACCTATTTTTGCCATACAATAATCATATTGTTGTGGTGATAAAATAGTGTAGATATGTGTGTTGGGGAATATGTATAAAATTTTAATGTTAAAAACACCATAGCTTCACTCAATTTTTTGAAGGGAAATTTTCTAAGAAAAAGCTATCTAAATATGATCCTGATACATCCCAGAGAGGTTATGAACTGAGTCACTTATCTACTAATTTTCATTAATTTATTCTTTCATTCATTCATTCATTAAGTGAGCATTATGTGACTAATGAAGCACTTCTAAGGGGAAACCATAATAAATATAACAAACGGAGCCAAGAACATATGCTTCTAGCAGTATGGCAGAAGAGATGCTCAGAAAGATGCTCCTAATACAGTAAAAAAAATCTGAGATCAATTTTAACAAACGTATATTTTACTACATTCCTAAGATTTCAAGAGAGAAACAGAATTTTCCAATGGACTGAATACATTCACAACAACAATAATTAGCTAAAACTAAAAAAAAAGTAATAATAATTTTAGGCAATTTCGAAATCCCAGTTTACTTTGGGTCATTTAGGCTATATAAGAGCTGAGACTGGGAAACTGACATGGGAGTCTCACTTAAAATGTTTGAGGTGAAACTGAGACTGTGCACTTGGTTCAGACCCTCAAAGAGGGCTAAAGTGTTCCTGGGTCAGTAGCAACCACTGGCTCCCAGCATAAGCAGTCGAAGTCTTATCTGCAGGAAATCTCCATTTTTCACTCTCAGGAATTATACTGATTAAATTCAACCAAATGTGAGCTCACAACAAAAGTCAAAGTAATAAACATGTAAGTTATAAACCACCACAATTGAGAGTCTGCAGAAATAACAAACATATTTAGACTTCCAAGGACTTAAGACACTGAGATTATTAAGTCTAAAATATAAAAGAACATATGAAATGGTTACATAAATAAAAGCTGAAACACAAAAATGAGCATAGAATAAAAAATTATTGTAAATAATTAAATCAATTTGGAAAAGACCCAAATAGAACTCTTAGAATTAAAAACTCTATTGGTCATTACACACCTATTAGAACAGCTAAAATAGAAAACAGTATTAATACCAAATGCTTGCTAGGATGCAGAGAAACTGGATTTCTCATACATATCTGGTAGGAACTTAAAATGATACAGCCACTTGGGAACATTGTCTATCATCTTCTTATAAAATTAAATACACGATTGCCACGTGACCCAGGAATCACACTCTTGGGCATTTATCCCAGAGAAATGAAAACTTATGTTCACATAAAAACTTGTAAACAAATGTTCATAGCAGTTTCACCGGAAACAACTCAAATGTCCTTCAATAGGTGAATGGTTGAACAGGTTCTAGTACATTCGTACAATAGAATACTGCTCAACAACAAAAAGGAACAAACTATAGATACATGCAACAGCCTGGATGGCTTGCAAGGACATTATGCTTTGTGAAAAAACATCAGCCTCAAAAGGTTGCATACTGTGTGATTCCATTTCTATAACATTTTTGGAATAATAATAATAAAATTATAGAGATGGAGAACAAATTGATGGTTACCAGGGGCAGGCATGGGAGTAAGATGTGAATATAAATGGAGTTTCTTCTTGGTGATGGAACAGTCCTGTATCCTGATCGTGGTGGTGGTTACATGAATCTATCTTTGGGATAAAACTGCAGAGCACACTCAACACACACACACACACACACACACACACACACACACACAGACAAATGGATTCATGTAAAAATGGTGAAAAACTGAAAAATGTCAGTTGTCCATCTAACAGTATATCAATGTCAATTTCCTGGATTTGACATTGTACTACAGTTATGTATGATGTCACTATTGTGGGAAACTGGTGAAAGGTTTATGGGACTCTGTGTACCTTTATTGTAACTTACCATGGGCCTAAAATTATATCAAAATGAAAATTTTTAAGAATACCCTCTATGGTGGGATAAAAGCAGCTAAAAAACTCATAAACTAAAAAACTGAAAGATGGATTTGAAGAAAATAACCAAAAGGAGGATTTAAAATATGAAAGTGATGTTAAGAGACATGGACAATAGACTGAAAAGGTCTAACATAGGTCTAATTGAGTCCCAGAGAAGTGACACTCTCATGACCTCATCTAATCCTTATTGCCTCCTAAAGGCCCCCTCTCTAAACACCATCACGTTGGGAGTTAGGGCGTCAACATATGAATTTGGAGGAGGGGATGCAAAAATTCAGTCCATAATACTCACTAAAAGAATAGAGATAAAGAGGAAAATGTAATTTATCCAGTAAGGATGGAATAGGAAATACAAAACACTGAAAAAGTACAAAATAAAGAAAAAGTGTGAATAGCACAATGTTTTGTTAATCTTACAAACTGTCTTGGGAAAGCGTATTCTAATAAACAATTAAATAGAAGTTGACTAAAAGAGTGACAGAGATAAACTGAGAAAGTAGTGATAAGTGATACGGGAGAGTCCATGGGATAAAGTGAACAGCAATGATCTCTGGGAAAAGACAGCTTGGGGCCTGGGGCCTGAGGAATGGGTTGAATTTGAGTAGGATGGGAATTATATGGAGGAATATCCAGAGCTGATTCTGGGTAGATGATGAAGGGGCCTGTATTAGTTTTCTATTACTGCCATACCAAATCACAAGTTTGTCAGCTTAAACAACACGAATGTATTATCTTGCATTTTCAGAGGTCAGAAGTCCAGAAGTCAGCAGGCTAAAATCATGCTATCGGCAGGGCTGAATTCTTTTCTAAAGGCTCAAGGTGAGAATTCTTTTCCCGCTCATTAGGGTTATTGGCAGAATGCAGTTCCTTGCAGCTGTAGAGCCCATGCATCCAATATCTTGCTGGCTGTGACAGAGAGCCATTCCTACCTTCTAGAGGCCGTAGCATTGGTTGGCTCCCAGCCCCTTCTTCCAACAGCAAAGCCAGTGGTTTGAGTCCTTTCAAATCACCTTTTCTGACAGCGCCAAGACAGAGTGTCTAATTTTAATGGTTCATATTGTTGGATTGGACCCACGTGGATAATCCAGAATACCCTCCCATCTCAAGGTCCGTGGCCTTAATCACATCTGCACAGTCCCTTCTGTAACATAAAGTAACATATTCACCTTTTCTGGGGATTAGGACATAGACATCTTTGGGGGCTATTTTTCCACCTATCACAGGGACATCTGGCAGAAACAGAGGGTCTGATTTAAAGGATACAGGATTATGCAAGTTTACCTGGATCTGTCCTGAATGAAGGCTCCAAAATGGGCAAGATAATGATATATTTTGATATTTGGACAAAGTTCACTTTATCTGAACCAGATCACTGGTATAAGATTGTAGTGTGAATCACACTCCAGACACTGGCAGGCATTAAAAGCCACTTAAGGAGTTTAAAGTTTTTCATAAGGGCAATGGGAAGTCTCTGACATATTTTTAGGCATCAAGAGCAATCCCAAATCAGAGTGGCGTATTAGAAGCATCTCTCTGCTTGTCACTAAGAGAATGATTGAGAGGTGGAAATCTAGAGGACAGAATTAAGAAATCTAGTTTGCGGGCTTACATTAGAGTAGAAAGGACCATGTGAAGAAGCAGAGAGATGTGGCAGAATAAAACCTAGAAGTCAGAATCAGAAAACCTGGGTTGGACTAGGGGGTTGTTTTGCAGTGGGCGCTGCTTGTTAGAGTCAGGAATTCTGTGAGCTGATTGTTAAACTCTTGGCAGTTTGAAATCAGCTCTGGTGGGAGTATTTACACCAGGAAATCTGGAAATGCTCGCTCTCTGTCTCCCAGAGCCAGATTCCCAGCCCAACAGTGGTGGAGTGGTATTGAAAAAAACTCATCTTTTTAAACAGGAAAACTAATATCATTGCTCATTCCCTCATAAAGATGTATTAAAGTTCAAGATGAAAATGAGGTAGTACAAGATGAAAAGGGGCAAGGTAGTCAGAAGTTTCTAAACTTTGTTTTGATGCTCTTGAAGTCAGAGAAAAGTAGTGTTATTAGTAGGGTCCTATGAACAGAACATAGGTCAAATTTTATGTCACTAATAATTTTCAGCAGCTAAAACATGTTCTCATTACTAGAGTATATTTCATTTGGATAATTACAAATAGAAATATAAATACCTGTGTAAAAGAACATGGTTCCTTATATGCAAATATATACATATGCAGACATGCACATACACTCACATCCACATGGAGGGTTAAGGAGACTTACAAACTTCTCTTGATCTTTCAATTTGATATTCAGTTAAGAGACTGGAAAAGAGAGACAGGTTGAGATTAAAATGTCAGTGTTATTCTGATGAGCTGATTGGAAAATAAAGCTTTAGATCTTTGGCCAAAGGAGTTAGCTTGCTCTACCCCTGAATTAGACCCAAACAACCACCTAATCTCAATTTTAGGCAATGCTGAAAAACCACAGTCCTCCCCAATACAAGCAAAGCCTCCCACCATGACCAGAGCACAGTGACCTGTCTTTTTTAGCAGACTGGTTCTAAAAGACAAAGAGGAAAAATACCAAAACAGTCATGCCAGGTTCCTGCCCTCAAGTCAGCAAATCCTATGGAAAGCATTCTTCCGGGGGAGGAGTGAGAGAGGGGTAGGAGAGAAGCAGGAGTGTGACTCCAGTGCAGTGGGTGAGTGTTAGCTAAGGGGACCTCCTACTCCTAGGAGGCTCCCCTGTAATAGAGAAAGGGGAGGGTTTATATTATGGAAGGAAAAATCCCAACAATACTATTGTACTGTTATTTTAGGGATGAGATTAATTTTCATATTAGCAAAGGAACCCACATACATGCTAGTAGTAATGATCCAACTACGTGGAGACAGGGGAGACACGAGAAAAATATTCACACAATGTTGGTAAGAGAATGGATTGATCCCAACTTTTGCAAAAGAAAAAATAGCAGTATATTTTAAAACCAAAAACTGTGCTTTCCCCTTGATTTAGTAATCCCACTTAAAAGAGTTTAATTTATATTTAAATAGCAAATAAACACCAAAGGAAGGGACATAAAACTTGCAAGTCTATGTAATTGGGAGAGGGAGGGAGTACATGAACTATAAAAGATAGAAAAGTCTTTTATATGAAGCATAACTTTGGCCTTGAATAGCAATGCTATTCTTCAGCTCTGAATTTATTTTATAACCTAGGTCCCATTTATAGAAATTTTACTGTTTTTCTTTCAGCTATAGGTCATTTCTCTACAAAGAATAATCAGGATTTCCAGGAACTACTCACATACTCAAAATTATAAAAAAAAAAAAGTGTTCTCTTCAGCATTGTCTCCTTGATAGCCTTTAGCGAGAAGTAGTTACAAAATCAAATGAAAAAAAAAATGACTGCAATAGGGGAAGATGTTTTAGTGTCAGATAGACTAGAGAGCTTTGGATATCAATGTTGTGTTTAATTTATGTAGTAGTCTAAACATGCACTTTCTCGTGATTGTGGTCTCTAAGCGTCATTCTTCAGAGCTAATTCATTTAGAATATGTTGAGAAGAAATTCTGTGAGCAGCAATAACTAAGAAAAATTGAACTCTTGAACTGTTGTCAGAGAATTGGCTCCACACATCTTATATATTAACCTAGATGAAGCTGACAACTTTTTACATCCTGAATTTGTTTCAGCGAAGATTCTGGTTGCATAGACTTCCGTCCAACTGTACTGGTGTGCAGTGTGGCTGACTCACGCCAGTACTCAGGTGGCATCAGTCCCTCCCCAGAAGTAAGCCATCACGTTCCTAGACTGCTCCCTCACAGCTAAGTCACCCGAATACCCCTCATTGTTTTGCCTGTCTGGTTCAGCATCTGTTTACTGATTCAGCAGCCAGGGTCACCAGAGAGAGGCCATCCTCATAAGGATAAATGACTTGAGAAAGACAAAGTCAGTGTGTGGCTTCTTCTTCAAAGAATGCAATAGATTTTGTGAAGATAAGATCCTGGATACAAAAAAAGAGTAATTATTTCTGAAAGAGTATCCTTTTCTTTTTAGTGATAGCATCTATATGTCAATAGAGGAAAGGAGACTGCATCCTAGCATAGGGGGAAATCCACTTGTTTAATGCCACTTGACTTTCGTAGTTGAACCGGAAAGGGAAGCATGTGATTTTCAGTCCTTAGAACACTTCCAAGAATTGCATATTTCCATAGTGATGCATAATCTTAATATTATTTAAGGCTAATGAAATATTAAGCATTTGTTAACTTTTAAAAAAAATATAAGTCCCATGGCCTGAGCATATAGGAAGCACATAATAGATAGTTGTGATTTTTCCAAGGAAGGAGATTACTTCTTATAACACTGTTCATCCTCAGGTCAGTACAGTTGGGTTACTAATATGTATCAAGAAAGATTAACTATTAAAGAAAATTCTTCATTCTAGAGTCTGAATGATTTCTCTTTGTAGAATTTTTCCCCAATTCTCACATTATATCAGGATTACCCTGATATTCTCTGCTGGGATGTAAATCTTTTAGAGCAGAGGGACATACAATTATTTTTTTACAGTATGTTGCCCCAAATCTTTGTCTCATTTATTGTATTTTCTTTAAAAAACAAAGCAAAGGATATATTTGACTTAGTCAGGCTTTTATCAGACAGAGGGGTGCATATACCTTGAGTGGTAAACAATTATGTCATCCTCATTCACAATATGGGAGGGCTCTCTGTAAATATTATACTGTGTGGATTAATTTTTCCTATCTCAATGTGTGTTTCTTAAGTTTTCCATCTCATACTTTATTTTCAGCTAAAACAAGCATTATTGTACTGATGCAATCTCATTTTAAGAGGCAGGGTAGACCAGAGCTTTAGGGCCATCTCTTGGTGGCTAATCATTAATTGTTTTCCTTCTCAGTTTTTTTAAGCGCCTATTGAGCTAGATGGTAAGATGCTAGAACCAAGTGGATCTGACCCAATGACCTTTCCATTTATGTTCCAGTATGCCAGCATTAGCTAGATCTGAGAAGATACCTAAATAATGGAATTTGATTAACATTATCCCAAAAGTATCACTCTCTTTAGATATGGGATCAAAACCTTAGAGAGAGTAAGTTGCTTAAACTCTCTAAACTTTCATTTTCTTATCTATTAAATGGGAATAACAACATCTACCTCATAGGGTTCTAGTAATAATTAAATTAGAATATATGGTGAAAGAAACCAGACCAAAGGGCTTCCTACTGTATAAATTCTTTTATGTGACCTTCCTGAAAAGGCAAAACTTTAGGCACAAATCAGAGGGTTGGTTGCCAGGGACTGGCAGCGTCGATAGGAGGTTGACTACAATAAGGCACAAACAAAATTTTGGCGATGACATATTTGTGTGGAGTATGTCTATTTCAATTGTTGTGGTGGTTATACAACTATACACATTTGCCAAACCTCATCCTGGACTTTAACTTTATGTAAATTATAATTCAAGAAACCTATTTTTTTTTCAGTGAACATATGTAATTTTTCACACGTAATGCAGAATCAATAAACATTAGTTCATCCACACCCTCTTCCTAAAGGAGCTAAGCATAACACGTCTTAAATTAATGTCCTTTTTCTGATGAGGTATAATTGGAAACCAAAGCAAGCATTTTCATTCTTAGCATTTTTCTAATCCCTTTGCATTTTCATGAAAAAGCAGCGCAGACTTGTGATCTGATTTTAGGAATCTGAACTTACTAAGGTCCCTTGAAAATCACTACAAAAGCCAAGATCTAAAATCTACTGAATTCCATATGCAAACAACATGGAGTGATTCATACAGATACAATCCCAATGTTTTGTTGCTTGTTCTTTAAATGGTCAACTGCCAGTGCACAAAAAACAAAATCAAATAGAAAAGTGAGAGTCAGTAACCCAATGGCTAAGAAGGCACACTTGCCTATTAGAAGAAGAAAAAGAATAAACAGGCAGGATGTTTTGGGGGAATCTGCTACAGTCAAATAATTTTATTTTAAGGAAAACAAATCTACACTCTAACACTAGCTTAGCCTTTTTAAAAGAAAATTGAAGAAACTTTCACAAAATGTTCAACATAGTCTTGATGTTCAGAAGTTAACTGTGAAGCAGAAATGACTGTGTTTGTCACGATTACAAATACTGATATGTGCTCTATAAGTGCACTGGATGTTCACTGATGTGCTGGTAATGAACAAGTAATAGCAATGACTGAGTAACATCAGTGGGCCAAAGCTTCATAAGAATTTGTAAAATATAGTAGAAGCCCTACAGGGGTTAACTTCTTTTCCTGAAGCATAAAATTCAATTACTTCTATGTTCTAATGCTGACCTATCTTTCAACTTTATCTCCTATTAATTATAGGCTAGACTCTGTTTTGAACTCTTCTTATATTATAACTTAATTTTCTCAGCAATCCTTTGTGGTGGTTATTGTTGTAATTTCTATTTTAGGAGTGAGAAATTTGAAACCCAGATAGATAATTGACTTACCTAAGGTGACACAGTCAGTAAGTGGGAGTGATGGAATTTGAATTCAGCCAATCTGGGTCCTGATCCCCACCCTTGATTCCAATGACAGGATAAGACCATAAATAGAGGTGTGACTAGAGGATGGACACTGTATATGCAACATCTAGCTTAGTCTTCACAATAACACTATAATTTGCTTACTATTACTATCCCAGTTTTATATATGTAGCTGCTAAAAGTCATGATGTCCAAGGAACGATTGGTAGTAAGTGACGTATACTAGGAAAATCTACCTCTAGAGTCCAAGTCAGTGTATTACTTAAGTTGAGATATGCCAATGTAGATACCTACAAGTCTTTTCCAGTCCTGAAATTCATTGATTTTAAAAGGAAGTTGGTTTCTGCAGCTGGTGAGGGTAGACTTATGTTGGTGCCAAGTTTAGAAATGCCTTAAGCTATACACAGAAATTCAAGGGTTAGTGTTTCTATCCCACTTCTGGGCATCATGGAAATCCTTCCTTCTTATCAGCCTCTCTATAATCTTGCTTAAGCTGGGTGGATTTCAGTCTGAGGAAAAGTGCCAGAACGCTGAAAGGGCCTAGTAAATTTTCATCCTCTAAGCAATGTTAGTATGAATTCTCAGAACTCATTCCTTCTGAGTATATGGCAGCAATAATTAGAAAGTTGAAGCCAGGAAATAGAGAATATTCACATTTCCAATAATTAGAATGCCAGCACTCTTTGTTTAACCTTCTGAATTACAATCAAGAAGCATCTCATTAATTCAACACAATTCATAAAAATTGGGTACCTCCAATATATCATACACTATTCTAGATTCTGGCAATAAAAACAATAGTAGGCAGTCCTAGATCACAAGGAACTGCCACTTCAGGTGACAGAGAGAGACATCTAAATGAATAAATTTACAATCTTGGTAATAAATGCACAGAGGCACATGGGAATTACCCAAAAGGAAAGCAAGGTCACCGTGATTGGATGCACAAAGCAGGACAGAATGAGAGTGAGGGGAGAAGGGATCAGGAATGACTTCCCAGAGGAGCTGACGATGAGATGAGTTTTGATGACATTAAGGGAAAACACACTGATCGTAGATATAGCTGTGGATAGAGATAAAGATTTAGAATTTTAAAGGATAAATTAGATGTAGATACATCTTAGCTATCATGGAGTTTATCTAATTGAGTGAACAACTGGATGACAGTTAGAGAAAGCACAAAACGTCCTCCATGAACTGTTGCCTGGCTTCCTCTCCTTTTTTGGCAGTGCCTCCCATTGCACCATGGATAAACAGCCATGCCATGGCATGTCACACATCTGTGCCTTTGAACCCACCACTCCGTCTGCTTGGATGACCTTTGCTGCTTATGTAGAAGGAAAAAGCCCACACATCCTCAAGATTGTAGACCATTAAGTATCTTGTTAAAGAAAACTTCCCTGATTTTTGCCTCCCAAATAATTGATCATTCCTTCCCTTGTGATGTCTCTTGTGATGTCATTACAGCAATCTTTATCCAACATTATATTATTTTCTTAAATTGAATGCTTACCTTCCTTATCTTGCCATAAGTTCCTTGGGAGCTGGCACTGGATCTGCATTAACACTGCCAGTGGTGGGATGGAGTTGGCACGTATAAGCTCAGGAGAACTGATTGTCATGTGTACGAGAATTTTGTGAGCCATTTGCTAAATCTTTGACAGCTTGAAATCATCTATAGTGGGAGTATTTATACCAGAGAAATTGGCAAACACTACAAATCAGAATCTATTTGTTTTCAGGACTTCAGTTTACCAGCAATCAATAACTGTTTCCTGGGTCTTGCTCATTATGATAAACAGGAAAATATTCAAGAACGTTTGTTGGATAAACAAAGTAAATGATAGAGCAAGCTTTACAGTAACACATTTAAGTTTCAATGATTTAGATTAATTAAAGTTAGTACAAAATATAAGAGTGATGAGTAGTAGAGAGGGAGGTGAGTAGAGAAACCTTTCTGGGCACTGTGAGTTCTGAAAAAGGAATCTAAATTATAAGAGAGGAGATAGAGTGATGATTATAGAAGTTATTATGGTAGCCAAAAAGACTATTTAAAGATCAATTTTCACGTAAGTAAAAAAAAGTATAATAATTCCTACCACATAGAATTATGCAAAGATAAAATGTTATACATGAAAATGTTTTATAAGCTATGTAGTATATAAACTATAGTTGCTATTATTGGATTAAAAACGCTTGATACAGGCTTTATATACTATGTTAAGATGTTCTTTTCTTCAGAAAAAAAGGGGACATACTCTCTGAAGTGGGTAAATTTGTTGTTTTTTAATGACCATATTCTCACCTATTTTTTGAAATTCTTACTATAAAAAAGAGGAAAAGACCAAGAAGTCATGTTCAAGCCCTATAAATCTATGCCTTAGGCAACACTGTGCTAGAAATGGCTGCCTCTCTTCCAGCCCCAGCTCTCCCTAGGACTTCCTGTGGGTTTTGTAGCCTACAAATCACGACTCTTAGGAACATGTTACCCACGGACATCTTTGAAGATATTTCTGTCTTAGCCTGTCCAGACTACTATAACTGAAATAGCATAAACCAGGTGGTTAAATGACAAACATTTCTTTCATAGTTCTGGTGGCTGGGAAGTCCAAGATCAAGGTGCCAGTAGATTCTGCATCCAATGAGAGCCCACTTCTTGGTTCACAGATGGCTGTCTTCTCACTGTGTGTTTACATGGCAGATGGAGTGAGAGAGCTCCCTGGGGCCTCTTTATAAAGGTGCTAATCCCATTTATGTGGGTTCCACCCTCATTTCCTAATCACCTCCCAAAGGCCCAACCTCCAAATACTATCACCTTGAGAATTAGATTTCTACAGATAAATTTAGGAATGGAGACAAACATTCAGTCTATAACATTCCAGCCCTGGCCTCTCAAAATTCATGTCCTTCTCACATTCAAAATACATTCATTCCATCCCAATAGCCCCAAAAGTCTTAACTTGTTCCAGAATCAACTTTAAAGTCTAAGTCCAAAGTCTCATCTGGGTATTATCTAAATCAGATATGGGGGCAACTCAACATGCAATTCATCCTGAGGCAAATTCTTCTCCAGCTATGAACCCATGAAACCAAACAAGTTATGTGCTTTCAAAATACAATGGTGGGACAGGCATAGGAAAAACTTTCCCATTCCAAAAGGGAGAGAGAAGAAAGAAGAAAGAGGTAATGGAGTCTAAGTAAGTCCGAAACCTGAGATGGCAAATAAAATTTAACCTTCAGGCTCGAGAATAATATGTAGCTCACATAGGCGGACTCTGTCTTCCAGTCTACCTTAGGTTTAAGTGCAGTCATGTGACCAGGTTCAGACCAATAGAACTTGCATGAAAGTGACATGTAACACTTCCAGACTTGGCCCTATGCTATCTTCCATGATTTCTCTTCTTTTTTCACCTCCTAGTTTGACTAACGCAGGTCCAGTGGGACAATCCAAGACTCTACAGCTTAACAAAGCCATTAGATAGAATAAGCCTAGAGCTCTAAATAATTGCATGGAGCAGAAATAACCTTCCTCCCTATTCAACTTGAATTGACTCTATCATGAATAGGAAATAAACCTTTATTGGATTGAGTCACCAAACTTGGGGATTTATAGGTTTATCCATCCACTGCAACTAATGTTGTATGAGTCAATATATATTTTTTAATATGATTTATATGATCAAATCACATTATATGAAAGTGAAGGTCCCAACTATGACCAATGGCACTTGCATTTTAATAAGTCAATTTTTGCATACACAATACACTTTAGCATCTTGTATTCTGAAAATCAACTATGATGCTCTGAGCCCAATGGTAAGACTTAGTATACTGTTACAAACATAATCTCTTAATATTGCTTAAATATGATGATGATGATGATTGATGGTGATAATGATGATAATACCTTCTTGAATTTATCATCCTTATAAGTAATATATTTAATTTATTTAATTATCTCACACTTGAACATATTCAGAATAAACACGATTATCCCCATTTTAGAGGTATTGAAACTGAAACCCAGAAAATGTTAAATAACTAATAAAAGGCAGGGAAAAATCAAATTCAGATCTTCAGATTATCGACCCTAAAGTCCATGCTTTACCACTACCCAACAATTATTTAGGCAGAACCTGTCACCAAATTGTGGGTGTGCATGAGTCTACTTAAAGGGCAGGGAGCTTTTTGGGTATGTCACTTGACAGAAGTTTCTATAAAACATCTTGGTACTGCAGATAAATGCCCTTCTGTTTAGTGCTGTCATTACCATATAGCTAGGACATTATACTGCATTTAAGAGATGTAAAGTCGTCATTTAAATACTTACTGCTTTTGCCCTCATATTTATTACTGATAGCAGTGTTGAGATGAGGATTTAAACACTATTTTACATTTATTTCTCAAGCTCTGTCATAAAGGATTTCAATACAAGGCATTCAGCATTTCTGAAATGGCTGCTTCTTCCCAGCCAACTCTATCTGGTCAAACTCCTTTCTTTATTTGTGTTGATAACTGTAATAAGTGGCTTAATACTAGAGATTAAAGTGGGAAAATTGCCAACTTTTGAAGACTTTTTCTAGAAGAAATATAATTTAGTAGGAATGTTATATCCAAATGCAATACTCAAAAAAAAAAAAAAAGGATCTGAAAAACTGGTATAAACTCAATGTTTGTGTCCCTCCAAAGTTCCTATGCTGAAATCTAATCCCCAAAGTCATGGTATTTGGAGGTGGGGCCTTTGGGAGGTGATTAGGTTATGAGGTTGAAGTCCTCATGAATGGAATTAGTGCCCATATAAAATGAACCCAGAGAGCTCCCTTCCTCCTTCTTCTATGTGAGGACACAGTGAGAAGATTGACAGCCATCTATGAATCAGGAAGTGGGCCCTTCCTACACACCACATCTAGCAGCACTTTGATCTTGAAATTCCCAGAATTGTGAGAAATAAGTATTTGTTGTTTAAGCCACCCAGTCTATGGTATTTTTGTTATACAGCCTGCACAGACTAAGACAGAACTTGGTACCAAGAAGATCATAGTTGATTTTCAAAATTCAAGATGCTAAAATGTATTATATAGGCAAAAGTTCAGCTTATTAAAATGCAAGTACCTTTGGTCGTGGTTGGGACCTTCACTTTCATATAATGTGATTTAATCATATAAATCATATTAAAAATATATTTTGTCATACAACATTAGTTGCAGTGGATGAATAAATCTATAACAACCCCAAGTTTAGTGGCTTAATGCAATAAAGGTTTATTTCCTATTCATGTTATAGTCAATTTAAGTTGGACAGAGAGGAAGGTTGTTTCTGCTCCATGCACTTATTTACAGTTCCAGGCTTATTCCATATAATGTCTTTGTTAAGCAGTAGAGTCTTGGAGTGTTCCACTGGACCTGTATTAATCAAACTGGGAGGTGAAAATAGGAGAGAAATCACAGAAGACAGTATAGGAGAGTGCATGGGCCAGGTCTGGAAGTGTTACATGTCACTTTCATGCAAGTTCTATTGGTCTGAACTTGGTCACATGGCAGCACCTAATCCTAAAGGAGACTGGAACATGGAGTCCACCTATTTGCTCAGGTGGAAGATAAAAATGGAGATTTGGGTCTTCCAGCCTCTGCCACAGTGTTCTAGCATATTAAAACATATCATGAATTTAACTGAATGAAAGACAAACACAATTTAATAGTGTCACTATCACTTATGGTATTTATAAAAATAATGTATAATCTATTCTCCCCTTTCTTAGACATGTTACTGCAAAAATTTGCAGTACTCTGGTTAATTCGATGGCAGACAGCATTCATGTCTTAGAGTCCATGTATGTGCCTGGCCTCTACCATTGGTCCAGCGGAGTTGGCATCTCAGGGCTTGAGCTATCCAGAGTTGCAGAGCACACAATTCCTCTGCTGCAGCCCCAGTGATGGTCTTCTAATTAGTATATACTCCTGTGGAACTTCTAGGCAAGGTAAAAGACTTGACTTTCTCTCCTGAATGTGCATGTGAAGACTAAATGCTCTTCATGTGAATGAGGAACTTGTTGTTTCATGAACATTAAGCCAAGTACTCACAAGAAAAATCACTTAGGCAACCAGACTCTTCTGAAGATCTTTATATATAGATATAGATGTTCCAGTATGACTTTTAGTGTGAACAAAGTAAGAGCCCACTCCCTGAGAGATGGCTAATGTTCTAAACAGCTTCTCATCAAAGTTATATCATACCTAGGGCATCAGAGGGCTCTCAGTTTTTTTAGAGGACATATTGCCTTCATATCTTATGAAACTTGAACTCATGATTAAGTCCTTTCAAACACACTGCTAATTTTGACACTGTTCCATCTGATATCAGTTCACTCTTTTTTTTTAATTTTTAATTTTTATTGATGTCTTAATAGTTTATACCATTGTGGGGTTTTAGTTGTACATTATTATTTGTCTGTCACCATGTGGATACATCCCTTCACCCCTTGTGCCCACCCCCCACCCCCTTTCCCCCTGGTAATCACCGACCAGTTCTCTCTGTCCGTGTGTTAGTTTATATTCCACATATGAGTGAAATCATGTGGTGTTTGTCCTTCTGTCTCTGGCTTATTTCACTTAGCATAATACCCTCTAGGTCTGTCAATGTTGTTGCAAATGGGACAATTCTGTTTTTTTTATGGCTGAGTAGGATTCCATTGTGTGGATGTGTGTGTGTATATATATATATATATACACACACACATCACATCTTCTTTATCCAATCATCAGTCGAGGGACACTTGGGTTGCTTCCACTTCTTGGCTATAGTGAATAATGCTGCAATGAACATAGGGGTGAATGGGCCTCTTGGAATGGTTGATTTCATGTCCACTGGGTAGATACCTGAGTGGGATTGCTGGATCATAAGGTATTTCTAGTTTTAATTTTGTGAAGACTCTCCATACTCTTTTCCCTAGAGACTGCACCAGTTTGCATTCCCACCAGCAGCAGAAAGGAATTAGGGTTCCTTTCTACACAACCTCTCCAACGTATATTGTTTTTTGTCTTGGTGATTATACCCATTCTATCAGGTATAAGGTGATATCTTAGTGTAGTTTTGATTTGCATTTCCCTGGTGATTAGTGATGTTGAACATCTTTTTATGTGTCTGTTGGCCATCTGTATATCTTCCTTGAAAAAATGTCTGTTCCTATCCTCTGCCCATTTTTTTTATTGGGTTGTTTGTTTTTTTTTTTTTTTGTCATACAGTTGTGTGAGTTCTTTATATATTACAGAGATTAATTCCCTGTCGGATATACGACCAGTGAGTATTTTCTCCCAGCTGGTGGGCTGTCTATTCATTTTGATCCTGGTTTCATTTGCCTTGTAGAAGCTCTGTAGTCTGATGAAGTCCCACTTGTTTATTTTTTCTTTTGTTTCCCTTGTCTGAGTAGACATGGAATCCAAAAGGATCACTTTATGACCAATGTCAATTAGTGAACTGCCTATATTTTCTTCCAGGAGTTTTATAGTTTCAGATCTCACTTGCAGGTCCTTAATCCAAACTGAAAGCCATTCCTTTGAGGACAGGAACAAGGCAAAGTTGCCCACTCTCACCGCTCCTATTCAACTTAGTACTGGAGGTTTTGCCAGAGCAATTAGGCAAGAAAAAGGAATAAAAGGACTCCAAATAGGCAATGAGGAAGTGAAACTCCTACTATTTGCAGATGATGTTTTTATACATGGAAAACCCCCAAAAATCCATTGGAAAACTACTAGAAATAATCAACAACTACAGCAAAGTTGCAGGGTATAAAATCAACTTACAAAAATCAGTTGCATTTCTATACGCTAATGATGAACTAACAAAACGAGAACTCAAAAAGGCAATCCCATTTACAACTGCCACAAAAAGAATAAAATATCTGGGAATAAATTTAACCAAGGAGGTGAAACGCCTATACAATGAAAACTATAAGACACTATTGAAAGAAATCGGTGAAGACATAAAGAAATGGAAAAATATTCCATGTATATGGGTTGGAAGAATAAACATAGTTAAAATGTCCATACTACCTAAAGCAATCTACAGATTTAATGCAATCCCAATCAGAATCCCAATGACATTCTTTACAGAAATAGAACAAAAAATACTGAAATTCATATGGGGCAACAAAAGACCCCAAATAGCTAAAGCCATCCTGAAAAAAAGAACAAAGCTGGAGGCATCACAATCCCTGATTTCAAAATAATATAGAGCTATAGTAATCAAAACAACATGGTACTGGTACAAAAACAGACACACAGATCAATGGAACAGAATTGAAAGCCCCGAAATAAAACCACACACCTATGGACAGCTAATCGTTGACAAAGGAGCGCAGAACATACAACAGAGTAAGGGAAGTCTCTTCAATAAATGGTGCTGGAAAATTGGACAGCCACATGCAAAAGAATGAAAGTAGACGATCTTCTCTCAGCATACACAAAAATCAACTCAAAATTGATTAAGGACCTGAAAGTGAGACTGGCTCACTCTTTATATCCCAGCATAAGCCTAACGACCTTACATCCCATTTGATTCTATGGCCGCTTCATAACATGTCCTGACCTGTGATAACTTCTCTCTTACTATATTCTGTCATTAGAGATGCCCAGAACCACACTAAAATTATCTGATAGCACCATAGAATTCTGCCAGTATTGTTATTTCATCAGGTGGGATTTAGGCATTCACACTTCTGTGACCATGGTTATCCATAATTCCAAAGCTATTTTCTCATGAGGATAACATGAGAAAGAAGAGGGAAGGAAGAAAGGAAGGAAAGAAGGGAGGGAGGGAGGGAAAGAGAAGAAAAGAAGAAAGATCTGCCCTGCATAACTCACAGGGTTAAATGATTAATGCAGATGTTTTTGTCATCTAACTCCATTAGCCATTACTGGGCTTTGCTTTGAGAAAACAGGTAAGTGACAAATTATTATACTTCAGTTTCTTTTCTCATGGAACGTCATTTATGTGTGAATTGTATATTCCTTGGAAAATCTAAAAGATCTATAATTAGTCAAAGTAAGCACCAATCTAAATACCAATCTAATTTCAGAAGTTAGAATCATTGTTTTAATGCCTTAGGGCACAGGAGAGAATTTGGATTCAAGAAATACTAAAAGACAATGTGTTTGTGTATTGAAACAAAATTTATCCAGTTGTTATCATCAAATGCCATTTAATTTTCAGTGTTCAACTACTGTTACCTTAACACACCATTAAATTATGAATACATTTATCTAGATTCCTCATTCCTCAACAAAGATGCTTTAGGATTTGAAGGGAATTATTATCATGATTATTAGAAATCTTATTAAATTATTTTCAAGTAAGATGTCTTAAATGTTTACAAAATTGTTTGGTTAATGTATTGACATAAGAGAAGGACATTTTAAATTAATAAGCTACCTATTTAAATTACTTTAATAAATTCTTATTCTGAGTTATTATGAATGAGAATTTTGCACTTGTTGAGGGTGGATATGAAACACAATTAAGTCAAAAACATTACAGTGTTATTGAGAAAAATATTCTCTTAAGTACCATATATCAATTACTAAGAAGAAAATGGTGAGTGAAACATTTAATTCTCATGTGCTTGTCTTGTCTCTCCCACTAGGATACAGGTTTTAGAAGGCAAGGAATGTGTTTAACATCTTTTATTTTCCCTTTTTAAACCACTCTTAGATTCTCACAAAGTGCTATATATTTGTCGTTAACAAAAAATAGTTGAATAAAATTTAAAAATAAAATAAACACAAAATAACTTTTAACAGAGAGAGTATAACAATACGAAGAAAATTCCATTCAACCAGTGAAATCTCTCTTCACATACAGTTCAGAGTCAACTGTATACCCACTCTTTGTGGCGTGGTGCAGGCATGAGAAAAGATTTACTGTTCGCAATTTCAGAGCAGGTGATACAGAAGCCCATATAGTTTCTCCATCAAGAGATACCCTGGAACCAGCAGAGCTTGACATGCTGTGAAAAGCATCCTGGTAGAGAGAACCCCACCACTGTGATAGTCTACATATGTAGAGAAAGGGAAGCAGGGAATATCTAGGTAAATACATAATAATGAAAGCATCTTGATACAAACAATTATCTTTTAAAAAAGGGTCAAGTCTCACGAGCTCAGTTTCCAGTATCTGCCTGCTCTTCCACTTTGTTATCTGAGGTCAGCAGAGCCAGCTTCTTGCTCAGCCACAGAAAGGGAGACGGGAATGAGTTTCCACAACCATCCACATTTGTCTCTCTGCACCTGCGTCTTCCAAATTCTCCATAATCCTCATATATCACTTTCTTAATAAGAAAACATAATTTTTTTTGTTTTTACCAAGCACATTAAATTTTGTATGGTACTTTTTATTCTTTAATTTTTTTCACAAATGCATTATCCTGTTTTATCATTAGAATAACCTTAGAAGTAGCCCCAAACAGATATTATCCTGATTCATAACTGAGGAAAGTAAAAGAATTAAATGACCCAAAGTCACCAAGTTCTTCAAATTCAACTCTGAAAACTGAACCTCAGTCTACTAAATTAAAATTGTGTGTATGTGTGTGTGTATTCTACATTGTCTATGGAATCTTCATACTAGTTATGAGAATTATTAGTATTCTATTTTCCTTTTCATTTTGTAGATGAGGAGAGATGAAGTTTAAGACATGTATGTGTGTTTTTGCATGTGTATATAATATACTAAATAGTGTGTGTACATATGTGTGTATATACATAATATATGTGCATGTGTGTGTGTGTATATATATATATGTGTATATATATATATGTGTGTGTGTATATATATATATATATATATATATATATATATATTTAACCTTGCCACAGTTCCTTATCTTTACATTTGGCTCTTGCAAAAAAGTCAGAGAAAAAAATTCCTTAGAATTAGAACATTGGGTTGATAGAATATGAAGGCACTCATTTGAGTAGGGGAGAAAAATAAGAGTTATACTGACTGTTTCCTAGGGGACATGGAAATCAAATGGTCCACTGAGTGTAGTTGTTATCAAGACCAGTTTAACTTCTCTTTTCATTTTATTGTCACATTTACAGATTTAGAGCATCCAGAGCCATAGTAAACAGATTATGCAAAAGTGGATAATTAAGTGGATAGTGATGATAGTAGTATTTTATGTTAACTGCACCCTTAAAATACATGTTACCATTTCCCTGCTTTTCTTGAGAATAATTTCAGTGATTACAAATGAGCTGGTTTCAGTAATTTCACACAATGCACCCCTAATAGCATAGTGGAAAGAAGACAGAGAGAGGACCAGTGGACCTCAGTCTGAAAACACTCCTCAGCTTTCTGATCACAGAAGAGGGAACATAGTTCTCCCCCATCATTTCTACCATTCAGTGTCTATATAATGATCAAATGAGACAACACTGATAAAATATGTTAATGCAAAAACATAAACCATTTCCTTTACAAGGAAAATTAAAGTACGGATTGGAAACAAAAAGGATCTATGAGAAATTCATTAAAATTAAAAGCTAGTTTAGTAAGGATTTAAAGAAATTTAATGGTGCAATATAAAAACTAAATTAAAGCATCTAAAAGTAAACAAGATTTGAAAAGATTCTTAACTCAGTTATTGGAAGTACAAAATTGCATCAAAGCAAATTGGTAAAAACAAATTAATTGAAAAAGGGGAGATGCTTAAACAGAAGTAAACTAAAAACCAATGATAAAACACACCAAAACAGCAACAAAAATAAGCATTTGAGAATGAAAATACACACACAAGGGGCTGACCCGGTGGTATAGTGGCTAAGTTTGCATACTCCGCTTCGGTGGCCCAGGGTTCACATGTTCGAATCCCAGGTGTGGACCTAAGCACCACTCATCAAGCTGTGCTGCGGCATCGTCCCACATATAAAAAAGTAGAGGAAGACTGGGGCAGGTTTTCACTCAGGGCTGATCTTCCTAAGCAAAAACCCACAAAAATTCATAGTTAGGGGCTGGCCTGGTGGTGTAGCAGTTAAGTTTGCGTGCTCCACCTTAGCTACCCGGGGTTCACTGGTTGGGATCTTGGGCGTGGACCTACTCACTGCTCATCAAGCCATGCTGAGGTGGTGTCCCACATAGAAGAGTTACAACTCTACAACTATGATACACAACTATGTACTGGGCCTTTGGGGAGAAAAAAAAGAAAAAAGAGGAAGATTGGCAACAGATGTTAGCGCAGGGCCAATTTCCCTCAAGAAAAAAGAACTTGCAAAAATTCAAGTTAAAATATAAAGGCAACTAATTTTGTTCTTTCATTTATTCAGCAAATATTGACTGAGAACAGGTGTGACAAGAGTGAGTCAGAACAATTTGCCTGCTGTCATTGAACTTACTTCTATAGCGGCAGGAAACAGATATTAACTAACGAAACACACAAAGATAAAATATGCACATTTGTCATTTGTTTTGTGACACTTAAAATACTCCCTATCCTACCTCTCACTCTAGTTACTGCTGTAGTGACCAGATGTGCAAAGACTTTCACTTTCAGGTGCAAACTGACAGCACTTCACCCTTGTACATGCACAACCCCAACGCAGAGGAGTTGATGCCTATGGGGCCGTCACCGACCAAGGGGGGTCTGGAGCTGATGGGGAACTCCTGAGATATATTATACCAGGGTTCTTAGAAGGCCCTTTGGGATGAAGAACCTCCAGTAGAGATGGCCAACCTGATAATTTAGCATTATTTTGACTTTCTTTCCTATCCTTTTGACTCCTTTTATCACTCACTTTACAGATAAGAATCATCAGAGTTCAAAGAGGTTATGTAATTTACTCAACGTCACTCTGTTTATAAGGAACAACCCCTGTCTTAAATACCTTTCCTCAAAACTTACACCAGTTTTTAAAAAGTTTCTTCTTTTATCTCTTCTTAAACCTGTCTTCCCTTCTCCCTTCCCTCCAGGGACTTCAAAACATTCATGCCCCTTCTAATGTGAAGATATCAGTAGTGGTTGCTTATTATAACCTTCTCAAATATATTCATGTGGAATTCCAGAGGGCACAAGGTTAATCCAAAGTTGCTAATCTCTAAGGGTAGAATCCTATGCATCTTCATTCCTAAAATTGGTGAAGTCTTTCTTTCCCCAAATCCATAATCGCAGTAGGTAGAATGTCACTCAAGTAGTTCCACAGAGGCATCAATAAAATCTCCTTGGTAATAAAAATTAGGAATAATAGTCACTCCCATCTTGGGTTGGTTTCAAGTACATCAATAGACAACTTATTGGACTGTCATATTCTAGGGAAAATTGCAGAAAGCAGTGTTTCCAGTTATTTGCTAATTGAGCCAGAAATTATAATGGCACGCCAAATTAGACTGAGCTGTAAAAGGAAAGTGTTCACATTACTCTTCTCTGCCCTTACAATATTCATAAGAAGCCAAAAAGCCAGTAACTTTTTCAGGGGGAGCCTTATTAAACTTTATACAAGTCTTTCCCACCCTTGGAGTTGTGTCGTTGCTTCATTTACTCCCCCTTGCATTCAATCACCTTGCAACTGCACTAACTTGGTGACCTTCTAGGGAGGGTGGGATGGGACTCCTTTCTGGTCACTGAGTGACTGAAGGAAATACGCAGTTGAACTTTTTACCCACAACTTGTCCCTCTCCTTATTGTATTTTTGAGTTCTGTGTGTTTTATAAAGTTCATAAGAATAGACAGCATGCTGCTCCTTTGGCAGAAGCAATGGAAATAGGGCATATTTTTTGTTTTCCCCCCTGATATTTCCCTTACCAAGTTGCTGCCTGGTCTGAGGTGAGAAATGGCTGTCTCTCACTATCTTAGGTGTCCTTCTGCCTGTGAATCATGTAAGTTCTTGCCGACAGCTCCGCCCACGACTAAGTCCTATGGTCTCCTGCTGGGAGACCGACACCCAATGCAGCCCTCTGGTTTCTGGTGTGGGAAGGGCCTCTTCCACACAGGCGGGAGGACAGTGACTGAGAGAGGAACGTCAGAGATCATCTTTGAGCCACAAGTACTGCACAGACATGCACAACTCTTTAAATTAAAAAGCCTGAAACACAGGGGTTAACTTATGAGCATCTGTGTCTCCCAATAGCAACCTCTGAGCTCAAAAGTGTTCAGAGAGAATGTATTTTAGGGGCAATTTATAGGGCCCTGGGAGTTCAGCAATGAAGAAAATGGAGTCCTATCCTTGAAAGATTACAGTCTAAGGGGCTAAAGGATTTGTAGACTGGACTTGAAATTCAGAATGCATTTTGCTTTATTAATACCATTAGGTTTGGGGTGTAGTTTTTCCATATTAACCTATGAAAGTTGCCTTAAAGTTTTCTTGAACTCAAGACCAATAAGCAAGATTTAAAATGACAGTTTTCCTCAGCACACAAAGCCCCACTTTCATTTCCACCTACCTCCTTCCTTCTTTCTTGTGCCAATACCCTGAACCCAGGCGCTCCTATTTGAAGAACAAGAGTGGTAGCTTCATGATGTGACATTAACTGTTCTCCTTGCTAGCAAAGCTTTGAATCTCACAGAGTAGCTAGCCTTAGCTGTGTATTAGGAGAAAAATAAACTGATTAAGCTAAATCACTCTATAGTATGAATGACTGATAGAACCTTTGTTCTCCTAGAGACATTAGCATTTTAAAATGTAAGTCTTCCTTTACTTAACTGTTTCCCTCAATGATTCTCAAACTTTTGTCTGGTGCATCATACCCCTGTGGAAGGAAACACATTTTCAAGGACTCTTGAAAATACATCTATGCACCCTCAAGGATGAGAGGATAGTGGTTGGAGAAACACTGCTGTGCTTCAGTGATTCTCAAGGTGAGGGAGTGGGGAGAAGGAGGAAGATGCCTGCAGATGAGGAGGTGTATTGAAATGAGGCCAGGGTGTATTTTGAAAAGAATTAAAGCAATATTGAAGTGCAACATCCTGTTTAGAAAATGAAAAATACCCACAATTTCTATAACCCAGATTACATAAAGTAATTTTTTATTTTAAAAACCCACTAAGAATATGTAAAAAATAAAATAATTCTCAGGTAGGGAAACATCTCTTTAGGGGTTCATTCCAGAACCTCCAGATGTTGATTGTATCAAAAGTGACACAAGCAAGCATTGAGCACCCATCTGGTTACTGGTAATTTAGTTCATATCAAAGTGAAGTGAAACAAACAAACCCCAGAATAACCAAACAGAAGTATGTTTTTTGGTCAAGAAAGCCCTCTGGGCTAGCTCTGGCTGGAACTCTATAGAAAGTCAGGATCCACGGACTATCCATCTTTTCATACAAACGAAACATTCTAAACCATTCCCATAGTGGTTATGGCGTGTATTCAACAGCATGTTGAGCATTTATATGCCAGGCATAGTTCTAGAAACTAGGGGTCTATCCTACTCTCTCTGGTGAGGTTCACAGAGGAAAGGGAGAGTCAGTTGGTCATGAGTAAAAATAAACATAAAAATAGTGGTATGATAGGGAATGGCTGGGGTAAGATTGGGGGATTATTTTGATTTGGCTGGTGATTGGGGAAATCAAAGAAGGTGACATTTGAGCCCAGGTTGAATAACAAAGACCTAGCCCTGCAAGGAATGGGGGAAAGAATATTCCTGGCAGAGGGAACAGCAAGCACAAAGCCATGGGGCAGGAATGAGTTCGACCTTTTCAAAAACAGAGAGAAGAAAGCCAGTGTGAATGATAGAGAGTGACATTGGAGAGACAGGCAAAACCTGGAGCCTATGGAGCCTTCTAGGTCCCAGTAAGGAATCTCATTTTTTTTTTTACCATTTTTTTTAATTGATGTCTTAACAGTTTATAACACTGTGGGGTTTTAGTTGTACATTTTTGTTTGTCCGTCACCTTGTGGATGTAACCCTTCACCCCTTGTGCCCACCCCCACCCCCCTTCCCCTTGGTAACCACCAATCAGTTCTCTCTGTCCGTGTGTTCACTTATATTCCATATATGAGTGAGTTCATGCAGTGTCTGTCCTTCTCTCTCTGGCTTATTTCACTTAACATAATACACTCTAGGTCCATCCATGTTGTTGCAAATGGGACAATTGTGTCTTTTCTTATGGCTGAGTAGTATTCCATTGTATGTATATACCACATCTTCTTTAACCACTCATCAGTCGAGGGACACTTGGATTGCTTCCACTTCTTGGCTATAGTGAATAATGCTGCAATGAACATAGGGGTGCATACGCCCCTTGTGATGGTTTCATTTTTATTCCAAATGCAGTGGGAAGGAATGTGGGAGTTTTTAGCAGGGGAGTGGCAAGAGCTTACTATTTTTGAGCACCCCTTTATAATAAATTAAGTGCTCACATATCAATGACTGCTCAGATATCATGAGGATTCCTTGAGAGAACCCACACCTGAGGAGCAGGAGTATCTTGCTGTTCTCTAAAGTGGTGAAGCCAGTGGAAAACAGTTTGCCGTTCAGGCCACTGTCACCAAGCTGTGCTTTGCATGCTTGAGCTACTTCACGCACGAGCTTCTGAGACTTCTGAGGTGAAAACTCTCTCTCTACCTATTTAGTCTGCACCTGCAATTTCTCTGAACTGTCTTGTGGGCTACCTGCTTTGCTACGATCTTTTGGAGTATTTTAATGGATTTTAGGAGAGTGTTAAATCTATGCTTTGTAAAGCCTATTCCCATCCTCAAATTATCTTAATTCGTTACCTTCTTGCTATGATAGTTTAATTGAGTGTAGGATATAAAGCTAATTTATTTCACATTTTTGCTTTTAATAGTCTTCACCTTCTATATTGAAAAAGTAATTACTGAATTCGAATACAATAACTGGAAATTACTTTTTCTAATAACACATATTATCATGTCACCATCTGCAGAAAATACTTTGAAGTACTCCCAACTTTGGGTTACTGGAAATGAGCTTAAGATTGTTGATGCGGGAAAATTGCTAATTGGTTATCTCAACACTGGCCTATTTATTTATTTATTTAAAATTTACACATTTGCCCATGTTTATTGATAAAAATTTATAAAATTTAGAAAAGAAAAAAGTAAATATTATCCCAACACTCAGATATAAATACTATTAGCATTTGGTTGAGTCTCTCACATATATTTTCTATGTACATAATACATATATAAGTACATTTTAATGATGTGCTGATATTCTATCATTTATATGTACTATAATTAGTAAATTGAACCATACAAAAGTGCCATTCTTTTTAGATCGTAAGTGATCAAGTACCAATTACTTCAATATCATTCAACATAATAATGTAACAATTTCCATAATTTTAAATATTTTATTTATTTTTAAGTTTTCAATATCTTGAGAAATGCCATTTATATACATCCCTATGTTTATCTAAATATGTATGTGCAATTATATTTGCACATTTGCCTAATAACTTCTTTAGGATAAATTCTCAGTAGTTGAATTGGTGGGCTCGGAAAAGAGCATGCCCATTTCTAATACATTGCAATATATATTTCCAATTTTCCTTAATCTTATTTATACGCCAGCAATATAAAAGGTTGCTCAGATCCTCATCAATACTGAGTATTACTTAAGTATCCTTAACTTACTAATTGAAAGAGTTGAGCATTTTTCATTTTTCGTGATATTTTTCACCACACCTGGCCCTTTAATCTTTTTGTTGTTGTTGTTGAGGAAGATTCACCCTGAGCTAACATCCGCTGCCAATCTTCCTTTTTTCGTATGTGAGCTGCCACTGCAGCATGGCCACTGATAGATCAGAGGTGTGTGTCTGCCAAAGTGGAGAGTGCAGAATTTAACCACTAGGCCACCGGAGCTGGCCCCCTTTAATTTTTTTTTAATGGCATCTTTCCACAGGCTGCCATGGATCCATTCACTTTGTTCCATTAGCAACGTATTTCCAGGCAGGATCATCCTTAAGGATAAGAAAGTGGATTAAGTAGGTGCCATGAGACAGTGAGATAAGCTCTGGGGGTCACAGGGAGTTCACCATTAAATATTTGTAAAATTAACTGCTGTTTGAGGCTCACTAAAAATCAACCAGCCCACAACATAGATTTCACCAGGCTTTTGTCTAAGAGTCCCTCAGAAACTTTCTGGAATCAGAATCTTCACCAGATTAAGACATACAGGTATTTGGGTTAAGAACCATCAATACAAATACTTGGGAATAGTTTATCTGAAAAAAATAAGCATTCATGATCCTCTACCCAGAAGTAAGGACTTGGAAGTCTATGCTCTCTTACTCAAGTAACAGAGGAATACATTTCTTGCCTAACTAGAGCTTTACAAGCTTTATAGGGAAGAAGGACAAGGAAGAGTAATGGTAATTGTTTACTGAGCAAATGAGAAAACATTGGCATGTTGGGATTTATTCCCATGAACTCATCCACAGATCAAGCCCTCAGTTCCTCTCACATAGGACAGCAACCAAGGATGGAGGGTAAGTGATCAATTCTAGAATTGCTGAAGGCCTTTTTTCTCAAAGTGAGGTCCCTGGATCAGCAGCATGGCATCACCTGAAAACTTGTGAGAAATGTAGAATCTTTGGACATGCCCCGGGACCTGCTGATTCAGAATCTGCATTTTAACAGGACCCCCAGCATATCCACATGCATCTTAAAGTGTGAGAAGCCCTGATTTAGGAGATAAAATTTGCAGAACTGGGTGGTAGATGAGATATGGAAAGTGAGAGAGATGATGGGAAAAGATCACTGAGTTTCGGTCTTCCTGATAAATGAATGTATAGTTTACTACACAAGTAGCTAGAGATGAGAGGTTAGGTAATGGTCCAAGGCAGTGTGGTGGACAGCAAACGAGTGTGCATCCAGATGCTTGTGACGCAGAACTTCATGGAAGGACAAGTGCCCCTGAGTTGGATTAATTTGTCTTTGATGCATTCAGAAAAGTTTAAGTAATTTTCTTGACATCGTTAAATGAAACAATGCACTTCAATTGCTAACAATGATGCCTGGCACGTGGTATGCAGACAACCAACTTCACCTACTAATATGGTTATTATCATTGTCATCATCTTTGTAGTTTGTCAAGTAATTGGACTATTAAAGGAAACTATACATATTAGAGAACAATACTGGGCTGATAAGGGCGTGGTATGATTATATAGGCCACCTCATTACTGAAAGAAACAAAAGAAAAGAAAAAGTTGTCACTTTTAAAAAGCTCAGCAACAGAATATCCCACATCAGCACTTAGTGGATACGCTTGCAATTAAAACCATGGTGTGGAATTCCTGATTACTCAGCTTTTGCAAATTGAAGGGATAATAAATAGCACAGAAAGGAAAATGGTTACTTCTTCAAAGATATATAGAAACAAACATCTAATTTTCGTGTTGTGCTTATTTAATTAGGTAATTTACTGTAACATATATTTATCAGACAAGAGTAAGATAAGAGGAGGCTCTCTTTCTCCTTATATCATTTTATGAGTATTAATTTATGCTGCACAAGGGACTTGCTGATTCTCACATAATGATGCTGGTGATTAAAATTTACAGACAAAAGACATAAGCGTGAGTATAAAATATAACGGGGAAAAGAAGAGGGGAGAAAACATATATTTAAGAAGAATGAAGAGTAACTCAAAGAGGAGCAAAAACACTGTTCTAGTTTAGTAGCCAATTTACATCCTGGGAGTAAGGAAACCTAAACTCACACATGAGGTCACCCCAAACAGTAAAGTCTTGTCCATGTAACCTAACCTCTCGGGGACTCCTTTCCTCCATCTCTGAATGGAGAAACTGGAATCAGGTCCAAATAACCTCAGAAACATTAGAAAAGTCCAGTATCGTCACGTTCTATCCTGGAGTCGGGGCAACTTTAATCTGGTTAGTCCACTGAATGAGCTCTGTGATTGTGATCAAATTATTATCTTTGCAGATTAATAAACACATGAATGCTAGACCCCGAATACAGTAAATAATGCTCAGATTATTTTCTAAGAAGCTGCCATTTTCCCTTAGGAGCTGCTGGGAGATGAAAATGAAGAGAGGAAGTAAGCACAGCTTTGGCTTCCCCCATCTTTTGCTCTTCACCACCTCTGAGTTTTACTTTTCACTTGGACTTCCACGTGAGAACTTGGAAAAAAAGTTTGAAAACTATAGTACTTATTTCAGTATCTTATGCAAGAAAATACCTCAGGTTCTCAACTCTCATGAATATACCCACTATCTGTGTTCATTGAGGAGAAGCAGATGACTGTAGATTATTGAATGGTGTTGTGGCTTAGGTTAATGATCAGTGAACATGGTCAACCTGGAATAAACAAGGACAGTTAGTAATCAAGTGGAGGAAAAC
Source organism: Tapirus indicus (assembly GCA_031878705.1). Classification (NCBI taxonomy): domain Eukaryota; kingdom Metazoa; phylum Chordata; class Mammalia; order Perissodactyla; family Tapiridae; genus Tapirus; species Tapirus indicus. The sequence goes on along the minus strand of CM062926.1, from coordinate 48,980,204 downwards.
ACTAGAAACCTCCTACAATATGCAAATATAAATAGGTGGCAGGCACATCCACTGTAAAACGCAAAAGAGCTTAGTATTATAACTATTATTTAGAAAGTTAGAAAACAATTCCTCTGATAAAATGCTAAACTCTGGATACCTAAATACTTATATCATTGAATTAATATTTTCACTTTTCATCTAGCGTTTGATGACACCCAATCATGTCTTCAAGTTATCACGCCTCTGTTGATTTCTTTATGAGACGTGAGTGTCGGCAAAAGAAATCAACAATTTTAAATTGGCATACCTATTTCCTGGCATTTTAGATAACTTTGCATTTATTGGTAATTGAGATCTATTCTCAGTTTATATTTTGTTTTCATTATATACTATGAAAGAAGAGCTATGATTATGAAATTGTGAATAAATAGACCAATCAAATCTTTAGGATGTCACTTCAGTATGAGAATACAATGCATGGAGCACCATTTGAATGTGATGTACGTTAGCAACTAACACAAAGGTTTGTGTGGGTGATGATGGAGATGATGAAATGACTCATAAATAAGGCACTGCTCTGAAGTGTGCCCACTTTGAAAAGTTATGCACAATAAAAATAGTTAGGAAACTGCCAAATTTCTCTTTAGAGTTGTCATCTATACACAAAATGGGAAGTCTCAAAAAGGAACTAGGTAAAACTATTGTGCAGAAAAGAATTAACATAGCAGGTCTGTGTCTGCTTTCCTTAGGCCTGCTTGTAAGATTGGCCCTTGGCTGGCATCTGGGAACATGGATTTTGAAAAGGTTATTCCCTGTAGAAATGGCTCACTGTACTTAAACTGTTCGTGCAAACAATATGGTTTATGCCAAACACCTGCTTTTCTTTTGGGTGTCTGAAATTTTGGTAGATGCCAGGCAGCGGGTGCCTATGTGGCCAGCCCCCAATAAAAAACCCAGGAACTGGGTCTCTAATGAGTTTCCCTGGTAGACAACACTTCACACGTGTTATCACAACTCATTGCTGGAAGAGTTAAACGTGTCCTGTATGACTCTACTGGGAGAGGACTCTTAGAAGCTTGCATCTAATTTCCTCTGGGCTTCAATCCATGTGTCTTTCCCCTTTGTTGATTTTGCTTGGCATCCTTTCACTGTAACAATCACAGCTATAAGTGAGATCAGAGTCCTGTGAGTCCTCTTAGTGTAACATCGACCACCAACGAGACTCTATTATTGAGTTTTTTTATATTCACTTAAAGAACAGATATTAGTCAATTGCCTACTAAACATCAGACTTGGTTCTGGCTACTGGGGGTATAGCAGTGTTCAAAAGAGAAAAGGCCCCAGCCAAAACTAAAAGATGCCATAAATTGTGTTAGCAGAATGCTAGGATGTCCTACACATTGGTTATTTGGGCTCTAAGTGCCTACTTTGGCCATCTACAAGTTACAGTCGAATTAGCAGTCAAATTAACAAGAAGATTCCTAAAATACTACTTCACTTGACACATAGACACAACTTTTCATTTCTGATACCATGCTAACTCCCTCATTTCCCGTCACTTTGGTGCCTACTCATATGACCAAACTATGTAATTTTTACTGGATTGTTTTGTAATTATTCTCCAGTACTTCATGTGGGTATGTTTCATCTCTCTAGTAAGTTGAGAGCAAACACAATATATTTTTCTTTGTCTTTTTATGCTGTTTGCTTAGTTTGGGGTCCGGCAGACAAAATGTACTTCAAAAACATTTAATTTTTGAATGTTTCCAGAGCATTAAAACTGTTGCTGCATTTCTACTGTTGATCTTCACTTTTAACCTCATAGTCAAAACAAGTTCATATTATATTTTACTTTGGATTTTTCCAAAAGAACAGTGACTAAAGGATGGCATTTTCCCCTGGGGCTTTAAGGTATCCATGACTGGTAATTCCAGTCTTTGTCCAGCTGTGAGTTTTGGTCCAGTCCCTGAGTCATCACCAGTCCATCCATCTGTAACAGTGCACAATGCTCAGAGAACTTGTCACTTCAGTCATATGGCGGTGAATGAGAACCACAGACATTTGGCTCTAATGAAAGTTGAGGCAAAGTTCATAGGCATACCCACTCTCACACAGACTTCATAGAACTTAGAGCGTCAGAGAAAAGGAAAGTGTTTTGCTCTATTATTGTTGCTTGTTTATATCCTTCTTGATCCAAAAGTAATTTTAGGCTGAGAAGCCAAGAGACAGCAGTGAGTGGCAGGGGCATTTGGGGAGTGAAAGTCTGGAGAGGGAATTTAGGCTTTCAGTCACTTGTCAAAATCATTTGGGGGCTGGCCCCATGGCCTAGTGGTTAAGTTCAGCATGCTTCACTTTGCCGGACTGGGTTTGATTCCCAGGTGCGGACCTACACCACTTGGCAGCAGCTGTGCTGTGGTGATGACCCACATACAAAATAGAGGAAGATTGGCACCAATGTTAGCTCAGGGTGAATCTTCCTCAAGCAAAAATGATTTGGACAAGTCCTGCACCCAAATTATTGGGTAAAGTGTGTCTTTGTCAATAATTGAGTAATCTATTTCTCAACTACAGTAATCAATCCCCAAACAAAAGATTGTGATTTCAGGTACTGCCTCCCTTTCTCAGTCCTTCCATGTCATTGGGTGAGAAATGAGATGAGTGTATTTTAGAATAGGATATACAGATCAATCAGTGCTTTACTGGACTACATTTATAAACATATTTTCAGTCCTAAGTCAAAATTACAGTTTTTAATTACCTTTTTATTGGCATCATTAAGAATTGTTTGGCCTCAGAATGATGAAATGAATTAATTATATGCCAAAGAATGATAGTGCAAGTTCTAAGTGCATTGCTTGAGGCATGCATCACTGTTAATAATCTGGAGTTGTATAGTAATCATTCATATTTTTGTTCCTATGGGACTGTCAGAGTATTTTGTATACTATTCAATTACCCATCTTTTACTTGTTTGGTCTTGATTTGAAAATTTTTTAAATTTATTTTTCACAACTTGTCCAGGTGTTTATGGATTTAATATAATTTGGATTTATAAGTGTTAAAATATAGAGCTTTCTTCTCTTGGATAAAGAAACTTTTATCCAGAATTCTAAGTGAACCACTAAGAGCATGATAAACAATTGTGATCTCAATGTAATTAGAAGTCCTTTGTCCGTGTGTTAATTTAAGCATAGTGCATTGTTCTAAATTTGCCCATTGCAGACATTTATATATGTACCCCAATATGAGCATTTTGCTTCCTGCATTTAGGAAAAGTATTTTGACCGTTATAAACATAAATATTCGTTTCCTGTGTACAAGTAAGAGGTTTCCTTAGGACTATTTATAATCCAGCAGTTTGGCCAAACTGACTTGAGTTGGAATTCTTTGGCCAACTAAAAGCAATATTTTTTCAATGTGTAACTGATGGACCAGATTCTCTGGGAGGTCACCTTCTCAATGTTGATAACCCTTCTCTTGGCTAGATGATGTAGTAGTGGCAGAAATAAGAAAAGTCTTAGCTATTTTGATCATAGAACTCTATTTGAACAGATACATAGCTGATAATACAGATATCTAAAAACATAAAACAGAATGAGAAACAAAAAGCAAGTCAAGATTAGTTTTCTGTGACCCCAGCATGCCCATGAGAACACCAAACTGGCAACAGAGCCCATAGCTTTCCCAGTTCCTTAATTAATTTTAGTTTTCAGTTAAGGTACCACCAGGGACCTAGCAGCCTCCATCTTCTTCCCAGAGGCACGGAGGCCAGAGAGCTGTTTCTGAGTCCACTACCTGATGTTTAGTGGTGAAGTTTTGCTTACTTGGGTCCTGGCCCCTCATTAGCCCCAATTATCCTGCAAGGCAAGTGGTGTATTGTCAAGAACTTATGGATTTGGACACCAGAGTTTTGGGGATTAAATATTAGTTCTATTGTTTACTCCTTGGGTGATCTTGGACAAGTTACTGAACTATTCTGAGCCTCAATTCTATTTTTAAAATAAGGGTCAGCACTCCCAGGTAATGTTGGACATTCAAAAGAATAACTGTTCCAGAAAGTAAGGGAGCAGTCAATAAATAAATATGTGAAAAAGGATGATAACATGTCACAGGGCCACAGGAACCAACCTGAACAAGCTCCCAAAGACCAAGCTGGGACAATTTGAGCAACAAAATTGATAACATTGCACTAAATTACAATCCAAAGTATAACACAAATATACACAAGTTCATACCTATACAAACAAATGATTGAATAAATAAATAGATGGGAGAGAGTTGACAAACCGTCTTTACAGGAGGAGTCCAAGCAACAACTTAGGTAGCTATTATCCCCTCTAGGTGGTGAAATGTAATTCACAAGCTTCACTTCTCTTTGAGTGGGGCCTGGACTTAGTGAGCCTTTTCCGACCAATATCGTATTCAAGGCAAAGGGGGGTGTTTTTATAGTGAAAAAGCCAGGCAGGTACTACTGTAACCAAAGTGATCAAGGTTAACGTCACCAGTATGTCATGTTGATATCATAAACTCTCTGATATGATGTGAAGGAAGGAGCACTTCGCCTTTGTGATATTCCTCCCCTAAACCCATAACCTAAGTCCAATCATAAAAGTAAAACATCAGACAAACCCAAATTGACAGGCAATCTACAAAATATCTGACCAGTAGTTTTCAACGTGTCAAAGTCTTGAAAAGCAAGCAAGGCAAGACTAAGAAATTTTTGTAAACGAGGGGAGTCCAAGGGGACATGACAATATGGTATTCTGGATGGGATCCTAGAACAGGAACAAAAAGTCATTGGTGGAAAAACGAGTGAAATGTAAATACAGTCTGAAATTTAGTTGAAGTTATGTACCAATGTTGGTTTCTTAGTTTTGACAAATGTATCAAAAATCTTAACATTTGGAAAAATTGGCAGGTGTTTTATGAGAAATTTCTGTACAAATTTTACAGCTTTTCTGTAAATCTGAAATTATTACAAAATAAAAAGTTTATTGAAGTAGGAGAAGAAAGGAGAGGAGGAGGACAAGGAGAAGGGATGATAGAAAGAAAAGTCAGTTCTTTTATTCTCCTTTTTTCTGACCCATGTTGAGAAGAAGGGCTCTCGGACACCAGCTGCCCGCTGTGTAACTGCGTTTACATAAAGGACAGTGACAAGCAAAGCTGCGTTGTGGTGTTGGAAGTCAGGATGGCTGTTACCCTTGAGGGAGGTGATGGTGACCAGGAGTGGGCATGAGGAGATTACCAGGGTTCTAGAAATGTCCTGTTTCTTGCTCTGGGTGCTAGTCACATGGACATGCTCACTTTGTGAAAATTCATCTAACTGGACAATAAGGACTTGTTCACTGTTCTGACTGTATGGTATACTTGAATTTTTTAAAAAGTATATAATAAGTAATAAACCCCAGAGGGAAATGGAGAGTACAGGTTTAGTGTTCACCAAAGGATTGGAGCATGTCTCTCCTCTGAGATTCAATTTGTATTCTACTGACTGTATTAAAATTAACTCCAACCTCTTCTCAGGGTGATCTATAACCCAGTCTGTACATGTTGCCCTTCAAATCCCAGTAGAAAACAGAACTTTCAGCGAGGCCACCTCATTCACCGAATCATACCTTAACTATTCGGGAGCTGCCAGTCCATTCTGATTAATTCCAGGTAAGAGTAGAGCTTAATATTTAGACAAGACCCCACCAGAGAGAGGAAAGATGCAGTTCCTAATAACTCTATGTTAAGTCCACCTGCATGGACCCATATGTGGTTTCTTTCCAGCCTCAGTTATTTTTAAACTCTTTATCTTAGGCTGGGAAAATAAGAGAAAAAGCATTTCTCTCTTTCTGAGACATTCAATTAGAGAAAAGGGCATTCATTTTTTAACATAATCTGAAGTTTTCTGAGGTTTGTCTGTAAGCAGTGTCAGGCAACTTGAAAACATTGCTATTTCACAGGGGAAAATGTGGAAGCAGTTTTTGACTCAAAGGTACTTCTCACTTAGAGCAGCCTCTCCCATGAGAAATACCTATCAAGTAGCTTTAAAATAAATTGGAAAAAGAACTAGAAAGAAAAAAAGGTGGGGGGAACAAGAGGAGTGAATGAACAGTCAGCAAATGAGCAGGTTTCCATTTGAAATTTAAATTGGCAGCTGGCACTATCTGAATCATTCTACATTTAATATAATTTGAACTGGATAGATGATAGTCTTGCATTTTGAAGAGGCAAAGCAAAACCTTGAATATTAGGAATGCACAAACCTCTGTTATTCTTCTCAGCTCAATTTGACACACTTCCTTTCAGTACGCTTAGAAGAAAATGAGGTGTAGGTATTTTAGTTGTTTATTCCTCGTCAGCACAATGCACAAATGATGTAAGTGCAAGACTCAAACCACATGATATGTGGCTCTAAACTATTAAAGGAAATTATTGAAACAAGGGGCAAAAACAAAATCTTGAACATATGATTGATTGAAAGGGAAATATCCAAATGTGAAAAGTAAACTGGGCCTAAAAGATAGTCGTTGACAATAAAGTTATCATACTAGTAAAAGTTAATCAGTTAAGAATGATATGTAGAAAACAAAACTCAATTCACATCAGAAATGTGTAAATTACTTTTTATAAATCTGAGAGAATGTGCCTTATTTCACCAGAATACTGATTTTGAACATTTATTTCAATTAACATTTGGAGCAGACATATCTCAAAAATATAAACACTTCACATATGAGAAATACTAAAATTAGGATGGAGGGGCTGGCCCAATGGTGTGGCAGTTAAGTTTACGTGCTCCATTTTGGTGGCCTGGGATTCACAAGTTCAGATCCCGGGCACAGACCTATGCACCACTCATCAAGCCATGCTGTGGCGGCATCCCACATACAAAACAGAGGAAGATGGGCACAGATGTTAGCTCAGAGCTAACATTCCTCAGCAAAAAGAGGAGGCTTGGCAATGGATGTTAGCTCAGAGCCAGTCTTCCTCACACACACAAAAAATAAAAATAATAAATAAATAAAATTAGGATGGAAAATAGAGAAAAAAGAGATGAGAGCAAAAGAATCTGTGGACAAGACGTTCTGACAGGTGTATGAAAATACATACAGTGTCTTAGACACATCACGTGCATTTTGTCGTCTCACATACTAGAAAAGGGAGCTAACAGTTACTGTTCTTTTAGGCATTTTGCCTGTATTATCACATTTTGTCCTTATGACCCTGAGAGATAGGTGTTACTATTCCAGTTTTATACATGAAATAACTGAAACTTGGAAAAGTAAGTAACTTTAGGCCCACACAGCTAGAGAAACCATTAAATTTGAACCCAGGCCTTATGTGAGCCTGAAACTACTGCTTTTGTGAAACACTTGCAGACTCTCAATTTTCCTTAGTGACCCCCAGTGAAAATACAGGTGTTAGAAAAGTCTCAGTATCTACTCAGGGGAATTTGAGTACTTAGAGGTATGAGGAAGAAAATGAGGATTTTTTTTAAATGGCGTCCTTTTCCTGAAAAGGCCTTATGTTGGTACAGAAGATAAAAAGAAAATAAATACAAGATAAGTGACACAAGGGGGTGCTATTTATCCTAAAAGAGTGGGCAACTGCAGGCAGTCAGGCCCCAACTCCACCTCTTTCCTTCAGGGGTGTCGTTGGGATGTAAAGAGAAACACAAACCTTGAAATCATCCTGTTGCAGTTTGGAGTCTAACTCTATACAACTATTTGTGTGAGTTTGCCTGCAACCTCTATGTTTGTTAATGCATGAAGTAGGAGAGAGAATGTCTACGTCGTTGGGATTCATTGTGAATATTAAGTAAAGTGATACAGATGAACTGAATATAGTATCTGGACTACATTAGGTGCTTCAATGTTATTCCCTCCTCATTTCATGAACTTTCTCTTCAATAGCGTGAAGAAAACTGAGAGAAAAGGACTGGGGTTATTTGTGCTGCCTATGGCAAAGAAGAATTATGAAATCCTGCCAATTGTTCAGCGTCATGTGGCTCAAACATACAGATATTGGTCTATTCTTTCTTTCCGTCCACATGCTTCTGTCCAGGGATGAGGTCCAGAAAGTACAATCCTACCACGTGCCCTGATGGAAGGAGAACTGGAAACATTTGATGAACAGCACGTGGACTTCATGTACAAACAATGTACATGAACTTACTTGTTGCTTAAAGATCAAAGATTGAAACATTGAAAGTGCAGTTGCTTGTTCGTGTGGATCCAGATCACCAGTTTCCAGATTTCTACTTTGCTGTGTGAATGAGATCTTTGTGGAAACATCTCCAGGTGTCTGCATGTCACTCAGTTTCCCTAATTCTAGGTATTAATAGGGTATTAGAAACAGGAGAGTAATAAACTCAATAATCGGTCCAGTATTGCTCACTTCTCATTTAAAGTGTCAGCCTAGAGAAGACAAATATTTTATATAAATTCAACAAGAAGCAAAAGAATATAAATTATCAAGTAACCAATATCTTAAATACATAAGCTGAGAATATAATCAGGCGTGAGCTTCCAGGAAGGGTGTTTTCCCAGTTGTGCATAATTTAAAAAGGAAAGGGCAAGTATAAATATAGGTAATAAGGGATGAAGGTATTTAAACTTTTAAAATATTTAAATGCAGTTTGATTACATCCCTAAACAACTTTTTCTGCCCTGTCATCTGGTGTAACTAAAAATAGACTTGCATTCTGGTAGATCAGAGGTGTATCTACTCAGTGGATAATTAGCCTCTTGTATTAAAAATAAAATGTACAAATATCACCTCATTAATAGCATTGTATCTGAACTATTACCTGCTCCCTTCATGGTCTGGAATAATCCACAGAACATTTAAAAATCTAATGTCCAGAATGGAATATCCAAGGTTGGCCTTCAGGGCTGTTGAGTGTTGTGTGTCAATAACAGTGACAACTGACTGCTCCTGGATTTCAGACCAATGAGCTTTGAAAGAAAATAAGTGAAATAAAAAACCTTGGGATTGGGGAATTTGCTAGTTGTCTCATTTTTACTTTCTGTATATTCTTCTTAGCTTTCCTTGCACATTAAACCACTGTGTTCTCACCAAGGAGATAGTGATGAATTTGATTCTTAGTTCTTTTCTTTTAAGTGAGTCCATAATTCTATAAAAGGCAAATGATAATACCATAATCCAATTATTCTAAGCATCACCTATCCTTGGGTTCAAATGTGCTCACATTAACATAAATGTTCAAAGTATGAGAGCTCTTCACCATTGAGGAATTTAACATTTCCCCCAGATTTTCCAGGAGTCACCAAGAATATGTCCAATCAATATATGGCCCATCTCTCAGTCTTTCCCTGAGTTTCATGAGAACTCAAGGGCATTGCTTCTGAAGAACCAAGTATTCTACTACCTTCTCCTTTGGGCCTAGTAGTGCTGTTTGGTACCACTCTTGTGCCAAAGGGTATCAATGCAGTATTATGCACTTTAGGGCAATAGGAATGAGGTGTGGGCAACTCCTCCCCCTAACTGGATTATTCTTGATTACCTGCCCACTGAAGCAGATGCTTGGCCCGGACATATACAAAATCTAACATGAACAAACTCCTTTAGTCCCTACTCTAGCCCATTTATTATGCATCAGTCAAGACTGACTAAATTATGCTACACCCAAATCTCAGTGACTTGAAACCAATATGTTTCTTTGTTTCTCCCGTGAGATGTCTATCACAGGTCAGCAAGGGAGTTCTGCTTATTAGAGGCACTCAGAGAATAAGGTGGGATGATTATCCCCCATCTCAAATTCTGCTGGTTCCTTTTTAATGGACCATTAGATGCTTGACTTGAGAGTGACACATGTGACTTTCACTTACAACTTATTGGACATAACTGTCACATAACTCCACTTGGGGGATAGATGAGGTCCAAGAAATACAATCCTACCATGTGCCTTGATGGAAGGAGAACTGGAAATATTTGATGAACAACACTACTAATTTACAAGTGGGTTCAAACCCAGGCTGAGTGAAGACCCTTGAAAGCCTGTTGCCTGTATTATTCACCACTATTTCCGTCTGCTTCCCCAAACCTTTGCCCAGGCACCTGTACACCAGGCCAGTCCTTCTTCAGGAAACAAATCACCTGTCCATCTCAGAAAATCAATTAATGCAAAAAGACATCTGAAGAGTTCCCCCACTCTCTAGGTTCACTGACTTGTCTAATTTGGATTCAGAGAGGAGACCTGAGTATAACGCAGTCTTATTTCTGAAAGACGTTCACATTACAAACTACTTTAAAAGCTGATTTTACTGTCACAAAAGCGTTGAAGATTAAAGCAAGCCCATTTGATGGTTCGAAGCTAAATTACAGAAAGGTCCTGTGGCTTACTTACGCCTACCAGGCTAGTTAATGGTGAAGCTTAGCTCATAATTTTCCACTTTAGGCCTAACTATTCCTTTCTTTCTGGACCATTTTAATTTATTCTCGACAAAAATGGAAAAAGTGGAATTATATTCTAGAGAATTTTTTTTCCTTTTAGTTATATAGCCTTCTTTTCATAATAACTGGGAATGATTTTGAATAGAAGAATTTATTCTTAAATACTAATGAATTATCATGAAGGTATTAATTGCTCAATAATCTTAGTAAGCTGTCACCAGATTTTTAATTTTTCATATTTATTAATCCCAAAAGTACATATCATGAAACCTAGGCACGTTACAATAAAGCTAAATGCTAGCTGGTCACATTGAAAGGCACAACGATCTCAATTAAAACCATCACTATCCAACCAATAACTCAAGTCAAAAACTTATAATCCTTCCTGAGTCTTCTCTTTTTTGCACTCTCCTAAACCTTCTAGTCCAGCAGGAAATCCTACCAGCTTTTATTCCAAAATATGTGGAAACCAACCTGCTTTCACCATCTGCACAGTTAGTCCAAGCCCCCAGCATCTTTCTCATGGAGTATGGAAAGAGCCTTGCAACTTATTTCCCTGCTTCCTCACATGCTTACTGGAGTCGTTTTTCACCCAGAAGCCAGAATGATCTCTTTTTAAACACTTTTTCATGATCTAATACAATACCCATACAGAAAAGTGCATAAAAAGTAAACACAAGACTTAACTGATTATTGTAAGGTGAACATTCATGTAGCTACCAATGTGATTAAGAAATAGAACATTATCAGCACCTGGAAGCATCGGGGTGAGGTTTGTTTTTGTTAGTGTCCTTGTGACGATTCCGACTCCTAGCAACCCTGTGTAGAACCAGGCAGGGCAGAATCTTGCCAGGTCTTTTTGTGCCATCCTTCCACCTCCCAGTGCTCTATCACACAATGCTCTGTGGCTATGCATAGGGTTTTCATGGCCAATGTTTTTGGAAGTGGGTAGCCAGATCCTTCTTCCTAGTGTGTCTTAGTCTTGAAGCTCTGCTGAAACCTGTCTACCATGGGTGACCCTGCTGGAATTTGAAATACTGGTGGTGTAGCTTTCAGCTTCACAGCAACATGCAACCACCCCAGCATAACAACTGACAGATGGGTGGTATGGTTCCCCGACCGGGAAACGAACCCTGGCTGCGTCAGTGAAAGCACCAAATCTTAACCACTAGACCACCGGGGCTGGCTCAGGGCTATGTATCCCAGATCAAAACCATTTTTTTTTCCCCTTACGTGTAATATTTGTCTTGAATTTTATGGTAATCACTTTCTTGCTTTGCTTTATATGCACCCTCAAATAATATAAATTTTCTAACTTCTTTTTGAATTGTATGTAAACTGAATCATATAATTTGTATTATTTCTATGTCTAGCTTCTTTTGTGATATATTTATCCATGTTGCTTGTGTATTTCTATGGTTTTGTTGGTATAGTTGTTGCAATTCTCTGTTGCCGTACAACAAACCACTCCCGCTGACACTCCAAAGGGGCGTAAAATGAACAACTATTTTATTATGCTCATAGATTCTGTGGGTCAGGAATTCAAACAATATACAGCTTGGAGACTTGTCTCTGCTACAAAATATTGGGGCCTCAGCTGAAAAGACTCAAATGTCTGGGGACTGGAATCCTCTGCAGGCTTCTTCTCTCACAAGTCTGGCAGCTAGGCTAAGATGACTCAGCTAATACTGTAGGTCAGAGAGCCTATAAGTGTCCTCTTAATATGGCTTGGACTTCCTTACAGCACGGTGGTATCAGGATAGACTAATTTCTTACCTGGCAGCTCAGGACTCCAAGGGTGAGTGTTCCAGTAGCTCTAGACAGAAATTCATGCCCTTTTTTGACCCAGACTCTGAAGGCATGTGGCATTTCCACCAAACTCCGTTGGTTAGAGTTGTCACGAGCCCAATTGGATTCAAAGGGAGGATGCGTCGATCCCATCTCTTGACTAGAGAAGTGTCAAATGATTTCTGGCTGTGTTTTAAAGAACACAGTAGTATTCCATCTTATAAATATACTATATTTATCCATTCTATTCTTAATAGACATTTGGGTTGTTTCCATTTAGGATTATTATGAATAATGCTCCTATAAACATTCTTGGGTGTGTATTTTGGTACACATCAGCATGCATTTCTTGAAGAAATATAGATAGGAGTAGAATTGCTGGGTCTTAGAGTAGGCAGTATTCAAATTCACTAGATACTGTCAATGTGTTTATCAAAGTGATAATACCAATTTCCCCTGCCTCGAAGCATAAAAGTAGGAAAGCTCTTGCCAACATGGAGTGATCTCTTTAAAAAAAGTAATAATTTTTACTTAACGCCCTACAGAGATTCCAACAGCACTTACCATAAAAATTAAACCCTTTGCCATGGCCCACAAGGGCCTGTATTCCCTGATCTCTGCACATTTCTGTGACCTCATCACCTTGCTGTAGAACTCCAGCCCCACTGCCTTCTTTCTAGTCCTGAAAAAAAAGGCAAAGTCATTTCCTATGTAGGACCATCACATCTGCTGTTTCCTCTGGCTGAAAGCTCATATCTTGCAGTTGAAATATCTGTTCCTCAATGTCTTGTTTGACCACCAATCTAAATTGCATTGCTCTCCTAACCCCTAGTTTTTCTCCTTTGTGCTATTCCATTTGTATCACATCACATATCATCACATAAAGTTGTCTTTATTTGTTTATTTATTTTGTATCTCTCACCACTAGAATCCACAGTGACTTGAAATGTGTAAAAGACTGTTTTTTGCATTAATGCATTATTTTTTATAACTAAATAATTGTTTGAATAAACTTTCCTAGGTATTTGAAAACAGAAGCTGTGTTTTATATTCTCCTTATATATTTATTTATGCCTAGTACAAGGCTTGAGACAAGTAGATGTTCGGTAATATTAATAACTAGAATAATTTAGCTAAAATTAACATTGAAATTGAATAAAATCTCATAGTTTAGATTGGCTCTCGAAATTTCGAGTTGGTCACCCTCGGGTCTGAGAGACAGTGAGAACTATGTCTGTTACTGAGTGTAAAAAAGGCAGTTTAAAGAATAAAATTCACTTGACTGCCATCAGTATCTGTTTTCCCCTTTACCTTTTTCAGTTTTTTTCTATTGTCTCTCCCCTGTCCTTTGATAGATAATGCTCAGGCCTCTGCTGCAGGCTATTAAGATGCTGAAATTTGACTCCAATATTTTTGAAACTGTGATAAAAGTAGCGGATGCAGGAGAAACTACCTTTTCAACACAGCAAGTAGCTCTTTGTTTTGCAATAAGTGGAGACTTGAAAAGGTTTTGGTGCAAATTTCTCCTTTTCTGTGTGACCATCACATGAATGGGTCAGTTAATTATGTGAATTTGAAATTTCTGAAATAAAGACTGTTGAGAAGCTATGCGTAATGAAACAGGCTTGCTCTGGAGAAAGATACAAATGGTCATCTTAGTTGAAGGCAGTCACATCTCAGCTGAGTGTGCATCCTTCAGTGGGGTGATGCTCAAGCTTTAGCTGCACTGGACTTGTTAAAACACAGGTTTCTGGGGCCCATGCCCACAGGTTACTCAATAGGTCAGAGGGAGGTGGGGCCTGAGAATGAGCCTTTCTAAGTTCCCAGATGATGCACGCTGCTGGTCTGGATGCCACATATAGGGAACCACTGCTTTCATACAAGCTGTTCTTTCCTCCCCAAATCTCTGAATTCTTGCTATTTAATCTTCCCCAAGATTCCAAAGACCTAAACACAAATATTCAATTTTACCCCCAGCCCCAACTTCTTTTGGAGTGCAACTCTCATATTTCTAAACGATCAGTAGACATTTCTAACTGGATGAGATTTTAACAGTTCAGACTCTATGACCTTGGGAACATCCCCTAAAATCCAGCTCCATCCCCTCCTTCCATATTTTGTAAACAATGTGCCCTTGTTTCTCATGTTATCCAGATTTAAATCTTTTTCTACCTGTTTTACTTCCTCTTGATCTTTACTTTCGGGTTACCTGATTATGGTAAACATGAAGAGTGATTTCTAGCTAGAGTAACAGTTATTGATGACAGATACATTTATCATTGCAGACAAAACACCTACACCAGCTTTTTCTGAATTCTGGTGCACAGACGGGTCTTGGTGGGCTGAACAAGAACCTCCTGGAGAAGTTTAAAAGTGAAACAAAGATTTCCAAGCCCCATCCCAGGTTTACAACTTTAAATCAAAAATTGTGAGGATGATGCCCAAGAATCTGCATTTTTAAGAAGTAGATCTTGGATCAACATTTGCAAACCACTAACTTACATGGTGGTATAAGGTATTTTAATGCCACTTGCTCAAGTCTGGAGTAATCCAAGCCTTTTCAACCTTCAAGGACTAGGTTGAAACTCACATTTTCCAACAATATCAGTATTTCCAAGTCTTCTTTATCCAATATTCCCTTGGTGTGTGCAAATAGATGTTAGTTTTATGTTGCTGCATTGGTTTTATTTTCTTTATTCCCTGCTGTTACCCACTTTGGAACTCTGCATGCAAAAACCATGGATAACGACGTGACACAGAGAAGGGTCCTCACCCGGGGTTTCCCCCTGAGCCTCTTCCGTTAGCATTCTTCAAGTTTGCCACAGCAGTTTATTCACATAATTGATCTTATCTTTATTTGTCAATGAAACTAGCCCAGAGGTTTTCCCCAGAAGGCTGTTCTGATAATACGAAGGCACAACAAAAAGGGCATCATGTTAAAAATAGGATAATATTTTCCAGGCAAAATGATTGTCCCTGCCTATTGTCTTTCTCATCCCTGGGTTTCTCCTTTAGATACATTTTTTTTTTTCCCCAGAGATTGCTTCTAAGGCAGAACCAGCAGGGAGGAAAACAAACCAATGCTCTGTGGCCTGTCGTGAAGTTTCATGGCACAGAAGGGGCTGGGAGGATATTGTCTGCCTCTCCTCCCAAACAACAACAACAGTCTCATATTCAGATTTCAATCGACTGGAGAGGGGAAAACAGAAATTTTGCAAATGATGCAATTTAATTAGTGAAATACAACATTTTCAAAAAACCTAAATTAATATGGTGAAGAGGAGTTATGTCAGAGAATGAATGACTAGAGAATTGAGGTGTTTCTTTAGAATTCTCATTGTCTTCTCTCTGTGCACATTTTTCTTGCTCCATGCCTTCTTTCCACCAACACTACTGACATCAGCATCTCCACCACCACCACTGAAACCTCTACCATCTCCACTGCCACCACCACACCATCATCATCATCATCTCCATCATCACCACCACCACCATCATCACTTCCACCATAATGATAACTTCCAATTCTGACTCTACCACTACCATCACTCCTCACCCTACCACCACTACCCCACTCACCCCATCTTTCCTGTTCTTTCTACTCACTTCTTATTCTCCCTTCTGAGGAAAAGATCTCATTACTACTATAGTTTAAGTAATAGATGAGTTCTGATCCATGTGCTCTTTCTAAAGTAGAATAGAAGAGATCCAATTTTCTTCTGGACTCTCACGAGTGATACAGATTCCCCATTTTTCTCAGGCCAGGCTTTCAAGAACAAAAGCTCTCAGTAGGAGAGGACGTCTGAAGGCCTAGTATCTCTGCTCTGCACGTCCAACCCTGTGGGATCTGTTCCAGGCACCACTCAGCTTTGCCCTGGGTTCCTCTCCACAGGTTTCCAAACTGAAATCAGACCTGTTTAAAATAAAATCAAAGCCTCTGTGGAGGAGCACTATCAAAGACACTCCTTTTGCCTAGAGATAGCACCTACTTTTAATTTTTAAATATTTTATGGAAAAATATGGAAATCTACATACTCTGAAGATTGTTGTTTGCAGAAACCAGTGGTCAGCACTGAGGGAAATTTAAAGTTAAAAAGCTTCAAGATCATGGTTTGCTGTGTTTTAAAATCTCCAGTTTTTCTCAAAATGACTGTGTGTATCTTTTTCTCAAGAATCATAACTCAGATAAAAAACCATACAGCATCAATATCTTTGTTCTTCATCCCCACAACTTCCTCCACTCTCACATCCACCCCCACAGCCTTTAGGGTTGTTGGTTTTTTCTGTTGTAAACATTCCAAGATGAAAAACTGAGTGACTGTCACAAAAATAAAATGAGATAGTTCACAGCTCTGCTCTCACAAATATATGGTTTGGGGGTCACATAGACCAGATCTCCAGTTTACAGAACAAAGTACTACACGCTGGGCTAAAGCCCCAGGGTAGAATGCCACCTGTGTTATTCTGGTTTCTTGAGGGTTTCCTGGTTCCCCAGAGTGTCAGCGTTGAGTTATGCACATGTAGCGTGTAGCAGACAGCATGTTACTCATACACATTAAGCCTCATGAAGACTGAGTTTCGTACAGGAAGCTACTCAACTGAGATTTTTCTACTTCATGTGTCAATATCACGATCCAAGGAGTCTGGATACAGAACACAACAATCCCTGAAAGAGTCTTTAACTGTGGACTTCTTAAAACAAACAGACGCATTGATAATGAGTGAACAAACACTCTAGACGGACAATGATGTACAATTTACCACAAATAATCATGTGAAAAATATGCACCTGTGCAAAGGAAAGAGTTATGCAAACTAGTCATAGATATATTTGATTTTAAATCTTAACCAAACCACAAACTAGACGTGAACTCTGATGAGTTGGCTTCTCAGTGTTTAATTTTCTTAATCTATAAAATGGGAATAAAAATACCTATATTATAGACAATATTTGCAAAGTGCTTGGATCCACACATAGTAAGCACTGTCAGTAGCATCTCTACGTACTCGGGTCCTGCTATGAATTTTTAGTTCCTTCTCAACAGCACTATGCCTAAGAAAATAAGTCTGGATTGCTGGTTGGTATCTGCTGCATATATGATCTTTGCTTCATTTTTCCTTCAAAGCCCTTATGCTTTATTCTAGTCTTGAGTTTTTGTGAAGGGTATGGCTGAATGTTGCTTTAACCCTCCAAGACTTGAATCCAAGCATTTATTCTCACTGGTGTCTTTTGCAGAAGCATTGCATTTATGGGATTCACATTATTCCTTACCATAAGGCTCTGGTGTGGGACGGAGAGGAAATCGCTTTCAGAGGGAAGAGATTTTCTTGGCTTAGAGTGGAAACTGACTATGAAATCCTATCAGGAATATGGCTATCACGGTACTTATTTTGTATTACTATTAAATATTTCCCTAGGGACGATAGCTGGGGAGGAGGGAGTCATGTTTAATAACTTTATGCTAAATACAGTGCGGCTTACATTGGCATACATACATAAACACACACACCCACCCCAGGCTGGCCATTAATTCAATAACTATCTATTCTAAAACTCTACTCCTTGTTTTAGTTAATCAGATGATCAAGACTTATTGAGTGCTTGGGGCCGCCCAGTGGCGCAGCGGTTTAGTTTGCGCTTGGCAGCCCGGGGTTCGCCGGTTCGGATCCCGGGCGCCCGCCGACACACTGCTTGTCAGCCATGCCGTGGCGGCGTCCCATATAAAGTAGAGGAAGATGGGCACGGATGTTAGCCCAGGGCCAGTCTTCCTCAGCAAAAAGAGGAGGATTAGCAACGGATGCTAGCTCAGGGCTGGTCTTCCTCACACACACACACACAAAAAGACTTATTGAGTGCTTATGTGCATCATTGTTTTGGTAGACACTATGGTGAATAAAGAAAAATATTAAAGCATGGTCCTCGCCTGTAAAGAGCTTATAGAGTCTTTGAGGGAGCAAAACAGAATCATTTGATATCAATCAAAGGCAAGTTATGGTTTGGAAGGGTGGTGATTTCCAGTGATGTGAGTTTTTAGAAGATGTCAATGTGTTAATGTGTTATTGTCTTTGGAAAAGAGAATTCATGAATTAATGATATTTGGAGTCTTTTCTATGTTCAAATTGAGAAATTGGGTGAGGGCTTTTTATTCCCCTCCTATTTCATCTTGTCTCTTTACCTCTCTGGATTCCAGTTTTATTTTTGTTTTCCTCTACAGCAGCACTGTACAATGCCAAATATGTTACATGTAATTTAAAATTTTCCAATAGCCACATATTTTATGTAAAAATAAACACGTGGAAGAAATTTTAATGATATATTTTATTAAACCCAATATATCCAAAATATTATCCTTTCAGTATATTGCACTGGTGCATGTTAAGAGTCCAATAGTCACCCGTGGCTAGTGGCCACCATGTTAGATATGGCATTTCTAGAGAATCACCACCCAACGACCTCAGGGAGACCTGAGCATCACCACATCTCTTGTTACAAAAATTGCTGACTTCTTTGATGGAGGTTCAGTTTTGTGGCAACAAGAGGGATGGTCTCCTGTCAAGGGCCTTCTTCTATTCTTATTCTTCATCTGTTTGTCCACAGTGGTCGAGGTGAGACTCCTGTCGTACTTCTCAGCCCTTCCTTCCTCCCTCCAGTTGCTGCTGCTGCTGTTGCACTGAAGATGAGGGCAGAGCCACACCTCAGAGGAGTTATCACAGGCTTTGTAGTTGGAGCTTTGGGCAAGAAACATGCAGAGGGACTTGGCGGGGGTTTAATTAGGATCATGGGTGAGGGGTAGAGAGGAAAGCAGTGGCAGGAGAAGGTGGCAGACCTGAACAGAAGGATCCCCTCAGCCTTCTGCTCTCTCGCTTCAGTGCTCAATTAACATGATCTGCCAATCCCACTTCCCCACATCGGGATGGTGCTGGCAGGTGGTAGGGTCAGAGAGTCAAAAGAGGAGAAAAAGTCTGACTTGGGCATTTTCAATTACACCACATAATTTTACTTTCATTTTGCATACAAGTTAAGAGTCAAGCAAAATTCTATTTTGGTGCTTGATCTGAAATTATTTGTATCTGAGACATTCACTTACTTGAAATACATCCCCTCAACATCTAAAGCATTCCAAGACTGAGACAAGGGGCAGGGAACACAAGGAAAGAGAGGAGTTTGTCCCTGTTCTCAGGAGTGTCTGTCGTACACTGGACAGGAAGTTTGGGGGTGTCAACAAACTGAAACTTTCTAAAAACATCTGTTCCTTCATTGAGAGTGTCTTTATGGCAGAAGTGCTACAATTATTCTTGCCTTATTTTTACTCGAATGCTGTGCACTTCTCTAATTACATTTCAGTAAAGTTTGTGTCTAAATGAACAAAGTGAATAGGAACAATTATTCTGTAACTTAGGTAGAGCTGCCGAATGGTTAACCTTCTAGTAGTGGAATTTCAGGCATCACTAAACACACAGAAGATGCATTCAGGGGGGCAGACTGTCTTTCTACTTGCCCAATTATATCATTACTATATATGGCAGCAATTGAGGTGTGCAGGCTGGCACACCGAGAACTGGCAATTGGGAGTTAAATGTCTTCCATTTCCCATGCAGTCGCCAACCTCTTGGTTTGGGCAGGTCCTGGCTCAGCCACTTGCCTTTTCATCTCTGGCCAGTTATTTAAACTCTCTTAGTTTTTATTTTTCTCACCTCTAAAATGAGACCCATTATTTTGTCCAACTAGATATTTGTTAGGAAGAAATGAAATGAAAGTTATCTATGAAAACATATCTCCTATAATGTGTTCAGCATTTCAAAAGTAAATATAGATCACTTCACTCTCAGATAAAAACCAAAAATGTCTTCATTCCCAATGTAGAATAAAGTCCAATCGGCTTATCATGGTCTTGACCCTGCACACACAGACCTGGTCTCCATCCACTCTCCATCTCACATGTACACTCCAGTCAAATGGGCCTCCAAACTTGCTCCTACCTTAAAGTCTGGAACTAGCCCTTCCTTATCTTTGGAATGTTCTTCCCCAAGACCAAAGGTCAACAAACGTTTACTGTGAACGGTCAGATAGTAAATATTTTCTCCTTTTGGGGTCCGTGTGGTCTCTGTCGCAACTACTCAACTTTGCCATTATAGTAGAAAAGCAGCCATAGGCAATGCATAAACAATTGTGCATGGCTCTGCTTCTCTGTTCCAATAAAACTTTATGTACAAAAACAAGTGATGAGCTAGATTTGGTCCATGGGCGGCCACAGTCTGCTGACCCCTGCCCTAGACCTTTCCAGATCTGGGTCTATCTGGTCATTTTGGTCTCAGATCGAGCAGGATCTGAGGCCTTCCTTGACCACTCTATCAAAAGTCTCTCTGTCCCATCTTTTGATTTTCTTGCCCTGTTTTATTGCCTTCCTAGTATGTATTTATAACTTAAATTATGTAAGTTATTCATTTGTTTACTGATTTATGATACATGTCCATTTTCCATACCACTGTAATCCCACTTCCAGAACAGAGTCGGTGATAGGTGCTCAATAAATATTTTGTTGAACAAATGAATAAATGATTTACCCACAGAAATGAAATTCCAAAGGGAAAATTCCAAAGTTTAGTGGTAGGAAGTCAAGATCTTTGGGGACAGTCAGAAGCACATGAAGATCAGGGACTGTTGCAAATTATGAATCTCTCCACATAATCTTTCACAGACAAGACTTCTAAAAAGGCCAGATCTATGTGAAACAAAGTAATTTTTTTTATTATTGGTATTTGAGCACAATATAAAATGTGAACATCACTATTTTTTCTCCTGTCTGTGAAATAAATACAACAGTCATCACCATTCAAATCAAAGGCATAAGTAATTCTAGCTCATTAGCAGCCAATGTGTGCTGAAATGGCTTGATGAAGGCTATTAAAGGCAGCTTTTAAGAAGACAAGACAGTCTATACCCTATGCAATCAATCAGCTTTCTCAATCAAATGCCAGTTGCACAGTTTTGCAGTGGATACTGAGGATACCAGCAAAATGAGGAAGCCTTTGCCTGCTCCACCATCAAGAGTAATTATTGTTATGGGAGACAAAGATTAGATACATAACAATAGCAGCATATCAGTCAATGTCTTGGCAAAAAGCAAATAGTTCACTGAAAAGGCTTAACCAAAGAGAAGTTAATGAAGTTATGACAGGACCATACACAGAGGTGAGGACAAGGCTAAAAACCCATCTGGGAAATATGAGGCTCTCAGGGACTAGCAACAGTTGGAAGTCATTCCAACCCTTTGACCAGAAAGAATTAAGGAAGAAATGATAACACCAGAGTCCTGTGGAAGCTGGGATCTACAAGAGAGACCAGCCAAGGGGAGCTATGGCCACACACAGAGAAACGTGCTCTTAGAAGAACCTCCACGAGGCAGCCTTTTTCTCCTTCTACTCTGCCAAACACAACAGGAAGTCAGAGGGTAAGAGAGATGTCATACGCAGTCTATGGAAGTCAGGCTTCCTGGACACCAAGTAGGACTGAGAATGGATCTGGCACTGGGAGCTGGGGATAAGAAAGGAAAAATAATTAGTATAGTAGGTAAGAGTGGGTATGCCAGGTGCAAGAGATTGCATCTTGGAAATCTACATTTACTCTACTGATTTTATTTACTCTGCAATGTGTGAATGTAACAGAAATTAAAGGATCAAAACACTTTTAGAAGTGTGTATTTTTAATACATGAGGAAGTAGGTCACAACAATTGCAGGATTACTGGCAGAGTTTATCAAACTCAAGCCAATCCATATGAAGGAAACCAGTCTTGAGCGATTAGAAAACACCTTTCCACCCTGATGCCGGGGGAAGAAACATCCAGAACTAAGTATAATCTTTTGCCCAGGAAGAAGAAAGCACAGAGTAAAATCCTCCATCACCAGGACAACACTGAATCCTCCTTATTGCCTGAAACAGAAAAGAAAGTGGTCTGACATATTTCTGGTAATGAAGGTTAGTTACTTGTAAGCAAGATTTCCTTTTTTCTTTTTTTTATTTTTTGGACTATTGTCAAGCAAAATAAAATCTCTTTTTAGTTTCCCAAAACAAAAATTACAAAACCAGGCCCTATTACAGTTCATAGTACAGATCTTTGAAACTAGCATCTTAGGACTGTGATCTCTAACAGAAGGTCATTTTGCTTTAACTTTCCCTGGAATGAATACAGTTTAGATGTGGATCCATCTCTTTTATAGATTATATGCTGGTTTAGAGGTTAAATGCCATGCTATTCCCACAAGCCTTTTCTACCATGGGCACCCATTCTTCTCACCCCCCCCATTATTATGCCAAGTCCATTTCTTAATAAGTGAAAGTATATTATTTTGCATCAAATTTCTTCAAGCAACTATATTTTGAACTCTTATTATCAAGTGATAAATTTGATTCTCCCAAAATAACTAGTGGCATTTTGAATTGACTTAAGTAAGTGACAAGTTGCCTAACCTTGTTGCAAAGTCTTGGTCCAAACCGCTGCTGGAGGGAAGGAAATGAAGTGCTGGACATTTCCTTAGATTTCGAGAACACAGCTCTTTAATACCAAAGTAGTTTATCCTGATTTTCATAGTTGTCTTCAAGTGGTCCAAGTAACTTGTTTTATAATTCTCTCATCATAGATGTTATTAAGCTCTTTCTTAAAGAGAAATTTGGAAGAAAAAGGAATCTGCATGAAATAATTTCAATATCTGTCTATTTGAAATTCAAGTTGATTTCAGTGTTATTCTGACTGAGCCAGTAACTAACTTTGTGACCTTAGACAAGCCACTTACCCTCTGTGGTCCTCAGTTTTCTCATCTATAAAATGAGAGGGATGGTCTAAGAGGTCCCTAAAGCCCTTTATAATTCTAACAGACTGTGATTATGAGTCTATGTTATCCCTGGAAGTATCATGAAAAATAAAAATAAACCTGATTGAGTTGAAAATGATCCAACAGTTACAAAGAAATATTTAACATTGTAGTCATGAACTCGCATCAGTTAGTCTTTTGGCTCTTTAATTTAGGAAGCAGATGCTTGATTGCTTGTTTAAAGCCTGTGTAAAAAGCCCAGTCCAGCCTTGTGAAAGCTCAAAATATTCTTAAACAGGGATGTCAATTACATAATTTTCTAGACCTGGCAGTTTGGTTGAAATTAACCCACAGCATATTTGAAAGCTCTTTTCTTTTGTGAGCATCTAGCGTATTTCCTATTGCTCTTCTCCTAGGTATCCATTTGTTACCAAAACCGGAAGCACAGTGTGGCATCCAAATTGAAGTTCAATGTCAGCAGAGGTTACATTTGTACATTTCCCAGAAAAGGAACAACTATTGTCATAGGAGAGGATTAATGTGTGGGGTCCTTATTATAATCTTTTCTTTAAGAATGAGGGATTGGAATGTTAATGCATTCAATAATCATGAATTATAAAGGTATGCTATACTGCATTGACCTTTTCAACATTTGGTAATTTTGATTGAGTGGCCTTTCTGAGTCTGTTCTTTTTAACAGCTCTATAACTCTGTGGGAAAAGGAAGGCTAGCCAGATTTTGAAAATGCATTCATTCTGAAGCAAGAGTAGTAGGATTTAGTTTCAATATGTCAGACACAGTGCTGGGTGATTTACATAACTTTTCTCATGTAATCCTCACAATATCCCTCATGAGGTAGTGTTATTATCAGATGAAAAAACCGAGGTGCAGAGAATTGGCCACAGTACTTCAAAGATAAGAGGGAGAGGACTGTATGATACCTAGGTCTATTCACTTTCCAGATTATCACGATCTTTAAGTTTTGAAAGTTGTAAGTATATCTAGTATGCAGTAAACATCTGAAAATGTTGTCTTATTCTAGATTAAATTTTCAGCACTGATATCTCTTAAGTATCTATTAGGTGCCAGATACTCTTCTGTGGCTGACAGAGATAGTGTTAACAAGACCAAAATCCCTACCTCAAGGAAATTACACCAAGGAATATATCAACCAACATTTAGGGGGACAACAAGGGATCATGAGTCACACAGAGATGAGCAATTTGGTGATGCTGGTACCTAACCTCTCTGTCCAGATCTTAATGAATAAGGGAATAAAATAGTGTTACTGGAGCTCAGTAAGAAGTGAAATAGTGGATGAGGACCTATGGGATAGGAAGAATATTTCTGGAGGGTTCAGCTATTTCCAAAAATAAGATGGTGTAGCTGGAAAGGAGGGAGGAAGAAATACCCCATTCTCTCTTTCTTGTCCTCTGTTCTTCTGTCCATGCTTCCTATTAGCTCAATCCAACCAGATCTCAGCCATCACAAAAACCCAGTCTGCAAAAGTCAGCCTCTGGTGACTTAGCAGGACAAGGGATGGTGGGAAACGGACTGGTAGAGTCATGTAGGACCACAACAAGATGGCTTTTCCAAAACGAAAGAATAACGTGTCTCAAAGACAAAGCCATGTTTCCATTCCTTTCAAAACAGAGTAACTGCCTGCAGTTTTTAATTGATTTCTTTTCCCAGCTTCTACACATCAAAAATCTCTGTGGAGTTTTAGCTAGGGCAACCTTACATGTGGAATGGCAAGGGGAAAAAATGGTACTAGGGATAATAGCATGAACTCGGGTCAACCTTGCTTATGACCTAGATAATAAGACTGAGAAATGAAAGAAACACTGTTCTTCCTAATGTTGGTGTAGACATTCCAATCCTACATTGCTCTCCAATTACTGAGATAATAGCATATAACTGACAATGACTTTGTAGATAACTTTGAGGGCTCTGTGCCTTTGAAAGATTGAGAGAAAGAGTCATGATATTGATAGCCCATCAGAACTGAAGATGAGATTTCAAAATGACAATGGTAATGAAGATTCTTTATTGGCTCCAACTTTGATTCAGTTCTATAGAAGGCAAAGAAATAAATACATGATTCCCTTGAGTGAAGTTTAGGCAAAATCTGATTCTGTGACATTTTCAGATGGCTTTCAGAGTCAATGAATTCAGTAAGTTTTAGTCTTTTTGGATATTTGGTAGACTACAGTTTTATGTTACTTTTTGGTTTCAAGAATTATTAGAAAGAAACTTACTTCGAATATTGGCCAGTGAAAAGAATATTAGGAAATTATATTCTTGCTAGGAAGACTCTGGAAATATCATTAATAAGTTAAAAAGTGAATCACTGTGTAAAGAACCTTGACTTTTAGCATTCATAAATTCAAATGCCAGAGAAATATGTCAAAAGCTTTATTTAATAAAATTTCAGAAGACCAGGAGAAAATAGCCTTATAAGAAAACTCTATATCCTCTCTAATAGAGATGCTTTTGTAGATAAAGGAAAGACGTGCTCCAATAATGAGCAAAATGAAATCTTGGTAACCCTTCTAGAGTGATATTCTCCAGCAAATAGGCCTGAGAGTAAGTTTTGGTTTGATTCACCCAACAAGTATTCTCTGAGAACCTTCTCTGTGCAGTTAACTCAATGCTGTGGACAGTATAAAAGTTATCACCAAATCAACAGTAATCTGGTGAAGAGGAATGCAGTTGTCAAGAACGTCAGAGAAGCACACTTTCTGCTGAGAGCTTTGGTAACCTCATCTGTTGGTATAAAATCTATCAGAGGTCTCCCCAGCAGGCTCCAAGAGTGACTACATCTCTCCCTCCAAAATGTTTTATCCAAGAATACAATTAGTTTAACATTTAATATCTGTGACTTCCTCTCAGGTAGAAAATGCCATGAAAGAAGAAGTACTGGGAGCTAGGAAGAGGATGATATAAAATTTGAGAGGGATACATTCAGCCTGGTTTGCCTTTGATATGAATTGTATGCCCGTGAGTTCTATTTCCTTTACTTTAATGTGCTGGCTGAATGAGTCATTGGCCAACTGGGACCTCGGGTGAACACTCAACCAGGTATACTTATTTCAATTATGTGTATGATTGTCCTAGGATTTTCTTGGGTTAAGGAATATTTTCTTTTTTTTTTTTTGTGAGGAAGACCAGCCCTGAGCTAACATCCATCCCCAATCCTCCTCTTTTTGCTGAGGAAGACTGGCCCTGGGCTGACATCTGTGCCCATCTTCCTCTACTTTATATGGGACGCCGCCACGGCGTGGCTGACGAGCAGTGCGTCGGCGGGCGCCCGGGATCCGAACCTGCGAACCCTGGGCTGCCAAGCGCGGACTAAACCGCTGCGCCACCGGGCAGCCCCAAGGAATATTTTCTGAACATAAAGAAGAGAGGTTATCTCTCCTGTTTCTTTCCTAAAGCGTTACTTTCATATCAGCATAAGCATAACGAAAGGGATGCTCAATTATATGTTGCCTAAAATAATGATTCATTGAAGCATTCTGTGAATTTTATGTTCCCTCTACCTCAGACATAGACTTGGGATTTGAGATGAATAGATGGATGCAGTTTAATATGATATGCCTTTTTTTATAGGTGTTGAATCTGATGGAATAGATCTTCAGTTCAGTGACCTTGAAGTATTGAGTTGCAAATACGAACTGTTAGCAATTGACGCTGGATAGCCTAAACAATGGAGGGTACAAGAAGGTAAAAAAACCCCTAAAATTGTGATCACTTCTACTGGTGAGGAAGGGAGATTATTCATAGTGTAACAAATAAATTATCATGGGGTTTCTATTTTCTATAAAATTGTTTTCAGCTTCCAATTAGAACTTACTCTTTCTTCCCCCAAAAAGTAGAGTATAAAACACTTTCCAATTGCTGCAGTAACTCAGGCAAACTCAAAGGCAGGTAGCAGAGAGTTCGGAAATGAGCAGATCAAAATTCTATCTCAGAAAAACATTTTCCATGAATAAATAATCTGCTGTCTAACATTATTACAGTATGTATAAGATATAGAGTGAAATTTATGCACTAATTAAAAAGAGAATTTTCAAAGGCCATTG
Source organism: Tapirus indicus (assembly GCA_031878705.1). Classification (NCBI taxonomy): domain Eukaryota; kingdom Metazoa; phylum Chordata; class Mammalia; order Perissodactyla; family Tapiridae; genus Tapirus; species Tapirus indicus. The sequence continues at coordinate 48,953,134 of CM062926.1, read as the reverse complement.
AAATTGTAACTGAAACTTCCTGTTTCAAGTCTGAAATTTGTGAAACTGCAGACAAGAGACTGAGAAGTCTCTCTAAGTGGCAATACATGTGATTAAATATGGATACAACCATCCCAGGAAAATAAATTAGGAGAGCCCAGATAATAAAATAAGTGAATTAGGCTTGATTAATGTATAATAAAAACAATTCATTTAGTTACAGTGTTGATAAATGATGTTTCAGAGCTTTTAATAGGCATGGGGAATGTTAAAATAGAGATAAATATGTGGAAGTATCCATAGTTAATAGATTAGCTAGTATTTTTCCTCAAAGCTTCAAGGAATAAGTGCTTTTGCATATACTTTGGGAAATGTTCTTATAGGATGCATGTCTGACCCAGGTAAACTGGCAAGCATTATGATTTCTGGAAGGGACAGGCTACATAAATGGCATGCCTTCAGAAAGTTATCTTAAAACATTCAATTCACATGATGAGCAAGTTTCATTTAATTGAATGGGCTTTAAAAGTAGAAACCCGATCTTCATTGAACTGATTCAAACAAAAGATTATAAAATAAATAAAAATAAGTATTCAGTCATCAAAATTGAAACTATGGCAAGATTGCAGAGAACAAGAAGGTGACTAGGAAGTGGTAATCTGGAGAGGTGTGTAATCTTTACTGTTGTGGAATTAGACCACCCTAACCATGATCAGTGCTAGTCAGGTGATCAAAGATGTTTTATGGAAAATGATACAGTAATGGTCCAATTATTGAAGCTCTACATAAGAGAAAATCACTTGTAGATACTGGTTTATCTATGGATTCACTGAAGGGCACTAGCTTGGTGATTCTGGCTAAAGGGGACAAGGCCACAATTGCAGCTCTACATCTAATTATGGCTGAAGGCCATCAACCAGGTAATACTTGCCGGCATCCAATGAATATGTTTATTGTACCCGGACTGCTAGTAGTCTCAAACCACTTATTTTCGGTGTACTTAATTGTTAATTCCATTTTGTGTGCCCGTGCCTAATCCATTAAGGTCTTTTCGCATATCAAAACTTTCTTATCGTAAAAAGATACAAACCTATTTAGCTTCTGCGTGCGCGTGTGTTTGTGTGTGTGTGTGTGTGTTTGTGCGTGCGCGAGCGTGAGCGCACACGTGCCCCATGGACGGGAGGGCAGGGGAGGGGCATAGAAGAAGCACAACGACAATCTGTGAGGACTCTAAGTACTCAACATTTTTATTCCCTGTTGAACCTTTCTGCGTTTCCAAGACCAACAAGCAATGTTACTTCCCCCCTCTGGCAATAGTGATTTCAGACATGCTAAAAAAATGTACCTTGATTTTCACCATTTTCTTATTTGACAATAATAACAGGCATATTTTACTCACACGCATAATGGCTTTGTTTTTCTTACATTGTAGAAAAGGCCACATTTCTTTATTTCTTTATTTTTATTGTCACAGTCAAAGCAAAATTTGCTTTTTCCATTCACTTTGACATTTCAATGCCTATGTGCTAGTTCTGGAAAAAAAATGGTATAATTCTATGAATAGTTCTTTCAGAGACAAAGGAGAGAAAACATGGAGGATAGTGCACGTTTCACCCTTTAATAATGGTCAGATATTCTCAAAAGGCTAGTTATATGGAAAAGTTTGATATAAGAGGGACAGAACATAATTTTTATATATAATTGTATAATTCTACATAAGATTAATTACAATTAGTTTATTTTTATTAGCATTTCTTTCTGTTATTGTTAATTATAAAAACTTACAGCAATACAATTAAATATATATAATTAAAAGGTAAACTGAGGCATATTAAAAATGTTGAGTTTATTGAGCAAAAATCTATTCCAAGAGGGCAGCAGCCATTCTAGCAGATAAAACAGAGCTGTGAGCAGCTGTACAGAAAGACTTTTATAGGCAGAAAGGAACAGGAACAAGGAAGTTACACTAGACAAAAAAGTGGGTTGGTTATTGCAAGATTACTTTCTTTAGGGGGTGGCAGGAGTCTATCAGGCAGATTACCTAACTGGTGCCAATCAAGCAATTCCTGATTGACTGGTTTAAGATTCTATTTTTTGGGAGAGTGGAAACTGTAATTAAGTTAAGTATTGGTTTGGTGAAGTGGGGCTTAGCATAAGCAACTCCATGTTGAGCCTGTTATCTTGTTTTTAACAATATATATATTCATATACACCTAAACACAACACATATTTATACATGCACACGAATAGGAAGTCAATATTTATTAAGAGTTTACTAACTTGTTTGTGGTGGGACTCCAAAGATGTATTATATTCATTTTTTTCTCTCAATGAGGTGGCTTAAAATATACATAAAACTCCTAGAATAATGTCTTCCATGTACAAATAATTTGATGAAAATTTGTGGAATAAGTGAGTGTATAAAATAGCACAAATGCCAAGTAGTATGAGCTGTCTGGTGAGCTAAAAACACTATAGAAAGTTCAAGAGTTTAAAAAAAAACTGAGAGAAGCCTGGAGACCAGTGCAACTGTTGATGTCTTCGTCGGGAAGCTGCCCATTGCAATCCCTAAGGTTAAGTAGTGTACAGGCACATGGCTGAAATGCAGGTGTGTGAGTTGGGGCAGTGAGGTTGAGTAGAGAGAGAAGGAAGAGGTTTTTTGTTTGTATGTTTTTTAAGAGAGAGAGAAAATAAATAATCCAGGGCATAGAAATGTTTGTGTAACAGAGTAAAAAAGTATGTTCAAAGGAAAAATAATAAATAGACTTGAAAAGAACAGAGGGCTTATAGATAGAGGAAAAGCAGAATATAAAAATGTATATATCTAAGGTCTTCCATAGAAGTAGGCTATTACTAATGAGGGTAGCCGTTTACAAATTGACACGTTGGACATTCTTGTTTAGAGAATGACAGAAGTCAAGATACACACCTTCTTAAATGGAGAAATGTATTTTATTTGCATCAAAATTTTCAATATTTTTTTAAAGTCACTAAAATAGTTGAGATTTTATACTATGTTTTCTAAGACCTATTAAAAATATTGAAATGGCAGCTATGTCTTTCCTCAATAAAAATATCCATTTCAGAATCCACATTTTTGCTTCTTTCTTTCCCTATTCCTACTTCTAAGCAATCAAGATGAGTTCAAGCTACTACTGCAGTCTTTCCTGAATCACCCATTTTTCTCTTATTCCCACTGTCTTTGGCCTTTTAACTGCAACCTCTCACTGCCTTTGACCGCTGTCCTTCCCTAGGCTGTCTACTGCAAATGCCTCTTTTGTGATCTCTTCACCGGGCCTAGGTCTCCCCTACCTCCAGTTTGATTTTCACAGCCGTATCAGAATTTTCTTTACAAATGCTAACATGACTACATAATGCCCCATGATATAAGCCTTTAGTCACCCCTTATTGCCCAGAAGATAATGTCAAACTCCATAGCGTGGTATTTATAACCCTTAAAATGTGGCCATCCATCACCTCTCCTACACTCTTTCCCATTTACTTATTCCATTTACACTGAGATTCAGTCAACTGGCTTTGCGTTTCCCAAATATTCCATGTGCTTTCCAACTTCTGTGCTATTTAGTGAGTCATGCTTTTTCTCTACCTAGACTATCTTCCTTTCCTTCTTTTGGCTGGAAAATTCCTATTCACCTCTCAGGACTCAAGTAAAATGTGACACTCTATTTAGTCAGTCATTGTAAACTATTGTAACCTTTTAACCTTTCTTTTTCTATTTATGTACTGCTTATTACACTGAATTATTTACTGTGCCTCTACCCCTGCACCTTACCCCCAGCACACAAAATGCCTGGCACACAATATATTCTTGTGAACTGCTGAATGGGATTGTTTTAGAATTGAGGCAAATATAATGATCTCTCATTTTTTAAAACCACTTCATCCTTTGTCAATTTCTTCACCCTAATGGATATTTTCCTACATCTCTGCCACATATAGAGAAAGGTTTGTATATGATTTATTTATTAGGCCTAATAGAGAATCATTTTTACTACATTAACATAGAAACAAACTCAAACATCTTGTCAAATAAGAAAAGCAACTGATTTGAGCATTAACTCTTTAGATTGCATTAACCAAATTGTTTAGTCATTTTAAAATTTATAGTTAGTTCACCATTTTTAAAAAAATCAGTAACAAATGTTTCTCAAGCCACTTGTTTGGTGTTAGGCAATCTGCATAACTTTTCATGAAAACTTTCATTTACCAATCTGCAGTGGAAAATTTAGACTATACAAAGATATTTTTTGCTATATTTTCCAAGGACATCAGAAATACTTTATTAAAAATACATGATATGGCAATAAAGGCTTATTTTATGTGGTAGTGGAAGAAATGAGGAAAATAAAGCATATTAATGTTATAACTATAGCACTCTACTCTCTGCTTTCTCAAATTTTTATACTAAAAGTTATTTAATAGCATATACCTTTAAAAGTAGTTCTCCTTATAATAGGTTCATGTGTTTGTATCCCATATTTCACCATAGGAGATGTTTGTAATATATTTTGGGAATGAGAAATGGGTCAAATACCCCACAGTTTAGTATTTCACATTTATGAACAGAGCCACCAAATTGAAAACTAGGTTTGGGTGTTTCATAACCTAAGACCAACTCAGAAATGCGGGCTTTTGGAAAGTCAATAATTATGACTCAATTTACAGAAACCATGCCTACGTTTTGTGGCAAAGAGGATTTATCTACTAAGTTTTAATTACTGGCATTGAGTGTCTCTAGCCAAAAGTCTGTAGTGGGTTAGCATGAAAGATCATTTGGAAAATCTGGGTTTGCAGAGAAAGCACGAGAAAAAAAAAGACACAAGATGTAAAGAGTTAGATATTCACATAATTTGCAAAACCTTAAGCTCTTCAAAAGAAGAGATCAAAATTCTGTTTAATGGAATTGGAAATTAAGTTGCAGAGAAGTACAATTTAGGTAAAATATCACATTGATACTTCAAATAGTTTATCAGCAGCATGACCAAAAAAAAAAGAAAGACTGATTATACGTCCAGGTAAGGTTTGCTTTTCTCTTTCTCTTTCTTTAAAAACAAAACAAACAAACAAAAAAAAAGAATCCCTGAACATAGATGAGACTTTACCCAAGACAAAAAATTAAGAGGCTATTGCGGTGATGCCGTCTGACCTAGCCTCCCTTCCTTCTCTTTTTCTAAACATATAATTACTTAACATATTCTTATGCCGTCAAGATTTAAATTATTTCAGAACCTCATTTGGACACCTTTGAATGAGTGGCATCTTTTCCTTAAATTCATTTTTGATGATTTATTTTCCATTTTTTCTAGCTTTCTAGAGCTGAATTGGTCCTAGGTCATGAAATATTCAAAGCAGTTCATGGGAGAACACTTTGAAATAGCTTTTTATTTCACAATGAAAATTAAGTCACATAAAGGGGCCGGCCCTGTGGCATAGTGGTTAAGTTCATGCGCTTAGCTTCAGCAGCCCAGGGTTTGCAGGTTTGGATCCCAGGTGTGGACCTACACACCACTCATCAAGCCACGCTGTGGTGGTGTCATCCTACATACAAAAAATAGAGGAAGATTAGCACACTTGTTAGCTCAGTGACAATCTTCCTCAAGCAAAAAGAGGAGGATTGGCAACAGATTTAGCTCAGGGCCAATCTTCCTCACTGAAAAAAAAAATCAAGTCACATAAAGGTATGTTCTTAAACAGATTATAACTTTCTCAGATCTTGCTCAGAGTAAAACTTCAAGAATGTGCTGCATCACCCTGTCATTGCCAAAGTCTCTGAAAAGATATTTCCAGGTATTCTCCTACTTACTGCTTAGAGTTAAAGCTAATCAATTATAACAGGAACTTTATCCAACAATAGCTAATATTATTTTTTCCTTTGTTCTGTGATTCTGCCCAAGAGTGACTTGGTTTTAGGAAGAAAATCCTAACAATAAATGTACCCTTAACCTAGCAATACTATTTTGAATTGATGTAAAACCTTTCATCAAAATTGCAAGAACCTTCATACATAAATTAGGATAAATGGGCAAATATTGTTTTTCTTACTTACAGAGCTATCTAGAGACTTAAGCAAATATTTGAAATCAAAGTTGTAATCCAATGTATGGATGGATAGATAAATGGATAAACAGAGAATAACCTAGAGGAGTTCTGAAATGCTATGTCTATACACCTCTTGCCAAAAAAATGGTGACATGAATTAAGGCTACCTAAGCACATTCCTGTTTTCTAAGAAATTTCAAGTGATTAAATATTTATACTTTGAATAACCATGATTATCACTTATGTATATGTGTTTACATATATATCTATATATGTGGGCACACACATTCTTATACATACACACACTGACTTATATCCTTGGGAAATATAATATTCTAATCATAATTCTGGTTAAAATAACTAAAATTCACATATTCAAAGCTGTGGAAACAAGGAAGACTGTTTCTTAGACTTGTCAATGAAAATATTGGCATTCTATTCCTCCAGCTGGATTTTTCTACGGCATATTCATTTGGCATAATTCTCTATCAATTTTGAAATAATATCATATTAGCTACATAATTTACTAAGTCCACTGAAAGAAACTTTAGATATTGTTTGTGGAAGAAATAATCTATGATGTAAGAGTTGTTTATACATTTAAATAAGTTAATTGCCTTTAAAAAAGCTATTTAAATGAATTGAGCTAAAAAGTGTACTCAGCTGCCTGAAAATTTCAACTGTTTTCAATTAAATTATCTAGATGTTTCCCAAGTTTCACCTGATATCTTTTCCTTAGTAAATAACCTTTTCTATCATTAAATTCTTTCTCTTCAACACTGAAATATCTTTATCCAACAATAAGACCACTGCCCCCAAGATAAAATAAGGAAAGCTCGAAGGCAGCGACTATAGTTCTGTCTCTTCCACACACAAGGGTGGAGAGTGTGTCGGATCAAGGAATCTACTGTGACAAAATAATTTGGGGCACTGAACTTTGGTTGCTGTATTATGCTCTGCAGAGTCGGGCAGCTCTAGGTTGCATGCTGATGCTGCCGGTTGTTTTCTCTAAGCCGCAATTTTCACATCAGCAAATGTGACCACTCTTCCTTATCTCACTACTCTCCTATGAGGATTCCATGAAATGAGCTGCTGCATATAACACATTTAGTTCAAAGCCTGACACATAAGAAGAATCCAATAAATGGTACCTATAGACAGAGCAACAAAAGGACAAGAATTGATCTACTCAGAATCATAAATCTTCTTTTGTTCTGTGAAGCCCACAGGCAAGAAATTTCTGTGACACATGGTAATGCCTTCCCTCTTATTAGTGACCCAAAATCAATCTGTCAAAGCACAATGGTTGAGTTTGTGGAACTGTTGCTAGGAAATATATACGTATATATGTATACATATAAATATATAGAGAGATATATACACATATACACATATATTTATGTACATATATGTTTACTGATTTTTTTCACATTAGTTTTCAATCAAATCATTAATGACAAAATAAATACGTGCTTGTTTTATTACTTGTTTGCTTAGTTCCTGCCAGTACATTCTGGTTTTTCCAGCTGCAAGCTGGTCACTTTCTCCATAAATGCATCTAATCCACTCGGTCCTGGCGGGATTCAGGCATGTTCTCAGTTGAGGTCAAGATCTTGCTCCCTAGTCACTAAGAGCAGATTCTTAGTAAATAGAGTGGAGGAACCGATTTACCTTTACTTAGAGCAAAAGCAAACTCCAGAATCACTTGTGAAAATCCTTGTCAATCTGACCAATACAAATACCTGTCATGTCCCCAACAGGCTGTTGAACTGTAGGAGAAAAAACGTAGTACTTGTCACTGAGTTTACAATTCTATCAGAGGGAAAGACAAAAAAAGAGAGAGACTGTATAATATAATTAATACTCAGTTGGCTGCTGAAGCATAGAACCAGAAATCCTTTTCCTTTGAATCCAGATAACTGAGAGAAGACTTTAGATTTTGTGACTAGTATTTTTATCCCCATTTGTCCTTTATCCTCCTTTCAAGACTAAAATAGAAAAACATCTATCAGTCACTTGTGGGTTTGGATACTTTTGGGTATGATGTCTTTGCTCTTGTCTGTAATGTTCTCCTTCCACCCCACCTCTCACTTTCCCCCAACCTTCTGGCAATTCCACACAAGGCCATCTAAAATATTCCTTCCCCAACAAAGAATTTCCTGCATCCCCACCTAGAAATAATCCCTTTCTCCTCTGCCTTGCACAGCTCTTCATGGCACTGCCCTATTTGTGACACATGGTATATTCTGTCGTAGTTAATTCATAAATATAATTATATTATAGTTCTCTAGCTGTCCTTCTTGAGGGCAAGGTTCTTATCTTATCCCCCACAACAGTTAGCAGAGTCCTGAAGATAGCAAGTATTTAAAAAATATTGGTGAACCCATGAATGCATTTTGATAATTTGGATACTTCAATCTGGAATATTAAATGCTTTAAGTCTGCTTGTGTAATAAAAGTCTCTGTTTTCTGTCAAAAGAAGTACAGATCTCGAAAAACAAGCAGAGAAAATAGAGGAGCAGCTAAGTAGCTATGTGTTAGTCAGATTAGGCTAATCTGTGCTGTGGCAACAAATAAACCTCGATGATAATGAATATTTATTTCTCACATGAGCCACCCATGTTATTGCCAGGGACAGTTTTTCCAATGTTTACCATTGCATAAAGCATTCACTATTTTCCCAGCTTCTGATACCATTTTCCTCATCCCCCACTGCCCAACTCCTAAAATAATGCCACCTATTGTAGGTTTGGGGTACAATAGCAGCCCACTTATGGCATCAACTTACATTTTAGTCTGAATAGAATAAGCAGTACTGCCGCAACAAATAAATGCTAAAATCTCACTGGCATAACAAATTAAAGGTAATTTCTTACTCATGTGAGTCCAATGTGAGTGAGCCAGTGTCAGTCTTCTATCTTATGGCTATGCCATCTGAAAAATGTGGCCTTATAAGGTCACCACACTTGGGATGAGAGAACTGAAAGACCTCATGGAACACTTTTAAGGGTCAGACCTATAGGTGGCCACAAAACTTCCACCAAATCCATTGGTCACATGTATCCTAATTTCCAGGAGGAGCACATACTTGGTAAGCAATCACAGCCTCTGCAACAAGATCCTACGGTGACATTAGACGTTCATCTAATTCTTAAGATAAGGCTGATTTTAAAAATTACTGAAAGATACCTCCAATTTCTCCCCAAGACTGTTCCTATGTCAATCTAACAGAAGCTGATGGCATATTTCAGGGCTTACCATGGGACATCCTTGCATCTGATCCCAGCACATTTCTTCTGTGTACTAGAACCTGTCATATTCCACCAGGGTAGATTGCTTCACCCCTCCCCATACCAATTATCTCTCTGGGCTTGGGTGGACTGTTTCCCATCTCAAACATTCGTATCCTTTCCTTATGTCTCTTCATTTAGATGTATTCTTTGTTTTAAAAAATATTTTGAGAATATTTTTGTTAATGGTAATTGTATTTTAGACCCATACTCTGTGTTTTTTAATATTTAATATATATTTTAATGCTTTAACATGATCTCAATTCTAATAACAGAATTTTGACAAGTATACTTTTGAAAATCATCCTCATAATTAACAGAAATAGTACTTCATTTCACTGCAATTTAATCGTAGCTAGCCTTATCTTAGCAATTATGTCTGGGATGGCAAAATTGTATAATCTGTGCTCCCACATGGGGAATATCTAGATAAATGGCAATTAAATACATCCTATTAAAATATGGTGCAAAAGAGCTGGATTTAAATTGGAAAATAGCTTCCTTGTGACCATAGAGTTTCTAGATTGATAATCGGATAAATCTACAACAGATCGCACAGAAGGTGATATCAATTTAAGTGATTTCATTCAGCTAATCAAGTATACTATTTCCATGAGTTACTCTGTATATAAAATTGTATTAGTAATCATCAACAAAAGGTACTAAGACAAAAATAATAAGGATATTTGAAAAATAATTATTGCTCATTTGGAGTGAAAATAATATCATAAAGAAAATGAACTCTGCCAACTGAGTGAGTTTTCTTAAAAAACGAAAGATTTTCGTTTAATGACTTCCAAGGAAATTCTGATGCTTCTCAATTGTCATATACATTAACTTTCTTCTAAAATTACTTTATTCTGTTGTCCTTCTGCAATTTTGTTTCCAAAATTGCCCCTTCTCTCCCTATGCACATTTGTTCTCTTCTCTTTATACCTAGATCAAGAGAAAATCAATGTTAGGACTGTGAGAATGAAAGGGAGAAATTTAAAAGATTCAAAGTCCTTGCATATAGTAAATATTTCAGAAGAAAAGATTTAAAATTCTAATCAATCTAAGAAGATATCTAAGGATATAGGATTTTAAGAATTACTTTAATGAACTGTTAGGTAGCATTGCATACTCAGGACCTATAATTGAAAAGAGAATCTGGACAATGTTATGCATTAAAATGCAAGAGACATCTGCTGATCTACACAGCATTTCAGGAGATGTGGTGATTCTCCCCAAGTTTATGTAATGCTGAATTAGACTAATGTCTCTCTTTTCTGTGAAAATCGCTTTTAGTCCTTCCCATAAGCCTGTTAAACAGTAAACGTACATTTTCCTAAGTCAGTCAGTACTCAGTGCCAGTTTTAATGAAATCTCTTGAAAATATTCATAAGGCATACACACCTTGTGAGTTGACCCTTGAAGACTGGTTAGAGATTGAACGGATGGAGAGAAACTTTTTTGTTTGCTTGCTTGATTTGGTTTGGTTTGGTTTTCCCCAGCTGAGAAGATCAGTAAGAACACTTTTGGAAAAGAAAAAGGAGTACAGTTAATAAAATGGGAAGAATAAGGGAACCCATTGCTCAAGGAAGAGGTATGCCTACAAAGGGCAAGAGGAATTACATTTGGCCAGTTATCTTGGACAGGTTGTGGAATTTGAGTCACAGAACTAGGAATCAAATTCAGAATTTTCTGGCTCTGTGATCCACACTCTTTTCTCTGTGCTTCTCTGCAGGAAACTAAATAGATCTCAAATTTTAAAATAAACTCAAACTCCTCAAAACTTAAGAAATGTACTCCCTTTTCATGCATTTAAAATAGGGAAACAGGTTAAAAGAAAAACTCCTTTAATTACCAACATTCAAAACCTTCAATTTAATTTAATAGATTTATTCAAGAACAGTTGTCACTCTGTTTAGTTAGAGGTTGACTATTGTTTTTCATCCTCTAACTGTGTTTGATGCCAGCAGTCACAGAGTATGCTCTGTGATTGTTTTCCCCCACTAATCAACACAAGGGAGAGGAATTTTATTGTCACACTATTAAACAGCATCTTCGACAAGTTTGTGGCTTTGCTATGATTTTTCCTAAGACTTACAAGTGACTCATTTAATTATAACTAGAATCCTGGGCAGATGGACTTTTCTTATCCATCTCTGCATCTGCTCCATGAGCATACGAAATCAGCCTTACATAAGCAAAATATTTTAAACTAACAAGCTACTCTACCAGACTGGAAGCTGCTGGGGATAGGGTATATGCCATGTTTATTCCTGTATCCCACCCTGAGCCTAACTCAGAACCACACAGTAGAGATTCAATAATAAGTTTTGATTATATATTGTATTTTTTAAACTACACTAAATGTAAGCAATTGCTTATCATGAAACAATCGCTATTAACTAGTTGCATACCCAGAAGGGAAAAGCAATCAAAACAATTGTGTAACTAAATTAAATTTCTGATATTTTTCCCCTCAAATTGATTTGTAGTTGTTTTATCACATTAAATATTATTGAGAGTCAGGCAAGCTTACTTTTGGCAAGTTGGATCACTGGCCATATAGGGCTGGTAGTCAAAAAAAAAAAAAGTGATAACAAGTAAGACTAGGAATCTAAACAGTCCAGCAAGCTTAGTTTTGGAAGTGGGGGTAGCTTGTGGTCTGAGGCAGACATCCATTGGACAAAACCAACTTGGACATAATCCAGTCAATGATTGCCTCCAGCAGATTGGGTTCAGCAAATGAAACTAATTTATTTCAAATGGAGATTCAATATGAAAGTCAGGGATGAGTAATGGGTTGAGTTGATATTTTTCATATGGATCCAAATTATGGATTAGAGTCTTTCCCAGGAAGACAGTACTAGCTGGAGTTCAGAGTCAACTTTCAGGATTGAGGAAAAATTAGAATGTTAGACAAGTTAACAGATCTACTAAGGAATTAAGAATCAAAGTGAAAATTTAATTCTGTGGACTAAACCAGCACAGAATGTAGACATGGAATGAACTGGGGCTACAAGAAATCTGGGAATTTATGTGGTGCCTCAGATTGAGGTTCCATCTGGCAGAAAAGGAGTCTTGGATAGGTGGCGAGAATAAGAGAAGCCCACCACATGTGTTGGGACACACCAATTAAAAGGAGTACGGCTTCACTCCAAGACTGACTCATTGATGAGGAAAAAGACAGTTAAATCATTTCCTTAGTCAGGCTTTGCATATAAATTGGACTAGAGCTAGAATGACCATATAATTTATTTTCCACACCAATTCACTTCTGAGTGTGGAAGGAAGCACTTTAATGATTGTGTCAGGACCACATATGAAAACCCAAATTGTTCTAGGCAGACTAGGACATATTGTCACTTTAACTAGAACAAAGTGGGTGGAAGGTAGTGGGAGCTGAGTGTCCAGGATTTTTCTGGGAGGAGTGAAGGTGATAGAAGTATGAGAAACTGGGTTAGCTTTGGCAATAATTATATCTTATCTACATTTAAAGATTATTTGGTCTTCCTTCCCAGAAGGCACTAATGACTAGATTAGATGGGATGGAGTTAATGATGTTCTGCCAGTGATGTCCTGGAAGCTTATAGTGGGCCCATGGGAGGAATACTGGCAGGAAATTCTTCATGGCCATATCCTTTGGGATTTCTGAATCAATCATGAATTACATGGCCAGAAGAGGAGTGACTGAGTCTATAGGACAAGAAGAAAGAGACTAGTCAAGATGTAGAGTAACTTCCCATGGAACCAAAGCATGTAGATTAGGGTACAAGTAGATAGAGGTCTTCCCTTCCCTGAGAAAATCTCTGAAGTGACTATGCAAGAACATGTTTTTTTCATGTCTTAAGGATACATATGTGCAGCAATGACATTTGTGGATTTTCTGTAAATGCTTATCAATCTACATAATTGGGTAAAAGTGTCAATTTTATTCTCTTATATATCGTATTTGCTGGAAGATTCATAGAAGTTCAATAACTTGCTTCCCGAGCAGTTTGGAAGACTGCTAAAAAAAATCTAGGAATACCTAATAAAATATCACAAACATCCTTTAAATGCAATTCTAAACTGCTAGAAATTAAGGGAAGTCCCAAGAAACAAAAGTAAAGAGACAATTAAAAATCAGAGGCACAGAGTGAGAGCAGACTAGGCTTAGAGCAAGGGAAAGGAGACAAAAGGTATAAAGGCAGAGCCCTGAAAGAGTGGCATGCTCAGTAATAGGGTAGACTTGAAAAATTTGCCCACTGTCAAGGAGATAAGGATGTCTGGCCTGGACTGGGGTGGGAACAAACCATCAAATAAAAAGTTGTTTGAGGCTCATGCCATGAAAGAGCTTTTCATTTACACTAATCCCTTGCACAGCTCTGACTCTCCCAAGATGATAAGTGAATTTAAAAGTAATCCCAGGATGGTAACCCCCACATGATTCTTGGCCAAAGCCAACACAAAACCTTGTTGGAGGAACAATGTCCATAGGACTTTTAAACGAATCTACATAGTACTAATATTTCTATCGTTGGTTCACTGAAGAAATTAATGTGCACCCTCAGGAATATTTTATGAATTGCTCTTTTAATTCTGCTTTGAATGCTAGTCTTTTACAATGATGCATAATGTTTTTAATTCCATACCTTCCTGTGCTATGATTGTTCAACAAAATAAAGATAATTTAGAAGTGGACAGAGTATGCAGGGGACAACAACAAAAGTAATCTGCTTCTCTCCATTGCTTATTTTTACAATGCGTTCTTAAATTTCAGTGTTTATCATTATTCGCAAAGCTTATCTATGTTGACCTTTACTATCCTTTTTAACATCTTAAAAGCTTCAATCATATCTCTGCTCTTCAATATCTTTTCTTCAAGTATTGTAATCTCAGTTTTTCTAGCTCTCAGAAGTAGAATAACCTCCTTTCCCATTTATCATTCTGGTCCCGTCAATCCCTTCTGCCTCCTCGATGTCTTTCCTGTGACATTATTCCTTTCCCCACTGAGGAAGCTTGTCTCAAAAGGTAAGTCACTGAGTGTATTTAATCAGCCACCATTACAGTGTCTGCCTTCCCAAGACATGTTTGTAGCCTATTTCATAAATTTATTGTTCTTAAAAGCAAACCTAATTTTGCAATGAAACTACCCAATCCCCTTTTCATCAAAAACCGGGGTAAAATATGTCTTCGGTGTAAACAACACTGTTCAGCTGCTGGGATCTAATTGGGATTAGTTTACACTGTGTGTTCTCTAAAATCACTCCTCTTGGACTTCCTGTTAAAGTGGGTATTGCTTTGGTCACCCTTCAGTCCCCTTTTGTTCTCTATTTCTTCTTTAGTTTGTCTTTCCTTCATTCATTCCAGTGGGCACATTCCTGTAACCTAAAGCAGGCAGTTGCCCCCTGCCCCTGGTGTACTGTACATAACAATCTTGGTGCAATGTTTGTATGCTTTACACTTGATCCTTGGAGCAACTCTGTGAAAGAGGCAGCGTGGCGACTAACACCCCAAATATGAAGCTTCCTCAAAGGCTGGGTGCCTTGCCCAATATTAAATGATAGTTATACAGGAGCCGGAATGAGAAACCAGATCTCCGCACTCCTACTTTTCCCACTAAACCAATACCCTGAGAATTAAAGATATTTTTGACATCTGAGTCTAGTATGGGGGTATTACAAGGTTCTCGATAAGGCAGAGAGAATCCCTTTTTATGACTACAGGAACTACTATATTTGCATAATCATGTCAAAGGCCCCAATATTCAAGTACATAAGTTGAAATGCAGTAAAGCTACTCTATGATTCTCCTAAAAGCTGCCTTTGGGAGTGTCCAAAAACATTTCTCATTGTCTGAAACTCACCTTATCCTATTTCTACTTTCTCTATGATCCTTCTTTATCAATCATCCTTCCTTTATCTTCTTAGCTTCAGTGATATATATCTATTAATTTATATATTTATACATTTAAATTGAATACTTAGGCAAGATAAAAGTACATGAATTCCAGAAAAGAATTGACATACAATTAATCTTGAATAGAGTCAGAGGTGGGAGGGCATAATAAGAGGAAGACAATGTTCACTCAGTTACTTACCAAAGTCTGCACTAGCTGTGTCAGATGCACATTCTCAGTAGACACATTCTCTTGTAGCACTCATGCAATGCAGTGATGATAGCATATCAATTATTTCACAAGAATCAAAAATAGACTCTGAAGAGTAAATTTAGTTGTTAGTAAATTTAAGGAGCGAGTTTCAAACCCAGGTATGTCTGGTTCCAAAGTCAATGCCTTTCCCACCATATCAAGCTGCTTTATGTGATAAGGCAGCTCCACATATGACATCACCTCAAGGTTCGACAAGGCCATGGCATCTAGACCAGTCAATCAAAGTGCACCAGACTCCTCCTACATATGGGATACTGAGAAGGATGTAATCTCCTTAATCAAAAAACTTACGATCTCATAAGGGAAACAAGAATGACAGACAAGAAATAATTAATAAACACTATATAATAACTTAATGATGTGCATACATGGGGCAGGGGGTATATAGGAACTCTCTGTATCTTCCACTCAATATTGCTGTGAAACTAAAGCTGCTCTAAATAATAAATTTTATTAATTTAAAAAAATGGGCAGAGTTGAGGATTCCTTGCAATTCTTAGTTCCCAGAATAAGGATCCTACTGGAATCACTAAGCCAACCCAATGCATATAAAACCTCTCTGTGAGGCAGAGAGGGGCACCAAGAACAGGCCTGGGATCTAAGCAATTTTTAACAGCATTTTAGTTGTTTCTTAGCAACTTTTGTGTCAGTAGGTTCTCCCAGCATGTTGCCTCACTCAGCAAGACGGTATGTGAACCACAAAATGAATCTCAGCCCCTTCGTAGGTTGACATCTGCAAAAGATGCGAAGAAATATCTTTGGGTTGTCAAGAGGTGTGAAAAATCTAGCCATTGGAATATTGCCAATCACTTCTAAATTGACGCTTTTGCAGGAAACATGTTTCCTTTCTTGTTTCTCCCTCTCTCTTGTGGCAGGGCTAATGTACAATAGTTTAAAGTGTTAGAAGAGGCAAACTCTATCCAAACCTGTTTATTTCCCTAGCTGAGACCTTGAAAAATAGAGCATTAGGGGCTTGGGGAGGTAACTGCTTTTTTTTTTTATCATGATGTCTTCCTTCTGATTCACTGCAATATTTTTTCCTTGCACAAATATATTTTTATATACTGGATCTCACCAAGGACAAATTTAACGAACAGGCTGGGTTAACATAACCAAGATGGGGACCAACACAGCTCAGTGTTCTACTATCAATTTCAGCATAATATGTCATAGGCATAATGTGCCTCTGATGGTCTATTAATAAAATCAGTTATTATTTTGAAAAAATTCTTATCAGGATGTATTTACCTTGAATTGAGGCTGTTCAAGAACCCACTTTCTCTAATGCTGGCTCATTCCTATGACATATTATATTGAGAAATCAAAATGCCAAGCCATGCCATTCAAGTTGTTTTCATGAATTTAAATATGCTGATCAATTACTCAACAAATACCCTAGAGGAAGGCTGTGAGGATCTGTTTGATTACGAAGTGTCAGAAATATGAATCTTTAAGAAACAAAACAGATCTGAAAGTCCGTGACAGAATAATTTGTGGGGAAACTTAACCGTGTCCCTATCTGTTCCTTCTCATCCACAATTTAGACCTGAACTGACAAAGTGCAGTTTTACTGTTTTGAAAATGTAAGCTCCACGTTCCGAATCTGATTCTTCTGTTTTAAGATGAGGATTCAAAGAAAGCCAAAGTGTTAATCCTCTGGATTCATCTCTGTGCAGCACAAACCTGATTCTAGCTGAGACCCCATGAATACTGCCTGACTTCATCAAGCACCACGTTCTCCATCAGTAGACTGCAATTTCAGAGATGTCCATAGAAATGCGAAGGAGACAAAGTGTCTCTGTTGACCACTCTAGTGACTTCTGGCTAAGTTGTCTTCAAATGTGCTTAACGGGGGTCAATATGAGGAAAGGAACAGACTACACGTGTTCAAATGATCTGTTGTATGAGTTTGATTGTCATAGGAGCCAAAATTCTTTCTAAAACACAAATCCGATTGTACAATTCCCTGCTTAATTTTTTTTCATTTGCATTGCTATGCCTGCTTTCTTCCCAAACCTTAGTGTGATATGCTCCATGGTTACTTTCAGTACCTTGACTCTTGCTGGGCCTTGCCTCAAACTCTGCTCTTTGCCTACCAATTTCTAACAGCTCTGTTAACTACAGATTCCTTCACATTTACACGGTTGGACTATCTACCTCTCTAATCCCCACCTCCAAACACTGGTCAGCCTGATCTACTCCTGCCCATTTTCTTTAAGTTCCAGTGCAGGAATGATGTCTGACTTTCTTGAGGACCTTCCATCTCCTTCCTTTTCATGTTCTAACTGTTATCTTTGATCATTGAATCTATAGCCAGTTAGCTTTTATATTCCTTGAGAATAAGGGCCCATTCTTATTCATCTCTGTACTTCCAACCCCACAACAGTGCCTAACACATTCGAGACTATGCATAAATATTTCCACAAAGACTGTTCTAGTAAATGAATGAGCAAAGAAACAGTTCATCTGTATAAAATGATATTATGTGAGTGCATCCAGGGACAGCCTTTTATATAAGTGAAATAAGTAACTACATCCTTTATTTACATTGTGTGATTTTAATAGTCTTGGTAAAAGTTCATCTGCATAAAAGTTATTTCTTAATGGACCTGCTACAATAGTCACTTCTTATGTAAAAGCATTGGTTTCACTAGCTAAAATGCACAAAATAAATGGTAGGCCAATGCTACAGATAGGGAAAGAATATTGAACCATGGTTCAGGCAACAGGGCAAACCAACCTTGCCTGTATCTACTAACATTAATGCACAATAATGATAATAGTGATAACAACAATAACAACATCTGAAAGAATTTAAAGACAATGAGAGGGAAATTGATAGGTCTGTGATAAAGTCAGTGTCAAAGTAGTTAACCTCACTTGTGTAGCCAGGAAGAATCACACCTGAGAAATGATCTCTTATGTCTAGAATATCAAAGCCCAAAAGAGGTCAAGATACATGGCCTTGTACCCAGGTGAGATGGGGAGCTGAAACCAATTTGGGACCTTTAAATGGTAGCTCAAGTCCATAGAACATAGATGAACTTGGCCAACAAACAGAAAATGACAAGGAAGACTGCCATTCACTCCACTGTTTGTGGAAAAGAAACTTTCCCATCAGAAACTGAAACTCGCTGTCTGGAGCTGTGCGTGTAAATGGGGTCAGATTTACTCTACACTATCCAAAGCCAAGAATACAATAGAGATATGGATCCAAGATTCACGATACCCTTGGGGTTTTCACAAAGGAAACTTAATAGTAGTCCACAGGGACACTTTCACAATCCAGGACATGTAGTACTCAAAGAATAAACCCACTAACTCTAACCAAAAATGAGTTCTAATAAAAATTACACTCCCCTTGAGGAGATAAACAACAAAAAGGAAGAGTGAGAAGATGCAAAAGATGGAAACATGATGCCCCAAGGACTACAAGTAAGGAAACATTTGACATTCCAAATTTTTGAGATTCAAATACATGGAGTCACATAGATACCGCTAGGATTTTCATCAAAGATAAACTTGCTGTGAAGTTGAAGAAAATGAAGGCACTGTGGTAAATATCATGCCACAATGCCTATGTAAGTCTTGTTTTAGCAGAGGTCTGTTTGATTTGAGGAATATTGAGAAGGCTTGTGTTTGGGGGGAAAGGATTTTAAAGGTCAGAATGTTTTTAGAGCAAAAGTGCCTACTAATGAATGACCTCGAAGACATCTTATTGCAGTCGCTACAGGATATTGGATCCAGTGACAATCTCTTGGTGCACATATTCATGTTGCCCATCTGGTCCTGGATTGGTTGGTCTGGCTTCGGTCTAATTCTTCACATATACATTTACTCAGACTACTAAGCTTTTATTGATTGGTTTCCATGTGGCTGAGAGATGCCCCAGCCTTTAGCCTCCCTGAAATAATTGCTCTGGCTCTCTGTTGTCTTTGCCTTGCTGTGTCTGCCATGTTTTATGTGTGTCAGGTGGGCCAGGAGGATTTACAAACACTTTTTGCTTAAAGTCACTTCTTAAAAGATACCCATGTTCCACAGAAAAGTGGATATCAAAACACAATTAAACATTTTCTCCTAATAGTAATAGCCAAGAGGTAGTTCAGAAACAACATTCTGTATAATCACAATATGCCTAAAGTAATCTAATAACTCATCATTTTTATCTTAGTATCCTTGTCCCTGATCCCAGGCACCTTTTATTGTAGGGAATCACTTGCCTTATCCTAACATTTTTGAAGAAAATTACATCAATCTTCACCTAAAATAAGAGATCAATTGAAAGGCTATTGAAAGAACATTCTTTCTTTTTATGAACAGAATCCTTTTATATGAATAATAAATACTGAGTATTAAATAAACTACCATTTATTCTTTTAAAAAAGTTGCACTTCCTGATACAGATCATTTTTAAAATCATTATCTTCATACCTTATGAGGGAAGCATTTCATTGTTTCCAGTAATGACTCATTATTTTTTTAAGCTGGTAAATGTCTCAGTACAGATCCTGGAGACTAGAACTGGAAGGTGGAGATGAGTAAGAACTTTGTGGAGGATGCTCAAGCTGCTTCGCCCCAATTTCTGCTGCCAGACTTGAGAATGGGGAATCTGCTTCTCCCCATGGGCACCACAGAGGTTCAAGCAGGAGAAAGCACACACTGCGCAGGAGCCTTCTCTCCCCAAGGAAAAGAATTCCAGAAGACTCATGTGTCAGACGCTTCACATTACTGTTTATTGCATTTAGACTTAAGGATATGTTTCCTCCCTACATTGTAGGGAGCGTTATATTAGTGTATTTTTTTCCATATGTTTTTTAGTTTCGTTGGAAACCTTCCAGTGACTGTTTTGTTTGGAATATTTTGCAGGAAAGGAACTTATACTATTTATAACACTTAGAACAAGAAATGTTTATGTGATGTGAATGAATTCTCCAGACAGAATTTTATATAACTGCTTCATTTTGATTTAGTACCTTGACTCATTTTTCCTCATTATTTTTTTATTATAGGGAGGATAAAAGGCTGGTGAAGGGAAGATCAAAAGCTAATTAAAAGTAATCAAAAAGTTTTCTTTCTAACATTTATTCCTGACAGCAATTTTGGCTCATATCATTTGTAGCATTTTTAAAAATCAATGTTTGGAAAATTGTTACCCTGATCCTTATTCAGGGTTTAATGATTTCCTTATAGATATTTTTAGATGGGAGCTTATGTGTGTCATTGAAGTTAAGGCTAACACAATTAAAACTGCCATGTGCTGAATACTTATTCTGTGTCATGAAATACCAAGCATGTTAAATCTATAGTTTACTTGACTTAACCCTCACTGTAACACTGTATTAACATTCCCATTCTACAGGAGCTATTTGTATTTTGGTTTACTAATTTCATGCACTCAACAAAATATTGAGCACCAAATATGTGCCAGGCACTGTGCCAGATTTTAGGATTTTAAATAAAAATAAGTAAAATTCCTACTGTTAAGGTTCTCAGTTTATTGGCATAGAAACAAAATGCAATTTAGGTAGTATAAAATACATAGATTATTTGGTAAACAACTACCGGGCTTAGTTACACAGTAATTTACATAATACCGTATTTTGACTCAATCTACATTAATGATCTTTTGATGCAATGGTTTTAAGCTATGTGGGTCATAAACCTCAGCTCAGGAAAAGCAGGTCCCCATCCACACAATGCACATGCCTGTAACTAACACAATAATACCTACAGTGTCAGACTTGGGGACCTCCAGAATGCCACCCGGGAAATCTCAGGGTTCAAGGTTGAGTGGAAAGAACATCTATGAGAATTAGAGTTATGCCTGCAACCTTTCCCGGGGAAGACAAATGACCCCAGTTAGTGCTGCCTTTGGGCAACTGTGCAACCTTCAGGGACCTCCCTGAGATGCCTTGACTCCACCTTATGAGCACTCCAGGGCTGGGGTCTAGGCCCTCATTATCTCTCGTTTATATCCTCAGTTACCTCCTTTCTGGCCCTCCTGCTCCCATTTTCTCCTTTTTTCCAACTTATCTAAATTTCTGCTGGAGTTATTTTCATGCAAATCTGATCTTGCCACTTCTTTACTTAAAAACTGTCAAAGGCTCTTGATGCCCCGTGGGGTAAAACATCAGCTCATAACCATGGTGTGCACAGGGTTTCGTGATCCAGGGCTTTGCAACCTCAGTTTCCACCCTCATCCTTTCAGCCATGCTATCTCTCAAATACGCTGTGCCTATTTTTTTCTACAAATTTTCATAGCGCCTGCATGCTTTCTTTGAGTATAACCCCTTGTTTCTGTTTTGAACTCCTATTGAGCCTACAGGGCATGTTTCAAACATCACCTCTCTGGCCCTTCTAGCTAGCTAGGGTTCCTATTCTTGCTCTGCTTACTTCCATGATACTGCTAGTAACACCGTGTTATAATCATCCCTGAATCGGTAAGCTGAAGCTGCTTTTGATTACAAACTATGCCTATTTATATTTATATTCTAGTCATGTATGCCAATGCCTGGCACATAGGAAGGACACAATAAATATTTATTTAATGAATTAATATAAACAAAGGTTCTCTATCTGAAAAAAATTCAGATGTTTACTTTAGTTTCCAAACTTGCTACTTGGTGCTACTTCCAGAAAGTAACACCTGATATCTTAAGAAGTGAATTTTTTGTGATAAGAATTCCAAACATTTGTATAGGCTGTGTTTTGATCAGATTGCTTTCTGTCTGGACTCAGGATAACCATCCACTACACTTAAAAGTAAGGCATATTGAGCTAAAGAAGCCAGATAAATAAATACTCATGGTACAACTCTATTTTATTAAAGTTTAAAAAGTAATTTATGGTGATAGAGGTCAGAATAGTGGTTATTTTGGGGGGATATTGGTGTCTGGTGAGGGGCCTGAGAGGGCCTTCTGCGGTGTTGAAAATATTCTATAACTTGATTTAGGTGGTAGGTTTGTGGATGTAAACATGTTGGAAAATTCATCAAGCTGTCAATGAAATACCAGTACTACTACATCTACTAGTAATGACTTTTATAAGTAAGGGTGGCTCTAAGACTTTCACTAAGATATACATCAGCAAGGCCACCATTCTGAATCAGCACTAAAAGGAGGACATAGTTAATCAGCTTTAGAAAGCTTGAAACCCACTTTTGCAAAATTTCAGGGGTTTTAAGGACCCACTGGAATCAACCCATGGCTCTCACCCTATTAATTTTTATAGATGGTGTGACAGTTTAAAACTATGTCTGCATGTCAGATTCTTTGATATGCCACTCCTCAAGAGCAGGGTCTAATTTCCCTCTACTTAAGTGTAGGCTGCACTTAGTCACTTGCTTCTTTGAATAGAAGAAGGCTAGCCAGAAATGATGAAGTGCAATTTCAGAGACTAGTTTATAAGAAGGCACCGAGGCCTCTGTCATGTTCACTCTCTCTGGGATCACTCATTGTGGAGAAAGGAAGCTGCCCTCTTATGAAGGGCCCTATGGAGAGGGCCCTGTGGTGAGGAACTGAGGCCTGCACAGAAGCTTGTGGGAAAGTGAAGCAGTCTTCCAACAACTGCGTGAATGAACTCAGAAGTAGATTCCCCAGCCCAGGTCAGGCCTTCAACATGTCTGTAGCCCTGGCCAATATCTCAATGCAACCCCTCTTAGCTAAGGCACTCTTGGATTCCTGACCCCAGAAACTCTATAAGATAAGAAGTATCTGTTGTTTTCAGCTGTTAAGTTTTGAGATATGCGGCAATAGGTGACTAATGCATATTTGGAAGAGAAGGCCTGGAGAAGTTAAGTTACTTGTGTGGGATCACACAGGGAGATCGTCATAATCAAGATCAGAATCTAGATTCTTGTCTTATATTGCCTAACTCCTAGAGCTGTTGTGAATCTTAGAAGATATATTTTTGTAAAGCATTTAGAACAGTTTTGACACATAGAAAGTTGTCAACAATGTTAGCTTTTTTAATTGGTATTATCTTTCACAATTGACTTTTACCAGGTATAGTCCAATATAAAATAAATGTTAGAGTTTATACCTTCACCTTAATTCAAGTGTCATTAGGTATTTTGCATAGAAAGATGGATAAAGAGATCTTCCATCTCCAGTGTTCAAGAGCCTAAGACTATTCAATTTATATGAGTACTGATTAAACACATAAAGCTCTTCTGGCAGAGAAGCCTGTTGATTGCTCACAAGCTTCAAGAAGACTTTATAATCTCAGAGGAACAAAAACAGGTGCCATAGTCAGAGGGCAGATATGACCTTGAGTGGTAAAGAAACAAGGTTTACAGAAGCTCACAAGAAAGAAAAGCTGTCTTTTCCTTTGTTATGGAAATAGCAAAGACTTGAAGCATAGAGTTCTTTAATATTGCTATTGAGCAGTCAAAAAATAGAATTAGGTATTGGCTAACCCATGGGGGCATCGAGATATATGGCACCTTCATTTCTTTTATGTTCCTTAATTTGTCATTGAAAAACATTCATATTTTGTCATATTTAATTTGGGGGCAGAAATTTGGGAGTGGATATCTGTTTATTTCACAGTGTGAGAGCATGTACACATTTGTGTGTGCATTTTTTAAACCTTATTTCAATCCACAAATAATTGTTTTCTTTTTCTTGTTTTTGCTGAGATATAATTGACGTGTAACATTATATTAGATTCCAGGGTATGACATAATGATGTGATATTTCTATACATTGAGAAATGATCACCACAATGAGTCTTGTTAAAGTCTGTCACCACACATAGTTACAAAATTGTTTTTTCTTGTGATGAGAACTTTTACGATCTACTTTCTTAGCAACTTTTAAATATACAATACAATATTATTAACTATAATCACCATGCTGTACATTATATCCCCATGACTTGTATTTTTATAACTGGAAATTTATACCTTTTGACCCCCTTCACCCATTTTGCCTGCCCCTACTCTCCACCTCTGGCAACCACCAATCTGTTCTCTGTATCAATGAGGTTGTTTTTTGTTTTAAATTCCACATATAAGTGAAATTGTACAGTATGTGTCTTCGTCTGTCTGACTTATTTCACTTAGCAAATGCCCTCAAGATCCAACCATGTTATTGTAAATGGCAAGATTTCATTTTCTATGGCCGAATAATATTCCATTGTGTATATATACCACATTTTCTTTATCCATTCATTCATCAATGTTTTTTTTCATATCTTGGTTATTATAAATAATGCTGCAATAAGTATGGAGGTGCATATATCTTTTTGAGTTGATGTTTTTGTTTTCTTCAATTAAAGACCCAGAAGTGGAATTGCTGGATCATACGCTAGTTCTACTTTTAAATTTGAGGATTTTTGGTACTATTTTTCATGGTGGCTGCACCAATTTACATTCCCACCAACAGTGTATAGGGTTTTCTTTTCTCCACATCCTCACCAACACTTGTTATTTCTTGTCTTTTTGATAACAGCCATTGTAACAGGTGTGAGGTGATATCTCATTGTGATTTTGATTTGTATTTCCCTGATTGTTAGTGATGTTGAGCATCTTTTCGTGTACCTTCATGTTGGCCATCTATATGTCTTCTTTGGAAAAATGTCTATTCATATCTTCTGCCCATTTTTAAATCAGATTGTTTGGGTCTTTTTACTATTGTGTTGTATGAGTTTTTTATATATTTTGGATATTAACCCCTTAACAGATATATGATTTGCAAATATATTCTCCCATTCGGTAGATTGCCTTTTCATTTTGTTGATGGTTTCCTTTTGCTGTGCAGAAGCTTTTTAGTTTGATGGAGTCTCACTTGCTTATTTTTGCTTTTGTTGCCTTTGTTTTTAGTATCAGATTCAAAAAATCATCACCGAGACCGATGTCAAGAATCTTACCACCTATGTTTTCTTCTAAGAGTTTTATGGTTTCAGGTCTTACATTCAGGTCATTAATCCATTCTGAGTTAATTTTTGTGTATGCTGTAAGATAATCCACAAAAAATACAATACAGAAAGATTACTATCAGTGTGAAATCGCTGGTCAGCTTCTACCTCCAACCTTCAGTGAGTCCACAAAGAGGAATAAAGCTGAAAAGCATCTATTTATATACAACAGAAACTCCTTTTCTATTTCAGGTAGATCCAACTTGAAATTTGGTCAAGAAGAGGACATATCAGCGAAGAAAAGACAAGGGAAGGAGGAAGGGAAAGATGAGAAAGAAAGAAAGAAAGGAGGGACAGAGAGAGATAGGGAGGAATTAAAAAATTCATACTAGAGTAAATGGTAGTAATTCAGATCTCCACTGTAGAACCTCATTGAGAACACCATTTGACATAAGACAGGCACACATTTTAGAAACCTCCGGTATAATATAAGTTATGCAAATTAAAATGTACTCTTTGAAACTTCCCCAAACTATCTGTAGCCCATATACGAGTGCAACTTCTTTCTCTGTGTGACATTAAAATTGTATAAATCTCAGAATGTTTTTGTATTTCCCTCACAGAGAGACCAAGGAGTTCCTGTTTTCTAGTCTACATATGACATGCAAAGCTGAGTAGAGACAAGTAGGGACTCCAACCACACCCAAAGATCAGCTTCTTATACCATAGAAATAATTTATAACGGGAAATTTTAAAATCACATACATCTATGAAAGTTATGGATTCTATTTTCTTTTTGGCAGTTCTAGTTTTTTAGTGGCTTATCTTAGTACATAGTCTTGGATAGGATGCTCTGTTATCTTAGATCTGCCATAAATACACTCCAGACAATTTCTTGAATGTTAGTGTTGCAAGGAGCGTTTGACTAAGGTCACATCTGCAGACATCCCCGAGGCTAGAGGAAATGCCACAGAACAAACAGTTAATATTTTCCTCCAATTGGCAGATTATTTGTATCCTGAATATACAAAATTTTTTAATGAACCAGCAAGAAAAAAATCAAAAAAGCAAAAGAAATGAGAAAAATAGGAAGAGAATTGAATATTTCAATAAGCACTTTACATAAGAAAATATTGAAATGGAAAATGCATATATTTAAAGGAGCTCAATTTTATTAGTTATCAGTGAAATGCAAATTAAAATCCCATGAAATGTCATTACACACCCACTAGAAATGACTGACTTCTTAAAACAATTGAAAATACCACGTGTTGGTGAGGACACAGAGAAATAGGAACTCTCATAAGATGTCAGTGGGAGGGTAAATGGGAAGAATTCCTTTTGAAATTGTCTTGTAGCATTTCCTAAAATTAAATACACACATACCCTTGACCAGCAATTTCATTCCTAAGATTGTATAGAACTATGTAAATATGTCACCAGAGACAAGTAGGAGAATTTTCAGGACAACACTATTTGTAAATAGCTAAAAACCGGAAGTATTTCAAATGATCCTCAACAGTATAAATATTCATTAAAAATAAAATACTATTAACAATGAAAATGAATGAACTACTGCTACACACAATATCATAGTTCTCATAAGTGAAATATTTTGTGAAAAAAGCTAAATACAAAAGAAGACATAGTTGCACAAACTTCTACATTTGTAGAACTTTCAAAAACATGCAAAAGTTAAAAGTCAGAATTGTGATTGCATCTGAGTTGGCACGGAAGATGCAGGAGAGCTGATTCTTTTTCTATCTAGATGGTAGTTATACGAGTATGTTCACTGTGTGATAACTCATCTAGCTATACACTTGTGACTTGTGCACTTTACTTCAACCTACAAAACCAATGGGTGATGATAATAACGGTAGTAATGACTACTATTTTTTGTGTGTGTGTGTGGGGAAGACCAGCCCTGAGCTAACATCTGTTGCCAATCCTCCCCTTTTTTTGCTGAGGAAGACTGGCCCTGGGCTAACATCCGTGCCCATCTTCCTCCACTTTATATGGGACGCCGCCACGGCATAGCAGACAGGCGGTGCGTCGGTGGGCGCTCGGGATCCGAACTCGCGAACCCCGGGCTGCCAAGCGCGGACTAAACCGCTGCGCCACCAGGCGGCCCCATGACTACTATTTTTGAGTGCCTTATACCTATCCATTATAATGAGTATGATATAGCGGTTATTTCTTACAATAATTTTGCTAGATACATGTTATTTTTCCCTTTTGAAAGTAAAGATACCGAGGATCAGAGAGGAGATGTAACCATCGAGAATCTCCCAGAGCTAGAAATTGACAGGACCAGGATTTTAATCCAGGTCCATCTGAGTCCAAAGCCTAAAATTTTTCCTTCTATACCTGCCTGATTTTCAGTAGACATGAATTTAGCTTCTAGTAAGTCCAGTCGAGCTTCTAGATTGATAAAAGATCCATTTATACACTACATTAAAATATTGCATACTTTTACCTTACTTTGTGAAGGAAGTTATCTTTCCACCCCAGCAGGAAAGTTTTTGGATGGCAGTGTCCTTTTCAAAGCCTTCCTGTCTTCGCACCTGCTGACTGGCCTCTTGCACACTTGACCTTACTAATCAGCAGGAATCTGCACCCTCTAGAGATGCTGTTGCACATAAGACTGGTTGTACTTTTTGGCCCAGCCCCTTTGGATGAATGCTTAGGCAGACTGTCTACTGGGCCCAGTTTTTCTTCCAGTTCTCATCCCCCTTTTTGGATGTTGGCTCTATTCTCTGGAGTTCAGGTCCTCTATCTCCTCACAGCCATCCCAGGTCCTGGAAATCTCCCTTGGGCTTTTCTAGAAGGGAATTTTAGGTGAGTATTAGTAGTAATGCTCACATTATAAAGACTCCTAGACAGGAAGAAATTAACGGTTAGAAAAAACATAAGATATCTGACTGAAATAAGCCCATAAAGAAACTTAGAGATGAAGTGAATGAACAGTCCGTAAGAAGCAGTTGTCCTTACTTTAATCAGCATTTACTGGGGTGACAGTCCACCCTAGATTGAAAGCTGGTTCCTGAGCTTTTGTGAGGCAGGTGCAGGGTACTAAGCTCTACCTGCTTGTTGTCCATAGACCTTGAGAAAATAACTTGGCTTTTTGAATCTCAATTTCCTCATATATAAAATGAGAATAAGAATGTCTAACCCCTAGCTCATGACAATTTAATTTAATGAGGCAAAGTATGTAAATGTGCTTTGTGAATTATAGAAAACTCTGAAAAAATGGAGGTTTAATTAATATCATTTAGTTTTTAAGTCTACTCCCCATCCCTGAAATTCTAGGATATGACTATACATTTTAAGTACCCTTTGTATCTTCACATCTTTTCCCTTTTTTAAAAAAATAATAATTTGGAGTAATGATTTGAGTTAATTCACCATAATCGATCCAATGAAGTTGATTGCACTATCTCCTATCCAATAGGTTACTAATAAAATGTACATCAACTGTGTCAGGGCTGAGCATTTCTTTTTAAAAGTGGTTTGCAAAAATGGCAGCATCCTTTGTGTTTCACTTGGAGCAGTAACTAAACATGTGCACTATCCATTGAAACTGTGAAAACGATCAGATCATTTCATGAGTGTTAGAGTTGTGAGCTGAGTTCCAGGTAAGGTTTCAATAACATATAGAATAATTCCAGAATTACATTATATCTACCTAGTCATAGGATGTTTATGGTGTACTCTATGAGTATTCTTATTCTTCAAAACAAGCCTATGTGGTGCTTTTTAATATTACCATCATATATAAGTGGAGAAATGTGGAAACCTGTCCGAGAGAATTTAGGAAACTAGATAGCTAATAAGAGGCAGAGCTGGGATTCATATTGAATTTGTGTGACTCCAAATCCTTTATTCTTGTCCCCACGTTCAGTCTATCTACATAGCCTATCCTTTGTTTGTTACAAAGCTCAATAGGAATAGCATCCGAGACTCAACTTGTGTTTATACAATGTAATAATAACTTGTTGAGAAACGGATTATTTAGCAAATCAGTAGTTTATTAAATGTTCATGTGACCACACTACATTTTTGACACATTTCATATTTTACTTAATTGAAAGTGCATTTCGGGGCCAGTCCCATGGCAAAGTGGTTAAGTTCGTAATGCTCCTCTTCAGGGGCCTGGGTTCACGTGCTTGGATTCTGGATGTGGACCTACACCACTCATCAGTCATGCTGTGGCCGTGACCCACATACAAAATGGAGGAAGATTGGCACAGATGTTACCTCAGGTATAATCTTCCTCAAGCAAAAATAGAGGAAGATTGGTGACAGATATTAGCTCAGGGCAAATCTCCCTTAGCAACAAAAAAAAAAAAAGAAAATGAATTTAAATTTATATTCTAACAGCCAGTCAATTTGTTTTAACAGATTATGCAAGGGAAGAAATAGTCAAACTAGTTATTTGATTTAGATATGGCAATAATATATTATATTTCATTTGAAAAAGCACTCACATCTAAAATTAGTGCAATGCTTTTCCCACACAACACAGAAATATATATACATATATCTACATATGTCTCATGGTGTCTCTCTCTGTTTTATCTTCTCTCTGTTCATCCATCCATCCATCTACTTATCTAGGATCTCTGCCTTACAATGATTTGGGTCATTTTTCACTTTTCAGTCAGTTGTTTTGATGTAACCTTATTGATTTTTGACTGAATTCCTGGAGTTTATTTATTGTTTTGCCATCAATTGCCACAATTTTAGGTTTAGTCTATACCAGGGCTTCTAAAGCATTATTTATGCACAAGAATCATCTGGAAATCTTGTTAAGATGCAGCTTGTGATTCAGTAGATGTAGGCTGGGGCCCAAGATTCTGCATTTCTAATAATGTCCTATTTGAAGGCTTGCTGCTGGTCCTTGGACCACACTTTGAGGGGCAAGGGTCTGTGTGGACAATATTAAGTAACAGATTGATTCATTCGAAAGAACTTTGAGTTGTTACTGGGAAATTTGACTTCTTATCTTTAACAGAAATTAACTACATGAGTTAATTAAGTCACAAATTCTCTACATTTTGATTTCTTTAAAGTTACATGTGGTTGTATGATTTCATGATTGTCCCTATCTTGACCATTTTCCCTGATCTGACATGCAATCACAAAATTAAATATAACACCACTACCAGTTGCACTAATTTACTGAGGACTTGCCATGTGCCAAGCATTGCATTAGAATTTATATATATGTTATTTCATTTTCATTTTCACAGAAACTCAACAAAATAAACACTATAGTTTCCCTTTTAAATAAGAATATTGAGGATTATAGAATAAACATATTTTCCAATGCCACAGGATGATTGGTACTAGAACTAGAATTTTGTTTTCATAATTTATAATTTTCTGCTTAAAATTACATTTTATATGATTTTTTGGTATAGTTTATAAATATATTTTTGTATAAGCATATGTATTTGACCTTAGTGACACATCTTTATTTGTTAACATCTTGGCCACAATTTTTAATTAAGAAAGCTGAAATTCAGCATTACAAATGAAATTTTCAAACTTTAACTTTGGCTGCATAATGAAATAGGGAAGATAAGTTTCATTATTTAGTGACAAAATTATTGAATATTATTATATTGAGTATTA
This sequence comes from Tapirus indicus, assembly GCA_031878705.1. Lineage (NCBI taxonomy): Eukaryota > Metazoa > Chordata > Mammalia > Perissodactyla > Tapiridae > Tapirus > Tapirus indicus. The sequence goes on along the minus strand of CM062926.1, from coordinate 48,922,168 downwards.
TATCTTCTTTTTACTTTAACTTACATCTTTTTTTCCCTTTTGTTTTTCTTTAACTTTTTTATGGTAATGCATTCTCATGATTCAATATTCAAAGTACAGTAAAAGGTATCTGATGAAAAATTTCCCTCCCCGTCCTGTCTCTGAGCCGCTGGATTCTCCTTCCCAGAGGCAACTAATATTTCACTTGTAAATTCTTCCTGAGATGTCTTATGCTTATATAAGCAAAGCTCTTTTCTCATTTTTCCTTATGTGTTTATTTATTTAAAATTTTCTTCATGAGGAGCTAGGAGTTCAACCCAGGTCTCCATGAATCAAAAGCCCATGCTTTCAAACTCTACAACGTACCACCTCCTTCTTATCAATACACAATTTGAGTGTAAATATTTTATTACAAAAGCAAAATATTTTGGTCTAAAGATTGTGCCTGACCTGAACTCCATTATTTCCTTAGATCCTGGGTCACATGGAACCACAGCCCTGCTGGAGCCAGAGAGTAGGCAGGCTGCATCCCTCCCCTGTTAGCACACTTCCCATGGCCAAACGCCTCGTGTCAACATGGCACCTAGAGTCTGCAGCAGCAGAAGCAGCAAAACTCAAGGACACGATTTCACTCTCTCCCAGATGATGCAGGCACCTAACCTTGAGTATTATGAGTCAATAGTCTATACCATGAACAAACACTTGGAAGTCCTTTTTCCACAAAAGTTAAGAATACGGCTCTCAACTAACTGAAAATACCCATATGTTTTGTAAACAAAACAAACAACTACAAAAAAATCTAATTAGATATACCAATAAATAAAATATCATTATAATGGTGCTAATTTATTTTTCACTCAAGAATCAAAAACATTCAGTGAATAAGTTTAAACAAATTGACTCGAACTAGATTCGTCAACAATTTCAACTCAATAGCACATGAAAACGTACCACATAAGGCTGAATGAACAAACTAGCAGGCAGATTTGTCCATTTTCTGGGGGCAGTCCTTCGGTGGCTTTGTTCAGGCCACTATTTGGCAAGTTTGCTATTCCTCGCTGAGCAGGGTCTGATTTGTATAGCTCTTATTTTTCCTAATGTAGGCTATTCCACAAAATAGCTAAGTAACTATAGACAAGTTTCCTCTGACCACTCTTCTGTGATCATTTTTTTTTATCATCTCTAATCTAAGGTGCAGGAACTAGATATCTGTAGTTGATTTTGAAAGAGCTGGGAGTTTACTCTTTGGTACTTAGAGACAGAGCTTAGAAAAAAATGTAGAGATCGGTGTCTTTTACTTGGTAGTATGATATTCTGAAAGGAGAGAGATTGTGTCTCCACAAAAAAAGCAAAACAACTCGCTGATGATTTTTAAAACTCAATCGATTCAAATAGTTTTACATGCAATAGTAGGAAACCAAGGGTTTGATTGATATTTTCATTCCAGGTCCAATGACCTTTGCATCTTCTATAAAAAATTCCTACAAATCTGTAGATAGTCAAATCCAGAATTTTATTACTTATTTCAAAATTCCTCTTCTCGATATAGCATTCTTGTAGGCAGCAACACCAGACTTAGATTGCAAAGTCCAAGAGCACAAAGACAAAACAAAATAGACTTTTAAAATTCTACAGATACAACTCCATCTGGAAAGCTATCACATACAACTGTCCAAGTGGAAAAAATTTAAAAAGACTAAGAACTCACTGCTCATGTGATATAAAAAGAATTTCTCTACCATAAGATGCTGGGATTGCGTTTTGCTATTTCCCGCCCAATGTTAGAACAGTGTGATACAATATTGGCCACATGTATGCTGGCCGAGTGGAAAAAACCTAAATCTCACACTCTGGGAACCAGATGCTAACAACATTTTTGGCAGATGAACTGTGATTTTCTCTCCTGTGAAATCAAAGACTCCAATTAAAATGGTTCTCTGATTTTGGAACAATGATAAAAGGAAAAAGAAGCTACATCAGGAGCAGACAGAAAAGTTAAAACAAAAATAAAAGAGGAAAAGGGAAAGAGACATAAAGACAGGTAAGAAAAGTATATAAGAAATAAATGTGAAAGCTGCAAAGAAGCCATTCAGGTGGGAAAGTAGAAAAAGAGAAATGTAGGCTGAAGATTATTTGAACAGGAGCAACGTAGAAGAAGCAATGATATTTGACAAAAGTCAGGCTCTGATGCACGAAGTTTATTTACTCTTTGTCATAAAAAAAAATTTCTCATTTTACTGCCTGCTTTAAGCCCCGTTATGTGGTAGTGTAACTTGAGAGTCTTTATTTTAGGACAGAGAAAAAAACTTTTATTTCGTAGATTTGGTGTGTGGCTCCCTTGGTTATTCGATAATCATAAATTAAGCAGCTTACATTCCAAACACTCTGTGGTAGAATTACTAGTAGGTAGGTTTACCCATGAAAGAGTGTGTGTGTGTGAGAGTGTGTGTGTGCATGTCCAGGCATGTAAAGAGCATCTCAAAATGAACATATGTGTCTTAATTTTCTGAATTGACTAGGCATTCTTAGTGTTCCATGTGTCCCCTTGAAACAGTTATTCCATGCCTTGCTGGCTACCAATTCTTAAGATAATGGACCAGCTTCCTGGATAAATGACAAGGGACAGGTTAGCCAGAATCTGATTCCTTGTGGGACAGTATGCTGGGTTGTTCTATTGTCAACTTGGTTATTCTGGGAACTTCATATCCGGAGATCCTTTTTCTATATGGTCTCCTTCATTTCAAGGGTTAGAGTTGATTGACAGTAAAGCTGCGTGAGTTTGGCAAGGCGAAGTGCAGCTGTAGCCATCACGTTCTGAAGATCCTGGTGGTGGTGGTGAGAGACAGACTGGGAGATGGTGGTGGGTTCTGGGTTATCTTCACTCTTCCCTTCTCCACTCCCTGCTTTCCCTCCCAATTACCATTCCTGCTGACCAACAGTGATGGATCTTGTGTCCAGACACAAAGCTCACAGCCACAAGGCATCAAAACTCGTCATAGACTTCTTCATCAGCCCCTTTTATGATCCCAACACGTGTTTACCCTGCAAGCTCTGACTTGTTCACCAGCACGATGGCAGGCTAGTGACTTTGCTCCCGTTTTTGGACCTTCACTTGCCTGGTTTTTCCCACAATAGTATAAATCCTAATTACTAAAATAAATTTATAATTTCATGGAAATTATCATGGTCCTGCTTCCCTGAAACAACCCTGATGAATACAGACAGGGTTATGAATACAGAATACATGAATACAGGATGGCCTACACTACTCTGTGATTTGAGATGGGAGAAAATTGAGTCAAAGTTCAGCTACTTCTTTAGGTACCGGAAGGCTGTGGCTGCGATTGAGGACACCACGTTTGCATTTCCATTCATTTATTTATAATTAAAAGGAAAAAATATTCTTCTTAGCGGTGCAATCCCCCACCCCATGCCTACCTTACCCCTGTGCCTGTCCTTTTCACATTAAGGGGAAGATGTGGATGGATAATTTGATAAACTGCTTGGAGCAGGGACTGAACGTCTCAAGTCATGTTTGCATAGTGTAGCTGGCGGCTCATCTGCCTTCTAGGGAATGTCAGTTCACTTAATCAAAAGACTTTCATTTTTCTCAGGGGACAAGCAATTTGGGGACAGAGTTAAAATGGTAAGACAATATAGGATACTGGAAATGCTGTTTTAGAAAAAAACATACTGAATAGAAAGGAAGAGCCAATGCTTGAACAGAAACATAGAGGAAGAACAGGAAAAACTCATAGAGGTTTATATTAAGTTGCTTGCAGTATTCTACGAGAAATAAACTCTGTCTTCCACTTTCCTAGGAAGCCAATAAAATCATCATTTCTCACTCTTTTGTAGTCTAGATTTACTTTATCAATGTGACATTTGTGTTGTGAACACAATAACGGATGAACAGTTCCTGACTGCTTATCCAGGCACTGCTCTAGCAGGGGGAATATGATGCTGACCAAGAGAGCCACATCGCCTCCCTACCAGCCCTACAGTCATCAAGAATAAGGGTAGGGATGTCATTAGCTGCTCACAGTCCAAGCATAAAACATGAGTTATTAAAGGAAACAGGGAAGGAGATCAAGCGAATGCACACAGTCCCACAAGTTCTTAACAGCTCACTAAGTGTGCTTGAATACATCACAGCTGGACACGCCATGGATTGTGCTCCGGGAGAGGGAACCAACTCCTGCACTGGTGTACTGACTGTAGAGATTGTAGGAGGAGTCAGAGAGCATGCAGTCAACTAACCGTGTAACAGGAGCTGTCTGGCTTGTGAAACACCTTGCTAGAAAGAGCACTATCCAGGGTTTGGACCTCAGTTGGTAGGGTAGTGTGCCTGCCAGTGCAGTGTCAGCTATAAACCTTGTAGCTCTTCCTGCTGATGCAGCTTGTTGCTAAAGGTGGAAGAGAGGTAGTCACAGGGGACATTCAGTACAACAGACTTGCCTCTCCTCTGCTGTTCTTTTCTAAGAAATGATTTATTTGGATAGTTAGGGTAGAGAAGTGAAGGATGAACAACTGCTAGCTTCCAGCTAATTCATAAAATCACTAGACGTCTTTATTGATTTAATGGAACTCCCAAAGTAATATGGCTGAAATCAGGCCTAGGACCTGCGTGGACATAGCCTCTTCTACTTTCAACACTTCAAATGCAAGATTCCAAAGACTGGCACAAAGATATCAACACTAGAAATAACTCAGAACAATTTCAAAGAGATTCACTCAAATTAAATTCAAGGAGATACGTTATGATATTGTCCAACTGCACCGTGACCCATCCACCAGGTAATCACGAAAGTCCTCTTTATTAACCACTGGAATTTGGCTTGGGCATTACCTAGTCAAGTGTCAAGAGAGTACATTTAAAGTAATTTTTCCTGATATATTAATTTAGACATGGTAGAAATTGTCACAATATTCTATTTTCTGAAGATATGCACCTCGTGTAATTTGTTAAGTAAATGAAAGACTAAAATGCACTGAAAAGCACTATCTAAGTGGCAAATACCTAGCACTTAATTTAAAATCCATTACCTGGAGAAGCATTTTAAAATTTCTCAAAATGAGATTACTAATGTCTCATGGTCTCTCTTTCTTACACACACATTCTGCTAGCTTATTAGTCTTGTTTATGCCTCCTTTTTTTCTTATATTGAAAAGCATCTAACACACCTAATACATCTTATTTTTACTATATTCCTTATAAACACTAATTGAAAAATAAATGGAAGCCCTCTAGACCCACTTCTCTATGGGTAACTGCTTGCCCTGGTCTTTATAAAACAATTCTCACGGTTTCATCTTGGGAGACAACTAGTCATCCTCAGAAATAATGTGAGAGGATCTTTTCTATAAAAAAGAAAGGATTCTTTCTAATGTGAGAGGTCATTCCAAGAAATAATAAAATCTAGGAAAATACACAGAGAACAATAATTCATCCTAGACTTGAGAAGTAGGGATGGGCACTTTGTATGTCTATTCTAATTGTAAGCAAAAATTGCTGAATATCTGATCCTATGGAAACAGTGACAGATACTAAAGTTGTGCTGTGATTGAGGACCTCTAGGTTTTTACATGCCTTGAGAGAGAGCAGTTTCACTGTAGGAGTCTCAGAAGGAAGGTGAAGCATTAAATCCTGAATATCTTAGTTATCCATACTAATTGGTCTGAAAATGACAGTTATGTAAAAATCTTAGGGTCAGAGATCTGCATTATTTACTGGTGGAACAAGCTTTCAATTCTTTAAGTAGAATGAAGAAATAAATATTTGCTGCCTGACTTGCTTGCAAAAAAGGTGAGATAAATTCATAAATAAATCTATTACAAAGCCTGACTGAAGACTAATGGTCTACTTTACACATTACGACTTAAGATGCAGCACTCAATAATGGAAAAGGCATTCTTAATCTCTTCACTGTTACTTAATTTAACATGTTGAGCAACAGGTTCATTAATCATTGTATATTAATATTCAAGTTAGAGAGAAGATGCCAGGACACGTTCTATTCCAAACAGCAATTCCATTTGGCTGGGCATTGTCTTAAACATGATGGGGAGGAAACAGAAAGGAAGATTAACTTTCTGATGCACCTATTCCTGCTTCATTATTCTGAGTCTTTTCTGAACCGTTAGGAAAACTTAACCAGAGTAAAGCCAATCTTGACACCTGCCCAGTTCTAAATATAAAACCTCTTTTATTCAAAAGTTTATTTATTCAAAATGTAGTCACACATAAATCATGACAAAGGAAGAATAATCATTAATTTCATCTTAAATTTTCACTCAAGTTTGGGAGATATGGTAGCTAATGAGAAATGAAAAAGAAAACTATTTACTGAGCTCTCGAGCTGGATCCTGTACTTGCTTTTTTATATTGTTATCTAGTAAGTTAATATACAGGTGAAAAATCCCCTATGTTCTATATATTTTATGCAAAATAATTATATGTGAAAAGTGAAGCTGTATGTAATTTATAATATTTAGGTTGCCTGTTGAAAGATTAAATAGACTGTTATTAGTAAATATGAAGCTTTATGAAATATTAATGATAATGTGTTGGAAGCTTTAGAAATTTGATCTTATTTAATGCTCACAATGAAGCTAGGGAGTAAATAATTTTATCCCTGTTTAATAGTCAAGGCAGCTGAGGTTTAGAGACGTTGAGTAACTTGCCCAAGGTCACACAACTAGTAAATGGTGAAGTCGAAAAGCAAAATTTAAAGCCTGTACTTTAGTCATATATGCAAGAAATGGAATGAGTGATTTCTTCAGTAAATTTGTCACTGGCATTTAGTAGCTTGTGTCCTAGAGAAAGGAGAAAATATGCTGCACTAAAAGTCTAGAACTTTCCTTGAACTCTTTGGTTGTAAGTAAAGACTGGAGACTCCCCTAAGTGTGTATAAGGCTCTCTAGTAGCTCATATATGATCACATGCACATATGCAGGCTTTATTCTTTACTGGCTCATCAATATTCACTTGCAGCAGCTCTCTGGGTTAGGGGAAGTTGTAACTGGTTCCCTCCTTGACCCAACATGTAACTATCATTCATTTCCATGAAGAATTTTGTATTCTGTGTTAACAAACAAGGTACAGAAAATGAAACTCAGGACCCATTAAATTTCTTCGCTTCCTTGAAGATCTTTGCTTACTTCTGGCTTACATCAAAGTGAATTGTTTCTCAAGGTCTTAGTGCCACCTCTAAAACAGGGAGATTCTTGGAAGAGCTGACACACATAGTTAGAAACCTGGGTTAGGCAGTCCTTTTAACTCACTCCTGCTTCTCATCTACGACACAGAAGATTCTCATCTTTTGAATGATATTCAATACAATTTGAGCGGTGGGAACTTTTTAATTACCCTTTCTGGAACCATTTGTTCAAAAATCTTCATTCTACTTTTCAAGAGATAATGCAATCAAAACTGGACTTATTGGATTTTAAATATCTTCCTGAATACCTTCCTTTTAGGAACACAAATACCAATTATGCTTTTTAGCTTCTTTTGCCCTCTAGGCTGAAAGTGTCATCCAATTATGTTGCTACAAGTTTCCTTATCCCTCTTTCTTTATAAGTTAGAATGTCATTAGATTTCATGAAAAGTTTCAGTAATATGCAGTATATTGCAATTATGAGCCTTGGTATCTGTCTTAATATGATCCTGCACAAACTTTGAGAGTATTTTTTTATGGCTGTTTGTCTCATTATGCACTAGGCTACAGCTTACTAAAACTGAAACCATTTTTATGCGTACACTATGTTTTGGAAGGAAATAAGACTCTCCTGACAGATTGCTCTTTTCCTTTCTAAAGAAGTCCAAGAGCACAGCGAGGTGCTGCTGAAGGCATCCAAAGGAAAATGAGGTCACCTGTCACCAGTAAAGGCCCTTGGATTGTGTTCTCTCAGACTTCACACCTGACCCTCAGCTCCGCAGGCTCAGAAACTCAATTTTGTTGGGCGTATCCCAGACTTGATTAAATCTGAACACTGAATCAAATTAACACTGCTCTCATGAAATGATATTCAAAACAAGAACGGCCATGGGCCGGCCCAGTGGCGCAGCGGTTTCGTTTGCGCTTGGCAGCCCAGGGTTCGCGGGTTCGGATCCGGGGCGCCTGCCGACACACTGCTTGTCAGCCATGCTGTGGCGGCGTCGCATATAAAGTAGAGGAAGATAGGCACGGATGTTAGCCCAGGGCCAGTCTTCCTCAGCAAAAAGAGGAGGATTGGCAACGGATGTTAGCTCAGGGCTGGTTTTCGTCACAAAAATAAATAAATAAATAAATAAAAACCAAGAATGGCCAGGTATTAATTTGCAATTACCTAGATTACTGCCAGAGGAATCTGATACTCACATCTCCTGGTCAATATTTTCTCCTTGTGGCTCAGTACGTTAAAGCCAAATTATGGTCAAAATTTGCTTAGCATTAAAACAGGGTGAATTTGTGATGATTTGAATATTCAAGAGTCTCAAGATATTATAATCTGATGCAATTATCTAAAGAACTACTTGCTACGCAAACCATACAGGTTGAGTTTTTGATTAGGACCCCTTCTCCCAGGGCACTGTTTGAACAGTGCCAGGATTTGTCTCTGCCTCCTTACTATTCCCAAGTTCTATCATTAATCAATCTATTTCCTTGATGGACACTTGATTAAAAAAATAGAGCTTTTGATGCGATCACAGTTAAATATTGCTAGCCTTGAGGCCACTATATTTTAAGAGGTTTTTGTAAAAAGGACTATTATATCTTAAGGTGATTCTGGCCTCATTCATAAGACGTTGATTTGTAGTTTAATCCTCCAAGGGCAATTTTGTTTTCCCCATTGTACCACCTTCACCTTCAATTCAGTCCATGATGGAGTTCTGGAAATGGTCAGTTTATCACATAGGAGTTGTGAGGCTAACTCCAAGGGACAAGGAATAAGCCAAAGGCACATACTCAATATGGTCAGACAAATCATAGAACATCTACATTCTTGTTAGGTTAAGTTGGGATGATTCCTAGGATCCAAGGTAGATCTGGAAGATGAACCCCCCTGGAAAAAAACAACTTACACCTGGATCTGACAGGAATTTCCAGGGCACTCGATCTAGGACTCAAGATAAACTTTAAAATGGAGGTAAGTTGAAAAGAAGTGTTAAATGAATCTTGTGCAGTGTTTAGGATCATGAGTTTTAGGGTCAGCCAGAACTGGTTCTGCAACTTTTTACCTGTGTGCATTTGATTAGCTTAAATAACCTCTCTGAGTCTCTCAGTTACCTCAGCTGAAAAACTGAGAAAATAATAATGCCTACCTCACAGGGTTGGAAGAGTTAAAGAAGAGACTTCATGAAAAGATTGAGTTCAGTGTCTGCACCATACAGAAAGCTCAGTAACTGAAAGCTGCTGCTATATTTATTGGATTTAGGTGTTGGTTTTATTTTATTTGAGAAGGATCATCAATCGATGGCTTAAGAAGAACACTGCCTTATTTACAAAATAAGTATATACAATAAGGAATGCATTTGGGCTTTTATTGGACTATGAGATGATACATATATATATATTCCATACTTAATTTGAAATCCAAACATATTAACTGATAGGCAGAACTAGCTGTAACAAACATATATGCCATAGAAGTGGAGCAGTTGAGAGCTCAGATCCTGGGGCCCAAATGCCTGGGTTTTAATGCTGGCTTCTTCACTTGCTATCTATATGGACTTGGGCAAGTTATGTATCTTCCTTGTAAGTATAAAATAGGAATAATGATTGTAATTTTCTGGAATTGGTGAAAATTAAGTGAGTTAAATGTAAAACACTACAAAGAGTACCTGGCCAATAATAAGCACTACACAAGGGAAACTATTATCTTGTGGTTGGGTTTAGTTAACCATGGCAATATGTAGACATCAGTTTTTACTACAAATTGGATTTCCCATCACACCTCCTACCCTAAAATCTCATTTCCTTTTCTATCCAAAACAGAATTGCTGTTGCTCATCATATTTCTTCAGTTTCCATGAGACTTTTCCAAGTCTATTTCCATATGGGATCCTACAATCATACATGAAGAAGCAGTGAGGTACAAACTCAGGAATCCTGTAGTCTCCATGACCCAATCTCTACCCTGCTTTGCCACTGTAGGAACCTATTTTGCATCTTAAGAAAAGAAGAAAGAAAAAGAGGATGCATAGAAAAGAACAAACAAACAAGCAGGAAATCACCAAGTTCCAGGGCTGATAATTACCTATGTCTGTGGGTTCACCAGTTGGTAGTGGTGGGGGAGGATGCATAATATCTATAATAGTTATTTATACAATCATTCATTCAACAAATATGTGCTAGTCACCTTCCAGGGCCTGCGCTAGTTGGCTGGCCAATGATAGAAGCCACAGCCCTTTCCCTGGAGAGGCTCCAAGTCTGTGAGAGTGACTGACTGTGTTAATTTGCCAGGGCTGCCATAACAAAGTACCGTAGACTGTGAGGCTTAAACAACAGAAATTTATTTTCTCACAGTTCTAGAGGATAGAAGTCCAAGATCAAGGTGTCACCAGAGATGGGTTCTTCTGAGGCCTCTCTCCTTGATTTGTAGATGGCTGTCTCCTCCCTGTGTCTTCACATGGTCTTTCCTCTGTACCTGTCTGTGTCCAAATTTCCTTTTCTTATAAGTACACCAGTCATATTGGATTAGGGCTCATCCTAATGAGCTCATTTTAACTTAATTATCTCTTTAAAGACTGTCTCTAATATAGTCACATTCTGAGATACTGGGAATTAGAACGTCAACATATGAATTTTTGGAGACACAATTCAGTCCATAACACTGACTAATATATGGGCAATTATCATATAGTGTGATAAGTATGAAGATTGGAGGTGTAGTCGGAATTGGGGAAGGAGAGGATGAGGGAAGGTAGAAATCCAAGGATCTCCTGCTGGTTCCTCACATTTGGGGGTACTTGCAGGGTCCCAGATGGTTCCCAGATCACCACCCAGGCTAGTCTCTCCTCCCACTCACAGGACTTTCTCCTACAGTTATCAGAAGCTGACTGACCTGACTTCTTTTCACCTTCACCTATTGCTTTTAGAGAGTGACCCCTGTGTCTTTACCCAACAGCAGAAGGGCAATGTGGTCTTATACAGCTTCTCCCAACTCATCTGCAAAAAGTACACAGCTCTTTGAAGGTTTTTAACCATAGGAAAAGAGACAGGTAGAAAGTCACAGTTATATAAGAACAGTCAGAATGAAATTCATTCCTGATGTTTGTAGGGATCTGAATTAATATTAACTCAAACTTGTAGCTTCTTTAATCTTGGACATAGTTCTCAACAAAGAACATCACCACCCTGAAGACATGATTTTTTGTTCTTTACAATAAAAATATAGCATAACAGATGACTTTGATTCAATATCCAGTTTTGTCTTATTAATTTGTGACCTTGGGCAAACTTCTCAAAGCCTCAGTTTTCTTTTTAGTAAAATGCATATAGTAATAATGTCTCTTTCATAGGTTCTGGTAGGCGGTATGGAAGTAAATGGTATAATGCCTGAAAAACACTGAATACATACTTGATCCAGAGTAAACATTCAATGAATTCTATTTCCTATTTTAGCACAGAACACACAACAGTGACTCTACGCGGGGATGAGAATGTCTGGAGAGTGTGTCATTTAAAAAATTTACTTCAGATATCAATAGAATATTTCATGTGGAAAAAAAAGATCTATTGTTTGGGCAGTTAGAAATATAGAAAGAGGAAAGTAGAAGGGAAACACTCAACTGGAGGAAGTATACAAAAGGCCGATGAGACATTAAAAGGTTAAGATATCTTCCTAGGAGTGAGTGTTACACAATCTCAAGAAACTATGAGATTTTGCTAACTATCACAACAGAGGATAGGTTGCCAGTTTTGCTAAAAATGGACTTCAATGATCAGGTAAAGGTTGGACTTAGAGATAACGAAATATCTTTGTTAACTCATGGAATCAATGCAAAGTGCATTTTTATCTCAGATGAAACGCTTGTTTGAAATATATTTCCTCTTACCATAGGACATCCATCAGGATCTTTCCATGAACATACAGCTGGAGGAAAATGAGACATTTAGCACAGCTTAGTCAAGTTTGTTGTAGAACTTGCTGATTAAATGATTATGAACCCTGAAAAGCAGAGGCAGTGTCCCCATAGGATCAGAGAAATAAATGAACGTCAGTAATATCCATTCTCCTTTCCTTTTCTTTTGTTTTTTCTTTTCTTTTCTTTTAATTTAAGCAGAGCCCTTTCCTTTGTCTTTGTTATTTCCCATCTCATCTACCTTATGGAAGATGCTAAATATATGGCTTCCCTAGTTATTGTCATTGGTGCCCCCCAGAAGAAGACTGATATTTGCCCTCTAGCTTTCCATGTTTGGACCATGTCAAAGAATCACTTCACCCCACTGAGCTCTTGCCCCTTTTTGGAGAAGTTGCTGCCATGAGCTGCTTTGGCAAAAATTCCATCATTCCTTTCAACAGGGAAAAAATATTGAGGAAAGAAGACTTAGGCCTATAAAGCAATTACAAATAAATTCAAGATGTTTTAAAAATTCTAAAGTGCTGCAAATCCTTTTCCAAATAAAATGTGCTATATACATCAGGAAAGGGAGAAATTAGAGTGGATGGAAGAGTTCTAAGGAAGATCTAATAAAGGAGGTAGAGTTCACTTTGAACCTTGAAAGATAAAAAAGCTAACCCATCGTACCAAACCAACAAGAGCTAACATTTACTGAGTTCTTAGTACGTGTCTGAAACTGTATTCAGCACTTATTTTTAAAGTTTGGAAATCATAACACCTCTGCGATATATATTCTATTATAACCTATATTTGACAGGTGAGGAAATTGAGGTTCAGTATTGTCAACTTGTCCACTGCCTCCCAGCTTGTAAGTGGAGGAGCAGCCTTTTGATCTTGGGCATTTTGACTTCAGAATACCTATTACGAACCTTGAGAGGAGCCAGTGGGGTTTGTTGCTATTCAGATATGCCAGATCAAAGAGTCCCCAAAGTCACATCTTTAAAAAACAACAGCAACAAAAATAAAAACATTGAGATACAATTAGCCTGTAATCTGGGCATTAAGTCTTAGTCTTCCATGAGAGAATTGTCAGAAAGAGTGGCTCTGGGATATAAACCTGAATTTTGTAGTTTGGTTTGAACGCATATTAATCTCAGTGACCCTGAGTCAGGAGAAGTAACTATCAAAGGTTTGGGAGTTTTTTATGCCAGTGATATCATGCTTTTCTTCAATATTCATGCATTTATCAGACATTTATTGAAGCCCTGTGATGGGCAGGGACTTATAAAGGAGAGGAGACAGAGTGAGAGGAATAAGACATGGTTCCTGCTCACAAAGACCTCAGAGCCTGTTGGGAGAGCAGACACGTAAATGAATAAATTACAACGTAGCATACTGAGTGCCATAATGCAAGTTGCTAGATTTTTTTCTTACTTCGGCTTACTGCCGAACTAAGACTAATATCTTTATTTTGGCTCTGACTTGGAATAAATCTTACTTTGCCTCCTGGGATAGTGAACGCTCTGTTGAGAAACTAATAAGTTCAGCAGTATGCTTGATGAGAAATAACAAATTTCGAAAAGAAAAGGAGTAAGGCAGTTCAGCTTACTAGAACTTGATCCAAATAGTCAGAGAAAAATTCAGGCTCTGGTTATCTAAATGAGCAGGTGGAGACGGTTAAGAAATTAGCATAAGTTAAATAATGAAACATTCATTATTGCACAACTGAATTACTGAAATCCTTGGCATAAACACATTTCAATGTCGTATGCTATTTTATTGTTTCTAGTAGAAGTGATTCATGCATAATTTAAAGAGACACTTTAATTAGAATATCAATTATTTTTAAATATATATAAATATTAAAAAAACAGACAAGAACATCTTTATAGCTGTAAATTTCTGCATCACTGTATGTCTAATGGAATATGACATTTTAGAATGAGTTTTTCAAAGTTCCCATCTTTGAATATTTATATTTATATACTTTGAATTTTTATAGAGTAGAATATCTGGATCATTTTTTAGGTTTTTGATACTATGTTCAGTATTCTTGCCCACTACAGATAAAGTAAATGACTGTTCAAATATCTGACAAGGAGTTTATAAAGAAAAATATGAATGATATAAAATACAGAATATAATATAATGAAAATCCACGGCAAATACTTTCGTTTTATACACTCATATTTCTCAATTTCTATAACCATCCTCTAAGATATTATGCAATGTTGGGAGACAGATGAATTGACAAGACATAGTGAAAGGGATATTCGTTATTGGCACCACCAGCAGAGCAGGAAAATCCACGGGTCAAGACAGATCAGAGTCCTTTGCTCTCTCTGTTCAACAGGCTTCCATCACAATTTGCTCCCTAAATGATAGGGGAGCCTCATTCAGCCTGCAGTTTCCCTCTAAGTATGGGAGGCAGAGTAGCTAGTAGGACAACGTCTCTGTGAACTCCAAGGACTGGATCTGAACTATGGCTCTGCTCTTTATTAGCTTTGAGATTTCGGACAAGGAGTTTCATCCTTGTCCGAAAAATGCATATATTTCGAATGAGAAAAATGCATATATTTCGAATGAGAAAAATGCATATATTTCGAATGAGAAAAATGCATATATTTCAAATCACTGTTGTGAAGATTAAATTAGATGACATATGTCATCACTTGACTATTGCGAGTTACTCAAGCCCCAAAGTAGTTATCCTTCGTCCCTCACCTTTGCTCAAGGCTTTCACTGGAAAGTCCAGTGAACTTTGACTGCAGAACAAAGCTTGTATCTACCTGCTTTTCTCCAGCTTCCCTGAGACCCTCTAGACCAGGAATTCTCCACCTTGACATTATTGACATTTGGAGCCAGAGTTATTAGCCACATAATTTGCAGGGCCAAGTGCAAAATGAAAATGTGGAGTCCTTTGTTTAAAGCAGGAAAAATGTGACATTAAAGATACTAAAGTATAAAGCTTTTCCATTCTTTTGCAGTCTCTCTCTTTTTTTGTCATGGTGTTAATTTTCTATTTAATGTTGTTCTAGTAAACAAAAATTAAAATGTTAAATTATCAGCATGAATTTTGCCATTCATCTTTATAGAGTACAATGCCAGTTTTAATCGCAAATGTAAAAGTTTTTAACTCGTGCAGAATCATCAAAATTACACAGTTAGTATTTCATAGTTTGTGCATGCATATGTATGCTGTTCTTACCAGAACAGTGGAAACGCTGCACAAAACTCATTCAACTACTTGTATTTCACTCTTTGATATGTGCACATTTGAAATTCATTCTGAATAAGAAGAAAAAGAAAGGAAACAAGGAGGGTCCTACTGTCCTTCTATATCATCATTTTCAAATAAGTTGTTGACTAATACAGGGGAGTACATGAGTAAGAAAGGATATAAAATGTTCCTTGGTCCTGTATGTTGCCGAGAAAGTCATTGCCTTCTTTCTACAATGAAAACAATTTCAAACACAAGGTGTGGTCACTTGAGGCTCTCAGGCCCTGCTTACTCAATTTTAGATGTAACACAGTTACCTTATATTCACTTTAAACCTCACTAAAATTCCACAGATCATGAGTCCACTGGAACACTGTGCTCATCAAGTATAGCAAACCATATGTGTCAATGGGCCAGCAAGGAATGGAGGACATGCCTATTGTACATATTTCCTCTGCTTACACGCATGATTTGTTGTCCCAATGGACTTCACTTACAAATCACAAGTTCAAAGATAAAATTATTAAGAATTTCAAGACAGCAAGAGCAGAGCCATAAATCTAGTGTGGCTACTTTCTGTGTGGGCTGGGACCTATGAGATTGCACAGGTCAGAAGCCCATGAAGTCGTCCCTGTTAACATTGGATAATTCTTTTTGTAGGGGATGTTCTGTGCACTGTAGGATGTTTACCAGCAGCCTTGGCCTCTACCCATTAGATGATACTAACAACCCCCCCCCCCCCGCCCCGCCCTCAGTCATGATCATTGAAAATGTCTCCAGACATTGCAAATGTTTCCTGGGGTGAAATGTTCCTCCCTCGCATTGGCAACCACTGCTCTAGATCAAATCACCTTTTCTCTTGCTTGGTTTACAGCCTGACCACCTAATCAGCTTCCATGGCTCTCAAGATTTTCATCTCACATTTGATCCACTACATACCAGAGTGATCTTTAAAAAGATCTTTTCATTCTCCTGCTTGAAAGACTTCAGAGCCCACCACTCCCCTCCTGTGCAAACACATACACACATATACACCCACAACCATCACCACATCTATAATAAAATCCAAACTCCTTACCCTGGCTCAAAAAACCCTTTGAAATCTTTTCCCAGACCACCTCTTCTTCATGTACCTCTACTTTCATTTTGCCTCCTGCACTCACTTGGCTCCATCAGCTTTCTTTATGTTTCTCAACATGCCAAACTCATACATACATCAGCACCATTGTACCAGCTTTGCTTGTGCCAGAATGCTCTCCACTGATCTCCTCATGGCTGACTCCTCCTCATGTTTCAGAATTTAAACATTACTTCCTCAATGGGAACTTTCTTGATCATCAAAATAATGTAGCTATCCAGTCATTCTCTATTATATTACTGCATTTATATTTTCTGCACAACTCTTATCTCCATTATTTTTTTCTCACTTAATTATTTACGTGCCAGTTGTCCATGTTTCTTCCTCACTAAATAAAATTACGTTAAAACTGAAACCTCTCTGTTTGCTATTGTTCCCCATACCCCCAGTGCATTGAAGAGTGAGTGTCTGGTGCAGAGTAAGTGCTCGAGAAATCGTTGTTAGATGTCTGTGGAATAAGTACAATGCCTGTTACAGCCTAGTTCTTGAAAGTATGGAAGGTTAAAAGGTCATAATATCTCTTTTCTCTCTTCTCACATAACATAATTTTTTGGGGCTCACCACTTTGAAATTTGAACCCAGCCCATCCTAGAATCCCTTTCTATTCAACAGACTATGGCAGTCACTCTTTACATGTTTTATTAACTACTTTGAAGGCTACTTTGTTCCACCTTTTAGCCTGGGCAAATTTTGGAGGCAGGAAACTACTCTTCTGTGTCCCCAACACTAAATTCAATGTTGCTTATTTTATTGGAAACTCAGTTAATGTTTGTGTCATTGGAGACATTTTTTGTTGTGGTGATGGTATAGAAAGGATACTAGACAGAGAATTGGGAGAGTTTGGGTTAAATTCTTGGTTTTGTCATTTACTCACCTTATAAATTGTACTAACTCTTTCTCTAGCTTTCATCTTTTCTATCTTCAAACGTGGGCAGAGTCTTTAAAATTCTCCAAGTTCTAAAATTCTATAGCATTTAGAAAATTTGTAAGTATTGTTTTAGAATAAGAAAATCTGTAAAATTATCAGGAAGATGCTATGGTAGGTAAATAATATAAAATAGTCTCTGGTAATATATTTATTTTATAAAATCCACGAGGGTTGGTACATAATCTTTAAAAATTCAACCTTTGGGAAACTCTCTCAAAAAACATGTACCCTAAATTAAAACATTAATTAAAGTATGTCAGACATGTCAGAGTAAAAGCAAATTAATTGACTTTAAAAGTCATCTCCTTTTTAATGACCACATTCTTAGGAAAAGCTGTTTGAAAAGGACTGATCTTGC
This sequence comes from Tapirus indicus, assembly GCA_031878705.1. Classification (NCBI taxonomy): domain Eukaryota; kingdom Metazoa; phylum Chordata; class Mammalia; order Perissodactyla; family Tapiridae; genus Tapirus; species Tapirus indicus. Next base: position 48,904,496 of record CM062926.1, on the reverse strand, counting down.
TAATAAACTCCAAAAATTAAACAAATCAAACCTTATCTCTGGTACAGTTCTTCAATTTCTGCGTATGTGGAGGAGAAGGGTCAGGGAAGTGTATACACAAATGGATTCCTTCAACCCTTAATGAAGACAAGATGTAGTACTTGCCCTTGGCAAAATTGTGGTTGACCATTCGTCTTGGTGACATTCTGTCAATTCTCTATCACCCCAATCTACCTTCTATTCACCCACCATCAATTTCCACTTGAGGGAAAAGATTTATAATTGTCAGAAACCAAGCAGCCTCTTCAAGGTGCTGTAGGGCTGTAGTTATCACATAAGTAGGGGCTGAAGAAAAAGACAGAAGGATGTGATATTATTTGGCAAGTTGCCCTTCTGGTTATCTCACTCTACTCTCCCCTCACCTGACTATGCACCTGGTTCTCATATCAGCACCCTGCTGGGACTATGGGTATGAAAACCCCATAGCAGATCTTCGTTCAGTCCTCACAAACTCCTATGACTGTCCGTTGCCATTTCCCTTCCTTCTGCCTCCTTGATCAGTGATGCAACTGACTACTGTTTGTAGGTTATTTATAGGGTCAGCAGTGCCCCCTGTTGCTGTGCTGTCTATTTGCCAGGATTCTCTGATATTTGTAATATTAGGTTCACGACTCTAGTGTTGGATAGCATTTTAAAGTTCATTTTTCCAAAGCCTTACTCACTGCAGAAATTCTCTTTCTTATATCTCCAAAAGATAATCTATCTTATGGTTTCTGCTTGAACCACATTCAGTGACAGGGAACTTACTAGTTTTTTTTAGGTAGTTCATTCTACTATTAGATGCATCTATTTGGCGGACAGTAGCTTCTGGTCTTGACTCAAATTAGACTTTCATCTAACTTCCACCCACTGATCTCAGTTCTATCCCATCTGAAGTAATGCAGAACAAGATTACTCCTTCTTGGAAACCAGCAACAAAACTAAAAGACAACCTAACAATTGGGAGAAGATATTTGCAAACCATATATCTGATAAGGGGTTAATCTCCAAAACATATAAAGAATTTATACATCTCAACAACAAAAATACTAACAACCCAATTAAAAAATGGGCAAAATATCTGAACAGACATTTTTCCAAAGAAGATATAGAGATGGCCAACAGGCACATGAGAAGATATACAACTTCACTAATTGTTAGGGAAATGCAAATCAAAACTACAATGAGATACTACCCCATGCCTGTCAGAATGGCTATTTTTAACAAGACAAAAAATAACAAATGTTGCAGAGGATGTGGAGAAAAGGTAATTCTCATACACTGCGGGTGGGAATGCAAACTGATGCAGCCACTATGGAAAACAGTATGGAGATTCCTCAAAAAATTAAGAATAGAATTACCACATTATCCAGCTTTTCCAGTACAGGGTATTTATCCAAAGACCGTGAAAACATGAATGGATAAAGACATATGCACCCCTGTGTTCACTGCGGTTTTATTCATAATAACCAAGACTTGGAAACAACATAAGTGCCCATCAAGGGATGAACGCATAAAGAAGATGTGGCATATATACACAATGGAATACTACTCAGCTATTAAAAAAGATGAAATCTTGCCATTTGTGACAACATGGATGGACCTTGAGGGTATTGGCATAAATCAGACAGAGAAAGTCCAATATCGTATGACCTTACTCATAAATAGAAGATAAAAACAACAACAACAACAAACAAACACATAGATACAGAGATTAGATTGGTGGTTACCAAAAGGGAAGGGGGAGAGGCGACAGCAAAAGGGGCGACTGGGCACATTTGTTTGGTGATAGATGGTAACTAGTCTTTGGGTGGTGAATATGATGTCTACACAAAAATCAAAATATGATGATGTACACCTGAAAAGAAAAAGATTACTCCTTCTTTCCTAGGTTTTGGGTTAGTTATCACGTTCCCCTAAATCAAGGGTTCAAAACTCATGTCATGAAGCCTGGATGAAATTCACAATTATACTTTGGCTTATACAATGATGCCCCTACTCTGTGTTTTAAAGTTTGATTGATATATTTTTATTTAGCTATCATTTTATAGTGCTTACTATATGTCAGTCATTTTTTTAAATGTTCTACAAATAATAACTCATTTGCTACTCATAATAGCCCTCTGAGATATGGTTGTATTATTCTATCTAAATTATCACCTTTATAATAATGAGAAAACTGAGGCACAGACAACAAGTCAGCAATGGAACCGCGTCCTTCAAAATACTAACATTTTATAGAGTAATCTGGATTTCTGCTTTTTCTTGAAGCATGAGATATTCTAGTTACACTGAGCTCACAGTTCCATAAGGCAAGAATACTATGGGAAGTGAGAACCAGTTTCCACATTTAGATGGGGAAATGGGCTGTTCGGTTGGCCTCAATCTTAAACCAGTTTTCTGTACTCCTTAGCCTACCCATTTGTTGATGCTTCCTGCCAATGTCCTCTAGGTATTTATGACATCAGAGCCAAATTTTATTTTTTCTGTGTTAAATATATTTTCTTCAACCACTTTTCATGGATTCAGAGTTCAAAGTTCTTGAATGAGGAGAAACAGTAGAAACCTTAGCACAGACAAAGATAGGCTTTAGGAGGCTCACTTGTACTTTCCTTTTGTGTGCTTGACCTGATAATAAAACAATTCATAAAGGTCATGGAATGTGAAAGAATTCGAGGCCATGTAGAGTTAAAAATATTTGAATGCATTTTAATAATGTGAATGATTTAAGATCCCATGGGGAATGTGCCACTGGGAATACGATAAAGACTACCGGCTAGACTTTCCATCCCAGACAGGGCCTGCTTTATGATTTTACTCTGTTAAATGGATGTATTTGCCATTGAGAATGAGGGAGAAAAGAACAAAAATTACCTTTTAAAGATATTTAAAGATGAAGAAATGACTAAGTCACTTGTGGAATCAACCAATCAAATGTCTACAAGATAATAGTGAACTGTGGGGGAGGTGGGATCAGAAATTTCCTTATTTAAACATAGACAACTTTCAGAATAATACTTTAAAAACATTAAATAATAATAATAGATTTAAAAACTTTAGCCTTAAGAACTCATTATGATTTTGTTTGAATATTTCTAGGAAAAAAGCTGGATATTTATAAACTACGTATTTATGAGTAAAAATTGCTTTCATATATTCTTCTTCCTTGGGTTCATACAATAATAAGTCTTTGGGTAGGTAGAGTCAGCACCATCGATATCCTCATTTTGCTATGTGGGTTTTGCTTTATCCTCTTTTCAAAAACTCTTCTCCTTATGCCCCTGGTATTGCCATTATACAAAGCATTCCATGTATCTGAATTCTGGCTCATGAAATTCTTCCAACTTTCCTCTTGCTTGTTCTGAGCTTTTTAATGCACTGACACTCCTCATTTCCCAAACCCCTTTGGCCCCAAATCTTTGATCCATTTCTTTAACTAGCCCATATAAATGGAAATCCTAGTTTTGGACTGTTGTTATTGGATCCCCCTGGCACTCACATGGAACATTAAATGCAGGTTGTAGACCTTTCCTAACACCCATGGGCCAGTTCTAGGCCCAAGGCCCAAGGCCTCAGTCCCAGTTTAACAAGGTAAGAGATCAGACAGTATAAAAGAGAAGCAAACATGTTAAGTTACTGGACCAAGATCAGTACTGTGTTTGCATATTTATAACTAGGTTTGGCCACAAGTAATAGAAAACCTCAAAATCATAGTGGCATAAACATGAGAGAAATACTCAGAGATTGTTTGTTCAAGGATAGTTAGGCACAGGGTCAGGGAGCAAAGTTCCTTCTACCTTATGTTTCCATTATCCTTGTTCCCGTTCCCAAGGGTACCTCAGGGTTGAAGATGGCAACTAGAGCTCCAATCATTTCATTTGCACTTCAGGCTTGCAAAACACAGAAAAAGACCAAGGAGGCCATGGCCCCTGCATCTAAGAGCACTTCTGAAGCTTTGCAGTCATACTGAGTTTGAATCCTGGCTCCTTCAGTTATCTGTCCTTGGTTGAGTCATTTAACCTCCATGAGCCCTGCATTCCTTATCTGTAAAATCAGGATATAAATTTACTGACCTAATGGGACTTTTGTGACATCTAAATTAAACTGATCAATTTAAAGTACATAGAACTACCTGTGCTTGACCCAGAAAATTATCATCATTCACAAAATTATTATTATCATTATAATTATTATTAGCTGATTAGTTGTGAAATTTTCTTAAACCCTAGACTTTTGTTACCATAGTCTCTGTTCTTTGTATGTTACATGTATTTAAGATTTACTATAGTTTAAGTACCTGCTAACAGGTTAACAAAATCAAATGTATGCTTCTTTTAATACCTAACTATTTAGTGACCAGGCTGTTTCTTTCCCTCTTCCTTTGTATGTATTTATAAGTATTTTTGTTCATATTGTCTCCCTATGTCTACCTGCTCATGTGTATCTCTGACTCAAGATTAACATTTAAGAAGAAAAGTGTTACAACTCCAATAATCTATTTGGCCATATTTAATAATGAAATAGTGAAAGATTTGCAGAGAGTTGGCCACTGGTTATCTAATATCCCACCCCCTTACTTGTATCCTCATGAAAGAAATAAAATAAAAATGACATTACTAAGAAACTTGAAGGACAAGCAAAGGAACAAAAAAAGTTCTTCATGAATTAACCAGTAGGGGCCAGCCCAGTGGCATAGTGGTTAAGTTCACATGCTCTGCTTTGGCGACCCAGGGTTTGCAGGCTTGGATCCCAAGCACAGACCTACACACTGCTCATCAAGCTGTGCTATAGTGGCATCCCACATACAAAATAGAGGAAGATGGGCACAGATGTTAGCTCAGGGCCACTCTTCCTGAAGCAACAAGAGGAAGATTGGCAACAGTTATTAGCTCAGGGCCAATCTTCCTCACCAAAAAATAAAACAAATAAAAGTAAAAATTAATCAATGAAGACTTCAGAATAGGAAACCTCAGGATGATTTTAAAATGATTAGCCAGACATTTGCCAAGTGGGAAAAAAGTCACTCAAACTGATTAATTAGATGGATTCACTTAAGACAGTTGAACTCTTTTCCTTACAGACACAATCTAAAAGACCCATTGTATACCATGCTCTTCAAGACTAAATACACTGGGCCTGTTATTCCTTCATTTGCAACATACATGGCTGGTTTTCCCATGTTGAAAGAACAGGATTTACCAGGAAGGTGTGTGATTCTCTGTCCTAGGAGTTATTGGCAGTTTGGCAAATAATTTTCTTGTCTAGACTACTGAATAATTTATAACTTTTGGATTTGAAAGATGATTCAAATAACAGATGACTTTATAGGTGAATTATTTTATCATTTATTTTCTACATTTGTCGCTTTCCCCATTTCTCTGACATTATTTATTTATTGACCACTTATCGACCAACACGTATTTATTGACCACTGAACCACAGCACAGGCAGGGTACACCTGCTAAATGTTTTATAAGACATAGTCCTTACCCTCAAGGAATTTGCTATCTAGCAATGATTAATGTTTCTTGTTATTTCACTAGTTTTCTGCTCAATGAACTGTCCGCTCTTATTACTATTATTGTTATCATCATCTCACAGATACCCTCATTTAATTTAGCACTCCATTATAAACCTATCTGACTAATTTATCTAAACTCTTAAAACTACCTAATTTAGCAGTCTCCGAGGAATATTAGGACTTGAAAAGCATGAAAATCAATCTCTTTATACGTGCAATGTACCTTTTCTCTCACTAGAAAAGCAAACAGTTTGCAAAATTCTCAAATGATTTCAAAGTACAAATGGAAAAGTTGCAAATGTAGTGAGGAAAAAGAAATCAAACGTGATTCCAAATGTCACACAGTCTGCATGGGGTGGGGGGGCAGGTGTCTCTGTGGTAACTGAAATAATTGACAGAAGAAAAAAAAACCCAGAAAATATGGTTTAGAATTGATCTAAGAGGGTAAATAACTCAAAAAGACTTTAATTTTACAGAAAATTAAAGGAATATGGAATATGGAACGTGGAATATGGTGGCCACGTCCTCTCACTGGCAGGAAGGTCCCTGTGCTGTACTGTCCACGTGCTTCCCTAAGGACTGTAGGATGCTGGGATCTTTTGAATTAGGCCAAAGAGGCCATGGTCAGTAATTTAGAGAATTTAGGACTAACAAAGACAAAGATATTTGTATTTTAGGGATTTTAGCAATCTCAGTTTAGATGACAAATGCCATCGCATGAAGTATTTTATGACAACATATAAGAGACTATACTTATTCCCTGAGGAGCTTTTTCACCTCCATTTTACCTACTCTTAGGATCTGTACTGAATGAGTGAAGTAGCTGAAGCTGTGAAATTTGATTCCTCCCAACCACTAAGGCAAAAATGTTGAATAAATCTGATAAAAGGCGTCCACAGCATAAAGTTGAGGAGCTTAGCTTACGTGTTAATCATTGCTTTGTGCTGTTTGCAAAACAACCACCAAATTTGGCCCGTGACAAAATAAAGAATATTGCCTCATTAACAAATTTGGCAGTGCTATAGTGACAGTAATCACATTTTTATTCTATTTTCATATTCAAGACTTCAAAGAAACTTAAAAAATATTCATTAACAAAGCAGGTTGCAGCATGCCAACGAGGAGCTGCATCAGCACTGTCATGTATAATTTCGTGAGCGTTATCTAGGAGGGCAGAGTTTACTTTTAACAGCAGGAAATACACACACACAAAGAAACATGCCAGATAAGATTAATGAAAACGTTCTCTTAAACATAAATGAGTTTCTCAATGAAAGGGAAAAACAATCCTAAAGTGTAATTTGTTGTTTGGATTCTAAGTGCTAGGATCAGTTGTTACTGAGCAATATTATTTAAGGAAATTTTCCTTAAATTAAAGACTGAATTTTCACTAAATACAATTATATAAAGTAGCAAGAAATGTGCCAAGTTTTTCAAATTATTAAAAAAATAAAATGAATAAAGTACATTAGAGCATTTACTTGTAAAAGTAAAAGGTGTGGTGATATAAGACAGGCAAATCAGTTTCAAAATAAAATACAAGGCAATGCTGTAGAATTGTATGCATTCATATTGAAAAAGGCATGAAAATGAGAAAATCAGAAACTCTGGTTTCTCAAAGATGATTTAGGCAAAGGACCAGATTGGAGCAGAAATGTGCGCTAACAACCCTCTGAAGGTCATTACTTGCTTTTCTTTGTGATGTTCGTGTGACTGCAATTCTGACACAGGTTTTACTTCATTCACCTTAGTTTTACCTCACATCTGATCACCTGTGTTGGAAATGGAGCAGATATTACCTGTATATTTTGTGAATGCTTTGTGTGTCTATATTTTAGAACTAAAGATCCTAGAAAATAATTTAATTTGACTGCAAAATTAAATCAGAAACCTCAGTATAGAGGAGGATGAGTGGCCAATTGTGCCATTGATGATGGGTAACCTGCTTTACTTACATATCTGGCTTTTGGCTGGAGTAATGGGAGAAATTGGGGCCCCTTGTCTCCAACATCTAGCAGATACCTTGTCTCCGATATCTTGAAGAAGCTTAGGCTTCTTCACACGGCACTTGGATTCCAAAAAAATCATGATCCTTTTGTACATTTGATCTAATTGATTATATTGAATCTACTTTGAGCCATTGGACAAGTCATCTATCTAGCTAGCTAGCTAGCTACCTATCTATCTATGTATGAACTAGTAGGTTCAATTAACGAGGCAAATTTAACAATGGATGAGGAGTAATTGAGTGACTTAGGCTACATCCAAATTAAATTATAGAGATTATGAAACCAGTCCTTTGATCATTGGATATTGTGTCCCAGTTTGTCCAGGGAATATTTTTTTCTTCAGGGAAACTCAGAGAGGCACCAGAGATTTTAACAGTCCATAGCACATGTGCTGAAAGCAAATAAATTGAGTTGGTATATATAGTGATTGCTTAAATCCAGAAATTGACCAGATCATTCATGGTGTCCTAAAGCTGTAGAAGGCAAGTGGCCCATTCTTTCCCCTGCAACAAGTATGTGTTTGTATGCATGTTTGTTTTAAAATTTATTTACTATCTTTTTTCATAAAAGATTTAGAGTCATTTATAAATAATGCATATATTGAAATAAACAATAAAATAAATACGTAAAATAAAAAGGGAAAATATCTAAAATTCAAGATCAGGAAAAATATGAATTATAATAAAAAACCAAGTAGAAGAAAAGAGAAAATATAAAACTTATTCAAGAGTGTTAAATCCACACAATTGCTATAGTTTACTTTCTTGATGGGTGAAGCCAAAAGACAAGGATAAGCCAATCCAAGTCTTCTCTTTAAGTATAGAAAAATGAAATAGCTATTGGTTCAGTTTATAAACTTTTATCTGTGCTGTTTAGTTCTAAAATGTTAAAGTTTAATTTCACATCATTCTTTGAGACAAGGAAGGCAAGTTCTTACCTCCCAAACTGTAAGTGAAAAAAAATACAGGCGTAGAAAAATTAGATGCTGAATCCAGAATCACATAACTACTTACTGAAAACTTTGGGATTCAGACCAAGCATACGCTTTTTACCAAGGGTACTTTTCCTAATGTCCCAGCTTCATCCCTTGCTTGAAGACTACATGAGGAGCAATTACATATTGTCTGGGGTTAGAGGAGCCTAGTTTTGCTTCCCAACAGTCAAGTGATATGTAGACGGTCGAGGATACAGGAGCCTGTGCTTGTATTTCTTATAGGCTGCGTTCACAGTATCCCACATAGTGCACAGAGGATAGTAGAGGCTCAGCAAGTATTTGTTGATGGATTGACTAATTTCCCTCCTACAGCATTCATAATTGCCAACACAAATTAGTAGGGTGGGACACCATGAAAAGATATCATTCTTCCCATGAGCAGCTAGACTTTCATTCTCAGTCAGCTAGGAGTGAATAAATCTGAATAAACATATTGTTAATTGTTTAAACATGCTCATTTCAGTTCATTTGGCCATGACCTGGCTTATTTTACTTGGCTTTTTTCAATATGTTAGTAAAATCCTTCCTTATTCATTTGATCGATGATAGACTATTTCTGAAAGCAGTATTTTAATGGGAAATAAAAAAAATTAGATTAGTATTTATAATGCTAACCCTGCTTTTATAAAGTGGCTGAACATCAAACGATGTCTTAAGGTGTGCCAGAAGTCAGCCTGACCTCACCTGGGCTCGGGATGGGGTCTCAGATGACCATGCTCACATGTCTGACATTTGGCTGGAGTAATGGGAGCAACTGGAACCCCACGTCTCAAACAACAAGCAGATATTTAGACTTCTTCATGTGGCATTTGGATTCCAAAAAAATCAAGAGAGTAAAAAATCAAAAAGTAAAACAAAACCAAGCACTTTAAAAGCCTCTGCATGCATAACGTTTGCTAATGGGAGGAAGTAAAAGTATCAGGGCCTTTTTTGTTTTTGCAGGCTTCTACAATGCTAGCTTCATTACAGTTTCTTCTAATTGCCTTGTAAAATACAAATGAGTTATTAAATTGACATGGTTCTTTTTCAGGTTAGTGTTTTAAAGATATCTTATAAATCAAATGAATAAGAATGTATTGCGAAACTATTATATTTAGGGCACTGCATTAGGTGATATGGGGAGGTTAAAAAGAACCCCTACATAATTCAATTTGTTTATCATACATGGTAGTCTCCTTGACCAGATCATGAGATTACTGCTGTAAGAGAAAAAGACAATTCCTTGACCCCGTAGATCCTTCTGACTGGTCTAACAATTAAATTGACATGAGACAGAATAATAGGAGAAAATAAAGCAAAATTTAATAATATGTATACATGGGAGAAACCCAGGAAAACTGCACCAGAATGGCTGTAGCTGCTACCTTGAATACCATCTTCAGCTAAGGATAAAGGAGGATCTTGAAGGTAGTGGTTTGGGACTTCAAAGGGGAGGAAGATAATTACATGGAGATGGAAATACAAATGTTTGTTAAACATGTGTTTGCTGGGCCATCTATAGACAGTGTGACCGAACTTTGATAAAGACAAAACTTTGATAAAAATGGGCTTGCTGGTGCCCTTCTGTCTATCACTTCTAGAATTATCTATGGTGATAGCTCTTTCCTGGGACAAGCCTTTGTATCTTAAACTCTTTTAGGCAGTTGGGGGGAAGGTCAAAATTTCTTTCAGAGTCTTTTGTTCTTAAAAATAATCAAGCTAAACAGATACATTTTGGGGTGGCCAATTCTGATTCCCCACATTGCCAATGTTTTAAAATTTCTTTACAGGTTGGACAGATTTTGTAAAAGAGAAACTCTACTGCTGCTAACCATTCTTTTAGAACTGAAGACCATTGCTCATAGAAGGGGCCAAGCAAGAGTGTTGACAACCCAGTGCTATAACCTCGGTTCTACTGCTAGAGTGGGTCGAAGCTCGAGTCAACAAATGTTCCTCACCTGTGGCTGCCCCTTCACTCACTCTTATATTTTAACATTTAGTGGGCATGAGAAGAAACTGATTTTCTGTTAGAAAATCTTTACTTGTATTAAAATATGATGGATTTATCATGTGCACTCAGCACAATATGACTTTTTATCTTATTTGAGTTTGCCTTCATTGTACTCTTTTTCCATGGCTCATAAATTGATAGTGTGCATCGCTGATACTCTAGCTGATCTTTAGACACCTCAATTCTTTATAAAATACAGAGGAGGTGTAAAAACACATTCAGAAGTATATTATAGATGAGGATTGTAGAGTGTTGTGGTTTAGCATATGGAATATGGATCTGACTCTCTAGCTGCAATCCAAGTTCTTCCACTTGCTATTTGTGTCACCACAAGCAAATTATTTAACATTTTTAAGCATCAAAGTCCTCATCTGAAAAACAAGCATGGCAATTTCAACCTGAAGATGTGGAGGTAAGAATTAAAGGAAATAATGTACAAAAAGTCCTTAACATACACTCAGTACTCAATATATTAGAGCTATTATATTTAGTGTTATTCATGACAATGTCCTGGCCATTATAAACTTACATTTCTTTAAGTCTATGAATTTAATGAAACGATTTTTGCTTACGGTCAACACTTAAAACAACACTTAGAGAGATGAAATTATATTTCTAGAAGAATATACTCCTTTATTGTTAAAACCACATATAAGAAAATCTTCAGGAAAAATTATTCTAATATTTGGATAAGTATATTTTTGAGGCTATCCTGAAGTTTGGACTCCTACCTTCAATTTTTTTAAGGCTTTATTTTTTTAGAGAAGTTTTAGGTTTACTACAAAATTGAAAGGGAGGTACAGAGATTTCCCATATAGCCCCTGCCCCCACACACGCATAGCCTTCCCCATTATCAACATCACTCCCCAGAATGGTACATTTTTTAACAAGGATGAACCCACGTTGACACATCATAATCCCCAGAAGTCCATAGCTTACCTTAGGGCTCACTCTTGGTGTCGTACATTCAATGGGTTTGGACAAAAGTATAATGACATATATCCATCATTATAATATCATACAGATTGTGGTCATTATAATATCACATAGAATTTCAGAGCTCTAAAAGTCCTCTGTGCTCTACTTATTCATCCCTCTGCCACTCACCTCTGGCAACCACTAATCTTTTTATTATCTCCATAGTTTTACCTTTTCTAGAAGGTTATATAGCTAGAATCATACCATATGTACTCTTTTCAGATTAATTTCTTTCACATAGTAATATGCATTTAAGGTTTTTCCTTCACTTTTCATGGCTTGATAGATCATTTCTTTTTAGGGCTGAGTAATATTCCATTGTCTGGATGTACCACAATTTATATAACCATTCACCTACTGAAGGACATCTTGGTTGCTTCTAAGTTTGGGCAATTATGAATAAAACTGCTATGAACAACCATGTGCAAGTTTTTGTCTGAACTTAAGTTTTCAACTCCTTTGAGTAAATACCAAGAAGCACGATTGCTGGATTGTATAGTAAGACTGTGTTTAGTCATGTAAGAAATCATCAAACTGTCTCCCAAAGTGGCTGTACCATTTTGTATTCCCACCGGTAGTGTATGAGTTCCTGTTGCTTCACATCCTCACCAGCATTTGATGTTGTCAGTGTCCCAGATTTTGGCCATTCTAATAGGTGTGTAATGATATCTCCTTGCTGTTTTGATTTACATTTCCCGGTGACATATAATGTGTAGCATCTTTTCATATGCTTACGTTCCATCTCTATAGCTTCTTTAGTGAGGTGTCTCTTAAGGTCTTTGGCCCATATTTTAATCAAGTTGTTAGTTTTCTCATTGTGGAGTTTTAAGAGTTCTTTGTTTATTTTGGATAACAGTCATTTATCAGATGTGTCTTTGCAAATATTCCCTCCTAGTCTGTGGTTTGTCATCTAATTCCCTTGACATTGTCTTTCACAGAGCAGAAGTTTTTAATTTTAATGAAGTCCAACTTATTAATTATTACTTTTATGGCTCATGTCTTTTTGTTGCATCTAAAAAGGCATCACCATAAACAAGGCCATCTAGGTTTTCTCCTATTTCATCTTCTAAGAGTTTTATAGTTTTGTGTTTTACATTTAGGTCTGTGATCAGTTTTGAGTTAAATCTTATGAAGGATGTAAGGTCTGTGTTTAGATTCTTTTTTTTTTTTTTTTTTTTTGCATTTAGATGTCTGGTTGCTCCAGCATCATTTGTTGAAGAGACAGTCTTTGCTCCATTGTATTGCCTTTGCTCCTTTGTCAAATATCAGTTGACTGTATTCATGTGGGTCTATTTCTGTTCCATTGCTCTGTTTGTCTATTCTTTCACCAATACCACACTGTCTTGATTACTGTAGCTTTATGGTAAGCCTTGAAGTCAGAGCATCAGTCCTTCAACTTTGTTCTCCTTCAACCTACCTTCAATTTTAACTCTTTCTCACATCTCATGAATAAAAAAGCAATTCCTTCTAGACATTTTTTTCAAACCTAATACTAGCAGTAAAACCTTTTATAAGCTCTATTTGATGATTTATCATATAAAATTTGAATCTCAGGCTGCCATTGAACATTATATATGTTTTAATTATTATAATGATATAGAAAACTCCATAATAGTGCCTGCAAGATAGATTAGCTTCCTCATGGAATCTGTCTATATAGCAGTTTATATTCTGAAAAAATATCATGATCTTCAGATTGAAATAACTTTGTCTGGCAGTGATTATAAAAGTTTTTATCTATTGAAGATATAGGCTTAGATGTATCTATTACATCTGTGTTAGCATCAACTGTTTCCTTAAAACTTCAAATATTATTTTATTTTCACAAATTATGAAAAGTCTATATGTACAAATTTTGTCTACATGTATAAACTTCCTTCCCTGGGAATCCATGTGATTACTTTTCTCCCTTTTGTTGTGCAATGCAAATTCTGCAGTCATGGACCCAGATGCCTAGCCCTAGATGTACTGACAAGCAATTTATGAAGAATTATTCAGTTGCACATAATCCTGAGCTGTTTTAATGAATACTTTCTCATTAGCTTTTCTCCTCCACTCCTGCCAGTTGCCATTTCCTCCAGTCTGGCATTTCTAGGTTTGACTCATTTTCTCTCATGTTCTCTCCATTAGTGTGGGTTATTTATTTTATTTTGCTTTAATGGCCACTCATAGTAGTCTCTGTTTCTCTCTCTCCTCCTTCATTTCTTCCTTTCTCTCTTTACTGTTTCCATCCATTTCCCAAATGTCTCCCCATGTACAGATTCCTTCATTTTGCTAGAACACTTAAATAAGTTTCCTTTGCACTTTCAGTCTCTTCAGTAATGACTGGTGCTCGTGCACAGTTTGCGTATTGGGATTTCAGGTTAAGGGAATTTATTGTATGATTACAAATAAATGAATTAGTTCAAAGTGATTGGGCTAGTGACTCAGTGAAGTACAAAATTTAGATTACTCAAGTTAGGCTCAGAGATATAGGAAGAGACATAAACCTAACTATAAAAAATTTGCCCTGGGATTATGTCCTCTTAGAAAATGTCCACTTTACCTTGGACACCATTTGGATGTAAATATGGGTTTTTTCCAGTTTTATAGTTTTACAACTATCCAATTAATTTAAGACTCCTTAAGAGCAAGGTTAATGTCTTATACGGAGAAGACCCCCATAAGTCTTTGTGTCGATTTCATCTTCTGTCTTTCAACACTTGTGCCATCATGGGTAGCAGGTTGCTTACCTCCTCGGAAGTGGCAATCTTTTATCTGTAAAATGGTGATAATATTATATACTCCAGAGAGTCTTCTGAGGATCACAGCATCAAGATCAGGGGACAACCATAAATGCTATTGCCTTCCCTATTTCACCATTTGGAGAAAAATATTGAATGGCATATTAGAAAGCATAGGTATTGGTGTCAGTGAAAGCTTGAGTTTGAGTATTAATTCATGGGACACACTAGTGGTCTGACCTTATATGTGTCACTTATGCCACATGACCAGGCCTCTCATCTAGAAAATGAGTATCATAATTGTTATCTTTGTACTATAAGACATCAAAACCAGTGCTCAGCACAGAGTGGCATCCTCTAATTCTCCTTTTGAGCATAGTTTTCCAGCACAGAAAACGTGTTGATTGATTGATCTCCATATCTTTGAGTGCATCATTAAAAAACACTAACTAGGTCGTTAGACTGTAGTAGATAAAAGAAAAAGAAAATACATTTAATATGGATGTTGACACAAAGTGCCAAGTCTCAAAAATGTTCATGTATCTGTATGATGATTAAGATTAAAGAAAGTTTTACTTTGAAAACTAAGTTTGGTAACTATACTAACAGAAAATAAAAGATGATCAAGGAAGCTCTAGTTAACACAAAGGATTTAAAGTTGAAATTAGTTTGTAGCTAGAACTCGAAGTTCATTTTGAGAGAGATTTAAGATTGGGTTAAGGTCCTCAAGATGGAACTCAAAGAAGGACAATTTTTCTGCTTAAAAAATTATTGTTCCAGGGGCGGGCCCAGCGGCATAGTGGGTAAGTTCGCGTGCTCTACTTCCGTGGCCCAGGGTTCACTGGTTTGGATCCCGGGTGCGGATACACACACAGCTTGTCAAGCCATGCTGTGGTGACATCCCATATAAAGTAGAGGAAGATTGGCATGGACCTTAGCCCAGGGCCAATCTTCCTCAGCAAAAAGAGGAGGATTGGCAATGGATGTTAGCTCAGGGCTAGTCTTCCTCACAAAAAAATAAAAAATAAAAATTGTTCCTTTTTTTATATTAAAGCATCTCCTCCTATAATGATGTTCTGAGAGATTGAAAAGAATTTCTTTTTTGGATTACAAGGCACACAGGATCTGCATGTTTCTCTTCTCAACGCCTTCTTGTAATGGGGATGTCATCCTGAGTCTACCAGAGATAACTTTACCCAGAATCTCTTCATTTACACACAGGTTGTGCAATCAGTCCTACCTCAGGAAGATCTGCTTCTGGAGATATCTCATATTCCTTTTTGGGTTCTGAATTGTGCCCCCCCAAAATTCTTATGTTGAAATCTTAACCCACAGTACCTTAGAATGTCATTGTATTTGGAGATAAGGTCTTTAAAGAAGTAAAATGAAGTAATTAGGGTGGACGCTAATTCAATACTACTGGTGTTCTTATAAGAAGAGGAAATTAGGACCCAAACATGCACAGAGGGGAGAGCATGTGAAGTTACCAGGGGAAGAGGCCATCTACAAGCCAAGGAGAGAAGCCTCAGAAGAAAGCAACTGTGCCCACACCTTGATCTCAGAATTCTAGCCCCCAGAATTGTGAGAAAAGACATTTATGTTGTTTAAGACCCCAGTCTATGGTGTGTGATATGACAGCCCTAGAAAAGTAATGCATCCCTGCTCATACTGTCTGTAGCACTGGATTTAGAAAAATCTCTCATACTATTTTATTCCTTAATCTGATAAAAGTGATCTTCAGATCTGGATTTGGGTGACACTAAGTAAACTTTAAAATTTCACACGTATTTTTACATATATTGCTAATAACAAAACTATGACTTGAACCTAAGACCACATCATCATCATCTTTACTCATGATAATATAACCTTTGGGCTTGAATTTACAAATGTTTTTTAAATTTCCATCTAACATTGCAATCGGTTAACTTTGTAGGGCAGTTTTATAGAGCCATTCTTTTTATCTTCCTGCATAACATTTGCGTTTTTATGGGAAGCCCAAAGAAAATTATTACCTTAGAAAAAAAACAGGTTTTTCAACTTGCCTCTAACTCCAAAATGTCCATATTAAAACTGATGAATGAACTCATCATAATGTTGCTTTTAGACATCTGGAAATTTGACAGATGATTGTCAAAACTGTTCTACTCTTTACTCATGTTTTGCAGTCTAAAGTAAGAATGACTAATATTTTAATAGAAAGACATTTGGCAAAAAAGAGAAATACACACTATACATCTTTATTGTGTCTATTCAGATGTTCTTAAAGTCAGCATTCATTTGCAAAAGTCAAGTCACTGGTGCCTACCCTGAGAAGACTATGGATACAATTCCACCAGTGCTTATTGGGCTGACATTGTAGCAGTGGCTCTGCCATCAGGCTTGGGTGTACACAAGAATACACCATGTCTCCCTCCCTCAAGGGTTTCACAGTCTGGTGGAGAGATAAATATGCTTTAAAGTCATTTAATACAATATGAGCTAAGACAGGCACCTGTATATTCCAGTGCTGATCAACAAGCTAGAAGTAATCTCATGTTGACTGATGCATTACCAGGTAGTAAAATGGATTTGAGGCAGGAGCCCATTTTCTAATTGATTTTGTGTGCTACAAGGCAAAGAGAAAACTTGTTGCCCTAGAAATAGGAGATAGCTGGAAAAAGGCAATTTGATCATGAAAGGTACAAGAAGCAATATTGAGGGGAAAAAGAGAATAGGAAATAAAGTATAAAACGACACCCCACCCCCCCATGACGGTAGAGGACAGGAGCCTTGGAAGGCTCAGAGCTTGAAAGAGAACATTACTCAAAGGGGAAGAAAATTTGAATTTGATCCACAAATGCAGAACAGCCCTCAATATCCCCAAGCCAACTTCTCAAAATTTTATAAAAATAAACCACAATTTAGAGCAATTTAAATTATCACCCATTTGTTGTTGCAGCCAACATTTGGATACTTATTAGCATCTTTCCTTCCTAAAGCGTGTATTGAGGGCTACTAAGTTCCAATAATTCAATGACAAATTAAATCAAGTTTGGAGCCAAGTGAGGCATTGACAATGCATATCAACTTAGAAATAACAATATCTGAATTTCTCCTATTTATTGAGTATATTTCACGTGTAGAGCACTGTAGTAGGTTACAATATGGACAAATGCTGTCACCCTGCTCAAGAAAACATGCCAAGTTGTATCTGGTACTTGTTTTCAGCTGCCAGTAGTTCTGGAAAATTACATCCTGAAGACACTATTGTGTAAAATCAAAACTATTTTTAAAAGACATAGAGGGAAAAACAAATCCTAGAAAATTCCAAGGCCTAAAGGAATGCTCATCCCAAATTCCATGGGAAGAATATCTGTAGAGAGTGCTTGACAGCCAAGCATCCAAGTAACTGAGTAACAGTGAGGCGATCCGAGCATGGAAAGAGGCAAGTGTCACAAATGAGAGATATTCCAAGGACATGCTAAAGAAGTTCAAGGGGAAAAAAAAGTCACTAGAGGGTCACAGAATAAACCTTGTCACCAATTATGTGACAAATGTTGTTTGCCACGTGTACTTAATGTGCAATTAGAAAACTGATTCTGGCTCTCTTTACCACTCAGGGCTATAATGAGTTTGATGTGGCACACAGGTGTTAAAGTACCTTAAAAATATTAAACACCAGATAAATTGAAAGGTTTATTATTAAAAATTAAGCTTAACTGCATCAAGAAATGCCACAAGTAGATAGACGTGCAGAAGGGTTTTCTTCAAGCATGTGACTATGGGGAATGAACCAAGGATAAAACATTAGTCTTAATTGTGCCCACACATAAAGCCATTGCCACCAGCAGTGCTTTTGTCAAAAAGGAGCATAATCAGTCATTAGCAAACAATTTCAAATCACTGCAAGAAAATCACGTGCCCTTGTTGAAGAGTCATTTTGCCACATCTTTAGATGTGTTTTTTTCCTGGTGGATGATTCAATAGGCTGTTAATCTCCTTTTGCGATGAGTGCTTGAAGGACACTGAGTCAAAATTGCAATTTAGACAAGAAGAAATCTGCACTTATCTTTCAATATCATACTGTATGTTACACGATGATTTACACCCCAGCCTTTCTCGGCAGAGTGTGCCTGCTGCCGAGGATGTCTGTCTGTCTGTCTGTAGTAATAGCACATGCCTTTTTGTCTGGACTAGTATCAGCTCTCCACGAGGCAGAATCCTTAACCTCCTTTAGAACTAGAATCCCTCTATCATCTCTCTGGACTGGAAACTAATAACTCCACCAAAATGGTCAGAAGTGGTTGGAAAACTCTCCCCACAACTAATGTTTTAAAATTTCATACTCATTTAACAAATATTCACTAGACACTAACTCTCTTTGCTACGTACTATGGACCACACACCACATAAGGATAAACCTCAAGGAATTTATCAACTTGTAAGAGAGACAATTCATGTATTTCAATGAGTTAAGATAATATTTTGTGTTAACCGTCTGTCCCTGCTACCCCTTCCTATCTTCCTTGTACCCTAAAACCCTGTCCTGACCCCCACAGTGTAGCCAATTAGACTTAATCTATCAATTACTTTGTAGGGAAGTTCTCAAAGGAGAACACAGGAAAGACAAAGTGAAACTCTCGGCTCTTAAGTTCAAATGATATCATCCATTATTAGACCAAAATTAGAAAAGAAAAAAATCTGTGATCCAATTTGTTATCTCGCAACCAAAACTAGACAAAAGATCCACAGGTTGGGGGAGAGGATGAGACCAAGGGCCACACAAAGTGGAAAGGAGTCAATCAGGACGGATCTCTGAGCTCTGCCCCATGGGCACAGGAAGTAAGGAGCTTGAGAGCCAGTGGAGCCGCTCAGCTCCTTCGAACTCCATGTCTTTATGCAGATAAACCCTGTATGTTGCCTGTGACCGGGAGTCATATTCGTTGATCTTCTCCTTGCCATTTGATGAACGGCAACCAACTACAGCATGTAGCCTCGTAATCGCTCCTGTTGCTCAAACCCCAACCCCCCCCACCATATCCTTTCCATGTGGACAAGCCTCCTTCCCAAAATCCAGGACAGGTGAGGGAGCCTTGAACACCAAGAGAAATGTAGTGACAAGGAAGGAAAAAGTTCCCACAACTAGTGAAGATGGGATTTAGCGGAGCCAACTAAAAATCTTCCACTGAGCTGAGGCAGTGGTAAAACCTATACCTGTCGGACAGGGGTGTTTTCATAGATGTATTTCACGGAACACCGATATAACACAGGACAAAAAGGTGCTTATTATTAAAAGTTATTAATTCCATAGTTAAATAAGCTTTCAAGCACTTCATCTTCTAAGTATCTCCTTGAATCTCTCAGGGATCCAGGAAATATATACTAGAAAAATTACAGTTTCCCAAATTTAAGTGATCATAGAATTCTTTTTCAAAAAACACCAGTCTCACAGTACACTAATGCTTCATGCAATGCAGTTTGTAAAATGTATATTCATCATCAAATATACTGCACATCCACCAGGAGTTAAATCTCAAACTAAAATGACACACTATGAAGCATTGTGAGCCTTAGAGACTCAGATCGAATGCTATGGAGGGTCAAAGAAGAGAGATCTCCTTGTAGCCCAGGCAGACAGGGGAGGTTTCGGTGACATGGCATTGAGACTTGGTCCTGAAAATCAGGCACCTTTTGGACATTTGGAGGTATGAGGGGGCAGAGGGAAGTTATGCCAGGATGAGGAAATAGCACAAGAATAGGCACAGCCATGGGAAAGAGAACCAGCAGAAGGAAGGTTACGTAGCTTATCTTGGCTGTGGAATTGGAAACTCAGAGTAACAGAGATATCAAAGTGGAACAGGCTGGTTAGGACCAAATATGGACAGTTGTGGTTTCCAGAATAAGAATTTTGGTCCTTACTTGGTAGAAATAATGGCAACCTGCTCCAGGTTTATAAGCATATTTGCAACACTTTTAAAGCTCAAACTTCTTCATTTCATCAAATTCACATATTAATGACAGAAATATTCTCATATTGTGTTCATGAGTAACATAAAGTCAACCCTCCAGTTAAATTTGTGAAACAGAAAAAAAAGTTATTTTTTATCATTGCCCTTTGCTCCTGCCCTGTGCAGTCTTGCCAGGGTTAAGTCTGGCCCTATGCTCTGACCAGATACAATGTAGCTCCCTGCCACCCAGGAATCTTTGCTGCTGGCATTCTACTTCCCTGTCGATATCTCCATTTTCCCCATCTCTCTCTGCTATTCTCTCCGCACCTCTCCACTTTTCAATTATTCCACATATTTAACAAAGTCCCAGGAGAAAAGAGTGTCCAGCTGGTGCCCTTTATTTAATAATAGCTAATATTTATGTAATGAGTGCAGCTATGTGGCAATTTTTTTTGCATGCATTTATTTTATCTTTATAGGACCTCCATGAAGTACATGTTAATATTTCCATTTTGCAAGTGAGGGAAGTAAAAGGTCAAAGTACTTTGTACAATGTAATCCAAGAATTCTAACCCATGGTTGCCAGATTACAAAGGCTGTGCACACTTTTAATTCTCTGGGAACAATTTCTTTCTGGGTCTCCAGAGACAATGTTGCTTAACTATTAAATAACTCTATTTAAAACAACAAAAATAGCAAAGTTTAGAGGCCAGCCCCATGGCCTAGTGGTTAAGTTTGGCATGCTCCACTTCAGCAACCCGAGTTCAGTTCTTAGGCGCAGGCCAAGACCACTCGTCAGTGGCCATGGTGTGGCGGCAACCCACATTCAAAATAGAGGAAGATTGGCACAGATGTTAGCTTGGGCGAATCTTCCTCAGCAATAAAATAAAAAAGGAAAATAACAAAGTTTAAAAGAAGTTAAGGATCTAAATTTAGCCTAGGAAAATCCATAGGCCATCGAATGTTGACGTATTCCCTCGATGCAAATGACCACTCTGCTTAATATCTTTGGAATTAGCTAAACCTAAATTCACCCTATGACCAATATCCATTGAAAAACATTAAATGTTCTTTTTTTTGCCTAAAGGATATTTATGAAGTACGCTGTATCAAAACAGCAGAATAGAGTATTACTTTTCAGAGTAATATGAGCAGAGGTAAGTTTCCTTAATTTTTTAACAGATTTTTTAATACCTACCTTTATAAGTTTAGCAAAATTTACTTAATAAGAAATGAAACAACTCTAAAACCTATCTACAGTTTGCCAGAATAAACTTAAGAATAAATATGTGATTACATATGAATTTTTTTTTAAAAGCTTTAATTATGTGTTCATAAAAACATGTAAGAAGACAAAAAAATGAGTGAGAATAATGTGTAAAAGATGGGAAAGCACATCATTTAAGACATTAAATATATAAAAAGAATAGTGTGATGCCAATTAAGTAGAATAAAAATCTAGTTGTTCTGTGTTGCACTTAGTAAAAATATGACAATTAGGCAGGTTATTTAAACTCTGTACCTCAGTTTCCTAATCTACAAAAAGAGATGATAATTGTTCCCACTTCATATATAGTTGTTGAGAAGTTAAAACTGGTTAATAATTGTGAAGGACGGAGGAAGTGTTAGTATGTAGCAGGAGCCATGTCAGTACTGACTACTGCCATTATTGCTAAAGGACCTGAAAATGAAGGCCATGAGTAGTTAGCATATTGCTTGAAAATAAAATAATGAAGTGGGGATGCTAAAATATCAAATATACAAATTCTACAATCAATGAAAATCATGCAAATGTGGCTGGCAACAGTCTCAAGAATAGAGACACCATGGTAATAAATAGAAACTCATCAAACCCTTCCCTCTTCTTCATGGACACACAGTAGAGTTTCATTTCTCAGCCTTACTGCAGTTAGGTGAAGTCATGTGACTGACTTCTGGCCAATGGAATATGAACAAGAAATATGTAGGCCATTTCCAAACATAAAATGTTACACTTTTCTACAGGGCTCTCGGTGCTCTTTCTCATCTTTCATATCCTGGACAGATGTCAAAGGATCCAGTGGAAGATTTCACTGGCATTGGAGGACTGGGAGCTAGAAGAAGCCTGGGTCCCCTAATGACTGCGGAGTGCCTAGCCCCCGCTCTGCAACCTGGCACCGTAAATGTTAGATTGTATTATAAAACATGAACATTTATTGTTTTAAGCCACTTAGATGTTGAGGTTGTTTGTCAAAGGAATTAGCCTACTGCCACTGATACAGTAATGAAAAATTATTCAAACAGGAGACAGAACACTTGTGTCCAAACTGTACTTCTAACATTTACTAGATGTGTAACCAGGCAATTTATTTAGTCTCTCTGATTTTCCTTTTTTCTTTGTGGCAGTAAAACTCCCATCATAAAAGTTTCAAGAATTAAAGAGTGTGGTTATAGAGCTTGGAATAGAGCAGGGACCCTGTAAATGGTAGTTAAATCTATATTTAACAATAACTTAGTCAATACTTACACAACAATGACATATCTATACTACATAGAACAATTGGTTAAATAATGTTTTTAACAATAATACAACTATTTAGTTGGCAGAAAGTTTTACTTTTCAATAGTATTTGTTGGTTTCACATAGAGGCAGCTCTCAAATTGCTTTCTTCGGATACACGGTATTGACGTATGGAAGAAAAGAACAGGATTTTATTTTATTCCTGATGTCTCTGCACCAATTTTCCCAATCTCTTCTCTAATAGAGAGGCCTGTATTTAATATGCATAACAACTGCAGATCATTAATTCTCTAAGTCTCTCCTAAATCAATCCTCTGGATGTAGACTAGAATCTTAATGTAGTTTTGGTAGCTGGGAATCTCATCTAATTTATTACATGGAGAGAGGTGTGACACAGGAAAAATGCATATTAACTATTTAGATGAATACTTTTCTTTTGGTCAGGAATTCATTTTCTTTCACAACACTCATGAACGGATAGTTACCCAAGGCAGGCTATACATGGTAGCTTAATCAGTATAGAATTTTATACGTGAATATACTTTTATGTATGCATGCATTTCACAGCTAATTGTCATCTATTTTCTAGAGTCAGCTAGACAGTGGTTAAAAGGAAGTTTATTTTTTTTCTTTTAAACTTTTTATAGGGAAATAAAATATACAATCAGAAAAAATGCATTAAACATTAATGTAAAGCTTAACAGTTTGCTATTAAATAAGCTATTGTACGACTACCACATAGAACAAGAAATACACCAGTGCCAGCACCTCTGAGGCTCCATGTGTCCCTCCCAATTAAAATTCTTCCCTCTCCCCAGATGAATCCACTCTCTTGACTTTCATGGTAATGAATTCCTCACTTTCATTATACTTTTACCATCGAACTTTGCATCCTTCAACACCGAAGTTTTATGCATTTTCATTGCTGAAGATGACACAATTTTTATATCTGTTTCACTATTGATGGACATTTGGGTTGTTTCAGTTTGGGACTATTACAAGTGTTTTGCCATTAACATTTTGTATATGTCTCCTAGCAGCCACCTGTACACCTTCTATTGGATGTATAGTTAGAAGTGAATCGTCGGCTCAGAACTGTATAATTTACACCCCCACTAACAGATTATGAGACCTCCAGTGGCTCCCTTTCTTGCCAATATGTGCTATTGTCAATCTTTTTAATTTGGTGGTCTGGTGAGTGTGGTGTGATCCTATTGTGGTTTTACTTTTCACTTGCCTGATTACTAACGAAATTGATCACATTTTCACATGTTTGTTAACAATTTGGAGTTTCTCATTTGTGATGTGCCTATTCAAATTTTTGCTCATTTTCACCTAGGTGGTTTATCTTTCTCTCATGCATTTGTATGAGTGCTATGTCTATTTTGGATACAATCTTTTGTTCATTTATATGCTGCAAATATTTTCTCTCATTCTGTGGCTTATCTTTTCATTCTCCTCATGTTTTATTTTATCAACAGAAGTCCCTAGTTTTAATATATGATTTATCAACATTTTTTTTATGGCTATTGCTTTTTGAGATCTGTTGAAGACATCTTTTACAAACTTGAATGTATTTTCTTATATAATCTTCTGGAAGCTTTGTAGCAAAATGTCTTTCAAATTTAGGCCTATAGTACACTTGAAGTTGATTTATGTGTATGATGTGATGCAGGTATCAAATTTAATTTTTTCAAATGGATATCCAATTGTTCCCACACCGCTTATTGAAAAAAAACTATCCTTTCTTTACTGCTCTGCAACGCCACCTTTGTCATAAATCAAGTGTCTATGAATGAAATGAGGTACTTCTGGACTCTGTAAAATTCAGTTGTCAATTTTCAATCTGTGTAGTAATACCACATTTTCTTCATTGCCATTGTTCTAAAATAAGTCTTGAAACCAAGTTGAGAAACTCTGATGTTCTTCTTTTTATAAGAGTCTTGGCTATTATTGGCCAGCTATTTTCATGAACATTTTAGAATCAGCTTATTAAGTTTCACAGCAGCCCCAAATAAAAAGCATTCTTATATTTTAGATTTGACTGCATTGAATCTCTGCATGAATTTGGGGAGAACTGTGCTCTTTATAATATTAAACAATCTAATCAATGAAAATACATTATGGAACAAATTGTGTTGCCTCGAAATCACTATGTTGAAGCCCTAACCTCCAATGTGACCATATTTGGAGATAGAGTCTTTAGGAAGTAATTAAGGTTAAATGAGGTCATAAGAGTGGGGCCCTAATCCAATAGGATTTTGACCTTATAAGAAGAAGAAAAGAGACAGATCTCTACATGCATGCACTGAGGAAAGGCCGTGCCAGGACGCCGTGAGAAGGCAGACATCTACAGGCCAAGAGAAGGGGCTTCAGAATGAAACCTATCTTGCTGGCACCTTGATCTTGTACTTCTCATCCTCCAGAGCTGTGAGAAATAAATTTCTGTTGTTCAAGTCACCCAGTCTACGGTATTTTTGTTGTGGCAGCCTAAGCTGACAAATACAGATTTTGGTACCAGAAGTGGGATGCTGCTGTAACAAATACCTAAAAATATATAAGTGGCTTTGGAACTGGGTAATGGATAAATGCTGGAGGAGTTTTGAGGTGGATAGTAGAAAAATGGACATTAAGGGCAATTCTGGTGAGAGCTTAGAAAGAAAACAGAGCTGGAGAGAAAGTTTCCATTTTCTTAGATAATACATAATAATTATGAACAGAATGTTGATAGAAGTATAGACATTAAAAGCCATTCTGATGAGGTCTCCAATGGAAATGAGGAGCATGTTATTGGAAACTGGAAGGAAAGTGACCCTTGCTATAAAGTGGCAAAGAACTTGGATAAATTTTATTTGTGTTCTAACGTTTTGTGAAAGGTAGAACTTATGAGCAATGACACTGGATATTTAGCTAAGGAGATTTCTAAGGAATGCATTGAAGGAGGAGTATAATTTCTCCTGACTGCTTATAGTAAATTGTGAGAAGAGAGAGAGGAATTGAAGAAGAAATTGTTAAGCAGAAAGGAATCAGAACTTGAAGATTTGGAAAATTCTCAGCCTATCCATATTGTAAAAAATGAGAAAGCATGTTCTGAAGAGAACACTAAGGATGTGGCTGGACTATCACTCAATAAAGAGTAAATGGGATTATATGAGCAGAAACATTGTCAATTTGAATTAAAGAGAATGGAGATGGGAAGAAATGAAGGAAAGCTTCTAAACTCCTTCAATTTGACAGGACTGGCTGATAGTGCTATTTGGTTGTGAAGTACGCTTTTCTTCAAGAAGAGGGGAAAATTACCTCAAAGATGATTCAGATATCACCAGGGCCACCACCTAAGTTTCAACAGGTCAGATGGCCTCCTCCTGGAGTCTTGGAAGTGAGATCACCCTGGAGAGCCAGGAGTTTCTATTTCTGCATATTTTATACCTTTATCTTATTATATATAATATATTTGGTAAAATCGTATTTTCTGTTTATTGCTGAAATATGGAAATTGAATTTCTTCTTAACTTTGTATCCAGCAACCTTGCCAAACTCTCATTAATTATAACAATTTATCTGAGGTTGTTTTATATTTTATACCCAAATAATTTTATCATCTTATATAGTAGTAACTGGTTTTATTTTTCTTTCATTCTTTTTATGGCATTACCATTTTGACAAAGGCCTCCAGTAAAATTTTGAAAAAAGAAGTTTCTAGAGGATGTTATTGTATTTTTTTAAATATAAGCCTTCAACATTTCATCAAGTACAATGTTTGCTTTAAGTTTCTTTTTTTACGAAATTTTATAAAATTCTTGTCTACTTTTAAATAGTTTTATTGACATATAATTCACCTACCATAGAATTCACACATTCAAAGTATAAAATTTGATATTTTATAGTATATTCATAGAGTTGAGGAACCATCAAAATAATCTAATTTTAGAACATTTTCAGCATCCCCCAAAGAAACTCCATACCAATTAACAGTCATTTTCCATTCTATCCTAAGCAACCACTTATCTCATTTCTATCTCTATACTATAGATTTGCCTAATTTGAACATTTCTTATAATGGAATCATATAATACCTTTTTTGTGTGCTTGGCTTTTTCACTTAGCATAATGTTTTCAATGTTCATATATTTTGTAACAAATATCACTACTTCATTCCTTTTTTTATTGCTAAATAATATTCCATTTTACGGATAGATGATATTTATTTATTCATTCATCAATGATGGGCATTTGGGTTGATTCCATTCTGGCTATTTTGAATTATAGTGCTATGAATATCTGTGTACAATTTATTTGTGAAGACATAGGTTTTGATTTCTCTGAGGTGTGTAACAAAGGAGTGGAATTTGGAGATCATATAATAGCTCTCTCTATATATATTTTTTGCTGAGGAAGATTCACCCTGAGCTAACATCTGTTGCCAATCTTCCTCTATTTTGTATGTGGGTCTCCACCACAACATGGCCGCTGACGAGTGGTGTAAGTCCATGCCTGGGAACCAAACATAGGCCACTGAAGTGGAGCTCGCCAAACTTAACCACTTAACCAACCCCAATAGCTTTATATTTTTGAAGAACTGCCAAACTGTTTTCCAAAGAGGCTGCATCAGTTTGCATTCCTGCCGATTTTCTACGAGTGTTCAAATTTCTCTACATCTTCACCAACACTTGCTCTTCTCTAATTTTTTATTGTAAGCATCCCAGAGATTGTGAAATGATATGTTCTCATAGTTTTGATATGCGCTTCCCTAATAACTAATGTGTTGAGCATCTTTTCATGTACTTACTAGCTGTTTGTGGATCTTTGTTGGAAAAATGTCTATGCAGTTTCTTTGCAATATCACATCTTCACTTCCTCGCTTAAAGTGTACACATCTTTACTTCTTTGGTTAAATTTATGCCCAAGTATTTTATTCTTTTGATGCTGTTTTAAATGAAATTGTTTTCATTTTGGATTGTTTAAGTTTATAGATATATGGTTGGTTTTTATATATTGATCTTGTATCCTGCAACCTCATTAAACTTGTTCATTAGTTCAAATAGTTTTTAGTAGATTTAGTAAAATTTTCTATTTATAAGATCATGTTATCTGCAATGCAGAGTTTACTTTCTTTCCTATCTGAATGCCATTCATTTTGTTTTCTTGTTGTATTATTCTCATCAGATCCTCCAATGCAATGTTGAATGGAAGTAGTGAAAGTGGAAATCTTTGTCTTGTTCCTGATGTTATTGGAAACACATTTAGTCCTTCACCATTTGAAATACAATATATTGTCTTGGGTTTTCCATGAATGTCTTGTATTAGGTTGAATAAGTTCTCTTCTATTTCTAGTTTGTTGAGTATGTTTGTGATGAAAAGGTGCTGAATTTTGTCAAATTCTTTTTCTGTGGCTATTGAGATCATCATGTGGTTTTTCTCCTTTGATTTAATATGGTGTATTACACTGACTGATTTTTGGTTGCATCCGTGGGACAAATCCCACTTGGTTATGGTGTGTAATCTTATATATATGTTGCTGGATTTGGCGTGCTAGTATTTTGTTAGGTTTTCTGTATATATTCATAAGAGATATTTGTCTGTAATTTTCTTGTGGTGTTTGTCTTATTTGATATTCAGGACTCATAGAAGGAGTTTGGAAGCATTCTCTCCTCCTCTATGTTTTGGAAGAGCTTGTGAAATATTGGTGTTGTCTTCAAATTTTTGGTAGAATTCACTGGTAAAGCCATTTGGGCCTGGAGGTTTCTTTGTGAGAAGCGTTAAGATTTCTAATTCATTCCCTTTATTTGTTATCAGTCAGTTCAGATATTTCATTTCTTCTTGAGTCAGTCTTGGTAGTTTGTGTTTTTCTAAGAATTTTCCCATTTTATTTCTCTACTTTTTGCATACAGTTATTCTTAGTATTCCCTTATAATCATTTTTTTCCCAAAAGGTCAGTAGTGATTTTAGTAATTTGAGTCTTCTTTATTTTTTTTTCATGGTCATTCTAGTTAATATTTGTCAATTTTGTTGATCTTTTCAAAAAACCAACTTTTTGGTTTCCTTGATGTCTCTGTTATTTTTTCCTATTCTCTATTTCATTAATTTCTGCTCTAACTTTTAATATTTCCTTCATTATTCTTGCTTTGAATTTAGTTTGTTTCCCCCTTTTCCAGTGTCTTAGCTTGGAAAATTAGGGTATTTATTTGAGATTTTTCTTCTTTTTTAACATAGCATTTACAGCTATAAATTTCTCTCTCAGCATTGCTCTGGATGTATCTCTTAAGTTTTAGTATGTTATGTCTTCATTTTCATTCATCTGAAAATATTTTCAATTTTCCCTTCTTTGATGCATTGGTAGTTTAGGAGCATAATTTTTAATTTCCACATATTTCTGAGTACCTCAAATTTCCTTCTTATTGATTTCAAATTTTGTTCCATTGTGGTTGGTAAATATGTTTGATTTCAATTATTTTAGATTTTTTGAGTTTTGACTTAGGGACTGGTATATAGTCTATTCTGGAGAATATTCTATATGTGCTTGAGAAGAACATATGTGTGGTTTATTGGGTAGAGTGTTCTATACATATCTGTTAGATCTAGTTGGTCTATAGTATTGTTTAAGTCTTCTATTTCCTTGCTGATTTTCTGTCTAGTTGTTCTATCCATTATTGGAAATGGGGTATTGAGGTGTCCTACTGCTATTGTTGAATTTTCTATTTCTCTTTTCTATTTTGTCAATTTTTTCTACATGTCTTTTGTTTTCTGCTGTTAGGTGCTTGTACATTTGTAATTGATATACCTTCCTGATGGTTTGAAACTTTTATTATTATAAAATATCCCTCTTTACCCCTAGTAATATTTTTTGTTTTAAAGTCAATTTTTTTCTGAAATTAGTATAGACACTCCAGTTTTCTTATGGTTTTCTCCTTACATGGTATACCTTTTTCTGTACTTTTACTCAACCTAGTTGGATGTTTGAATCTAAAGTGTGTCTCCCATACAAAGCATATAACTGTATTTTGATTTTTTATCCAGTCTAAAAATCTCTCACTTTGATTGGATTATTTCATCAATTCACATTTACTGTTACTATTGATATTATTGAATTTACATCAGGTATTTTTCTTTTACTTTTCTAGATGTCTATCTCTTTTTATTCCATTTTTCCTTCTTTACTGCTTTCTTTTTTATTCAATGAATATTTTCTAGTATAACATTTAAATTTTTTAATGATTTTAAACTATAATTTTCAGTTACTTTCTTAGTAGTTGCTCTAGGGCTTATAATATACATCTTAACTTATCAGAATCTACTTCAGATTTATATGATCTTAATTTCAGTGAGATAAATACATTTCAATCATATAAAGCTCTATTCCTTCCTCCCCCTTTTTTGTGCTACAATTCAATATTTTATCATCCCTGATGTTTCTATTAAGGCTTTTTCTTTGGTAGATAAACATATCAGTAAATTTCTTTCTTTTTTTAAAAAATCAAGAATAGAAATTAAATTTACCAAATACTTTCTCTACATCTATTGAAATAATCATATAATTTTGTTCTTTAATCAATTAATGTGGTGAATTATCTTGCTTGGTATTCCTTTGCTAAATCAACCTTGCATTTCTGGAATAAATCTATATTGATCATGATGTATTATTTTTTTACATAAGATTGAAATTAGTCAAGTAATATTTTGCCCAGGATTTTATAATCTTATCTGTAAGTAAGTTTGGTTGAACGATTCCTGTCATATTTTAGTACTGAATTTATGTTACCACAAAATTAGGGTTTATTCATTGTTTTTTTACAGTTTCTGGAAGGATATTTGTAAGAATAGTGTTATTTCTTTCTTCAATCTTTGGAAGACTTCTCTAGTGCTTCTATTTGGCCTGAAGTTTTCTTTGATAAAAAATTTTTAAATAATGTGCTTAGTGGTTGTTAATAGTTTGCTACTCTTTTCTGCATCTGTTAGTATAAAGCTTTTTTTCCTAATAAAATATATTGTATTCAAGCACACCTGGGTATGAATCTGGGTTCAGTTGCCTATCAGTTATGAAAATTTGATTTATCTTGCTAACCCTCAGTTTCCTAATCACTAACATGTGGATAATTAATAGTACTTACTGAATTTCTGATGGAAGGTTGTCTATCTAGAAGACCCTCATGGTACACATTATCTAAAACTCTAGCTTAAATCTGTAAATAAATCTTGAGCTAAAAGGAAAGCAGGAAAAATCCTCAAACATTCTAAAATGTTGGGAACACAGAACCAGCTTTGACCTTGAGGCATCTTTGAATCACTGAAGGCTCAGAAGTTGGGCACATAAACCCTGAGACCAAGAAGGATGAAAAGTCAAATCACAGACCCCATAAAAATCCAGATTCCCCAGAAAGTAATACTATTGATGAAATCCTAGAAAGAATCATGTCACTTTGAGGAAGTGTGTGGAGATACATATCTTTCTCAGTCTAGATCTTGAGGAAGGCAGAAAAAAAATTTTCTCTGAGAAAGCTTAATGACAAGGCAACAGTCATTGAGTCAGAGCAACAATTCACACTATTTTTGTGTCTTGGGAAAAAAAAAAACCTGAAGTCATTATTTATGTTTAAAGTTGTTCTGAGTTGACAGTGTCCCAGGTATTTGGCAGGAGCAAATAAAAATCCTTTTTGTAGGGAAGCACTTTCAAGTCAGGTCTAAATGAATTTACACAGAGAGATTTCTAAGGAACATAAATTTATACACATGCATGCACACACACACACACACACACACACACACATATCAGGAAACACTTAAGGAAAGTAGCCACCCTGAGCAAGAGTCAGCAGATACAACAAACTACAGAATCAGAGCTACAGACTACAGAGATTGTATATACTAGAACTTAGTAGAATCATCCAATACTGAATATAAAATATATATATTTAAATAATTAAAAGACTATATGAGGAAAGCAAATGATGTTATGATTTTGATGGGCCCTAGGCACTTACTTTTGCCTTTGTAGGCCCCTTCTTCTATATATGTGTGTTTGTGCATGTGGGTGTATACATATACATATATATAAATTTATACTTTATTTCTGTGCTTGTGTAAATAGAACTAGATTAGTATTGTAAATCAAAAATTTTCTTCAACGTAAAAGTCCTTTTTTTCCCTTCTGATTTTAAAATAAAGTAAAACATTTTTTCAGGTCCCTAACCTGAAAGTGTCATGGGCCCTAGGCACTGTGCCTACCATGTCTGATGGATAATCTGGCCCTGGAGGAGGCAACAAGAATCTGTCAACAGCCAGATTTAGAAAAGAACCAAATAGAACTTCTAGATTTTAAAACATTCAATTATAAAAATTAGAATCTTAATAGATAGCTTAATAGCAAATCAGACACAACTGATGAAAGAAACTATAGTAAAACAAGAGATTTTTTTTAACATATAAAATGCAGCAAAGAAAATATAAATAGGAAATGAAGAAACATGGAAGAAAGAGTAAGACTATCCAACATACATCTAAACAAAGTTCCGAAAGGATAGACTAGAGAGAATAGAGCTAGACAATGATAGGGAATTTTCCAGAATTAATTAAAGAAATAAATAGATGGAGGAATATCAATGAATCCCTACAATGTGCTAATAGACCTCAATTAAGATAGAGATAATCCCTTCAAAATAAATGCAAAGTTGAATTTCTTCAAATGAAAAAATTAATTAATTAAAAACTGAAAGTAAAGGATGTCCTTAGCCTTCTCAGAGACACTAATTGAAACATAAATGGCCAGAACTAACAAATACAATTTGACAATCTGTTGGTCAGCAAAATGAATAATCCATTATATTTATAATTAGAAGGTCAACATGGGACAATTTGTTAGATAATCATTAGAAGATAATAACCAGGGGCTATACATAATCTAAGAAAGAATTGATGACTGATTTCAGAGAAAATAAGACATATTAGCCATGATTTATTGGTGTTAAAACTGAGATGATTTACTTTGCCAGGTTTTCCTGAAATTTCAGCGTTTAGTGTGGGCCTGAGTCGTGTTACTTTTCTTGGCAGAGGTAGTTTCAATATATTTTCATTTGCTGCCTATTCGGGATGGTGCAAAGCTCTGTTTTGTTTAAAGCATCTCTTCAGATTTACCAAAAGCCTCTGAGTAAACTGTCTGCCCTTCATTCAGGAATTAATATTTTGTTTTACTCTTAGCAGAGAACATCTGCTCTGTCTGGCAGCATTCTTTATCCTTTGTCAATTACTAAGCTCCAAGGAGGCATATTTTCTTTCCTTAAAAACTGATAATTTCTTTAGAAGTCAAAAGTGTTCATAGAATCCCCTGTCTATTAGCATGTTCTTACCTATTCAGAGAATTTTAAATCCGGAAAAGATCTTAGAAATAATTTAGTATAGCCTCTCATTTTATATCTGACAAATCTGAATGATGAGGCCATTTATTCAAGGTCATCTAATATTTCAGGGGCATATTCAAACTTCAAACACTTTTTCTCATTTCCAACCTAATAATATTTGCACTACACTCTGATTTTTCATTTTTTTACTGTAGGTATTAATCGCTTATTTTGCACCTAGAACTGTCCTCTGTGGTGTGATAGATACAAAAGAAGATATATATACCCTTCAATTAGGAAATCCCCAAAAGCCTTGTGCCCAGGAAATCTCTAAAAGTAGACTCTAAAACTTTATATTTGAAAATATAATTGTTCATGCTCAAAAAAATCAAACACTATTTGGAATACAGCACTTAAACTTTAATAAGGTTATTCAACTTTACTTTGAGCTTTGCTTTCTAAGATAACCTAGAGACTCATTTCCTTTGACTTCTTCCCTCCATGAAAAGAAGTAGGCCTTTGAAGTGTATGGCTTTTTCTAGTTCTTTAACATTCAAATGTGGCTACTATCGGAACCATAGACAAGCAGTTTATTTTTCTGTGTACATGCCTCATTCAGTAGATCTGAAGCTCTTATAAATCAAAGATGCCTAATATGTTCTCTTTATTCCTTCAAGAGACTAGTATGGATCTAAGCCCATGCTATATGTTGAATAAAAATTTGAAATCAATGGACTTTCCTTTGTCCCCCATTTATAGAAAAATCCTCACTTTTGAATTAAAATTTTCTGATATTTTTATATTTTCTACTTCACTTGAATTTATCTTTTTAAAGGTTGTCTTGGATATCTTTTCGGTGTCAAGGTGACAAGCAATAACCTCCAAGAAGACATGCAATCTGTTTTTGAATGATTTTCTGTGTATAGCCCCAATGAATCCATTTACTCATCTATTCTTTTCTTCAATAGAAATTTATGGAATACTCATTGTCTGCCAGGCGTGGTGCTTAACACTAAGAATAAAACATTAAAAAAGAGATAAAGAAGATCTCTGTCCTCCTGGATCATAGTAGGGAAAATAAACAATAAGCAGGTAGCACATAGAACAATTGGACCATCATTGTGAAGGTTGTAAGCTGGGTATGGTGATAGAGAATAGGAGAATGGTGAGAAGCTAGTTTAGGTAGGATGATCAGGGAAGTTCTCTCTAGAGCAGTGACATTAACCTGAGGCCCAAATGCAGAGAAAAAGCCAGTCATGCCAGAGCCCACAAGTGCAATCCCAGCAGAGGAAATGGACATGCAAACCTGAGGTTTCCTATGTGGGGAGTAAGCTTAATCGTCAAGGAACTAAGAGGTGGCTACATCACTCTGGGCTTTGTGGGCCATGGTAAGTAGGTTGGACTTATTCTACTACAGTAAGAAGCCTCTGAAGTGTTTTAAGCAAGTGAGTGACAGTGAGATTAACGTTTATATAAATCAAGCTTGCTGCTCTGTGGAGAGTGGATGGGAGGAGGCAGCGTGCAAGTAGGGAGAGGGCTTTGGAGAATATGGGAGCAGCCCATGTAAAGGGCGGTGATGGTTTTGACTAGGTGTGGAGTTGTAGGGAATGTATTTTAATATTTCTGCATGATTAGAGCTTTCAGAGAAAATTTTACTGAAACTTGGAAACTTGCCTTAAAAGAACAAGCTTTGTAAGTTAAATTATGACTGATTAGATAGTGATAGACCATCTAGAAAGATTTATCACCTCAGAGGTGTATATTTACCTTGTAAGGGAGGGATGAGGCCCTGGGACCATTGAGATAATCCTTTGATATAAAGTTGAATAGATTTGAATTATCTTTCTCCTATAGACATATATTTACATTCCAAAGGGTAAGAACCAAGGATCCTTCCTACGTTGAATTTGTTTATACTAGAAAGTAAAAGGTATCCCTTCATCTCTCAGGAGAGGAGTCAGGACAGCTCTCTCTCTTATATAACCACCCAGATTCATATATTCAGAATTCCCCATTTACCATAGAGATCCCACAGTATAGAGTGACATCCAGCTCTACAAGAATTGGAGCAAAGAGGATATAGTGCAGGTATTTCTATGAATAAGTAATAATTAATCTGTCTATATTCCAGGAAACCTCAGGTTTGCCTTCAGGATAATATTAATAAATATAGATGTTTAAAAAAATAATAACACTAGGGGCAGGCCCAGTGGTGTAGTAGTTAAGTTTGTGCACTCCACTCCAGAGGCCCAGAATTCACAGGTGCAGATCCCAGGCATGGACCTGTGCACTGCTTGCAAGCCATGCTTTGGCAGGTGTCCCACATATAAAGTAGAAGAAGATGAGGATGGATGTCAGCCCAGGACCAAAGCTTCCCCAGAAAAGAGGAGGATTGGCAACGGATGTTAGCTCAGGGCTAATCTTCCTCACCAAAAAAAAAAAAAAAAAAAAACCCGAGAAAAAACCAAAGCAAAACAAGAAAAAACAACAACAACAACAACACTAGATTAGTACAGGTAAAGAAAAGTAGATAGACTTAAAACGTATTTTTGTGGTGATGTGAAAAGACTTTTGGATGAATTAAATGAGGTTTGGGGAAGGAAAAGAAAGAGTCAAGGATGACCCCAAGTTTTATTTAAGTACTGAATGAAGAATGGTGTTATTTATGGAAATGAAGAAAGACTAAGTAGGACCAGGTTATGGGTGGAACAATAAAATACTATTTGGCCAACTTAAGTGTTAGATAACTATGAGGCATAAAAAGACATTGTCAAATTATGCCATTGGACATGAACAACTATGTCTAGGAAAAATCATAATATGGTGTAATTTTAAGGGAATCTGAAATCACATAGTCACTCTTTTATCTAATAAAGGTCTGAAGCCAGGTACCTGAGGGATACTGTAAATATTCAACGAGAATATGATTACCCTTAGACCTTGTTCCCAACACAGACACAGATGAAAAGAATCAATTTGCTGTTTTCTTGTTTAAGCTGAGGGGTGACTCAAGTGTCACAAGGATTTATGAGCTTGTTTTGCAGAAGAAAATGAATGCCTTTAAGGAAGCTATGACCTCCAGATAACCAGCCCCCAGCTGCTACTGGTGATGCCCAGAAGTCTGATTGCCCAAGGGCTTATCTGGAATGATAGGAACACGGATTTCCCCTTTGTTTCTCCAAACTCTACCTTCCAAGCCCCTTAGCTCTATAAAACCACCTGCTTTGTTTGAGATTTGAGAGAACCTATCCTCCTGCCTTCTCATTGTGGCCAATTTAAGTAAATCTTTCTCCTTCTCCAATCACCAGTGTCTCAGTAATTGGCTTATTGCACATCAGGCACATGAGCTTGAGATTAAGAGGTTTGATATCAAGTCCTCAAGTTATTCACAAGCAGGGTATGCTTCCTGAAAGATAAATAGTTCAATCACTACTTCACTCACTTTATGTGACCAAAGAGATCTGAAAGGACAAATAGAATTCCACAGAACTAGCCCACAAACTAGTCTTTTGACTTTGATGCTACAAGACTAGAAAACAGTTAATGATATCAGCTTAATACAAGGTTGACATAAGGGAAGCCATAGTGTAGAAAAGAAACTTTATTGTAACTTTGAATGACCTCTGACTAACTCTGGATTTTATGGCCCCTCCCAGATGCTATACATTGACAACTTTGTTCTTTTGAGTTCCTTAGGAATGTGACGACCCCCAGGCAGAGAGTCTATGCTGATAGCCATCATCACTGACAACTGAAAGATCAGGATATAGGGCATTGCTCCAATCTCTGATGCATATCAAGCAAAACAAAAGACTTTCAGGAACGAAGAACAGATGGACGCCCCCACCCTGAGACCAGATGCCTCCCTCGCCAGGAGACCAGCCCCCTATATAACTAGCCTGTAGTCTTTGTTCTGTAAGATGGCTCTTTGAGACATTAGTTGGCCATCTTCCCCCTTGCTAGCAAGCTGTAATAAGCTACCCTTTTCCACCATCTTGCTTCTTGATGATTGGCTTTTGTCTCACAATGAGCAGATTGTGCCCTTTGTGAGGTAACATTAACATCTTGATCAACTCTATAATTCTGTAATTCTATAATTGTAATTAGTTTTATGAATTTTTCATCACTGAATCCATGTTGGTAACTCTAGTTGCAACTGTATTCATAATCTTCCTGCAAAGTTAAACCCAACCCATTAGACTTTCTTCTTAACAAGAGATAATATAACCAAATCTTCCAAAAATCACCAGTTCTGGTTAACTATTGCTTCAAAACAAACAACCCTAAAATTCACTGGTTTTCAATAACTGTTACACTCTGTTTTGATTCTGCTGGTTGGCTGGCATAGCTCAGGAGTTCTCATTTGATTTCTTGTATAATTGCAGTCAGATAGTGTTTGGGCTGGAGTCATCTGAAGACATCTTCAATCACATTTTCAGTGCCTGGGCTCGGATGGTGTAATACTGTGATGTATAATAAGAAATACATATTTCATCTTTGTCCCCATTTCTGGCACAGGGCTCCTAAAACCCTTGGAATTTCATAAGTGAGAGCAATCAAGGTGTCTTTTGTTATGTTACTGATATGACTTTTGGAAAGCACCTAAGAATGGGGCTGGTTGCCTGGAGAACTGACCATGTCATTGAAGTCTTGGAACTTTCAGCCCCACCCTCTGACCTTTTGGGAGGGGAGTGAGGCTGAAAGTTGAATCAGTTACTAATAGCCAATGATTAAACAATCATGCCTATGTAATGAAGCCTCCACTAAAAGTCTCAAAAGACTGAGTTTGGAGAGCTTACAGATTGGTGAACACATGGAGATGTGGGGAGAAGGGCATGCTCATAGATCATGGAAGCTCCCTAGCCTTTCCCCATACCTTGCTCTATGTATCTCTTCATCTGGCTGTTCCTTAGTTATATCCTTTTGTAATAAACCAGCCATCTCATAAGTAAAATGTTTCTCTGAGTTCTCTGAGCCACTCTAGCAAATTACTCAAACCTGAAAAGAGGATTATTGGAACCTCCAATCTGTAGTCGGTCAGTCAGAAGCAAAGGTGACAACTTGGGCTTGTGACTGGTATTTAAAGTCAGGAGGAGGGAAGTATTGTAGGACTGAGTCCTCAACCTGTGGGGTCTTATACTATCTTCAGAGAGAGAGAGTCAAAATTGAGTTGAATTGAGTTGAGCTGAGTAGGACAACAACCCAGCTGGTATCAAAGAATTGCTTACGTGTATGTGGGAAAACCCCCACACATTGGAATTGGTTATCAGAATCTTAGATAACTAGAAGAGGTGGGTGCTAGCTGGGCATCTCTTTACATTGCCTTTTCATATAGCTAGCCTGGGCTTCCTAACAGTGTGGAGATCTCAGGGTAGGACTTTCCTCATGGCACCTAGCTTTTCTCAAAGCACGTGGCCCAAGAGACCTAGGGGGAGACTGAAATGTTTCTTCTGATCTAATCACAGAAGTCACACAGCATTGATTTCACAATACTTGATTGGTCAAAACAGTTGTAGGGAAGCCCAGAATCAAGGGGTTGGAAGAATATGCCATCTCTCCATGGCAGAATGGCTTGCTTGTAGAGGGACAGAAAGGATCACTAGCACCTATCTTGGAAACAATCTGTCAGATCTGCCTGAGCATAGCCAGATTTGAATGGAAAAGAATATTGTTGAATTAAAAGTTCTAAAGTAACAATTTATGCTCTCACTCACCTCTGACACATAGTCCTTAAAAGTGCTAAGAGGATGGCATATCTGATAGCATCCTACTTTGGCCATGACTTCTCCCATCTTCACTATCTCCCACCTTCACTATGGGTATGCTACCACCCATGGTTGCAAGAAATGCAAACTCTACTATACTTGTAATTCTTTCCTCACTTCCTGCTTGTTTCTTCACATCTCTGCTTTATTTTTGGTAATTCCACAGAGCTTAGAACTCTCCAGTCTACTCTAGAACAGTGATCTTCACACTATATTTGAGAATTCATGTTCATACAAGAACCTGTGGTGACACAGAAAAACTTTCCATTGGTGTGTTTGCACCAAGAGTTTTAAGGGAACTCATTTCCATTTTCTCAACTTTCAAATATGATCTTTGCTAGAACTGATTAACTTGAGAATAAATCAGCATTCACAACAACCTTTCTCCCAATTTACCAAAAATAAACAAATAATTAAACAAACAAATAAAACTCCTCACCCATACCAGCTCTTAGAGTGATGTTGTAAAGTCTTCCCTGGGTTGTGAAATCCACTAGCACATCAAAGGAGAAATTGAAATATTGGCTTAAGGAAAGTACATTTTAATATTTAATTTAGCAACATAAATTCATAGAGTTTCCTGTCTTTTCTTGCCTGGTTGTACATTTCCATGAAGGAAGGTTGAAGCTTGCTATTAGAGAAATATTTTGGCCTATTTGGGGATGCATGTAATTCATACAGCCGAGGCTGATTCTTTGAAATGTGGTTGGAATGCGTGGAAAGACTGCCACATTTTTCAAAGTACCTTGCATGAAACACATGGGTAAAACTTCTAAATAATGTATTTCAGATATGTTTTTAATTCAGTATATAGTTAAAATCTATTTTATCAAATCATGTCATGAAATATTTATCCTAGTTATATTCATTCATATTATTTCATCTTATAATAGTTTCTAGCTGCTATAAATAAGGCATGTTAATTTAAACTCATAATGAAAATATTTAGATGTCAACTTAAAAATGTGTAGGGAATACAGAGTTTATTAAAATTCTTTTAGAGCATATACGAGCAAAATGAGTTGACTACCTTTCCTCTATTCTCTATCATTTTTTTAATCAGCCTTTGTTGAATTATTTGCTATTAGTTTAACTTTACTCTGGACTATAGGTCACATTAATGCAGGGATATATATATATATATATATATATATATAAAAAATAATATATATATATATAATTTATTATATATATATTATATATATATAATTTATTATATTTATATATATATAAAATATATATATATTTATTATATTTATATATATATTATATATATATATATTAAATAGATACTGTATATCTATCTATCTGTGCCTACCACAATGCCTCACATTTAGTACACATTCAATGAATGCATTGAATGTATGAATGAGTGAATGGATAAATGAGCAAAAGGACAGATGTATAGGATGCATTGGTTTTTTCCTTATTTAAACTTGTATTGATTTTTGTCTGAGCCACATACTCCAGTACTTTTTGAGGTTTAATTCCTTTATCATGATGTTGTTATCCATTTTCCAAAGTGTTAGACATAATAGCTGAACAATGTATGGGTTACATGTTATTTAATTTACTATTTAATATTTTTCTAACAGCTATATTGAGATACAACTTACATGGCATAAAGTTAACTTTTTAATTTTCAGGTAAAATTCAGTGGTTTTTAGTGTACTCATGGAGTTGTGTGACTATTACAACTAATTTTATAATACTTCAGCATCCTAGAAAGAAACCCCATACCCAGTAGCTGTCTCTTCTCCTCTTACCCTAGGTAACCACTAATCTCTTTCTGTTTCTATAGATTTGCCTATTCTGGATATTTTACATAAATGGAATCATACAATATGCAGCCTTTTGTGATTGGCTTCTCTCATTTAACATATTTTCAAGGTTTATCCATGTCATACCATGTATCAGTACTCCATTTTTAAAAAATTGCTGAATAATATCCTATTGCGGATACACCACATTTTGTTCAACTATTCACCAATTGATGGGCATTTGGGTTATTTCCACTTCTTTGGCTATCATAAATAGCCAAAGCATTTATGTAGAAGTTTAATATGGACATATGTTTCCATTTCTCTTAGATATATACTGTAGGGGAGGAAGAACTATTCTTCTACCCTTCTAGGTTCTTCTGGATGTTCTAAGAATTAAATTGACAAGAGACAGAATAACAGGAGAAAATCAAACAAATTTAATAACACACACATGGGAGAAACCTGGGAAAACTGAGTTACGCACTAAAATGGCTGAAGCCACCACCTTAAATACCATCTTCAGCTAAAGACAAAGGAGGATGTTGGGAGTAGTGGTTTTGGAATTCAAAGGGGAGGAAAGCAATTCATGTGGAGATGGAAAAGGAAATGTTTTGTAAACAAATGTTTGCCATGCCTTGCAAAGACAATGAGACATGGAGAAGACTTTGATCAAACGGGTCTTGCTAGGTTCCTTCCTGTCTACCATACCTAGGTTATATTATACTATAGTTATCCATGGTATTAGCTTTTCCCCAAAACAGGCCTTCTATCTTAAATTTTAGGCAGTGAGGGGGAAGGTCAAAGTTTCTCTCTGAGTCTTTTGTTCTTAAAAATAATCAAGCCCAAAGAGACATATTTCAAAGTGGCAAAATCTGACCCCTACAATACTTAGGAACAGAATTGTTGCATTATATGGTAACTCTATGTTTAACACTTTGAGAGACCGCTAACTGTTTTCCAAAGTGGCCGCACCATTTTACAGTCCCACCAGCAATGCACAAGGATTCCATTTTCTCCACCTCCTCACCAAAACTTGTTATTGTTTTTCTTTTTGATTATAGCCATCTTAGTGGATTTGTGGTTTTGATTTGCATTTCCCTAATAACTAGTGATGCTGAGTATCTTTCTCTGGACTTGCTGGTCTGATTGTACAGCACCTTTGGAGAAATAAATGTCTAGTCAAATTCTTTGCTCATTTTTTAAATGGAGTTTAATGGAGTTGTCTTTTTATTGTTAAGTCATAAGAGTTCCTTTTATATTCTGGGTACAAGTCACTCATCAGATATATGATTTGCAAATATATTCCTTCATTCTTTGCATTATTTTTCACTTTCTCGATGGCTTAGTTTGTAGCACAATTTTTAAAAATTGGGGTACAGTCCAAGTTATCTATTTGTTCTATTATCACTTGTGCTTTTGATGTATCTAAGAACACCATTTGACTTTTAATTAGCTTGTTGAAAATCAGTATAAATCACCACCAACCTAATTCGCTTGCTTTATGTGGCTTCTCTCACTTATAATGCAAATCGTACAGACTTCCCCAGACCTTTAGCTGAAATCGCCACGTGTTTTCTCTAAAACAAGTCTCAAGTCCTTAACAGAGGTGGCCTTACCAGAAATCCCTTTCCAGCTGTAAGGTTGAGGTGCACAGGCACTTTGCAAAAGGATTTTTGCTTAAAAAAAAAAGAAAAGAAAAAAAGTAAGTGCAAACAAGAAGAGAGAATATAACAACTTAGAAGATAAAAACTGAGAGTCTCACCAAGCCAAGAATACCTATTTTAAGGTAAAATCCAGGAACATTAGAGAGCATAGTGTGTTTGGAAAAGGGAAATATGGCTTGTCTGGTGGAGGAGACACCAGCTCTGTGTGGGGTCTCTCCCTTGTTATCCTTGGGGTGGGGAATTTCAATTGACCAAATGCATTCCAACCCCTCAGGGTAGCCAAACAAAACACAACAAAAAACAGAGCAACAGGAGTGAAATTAATTGTGATCATTTTGTTCTGAAGAGCTGAGCTTCTCACACTTTAATGTGTACACAGATCACCTGTTAAAAATACAGGTTCTGGGGGCCAGCCAGTGGTGTGGTGGTTAAGTTCGCACCCACTGCCTCTGGCTCCCAGGGGTTCATGGGTTTGGATCCTGGGTGCGGACGGATGCACAGCTTGTCAAGCCATGCTGTGGCGGTATCGCATATAAAGTAGAGGAAGATGGGCATGGATGTTAGCCCAGGGCCAATCTTCCTCAGCAAAAAGAGGAGGATTGGCAACGGATGTTAGCTCAGGGCTAATCTTCTTCACATAATAAATAAATAAATAAATAATACAGGTTCTTCTGATTCAGCAAGTATGGGGAAGGGGACTGAAATCCTTCATTTTTAACAAGCTTCACAGGATGCTGATGCTGCTTTTCAGGGACCACACTTTGACTCTCAAAGCCATAAAAGGCAGAAGGGAACAAAGAGTTAATTTACTCCTTCAGAAGGAGAGAATGTTTCACTTCTCAATCAGGCTCTGTTTATGGAGATGATCTTTTTTGCATGCATTCAAATTTAAAGGTCAGATCTGTTTTCTTCTTAGCAGCTGCGTGGGAATTGCTCATCTTGCAGTTCCTGTACGGGATTTGATTACCTAAGTGGACCAAAAAACTACAAAATAGCTTGGAAACAACTCTTCCAATATCATCCAACACTCAAGCGTTCAAACCAACTCTTAACAGGCAAGCTTGCAAAGGCAACTTCAGATTGCATGTCCGGTACACAAACTATCTCCTCCCAGAGCCCTTGGAGGTGTGCCTGTGTCTCTGTGTGTGTGTGTGTTTGTGTAGGAGGGTAGATTTTAGACCCTGCCACAAATACTAAAGGTCCCTCTAGAGAGAAGGCTGTCCTCAAATGTGCCACTAAAAGTATCCATAGGCCAGTCTAAGGCCCAATTGTAAAATCAAAGAACTCTGTCCTTGGTAACTAGTCAGACAGACAGTCTAACAAACTGTCTTGAATGTTTAGCACATACTAAGCACACTGCTGATGTCCTGAGGGAGAGAGATTAATAATTTCTACTCTTAGGAGCACACAGTTTGATGGGGAGACTGACA
Source organism: Tapirus indicus (assembly GCA_031878705.1). Lineage (NCBI taxonomy): Eukaryota > Metazoa > Chordata > Mammalia > Perissodactyla > Tapiridae > Tapirus > Tapirus indicus. Next base: position 48,860,880 of record CM062926.1, on the reverse strand, counting down.
ATTAAATAGACAACTGCAATAGTAATTAGGTGGGTAAAATAGAGTAAGCACAGGTTGGAGACATGTCCAACTCAGCCTCTGCAGGCAGAAAAGTCAGGAATAATGCTTGGACTTGGTGTCCCTTGCTTTCTCTCTTTCCGCACAAGGGTCTCTATGCAGCCCAAGAACTCTCCTGTCAAGAAGAGGGGCTCTGAGGAAACTCCTTTACCTTGTATTACTGATGGTGGCATATCCTCTAATACTTGGACCAGATAATGAACCTGCATTTGCAAAGATTTTCACCACTGCTAGCTATTCTCAAAATCAAAGGATGCATTGATAATAATAGAACTTCACCTGTTAGGAAGGGAGAATATTTGGGAACAAGGGGTCTATCCTAGAACCACCAAGATGATGGCTGATATTTATTAGAAGCTGGAGTAGACCACGAAAGCCCTTCCCTGGAGTTCTCCTCCAGAACTGAGCTCATTCACCAGGCCTGGCCTTGGATGTCGGGATTAGAGACAAGCATCAGGGAAATGCTAACTGCCTGCTGCCCAATTCAACTACAAAAGAGCGATTTATAGAAGTAACAGGTCTTTTTCTCCCTCTGAGAGAGACAGGTAAGCCAGGTGTCTCCTGCATGGACTCCCTGGCAAGTGACTTAATATGGAATTAGACCCCTGGAGGAGACAGATGAACCTTGATTACTAAGCTCAGGTTTGTAAAGCAGCAAGGTCTAGATGGTGGGAGCTTAAAGCAAGACATGAAATGATTTTCTTCTTTGGCCTGGGGAAGATTTCTAAGTAGCATCCCAGGCTAAAGTGTGAATACATGAATGCATGACTCCATCTGATGCTGGAGTAGCAGCCCTGGAAACTGAGGCTGTCTCTCCCTTAGGACTGGGAAACTGGGTCGCAGGAAAGGGAGTATGGTTTGTGTAGAAGGAACACAGGCCATAGTCAGATAGACTGAGGGTAGAAATCTGCTGCTGCCTTTTATTAACTGTATGTCCTTGGATCATAACTTAGCCAAGCTGCATGTCGGGGTCTTCTGTGAAAAAAGAAAGTAATATCTGTATCAGTTACAGTTACTCAGTAAAATACTCGAAACCCAGTTAAATTTGAATTTCAGAGAAGCAACCAATAATGTTTTAGTATAAGTAGATCCCAAATATTGCATGAGCACGTGGTTATTCTAAAATCTATTTGTTGACTGTCTGAAATGCAAATTTAACTGAGCACCCCATATTTTTGTTTTTAAATCTGACAACCTTAGAATCAGTAGGGTACTCTAGTTTAAGTTGCAGTGCATTTAACTCTAAAATCTCAATGGTGAATTCCATTCAACCATTTCTGGTTCTCTGAGTGTGGTCCCTGGACCAGCAGCTTCAACATGACCTGGAAACTTTAGAAATGCCAAATCTTGGACCCAGACAGACCTTCTGAATCTCTATGGGTGGAGCCCAGCAATTTATGTTTCCACGAGCCCTTCAGGTGATACTGATGAACTAAAATTTGAGAAACACTGCACACGTTTTCAAAATATCCAAAGGCTAAGCACATGCCAGTCCTTTGGCTCAACAATTCCATTACTAAGTATATACCAAGAGAAATAAATGCATTTTCCACCAAAATACATGCATGGAATTTTCATAATAGCTTTATAATTAATAGCTCAAAGCTGAAACAACTCAAATATCCATCAAAAGGAGAAGGATAAATTGTGGTATTTATAACATAAAACGCTATACAATAATAAAAAGAACAAATTGCTTATATGTGAAACTATCTGGGAAAATCTCATAGACATCATTTTGAGTGAAAAAAATAAGAGACAACTGAAAATGTTTTATGTGATTTTATTTATACAACATTCCTAAGTCAGGTAAATTTGACCTATGGTGACAGAAATCAGAATACTTAGTGGAGTGTGGGTAAGCGGTTGTGTTGACTGGGAAGGAACATGAAGGAAACTTCTGAGGTGCTAGAACTGTTCTACATCTTGATCTTATCATGATTATACTGGTGTATTCATATGAATAAATTTATAGACACATACACTTAAGATGTTATGCCACAAAAGAAGAAAAACATATATAATTAACATAACAAATTTTGGTGGCTAAAACAAAAACATTCCTACTCACTCCTGCTACACGGGTTTTAAAGCTGCCACTCACTTAACTTGGCCCAGCCAGTCACTTGGCCACACCTCCCTTTAAGTGGGCAAAGTGCATCCTTCCTGGAGGGAGAGATAGAGCAGAACATTTGTGAACAACCCTATTGACTTCAGCATACCTACTTCTTGGAGTTCTGTGTAATAGACATCCTTTCATTCATTCATTCTCTTGTTCATTTATTTGGCAAACAGTTACTGATTACTATTACAAACAAAGCAAATTGTTAGGCATATGCAATAAGATAGAATGGTTTTGCTCTTATGGAGCTTATATTCTAGTTAGAAAAAAGACATTACAAATTAATTATGTAAATTATTCATTAGAATTGTGATAGGTGCAATGGCACTTTGGCCACTTACCCTGATTGTTTTCTTCAGGACCTGGTACCTCTCTTGTACTCAGGCAGCACCAGCCGAGGTTTACACAGCACATTCTGAACCATTCTTTCCCATTCTTGACAATGCTTCAGCAGCTACATGAGTCATTGGCAGCTCTACAGATGGGACAAAGTGTACAACTGTCCAAGCCAATGTTTAGGGGAGGGCACTGAGATTCTAAACTGCATTGGGAGCTGAATGCAGAATCAGAATAATTGGGCAGGCACAAGAAAGTCTAACAGGACTTAACATTCACTGCTGAAAAAGCACATAATCCAACCAAATATTCTGGAGTATTGACTAAATTTGCAAGAGTGGAAGGTAGAGAAATGTGAAGCCAGAAGAACAACAAAAAGTCTCAAAGGGTGAGAGAGAAAATACCAGAAGCATATAAAACATCTGGAACAGAGGTTCTCAAACCTGATTCTGCATCAGAATTACCTCGAGGGCTGTTAACCCAGGTTGCTGGGCCCTATACCCAGAGTTTCTGATTCAGTAGATCCAGACATCAGTCTAAGACTTTGCATTTTTAATAATTCTCAGGTCATGCTGATTCTGCTAGTCCCTGGACACACTTTGAGAATCACTGACCTAGAAGAAGAAAATGTAAAATCAAACTGCTCTCACTTTCTTTCTACTTTGAATAAGCTGCTTCTATTCTCAAACAGGAACCTGAAAAATTCTGCCTTCTACTGCTATTATTTTTCCAAACTCCACCATTAAGACACAGGGATGTGGTGACAGTGAATCTCATACCGCCCTGGGTCTTCCTTGAGTCCACTACAAAGACACTAAGTTAGCTATTATTTTCTTATTCATTGTATAGAAGTGCTTGCTTTAAAAAATTGCATTTGTTGGGTTTAGACTACACAGGGCAACCTGCTGTCCAGGACCACAGGCTGGAGCTGTGTCCAGTTAGAGATGACACATAGCAGATGGTCACAGAGGCCCTCCTGAAGCAGAAGCTAGGGCCCTCTAGTGGTGAGGGAGAGGAGGTTAGTGAAGTAGTCAGGCTAGAATAGTTAAGTAATATCATGGCAATCATCTTCACATTGCAAATGTCTTTTCCCCAAGCCCTTATAAAATAACACTTTCACGTATTGTTCCATTAGTCCTAAACAACTGACAAATTATCACATCATCATTATAATCGTATTCACTCACGAGAAGACATTTACTGAGCCTTCGGTGAGTGCCATTCACTGGCGCAGATTTTGGAAATACACTAATGAATGAAGGAAATCTACCTCAGGTATTTAAACTTATAGGGACACATTTTTTTAACTACAGTCTTTTAATCATATCACTCATTCCCCTGTCATTACCCCCCACTGTTGCTCATTTTAGTCTCTATTTTGGTTATAACCTGTTGTTCTTATAACCTTTGGTTATAATCTCTCTCTCCCTACTGTCCTGATCAATATGCTCCTTGGCTTGCTCTTTGTTCTTGCCTTCCCTCCAGTTGAAAAGAAAGATCCCCTCATTGCTTTTAAGCCCAGCTCACCCTTATCCATCCTTTAGGGTCCACATCCGTCGCCTTTTTTTACTGAAGCCTCTTACCTCCACTCCAGCCCATTGTCAGCACTCTCTCTCTCTCTACATTTCTTTAGGACTTAATGTGCCCATTAGGCAATTCAACCTACGCAGTATGGAATTTGTATTGAACCATGTTGTGTGTATGTGGTACCCTCCCCTTGCAATTTTAATTCATCAGCATTATAGATAAGATTTGCTTTCCCTTCATAGAATTGTCTTTCTGTAGTAGTGTCATTTAAGGTTGAATAATTCCTCAATAGGCACTATAATTGAAGGAAATTTAGTCATTCCCAAACACTTTGCTGATCAGAAATAATCATCTGAGTTAAGTGCGTGTGTGTGTGTGTGTGTGTGTGTGTGTGTTTTCAAGTCCCAACACTAGACCAACTCTCTCAAAATTTCTGAATGATGTGGCCTGAGAGACCATATTTTAAACAAGAGCCTCCCGTGGATTTTATGAAGAAGCAAGTTTGGAAACCTCTGGGTTACACATTAGAAGTATCTAGGGAGTTTACAAAAGACATCAATACTCCAGAATAATTAACTCAGAATCTCTGAGGGTGAAATTTCCCCGGTGTAAGTATTTTCTAAAAGCTCCTTGAGTGGTCTCAATGGGCGGCCAGGGTTGTAAACCACTGCACTGTCTAATTTAAGACAGCCGGTGAAAACAGGGAGTTTGGCACAAAATCTAGTCACCTATATTTCCTCCATAGAGTATGTGGAGAGAAGACCCCTAAATTAAAAGAATACTAATTTCCAATTCAATTCTGATAATATAAGTAATAAGTATTTATTTTTAAAAAATTGAAAAATACTGAAAATATAGAAAAGTAAATAAAGTCACTCATCAAGTCAAGATTCAACACTGTGGTGTATTTCATCCTAGCCAGTTTCCTCTTATATTTTATAGATAGATAGACAGACAATCTTGCTGTATTGGATGTTAGTAACAAAATTAGTTTTATGTTTAGATATTATTTTAATATACTTTTTTACTATCGAGTCTATATTTTTACTTTGTTGTATTTTTTCTAAAATATAATTTTAAAGAATGCCCACCATTAATAGGTGTAAGAAATGGTGTAGCTGAAATCTTTTGTTTCCATACTCTTTCCATTATTAATAATGCTATGGTAAATATTTTATACATAAAACTTTGTACACACCACTGATCATTTTTCAGTGTTTTGGAAAAGCTTATCCTCTTCCATATAATATAACCTCTTCCTCTATCACATAATAAAACATGGTTATTTCTTAAGTAAACAGAAGTGGCTTTCTGAGTTAAAAAAATGATCATACATTCTCTTCAGAAATATGATAGCAGCTTACCAAAAATGCATGGAATTACATGTGTCCATTGCTGTCATTAACTTAGAAACATATTCAAGTGGCTGATTTTCCAGGTAAAATTTGTACCTAGTTGTTTTAATTTGCATGATTAAGGAATAGTGACTTTGAGTATTTTTTTCCCTAGCCATTTGTGTAGTTATTCCTTTTGAGAACTGCCCATCTATACTTTGCCCTATTTTTTTGGGGGGGGGGGAGGAGTAATTTTTTTTAACTCACTAATTTGTATGAGTTCCTTATAAATGTTGGTAAGTTTATCATCTCTTTTTTTCTCTCATCATGCTTTTTCCCTCTTATGCTTTTTTTTAGTCTTTCATGATTTTTAAGAGAACTTTATTTAGTCAAAGTTATCAATCACTTCTTTTTGGGTTCCTGATTTTGATATTATACTTGTCTTTCCTAATCCAAGTTCAGGCAATTATTTATCATTTACTTTTTAATTTTCTTGTAGATTCATATATAAAATATAATTTCCCATGCATATCATATATACATAGATATATGTAGTGTGAATCTTTTAGTTCTTCTAGAATGGGTTGCAATAAATGGAGTAGACATCCTTTTTTTTTCATTTCTAGAAACAATTATCCATTTCCCTCAGCACCAATTTAAGAATAGTTTTACTTACTCTAATTCGTGTACCACTTTTTATCATGTACCAAATTTTTTCTACACTTGTTTCTTCTCTCCATTTTCTACCTCACGTAACTGCTCTGTCAGTCTATCCTGACACCCATTTCACACTGTTTAAATGATTTCAATTTCATAATGCATGTGAATACCATTTAACACAAACCTTACCTCACTTCCCTTTTATGACAAATTCAAACAATTCACAAAAAACTTAAATGCTATTTAAAGTTAGAGATAATGAAAGGTGAACCCAATATAGATAAAACCCATAATAAATTTCAACTCATATCCAACAGCATTTAATCTAATTCAGATTCCCCTTTTAATTTTGAAGCACAGTCGTCCCCTTATCCACGATTTTGCTTTCTACGGTTACAGTTACTTCTGGCCAACCACGGTCTGAAAATACTAAATGGAAAATTCCAAAAATAAATTCATAAGTTTTAAATTGGCACCCTTCTAAGTAGTGTGATGAAATCTCCTGCCGTTTCACTCCGTCCCCCCAGGACATAAATCATCCCTTTGTCCAGCATATCCACACTGTAAACACTCTCTGCCCACTTGTCACGTTGCTCTCTGGGTTATCTGGGTTACGTCTGCTCCTGACATTGACATCACCATGGCTTGGTGATCCACCTTCTGACCTATCATCAGAAAGTCAGTAGTAGCCTAACACTACCTCACAATGCTTCTGTCATCGCTGGGAGAAGGGTGAGGACTGTACAATAAGATATTTTGAGAGAGAGAGAGACCATAACTTTTATTATAGTATGTTATAATTGTTCTATTTTATTATTAGTTATCATTGTTAATCTCTTATTGTGCCCAATATATAAGTTAAACTTTATCATATATATCCAAAAACAGTATATATTACGTTCAGTACTATCCATGTTTCAGGCATCCACTGGGGGTCTTGGACTGTATCCCCACAGTTAAGGGGGGGCTACTATATGTCCCTTTCTTCTACTCACATTATATAAACACCCTGGAATTTGTGTTTAGTTATCTTAGGATAATTTCTGTGATTTCATCCGCTTTCCACCTTCTCTGCTTAGGGGTTAACTGTTAACTTTACAAAATACTTTATTTATATCTACGGCTCAAACCAGACGTATTAGTCAGCTAGGGCTACTGTAACAAAATATCACAGACTGAGTGGTTAAAACAACAGAAATTTATGTCTCACAGTTCTGGAGGCTGGAAGTCCAAGGTCGGGGTGCCAGTAGGGTCGGTTTCTGGCAAAAGCACTCTCTTCCTGGCTTGCAGAAGGCCACCTTCTCACGGTGTCCTCACATGGCATTTCCTTAGTGAGTGTGCGTAAGGAGAGAGGGAGATAGAACGAGCTCTCTGGTGTCTCTTCTTATGAGGACACTAATTCTATAGGATCAGGACACCAACCTGATGATCTCATTTAACTTTACTTCCTTAGAGGCCCCATCTCCAAACACAACCACACTGGAGGTTAGGGCTTCAAAACATGAATTCTGGGGAGGACACAAACATTCAGGCCATAACACCAAATAATTCTTAGTGAAATCAATATTTTACTTTATATATAAAATGTAATTCACAGCAAAATTTTCTGGAGTGCGTGATTGTAGAAATTGAGGCATGTGAGTCTACAATAGATTATGGAATAGATATCCAAAATACTCCAGTTGGCACTCATGGTAAAAGACTCACCCATGGTCTCTTGTGACATTTAATTACTCACCTTGTTTATGAATTCTGCCAACTTATTTAAGCTTATTTTAATCCCTGGCAGTTGGGAAAACGTTCATAACATATGTGTAAACAATTATTTCTGAAATGGCTTTCTTCCTGAAGTGTGATTAATCAAAAGGTTAATGCACTAATATTGTTCTTTCTGGATCAAGCCAGTAACTATTACACTGTGAAACTCTGAGAAATTGCTCTATTCCACGAAGAAGCTTAAACTGCTCTTTGACACACAGCCCTTTGGATAGTCTGACTATCTTGTTATGTTCCAGTTGATACAGTAATCAGTTAGAGCCAGACACGTGTTTATTATAAGAGCAAAATAGTGCGTCTGCTCTAGGGATCAGAGAGAGAGAAAGACAAGATTTGACGGCCATAGACTTCTAAAAACAGAATGGCCTGAAATGAAAATATGTGTGAGCTAGAGCATTTAGTGTTGTGACAGTCAGTTTACATCTAACATCAGAATCTTCACCAGAGACCACTCAGAAAAAGTGACATTTTAATGAGCATGTTTGCATTGGTTCAGCCAATAAGCAGCAGTATAACAAACCCCAGATAGAGGTATGAAACTTTGTTTTTATCTTGTGTTAAGGGAATATCAATTAGGTAGAAAAGAAATTCAAACATCAGGCCTTGATAATACAGCCTTAAATGATAAACTGTACTGCCGAACAGCAAAGCCATTATGTTAACGGTATTGTGCGTTACTATGACTTGTGTTTACTTCTGTGACACACACATTTTGTTCTGCCCGTGCTTTCCAGCCTCTGGCCTCTTAAAATGATTAAAAGCTGTAATTTTTCCTTAAATATATCTCCTATGTCTCTAATTACATTCTCTAGACTCTTACATCCTTACTCATCTGACCATCGCTTGTATTTTACAGAGGAACAATTGTCAGCTCAACAATCTAGCTGTAATGTCAGTTAAGGCCACACACTCTCAATGCTAAATCACATTACAAAATACTTTTTTCTTGGAACTTGTTTTATTGACCACTCAAGAAAGGTTTAATTGTAAAGGTGCTAAATGGGAATCCAAAGAATCTGTTCCTTTTTCTTAAACAAATTTAAAACTGCTTTGCTTAACAGCGTGTAATGATGCCTGTGTGTGTGAGATATCAAAGACTACATAACACTACTCAAACCTCTATGGGCTGCACACGTCTTAGGTGCCAATCCTACTGTCAACTGTCCATTCCCAGTATATTTGCTGAAAGGTTCAGATTTTCTTCATTATTTTTTAATTTTTTTGTGCTTTAATGTTCTTTTTTTATTGAGGTCATATTGGTTTATAACACTGTGTAAATTTCAGGTATGCATTATTATATTTCAGCTTTGGTATAGACTGCATTGTGCTCACCACCAATAGTCTAGTTTTCATCCGTCCCCATACACACATGCCCCTTTAGCCCTTTCGCCCTCCCCTACCCCTTCCCATCTGGTAACCACCAATCTGTTCTCCTTATCTTTGTGTTGGTTTGTTCATCTTCCACGTGAGTGAAATCACGTGGCATTTGTCTCTGATTTATTTGGCTTAGCTTAATACCCTCAAGGTCCATCCATGTTGTCTCAAATGGCACAAATTCGTTGTTTTATATGGCTGAGTAGTATTCCATTGTATATGTCCCACATCCTTTTTATCCATTCATCCATTTATGGGGACTTGGGTTGCTTCCAAGTCTTGACTATTGTGAATAATGCCACAATGAACATAGGGATGCATATATCTTTTTGAATTAGTGTTCTCATGTTCTTTGGATAAATACCCAGAAGTGGAATAGTGGATCTTTAATGACTCTAAGTTCTTATTTTCTTTTGCCTCAATTAGATATTGTGTTCTAAAATCTAAACATCAAACAGCTACTCATGGTGACCTCTCCATGAAAAATCATTATTTATTACAAAAACGAACCAGATGTTCCCAGGAAATTAGCTATTCCTCAGTTATTGCAAGTTAGGGAAAAGATTATTTTCTAAATATTACACTATAGGGGATACACTAATCATAAGCATAATAATAATATTAAGATGTCTAGAGCATTTCATGATTCTCCAGATAATTCTTGACCTTTGTATGCAGGGAGAATATGGTTCAGTGGTGCTAAAATTTGCTGTATTATATTGCAGTAAATGCTAAATTCTTGAGATTAATTCAGTGTCATGAAAATAACAATCTTAATGGATAACAAATAGTTATCATTCACTTCCCACTGATACCAGGTAATAGATTCAATTTTGATAAACACATCTCTGGCTGCTTGAAAGGGCACATTCCTAGCTGTCATTAATTATTAAGTTTGTATTCATTCTGTCACACTCAAGATGACCTGTACGGGAGAGCTGAGAAATGTGAGGATGTGGTAGAATTTTAGAAAGACTTGTACAGACAGAAAGGCTTTGGGGGCAAAATGGGATCAACATAGAGAAATGTAGCTCAGATGACCTTGGTTCTGGACATTTTGTCAAATCAAAGATTATGATATCACAACGCAATTGTTAAATATTTTGATCAGTTCAGTTGGTCAGTTCCATATGGGGAAGATGGTTGGAGGAGTGGGACCAGGAGAAATGAGCCAAATCTGTTTTTTGGTTAAGTTGATTAATTAATTATTTTTCAGAATTGTTGTTTTGCTAGTCAATATGCCTCGGCAGCTACCTCAGGCTCTGCTGCTAGGGTCAATCTGCTATTTTAAGGCCCCAGTTTCAGCATTATTTTCCACAAACATTTCTAAATTAATTGATTTGCTCCTTGTGCAGATTCAACATCTATTGCTCTTGTCATCGTCTTTTATTATAAATACATCTGTGCTCATTGTATCCTGGTCTATGTAACACAAATTATATATGGTAAAGAGCAAGGTCCTCTGGGCATTTATTTTGAAACATCGTAGTAAGTCATGTGTTCTAACAATTAGGAATATAATTGAGTTAAATTGAAATAATTATTTTCTTTCACTCTTTGAAAAATAAACCCTTTCTTCTGAATATAATTTAAATCATGAATATAATAGACAATATAGAAGTTCTGAAAAATATTTTAAAAATCAGCCTTCACTCCAGGAAAACCATCACTAAGATGTTGCTATATTTCTTTTCATGGTTTTTAAAAATTCTTGAGACTATAATATGTGGAAAATTTCCTCACTGCAGTTACATAAAACTTTATAGCACAAATATTTTCCCACGTTGTTATTATTTTGCTGTCAACACAAGATGCTATCACTGTGCAATATTCCCTTGTGTTAGTATGCTATAATTTATTTATTTTTGCTATCATGATATAGTTCTATAATAAACATCTTTGGGTAAAATATCTTTTATTAATTTCAATTTCTGTGTAATAGTTTTCCACGAGTAGAATATTTTGTGTTTGTACATTAAAAATATTCTTGAACACAGAGTGACAATTTGCTTTCACTGGATATGTAAATTTAGGGAAAAGATTATTTTCTTGGTATTATTAGTAATGTAATTTGTAATCACATTTCTTGACAGTGTACTATTAATAATGTGATTCGTTATCACATCAGTATAGTGATGCATATGTAGTAGTGTATAGATTCCAATTCCACTTCAATTTTTACCAGCTTTGGACAACTTGTCTAATTTGACAGGACAGTAATGGTACTTCCATTTCATAAGTATTTCTTATTCTCTGATATAAATGAATTTGCCTCATGAGATTGTTAAACATTTATATCCCATTTTTTATATCAATTATTGTTTACACCCTCTACGTTACCTACACTTTAGATATTCCTTCCTTTACTAAGTCTATTAAATTATATTTTTTCTTACCCATCTGGGGCAAATATATGAGCATAATACTTTGTGCTAGGAATTATTTATCTCATTACCTGAAGCTTTCTTGACCCTTAAGACAGTGTTACAGATGCCCCTCTTTCCGCTGGAAATATATAACATAATAATAACTACCATGTATGAGCACTCAGATTTTTACTAGACACTTTACATGTACTATCTTGTTTAGGCCTCACTACTGCACAATAGATCTTGAAGCTGAGGAAAGTACTGGATGTTTTGTTAGATTTGTATTTTTGTAATATTCTTATCCCATGTTCAAATCAAGAATTTATTAGCTTACTTAAGTGAATTAAAATTTTTCTCCCATTTATATAGTTTTTCTCCTTCATACTGGTAATGTAGTTAATTGCATTGATTTTTGAGTGTTAAACCAAACTTGAATTCCTGGAGTAAATCCGTGTTTTATTAACCTTTTTATATATTGATGGATTTAGTTTGCTAATTTTAGGTGTTTTGTTTGTATCTATATTAGTGAGCTATAGGGGATTTTCTTCTCATTTTTTTAAGAGTCGTATCAGGGATTTGTATCAGGCTTTCTCCAGCTTCATCAGTTGTGTTGGTAAGTGTTCCCTCCTCTTACTTGGGTTGTAACGGTTATGTAGATTTGGTGTTATTTCTTCCTTAAATGTTTAAAATAATTACCCAATGAAGCCTGATGAATCTGTATTTTTCCTACTGGGAAAACTTTGAAATGTCAACTAAATTTGTTAAACAAATCTAGGAATGTACAGATTTTCTTTCTTGTGACAGTTTTAGTAAACTTTTTTTAAGGAATATGAACATTTCATCTAAATGTTCAAATATATTGCACAATTTTTGTCTATGTAGTCACTTTATGAAAGTGTCAAAATAGTTAAGTGAAATTTTTTTTAACTCTATCCTTTTTAGTTCATCAGTTGCTGCTTCAATTTTTTAAGTCCACCTAAATCTGCATATATTTTCATTACTGTTCTTCCTTTCTTTTATTACCTCCATTTATCAGAATGTCATATCCCCTTTAATATTGCAAACTTTAATTTCTGTTTTTCCCTCATAACAAAGTTGATATCCTAACATTATCTTCCATAATATTGACCTGATATAAATTTTTTCCACTTAATAAATCTCTTGGTGATATTATTGAACAGACCTTTTATAAAACTAAAAGCCAATCTTTATATTTGTGAGTTTGGATTTCAGTTCTGTTATAATTGCATAGTCATATTTATTTCTGCTATCTTATTTCAGATATTTTATTTTCAATGCTATAGTGTTATCTTATTTTTATCTTTTCTATATTTTCTTAATTAAACCAATTTTTCCCCAATTAGTTTTAATTTATATATTCTGTTTTTATTATACTCTTTTTTTTCCTGTCAACTTTTACAGGCTCACAAACATGTTTATTTTTCCTAATCTCCTTATAAACATATTATTTATCTATATCTGTATTATCTATATCTATTATCTATCTATCTATCATCTTTTTCCCTCCAAATAAGAAAAGTTCTTTAGCATTTTTCACCACTTATTCTCTTTCCTCTGCCTGCCATCCCCATCCCCAAACAACTTTTGTTGGATATTTTTTTTCTTCATTGCTTTGGTTAACATTAAAATTTCATAAGTTATTTACTTTTTCATATTCCCCATATTTCTTTGCTTTTTACAACAGTAATTTTTTGAAGAATCCTTTCAAAGAAGATTTTAATCAGATGAAATTTCTGAGCCTGTGTAACTGGAAAAAAATTCTTTATTTTTTAAAAATGAAAATCCTGGTAGAAATACATTTTAGGTTCAAAGTCCTTTTTTTCCCCCTTGACTTGTACTTCTTTTTTGTAGATGTAAGATTTTTCCCTCAGGAAGCTTTTAGAATTTTCTTCTGGCATTTGATGTTACTAAATTTAATTTAGTATGTTCACAAATCTTCTCCCTCCCCTCTTATCTTTTTGATTCAATATTGTTAAAAAACAAATTCAGCTGAGTAAATTTTACAGATCTTATTGGTTTTATTCAACAATTCATGAATCGAGTAGCATCCCATCTAGCAGAAAGAAAGGAGCTCCAAGGAGCTGAATAAAATGAAAGACTTTTATAAGCAGAAGGCAGCAGGAAAAGGAAGTTATACTAGCAAAAAGTGAATTGGTGATGGCAAGGTCACTTTCCTTTAGGGGCTGATAGGGGTCTCTCAGGCAGATCACCTCACTAATGCTGGCCAGTGATTCCTGATTGAGTCGTTTAAGATTCCATTCCTGGGAGAGGCCAAAACTGTAATTAAGTTCAATCCTGATTTGGTGAGATGGGGGTTAGCATAAGTGACTTCATTTGGGGCCTTTTGACTTGTTTTTAACAGTATATTATGAACCCCTTTAATCTGAGATCTTAGTCCCCCAAAAATCTTGGTCATTATTTCTTCAATTATTCTTCTCTTATTTTTTCTGTCCTGGGACTATGATTAAATGAATATTAACATTTCTATTGATATTTTTCCTATTTCTTGCCTTTTCTCTCATTATTTCTATTTCTTTATCTTTGCCTCCTGGGAGAGTTCCTGGACTTAATTGTTCAGTTCACTTGTTTGTTCTTTAGTTGAGTCCATCTGGCCATTTAACTTCAATTAATTTCTTAATTTCATTTCTTCTTTTTTTATACTCACTGTTTCTATTTTTTTTCTTTCTTTCTTTTTTTTTTTTTGGTGAGGAAGATTGTCCCTGAGCTAACATCTGTTCCAATCTTCCTCTATTTTGTAAGTGGGACACCACCCACAAGCATAGCTTAACGAGTGGTGTGCAGGTCTGCTCCTGGGATCCAAACCTACAAACCCTAGCCCACCAAAGCAGAGTGAGTGAAGTTAACCACTAGGCCACTGGGCCAGCCACTATTTTGTGGTTTTTTTGAAAGTTATTTGTTTTACTTTATATTTCCAATATTGCTTCTTATCTCTATAAGGATATTAATAATGCTTCTGGTGATTTTAGGAAAAGAGTTAAACACTTCAGGACAGAAAGCCTGGAATATCAAAATGTGAGCTGAACCACTTCTATTTTTCCCTCTTCATCCAACATTGACCATCCTTTTCTCTCAGGGACATTTTTATTTTATTTTATTTTTTGTACTACCCTGTCAAGCACTGCTGTTCCTTCTGTGGAAGGAGAGGGTTTTGCAGGGAGCATACGTGTGTCTATTGTTAACCACTTCCCACCCCAGCAGGGTTTTAACTTGAGTGCTTATCAGAAGTACCTGGCAGGCTTGTTAAAATACAGATTATTTAGTCCCACCCTCAGAGATTTGATTCACAAAAGACCAAGTGTTTGGAGCCCAGGAGTTTGCATTCTGCTGTATTACCCTCAATTCCCTAGTTTGGGCTGGGCTAGTCCTACTGTTTTTCTTTCTGGTTGCTTTCTCTCTTTCAGTGCTAATGGCAGACGCATGGATTCACCCAGTTTAATGGTGAGTGGGGGTTAGCGTGAGGGAGGAAACGATGTGTGAATTCTGCCCTAGCCTCACCTCTGGACCACTGGATAGTTTCTCCCATGTTGACACTCAACTATCTTTAATCTCCCCAAAGAGTTTTTCACAGTTTTAATGTTAGTGTATATGATCCATCAAATTTCTTGTTTCTCTGTGGCATCTCCCTTTAAAGCAGATTTTAAAAGGATCGGGAGCCAGCAGCCTGTGTTGGTTCATCATCTTTTCAGAAATCTGAAGGTTAATGTAATTTAAAGGAAATCCTGAAAAAGCATTGAATGCTATGTTTATATATTCATATGCCATTCAATTACTTTGATAACCACTTGAACTTAAAATGATCTTTCCTAGCTGTCTATAGCTACAGTAATGTAAATTCAACACCTTCTTGTCTACACCAAACAATGTATTTCCATGATATTATTTTCTTCAATATCCTTCAACATCCTCTTGTCATTAATGTCAAATTGCAAGACTTCTGCTCTATGTGGGCAGAGGAGTGATGATTTGAATTTCTTTGAATATAGCACTGAGTAATTTTTAGATTCTAACATCTGTACTACTTAGAAAACCTCTGAGTCTTCTATCCATACAATGTGCCTTTAGCACCCAATTTAGTTACTTAGGTTCTAAAGAGACAATATTAACAATAGAAAGATACATTTCTCCAGAGTCTGAAAGATTTTGCCAAATCGGTGACAGGGTTTCAAAAAGTGAAACATGTTGGAAACTTTTCAAAGACTGGAAAATAAATGACACGAAAAAACAACATATGACAATGAGACAGATGTGAGCTCATATCTGGTAATGAGGGTCCATAGACCACTTATTTGGTGGGTTGGACTATCATTTACATTTATGTCAATTCTATGGATTATAAGGAAAGCACCTCTTGTTGGGATGACAACAGCAAGATACAACACTACAATGAAATCTAATTGTTATTAACTATTGCACTGGAATGTCAATGAGAGGCTGCTTTGTTCAAAAGCTGGCACTGGCAAAGTTATTAAATTGGTTGGTTCATCTGGGCATATAGTACATTACTGAACTATTCAGCCATGACTGAGTGTATGTATGAGAAAGCATGCCTTTGTAAGTTTCCAACACCATAAATCAAGATAAGATTTAGTACACAACACTCACAGGAAGGGGCAATCGTATATTTTACAAGATTTAGCTCAAGTAAGCTAAACCTTCAATCATATTTGGGTTAGTATTTCATTTTATAATTTGCTTCATACTATTGTCATGTTTATTATATTTGGTTCTTGTGCAGAAAACATTATAAGGAATATATACATGATAACTGAGTGATAAAAAGATGGTCCCTGCAGATTTCTATTGAGTTTCCTCTGTGCTTGGTAAAAAAATTGAATTTTTTTGAGTTTTAATTATGTATGCTTAACAAGTGATTGTAATCAACCAACTTTGCATTTATTTCCCAGAGTACTTCCGTAAGTAATTACTCTAGGTTATTAGAAATAAATCTAAATATTGTAAAATACCCTAAAGCTATACTGAAAATATAGGTTTCTAATAATGAGAGGATAGATTTCTTTTTAAGTAATAAAATAAGAATTTTATTTTCTTGTACTGTTCCAGTTCAAATACTTTTATCAAGATTTCCCGGGTCTTTCCAATCTGAATTAATATCACTCTTATGGATTTTATTACTTTGCTTTACATTCATCAGAGCTCTTTACTCATTTGGCTCATATTAGAGTTTTTCACATACTCATCTCCTGCACTGTGATGTTTGCCAGTTGAGAGTAGGAAGCATACCTCATTAATTTGAATTCTACCTTCTCTTTTCCCTAATACACTAATAGGCATTTAGAGCCTCAATATATTTTGTAAGTAAATTAATACTTATCTGATATTAAATACACGACTTAATAAAATCATATCAAATGAATGTCATGGTAATAATTATTATATCAGAACTGTATTCCTTAAATATTAACCGATATAAGTCATATACTATGATTAGAGATACAAACATATTACTTATCAAACTAACATACTAACATCTCAATAGATTTTTTTCAGAATGATAGTTATCTAAATAAATAATAAATGCACATTGTATATGGTAAAGTTCTCATGCATAAGTTTATTAATATAAGTGCATATACAAATTGCATTATTATATAATTTCACATGCATGTATAGAAATAATAGAAATACATTCACAAGAGACACACAAAACTTTTTTACTTTCAGCAAAACATTCCCATGCAAACACACATAAATACACATTCCTATATTGTTTCCATGATAAAACATAAACATGTTAAAGACAGTATGACGTGTTAGTGTAACGGCCATAAATGTGAGAATTGAGTTCTAATCTCAGCTACAACAGTAGTCATTTAGGAAATGATATATTTTCTCTGGCCTTAGATACCCTGCTTTGCAAAATTAATATATGAAGCTTTCTGATCTCTAAAATATCTGTGCCAAATGGAAAAGTCTGGTTTGGCCAAAAATCTGTCTCTAAGGCTACCACGTTAGTAGCACTGTGCTGTGCTAATGTACGGTGTCTGTGTATATATGGACGTGTGTGTAAGTACACCGTGTAAGGGGATTGTGAGACAGGAAATACTCACAAGACACACTCTGTCCTTCAGGAACTACAATTTTGTTGGCACAAGTCTAGGTGCACAGCACTTGCAATAAATAAATCGTTACGACTTGCCTGGACTTCTTTAGGTTCTCTGGTCAGGAAGAGACTTTTGAGGAGATGTGTGTCATCTAAACTGAGACTTAAAGGATAGAAGGAGTCATTCCTAGGTACCAAGTAAAGCCTTTCTGGCAAATGAAACAGAAACTACAAGTGCATGAGGCAGAATAGAACTTGCTGGATTTTTGTGCTGGTGGTGGTTGTTTGTCCTATGTCTCTGTAGGTTATTGGGAGAGAATGCATCAGGGCACAGTAATCCAAAAATGTTTTATAAATAACATGTTATTTACAAAATGTTAAAAATTTATGCAAACTTTAAAAAACATTCCAATCTTGCTTAAGATAACAGTAGAATTTTTGACCTGCAAGGGACATCTGCATAACTGTAGCCCCGTGGTTTTCAAAGTCTACACAATGGCACCCTTAGGCTCAGTGTACCAATGCCATAAGGCATTTAGTTAAAATTACATTGACAAAATTTATATTTTTCATCATATTTAAAACTGTAATTTAAAAAAGGGGCAACTTCAAATGAATTATAAACACATTGGACACCATCAATAAGACTTTTGTTCCAATTTGACTATTTTCTGAATATGAGGACTTCAGAATAAAGCTTCTCCTGCTCTCCCAACTGTGTGCACGTGTGTGCACACATACGTCATGTTTTGAACTAATTTTTATTTAGAGAGGTTGCAACTCAGTATTGGTATTTTCCCAAATCAAAGCCTACACATGTCTACTTCCACAAACTTATGAAGATAAATATCCTCATAGCTTGCACATGTCCTGCTTAATTGAATTTGAAGTAAAGTTTGGACATAAATTTTTGGTATATGCTATAATTATAGTTAATAATAAATTGTTCAACAATAAGTAAATACAAAACACTAATCATCTTAATAAGACTATATTCCAGAAAGTTTCAATTTTTATTATTTGGTATACTTTGATTCAATTTTTATGTTTATGATAAATAATGTGATTTGGTTTTGGAATTTCGAAGCAACAAAACTTTCAAATTCTAGGATCATTTAATTGAAAAGGTATAGTAATTATAAATTAAATTGTTTAAACCATTTGCAACTATTTCTTTGTGTGGGTCAGCATTTCTTGGAATTGTTCAACCAAAACAAAATAGAAGTAAAATCATTCCTAATGCTTACATAACTGTTACTGTGATTCACAACTTTCGATTTTGCATAGCAGTGATTCATAACTTTTAAAATTTTGAGGTTATTGGAATAGTCTCATTGTTTAATTGAATGTTTTTAGATTAGCAAATGTAAAAGTTTGACATTATGAGATGAATTTGTAGTTTTAAAATGTTGTTTTTATGTTTTACATATTTGAGTTTTGTTTAAGGAATGCCTTTATAATTTGCACAATTTAAAAAGTTTATAAATCACTGAGCTAGATCACCCTACTCTTCCTCTCAGCTGTGTAAGAAGTAAAACAAGCGATGTTCAGATGGGGAAAGAGACTCTCAGGAAGTTTTCTACAGATTAATTTGTATTTATTTAGTAGGTAGATTTTTTGTTTGTTTGTTATTTTTTAACAATTTTATTGAGACATGATTCACATCCCATACAATTCACCCATTTGAAGTGTCAAGTCCAAAGTTTCTTAGTATATTCGCATTCACTAATCTACTTTCTGTTTCTATGGATCTGTCTATTCTGGACATTTCATATAAATGGAGTCCCATAGTATGTGACCTTTTGTATCTGGCTTCTTTCACTTAGCATAAGGTTTTTAAGGTTCATCTATGTAGCACGTATCAATACTCCATTCCCTTTTATTGTTATATAATACTCCATTGTTACTATATACCACATTTTGTTTATCCATTTATCAATTGATGGGTATTTGGAGTTGTTTCAACTTTTTGGCCATTGTGAATAATACTGTTATAAACATTTATGTATAAGTTTCATTTGGACATATGGTTTCATTTCTCCTGGGTATATACCTAGGAGCAAAATTGCTGGCTTTTATGGTAACTCTATGTTTAACATTTTGAGGAACTACCAAACTGTTTTCCATACTGGCTGGTACATTTTACATTCCCACCAACAATGTATGAGGATTCCTTTTTTTCACATCTTTATCAACACACGCTATTCTCTCTCTTTTTTTTTAATTATACCCATTCTAAGGTGTTGGTAGAGGTATGATCATGGCTTTAATATTCATATCCCCAATTACTAATGACATCAAATAGCTTTTCATGTGCTTATTGACCATTTGTATATCTTCTTTGAAGAAATGTCTATTCAGATCCTTTGCCCATTTTTTAATCAAATTATCTATCTTTTTATTATTGAGTTGCAAGATCAGCAATATACGAGGGTTCTACAGACCAGTTTAAACTGTGGTCATCACCTTTGTGTAATCTCATTTCTAATTAGGAAAAAAATTAACCATGCCTCTGGTGCTAAGATGTTCATCATATATAAGAATGCCCAGCAAGAATATATCTATTGCTGATACTACTATTTGAAGATCTATAACTCCATCTCCTACCAAATTGTCAGCTGTTATTTTAGTGCCTTCCCAAAGGCAAGGGGATTGTTGTTGTATGAACTTTCACTCTGAAGAAGAAAGAAGTTGGAAACAAAGATGTTGTTACCATAGCTCTCATTAACCAAAGCCTATTTCCAAAAGAAAATGTTTGCAATGGATAATAGAGGAGTATGCATTTAGTAAATATTTCCAATGTCTCTGGGTGTATGGAGTGTGTTTTGTTCATACATACACTTTTGTTGGAGGGGATATGATGAGTTATCTGTGGGTGTAACTGATGGAAAACTAGGGTATTGGAATATTCTTTGCAAAGTTAATATTTTTTACTGCTGTTAATTTTACTCATTTAAGAAAATATGAACAATTTTTCTTGCATTTATTTCAAGTATAATTAAGAAAACTAAAATATGATTTAAAATTTTTAGCTTATACAAGTGGAATCTCATTATCATGCCTCAAGACCAGTTAAATGAAAAACCAGCTGCAATCATAACACTCTGCACAGTGGTGATAGGTTATATCCATACAGTTTCTGCTCCAGTGAAATCCCATTTTAAGAAAATACTGTATGCTGTTCATTCACTGGACATTCATTATAATGGAACGTCACTTGTATAACCAATATGAATTGTAACATTCTGTCAAGTGGACATGTGTTGAAGTACAGGTGACTTTGAGAAAGGTTCTATACATGGTAGCTGAGCAATGTGTTCTGCTGGCTATACGGCTCAGATGAGTTTACTAGGTAGCAGTGGTTGGTATCCTGTCAAAAACAGATAAGAATAAAATATAATTAAAGTTTTATTTGGACCTAAGCAGACAGTATTGAAATGCCAGAAAATATGTGACATCTGCCAAGCGATGACCCTCCACACGCCCTTCTAACACCTCATGAAATGTGATCAGAGCATTGGTCACACTATAATTGTACCTCTGTGTGTTTGTGTGTTTGAATGTGTGTGTGTTCCACAAAAACCCGAGAAACATTTAAGGGTATGGAATTGTGGTTGATCTTCATTTTGCCAGCACCTAGAACAGCATCTGGCATACAAAAAGTACTCAATTACAGTTCATGAATTGATTACTAAAGGCTGCTGCTGTTTGAGTGGCTGCACTGCTGCTAATACTATTCCTAGGACTGTTAACTATTATTTATGGAATGTTGATTATATACTCTGATCCTTCTACTTCATTTCATTTAATTTTCACATTTATGTATAATATTGGTATTCTTGTTATCTCAATTTCATCAAGGAAAACAATGGAGTCAGAGAAAATAATGCTGGAAAGATATTAAATATCCTTTTATCAGGGCAGATTATTTTGTTTGTTTTTGTGTTTGTGTATTGGCTCATTTATGTACTTTGCATACACAGTTTCTTCAGAAAATGCAGAGGTAAGGAGTTAAGACCTAGCATGTGTTTCAATGATAAGTTTAGGTGTGATTTGGCCACATGAGGATTTGCTCTATTCCTCGAGTGTGTCACTAGCGGAAGGAAAGTGGGGATGTACACGTGGTTTTTTAGTTCAAGCATCTGAGAGGAGAGAGCATGTCTTTTTCTTTAATTTGCCTTTCAGCTCCAAACCACACTACAAAGCTTGTCCAAAATGAATACTCACTAAATATTATTGATAGGCAGTCTACCTGCCACACATCGTTTTGTTGAGTGAATCATAATGAAAACACTTTGGGTTATGATATCTGCCCTTTGAGAGAAAGAGAATTTAAAGTAACCACAGCCTATCTCAGCCTGCCAGAGATATGAATCTCTTGGCACCTATTTGCATAATCTACTTATGGAAGAGACATAAACGAGGAGCAAAAGGCCTGCAGAATGATTTGCTGGACACTCTTGTTGAGCCCAAATTTAAATCACTTGGTTTTCTCAATTATTCTTCCAAAGCTTCATCTGAATCCTTCTGATACTAGAGGTACTTTATGGGGACAATATATTTCTGTAACTTGCAAAATCTTTAATGTAAGATTTATATATCTTCAGTGAGATGGATGAGAATAATTACTTTGAGTCTTGTTAAGTTCCTTCGAGGAATGCTGTTACAAATTTGTATAATAGAAAGAATTAAAATGTCACGAGATAGAGTTCTGAGCATAACAACCTCAGCATTTAAAAACATTCTTGAGGACAGTATTTTTTTAAACAAAATCCATGGATTATTTTTGCATATATTTACATGTGAGGACAGCATGGTGCTCCTGAAATTTTTACTTAACACCTGGTCATACTGAGATCCAGGTTTCAGGTTCATTTTAAGTGTTATTGTTTTATGTAGAGGCAAGCGTTTCACCACAGTCACAGGGGCACTGTAGTGTTTTTTTTGTTTTTTTGTTGTTGTTGTTGAGGAAGATTCTCCCTGAGCTAACATCCTTGCCAATCTTCCTCTATTTTGTATGTTTAGACTGTTTCAGGTTAGACTGGCTTGTGGTCTATTGATTCTGCTGTAAGCATATTTAAAGGGATAGTATACAATATTGTCCAAAAAGAACACTCTGGCAGCTCCTGGGTCTGCATGGTGCCTACACAATAAAGGGAGGGAAAGTCAACAGGTTTCTGCCACTGCAGAGGTGAAACAATGTTATATTACATTGTTCCCTTAAAGAAACCGAATTTATGGCAGGATAGGGGCCAGGAGAGCATGAGGTTAGATGTCGAGCAGATGAGAGAAAGGCTATGCAATATTTACTTTGACTCCTGACCTCTCAGTGGTGTTGTATTAGTAAGGAAAATGGAGAATGAGAGATTATAAGTTAAATTACTCTTCTCAATTGAAAGGACTTGTATTGCCCATGATGTATTAAAACAACAAAGGAGTAGCATTTCATATATTAACAAAATATCTCAATGGAATCAGATTTATACTGCAGTGTTGAATCACTGTGTTCAGTCAGAGAAGCAGAACCACTAGGAGATTTTATCTTTATATATATATCCACATATAATATGTGTATTATACATATGGATTCCATACATGGATTGTATATGGATTATATATAGAGAGAGATTCCACATATGGAATCTATATGTATAGATCTCTATATATACACTTCCTCTATATGGAATATATAGAACTTGTATTTGAAATCTATATATGGAATCTGTATATGGAAAATATATATGGAAAAAATATGTGTATATGTCTGCAGAAGCCAGAGTCCTTTATGACAACCTAACCACACACCTGGCTCAGGAGTTGGGAAAGCTGAAGGAGGATTCAGGAGAAGGTGGAGCAGTTGCAGGCCCAACTACTGCCTCACACCAACGAGGTGAACCAGCAGGTCAGCAGCAATGTGTGTGCTGCAAAAGGGCTGCTCCTTCACTCCTGCTGTCCTAACCTCCCAGAGGAGTCTCTCTAGTGGCCCCTTCTAACTGAAAATATATAGGAAAGAGAATTCTACAAAATTGTAGTTCAGCCTAGTTACCACAAATATAGTGTTTGAGCATGTGGGACCCAGAATAGAAAAATGAGCCTCCAGTTACAGCCCTATCCCTAACCATAGGATTTGTGTGGAGTCATATAACCACTCTGTGCTTATTTACTTAATCTGTACAATCCAGTCAACAATGGACAGTTGTGAAGATGAACCTATATGCTGTGTGTTAAACATATTAAAACAGTGTCTGACTGATTCTGACAAGTAAAAACACTGATTTTATTCATTCCCTATTAAAAAGCAATAAACATAATTTACTTTTTAGTTAACTTTTTAATAGTAAAATAACATTTTTCTAAACAATGTGTAAACTGGAGTTAAAATATTCCTGAGACTTCTAAAATATCTCAGTTAAAAATTTTTGTCTTTTATTAGTAAAGTTAAAACTTTACTAATTTTGAAAAATTTTGAAAGTATGAATAATATCCAAACTATTTTAGTAAATGGTATTCAAAATCATAACTTAAAGACATTGAGAGATCCAGATTTATCATGTTTTCTGAAAAAAGAAGGAGAATTTGTTGTGAGAAAAATGTCTAAGGAAAAAGACAAAACCCAGGGATCCAATCGTTAGATTGAATATACAAGAAATAAAAAGAAAAAAAAATTATAACACACATACAACCAGAGATGTAAAATTTATACGGAGCACTAAAACACCACATTATAGATTCCCTTCCCTCCATAACCAGGCTAATGCTCTGTGCCAATGTAAATATGCAGTTATTAGAGCTCCTGGTGCAGCAAAAAGCAAAAGGATTCAGAGGAAATGCTGCCCTCAGCTCTCACTGCGAGTGCGTCAGCAGGAGTTGGGCTGAGCTTGGAGGTCTCCAGGACTGACTGAGACTTCCAAGAAAGTAGTGAGGGGGGCGACTTCACCCAGAAGATCTGGTCTCAAAGGATTTCCTGAAAATCAAGTCCTGAGGGCACAGCAGAGCTCCACAGATAAATCAGAAGTGGAGAGTTTAAAACAGAGACCCAGCAGAGCTGAACCAGGGCAGGGGTTTTCAGAGGTAGAATCTGCAGATAGCCTTTGTCTTAGTCTGTCTGACCTGCTATAGCAAAATACCACAGACTGGATGGCTTATAAATACCAAAAATTTATTTCTCACAGTTCTGGAAGCCGGGAAGCCTAAGATCAAGGTACCAGCAGATTCTGTGTCTAGTGAAGACCCACTTCTGGGTTCATAGGTGGCCATCTTTTTGCTGTGTCCCATGTTCAGTGGAAGCAGGAGAGCCAGCAGAGTGCATGGGCACAGACACACTTAGGATGGATGTGGTGAGGAGAGCCTGTAGAAGCTGTCTACTGAGTGGTTTTAGGTTCTCACTGGAACAGGAAGCTGAGACTAAGGCTGATACTGAGGGTCTAGGGTATAGCAGATACTGTGAGAGTGAGAATGGAATATAGACTGCACTGTGGACCCAACGGAAATTTGTAATGGTAAATTTAGAGTCCCAATGGTCACTGCTTTGTGCTTTCCTCCAGTTATCTATTTTCAGCTGTGAAATGTAGATAAAGTATAGTCAGGGGGCTGAGTTTAGCCAGGAGTCTTGTATATCAAAATAAGTACAATGAAATGTGGGGTGGGGGCAAAGCAGTGAGAATGGTATGCGAAAGAGTGATTATGACTGATCATTTAAGCAAGGTAGGAAGGAAAGTGAGAAATGGAGGGGGGAGGGAGTGAAAATGAAGAATAGTGAAAAGCTGAGAGATTTGTACATCCCAGTGAAGTAGAAAGATTATCTCTATGTTTTCAAAACTTATTCGTCCTAAGACCCATCAGTCTTAGTTATTCCATCTGCTAAAATGTCTTCAGCTCATTTTTACCCTTTTCGCCATTGCCTTATTTCATGTTATCTATTATCATTATTCCTGGAGCATTTTCCTTGCCTCTAATTGAGTACTAATCAAAGTATAGTTCACAGACCAGCAGCAGGAGTATCACTTGGGAGCATATCAGAAATGCAAATTCTTGGGCCCCTACTCAGGCACACTGAATAAGAATCTCTAGGTGTGAGGCTCACATGATTCTTTATGAAAAAAACATGTAGAAATTACTGCCCATGCTGCAATCCATTCTTGAATAGCTACCCAAAAGATTTTCTAAATAAGCAAACCTCATTATGTCATGCTGCCTTTCAAAAGTTTTCATTGGGTTCTTTTTACCTAAAGCAAAACATCTAAAATTCCTTACTTAGTCTATTCCCTTACACCTACCTTATGATCTAGTTTTGTTTTTTCATATCTTCATGCCTTAACCTCTGCCATTCTCTTTGTTCTGGATAGGCTTCCCTGTCTCACCACATAGACAGAAACAAATATTACTCAGTCTTCACATTTAAGCTAAGACCTCTCCTGGTTCCCCTAGGTCAGCTTAGGTGACCTTCCTTCTTCTTTCCATTGAATTTTATAGCCATCTCATAATCTCATTTTTTGCATTTGTTACTCTCTACTAGAAAGAAGGGTCCTTGATGGTAAGGATATTTTTCTTTTCTCTTTGTAGTTCAGCAT
This sequence comes from Tapirus indicus, assembly GCA_031878705.1. Lineage (NCBI taxonomy): Eukaryota > Metazoa > Chordata > Mammalia > Perissodactyla > Tapiridae > Tapirus > Tapirus indicus. The sequence goes on along the minus strand of CM062926.1, from coordinate 48,834,652 downwards.
CTAAAACCATTATTAGGCATTGACTATGTATTCTTGGAGGATGAGTGACTGAATAAGCTATTCTAGAGTAAATGGTTTCTGAATTCAGATGCTGTGCCATGTCCAAATCTGATTTGCAACAATTTATTATGTGTTATACATTTCGGAAATAATAAACAATCTGTTTATAGAATATATTTCTTTACACCAGGTCATTTATGACTATATTAAATAATAAAATATTTATAATACTTTCATTCTTCATGTGATAAAACCAAATATTTGCTCATTTTTCAATAAGACTTTGTGATTTGAGTGAATTATTTTTCTTGAACTATATTGAATTTTTTCCAAGTATTCAGATTCTTTCCTCACGAGTACCCTTGTGGTCCCTGGAAATATTTGCTCATTACTTTGTCAGGGCAATATGACTAGTGTTGTGGTTTCATAACAGGGCTTTCAAGTTTGAACAATGATTGAAGCCATGATAATGACCTCATAAATTTTATGTTCTGGGCAACTAAACCAGCCAGGCCCATTCAAATTTCTTACGCAGTTCATTTCGTGGGGCCATACTAAACAGACACTTTACTATTAGTTTCAAATGGCTGGGCCAACTGACACATTTAAACCGCTGATAAGATATTCTTGGGCAATGGAGATATAAAATGACAAAATAATTAATTGGGGTATATCTATAATCAATAGCATAACTTAATGAAGTCTTGTCATTAATTGTTGGTGGATTAATAAAATCATCTGACAGGAAAACCAAAAAAGATTCTGGTTTAGTTTCAAGACTTCTGACTCATGGAATATACTTTTCAAATAGTAACGCAGACTCCTATTAGCATTGAATTATTACAGCAAATGTGTGACTCCTTTAAGAAATTGAACTACATAATACTCTTGTTTTAAAGGCTTATGTAAATTATGGGGCAACTACTCATTTTGGAAGAGGATTACTAACATGACAAAGGGATTCACAAAGCTTCCTTAAGTAGTATTTTTACAACGTAAGTTCATGTTTAAATTTTGGTTTTCCTCAACTGTAGAGAGATTATAGCCATGATATACAGATATACAAATACACAGTAAATTAAATGATCCCGTGGAGGATCCTTTTACAGAGTTACATACCCCTCAGATTGATCCTTCTGAGGATTATCTACTTGACTTTTTGAGATCTTGCATGTGGCAGATTATGTCAGTGCTCACTGATACCTGTGTTCTGTCTTTTCTTGGGCACCAGCTGGACTACATTTTCTAGCATCCTGACAGTAATGTGTGACCCCATGATTGAGTTCTGGTCAATGCAGTATGACCAGGCAGTGATATGTGCCTCTTCCAGGCAAGGCCCAAAACACATCTCTAGCCTTCTTTTCCTGTCATCTGGCAGACTGTACAGGATTCTGAGGACCTAGGGGAAGACCTGGCTCTGAACTGGTTCCAGGGAAGAGAAACCGCCCACCCTCCCAGTCCCCACTAACCCTCATTGAATTGCAATCTGATTAAGAAATTTGAATTGTTTTGAGCCACTCAGATATCAGGATTTATCTTTTATAGAAGCTAGTATTATTTGCCTTAATTAACATCACTTGAATCTACTCTCTAGCCAAAAGTCAGTCTTCTCCCACCCTTGACTCTTCCTGAAGTGTGGTTGAATGTCCAGGCCCTGCTTGGCAAAGGTGATTTAGATAATAAGAGAATAAAACTGGAAATTTGGGCAGGGATCAAGGCAGAGTATGGCCAAGCCTAGCCTGGAGCATGCACGAGTTTCCAACATGATTGCTGGCAGGCTTAGTTGTAGCCTCATGATGAAATAAGTGGAAAGTTAAAATGGGGAAATAAATCAGGACTTTAGAATCTAGATATGGCTTAGATGAAGGTGAATTTGGAGGCTAAAAGGGAAAATTATTTCTCTGCTCACAATACTTCTGACAGCAAATGTACATAGGATGAGGTCTGGAAATGTTCCAAGTGCAGGAGTTTAGGGCACACCACCCTCCTGGTCCATGTGAATGTGTTCACCAACCCAGAAGCTCTCCAAATCCCTTTGTTTGGGGTTTTTATAGAGGTTTCATTACATAGACATGGTTGATTAAAGCCTTGGTCATTGAGAATTAACCTCCAGCCTCTCTCCTCCTTGGAGTTTGAGGGGTGGGGCTGAAAGTTCCAACCCTCTAATCACGCAGTTGTTTCCCCTGGCAAGTAGCCCCCATCCTGAAGCTAACTAGGAGCCCACCGAGCGTCACCTTATTAGCACAGACTCAGGTATGGTTGAAAGAGGCTTATTATAAATAGCAAAAGATGTCCCCACCCTTGTCACTCCATAAGGAGCTCTGTGCTAGGAACCAGGGACAAAGACCAAATATATATTTCTTATTATATCACAATATCATAGAAGCAATGATGAGAACTTTTTCCAGAGGTTTTGTACTACAGGGGTTTACTGATTAAAGCAATATTTTGCAGTTTAGACCCTATGTAACTCAACCATTAAAAAACCCCCCTTATAAGGATGAAAACTTTTGTATATTGGTAGTGTTCTCATTTCTCAAACTCTTGCAATATGCATTTGATGAAAGTTATATGTTGTCTTGGCACATTGAAGAGAAACTGGCAGTAGGGATACATCACAGACAGGCCAGACAGTGGCTATTCTCCTAGCTCCGAGGATTATCATCACCAGATTATTTTCTCAGGACAAGGGATAAGGTCCAGGCATCTGAGTTTTATCTAAAACCATGGCAGCTAAAGATGACTCCTTATATTCAAAGTTCTTTCTCTTAACTATATATACTAGTAAATATTTAGTTCTTAGTAGTGATGTATTAATGCAGCTTTGTCTACTTCGCTGCAAATTAAATCACAATTTAGCAATGAATTGATTCAATTTATTTATTCTTTCATCCAATCCCAAGATTATTGATCTCTAGTAACTAGATCCCAGCCCTCAAGGGATTTAAACCTTAATGGAGTAGACAGACAAGTGATAGATGACTGAGTAAAACATAGGCTATTAAGATAGCACATAGCTTGTGCATCTAACCCCAACTAGGATGTTGAAGGACAGCAAAGGGAAGAATTTGTTTAGGAGATCATTAGCATGCAATAGGCAACCAACCAGATAAGTCAGAAATGTGTTTTGTAAATATCATCTACCTATTTACCTATTATTTGGCAAAGAGATAAACTAGAATATAATCATATAGTATCATTATTGGTCCCTTGGAAAAGAGTTTTCTTACCCTCTTAAAACCACTACTACCTGCTCACTTATATTTTGAATCTGCTTTTGAAGGAATAAAGCTATCCTTCTATTATTAGAACTATAGTTTTAGATGTAAAAACACCATTGGAAAAAGTTACACATTAAAATTGATTCACACAGAGATATAAATGAATGCCAACCTTCATTTAGTCTGCTGTGACATAAACAAAATTATACTTTAGCTATATTGTGACTAAAAAGTAAAATTTGGAGAGAGCAAGTAGACACCAAAGAAATAGAGAGAAAAATGTCATGAAGTTTTACAAGAAACACAGGGAAAAAGAGGCAAGGGATGGTGAATAAAAATCTGAGACACTTCTTATTTTCCCTAAGGCACAACCTATTTAGATGTTTCATCTTTCATTATTAAAGAAGATAACCAACCTTTAAAAATAGTTGTTTTTCCAGATTATTTTTATATTTATTTTTCATATTAAGACAACCAAGTTTTGCTCATTCACCTCCATGCTAACAATTTGCAGTAGTAAAACAGCTGAGGGGCATTCTCTGGTTTGACCATAAACTGTTATGAAAATCAAGCCAGCAAACTTGGATTCACTGGTATCAATCATTATAGGAGCACAATTAAAAACTAAGTTTGACTACTATTAGTAAGTTGGTTCTCCAGAGTTTAGTCACTGTTTTGTTAAAACCCCATTTAGAATGAGATTGATTTAGATGGTAATCACAACTAATTGCTAATTACTAATCACTCTTTGGGATTCACTTTTTATCATTGTCCTGGAGAGTCATCAGCTTTGAACTTGTTCTAATTCATTTTCCTAACAAGTATTAGTTTACATAGAAATGGTTAGGTCCACTCTCAGACCTAATCTGACTGAATTACAGTCATGCACAGCTTAACATGGGGAAACTTGGATACATTCTAAAATATGCCTCGTAAGGCGATTTTGTCATTGTGGGAACATCCTAGAGTGTACTTACACAAACCTAGGTGGTATAGCCTACTACACACCTAGGCTATATGGTACTAATCTTGTGGGACCAACATGGTATATGTGGTCTGTCGTTGACCAAAACTGTATGTAATTTGAAGTTAGGGAAACATCTGATTATTATAGACTTCTAAATTTCACAGATTTCGTGTTCACTTTTGAAGATTCCCAAAGATTAAAGATCCACAGCCTGAGTAGCTTATAATTATACTCAAGCACAAATTTGATTATTGTGTGTTATTTATGTAGTAGGAAGGATTGATGTTCTTGACTAATAAATGAGTGTGTTAATAAGGGTGCTTTAGGTAACTTACTTAACCCAGCTTTACACCCCAAAAGACTTATTTGCTCACCTAACAGGAATTTAGAGATAGGGTGGGCCAAAGTGTTGGTGGCTTCATTGAGTCATTGCCATTAAAAAGCAACCACATTTCCCCCACACTATCAGTTTCATCCTATCTTGATCCTCCTCACGGCTGAAGGATGGTTACCATTAACAACTAAGTCCACGTGTTTCCTTGTATATATCTAAAGGTTGAAAAAGAATGTTTCTGTCCAGCATTCTAATTAAGAAAGAGTTCTATGATTTAACCTGCCCGGATTGTCTAAGTCACATGTCCACACTTAACACTGACTGTGTTTAGGGGAACATAATCTGCTGATTATATTCCTCTGGAGCACGTGGGCTCCATGACAGAAGGGAGGTCTTAAGGTTCTTTTGAAAGGAGGAAGGGCTCAATGAATGCTAATCACACAACCAAAAGTATCCTCTGTAGCCTATTGCCTGGCATCCCAAAATCAATCAGACTTTGCTCTTCATTGCATCTTTGTGTTGTGTTTTGTGATTTTGTTTTCTTATTTTTAATTTTACAGTTAATCAATTGTAATATAATGATAGTGAAAATATATATAGTAATATATAATATATGGTAATAAAATATAGTAATAAATGGTAGGCACTTATCATAGAAAGATAAAGAAATATATTACTGAATACCTTAACACCTGTGTTTATTTTTTAGTGAATATAATTTCCAACCACTTTCTATGCACATATATGCATATAAGAATGACTAGATATATATATATATATATATATATATATATATATATATATATAAAATGAAAACTAGACTAAAGAAGTAATTTATAAAAATGAGGTCATACCTTAAATGCTATGTTTTATAAGGAGTATGGTGGAGCTTTCTAAATTGACATCCCCATTTAACTGACTCCCCTAGAGGCAATAGATGCTCATGGTTGGTAGGCACCTCTCCAGTATGACCACGCACTTAGGTTCCTGCCAGTTGAACTGCATGTTAAGAGTCAGATAGGTTTGTTCCCAAACCTGTTGATTCAGGTTATACTTGTTATTTTAATTTAATATTTAATGGAATATATAAACTGATGAAACATGAAGTTGAAAGGATATGATGTATATCTATGAAAACTAAGTGGAATACTTTTAAAAGACTTGATACAATTAAGTTGTCAAAAAGTTTTGTAGAATTAGTGTGGGAAAGGCAACTGTAAAACGTTAGGATAAGAATTAAGAAAAAAAAAATCCAGAAAGATTGGCAATCAGACTACTTCGCAAACATTTTTAACGTTAATGTCTTGCTCTTCTTTAAAGAAAATGAAATTAAAAATTGTAGAAAATATGTTGTGGTATGATTACTCTGAAAGGACAATTTTGAACTTCACTTAGTGGACATACACTCAAAGAAGAAATCTTTATCCTACATCAAATGACTGGTGAAGAGTGGCTAGTGAAAATATATTTAGGTTAACATAAAAATGTTAAGATATGCTTTTCATTCCTATTTTAATTTTAAACAATTGCTTTAAATGAGAGTACTTTAATTTTAAGTTAGAAATTTAAAATAAGCCAAGTAAATTTTACTTAATGTTAATGGAAGTAAAATGATTCTAAGTAAAACTAAAGAATTGCTGAACTTTACATAAATACTTTTTATTACAAGAATTTTTGAAAAATTGCTCAGAAATTTTTAAAAAAACTATTGTGAAAATTATTAAAATGTAATCAATTTAAACTATACCTTTCATTTTTACAATGCTGGTTGATTCTTTGCTGTGAGAGATATGATGATTAGTACTCTTTCTCTTCCTATTTCTTTCTCCCACCTTTTCTGCTGTTTCTGTTGCTTTATTTAGCATTTATATACCATTCTGTGTCTATAATTTTCCTACCACTTTGTCTAAGTGATATATTTAAATAAATTCAATGCTTACTACTAGCTTTTCTACTATGGTGTCTCCATTTTTTAGTAATTTATTTTAATTTATCTCTTAGCTGAATTTCACCACTGGACAGTTTATTTTTTTTCCAAAAAGAACATGAGTACGATATTCCCCGAAGGCTTTATTTGTTCACATTTGAAAATGTCCACCTTTTGCCCAAATGAGAATATATTTGGGAATAACACAGAATTATTGAATCATACTTTCCTTTTTGAACTTTGTGGATAGTTTTGCATTGTCTTTTATCACAGAATATTTCAGTGCAGAGATTTAAAAACAACCTACATTTTCTCCTTTTTAAGTGACTTTTTTTCTGCCTATAGAATTGCAAAATTTCTTTCTTTATCTTTAAAGTCTGTTAAAAAATTAGCTAGGACATATATGCATACCAGTTGTTCAGTGATAAATTTTCCTAGTATTTTATTTATTGTGCCTATTTAGTCTGCAGGTTCAATGTTCCCTCATTTCAGAAAATTTTTCCCTGTTTAACCTTCCTCAGTACTAGTTTCCATTTCATTTGTTGGATTTCTTCTACAAGAACATCAATGATCTTTATGTTCAATCTTCTTTGTCCACTTTCCATAACTATCATCTTTTATTTGTTTTGATCTCTGTCTTTTCCTTTGCATTCACTCTGATTATTTCCCTCCATGTCAGATATTCACAGACCCGCTTCATTCCTTGTGACTTCCATTCATTTGTTAGATCTATAGTGGAGTTGTTTTGATATTCAGTTTGTTTTGATAATTTCTATTCTGTTATCTTAGTATTTTTCCTTTTTATTGAATTTATATTGAATCTGTTTTTATCTTATGGAGTTACCTCTTTTCTTTGTTTTATGTCTTTTGTTTGTTATAGTCCCCTCAATACACACCCCACTCTTGCCCAAAAATGTTTGCAAAATTATCATGCCATTGTTAAAGTCTTGTTCATCTTGAATTGGGCAGCTCTGTCCACACCTTCTATTTACTTTGATATAATATGAATGAATTCTTCTTTACATTTCAAGCATCTTTTTGGTACCTTGTTTTTCTCTTGAAACTATAATTTGAGTGGTGGATTTTGAATTTAATCTACTTTTCTATACCTGGGGTCATGAAGACTGGGGAGGGGGAGATCTTGGGTGAAGCTGAGGCCATTCCTGGCTGGAGCACAGATCTCTGTTCTCTTCTTTGAAATTATATATTTTGCACTAGAGTGAACTCTCTTCTATAGGTAGGCATCCCCCAAGTCGGCAACCCCCCCAACTAACTCCCTTTCTTTCCTCAGTAGTGCTTTACCCAGTTCTAGATTCTTCTTTTCTTTGGTTGCCACTTTGAGATGTTGTTTATCTGCTGCTAGTGAATCTTGCCAATTTATATTTAACTGGTTTTGTACTTTTTGCAAATTTGGGAGAGAATGATTTTGCAATACTGCTTCCCTTTGACACCTTAACCCCAAATTCTCTGGTCCCTAAAGTAATACTGATGATGACAAAGATGAACTAAAGAGAAGAAAGTAAACAGAGTGAGGGTCTTAGAAACTTTGGAATAATTGAAGAGAGCATGATGAATTCAGCAGTGGTTTGGACCATTGCCATGACCTAGGCAACGTTATCTAATAGAAATCTCTATAGCCATCAAAATGTTCTGTATCTTACTGTCCAATGTGATAGTCGTTAGCCAAATTTGACTACTAAGTGCTTGAAATGTGACTAGTGTAACTGAAGAACTGAGTTATTCTATTTTATCTTAATTAATAGAAATTTAAATCTAAATAGCCCACATAGCTAATGGCTAACATATTGGAGAACTCCACTGGTGGTTCTCACATTTCAGCATGCATAGCAAATCTCTTTGCATGATTGCTGGGCTCCAACACAAGTGATTCTCATTCAATAGGTCTGGGATACAGCCAGTGATGCTGATGCTGCCTGTGCACGGTACCACACTTTGAAAAGCGCTACTCTAGACCACCAAGCTTTCTTTACAGGTTAAGAATACCCCATTCACAAAGTTGTCACAAGAAAAGTACTAGTTGGTACAAAATGCTGGTATTTAACAATATAGAGATTCTCAAAATTCTCGGTACATAGCCTCCAATAAAAGACAAAACACTACCCTTTGTTCTTTTCCTCATAGAAAATAACCACTTTGTTCCCCATCCCTTTCAATTTTTACCTGGTGTCCTGTGATAATAGCGACACAATCGTCCAAGTCTTGGTTTGAGTTTTAAAAGACATTTTAAATAAGAATCGAGTTTATTTTCAAATAGAAAATAATGATACTAATGTTTTAATAGAGATGTATATTCAAATGATTCCTCTGTGACATTGCTAGATCATTTTATCGTTAACCCAGTGGAGGCAAATCTTTTGAGGATGGAGGATCTTTTATTTCATACACACCCATCACCATCAGCAGTGTGGGGATCATAATTATTTCCTCCCCTCACATTTACTCCTAATACACTGTTGACATTTCCACGTTATCGGACCATATAATTCACTGTGGCTCACCTCACACAAATTAGGACACTTTGTCATATTCACACACACAGAAAAGCACAGCCCGGTATTTCCTAGGTAAGTAAAATCGGCCATATTTTCTTCCATTGAAATAATCTCACCATGTATTTTTATTGGTTCAACAGATTATCATTTTTCATAAACCAGTTGGATTTGAGAACCATTTTTCAGTAGTGTTTTGCAGAGAGATTTGCTCCAGCTTGAATACTTAAAGTGGGAAATTCCTTTATCTGACTTTGTTAAAATGTTAACAATGCACATGAGTAAAGAGAATCAAGATGAGGACAGCTATTGTATAGGTTTCATTTAGAAGTTTTTGTTTTTAATTATATGACAGATCCCATCAGTTCTCTCTACCCGTTTTGAAGTTTCTTATCACCGGCAGTATTGTTTTGTTTTCTATCATGTTTATTGTTATTATTGTTTGAGTTTAAGTTTTAGTAAGCTTTCCCTGTTCTACCTATGGATTTGTACTCAGTTACCTTAAATTTCTATCACTAGTTGAGTGAAGGTACTTGATATTTGGTGGTGATTACTGAACAGTCTGTTCTACTTAATAATGTGTAAATATTATGGATACATAATCTTATAGTTTGAAAACTTTTTATTACAAAAGATACACTTTCAGCCTGAAAAGAGTCATCAGGTGAGATTTACTTAGGGCTCATTTTAAATTTTTGCAGCACGCATGCATAAACTACTTTGAAGGATAAATGATAAACAACAAAAATTAATTAGCTACATACTAAATATATTAGAAACTTAGTAAAGAAGAATTCATTAAAACTTAAAAAAATCCAATTTTAATTATAGAAACTGTGTGTTTAGATATATTTCTTCTACAATATAAGTGGGCACAGTCAAACATGCTAATTCTCTGCCTTCTGGCACAAATGTCAATTGGTTTCTTCCTAAGAAAATGTTATCATTTTCCATAGTCTTTTGTAATCACTAATATATAACCTAATGATCTTTGTGTGTGTGCTAAATCTCCATTAGTCAACTATCATGAGGATAATCTCTCTCAGGTTGGTTTTTGTTTTTAAGTGACTTTATTCCTTTCCTTTCTATCATTTTTCTTGATTCCTCAATCAGACTGCCCCTCTGTGAGGGCAGTGACGTGAATGCAGTGTGTGTCTGTGTGTCTGTTTTATTGCTTTATCCCCAGAATTTAAGAAAACATATGGAAGCAAGTGGAAAGAGTAACATTACATGAATAACTATGAATTTGATCTTATTTATCTTTTAATAATTAATATAGTCACAAATCTTGTGCTCTCTAATAATATCTATAAGTGACTCAATATATCTTAAATATTGCTGATAAATTACATTGACACTGAAGAACATGGTTAAGAGGCTTTACTCTACAGTTACCGAGATTCCATCAACAAATTTCAGGGACAAAGGACCAATTTGGAAAAATTATTTGTAACCTATACAGAACAAAAAAGAGAAAAGGCCACAGGTTATAAGAGCTCCTAGAATTTAGAAAGAACAAAAGAATGCTATAGAAAAATAAACAAAGAACATGATCAGGAAATTCCCTAAAATAGAAATCCAAATGGCCCAAACCCGATCCCAGTCTCAATTAAATAAATGGAAGTCCTAACAATGATGACACAGCAAATTTTAACTGAGATTGGAAAAATGTACAGATGAATGATATCTAGTGTTTCAGAGAGTATGAGGAGGACAGGCGCTATCATATACTGTTGATAGGAGAGTAAATTGGCCCAACCATTTCAGAAAGCAATTTGTCTGTATTTCTCACAAATTTAAATGCTCAACTCCATTAACTGATTAATTCTACCTCTAAGAATCAGTCCTGCAAAGACCTGCAACTGGTGCTCAAATATGTCTGTGCAAATGGCCCCTGAAACATTGCATGTAACAGTGAAATATGGGAAACAACCTCAATGTCAATCTTTGGTGAAATAAATTATGTGAAATCAGTAGAAAGGATGACTTGCAGCCATTAAGAAACAAGAAATTTTATGTAAAAATTTATGTTTTACTGAAAAAAACAAGTTGAAAGACAGCAGATCTAGTTATAATTCTTTTATTTTTTTTTACAGAAAAGATATATACATGCATGAATATATATGAATGAACCCATATATTTTTATAAGTGTAAGGAAAAGGTCTACAATGGTACACTCCAACTTGTCAACTATGATAACCTCTGAGAGCCGGAACTGGGTAGCTAAGTCAGAGACTTTGACTTTTTTGATCAATTTCTTTTGGGTTTGATTTCTTTTTATAAGAAGCATGTGTTATAGTTGTAATTTTTAATTTCAACTTAATGCCAATAACATTTTATATTCCATAGTGTAGAACAATATATTATTATTTTATTTCAAGAAAAAATATTTAAATAAATGCAGTTTTATCTAAATATGTAAAGTCATTTTTTTGTCCGAACTGAATAACATAGCCAGGCCAATTGTTTATATATGTCATATCAAGAAAATTTTCAATAACATGCAGAAGCTTTTTCGGGGGTAGGGGTGGGTATATAACAATTTAAATTGTTAATTTTGCTTTAAATGTTATAACTAAAATAGATTTTAATTTATAACATTGTAGACCATTAACATTTCATATTGCTCTATTGCAACCAGTTATGCTAATTTATTTTGGAGATTCTTTAACTCTTCCTCCTCTACACAAAGTTTATAATGGTCTATGAAAATCCCACAGGAACAGAGCCAGTGAACTGTGATAAAATCCTTTATAACTTTCCTGTGGTTCTAATCCCACAGATTTTATTGTTGTGGTGCACGTGATTGTAATGAAACAGTGACTAATTGTAGTAATTACAAGCTTTCTTTTAAATTTAATGAGGTTTCAGCAAAAGAAAATAATAAAGAAAATTAAAAATATATTTTTACTTCAAATATAGTATAATTTTTCAAATTGAACTTTCAAATCTAAAAGATTATTTTTATTACTTAAGCATTATTGTCCTACTAAAATATTATTTCTATATATTTATCCCCTAGTGATTTTAGGTTAGATATCAAACCCATTTTCTTTGAAACAATATTAATGGCACTAATCAGTGCTAATGATGTGTATACATTTGATTATTAATTTTGTGTTTTTTTAGTGAATACAAAAATTGGATATGAAAAGAATGGCAGTGATCCTCATTGCTGTGGAGATTTCCTCTTCATGATTTTAAATCAGTTACCAGATGATCCAATTTCTCCCTAGATAGATTTAATTAATTACATTTGTTGAAAAGTTTAACATAGTTCCTAGATGCTTTATATTGAAGACTATTTTATAATTAAATGTCATATTATAAAAGCTCTTCCTGCTTTTGAATTAACTTATTAATGGATATTGAATTAAAAATCATAAAACTTAATACTAACCGATGAATATTTCTTGAATCTTGACTAATAAACAGTTGGCATATGAACATTCTTATTGAAATATAGGACAGTTTTACTGGTGAATACATTTTTCTATTTAAAAGTTTTTATGCTGATATAATATAATTGGTTCCATTAAGCCATTATAATATAAATTGCATTCCCCTAAGGTCATTTTAGCCTTTACACATGGTTAAAGGCTTTCCATCCGTTATAGAAAATTGAATCCTGTCAATGAATGTTACTATTGAGTAGGGCACTGCCTAGTAGACTGAATAACTAAAAAGGTGGAGAAAAGCAAAATAAAGCTAAAAATAGATAACTTATATAGAGCTTACACTCATCATGAACTTTTTAAATTGTCTCACTCATATTAAAGCATTCAATTCTCATAATAGTCTAAGAGTTTGATCCTATTATCATGCCTATGTTAGAGTTGAAGAAACTAAGGCCCAGGGAGATTAGGTAATTGACTTAGTGTCATACAGGTAGTAAGGAATTAAGCTCGATTTTGAGACCAGATAGTGTAGCTCCACAGGCCATGCTCTGACCTAACCGATAGGCTCCATGGCATTTCTATACAAACTAGCTTTGGGTGACTGGGACAGGTACTCAGAACAATCAAATGTCATATAAGCTGCAGACACAGATGGACCCAAGATTTCATAACTTTAATTTGCTAGCACAAGGCCATTTGCCAGAACTTGGAAGTTCTGGCTCCTCTACTTATTTAGTACTTTAATAGTCCATACCAGTAAATCTGATTTGGTTCTAGTTTGCTGCCATTCAGTGTTAAACTCTAAAGAGATATAGTTGGTTGCTTCTAAATTCCTGCCAAACCATTAAAACAGGAAAGACAAACTTTCTTATCAAAATCACTGATGCTTAGTCTTCTCTTAAGAGCCTCATCTTTCTCATATTTTTGCTAGAAAACGTATATTTCATTTAAAATACAAACCCTGGGCTGTGGAGTGGCTCAGTCTGGTGCTCATTTGTGACTGCCACATTTGGGTTCAAAAGGCCAGATTGAATCAGGAGGAATAGTACTTCAGGTGTCTGCAGTTTGTAACACATTTGAGCAAAAAGAAAAAGAAAAAAAAAAAAAAGGAAAAGAAATGGTCATAGCTGCAAGTCAGCAGCGTGTATCAATCCCACAGGCCTGTTAAGAATGAAAACACGAAAATTACTAGTAAAAACCTATCAGTCTGTAGAAAAAATATGTGTTAATTGTAGTGAAAAGACTTCTCAGTTGCTGGTAATGCTAAATTCATTTTAAGTAACTTTTGTATTCTCCAACGTATTTTTCTGCTAATATTCTTCTCTATGAACAAAAAATAAGAGGGTAAAAAAGAAAGGAAATAAAGTCGTCACCATTGTGCTTGTAAAAACCTAGCATTATCTTAGTTTCTTCTTTCCCTCATTTCCCTGCTCTGATGTCAGAGCCATGAGAAAGCCCTGAGATTCACTGAGAATAAAGTTAGACTGTAACCACTTCTCCCAATTTCCCTTCCTGGTCCAAGGCAGGGCCCTCTCTCACCTACGGCACAGCCATGGTCGGCCGTACGTAGATTTCCGAAGCTTTCACTCTTGCCGTTTCCCAAATCGTGATGCACGACACGCTCTAGAGATTTTTAAATTAGAAATGAGATCATATCACTCCCCTGCATAAAACCTATTTTAGTAAAAAAGAGAAAAATCAGTGCATTTCCATAGACCATAGAATAAAATCCAAACTTCTTTTCAAGGCCCAATGACTGAATAAATTTGCCTTTTTCTAACCCCATTTCATTCATTCTCCCACTTCCCCTCCCCTCTCTACCCTTAGTATTTCAGTTACACCCTTCTCCAAGTAGCCCACACACTTTTTCTCACAGGGTCTTGCGCTTTTTTCCCTTTGGTCTGGAATGTTCTTCCTAAGCCCTTCAAATGTCTACCTCAATCTCCTTCAGGTCTGCTCAATATCACCTCCTCAGAGCAGACTTAGCTGGGTAACTATTTACAAGAGTGCTCCTAAATTACTTCCTCTCGCATCACCCTGTTTATTTTCTTCACAGCAGTTGCCACAGTCTAAATTATCTTGCTTACTTATTTGATTATATATGTGTTGTCTACTCCACCAGACTGTAAACTTTACCAGAGCGGGGACCCAGTCTGCCTCCTTTGGACGGGGCTGAGTGTAATGCCTGGCACAGAGTAGGCACGCGGTAGATGTCAACTGAATGAATGAAATAGGTGGTGAATTAGGTCGAGGGAAATAGCTGAGGACTGATACCATGGATGATGAACATGTTCTTTGAATGTTAGTTAGAATAGGAAGACAGGCCGGAAGAAGTCAGACTGGAGCTGAACCCCCAAACATATTCAATGATGAGGACATCGTAAAAGAATAACTGTTTATATATATATATATATATATATATATATATATATATATATATAAAACAGCGTGTGTGTAATATAGTTTTATCTTTTCATGAAACCGCACATTGTATTTGATAGTCTTCAAATTTAATCATGACATGGCCATAATTAAAATAGGAAAATAGACTTATAAATTAGCTTAAAAATTAATGCACACACTTCTGAGTGTTCAGAAGTTGAAAATTTTAAAAGGATGCCTTGATCCTCGGTGTCAGATTAAGTAAAGATACACTCTGTGATGCAGCTGTCAAATTGCGTGGTTAAGTAGTCTTTGTAATTGAAATGAATGCATTTAATTCATGTATCATAGTTTGAAACAATAAACCTACAGGAGCAACTGAAATCATTTTGATTAAAAGTAAAGCTGTTCTTTTCGGGGCTGGCCTGGTGGCATAGTGGTTAAGTTCAAGCACTCTACTTCTGCGGCCAGGGGTTCGCAGGTTCAGATGCCGGGTGCAGACCCACACACGGCTCGTTAAGCCATGCTGTGGCAGGCATCCCACATATAAAGTAGAGGAAGATGGGCACAGATGTTAGCCCAGAGCCAATCTTCCTCAGCAAAAAAAAGGAGAATTGGCAACAGATGTTAGCTCAGGGCTAATCTTCCTCACACACACACAAAAAGTGAACCTGTCCTTTTGGAAGTTAAAATAATTAAATAGTAAAATATGACAATTTAATAAATGCCATATTTATTTTTTATTTTCCTTTCATTTAAAGTCCAATAAACCTATTCCAGAACCTTTAAAAGCATAGAAAGTTGTGATAAACTGAGATCAAAATGGCTATTGTTTGTAAGTGTAGATTTTCTTTTCAATTTGGGTCGGGTCTTGAGTTTACGGTAATTACCAAAAAACTTAATTAAGGTTTAGCAAGCTTTTAAGGAGAAGGTCATTGTATTCATGTTCTTTCCAGGATTCTCAGTAATATCATTTACACCCCCCTTCTGTGAAGTTCCATCTCATAAACCCCTTCCAGATATAATTATGTAGGGAGTATAAGAGTTTGCAAATTACTCCAAGAGGGTGATCATGATTTTATTTTAACTGCCATGACCAATCAGATGTAAAGAGCAACTTATTTATAATCAACAGAAGTCCATAAAAATAACAACAAAATTACCAAAGTCACCATTTAACAACAAAAAGGTAAATAATACAAATAAACAGCATAATTAAATAGTAAGAGGCAATGAGAATCCAAGTATTTAATACTGTCTTCAAAAGGCTCAAGATGGCTGTTAGAAATGCATTGCTGTAAGATAGATTTTCCAATTGCCTTTAAGGATTTTGGAAAAAAATTACATGTCAAAAACTCATTGAAGTGTACACTTTTCCGGATGAATTTTATGGTATGCAAATTATACTTCATTAGAGCTGCTAGAAAAGTTATATACCAGAATGTTTTCCCAGCTGCATCTCTACTCCACATCTTCAACTTTGTTCACTCTGTCACAAACACTTTCTCCTATACTCATGATGGTTCACCTCCCAACCTTCTCCTGAACCCAAATTTCATCACCTGTTTAAATTATTAATTCTCTTCTAGGGCCTTACACTTGATACAGCCTCTCTACTATTGAGCAAGTTTTTCTAAGTTATAACTGTATAGCTTCACTTCTTGATTTCTGTCTTCTCTCCTCTCCTTCCTTCCTTTCTTCCTTTTTTCCATTATTTTATTTCTGGCTATATAACCCATTCCTTCCCTCAGAATATGACCCTTCATAATGTGTAAAAGTTGTGAAAGGCTCTACTTCTTTGAAGTTGCCTTACTTTTTGAATGGAAATTATAGTTATAAAGCACTTTTTTAATGCTCAAATTAGTAGGAATTGCATTAATCTTGCTCATGTAGAAAAACCCGGAAATGTCTTGAATCTTATTGGGGTGTTATTTCTCACTGCTAGTCCAAGGCTATGCTCCCTGAGAGAAGAGACTGAGTCTTATTTACCTTGACAGCCATCTCCCACAATTGAACGTCTGGTGTGGCACCCAGAAAATAGCACTCACCAAATTTTGTAAGCAGAACAGTTCCAGAGAAGTTTTTTATTTTTATTGTTGCAGTCATTCATTGAAATATTCATTCCAAATGGCAATGTATAACCCTATCTCTTGTTCAGTTCTATAGCTAATGTGGCACACGTCTGGCTATTTTGTATATAATATTAGTATGTCTGTACCTTTACCAAGACGAGTAAATAAGCTGACCATATACATGTGAGAAAGAGGAGATGGCAAAAAGTCAAGACTCTCCTTTATTCTAATACCTTGGTCCCAGATTCTTCAGGACATTATACCATAAATTTTCATTATTTTTCATACACTCCTACTTGATCCATATTCTAAGCATGCATTCACACTCAAAACCTTGCTTCTTAATAAAAAATCATTCTTTGATCCCTTTTCTCATTATACGTTCCTTTTTCTTTTCTTTATCAATAACATACCACCAATATTATCTACATTTTCTCATCTATCAGCTTCAATCTGGCTTTTTTCTACATCACAATTATGAAACTTCTTTTGAAAAGGTCACATATGACCTCTTAATGGTTAAATTGTATGGTTTATAATTAGCCCTTCTGTCAATCAAAATACATTGTTTCTTACATTTTGTTTGAACAGAATAAATATTTAGAATTTGTAATAATTGAGGTAGAGCTAACATCTCTGTGATATTTTCAGACTTGTTCATTTTCAGTGGCAAGCAAGCTTCGGCTTGAGTTGATAGTAAATTAGTCAATTCAAATCCAAAGATATTTATTAACCACCTGCTATATAAAAGGTGTAGTGGAAATACAACAATAAATTAATAAGCCAAATAGTATTTTTCCCTAAGAAGATTATTATATAGTGGTAAAAACAAACATAAACTAAATTATATTACTCACCAGATTGTGAATATAGAAGACAGAGAGCTACAGATCAGAGAGAAGGATTATTCTGACTGGGAGGATTGGTGGTGGCAACGTTTTTTTATTTCTTTTTCTCCTTTATTTTTATTTTTTAGTGTTATTGGGGTTGCATTAACCACATTTATCAGTTTATGGAACATTATCATCACGGATCTATGCAAGGCTCTCTTATACTTTACATATTTACTTACTCCCTACAACTTCACTCTCCGCTGAGGAAAGTTTTATAAAGGGGATCATATGTGAACTGGACCTGGGTGGATGAATTGGAAGTCCACAGGTAGAGGAACTGAAGGATGCTCCAGAAGGAGAGAGAAGGTGAACATGGGAACTAAGAATAGATTGTTGCTTAACTCTGGGGATAATGATAGCACATGTATCTGGAAAGATTGTTGCAGCCAAGTTGTAAAGGGCTTAGTATCTTGTGTTAATACGACTGATAGCATCATCAAAGAATTTTGAGCAGATGAGTTACTGGATCTGATTCATGTAAGATCATTCTAAGGGAGGTATAGAAAATCTATTTGAGAAACCCAACTAGGGAGATTAGTTTGTAGAAGGTCCATTATGGAAATCATAATCACAGTTAAGATTTAAGGTAACATTTCCCACTGGTACAGTAGTTTAAAATAAAGCAGTGGTTTACTTGCAATTAATCTTTCTCACTGATCCTATAGGCTTTATACTAAATTTTTTAAATGCTTGCGTTTTCCCTATAAACATGTACCACTACTGGAGTTTTTGGTTGTTTTCAGAAATGTAAGAGTGAATTTCATCAGTTTATTCATTCCTAATACTAAACCATAATGGATTAAGTTGTAGAGTGGAAGATTCAAATTCCTTAACTTGCCCTACATCTTCTATGACTTGTTTTCCCTCCTATTCCTCATCCCCCGGTTCTCTTCTTCTTCTTCATCTCATCTAAATTATTCTCATCATCACCAGTGATGTGCTTTCCTGGTATTTGTTTTCTTGTAAACTGTGCTTTTCCTTCCTTTCTCTGAATTAATTGCTATCAAGGTGAATAGCTAAACATACCTGCATTAATTATTAATGTTCCTTGTACCAAAGCTAATTAGTTTTCTTCTGTTGCACAATTTAAATAGACTGAAGTCTTATGTAAAGAAATGGCTTCTTTCTTTGTAGAACTAACACATGCATGAGCATATAATCATAGTTCAGACATGTTAGTGCACTGTTCAACACAGTAGCATACAGAAACTGCAAACAGGGAGATGCTAAACCTTCTGTGATGACAGTCTAATAAACTACAAATTGAAATGTGATAAAAAATTACTTGAATGCATGCCTGTCTGTCTATCTATCATCTATCTTCTATCTATCTATCTACCTAGCTACCTACCTATCTCTTTTCAGCCCTCCACCTATCTATTTAACTCCTTTCCTGACTTTAAATTTGTTATTCTCCAATTTCCTTTTTTCCATGTTATATTTATCAACTGCTGAGATTATGCACTTGAATTTGCTTTGATTTCTTTATTATTCCAAATACAATTATCTTCATGTCCAACAATTACCTGATAACTTTCTTCTATTAACACCCCTTTCCCTATTCAAGTATTAAAGCAATAGCCTTCTTTCTTTTTTCTTTCAGCACTTTTCTATGTCAGAGCCTTGACTGCTTTCGATCTGGGAATCTTTGTGGTCATAGTTCAGACACCCTTTTGAAGTTAACGTCTTGTTTTTTCCTGAAGATAGTTTCTACTCCTTCCTCATATTCTTTGACCCCAGACCAGCCTTCAATAATGCATTGAATTTGCTGTCTCTAGCATTGATGCTGCTGATATTCCATTACTGATTCTCTCACTCTGTGGGGACTCAAAGTCTTATTCTCAAAACATTTTAGTAGGCTTTTATTAGCACTTAACTATATAATAGTTATGTGCTATGCAATAAATAAACTTTCTGTATATTGAGGAATTCATTTGTTAAAGGATAAACCTTTATGATGTCTCTAAAAGTGAATAACAGGTAAAACCAAATCACAATTACACAAATTGAGATTATTTAGAAATTTTTCAGAATGTTTCATATTTTTATCAGTAAATATAGACTTGGCTATGCTGCAGTAAAATATCAACCCTAAAATATCAATATCTTAAAACAAGAAAATTTTACTTCTATCCCAAAGTCTACCGTAGGCATGGCCAACTGTCCAGGGCAGCTGTCTTCTCTTCTCTGAGTTGTGGCTCAGTAGTCCAGAATCCATGATCATCAAGAGTAAAGTGGAGAGTTCTGGAGTATTTACACCAATAATTGAAGTCATTGGCCTATAAGTGATAAAAGTTACTTCTCCTGAAAAGCCATTAGCCAGAATTATTCACAGGTTTTCACTTAAGTAAATGGCAAAAAATGACAAAGAAGGATAATAACCTTGAGTAGTCACAGAAATTGAGAATGGGTAATGACTAGAAATTTCTACCATGTCATTTACAACGGACCTCTATCTTCTTGCTAACACTGCATTAGCTCTGTTTGACTCCATAGCTACCAACCCCAGGAGGTGGATTGAATTATTCTCAACTAATAAAGGAAGAAAGAGAAAATTTATTATGGAAGAGGCATTCCAAGTTTGACAGATATAAATAAATTAGCTGGGATGAGAATAAATAATGCAAATACAAGGAAAATAAAGAGACTATATCAGCTAGGGGATGGGAATCATTTTGAGAACTTTTTGGAGATAAGCATGGGAAGAAAAGAGAAGAAGGTAGCAGTTGGGAGAAATTGTGTCGGGGTTTGGTGATGACTATTAAAAACACCAAAAGACGGTATCTGAATATAGTTGTGTTCAGAAAAGACCACAGATGGCAGGGACCGAGCTGGAGCGGAAACAAGGAATGGACTGTGGAGGTACACAGGAACAGACCGTCAGCACCTGTGTGGAGTGAAAACCAGGTCCAACTCGACGAACAGGAGTCCAGAATCATGGCCGGAGAACTGACTCATGCCCCATAGGGCTATTGTGAAAGCTAGAGTAAACATGGAACTATGGTTGAGGAAATAAAGAAGTGTCAAAGAGAAGGGACTTTCTAGGTCCTAATAAGACGACTGTGAGTGCCCAGAGTGAAAAGATATTCTTCCACATATCTGCTTCCAGTTTCATCTTTGTTTATGGTCAGTAAAATTTTAGGCATCTGCCTGGTTCACAAAATAGCCACCCCTAGCTCTCTGTTTGGTTCACAAAATAGCCACCCCTAGCTCTCTGTTCAGAGTTCCCCAATGGAAAGTTGTTGAACCTGAGATACATTAATGTCAGCCTCCTACAGAGAACACCTACAAGTTCTGCCCTCCCTGCCCCACGGACAGCTGACATTTCTGCACCCAGGGTAACTGAGAAGTGTCTGAAAATAAACAGCAGGTTTCAGATCCAGGGCTAGTCAGCAGATCCAGGCGATGTTTAAAAGAGAAATGAGCAGAGTTTGATGACTGAATTGTTTTACTGGAGAAAACAATAAAAAAGAGGAAAAGCAACAGTAACTAAAAAGAGTTTTAAAATTGAAGCCATAGGAAGGATGTGATACCATCAATGATTACCTGTGAACTCTTTATGGATAGTCAGTGGTATCCACACATGGATACTTTATTTATTCCATAAACTTGGGTGTTACTATGTCTACAATTTCTCAAGGAAGCAGGGGCAACTGACTCCTTTCCTTCTCCTATATTAGTTTTCCTCATGTTCACTTTCTAACCACAGCCAGCTATTTGCAGTTCTCTGAAAATGTCATGCCCTTTAACATTTGTACCCAAGCTATCTCCCCATCACTGGACTGTCTTTCTCTCATTTATCCTTTACTTCTTAGATCAGTTGTCACTCTGTGAAACCTCAGAATCACCAAGAACAACTGCAGAAATAATCAGTCACTACTTTCCTCCTACAGTTCCTGGGATCAGCTCCCAATATTCCATTTGTCACATTGCAGTCCACCATTTACTTGCATCTATTCTCTCTACTACACTGGGAGTTCCTAAAAGTGGGGCTGTGACTTATTCTTCATTGCCTCCCTTGTACTTAGTACAGCCGGAGTGAGTAAAACTTTTTTTAATTACATTGATGAATGAATAAGTCAGTGACCTACCCTTAAGATCTTTCCAAATCAAAATCTGATAACACTTACACAGAGATTTTCAAACCTTTAAAGAATCAAGTTTAAATAAAATCAATAAACTGAAAATGGTACTGTCTTGTTATATTTAGGCTGTAAATTCAATGAAGATATTGGATGAATTTTTATTGTGTATTTATACTTTAATGCTTTAATGAAAGTATCCATTTCTTTTTACATAAAGCCAAATTTTATCCTGTGCACATAATTTGTATAGCATGCATGTTCTTGTAAATAATTTGTGTTATCTTCCCTTTAATTTACTCACAGCTTATATGACTATATTACCGTCTTCTTGTATGTGTGTGTGTGTGCACGTGCATGTGTGCACATGGGTCTGCACATGTGAGTAGATTTTAAGAAACAATTGCAAAGCACATGAAATCCAAATTGTCTCTCCAAACATTTGCATGGCAGTTGAATCACCAGTCTCACCATTTCTTCCTTGATTAGCCTTATCCCTCAGCCCCATCTTCTTGAGTATTTCTCCGTGTTCCTGGTCTGCACCTCTACTGCCCCTCATCTTCCCCCCATTAAATTTACTCTTCATGGGACTAACTCAGGCATTATTTTAGAACAGTGACTTCATTTCCATTAAACCAAACTAGAAAACCCAACTCTCTAAAGATTCTGGGTTTTCTTGTTGTTGTTAACTTACAATCTTATGTTTTTGTTTTGGCTGTACACAATCTAGTGGTTAGTGTATATGCATAAAATACAAAAGCATGTTTTTAATGTGCTTGAAAAAGTGCACTAAAACTCTGGGTACAAGATGTGGGGTAAATGTAATTACTATGTAGAATAGTGCAGTTTTCTCAAATTACATGAGAAAATTATCTAGGGAAAAATCCTTTAGATATACGTTTTTAATTTAAAATGACTGTGATCAGGACGAAGTCTCAAAAATACTGTGAAGCAGTAGAATCTATACTGGGAACTTCCACGGTTGCCTTTTTACAGCCGTCTCTCCCCTTTCATGCAACTGGTGCCCTCTGGGTATCTCACTCCTCCCCCTCTCCCCACCCTATTAAAACCTACTCTAAGGAGAATTATCCACCTTGGCACATACACTCTCCAGGGTGTGGCTCCCAATTTCCTGTCTCTTGGATTCCCAACTGCCGCCCTTCAGCACTAGTGCTATCCTTGTCCCTCACATCTGCACTTGACATACTATCACATACTATCCTTGTAGCTTCACTTACCGATTAGACATATTCACAAATCTGAAATGCCCTTATTTCCCCTGGAGACTTGGCGAATGACTACTTTATCTTTAAATCTCAGTTCCTCCAAGATTACCTCCTCCAGAAAGATTCTTCTAACAACATAGCAGTTTTACAAGTTGAATTACATCTATTGTCTACCTTATCAATTCTAATATTGTACTTACTACACTGCATTTATTTCTGTATGCAACTTTTGTGTTAGACTGAATATAACCTTAGATTAAAATTCATTACCCCTGCCTGTTTCCTTTTGCAATGTTACTTTGTGGTATCTTCCCACTTTGACTCTGAGCTGGACCATGTGAATCACTTTGGCCAAAGGAATGTTAGCAAATATGATGCAAGAAGAAGCTTGAAATGTGTACTGAAGCTTATTTGCACTCGCCTTTCGCCATCGCCATGAGAACCTGCCCAGACTAGCCTGCTGGAAGATCAAAGACACGTGGAGCAGAGCCCTGTTGTCCCAGTTGTCTCAGTCACGGCCACCTTGGACAAACTGACAACCAGCTGACCAGCAGATATGTTTGTTACACGACATTATTGTGGGAATGTAACCAATATGATTACAACTTGGACACCACTCTGATCTACGAGGGAGTGAGGACTCTATGCCGTGATTAACTCTGTTTCTTTCATACGTTGAACAGGAATTGACCTAATATATTTTGGCTGAATTGAACTTGTTAAATGCCATTATTTTCCCTTTCCCAAAGAAAGCGGATTCTATATCTAATTTCTAATAGGTAAATAAAAAATTTAGTCTCCTGCTTAAAGAGATTCTAAACAAATATAAAGATACTGGGCAGAGAATTGTATAATCTCCCTGAAGTAATCAACATATGCAGATGAATAATTCACCTACCTCCATAGCCAATCTTCAGCTTATCAAAGAGAGTCGAAATTATATCTTTTTCTTCTGTGGTCTTCATGCGATGTTCTGTATTTCTCTAAAACTGACTGTGAAAATTGTGCCTGGCCAGTGGGGAAGGCGAGACACACTTTGGAAACATCATCAGTGTTCTTTTCTCATCTTTCCTCTGGTGAACATGTTAGGCTCTGTCCATTTTCAATGTAAATTGTGTGTGTAAGTTACGTGTCTCTCCTATGCCATGTGCTTGATAAAGTGCTATTTTTCACAGACACTTTTAGAATAAAAATTGCCTGTAAATTTGCAAGTCTGGTAGGTGTAAACAAATAGGTAAAGCTCCTGCTTTTATATAAATAATGAAAGCTGTACACTCAAGATATGAATGTGAAAAGATTAAGAATTCTAGGATTCAGCTATTTGGAAAGATTGCTCTGACCCCCCTCACAAAGGACTTTTCTTTCAGGCTTTGAAAGAATCAATCTACGTAAGGATATTTCTCTAAGCTGCTAGTCCAAAAGTAATAAACATCAAGCTTACGGATGGGTGTCGAAACCGAATGGCTTTGCTTTTCTTCCAGGGATTTAATTTATTTTTAATATCACAGGTGGCTTGAAGCAAGGTGTAATCATCTGTCACTCTTCAGTTAAATCATATACGCTCACATCTGAAATATTCTTTGATCTCCCTACCTGTAAATCACATTCTTCTTTTTTTGTCATAGACTGTAGTATATAAATATAATAATGACATTATAAATTGCCCAAGAGGATGGGGAGTTTATCCATTTAAAAGATGACTGAGAGACAAAACACATGCAAATATTAACTCATTCACTTTTTTATGTTTTTTTCTTCTTTTTCTGACTTCAGTTACCAAAAAAATAAAACTATATGAAATAGAGGTTGAAGACAGTTTTTAATGTCTTAATTTAAAAGACACAAGTCATTTTCTTTTTTTCTGGCTTTATATTTTAGGCAATATTGGTACTTTAAATCTATAACTCTGTGGTTTTGAATATACAGACTTAAGTATTCAGATTATCAATTGGGCAGATCTATAGTCCTAACTGAAATTTTCTATATATATACTATCTTAATAGTATTTTGATTTGTAGTAGCATGTCTTAGTTCACAACAAATTTCCTAAGGGAGTTACTGGGTTTTAGTTTGCACTATTAGCTTATAGTAGGAAAAGCGATAGGTAGAGCAATAATTTTTGTTACTCCAATAAAAAGGGTAACTTTGCTTCCTCTAGTCAATATAATCATTACATAGTTTATAAGAAATCTAAATATTGCAAAAAGATGACAACTTTCTTGAATGAAGGTCATAGATGAGACACATTTCTGAGAAACTTCACCTTTGAAAAATTGTAGCATTACAATTACAGCAAACCCAAATTTATATATACATATTTTACAAAGAACCAAGAACTGGTAAAATGGAAAACAAAAGAAGTCAATATAAAAACAGCCTTAGCTGCATAGATTATAAGTTCTGGAAATGGAAAAGGTGGGATGGAAGGAAGAGCTTCTATTTACTTCTGGGAGGAGATCTGGAGGGAAAAGGGAAAGTAGTGTCTGCTTCTACAATCTTGAGGGCAAAGAATCTTGAATTTGGTGTCACTCTGCTGAATGATTTTAAATCCTAGGGTTCCTTGTCAAGTCACAGCTTGCTTCTTTTCTCTAATAGGAGCAATGATCACTGACACAGAAAATTCTAAGTTTTGAATGGGTTCAGAACAACTAATTTACGAGTGTTTATAGAGGAGAACTGTAACAGTGATCCAAACCAACGAAACTACATAGGAAGAGTGACATGAAGCAATTTTATTAATTCCAGATATTGGCCACAATCAGGCTGAAATTGTATCTGTATTTACAATGAGTTGACTGAATTTGTCAATTTGGTCACGTCCTGGATTCGGAAGGAACCGCATGTGTGTGTTTATCAAGTCCTTGCTTTGAGAATTTCTATTTATTACTTATATGGTTGAGAATACCTACTTTGAAAAGCACAAAAAGGACTCAGTCTGAGGTGCTGGCCCCATGGCCGAGTGATTAAAGTTCCATGCACTCTGCTTCAGTGGCCGAGGTTCACGGGTTCAGATTCCGGGAGTAGACCTACTCCACTCATCAGCCATGCTGTGGAGGCATCCCACAAACAAAGTGGAGGAAGATTGGCATAGATATTAGCTCAGGGTGAATCTTCCTTACCAAAAAAATAAATTAAAAAAATAAACAAATAAAAATTAAAAAGGACTCAGTCTGAGATCTCCATGCCTCACATATTTCCATGGGAAGTACTTGAGAGTCTGGTAGCCAAAGGCTGCCCCAACCTGAGCAGGAGTTCTTTACAGGCTCATAATATGAAAGCAGCATAATATGAAAGCAACTCCAATCTAGGCCTCTGAGGTTTGACAGATATACCCTTATGTTGCTCACATAAGGCAGGTGGCAAATTCACAATCCAAACCCAAATCTGTTGTCTTCCATAGGTGTCTTACCTTAAGAATACCTAACTTTGAGGCAGTATCATGTGTTTTTTCTCTTTTGAGCTTTGCAAGAACTTCATAAAGCAGTAGTTAGAGCACAGAAAATTATAACTGTTTTACAGATGAGAAAACTAAGGTAAGAATTTGTTTTCTAGTCTATTGCCAAGGCTAAATTGAATAGGGGCCTTCTCCCTCCATTGTCAACATTTAATTGGCTAGAACAGTAAGAACATTTCCTGCTAATATCTGTAGTGGTGAATTGCAAGAGAATCTTGAACTAATGGTCAACAAAAGACACAGTTTCCAGTTTTCTTGAAAATAGTATGGCATTTTACATGGACAATGGACTAGTTGTCAGGGTGTATGCTAGAAAATAATATTTACTGTACTAATTGGAGAGGTTCGTAGTATTTTTGGGTTATAAATACTTCTCTTTCATATAAATTATGTTATATTGTTAAAATAAAAAATTAGTAAATATGTTAAAGGACCTAGGACTTTCAAAATAATCCTGTTTGCGTTTTTGATGATTTATTTCTCTGAATACTACCAATTCCATTTCCCGATTCTTCACAGTACTTTTTGATACACTGCTTCAGACCCTTATATCAAGAACATATTAATCTCTGGGTTTACTGGAATTTCTTGCTATACTGGGCAGCAAGCTTTAAGTTGCAAGTGACAAAAAAAACAAGCTAATTTGTGGTACCAACAAGGTATAGAGAGCACTCTGGAGCTACTAAGAGCAAGGAGTTTTTACCATATCTGGGCCCAAAGAAGCAAGAACAGAGCAGGGAAATTATAGAGGGAAGCTGCATGGGGAGGACTCCCAGTAGATAGAGGGACCCTGCTGATCTCATTCTCTGAAACCAGTCAGAAGCCAGTGCACCAAAGATCCTAACAATACATCTGTGAGGGTCAGCTTCTTAGGGCACAGAACTAAGGGAAAAAGGATGAAGAGTAATCTAGATGCACAAACAAAATCAATAGATTATAGCTCATATTCATTCTTTTTATATCTTTATATTTCATAATTATAGTTTTCAACAATTCTATATAAAACAGGTGTTCATTTTATAATCAAAGGAAAAACACTTTTAAATTTTTGTGGATTAAGGGTGAGCATAGACACATGCACACACAGACAGAGACAAGCAGAATTCCACGATGCCCTACATCTCACCAGCTCCCCAACCCAACTCCTTCAACACACACATCTCCTGTACATCTCTCATCTTCTCATCTTTTAAGGGAGAACTTTTCTGCTCTACAGTCAACTTGAATTCTAGTCCCAGCTCTGCCAAATTGTTCAATGACCGTGAACAAGTTGCTTAAAACTTAGGCTTCAATTTTCTCTTCTGTACAAAGAGAAATCTTTCAGTAAAACTTTTAATGAACCAATCTCCCTCTAACTTTTTTTCAGACATGAAGTTCTCTTTTTTGCTCCTGCACCTAGTGTCTGTAAATTATCTTTGATTTCAAAATTTTTCTTTCTCCATGAAACACATCAGTCTCATTTTATCCTATGTCACAACGTCTACAAATTAATTTCTCAAATAAAATATACTTTCTAAGATGTCAGCTATTTAATATAAACAACCTAATGCTCAAACTCAGGTAAAGTCTATGATAGAGGAAATAGGGAAATAGTACGGGCGATAAAATCAGAGTACACTAGGTTCAAATCCTAGCTCAGTCACTTCACTGCCTCGGAGGGGCACAATGACTTAAATCACTGAGCCTTGGTTTCCTCATTTATTTAAAAAAAAGCCATCATAACCCTTTATTAGTTTCCTATTACTGCTGTAAAATTACCACAAATTTAGTGACTTAAGCAACACCAATGTGTGTTCTGTAGTTTGGAAGTCCAGCACAGGTCTCAACAGGCTAAAATCCACGTGCTGGCAGGACCGCATCCCCTTACGGAGGCTCCAGGGGAGAATCCATTTCCTGTTCATTCAGGTTCTTGGCAACATTAGTTCAGTGCAATTGTAGAACGGAAGTCTCTCTTTCCTTGCTAGCTGTCAGCTTGGAAAGCCCCTAGAGATCTCTCTCTGTTCCTAACACAAAACCCCCTATATCTCAGAATCAAAACCAGGAATCCTTCCAAAGCTGTCATTTCTCAGAACTTTCTTCTGTTGTCACATCTGTCTCTCTGACCACAACCAGGAAACGTTCTCCAGTTTTACGAGTTCATGTGATTACATTGGTCCCACCAGGATAACCCAGGATAATCTCCCCATTTCAATATTTTTAACTCAATTACATCTGCAAAGTTACTTTTGTCATGTAATGTGACATATTTACAGACTCTGGGGTTTAGGACATGGACATCTTTTGAGGAGTCATTATCCTGGCTATCTCAATCCTGAATTTATCATGTCATTATAATGA
This sequence comes from Tapirus indicus, assembly GCA_031878705.1. NCBI lineage: Eukaryota > Metazoa > Chordata > Mammalia > Perissodactyla > Tapiridae > Tapirus > Tapirus indicus. The sequence goes on along the minus strand of CM062926.1, from coordinate 48,805,848 downwards.
GTAAATGAGATAATGCATGTAAAATATTCAGGATAAAGCTTTGCAGAAAATTGATTGTCAATAAGTGCTGAAACTGTGACAGTACATGTAATGTTATGAGTAGGAAAGCAGTTTGCTACCTGTGTGATATAGTTTCAAGAAAGTGAAGTGTTTTTTGATGCAAAATATCTCACCTTTTGACTTAGTGCTTGAAATGTCACCAAAAGTCGTGTTTTCCTTTGGGCACTGAAAAATGCAAATCTTCCTGAAATAACTATGCACTGAAACAGACATTTCATAAAGTGTGGGGATGTTGTTTTGTAAAGATGCAACCTCCATGAGAGCAGAGACTTTTGCTGACTGCTGTATCCTCACTATAAAAGGAGCAAAATAGGGGAGCCTGCCCAGTGGCGTAGTGATCAAGTTTGCATACTCGGCTTTGGCGGCCCAGGGTTCACAGGTTCGGATCCTGGGCTCAGGCCTATGCACCACTCATCAAGCCATGCTGTGGCAGCATCCCATATACAAAATAGAGGAAGATTGGCACAGATGTTAGCTCAGGGCGAATCTTTCTCAGCAAAAAAGAGAGAGCCTGGTAATGGATGTTAGCTCAGCACCAATCTTCCTAACCAAAGAAAAGAAAAAGGAGCAAAATAAATATTATTTGAATGAATGAATGAATGTGTGAGTGAATGAATGAATGTGTAAGTGAATGAGTAGAGACAGCAACCTTGAGAGAATAGGTGTAAGGTTTTGGGGAGAAGAGAGAGGCAGACTTCAACAATATAGCCACTGCCACTTCTTGGGGCTCTCATCTCTCTCCCAGATTGCTTCCAAAAGTCCCTCCGAGTTCTTCTGAACCACTCCATTCTCCAATCCATTCCTTGTTGTACAACTGGGATGAGATTTCTTTACCCAAATTTCATCACTCACTTCCCTGGTTAAATTCCAACTGGAGTTTCCTTTTGCCTGATGAATAAAACCAAGTTCCTACAACACCGTTGATCTGGCCCTTGCCATTTTCCTCATAGTTGGCTCTGCAGCTGCATGAAAAGTTTGCTCTTTCCTTGCTCACCTCTTGTCCCTACTTAACTTGAAACCCTTGTCCATCCCAATTCTTCTACTTTATACATTCCTCCCTGCAGCTCAAGATGTCCTTTTCTGGCATCTTGTTTTGGTTTTAATCCTCAACACAAGTGCCACATCCTCCAAGAAGCTCTCCCAACACCTGAACTCCATTGTTGCTCTTACAGTATCTTCTGTGTTGTTTTCTCCCACCCCAGGGGATGTTATAACAGGTTACCTGGCTCTCTCTTCTATCAACTCCTCACAGGGGACAAAACTTTATTTTGTTCTCTGTAGTCCCTTGTACTCAGCACATAATAAGAGTCTAAGCAATAAATGAGCTAACAACTACCAAACAACAAATATTCCACTTTGCACAGACAGATGTTAAGAAAGCCAGACATTAAAAACATAAAAACTTAAAGGTCACATTTCTACTTTGAGATTGCATACTAGTGTCCCTAGCATACACAAGTGGGGAAAGAGTGACAAAGATAAGTTTATTCTCCCTCCTTCACAATTTTGTGAGACACCCACTAACTGAACTTAACCTCCAAATCCTTTCTCTTTGATACATGTAAGGTGTTCCCCAGAGGGAAAAGAAGAGTCTAGCAACAAGTGTTCCTTTTCTTCTCTCTCCCAGTATTCAGCACTATTCCACTGACAGGCTACTGTAAAATCAGAAAATTTGACAGCCAAAATTAGGAGAGCAAGCATGTTCAAGAAAGCAGGATATGGTCTGAGATGGTAAGATCTTTAATTGTAGACAATGGTTCTTGTTCTTCTCTGTTGCCCCAGCGCCTTACCTACGCCTGGCTCAGAGAGGGAAGTCAGGCTATTTTTGTTCAATGACTCAAGATTCATGGAGAATGAATGCTAGGCACAGAATGACCATTAATTAATGGTGTAAGCTTCGGCAAATTTGGTAAATGTTCTGAGCTTTGATATTCTAATTTGCCAAATAACAATAATATCTAATCACACAGAATAGTGATAGGCTTATATGAGACAACAGCTAAGAAGTCTTACTCAACTATTAGCTTCATATGATATGCATATAGCTACTGAAATTTATTTTTAAACAGCATAATCACAAGTGAGTAAATGAAAATGACTAATAAACCTATGAAAAGATTCTCAAACTTAACTACCAGTCAAAAAAATGTAAATTAAAACAAATATGAGATACCTCTTTTTTTGTCCTTCAGATTGTCAAATTTTTTGAAGATTGATATCATCTGGTGCTAGTAAGAAAATTATACCAAAAGCAGGTATTTATTGCAGGTAGGAACAATACCGCAATATTTCTAAAAGAAGCAGGACTTCCAAAATTTTATTTAAAGATTCTGCTACTTAACATTTTAAAAGACATACAAAGTTATCATCAGTTAATTCATAATTTAAATCACATATATAGGAGTAAAAGGATACTATAAGATTTTCAGTACTTAGAGTCCAAAGTTTAATTTAGCTTTGGGTGAAAATGTGAACTGCCATAACTTGGCATTATCAGTTATAATTAAAAATGTACAGAGTATTTTGCCCAGCAATTCCAATTGGAAATCTATTTTATGACAAGGTAGGTGTAAATAAATCATTTTCTGTAAAAGACATTTCTGTGGTATTGTTTGAAGGCAAAAATCTACAATCAAGCATATTTCATCAATAATCAGAGTTGATAAATTAAGGTAGGTACATTTATTTGAAGGAATAAGACTGTATGAGTATTAATCTGGGGAGATATCCATGATATGCAATTGAGAGAAATGTAAAAGCAAAAGAACAAAAGCAAGTTGCAGAGTAATGTAAGTAGTAAAATCACATTAAAGAAATACAAATTTTGTATATGTGATAAGTGTTCAAATAAATACAGAGATAAGTTTGGAAAATTATACATTCAAACTTCTAATTTGGGTTACCTCAGTGGATGAGTATAAGAGTAGAATGTTAGAAGAAGTATTATTAACTTAAAAAAATTCAATTATATTTTCCAATTTCAAAACCATATAATACTTCTTCATAAAAAATCAAATCAAGTTTAAAAATAAACATTAAAATGGTAAAATTTGTTAAGAGGTATCAGTATTGATTTGAAAGGGGAATGAGAAAAATATTGAGGATGATAGAAATGTTCTTTATCTTGGCTGTGGTAGAAGTTATGTGGGTGTATATATTTAGCAAAACTTATCAAATTGTACCTTTAAACTGGGTGCATTTTATGGTATGTATACCTCAATAAAATAGATTTTTAAAATGAAAGGGGGAAGAGTTAGAGAAGGATTTATGTTTTTATCCTCTACCCCATACTTACACATGCCCCAAGAGCTACTGAAAATTTTGTTCCCTTGGCTTTGAACTGTTTCAAATCTGGTAAAAGAGTGAGCGAAAGGGTGAGTGGTACAGTGTATTTATTACTCTTCCCACTAATTCAGTCCAATTTTCCCTGAATAAATGATATGTATGTATTTTTTTACTGTTGTTATTTTGAACAGGACTTATTTTTTGTAATTGATCAGTCTCTTTTTCCCCCTTGGTCATCCCTAAACTCAGAGTCAAATTAACAGCTCAATTTCATTTAATCTAGTATATTTTATGGTCATCACACTTGCGTTTTCTCTTGCACCTTCTCCATCTCTTATATACAAGGACCTACTGCTAAGCCCACATTTTAATTTTTTTCTTGTTTTCACTAGTTAATTGTGTTTATGTACTTTTAAAAAATAAATTGCCTAAATTAATTTGTAGAAAAATAAATGCATACAATTTAAAAATCTAAATTCATCAAGCTTTAATTTAGTGTTTGTTTTACATCTAGGACTGCTTGGGACATAAAAAGAAAAAAATAAACACACACACACACACATTAGGAGACATGAGTCCTACAGTTGAGAATTGTTACCATCAACCTTTTTCCCTTTTTGCGTAGTAACAACTCCAAAAAAAACATACTCTTCCAAAATAACTGTGTTTTGTAATGTGGAAAAGAAAAACAAATCTAGTTAATTTTTTAAGAAGATTTTTCAGTACCTGTAGTTAAGAATAAATTTGCATCTTTTATATTGGCTCCTTTTGTCATTACCGTAAATAGCCTTGGATGGTTATAACCCACTCTGTTACTCATAAAACCCATTTGATCTGTTTATCACTTGCTCTATAAGTAGCTCTTCATTTCTGTTTGTTGCTACCATGGTTATAAAATATACTACTATAACAGTTTTTAAACACACAATAGTGCTATAAAACAGTATCTTTGGTGGATATTTAAACAATTTTAATGTTGAAGTAAAATAATTTAATTTCCCACCCATATGTTGAATGTTCCTAAAAGTATTAAAAAAACTAAACCCCTCACACCAGAAATATCCAAAATTCTTCTAAACTCATTCATCCTTATGAGTAATTCCAGACCAATCAAATCATTGCCATTATACAGGAAGAAAATAATACGTGGTAGCTTTCTCTACTGTCCATTGTTTCAGAGTTGAGAAAATGAATATATTTCAGATCTTGGTTTTGTGACATGTGTGACTTTGAGGGAGTAAGAAAATGAGTAGAACCCATCAAAAAAACTTTGAGATCCATTAATTTGTCCTACTCCACCTTTAACACTTTCTTTAGAGCTAAGTTAACATTCTTTGTATTTTTATAATAAAAATGTTATTTCTATTTATATTCAAGATCTGCCTTCCCTCATTTTCAATGCTAACCATCAATATTTAAATAACTATTGTCAGATTTTGACATTTTTACATACTTTGAAGAATTTTTGAAATGAAAGTGAATTGTATGAAACCTTTATTTTGCATCTTATGTATTTAACATAAAGAAATGGAGAGTTTTAGAACAATTACATCATTTATGTAAAATGAATAACTCACAAAACAGCCACACTTATTGAAAAAACATTTTATGTGAATATTCATGTAAATACTTACCATTTTTCATATATATAATACATTATATATATTCTATATTATTAATTTATTCATCAATCCAACAAATATTTGCTTAGCCCTTACTGTATAGATGGAACTGTGCTATGCACTGAGGATATAAAACTTAACAAGGCTAGTTTTTGCCCTCCAGGAATTTTATTTTAAAGAAAATAAAACAGATATTTAAAATGCAGTGTGATAAGTACTCTGATAGTGAATAGTAGATTTTCTAAAACTTTCCAGTTTATCTTTACTTTGCCATCGACTTCTTCATTTTGTTAAAATAAAATATAGTTGAACATATTTGTATTTTTCTTGATGATTTTGCCATCACTATTGATTTCTACAATTATACAACTCTTTGATTTTCATAAATCTCATTTTAAAAATTCTATGGCCAATCAAGTAAAAGTAATCCAGAAACCGAAGCACTAAGCTTGTAATAGATGGTGACACACTGTGACAATGTGTACACATGGATGTAACAATAGAATTGAGTTTTAATTTATTTCTGCTGGTAGATAATAACAGGAAGTCAGGCAGATTGATGTGCTATTGCTGTTTATCCAGTCACTCATTGTTTGTGACTAAGCACAAAGCATAAGACCTTCTTTGTGCCTCATTAAAGAAGTTAATCATGTAAATCAGAGGGAAAATTTTTAGAAAATATGGGTATAGTTTAAGCATGAATGATGCATTTTTCATTGCTGAGAATAAAAACAGATGTGTCAATGCCCAGGTGTCAGTCACAAAATGTTACCATTCTTTAGTATCTAATGTGAATGAATAAAAAATTAAAAGGTCAAATTGATATATACTGCTATCTGTAGAACATGATCACCAATAATTATTCTGCATAATTAAAATAAGTCTAAAGGGCTCAAATGCTGTGATAAGAATTAAAAATGAAATGCTCATCATTTCTGTAAATTGCATTGAGACTTTTTCAACAGAAGCTCCCAAAATCCATCATTTAGTCAATGAAAAATCAATTAATATATGTTTAGTAAGTTCATGGCAATAAACTTGGCATAGCTGAATCCTTTTATTTTTCCCAACCCCTCAATATTCCAAATGCCTTGTACAATTATAAGTAGTAGGTGCCAGACAGGAGGGCAGCATCTGAAAAATTGATGGAGAGAAAGAGTAAATGGAGAAGAAGATGTAGAGATGGTCATTACAAGATGGATAATTAAGGTAGTATCTCTGGAAGCAAATATGGGCCCAAATTAGTTGATATATTGTCTTTTCATTTTCAGTCAGTTCAAAATCCTTTCAAATTTCCCTTTTGATTTCTTATTTGATTAATAGGTTGTTTAGACATGTTTTATAAGTAGATATGTTGCAAATATTTGGGAATTTTCAACATATATTCTGTTATTCATTTTTAATTTAATCCTGTTGTGGTCAGAGAACATACATTGTATTTTTTTAAACATATTAGACTTATTGAGACTTATTTTGTGACTCAGAATACTGTCTAGGTAAATGTGTGCTCTTGAAAAGAATGTACATTCTGCTTTTGTACAGTGTTCTATGAATGTCAGTTAGGTCAAGTTGATCGCTAGTGTTATTTACATCTTTTATAGCCTACTGATTTTCTCTCTGTTCTGTCAGTTATTGAGAAACGAGTCTGGAAATTTCCAACTATAATTTCAGATTTGTCTATTTCTCATTATAAGTCTATCATTTTTGCTTCATGTATTTTGCTTCATTTTATAGGCATATAAACATTCAAGATTATTGTGTCATCCTGATAAGTTCACTCTCTTTATCTTTGCTATTATTCTTTATTCTAAAATCTACTTTGTCTAATATTAATATAGCCCTTTCAGCTTTCTTTGGTTTAGCATTAGCATATGTCTGTTTTTCATTATCTTACTTTTAACCTACTTGTGTACCTTATTTCAAGTGAGTTTCTTGTATACTGTATATAGTCATCTTGGTTTTAATCTCATCTGACCATCTCTTATCTTCCTTTGGCATTTTTAGACCATTTACGTTTAATGTGAATATTTATATGCTTGCTATTTGCTTTCTATTTATCTTATTTTTCTCTTTTTTCTTGTTTCCCTCTTTTCTGCCTTCTTTTGGATTAAATGATTTTTTAAAAACTATTCCCATTTATCTCCTTTTTTGTCTTATAAGCTATAACTCTTTTTTAAAATTATTTTTTGTGTCTGCTTTAGGATTTGTAGTATTCATACATCTTTAATTTAATTTAATTCAGGTGATATACCTATTCATATAGTACAAGAATCTTCCCAACATATATTTCCATTTATACCATTGAGTTTTTGTGCTATTGTTGTCATACATTTTATTTCAACAATTTTTTAAAACTCTTCAATATGTTGTTGCTACTTTAGTTTAAAAAGTTAACTGCCTTTTACAGAGAATTAAATAATAAGACAAAAAAGTCTTTCTATTTGTTCACATAGTTACCATTTTTTGGTATTTTTTATTCCTTTGTACAGATCCAGGTTTCCATCTGGTATCATTTTCCTTCTGCCAGAAGTGATTTCTCTAATATTTCTTGTTGCACAAGTCTGCTGCTTATGAAATTTAGCTTTGATGTGTGTTAAAAACATTTTTACTTCACCTCAAATTTTTTAAAATATTTCCACTGAATGTAGAACTCCAGGTTGACTTTTTTTTTTCTTTCTTTCAATACTTTACTGGTATAACTCAACTGCCTTCTGACTATCATTTTTCTGCTGAAAGGTTGACTGTCATTCTTATTGTTGTTCCTCTATGTAGTATCATTTTACTCTGGCTGCTTTTAAGATTTTTATATTTATCAGTTATTTTAAGCAATTTGATTATACATGCCCTGGTAGAGTTTTCTTCATACTTCTTGTGGTTGTAGTACTTCGAACCTCTTGGATCTGTGAGTTTACAATTTTCATCAAATTTGGAAAAGTTAGCTATTATTTCTTCAAATATTTTTTCTGTACCCACCATTCTCTCTTTCAAATTACATGTATATTTGGCCACTTGAAGTTGTCCCACAGTTCACTGATGTTCTGTTGATTTGTTTATCTAATCTTTTTGTCTCTGTATTTCATTTTGGATAGTCTCTATTTGTCTTCATGTTCACTACTCTATTTTTCTGTAGTGCCCATCTGCTGTTAGTCCTATCCAGTATCTTTCATCTCAAAAATTATTTTAATACCCTTGTATTCTGTTCTATAATGGTGCTATTTCTGGGAAAATTTCAATTGATTTTTCTCCTCATTGTGATTCATATTTTCCTGCTTCTGTGAATGTCTGATAATTTTCAATTAGATTCTAGAGACTGTGAATTTTGCCTTTTTGGGGTGCTGAATATTTTTGCATTCATATAAATATGATTGAGCTTTGTTCTGAGATACAGTTAAGGTTACCTGGAAATAGTTGGATCCCTTTCCATTTTGCCTTTAAGCTTTGTTTAGCAGACCAGAGCAGTGTTTAGTCCAGGTCTAAGTTTGCCCCACTATTGAAGCAAAATGCTCTGAGTACTTCACTCAATGTCCTGTATATTATGAGGAGTGGTTCTTTCCCTGACTCAGGTAGTTTCTTCAGCTAAAAACTTGAAGGGGCCCTCTGTAGATCTCTGGATTGCTCTGGTTATGCAGCCCTCATCTTTGCAGGACTCTTCCACACAAACTAATGCAGCCTTGGCCTTCCATGACTTTCAACAACTATTTTTTCAGGTCAGGGAGGCCTCGATGTTCTGCCTAATTTGTCTTCTCTGCACCATGTCTTAGAGTCTCTCAGGAGGTAAGCTCAGGCAGTCTCAGGGTTTACTTAATTTACTTTCCATCTCTCAGAATCACTGTCCTTCATTGCCTGATAGACAGTGTCTTGAAAACAATTGTTTTATGTATTTCGCCTAGTTTCTTATTTTGTTTTTGGTTTTGGTTTCTGTTTTTAGTTGTTTTAGGCACGATGGTAAATCTGGTCCCATTATTCAGTCTTATCTTGAGGTGGATATCTGAATTCATTGAAATTGCATATTGACCTTAGATTACATTTTACCTCTTAGGACAGAGTTTACTTAAGAATATCATTTTCCAAACATGAGAGTCAATTTATAATGTAAGGAATTATTCTCTAATATTTGATTAGCATGTCATTTCAGGATGTAGCCTCACAATTCTTGGGATTTTATTGGCATTGAAAACTTTTTGACATGCAGTCCCTGGCTGGAGGCTCCTTTGGCATAGAGAAACTGCTGCTTTTCTCACTTAGACATTTCTCCCTTGGAAGCAGTCTAAGCACCATGCAACAGACTTGTTATATACTCAATAGTCCCAAAATGTCTCATAACTTTTTCTCTCCAGAAGAATACATCCTAAGAGCTTAGAAGAATCACTTAAGTAGAATGATTTCTCCTGTCAATTCAACGTACATTAGGAGGTAGTGAAAAATAGCCTGAAATAACTTGATGAGATACAAACTCTGGACAACCTCTATGTGGTATTATGGCACTGATTTCTCTGCCTTTGTGGATAGCTGATGAGTCTTACAGGATGTCTAATTGGATTATCAGAGAAAATGACTAGAGTTTGCTTGCTTTAATTGTGTTCAATCAGGATGTATTTTCAATCTAATTAATTAATATTTTCCTCACCTCTGTTGACCTTTAAGAAAATAAACATAAGAAACTTCCTAGATCGTTGAATCATTGCTTTTTCTAGATTGAAGTCATTCTTCTGCATGCAGATTGCATATTAAATATAAGCAGTTTTGTAGATGTTCAGAGTGCTGGTGAAAAAATAAATAGAAAAGATGAGAATTTGTTCTGTTTATCCTTTTCTCCAGTGATTTCGTGGAAGAGCAACAGCTCTCAAAAATACTTTACGAATGGCTTTTTATAATGTGAACAATGCAGCTTTTAGTAGTTTAGCATTTCTAACCTTGCTTTCTGACTTAGGGGAAAATCTCTTTGCTTTCTTCATGTCAGGTTTCTCAACCTGTGTTATGCTCTTGTATGGACTATATGAGATAATAGTTGTAAAATTCACTTTGAAACACAGGCTACCCATTACATACATACATAGTATACAAACAGAATGGTATGTGTCATTACTGAATTGTTCCTTTATAAATGCTTACTGTACCAGTAAAATGCCGAGTTTGAGTCTATCACATATAATTTTCTTATAAAACCCTCTAAAAGAAGAGTCAAAATAGAACAAATTACTCTTTGACTTCAATGTAGTCTGCATGTCAGTGAGAACAAAGTAGTTAAAAAATAAAACAAATAGGCAGTATTTGCTAACATTAGAAGGGGCTATCCTGGAATACATTTTCCTTAGCAATAGGCAGAGGCCTTTTTAAGTCATATTTACACTGGAAATTGCCTTTCTTCCTATTAAAATGCCAAGAGTATCCATACAGCAGAGCCAAGACGATGCAAAGCTGAGAAATCATTCCCAGAGTCTATCACTGCAGCAGGCATTTTGCAGAAAGAGATGAAGTAAAAACCTAAAATTTTAATATTATGCTTTTCTATGTAGTTATTAGAAAGAGGTGAGCATCATTCTCTAAGTCTGTAGCTTGAACCGTTACAGAGACAGATGGAAAAAATCTCTGAAATTAAGTGTTTGTGATTAGGGTGATTCAGAATAAGAAGAAATATATTTATTTACCATAGCAACAAATAACTGAGTATTAACATTCCTTAGAGATATAGAATGTTTATAAGTTACTGTATATAAAGGTATAAAAATAATAAAAGAACATTTCATGTACATTTAGAAAATAGGTTCATTGGTAGGTAGAGTTCATAAAGCTTTTGGTCTCTTTTTCCTTCTTGTTTTATCACAAAGATTAGTGATTCTGCTCCTTTCCACAGTGGCTTCTTGCACTTCTTTCTTGAATATTAGAGTTAACTTTTGTAGGGCAGTTAACCAATAGTAGTGCGTTTCTGTTCTTACAAGTCTTATCTCATTTGATCCTTCCAGTAACACTGAGAGTAGGTACTATTATTTTCCCATTTGACAGAATGAAACTGAAGCATGTAGAGGTGTAGTAACTTCTTGGCTCATGCAGTTGATAAGTAGGAGAGCCAGGATTAAAACTGAACTGCCTGACTCCAAACCCTGAAGTCACAAATACTGTGACACATTGCATTCTCTCATTTTGTGGCCTCCATTGGGACTTCGCTCCATCAATAATCACTCTCTGCACCTTGCTGACTTTCTGTCACTTACTTTGTACCTTTGGTTTCTCCATCTCCAATGGCTCCTTCTGCTCTGATTATATGTTAAAGTTTTTCCATTTTTTCAAAATTTTAGTAATGCCATGGTTCTTACCCTCTCGCTCCAACTCCTTCCCCTGTGTCAACATCCTCAAAGCAATGGTCCACTTGGCCTCTGTTTCCTCACTTCTCACTGACTTTATCACATTCATCGTGCAACTGAAATGTACTCTTAAAATTTCCCAACTTCCTAATACCCCAATTTTTATTTTCAGTTTACATCCTACTTAGATTGTATGAAAAATTCGGCGTTTTTACCACAATATCCTTCTTCAAATGTTCTCCTTCCTTACCTTTTTCTTCCTGATTTTCCTTCTACTTTATTTTGCTCATTTTTATTTTTTGTCCTTGCTCCCTTGTCTTAAGTGTTTATCTTTCAAGACTTATTCTCCCCTCTTCATGTACTACAAAGCATCACTGATCCATGGACAAGAAGAGCCCTACATTTATATCTCCAGCCCTGATCTCTGTCTTCAACATGGGAACCATGTTACCAACAGCATGGTAGAAGTCACCACGTGAATGTTATGTAGGCTTCTCAAAGATTCTTAAAATCTAACACATTATCTCCCACTACCCTCAATATTTTCCCTCTTCTTTATTCTCTGCATATGAAATGGGAATTACTATTCAGTTATCCTAGCTCAAAACTCACGACCTTCCTAAATGAATAAAAACATTTAAAATGTTCAAAAGAATCCCAGCAAATTGTAAGCAATCAATAACTGTTAATTAATAGTAATCTCTAACTTATCACTTCTCATATCAAACTGATCTCCAGTCATGACAATTCTATCACTAAGTCCCTGGAATATCTCCTTCTCCCTCCTTTTCACTGCCCCTGCTTTAGTTCTTTCTTACTGCCCATTTTAAAACAACTGAACTGCTCTCCCTGACTTTAGATTCTAACCATGCCCATTCCATTTTCCCAGTGCCTACAGAGTTATCTTGCTAAAATTTAAGTGGGTTCAGGTACTCTATGTGATAAGTTCATGTAATCACACTGTGTAAGGCCTTTCCCAATCTAAACACAAGCTACCGTGCCAATCACATCGATTGCCATTTATGCCATATCACATTCCATGCTGTGCACTAGCCAGAATTGTTTTGCAACCCTGAGACTAACCTCTCCATGCCCTAACACATCATTTACTCCATGCTCTCTCTTTCTGCCTGGAAAACTCCCACTTAATCTTAGTCATAAGCTTAAACACAAATCTTTCCCTACCTATCTCTCTCTCTACTTTCATCCCTACCCCCATAAGGCAGAATGGAATGCTCTCTTCAGAGTTTCTATGCAAATTTTTAGAAATCAATTTTATAACACAAACTTTTAACCAATTGTTTCTATAATATTATATTTTTACAATATTTTATTTTTATTATACACTGTGTAATAATGAATTATAATGACAATATATCTTGAAGGAGAAAATTCAGTTTTATTTATCTTTGTATTTTCAGAACCATTCATATATTTGGCACATGGCAAATTCTCAAAACATGTTTATGGAATGAATAAAATTAGACAACTTTTAAATTTCACCTCCTCAGCCAACCCAATGTTGAACTGTAATTACAGTAGATACTGCCTTTGTAATCCACATCCTCCCTCGCATCCTTTAAAATTTAAATACCCCAAGTGCGAACCGTTAGCAAGTCTGAACTGTTCAATATCTCATTTTCCTCAACCGTAAAATGATGAAAGTACTTCGTAAGGTTGTCATTGATTTAAATAAGTTTATGTACATAAAATGATTAGTGTATAACTGTGCATGATCAGCATCTAATAAAATTAAGTATTACTATTATTACTATTTATTTTCCTGTCCTTTTTTCCTCTGGTTCTTTGTGTGAAATGTTTCTTATGTATGGATATTAATGTTTTCTTAGATTTTTCTCACCTAAAAGGGAGAGATTAGTGATTTCTATTAAAAGAAAAGAGATATATGTAATTAAGCCTTACAATGCTCTTTGGCAAAAATTGAGAGTTGTAGTAGAGTAGAAAGGATTACTATTATTATTATAATTTTGTCATTATTATTCTCACTATAAGAGCAAGAAACTTTTAGTCAAATTATTACAATCTCCTATTAAAAATCTTTAAAAAATTAAAAAGGGATGTTTAATTACCATGCAACTCTAAAGGGATAATAAAGAAAACGTGTGGATAGGGCATTGCGATGCTCGCTTTTATTTTCCACCTTACTGCCTAAATAAATAAACTACTTTGCATTTTTTAAATTCTCCTCGGTTCCTGCTGCATCTGACCACAATTAGTTTTTTGTTGTTGTTGTTTTACATTGCTGTTTATTTTTTCACAGTGTTTTATGCTCATTAACCCATCATCTATATGTAAATTATAATGACATATCTGGACATACAATTTGCTTGTTGCAAGTGTTTTGGGGAGAATTAAAGAAACTCCCAATCTTCTATGATAGAAACACATTAAAATGTAGAAAAACGATACATCTGTGAGCTGCCCCAAATCTGCAAGATATGGACCACCTCTCATCACTCCCTTTGCCAGGCCTCAGGATCAAACTAGCTCCAAGAGAAGACAATGTGATGTTTTTCTGAGAGGGAGAAGAAATGGCGGCCATGGCCGTTCTCACTTTCCAAGTGGATTGAGGAGTGAGGAGAGTCATTTGCCCACCAAACTCAGATCAGAACTCATTAGACAAACACACGTCATGTGAGATGCGGTGAGCAAAGCACGGAGGAGTGTGTGTTGACAAACTTAAACACAATCTTGTCTGATTACAAATTTTCTTGATAGTTATGCCTTATCATTTAGTTTGTACCTCCTGAATATTATTGCTTATCCATAAGGAAGAACTAGAGGATTATGATGGAAAGAGATAAATAATGAATATCCTAAAGTTGTTACAGAAAATCTTTGCAGACTTACATATATTACACATACATGCACGTGACAAAAATACTTTTTTTGCTTTTTGTCTACATTCTTTCTAAAATTTCCAGTATAATCCTGGATAATTCATTCATTTTTTAGCTTTCATTTGTAATGTGAACATACATTTAGTAGCCACTAATGTCCAGGAGCTGTGCTAGCAAGAGAAACTAAAGGCAAAGACTGCCTTAAAGCAGCTTATATTTCTTGTGCAGTGATTTTCCAAGTGAAGTCCTTAGACCACCTAAGAGAAGTGCCTTGGGTATTTGTTAGCCATGTCGATATCTCGCTTCACTCCAAATTATACTTCCTGTGTACGGGTTTCCGAAGTCTATATTTTTTAACAAGCATCCCAGCTGATTCTTTTGCTCTTTAAAATTTGCACACTGATCTACTGCTTTGCTGTACAAAATGTGGTCCAAGAAACAACAAAGGTATCAGCATTTCCCATCCCAATACCTTCTGGATTAGAGTCTGCATTTTAACTTGTTGTCAGGTGGTTCATATGCACTTTCAAGCCTGAGAAGCCCTGGGCTAATCTATATGATTTCTGATATGACTTCTGCATTAAGTCAACCATGAGATGAAGTTATGTGATCCAGTCGAGGAGTGATGTGGGAGAAACCACCTAAATGTTCTCCAGAACTTGAATTCCACCATTATCTATTATTCTATTTTTAACATTTCTCAGGTAAATGTGTTTAATTTACTATACTTTACTTTGGTTTCTTGTTTCATTGACTGATTGATTTTTAAGTTCCAATTGGCAAGGAAAATTTAAAGAATAGTGATGCACTGCTTGGGCTGGTCAGTTCGTGCCTGGATACCCGCTGTCAGCCTGGTACAGGGGTATATGGATAGTGAATACAGACAGAAGGTCTGTATCATCACAAGTGTTATTGCATTTAATCATCACAACCCTGTAATGTAGAGACTGTGATTACTCCTGTCTTACAAGTGAGGAAGCCATAGCCTGGAGAGTTAGAGTAACTTGCTCAAAGTCATGCAGCTAGAGTAAATTTTATTTGGAACTTGAATCCAAATCAGAGCCCTTCCTTTTTAACCTCTATGCTATAGTACTGCACAAGGTGCCAGGAATTAGATCATCAAAGTTCTTAATTAGACACACAAGTGGAAAAAAAATGACAAACATGCTGCATATGAGGCATTCAGGAGGTTCACTGGAAGCATAAGAGGGAGCGAGAATTCATGGGTCTGCTTGGAGGAGTCAGAGAAGGCCAGATGATGCTCCTCTGTTAGGTGTATGGAAAGGGGGAGCTATGCAGCAGTATGTACAATAGCGCAAAACATGAGAGAATGCACCGTGTGTCAGTAAGTACAAATTTCTTGGTTTTGCTGGAGTGTAAGTTTTGAGAGGGGGGAGAAGTGGGAAATGATGGACAGAAAAGTAAGGGCCCAGATATTGAGGAGAATTGTGTGCCATGCAGAGAACTGATTTATCCAGTAGAAGATGCAAATCTATAGAATAGTTTTAAACAAATAAATCCTTAGATTTCACTTCAAAGAAATTAATTTTTAAAGAGTGGTAATTAATTACGTAAACTTTCAGATAATAATGAAAGCAAATGGTTTGTTACCACACTTTTTAGTCTTCTAGGTAATACATAATGGAAACAGCTGTGTTGCTGAAAGAGTTTGTAGGCATTCTGGCCCTGAGGAAAGGGTAAGCATGACATGATTTCTTATACCAGAGGGCAAGACCTTCCTAGCAGTTTTTTGACCTGACAAATTATGTGTGTACACTTTTATTCCCATGATTTAGGGAAATCAGTTGCTATTCTTGTAGGTCAGGTGTGTTCAAAAAACTTATTTTGTATTTACCTTTATGAGCATGGCTGGTGTTTAAGTCATCTTTTTTTTTTATAATGCCTAGGTTGTTTGGTACTTTACGATCTTAGAGACTACATATTATTGGCACAATAACTAATAACAACAGACTCTACTGACATACATACATACCTATCTGTTGGCAAGTGTCTATAGGGCAATTTCAAGCAACACTTTACTAACACCACCAATTCCTAGTATTCAACAACGTGATACTTACACACTGATGAAGCTGTCTGATGGAGCTGTCCAAGTAACCATTCAAAGACCAAATAAACATAAACATGGATGATATTAGAATCTTATTTGTTCAACCTCCCTCAGGTCCATTCAAGCCATACACATGTATATTCTTTTAGAAAAATAAATATTTTTAAAGGTTCTAATTCCAACTTGATTTAAAATTGAACTAATGGGCTAGCCCCAGTGGCCTAGTGGTTAAGTTCAGCATACTCTGCTTCAGTCGCCCAGGTTTGGTTCCCGGGCACAGACCTACACCACTCGTCTGTCAGTGGCCATACTGTCGTGGCGGCTCACATACAAAAAGAAGAAGATTGCCAGTGGATGTTACCCCAGGGTGAATCTTCCTTCAGTGAAAATAAAAGACAGACATACTCTCTAAAAAAAAAAAAATGAACTAGCATAATTGACTAACTTTTTTAATTGAGTAAATTTAGTCACAATTTCAGGTACAAATCAAAGGGAAAGGAGAAGACTTTACCAGCAGATGGTCATGTCTATAGCAGATACTCTTTGGGGTTTTTTGGGTATTCTTTGATAACCTGGCCAATGGGATAAAATTACTTACTGATGCAATCTTTTTTCATTAAGTAAATTTTAAGGAATACCAGCTCTGCTTCCATTGATATGATTTCCAGTATCTGGCGCTTGAATCATGTGAGACAAATAATCATTGGTTTCCTACTTTGAGTTTGGCCTGGCATTCACCCAGGAGAAAAGTGTTGTTCATCATTCTTTTTAACCATGAGATGTTGCTTATGTGATAAGATAAAATAAAGACTTCCAGCTTAGTGATTTTTTATGACCCAAGTAAGGATATGAACTTTAGGATCTCTGCCCTTATGCATTAACAAGCTATATTCTTTATACATTTTTCATAGTAACAGTGCTGTTTGTTTTTTTCTTGCTGTTTCTTTATTTTTCCCCTTTTTGTATCACAGTGGAGCTCTTTCACTCTGTTTCTTCCACACATTTATCTTTCTAGGTCACACCTTTGCTGCCTCAAGAATTTTAATGAGAGTTATAAATCTATAGTGTCCACATACCTAGAAATCTCTTCCTGACCTTCTCCTTCATCACTTTCACATGAGGATTTGGTATGACTTTGAGTAATGGCATGTTTTAAAAAAAAATATTGTATAAATAGGTGGTGCCCTTTGTCACACAGTGAGCATGCCATGAACCTACTGGCCCTCTGCCAACAGGCCATCCTGTTGCTTGTTGGTTTTCTAGTAGTAGAGTTGTCACTAGAAAGCTCCAACCTCCTTTTCTCAAATTAAGCTGTGTTTTTCTTGCTGTCTCATTATTTTTCTTTCAGTCAAGAACCTATAATTTAGTAGAAAGAGCATTTAAAATTTAAAAAAATGCAGGTTTGAATTCAGTATGATCACCTACCTGCTAAGCCATTCTCAGTTTCCACATCTGTAGAATGGATAAAATATTGTTGACTTATCGAGTGTTCGAATTGAAACATTTCTTAAATTTGTGTTGCAGATCAGGATAGCAAGGCAGAGAAAGGATAAAAGTGTTGCTAAAAGGCAGGGTACACAAACAGAACTAGCTTTCCCCAAACCATCATGATACTTCAATTTCAATTCATGCCATAATCTATTTTACAATAACTGACCCATGTTAATATGTCCCTACCAATAGTGTTTATTCCTTTTCTCACTTCACAGCATGCACGTGTGGACCATTTTGAATTGGAACCTAATAATCAAGGACTCTGTTTAATTCACTAGATTCTATCTAATGTTTTATGTGAAACCCTTGGACTTTATGATATTTTGCATATTAAATAATTTCATAATTTTACGAGTTTATTTTAGGAATGACATACACAAAATTACTTCACTGAGGCGTATTGTCTGACCATAGCTACACTTACAGCACAGAGACAGAGCAGGTTTCTCTGGCTCAATCATGCTGGAATACATTTAAACCTTTCTAGCCCAACTAATTAAAATATTTTGTTTAAGGAGTTCTGAGAGCCAAACTATTTTTTTTTTTTGAGAATCTTTAACTGATACTTCATGTGCTAATAGAGAAAAATTTGTTGTCTATTTTTTTCGCCTTAAAATATAATGTGACGTTGCATGACTGATCTAGCTAGTCTTAAATACTAGAAAATGATGTGTAATCACACGAGTCTTGAAAAGGTTAGATTTATTTGAAAAATCAATTGATTGGATTTCAATGAACTCACTTGCCAAGATCACAAAATTTGAGAAACCTCATGGTTTTGCTGAGCTGTTTTCTGTAAGTGCCCTTATCACAATTCGTAGACATACAAATATTAACAATTTATGTAGCTATTCTTTTAAAATGTCTTCTTCCATGGAAAATACATGAGGCTTCATAACTTTCAGTGACTAACAGCTATCACATATGACTACCAAAGATAACGTAGTGAACTCTCAATTATTCAGGAACTGGTATGCTACCAGTCAATTGGTATGTTAACTGGTATATTAACTAAATGTCTTATAGTCACACCAGAACACACTAGCAACTCAAATAGAATAAAGAAAAGAAACTAAGGGGCCGGCCCGGTGGCGCAGCGGTTTAGTCCGCACTTGGCAGCCCAGGGTTCGCTGGTTCGGATCCCGGGCGCCTGCCGACGCACTGCCTGTCAGCCATGCCGTGGCGGCGTCCCATATAAAGTGGAGGAAGATGGGCACGGATGTTAGCCCAGGGCCAGTCTTCCTCAGCAAAAAGAGGAGGATTAGCAACGGATGTTAGCTCGGGGCTGGTCTTCCTCACCAAAAAAAAAAAAAAAAAAAGAAAAGAAAAGAAACTAAATAAAATCCAAATTAAATTATCTTTTTATTAGCAAATTATCTTTTTAATTTAAAAATTGTGGAGAAAACATTTGAAACATTGGCTTTTACCTGGTTTGACACATATATAATATATCGAAGTTCTTCCTCTTCACTATTTCTGTGGTTATCAAAGATATATTTTGATCAGATAAAGGACACAGAGGACAATTTTGATTTATCATTATATTAGCTCACGGTTTTTTGTTTGGTTTGTTTCATTTTCTTTTGCGCATTTGATGAGTACATTCTCAAGCTTGTATTTGCACAAGAGAAATGTTTGGTGTGTGCTGAGAGAGTTGTGTGTGTCTATACACACACGTGTGTGTATTTTGCTTAATGTCAAAAAAATTCAAACTATTGGTGATTTTGAATTGACCAGCCGTTTTCATGCAGAAGCAAGAATAGATATTTTGATGAGATAAAAAGAGAACTTAAGGTTCTAGCAGTTAATCGAGGTGTTAGCAAGTTAAAATTGTCTCTATCTGTAAAACCATCATTTTCACATTGTCTAAAGCAATGACAGAACACAGCTCTGGTTACAAAAGATATAAATTATCATCTAATGAAATAAAGATAACTACTCAAAACCATACCATTTGAATTCTTGGACACTTTGAAGCTTAGAGAGATTCCCACCCTTCACACCCCATGGGCATTTTTAATAAGCCACATAGTATGATTCTCAACCTGGGTGAGAAAATGAAATAGGAATCTCTCTCTAGAGGACCGTTATGTATATGTATATTACATCCAATTAGGCCTGTGCTGGCTCTGTGAAATTATCCTAAATCAGAGTGGGTGACAACAGTTTGTCATTTTCAACCAGAGAATCCACCTTAATTTGTAACTTCAATGGTCAATGTTTTACACTAGTCATTTATTTTGATATACGAGACATTTAGCAAATACTTTGTAAGGCTGAAGGCCAAAACATTCAATTGTCCAAAAATATTGTGGAGAGAAGGTTGTATCCAAATATAATTAATTTAAACATACTACACTATATTCGTGGCTGAATTTATTATTAATATTTCCCCAGTTCTTTTCAATCTTTGCATAAATTCACTGTATATGACTTCTGTTTTAGTTTATACTTTCTGTTCTTGTCTCCCGTGATCCTTTTTTAAAATCAGAATTGCCATTTCCTTAATATTATTGCAGATTCAAGTGTGTGGCTATATTTTCTATTTTAATTTTGGTTTTTTATAAGCTTCATAAATTATAAATATGCTGAATAGATGACAGTGTTGAATAAATCAAATGTTTCATCATTCTTCTTTTGATTCTTCTAACCAGTTATCTGATTTCTACAATTATATTTACACTATACCCTTGTAAGTCCATTCATAATGTCATTGCTCTTTGCCAGCAATACTAAATGTTAATTAAATTTTCACTATATCAGTCACTATTACAATGTGATTGAAAAAATATTGTGGATTCAGTCTAATCTTAATGTTTCTCAGCTTCAGAAAATATTTGTCTATGGTCATATTTTCATTAGTAGGAATTATTTCCAATCAGATTTTACCCACTTCTGTTTCATCCTTTTAAATCAGTAAAACTTCAATATTTTTCCTCCTTTCTTATTTTGTAAGAATCTAAATATTGTAGAATAACAGTAATCAATGTGATTCATACACACATTTTAAGATGTAAAAGAAGGGCAGCAACCTTGACATCTGAGTGGTGAATTAATAATAGAGAAATATTAGACATGCAAAGGAATACTCACTTGTACCTTCCAAATAACATAGATTTAAAAAATGAACGCTTCATAAGGACAGTTTCTAAAATTAGAAAATCTGAAAGTAATAGATATTATAGATATCAGCAACTAAAGAGAGACTAGAATATTTCTTGCTGATCTCACCTACCTCAAATATTCCCTAGGAGCCCCTAATAAATTCCTCTATTCTCAAACTACTTCCCACCTACCTACCCAAATCTGACTTCTTGCTCACCATCCTTTTCAGTCCTCCATCCTTCACGAATTGTTCCTTCATCTACTGTGCCCAGAGTTTATTCTATGCCTAAAAAATTTTAATAGCCTCTGTGTACATTTTCTTACTCTGTATTGATATCTCATCTTTTAAATTTACTTTTATATATACATGACTTATTCTCTTAATCAAAGTCTAAAGCCATAGAGGACTGGGAACATGTTTTGTTCTTTTGGAATGCCCAAGACAGCTGGTACAATGTCGTGGCTAACAACCTATTTTATGTCTACACTTAGATGTTCCCAACGTTATCTAAAATTCTATCCATCACCAGCTCTCTTACTTTTTCCAGGTTTCTCAACTGCATAGCTCCAGCATGTCTGTCATTGGCCAAACCAGAGAAGGGAAGTCATTTTCCCTAGTCCAATAAATCAATGTTTTATTGGTGTACTTCAAGGTTTCTGTTTGCTCCAGTAGTCTGCAATTAAAAGCAGAGAGCTATGCATTCTCCATAGTTTTATCCCCAGCAATTAAAAAGAATATGTTTAATAAATATCTTTTAATGATAAAATGAATTATTGTATAGATAAATGAGTTTTAATACATAATAAGTGTGTGTCAAAGGAAGGAGCAACGAAATTTATGTAGCACAGATACAATGACATATTATGTATTTTCTTTCTAAAAATGTATCTTAAATCCACTTAATGCTCACTAATTTTAATATTATATAAATAATGATAATAATCATGAAGTTAGGTATCAAAGATTACAAGAAGTAATTGAGTACTGAAAGTAATTGAGTACTCAAAAGTACTGAAAACTGATTGTATGCACTATGCATTTATACCAACATCAAAAAATGCCACACTTGGGGCCGGCCCGGTGGCGCAGCGGTTTAGTCCGCACTTGGCAGCCCAGGGTTCGCTGGTTCGGATCCCGGGCACCCGCCGACGCACTGCCTGTCAGCCATGCCGTGGCGGCGTCCCATATAAAGTAGAGGAAGATGGGCACGATGTTAGCCCAGGGCCAGTCTTCCTCAGCAAAAAGAGGAGGATTGGCAACGGATGTTAGCTCAGGGCTGGTCTTCCTCACCAAAAAAAAAAATAATAATAATAATAAAAAAAAAAATGCCACACTTAATTGCTTATTTTCTTACTAAGCTCAAGGAAGAAGAGTATATCAGACTGTAGAAAGCTAGTTCTGGCTTCCATTTCACCACCAAAACTATGTGCTTATAGTTTTTTGCTCTCTGTCCTTATCTATGCAGTAAAGACAATATTTGCTGATTTTATAGCAATCTAGTTATAAGAAGTAAAGCAAGATGTTGGAAATGATTTTAAACTCTTAGACTACAGAAATTTTATATAAAGCCATTCTTTTTCTCAACTGTAATTTGTGTTTCTCAATATCAGAAAATAACATTACCCTTACTCCTATCAAAATCACTCCAAAGCTGGATCTTTCACTGAAGCCATCCTGGTGCACTTACTGTGTCTCAGATAGTCCTGGATATCCTATGTGAAGGCATTATTACATTGTGGATTTTCACACTCTTCCTCCTGAGTTCAGTTGACAACTTGGCTGTGATAGTTCCCCTTTTCTTTGCCTTCATAGATTTTTTAAGTGACACAAGGATATATGTAAGTCATCTCAAACCTTTTCCAGAGTAGGCTAGGGAAAAAAATGAGCCAGAAATCATGAAAATAAAATGCATTTATGAGATAACTGGAAAGGAAAAAGTATTTTCTCAGCTATCAGTTTATATTAATGTTTTTAACTACCACATTAGGATTCCAGTAAGTCTATAGAGTGACTTATTTCAAAAGAAATTCCCAACAGAGCAAAAACGGCAGAAGAAGGAACGCCAAAATTTCATCTCTCCATTAAAAAGTTGGCAAAAGCTATCTGAATGGACTTTTTCGGGATGCTGGAAACTAGCTAAAATCCTTCAGAAATCAGTGAAATGCTTAATCAAGAAACATTAGCTGAATCTTAGTAAGGACAGTGATTTTTGTGGTGTTTTAATTTGCCCTGGGCCCATCCCTTATTTCTCAACTTAGTGGTGGCACTGAAGAAGACATCCTGTATTTCCAGTGCAGGCATCAATACTGGAGGGAGCAGAACAGACCCCATTCACAAAGAACTGTGGTTGTGTGTTTTGACCTGTCTGGTAGCTCCCTGGAGGAGTAGCTCAAAGGGCTTGCCTAATTCCTCATAACTTGGAACTCTCCCAGTGTTGAGGTGGCTATCAAAGGGGCATTTGTCAAAAACATTCACAGGCAAATAGATTAGTTTCTGTTGCCTGGGGCAATAGGTAACAGTTGGGGCAAACAATAGACTAACCAAAAGCTTGGGATAAAAGACTGGAGAATGAGATGTTTTGAGGAATAAAGGCTTTGAAAAGCTCCAACATATTTCAGGAAATCTAAAAGGCTACACCTAGGCACACGGCAGTGCAAAATGCTCAGGAAAGACCTAAAACAGCTTTAATGTCTCACATCCAACTAAACTTCAGGCTCTGTGTCAGCAGGAAGTAAATACTAAGGCAGAGATGTAAACTGTCCGGCTGGTGTTCAAAGAATGCCCCAACACACACACAGAGCCCGTCTCCAAAGTCTGGTAGATTTTTTTGGTTCCAGACATGTAAGAAATCTCTGTTCAATCACTAGCTGACCACTAACATTACAGAAAAGAGACTTCATTGGCCACACATGAAAAAGAATACAGACTTTACAATATTATTTTAGAAAAATCACTAAACAAACAAAAACAACTACTACAACAAGCAGCAATAACAAACTCTGGGGCAGGGGAGAAATCTGAATTCCATAGTTGCCATATTATAATATTCAAAATATCCAGTTTTCAACAACAACAACAAAAATTAGATATGCAAACAGATAAGAAGGTATGGCTCATGCACACAAAAAGAATAATTAATATAAACTCCCTGAATAATCCTAGGCATTGGTCTTAGAAGACAAATCTTTTAAATCAGGTATTTTAAATACATTCAAAGAGGTAAAGGAAATCACATCTAAAGAACTAAAGGAAACAATAAGAATAATGTCTCACCAAATAAAAACTACCAATAAAGAGGCAGAAATTGCTAAAAAGAATCAAATAGAAATTTTGGAGCTGAAAAGTACAACTGAACTGAAAAATCACTAGAGGCACTCAAGAGCAGATTTGAATAGGCAGAAGAAAGAATCAACAAACTTGAATATAGATCAATTAAGCTTATAAAGTCTGAAGAACAGAAAGAAAAATGATTGAAGCAAAATAAACAGAGCCTTAGAGACCTATGGGACACCTTCAAGCATACTAACGTACACATGATGTGAGTCCCAGAAGAAAGGAGAGAAATAAAGAGAGAGAAAGAATATTTGAAAAAATAATCGTCAAAAAAGTTCCAAATTTGATGAAAAATATTTATCAATACATATAAGTAGCTCAACAACCTCCAAGGAGGATAAATCCAATAAAGATCCACACTGAGGCACACTATAACCAAACTGTCAAAAGACAAAGATGAAGAGAAAATATTGAAAACAACAAGAAAGAAGTCTCTTACCATGTATAAGAGATCCTTAATAAGATGAAGAGCTGATTTCTCATCAGAAATCACTGAGGTCAAAAGACAGTGGGATGACATATCTAAAGTACTAAAACATAAATAAACAACAACCTGTCAACCAAGAATTCTATATCTGGCAAAACCATACTTCAAAAATGAAGGAGAAAATAAGATATTCCAAGATAAACAAACACTGACAGTTTTTCACTAATAGATTTGCCCTATAAAAATGCTAAAGAGAGTCTTATAGACTAAAACAAATGGACACTAGATAGTAACTCGAATCCACACAAACAAAATAAGAACACTTGTAAAAGTAAATAAATAGGTAATTATAAATCTATAAATGCATTTATTATTTGTAGCTCCTCAGACTTAAAACATAATAGCTAGCATAAAAAAATAATTAGAAATATTTGTTGATGGGTACATAATATATAAATATATAATTTACAACAATAACAACATAAAGGTGGTGAATGGAGCTATATAGGACCAAAGTTTTTGTATGCTATTGAAACTAAGCTGTTATTAATCCAAACTAGTTTGTTAAAAATTAAGACATTAATTGAAATCCCCAGGGAAGCTACTAGGAAAATAACTCAAAATTATATAGTAAAAGAAAAAATGGAAAATTAAAATGGCACACTAGAAAAAAATTTATTTAACAAGAAAGAAGGCAGTAATGTAGGATTTGAGGAATAAAATAGGTAAGAGATCTGGAAAAAAATATTAAAATGAGAGAAGAAAGTCCTTCCTTAACAGTAGTAATTACATTAAATGTAAAAGAAATAAACTCACCAATTAAAAATCAGAGATTGGAAGAATGGATAATAAAATATGTCCAACTATATGCTGGCTGCAAAAGATACATTTTAGATTTAAAAGTACAAATAAGTTGAAACAAAAAGAATAGTAAAAGATATTCCATGCAAATAATAATTAAAAGAGAAGTAGAGTGACTATACTAATTTCAGACAAAAACAGATGTTAAGACAAAAATTGTGTACGAGCTAAAAAAAGATCATTATATAATGATAAAGGACCAACCCTTCAAAAAGATGTAACAATTATAGACTTATATGTATCTAAAAACAGATTCTCAAAATATATGCAGCAAGTACTGACATAATTGAAAGGAAAAATAGTTCAGCAAAAATAGAGAATTCAACCCCCTTTCCAATAATGGGTAGAACAAGATAGAAGATCAGCAAGGGAACAGATGACTTGAACAACATAATGAACCAACTAGACCTACCAGGTGTGTATAGGAAACTCCACTCAACAAGAGCAGAATACATGTTCTTCTCAAGCCCACATGGAATGGTCTCCAGGATAGACCATATGTTAGGTCACATAACAAGTCTCAATAAATTTAAATAGATTAAATAATATAAAGCATGCTCTCTGACACCAACAGAATGAAATTTGAAACTGATAAAGGATAGATATGTGGAAAATTCACAAATATGTGGAAATTAAACAACACAGTCCTAAATAACCAGTGGTCAAAGAAAAAAATCACAGGAAAAATTAGAAAATATTTTAATTAATGAAAATAAAAACACAACATACCAAAATTTATGGAATGCAGTAAAATCAGTGCTCAGAGAGAAATTTGTAGCTGAAAACACATGAATTAAAAAAAAAAAATCAACTCAATACTCTAACCTTCCACCTTAAGAAACTAGAAAAAGATCATCAAACTCAACCCAAAGCAAGCAGAAGAAAGTCAACAAGAAAGATTAGAGATAAATGAAATAGAAATTAGGGGAAAAAACAGAAAATCAGTGAAACCAAAAGTTGGTTCTTTAAAAATATCAACAAAATTGACAAACCTTTAGCTAGACTGACCAAAAAAGAAAGGGTCAGATTACTGAAATTGGAAATGAGAGGGGGAATATTACCACTGATCTTACGAAATAAAATGTTTTAAATGCTATAACAAAAGTATGCCAAAAATTTAGATTACCTAGATGAAATGGAGTAGCACCTAGAAACACACAAACTACCAAATTGACTCAAAGAGATAGAAAATCTGAATAGACTTATAACAAATAAAGAGACTGAATCAGTAATCAAAAACCTCCCAACAAAGAAAATCTCAGGACCATTGGTAAAATCTATAAAACATTTAAAGAAAGATACCATTACTTCTCAAGCTCTTCCAAAAAATATAATAGGAGGGAACACTTCCTGACTTATTATGTTAGACCTATAATACCCTGATATCAGAGCCAGGCAAAGATAACAAAATAAAAGTAAACTACAGATTGATATCCTTTATGTTATAGATAGAAAAATAATCCACAAAATACTAGCAAATTGAATCTAGCAGCATATTAAAAGGATTACACACAGTGACTAATTCATCCCAGGAAATGAAAGGAGTTTCAACATTTGAAAATAAATTAGTGTAATAAGTCATATAAACAGAATGCAGGAGGGGAAAAATACCACAAGATCACTCCAAAAGACCCAGAAAAATTTTGGCAAATCCAACATCATTTTTATCATAAAAATATTCAGCAAAATAGGAATATAATGGAACTTTCTCATTTTGATAAACAGCATTTATAAAACAACTACAGCTAACTTCACACTGATGGTAAAAGACTGAAAGTTTTCTACTAACACCGGGAAAGAGCCAGTGATGTCTTCTCTCACCACTTCTATTCAACCTTTACTGGAAGTTCTAGCCAGAGCAACAAGGCAAAAAAAAAAAAAAAAAAAAAAAAAAAAAAAAGGCCTCCAGCTTGGAAAGAAGCAAAACTCTCTCTATTCACAGACGACATGGTCTTATATATAGAAATGAGTGAACTGTTTTTGTTTTTGTTTTTTTTCAGTTTAAATAAATTTATCTTTTTACATACACATGTAGAAAAGAAAACCCTAATAATTCACAAAAATACCTATTAAAGCTAATAACTGAGTTCAGCAAAGTTGCAAAATACAAAATCAGTATACAAAAATTCAATTCTATTTCTACATACTTGGAGAGAACAATTCAAACTGAAACTAAAAAAACATTTCTGTGTATAACGGCATCACAAAGAATAAAATATTTATGAATAAATTTAACTAAGGAAGTGCTAGATAGTATGTTGAAAACCACAAAACATTGTTGAAATAAGTTAAAGATCTAAATAAATCAAAAGATATCTCTGTTTATGGATTGGAAGATATCATGTTAAGATGGCAATACTCTCCAAACTGATCTACAGATGCAATGGAATCTCTATCAAAATCCCACCTTTATTTTAATTTTCAGAAATGGATAAACTCATCCTAAAATTTATATGTGCTTGCAAGTAACTCCAAATAGTCAAAACAATCTTGAAAAAGAACAAAGTTGGAGGATTCACACTTCTTGATTTCAAAACTAAGTCCAAAGCTATGGTAATCAAAGTAGTGTATAATAAATAGTGCTGGAACAACAGGATATCCACAAGAAAAAGAATGAGTTTGGACCCCCCCACACCACATATCAAAATTAACTCAAAATAGTTCAAAGACCTAAATGTTAGACCTAAAACTAGGTAGCTCTGAGAAGAAAATATTGCTGTAAATCTTTCTGTACTTGAATTAGGCAATAGTTTCTTAAATATGATGCCAGAAGCACAAGCAACAAAAGAAAAAATGGGTAAACCTAACTTAATCAAACTAAAAATTTGTACCTTGAGGGACATTATCAAGAAAGTAAAAAGACAACACATAGAACAGGAGATAATATTTGCAAATACCTGATAAAGGATCTAGTATTCAGAATATGTAGAACTTTCACAACTCATCAACAAAAATATAACACAATTGAAAAATCAGCAATTAATCTGAATAGATATTTCTCCAAAGAAGTTATACAAATGGCCAACAAGCACATGAAAAGATGCTCATCATTGTTATTCACTAGGGAAATGCAAATCAAAACTACAATGAGATATACTTCATACCCACTAGGATGGCTATATAAAACAAAAACAAGATGGGAAATAACAAGTGTTACTGAGGAAGTAGAGAAAGGAATCCTTGTACATTGCTGGTGGTAGTATCAAATGATGCAGCCACTATGGAGAAGAGTTTGATAGTCCCTCCAAAACTTAAACATGGCATTATAATATGACCCAGCAATTCCACACCTAGGTACCTAAGAGAATTGAAAATATATGTTCACACAAAAACTTGTACATGAACGTTCATAGCAACGTTATTCACGATAGACAAAAGGTGGAAACAACCCAAATGTCCATCAACCAATGAATGGGGAAACAATATGTGGTACATCCATGCAATGGAATGTTATTCAGCCATAAAAAGTACGAATACATGCATGATGCGTGAACCCTGAAAACATTATGCTAAGTGAAAGAAACCAGACACAAAAGGCCATATGTTGTAAGATTCCACAGATATGAAATGTCCAGAATAAAGAGGCAAATTCATAGGGACACAAAGTATAATAGTGGTTGCAAGGGGCTGAGGGTTAGGGAGAATTGGTAGTGACTGCTTAATGATTATGGGTTTTCTTTGAAGGATGGTGAAAATGTTCTAGAATTGGATAGTGGTGATGGTTGGGCATCATTGTGATTTTACTAAAGATAAGTTAATTGTATACTTTAAAATGGTTAAAATGGTAAATTTTATCTCAATTTTTAAAACTTAAAAAAAGAAATTTCTAATCAAAATTTTCAAAATAAATACAAACATGGAAACCTGTGTATCTCATGGGCTATTGTGTATTCAATGTAAGGTTTATTTGAATGAAAGTTCCACATTCATTCTTTTAGATTTTTTCTCTGAAATTTGTAGCATGTTATATTAGGGTTTCCTAATATCCATTTGTAGAATATTGTCGAGTATGTTATTTTTCCTACTAGACTATATGCACCTTGAGGGCAAAAACCATTTTTTGTTTAATTTACCTTACTGTTTTCAACTAGCTTGGTCACTTCCAGTTGATGAGCATATCAATGAATAGTTTTTGGATGACCTAATTAATTAATGTTCTGGCTTGGAAGGAGGAAGCTAACACCTTATCACTGGCTGTGCCTTACTCAATTTTTGCCTTCAGATTCAGATACAAAAAACATGATATCTCGTCATAGTTACAAAGAGAATGGAACAGCCAATATATTTTAGGTTCATGGAGATCATTCAATCTATGAATATAATGCTAAAATTTGAGTTAATTTTCTGAAAACTTTACCTTATATAGTATGATCAGTTTTTATCATGTCTGATTTCGGAACAAAATGCTTTGTCGCTCCTCAGGGTCCTAGAATAAACCAAAAGAAGATAGAGAAGTGGTCCACTTTCTAGTCACTGAGAATTTTAAGCCTTTATGTAGTTGATATTGATGAATGTTGTATTTGACTCTTGCTTCCTAATGTCAATTTTCTTTCTTTCTTTTTTTTTTTTTTTTTTTGTGAGGAAGAGTAGCCTTGAGCTAACATCCGTTGCCAATCCTCATTTTGCTGAGGAGGATTGGCCCTGGGCTAACATCTGTGCCCATCTTCCTCTACTTTATATGTGGGACACCTGCCACAGCACGGCTTGACAAGCAGTGCGTAGGTCTGTACCTGGGATCAGAACCTGCTAACCCCAGGCTGATGAAGCAGAGCATGCGATCTTAACCACTATGCCACAGGGCCGTACCCCTAATGGCAATTTTTAGAGCATGAGTCTGTTTAACTCAGTTCTAGCATCGTTTCCATGCATAGTGTTTCACTGCAAGTGACACAGTGGACTCTCTTCAACAGCATTCTTGGAAATAAATTGCACTATTGGGTTTGTTTTTGTAGTTTCTCATAGCAATCTAAGTTAAACTAAAGTTACAAGTAAACAATTAAAGTTAAAATTCACTTTCTTAATTTAGCTTTTGGCCTCTGATATTCTCATGCCTGATCTTTATTACAAATAAGTATTGTAAATGCTACACACAATTTCTTTTCAAAATATGATGTGTTTGGCTTCTACTTTAACTGTGTTTCTTTGCTAACATATTATTATTTTATTTCAGCATTACTTTTGAATTGCCCACTCTCCTTTAATAATAATGCTGCTATTTGTTTTGGTGGTGCTTGAAATAAAACTATGCTATTGGTCTGCCTTGTCTGCCATTTCTCATATAACTTGTTTTCTTTCAGTGAGTCTAGCTTTTACTAAAACAGAAAGATGGCACAGACTGCTAATGACTTGACTCCTCTAGACCCCTGTAAACTGTGCTTTCCATTATTGTCTTGAATTTCCATATAGCCTGTCCCGGTTTTCATCTATATTTTATAAGTTATAGAGCTGTGGAACTCAACACAGGAAATAATACAAATAAAACTTACTCCACAACTACCACTGGAATTTTTGTTGTGAAACTTACTGTAAGTGATAAATGTAACAGAATTCCTAATAATTTAGCAATGTCATTCTTGGAAAAAGTGGTGCTTTTTTTTTGATGATAGGAGAACTCACTTTCTTTGACACAGTGTTTGGTAGAAGATAAACATCAGGCTAACAACCACTTGAACGGGTAACTTATAAGGAGCTTTTCAAACTTGAAATTCTATTGTTCTCTGAAGTTCGTAATTTTCATACTAAACTTCAAAAGTAAAATGGGTATTTGATGAGCAAACTATCTGAAAATGTTTCTTTTCAGCCAGGTGTTCAAGAATGACTTCAAGGTGACTCTTTGCTGGTAGAACTGGCATAATTTGTCTGCCACCCACTTCTAGAATGGAGGTCTGACTATATCTTGTTGCATCCAAGCCACCAGAAGGGAGAATTTGCTCATAAATTCATATTTTAATATTTTATAACTTTTACTCTCATAAATATTTGCTATTGTTTGGCCTTTCCTGTCATATAAAAGTGTAGGGTTTTGTTGATAAAGTACTAAAAATGTGTCGTATTAGACCCACACTTTTAAAAATTAATCTATTATGCAGCATAAGATATACCAAATTTATAAAGAATACAATGAATAGCCACATCTACCGTCTACCTTAGTAAATAAAATATTGCCAAAAGTCACATCTCCTTTGTTTCTTCTTCGGAAACATCTCCCCCAGAGGTAAACGTAATTCTGTATATGACTTTCTTGGATTTCCCTATATGTTTACTGCATATTTATGGATCTGTAAGCAATAACCTGGAGTTGGACAGTGGGGCATAAAGACTACAATTTACAGAAAGAATGTATGAGTCAAGGATATTGTAGTGTGGAGACCAGCATGAGAAGAATAGACCCAAGATGTCATTGAAGTACTATTATGTCCAGCGTGAATAACGTGGGCCACGGATCAGCACCATTATTATCAGATCCTAGATATCTAAGAATGATGTCAATGTAAGTTCAATGTTGCACATCGTCTCTCTCCAAATGACCCCAAAATGGAGGAAAAGGAGTGGGACACCAAGACAAAAGGGGGTGAATGGGAGGTAGAGAAGGAACAGAGGTAGCCAAAATGGGGACATGAACTTATAGTCAACAACCCTGCTCATTGAAGTGGACTTCATCCCTTTTGCCTGCAGCAAAATTACCCAAAACAGTCTATAACCAAGAATACAGAATAAGTTTTCATTTCTTTTCTTACCACCATGGCATCTAACATTGTGTGTCCACAAATGAAAGCAGTTTGACAATAGAAATAACTTCAACTACAAGTGTTATTTTCTCAACTTAAGTTTAAAAGAGGAGAACCCTCCCCTCCCCCCGCAAAAGAAAATAACAATAATGAAACTGTATCTTCTTTAAATGTTTTCTAGCAGAGCTGATATCTGGAGTTTTATAACTGAAGCTGCTATCCTTGATTCTCTTCGACGTAAGCTAAAAGAGAATATGCCAGGACACCACCTTATCCCAGCAGTATATCCCCTACTCCCCTTATCCCCTCCGTGTGCCACTCTACTCGTTCTACTGCCTGAGATGGGAATAGAGTTTTGACTGCAAAATATTCCCTTCTTCTTGTATAAATGAGAAAAAAAATTTCAGAGTTGAATGGTGGAATGGAGGGATATGAAAACAAAGTTTTACATTTAACTAAGGATTTACAAGATTCTTGCTTTTTCACCTTCAGTATTTCAACTACAAAAGTAGGTAGATGTACCAGACCCATTTATGAGATGAGGTACCCAGGACTTAGTGACTTGCTAACAAGCTGTGGAGTTGCTGTTTGTACTGGGTGAAATTCTCTTTCTATGAAAGAGACAGAAGGGATATAGGTTTTTTTGTTTTATTTATTCATTTATTTTTTAAATTTATTTTAGTCAGTGTGCACGTGATGGCAAAGAACAAAACAGCAAGAACGCAGGGATGTGGTAAATTATTCACTTTATGACTTCAAAGAGCTTCTACTTTATAGATAGCAACCTCATAGATCAATAGATAATGGGCATAAATAAGATTCACAGAATTTAGGAGTTGGATAGTGCTTCTGAGGTCATTCAGGGCCACCCCTCTTAAGAGGCGATATTGTCCCAACGTGTCTGAGAAAAGGTGGGCTAGGCCAGACCTCCCAGTCTGAGTTTGAATTTGGGTGAGAATGTTCACATGGACTCGGTGCAAGCTTGCTTTCTCTTTAAGCAGTGCAAAAACTATACAGAAGCCAAGAAGGTTTGGGGTCTTAAAATTCTTGCTTTGTTCTCACTGTGCAATCTACTTTTATCTGCACCTGCTGTGGAGGGCTTAGGAGATTTCCTATTTTGTTCAGTCTGGGCTTTCTATGGGCAGGCTTGTTCATGATCTAACATAAGAAATAACCCAGACTCTGTGAAAACGTCCCCCATATGGCGTAGGTGACAACACCATAGTGTTTTCTCTTCCAGTTTGGGAAACATAATTTTCAGCCTTTCTTCTATAGCTTTTATGTTGAAATCAAGGCTGGGTATAAATCTTACAACAGCAAGAAACATACTCCTTAAAGATCCCCAGCTTCTACTGCTCTGTTAGCAGCATCTTCCTTTCATGGAGACATGAAATCCGTCTCTTAAATTTCCAACTCTTTATCCTATATTTGTAGTCTGAAGCAGCACAGAAAAAGTCAACAACTTTTTCTGCAGGACAACCCTTTAAAAATTTCAATGAATTACCTCCTCTCCACAATCACTCCTAGCCTTGGTCTTTTTTTTTTTTTTTTTTTTTTTTTTTGTGAGGAAGACCAGCCCTGAGCTAACATCTGTAGCTAATCCTCCTCTTTTTGATGAGGAAGACTGGCCCTGGGCTAACATCCGTGCCCATCTTCCTCCACTTTATATGGGACCCCGCCACGGCATGGCTGACAAGCAGTGCATCGGCGGGCGCACGGGATCCGAACCAGGCGAACCCTGGGCTGCCAAGCGCGAGCTAAGCCGCTGCGCCACCGGGCCGGCCCCCAGCCTTGGTCTTAATCTTTTGTTTTACTTGTCCCCAAATTCTGACACATCTCCCATAAGACAAATTCCTTTGCCTTTGTGTGCCCTCACCAGAACATTCTCCAATGTGTCACTTTCAGTTTTAAAGTGTAGATCTCCTAGCAAACCCTGGCTGAGCCCCAATCGTTCTCCCAAGATATTACATCTCTACCAGGGATTCATTCCCGTCTAGATTGAAAATCCTATACTGTCAGTCTTTCTACTTATTACTCCATCTAACGGTGGTTACAAAGAAAGGAAAGAAGGAGAGATAAGAGGGAAGTGGAGGGAGAGAAAGAAAAAGGAAGAAAAAAAATGAGTCTACTTTGGCGTGATATGTTCTTAAAGAATCATGCAAATTTTAAAGAATTCCCTTCTTTTGATTTCTACCTTCTCACAAACTATTTGATAAATATTGCAGTAAATATTTGTTTGCCTATGCAATATCCATTCTCTATTTTTCTAACAATGACTTAACTTTCTAATGGATCCAGTCTCCCTCATTTCCAGGGCAAGTGGCTTGGGAGAGCTCTGTCCAATATAAACTTCAGTAGAACACATGAGATTCTGGTCTGACCAGTCAAAGCACTTTATTCCTCCACCCATGAGACTGGTTCAGAGATGGGCATCTGACCCATTCAGAGCCCATCAGAACTACCGTCAGAGAAACTAAATTCTCTTTCAACAAGATATCTATTTCAACAGGTACTCAATTAACACACCGTAAAATTAAGATAGATACATAGATAGATAGAAATAATTATATGAACTTTCTGACCACTCACATTCTCTACCATTCTGCAGAGTTTAGTAGCATATACTTTGGGAACTCCTTCACAACATCTTGTATTGTCCTAACAAGTTTCATCTTCTGATCATGTGCTCTCCTGAAATCTTCTCCTTTCTGACTTCATCATGTGTTTTTAATTTTCCTTTCTAAGGAATGCTCATTTTATGCAAATAATAAGTTGAGCTCAGAGACATGCTCCTCACATTCTTTAACCTTAGCAAATGTTCCTGGTAATGTATGGAGACGGTGCTCATCCCATTTGGGAGAACAGATACAGTACATCCAAAGCCACACATTTCATTGTCTCTGTGAGGGTCCGTGCTTCCTGCCGCATTTCAAGGTGAATTAGAAATTCCTTACTTCCCTTTAAACAATTAAACCAGGACCCTTTTGGTTACCTCAGAGACCTTTTAAGACTCTTAAAATTCTATTTGTCTTCTGCCTAGCCATTACAGCTACAAGGCTATGAATTACCACAATTAATAATATTGTTAAATGCCAGAAATCATTATTCAACCACATAAAAATAACAGAAGAGCAAAGAAAGAAATTCCCCCTCCTATTTAGGAACTTATTTAAGAAGCCTCTGACCTCTGCAGAAGTTTCTGGAAAAACTTTTTTGTTTTGTCTATTCATTATTAAAAATTCATAGACAAATGAAGATGAAAATGACTCATTTACTTTTTTCGGTCATGCCAAAATTAGCCAAATCGCTTCTGAAGCTGGTAGTTTCCAGTTGCTCTTTGCAATGGAAAAGTGCTACCAATTTATGGAGGGGGAGGCATTATGGTGGTATCCAATAATGTGATTTAAGCAATACTTGACAAAAATAAATAACAAATGTATTACCCTCTATGCAAAAGCTATGCCATTGGCAATTTGTAAATGTAGACTTACACTGAGTTCAAACTTAAGAAATCTAAAAATGCATGCTAATTATATAAAACGCATAGTATCTATAATTAAGAAAAATAATAATAGTAATGATAATTATCATGGTAATGATGGTAGCTAGATAGCACTTATAAAATTGTTTTTATAGTTTTACAAGTATGCTAGGCACTTTTATAAGTGCTTTATACAAATTGATCCATTTAATCTTCCCAAATACCATTTGAGGCAGATAGTATGATTATGTTAATTGAGAAGTGGGGAAAATATTACAGAGATTAGGCAGTAAACAGCAAGTGCCAAGAGTCTGAGGTGAGAATGAGCACAGCACGTTGGAGAAACCAAAGGAAGTCCAGATGCTGATAATTATATCTTTCACATAATAATATTTTATAATTTCTGTTTTCATTTTCTTTTTAGTACAAGACTTATTTTAAAATATATTAAAATTTCCAAGTAAAAAGATATTTGTTATTCTTATTGACTATTTTTGGCTCTTCCTTTTTAATTTTACTTTTTAATTATTTTGTTCAGAGAATGTGCCCTTCTGTTATATAGTTTGTTTTGATTTTAATTGTGATCTATTACATGAAAATTTTAAATATTCTTTCATGAGTGTTTTAAAAAATTGTATTATTGTTTTAAGAGTGCAGCTCTCTCTCTCTGTCTCTTTCTCTAGCTCTGTCTCTTTTTCTGTACATATATGCATAGCTGTTAAATCAAATTGTTGTTTGAATTTTACTATTTCTCTTCATAATGACATCATTAAATACATTTGGAATGAAGTATCTTAAAGGCTCTAAAATTTAAGAATAGTAAATTTTTCCTTAGATTTCTATCAGCTTAGTTTTACATAGTTTGATACTATATTTTAGGCACATAAGGTTTCATGGCTTTACTTTTACCAAAATGACATATTTTAGCTTGTCCCACTCATCATTTTGTTTTCTGATGTTATAATTGATTTCATAGTGCTGGTGCAATGCTTGTTCTTTTGTTAAAATTTAACCTATACTTCTTCCATTATTTTATTTTCATACTTTGTGTTATATTTTGACTGTCTCACTCTCATACAGCATATAGCTAGATTTGGGATTGTTGTTAATTTGGCTTCTTTCTCTCTTTTATCTTTTATTTTCTTTTGCCTGATGTTGGGGCTTTTGTTTTATAATAAGGAAGCATAATTTATTTGTGTTTATTGTACCTACTAACTCAGTTGGCCTTTGTTAGGTTGGAGTCCCCAGAATGCAGAGGCAGAGGCAAAAGCTTATGTGCTTCTGCTGCATTAGGAAGTGTGACCCCAGGGAGAAGCAGTGAGGTCAAGTGGAGGGAAAAAGGGAGAGCTGGCAGAGAATGTGTTATTGAGCTGGTTACCAAAGTAAAACTGATGCTTGACTTCAGAATCCCTCTCGGAAGTTGTAGGACTCAGAACAGCATGCTCAAGGGAAAGAGGCAGGGATTTATACACCCACTCCTGTTGCCTACTCCTCAAAATTCTGGCTGATGGGATATTAATTCCCCCCCACCTCATTTTCTGGTTGGACATAGATGGGCACTGGGCAAGGATCCTTAGCTTCCTGCACTCGTATGTGCAAGATAAAACACTGGGAACAGGAGGCCTGAATGAGGCACAAGGGAAGGGCATGGAGGTGACATGCTGCATGGTGGCACCTATAGAAGCTGGTCATAGTCTACCTGGAGCTGGTCATTGCAGAGGTGGCTGAAAGAGCAGGTGGGTCTGAGAAGGTAAATGAATGGTGCATAAGAGATGTTTAATATAGTCCTCTTCCTGACATCTAATTGGGTTTCTTTTATTTTACTGGATTGAATTTTTCTCTTTTTTTTTTCTAGTTTTAAGCATTATGCATCACATGTCTAACAGTTACGAATGTTTGATATACATGTTTATACTATAATTTTTGAAGAATAATTTAAATTAGTATCTATTTAGAAAATGGCCATAACACACTTTTGCTGTCCTTGTACCGTATGTGCTCCATCTCCACCAGTCACCCCTATGTTGACATTTTCAGCATTTAATTTAGTATTAACAAAATGTTTACAATATTCCTGGAATTTTACACATAACTGTGGTGCATATTTATTTACTGAATTCCTGGGAGAAATCCACTTTGGGGTTCATTAGTTTCTCTTATAGCTCTATCCACTGCTCAATTCAACCCATCAATTAGTTTTCAGTTTAAAGCAACCTCTTTTGAATGGTAGCTGCTTGATATAAATTGGGATGGGATAAGGGAAGAGTGGTCCATCTGCTCCAATAATCACCCTGATGAATGATCAAGTGGACTCTACCTTTCTTATCATCCACTGACACACATCATGGAGCTCTCCTAGACCACTGCAACCTTACTAGAGGATCTTACAATACAAAAGATTGGGGCTCTATTTTCTCATCTTTATTTTATTTTCTTCATAGTTCTTTTTAATCTCTTTTCTAAGTTCCAGGGGTTCCTCAAAATTTCTAGTTCTCTGATGGCACTCTTCAGTTTTCTGGCACTCATTTTGAAGGTGTGTGTGTGTGTGTGTGTGTGTGTGTGTGTGTGTGTGTGCGCGCGCGCGCGCGCGCGCGCGCGCGTGCACCCGCAGCCTCTTTTTCCAGTGGTACACTCCCTCCTTCCCTCTCTCCCTTCTTCTCCCTCTTCCTTTCCTCCATCCTACTTTGTTCTCTGGCTTTTTCTCATCTTATGGGATTTTGAAAAATAGAGAATTGTGTACTCAGTCTACCCAGTACACTTTCTCATTAAGTATACACTTTTGTGACTCCTAGTTTTCTTTAAAATATATTTACCAAAAGGAAAAAAAATTAGATTAATTGAATTAATCTGAATTTATTTAGTGGATAATCTTTTTAATTTTAAATTATGCTAACCTCAGCATTTGCTCAGATATTGCCTGCCATCCTGTAGTGGATAATAATTAAACTGATATATTAATAAATGAAAAAGTATTTAGATCTACCATCATTCTAAATTATGTGATCAACAAGCTGCATGTTACTGCCTAAGGTAAACGTTAAATGCATTAACTTTATAAAGTATAAACTGTTTACATTAGTCTAATCTAGTAAAGACATCACAAATTAGTAGTTTATTAATTTATATATATAAATGTCTCATTCTGTGTTAATCATGTTACAGATATGTTCTTAGAACTGAATACCAGTTGCAATTTTTGTCATACATGTGGCTGCATGTGTACATATTTTATATGCATATGTGCACATTTATATCTCTATATTTGTACTCTTCATTACTAGGGGCTACATTCAAGGGTATAAAAATATGAGGAAAATAAAAATATGAAAAAGAGTTAAGGTAATCATTTGCACAACCTAAATATAGACTTAGAGCATTCAGGGATCTGATGGGGTCTTAGGGTCCACTATATGGCTCAACTGGTTTAAAATTATAATGTCTCTCAAATTTTGAAAATTAAAAGTTATCTTCAACTGAAATCAAATGGTAACGACAAAACGTTAGAATAACATATGGCACTAACTGAACTGATTCGAAATGGCCACCTGTTCCTAATATCTATAATTTCCTCAACAGATAGTTGTTGGGTGCCTGCTGCTCAGCACTGTGTTAGTTATTAAAAGTATGAAGATGGATAAAGGAAGAAAATAACAACCCAGAATGATTGTTATTGCTGCATTTCTCAAAAAAAAATTAGTGAGATAAGAAACAATAGTAACAGTATTCTTATTTTGTTAAACATTGGGTATCGTGATCCAAATGAAAAAAGAAACTATCAAAGTGATTAACAGATGTCGAAAATGAGGTTTCTAACCAGGTCCAGGAGACTCAGTGATCTGTGAAGATTGTAATGGGTATTCTCCAGACTGTTCAGCCATTTCCTTACAGAAATCACAGTTTTACTCTCAATATTCCCAATAAGATTGCAAAGACTAACTAAAGGATCAGTTTTTCTTTGCTTTTGTTGGAAATGTATTAACTCAGTCTTTACTCAGTTTAGCATAGTGGTAACATGTACAGGCTTTGACATTAAACAGATCCAAATTTCAATTCCGGTCTCTTAAATTACGTGCTGGTGAATATAGGCAAATCATTTAACCTCTTTGAGAATCTTTTCTTTTTTCGCATTTGGCAAATGAGGATAATAATCTCGGAAATCTAATGGTTACTTTAAGGATAATATATATAATATATATCAATGTGCATATATAGGTATAAAATTCAGCATAAAATAACCATCCTTATCTGTAAGTGTTCAATGTGGTGTTTGTTAAAAATTGAGTGTATGTGTTTATATAGTGTCCAAATTTAAATAAAATAGATTTGAGCTTAATACCCTGGTAGGTAGATTTATATCATCATAATCTATTAGGTTAAAATGAGAATGCTCCAAAACAAATGCAACGAAAACGCACAGGCTTGTAAAAGAATAATGAGAAATATATATGTGGTGATAAGAAAAACTACTTCATGCAAATGTGGCATTACATATCTCTTAGTGTTTAAGAATATGCTTGTCAGCTATGCAAATGCTAGTCATTATTTCTTAACATACTCTGGTCCTTAAACAACACACAGAAGCAGGCTCTACATTTTGTTAATTTAGTATATTATAGTATTGTAATTTTTTAGATAAAACTAAAAAGAACTAGATTGCACTATCATCTTTGATAAATGTTCAGAACAGATATGTAGCGGAGAATTATTAAACAGTACCTCAAGCATACTCTTTCTAGAGGGCAATGAATTATTTAGTACCATGTCGAATCACATAAGCTAATTCAGATATGATAAATTACAATAAAAAAGCATACTGATGTTTTGTACCTGAATTCTAATGCTGAGTGTAAAACAGTGATATAATAATCGATCAGACACATTTATTAGCACACTAACCCACCAATTACCATAGTATTGACTTTCAAACAGATAAGTATATGATTATAAAAGTGATATAGACATTATTCACAGCATGCGGGTTCATCTACTCTTGGAATAATAAGTATAAAGATAAGTGTAAAAATACCAATTTGTTAATTAAGTGTGTTTTAAAATCCCAATTGTTGACACTTGCTGGCTGCTTCTCTTTGCCTCCCTGAGTTTTAAATAAAAAGTGCATTAAATAACTTAGAATTCTCTCAAATTCATTTATCAGTGCGCTTAGCCTTCACCTAATAAAAATGTGCATTTGGCTTCA
Source organism: Tapirus indicus (assembly GCA_031878705.1). Taxonomy (NCBI): domain Eukaryota; kingdom Metazoa; phylum Chordata; class Mammalia; order Perissodactyla; family Tapiridae; genus Tapirus; species Tapirus indicus. The sequence continues at coordinate 48,765,020 of CM062926.1, read as the reverse complement.
GGCATGAAATTTCCCAGATAGTCAAAAACAAATCTGCCAAATCAATGCCAATAATTTTCTAAGTATCTTGAAAATTAATATTTATAAGGGATGAAAGTTTGCTTTTTTAACTTTGCAATTAAATGACTATTTTCTCTTCATAAATAGAAATTAATGAATCAATGTTTATGCAATTGTCTGCTTGCCAATTAAACACTTATCTTAGAATTCATAAATATCCTTGCTCTTCAAGGAGTCAGCAAGAGAGAATTCTTTCTTTGTTCCCTCTTTTTATAACCTTTCTTCTGTCTATTTTTCCCTTATTCTTCATCTTTATTTTTTCTTGTCGTCTTTGTTCTATACTCCTTATTCTTTCCCTCTCTTCCTCCTCCTCCACCTCCCACGCAGTGAGGGATAGTGATGGACTCTTATAGAGCAATGTAGGGAGCAGCGGGGGGGGGGGGGGTGTGGCTGGAGCAGAGGAGGGAAGCAATGTTCATAAGGCCTAATCGCTTTAGTTTAAAACATGTAGAACCTGAGAGGGAGGAAGTTTCCTGGCCCATAATCTGGGGACTCAAAAACAAGTTTCCATTAGATTTTCTCAAATAAACAGAAGATTACATGTTCAAATTGCTCCATGTCATTGGCAATGACACTGAGACAAGGCCAGAGAGTGAAGAGCCAGAAAGACTAAGAAGAGCAAGGAAGAATTGTCGAGTTGTGCATATGACAGAAGTTCAGCTCAAAGCTGAGCTAATGAGAGTGGATCTGAAAGAAGATAGAGGGGCTATAAAGAAGAGAGGCACTGCGGAATTCAGCAATAGGTTGGCGAAAGGACGGAAATGAGTCACAGATTGGAAATGGAATAAATGCACATTTATGCATTCTTTCCCAGCTGTTTTTTTAAAAAGCACATATATCACCTGATAGTTATCTGAACAAGAGCCCCGTTGAAGAGGATGACAATCAACCTAAGCCAAGCAGACAAGTAACATCGCTATAGGGAACAGCCCTAGAAACAGGTTTTATGATTTAGCATCGATATGTCTTTTTTCTTAAAAGAAACAATCTTGGCTTATATTTTATTCATAGGAGCCATTCTTTACTCTATTGCCTTGAGTGATTTTGGCTGTGTGTGGATGTGAGGATAGTAGCTTTAAATTCACCTGTGCCCTTGAAACAGCGGCCGTAGAACATTCAACATTGTTACTCTTACTGCTGCTCTTCTGCCTCTTTGTGAGCCTGTTAGGAATCTGCAGTTTTCAGAAAATTGTGTTCTGGTGCTGTTATTGAGTTAACACTTGGTTTCAATGTATAGAGACACACAGACACACACGCATCTTGGAGAGAGTGTGTAAGTAACTCAAGAACAGCAAAAAAGGCATACTGTCTATGAAGAGCGTTTAAAGTGTCTAATATTTCCTGCTTACCCTAGTTGCAGGAGGGGGTGCAGGGATTTATTAATCATGAGTGGATATGATACATATTAAATAGAAAGTAAAAGTATATATTTTCTTTCAGATATAAATAGTAAGCATGATGTTCCTGATTCTGCCTCCTGTATTAAAGAATAATTATTGTCTGACTAAAATTTAATGTTCACCCCTACACTAAATTTAAAGACATAATGATACATTCCCTAAAAAAATTTGAGCTGGGCTTCCCACCGTTATCTGCACATTGGAATCCCTGGCGAGCTTTAAACATACTGAAACTTGAATCCCACCCTGAGAAATTCTGACTTTTAAAATTCCCCCTGCTCAATGTCGTGCACAACCACGGTAGAGAATCACTGTATTATGGCCTACCCGCGGCTGAAAAAAGTTTCTCCATTTGGCCTAACGATAAAATACGATGTTGGAGAAAAGTTCCTTCTGAAGTTTAGGTATAAAATCTACCTCATTCAGTTTACAATTCTGTCACTGAATAATCCTGGTAATGAGTTAACCTGGGCCACCTCTGCTTTGAGAGAACATAGTCCATAAAGAAGAATAAGGATTTGGGAAGCAGAGACTTCAGCTGGGGTGTTGGCTCTGCCATGTACCTTCTGAGATACTTTAGAAAATGACAATCTCTTGTAACATCAGTTTCCTCATCTATAAAGTAGAGGTGATTTTAAAAAAGTTCAACAACCCAGAGGCTGTTCAAATTAAATGAAAGATAATATGTGTAAGATTTAGCAGATAGGAAGTATTCAGGGTATAATTTCCTTCTCCTTTACTACTGAATTACAGCCTTTTATATCCTCCGGTGCTCCTTTAGTATAAAATAGGCAAAGTCAACTGAAAGTGATCAAAATCAAATCAGCCCATCTACTACTTTGGCAATATCTCTGTAAAGTCTAGGGAGAAGGTTGGCACTTTTACGTTTTAAGGGAAGGAAATGATTTTTTAAAACACACAAAGCAGAATGTTTTTGTCTTAATAAGTGCTATTCAACTTAAAATGGTTGCCTATGAGAGCTATGAGGTTATTCCAAAGACGTTGCTGCTGCTGAGAAACAATTCATAACCACACATGTGAAACTATTTTCCAGAATTTAGGGCATATAAGACAGGATGACAATATAATGCAATTGCAGGGTAGTAGGGATTCGAACCTGAGAAAAACAAGCAAGTTTCTCAACTCCACAGTTTACTTATTGTTTTTTTTTATTATTATTGTGTGTGTGTGTGTGTGTGAGGAAGATTAGCCCTGAGCTAACATCTGCTGCCAATCCTCCTCCTCCTTTTTTTTTTGCTGAAGAAGATTGGCCCTGGGCTAACATCAATGCCCATCTTCCTCTACTCTACGTGGGACGCCGCCAAGCATGGCTTAATAAGCAATGCTTCAGTATGCACCTGGGATCCAAACCTGCGAACCCTGGGCCACCAGAAGCAGAGCACAGGAACTTAACCGCTATGCCACCAGGCTGGCCCCCAGTTTATTTTTTAGAGGAAGATAGATTTTGATCAAGCAATCCTATAGGTAACTGGAACAAATAAAATGGTACAGATAGGAGGGAAGCAAATGTGGAAACAGCAGACCGTTTCCCAGGTAACAGAAGTTGTCCAGGTGAGAGATAACAGTACCCTGCACTAGGGTGGGATGGTGGAGATGGAGAACAGTGGGTTTGTTTGAACTATTTGGGAAAAGAAGTAACAGGATTTGCACATAGAGATGATTTATGTATGTACTATTTTAGAGGTAAAATCAACAGAATTTGAAAGAGAAGCCTGTGTGTGATACCTATATATCTGACTTGAGTAGCTGGGTGGGATAGTCAACAAAATTGTCACTGTCATCCTCTCCACAAACACCACTAACTCCTTGATTCTTTTCATATACGCAGTTCTTAAACACTTTCGTACAATGGAATGGATCAAATACTATGTGAAGTAATTGGCTGCTGTAATCTAATATACAACTGCATAATCAAAACATGAGTAAAATCTTTAACCTATTTCATTCACCATATATTAGCTAAATAATGAGACTAATTATAATTCTGATTCACTAATAAAAAATAAAAGTATTATGCAATCATTGATGAGAACATACCAGATAGACCTTGAACTTCAAGGAGGGATATGAAAACTTGTGCTCCTGCTTGGGCCAGACACGTGGCATCTGATCCCACTGGTAAATTAGGAAACAGGTCAAATTATCAAACCATTCTTTAGCTCCCTCTATTCTCTCTTCAAAATCCCTTAATTTCATAAATTTTAGAATTAAAAAGAATGTACTAACAATCTTACACAAACTCCTTATTTAAACTTTATAAATGATTTTTCAAATTATGAGCTCAGAGAGGTGAAATGCCTTGATAAAGTTACATATCAAGCTCTAACCTTTACCTTTTTTACCTGATCTTTTGGCCACCTGGGTCCCTGTGGTGTAGTGTCCTGCCAAAACATGCTGACCCTCTTGCCCAGAAGAACAGCTGAAGCGATCAAAGATTTTGCTGCCCACTTATTTACTCTAACATCTTACCTATTATTTCAGGACTTTCCTACTTGCTAACCAATCTAGTAAACTAATTAAACCAGTACTAATAGTGGCATAACGTCCCATCCAATCTAGAAAATATTTTCCCAAGAGAGAACTTTCTCATCCAGCTTCTTTTTAAGTCTCTCAAAATATTACTCTATGAGCATCACGCTAAGCTTCTTAAATGTAGAAGGGGAAACAGAAATAATCTTAGGGTCTTTTTATTTTAATTCACTTAGATTCCCTTAAGAAAACTCCTCTACCATCATCCACCCCATAAAGGTCTGAGACAATCCCACTCACCACTTATATTCAGACATTAGCACCGCATGCTAATGGAACTAAGGCAAATACATAAGTAACAATTTGTTTTTAATGCCTATTAAATATTGTTACATTATAATGAAACATTTCAGAAAATACATGTGACATTCAAATGAACACCAAATGGTTTCATTTCACACTAGTCAATATTAAATTAACTCCATGTTACATGAAAATGTTAAATGTTACTGAAATAAGCAATAAAAGAAAATTATGCTGCAAACTCACAAACTTATCATGGTTGGGAATTTGTTGTTAAAAAATGATTAGAGCAAATATTGTAAACCTTTCTAACGTCATTTATTTTAAAAATAATTAAGGGAAAACAACATCACACCAGTAGTTCCATTATGTGGCTTAAATCAATGAATAAATGAAACACACTAAAATGTAGGTAGGCATAAACAAATTGCTATTTGTACAATGTAATGCTTACTAACGTTCATTTAAGTAGTACACTGAAAATCTAAACAACATATAGTATGTATAAATGCTAACTTTCAAAATTATGTTTCAAAATTAAAAATTGAAATAATTAACTGGAGGGATTGCTAACCTAAGCAGTTTTGACTTTGTAATATACACACGTGATTGGTCAACTGATACAAATATTTAAATTGTTTCAAATGATGGACTTCATAAAAAAAGTTTTTGCCTTTATACCCGTTTCTGTTATTTTCACACTTTCATTCAATTAAAGATGTATTTAAATATCATAGATAATTTAAATTACTCAAGTGATGAGTTAAATTGCTGAAAGTGTAACATCAGAATTACTATACAATAATATTTTGATTAATTTAACCTCTTTATAATCGTGTTCAATAGATATTTATGGGTTACTTGATTAATGGGTGATTTTGATTTAGATGAATTCTGTGATAAACGTAAGGTTTTCCACTTTTGGTGGGTTTTGTTGTTGTTATCCTTGTTTTTGCTTCATCCAATAATTCATTAAGACACACAGAGACTTAATTGAGTGCCCACTCTACAGCACTCTGGGGTACAGAAATAAGAGATCCTCAAGGAAATCACAGCTTAGTGTGGAAGACAGACAAAGAAAGACAGACAAAGAAAGACACACTGTGTGGCCTGCTGAGCATGGGGACATTAACGGAGCAGGAGGAGCCCAGAGGAACTGTGTGTGCTGAATTTCGGGCATCATCACTTTCTGGAGGAAGCGTTGCCTGGGATGAGTCTTAAAAGATTAGCACTTGCCAGCTAGACAAAGTAGGGATGAAGGAGGCAGTAAAAATAGCCCAGGTAACCACACAGCAGCAGCCAGTACATGATACTCGGGAGAGCATGGTGCTCAGTCTAAGTGGTGAGATGAGCTCGGATGGAGTGGGAGAGAAGTGGCTAGAGAGGAAAGGTCAACGCCAGATCACAAGGGCCCTTGTGTCATTGTGAGGGTGTGGTGCTTGATGACCAGAGAGAGGAGTCCTTAAAAAAATGTAAACAGGGAAGTGGCATTATCAGATTTGTGTTTCAGAAAGCTCATTCTAGTTGCCTCATTGTGGTTGAATATTTCCTACAATTAGAAGAGTCAAATGGACATACAGGTGTCAATGCAAATAATCCATAGCCAATCTATAAATCAAAATTGGGGTGAGTTTATTATGAGCCAAATTGGAGGACCATATAGCCCGGGGCCTTCCTTCCCCAAGGAAGGAAGGGTACCAAAGAAGTGGGGTGTACAGAGTGGTTATATACCCTCAAAGATCACATATGAATGCAATGTCATTTTTACAATAGTCACAAGATTGCCCTGTTGGCACAGCCTTTGATGGACATCACAGGTAGCAGGTCTGCTGTCTCGAGCTGGGTGGTCACAGGATGAGCACAGCACTCAAATCCTCACCTAGGGAGAAATGCTCATCTTTAAGGAAAAGCCAATGTGGGGGAAGTTGCATCCTTATCTTAAGGGCATTTGTTCTTGCCTCTGGGACATGGGAAAAGTTTAAAGCAGATGTATAATGCATGTTCAAAGGCCAGTCTGGCCCTTTTGGAAAAGCAAGGTCAGGCCAAATTAGTTTTACACCAAATGGCTTCCTCATATACTCCAATATATCCTACTGCTTGTCATTTTATTTCTCACAAGAAAGCTGTGTGATGATCTCCCAGTGCTCTACCGGTGCCTGTAGTGAGAGGAGTCAGAGCCTCTGCTACATTTGTGGATACCGGCCCCACATATGTTAAACTACAACAATAAACGAAAGGATGTGAACTTGTTAGTCCTTTCACTTCTTCCTCCTAAACCTGGAGGTAAACCAAAACAGCTCAAGGATAGAGCTGGAAGTTCACTTAAACTAGAGGTCTGCAAATTATAGACTGCAGGCCACATCCAGCCCACTGCCTATTTCTATAGATAGAGTTTTACTGGAATCCAGACACAGTCCCGTACTTTTACATATTGTCTATAGTTATTTTTGCACTACTACAACAGAATATGCACAAAAGAGACCACATGACTTGGAAAGCCTAAAACACTTACCCTCTGGCCCTGTATAGAAAAAATTTGTCAACCCCTGACTTAAGAGATCACTTAGTCCTGAACATGTATTTTTTACCCATATTTCCACTTTCTTTGCTGTTTATTCCTTCTTACACCTCAGACATGCTGGGGATCATTTCCTTTCTACCTGAAGTACGACCTTTAGATTTTCTTTAGTGAAAGTCTGCCATAATGACACCTCTCACCTTTGTGTGACTAAAACATCCATTTTTCACCAACATTCATGAAATGTTTTCTGAGTTGTAATCATTCTCTTTTAAGCATTAAAGAGATTTTTTTCCTCTATCATCTGTCTTCATTGCTGTTAAGAAGTCAACTGTCAGTGTAATCTTTGCTCCTTTGAAGATAATCTTTCCTCTATTGTTTGCCTCTGGCTTCTCTTAAGATTTTTCTTTTAGTCTTTTTGTTCCCCTACAGTTTCAATGTAATGTATTTAGTTACATATTTCTTTTTAATTATCCTTCAGGGGATTTATGGGCTTCTTGAATCTGCAGATTACTGTCTTTCAGATCTAGAGAATTCTGTCACTATCTCTTCAGATATATCCACTGTTCCGGAGTCTCTCTTCTCTCCATCTAGGACTCTAGTTACATATCCAGACCTTGTTATGGTGTCCTCTATAGCTATTAGTCTCTCTCATGTATAGTCCTTCTTGGATCTTTCTGCATGGAACTCTAGATAATTCTTTTCAACCTATCTTCACATAGACCAAGTCTGTCCTTAATTCTCCTTGGTTTGCTGTTAAGCTCACTCACAGAGATTTTAATTTGTATAATGTATTTTTTTAGGAGTTTTATTTTTTTTTCTTTTCAAACCTGCTATGTCACTCTTTAGTTCCCAGCCCTCTGCAGATATCTTTAAGTTGGTCCTTCATTTATTTAAACATTGTCAGTGTAGTTGTTTTATAGTTAGTGTTTAATTATTTTAATATCTGATGTCGTTGCCTTTTGCTGGGTTTCTGGTTCCTATTTCTGCCTTTTCTGTTTATCTTCATAATGTCTAGCATGTATCTGCACCTAGTTATCATTTTTGATGTGATGAACATTGTATTTGAAAAACTGTTTTAGGACTATTTTGACGAATGATTTTTCAAAGAGAAAGTCCATCGTCACATCAGGCTCAAGACTTGATACAGATAATTCGATACATGGCTGTCATTCTACCCAGGCTCTGCTGTTTCTGGTTCATCCTTAGCCTGAGAGTAAACTCTTTAGGGTCTTGGCTTACCAAGAAGAAGGAATCCTATGAGACTTCTCAACTTAGTTGAATTCTGGGCTTTGATTTTGATCTCATTCTCAGAAGGCCTCTGCCAGGAAGTCAAATACATTCAGGGTAAAATCAGTTTCTGTGCTGGCATAAATCACTGGCATAAATCTTTTCATTATTCCTTCTTTTTTGGCCTGATAATTCTTTACTGTCCTATTGTCTGTGTGATGCTTTTAAGAATCTCTTTTGTAATATCTTATCCAGATTTTTCATTTGTTTTCAATAGGAGGGTATATGCCAATAATCTGGCCCTTCCATTACTAGAAACAGAAGTCTTCTGAATATGATTTTAAAGGTGAGGATATTAGGTTAAATGAGGCCTTAGCTTTCTGTTAAGGAGAAGGCTTCTTCTGCTGCTTTGGTGGGGCAAGGGAAGGTTTCTTACTCTAACTCTCTGTGCACTTAAAGGGCTATAGCAACCTTTGTACTCTTTTTGCTCTGACATTATACAAAGATTGTGCTAAAATAACTACCTGAAGTCATTTTTGTTCATAAAGGGCTGTAGCTATGGTAGATAACCAGAATTCCAAGAACTCTTTGCTGGTGCTGTAGTAGACTGAGAAAATGGGAATTCGTTGATGCTTCTCCCATCAAGTTGTGGAGTCTATCTGTCCCTTTGAATCTGGGTTGTCTTGTATCTTACTTTAGTAGGTACAACGGTACAGAAAGGATGTTATATCGTAGGATTTCAAGAATCTTTAAGCACAACCACTCTTGCTTTTGCCACCCTGTGAACTTCACATGAGCAAGCCAGTGACAGACTACTGGAGGGTCTGAGACCATGTGAGAGAAGATGCCCCAGTCACTCAACCAGGTAACCTACCAGCTGACTGCCAATCCATGAGCAGTCTCACCTGAGATCCACTGAGGTCAACTGTGGCCACCAGACTAAAAGAATCTTGTAGCCAAGTCCAGCCAAGATTGCCAACCTGTGGATTCATAAGCTAAATAACTCGTTGTTTTAAGCTACTAAATCTAGACGAAGTTTGGTTTGCAGAAAAAGCTAACTCATATAGCTATATTACCTTATTAAAATTCTTCTTTTAAAGTGACTGATAATCTCTTAATTGTCAAGTCAATGAGCATTTTTCAGTCCTTATCCAATGAGACCATTTTGTATCATCTGACACTGTTGATTACTATTTAAAAATTTGTACTTTCTTGGTTTCTGTGACACCATATTTTCCGGCTTGTACTAGAACTTCAGTACTGTTCTTTCTCCATTTCCCTTGTGGGTTTTATTCTCCTGGTTTTTCCCATACACGGTAGCATTTGCCCGGTTTCCATCTTCTTCCCACTTCTTCTCCATCCACAGACTCTTCTGTTGGCTCTCCTCCATTTTTTTTTTCTTTCAACTGCCATCTGTATGTTCATGATAACATAACCTATATCTTTATACAAAACCTCTTCCAGCGTTACAGACTTGAATATGTAATCTGACAGTTAGCTGACAGATAGATATATGTCCCCAGGCCCTAAGATTCAACATATCTCAAACTTTATAATCGTATTCTTCTCTGCCATCTGCTGGTTGGCTGGCTCCTCCTCCATTTCGCATAGTGTCATAACTAGTCACTCAGCAACCTCCTAGAGAAACCTAGGCATAACCCTGGACTTTGCTGGACTCCATCCTCTTCATCATATTTCTGTCCTCTCTCTTTCTATCACACTGCCCCTATGCAGGCCTTCCTTTTCTCTCTCCTGAAACACTAGTAGCTTCTTGACTAGTCTCCCTAACTTCAGTTTGTCCTCTTATAGCCATGTTAAACTTAGTTGTCAAAATAAGTTATTAAAAAAAAAAAGAGAACTCTCAGAGGCTTAGCATTTACTGCAGCAGGTTTGGCAAATCATAAGCACATATGCTACCACAACTATTTTCTCTGCCGCCGACAGTCATCACTAAGCAATTTCTGCATTGTTTTCATGTTAAGCCTAGAATCCAACTCTACACAGGCAGTGGTTACTATTGGGTAGGAGATGGTTTTAAAGCTGAAACTACTTGTTTTAGGATTGTCACAGATAAACAAAGTTGGACACTCCTTAAAGTGGTAAGGACAGATTTTAATCAGCAATATACAATTGCAATAGAGAGGAGTCCAGCAAGAACTGAACTCAATTTCCATTGGTACAGAGGTGACTGGGCATTTTAAAGGGAGAATGAGGAAGCAGGAAGAGGGGCGAACAGAGCCTCAGTAGAACAGGGAAGTGAAAAATAACAAAGGATTGGTCAATATAAACGCTGATTAGTCCAGCTGTGGCTGCTAGCTGGCAAACATCGAAGTTAGGATTCTATCCTCCTACAGAGTTTGGAGACTGAGGCCCTATCCTTCCTGGAGATTACATTTCAAAGGAATAGTTTTCAGGTCCTGGAGAAAGATATTCCTGAGTTGTAGGAGATAAATACACATCTCAAAGGGACACTAAAGATTCACAGTTGGAAGCCCTTTTTAGTAAATGTTCTAAGAAAGGGTGCTCAGGAGCCTGTTTTCAAACATTGGTTAAAACAAATAGTAAATTATTTTGAGGGCCTTTGTTTTTCTCAGGCAGGCATTTTAAGGGAGGCTAGAGTCATCCTAGGGATAAGGCCTTGAGCTGTTTGAAACTATGTTCGTGTTTGTTTAATTCTTTTGATGTGGAAGGAAGAAAGTGAAGAAAATCGTTTGTGTTGAGAGTCTAGATTTATAGGCCCATGTTGAGACCTAGTCAGTAAGGGGCCTCAGAGGAGCCTGGCTAGAATTTGGTCAAGGAGAGAATCTTCATCAGGATTAAAGTCTAAGCTCCCTAACATTATATTGTAAGAATAGGATAAGCACTCAATAAATACTGATTGTTCCAGTTAATTATATTGCTGCATAGCAAATAACTTCCAAACTCAGTGGCTTATAGCCACAATAATGATTTACTTTACTCAAAATTATATAATTTGGGCCGGGTTCAGAGGGGAAGGCTCCTCTCTGCCCCATGAAGCATTAGCTGGGGCAGCTCAGTGGGGCTGGAGGATTTACTTCCAAGATGGGTGATTCACATGGCTGGCAAGATGGTGCTGACTGTAGGCTGGAAGCTCAGCCAGTGCAGTTGGTGAGGAGGAATTTCTACTTCTCTGTGTGAGTCTCTGCAAGGGGCTACTCAGGCTTCCTTACTGCATGGTGGCTAGATTTCAAGAGCAAGAACTCTGAAAGGCCCAGGCTATAAAGCAATTCTGAGGACACAACCTGGGAAGTCCCAGAAGGTCACTTTCATCATATATTATTGATCAAGCGTTAGTGCCATCCCGGATTCGAGAAGAAGGGATTCTATGTGTTGACAAGAAGAGTGCCACGGAATGCATGCCTATTTTTAATCTACCATGCTGAGTGCCTGAAAGAATGGACTCAGTGAAAGATTTTTTACCAGCTGTCTTTTGTCTATATCTTCTGAATTTATTTTTCCATTTCTTCCTGAACATTTTCTGCAAAAGCAAAAGTAAAAATCCAACCACTTGTTTTTCTCCTCTTATGTCCTCCTTTCTTTGCCTCTGTGTCTTTGCTGATGCGATGTCTTCTACCCACAGTGTCCATCCACTCTCCTACTGTTCACTCTACATACCACTACATGTCTTTTAGGATTCAACACAGTTTTCTGTTAGGTATCCTTTTATGAAACATCTAGACTGGGATAGATGCTCCTTTGTGATTCAGTCAAACCCTCTATGGATCCCTATAAATATACCTGCATACAATTTTGAAATTTTTTGAGGATGTGTTCACTTACCTCAATAGAACTCTGTGAAGTCAATTACAGTATCTTCAATGTTCTTATATCCCCAACGTTTAACACAGTACCTGACAATTGTAGCCACTCAATGGTTAAAAAAAATAAAAAAAGGAAAACACTGACCTCAAACTCCAACAATACTTGTGGACTCAATATCATCTGAAAATTGGTCATTCAGTCAGGATTATGATTCCAAAGAGACTATGGGCTATAGGCAACATTTTCTCACGTCTCAGGGAAATTCCCAAGAAGTCTTATTCTTTGTGGACAAATGTTGTTTGACAAAGGGTTGTGAAATCGGGTTCACTGCTCTCTCAAATTCTGCCTGGTACTATGATTACAGTGGCTAAGCAGCTTGAATTTCCTGGGCAAGAGTACACCAGGCTGTAATAATTCAGAAGCTGTTTTTTGTTCTCGAAACATATGGTGCTAGCTCCGATTTATCTTGGGAAAAGCTGGTCAGGAAGAGAAACTGCTGAAAAGCTGAAATCTCTCCCAACAGCTAAGGAAACGATGGAGGGGCACTGGCGTCATTCCTCGGAGAGCTCAGGCCCTCTGCCAGTTTGTGGTCCATATGCTGAGCCCAGAGAGCTGCTTCAGTGCTAATACTGATTGCCTCAAGTTGCAAGGGGCTGATATTCCCCCAGAGGCCTCACAGTTTCAAGCAAACCTAAATGCACTCCCTTAGAAAACACAGCCTCAGAAAAATGGATTCGCATTTCTAAGAAAAGAGTTTATTTTTATTCTTCCTGGTTACAGAGTTGCAAGTTGGCTGGTTCAGAAAGAGTTCTCTTTTTGCACCACACTGATGTTTAGTTGCACGCCACACTTCTGAAGAGAGCATACAGCACCGAATGTGGTAGTAGAGAAAATTGCTAACTGTTCCTGGCTTACCTCTTGAGGAGTTTGCACTAGGGCTAAGACCACCTGAAATGAATAACATCCTGAAAGTTCGGTCTGTATTCACCCCATGATTTATTACTTCATTATAATAGTCTGAATTTGAGCCAACAAATAGTTTTCCCAGGGAATAAAAAACTCTTTCTTGCCTTGTTTTATGTGCTTTTTTGAAATATTTGTTTGATCTACTCAGGCAATCCCTTTCCCCACTCTCCCTGTCTTCTTCCACCCTCCCCTCCTCCTTCCCTTCTCTTCCCTTCCTTTCTTTTTCTTCTTTTCTTCTCTCTCTCTCTATCTGTGTGTGTGAATTAAATATATAGGTATATGTCTATATACCTATATATGCATATATAAATATTTACTATTTGCTTATATGCATATTCCATATAAATCAGACTGTCTGGTTAAGTGAATACAATAGACCTTATGACTTGAATTTCATACACTCAGTTTGCTTCCAGACAAAAGAATAAAGGTTAGTTTCCTAGCACTTAGCAAAGAAAGGTTGGTAAACATATGAATGGTATATACTCAGGGGAGGAAGTTTTAAGAAAATATTGGCAATAGTAAAAGGCATATAAAAAGTTAGAAAAAATGACAAATTAAAAAAAGGACAAAAAGAATTTGCCATGTTTCTAGGAGGAATGGTGGTATATAAATATTGCATATTTAGTTATAACAGTAGATTAACAGCAGAGAATGGTTGAAATGAGAAAATATTCTGATTAAATATTTAACGATTTTTAAAAGTAGCTTTATTCCAATCTAGATATCTGATACTTAAGGAGGCTGACAGAGTAAAGACTAGTTTTAATACATTCATAACACTAATATCTAATTAGCTTATCAGAGGAAGCATGTTCTGTATAGAAGGATATCCTGGGTTCTTCTGTATATAATACAGTTTTGGGGTGTGTGTATGTGTGTGTGTGTGTGTGTGTGTTCATATCCATTGTGTTATAACTGAAAGCGTGTCATTTGCTGGAGCAGGTTTAATATTTCCCCTTAAATATTAATACATTTAGAAAGCCTTTTCAGACAGAATAACAGTGATCATTTCAACCAGTCTTTTCCAAATTATAATAAATTACTCTACTCTGAATAAATTAATTTGTAGTACTATATTTAGAAAACACGTAGTTAAAAAGAAACATTCTAACAACAAAACACTTTACAAGAAGCCAAATTTCAAACTGAAAAATCAGGAGTAGATGTAATGTGAATATTTGGCCAATGACCTTAAAATATAGGGTAGCAAATCTCAAAGTCCATCCCCCCATCAAAAAAAGAAAGTGTTACTCCAAAAAATATATACATTTGCCATTTAAATCAGCCTTCCCAGCCCTGGCTCGTTTAAATGCTCTTTATATCCAAACTATTTTATAAACTGCTGAAATAACTTACCTTACACTATATAAATAAATGTATTATATACACATTACACACATATACTACCCTCCTCCCAACATATACCCTCTTCCAAACTGTGCTCGAAACCCATGAGGACAAGCACTTCAGGGTGAGGGGCCTGTTCTAATCCCATGAGTATCAGCCAGCCACAGTACAAGTTCTCAGTCAATAAGCACTCTGTGTGTTCTAAGTTGAGTGCAGTCTTTAATGCGTTTTAATTATTTTGCTGCACGGTCTCATGGTGCTGCCATTTATCTTATCTTATGGTAAATGGTTTTGATCCATAATGGTTAGGAGAAGCCGTATCTGCCAAACCAAACCACCCAGCTAAACATGCTGGATATTAAACTAACAGTGTTATGATGGCTGTAGGTACCTTCAAGGAAATGGTGGAAAGAAGAGATGGACATCAGAGATTGATAGAAATATTTTAATAGTTTTATAGGCATCAAAAAAACATCACTCGCTCAATTGGTGTAAAGAACTTTTAGAGCACTGGTCCTCAAACTCAAGCATGCATCAGAATCACATAGCAGTCTGATTAAACCCCAGATCGTTGGCCCCACCTCCAGAGGTGCTATTTGGTAAATCCAGAGCAGGGCCTGAGAATGCTCATTTCTAACCAGTTCCCACATGATGCTGATGCTGTTAGTTGGGGAGCACACTTTGAGAGCCATCCTTCTAGAGCAATACCTAGAGGGTTATTCATCTTGATTTCATCAGAATTACTAAAATATCATTTGAGAATTGTTTGATAAAAACAAAAATGGCGCTACCTACATAATTTCCACACAAGTAATAAAACACAACTTAAAAATGTAAATATGTATATAGTGGGGTTTATATTAATTCCATATTCCTTTTCCACTGAGCAATTAGTGAAATGTTAGATGAGCTTGTGGCCAAATTTAACTAAGAAAAAACAATCTCAATTCTGGTATGATCTGAATTCCTGGACACAGTAGACTTCCACACTCTTCACTGCACTCCCATTTTGGCCACCCACCCTCAGAGCAACATCCTGAAAAGCTGTCATCATCCAAACCTTTGCTCTACCTCTTATGTCTTAAATTCTGATATACCACCCTTTCACAACCTTTCATTTACCATCAAAAAAGCAAAAAAAAAGCACCCAAAATGCACTCTATTGAAATCATTTCTTTTCTGGCTTGTCTCCTAAACTAGACTGTGAGCTTTTCATTCCCTGTGATTCTTACCTTTCATCTTTGTCCCCAACAACTAGCTTGTTACCTGATCCTACATCACAGGGACTGCTCAGTAAATGAATCAATGGTCATTCCTCTTTTCTCATTGTCTAATTTCTGCTGATGCTCACTTTGTGCTCCATAGTTATTTCTCCTTAGTTTTCTCTTCTTGACTACTCCTTTCTGTATTATGCTTCATTTGCTTATCCATTTGCCAAATGTTTACATCTTGCTTAAAAAATATTTAAGTGACATAAAAGTGCAATGATGTATTCCACTCACCCACAGGTAACCTTTGCTGGCATTTGTTAAATGACATTCTGGACTCAGCTCTACATATATTTAAAATTTGTGGTCTCTGGGTCTTACGCTGGTTTCTCTCAGTTATTATGTCTCTTTCAATGGAAGTGGTGATGGCATGGTGGGAAATTCGACCTGGCATAGTTATTTGAAGGTGAATAGAGTGGAGATGAAGGTGGGGTGGGGTGTAGGGTGGTGAGGGCACTTGCCTTGAAACAACCTAAATCGTTGGAACAACCTAAATCTTTGGTTCCTGTTTATTGTTTCAAATACCCTCTCACAAAATCTGTTGTTTTTAGACTTAGGAGCAGCTGTCTCTTCAGAGTTTGGTTTTCAGGGCAAGAATGCACCTCACAGTGATGTCCTGTGATGTGATCATATGATCACTGCTTCCTCTCTCTCCTTATTCTCTTATGTCCGACCATCTCCCTGTGCTAAGAAGCAGCATTGAAGACAATATAATGGTACATCAGCAGGGATCCACTTAGGACGCCCTGTCATCTTCTGCCTTGTAGATTTGGGTCTGCAGAGGGTCACACTCCTTTCCTCCCTTGGACCATGCACACTTCTAGAACTTGTCAACACTCTGCACAAAGTAGTACTGAATAGTCTTTCCATGACCATGTCCCCCTTTTTTAGAGAAATCTGTGCTAGTCCAAAATCTGAGGAGATTAATATCAGCTTTAAGCATCTTCTATAATTTTTGTGCAAATTTTAATGTGTGAATTTTAGTGTGGAGTTTTTTAAATTTTACTTTTGCAGTTAGAATCCTTTCTTGCCATGTTGAAACTAATTTGTCCCCCCACCCCCATGCATGTATATGTATGTTCAATGAGGCTTCAGAGAAGAGGGTAGA
Source organism: Tapirus indicus (assembly GCA_031878705.1). Classification (NCBI taxonomy): domain Eukaryota; kingdom Metazoa; phylum Chordata; class Mammalia; order Perissodactyla; family Tapiridae; genus Tapirus; species Tapirus indicus. Next base: position 48,748,544 of record CM062926.1, on the reverse strand, counting down.
ATAAAAATGGCTTAAGTCTGCCATTTTCTTTTGAACCCCTGCCAATTTACTTTGAAACTGTCTTTATGAGCAATGCACTAAAGAGGCAAAATGAACAAAGGGGAAAAAAAACCTGTTTGCAGTTCTACTTTGTTCTGGAAAAGGCTTCATTTTATTTTTGTTTGACCTGCAGTTCGGTGTCTCTCTTCTTTGAGTGTAAATGTTCAGCCCGCCTGCCTCTGCATGGTGTCCTCTGGTGTTATAGCTTGTTTGTCATTTAACACGGAGAGTAACATCCTGTTAGAAGTGTGAGCTGAAAATTGTCGTCATGGTGCTCTGATACTTTCTGGGCAATGCCATTAAACAGTCATCCTGACTCCGGCAACCTAGGGATGTTACCAGTAATAATACCTGCTGCTGCCAGCGAGTGCATACGTCCTGCCAGGCACTCTGCTAAGGGCTTCTGTACATTTTAATCACTTCAGCAGCCTGCGACTTGTCTACTACATCCACATTTTTTAAAAAAGAAACTGAACCTCAGAAAGCTTAAATAATTTGCGCCACTTCATCACGTTAGTAGGTGGTGGACTCTCTCTGTTCCACCCCATTCTATATTCTTGAACAGTACCCACACTAACACCAAATAACTCACTTTCAAAACAATTTGTATCCATTTTCATGTGATTCACACATTATCACCTTATTAAGTTGTTCATTTTATTGCTCATTTCCAGAATGATCTTGCCACTCCTTTTAGCATAAAACAGCCCATCTACTCTTAAAGAGCCGGTTCATGTCTCATCTTTATCTTGTCCTCCCCCTAATTATCCCAGCATGAAGTAGTGTTTCTTCTTCTATCCTGTACCACTAAGGTATGTCTGTTTTTACTATTTATTTTTAATGTCTTAGTTCATAGTAGAAATACACTCATCACCTTAGTGCTCAGAGGCATACTTTGCGTCTCCCACCCCTATCTAGGACAGGATTTTTTTGTTTTTGTTTTCAGTACTTGATTTCAATAAATAGCGTGAAAAGAGGAGGCATGATCAAATGAAAACACAATGTAGCATTTGATACAAGAGAACTTAAGTCCAACTCTAGCATTTACTAGCTGTGTAACAGAAAAAGCAACAGGAGCCAGTGGACCTGAGTATTGTCATTTGGAAAACTGGTGATAATAATAAAACTGCTTCTTTTACCTTCCATTGTGTTTTTAAGAGAGAATCAAATGCAATAGTGGATGTGGAAGTGTTTTATAACTCATGAAGCGCTATGTAACTATTTTACCTTTGCTAATAAAAAACAGTTGATTGACTGATCATTTAATTGACTTTTAGGCAGGTATATAGTGGGCAGTAAAAAAAATTCAAAGCTGAGACCTTGAACCTAAAATACAGGGGTTATTGATACGGTCTTTCCTTCAGCTGAGGTTCCCTGGTTCTGCCTTGCCTCAGGCCTTTTTACCACCCATGAAGATAAAAGGCTAGAAGATAAAAACCAGGAAAAATCATAGAGGTAAGGTAAAAGTCTTGCTAGAATTCAATGAAGCAAACCAAGATAAGTAAAGATCGACCTCGGAGGTGGGGGTAGATTTGTGAAAACTGTTAAAGTGACTGACTACACAGAGAAATAGAGTTACTTAAAACCTGTGAAAAATGGGTGCTCCCATTGAAGCAGCTGATGTGAATTGAGTTACATCTATGTAATTGCATGCATCACAAAACAATATTGTAAATATCAACGATGAGTTAATGTTGATTCAACTAATATAAAGAATATACTATAGTGAAGAACTACACTATACACTATTACTCACCGATTATACAAATAGTTAAAATTAAAAAAGAAATTTTCTACTTTTAATCCAGACTTTAAAATGGATAGTTATAAAAAGTTTATTTATTTTGCTTTGAAGGGAAACCAAATTTGGAGAAATAACAATAATTTGGTGTCACATTATGCTTACAAAACAGTGCATACTTAATAAATATTTGTTTAGTGAAACAGTGAATGGCAGCCACTGGCATACAAGCTAAACAGCCTTTCTGGGTAAAAGACAAGGCTAAAACAATAATTCTTTTGACCTACAAATGCTGGGACATTAACTATATTTCAAATAGAACTCTAAAAAAATTAAACTTTAGAGAAATGCACAAAATGTCACCTAATATTTTCATTGTTCTAATAAACGAATTTGTTGTCATTTACGAGTGTAATTATTGTATCTTGTCTCTGTGTAGACATATTTGTGGACCACTTTAAATAGATCATCTTTTCCTTTTTAATTTTCTAACAATGGAGAAATTCTTCTTTGTGTCCACGAAATATAGAGTTTTAAAAATGTTATATGAAACTGAATGGGTGATTTAGGGATAAAAATGTCATATACATCACAGTGTGATTTCTTTTAAAACTGAGTGGGAAGCATTTAAGACTCACCTACTGTTTTTTAGGGATATCAAGCAACTTTGAGGTATTAAGTAGTGAATTGTGAATGATGGAGTTCATGTTGCTGTTCAATGTAAAGAGAAAAACATTCATATAGTAGGTTTACTCATTGTTACTTTACATACCGATGTGCACATTACAACTGAGACTATGTCCTTTTAATAGGCTTGGTCTATTCAGAGTTAGAAATATGACAGCCCCTGACCTTTGTTGTTATACTTTACTGCAACAAAAGCTTTGTGGATGTTATTCAATTTCCAGTGTGAATTGACTGAAAGTGATAAAAGAGGTCAAATATCTAATCTGGGGTATATATTTTGGGAAATAGAAAAGTTACTTTCTTACCTTCAGCAAACTTTCTCATTGATCACAATAGTGAAAAGGCAATCGTCAGTCCTCTAACTTACAACAAACAGGTTGTAAACCACTTCAACTGTAATACAGAAAATGAAATATAAAGATAATATTCTACAAGTAAAGTGAGGAGAGTCTTTTGAATTGTGAGCTTCTTGTCTTATTAATTTTTACGTCCCCTGAACCTAGCAAAGTACCTATCTTGAAAGAGAAGCTCCATGAATGTTTATTGAAGTCAACAGAATTTGATTATCTGAATCTAAATGTAGTTGAATTACCCAAGCAATTAATTTAGCTTAAGTAGTTTTACTTAGCTGACAGTGACAAACATGGCATTAAAATGGGCACAGAAATAAGTATACCAGAGTTTTGTGAGCATTTTCTGTAAAGGGCCAGATAGTAAATATTTTAAGTTAAGAGTATCAAAAAGCAAAATCAAGGATATTATGTGGTACTTATATACATATTTAAAATGTAACCATTTAAAAATATATAAACCATTCTTAGCACACAGGCCACACAAAAACAGGCAGTGGGCACCTTTGGTCCATGGGCTGTAGTTTGCTGACCCTTGAAGTAGACCATTGTGCAATAAATTTGAAGATTTTGCTTAGATAATCGATCTAAATATTTTTGTAGATTTGGTCCTTCATGTGCAAATTTATAGACAAAATGTTAGTCAGGTGATGGATTGAAATCAATTTCTTGTGAATTTGGAGTAAACAATTGAAATGAATTGTTTAATTATGCCTTTATTTTGCCATATAAGTTAGCAAGTTCTGGGAGCCAAAGGAGTGATGTGGATAATACCACTTTAATAAGTGTGGAGATTCTACTGAGAGTGACGTCATCAGGAGCAAAAATCAATGGAGTTTAAAGTGAACCTTAGAAAAAGGATTGATTTAGATAAAGGGAAATTATCCTCTCTGGCAGTAGGAGGAAGTTCATAAGGAAATGGGCAGTGGGAACAATGTGAGGGTGAGTTAGCTGGAGCAGGAGTCGCTGCTCCCTCTGCTGACACCTCAGGCCATTGTCCCTGAGGTCTGACTTTTGACATGAGAGCATCTAGCACTGGGAAACATTAGACACAAGTGAGATCTATTTGGAAAACTGTGCCACCCTTTGCCAAAAAGAATTCTGCACTTCTAACAGAACAAAATATGCAATGAAACACACACGAGCAATGGAAATTAACTTGAATCAATTCATTTCTGTATTTTAAATGAGATTAGACTGTGGTACATTATTAGCCTTGCATTATAAAAGGAGCCACATGCCATTTTTCAAACTGTAAAATATTGTACATATAGTACCTCTGAGTGGCATAATAGTAAAATTTAAAAGAAAAGCTGAAAAAGTGTGAAGATGGGCAAGGCCCTTAACCTTTCTGAGCCTTAGCTTCCCCATGGGTCAAGTGAAGAGATTTAACAAAATGGTTGCTAATGACCTATCTTTAAAATGCCAGGAAGCCATGAACTTTCTATAAGTTAAACATCTAAAGGGCAAAATTACTCACCGAACCACCCAAAGTACACAGATGTACACATATGCAGTCATTCAACATCTAGACCCATGGTTCCCAAACAGTGTGTCAAAGTACCCTAGGGAACCACAGGGAACTCACAGAAACATCTGTCAGACAATGTGCAGCCTCCTACATGGAGGTAATTCATTTTCAACGTCAGATCACTACATTCCCTTTAACCATGTCATATCTTTTATGAACTGGCTCTCTGGCAGTTGCTGTGACAAACAGCAGGTACCATGTGAAAATCAGTGTGAAACAGGAAATGAGAGTGGTGGTGTGCAATCTGATTCCAAGGTGTGAGGATTTGCACAATGACCAACAGGTTGTTAGGACAGAAACAATTATTGAATGTTTTTGGACTTAACTACTTAATAAAAGGATATCAGGGGGCCAGTCCAGTGGCATAGTGCTTAAGTTGGTGTGCTCCACTTTGGCGTCCTGGGGTTTGCAAGTTTGGATCCTGGGCACAGACCTACACACTGCTTATCAAGCCATGCTGTGGCAGGTGTCCCACATATAAAAAGTAGAGGAAGGTGGGCACAGATGTTAGCCCAGGGCCAATCTTCCTCAGCAAAAAGAGGAGGATTGGCACCAGATGTTAGCTCAGGGCTAATCTTCCTCACCAAAAAAAAAAAAAAAAGGATACTGATATTTTGTTTGTCCTGGTGACATCATGAAAATATTACTAAGACACTAAGCATGCTATGAATCAAGAAAGTTTGGGAACCTCTGAGATTATAAATTATCTCTAGGTTACATCTTTCTAGTACATTTGATTTTTTCTAAAGTGAATTAACCCAAATATTAAGTATATATGTCATAGTAATTGTGATTTGAAAAACTCAATCACATTTGCTCTTAATCTGCAGTGTTCTAACAAACCCACATAGGCATATAATAAAGCATCTACTGCCTATTAGAGGTAAGTGTTCTTAAAGAATCATGTGCAACCCTAAAGCACAATTTGTCCACAATTATATGGTAATATCATGCTGGGGAGAGGAGAGAATTTTAGTCATACTCAGGAAATATTGTGTTCATTATACTCTTTTTAATCCTTTGCTGTACTTCTATGTATTCTTATGTATACAGTGAGAATCTAAAAGTGTGGGATGAGTGGTGGGTAGAGAAAGAAAGTGAATAGAGGGAAATCATCGAGGATTAAACATCTGAATGGCCCATCTACATGAAATCATTAGAGAAAGGTCATATTCATGACTATGATTCTGGTCAGGTGGTCATTAAGACTAAAAAACAGGCGTGATCAGGGAGAAAATTGTCCTTTCCATGAAGATATGGGGAATTCTTTAAAGAAAAGGAAAACTTCAGACTTATTGTCTCATGCCAGTTGTCAAAGACAAAATTGAGCTTCCTGCTGGAGAAAAATCGAACATCCTAATGGTACCCCGGGTGCAGGGGAACCTGAACTCAGCACAAGAAACAGAACAAGAGAAAGCAGGTGCAATGACCAGTTTATCAAGAATACTTATTGTCATAGTCTGTTTGGGATGCTATAACCAAATACTACAGACTGGGTAGCTTATAAACAACAGAAATTTTTTTCTCACAGTTCTGGAGGCTGGAAGTCCAAGATTAGGGAGCCAGCACAGTCAGGTTCTGGGTTGCAGACTGCTGGCTTCTCGCTATGTCCTCACATGGTGGAAGGGGCTACAGACCTCTGCGGGGTCTCTTTTATAAGAGCACTAGTCATATTCATGAGCGGTTCACCCTCATGACCTAATCACCTCCCAAAGTCTCCATGTCCTGATACCATCACATCAGGCATTAGGATTTCAATATATGAATGTAGGGAGGACACAGACTTTCAGGCCGTAGCACTTATAAAGTTTTGGTTTTATTCCAAATGTCTTCCAAGCTACCTGTTAGAGGGATGTCAGTTTCATAGCTGGCTGTTGAAACTTGATCAACTCTTTTCTGGGAATTCTTGGTGACTTAATCAAATTAAACTGCATTAAAGCAGAAGACTGTTTGGGGAAGGCTTTCATAAAGAAACTATATATTTTTGCTTTATTCACAATCCTCACATTATTTTAAATGTAATTTTCCAGCCAATAGCTGGAAGCAGAAAATTAGAAAGGGAAAATAAAATCTGAGGAAGTTGCTAAACAGTCATAGAATTTTAAAAAATCTATTTGATCACTTGGTTTAGGGCCAACTGTTCCATACACCTATACTCGTCAATAACCCCAGATGGCACTGCTGTATTAGAGGCCTGTATAAGTAACACTAGAGAATGACAAAGCTATTCGTCAATATAGGTTAAGTTATAATCAACATATTCTGTATAGGAAGAAAGGATAAAGTGCCAGAGACTAGTGAAAAATGTCTACCATGAATATTTCCAAGTTTTCAAATATTTGTATTTGAAGTCCTGTGAAGTATTTATATGTGGAACATTTCAATTCCTGAAACTGACAGATAATATGGTATCAATGTAATCTAGGGTATATATGAGAGTGTACATTGCAAAACAATGGTCCCAAATTCCTCCAATTTCCATATGATATCCTTTAAAATGTGATTTTGCTAATCCTCGCAAGAAGTAGAGTTAGTTCCTACAATCCCTTAAAACTTGACTGGTCTCCTGACTTGCTTTGACCATTAAAATTTGATGGATATGATATTCCAAGTTTAGGGCTCTAAACTACCTTCCAGCTTCTACTCTTGCTTTCTTAGAATGCTGCCCTGAAAGCACCTTGAGAAAAAACTGATGCTAGACTTCTTAGGGATAAGAGACCAAGTGGTAGAGGTCCCAGCTGACAGTCAGCAACAACTGCTAGACACAGGAGAGAGGCTCTCTTGGACCATCAACCTCCTGCTGAGCACCCAGTGACTGCCACCATGTAAATGAGCCCAGCAGAGAGCTGCAGAATAACTATCCAAATGGACTCAGCCCAAACTGCCAACCCTCAGGATTTGGAGCTAATAAATGACTATTGTTTTAATCCATGAAGTTTCAGGACAGTTAGTTACACAGCAAATGATAACTAATAGGATGTGTGTATATCAGGGTCAGCACAATTTTTCTTAAACAGCCAGATAGTAAATATTTTAGACTTGTGGGTCATACACTTTCTTACACAGCTACCCATCTCTGCTGTTGTAGGATAGAAGCAGCCGTAGATAATATGTAAACAAATGAACATGGCTGTGTTCTAGTAAAACTTTCCTTACAAAAAAGGTGGCCACCTCACAAGTTGTAGTTTCCTGAGCTCTTGCATATATATTTATACGTGCACGGTGAATATGTGTGTTTATATGCTCTCAAGAAATCTACAAACATATGAAGAGCTTCATGATTGGTCAATAATGTTAGAATAAAAAGTAAATATTTAAGTAGAGAATGGGGAGAAAGAAGACAGTAGGTAGGTTAGAGATAGTCTGGCTCCAAAGGAATGGAGACCATTAGTCAAAGTAAACAGCTTAATGAGTTCAGTTAAGTTTAGTATGTGTGTGTGTATATATATATATATATATATATATATATACACACACACACATACACACACACACATACACACACATATATGCACACACATACACTCACACATTTATATTTGTGTACATATAAATGTATATTTATATATATATTTATGTATCTATAAATAATGCACACATATATGAATGTATTAGCGTCAGTTTCTCTAAGAAACATTGCTAGCAAATTCATTCTTTTTTATGGCAGTAGCTCATTTCAGATGTGATAGACATCTAATTTATATTACTCTGAAACTATAGGGTAAATAAATCAATGAATGTCCATTTTAAACCTGATTTTTCTCAAGTTCAAACTCATTCCCTTGGTGCTGTCTCTTAAATAGTAATAAGAGGTTTTGCTCAGGCCGAGTGGCTGCCTGATCTAGACATTACACTTTTGTGAAAATAATCAGTTTGATAGTAAGGAGACAGCCAGTCTGGTTGAGATTAAAGTGAGACAGCTATGTGCCTGTGTGGCTGTGGAGACCACGTTATCAAGACCCAAGATATTGTAACAATTTCTTTATACAATTAAAGGTGGTAATAGTAATAAAGTTGTTGCAATCTGACTAGCAGAGACCCTCAAAAAATCTTTTCCACTTAATAAATGTTCTCCTAACTTCATGTTAAAGATTGTGTCTCTGATCCCAGTTAAGTATCAAATTTTTAAAACATGGATACTTCAGATCTGTATCTGTATTGAAATCTAACACGAAGATCTTTACTAGAATGCTCTGAAAGAGATTAGAAACATTGATTCTTATTTAAATACTCTTAGATCACTGAAATCTCACTAATGAAGAATGTCTTTAGATAATGACTCCTATTGGCTAGTTAACAAACTATATCATGAACACGTCATACATTAATCCCTCAATAAACATTACCTGAAATCTCTAAATGATAAAAGTATCCCTTTGCTTTCTGCCTGTAATTAATTAAAGTATGGCATTAGCGAAATGTCCAATTCTTGCTCAAAATTCATATGGGCATAACTTCTAAGGTACAATAAGGCTCCAAACTTAAAAACCATATTTGACTTTCCTAGGACAGGAAAGACAGGTATGATTGAGTCGTCCTGAGTGGTAGAGTGAGTGTAGCTAAAAGATAAGGTTTATCCTGCTACCTTTTTTAGACAGTTCTTCTTATGGATGAATTCTTCTTGTCACTCAGGTATCAGTCTAAATATCACATTTGTAGAGATACCATTTTGATCACTGTTTTAGGTTGTGCTCTCTGGAAATTAGACTTTGGGACAGAGATGTGCAGGTGGGAAGTTTACTGGGCAATGTCCTTGGAATTAACATCCATGGAGGCGTGAAGGGAACTAAATTGTGCAGGGGAATGCAGTCAAAATTAAGGTCTCAGCAGATCGTCTTTCCCACTAGGAGCTCTGGGGCTGGAATTTTATATAGAATTATCCCAACTTGCTGCAAAAGAGGAGAAATGTATGCCTCCTCATCACCCAGTCATTGAATGAGGGGTGGAGGCTTAACCATGGGTGTTTCAGCTCTGCTTGGCTGAGAGTAATTCCCAGAGGAAGGTCCTAGCTGAGAGCTGTCAGCCAAAAAACACTCCCAGAAGCTGCAAGAGTAAGAACCTCAGTCCTGCAAGAGAAATGATGATGTACGAGAGCATCCACTACATTCCACTCCCTGCACTACTCAGATCCTTGTGCTTCATATATTATGTTCTGGGACCAGCTCCTCCAGAATTTCTGGAGAAACACACAAATGATAAATGAGGTGAGCTACAGCTCATGCACTGCAGCTAGTCCAAAGCCATGAATGATATTCATTGTTTCCCTTCCTCATTATCATTTCTAGATTCTTCTCACCTTTAGTTAGTGTCTCTGCTAATCGAGGTAGCTTACAAACTAGTGTTGCAGAATGTCATACGTAAGGGGTCTGGGCTTATTTACTATAAGCTTCTCAGACCTTGCTTGTTTTCACTTATCCGGTTACCCTAAAGATTTGACCAGAGTACCAATCGATGACTGCTGAGTCACCAGGTAAATCATGTAGGGGCCACGCAAACTCTTTTCTGTCCCCATTGTGTAAAAGTAGGCTTATTTTCTCCTGATGATCAAGCCTTCCCAGGATAATGACTTCTTTCTTTCTTTATCTTCTGGTCTGTCAGCACGAGGAGCCCAAAGTGACTTGATAGCAGCTATAGCTTAAATTTTAATAAGGCACTTGTGACCCTCTGCAATCCAGGACCTTTAAACCTATAGAATCATGAATTGTGGGGACAGAAAGCATAAACTCCCTGAGGGGTCACTGAGACTTACGGTAAGTGGGACCATCCTTTAGTTCCCATACCTTGTATTATACCTGTTGAGGACACGATTATACTTAGCAGTCATTGATGCACAGTGCACATTTTATCTTGGAGGATGGTATTATCAGTGTATTTTCTCCAAGCTGGAGTCTCAATTGTGCCTTTAAAAGCATCTTCTGTTGTTCTATAAGGCAGACAATTTCTGAGTGCTGTGGTATGTGATGGAGTCAGTAGATCCCACAGTTATCATTTTGGATTGGATTACTTGATTCAATACAGTGTTATGTGGGATTCATGTTGATGTAGCAAACATTCTTTAGTCACTTATATAATGGTGCTAGTTGAGGCCCTATGGGCTGGAAAGGCAAATCCACTCTTTGGTATATGGACCACTCCAGTCAAGATGAATTTCTGCTCCTTCCAGGGTGAAAGGGATTGAATACAGTCAATGGGCCACTAAGTAGATGGTTGGTCTCCTCAAAGAATGGTGCCATATTGGAGGTACACTGCTGGTCTCTGTTATTGCCAGGTTGGTTATTCAAAAGTGGCAGTAACTTCATCAAACTGGGTGAGTGTGAGCCTGTACTAGTAGGCCTAAGCACAGATTCCATCTCTGCCACCATGGCTTTTCTATGTATTTTCCTATTGTGCAGGCACTGAGATGGCAGTTGAGAGAGGCTAGCTGACATAAACAAACTCAGTTCAACTTGGTTAATTAGTGCCTCTTCTATGTTAGATGCTCTCTGTTGAGTGATAACCTATGACGCAAAGGTGTTCACACTTTGTGACTACGCCCATAGATCCATCCACATACCTATCCCTCACGTACTTTATTTATCTTAGTCACTTAATCTCTCTCTTTCCAAGCCACTGACCATTTAATCAGGCCATTCACCACAGCCCATGAGTCTATATATATATATACTTATCTTGGCCCAGTTCTCTTTCCATACCAACTGGAAAACCAGATGCACCACTTGAAGCTCTGTCCACTGGGGAGATTTATTCATACAGATATTTTTCATATTTTCATTTTTTAGTTTGCATCCTTATAATGAGCCATACACCTATGGCTGCACTCAGTCATTTTTCTCTTCTGTCAGCTAGTCATGACGAGCCTCCTCAGGTAGCTGTAAGCCATAGGTGTGAGCTGAGAAAGAAATATGAGTGTAGTAGTTATGGGTGTCTATGCCACCTGCTTGTGCATCTTTTTGTGCCCTCTCTCTCTGCTCTTACTCAACCCAAATATGCAATTTCATCTAATGATGAATTTCTTCTAGGCCCATCTCAACTTATGACTTTTTGAATCTCTCAAAAATCAATTAATGACGGAAAGATCTGGCTAAATGATCACTTGAATATCTCATAGTCAGCTGACCTGTACCTTCTGGGAAATGTTTTTTGAATAGAGTACAATACTCTACTGCAGGTGGTACAATCTAATAATAGAACCCTTGGGATCTAGGTTGTGACTCTCCTACTAGAGCTTATGATGAACTTCATGTGGCATCCTCTCCCACTACTGATACATGTAATATAGAATCTGTTGGGTCATATGGTCCAAGTAGCAGAACTACATGCATTCTGGACCTGCTACAGAACGATTGTACTCTCTAGTTCCCAGTGAAAACTGATAGCCTTTTCTGTCACCCCCGAAGAAATCCCAAGTGTGAAATACGCTATCGCTGGAATCCAAAATGGTGTGGTACAGTTGTCTTTTAATTTGCTTAGATTACTCCAACATGCCCCAGACCATTGAATTCTTAAAAATATCACTGATGTGACTGGCCCCTAATCTTCATAGGGTTTATTTTCCACTTTCTGGGGCACATATGTCTTTCCAAGGCCCCTAACACATTTGTAACTTCTTGCTATTCTGGTCTAATTAACATAACATCATTGATAAAGTGGACCAATATGCAAAAACGTCTGGGTGCCCGAACAAATTCTGCAGAATATCTACCGGGCCCAGATTTCTTTCAACTAATTATGAATAGGAGGAATGGGGAAGTTAACATAGCCTTGAGTCAAAACAGTACATCTATGGTAGGGTGTGTCGGTTTGCTCTGGCTACTATAACAAGGTATCATAGACTGAGTGACTTAAACAGCAGTCATTTATTTCTCACAGTTCTGGAGACTGGGAAGTCCAAAATCAAGATGCCAGTAGATTTGGTTTCTGGTGAGATTTCTCTTCCTGGCTTGCAGATGGCTGCTTTCTCTCTGTGTCCTCACATGGCAAAGAAAGAGAGAGAGCTCTGATCTCTCTTCCTCTTCCTTTAAGGACACTAATCCCATCATGAGGGCCCCACCCTCATGTCCTCATCTAAAACTAATCACCTCTCAAAGGCCCCACCTCCAAATACCAAGGCCTTGGGAGTTAGGACTTCAACATATGAATTTGGGGGACACAAATATTCAGTCTACATCATAGGGGAATTCTGGTAAAGATTTCCTTCATTGACTAAAAGAGAGTCATAAAGGAAAAGCTCCTCTTGCAGCCCCAGTCACCATCCCTCCATACCCTGCCCCCTCCACTTCTTTCTGTCACATATGATTATAGTGTCTAAAACTATGACACCCACATAGTGGCCATGTGAAAATAAACAAAAGGACAAGAGACAATGCTCTGAAAATGTTGGAAGGATGATAGTCTCCCAGGATATTGATGCTATGACTGACTTGCAAAATCTTCCTGGAGTTTTTATTGTGTTAAATTTTTTTCTTACTTGGAGCTGAAATCATTTGGATTAATTAATGTAACAATGGCTGCTATAAAAATAAATTCCAAACATCAATAGCTTGATACCATAAAAGTCACATCTCTTTCACATAACAGTTAAAACAGGTGTTTCCAGTTGAGTAATTCTCCTTCAAACAATGATTCTGGAAACAAGTCTTCTTTCAAATTTTGGCTCCACCAATCTTCAAAACTTGGCTTCTACCTGGGGATCACCTAAATTCCACCCTTGGAAAGGGGGAAAGACTATGGAAGATCATACATGAAAGGTTTTTAACAGATTAACCCTAGAACCAGTGCACATCACTTTGCCTACGTTCTCTAGACCATCTGTTACTCTCAACTGCAAAAGAGAATGAGAAATTATTTTTCCAGGAAGAAGTAGAAGGGTGTGATGATTGGTTGAGATGTCACAGTCCATTTTCATTGTGCCTCAAATACCCATTTCCTCCCTTCTTCCACATATTAAACACATTCACTCCCTCTAGAGACGACCCAAAGTCCCACCTAGCTATTGCCCTCTGGCTCAAATTTCAGAATTTTCAGGTGAGGTGCAACATTTTCTTTCAGATCCAGATGTGGCTCTTCATGATGTAGCACACTATCAACAAAGCAAAATTCATCTGTGTCCTGACCTAATATCCAATAATGGACATAGCAGATACTAACTGAAGTGAAAATTCTCGTTCAGGAAAGGAAGAAACAAAGCAATCTTTGGTCCATAGCATTTATGAAATCTTGTTGTATGAGCCATGAAGCATTTTTAAATTGGGGCTGCAGAAAGTTCTTCATCAGATCCTGATTCTATTCTCTTTCAGCACTTCATTTTGTCCAGTGTTCTCTGTCGCTGCTTATTCCACTCTCCAGGATGATATCTACAGTGTTTTCAGAAAAAACATGTAGGGAGGAATATTTCTCACTGCGTGCTTCCTGCTCCTGGAAGATTATGAGCCCAAGAGTTGTTTTCAGGCTCCAAACGCCAAAGACTTTTTTAAAGACTAAGTTTATGGAAGTTTTGACAATACAATTCCTTCAAAAACTTAGTAGGCAAATGATCTGTTTTATTCCAGTCATGTTCCATGCACTTGTAATCACATCCAAAGTTTTTCCTAGATATATTTCTCCAGCCTGATTAATTTCTTTATTTGTTTACCTCCACACACACTTTATACCTCAGTTAATAATGATGATGTTGGGGCTTTCTGGCACAATAGTCTTGGGTGAGATGGGCACGGCCTTATTCTGATATTTGCTTCAAGGCTGCATATGGATTGTCCTTTATCATTCAAAGTCTCTTTTCCTCTTACATGTTACTGTTAGTGGTCTAAGCAGTAAACTTTGGTAAATTTGGCACTCTCAAATCTGGATTATTTTTAATTTCTTTTTATTTCTTTCAGCAATTCAGCCAATTCTTTCCTGCATGAACATTTTCTTAGATCACTATTTCAATACACACAATTACTCTTACCCTTTCCAACCATTTTCACTAGAGGTACAGGCTCAGTAGGCATCAGATCTGCTTTCTGAGTTACTGTGGACAACAATTTTACCAGACGGTTTACGACTACGTAACATGGGTCTCCATCCTCCGTGCTTCCAATATCAGTTTCCTTGCTGCTTGCTACCCAACCACTAAGCCACTGTAGCATATTTTAGACATGACAGTACCCTATGTTCTGGTACCAATCTCTGTTTTAGGCTTGTCAATGCCACTTAGCACTATCAGAAATAATCATGTTTATTTGTTAGTTTTGCTTGTTTATTACCAGCCCTTTCCTACTAATGGGTTTATTGTATATCTTTCACCACTTTATCCCCTGTATCTAGAACAGTGCCTGACTCATAGCACACACTCAATGCATAGCCATTTAACATGTAAATAAATAAGTAGTTTGCTTTGCTTTGCTCTGTTTCATAGCCAAGATTGTATTTCTAGACCTAAATACATGTCTTGCAAATGTTTTCCATACCATAGTATAGGATTTTGGTGATATATATATAATATATATATATTTATATATATATATTATATATATATATATATAAAACCATAGTAATCCAGAGTATCCTTAGTAACAGTGTAAATGATCTCCCTGGTTCTTCACACTAAGTCTCATCAGTATGACTAAGAGGTAGTCTTTTGTTCTTTTCTTTGTCAATAATTCAGTGAGACACCATTGCCCTCCAAAATTGTTATATGACACCCAAAATATCTGATCAACTAAGGAAAAATTTACTCAATCTTTTCTTTTGCTAGAAAAAAAAATCTGTTTTATAAAATGAATGTTGGCCTGAATTGATTGAATTTCCCCATGGTTACAAGGAAAGAATCTAGTTTACCAAAGATGACCTAGAACTGATTTTATATTTTACTATTTGTCCTTAGCAACTACTCAGATCTAGGTCTACCTATCCATTGATTGTGTTTTCTTATAATTTTTCTCTTAGATTGCTACATTGTGATTCTAAAAATCCATATGATTTATTACATCAAAATGGATTAGCAAAGTTGCAGATAATTGACTAACTCCAAAGTCTGTTAAGTTAATATCAATCTTAGGCAAACAAAATATTTATGTTTTCTAACAAAACATGTACTGAATTTAAGCACGTGCATCTGATGATCATTCACTCTTCTGTTTGTTGTTTCTTTTTAATTACACAAATTTTCAGTGATTATATTGAAAAATACACAGGCAAAGACTCCAAATAAACAAGTGAAAGTCCTTAGGAGAGATATAACTTACTGATGGCAAAGCAAAAGTTTTAATTTTTTAAATTATTTTATTGAGGTCATATTGACTTATAACACTGTATAAATTTCAAGTGTACATTATTATATTTCAGTCACTGTATAGACTGCATCATGTTCACCACCAATAGTCTAGTTTTTATCCGTCACCATATGTATGTGCCATTTTTCTTTTTTTAGTGTAACTTAGATGTTTTAAAGCATAGGTCAGGTTAACTCCTGACATAACCTGATTTCTTAAACTTTGTTTCTCAGTTCTAAACATATGAACATACATATAATTTCCATCACCTATAGCTATCTTGGCATCATTGTGATGGCCTACTGTACTTCTGCAAATTACTTTATCTCCCTTACTGCTTTACGATTCTTCCTGTCAATGCTGTGTCTCTGATAATGTCACTTTGAACAGCGATTGTGTGAATGCTTAGAATTACTGATAATTTCCACAGATAGCATCTAGTAGTAAAGTAGTAAGGGAATATTTTTCTATTCTGTGCAAGTGTCTTACAGTGACTGATTTCCTACAAGATGGCTTTTTTGGCATCTAATGCAAGGACTCTAGTCCCAAGAGAAAACTGTATGCACAAATTAGAAATGGATGGAAAAGTTTCTTAAAATAGAACTGCATTAGAAGATGCATTCTCTCATAACAAATTCCTAAATTCCTGTAATCTCTAATTACCAAAGATTATCATAACTCCAAATACAGAATTTTTCAAGTAAGAGACATGTAAAAGCCTTTTGTATTGATAATTCTTATGTTACTTTATTTGTGTATTATAACTTGAAGGGAATAAAAAGCACCTATTTGATAATCTATTGCTTGGTCTAATTAAGTATCTACAGAGCTGAATTTCCTTAAAATACTAAAAACTCTAGGCTTAAAAATAAATAATTTAGTAAGATAAAGGAGAAACAAAGAAGCTGATGGTAAATGCAATAAGGAAGGAACAATAAAAAGGTTTTTGGATTCATTACAGCTTTATTTTCATTTTATTTCATTTTTAAGGGCTATTCATAAGGTTGACTATATGTCAGATGGTCAGAAACTTAAAGCCTATAGTTTAAAAGCCAGGGCCATAAATTTAGACAGATACTGTTTTAACAATGACTCAGATTAGATAGATAGGGGGATGGATAGATAGATAGATTGATTGATACAGATATACACACATATATATGTTATGCTACCTATATACATAGTGCAACATCTTTTTCAATTTAAATCAAAATGTTCTTATGCATTACCATTTGATGATAAACTCAAAATGTACTCTAAAATGCTAATTTCTAGAAAATATAATGCCTAAGGCAGTTTTACAGTACTTGTGATTTGTGCCATTACTGTCTTACTTATTATAATTCCAAAAGATTTATAGAACATTTTTGGTTAGTCTTTTTCAGAACACCTGAACAAGCAAAATTTAAAACAAGATACTCTCTTTTTAAAAAGAATATGTTAATATATTCTCATCTTTGTTTGCAGGGGAAAAGAAATTGAAGAATGTTTATTTCATTGCAAATTATTAAATGTGCACTTTTATCATTATTAAATGTGCAACATTAGCTTTTGAGATTACTTCATACAAGAGTAATCTTTTTGTCATCATTATTGTTAATCTGTCCATATAGGATAACATTGATTCACCAATCACTTTTCATGATCCTTGTTTTCTCTTTCACTAGGCTATTTCCCAGGGTGATATATGGGCCCTCTTGGATATTTATCCCTGGAAAAAAGATATACCCATTCCCAAAATGTGTGTATCTTAATTAACGTAGATGAAACGTGCAGAAGAAGGAGACTGTGGATTTGTGAATCTGGAGTAGGATCAAAGAATCATAGCACTTATAGACTACAGTTTTCAAACTTAGATGCCAACAGAGGCTTGGCAGGTAATATAAATGGATTAAACAGTCAGGCATAATCCAATAGACTATGGTAAACATGAGAGCCTATGCCCCCTCAAAAAGGGAGAACTTCTATAAAGGCTAGGCAATTGTTTCCTTGCTGAAATGTGGACTGGATACTACCAGCCTAGGAAAAGAAGTCAGAAAACCATTTTTTAATGTCAAGTCTCAATTAAATGAAGGTGTCTATTTCAAATTATCAAACAACATACAAACCATACAAAATACATCTCTATGGCCTACAACAGCCGGTTTTAAACCTATGTATAGATCTTATGTAGGAACTACAAACTTGCTGAGGAGAAGTCCGCAAAAAAAATTTTTAATTAAACTTTAGTATCTTTCAACACTATTTAGTCATGGGTCCTACCATTTCTTATTATCTCATATCCTTATTCATTTAGTTGCTTTTAGGCCTCTGAATACCCTTGAGATTGTAACCAATGTTGGTCCAAAATTCCCCATGACAATATTAGTGTGACCACTCTTTAGTGGAAGAAAGGGTGGGTGTATGCTTGAAAAATGAGGATGAGAGATTTAGGAGACTTGTTGACAGGTTGCATGAAGGAACTGAGGCAATTCCTCTCCTCTATCAACCATGACACCTCTTCATACATTCGGGTATCTCTGGCTATGTGAAAAAAACATGAATTCATGTCATTAAGGGTGTTTTGTGTCAAAATAGCAACAGAAAATTCTAATCAAGAATATCAGTCCTAGGAAATAGAAAAAAATTTGGAGCCAAGTCCAAAATTTGGGTTGAGAGCCTAAAAAATCTGAAAGCCAGAATTCAGCTACTGGTAGAACTGTTTTTGCTCCTCCATTTCTCCCTCCCTCACTCCCACCCCCACACAGGCTCTGATACCTGTTAAGTTATAGAGTGAATTAAAATGGTTTCAGGATGGAAGAAACACACTCAAGGATAATCCTGACATGGCTACAAAAGGTAACCTCTCCATGACAGATCAAGTTTTGGCTTTATTGCTGTTCCACCTCTGCTCCCTTGAACTAACCTTGTCAAAGGTGAGCCATTTCTCTGTCATTGAGACTATTCTTGGAGACAAGTTGGCATCCCATAAATCCAGACCTTTGGGAGACAGTTTAAGCAAAAAAAAAAAAAAAAAAAAAAAAAGCCTCAGGCAATGCATCTTATCACACTGGTTTCTCATTTAGAATCACTCACTCCAGCCAGCAATGCCTCGGCCATTTTAATACTCAACTGACATGTCAGTTGTGTCCCACGCTGACAAATGCATAGATGTTACTTCTTGGGCAGCTATTTTCTCTCACTTCTGGGCAGAGGGCTCCAAACAAGCTCACTTACAGGGCTCAAAATATTAACAACGTTTGAAGTCATTGAATGCAATGCCTTCATTTTTTTACTCAGTTATACATTTACAATGCATATTCCACATACTTTTCTTAAATTAAAATTCTAGTTTAGATTAAATGTCGTATTTTGATTCTGTCCTAAGCAGCAAATACATCAAGACATTGTCATTCATTTTGTTGTTGTTGCTTATGTTATCATTATATAATATTATGTTATTATAATGTCAAATGAAAAATGAATCAGATTTAGGTCAAGAGAAACTTTATTTGACAAAATTGTCATGAAGGAGTTGGAGGAGGGTCTAATACAATAGGAAGAATACCTAACCCTAAGATCTGCCAGCTTCTCAAAGGTTAGCCAGAAAAGGTCTTTTCTTTGTAAGGAAGAGTACACAAAGCTACAAAAAACTACGTGTGGGGAAGTGGGTGAGCAAGGGTGAGGTGTTGGGACAGCAGATCAGAGAAAGTTTTATCCTGAGGTCTGTCCATTCTCAGGATGGGATGTTAAGGAGGGGTTGTCTGCAGGCTCAGGCTGAGGGTGTATCAAAGTCCAGATGCCTGGGAGAAGGAGAGAAATTTAGTCAAAGTTTGGTTACAAGCGTTTTGTTCTGATTTATCAGTGGGGACAAAACAGTTCATCTAATCATTTATGAGGCAAAGAATGGGAATTTAGGGGGCCTGTGTCTTGCGCTGTCAGATGTAGACAGGAGGAACTTCTGTGGTCTTATCCAAGTCAATGGAAAGGGTGGTAATGCAGTAAATCTCGTCCTGAACACAAAGGGGTGAAGGGATTGCTTAACCATTGTTGCTTTCCAGAATCTTGCTCATAAAATTCAACATTGTCAATAAGAATTTCACAGTGAGGTAGAAAGAGAAAGCCAAAGAGAATCCAAGTTCAAGGAGCTAGAATCCCCTTGGAGGGATGTTCCCTAATACGGCTCAAGAAGATAATCCATACCTGTAGTACAGTGGTTCTCAGCTGGAGTTCATCCCTTCACCCCCTTCCCTGGGACATTTGGAAACATTTTTGGTTGCAACAAATGGCGTCAAGGATGCTACTGGCATCTAGGGGGTAGAAGCCAGGGATGCTGCTAAACATCCTACAGTGCCCAGGACAGCCCCACAAGAAAGAATTATCCAGCCCAAACTTTCAACAATGCCAAGTTTGAGAAACTCTGCTTAGGGGAAAAAACACAAGTTTGTGAATTAGAAAATTCTCTGCCATTTTCTGTCTATGTGGACTCTTATAAGTAACTTAGCTAGTTTGAGCCTCAGTTTCCTTAGATGTTAACTGGGGATAATACTATTTACTTCATAGGGATTGTTGTGTGGATTAATGAAGCAAAACCCATGTAAACACTTACCACAGAGCCTGGCAAATGAAAGTCAGGGGGAAAATATGAATTATTTATTCATTTCCCAATTCTTCTTCCATCTACCTTTCTCCATTTTTCACATTGGCTCTTCTGGACTAACTTTTTTGGTTTTCATCCATTTCCCAGTGATTGGGAAGAGAGGCTAACCACAAGAATCTGGGGTAGGGAGGACAGAGAACAGAGCTTTAGTACCATCAGGATTAGTTTTATGACCTTAGGCAAAGCAACCTAATCTCTCTGTGTTTTAGTTTTCTTAACTGTCAAAAGGACGAAAAGACATTTTCCCTACCTGTCTCAGGGATGAAAATAAATGAGTTAATAGGAAAAGCAATGGCGTGTCCAGAAGAAGTGATCAATAAATGATTTTTACTTCAACATGTGAAAGCACTTTCAGAAGTTATGAGCATTATCTAAAATGAGGGATTTAAGTGGCCATTAAAATTTATTTCACTATAATTTATTTATTCAGTCTTTTGTTGATAAAGGTGCTCTTTACTTTTTTAAAGTTATATTTTAAGTTAAAGAACTATCTACAAATTTTTTTTAAATGTGTGTAGGTGAGTTTCACATTAAGAGTACAAAATTCCTCACACATCCATATCCATTTCTGTTATGGATAGTTAATTTCTTTTCATAGTTCTGAGTTTTATTTCTTCCGGTAGTTTCCTTTATATTTCTTTAAGAAATACTTTGATTTTTTTCATGACTTACTAATTTTAAGCAGTATCATTTGATTCCACTCTTCAAAAGATTAATCACATAGTGGCTTACCCGACTATGTGTATCTTCTCCTTCCTCTCCTAAAGTTTGTTTATATTATCATTTTAAAATTGCAAAGTTTATAAGTTTCACATTTGATATTGAAGGGGAGGATGATTAACCTCTACCCATTCTGGGTCCTTTCTGGCTGGGTTACAAATTAAGTTGACATGAGACTGAACAGCAGGAGAAAATCAAACAAAGCTTTATAACATGTATACATGGAAGAGACCAGGGAAACTGAGTTTCTCAACAAAATGGTGGAGGTTCTCCTCTTAAATAGAAGGACAATGGAGGATGTTGGGGGTGGGTCAGTTATGGGAGATTACCAGAAATGCACAGTAAGGTTATTATGCAGCCTTACCTTCTACATTGATGAGTTTCTAGAGATGAGATCATTCCCTCTTCTTGCTACAGAGAGGGAGATACCTTTACAAATGGAGATTTCCCTTACAAATGTAAATGTTTGGTCTTAGCAAGGACCCTCCCAGTCTATCAATACCCAGAGCAATCTATAGGGGTGGCTCGTCCTGGGGACAGGCCTTCCATCCCATATATATTTAGACAGTTAGTTGGGGGGGTCAAAGTCTTCTTCAGAGAAACTAATCAAGGTAAAGAGACATATTTTGAGGTGGCCAATTGCCATACCCCACAATATGTAACTAGTTGTGTTCCAGTTTTACTATGGATTGATTCCAAAAATATAAGCATGATAAAGGCAGTATTTACAGTTACAAAATTACGTAAATATTTTAAATTATGTAAATATGTAACCCAAACACTGAAGTTAAAATGCTGAAGACGGAAACACAATCCTATGAAACCAAAATTCTAACGCTCAAAAAATATCCCAAGCATCTGTGTCTAGTGACTTTTCCTTTCTTTTCCTTTGAGCTTACTTTTTTAAATACATCTTTGGTAATTATAATTCATAATCATCTTGCTATTTTCTTTCTTGAATGCTTTTTTTCAAAAAAATTTTGCTCTGGAGATTCTTGTGGCAGGTCAGTTTCCCCGGGTAGCTGACTCTGAGATGGAGATTTGTGTTCAGGAAATTGATTGGTCCTTGCTCCTAAGGATCTACCTGATGTGGAATGAGGGAAGGGGGATGGATTAAAAAAAGGAAGCAGGATTGGATAAAGGAAAACCTGGGCTGTGAAGTGGTCCTAACAAAGACCAGACCTGATGACAAGAGACACTCGAACTGGGATGCCCCTTCATAATTGTCCCAAATTGGGACAAGGAGGAAGGTATTGGGTGTGGGTTACACCACAGAAGGGGCATGATGTTGGGTGGGGTGACTCTCATTAACAGGACAATATTGGCGTGGTGGGTGGGGAGGAAGTCAGGTGTGAACTGTCAGCCACCAATACTCCCAGCTGCTGGGGGAATGCGTGCTTCAGACCTGCAAGCGGTGACAGTGAGGGGATAATCTGGGCAGCAAACAACAGGATCCGAGAAAATCTCCAAGGAGTCATTTTTCCTATGAGGTCCTTAAATATTTGAAAAATTGGATTTGTTTTTTTTTATATTTCACTGATAATGTGGCCAAATAGATTTCATGTTCCTCAAGTCATTTCTTTATTGTCTTCTTAGCACACAGTGGTCTGATGAGAAGTCAATCTTCCAACCAGATTCTTGCTGCATGTTGTACCTATTTTTCTCTCTATGAAAGATTACAGAATTTCTCCTTATCTTTGAAGTCAGAAACTTCACAGGATATGGATCATTTTTCATTCTAATTAGTATTTCTATATGTCCTTAATATGAAGATATGTCTTTCTTTAGCTAAAGATAATCTGTTTTTATTATTTATTTTGTTGTTTTTTTCCATTCATCATCACTATTCTTTTCATCTGAAACGAATTTGATAAGATCTAGAATCCTGGAACTTCCCTCCACGCAAAGGATCTTTTTTTTTTTTTTTTTGGTGAGGAAGACCAGCCCTGAGCTAACATCCATTGCTAATCCTCCTCCTTTTGCTGAGGAAGACTGGCCCTGGGCTAACATCCGTGCCCATCTTTCTCTACTTTACATGGGACGCCGCCACGGCATGGCTGACAGGCGGTGCGTCGGCGGGCGCCCGGATCCGAACCCGCAAACCCCGGGCTGCCAAGCGCGGACTAAACCGCTGCGCCACTGGGCGGCCCCCACGCAAAGAATCTTTCCTCTTATTATCCTTCCCTTTGTCTTTATTTTTTTTTTGTCTTCTGGGGCATTTTCTCAATTTTTGTCTTTCAGATCATCAGTTAGATCCTCAGCTTTGTTCATTTTACTTTTCATTCCATATGCGGACTTTTAAAAATTTCTAGGTACTTTCTTTTTCTTTCTGTTTTTCAAAATTATTCTATTGAGGTCATAATGGTCTATAACATTGTGTAATTTCAGGTGTACATTATTGTTTATCAGTTTCTGTATAGACCACTGTTTTGCTTTTTTTTCACAGTAGTCTGTTTTATAAATGCAATAAATGCTTTTTTTCCTCTATTTTGTAGATTTATTTTCTTCTCTTATCATTTCTATTTCTCCCTAGTCAGCTATATATTTCCTCACCCTGGTATTTTCTTCAATATTTTGTTCACACGTTGGTGAGTCACAATTCACTTTTTTGCGAATAAAAACACAACTAGTTTGATCAGTATAGGTTGTTTTCATAGGTTTGTGCTGCAGATATATATCAGATTGTTTCCCCAAGTGACTAAGTTATGTATGCATTGTGTGTATTTGATATTGATATTTGATATACTCATACATGATATTTGATATACTTATATATGATATATTTGATATAATTATTAGATATTTGATATACTTATATATGATATATTTAACATAAACATATATTTATATTCTAATTATATATAATAGCTTGTATGTGTTATATATTTTATATATGTTGACATATATTTTATATATGCTGCATTTTCTTATGTTTAGTTTTATATGTCATGTTATATATGATGTATATGTGTTTTTACATAAGTGCTTTTGACCTTTAAAAATAAAATGGCCAGTTATTTTACCAGCAAAATGAATTTATTCTGGAATAGCTAAGGAATTGCAATTTGGGACATGCAAGCTATGACAAATTATAGGCAAGTCTGAAGAATAAAGGAAAGGAGCATTCTTTTATAGAAAAAAGGGGGGAATTGGAAAGGGCTATTTTGAACAAAAGTTCATTGGAGGAGAGCAAAAGTTCGAATTTCTTGGCTGAGTGTTGTGGTTTCTCATTGGCTGGGCTGTTGCTCGGTAAGGACAAAATCTTCCTTCTTCCTACTGGGGTAGTAAAGTAAGCTTCTCTCTGCCCAGTTTGGTAAAGGAAGCTGCCAAGGATGGTACATGCATGAGAGCTCCCCCTATAGTGTTTCCTGACTCAAATTTAAATTGGATTTTTCTTTCTTTATTTTCACAATACAAATACATATATATATGCACACATATACAAATGTATATACATAAACAAATGTATATATACACATATAGAAATACATATACATATACACAATACTGTGTGTGTGTGTGCTCTTTTATTTTTAATCTAAATATCCTGAATAGTTCTTTTACCCCCAAATGTCTCCTCTATTAGACTCAAATTCTCAATATTTTCATAGGGTATATTTTTGGTCATGTTTTCTGTTCTTTTCTTCCCATAACCATCCCAGCTTTTACTCCTCATCCCTAATCCTGCACCTTGGCCCAAGGAAGGCCCTTCTAATCTGATCAGTCAACAATCAAACAATATGGAACTCATTTTCACTAACGTTGAATGTGCATTAAATCATGCACATCCATCTTCTCCATCTCTCTTCCTCTTCTATCTCTTCTCTGTCTCCTTGGTGCTGATATGTAGGTGGAGGAGTTCACACAGGTTTCCAGAGCTGGCCACCTTATGCTTCATCTCATCTCTACTTCCTTTATCTATGTGACCAGTCTGAGACTGATAAATCCTTGAGATAAAGATTTTTGGGCAACATATAAGGTCCCACATAGGCGACTCAAAAGTAGACTTTCTGAGAGCTGTATATTAAGATATGGGGCTTATGTGCAGCCCTTAATACTGTGTTTTGGTTCTTTGTTGTTGTTGCACACTGCCAGTTGGCTCTGATTCTTGGCAACCCTATGAATGAGTGATGTTCACAATGCCCTCAACAGTTCTACTCAGATCCTGGAGACTCATGCATATGGCTTCCTTTATAGAGTCAATCCGTCTTATATTTGGTCTTCTTCTTTTCTTGCTGCCTTCTCCTTTTCCCAGCATTATTGTCTTTGCCAAAGAATTTTTTTGGTTTTGGTTCTTATTTAACCATTACTCCTTTTTTATATTGCCATACTGAAAACACACAAAGGAAAGTATATATGATGGGCAGGCATTTGATTTAATAAATACTTAACCCTAATTCCTAATAGTAACCATCCATATGTTCTGCTATGTTTACCTGAATCCATTTACAATTATAAATATTTATGAAGAATAAAACCCACTTATCAATTAGCCCCCATCAACAATTTTTTCTCAAAAGTGTTATATTCACAATTTAGATTCTCTTCATGTGCCGCCAGACCCTCCCCTGACCTTCACTCCTCAGCCTGCTCAGATACTACATTTTAATTGTAACTCCATTATTTCACTCCTATTAGGAGAAAATAGAAGCACATTTTAATACAAGTGAGTATTTTTTATACAGGTAACATTAAAGAAAGTTTAATTTAAATAATAAAATTTCCTTCACATATAATTTTTGCATTTTATCTAATATTAGGAACTAATATTAGAATTAGTAAAAAAATTACTTTGGATATGCCTCTCTCCTGATCATGACATTCTGATGTGTTTCTACTTTGAGATTTAGAAGTGCAGCATGAACACATTGGCATAGATTAATTTCTTAATTTGACTAAGAAACTCAAACAAGGGAAGTAGGACATAAATGGCTTGTTAAGAACAAAGAGAATCCAAAGCATTCCATTACATGCAAATTCCATTACATCCTTATTAATGTGCCTCTTTGAGAAGAGGTGAGCAGCCATAGGATAGTATATTGGTTTTGCACCTAAGAAGGTGCAGGCATGCTTGCCTATGTGTATGATTGTGTGTATGCACTGGGGAGCTGGGGGGAGATTTGCTGGAGACGTTATAGAAAACTGTTCCTTCTTCATAATTTTGCCAAGAGCTCTTTTTTGCCCCCCGTCACTGTGTCCAGAGGTAGTGAAACTGTAGAGAATTATTTGAGTAAATCACAGAGCTCTGGGAAAAGGATAAATGACCCCAAGGCAGCAAGGTGTGAAGAGGTTTGCATGGGCTTCAGAGTCTGTCACTCCGTTGCTGAGGCAACCATTGCTAGCATTAAAATAAGATGCATGGTTACCTTTATGGTTGTGTTGAGTTGTTGGGCAAAAATTAGAAAAGAATTTGGATCATCCATTCTCAGGAGACCCGTCTGAATCATTGAAGCTTAATGTCATTTGTCTGTATCTTTCAACTAAGCATTCCACATACCACTTTGCTTAAATGGTGGATGCACATGCCAAATCTAATTATCCCTTATCTCACAAAGTCATTAATCATTCCTATCCATTATTCATTGACTACCAATAGCTACTCCAATCTTCAGTGCATGAAACTTCAATACGCATTAGAATGCTGTGTTTATAAGTGGCGTTTATCCCTGCAATGTACTGCATGGCATTTCTTAGATGAAATATTCTTGGCATGAAAATTGGTGGTGTATTTTATGTCACTCTCCTCATAATCTATAAAAATAATAAAATAAACAATATGCTAGAAACAATTGTGAAGCTGCTGGTAATTATTCATTGTGATGTTAATTAGCGCAGAGGAGTGAAAATGTTGTGCAACCTAAATGGTATCCAAGAATCTCAAAGCACATTGAAAAGAAATTGCAAGTTATCAAAAGCATCAGTGGGGAATGGTGTGAGGGGAATATTTGCCTAGTTAAAAGACAAAAATAATATGAAACTGGGGGTAACTATAGAACTCTCTAGTTGTTTAGCATCCTCACTTGCTTCATTCTACACAATTCATGTTGCCCAATATGTATTTTGAACTTTTTGTTTTCCTCAAAAATATTTGAGTGGTACTGAAATAGCTGTAAACAATGATCAAGTTCAAATCCTATTTTTTTCAAAGACACTTAGAAAGTCTATTGCACGGCAGAGATTTGAACTCAGATCTCATGATGGCAACCCAGGGCTATTTCATCCACGGATAATAAGGGATGTAACCAAATTTTTTCAGTGCCTCCTACATAACAAGTTACAATACACAGTACCATTACATATTATTTTCACTATTGAAAAGGCTAATTATTTATCTATACTTATATCTATAACATCTATGAGGAAATCAAAGATCATCAGGGCTTTTTGTCTTGCTTCAGTTTCCTAGATAACAAATGGGTCTGCCAACACTTGAATCCTAGTCTGTCAGATTCAAACTGGAATGTGCATATTTCCAAACACTTGACCTTTTGCTAGTTTACATCCTACTGGACAAGGAAGAAGAACTTATTCTTTCTTTACAATATAAACGAATGTTAAATGTCAACGATTCTACAGAGACCACTTAATCCAACTCTCTCATTTTAAAGATGAGATAACAGAAGTCCAGAGAAGTTTACTGCTCTGCATATATATATAATTTTGTTAAAGCTGAGTTAAAACACAAATTTCCTAACTTTTAATCTTGTTGATATATTTTCTACAACACCACACTTTTCCTCTTGAGTTGCTCATATTTAGAATATCATACCATCTTTTTCTTTTCTTTTCTCTCCTTCTAGCTAAAATCTGTACATATTGGAAGATTGATCTCAAAACATTCATCTTCTGTAAATCCTTACCAAATTTTCAAATGCTCAAAAATGTCTCTTTTCTTGGAACGAACAGAACACATACATGGTACAATTAATCTTCTCTTACTTGCTATACCTTTTTATTTATCTTTCCTTGTACTCACTCATCTTTTCTTAAACATGTTCATATCTTGTCCCACCAGCTAGATAGAAAGCACTGTGAGAAGAACTTGTACACTTCCTTGTACCTCCTCACTATTCCCAGTGTATTGGATTTGCCATGTTAGGCCCTCAGTTACTATTTGGTGATTGCTTGATTGATACTTGGTCATGACAGAGAGTGAATTGTTTAGTTTAGTTCATTTACAAGGTACAGCAAGTCAAATTATATGAGCTATTATCATTGAAAAGGGAAAAAAGAATTATCAAAGTTGGAAATTAACTGCCTGCTACCATGGAGGTGGAAAGTCAAAACAGCAACTTTACCAGCCAGCTTTTCCTTTTCTGTACTTCTTGGCCAATGAGCTAGGTATTTTAACATGAATTGCCTGAAATAACTGCTGGTGTTTATATTTCAAAATGTGGCCATACTTTGCATATTTTTTCACACCTTTGGAGCACTGACTTGTTCCTAGATTCCTGAAAAGGTTTTGTAAGCTCAACATATGATAAAAAGAAAGATGATGAGGACTGACCTGATCTTGTTGAAAACATTTGTGGAGGTATAAAAATAAATAGGTACAATTAGACATGGGAGCTTAAGAGAGGGAAAAAGAACTTGAATGCCCCTTTTCCCTTTTGGTCCTCTCCTATATATAATGACTGCTTCAAACACCTTTAGAGTAACCATGTTGGGAGAAGGGTGGAAAAACATTAGGGAGAGAGGAAACATTGGGATATGAAGTAAAACCAGATTTCCAAATGCAAGGATCCTCTAGGGTGGCTTTTCAGGAATGATTTTGCATGATAATAACTTTTGCCCTAGCAAAAGCCTTCTTACCCAAACCTATCCCTTTTCTGGGATAGGTTCCAACTTTGATAAAGGGCACCACCATCCACCAGACAATCAAGCCCCAAGCCTAGATGTTACCCTTTATCTTTTTCTCTCTCTCACCTACAACATCCAATCAACCACTAATTTCTGTCGATTCCATATCTAAATATCTCTTGATTCTTTCCACTTCTCTCTAGTCTGTTACTATTACAATAGTCTGAACCAACACCATCTCTTACCTCAACTATCTACTCCTTCAAACTAATTTCCATCCCTTTCTACCATCAAATGAGTATAGAGGTTAAGATTGCTAGCTTTCAAGTCACACTGCTCACTGATTAACTCTGTGACATTGAGCAAATCGCTTAACCTTTTTGTAAAATGGAAATAATGATATCCACCTCACTGAGTTGTTATGAATATTAATATGCTAATACATGTAACACCCTTAAAGAGACCTGGTGAATAGGAGGTCCTAAGCAAATATTGGTCATTATTATTGCATCCAACAGAACTGGTGATATATAAAATGAATATCTGATCATTCTCTTTTCTAGTTTAAAACCATTCAATGATTTCACATTATTTTTGGAATAAATTCCAAAATTCCTAATATAGCTCCAAATGAGCTTACTTGATTCACCTACACACACCTCTTTAGCCACATCTGCCATTCATGTGTTCATTATCTGATCTCTGGCACTACTGGTTTAATTCAAATTTCTTAGACATATGTGACTCATTTTAGTCTAAGCCTTTACATGTGCAGCTTCCTTCCATTTTCCTTGGGCTGGAGCATCTCTCTTCTTCCCTAACTCGTGATATTCTTTCAGAATCTAACTTAAAGTGCACTTCCTTGGGGACGTTTATTATGTGACATTATTGTGTGACTACTCAAGACTAGATCAAGTCCCCCTTTATGCAATTTCCTATTACTTAGAATTGTAACTAATTAATTACATGTTAATGATATATCTTTGTACCTTCCTATCATGTAAATTTTATTACGTGAAGTGTGTAGTGAAATGGGCCATGTCTGTCTGTTAACCATAGTATCACTAGTGTCTAAAATAGTGCCTGACATCTAGCTGTTGTTTAATAAATTATTTTTAATCAATCAATCAACCAATTAGAAAAATAACTGTAGAGTTACTCTGATTCTGTTCTTTGATTTTGTAGGGGCTTCATACTGGATCTAGTTACCGGGAGGAGAGCCAGGGACACCTTAGAGATAATCCATCCTAAATGCCCATTTTACAGATAAACCCACTAAGTCCACGCAGCCATATGAAAAGTCTCTTTCCACTTTCCTCCTGTCAAAAGTTCAGTTGCTTCCCTGTTTACTGTCACTGTGGAAGGAATATCAAACATTAACTTGGGCATTAGTGAAGATTTGTTGGCCAATTTATAAAGTTGTGCATTGCTAAGAGTATTAATCAAAAGGTCCAAAATTCAAATGTTACAAGTAATGAGATCAGTAAAATACTAGGATAAAAAAGTCTTGGGACTATAAACAAGTATTTCCTCTACCTCATCTGTTTAAAATTATTCCTGGGCATGAAATATAAACTGTGATAGATATTGGTAAAGATTTCTCACACTAATTCTAAACAGGAAAAGGCAAGATAAAGGGTAGAAGCTCGAATCTTGGCAGGTGTCTTTAAATCTAACCTGTTTTTGTTCTTGCCAATGTGTAAAAAAAATGACATTTCCAATTTATTTTGTGTTTTCTGTGCTTAGGCAACCTTGACTGAAAATGAATGCTTTCTTTTTGTCAACCAGGAGTGGTTGAAGCATATTTATTTAAAAGCAATACTAATGATATAGGTATATAAAAGTACAGTATCACCTGGATAGGAATTACCAGGTAAGAGAAAAGTTTATACTTGAAGTGAAGAAGATATGGTGTGTATATATATAAATCAGTTGTTTTTTTACACTTAAAGTTCAACTTTCTTTTTGTTCTTGTTGTTCAGATGATTGCCCTCTTGTTCCTGTCTGTGTGTCACAGACATTTATTTTCCTCTTTTCCTAAGCTAACCATTCCCTGATTACAGACATTGTGCTAATTACTCCCTGTGATTCCAAGGTTTGGCACGCAGGCTTTGTTCCCACTTCTGCAAAGACACACAGCTGCATCAATATTTGGTAGGGAGTTCTTGAAAATAACCTAAATGGCATTTGGGACTAGATCTTCCTCTAGTGGGTAAATACCTACCCAAATCAACAAAATATATATTCAGTGAGCATATTTTTGAAATGATACAGACTTTCCAAATGAGTCTTTTTATAATGAAAGATTCATAATATGCTACTACAAATGTAAATATTGTACCAGGTCACATCTAAAGATAGAAAAGTCTAGTAGGTAAAAATGCCCATTACCCTGGGGATTCAAGATTTTCTGCCAGAAAGGATGCATGGTAATATCATTTCCTACCTGTAAAGCACCAGGAAGTTTCGTTGCTCTTGTCTTTGTTTTGTTTTGTGGCTATGTAGACACAAACTGTAGAGTCCTGAGTGTGCTTTGTTTCACTATTGAATTCTGACTCTCTTATTAAAATGATTAATTCATATTTTTAAAAAATCAGAAAATATCACATGAGTATTGGATTTCTGTCTTCTCTTGAAAACCATGAACGTCTGCCAACTCTGCCCCATTCTTGCTTGTGCAGTAGCTGCTGTGGACTGGTGGCTGCACCCTCAGAGGGAGGTGGGCTTTCCAGTTCAGCACCCTTCCCTGTCTGTCTCTGCCTCCCCCACACTGAGGCCTACAGTCAGGTATCATTTATCTACTGTTTTCTTAGTGTTAGGGTGAAAAAATAAAATTTTTCTTATACCTGCATTTCCATCAAGTCTGGTAAAATTAAAAATGGACCTAGATGACTGTATGTTTCAAATAAAAGGGGTGTAGTGCAAGGAGATAGTATATTTCTTTGTGGAAGCAAAGAACATTCACATATTTAATTTGTAATGGTGTCTGTGTGAAAGATTGCATCTTCAACACCCCACCCACTCTACCCTGCTACACACATTCATGTTAACTTACTTGCCTCTTAGGAGTTTAGTTTACAGCCACTACGACATAATGTGAACTGACTTTTGTAAAATGAGTGTGTGAACATGTGTTTACTTAGGAAAAATTGGCAAAGGATACTCCTGACATCAACTGCAGTATATCTGGTCAGTGGGGTTATAAGTGATTTTAACTTTCCTCGGTTTACTTTTTTTATCTTACAAATTTTTCACCATGTGCTTGTGTTATTTTTAAAAACAGAAACAACAATGAAACTTTAAAAAAATGAAAGAAATGATTTGGTCAGAATGTTAAGGACATTTTCCCTATATGTTCTCCTCCGGATGAAATTAATGCATATTTCAATCTTCATAGAACCTAACCCAAAATGCAAGGGTCTTTATAATCAGCCTTGCCAAATTGATTTTCACTCAGTCAAAACCCTCCTCTCCAGGCATATTGATTTTCTCATTGTAGTTTAGACACAACTGAACCTTGAACTGTTTCCTTCTTTACATTTTTATTTATCCTGTTAACCCTCTCGACTTTCATTCCAACCCAGAATACCTTATTTTGTCAGTGCACAAAATACTCGTGTCACTCAATGTCAGCTCAAACTCCTAATTGATGCCTTCCTTAATTTCTGAAATGATCACTGCCTTCCCTAATTGCACTAAACTGACTATAGCAAACAGTTTAATCTTTACAATAATATTCCCTTATTTCTCCTCTGAGGAATACTAAGTCCTTGAGATAGTAATAGTTTTTGTGATATAAAAGTTTCAAAGGTTTAAAAACAAAACAAAAATCTTCAGAAAGTTTTGGTTCAAATAAGTTAACCAGATCTATTTACTACAGTAATTCTCAGAATCATTAAAAGGTGCATGCTTTCTTATCCATATTGAAGAAGAGAAGTTTTATTATATGATATTTTGCAAACTCTTAGCGTCCAACTCCTTTTTTGTCCATATTTTCTAGTAGAAGTTCTCAGAATACAATCCTGCAGAAGACTATTTGGGCAACGCTAATTCATAATGTAGTTTTACGTTTATCCCTTGCTTCCAAGCCAGTTAACAAGTCTCCAAAGACACTGAACTTGTTATTACCAATCTTTGTGTGCTCTAAATTCCTTGAACAGCTATGAACATATGGTATGCATACAACAACCCGATGGAGCTAAGAGTGGCAATAATGATGTGGCAACGAAACTTCCTGGTGCTTTCCATTGGCTGAGATAGTGGAGCAGTAGCAGAAGGTGGGGGCTGGGGGGGTTGTCCTGGATTCAGTAAACGAGGAAATGCCTAAAGGAGCACGAGGTTATCTCTGAACATCTAACACTGTTTCTCTTTTCATGACACTTGCTCCTTGTGTCTCTTCTGTCTGGACCAAAGGATTTCAGACTCATGCTTCATACAGCCCTCTGCTGTGCAAGAGGCTTAAAGAGATAAGATGACTTCAAAGCAAGGTGCAACCTCATTTTTCCCTTTACTATTCCCACATTGATAGGAACGTTACATCTATGTCTTTTTTTTAAAGATGAATGTAGGGAAGGTGGATGATAATGCACTCAATATTTATTCAATTTCAAAATGAATGGCAAGTTGAAAATCCTTAACGAAGCCTCAATCCAAAGAAATTACTCCAAAGAAATATTTGAGCTGTCTACCTACCATCTTTAATAGGTTTTGACCATTCTGTATTTCTGAAGTACTTACTTATCTATGTATTAATTGATAGCATTATTGTTTATGTTTTCTTGTACATATTATGATATCTTTAAACTTTCAGAGACTGGATTTAATGTGCCTTGTTCTATACTCTGCTAAGGAGAGGTATACGCCGATAAAATAAGAATTTAGTACATTCTTAGTGAATACATGACCTATTTGTAGAATGCATTCTTGTGGTTCCTCTTTGTCATGTTTAACCATCACATTTTCTGTCTTTTGTCAAATTATGCCCTTATTTTGCACTTAGACTGATTACACCCCAAAACCCATTTGCCTCAGGCATCTACTTTCCTCTGTGTTCTTATTTCTCAAAAGGTGGTCAGAGAACCAGTAGCATGGGCATCACCTGAGAGCTTGTTCAAAATGGAGAATATTCGACACAACCCCAGACATAGGGAATCAGAATATACATTTAAACAAAATCCCTTGGTAATTCTTATGCTCATTCAAGTTTGAGAAGCTTTGTTCTAAGTCTCTTCTGGATTTCCACTGTGGTCTCAGGCATGGGGTTTATGGACTTCTCTCCCTCTCAACTGTCCCCATTATCCTGGACGATTTCTTCAACTTTTCTCTCTTTCTTCTCCTTTCAGCAAGTCAACTTGCTTGGGACTCTAAACCACCTAACAATTAATCTTCTGCCCAATCAAAACCCTCCTATCCATATATCCTCCACTAGGGCTCCAAAAATAAAAGTTTCTTTGAACCTGCCTTCTCTATAGCTAGCTGGCTCAGAAGGAATTCCCCTTTCCTTCGAGATTCTCTGAAGAGTAGCCTACTCCACTTTCCAGGCATTCTTCGGTTCATTGTCTGCCTCTCTGCTCCATCATTCTCCTGAAACTTCTTAAAGTCACAATTACTTGAAATTGCTGAACATATTGAGCATTTCCCAAACTTCAGTTGATGCCTTACTTCTTAAAACTCTTTTCCCTCAGCCTCTGTAGCATAATCCTCTTCCGATTCTACAAAAATTCAGATCTTTCATTCTCATTTCCCCACCTCTACTTTCATATTAAATATGTTGTATACAGCCATCCATCCTCGGCTGTCTTCTTTTATCTACACATTTTCTACAAGTGATGTTACCTATACCAAATTTCAGGTTTCAACTACCAAATTCAGTGCTACTGGCTCCTTTTATCTATGGCCGTGCCTTTCCTCTTGAGCTCCAGATTCATGTCTCTCTCTGCATGTTGATATCTCTCCTTGTCAGTATGCCCCAAGCTAAACTTATTTTCTCCTTCCTTATTCCTTTCTATATTCCTTAGCTGGGCTCTTAGAATTGAAACATCTTTCTCAACTCATCCTTCCCTTTATTCTCCACGTCCAATTATCTCTGAGTACTGCCAATTTCACTGCCTTAACAACTCTCAGATCTATCCGACCTCTGTTAACATTACTGACTTCGTTCAGTATTTCTTTATTCTTCTCCCTTGCACTGTAATAATCATCCTCTACTAGATTTTCTTATTCCTCACCTGCAGGTTTCTTTCTAATTAATCTTTCTCACTTCCTCTAGAGTGAAAAAGCTTCCTTCCTCAAACTGTAGTCACCTCAATGAGTTTCTCTGTGCGGGTCCACAAAAGGCAAGGAAGGTCTCCTGAGGTTACAACAAAGTGAAAGGGACGGGAAGGTAAACAACCTAAATGAGATGTGGTTTCTCAGGCAACACTCCCCTCTAATAACTTTGTGTAAATGAAAATAAGGCAAAAGTTCAAATTGATTCTGCATCAAAAATATGTCTGCAAATTGTTCTTAATAATTCCTATCTCAGCCTTTAGCTAGTGATTCTTAAAAGACTCCACTGACTGCCCATCTAATTTAAGTATGGTTCATTCACATCTGTGACCCATCTTCCCCATTTGTATCTTTGACTTACACCTAAAAACTCTGCTTAGGGATGACCTTCTTTTATTCCTGAATTCTCCACCCCTAATTTTCTTTTTCTTTTCCTAAACCTACCTCTCTGAAAGAAATTCTGGGAAAATGTCTTACAGTTTGAATTCACGAGCTAGGGTCAGGAAAAGGGAATTATTCCAAGAGTTTGTGAGGGATTCCAAAATCTGAACAGAGAGAAACCTCAAAAATCACCATTGTAGGAGCCAA
Organism: Tapirus indicus; assembly: GCA_031878705.1. Taxonomy (NCBI): domain Eukaryota; kingdom Metazoa; phylum Chordata; class Mammalia; order Perissodactyla; family Tapiridae; genus Tapirus; species Tapirus indicus. The sequence goes on along the minus strand of CM062926.1, from coordinate 48,712,930 downwards.
AGAAGGGGGTCAGAATCACTAAAAAAGCCCTTCATCATATCAGTACCAAAGCTAATCCCAATGAAATCAGCCATCCAAGATTCTGCCAGACAAGAGCAAAAATCTATGGCAATCACTTGTAATTACTGTGGGACACTGCCTGGAATGGAGGTGGCTGTCTTGGGCTGGCAGTCATGTTCAAGCACTTGGTGGTGCAGGGGTCAGCCTATAGTCTTTATGGGACCTGGATTGGGTCTGTTTATGGGACCTGAATTGGGTAGGCACTGTCCCCTATACCCTTGCTATGTGAAGCATTTGCTTTTTATTACCATTGTATGCCTTTTTTCTACATTAGAAATGTATCTATGTGAGAAAGCCCAACCAAAATGCGGATGCTTAGGTGTTCTTGAGGTTAGTAATAAGGTGACAGCAGTTCCTGGCAGAGGGCCTGGCAGCTCCCTGAGGTGAGGAACTATCTTATTCAAAACTGTCTTCTCAGGGCCTGTCAGATAGTAGGCCCTGTAAATGCATTAATATGTGAGTTTATCATTTGTAATGACCAATTCTATGCATCTGCAATTAGCAATTAAGAAACACGGGATAAATGCTGAAATCAATATGAATGACCATATAGTTGAAACAAATAGAACAGAGATGAAACTTGTGCAGATTTATCTCCGGTTACTGTGTTGGTGTTCATCTGCTTAACAGGGCTTCCATGGATCAAAAATATGGCTTCATTGGATGCCATTTGGTAAAAGGAAAAATTTCTAAATGTTACTGTGACCTACATGACCAACAGGGAAATTAGTGTGCAAACTTGAAATTCCATTACCTGACTACTTGAGCTGTTAGAAACATTACATCTAATCAAACCAGTAGACAATCAGATATTTTTAATATGCACTCATTAAACCCTTCCATGTGGATAGCTTTTGGGGCATGTTCAAAATGTTGTCAGAGTCAGAAGAGCTCGGAGCCTTATTGAAGAATTCCAGGATCATTTCCACAAAAGTAAATGTATAGTGCATCATTTCCTTTGTAGTCAAATGCAGAAACTAAGCTTTATTTTGATTTCGTCAGTGCCAACATGTATATATAAGTTCACACATGAAAAGTGGGATATTAATGGATAATCCTTGAAAACACAGATTGACCAGACACATTTCTCTTTAGGAACTTAAAGATGAAGGAACTAAACTAACACTGAGATTTTACTAGATTCCAAGATCTGTTATTCATGAACATTTAGATAGTTTTTCTCATTTGATGTTTATAAAAGCTCTATGAGTAGGTGTTATCAATAGAGAAAAATGAGGAAAAATAAATGAAAATAACAGCAACTGAGTACTTACTTAATTCCAAAAACTTTATGAGGCATGTGGGGTATCTATTATCTAAAGCTCATTTTGCAGATGAGGGATGCTGCTTGGACACGATCGGTGACTTGCTTACAGAAATGCCACTCAAGTGGTAAAGGGGGAAGATGAAACTTTGCCTACTTGACTTCCAGGCTCCCAAGCTGCTTTCATTATAAGCACCTTCAGTCTTTAACATAGGTGAAGACCATTTGGAGACAAGTAAACTGAACTGCTTATCTATTTGTTTTTTAATCAGGTCTGTCTGCAAAGGTGTCTTCCAGCTATTTTGTATTCGCCCCACAATGCCTAACACTGTGTTCTACCGTACTCAGCAATCAATAAATGCCTGCCAAATTGATAGATGATCTTCAGTATGTTATTAAGGAACACTCCACAGACTCCAGGAACTGCTTTGTCCCATGTTAATAAACAACTGTCTATGATGAATCTTTTAAAGGAAATTAAATTATTCTCCTGTGAAAACACATTTAGTAAAAATGAAAATTGTATTATTATTTGGTTTGTTTTTGAGAGTATTAATATTAAATACAGTTAAGTAGGTAGAAGAATGGGAATAGAATTAGAAAAAAATTCCTTTAGAGTCATGATAAAGAATAATTATCTGATATATAGATTTAAGTACAAATTCACAGAAATCCTTATAAAGAAATAACTGATTTACTGTCTTATGCTTGAGTATCCAATGAAATATCTCTGAATAGATAATTTCTTATATATATATATATATATATATATATATATATATATATATATATATATTCTACTCATCAGCGTACCCCAAATAATTGTAACAATTTGGACCCTATCTTCTAGACATGAGGGGAGGACATAATATTTATTATATCTGTTCTGCATTAGGTAACTGGCTGGGTGGTACACATAGACTGCCTAATGTTGATATTCAAGGCAATCATATAAAATATGTGTTACTTAATCACATTTAGATGGGGAAACTGAGTCATGGAGAGCTTAAATTTGTTGCCCAACTCACACGCCTTACTTAAGGCCAGAATTTAAACCTGCCTGTCTGATTCCAAAGTCTTTGTCTACTCTACTTCTAGTATGCTAGCTCTAGTAACTCAAAATACGAGGGAGATGCAGTGATGCAAATACAGCCTTCACCCAAAAGGATCAGAGTAAAAGTGTAATGGATAATAAAATATTTACAATGTCTATAGGGTCAAGGATAAGTGCATTTTGGGGAAAAAAAAAATGACTGGAAAACACACACCATAATGTGAACAGTGGTTTCATTGCATTACATTACATTTTGTTATTTTAGTAATGGAAAATTTAAACTCATAATAAAGCAGGATAAGTGCATTTTAGGACAAGGCTTTACATCAAATTGAAGAATTCTGGGAGGGGAGCCTTGTGACACCATCATCTAGCCTGAGCAGAGGGAAGGAACCTTCCACACTGCTGCTCTGATTACACACAAAATATGGCAGCACTAATGTGTGAAATTACACTTTCATTTCAAACCCAGGGTAGGAGAGTAGTCATGGCTGAGTGAGAACACTGAGAAAGAGAACAGTGGTAGAGCTTCTACATATCATCAAACAGGCCGGCAGGCACTAAACCGATCAGGCAGGCAGTATGCTAGACTCTGGAGATAGCAAGGTTGGCAGTCATGGAGGTAAGTCCAGCATCCTGTGGGGCAGATGGCTCTATTCCTACAGGGTCCTACTCCTTACAGCTCCCCTGAGAAGGGGCACGTGAGCTACATCTCACAGTATTCCTGTGCTTTCTCCCTACAATTTTGATAATGAAACACGATCCAAAGATTGTGAAGAGGAGAGTAGAATGGTAATGACAGCAAATAGAATTTAGTAGTTTTTATTCTTTCTCCTACATGGCTTTTACTGCTTCCTTCCAAATGTCTACGTCCTGCATGAATTTCCCACTTACTTCCTTATACACTGGCCAAGTTTGGAAATATATTGATTGTCAATATTACTGATTTTTTATCAATAGCAGCCAATTCATCTGTTTTATTTTTAAAAGCTGGGGTTTTACATTCCATTTTTACATGCCCCCAAAAAGAAGGCACCAGCCTTGCAGAGTGTTGCTAGATTGAATGACCTGCCTGGTAAATAACTGTTCATGAGGTAAAATGGAACATTTCAAAGTTCAGTGAAATCCTTTCTGGTCTCCAGTATAATGAACCTTTGTTCTCTGACCTCCTGAGAAAGTTGAACTGAACATGGTAAACTGGGGTCTTCTTAGTTCCCCTAGTGAATGTGACTGGTGATAACCAAACCTCCAACCTAGCCCAGGGGATAATTTCCCATGAGTCTTTGAGGCTGGGTATTCAATCTTTAATGTTTTATGTGTAATCCCAGGCCATTCTGCAACAAGCCTTCTTGACTTCCATCTCAAGCATCAAAGGCAAGTTTCCTCAGGGTTTGTGATTCTCACACCATAAATTAATGTGCAGGAAAGTCACAAAGCTTTTCTCACTTCTCTCTCTAGCTTGAGCAGTCAGGCCTACTAATTTGGCCTCCTACTGTCATTCAGAGTCTTCCACCAGGAAAGTTTTTTAAGAAGCAAGACGCAGAGCACTTGGGCAAGGAGATTGTTTTAATTATTTATTTGTAAGCAGTGGAAAGAACTGGGAAGAAAAAAGAGATGTCTTGTGTCTTTGAGGAGTCTTTCATGGATGAAACTTGAGGGTACAAAACAATAGCTGCTTTATCCTGAAAAGAAAAAAATGTGAATACAGATCACAATGCAGCAAAAACCCTGAGGAGGATTCTATACACACCCAGATCCTTCTAAGCATACCCGTGTGTGTTAGATTATCTATTAGAGAAAATGTATTTGGAGTCCATGACTGGAAGAGGGCACCTGTGTGAGTTCTGTCTCAGTATTTCTGTGATGATGTGGATGTACTATGAAGATATTTCGAACAAATGGCAATGTTTTTCTAGCTTTTATGTGTTCTCATAGTATTTGCAGAGTCACATCAACTGGACAGAGTTGAAGCTATGAGCAAGAAAGGAAGGCCATAATATTTCAAAAACTATTCTCCCTAAAATCTCGTGTATATATTCTCAAGAGCTGTCCTGAGGCACTCAGTCAGAACCAATATATTTTTATGTTACAGCCCGTTCTACCAAACATGGCTATCTCTTCTCCCAGGTCAAAACAGATTGAAAGGGGAAATTCTGCCAGCAATTGTGAAAAAGGAAGCGATGGATGGAAAAACCGTAAAGCAGACAGATTTACAGAGCCAAGCAGGGTGAGGACACCTATTTTAGGAGCCAACAATTACACGTAGGCTAATAATCTTTGGGGGCATAGCACAGAAATCATTCCAAATGTTGACCAAAGTCATTGCATTTAAAATCCCCAGTGTAAGAAAGCAGAGAATAATGTAACAATTTTATAAAACTGTCCATCCAAAATAGATTTTAAAATATTTTCACTTAAAGAGAACATTTCGCTTACCAACCATGTGGGGTAAATTAGATGTTATTCCATTTGGGTTTGTGATTCAGTTGGCTCAGGGTTTTTAGCATTAGGTGCAAGAGGTGGCTACTCCCTTTTATGGTCCAGGTGACTTCACTCTTTTTCAACTAGGCAGTGCCAGAGCGGTTAGTGTGCAAATCGTGTGTGGGTGAGAAGAGGAGGTCATCTGTACTAAGGGAAAATAAACTCAAAGGGCAAATCTGGCATCACCTTCCTGTGTGAAGGGCATCTATTTGGGCTTTCATTTTTGGATAGGGAGTGATAGAATCACAACTAATATAATAAATAAATAGAGCTTTAGGGAATGCAATAAAAGAATCCCAACTCTTGCAGCGATTTGATTTGTTCTAGCACATCTATCTGACTGGGCCATCTGGCAGGGAACCAGGGTATCAACACAGCAATGGGTGTAGCCTTGAGGCAGGCTAGTCCCTTAGCAAACAGGCTGGTAAGAAAGTGCCAGATGTGGCAGGACTGAGGCTGGTCAGCTACCAGGCTCTAGAGGCTACCAACACAGAAAGAGAAATGAGTGGTCCATATCACTGTCCAGAGTGTTTGCCCAGGCCAGATGTGGAAGGTGCCCAGGCTCAATACCAAAGAATGTCTAACAGCAGGTGGGCCAGGAAAGAAGGGAAGTCAGGCTCTAGTTAAGAAGATATTGATTAACACTACGGTGTGGAGAGAAGTCCATTTACAGTGAGCGGGAAGGGGTGCTATAGGAGGCAGAAAACGTCCTCCAGGGAGAGGAATGATTAAGAGGTTGATGGGACTCCAACTAAGAAGAACTGTGAAAGGACAGGGGAGCTAGAAAGATAAATAAGTCAGGCTATAGAGAATCCTGTGATTTAGAGCTTATACAACCAACCACACACCAGATACATCTATGCTATTAGACTATAGACAAGGAACTAATTCAAAGTTCTATTCAACTATGAGAATCAGGCTGCAATACTTCCCAGCATGTCACACTTGGCCAGGCCAGCCTTACAGAGAGAAATGAGTCACCAGTACAGAGATACAGATATTCAGAGCTTAGGAAGGAAAAGTAGAGGATATGGTGTGGAGATTGGCAGAGGCACCGGTATGCATTACACGGCATTATGATGGACCTTACAAAACTGGAACAAATACATTTTTTATCCTAATTTGCTTTTTCAAAAGTTATATACATAGATACTTGCCATGCTTCATTTCTCCTCTACATGGGGGGCTGGGGTGGCTATCTGGAGGGAAAAGAAAAAAGCTTATCAGTTATTTTTTTAGTACTCTATTGAACACATCACTGCATTTTAATCTGGGACAGAGGATGGAAAAATGGCATCTGGTTAATCAGAGGTACATAGATTATTTGGTGATACAGCTTAACTGTGTTGATGATAAAATGAAAAATTGTGTGTCTTCCCTAGAGCAACATTATAAAACATCCTGCCTGGTGCTTAAAATTGATTGTGCATTATATTGGTTAAAGAGTGGCATTTTGAAAATAAAATTAGGGCTGATCTGCATTTGTGTTGAAATAGTTGCACATGCATTTAGCAATAGTTTTTTTTTTCTTCTCAAGCACATTTAGTTTGCATTAATTTATATTAACTCAATGTTTTTATTCAACATTATTTTAAAAGATAAGATGAATATGGATATAATTACAAGAAAAATAACTCATGAATGAGAATAATTGCTATATATTTCATTGGGGAAAATAAAACACGAATGTATTTTTTATTAATTAGAGCACAAGCAATACTCCAGTAAATATACCAAGGTGATTTAAATTTTTTAATTGATGGTTTTATAAAACATTGGAAAGCATTTTATATTATTCTTTTTCACATCTGGAGTTGCATTTGTAGACGCTTTCAGAATCCTCGATCAATATCTGTTTATTAGGATTTAAGCTCCATGACTTTGTTGCACTATGTTTAATTTACGTATATTTCCTTGATTCACAATCTACAGTAAATTCTTATTGCTTAGATCTGGGCAAAATGTCTTTAAAATTATCAATAACTTCCAGGTAGTAGAAAAAATGAATTTCATATTGATGGTAAAGGAAAACAAACTGCTACATGTAATGCACACAGATTTATTATCTAAATAAGTCTTTACATCTTCTTCAAATATGACCAAAAGCTGTATTCCTTCTAGAAAATTCCATTTTCCAAGACACTGCTTGCAAAGACATTATAGTAGCAATTAAAATAGCAACTATTCCGGTAACGAAAGCAGAGAACTTGAAAATATATGTAAAAAGAACAGAAAAACTATTTTATTTAATTTATGGTATATTACATTATCTTTGAAAAGGGACTCAGGGGACTTACTGTTCAAAAATTCAATCACATGAGTGAAAAAAATATATTGCTGTTCATGAACTCATGTTAGAAGATGGTGTCAGAGACAAAAATAATAGGGAAGTTCATAGATTTTGTTTTCAATTTTTAAGTTACTTAGTGTAAATCATCAAAAGACTCTGGGAAGGCATTCTCAGTTTCTCTCTCTCTCACACTCACATATGTACACGCACACACACCTTAAAAGCTTCACATTTTAAAAGGCCAAGCAAATACTACTAAGACAGTGAAATATATAGTAAGCATCTGGTTGTAAATCTAACCATAATCACCTAGAAAGATCGGTTATAAAATGGACATTTTGAGCTGAGTATCAAAAGTTCAATAAAATAAGCTTTGTCAGGCAGGAGAGGGAATAGAGTTTCAAAGTGGCCCAGAGGTGAAAAGCAAATACGGGAAGTGGCTTCTGTGATCCATCCGGGGATCTAACAGAACAGCCTGTAACTGGAAGATAGATCTGAGAAGTGAAAATAATAAACAAAATCTGGAGACTATTTTGTTGTAAAATAACTTGATTCTGTGTTAATGACACATGAATCAATCTCCTACCATCAAGACAGTGAACTCTCTCTGATGAGAACCTCTTTACCCCAGGCAAATGGTTCTAGGCCAGAAAATCTAAACTCGACAACACTAGATTCCACTAGGAAATTCGTCCATTGTAATAAATGCCTCCCAAGTGGCAGATCCCTTGCTGGGTACTTAGGGCATGGAAGCGAACAAAATAGACAAAGGCCTTGAGATTTGGCGTTTATGTTACACCAGAAGAAGAGAAATAATAAGTAAATAAACAAATAAACATGTTCCAGGCGGTGATGGTTTCATAAAAAAAAAAAAAAAAATGCTCCAGAGTAGCGAAGATCGAGAGCAAGAAGGATGCTATTTTAGAGAAGGTGGTCAGGCATGATCTTCCTGGTGCAGTGGCATTTGACAGAGACTTGCAGGAAGTGAACAACAAGCTATTTGGACATAGAGAGAAGTGTGCTCCCGGTAGAGGAAACAGCAGGGAAGCTGAGAGAGTTTCTGTTTAAGAACCAGTAAGGTGGCCAGTGAGGCTGCAGGGGTGTAAGCAGGGGGAGAATGATGAAGGATGATGGCCCAGAGGTAGTGACAGCAAAAGCGCAGGATCAGTGACAGCCTTTGGGGCTGCTGTAAGAAATTTGGCTTTTGCTTTCACTGAGGCAAGAGGCCATTGGACGCTTTTGAGTAGGAGAATGATGTGATCTGGCTTCTCTTCTAAATGGCTCATTTTGGCGGCTCTGAGGAAATTGAAGGGAAGCAAGTGTGTCGGAAGGGATAACAATGAGCTTTAGCAACAATCCAGACAAAAGATGCTAACAGCTTGGATCAAGTTTCTAGCAGTGGAAGTAGTGAGGAGTGGTTGAATCCAGGATCTATTTTGAAGGGGGGGTCAACAGGATTTGCTGATGGATTGGATAGGGTATGTGAGAGGAGAGAGAAGTGAAGAGAGGAGCAACTGATGACTCCAAGTTTTCTAATCCAAGTAATTACAAGGATGGAGCTGCCATTTACTAAAATGGGAGTAGATTATGGGAGGGAGATAAACCAGAATCCATATCTGGGCATGATAATTTTGAAATGACTATTGGGCATTCAAGGACAGAGAGCAAGATGTAAAGTATTTATCTTGGAAAGCAGGAGAATGAATGGAATAGAGAAATATTGTAAGATTATCAGATAGCCCTAAAAATCAACCAGAGTTTGTGGATTTCCCCAAGGGATTCTACTATTCAGTCAGGAATAAAAACTGTCGAGTAGTACAAGAGGGTATGGATATTTGGTGAAGTGGTTAAGGCTATCAAACTCATTTGGAAATATTTTGCCATCGATACATTATAATGGTGGTATGGGGGAGGGGCTGCAAACTGTGTGGCTTGGAAAAGTTCCCTAGTTGCTTCTCATAGCTTCTATAAATCTTTTTTTTTTTTTTTTTTTTTTGTGTGGGGAAGACCAGCCCTGAGCTAACATCCGTTGCTAATCCTCCCCTTTTTGCTGAGGAAGACTGGCCCTGGGCTAACATCCGTGCCCATCTTCCTCCACTTTATATGGGACGCCGCCACGGCATGGCTGACAGGCAGTTCGTCGGCGGGCGCCCGGGATCCGAACTCGCAAACCCTGGGCTGCCAAGCGCGAACTAAACCGCTGCGCCACCGGGCGGCTCCATCATATCTTCTAAACATGGAAATCACTAACATAAATGTAGGAGAGAAGTTTTTTCTAGCTTCTTTTGGGAATATTCTCAAACTAATAGTCAGAAATTTGAAATTTATGAAGGGAGGCAAGGGAAAATTTGCCAAATGTATGTTATGTCCCAGACACTGTGTTTGCTGCTTTTCACATATGATCTTAATTGATCCTCCCAGAATACTTCTGAGATGGAGGCTCTCAGCTTTATTTCAGGAGCAAGGAAAATAAGGTTAAATAATTACACCTAGGTAACATAGCTAGCTTGGGATAGAGTAGGATTTTGCCCTACCTGCAGTCATTTCTATCTGAAGAAGTTGAAAAGATGCTTCCAAGTATTTTGGTATAAGATAGAGGTTTAATAACTTGTTTGAGTGTGTACTATCTATACAATAATATATTAGGTTCTGGAAAGAAACGCTTTAAGGATTGTAAGTTTCATGAGGATAGAGTCCATGCTGTCATGTATGCGGATGTATTCTTGTATTCATTCATTCATCCAACATTCATTTAGTGCTTATGATAGGCAAGGAACTATGTACTGTATAGCTGAATAAGACGCAGTTCTTATTCTCCAGGATTTCCTATTCTGTTTAGAGAGTCAGATAATAGCACACTGTTTCTGCTTTAAAGGCTGTACTCCTCTTGCCTGTTTAATATTCATCAACAGTCTATAATCCTGGGCTTTGCAGAAATCATCCACTGCTTTCTGCAGTGATCAGTTCATCAAGCAGGGCCACAGAGGGGCTCAAGCAAGGATGGTAGAAGTCCGGACTCTGGAATTCAGGAAAAGCCCCTACTAGCCAGAACCCAAGGTTCTAAATACAGACAAAGTCAGAGGCTGGGAACAAAGCAGTATGTGCTCATAGGTAACCTGAACCCAGGAGCTTAGCCCCAGGAATGGAGATCAGACGGAAGCCGACAGTGCTGATCTAAATAGGGGCAGACTATGTTTAGAAATTCTAGCTCAGAAGTACAACTGTTTCAAACAGGAGAGTTATGGCAGAAACATGAACTAAAAAGCACGGTGGGTATAGCAGTGCCCAGAAGCACCAGAGAGAAAGGCCTAACTGGGGCACCCCTCCATGGATCCGCTTAGGTCTCACCCTCTTCCGGGTGGACTCTACTACTTTCCCTATCCGCACTCAGGAAAAGAGGGGCTGCTCCCTGGAAGTACTTACTGGTGCACCAGGAGGAGGAGACACAGCTACAGTCCCCCAGGTGCCCAGCTCAAGTTCCTTGGGAGTACCTGGTCTACTTCAGTTCCTCTTTTAAAGCCGCCTCACTCTGAGTAGTGTTTTCTCTTCCCAAGAGAGGCCTACCACCTTTGGTGGTGGTGGGTGTCCTAGATCTTCCTAGTTGCCTGAGTATGAGGGATAGACTCAGGAATTGAACTTCAGCTTTTATTAAGGGGCAGTGGTCTTGACCCAGTCTTCGTTGGTAATCTCCTACTCCTGGACAAAATCCAGTGTTGAGATTTCTATAACTGGGTTTGAGATTTTTGAAGGTACTGAGCCCAGTTCTCCCTGCTGGATTCACCTGCCTTGGGATATTGCCCGGTCCTGGGAGGGGCAGTAGGCCATGCCATGACAGCTGTAGATAAGCATAGTGCTGTGAGGCTGGCTGGAGTTGCCCTGAATAAAGTGGAACAGCAGGCAGAGGGGTGCATCATTTATACCTAGTGGTATAGCTCTTTGCTAGCACGTGGCTGAGCAGATAAACTACAGCTCATTTCAGAGGCTGGAGGTTGAAGCATTAGTTATGCAACTAAAGAAAATATATAGGCAGCTGGAAGTGATGGTTCATTAGGGTTATTAAAAAAGCAGTAACATTTCCCGGGCTAAGTAGATATTTAAGGTTGTAGGATGCTTGCGTAGAACAGACTTGATCAACAGATCCCCAAAATTAATAAAATATGAGGTGAAATAAATGGCAGAGAATGAATGGATCTGATCAGTGGATGGAGCACATTCAAGATATGGAATAATTTCCACAAAGCTATGAATTCTATGATATGCAGTTAATGCCAGGGAAAGCACAAAAGGTTTAAAATGCACTGGGACCCTAAATATGCCAAATGCATTGCAGAGTCCAACAGGCTAGGTCCTGCTGAGGATGGCTATAACTCAATAGAGTTTAGTCTTCTGAACCTCAGATCATTTATTTGATCTGATGGCATAAAGGTGTTTGACATCATGGAATAAAGTGAGACCATGTTGAAGCAACCTTCCCAGACACTCAAGGGCCTCCTAGTACATCTCATTCTGTTCTTTTATCCCAGCATCAGTCGAGGGCAGGAGGCCTCTCAGATGCAGCTTCTGGCAATTCATGGATTCCTTCAGCAGATCTTCATGTGGTCTCAAAGGGATGGTCTTTATTTCTCCATAGCCAGGCTCCAGACCCTCTTCACACTGTCTCAAGCGAAATGGTGGAGGAATATACAGATAGACTTTAGGCTGAGATCCTCTATGTTATCCTATGTCAGTGTTTCATAAGGTCTGTGCACAGCATCAGGTAGAATTGACTTGATTTATTTTTTAACATTTAAAACAGTAAAACTTTTTAACATAAAACTATTTGATTGGCCCACTCAGTTACTGGCAAGAAGGTGGGAAGCTTCCGAAACAGTGTACAAATCCATGCCCCACAATTCTCAGACCTGGCAACTAACACATTTTCTTAGAGACACCAATGCAAAGGAAATAAACATTATTACCCTGGGACCAGGACACTTCACTCTGACCAACACTTTCAGTGTTGGTGAGACCACCTCCCCTCTTTCTAGGATTTGTCTTTACTATGAATTGTACCTATTTTTTGACCATTCTCATGTGGATGGATTATTCCCCCCCAATACGCATGTTAGGGTTCAGAACAAGGAGTCACTGAGCTCTTACCATGTAGAATGTTTGAGTCCAGAACCCTGAGGTTTTTAACTTTAATATTCACCCTGACCAACACTCCTATTTAGGCTTTTTATTAAAAGCATGGCCAACTTAAATTTGATGTTTTTAAAAAGCAAATTTTGACTTTTTATATATAGAAGGAGGGGGGAAAGAGTAATATGCACTTATTGAGTGTGTGTCCTATAAATACCAATTAGGTCAAGGTGTTGGTGCCATATATAGTTTTTCAGCTCATATATGTCGTTACTGATTTTTTTTTTTTTTTTTGTCTAGTTTATTCAGTTGCTGAAAGATGGCTGGTAAAATCTCCAACTAGAATTGTGTATTTCTCCCTTAAAGTCTTTCAAATTTTACTTCATATATTTTGAAAGAAGGGGCCTTGTTATAGACTGAATTGTGTCTCCTCAAAATGCATATGTTGAAGTCCTACGCCGCCCAGTACGTCAAAATGTAACTGTATTTGGAAATAGGACCTTTAAAAAGGTCCTTAGGGTAAAATTAGGTCATCTGGTGGGCTCTAATACAATATGGTATCCTGATGAGAAGAGGAAATATAGATGCAGACACACACAAAGGGAAGACCATATGAAGGCAAGAGAGAAGGTGGCCATCAGCAAGCCAAGGAGAGAAACCTCAGAAGAAATCAAACTTGCTGACACCTTGATCTTGAACTTCTAGCCTCCAGAACTGTGAGAAAATAAGTTTCTATGGTTTATACCACTCAGTCTCTGGTATTTTGTTATGGCAGCCCTAAAAAACAAATATAGGCATTTATAAATTTATGACTGATAAGCTTTTAATGAATTAAAACTTTTGTTTTTTTTTGGTGAGGAAGATTGGCCCTGGGCTAACATCTGTTGCCAATCTTCCTCTTTTTCTCCTTTCTCGCCAAAGCCCCAGCAAGTAGTTGTGTATCAGAGTTGTAGAGTTGTAGCTCTTCTCTGTGGGATGCCACCTCAGCATGGCTTAATGAGCGGTGAGTAGGTCCACGCCCAGGATCCAAACCGGCACACCCTGGGCCGCCGAAGCCGAACACGTGAACTTAACTGCTACACCACTATCCAGCCTCCTCACTGCCTTTATTTTTAAAAGCAGTTTTAAGTTTACAGAAAAATTAAGTGGAAAGTACAGAGTTCCCATATATCCCTCACCCATCCCGTATGTACACAGTTTCCCCTATTATTAATATCTTGCATTAATGTGGTACATTTGTTACAATTGATGAGCCAATATTGATATATTATTATTAATTAACTGCCATAGTTTTGTGGGTTTTTTTAGATATTTAAAATACAACTATATTAGAGTTCTCACTTTATGTTGTATATATTATGGGTTTTGACAAATGTATAATCACATATAGCCACTGTTGCAGTATCATACAGAATAGTTTCACTGCCCTAAAAAATCCCTGTTGTCCCACCTATTCATTCCTCTTTCTCCTGTCCCACACCCCTGATAACCACTGATCTTTTTACTGTCTCCATAGTTTTGTCTTTTTCAGAATGTCACATAGTTGGAATTATACAGTATGTAGACTTTTCACATTGACTTATTTCACTTAGCAACATGCATTTAAGGTTCCTCAGTGTGTTTTCATGACTTAATACCTTGTTTCTTTTTATCACTGAATAATATTCCGTTGTATAGATATACCACAGTTAATACATCCATTTGCCTACTGAATGGCATCTTGGTTGTTTGTAAGTTTTAGCAATTATGAATAAAGCTGCTATAAATATCTGTGTGCAGGTTTTGTGTAGATGTAAGTTTTCAGCTCATCTGAGTAAATACCAAGGAGTGTGATTACTGGATTGTAAGATAAGAGTATGTTTAGTTTTGTAAAAAATGTCACCCTGTCTCCCAAGTGGCTGTAGCTTTTTGTATTCCCACCAGCAGTGAATGTTGCTTCTTGTTGCATCATATCCTCACCAGCATTTGGTGTTGTCAATGTTTTAGATTTTTGTCATTGTAACAGGTGTGTAGTGGTATCTCATTGCTGTTTTAATTTGTAATTCCCTAATGCCATATGATATTGAGAATACCTACATTTTAACAAATGCTAGTACCACCACTACTGCTACTTGCTAACACTCAATTATCACTTCCTATACACCAGGCCAAACACTTTTCATATATTTTCTCACAATACTATGAGCCAGATAACATTATTATTAGGCAATTTGCAGAAAATGAAACTAACGTTTAGAGAAGTTAAATATATTGCAAGTAAATGTTGAATCTATGACTGCCTGGTTTTTCTAACTCCAAATCTCATCTCTTAACTACTACATCTCTTTTTTACCAAAGTGTGATCCCTGAATCTCTTACTTCAGACTCAATTTGTGTGTTGATAGAAATTCAGACTCCTGGACACTACCCTATTACATCAGAATCTTCCCAATGGGGAGGGTAAGTGGGAGACTCCGGAGCACACCCGAGATTGAGAACTAGTCCATTATCCCACTAGGATTCCTCCAAGTCCAAATAGAAGTTTTGATATTTTGTTCATATCTTGCTGCATGTATTTCCCTCTGAATCATATTTATACAAACACAATTACTTATATAAAATAAGTTATATTGGAATCAGTGAGAGAATATATTAGATGGATGTGACTAGGTTATTCACTATGCCCCTGACTAGAGACCACTATCAAATCTTTTCCTCACAGCTTTCCACACTTGTATCTGAAAATTTCTGCCAAAGATTCTTATTATTAGTGTAAGCACTTGGATATGGATTTTAAAATAATATATCTGAATGAGGAAGATTGAATGAAACTAATAGTCATAAGAATCACGGGGAGCATAGAGATAATTTTTATAACAAGAAAAAAACCAAGTCCTACCGAGCAGCTATTACGTATCCATCTGTGCTAGATAAATTGGACAAAGAAGCATTTGGTACTAGTATTACTAGTATACTAGTGTTATGATACACTTAGCTACCTATATAAGTGTTATTTATTGCCATTTTATTGGAGATATATATATGTATATATACATAAAATGCACACACACACATATATGTTCACATATATATATATATATATATATATCAAGTTTATAGTATATTACAGAGTAATTTCAGGCCAGACCAAAAAATCAACACAGCAGGCATTCTCTGAAACCTTATGGATTATATTAAGTAGACACTTATTCTTTGTGGCTTTTGATCTAAGACAGGATGTTATAAAGGATATATGCAATAGGATCCCGTGTTCAAATTCCTGTTATGCCTCCGAATAGCTGCGGAATTTTAGATATCATCTGTTAAGCCTTGGTTTACGTGATTCTAAATGGAGATAGGGATAGCATCTACCCCACAGAGTTGTTGCATTAAAAGCATTACACAGTGCCCTATTCACATTAAGCAGTCAATAAATGTGAGTCATTATTAGTTTCACTATTATTATTATTCAAAGGAAAAATAAAAAAATGGGAATGGACTTGATAGAGTGGTAGAGTGGAAAGAGTGCTAGAATGCTAGTGTGATAGCTAATGGCATAAGGAAACAAATGGTATGTGACAAATGCATGGTGTAGAAATGAAGTATTCTAGAAATTGAAAACAGAAAAAATCACTTTTCACTGGAGTGGGCAGGAATGGCCTTTATGAGGAGCCTAAGTGAATTTGCAAATGATTGTAGGTGGAGAGAATGTGCATTTGGAGAGGGTGTCTTTTCAGGGATGCGCAAATTCAGAGATCTTAGCACTTCTTGGCAGATGGAAGAACCCCATTTGGACTCTCAGACACGGTCTACTGTGCCAAGATTTTGCATATTGAGCAGAGATAGTTTCAAGTCAGGTGCTGCATAAGAAAGAAGCTTGCACACAAGCGAGAAGAAAGCATCCTGTTAATGTTAGTCTAAGCTCAGCTTGAATAGCAACTACACACCCATTTATAGCTAGAAAATTGCAGACCAAGGACTATAGCCCTTAAATAAGCATGCCACTGAGTTTGGGAAGGCAAGAGGCATAGCCACCAGAAGCCACAAATCCTTCTAAGAAGAGCATTAATTGTTCTTTACATCACACAGCCTGTGAAGTCCTGCAATGAATAAGAAAGAGTGGGCTCGGACTGGGACTCATTGCTTTTCGCACGTAAATTTGGAATTGAACAAATAGACCTCAGTCTACAATTTTCTCCATGGTGTCGAATGCAAGCAAAATTGATACAGTATTTAACTGTATGCAAATGAGTTAATGGCCTTGCCATGAGGATCCCAGTGAGGATCCCCAGTGAGACATAAAGTACCTTTCTCCTTACAACCTCTTTAGTCTGTCTTGGTATTTTTATATCTCTGAGGAGTTCTAACAGTACAAACAAGGTTAGCATTCCGCTTTCAATGCCATAAACACATTTTGGAAAGGCAGGAGTAATTTTATAGCTGTGCATACATTGGAAAGAGAGCATGACCCTGAGAGCTGGAGGTTTACCATCACTTTAAAAGGAACAATTTGGAAGGAATTGTTCTAAATGTAGTCCCTATCTTTTACTTTATATTCTTTAATAGCTATCCTTTATTGAGTGTTTACTAAGATCCAAGAACCCTATTAGGCACTTTTTAAACTTTTACTTTAAAATAAAATACAGGTACGAAAACCACACAGAATTATAAGGCAAATACTATTTTAAACATCAACCACATCAAAGAAGAAAACGTGCTAGCTACACAGAAGCCTCTTTATGTGCTCTGTCCTCTCCCCTTCCACAAGTAGCCACTATCCTGACGTTTCTAGTAATCATGTCCTTGAATTTCTTTATGCTTTATCACTTGTGTACATCCTGAGACACTATAGCTTAGTCATCAATTTTCAAATCAATCTGTTTTTTTAACTCAATTTTAATCAACACTTCATCCCTTCCCCAACCGCCGACAGGGAGGAGTTCCTCCTTGTTTCTTCCTTAAAATGTATGTGGTGATGAACTTGGGCCACTTGCCTTGTTGAGTGTGTCCCAGGGTGGCATTGCTGATTGTATACTCATGGTGCATCTTTATGTATTCTTTTCTCTGTATTTCCTACAAATGGGCAGAGGACATTGGTCAGATTCAGTTTTGATGTCTTTGGCAAAACTAAAGGTAACGCTGTGTTCTTTTATCAGGAGGCACATTGATGCTTAACATATCAATTTGTTGTTTTATGGGAGATTCCAAAATGGCAATATTCTAATTCTATCCATTATTTTTGTACATTAGCTTGAAAAATTTTATTTATAAGAACAGGCTTCCTCTCATCTACAATTTGGTTACCCAGTGGTATAGTTCAAAAAGAGGCAGAATCAATGTTTGATTCTTTTCTTTCACCTAGTTTTCATGATAATTACTTGGTTCCCTGTCATCCTCAGAAGGGATCAATTAGGATTTAAATGTATCTGATGGATTCCCATCCACTATAATTTCTATCCTTATCAAATACAAATTTTTCTTTGGCCGCTAGAACCTTTTCAAGGTTGGCTTTTAATTCCTCTTAACATTATCCTAATAGTCTTTGATAGCTTCCATGCTAGTTTATGTCAAAATGTTCCAGGTTTATCTGGTACATTTCTTGTCCCAATATACAGATTGAGCCATTTCTCTAAGAAGCCCTGTTTTTTCTTTTATGAATACAATCTGGGTGTAAGTGATAATCATTGCTACTAGGGTTGCTAGATTTGTCAAATTAAAATACAGAACACCCAGTTAAATTTCAATTTCAAATAAACAACAAATAAATTTTACTGTAAGTATGTCCCAAATGGTCCCCATGGGACAAATTTACACTAAAAATTGTTATTTATCTGAAATTCAGATTTAATCGGACACTCTATATTTTACTTGACAATTGATTACACCTAGGGAGGTCATTATGTTTAGACTGCATTAGGTCAGGTCCTCTGAGAAGCAGAGATGATTAGATTTGCAAGGGAGTTATTGGAGGAAATGTCTATGAGGGGACGAGGGGAGGGATTTGAAGAAGCTGGGAGAGCTCTCAGATGGTGAAGCAGGCTCGGATGCTGTGAAGGGCAGAGGGAAGAAAGCAGAAGTAGATAAGAAGAGTCTTAAATTATAGTTCAATTCTAAGAAATATAGATATATGTAAATATATAAAATTTCCTGGCTCACATTTTATTTTCTTGAATATCTTAAATATGTAATTTCATTTCCCCCTCTAAGATAAAGTGTTGCTGTGGAAAAATCTAATGATAATATAGTATCAGTTTAGTGTTCTTTTTATCTAGATACCCAAATAATTCTTTTTTTCTTTAGGATCCCTTGATTTTACTTGGTGTTGATTGTTGTGTGTTCATAATCTCAGGTATCCTATGTAATTTTTCAATCAGCTGTTTAAATGGCTCTTTCAATTTCCGGATTGCTTTCTTGAATTATTGCTTTTAGTATTTGTTCCCCCACCACCACCCTCCGCCCTGGTCCCCTTGATTAATTCTCCCACTCAGGAACTCCCATGATCTGTATGTTAGATCTTCTTTGCCACCTACAATATTTGTTGCTTTCTATTGAACATTTTTTTTTTCTTTCTTCACTTCTCTTTGGTTTTTAACATTTTTATCTTTCCCACATTGATTTCCCTTAGAGTCTCATTTGTTGTACTTATTTGCTCTTATATTACTCCTAGATTAGTCTTTATATCTAATATGACTTTTGTAGTGTTTCTAATTCTTTCTTGAGTTCTGTCCCTTTATTTCTGAGTTTTTCTAATTCTGATTAATGTTGTTTTTCATATATTGTATAATTTTAGTCATGTCCTTTGGCTCATTGTGAAATAGTATGTTGCAGTTTTGAAATTTTTTTGAGGCTAACTTTTTGGCAGGCTTTCTTTGTCAATAACAGAAGTTGGCAAACTTCCTGTAAGGTGTGAAAGAGTAAATATTTTATGCTTTGAAGGCCATGTGTTCTCTGTCACAAATACTTAACACTTCACTGTAGCTTGAAAAGAGTCATAGACAATATGTAAATGATTAAGCATGGCTATGTTCGAATAAAACCTTATTTATAAAAGCAGGAATTAGACTTGATTTGGCTAGGGGTTATAGTTTGCCAATCTCTAGTCTATTGGGATATTATTCTCTTTTTTCTTGTGGCAACTTTGTTTGTAAAGCTAAAGGTTATGTGGAATTTGACTATGATAGTTTTCTCTTGCTCATTTTGATGTGAATTTAGTTTTCTTGGGCTTTTAGATACTTAAAAGTTCAGATAGGCTTTCGAACTTCAAAGAGATCTTCTTTCTCTTCAGGTAGTGTTAAAAAATATGATGGCTTGTGCTCTTAGATTTCCTGGATCTGTTCATTTTTTGTCTGGATTTTCTCCTTCCTTTATCTCTATCGTCTTTATTCTTCTCAATTTTGATTCCACTACTAAGTAGTTTTTCCTCAGTATGGGGTTCTGTGGTGGAAAGAAGCTCTGGCAGGTCAGTTTCAAGAGTTCACAGGATCTAAACTGCCCCAGCCAATTTACACCTTGACACTGGCATATTAAGAACTAGGAAGTGTCAGAGATTTTACAAGGCTTACAAAATAATAAGTTATTCTACCAGTTTTATGGATATTTTCAAAAGACATGAGACTCTTGGGTCAGAGACAAAAAATTTTACTAGTCATGGTACAGCAAATAGCATGAACATCAGCATAATTGTGTGAGCTCTCCTTGTCCTCAAGTCCCATGGGAGTGAATGATTGAACCCAGATGGATGCCTGCTCATACAGTGCCTTGCAGTATGCAAGAGAAAACCTAAGCTTAAGGAACCCCAATCTTCTCTAATGGGAAATAAGAATGCCTTCCCTTTGTTCCAGAGGGAGATATTATCCTTTCTATACTGGAGAGTAAGCATGCGTGGCCTTTGCCCTGGAGGGGACACAATATCTATCTTCTAAGACTGTGAACAAACTTGCCTTTTGCTCCAAAAGGAGACACTATTCCCTCCTTCCAGGATAATTGCTACACAAACATCCCTTAAAATATATTCTAGAACAAAAAAACATTTCTTGCCAGTAAGACATGCAGAAATGTGAGAGATCAATGGAAAATTGACTGCCAACAGGATCTCTGTCACTCACTATTGGAATGCACAAAACTTCTCCTAGTTCCATTGGCTATTCTTTTATCGATCCACAATGCTTTCTAGTGAATATCCACTAACTATTTTGGGGGTTTTCTCCTTGAATATTTTGAGGTTGTCAGGTGTGTTATTTGCCCTACTGCTTCCCTTTGCTTTCCCCCACATAGTTACCAAGGGCACTTGGGCTGTGTGGCTTTTGGTATTTAGGAATTTGTAGAGGTATTTTGTTATCTTGATTTGTTGTAAATGTTGTGCTTTTGATTTTGATATCTAGTTCTCTGTCTAGCCTAAACCCACGCCGGCATCACCACAGTCCATTTTCCCAAAA
Organism: Tapirus indicus; assembly: GCA_031878705.1. Lineage (NCBI taxonomy): Eukaryota > Metazoa > Chordata > Mammalia > Perissodactyla > Tapiridae > Tapirus > Tapirus indicus. The sequence continues at coordinate 48,692,246 of CM062926.1, read as the reverse complement.
TAATCTTGTCTTTTACACAAGGTATTACCAGCCTGATTTTACTTTTTTCGAAGTCCTCATTTTGAATATCAACTTTACTATGCTATAATATGGTTATACTCTAAGATCTTACTGAGTTGCGTAGGGACCTTTGCCTCTCTCGCCCTTTCCCCACACTAAATGGTATTAAGTTGTTCTATTGTTTTAAGTAGAAGTCCACTTTTTTCTTTCTATACGATTATATATTTTCCCTTCTTGCTATCATTTGTGTATCCCATCCAACAGCAATTCTTCTTACTCTCTTCTTGAATATGTGGTCCAAAGACTGGTAAATCAGACAAACAATCTTATTTAAAGAGTGTGCAGAGGATGCAAAGCAAAAATAACTATACTCTGGGATTGGGCATAATCCTAGAAGATTCTATTGACCTTGTGATAATTTTGGCATTATATGGCATTATATTTAAGACAACAAAACATCATATTCAATTTCAACATTTCCTAATCATTTTACCCCGTATAGCTCCTCCTCCCTCAAATTAAGTATAAGATTTATATGTTAGGGGAAAAATAGAATATATTAGGAGTGGCATTGCCAATATAACTGTTATCTCCAAATCCATTTCTCCCTGTGAGTTCTCATCACTAGAGGCTTAGTATTTTACAACACATAATATCTGCTTATAAGCAGTGGAAAATTCCAAGTTTATCTGGCTTTTACTTAATGTTTTAGAACTCAGCCATATCTGGTGAGCCCTTATCATATCTAGCATCAGTCGATCAGAGGAATATCAAGATTATGTAATTCCTACATGTCAAATAGAGTAAAATGAAACATTCTAAGACAATAGAGAGAAAGAGAATATATATTTCTTCTGGATGACCCTGTTCAATAAAGTAAAGGAAAATAAATACAAGTTCACAGTAAATTCTGAAAGGACTTCATATTGAGGTGAAACGAGAAGAATTTTTCTTCAAAATACATTTCGTCCAAGACTTCCTCTACTTAAACAAGGAGACTGATATAGACCCCTATCCACACTCCTGCACACAGACTGTACCTCAGTCCCCAACAAGTTTTCTCTCCCCAAGAATTTACAATTTAGTAGGAAAGATAATATGTCACTTATGACAATTAGAATGCTGAGCAAGCTAGTACAGAATAAAAAGATAAATTGTGTAGTGTGGTCTATGCTACAAGAAGAGTTAATGAAGAGGGTCCCTGTGAACTTTAGTTAGGAAAGGATGTGGGAGGAGCTGGGTCCTAATAGATCAGTTACATTTGGGAAGATGGAAAAGTAAGCAGAGGCTTTTCCACAGGGAGGGGAAGGGGAACACTGATGAGAACTGCTCGTCCATTCTGTGAGGCCAACTTGATACCCTATCAACTAGAATTAAGCATTCATACAAACACTGCCGAGTCAATAAAAAAGAAAATAGCTAACTAAAGGGTATTTCTCTAGTCATTGATTTGTATAAACTGTGGTATTTGTTATAGATTCTTTCTGCCTCCTCCACTGATGCTTAGTGTCTAATTGTTAAGTGCAAAAATGATAAAGTATTACAAGAAAATGTAAGTTTGAAACTGATTGAAAATGTCACATATAAATCACCTAGAGAGGAATAAGGAAATTGAAATTTGGACTATGCTTTCTAAAATTGTATAAATACATGGAATATAACCAATGGCAGAAGAAAGTCTTAGGCCCTAACCAATAGGAATTAAGGTATTTCATAATCCTTATGAGAGCATTAATAAAAATATAGAAGACTTAATACACCCTAACATAACCAACAGCTTCAGAAGACATTCTTCTGGCTTTTTTCTCTCTTTTTCTCCTCCCACTCCTCCTTAATTTCTTCCTCCTTTTTCTCCTTCTCTGATTTGGATAAAGATATATAAAGATTATGTTTAGTAAATATTTAGAGTTACAAGATAAATAATGAGTGACTCAATTATTCTCCCAAATAGATATAGATAAATGACAGATTAACAGATGAACATAAAAATATAAGTGATCTACTTCAGTAACAGCAACCCATCTAGGCTAATAGGTTAAACAGAGTTAAGTAGTGTTCAGTAATGAGAGATGTATTTTAATGTACCTCATTTTAGTAGAAGTCACATCCCAAGATGGCCTGAAACTATATTTGTATAATCTAAACAGATGACTCTGTGTGGTAAAAGGACTGGCTGTGAATCGAAGGACTTGGCCTCAATTTTCTCTGGAGATGGTAGAAGAATAATTCCCAGTGCTAGAAAGTCAATTGGTGGAGAAAAATGCCAGGGGCTCTTTAATGTCAGTGGATGTTTTGGAGCTGTTTTGCCTAGATCTTATACTATCTTTTGTTTTCCAGAGGAAAATTCATGAGGGAGTCTGAATCTAGTACTAAATTCTTAAAAATAAATTAAGAATAGTGAAATTGTTACAAAAGACGGAAATTCTTCTTTCCCTCCAAAAATTAGTCAAGATTTCACAGTAGAGTTTGCTCTTTCAATTCATGAAAGATTTTTCTGAAGGAGAAATGTGCTTTGTACCGTTCTGGGAAGTATATGAGGAAAGAAGTCAGGTAACCATTATGAAGTCTGATGTAAGAGAAGTCTCAGTAATAATGTACTTTCTGAGGACAAAGATAAAGAGGTTATTTTGAATCATTAGAAAATTTAGTCTTGCTCGTGGAAATGAGAAATACCAAATTCAGAGAAATTTATTCTTCAAACTCAGACCCATTAGCAGAAAAGAACAAATGTTAAGCCAATGTTTCTAAATACTCTTCCACGTCTGACAATTTTTCTGTCATTTTTAGACAGAATCTGATTCAGAGGACTTGATTTTATTTCTAAAGAAATGTGAGAATTAGGGGAAAAAAAGGACCACTACAGCCAAAAAAGATAGAAGGTCTTTTTTCACTATGGCAACATAACCAATTCATTACATAATTGCTCTCCAAAAACAAAAATCAAATAAATAAACACAGATCTCTTATCAAAAATCTAGTAGGTAAAAATAATAATGATAACAGGTAAATTCCCCACATTCTCAAGTTGTTTTGGTGTTGCAATTCAGCTGTACATATGGAGAGAAAATATTACATGGGAAAAATGTTATGCACTGTTTTCTTGTCTTAATACCCTTATATATGTCATAGAAGGGCTGTCAGGTTAAAGGAAGATGTAAAGTGTCTTAATAAAACAACCAAGGAGATGCTATAGCACTGGATCTCAGTGTGTGCGAGCAGTTCAGGTCTCCAGCGAGCAACAAGAATGGCTCTCAGGATATTGCAACTCTGTCTGCCTCCACCAGAGATCATAATTGGACTATGAATTTTTACAACAGAAAGTCTTCCTATCATAGACAAATACTGACAAAAAGTTTTGTTAAATTAACGCCAAAAGAATCTCAGAACAGTATGAGTAGTGTACATGGATTTCACTTAAATAGGTAGTGACTTTACTTCTTTTTCTTTCTTTTTCATTCATTTTTTTCTTTTTTAAATAAATTTTTGTGATAGTTTACTGGTTAGAGCTTCTAAAATATAGCTTTTTTTCTGAGGATTGCTCAACATACTGGTTTTCTGTCCAATGACACCATAAGCACTTTGGGGAATTAAAGAAGCCAATTGACGTGAGTAGAGGTGATTTATAAATCGAAAGCAGATGATAGCAGAAGATGTGAACCAAAGCTATTTTTTGATCTGCAGAAAGCTAATTGGGCACATTTCAGGCCAGCTGTCTGAAAGCACAGCTCATGAACTCTGTCTTCTGGATGCTGTGCTCATTAGGGACACTCAATAGAGGGTTGGCCAATGCTGGGGAAATCCCCATCAAGGGGCCTTCCCATCACGCTGCAGATTTACCTTAGGAAGGAGAGAGCAGAAAAGGGAAAAGTCTGGAGAGACTGCAGGCAACCAGCTGCTTACAGAATCCTATTTGCCTTGTCTAATTTATCTGAAACTAAAGAGTTTGTCTCTAAAGGCTACCCTTCTTCACAAAATCTCAAGGGACTTTTGTCTCTCTCTAACTTGTCAGAGTTTAGCCAGGCCTTATTTGTTACTGGTTGTTGTTAGAGTAGATCTGAGATTTTTTTGGTCCTGGGTCTACCATTTGATGTGGAAGACCGAGTACAGCATACATGACCGAAATATTTCTCGAACAACCCATGCTTGCCATTGATGCTTAAATATTTTAATGATAATCTTGAATGAATTTAATTATATTCTACATTTCATAACCTATCCTCAATCATTCATGTTAATAATTATAAGTAAAATGAAAAGTATTCCATTGGCATTTCACTTTTAAAGAATCAAATATCAAGAAGAGAAAGACATGTTTGATGTACACGATGCTGTTTGTGAGAAAGTTTTTGAGTGACTTCGGAAACTCAAATCAATATATTGAGGAAGCGACAGACTGGGTTATGTCTACATGGGAACCTGAAAGTAGGATTTGAGGCAATAAAAATTTTCAGTAGGAAGTGATGGAGTCTGAATCCTAGAAATCTTCCTGAATAATATGGCCATGTGTTGCAAGGTTTTTACAGTTATAACTCCAAATAGAGGGAATTTTGTTAGGCAACTCTCCATTAGGCAACTCTATAAGCTCTGCAGTTATGAATCTGATTCCATCCCATGAAAATCATAGGAAAACCTCCTTTACTACCGTATAAGTGTTATAACATGCATAGCTGTCCATGAGTTCACTCATCAAAGGTAATACATGAGGCAAAGTACTCAAAAATATTCTGTAAATCTCTATAAAACTCTCCTTAAATAGAGCTTTAATTTTCAGAAATGACACCCTGTAAAGAAATTTTTAATTTTTCAGATGATAGTTTTTTAGTCATAAAATCAATATATAATCATAGAAATTTAGAGAAAGAAGGGATCTTAATGGTCACCTAGTCTAAACTTTTAAATTTTATCAGGTAAGGAGGCAGAGGCAGGAGAAAAGTGACTTTATTCTGCCCCATAGCACCCTGCAAGAGGAAGCCAGGTAAGAGTGCCAATCTACTGACATCTAGTCTGTACAGGTCCTCTTGTCTACAGTGCACTGGGGTTATATCTACTTGAGTAGTTTTTGAACTTTGTAGATGTTTGATTGTAAATAGATGTTTTATTTTTTTAAAATAATAACCTGTAATCAGAAAACATACAAAACTGAGCTGCAGACATTCTCTCTTAGAATATATTTATTTTTTTCTTGGATGTTAGAACTTGTTCTTCAATAAGAAATAAAGTGGAAAATCCTACACTGTAATTCAAGTGCATCACATTTGAAAAAGACACTATTTAAGTTGGGAAAATCAGTTTACATGTGAATACATTTAGTTAATGCCATTTACTTAGATCCCAACAGCTATAAAATAATGTTCCTGGCTTAGACAAAATAACAACCCACCCAAAAAGACAAAGACTCAAATTAAATCAAAGAAGATTTTCTTTAAAAGAAATGATACACACACACATACACATTATACACGAAACACATAACTTATATCTTGATTTATAACCAGAGTGGATTTTATACCTGAAAATGGATGCAGTTGAACAACAGAATTGAATCAAATAAGTAATTTTTAATAGGATGAGGATAATTCCCTGTCCTCTATACGTGTTCTATGTCAATAGAAATCTTTGCACATGAAGTAAATTCCTTCAAATTGAGTAAATTGTCCAAAATGGAAACACTTTCATAAGATGAATATACTAAAATAATGAACAGAAGAGCAAAATATAAAGACCGAAATATTTTTTGAATAATGTAGATATCTTTCTCCCCAAAAAGTTACATGTGAGGGAAAAATCTGGATTGTTAGATTTCCTGGATAAACCGCCCAATAGCTGTTTTACCAGTTTCATTTCTTAAATTTGTTTTGTACTCTTACAACTAGCAAAGTTATTCCTATCAAAAAGTTATTTCTATTGAACAGACCATCGCAGTATTAGAGGTCACTCATAATATGCACTTGACTACCTATTTTTGAAAAGCAAGCTCTCTCATCACCCAAATCCTATTTTTCTAAAGAGAAAATCATTATATTTTTATTTTCTAATCTAATCAAAGCCGGTGATCACTGATTTATTTATTTTAAAAAATATGTTTTAAGGGAACTCTTGTTACAATGAATGTTTAGGACAGGTGGGACAAGTCATGTGTTAGGAATTAACAAGGCAGGAGTACAGCTACCACAGCAGCCCCTCAGCTACCATGTGGCCAGTTCGTGGACCAAGTAACCCAGACAAGAAGGGAGCCAGTCCTCAGTCAATAAAAACAAACTCACAGCTACTTCCTTTCCCTCTCCCTCCACATTTTGGTCCCTTCTGCTGGAACTTCCTCACAACCCATGTGCTTAGTCCAGTAACATATTTAAATCCCTCCTGTCTTTTCTCTGGTGAACCATCTCCAACAACCTGTGCCTGAGACTTGGGGACTGCTTGTTGTCCATCTGCTTTGGGCGGGTCCTTTCTAGCACCCGGGAAAGCCACGTGCTAGGGCATCTGGATGAAACTGGTGGACTTTGTCTATTATACCCACACGAATTCAACTTCCAAAGAGCTGCGTTGTCTCCTTGACTCCTATCCTCTCTCCAGGCTCCCAGTACGCACACTGTAACGTTAACTCCCTGCAGGCATGGAATTTGGTACGTTTGGCTCCGTACTGAATCTCTCTTCCCTGCAGTCTCTCAGAACCTTACAGTGTGTTTGGCACATGATAGGCGCTCAATAAACAAACTTTGAAGGGGAGAGGGTTGTGTTGAGCGAAGGGAAGGATGGAAAGGGACTTAAAATTTGAAGATATTTCTACGTGTCCAGGACAAAAGAAAAAAAAAAAAGTGAGTACCAGAATACCATTATTAGTTGTTACTGGTTTTAATCAACCTTTAGGAATTCCACTGGCATTAACTAGGCAGCTTGCAGGGTAATCCAGGCTGGAGGCTAAAGGATGTCCACTGCCCGCAAATCAGGAGGCGCAGAGCCTCGGGTCATAATCTGGGACAACCTCTTGCATCCCGACAGGTGTTAGCGGCCCCCGTGGGGCTCTGGGCCCCCAGTCCCCGGCTGCCGCCTGCCTTGTCTGAGCGCTGGAGCATGCATGCCCAGTGGCAGAGCTGGAGCCACCGAGGGCTTTGCACGGGCGCACTCCGCTTCTCCGGGTTTTAGCAGGAGCCCGCGGGGGGCAGGGGGGGCAGTGAGGGGACCCACGGAGCCCGGCAGCCTCGGCAGCGCGTGAGGGGAGCTCGCGCGCCGCTCAGGGCTCTCTCTCGCGTTGCGGTTGCTCGGGAGATGCTGGAGCGCGGCGCCCGGCTGCTCCACCTGGCGCGCTGAGCGCGGCGCGGGGAGCCCCGGGGGCGGGCGGGGGGCGCAGACTGCGGTAGAATGCGAGCCGGGCTCCTCCGGCGCTGCGAGACGTCGCTCCATCGCGGTCAGGTGCCGCTAGCCCGCCGCTCCCCGCTCCACTAACTTGCCACTTGGTCGTGTCTGGTCTCCGAGGCTCTCTACGCTTTGGGGAGGTGGGGGGCGGGGGGGGTGGGGAGTTACTGGGTCTGCGGTAGCCGAAGGAGGGATTCTACAAGGGGGAGCCTGCCTGGTGCCGCTCTTCTTCCCCTCCCTATCGCTCCCCTCCCCCCACCCCGGGTCGCTGCCGCTTTCTCTTCTGCCAATTCGGAGAGCGTCGGGCGCCTGTGACATGCGATCGCTGCCAAGTGACGGTCCCCGAGTCTGAAGTGCCCGCGAGGAAGTGAGCGCCAACGCGGGCCGCCGGCGATGACAGCCATGAAGCAGGAGCAGCAGCCCACCCCGGGGGCCAGGGCGAGCCAGGCGCCGCCGGCGGACCAGGTGAGAGTTGGCAGCCGCGGTCAGGCCCTCCCGGGAAGGAAGGCTCCAGTCTGCGCTCCCCCCGCCCCTCTTCCCCGGCTCGGCTCCCACGCCTCCCTCTCCCCACCCTCCCCCCGCCCCAGTTCCAGGCTTTCCTCTCTCATCCATGGACTCTGCAGGAAGTTAGAGCGTCTGAGTGCGCTCTGGGGCCGGGCGAGAGGATGCGCAAGGTGGAGAGCCGCGGGGAAGGGGGTAGAGAGGTAAAGGCTGGGGGTGGCCCGGGGAGCCCAGGCGGGCGGTCTGCCGAGGGAGGGAGAGGTGTCCGGGGCCAAGGAATGGGGGCCTCTTGGCTCCTATTAACGCCTGTTGGAGGAATTGCTGCGCTTCTGGAGGCGTCCGCTAGCAGGGTTCCAGCCCCGTCTTCACGCAGCTGAGAGAAGCGCTGGCCGCAGCTCCCGGAGTAGGCAAATGACCTTTAGGCCGGCAGAGTTTTTCCTTTTTTTTTGAGGAGACCGGGGCAGAGACGGGACGGGGGGATTACATGGGAGAAGAGGATGTACCAGGCATCTGTGGTCTGCTGAGTGGAGCGGAGCTTGGGAACAAAAAAAGGCATTATTACGAGGAGCTGGGAAGATACTGGCTTTAGTGATTTGTTGGGTCCAGATGTGTTGTGTCTGCAGAGATGAGGTGCCCTGTGCTGGCTGAGGGTTATTTCTGTCCCTTTACCGTCTTTCCGCAGCGGCCACCAGCTTTTTGCTTCGGTCTTTAGGGATTTTAGCATAACCGTACGGTGGATCTCCATCTGGTCTCTGTCCCTCGATTGGGGTGACTCGGGAGTTCGGTGTCGCTTTTTTTCAACTTTGTAGGGTCGGGAGCGCCTAGGTGCCCAGGGGGGCTGTGATGAGCTGGTGAGCCGGCTCGAGGTGCTGTCACGTTTACATCAATTAGAGACTGAGCCGAGAGGGCTACACTTAGGTCATCGGCTAACTACGGAGCTGGAGGACAGAGGCGCCCGGGTACCGGAGACGGACCCTTTGCCCCAGTGCACTGTCGAAGGCCTCCAGAGGCGTTTCCGGCAGAGACACTCCTAGTTCATTGCTGGAAGTGGGATGAAAAGGGTGCAAACGGCGAGGCTCCAGTAGCGGCTCTGCTCTGGCGTGTTCTAAGCACTGAGGAGCAAGTGAGGGGGAGCTGTCCAAATCGCCAAGGACTGGCGGTGAGGCGGAGGAGAGGATGCCAGGGCTGCTGTTATTAATATTCTAGTCTTGGTCGTGTCTCCTGGCTGTGGTCTCTCTCTTCTCCCCTTCCCTCCTCTTCTCATGTCCCTCACATATGTTTCACACAGGTGGTGAGGGTTACTCAATGCCTTAAAGCCCCCCCTCCATTTACTGGGGAGAATGTTGCAGTTTTTACAAAGCAGTTGTTTTCTTAAACCATCCTCTTTGCTCTCTACCCTAAGTATGAACATCTGTATTAAAACATTCATATTGCATTATATTATGTCTTTTCCCCTTGTATCTCTTTTTCCTGCCCCCCTCCAACATACACCACAAGGTAGCAACTGGTTAGCAGATTATAAAAGTAATTGCAGGAGAGGAACATGGATTTAACATCCTCTTTTGGGCTGACAGCCCTTGAATTTCATTAACAAGCTGCTGAGCCTCTCCTGCTCTTGGAATCATGCTACCAATAAGAATGATTAGTCAGGTGAGAGTCCCCGCATGAAATCCTTGCTCACTAACCTGTGACACCAGCTGGTTACTTGAGGTGCTGCAAACAGTTCAGTGGTGGTGGAGGTGGGGAGGAAGAAGCTGAGTAGAGCACACAGAAGCTGAAAATGTATTTGTAAATAGTGGACAAGACATATATGTTACAGCAAAGCCTTTTGTCAGGACAAATCTGGTAAATTAAAGTTCGTATGAAGAGACAGATTCAAGCTTGAATCCATTTTTCTTGTTAATGTGCACTTTTGTTTATGCCCTCTTCGAATATTCAAGGAGTGGCCATTTGCAGAACTCTTGTTGTAACTGAGTTTTTTTTAAGTGGCTTTCTGAGCATTTACGTGATTTTAAAATGTCAATGGTTATGCATATTATACTTGAGTTAAAATGAAAGAGATTGATTTTGCAAGGGGAGGGAAAGTCAGCCTGAAATATACATGGCAGCATCCCATTTAGGGTTTTTCAAACACTCCCAGAAAATACCTATATCTAGTGTATTCTTTGTCTAAAGCTTGACTTATTAAATGATGGCCAGATAATGTGGACGATTGCTGTGAATTCTTAAACTACTTGCTCTAAGATTGCTAAGTTTTTATTAACAGTATTAGTCATTGTGGTCTAATTCTGCAATTGTCACACAACCCTCATGTGATGCTAGATATAATACCTTCATACAGACATGACTGATTGCTCAGCTTTCTATGATATTTATGAAAAAAAGAGTCACAAATTTAAATAAAAATGTAGCTTTATGAAGTCTTACATAATGGTTAAATAGGGGGCATGTTCCAGCTAATCACTCACTATGTATTGATTTTGGGTGATTTAAGCTTTCGAATGTTACCAGAAAGGTCTTTCACTTTCCACGGTAGAGGTTTTTATGAAACCTCAAAAACTCCTTGTCCTGATGCCATCAAATACCTATTTCCACTTACAGCACAGTGAAAGACCATAGTCTTTCCTCTGGGTGAGATGGCTGTGGATCATATAATTTGGTTGTTGTTAGGGTCCTTTAAAGAGCTCGACCTCCCCATTTCATCTTATTGGTTACTGTCCTCTAGCCTGGGGGCCATGACCAGAGGCACTCTTTGCTCAGGGGGCAGCAGCAACAAAAATAGCAAGGACGGTATACTTTTATTAATATTCTGAATCATTGAAAATATTTTTATCATCTTAGTAGTCTTTCCTTTAAAGGGAAGACTTCATTGATTAAATAAATGTTTATAACAGTTATTTTTGTTGTTTTCATAACACTCCACATTTACAAAATGTCTAAAAATAAATCCTTTGATATGGGTAGGTTCAGTCATTCCCACTGAACATGATCAATTTCTCATTTTACATTGAGGGATCCAAAATCTTGAGTGGCTAGTTGCAACTTATTATTTTTTAAAATCACTTCCTGAATGTTTGCCATGTGCAGACTAGTGTCCTCTGGGCCAGTAAGGTAACATTTATTGAATGCATTTTTCTATTTGATCCTCAAAGCAGCTTTTTGAGGTAGGTCTTGTTGTTATTCCCATTTTAGAGATGAAAATGTAGAGGATTAGGGAAACTAATCAACTTGATCAAGCTTGTCTTCCTAAGTGGTAGAGATAAGACTTCGCCCTAGTCTCCGACATTTGAGATAAAATAAGTTCCTTTAAACTCTAAAGCTCCACCTTCTAACTTCTACACAGTTACAGCTCAACACACTCCTATTAGCAGAATGCAAAATAATTGCAAATACTGAGTGTGTGTAGGTACAAATTTACCTTGGATGTAAAATGAATGAAGAATTTGTTTCAAGCTTCAACTGTAAATGTAACAATAGCTCTTGAAATTTTAAAGTTAATAGTTCTTCTATTGATCAAAATAATATAAAAAGAACCAGGTAGATCTGGCTCAGTACATAGGAACTTTAAAAAAAGTATATCTTTGTGTTGTTTGCCCTTGGAAATGATGAGGCTTTCAAAGTCTCTTAAATGTGTAGATTTTTATACTCAGACCCTGTTTAGAATTTGCCCACATTTCCACCAGGTGGCACCCTTCTTCTGAATCCAATGGATAAATTATTTCCTAAGATGATTGACAGTCCTCTCACCTCCAAAAAACCACACCAAAACCAATCCAAAACAAAAAACAAAAAAACTAAACAAAAGAAAAACTACAACCCTACTTTGTAAAGTATGGCTAAAAAATATATTTTTACAAACAACTATTTGGCTGCAAACTCATCATTAGTTATGCATTTTCTTTAAAAAACTCATTCTTGTAGAAAACCAATCTTTTATAGCTCTATGTGTAGCAGCCACTTGATGAAATAATTTATGTTCAAAATTGTGATTAAGTATGTAATGTGCAAAGTGCCTTTGTAAAATATTTATAGCACTTTTGACCTTTAAGTAATATTAACCTAAAACGCTTCCATACCAAAATTAGGAAACACTATTTTTATTTAGACTTTGGTCTAGCAAACATGATTACAGTTTTCAAATGTATATTTAATGAAAACTTACAAAAAAGTTATTCTTCCATGTTTCTCTAATATATAAACATGTCATAATTTATTCTGGAAACTATTGTTTTTAGCACAGAACCTCAAAGATAGCTTTTAGAAATCATGTTGAAAACACTTTGCTTAATAGAAGATTTATTACTTTTCTTCTAAGCATTTAGGATGAAACATATAGTATCTAAGTGGTGAGAGAATTCTATATGATTTGGTTATAAAAGATAATTTAGATTGGATACAGGTGTTATGTAGAAGTCTTTATGTCTTAGGAGATATTACACATTTCCTACTCTTCCTTAATTTCTTATTACATATATATTTTTCATATATATCTTATTACATAAAAAATATGACGTTTTATCCACTGAGTTTAGAACATACCACAAAACATCCCTTGCTTACAAGGGTATCCTATCTGTTTATTTCAGGGACTGAGAAAATTGCACATTTAAGAAGGATTAAGCTATATAAAAACAAGTTAAAGAAAATTGTATTATTAAATATTAATGTTGCATTATGTTATTAAGTGCATTGTGTTGGAAACAAAACTCTCCCACCAAATTTCTCCCAGTCTGAGTAAAAATAAAGCTGTTTCAAAATTTTGGTTCCTTGAATCATTTATGATTACATGATGTTTTAAGCTTCAGTACTTACAGGCATATTTTTACATTTATTTACAGTGTACCACGCAGCATACACAGCACTAGAATATTGCAGTTAGGACTATGAGATTTTGTGCCATCAACCACAAATATTTATTTACTCTTGTCTATGGGTTATGTGCTGGAAACCACAGGTTCAAGTTCATATCCCAGCTCCACCAGTCATCTCTGTGTTTTCTTGGGCAGAATAACTCACTTTCTGTATATCATCTGTGAATGGAGGTGACTATAGATCCTTTATATGCTTGGTATAAGGATTAAATTAAATAGTATATAAAAGCTTTTGGATAATGCCTATGTCATATCATATGCTCTCATTAAATGCGTCGTCTGGGAATAGGAGCCTAGAAAAAAGAGAAAAGAAAAGCTTAGAGGATCATTGAGCCACCTACAGCTGGTATATTATTTTAACATTTTACAGAATATTGCATTGTCCAGTACACATATTTTTATGATTACATATGAATTTGCTCATGCACATAAATATTATATTAATAATATAACATATATCATTTAAGCCAGCCCTAGTGATCTAATGGTTAAGACCTGGTGCTCTTGCTGTTGCTGCTGGGGGTTTGCTTCTTGGTCAGGGAACTACCTCCTCCCCCGCATCTGTCGGTTGTCATACCGTGGTAGCTGCATGTTGCTGTGATGCTGAAAGCTATGCCACCGGCAGGGTCACCCATGGTGGCCAGGTTTCAGCGGAGCTTTCCAGACTAAGACAGACTAGGAAGAAGGACCTGGCCACCCACTCTCTGAAAAAATCGACTGTGAAAACCCAATGAATAGCAGTGGAGCATTGTCTAATACAGCGCCAGAAGGTGAGAGGATGGAGCAAAAAGACCAGGCAGGGTTCTACTCTGCCGTATACAGGGTCACTAGGAGTCGAAATCCACTCCACGGAACTAACGACAATATATTATTTGGTTTGGACATTGGGCCTGATTTGTCAGACATGCAAGCTGCAAAATATTCTGTTACATCCCTACTTCCATCCAATCAAAACTTACTTCTTTACTGCCCTGCTCTGTAAGGGGCCAGGCTGAAAGTAAACATTGGCTAATCCTCACTAACAGCCGAATAGCTGCTGAATATGTTGCATATTATTTTCAATGTAATGCACTTCATAAAGTAATTAGCGTGGAGAAAGAGGATGTTTGAAGAAAAAAAGAGGTGTAATTTATAGACATATCTCAGGAAATGAGATTTCAGTCAATGTGACAGGAGAATGTGCCTAACAATGAAGCCTTCGGGATGCCAAGGTGGGTGCACCTACTGTCATTGGAGGTGAGAATGAGTGATCCAATGTCAGACTCAGCATAATTCAAAAGACTTTTTCACCCAGTTTTTTCTACAGCTATTCCTATGCAGTATTTAAATACACGCGTCATTTCTTGATGTTCCAACGATTAAAATTACCTCCATGTATTTTCATACTTGCTGAGTGACTTTACATGTGTTCTAACCACGTTCATGTATTACTGAAGCATTATAAAGGGAGCATATGCTAAGACATACATCAACTACGAAAGTTTGGAGCTTTTCCCATCTGAAGACCTGAAAAAGGACCCCCAAAGGGCAAATAAATAATGGAGAGAATGTAAACTTCTTCCTAAACACCTGTCCTCATGTAAAGTTAGAAATGATTCTGCCCTACTGTCTGCTGCCTTGCCTGGAGAAGTCATACAGACGGCTCAGCATTGATTATGCCCAGCACCCTATTATTTTAAAGTTTGTATTGATCCGCAAGCTTTTTGACAATAACCAATCACTGTTTACTTTTTCTTATCTAGACAGCACTAGTTCTCCAAGGCTTTTAAACGGTACACCTACCACCCTGCTACCGGGTAGACATTCTCATCATTTATTGCGTATTAACTAAAGGAACACTTGTCATTTCCAGGATGGTAGAGAAAGCTAGGAAGTAGGTTTGATGGGGAGAATGGGACACTTCAGAGAGCTCTTCTATTGGAGGTTCATTTTTGTTAAGCTGTCCTGAATTCTCAGAATTTCAGACATACCGATATGTAGTGGTCAATACCCACTGCCAGGCTACATACAGAAAACCTGCTTTTATCACAAACTGATAACATAAATATTTATTTCAAACTGCTCTATTCAGGAATTGACATTAACTGTACTCTTTGTAATGTCTTCTACATAATAAAAAATGATTTCTTATTTTCTTTTCAAGTTTGTCATGCCATAGTTTATTTGAAAATTGTTAAAACATTAATAATTTTTCAACCAACTTGCAGATAACCTGCTTATTCTATTAACCAGAACAGTATATTCTACAATATTTTTGGAATTGCCAAATGATTTCCAGATTTAATTGTATTTTGGGGAGAGGCAACCTGATGTAGGGTTGAGGACAGAGTCAAGCAGATTTCAGATGAAATCCTTCTACCACTCACTGTGCAATCTGCGGCAAACTGTTTAACCCTCTAAACCCATTCCTTCATCTTTAAAGGCAGAGGATGGTGACAGTGTTGCAAGGGTTAGAGACAGTCTATGTGAATGGGCTTCTATAACATCTGATCCAAGGTAGACCGTAGTATTTTTATTCTTATTGCTACTATGATTCTAGATCATCTGAGAAAGTTATTTCATTCCTTTGAAGGGTAGTTTTGCATTTATGTTAATGAAAATGCTGAATATATGTGTGTGTGTGTGTGTGTGTTTGTGGAAATATATATATACATTTCTACATATACAAATATACATTTGGTAATACATTACCAGATGATCTATACTTATGATCTAAATATACTGAGTATTTTACAGTTAGATTATTATAGGACATTAAGTAAAAATCATTTTATAATAACCTGACTGATTTCTACTATTTTTAGATGATAACCTGTTTTCCCAAAAGACTTAGGATCTTCTTTGAAGTGTTCATGGTTTAATATTCTCTTTCCAGAAGTTTGGTTTCCAGAAATGATTGACTTAGACGTTCATTGCATATGAGAGCTGATGATATGTTGAGTTGAAATTTAAGAAAAGCTAGTGGAATGCATAATCAAAACTGACTTTACATCTGAGAGAGCCAAGCGAAGCTATATATTCTCCAGCCAAACTGTATATTATTTGACTTCAATATTATTGTAATTTATCATACCTATCGATTTTCTCAGATCAATACAAAAACCTATGTATCAGGTTACAAGATAGCAAATGAAGAGAAATGAGGAAAAAAGCCATTTTTATTATCGTTATCTCCATCCTCTTTTTGAGATCTAAATGAAGATTCAATTTCTTATTCCATCTGGAAGTTTCTCCTCTGAAAACATAAGTATGACAAATCTGAGTTGTATAATTGAGAACTTGAATGGCAGGATCTCCTGTGATTTATTTTTAAACAATGGACCAGAGGGACCATTGAAGTTGCATTAATAATGCTTGTACAGGGTAGAAGTCGGCCTTCCCTGTTTTTGGTACACGGGTTTACTTTTGGCGAGAGGAATTGAGTAAGTGAAAACTCTGATGCTCATGCTTCCATTAATCACATCTCACCTCCAGGAAAGGTTTTAATATGAGTTAATGGATGCAAGACATTGCCATTTTTTTCACTTCACATGTTTTGAAACAAGTGCTAGAAAGTCTTTTTAAATAAAGTAACCTTTTAAATCAATGTTTCACAAACTTGCATAATGATTCTTCTCTCAGACACAGGATCAAATATTAGGAATCAAGATATCTTTTGACTAGAGGTCAGAAACATATCGTTCTAGAGGAAAAACCTGAAATTCATGAAGAATTTCTCAAATGAAGAAATAGGTAATTTGTTTGACTAGATTAGTATATAATTCATATTTCCTAGGATTTTGTGAATTTATGAACAGTGTTTCTATCTACTCCATTAGCTTTTAAAGATTTTAAGGGAAAAGTCTATACATTTCATTTATTAGTTTCTTTTTAGACTACTATGAAACATAAGTGTTCCAAGAAATAAAGTGAGTATATTTTGAAGCTATACCTGGCATCTTTATCAGGGTTATTGCTTTTTTCCTGATCCTAGGAATTATGTGTATTCCACTTAATGACAATCAAAATAGCAGTGATGGGTGGGTGTGAATTGAAGCTGGAGTTGAGAAGGAAGAGACCCACCCTCATTCACATCTATGGAGGTTGCTTACAACTGCTCTAAAATGAGATTTACCCAATGTTAGTGCCACAGTGGCGTTATGAGTGGTTTCTTCTGCATCTGCCACACCTTAAAATTGTCTATTTGCTGACAGAGTCAGTGCCTCTTGTGTTCCTGGATGGTACTTTTGGTTCCTTTGTCTCCATTTGCATATGTGCCATCTCCAAATCCAAATCTAGTTCCTTCTTCCTCTCTACATTTCTGAGACCCAGTCTCTGTCCAAGATTGATTCCCTGACAACTAGACTACTGTGACGTCCACGGTGGCCTTGCCTTTCCAAATTCTTCCTTCAAATGGTCATAAAGCAGTAAATGATGATAGCATTTAGAGAAACTATTCTTATTCCTGAATCTAATGCCTTTGTTTTCAAATCAGGAGACAGACAATGGAGAGGTGGGGTGACTTGTCTCAGGTCACACAGTGGGTTAGAATCAGAAGCAGTACTTGATTCTGGGTCTCTTCACTTATGACCATTCTCCGGGTGTCATGCTGCCAGATTCAACTGTCGATATGGAGCCTTTGATGGTGTCTTGGTGGCACATCTGCCTTCCTTAGCACTTGACATCAGAATAACTTCTTAAAAATTTATGTTCTTAAAAGCTTTGAATCTATAGGCAAAACTCACTTGACATTTCTCGGTTTCTCCGGTTTTGTGATGTATTTGTTCTAGACCAGCGGTCTTTAGACTTTTGGTATCTGGCCACAAGATTTCACAGAACCACAGGTACATCTTCTCCCACTTGCCATGGCAAGAAGTCACCCCAGAGCTATAAAGCCATTCTGAAAGTAAACTGTGAGATTCACTGATCCAAGGAGATGACAGTGCCTCCCACAATACTTGCAGACACTAGCATTCTTAAGCCTCCTGCCTTCCCTTCAGCATGAGTGAGCACCCATTGATCTCCACACTCAGCATTTGAAATTGCAATTCAGTAGTGGATGGACTAGTGATTAGGTGAATCCCTTGCTAAGAAAGGAAGGATGCACTTAGGAACTCTGGAAAGCATGCAGGTGAATTTTAGAGCTTTCTTGGGGGAGTTGATATAAACAACAGGCTTCTGATTCACTGGATTTTTTGAAAGGTAAGGCTGCTTCCAGAAGCTGTGATAATTTTGCCAGAGTACCAAGTTCCAATACCAGACCTGAGAAACTTTTCTATGCTAAATAAATAAATAACAAAAGATTTTGAGTTACACAGAACTATTTTTTAAGGGAAAGAACCGAGGCTTTCTGTTCATTTAACCTCAGTTTAAACTCTACTTACTAGTTTGAGCAAGTTACTCAGTGTCTCTCTGAATCTGATACTTCATCTGGAAATGGGATGATGCTTACCTTGCAGATCTGTGTGAGAATTAGGATGAGATAGTTTTGTTTTCCAGGAGGTGCTGAAAAATGATGGTGCTTTTGTTGTTGCTGTTGTTAGTATGTATTGGGTTGCTATACCACAGAGAGACAAAGTGATGGGAATCCAACTACACTGGGCGTTGAGGTTCCCAGATGCTGGGAATACTAACTTTAAAGTTTCTTTCTCCATTACTTTGACCTAACTTCAGAGCACCTTTAATATTCAGCTCTTATTTTTGGTGATGTGGAGATTCTATGAAATCATACTGGCTCCAAAGCAAACATGGATTAGGGTTGGTCAAGGAAATACAGTTTTATAGTCCTTTTAAGTGCACGGAAATCAACAAAGTTTGCATTTTGAAGGTTGACAACTGAATACGCATTTGCTTTTCCTTAATTTGTTTTTTATTTCCCCATCCCATGATTAATTCCATCTCATGCTTATAATCCATTCTCCATTCAGAGTGCTGCTTCATTTTTACTCAGACCTACAGTCCTTGAGCTGGAATGGCAAACCCAAAAAAACTAATATAGAATCACAGATGTTGCAAATATTTGAAAATAGGTAAGTACAATCTAGGATTAGCTGCTTGGGCTCAGAAATGTCAGCTTCACATTGCTTATTGATCACACGAGGCCATTTAGTTAAGGGAAAACCCAGGACAAAAACATCGCGATATAAAATTGCTCGTTTGGAGCTATTCGACATAACAGGCCCATAATTGTTATACAATCCCCCAAATGAGCCACTCTGTAACAAGGAAAACGTGTATCAGAGAGGTCACAGAGTACCAAGAAGTCATACAGGGGATGAGAAATTAAGCAGATATCATAACATGGAACTGCTGTACAGTACCATCTGGTGACTTCCATTTAAGGCCAATTTTTAAGGAGAAAATATCCATTCTTATGAGTATGCTGTAGGTAGGCACATAATAAATGGCCTAGGCATGGAAAATCATGGTCAAATTGCCCGCATAAATTCCATAGATGGTAATTATTAGTAACATGCGCTATGTGTCCCTTTTTCTGACTCTGAGAAATTTAACAATAGAATCTAATTTTCCTTCAGTTTTGCCCCTTTAAAAGATGCAATTCTTTTAAAAGGATCTCAGAACTAACCATGGTGATTAAGTCAGCTGGTTTACTAGTAAGACAACTGAGAATGATAGAGGCTGACTTGCTCAAGGTCGTATGACTGATGAATTTGGTAGATTAGAAACCAGAGCTCCTCACTCCCAGGTTGGGAGTTGATGGAAGGAGGCTCACTCTAGCATCGGGATCGTAGAAATCATTTTTGGTTGTCTATATTGATGTCGGATAACGAAAATGTGGATGAGAATTAAAATGGAAACGGCCCAGCTGGTTTAAAAGTTTTTTTTCTTTTAGTTTTTAAATTTTTTTCCAGGCAGTAGTTTAACAAGATTAGATCTATTATGTAGATCCTATCTGGAAGCATCAAGGAGCAGTTGGTCACATGTGTAATGGTTGGGTGAAGCCTAAATTTTCTGCAGTTTCTCATTTCTCAGATGAAGTGGCAGAGAATAAGAAGACCTGCTACAGATCGTATATGAAAGTCTGTAAGACAGCACTGATCCCTATCACAACATGTTTACCAGAAAAAAAATCCTGGCTCTCCTATGAATATATAGTGAACATATGTCAAGGATTTAACTCGGTAGTAAAGGAACCATCAAGATGGTAAAGCAGGTTCAGAAAGCATTTGAGGAAGAGAGATTTATATAGTCAGTCAGGAAAGGAATGACATACAACGTTTGCAAAATTAGATATAAAACTGGTTAATACTCAATAGGGCATTTAAACCGTAACCTTTGTGGTTATCTTTTATAGCAGACAGAAAGTTTTTGCAACTTATCTATCTTCTATAATTAACATCTAACTTTACAGACTCTGGGCCAATGAATAGAAAATGGCAAGCAGAAGAAAGCTACATTCTCCTAAAGTTGTACGATTCTTGTGTGGGCCGATTAGACAATAACCCCAGTCTGACATTGAAAAGATGGACATGCTGTCATACTGAAGTTTTATTTCTATGTTCTCAAAAATTTTCTTAACATCCTCAACCTCACAAAAATGGTGCAGTCTGGGCCTCTACTTGATGTTACAGCCGACTTCTTAGGTAGTTTTATCAAAGATTTCTGCAAACCCTGTGGAGCTTCGGGTGTCACATCTAATTCACCAGCAGCGAGGTCCTGGAATGCAGCCAATCGGCCAACACTGCTTGTCGGGTTCGTTCCAGCAAATTGGTCCAGGTGTTTTTGAAGGATAGAAGAGAACAATTTGATAATTTCAAACAGCTCTTTGTGGAGAAGATGAAGTGGAATAATTGCATGCAAGAAGTGAAAAGCCTTCTCCAGGATTTAGCAAAATAAGGTTCAGATCAAATTTTATGGTGATAGTGTCCTGGGAGATGGCTGCTTTCAGAGCTGCCCTCAGGAGGAGAGAGACAGCATATGCCCCCACACAGCCTGATTTAAGACATATGACAAGCTTTCCTTCCCTTGTCACTCACTTTCTTGACTGCCAGTCAAGAAATGGCTCATCTCATCTATCTGCATATAGCTGGAATTCCACCATGACTTCCTTTGTTCCTTTAACTTAAAGCAGAGCAGGGAGTGTTGACAGTTTGTCTAACTTGTATTTATTTGTGTCTCCATGATTGCTTGGTGTGCCCTGTCTTGAGAACTGATGTTTGGGGGCCAGAGATGATGAAGGGCTTGCAAATGTGAAGGCGTTGGGGCAGGGGGAATTAAACTTAAAAATGGAGCTGGGAATCTCAAGAGAGAATCATGACCTGCATGTGGGGCAAGCTGATTCCCTTAACTGACCCTCAGTTTTCTAATCTGGGTTAAAAAATATAATAATAAATTTAGATGAATATTTGTGGACCATGTATAAAAGAGCTTGGAATAATTTTGGGTTTAAAAATCTTATTAGATTATTAAAATTTCTTTTCCTGAAATACTATCTACAGAAAATCTTACTAAATATTAAGAAAGATGCTCTAGATCAGCATTGTCCAATAGTATATTCTGGAATAGTAAACATATTTTATATATGTGCTTTCCCATATGATAGCCACCAGCCACACGTGACTGTTGAACACTTGAATTGTGGCTAGTGTCACTGAGGAACTGATTTTTAATTTCATTTAATTTTAATTAATTTAAACTTAAATAGCCACATGTGACCAGTAGCTACTATATTAGACAGTTAGTTCTAGACCTTTGCATTTCAAACTTTAACATGCATATGACTCACTTGGAGATATTGTTATAAAGCAGATTCCAATCCAGTGAATCTGGGGTGGGGTCGAAGATTCCACATTTATGACATGATGCCTAGTCTGTGGACCACACTCTAAGTAAGGCTTTATTTCCTAGTGGCAAGGATTCATGGATTCAAATACATGGCTTTGCCCTGGCTCACACCTGTCATAGAAGAGAAGTCTGATGGGCCTGTAGCAAAATTTCAAAGTATAAATTTTGAATTATAATGGGAAAATAATTTTACTGATGAAATCATTGGCATATTTATTATCACTGACAGTAGCTAAAATTTTGAGTGTGTACTATTTATATATACCATGCAACAGTCAAGTGCCTATATCTCATTTAGTTGACATCATGACTCTATGTCAGAGATAATACTTTTATACCAGGTTTGCAGATGAGAAGCTGAGGTTTGGAGAGGTCAAGAGATTCCTAAGGTAGCACAGCTAGTAATTGGAGGAGCTATCTCTTGGTCACAGACAAACACACATATCATAGAAATCACCAATTGCTTTCCTTTATTAAATTGAGGCCTTGATTTCCCATATGCGGTTGATCAATAAGTCCTATTTGATTCTCTTCCACAGATAATAGTAGTGATAGTCAGACTGGTAGTTAACGTGATAATCCTCATTAGAACTCTGTGCAAGTTAGTATTGTCATCCTTTTTAAAGATGAGGAAACTGAGGAACAGAGAAGTAAAGTAATTGAACGAGGACCACATGACTTCTGTGTGTCAGAACCAGGTTTTGAACTCTGTCTGCCTCTACAGTCCATGCTCTTGTCTGCTCTACTACACAATTTCTGAGGAGTTTAGTGAATACCTGTTGCATGTCAGGCAGTACGCTAAGAGCATGGTTCTTGTTTCTGTATGTTCAATGGTAAATGTAGTTTACTTTGAAAATTCTAACCATGCATAATTTCATATTTGCCTAGAGTATTTTAAAACAGAAAAAGGACTCTTCCATGTCCAAAATGTGTAATTCAATTTGTGTTATCTATGAAGCCAACTTTTAAATTCTGTATAGCTAATTTTAGTGTCTTTTAAATGTTACATATCTTGTGTCTACCTTTTTATAAGTGAAAAGTTGAGAACTGTAGGATATGGTGTCTGTGTGTGTAAACCTCACAATTTAGAAAAGCTTAAAATTGTCTTCTTTGTCTCTCCCAATAACTTTGAGCAACAAATTGTCTTTGTCATTTTAATGCATGAAAAGGTGAATGCTTTGGTTCTGGTTATTCAGTAACCTAGGTATCAGATCTAAGCCTTATCTTTCAAGTTCATCGTCATTTTTTAGTTCAATGACAAATGTTAACTGAGTCTATTTTTATACTTCCTGATTTTAAGCAAAGCACACAATCTTATTTGTTAGTTTCTGAATAATGTATTTACATAGTTCAAACATCAAATATCATACAAATATATCCAGGGGAATGTCTCCCTCCTACAGTTGTTCCCCAGCTTCTCCGTTCCTCATTCTATCATTCTCCCAATAGATCACCACTATTATTATTCTCATTTTTTCATTTCTTTGTTCCAGAGAAATTTTTGCATATACAAGCTAATCCAATCTTTCTCCACCTCTCTTTTATGTAAATGTTAGCATACACATTTATCTTAAAGTGCATAGTATTTTTATGTTGTTTATTTCTTTGATAGAAATCTGGACAGGATCAAAATAGATCCTCTAACAGTTGGCTTCTCTAATAAATTTTCCTCCTTCATTCATGATGAATTAGATCTCCATGTGTCTCATAAACAGATAACCAGTCTTGGTGCATGTGTGTATATGTGCACGTGTGTACATGTAGAAGACAGGAACCGTGCTCTTAGCACATTGCCTCACACACAACAGGTACTCACTCAACACCTAAGAAATTGTCTAGTGGAACATATAAAAGCATGAACTCTAAAGGTGGATAGCCAAGGTTCAAAACCTGGTTCTGCCACTTAAATGTCATATAGTCCTGGTCAAATTATTTTGCTTCTCTGTTCCTCAGTTTTCTCATCTTTAAAATAAGGATGACGTTAGTAACTTGCACAGAATTTTAGTGAGGATTATTACATTAATTACTAGTCTGACTGTTACTACTATTATCTGTGGAAGAGAATCATATACGATTTATTGATCAGCCACACACAGCAAATCATTTAAGATCATTAAAATATTTAATAAATCATTTAACTTCAATTTAATAAAGGAAAGCAATTGGTGGTTGTTATGCTATGTATGATTGTATGTGACCAAAAGGATAGTTTCTCCGTTTACTAGTTATGCTACCTTGGGAATCTCTTAACCTCTCTGAACTTTAGCTCCTCATTTGTGAAACTGGAATAAAGGTATTCAATTTGTTGGCAATCACTTTACTGCGGTACATCTGTGTATATGTATATCTTTACATTAGTCTATATATGTTAATGAGATTCTTTTAACACATTGAAATAGGATAGCTTCCTCCCCTCAGGAATAAGTGCCAACATTTGCATATTCTAAAAATTTGGAGATAATTGATGAGTATTTCACAGTGGATAGATAAAAGGAAAGGGGATTTTATTGTCATATTATTAGAGAGCGTTCTATACCCTGTGAGTTATTTGTGTCAAGGAAACAAGACAATATTTAGAAATTTTAATATAGAATTTAAAAAGTACCTTGTGTGTTTTATTATATTTTATTTTTATAAATATATTTTATTATATTATTTTATTTTCAATTTATTTTTATTATTGTATTATTGTATTTATATTTTATTTTTATTATAAAAATAAGGAAGATTTTTATATTACTAGATGAATGAATAGTACTGTGAAGCGTGAAGTCTGATAATGGGTAGGACCCAGCATTGTGAAAATATTGTTTCTTGTAATTTTATTAAGAGATATAGAGGCTTTCAGTATGGGATGGGGAATACATGTTGTGCTTGCATTTTCTCATATCTTATGGGGTTAGCCTAATTTTGAAAATGGGAGGCATATCTTTAAGGAGTATACTATATACTATATACTTCATTCACATGTCTAATTTAGCTTACAAAGGATGTTGCTGTCAGCCACACTTATGTATTCTCCTAATGAAGAGGAAGGAGAATAATAAATAATAAAATTGAGGGACAGATGGAAGACCTTGGCCTTTGCAGAATCCTTTTTTATTTTCACAGAAAAATTACTTCAATAAAATATAAATTCATGAATTTGTATGTCCTTACACCTCACGTAATGAAGAAACTGAAACCATTTCAAACTCAGAAAATTTATTTGGTCAAAATATTCCCCTCTATTCCATCAAGTAGCACTGAAAATTGTTAACAAACACCGGGAAAAACAAGTTTGTTTTTTCTTTTTAATATCTTTTAAGATTCCATAAAGATTACAGAACTATCTAAAATGAAATAACTTTTTTTCTCTGAAAAAATTTTAAAGAAAAATCAATTTTTTTTACAATACATCTGCTGAATTATGGTAGGACATACTTGGTAGTTGCTACTCTTTAAACACTAAGAAAAAACATTTAGTTTCTAATGGTTCTTGAAAGTCAAGCTACTTAATGAGAGGCAGTTCTTAGAGTTCAGATCAGGTATCAATCCTTGATATTCTGCTTGGGATATTAGAAGAAGAATTGGGGCACAGTTTAGGGGGGTACATTGACAGAAATCAAGCAGAGCTTTCATAATTTCTTTTTCATGATCTCTTTAAATCAGCAAGACAGAAAACGGACATGAAACAACTCTGGAAGGATTTCTGATTTCATTTTGTAAATACTAAATTAATTATGACTTAAAATAAATCTTGGTAAGTTAACTAATTACATATTCATATGTAAAGACTGGGTTGTGGTGCCATTTAAATTTTTCATGAGAAATCTACTCTCCTGTGTATTTAATCCAACGTGTCTTAGGTTAGACCTATTACTTTTCCAAATTAACCTGGAAATCATGGGTCAGATAACATAATTACAGTGAGACAGGGCAATTTATCAGAAAGTCAGGATTCCCCTGGCCCTGGGATGTTAGCGTGTTCAGTGGCACACCAAACCCTCTGTCTCCCCAGTTACAGTCAGAGTCTCATGACATACCCTATGGGTGAATAATACATTTTCCTCCTGGCAAAATCTAACTTTATCATTCTGTCTATAGAAGTATGTATATGTATATGTATATAGACACCCAGGGTTATGCTCCATGAAAGCTCTTATAAATTAGTATGGGGGGGGATGTTTCTGCCTCTTCAGCTTGATATCTTTGCAGTTAAGTGTTTACATTGGAAGGTCTGAGAGTAACCCGAGAAACTCTTGGTTACAAAAACTAACAAACCAACCTACCTTTCTTCCTTCTTTTCTTTCTTTTTAAAGTAATGAGACAAGAGGGAATAAAGAAGTGAATAAAAATCTTTCACTTCTTCCTGAAAATGTGTATCACTTGAGAAAAACATCTCACCTTTGTTTTGTTTTGTAAATATGGAAAATTTAAAAGTCATTTTGTAACATGAAACTACTTTACACTGAGACCCTGAAAGGCATATCTGTTCCTTTTATCCTGGATCTTGAAAAATAATTTTCCGACAAATAGTTTTGGTGCAGAAATACTTAAAATGAGCAGATTTCGTTGTTTTTAAGAAGTCACTTTCATGAAGGAAAGTCTGGTGAATTATTGTGTTAACCTGGAGATATTCAGAAGTATCTTAGGCAGATTATGTTCTAATTATCTATTACTTCATAACACATACTCCATCACTTGGTAGCTTAAAACAACAACTATTTTATTTTCTCATGATTCTGTTGGTCAGGAATCCAGGCAGGGCTTGGTGGCAGCTCTTCTGTTTCACGTGGTGTTAACTCATCTGAATTCAGCTAGTAGCTAGGGTAGGCTGAGAGGCCAAGAAGGCTTCACTCATGTCTGGTACCTTGGTGCTCCTTCATAAGGCCTTTATCTTTCTCCATATAGATAACTTGGACGGCTTCACAGCACGAGTCTTAGGACTTCTTACCAGGAAGTTGCCTTCAAAAAGGGAACATTCCAAGCAGTGAGGGCAGACATTGCAGATATCTTAAAGATCAATCTTAGAAGTTATAGAGCTTCTCTTCGGCCATATTTTATTGGTTAAAGCAAGACACGGGGTCAAGCCAAAAACAAAGGGAGGGAAAAATGAACTCCTTGTCTCCATAAGAGATATGTAACAAATGTTCAATCATCTCAAGACTCAAATAACATTGGCAAAAAGAATGGACCTGTATCTGGCTATAAATTTTCACTATATAAGCATGTGAAGAATTTAAGGGTGTTTAAATGATGAAAATATTATAAGGATAAAAGTGGTGCCATGGTTTCAATGCTGTACTTTGCCATAATCCATCAATGTATGCCCCTGTGGAATGTGAAGATAAGTTATAATTGATAGAAAACAGTTTTTCAAATGAAATGGTGCTTAAAAGGCTGAGAATTTATATTTTCATTGTAAAAGAGAAATAGATATAAAACAATCACCTTTATCTAGGTATGGTCGTGAAATATATTTATTTAGGAATAAATTTAATGTATAGCTTAGTTGAAAATATGGTATGTTCTAAATAAACCTTTAACTTCAGGGAAACTATGGCCATCTAGAGTAATTTGGTGCTGTAAAGCAAAATATATGGTTAGATTTCTGAGAAGGTTTACATTATAAAGGAAGGAACAACACTGTATATAGAAGTTGGTTACTATGGCTGTAAAGATACTTTAACTCTCAGATATAATTACTTTAATGAATTCTGCCACTGTGAAATATTTTATATTGTCACATTTCATGCTGGAGGAAGCAGAAATGCTGGGAGTGGTGGGGTTCCAAAGATTTTTCATAAAGTTAGCTTTTTCACATGGAGAGAAAATGATCCGGGGAAAAAGCTTTGGAGCTCTGAGGAATACAATATAATTCTCCATGGAATATCTCTTTACGTTGTTCTTATCCCTCCTCAGACATTAATAGTGCATGAAAAGTACCCTGTTCTCAGTGGTATAACTTTTAAAAATGGACTCCAACGCAAAGTATAAATACTCTTGTCCATGGTCTATGTCCCTATTTGTGATAAATTTCTCCTTTATTTACCCCTCGGGTCAAGCAAAAGTTATTTAACTAAGGGGGGAAATGAGGAGGTCTTCCTCAGAAGGAAGACCTGTGTATAACCTGAGTGATGGGAAGTCCCTATCCTGTACTCTCCACTGCTCCATACTGCCTATTCTGTTTGAAATACTGCTTCATACCTCCATCTTCCTTCATTTTCAGGGGAGATGAGGATGTAGAAACCCAAATGTCCCAAGTGGTAAATTTTACCACCTGAGGAGAGTGGTGTGGTTTATACCACATGGACCACAGGCTGCCACGAGTCCTTTATGGAATATGAAAAATTTACACACACATACACTCACACACATAAACTAAGGAAAAAATAATAACTGACTTGAATATTTCTCTCGCTCTGGTAACCTAAATCCTGCAGAACTAGTTGTGACCACATTTTAACCCACTTTCTCTTCCTCAAGGCAGAAAAGAACATAGAGGAAAGTTACCCACTGTTATAGTATGATGTCATTCTACCCCAACATGCCACATAAGAGTTGCCTTTCATTTCTTAGAGATGGGTTCTTTTATTAACACTTCAAACTCAACGAAAAAAAAAATCCTATTCTTCCAAATTCATTCTGGCGTGTGGTCCTTGGGAAGAAATTTGTGTGTGGCTCTTTAAGCATTCCTCTTTTGGTGGTTTGGGCTAAGTGCCCTCCAGCTATAATCCCACAGAAACATTTTCTCCAATCCTTCATACTTTGAAATTGCCTGTTTACTGGTCTCTCTTCAAATAGCTACATTTCTTAAGGGCTTTGACTAGGCTTTATTAATTCTGAATCATCAATGGGGAGGTTTCAAAAAATATTTGTGAATTTGCATTTGTATTAGAAATGCTTTGAAGTAAAAGGATTCTGGCATTTAGGAGAGGGGCCACAGCAATCTTTATTAAGCTGGTTAGTATTGATAATACTGTGGATCCAACCTGTGGATCAGCTTAATGGTGCTAGATGAGGTGAGCTGATGAGGCATGGGTGAAGTCTTTTTGACAGCTGGAATGATATTTTAGCCTTTTGGTAGATAATCTCATAGAAAATCTAGAGTGAGTTGGTGCACAGTGGAAGGACAAATGCTCCAAAAACTAGATCAAAAGAGTTTTAAAGAAACTTGAAAGAGCAAGCGGGAGAAACAGAATCCAGAGGGTCCTAGGCTATGAGAGGCTGTATTTTATGTCAGCCTTTAAAGGTCTCTGCGGAAATAATGCCAGCTGGAGACTTCCTATAGGACCAGGTAGCAAGGAGCACAAGCTAACTGACAGGTGAGTGTTTTGCAACATTAGTTTTAACTTCAAATCCAATCAGTGTCTTTGGACTTGAGGCCCAGACAGGGGGAGGGAATAGACAACTCAATGACTTTTCTGAATAAGCAATTGCAAGAAAGCCTATAACACCTAATAAGAAGAATAATGGCCCCAAGGGTAGAAGCTATCATGAGGGACATGATGTGTCAAAAAGGAAACAGTCCTTTAAACTTGTGTCCACTCATCTGAATGATGTAAACTTTGGCTATTTTTTTTCCACCATCATATAGTTTATCAGGAGGAATTCTTGTGCTGCCTACCGAGGATTAACTGCACCTGAGCTGACTATGCTTGACTGCATTGGATAGGGTAGAAGAAGAGGAAATTTCAAAAAGAAGGAGAAAGGAGAGAGAAGTTGTGTGAACATCTGTAGATAATGTGTGTGAAGACGAATTTCTTCCGTGTCTTGGACTTTCACAAGACAATAGCAGCAGCAACCAGGAACTTGACGAGAGTAACACTCTCTTTGGAGGCTGCCCTCGAGGAATGTTCCCATTTATCACAGCTGTACAGAAGTCATATATGAGAGAGCTATAACAGACAAAGCCACGCCAGCTGTAATTAATAGCCCAGGCCAGTATTGGTCTTTGAAGTACTCAGATATTAATAACTGTTAGATAAGAAAGGTAGCTATTTGTCTCTTCACCCAATACATTTTCAAACATTTGTACAAGAGATAGATATCCTACTGTAAACATTACAGCCTTGCATATTGTCGGAATCTCTGAATTGTGACAGATGACAGCAGGTTGCCTTACGTAGTTGCAATGAACCAGAATAATCTAGTAGAAGCTATTGTTTTCCTAAGTAATATTTTTCTGCAAAACATAGTTAAGAAAAATGAATAACGGTTTTTAGTAATGCATACTAGGAAAGTCAAAGAAGATATTGAAAACCTTAAAGGATACCTTATTGCTTAGTTTCATCATTACTTGAGAAAAATTAAATTTCATATAGCAGTCTTTTGTTGCTATATTACTCAAGTAATGAAATAAGTTGTAGTAGGAAAATAGCATTGCTTGATATTTTTGTTTTTAGAATTAGATCAGGACTGTAAAATGAGCTGGAGCACAGTAGGGTTATACCTTTTGAGTTCCCAACTTTTACAAATGCTATAACACTGTTAAAAAAATATTGCGTGCTTAGAATTCACAGCAGGTTAACTGGCCTTTTCCAAGGGTTTGCTTTTATAGACAGGGAGGTTTTTGTTTTTTAACTTTTAGACTGTAAGCATACGATGAATTATAGGAGCCTCTGCCCTGCTCGAAAAACTTGTGGAGGCTATACTTCGTTGTATTAATGAGGGGGAAGTTAAAGTCAAGAATTTGAATTTTCAACACTCATGAACATATATTTAGAGCATTTCAACAAAGATATTAATGTAGTGACAAAAGTTTTAAAGTATTATGAAAGAGTCTGTACTAAAAAATGGACTCATGGAATATTAACTAAGCGTTTTACCAAATTCATTATGCAGAAAAATTATCACTAGAGTCCCAAAAAATGATGGATGTTTTCAAAAATAAAAAGTATGTAAAATTTAAGTTATTGATGAGAAATATTTTAGCTTCACGCCAATTTATATTAAAGCTGCAGGTTTGTTAATTTCTGAAGACAATTGCATTAAGAATGTATGGCTATTTTAGAGTTATGATTAACTAACCAACAGGAAAATAACATAAATATAGATATTTAATATTATCTAATTGGGCATAGATGTATGTGGCTCTAATTCAGTGTAGCAGGAACTCCAGGAAGCTAATTTTAACAAAAGGATATAATCTGGACCATATTACATATGTAAGTCACTATATTCAGAGGTAATTACTATAATTATAAACCTATTAGTATAGATTGTAATGCAAGTGTGTTCTACTGGAGTTACGCAGGAATTATCTTCACTTCCCTGGTGAAAAATATTAAAATTACTTTCAAGAAGAAAGCTGATTACTGCATAACAGAGCAACTCCCCACCACCTCTACCTTACAATAAATACATCTCACATTATTTTGTTAGTTAGGAATTTCACAAAATTCATTAATTGGTTGAATTTTTAAAAAGTCTAGTACATTAACTTAATTATTTCTAACACTTTTGCAATCGAATAGAAAGTTTATTTTATTTCTTCCCCTATTCTCTCTCTCTCACCACTCTGTAACTCCATTGTTTTTATTATTTTCTTCATTCCTAGCCTCAGTTCTCTTTGCTGGGTTCTATTTTACTTGTAAACTCATTTTTATGTGGATGTTTTTCTATGTAGAGAGAATAAGAGTATATTTTATATGCCTGGGGCAACAAACATTTACAGATTGAACCTTATGCACCAGGAGCTGTGCTAATTACTGGATGTACATTGCTGATGAAGATGTGATACAGCTCACAGAGCCAAAAGTGGAAGACAGGCAGAAACAGACCAGCACAAGGTTTGGTGAATGCAATAAAGTAAACAACAAATGCTATTGGTCCCCTTTAAGGCTTTGCTTAGCTCATCCTTGATGATGGTAGTGGAGAGGAGTCAACGAAGACTTTCTGGATGAGGTGACCTTTGAGTTGAGACTTGAAATATGCGTAGGAGATAGAATAAAGAAGCAGGGATGGTAGTCATTTCAAGAAGTAGGTAACATCATGCACAGATTGTATAGATCCCAATCACGTGGTACTTGTGTGGGGATTACAAGTAATTTTGTGACTGTCATGTAAAGTTCAAGGAAGTGGTGTGTGATGAGGTTCAAAGAGCCATGTCATGGAAATTATTGTTCCTTTGGATATTCTCTGCAACTTGGGCTTTACCCTAGAAGATGGGGAGCTTGTTGGAGGGCTTTAAGTACGTGACTGACATGGTTGATTTTAGATGTTTCATTTTGGCAGCAGTATGTAGGATGGACTTACAGTCCACTAGGGTAGAGGCTGTCAACAAAGTTCGGGTGAGATAACAAAGTATCTCACCCGAGATACTTTGGACTGAAACTGTGGTTGTAAAGAACAGAAGTAAAGAGTTTGAAAATATAGTTTCAAATCATCAGGGCTTGTGAATCAAATAGGATGATATATCCTCGGGGCTGGATATTTGAGGATGGAACTGCTTTGAGGGAGTAGCATGAGTCCAGAATGCCTCCCAGGTTTTTACCTCCTTTGACTTAGGGAGTGTGTGTGAAGACTTAGAACACAGAAGAAGAAACAAGTCCATTGAGGAGAAGCTAGTTTTTGATATACAAAGTTTGAGATATGTATGGACATTGTTGATCTGAGACCAAATCTTGAAAGAGAGAGGAAAGAAGACATAAATCTGGAAGCCAGTATATATATTTAATTGTTTGTGAAAGTAGATGAACTTTTTTAGATTTAGTGTATATAATGGGAAACTGGTGGTCAATGAAAGAGCCATAGTGAAAAAAAATCTAATGGGCAGATGGAAGCAGAGAAGACTACGAGGAACATCAATATCAAATGGCCAGAGCAAAAGGCAGAAAATCAGGATACAGGCATCATGGAAACCAAGGAAGTACGAGGTTTTAATTACAAGGGAGGAATTTCAATGTTAAAGGTAGCAGAGAGACCTGGAATTGAAATCAATCAATTTTTGTAGCATTTTGGGAAGTAGGAGTGAAAAGCCATGCAATAGGTTGAAGCATGAAAAAGAGCAGGTGGGAAGTAAAATTTCAAGAGTTTTGCTGAGCAAGGAAGGAGAAAGACTAAGAATGGAGGAAGCATGGGATTCAATAGATTTTCTTCTTTTATAAATATTGTTTTATATTGTCTGTGTGATTTCCCTTCTCATTTCATAGGATAAAGACAATTGCAAAATGTTTATAGACTGCAGGCAAAGAGTCAGTTGAGACTAAGATTGGAGATAAGGGAGAAAAGAGGATAATTAAGACAGCAGGGTCTTAGGAGAATATCAGGTAACTGGATCTTTCCGTGCAAAGAAAAGTTAGTTCTTGATACTACATTATGGTGGTTAAACATATTGAATTTAACTAAAAAAAAAAAAAAAAACAAAAACCATTACTCAAATTATTTTAAGCCTATAGATATGTATTAAGAAAACAGACAGTACTTGAGTGTCTCTTCAGAAAACTCACGGACAAGTCATAAAATACAGGAAATCCAAGAAACGTCAATGATAGAAAATGGGGAGAAAAATGGAATTGTGATGGTTTCTAACCATACATAAAGATGCTCATATTTTCTCATTAAAAAACCCCACAAATTTAAACGACACTGTAATACCAATTATCACCTTTTAGATTCACAAAATCCAAAATCAGCTATTGATCAGGCAGTGGGAATTGCTGGTAGAAATGCAAAATGGTACAATTTCATAGGGAGATGAATTTGGCAGTATCTAGTAAAATTGTGTATACTTTTGCACTCTGACCCAGCAATCACATGTATCTATATGGTCATGTTATATATTACACATAATATCTAATATATCAAATAAATGTTATATATATATATATATATTTTTTTTTTTTTAGGGAAAAACAGAAAGTGAAGAGAAGTGTGTATTGTATACTACCATTTTTCCAAGAGGGGCATTCTGTATTTTCTTGGATAAATGGTAGATAATATAAGTGGATACACATACACACACTTTTCTATTTTTAAAGTAGATTTATTTTACCTATATTAAATAAATATATTATTTTAAAATCTTTTTTTAAAAAGCCTGAAAAGATAAACATAGCATTTAAAAATATTTCCCTGTAACAGGAAGAGGGAAATAAAGTAGAAGTATATTCTTCTTTGAAAATACATTGTTTTGTAGAAGTGATTTTGCATCTCTATAAATAACTTACATAATTTTAATTATGACAAACTAAATTAATAAAGGAATTCCTAAATATTAAAAAGAAAACATACTAGTAGACCTAAACATGTATCCGTTAGGTAACATAGTCACACAGAAAGGAGCTATTCCAAGTGACTTCAAAAAAACAGCCATTTGAATATTATATGTCTAGTGGAATATCCTTAGATTTAAAAAAGATAAAACCTCGCCAGAGAAGTAACTCTTTCTAGTTACCGCATTTTTAATGTATTGCTGTTGGTATTCTGGGACTGTGTGTGTGATGTGAGCTAGATATGATCCCTGATGTATGGATGAGGAAACTGAGGTTTAGAGAAGTTTGTAAACTGTCGAATGTAACACATTGGCAGAGCCGGCCTTCCAAAGGTCTGACTTTCTAGTATGTTCTCTACTCTTCCATGCTGCTCTTGTAAGAACCTGAAGTGATTTTCAAGCCACCGCTACCTGCTTACCTTACACAGGCTGTGAACACTCGCTGTAATCTAGATGACAGGGGACCAAATAGGCATTTATGTGTGAAGTTTAATACACTAACTCAAGATGTTTACTACAGTAGGAAATGACTCGGTGTTTCATATTCTTGTCGATTAGTCTTGGCAGATGCGGTATCTTGGGTCTTCTCGGAAAGACAGCACTTCCTGAAGAGCCTTTGCTGTATTAAGTGTAGGAGAATTGTGATGGTCAACTATTTAGTGTTGGGTTTTGCCTGTCTGATAAATCTAAAATGGGACAGTGTCTGATGCAGATTTGGGGGTATATTTTGGGCATTCAATGCCTGTTAATCATCATCACTGACTGGGCGAACTTATGTTAAAGAAGCAGCATGTAATTAGAAGATGAGGGGTGCTCTGTAATTCAAAAGCCTGTTTTATACTCATGAGACATTGCAGGGGACTCTAATTTTGATTCATGGTGGCTTTCAAGAAAGATGTGTCTGTAAGATCATTATTGTCCCTCTCATATTTTATCATTGTTGTGTACTCTTAAAGATGTTAGGAGTAAATGTTATTTGTATTCTAGTAGATTGAAACAGACCACTCCCCCACACACACCTGCAGAGATGAATTTTGTTGAATTTGCTACTGTAGAAGGGAGAGGCTTATTTTGCACATTTGTCTTATAAAGTGTAAATACATTTCTAGATCTTACTTTGAGCTTGTGCTTTGAAATCTACCCAGTTATTTACTTCTGCACTCAAGAAGTCAGCACATGTTCGCATTCTCGTATCTACTTGTGTTTATGTGATTGTTCTATCATAATAAATATTGCTTTTGCAGTATGTGTACCCAGGAATTATTATTACGCTTTTTAGTACCGTAAGTTAGATAACAGTCCAAACTAGTGGGGCCTTGATTGTTCATTTAGAAGCGGTAAAAGCTTTTACATGTTTTGTCAACTCTTCACAGCTGCTTCACTCTTGGTTTTGCTGTACAGTATTCCTTCCTTTAATGACCGTGGCGATGTATTTTGTGGCACTCCCTCCTAAACAAATCAACAGGCACTTCTTCAGCGGCTACTCTAATTTTCTCTCGCTTCTCTTCCACATTTACTTGTGTGCCAACACATGGTACATCACTTACTGTATTACTTCCAGTTTGGTGAAAAAGTGGATTTGCCATGACAACCAAGTGTTTAGTGGAACAGAAGCTTAGATAAATAACCCATCTTGAAAAAAAGCACAGGAGCAATATTTCATGTCAATCTGAGGTATTTTCAGCAGTGAGGAAAAAATATGTCATTGAAGTGCCATTTTTTCAGAGACCAGATGTTCATTTTATTTATTAATTGTAGGCAATCCACAAAACACAGCAATATTTTCCCAGAAATTTCTTCCTATGATTTTCTAATTTATTTGAAATGTAGAAAAGAAAAATTTCAGCTGGGGGCAGCAGAATTATAGTACACCTTACATGTATTTGATCATTGGAGCACATTCTTCCCTCAGATGTCAAATGTTTAACAGAACATATTAATGTCTGCTTTGCTTGAATCTTGGCTCTGCCTGTTTCTCCCACTGGGGCTCGGTATGTTGAAGCTGTTCCTCTCCTCTATTTTATGAGAGCGTATTTTAAAATTAATATGAGATTATATTTATTTTAAGCAATCTTCAAATAGTTGAGATTTCAAAGATTTGTGTTTCAAAATATGTTTGTAACTTTGTTTTAATTGTGTTGATTCACAATAGTTAAAACTGTAGCTACATTAAAAAGTTATATTTCCTTTCCTTTTATTGGTTTGCTATCCCTATGAAAGAGAATATTTTTTAGAAGATTGACTTTATGTTTATTATACTGTAAAGAAGATCAGGCAAGACTTCTGACCCTGTCCTCTTGGAGATTGTTAAGGCATTCCTGAATTTTTATTGAGCTCTCTGCCTGCACATCTCACTTTGCTAGAACATAAGGAGATGTGAGTATGGTAGGCAAGGTTGCTGTCCTGAAGGAGCTTATCAGAGTACATTTGGAGGACAACGCACAATAAAACTGAAGCATAAGATTGAATATAACCACAAACTATGGTGACGTATGTGGAGCTGAAAAGGGAAGAGCTTCCTATTGGGAATTGCTTTATTGTAACGTTGAAACTTGTCACACCTTGAACATGGATGGATAAGGTTTAGCCTAGTAGTGGTGAGATGAAGGACAGTACTGGCATATACATATGACATGGGCAAAGGTTTAGTCATGGAATCCTGGAGAAACAGAAAGAAGACTGGAATAAGTGGAGTTGGGAATATGGACTCATAAATTTACCTTTAGAAGTTACTAGAACAGTTTCACATCAGAAGTGGTCTAGTCAAGATACCACTACTGGAAGTTGGTCATCTTTAACCATTTTTAGTCACTTTAATTCTGCTCAGAATTCAGATTTGAGGGTAAGAGATCTTATTGGCTGTATCTTCAAGTTATTTGGGTGTCAACATCTTATTTTCTATACTGCATTTAAGCCTACTGTAAACTTGAATAGGTGACTTGATTCATCACCAGAATTTGAGATGTTGGTAAATCTTGGCCATATAACTGGGCTTATGGATTAAGTTGGCTTAATCTATATTCTATTTGGATTAAGCAGCAGGACATTGGGTCTTGAAGTATGCTTAAGAAAATGAATATATTATGGCATTAGTAGTTGGTGTGATTCAGATGTCAACTGAGTAAACTGCATGTGTCTATATTCTTTAGGATCATATTACCAACTTTTATAGCACTCCTCAAAGAGAAATTTTAGTAATTTGTGGTGTACCTGTGGTCATGATAAATGCTGCTATTTCTCCATGATATGTATTAGCTCATCTACGCAGTGCTTTTCACTTTGAAATATTTACTGAGATTTGCTAATTAGTTTAGTGCATTTCCTCTCACACCCTTTCTCTGTATTCCTCATTCACTGCACTTTCTCATTACAACTTAGTGATTGTATTGACCTTGTTTTCTTGGAAATGATTCATATAACTGCATCAAGACTAATTAAAATAGATATGTCTGTCTTAAATGATTAGGCTAAGGCTTAAATGAGCAATCTTCAGCTTAAAATCCTCCAGCTTTTCCTCATCTCACTCAGAGAAAAAGCCAAAATTCTTTTAATGGTTTACAAGAAACTATATCATTTAACACCCTGATACTTCTCTGAACTCATCTCCTCAATATCTCTCTTACTCAGGCCATCCAGGTTTATGGTGCTACTGTGGATTATGGTGAAGTTTCCATAGAAAACATCTGCAGTCTGGATTGATTGTGTGTGCTTACGTGTATGTGTGTAACTGTGTAGTCTCACATCTGGAAAATATTTACCCCTTAGCATGACTGTGTCACTCTGTAAGCTCACACTGGAATTCTTGCTGTTTCTCAGTCCTGCCTTTGTCCTTCCATTGCTGTTCCACTAGTCTGGAATTATCTTCTCTCAGATATCCTCATGAAATACTCCTTCAGCTTCCTGAAGACTTTCATCACATTACTTCTTAGTGATTCTTTCTCTAGAAAGATTTATTTAAAATTGCACCACTTTCCTTCCAAGCACTCTTTTTTTTTTTTCTCCATAGCACTTACCATCTCCTAATATACTATATTATAGTTATTTATTCTCTTTGTTGTTTGTATCCCCTCCCCACCCATTGCTGAACATAAATTCGGTGAGGACAAGGAGTTTCTTTGTTCCTTTTCCCTACTAAATCTACGGCACCTAACTCAAAGTCTGGCACAGAGTAAGCTTTTAGTAAGTGCATGTTAAAAGAATGAATGGAAACCTCTTCAAAATACGAGTCGACCATTATTATCACCTCTCAAGAAGTAGATCATGTGATGGAAAAGGATGGAAAAGCTCTTCTTACTTTTTCTTTTAATCAGAAGCCTTTGTCATACTTGGAACATTAAAAGGAACCAAATTTCTAGATTTCTTTCTATTTGCATCTCCAAACAACATTTGCTGTCTATCTAAAAATATGCTGGAGGCTAATTATGATGATGTAGATAATAATATTAATAGTAGTAGTAACAATAATCATAGCTAACATTTATTAAGGACTTATTTGATCTCAGGTACATTTTTATTAAGTTTTATAAAAATTTTATTAAATTATTTAATAAAAATGTTAAATTTTTAACAAACTTTTTGGTAAGGAATTTAGGTGATAATTTTACTATGCTTGAAGTAACTTGCCCAAGATTAGACAGCTGGTAAAGAGTAGATTCCAGATACCAAACAAGGACCTGCCTCAGAGTGGCTTTAATCAATATGCTGTTGACCACTATTAACCACTACCATGTTTGATGGAGTCAGGATGTGG
The DNA here is from genome assembly GCA_031878705.1 of Tapirus indicus. Taxonomy (NCBI): domain Eukaryota; kingdom Metazoa; phylum Chordata; class Mammalia; order Perissodactyla; family Tapiridae; genus Tapirus; species Tapirus indicus. The sequence goes on along the minus strand of CM062926.1, from coordinate 48,653,791 downwards.
GGGCACACAGGACTCTTTGATTTCTTCTCTATTTATTTAGGTACTTGTACATATACATGTAGTTTTCCTACTTGGGATCTGTTGTATATTTGTATGTGGGTTTTACAAAGGACATATGTAGTACGGAGGGGATCTGGGTCAGGTGAATTCTGTTATTTCTTTTTTAATCTATTGCCTTTTAAGAACTAGGAAACAAAAACTATTATAAATAGCAAGGAAGTTCTCATCATTGACTTTTCTTTTGGCTTCCACACTAAAAGAGTCATCCTTTATTAGTCATTCGAACTCTAGATCTTGGGTTTGAATGTAACAAATAGCTGAGAGGACCTTTTTGTCCACACAGAGCCATGTAGCTCTATCTTTATTTTAATATCATACTTACTTCCCAAGTGTATTTGAGAAGAAATTTGTGATTCATTTAGGATTCGACATATTTTGGATCTGGTGTTTGTTTTGTTCTCCTTTTGGATCCATACTCTTTTTTCATTCATTCATTAGCTTTGTTCATAGCACTGTGTTCTTTTAAATTTGTATTTAGACTGAAGGGTTATTTAAAGAAGATAGTCATTGTGTTATGCTTTCCTTTTCATTCATTATCTTCATGAGATCGTTAAAAATATCTGGATTTCATAAAGCATAATAGACAGGTTGTAGATCTGAATTTGAGTACGTGTCAAATACTATACGAAACCCTCTACATTTGAGACTGAATGCTGTTATAACACCTACAGTGTTTTAACAGAAGGCAAGAGGCAGACTTCCTACACAGCTGACCTTTAGTCAAGAGGAAGTACATAAAGTGTCTCTAGAGTGGACTGATTGTATTCTGAACTTAGATTATAGAGAAATGACACCAATTCTGGGTCCCATCACTATTTCTGTGCATCAGCTGTTGCATCTGAGAAGCAGAGTACTTTCTGTTCCCCCACTGTTCATCTAGTTGAAGCAAGAAAATTTAAGAATACAGCAAAACAAACTGCCTTTTCCAGCTGAACTCTGTCTTCTCTGACAGATGGTTTGGTTGGCGTCTCTTCCACCCAGAGCAGTGCTATATTTGAAGAACGAAAGCATTGACAGAGATCGTTTGTTGTATAGAAGCAGAGTTTCAAATAACCATTGTGACTGCCAATCTCTGCTGAAATTCGTGGATTTTCACATAAGTGTACAAGAGGCCCTGTGGTGAGATTAAGCATTCACTAATGTTTTTCTCCAAAGTCATTAAGCACCTAGCATTTAATCTTTTCTGTATGCAGATTTAAAATGAAGGTTGATTAAGTAACAACAAAGGAAGATTCATTCAGAAAAAAAAAAAACCTGCGGCATACTCGTTCCTGTCTTTGGTGGAAATGACTCATTTATTATGCAAAAGAATAAGATTTTATAAGAATATTATTTCCCTCAGAAGGTATAGCACTTACAAAGGTTGTGGAGTGTCTGTTTACTCTGCTAACCTAATTCTCTGCCCATTTCTCTTGTCAATGCCTTTTACCATTTTGGTATAGAACACTCCACCTAGGACTACCCTGATGAATATGGGTCAGGCTCTAGACCCTTCCTAATCCTGTTCTCATGTATCATGACTTCATTATTGTTTACACTTGTCTACTTGAGTCGATCCACATATTGGGAGCTTACTTTTTATACTAATTTTAACTAAGATGCTACTGACTGACTTGCCTAATATATTTGTATTTTCCTGAGGACTTGAGAGCTTTACCCCGAAGACATAACCCTAATAGAGGGGAAGCAGACATGCTTGTCATTTGTTAGGAAAGGGAGAAAACAGGAAGTTAATATCTGGAAACAAGAGAGACTTCTTCATTCCTCAATTCATAGCATTTGCCTAGTCCTAGTTAGATCATCCTATTAATCCTGTTAAGAAAACAAATGGGACCTCAAGCGTTATAAAATCTAGAAGATTACAAACATTTAAAAGGTTAAAAAAAAAAACCCAACCTACTTCAAAACCATATCTTATCAATCCTCACCTAAACATATCTCACAGTTTTCAAAACAGAGCCATTTGGTGGTCACTTTAGAGACAGTTCAGATTTTTTATGTCACTTCTAAGTTAATGACTTCTTAAACTAGGATCTACTAATTGTGTCTCTGCATAAACAGCATAGGAGGTGAGTCCAAGAAAAGGAAACAAGAATGAATCATTGGCAAGTAGACTATTTTTTAAGAGCCTATGTTATCCTTGAGGTGTACAGAAATACTTTTAAAAAATCGCTCCACTTTCTGCTCTGCTCTTGGTCCCAAACCCCTCCCCACACAGTGGATCACTAAAAGGAGAGTGAAGGTTTGGTGTGTCTTCGGGAGCAATATTTTTGCATGTTCAGAATTGTTCCCCATCAGCAAATATTGAGGTTAAAAATCCTTATTTGAAGAAGGAAAATATTAGGGAATTATAGAATGAGAATGTCTTTCACTTCCTCTTACATTAGTGTCTTTCTTTGAAGTATAGCGCTCTTATGTCTTAGGATGAGACTCCTGTGTTCAGAAGGATTCTAAATTTTATGTTCAATTCGTGCTTGTGCATTCTTAAAATGCTAATTACCAAGACTATTTTACATTTGATCAAAGTTCAGCCACAGATTCATCATTCATTTCCTTATTTAATTAATTAGGAATTCAAGAAATAAAGCTGCTGATTTTAAAGTTGAGCAATTTTCTATGACCTAGCTAGCAACTTAAAGTACAACCTTTCCTGGTTTGTTGCTAAATGAAAAATACCTGCTAATTAAGAATGGGAAAATGGAGGTTTTGTGGAATTGAACTGATCTCAATTTTCTGATTAAACACCCTTGGAATTTTAAACTCATCTATTTCAGCTTCTTATTGAGGATTTTTTAAAATTACATAGCTTTGATTAAACACTGCTAGTGGCCTTATTTGCCTCTATTTTTTTTTCAAGAAAGTCTATATTTCTGACAGTTATATTTGTTTGGGAGTGTTTCATTATTTTAAATCTAAAGTGGATTCCTTATAATTTTACTTACTTTTCCTATTTCTCTTCTCAGAGCAAGATATTTTTTAACACTAGAACAACACCATCTAATAATAATTTCTGTAATGACAAAATATTCTATATCTGTCCAATATGGATTTGTGGCTAGTGTGAGTGAATAGCTGAATTTTTAAACCAAAATTTAAGTAAATTAAATTAAAATTGTCACACATGGCTAATGACTGCCGTATTGGATAGTGTGGCTCTAGAAATATTGCTTTAACCAAGGGCAGAGAGAAGAGAATATCATTATCTTGTATTACTGCCTTTCAGGCAATACATCACACATAATATTTTTTCACGAATGTAATGCTCATCTTTGCATAGCAATAAATGCATAAGGAGAATTTCAATATATGTCCAACTCAAGTTAGAAAATAGTCAACGCTGTGTGGTAATTGATCAAGGAAGAGCTGGGTCGGGGAGGTATGGGAGGAGGGATAGCGAGGGTATGAGGACAACAGTGGCAATAATTCAACTGTAGTGACCAAGTTCATGTTTTCTGCAAGAATGGATGGGTCTTCAGTACAAGAAATAGGGTTGGCTTGCAGTCTTGTCTTAATTTTTTTTCTATTCAACCTTATTTTTTTCCCCAAGTTGTTGCCAGTGTGTATAAATTCAAAAGATCAGTGGCATTTCTCAAATCTCTACTGAAGAGTCAGCTCTGTAAGTGTGAAAGTGCTATCGAGATGAGGAGATGGAGGGTCATGCCCATATATGCTTGTCTTTTATCTTTTATATGATTTTTCTCCATCCCTTGTTCCAAGGTGAGCAGATTGGAGAGGGAGATGCTGAGTCACATCGTATTGGACAGAGATGAATTTATCAGAGCTAGGAGTGGTATCCTTCCAAACTACTATGATATTGTACTTTTAGCCTCATCCAACTAGTTTAGTAATGTCCCTGCTCTGGAAAAATAAAACACAAACACATACAACACCATGAAGTTGGCACTTTACCTTTGGCCTCTCATTTCTCTTTTTGAACCTCTCTATGACTTACATCAACCTCCCTGTCCAAACACAGTGTTCTTTATACTATAGATTATATTTTATCATGTTTGTCTCTGGTTAAATTCTTTTCCTCTTCCCTATCCCATCAAAACTCTTTCTCTGCCTATGGAAGTTTACCTAATTATCATATTAAAGCAATTCATATTCAGTTGTAAATAAGTTTTCTAGGTTAAGAATAAATATCATAGAGAAATTCTGTTATTCAAATGAATATCTAAACGATGGAATTCTGCAGGGGTAGGTGACTGAGCAGAAAAGATTTCCCTTGCCTACTATGAATTGTCTTCAATTATCCTGATTTGACCTAATTTTAAGCTATTTGAAAAGGAAAAGAAAGCTGATTAGTGAAATTGTCATCTCCATTATGCCTTGTCTACCTGTCTCTGCTATAAAGCTGTGCATAAGCTGGTGGCCTCTTAAAACACTAAGTGACTGCTTCTAATTTAGGCAAGGTATAAAAAGACAGGTAGCAAAGAAGGTAATTTAACTCATTCTAGGGAAGTCGTTCTCTATACACGCACAAGAACTGGCCACGTGTCAGACATTGGCCTCAGCATTCACACAATGGAAAAGACAAGCCCTCTAGTTTCTTGCAGCTGACAGGAGCAATAGATACTATGTAGATCCAGCATGCAACTGTGATGAATTCTATGATAGTAATAGAGAAAAATCTATTGAGCCTTTAGACAACGTTAGGACTTCACAAAGCATTTTACTCACATAAACTCTAATCTGCAAATGACCCACAAGGCAGGTATTACCACCAACATTTTACAAATGAGGATGTTGAGGCCCACGGAAGTGGCCTCTTGAGCCCCGACCCTGGATGCAGGAACAGAGAACAAAGTATCCACACTCTCAGGGCAAACAGGTCATAAAATAAAGAGGAAGTGGATCAGTTTCTTCTCCCTGCCTACCCCTGTCGGATGGGGATGGCTCCTCCTCTGGGCAGCAGTGACTAAGACAGCAAGAGGAATCCGAAAATGAGAGCAGCAACTTTTCATGCCTGGAGAAGACAAATGTACACCTTTTCTCATGGGAGTATGAGGGTGAAGAAACATTTCCCCCTCACAGGTAACTGGGCTGCCTCTTGGATGTATTAGTTAGGTGAGTATGCTAGTGTGAGATAATGTAGTAGAGACCATGGGAAACCAATTTTATTTTTTAAAGAATCTACAACACCTTAACTAGGCATTTCTAATATGTCTTCCACATGTTGTTAATAAGTATTCCCTGAACAGGAGTTTCATGACCAAAGAGTTCTATTTACAGGTACATGTAAGAGAAACTGCCTACTAGATCCTTCTTACTCAATGCTCTGAGAAGTACTACAGTAGAGAAAACAATTTTGTTTAAAACAATTCTTCCCACATTTGGCAATGACACCATGCTGGGTTTTTTTTTCCTCCTCCAAAGTCAACCTATCATTTCTGCAGAACACATTTGAAACATGTTTCATTAAATGGAATGAGTGATAATGGGAAATTCAGGCATCATAGAGGGATTAGGGAAACTTTTTGGCAGGTGGTGGGATGTGGGCAACTACTTTGCTACACTATTCAGCTCGGTTCATATTTCCGTTTAGTAGTGTCTAGTAATGAGAGAGTATAATTATCTAGTTTTCTAGGGTAATAGAACTAGTTGGGTTTTCATTTATTCTGTAAATGCAAAGCAATGTTAAATAATAATGTGAGATTAAGCATGTGCATGTTATTTGCTCAATCTAGATACAGGCTAGGCTCAAAGAATTACGTGACATGAACTAGACTGTGGGTGCTATCTCTTAATAATCTTCAAAGACGTGATCATAAGATTTGTAGATCTAGAAAGAGAACATGACTGAGCAAATATTGCTATGAGAGATTTTTCCAACTGCCAACAAGTGTTTTGTTGACTGTTCCAGACTTTCAAAAGTGCTGTAACTTCAATATTAGAACCTGCTTTTGTATGCATAATAAACATTTCTGCTCTGTGTAATTTTAACTAGACTGAACTATGCTTACACTTTCCAGATACCAGCTGTTGAAGCAGCAACTTTCAAATGATTTTGCAGATCTGCAAACACATTATGTCATTGTGTGTTTTGCAGCTGTCTCTTCAGTTAGCCTTGCTTTGCTTTTTGCAGAGTAACTTGTGTACAGCTACAGAAGAGTATTTGTTTTCCTCCAACAGTCTTGGCAATTAGTGCTTTCCTAGTTCCAGCTTTTCTTCAGTGCAATAGGTATCCTGTATTGTGAACCATTTACCAACCAAGGTAATGACTTGCAGGTTTTTAGAGAGTAATTACCATACAAAAATAAAAGAAAAAAAGGGGAAATGCTTTGTCTCGGTTTGAGTCATTTTAAAATTATTTACTCAACAAATATCTGAGTGCCCATTGTGTTTAAAGCCCTCTGCTAAGTGTTTTACAGCCATCGAACAGTAAATGGTATAAGTCAGTTGGATAAAGAATAGACGCAAAGGTTGTTCTAAGGAATACCAAAATTCCAGAGGTAAGAGAGCATATCACTTTAACACAACAAAAGGAAACCCAATGAGGCTACAGCGAAGAGTCCAAAATCAGAATTTCTTAAGCGAAAACTTGAAACACAGCAGGTAGATTGTGGAAGGTGGTGATCAAGAGCTTGGAACTGAGTCTGAGGTAATGGAAAGCCTTTGAAGGTTTTTCAAGGCTTCAAGCAGGGAGATACCAAAGTCAGATTTGTGTTTCTAGGCAGAGACAATTCAGTATAGTATGAAGGATAAATTGGAGAGGGTCAGGATGCAGGGAAAGCCTAAGGATGTTATTGCCTAGTTACATAACAGTGGATTGGCCAGTAGGAGGCAATGGAGGTGGGGAGTCCCAGTAGTTTTCTTATATGCATCTGTTAGCTGATATATACAGTTATGAGCTAGAGGAAGATAGAATTTTAGAACTGAAAGATCCACTAATCCAAGCCCTTGGTTTAAGATGTGGAAACTGAGTCCCGGGGCAATTAAATCACCTTGCTAGAGCTTTCAAGGCTGGTTAGTGGCAAAGCTAGGATCAGCATCTATGTCTCTAGGGAAACTAGCACCTCTCCATTTTGATTTTACTTTGTATTTTATTACCTTAATTTAGACTTAACTGCATAGTATTGAACAAAAGAGTAATTTATTTTAATATAATTATAAATTGCTATAATGCGGTCCTATAGCAGAAGGAAAGTGTCTAATGGCAGCTGCCTCTGTCTCTGCTTCTTACTACTTGACTTTGAACAGTGCATTCATTTAGCTCCCAAATCTGCTTTATATTCTTTACTCCACCAGTCTCTCTTGTCTCCACTATTCAGTGAGCAAGTATTGATCACCACCTATGGTCCAGGGACTATAATAGGTTTGGGTGTACATTATGAAGAAAGCTCTGTCCTTGAAGCTCTTGCAGCATCAGAGAAATACACAGGGCAGCAGGAGATAGGAAGCACAGGCTGCTCTGCATCCACAGTAGCAGGGCATCGGGCTTTTCATGGGAGTTAAGAGTGGCTCCCTGGGCATGCAACTTAATAAGGACAGTGCCAACATCATTTTCAAATTGCCTGGAAGTGTCAGTTTAGGAGCAAATTTACAAAGCTATAAAAATAATATTTATATTTCATTTTTTGCCTGACCCTGATTGGTTGTGACCTGTTTATTCCGAAACCCTTTCTGGGGTTGGCCTTGTGGACAGCAGATCAGTTCTCAGACCAAAAAGTTGAGTCATTGTAAACTGGTACCATATTGAATTACTTGCGCCAGCCCTCACTCTAGTTGTAATGACAATGATACTCATCTCCGAGGCATTCCTTTCTGTTCCTAGACTACACCGTCTTAATCCTGGGGAGGTGTCCTTGGTCGTGTACACCTTTCCCCATCTTTAAGCCATGACTGAGCTATAATATTCAAACAATTTCATCTTAAGGAAAACGGTACTGCCCTCATAAAACCCACATTCTGTCTAAGATACCAAAGATGCCTCTGTAGGTAACATGAGCATCTGGGTAGAAAATGAAGCTGTTAATGAAGCTTATATTCTGTGCTCGTTCATCCCTTAATTGCTTTTATCAGACAAATTTACTTAGCAAAATTTAAGATATACACATTTATTTTAATATATATACCTTCAAAGTATTCTATAGCTAGGTTTAAACTTGAAAAGTCTTGGCATGTGGAATTGCAATGATCTCATTCAGTTGCCTTCTTGCTAAAGTAAACTTTACTCTTTGGTTTTTTTCTTCTCTAGTATTCCTTTTTTATCACTTTTCTTTGTCCAGTCTAACTTTCCTATTTTATGCCTTGCTTTGATCATCTTGCTGTTGCTTTTGCTTATCTCCTGAGCAAGCAAAGAAACCTCTGGGCAATGTGGTCTTGCAGCTCAGAACAGCAAGGAAAAAATAAATAACTCAATAACTGTAAGGAATAAACTGTGTTTCCTGGAGATGAATTTGTGCCAAGGCAGATTCAAGAAGAAGCTGCTCTGTCAGGGACAGGGCAGAACTACAGATGTCTCCAAGGTTAGAATTCCTATATTTAGTGACACCAACAGTAATGCAGATAAAAAGCACTACATTTCTATGATATATTCATCACAAATGCTAACCCTATAGAGAGGAAGATTAAACAAATCCAGGCAATACAAACAAGAAAGACTCAAGACATGTATATTTTAATGCAGTTTGTTTATCTTGCAAACAGCAATCCAAACCTATTTGAGCAATGGTATAAATTGGATTTCATTTTGATACCATACTTTAAGGATTAATATGTAACTTGACTTGAATAGTGCTATTTATTAACTTTACCATCATTTTGCTCAATTTATATGTGCTTTTCAGAAAGATGAGTTGCTTGCTTAGTTTCTTTTGTTGATCCTCTTAATGTTTTGCTATCCTTTTGTTTTAGACTATAAAATTTCCTATGAGAATGTATTTTTGAAATGGTAATTTATCAGTGGGCCACAAAAAAGCCACAATTCGCCAATCTGTTCAAAAATGTTTGACTAAAAAAAACCAGGACTCTTTTCTGATTTATTTGACATGGAAAATTTGATATTATATTTGACTTTTCCTAAAGCAATCTTTCTATTACCTCCTTTTTCTTTTTTAGAATCCATCATTTTTCTTTGTGTTTAAATTATGTATCTGCAATTGAACATTTTAACCAAAACCACAGTCAAATAATTAGAGTCAATAAATTATTTTCTGTAAGTGGTCTTACTTATTCTAAAATTTGAATGTATATGGATATATCAGCCAGAAAGATCCAATTTGAACAAGAAAAATAAAGATTTTTATGGATGTATTCTAGAATTTCTCTAAATTGCTCTTAAAACCACTGGATTTGCTACAACAAGGAACAGCCTGGTGAGGTAACTAAGAGGATGGACTTTGAAACATGCCAGTCAAGACTTAGAGGGCTGTCCTGCTCCTTCCTAGCTGTGTGACATTAGATAAGTAAGGATAATGATACTAGATAAGCGGGCCTCAGCCTTCTTATTTGTAAAATGTCACAAATACCAGTGCCCACCTGAGAAGACAGTTGTGAGACAACACATGAATCCTTTAGCGGAGCCAAGTCCCAGGAAGGACTGAATGCATTGACATTGGTTAATAGCATCATTACCCTTTCTATAAGTTCTACTAGTTCTTGTTTGTGAAATTAGTTACACGTCATTCATCATCAATGCAGACACATTTTGGATCTAATAACATTGGCTCATTTTGCCTATTGAATTATATTCAATCTATTATATTATATATAATTCAAGAAATATCTCCTTATATATTATAAGGAATCTCTCCTTATAATGTTTTTTCTTTTCTCCTTAGAATATTGACACTTGGAGGACATTCATTCTATGTTCTTTCATTTAACATGACAGTAATATAACAACTGTTAGTTTGTCATATACATCATCAGAAGCAATAAAATTAATACCACTCAGTGCATTCATATTTTGAAATATTTTGTCTGTACATTGCTTGGAATCTCTTTAAAAAACAAACCATGTCAGTATTTGGGTTAAATAGAATGGGAGATACACTGTTAGCTATTTACTTTTTTGTTATTGTTGCTGTGTGGGAAGCAGCAAATGGTTAATTTGAGGAGTAGCTGAAATGTTTTCCTATTCAATTTATTATTCTTTTCTTGATTAATAAGTAAGTGCAGTAAAAGCTGTTCAATGCTATAGCCGTTTAGCTCCTTATGCAAAAGCCAGGTCAAAACCATTTGATTTGTTGAGTTAACTGTGCATTCAGCCTTATGCAAAAGCAACAACTCAGGATGCATGGCTCAGCTCTGACCTTAACCTGCAATTACTTCTCAGTGAAGCTCAGCCAGTGCCTTTGTCAAGTACTTGTACTTTATCCACAAATTAGCTAATTATCAAGTTGTGAGGTTACTCTTTATCTATGTTACCTTTAAACTAAATACTTATTGTTCCCTTAAGCACTTTAGTGCTTTAGAAAACACACTGGCGTGAACCTCCTTGCCTGAATCTGTTATATCATGACCATTCATTACAGACTCTTTGGAAGAAGAGAGACAGTTTTATATTAAAAAAAGATGATTAGAGCAGCTTGCTTTATGGAAAGAATCAGCCCAATATGCATTACATGTACCAGTGTTTCCCTTTGTCAAAGGGCACACACTAGACTGCCTTTTGTTTCTGTAGCTGAAATACCCAACTTTGATCTGCATCTTCTTAGATTCAACATAAACTTTTCTGGAGCATACCTTTGAAAGGTCCATGCTGGCACTGGGGATCATTATATAGTGGCAAGTTCTTTTAATATATGAGACAAAATGATATTTTTGTGTCTGTTGGAATGGTAATCTATCCAACAATAGTGTGAAATCAATTTTCTTCAATTGCTACCTTTCTTCAATTGCTCACACAAGTATGTTAAAATGCCTTTTGCCTTGATATATTCTTATTATAATATAACTTATATCAGTGCGTAGATACATATTTGGGTATATTTGTCCATAAATCCTGAAGATAACATGGTTATACATGCTGTCTGAAATGAATTCAATGAGTTCAATATTTCATTGTGAGAAATGCGTGAGTTATTCACACTGGGTTTACTACATCTGGAATTGAAAGAGCCTGTTTTACTTCTCTTTCAGAACCATATAAACAATTCATTCATCTAAGTACAAAATAGAGATATTTGCATGACTAGCCATGTCCATCAATATTTAATTTTTGTCACTCTGTTATCCTTTAAATGAATTCTTGAATATAACCCTTGTAAGGCTTATAGAATATAATTGAAGGGATGATAGGCAGTTATAGTAGAATAGAATATCCAAGAGGATGAAAGGAAAGTCTTCACTGAGGACTCACTTTGGATAGCTGGGGTGTATATCCACCCCTAGACTTATCAGGATGCAAAGCATTTTCATCTCACATATTTTGTCTCAGAATCAATAAGAGATAGCTGGAGTAGGAAGCAGTGTTCTTGACAAGCAACAATTTAGAAAAGACTGAGATTGTAAACTCAAACCTATTATAGACCATTTTGCAAATCTCTTGCTCATAAGAAACTCTTTGTATTTTTACTTTACCTCACCCACCTGCAGTGTGAAGTGGCAATGAGAATGATCAATACTCATCCTTAGGGCTACAGGGTTTGTTTGATATCAGGTCTCCATAGATCTATGTGGGTTTACTTTATCCACCCTCATGGATCATGCACCATTTACCTTTCTTCTTTTCAAACTAAGGTCTTATTCTTTTCTTTTTTTTCCTTGTTACTCAGAAGTGGTTCCTCTGATATTCCTGTTCCATGTAATTTTGTTGTTTGATGATTTTTAGTAGGAGAGAATAAGGTCTACATTTTTGTTTGTGATCTCTTCCTGATTATACCTTGATTTTGTTTTTAGTTGTATTGCTGCCATTAATATTTATGTTTGCTAACATCCCTGTGCTTAATCCTAACTGAATAATAATATGATTCATTACAGTGCACAATATGTCAAGATGACTGGCAGATACCTGTGTCCTAAGTACTATAATGGTAAGCTTAGATCTGTAATACCTAGACTACTATTATTTCAGTACTTACCATAATCAACAGATTTTAAGGCAGAGCTTACTAAACTGACTCAGATTTCTAAGGTACTGTTTGTTATACTGAAATAAGGGCAGGATTCAGAGATGAAAAAAATCAGCAGAATGCTTGTTATAAAATAAAAAAAATAGGGTAAAATAATGTTTTAAACAGTATTTAACATTTGAACCTCGGTTTTGCAGAGAAATTCTGTGTTTGAGAAGCAAGACTTCCAAGGACAGGAGTTGGGCAGCAGACTTGAAACTGTAACATAATACCCTGGCAAATGTGGTCAGTGGGCTGGAGAGTGCCATGCAAATTTAGAACGGTTGTGGATGTGGAATGAATGGGGGTTTGGTCTGGTTGCCAAGTCAATGTAAGGAATGAAAGCTACATCCCGTGAAGATGGTTTAGTGACAACCCTGGCTTTCAGCAAGTTGATGAAAAGCTTTATTATTCCAATTCTGCAGCAGTTGCAGGCATCCTTTTCGGGGTTAAGCTTACCCAAGAGTATTACCTCATTTCCAAGTCTAAGCATCAGGTCTTGATAGATGGTATGAAATTGTTAAACCCTGTGCGTTTTGAATAGCCTTTTGAAATCATCTGTATCAACAGCAGTGATGTGAAGATACACTGACTTCATTTTACATTAATTTCTACTTCAGCCTACTTTGAGAGGTAGCCAATAGGGAAATATTGATCAGTATTGTCAGGTGGTGTGCATTTTCTATATGAAAAAATTACTTGTGTCACTGAGCATGTGTGTGTCTGGAAGTCCTATGAGAGTGTCAGAATCTGTCCTTACTTCTGACTATTTTTTTCCTTATTTAGTCAGTAACAGTCAATGGACCTACATTGGTCTCCATATGAGGTTGTCTTCTGGCACTGGAGGAATGTAAGGGGTTTGCCTGATTTTCTGTATCAATTCATCATATCACTGCCATCATTCCCATACCTCCCTCCTGCCCGCATTCTCTCTTGCTTGACAGAATTGTGATCCCCTTGCTTCCCTGTGACCTCAGGTCTCCAATCCACTCAGTCTGACTGTTCCCATACCTGGCCCTCATTTGTTTTCCACATGTTCATCTTGTTACTAAGATCACTGTCTATTGATAGCTAAACTGCTGTCTGTGTTGCAGACATGGCACAAATCGAAAAAGACTGGGGAAGAAATTTTAACCTGCTCCATTACCCAGTAGGTTTGTTCTTTTTAATCTGTGTTTTTATTCCATCTGAGACAATTTGTGTTATACCAAATGGTAAGAATTTTGTGCATGTTTTCAATGTTGATTATCCAGAGTTGCCTCAGAAGAAAAGTATTGGTGTTATTCTCTAGGCTGGTAAATCTACTATGCTTCTATTTATGTGGTGTCAAAGAATGACTTATTATAATATTGAACCAAACAAAGAAATGTCTTTATTCCTATCTTATAGGAACGCAGATAATTTTTTTCAGTAATGAAAATTTTAAGTTATTTGACCAATGTGATTAACATATTAAGCTGTGATTTTAACCCTAAAAAAGAGAAAGCTGTATAAAATATACCATATAATTTTATACATCTGTGAAGTTCATGGAAAAAAAGTTTAAATTATAAAATAGGCCATGTTGCTGTAGCTGTTGTATACATGGAAAAATTTAAATCCCCCAACGCCTATGGAGAGACCATGGAACTTTAAAAATTTCGGTGATTGATTTTATAAATATACATGTGTCTGATTTAGCATAATCAAAAGCATACATTAAAATATTTCAGAGTTAAATTGCAATATACCTTTCAAATCGATATGCATCATCTGTTTGGATTTATCCCTCTATCTGTCTGATAATCTTCTATTCATCCTCAAAACCTAATTCACATATTAATTTCCCATCTTTTCCAAGATGAATTGTTTTCACTTCACGGTTTTACCAAGACATTTCATAATTAGGAGCAAGGAATTGGCATCAAACAATTTAATTTTGAATCCTGGATCTGCTAACCCCTGGCTGTTTGACCTTGGAATAATCATCTAATGGCTTTAAATCTTAATTTATTTTTCTGTAAAATGGGATAATAGTAGCTATTTAATAATAGTAACTGGCCGTCTTTTGTGAATGATAAATGACATAACGGTAAACATATATAGAGTGCTTATCACATAAGGCTCGTTTAATATCAATTCTGTTTTTGTGAGTTATGCTAATTATTATTATTTACTTAGGACTTTGACATTTTTGTTTTAACTTTTTACTTGTGTGACCACTTCCCCTGTTATACTGGGACTCTTTCCAGACAGCAATAACTTGGTATGTATTGGTCTTTCTCAGTAGCTAACATGTGTCCTAAACAGTAGTTATTTAATTAATTTAGAGTAAAGAAAGAAAGAATGCCATTCATTCACAAAATCCTGCCAGAGGAACTTACTAGATACACATTCTATCTTATTTTACTTCAATGCCAGCAATCATCCATCCTAAAGCATCTGATCTGTAGATGAAACCAAGCTCTTCTAGAACTACATCACTGGGGTTGGTTCTCATCACTCTGCCTGACACTCTATACTGAACTATTTTGTCTCCTAAAACACATTACTGGTTCACATGTCTTTTTGCCCTTCCTCACACTATTATTGGTTACTTATGTCTAGAATTGTCCTTGCCTTATTTACTTGTCTAACCTGCTTACTCCAGACTGAACCCAAGCAGGGCCTTCTCACACGCCTCCACCTGGGTTTAGGTGTGCCTCCTCCATGCTCTGCTTTGCCTATTTGTCATATGTCACTTAACCTTTTTTATTATTAATTGTTTTTAGTTTTTGTCTCTCACCATGTGATTGTATTCTTTTCAAGGGCAAGCACAGTTTCAGTGTCTTAATTAATTATGAATATTTTGTCAGAGAGTTAGTTCTTAGTTCTTTAAAAGGATTCAGTAGGTGACTGGCCCGGTGGTGTAGTGGTTAAGTTTGCATGCTCCACTTCAGCGGCCTGGGATTTGAGGGTTCGGATCCCTGGCGTGGACCTATGCAGTGCTTATCAGGCCATGCTGTGGCAGATATCCCACATAAAGTAGAGGAGGATGGGCACAGATGTTAGCTCAGGGCCAATCTTCCTCACACACACACAAACAAACAAATAAAGGATTCAGTAAACATGTGTTGCAGTGAATACTTTATATGGTTTTACTTTCTCAATACAGCTTCTTGACTTACATTCAAAAGGATGCAATTCCTATTTTTGCATTTCCTGTGTAAAATGTTATTTCGAGGCCCTTGCATCTTAGCTGTCAAATATATGTAAAAAATTGAACTCAAGAGATAAGTAGCTTTGAGGTTTTGGAAAAGGAGAGAAAAAAAGAATTGGTTCTTCTTTAAGCATGATCTCTAGCTTTACATATCTTTCCTGTGATTTTAATCAGTGTGTAGCAAGAAAATTCTGCTGGATCCTTACATTTTCTAGAAAAGCTTTATTCCCTTACTTCTACTTATAACTGGCTTCCTTGGAGCATGATATTTGAATGAAATATATACCTTAGGCAACATATATTTCTTTTAAGCTGTATGGTTTCCAGTTGTTGTACTAGCATAAAATTCAAAGCAGTGGCCATGTCAAATTTTATGAAGAAAGAAAATGTCCTCTAGTAAGCCAAGATATGCATTCATTTCTTAGCAGGTTTTCCTAAGCTCCCACCAATTACCTCCTAAAAAAGCACAGCATAATGTGAATAATTCTGATACTATAAAGTCTGTGGTCTCCTTTTAATATATTAATCAGAGGCAGCAAAATCTTTTTCCCTTTTAGTCCATTGCATCAGGCTGTATATTCCATCTAAACTTTTTCTTTGAGAATGCCGTGAGTAAAATCTTTGGCTTTCTTCCCATGCCAAGGAAATCCTCTGTAGAGCAGTGTATACTGGAAATAATTATAATAAAATATGCTTCTGATTTCCCATGTCTAACATTTAGTTCTCTAATGTTTATGGACTACAAATCAGTTTTGTGATGATTGTTTTTCTGACAACAATTTAAACAAAAATACTACTGAATTAAGTTGTGTTTTGATTGAGAGAAACACGATGCAGTTTATTTATTTATTTATTTTTTTTTTTACTAAAGGAGGCCAATATTCTACGTTTAAATTGAAATCAGTTAACCTATTGGTCTGAGAAACATTAACATTACACATCCTGGGGCCGCCTGGTGGCGCAGCAGTTTAGTTCGTGCTTGGCAGCCCAGGGTTCGCAGGTTCGGATCCCGGGCGCCCGCCGACGCACTGCCTGTCAGCCACGCCGTGGTGGCGTCCCATATAAAGTAGAGGAAGACGGGCACAGATGTCAGCCCAGGGCCAGTCTTCCTCAGCAAAAGGAGGAGGATTGGCGACGGATGTTAGCTCAGGGCTGGTCTTCCTTACCAAAAAAAAAAAATAAAGAAATAACACATCCTAATATCCATGATCATTGCCTACCGAATCACAGTGAGTGCTTACTATACACTAGACTCTGTGTTTAGTGGTAACATGCATTATCTTATTTATCAAAGTATCTAAGGTAACTATTATTATCCCCATTTTATAGATGATAAACAGGATCACACACTTGAAAGTTACATAGCTTAAAAAAGTGGAAGCACATTTCAATTCTTCAGCCTAAGATAATAAACACTCATAACACAGGCTTGACTTTACCTGTCCGTCCCTGAGGTTCTAGGCTCAGTAATTTTAGTTTTTGGGCTTTGAACTCCTTGAAAATAAGCAATATTATATTGTATTTATTACCCCACTATTTATTACATAATCAGGATGCAATTAATTATTGTATGTTAGTCTTGAGTATATGTTCATATTTACATGGTTTAAGAATTCCAGCTCTATTCTAAGTACTTTTCCACATTCATTTAACTTCTGTTTCAAGCCACAAATGTATGCCTCCATTCTTATTACAGATCTTTCTCTGTCCGTGGTCCTGCAGCCAAGAAGATGTTCCATAAAGAATGATAATAATAATAATAACAATAAAAAGGTGCTGTATTCGTTAACCATCAGATGACTGATGTTTATCATATGTAACACAGGCAGGATTGTATTTCTTGAAATTTTACCCTAAATTCTCAATTTCAAAGTTCTGAAAACTCAGGAGAATAAAGTGATCTTAAATGTCATTAGCCAAGATGTGAAGAACAGAAGGTCTCACAGTTAACCTGAAATTGGACTTGGAGGAAAACATAACTATACTATCTTATTCTCATGCCCTTTAATGATGCTACCTTGCCTGATTCGTATGTTAATAAAGAGAAAATTTGCCATGGAAAAATATGAATGGTTGAATTTTTTTATCAGAATTTATCGTCTGTCATCAACAACTAGAGATGTGCGAGCCAGTTAGCCCACCTAACTACTTGCTGCTGTGGAGTGATGGCAGTGACTATAAATATACCACCAATGACTAGCATATATTAAGTGCTCACTGTGATCTTTATGAGCATCATCCAATTTAATCTTCCCTTCAACCCCATAAGAGCTAAAATTCCTATTGTGATGATGGAGATTCTGATACTCAAGGAGATTTAATTGCCCATTTCCCTTCACATTGTTGCAGGGTGAATGTTTGAAGCCTGATTATCTAACTCAAAGTCTATATTCTTAATCTTTATTCTATATTGCCTATTTTGCATCATACACCACTTTTTCTGTAGGCATTACCACTACCAAAACTGTCATTATGAGTTTGTGCAGACAGTGATAAGAAAAGATACTATATTTCCAACTAGTTACTTTGTGTAGATTTCCCATGTGATCTTATGAAGGACACCTTGAGTTTAACATTATTCTAAGAAAAATGCATTCAGACAGAATCATGCTACAAAGTCATCTGTTTGTAGATGACTATGTATAGTGTAGACATAACCAGTCTTTGATAGGAGAGCAATATTTCACCAACAGAAATGAGCTTGAGAAATTATTAGACCTGCTTTAACTCAGAGTTGATTTAATTGATATTTCAAAAAACTAAAAAACCAAAACACACTGTGCCTTTGATGATTTTTCAGAAATTCAAAAGGGAAATATAATAATAGTTCACCTCTGCTGTACCAGACAATGTATTATGCATTTCCCATAATTTGCTTCTTATTATCAAATTCATTCTTCAAGATTAGATAGATAGATAAATCTCTATCTTGAAGAATGGATATGATAATTAGAAGCAAATTATGGGAAATACATAGTGCAGTGCACAGTACATATATAGATATGTATTTATATATAGACTGACATTTATATATTTTATTTATTTATTTATATGTAAATAAAAATAAAATATTATACAGTTAATCAATGAAAGAGCCAAAATTGTACTGTTTATTTTGATTCTAAAACATCAGAAAGTATTAACTACATCAGAAGCTACAAACTGTCCAACCTAGTCCAAATGCATTGTGTATGGCATGTGTATTCCAATGTGTATTTATTTTGCCCAAAGTGTGTACTCGGTGGTTGTTAGAATTTTGTTGATAATATTTAAAAATCAGGAGATTTCACAAAGAAATCCAGATTTTCGATCTTTTGAAGTAACAGTAATCAGGCAAATTTGGGCTGCACAGCAACAGTGTGTGTGTATGGTTGTGTGCGTTACTTGGTGTGCTTCTAGTTGTGCAGAAAAATAGTAAATTAATCAGTGATTGTTTTAATGAAAACATGGTTGCACTGTGAATTCAAAAGTCAAATATGATCTCTTAAAATTTTGGGTGTGTATGTATATCTATCTAACTGTGTGTGTATATAAATATGTGTGTAATTTTTTTAACAAGTAAGATTAGGGTAGGTATAACTTAACTTTGTCAAAGCGTAGACAGGAGAGATACAAGGACCAATGAAAGAGCTAGGAGCCATAGGTTTAATTAGGACTGTGCCAGATATTTGTTTATTAGTTTTGCAAGTAATTTAAATTCTGAATCCAGCTAGATTTCTTGAAAATTGATAAACTAACAGTCCTAGGTGCATAATATAAAGTGTATAAGAAACTAAAAATTAGACAATGCATATATGAGCATTTTGAGAAATCAAAAAGATTGAATAGTTTTCATAGACTATGTCCAAGATGACTGAGGATAAGACATGCCCCACTGAAAGGCGGAAAAAGATTAAATGGAAGCTATGAAATTTAAAAAGAGCTGGGGTCAGCCTGGTGGCGTAGCCTTTAAGTTTGCGCGTTCTGCTTCAGCAGCCAGGGGTTCACCTGTTCGTATCCTGTGCGCAGACCTACTCACCATTCATCAAGTCATGCTAAGGCAGCGTCCTACATAGAAGAGCTACAACTCTACAACTGTGATACACAACTATGTACTGGGACTTTGGGGAGAAAAAAGAAAAAGAGGAAGATTGGCAGCAGATCTTAGCGGAGGGCCGATCTTCCAAAAAAAAAAAAAAAAAGAAGAAGAAGAAGAAGAAAAGTCTCCTTAGGAAAAAAGAAAGAGCTGGTAAAGACTAAAATATAGTTTAGCAGCAACAATATACCAAAAACTGTGAGGCAACTCAGATAAATAGAAAGCTGTTGGGATCAGACTGATGGGTAAAAATGATGGATGGGAAACTTGGGGACTTTTCTAAGATAATGGTTAATAACGTGCACAGAGATGCTCCAGAATGTTTATGACACCAGTGTAAGTCATAGAATTTGGAAGGAAATTTCACTCTCATCAAAATATGTTGTTTAATAAATCATGTGATATAAATACTTTGGGACTTTAAGAAATCATTAACATGATCTTGTGAAATTGTATCCATTAATATCAAAGCCGAAAATTCACACTGAATTTATTCAGTAAACATTTATTTAGCACCTACTATGCATTAGATAGTATTATGGGTGCTGAAGATCCAATGAGGACCCTAAACTAGCAAGATGTTGATCCACTTTCAGATTATGGTCTATTAAATGAAAGACGGACATCAATCAGGTAAATATGCAAATGAAAGAATGTAAAGTTACAACTGTGAAAACGCTATGAAAATAAAAGTGTTGTCTTAGGAAAGTATGCAAAAAGGGAACTTGATCTAATTGGGAGTTTTAATTGACTTTCCTGAAATCTGAAGGGTGAGAAAATTAAGAGTTAACCTTATGCAAGTCAGAGGGTAGGGTAGGTATAGGGCAAGAGAAAAATTTTTTTAAAAAGGTTATATGGCATTTTTTTAAAACCTGGCAACTGAAATAAGACTTATGTCACTGGAGGTTAGAGAATAACAGTGAATGTAGGAAAAGTTGAATTAGGAAAAGTAATATGAAAAATTGCTAGGTAACAAATATTGAACGCTTACTGTGTGTCAAGCATTATACTTATTACGTGAAACACTCTCAGCAGCTTTTGAGGTAGATATGATTGTCATTTGCATTTCTGCAGATGAGAACACTAAAATAAAGAAATGTATCCCAGGTCACACAGTCCTGGCAGGACCAGGATTTGAATCCAGACTGAAACTATTGAGTAGGATGCCAGCTATGGGCTTGTTATGTATGGCCTTTATTGTGTTGAGGTATGTTCCTTCCATACCCATTCTTTTTTTTTTTTTTAGTGTTTTTGTCATGGAAGGACGTTGAGTTTTGTCAAGTGCTTTTCTGCATCTATTGAGGTGCTCATATGATTCTTATCCTTCATTTTGTTAATGTGGTGTACCACACTTATGGATTTTTGTATGTTGAACCATCCTTGCATCCCAGGAATAAATACCACTTGATCATGGTGTATAAGCCTATTAATGTACTGTTGAATTTGGTTTGCTAATGTTTTGTTGAAGTGTTTTGCATCTGTGTTATCAGGGATATTGTGCTATAATTTTCTTTTCTTTTAGTGTCGTTACCTGGCTTTGGTATCAGGGTAATACTGGCCTCATAAAATGAGTTTGGAAGTGTTCCCTCCTCTTCTATTTTTTGGAATTGTTTGAGAAGGATTGGTATTAATTCTTCTTCAATCGTTTGGTAGAATTCACCAGTGAAGCCATCTGGAATTATACTTTTCATTGTTATGAGGTTTTGGGTTACTGATTCAATCTCCTTGCTAGCAATTGGTCTGTTCTGATTTTCCATATCTTCATGACTCAGTCTTGGTAGAATGTATGTTTCTAGGAATTTATACATTTCATCTAGGTAAATACATATCTTTTAGGTAAATAAATTTTTAAAAATCAGTCAAAAAATTATAACTTGTAATGATAGAATAAGATATCGTTGTACATGTTACAAAGGGCAGTGGTAAGAGATCAAAGATGGAGCCAGGGTTTTATGTCTGGATAAAGAGGCTTTTCTCATCTCATTCTTTTGCACTGATTGCCCCACTCAGAGGATGATGACTTTCACTCTTACTCTCTAAAGGTATCGTCTCCATCAAAACTCTATTTGTCAAATGTTTCATCTGACAGCATTGTAAGCGGCTGTCAGTGGCTGTCAAAAAAGCTTAAATTCAGTTTTACTTACTCTTCAACAAATAGAGTATATATGCTAAACATCTTGTCACTTAGAATGCTGTTGAAATTTTCTGGTTTGCAAGTTTTGCATTGAGCAAATTCTGGTAGTGGGTGAGTTAGACTCTCTAAGTATTATTTTTTTATCACAGAATGTTTATCATGCCCTGTTTAGTGTAAGTTTATTAAGCGACTTAATTTCTTTGAACTCTAGATATATATGCTTTATGCATTGTACATATGTGTGAATGTATGCCAAACTCTTTTGTTGAGTCTGACACATTTCTACAAAGACGCTAAGAGAAAACAAAGTCAATAAGATCTTCTGCTTCCATTTTGAGTCAGAAAAGTTGTCACTTAGTCATCAGTTGTTCTATTCTATATCTCCATGAAAATCATTTGAGACATAGTAAACCCATATTTTTGAGCTTAGTACTTATAAATATACTGTCAGTTATCCATATGGAAAAATAAAAGTTAACAAGCATGAACAAAATCTTTTAACTGTCATGTAATATTGTGTCAGGTAATCTTATTCAGCTACGAAATACTTAATACTTTTGAAAAGACACTTTACCGAGCACTTCTATCTATAACAGAGTTTATTAAAATGCTCATTTAAACTACTTATAACTGTTGTATCAATTCAGTACTTCCAACAGTCATTAGAGGAAGCAAATTTAATTAAATATCTGCAAGGAGGAAATTGATTTCACAGCAAAAGTCACTATTTCAAATTACTTATTTGGACCTCAGATTTTGCTTGTTAATGGAGTTACCTTTGTATAACAAATTGTAATAGATTAAGCTTTCCATGAATTCATTTCCACATAATGAATGTGCTCCTGTCTGAAGAACTAAAAATTTCAAATAAATCAAAACAAGAAATCACCAAACCAAGGTACCGAAGCATTGACTGTAGACGTTTCAAGTTTGTCTAAAATCTGGAAACTCCATATAAATAGCCATGTTCTTAGGGCATTCTTATAGTCTCTGAATGCAGGCAGACACTACATCTTGCATTATGACATCAGTACGTTTGGATGGGACTGATCTTCTCAAGATTTACTTTAAATTGTTGCTTAGAGTTATATCCAAAGCACCCATATGCTTCCTTCTTCTTAGGTTACATAAAATAAAATGTTCTCAATAGTCTAAATTATGTAAACATGTAAGATTCTAGGTACTTAATAGAATTAAGAAATTGTATTTTTTATTTCAGTACAGACTACTATTTTTAGCAATAAATTATTTGTCAGACTGAGGTCAGTTTTCAGAATCTATGAAATCATTTAGAAATATTTATTTTGCAGTACAGGAAGATGGTGAAACTTCCAGCTGGAATTCGTACTTTCTTTTTCTCTTGTCAAGTTTGTTGAGAAGTAATTTACATACAGCATAATTCATTCTTTATAGAGAACAGGTCTGAGTTTTACCAAATGCGTGCAGTCATATAACTACTACCACTATTAACATACAGAAGGGTTCCCCCAAACTCTTTCCGGCCCTTCTGTAGTCACTCCTCCTTGACTGTCAGTCTTTGGTAGGCACTGGTATGTTTTTTGTCTCTATAGTTTTACCTTTTCCAGATTGTCAAATAAATAAAATCATAGTGTGTAGCCCTTGGGGACTGGCTTCTTTAATGTAATGCACTTGAGATTTATGCATACTGTTGTGTGTATCAATAGTTCATCTCCTTTTATTGCTGAAGAGCACCCCATTGTATGGAAATACCACAGTGTGTTCAGCCATTTTATCCTTTCTTTTTATGTTGTGGGTCGTGTTCCAGCCATGAACACTTAGCATTCTATTAGCACTTTAACTCTCATTTTGTGTATTTTTATTTTCTTTTAGAATTTTTCTAATGAGTTGTCATGATTTTAGTCTTTTGGAAGAGGGAGGTTTTTGTTTTAAACATATTATTTGTAAACATTTACATTTTAATAAGTATTGCATTTAATTAAAATGAATCATATTAGAAAATATTCTTTTAAAACCCAAGATCAAGTATTAATTTATTTGTTGTACTTTTTAGGGATGATTTCTTTGGTACCAAATTAATTGTGAAAAATTTGAACTAAAGACATAAAAAGAATATAAGGATAAAAATCTATAGTGCTCTAATATTGCTTATAATTCACTGAAAATAAATCCAGTAAGTATTTTTTCAATCTCTAATGTCTGTAATTTTGATCTCAAAGATTGAAAACTAGTGATTTATACTCAAATTGGAAGTTTAAGTAGTGAAACCACAATTAGTTAATTTAATTAAGTGAGTTAGGGGAAGCAAGCTGAATCTATGGAGTGTGGATGAGGAAAAATGCTTCAATGTTCAAAACTGAAAAAAAGAAGAAGAGAGAAAACTGTAATTTATTATTTGAACTAACCTGTATCCTTCCTGGAATTTCTCTATTTTTATTAATCCATGGAACTGTGTTTGAAGTAGAATTAAAGTTGAGTTATTTTAAATTCTCTAGTAGAAAAAAAAGTAGTATAGAGTTGTAGACTAAAAACTAAATTACTAATTTATGATTACCAATCTAAGGTTTGAAGTAAGGGAAAATAATTCTAACTTCGATAGCTTAAAATAAGAATGTGTGTATTCTTTTACCTTTATCTCGTTCTATATGAAAATATAATACCATGCATTCTACTTATAAATGTGTATGCTTATCTTATGGTATATATGTTTGTAATCTTTTTTTTGGTTATAGTCCTCACATTTTCCTGTGAAGAATTTCAAATATCTATTCTATGATTCATATTAATATTTATGTTGTTGGTATGTTATACCGATATTTAGATTTGGAAGGGACTTTAGAAATCCTCCTAGTTCAAGCACCTCATTTTTCTGGAGAGAAACCATCTCTTGTGTAGTTAGTGAATGGAAGACTTCCAAAAGATATAAAACCTCCAAGTCTCAGTTCAGAAGAATTTCCTGTCTTCATTGCATCACCAGGATGCAATGAATTCCACCAGAAATAATTTTCTATGCTTCTTTTTGGAACAACTAGCCCCCAAATCTTTCATTCAAGAAGTAGAGACAAATGAAATCAAACTCTTTCACTCTTTTTTGTGACTCTTCCCATGCTCCCTCTTTATACTTCCTTGACATTATTCCAGATCAGCCTCACATCATCTCTTGTCAAACCAGTGGTTCTCAAACTTTGGTAGGTATGAGAATTGTCTGGAGAGTTAATGCACACAGAGGCCTGGGCTTGCATATACTGGGCTTTAAGATTTTTACCAAATTCTGTGTACAGTTTTGGTGCCGACTAACGTTTAGAATCACTGGTCTAGAGTCCTGCATGTGCTTCCACATGGGCCCTCCCAGCCTTTCCACTCCGCTCTAATCCAGAGAACATACGTTGGCTGACACAACTCTTCTTTTGCCTCTTTCATTCTTTTGTTCTAAATCTACGTCATCGGAATCCACTGGACTGAGTCACACTTTCCACCCTAGCATTCAAGGACTCCGGCCTAACTTTCTAGTCTCATGACTCTTTACTCCAGCACCACTGAACTGTTTCCCTCTGGGAGGCAGTGTTAAAAGTGTAGTTTCTTGTCTCTGAGACTTGAGTTAAACTCACAGTTACTCTTAACAGAACTACTATGGACCTCACCGTATTTTTCTGGAAAAAGAATTTTTATGAGTTTTAAATATAATTTACATAAAACACTGAGCATAGGGAAGAAGGCTCTGAACAAACCTGGATATGATAATGTGACAGGCTAATCCCCAAAAGTGCCATGATTTCTCCTCTCATTTAATTATTTTGCTTACGATATTTCAACTGACCCTCCATTTAGAACTTGCACATACTTCAGTCTTCAGTTTTGATTTCACAGACTCCCTGAAGCCTTCTGTGATTTCCCCATTGTGATGTGATTTCTTCCTCATGTGTACAATTGTCTGTCATGTAGCCTCTGTTGTGAAAGACATTCTGACATATGTGGGTGTCAGTGTGCATTCTGCATTATCCTCACACATGGCAAGGGAGCTAATTTTATTCCTTTTCATAATCACTGCACATGACAAGCTCCCTAAAATGCGTATTGAACGGAGTGAATACACTCATTTGGAGCTCTTAATCTGTACAGCATTAATATTTCCTAGCAATCATAATAACAGCTGTTGTTTATTCAGTAGTTAAAATGTACCGGCCTTGCTAAGTATTTTATGCATATTTTCATCATTAGATGTTCTTAGAACAACCACCCTGAGTTGTACATTTGTTAACTCAGTTTCATATATGGAGCAATTTGAGGCTCAGGAAAGTTGAATAACTTAATATGTTACAATAGCTGATAGAGACCGGAGATAAGTTATAAATGTAAACTCTTAGCAACTTTATTGATAGTGTCCATAATCATCTTAATCTTGACTGTAGATTTTTTTTTTCAGAAAAATGAACTTGAAGTGGCAAAGCAAATATCTAACCATCTTGGCATATTTTAAAAGCTCACAATGACAGAATTTATTCTGTTATACAAAATCGAAGATGATCTTTCAAACAACTTAGAGAAGTGTTGCAATTGTGTTGGAGCATGTGTGTATGTGTGCACGTGTGTGTGCAATATTTGTTTACACGCAGTTTAATTGGGGCTGGTTAGGTGGTATTATCT
The DNA here is from genome assembly GCA_031878705.1 of Tapirus indicus. Lineage (NCBI taxonomy): Eukaryota > Metazoa > Chordata > Mammalia > Perissodactyla > Tapiridae > Tapirus > Tapirus indicus. The sequence goes on along the minus strand of CM062926.1, from coordinate 48,627,662 downwards.
TCTCCAAAAGCTACTCCCATTGTGTTTTCTGAAAGAAAATAGTTTGATTCCATATTTCAGGAACTTTTTGTTATTTAAAGAATCTCATCTATTTTTTTGAAGACCTGGTTCTGGAATATAGTCTAAAGATAGAGTCCCATGTGTGATTATTAGCTCTCTCCTTCCAACCTTCTCCCCAGTATGGGCTAGACTTGACTCCATCGGTATCTTTTGGGTTGGCGAAGTCTGTTATTTCTCCACCTGCTTCCTCTGTTCTCTACTTTTCCTCCTTGTTTTTCACTTAGTATGGGACATTCCAATGTGAGTTCCTTCTGAGGGTACATTTGATAGTTCTTTTTAGAGACTTTGGGTCTCCCATCTGGGCTTTCTGGGCACAGAGACTCAGTTTCTTCAAGAGCAATCCACAGCAGGTATGGGATCTCCTGTTCCAGATGGGAACTCCTCACCCCCCAGTTTGCAGCCCTCTCGTGGGTGTGCACAGGATGCTAATCTCCATGTAACTTCCACAGCATCCTCTGACTCATGTAAAACTCACTTATCTTTTCTACACCAAATGTGGGAATGCAGGTGCTGCTGTTCCCTACCCCCTACACATACTCTCCATCTCTGTTCTCCTATCTCTCTTCTCTCTTGACCCTTCTCCTGCCCCAGCAGTATCAGATGGCTTTAAAACAGAAAATTCCTGGTGTAAGATATAAACTAGTCCTCAAATCAGTGGGAAGTTGAGTGAAGAAAGTGGGGGAGAAGCTTTTCAGGCCACTTTAATCTTAAAGAAAAAGGGAAAATTCTCATAAGTGATAGGATAAAGATGAAGAAATGGTTGTTTTCTCTCAAATTCAGTTATCCCCCAGTTTTATTATCCAGATGAGCATTTATCTTTTTTCTTCTCCAGTTCACAATAAGAAATACATTTATGTCATAATCAAGTTCTCTGTCTCTCTCTCCATATCTCTTTCATATATACACACACACACACACCCCTGAAATAATTTTTTAAGCTCAATACTTTTTATATTGCCTACTCTGCACTATAATTTCTATTTTTCTTCTATTCAGTCCTCTCAGTTTTCAAGACATGCGTTTCATGATCCACTAAAATGATTAGATAACCTTTGAATGGGTCAAGTCTCACAGTTTGTAAAACAATGCTATAGAAGGTAAAGACTAATAAACATATTGGCCTTTCTCTTCCCGGTACAAGGGATTCTCAGGTCAACAGCTGAACTTTCCTAAAATTGGCCCTGAAAAGTTTAGAATCTTAATTCTCAGCAGGAGTTTTCTCTGCTGTAATCCTTGCACTACTGGGGAACATTGAAGGCAAGACAAATAGTAGCCAGTATGACATGTCAACTGCTCATCGTGTTCACTTTGGCTAGAGAATAGCTGTGTGTGTGTGTGTGTGTGTGTGTGTGTGTATGCACTTATGTTTATTAGACCACTTTTATTGTTTCCCCTGAATATGACAATAATACATGCTTGTTTAACAAACAATTTTAAAATATATAAATTTAAAAATTACCCAGTCTTTCTTACTCCTGCAGAGTGATTATTATTTCAGATATTTTTCAGGGCCTCTGCAATACACATACACACTCACACATACTTATATTTTAGTAGTCTCTTCATTTCTGCCAGGGCTTTATTTATTCTGGGTGTTGATCATCATAGACAATATGACCTTGGCATGAAAGTCAGCTTTTGCTTGAAAGTTTAAATTGGCACCTCCCTATTGCCTTGAAGGGTAAATTTATGATCTCTCTGGGATGAGGACATGATCTTTAGAATATATTAGCTTTTCTCCAGCTTCTCTCTCATTTGACATGAAAATGCTTAGGTTTTTCTTTTTAACTTTTTTTAGCTTTTATTGTACACTTGCTAATTTTATTCTCAGTATGACCTCTCAGATATCCACTGGGAAAGGCAAATTGCTCTAGAAAACCTTTGTGCAAGGAAGTTCAGAAAATAGACTTCTGTTTGTAAGAATAACATGGGCTGGAAATGGTTTACTGGGGCACAAAAAACCCTGCGCATACCAGAGAGCAGGAGAGTAGAAGTAATGATCTGGATGGTAAAAACAATAATAAAGACTTTGTCTCAACTATTTGTTTTTTAAGTATTTGTTTTCTGAGTTATTGGGGTGTAGATTTCTGCTTTGCAATTTACAAAAAAAATGAACTATGCATGGAAGTATACTATTTGTGGTACAGATTCATTTTAAACAATATAATTCTATTTTAAAATGAAGTTGCCTTACTTGACTATTTCAAAACTGAGTATGTGATACCATTTCCTGAAGTGCTCCAATTTGTCCCAAAGTTGAAATTTGAGGCTATTACCATGAGAAGTACACTTTGTGGGATGGCTTTGTGCTTGAGTTGGCCTCATGGGCAATTTTTCTGTGAAATGTTTACATTGCTCTCTAAGTCCCAACCCTAGTTCCTCAACTCATAACTAAAGTTAAATCTTTACTCTTGGCTAAGGAGTGCAGAAAACAACCAACCACAACAAAACCTATATACACCACTGCCCACCCCACCCCCCCCCCACCACACACACACACACACACACACATTCAAAGCTCTCATTTAATGTTCATGATGATAATTGTAACCACACATTTAGTGCTTTTTGTTTGTTTCTGACACTGTGTTAAACATTGTCCTCAAAACAAAACCTTGAGGTAAATATTATCACTGTTTTACAGATACAATAAAAAAGATTCAAGAAGTTTCTTATTGATCTAACGTCATGCTGATAAAGCTTTTAACCCAAGTGCTAAAGAATACACTCTGGGTGTAGTTGCCAGGCAAATGTGCTAGTGTAGGGCAATGTTTGTTAGTGATAGGTACCCTTCCAGACATCTGGTGGGAATCCAACGGCTGTTTTATCTATTAATAATGAAGATCAAGGTGGGGAGTAGTGTTTTCTTTGGTCGTCTTATTTCCAAGCAATATTTTTGTGTTAGTAACAAGCTCCCGAAACAAACATCGAGGATTCTCATTTTCCTATGGCAAACATTAGTAACTAATCATAAAATTCCTTCCAGTGGAACAAAAGTTGGTCAGCAGAATCCTTCATAAACAGTACCCTAGCCAACCACCACCAACCAATTGTTGATGGCATCAAAATTGAAACCCTTGTGCCATTCTGGCCTTCTTCCATCCTATAGCAATGATGATTGAAAAGACAATTTTGAATTTTTAACTCACATTCTTAAGAGGTGTGTTGATTTGCAAAAGGCACTTATTAGGCACTATGCAGAATATGCTGGTTAACTCATAGGACACCCTCTGTCAGGGAGCCTAAGGAAGTTGGCTGTCCTTATTAATGAAAATAATCTTAACATTTTAGTGTTACAGTGACTTAAGAATTTTAGGGAGGGGCATTACGTTTACATCCTAAATTTTGGAATTTGACATGAACAACTTGCATTCAAGATAGAATCTTAAATATCGTTGTTTTCCTTGCAGCTCTTTAATGTATAGTGCAGCAACTGCCACCACGGTAATAATAAAACATTCCTGGCTTCCTAGTGTGAAGCTAGCTCTGTGCGAAGTACCCCCTATACAATAAAATTAAATTTTCACAAAATCTTATAAAATAGTGTCCTTCTTTATAAATAGCAACAAAACTATGGTTCCCCCTTGAGTTACTTGCTCATTGAGAACACAGCTAATAACTGACAAACCCTGCACTGAACACCAGATTTGCCTCTCCATCTCTAAAGCTTGTGATACAACAGAGACTTAATGATAGCAGTGACTTTTCAACATAAAAATAAGAAGCAGTGTTTCCAGTACCTCTAAGACTTTTTACAAACTGCCTATTTAAACATTTTGTTAGACTCTAACATTTTGATTGTCTTCGGTTAGCTGCAAATTTCCTATATCTTCTTTCTTTACTCTTTCTCTGAATGAACACAATCCATCTCGTTTCTGATGTTCTCAGAATTGTGCTTTCTACAGATTATTGATATAAAATAGCAAAGGACTAATGGATGAAATATTATATATACTTAGATGTTGTGATTTCCAGTTAATCAGTGATAGCACATTGATCTCCCTCCCCTCCCCACCGGCCTTGGTGATGTTTGTGCTGGGAATTCTGTAGCCACGGCATCATACTGAGAGATACACAAACTAGTCTTCTGCTATCAATCAAGCCACTTCCAGTTATCCCTGACTTTTTTATTAGACTTATTTTGGCTTCATACAATACAGGAATACTTCATACTTTGGAGTAGAGCTGTACTGACTTGGGTTTAGTCTTTATCTTTGTTGATTGCTTGACTTTGATCAAATCAGTCAATCCTTCTGTGCCTCAGAATTTTATCTTGAAAATGGGGATAAATCTAACTCAGAGGGTTGTCATAAAGATTTGACTATATTCATGAGAAATTCCTTTGAAATTATGAGAGCTCATTGACTGTTATTACTATCACAAACACTACTTTGAAGTAGACGACACTTGGATATGTAAATCTTAAATAGTTATTTTAAAACTAAGCCATACCATAGTCCCATATTTTGAATACCAGCTTGAAGGGGAAATATGTAAGAGAAAAATGAATATTAATTATGTAAATCCTTAATGGTATTTGCCGATGTTTCTATCACCTCACGTGAGCTTCTATTTCTCAAATAAATTATAAAAATGGTCATATACACATATCTGTATCTATATGCATGCATATATGTGTGCATATGTGCACCTGCATGTGTATAATGTTTCTTGTGTTTTATTAAGTACTGGGCATGTATTTTGCCTTCCAATTTACTGCAGGTAAAAGTTTTACTAAATGTTTTGCCCCAGCATAATATGAAAATCATCTTGCCAGGTTCTAATACTAGTTTCTTGGCACCAGGTGCCTAACTCCAAAGGCAGTGACAACTATTTTTATTTTAATCGGTGCACCATCTCACTGTGAACATTGAGAAAGGGAAACCTCATTTAAAATAAAGTCATCAGCGGGCCGTCCCCATGATGTAATGGTTAAGCTTGGCACACTCCACTTCAGTGGCCTGGATTCGCAGGTTCAGATCCTGGGTGTGGACCTACACCCCTCTTCAGCCATGCTGTGGCAGTAACACACATACAACATAGAGGAAGATTGGCACAGATGTTAGCTCAGGGCTAATCTTCCTCAGCAAAAAATAAATAAACAAATAATAAAAAATAAAATAAGATCAGAAGGCCAGAAGAGGTAGCCCTCAAGTGCTACCACACATGACATGTGCCAGATGTCAATTACAGGAAGGATTGTCAATTACTGACCTCAACAGAAAGAAGTCCTCAACAGGAAGAATTCTCAATTACAGACCAACAGGAAGAGATGTACATTGTATCTCCAACAAGAAACTTGACTACCCCAGCAACTCAGCCAATGAGAAACCACCACTACCCTGAACTCTTGCTTTCCACCAATAGACTTTTGTTCAAAACAACCCCTCCTGACTTCCTCCTTTTTCTCTATAAAATAACATTCCTTTCCTTGCTTGCTAGACTTGCCTATGGCTGTGGTTATGACTTACTTGTCTCAAATTGCAATTCCTCTGCTATTCCTGAATAAACCCATTTTGCTGATACAATAACTGGTTGTTGTATTTTTAGATTGACACCACTTTTGGTATCAGTTTTGACCTCGATTATGATATGCACATTAATCCTAGTGACAGAACATCTCAGTGATTGAACACATAAAGGCTGGAAGTTCTCTGAAAGTCTGAAAATAAAGCTATGCTTAGGTTAAAAAATATAAGCATCAGCAAAAAATCTAATTATTTATTTTTCTGTATTTTTATTTCCTCACATTTTCATATATTATTTTTGTAAATATTATCATTTAAAAAACTGTAAAAGTAGTCACTTGCTAAAGAGTTCTATTTTGATAACAGAAAATAGCTAAGCCGCTAATCTCACCATGATCTTTGACTTAGTTAATGATAAGTATGGAAAAAATTTATATAAATTTAAAGGCAACCACCAAGTATTTGACTTATCTAAGTCTGTATCGTAACTGTCCATTGGCTCACGATGTTGACTTCTCTTCTTTTTTTCCCTTCTTGCGATTTTTCTTTTAACCATTTCTCTCCTCATCATCACCAGATAATGCTTATGGGCAGTTAAAATAAATATTAAGCAGTGTTTTCAAACAGTATCTATGCTTGATTGAATGAGGATATTTGCAAAAGTAGTTAAATATATTGGCTAAAATGAATATTCTACAGTTCAAAATAACATTAGAGTTTGTAGGCTACTTATAGAATCTGTCTTATCATTATTTTGAAATCGAAAATTATTTATATGTCATCTATTATCTTTTAAGAGTTTAATCTTTTTATGTGTTGGCTATTTACTGATCAGAGAAAGTGGCACCTTAAAATAAAAAACTAGATTCCTATCATAATCAGTAGATCAGAAACCCATTTGACATTAAAAGGAAGTTCTGTGACATTTATTTTTGTATACATTAGTATCAGAACTAAAAATAAAGCCCTGGCAGTCTATTAATATGTAAGTAACTATAGTATATATATGAAAGCCCAATATAATAAGTTGGCTTTTTTTAATTACTTCTACAATTGCTATAATTAAGCTATCGTCATAGCAAAATATTTCTCCAAGATGAAAGGAATATAAAAATGTTTCTGGCATTATAAAAATTACAATAGAGAAGTTAGAATTTAAAGCCAAAATAAATAGCTTGCATAATTTAAAAAGAGCATTGGCTGTGATAAAATTTTTGGCCTGGTAATATAAAATGTTTCTTAATTCTTGAAAGTAATAATTATGAACATTTCATAAAATGATAGCATGAGAGAGAAGGCATTGTATTTAAAAGCTGAAGAAGTAAATAGAAAAAATTTGCATAGTTGTGTATCTTAAATTTTTATTTTGACAATTCTCAATAAATTTTAATGGGAATAAAATAAATTAAAAATAAAATATTAGCATAGATAATATGTATATATATATATATATATATATGCTATTTTCTCCAGTTTGCATCCCAAGACTGCCGCTGTATTTACCATTGCTCTCAGATTTTATTTTGCAGAGTTGTAAGTGTTCTGTGATGCAATAGGAATAGTTGCCATATTAACACGTGGTAGGTTTTCTCTCATGTAAGTCTGTCACAAAAGAAATTATTTTTATCACCTCTTTACAAGTATCTTAGTTAGGCCAACAATAAAGTTGCAATATTAATTAACTGAATCTTAGGTCTAAAAATATATGAACTATTTCAGATATAGCTTGTAAGTTTTTTAAATTGAATTTTGTACTGATGTTAGTTTTTATTAGGAAAACACTCAGTGAAATCTAAAAGTTATGCTGACATGTATTGTGAGAAAAATGTGGGTATTGAATACAGAAAGTTGAAATGAAAATGGACATCTAGAGGAAACTACTTTTGGAATAGAGAGATCCAACTTGTTTACATTTAATAGCTTTGAAAGCCATCTCTCACTGGATATTTAGTTGAGGTGAATGGTTCTATGGGTTAGCATTCCTAGTTATCCACAGAACTGGTAAGATTTATTTCAATTCATTAGATGGTTATAAAGCCTTCACTATATGACAGACATTATGCTACATATTAGCTATATAAAGATGACAAAGCTCATTCACAGTATAATTGGGAACACAGATAACTTGCTGAACAATCTACCAGTGGAATTACCAAGGTGTTGTGGTGGCATAGAGGAAGACAGACTTTATTATGCCCAGAGACACCAATAGGTTTTTTCATAAGAGGTAACTCTTGGCCTAAATCTTGAAAGAGTTGGTGGATCTTTCCAAGTAGTGACTTTGCTGACTCTAGACTGAATGATCAGTGTGAACAAATTCATGGACCCTAAGTGGCCTGGCAGGGACAGGAGAAATGGCCACCAGTTAGGAGTCTATTGCAGTAATCTGAGTGAAGTATGAAGCGAAACAGAACTAGAAGAGTGGCAAGGAGGAGGGAGAAGAGATGATAGAGGAGACACTTCAGACCAGGAATAGAGTGAATTTGATCCTTGAGACACACACAGATATTGCTGAGTTTGCTGGGTAGGATGTTTGACCTGGCTTTGAACTCTTATTTTACTACAGTTATATATATTTACTATGTTTATACTTATTTTAATTATTATTATACAATACTGCATAGTCTGATAGTAAAATGATTACAATCATAGTCATTTTATATCTATCATGCTTCTATCATGAAGAGAGTTAAAAAGACCACATGACCTGCCTAAGAGCTTCTTCTGCACCATGATGTAAACTCAGCCAGGTAAACACTGCTCAACGAAGGAGGCTGCATTTGCCCAGCTGTGCAAATGAATGAATGGGTGAGAAAAGAACACGCAAAAGCCTGCTGTTGCCAAACACCTAAGTCATTTTTACCAAAGAGCTTTACCATTAATAAAGCTAATATTTGAATTCAAAAATGATCAAATGAGGGAAAATGTACAAATTTGTCACTATTATTAGGAATGAGTGACTAGAAGTAGGAAAAGGAGAGGGAGACATTGAGAATTGCCCCATTTTTTAATTTAAATTGTTGGTGGATGGTAACGCTATGAACGAGATAAAGAATGGAGGAGGAAAAAATAAAGAGAAGGAGGGGAGTGATCTCGGATAGGATCTAATTTTGTTTTTTGACAGTTTGAGTATGAAGAGATTGTATGCCCTCACCATAGAGCTTAAATTTTGTTTTTAAGTCAACCAAGATATATAAACCAGGTATATAATTTGGGGAGTCAACAATGTACAGGTGGCAGTTACACTCATGGAAGGGAATGTGATGTCCAAGAAGTTGTGCCGAACCTTGTATATTGAATGCAGAAAGCAAATAGATGATGTCAGGCAAATTCATGAAGAATAGCCACCTAAGAGAACCAGAAGACACTGAAATGAGCTAAATGAGCTTGACCAGCAAGTAAAGGGAACCACAGAAGAAAAGATGGGAAAAAATTCAAAAAGGTGCCATGATATGAACACTGTGGGAGGAGAACAGGATGAGAGCTGAAGAGAGATGATTGATCTTGCCCCCCAAAAGCCAGTGATGTCTCGCTTTGAGTACTTTCAGTAGAGTGATAGGTGAGGAAATCAGATTGCAGGGGATTAAAGAGTACGTGCAGGTAAGAGTAAAGAAACAGAAATGTAATTTACTCTTTCAAGTAGTTTGATGATGAAGGAAAGAAGGGAGATAATGTTTGAGAAGAAAACTGAGTCCGTTTAAGGTTTGCATGCAACAACAAGAAAACAGACCGATAAACTGTTCCATCTTTTCCCTTGGTCCCATTCCGGCTAACGAATGGGGCCTCTTTAATCTCCATATATGCCTCACCAGTTAGCTCAGGTTGTCTCCAAGAAGAGCATTACACGGAAAGCACTTTGGATAACATGTCTCCTTTGTTAGTTTTCTTTATTACAGTTCGGGGGGTTGCAATGAGATTGCATGTTATTGACTGCAGCAAAGGTACCAAAAATGGAAATATGCCTCCCCTGAAAGGTGCTGATACCCGCCGAGGGGGTGATGCCATTTCCATGAGGAGGAGTTTCTGTATAATCTCACTTGAGGCAGTATTCAGATTTGCCTGTCTTTTCACTGTCTGGTAGATATTTTTGTAAAGCAGCGTTTAGTTTTATATGCTCTTTTATACTTTAATGCGGTTCCTTCTCTCCAGGACTCAGGTATGAGTCCCACAGGAGAAGGGCTGGCAGATGTATTAAGTGCAGACCATGAGCTGTGGTCCATCATTCTTCCAGTCAGACCTGACTCATGTTTTTGAACTACGCTTATATACTCTTGTCCTCTTTCTCTTTAGGATGAGATTTTTCATCAGGGGATTCTCTGACCTTACTTACAGAAGCCTCCCTTGTGGGTCAGTCTTACTTGTCCATCACAAAGACTCAGGCAGGCATCAATGAATTAGTTGTTGTTGTTGTTGGTACCGTCCGGTCGATTCCAACTCCTAGCAGCCCTGTGTACAGCAGAGCAGAACCCTGCCTGGTCTTTTTGCTCCATCCTCTCACCTTCTGGCACTGTATCAGACATTGCTCGACTTTTATTCCTAGGGTTTTCATGGCCAATTTCTTTGGAAGTGAGTGGCCAGGTCCTTCTTCCTAGTCTGTCTTAGTCTGGAAATTCCACTGAAACCTGTCCACCATGGGTGACCCTGCCAGTATTTGAAATACTGCTGGCATAACTTTCAGCATCACAGCAACATACAGCCACCACAGTATGACAATCGACAGATGGGTGTTATGGTTCCCTGACTGGGAGACAAACCCAGGTCGTGGCAGTGAGAGTGCCAAATCTTAACCACTGGACTACCAGGGCTGGCTGTGAATGAATGAAAGTGTATACAAATTAGGCTGCCAACTGGGGTAACTGCTACATTAGTTATTACAGGAGAGAATGGTGAGGTGGGTAAAGTTCAAGTTGTTGTTACTCTTGTTTGACAATGAATACAGGTGGGAAGTGGAATAAGAAGGGAACAAAGTCCTAATGATAATGAAAAGGAGAGTGGCACTACTGTTATGAATAACCAAAGAGGAAGAGCATGCATAATTTTCTTTGTGCTAATAGCAAATGGGTGGACAATATGATGACTATAGGTACTACAAGGCACAAGTCTACAAATCATACCTCTGTTCCTGCACCATGATCTGAGAAGATGAAAAAATACCAGACAAATGATTAAATCAGTTAGAAGACCAGTAGAAAAATCACAATGATAGTTTGGGAGACATTTGGAGCAGGGGAACTTTAAAATAAGTGCATAGGAAAGTTTTGCTATACATGAACATCACAAAAAAGACATAATTTGAAAATGGAAATTCTTCCAAATTATATTGAAGGTTTAGTAGTGTATTTTCTTGGGGATTTATCAATAATTTTTGATACCTCATATGCTGGAGATTAAAACTAGTTGTTCATAAAATCATTTTTTTCAGGGAATAAATAGCTTTTTAGCATTTAATATGTAAAGTAAAAGACACTGTAATGATACACAGATGAATCTAATGTATCTTTCCTATTTAACTGTCTTGATATAAAAATACACTGTAAGAAATATTAAGTATTATAAGAAGCAAATTGTCAGGGGAGATCAAACAGATTATGTCTATATGAAGTGATCAGAAAAAAACCTTGTAAAAGATGACATTTTAGCTGGGCCTTAATAGATAGTTCTTAGAAATGCAGGGGGAGATGTGGTGCATTTCAAGTAGAGGAAACTGCATAGACATAAAGACAGAAGTCAGTGAGTGGTGAGTATAGGAAGTGGCTTGTTTGCAGTGAGACAAGTAGTTTAAGAGAGAAATTAAGAGGAATGAGGTTGAGAGTGTTGTTTGAGACCAAATCATTGCACATGATACTAAGGAGCTGGCGTTTTATCTTTAAGAATTTCTTTGGGTGTTTTTAAGCCAAGTTGTTACACGATCTGATCTGGGATTTTAGAAAGAAGTTACTGCAGATGTTAAGACTTTTGAGTTATGTATTTTTTTAAAACAACTTTTACAGAAGAAGGAGAATTCAAGTCCATGGACAAACCATCAAAGAAAAAGGAACTTTCCTTTTCTTCCTTAAAGAGCTGCCTGGCAGAAGTGGAAAAGGTCAACCCGGTTCCAGGGGAGCAAAAGTAAATCTGTGGGGTCAGGAAGGCTGCTGTGGTGAATGAATAGCTTCATAAAAATGACGAAACATCCCTGAATGGTGGTGATTATAGCTATTGTGTATTCCTATAATTATCTTGTATTTATTGAATTTGTGCAATGGATGAGTTACCAGACAGTAAAGAAATCTGTCCAATAAGCTGATCAAACACTGAAAGGATGACAGAAGTGTGATGCTTTTGGCCCCTGAATTCACAATTTAAGTATTCCCCAAAGGCACTAGATGCTTTTCTTCTTCCTGCTCACTGTCTGCTTACTGTCCTTGGATGGGATAATTGCTAACATTAGAATATATCACATGACCCAGATCTTTTTATTACACACCTTCCTGGCAAGGTCTGATTCTACAGACAATGTCCATTGTTGAATTCTTTTGTAAAATACATATACACTAGGAGACTACAATGGGACAGACCCCACACCCTAGGTCAGTGAATCCACTGCATGGCAATTGATGAGGCAGCTTGTCTACCATGAAGCTGAGCCAAGACTCAGATCCTGCCCGTTGTGGCAGAGGTTAAAATTGAAAGTTTGTGTGAAGGAGAGAAAGTCATTGAAGGACACATTGGGCCATATATGAGACGTGAGCTGAGAGGGAGAAAGAATGGAATAGAAGTGTGTGGGTATGTAGGGAATAGGGAATCAGAGTATGAGCAACGGGGAAAACTATGAAGCCATGGGGTATGACGATGACAGCCTCAGCTCTCAGGACATTTATACCCTGGACTCTTCTTAGGTTCCTGGAGAAGTTTCGCAGAAGAAAAAATAATGTTCTTATGGATGCCAATGTAATAGCAGCTTATATTCCAAAATTGTATTTGATAGATAGTTATTGACAACTAAGAAAACCTTTACTTCAGAAAAAGTACTATGTGGCATTGAGATGCCCATGTGGGCCTAGCAAAGTCTTCTCTCATAACTAACTTCTAGAATTATATTAACTAATGGTAGTATGTAGCTATTTCAGACATGATTTCTGTGGGCAAATGTGTACTGAACTCCAGTGAAATGCCAATCCTATATGTCCAATTCGTGACAGTCTTGTGTGCTGTTGGAGAATGTTCTACAAGCTGGGACTCCCCTCTGGCAGCAGTGGACAGGAGAATGAGTGAGAGTCAGGGATCTGGGCTGGGAAAGTGTTCCATGGCTTTCTTCCCCAGTGGCTTTGGAAAGATGTGTCACTGCAGTTATTGTAGGAAATACAATTAGAAATAATATCGGCAGTGGTAGCTACCAAGGGTGGGTCTGTACTTGGGGAACTGCAGTACTTGTATCTGTTCCTTTATCTTGATTGAAATCCACAACTATCTGAAACACTGTTTCCCCATTTCTAACAGCTTCACTAAGAAAAGCTCCACAGCTTTCTCTAAGAAAAGTTTTGAGAAGTAGGTGTGATTGGCCCAATTTTATTAATGATGGTTTTAAGGCATATTGAGATTGAGGTTGTCACTGCTGCATATACCACCTCTCTTCCCTAAACACCACTCCTCACACATACACGTCTCACTCTTCTGCTCCATTTTTAGCTGTCGTCAATGTCTCTGTCAATCTATAAATTCAATCACTGGGGAAGTGTGAGCTTAATACAATCTTCTTCTTAGAAAGCTTTCACATGAACCCCAAATCCCCCAAATCTTGGCTTTAAGTCTCTTCAACAATATGTATGGAGGCTAATTGAAGTGCAAACATATAAAAGAAAAAAGAGAAGAAGCAAAAATGAGAAGGGGGGTAGTGATATCTGCAGAACAGCAGCAAAGGTATTTCTAGTGCTCATGACCCCTAAAAGTCCATTTGAACACTATGAGCAAATGAAAATACCTTCAAAAGAGCTAAAGATTCCAGGTGAGGAATTACAGCACCTGGATGAAGTGCAGAAATAAGAAAAGATGCATTGAGGAGGGTAGGAAAGATAAATTCGCATTACCCCCATCACTCCTCTCCCAAGCCTAGGCAGCCCAGCACGGAGAGAGACCCTCCCCATAGAAGAAGGAGAGTGAAATGAGTGCCCAACTTCACTGCAGACCTCTGAGCCAGCCCGCCTCAGCACTAGGCCAACTCCTAATGCTTTAGGTGGCTCCCTGCAGGCTCCTGCAACACAGACCTTAGGTTCACCTCGGCATCTGCCAGCTCCCATGGCCCCGGGGGGCTTGCCAGGCCCCAGGCCTCTAGTGGGATCCCACAAACCTAGGTCCCTGCCCACTAGGGTGCCAACTAGCTCCTGCAGCCCAAGGCAGCTCCCATGGTACTAGGCTTCAAGCAGATAACTGCAAATCCAGGCTTCTGGCACATCCGAGTGGCAGCCAGCTCCCACAGACCCAGGTAGCTCCTGTGGCCACAGGCTCCCAGTCAGCCCCCATGAAACCAGGCTTCTAGCCAAGACCAGCTCTATGCTAAGTGCCACAGACCCAGGCTTTCATCCATCTCAGTACCAAGCCAGCTCCCATGGCCCAGTTTCGAGTTTGGCTCCCACAGACCCAGGCTCCCAGCCCATGCTTGTGTCAAACTGGCCCCTGCAGACCCAACCTTCAGGCTGGCCCATCTGACCCCAGTTTGCAGGTCTATTTTCATGACCCCAGGCTCCAGGATCACCCTAATGTTAACTCAACCCCCACACCCAAGCCCCCAGGCCAGTTCCTGTGAAACCAGGATCCCGGCCCATCTTAGAACCAGACTGGCTCCTGCTGACCCAGATGTCAGGCCCCCTCCAGTGGTCCCCAGCACAGGGATGGCCTCTCTGAACACAAGATGTAGGTTTGCCCAGCCAGACACAAGTCCTAGGCTCATCACTACAAACTCAAGAGCCAGGCCCACCCCAGTGAACCCAGGCTCCAAGTCCAGCCCCACAGACCTACTACTAGGCTGGTTCCCATGTACACAAACACCAGGCCTGCTCACCTGCTGATCCAGGCACCATACCTGCCCACCCAAGGACTCCAGCAGCAAGCCCACCCACAGACACCACCAGATGGCCCATCCAGAATCTCTGGATGGGCTGACTAGTGAAGGACTTCACCTGCTGATGCCAGTTTGAGAGGACTGGAAGAGGTGCTTACTTCTTCAGTGTGCAGACACCAACATAAGGACACAAAGATAATGAATAATCATGGAAACATGACACCAACAGAAGAAACTAATAAAACACCAATGACTGACTCTAAAGAAAGGGAGATCTAAGAATTGTTTGACAAAGAATTCAGAATAATCTTTTTAAAGAAATTCAATGAACTACAAAAAACACATAAATAGAAAATCTGAACTGATTGGTAATGTGTAGGGAGATTAAATCAGTAATCAAAAACCTCCCAACAAAGAAAACCTCATGACAAGATGGTTTCACTGGTGAATTCTACAAAATGTTTAAAGAAAATTAACACCAATCCTTCTCAAACTCTTCCATAAAACTTAAGAGGAGGGAACACTCCCAACCTCATTTTATAAGGGTAGCATTACCCTGATACCAAAGCCAGATAAGGACACGACAAGAAAAGAAAACTAACTACAGACAGGCCAACATCCCTGATGAATACAGATGTAGAAATTCTCAACAAAATACTAGCAAACTGAATTCAACAGCACATTAAAAGGATCATACACTATAATCAAGTGGGATTTGTCCCCGGGATGCAAAGATGGTTAAACATATGCAAATCAATAAATGTGATATACTATATTAATGGAATGAAAGATAAAAATTGCATGAGCATTGCAATAGAAGAAGAAAGAGCATTTGATAAAATTCAACATCCTTTCATGATAAAAACTCTCAATAAATTGAGTTTAGAAAAAACGTACCTCAACATAATAAAGGCCATAAATGACAAACACACAACTAGCACCATTCTCAATGGTGCAACTTTGAAAGCTTTCCTACTAAGATCAGGAACAAGATAAAGGTGCCCGTTCCCACCAATTCTACTCAACATAGTACTGGAAGTACTAGCCAGAGCAATTAGTCAAGAAAAAGAAATAAAAGGCATCTGAATTGGAAAGGAAGAAATAAAATGATCTCTATTTGCAGATGATATGATATTATATATAGAAAATCCTAAAGACTCCACCAAAAATTTGTTAGAAATAATATATAAATTCAGTAAAGTAGCAGGATACAAAATCAATATACAAAATTCAGTTGCATTTCCATACACTAACCATGAACTGTCAGGAATAGAAATTAAGAAAAAAATCCCATTTACAATAGCATCAAAAATAATAAAATACTTGCAATGATTTTATCCAAGAAGATGAAAGTTCTGTGCACTCAAAATTGTAAGATATTGATGAGAGAAATAGAAGACACAAATAAATGAAAAGATATCTCATGTTCATCAATCAGAAGAATTAAAATTGTTAAAATGTCAATACCACCTAAAGTGATTTACAGATTCCATGAATTCTCCATCAAAATTCCAATGGTATTTTCACAAAAATAGAATAGCAATCGTAAAATTCATATGGAACCACAGAAGATCCCAAATAGCCAAAGGAATCCTAAAGAAGAAAAAACAAAGGTGGCGGCATCACCCTCCCTGATTTCAAACTTTATTACAAAACTATAGTAATCAAAGTAGTATGTTTCTAGCATGAAACAGACACATAGACCAACGGAACAGCATCGAAAGCCCAGAAATGAAACTGTGCATATATGGTTGGCTAATATTTGACATAGTAGCCAAGAATACTCAATGAGGAAAGGATAGTCTCTTTAATAAATGGTGTTGGGAAAACTGGATATTCACATGCAAAAGAATGAAGTTGGATCCCTATCTTACACCACTCACAAAAATTAACTTGAAATGGATTAAAGACTTAAATGTAAGATCTGAAATTATAATACTACTATAAGAAGGCATAGGGAAAAACCTCTTTGACTTTGGTCTTAACAATGATTTTTTTGGATATGATATCAATAACTCAAGCAACAAAAGCAAAAGTAAACAACTGGGATTATATCAAACTGGAAATCTTCTGCACAACATAACAAAGAAAAAAATGAAAAAGCAAGCTATGAAATTGGAGAAAATGTTTGCAAATCATTTGCTGATGAGAGGTTAATAGCCAAAATATATTAGGAACTCATACAACCCAATAGGAAAAAATCAAACACTCCATTTAAAAAATGGGCAGAGGACTTGAGTAGACATTTTCCCAAAGAAGGCATACAAATAGTCAACAGATACATGAAAAGATACTCAACATCACTAATCATCAGGGAAATTCAAATCCAGATCACAATGAGATATCACCTCCCACCTGTTAGAATGGCTGTTATCAAAAAGACAAGAGGTAAGTGTTGATGAGGCTGTGGAGAAAGGGGAACCATTGGCATTGTTGGTGGGAATGTAAATTGGTACAGCCACTGTGGAAAACAGTATTGAGGTTCTTCAAAAAATTAGAAATAGAACTATCATATGATGCAGCAGTCCCACTTCTGGATATTTATCCAAAAGAAACAAAATCACTATCTTGAAGAGATTCTGCACCACCTTGTTCATTACAGCATTATTCCATAATATCCAAGACATAGAAACAACCTAAGATTCCATTTATGATTGAAAGAATAAAGAAAATGTAGAAAATATATATGCAATGGAATATTATTGAGCCATGACAAAGCAGGAAATCCTTCTTTTTGAACAACATGGATCAACCTTGAGGTCATTATGCTAAGTGAAATAAATCATACCAAGAAAGACAAACACTTATGTTTTCACTTTTATGTGCAATTTAAAAAGCTGAACTCATAGAACTAAAAAGTGGAATTGTGGTTACCAGGGCCTTGGGTGTAGAGGAAATGGAAAGATGTTTGTCAAAGGATACAAACTTCCAGTTATAAGATGAATAAGTTCTGGGGATCTAATGTCCAACATGGTAACTATAATTAGCAGTGTTTTATTATGTACTTGAAAGTTAAGAGAGTAAATCTTAAATTTATCACCACAAAATAATATTTTATCATTATGTTTTCTGAGTTTAAGAAGAATATTGTGGTTTGCATTTGTATTTCAGAAATATATGGTATTTAGAGATTAAAAAATGAGGAGGGGAAAATAATTACTTATTAGGAAAAGTAAAAGAATGTGAAAAATGGTTATTTATTCTGTGAAGATTTACATACTTCTCTAGGTCCTGTTTTTAAATATAATTAATTATTTACTAAGTATAGACCCTATGCGGAACTCTGAGGGAGAGGTCATAAACATAATAGGAATGGTTCTTAACCTTCAAGATGGTTACAAAGTGATGGAAGCAACCTAGGTGCCCATCAAGGGACGAATGGATAAAGAAGATGTGGTGTATATACACAATGGAATACTACTCAGCCATAAGAAACGATGAAATCCAGCCATTTGTGACAACATGGATGGACCTTGAGGGTATTATGCTAAGTGAAATAAGTCAGAGGGAGAAAGTCAAATACCATATGATCTCACTCATAAGTAGAAGATAAAAACAACAATCACATAGAGACAGAGATTGGATTGGTGGTTACCAGAGTGGAAGAGGGGTAGAAGGGGAGCGAAAGGGATGATTTAGGCACATGTGTGTGGTGATGGATTATAATTAATCTTTGGGTGATGAACCTGATGTAATCTAAACAGAAATAGAAATATAATGATGTACACCTAAATTTATATGTTATAAACCAATGTTACCTCAATAAAATTTTTAAAAAGTGATGGATAAATATATATTTGTAAAATGTTCCAAGCTATTTCTAAAGAGTTAGAATTGAGAATGTGGAAAAAGAGCAGCCTTTGAAAAAAGGTTTTGGATAGATTTTCTTTGGGCAGTCCCACCCTCCCAGTATCAGTGAGGAAACCCATAGGAAAAATCGCTGTGAGATGATACACTTTTTTGACAATGTCTAAAAAAATTCCCTTGCCTACGAACTCTGTATTGTATCACATATTAGTATTATACCCTTAAGCAGATTTCAGCAGAACCTCCTCAAAGAGACATCACCCCATAAATTGTAGAATTAATAGGTGCTAAGGAAGCCAAATTTCTGTCTGATCTGTGAAGTGTTTTTATAAAAATATACTTAGACTATTAATTTTTACATGTTATGATCTGAACTTTGCCTCTAATACTAATTTGTTCCATAAAAGATATGTTAATATATATAACATTTGGGCAAAATAGGTAACAGATACAAAAAAAAAAAACCCTCATTCTTTCTCCCTACAAGAGTCACCCCTTTCATTTATCTAAGTAATTCCAATGAATGACCTTTACTTAAATTATTTGGATAATTGCATCTGTTCAAACCTGACCCCATGGGCTGTTGACCCATAAGCCTTGAGGACTACATCTGAAATAATCGTCAACATTATTGCTTAGTTAAACCCTAGTTTAACTCGGAGATACTGATGCTTAATTATGTTTGTTAACTGTATTCTGATCCTTCTCATCTGATTAATCATAATTTATTGAGAGCAGATTTTTTCCTCTCTGTGTTTACTTCAGTCCACAGAGCCTATAGGAGGGGAAGTCTGATGGATTTAACATTCACTATAGTTGTTGGTCTTAAATATTTAATCAAGATTTTTATTCTAAATTTAGTTCTAAAAATAAACAGTCATCAAATTTTTCTTTAGGAACTTGAATGAGGTTTGCCTAAATTCTTCAAATATCCAAAGCCTCAGATTAATTGGTGCCTCTGGTGTAATGCTTCTCTTTCCCAATCGCATTTCTTGAAATGAAAAATATCTCTTCTAACCCCTAGTTACAGGGAATTTGCCAAAGGCAGAGTTGTTAACAAAGATTTTTATTTCTGACCTATGCTTCCAACTTTCTTTTCATTTTAATAGTTAGTGTGAATGCAATGTGTCTTAATATGGCATTTTATCTGGAAATGTGAAAAACTAAAATAGAAATTCTATAATTTTTAAATAGGTGTTGAGTTTTTTCTAACTTACATAAACTTGTGGTCTACATAAATTCGTTCATATATATATATATGTTTGCTTTGATGATATAGCCTATGTTGTATTCAGGTTTAAAATGATTTACTAGGATGTTTTCAAGACAGTAATGTCAATGGAATTGAAGTTAAAGTTATAAAGAGTTCTAGAAGAAGTTTCTGTTGAGGGAAGAAGTTAAACTGTGAAAAGAGAGAGAATGTACACAGAAATTCAGTCGCACCTGAAAAATGTGTAGCCCAACTTTTCTTTTTCTTTCTACTCTTATAATTACTCTTAATCCTTAAATGGAAACAGTGGTCATTAAAACTTGAAAATATTTCTGTTTAAAAAGCAAATATGATTTATTGATGCCAGAAACATCAATAAAAACAGTACTTTTGAGGCAATTTTGTTATGGTTGTGATACACTGAAATAGAATTATTCTATTTTATGTGTCTGAAATTAGTATATTGTGCAAAAGGACTAGAAATGAGAGACTTAAGCACATCAACAGTGTAGATGCTGACAGTACCTGTTGTTAATTGAACACCCACTGTGTCTGTGCATTTTTGTCTCAATTTTCATGGCAACCCACTGAAACAGGTATCATCCCTGTTTTACGGAGAGCAAAACTATTCAGAAAGTTTAAATAACTGATCAGAAGGCGAGAGAGTAAAGACAAGAATCTAGGAATAAATAAAATTCGAAAAATGTTCAAATTAAACCTCCAGAATTCCATTTGGCAAATTAAACCTCCATAGTGTTTGGTTAAATTATAATTAAATTAAAGATGAAATTAAATTGAATATAGAATAATATTTAATAATAAATAAATATTTGCTCAGTATTTTAAATACAAAAGAATCGATTTCACACTGAAGGCAGAATTATTCTATTTTTTTGAGGGTGCTTATGTACGTCCACCACAGAATATTGGGTCCAGCCCCATTTATCAGAACACCACAAATAACAGTGGCTCAAGCAAAGTGGATCTTCATTTCTCTCTCTTATAAAAGAAATCCAGAGGTTGGTGTTCCAGGGCAGATATGGGCAGTGGTCGCCTATTTCCTGCACCCTATTTGCACTTATCTTCCAACTTGCTGCTGGAGTTCCAATCACCCTGCCTGCATTCCAGGTAGCAGAAGGGAGGAAAGACAAGCAAAAGAAGCATATTTCAGCTATCTGTACCCCTTTAAAGAGCTTACTAGGAGTTAACCTCAAAAAACTTGCTTATTGTACATTAGCTAAGAATTTTATCACATGATACCACATATCATATTTTATCACATATCACACAGTTACAAGAGATTCTAGGAAATACATAGTCTGTACCTGGACATAGTGCTGCCCTAAACATAATTTTTTTTTACACTTTTAGTGTAAATGTCAATTACACCTCAGTAAAGTATTTAAAAGAAAAGAGAAAGGTTGAGAAAAAAATACACCAAGCAAATATTAACAAGAGCAACAATGAAAAGACCACTTCTGGCTATGTTACACAAGGCAAAATAGAGTTTAAAGGAAAAATCATTATTAGTGATATAAAGTAACTGTGTAATGACAAAAGTCCAATTCCTATTAGACATTGTATGTCTAACAATATAAACTTACTAATGTATATTGTTAGATATAAAAATATAAACTTACATCCACAAATAATCTCAGAATATTTTTCAGCTCAAAATACAAGGAGATATTGACAAATCTCTCATTATAATAGACTCTTTCAATAGACTGTCTCAATTATTGACTTGTTAAGTAGGAAATTAGTAAGGAATAATGCAATTAGTAAGGTTGATTTAATGAATATATGTGGACTTACCTGCCTAGGTATAATTCTTGGGTGACCAAACACCTGTCTCTGTCCTGGCCTATTTGCACTGAATGTACAATGATTTTAAAAATACACAGACATACATGTATACACAAACTGAATATGATATATACACATTATCATTGCATTATCTATATGCATATTTTTATATTTAGAAATTTTAATTTAGTTATACTTGCTTTAGCTTATTCAATAATGGTTATCTATCAGTGGAACGTATGTTTTATTTTCTTTTTTTACAATTTAAAAATATTTTTACCTTATGTGTGCATCCTTTTAAAAACAAGTTTTTTTTAAATAATAATTTTGAAAATTCATAATGTTCATTCACTGCTTTTCCCTAAATTAACCCTTCTAGCATCAGTCACTGTTTTTCATGAACTATATATGCATAAAGTATCAGAGTATTATTTTCAGATCTTTTATTAATATCACAGTCTTATATGGCAGAAGGTTGGAAATGGGTTCAAATCATTCTGTTGGTGGCAATTTGGACTTACTTTCTCTTTCAGGGTATTATAGATTCTGGTTTTTTGTTTACTTTTTATCATTTCTCAACCAAGAAATGTGAAGATTGCGTGAATGTGCTTGCTTTTCAGTTGAGGGTCAGATGTCAACTCAACAGAGGCTAGGCATGAAATAAATCATTGTGCTATGAAATGACTCCATAAACCCAAGACACCTGCCAGGTCTAAAGAGAGTAGATTTACAAGTTTTTCAAAATCTCAGTGACAAATGTCATTGTTTTCTTGAGTGTAAATGTATGATTTTTTTAAAGCCCTTTCGTAGTGCTGTTATTTAGAATTTTAA
This sequence comes from Tapirus indicus, assembly GCA_031878705.1. Lineage (NCBI taxonomy): Eukaryota > Metazoa > Chordata > Mammalia > Perissodactyla > Tapiridae > Tapirus > Tapirus indicus. Next base: position 48,605,443 of record CM062926.1, on the reverse strand, counting down.
ATATTCTTAGTTCATTCTTTATGTCTTGATTGGAAATGTTCTGTTGAAAAGTGAAACTAAAATTTAGGGAAAGGAAAATACTTTTAAAGTCAGAGCCTCTCCCTGAGTTCACTAGCTCATTAAATTAGAAATTAAAAGCAGAGGAAACTGACAAGGGAATTGGAGCATACCGTAGAATTACTTTCAAAGCTAAACACGAAAGTAAAACTGTGTCAAAATCATAATTAGCATTTGCCCTTGAATTGTCCTTGTTAGCAGAAGTGGAACAGTGGAAAATACTGCATAGAAGTATTGGCTGAAAACAGTGTATTTCATAGCCAATAAATTCCAACCACCTTAGCGGAATATAATTAGGAGGATGGTCTATAATCGCCGTGGTTTGAAAAAAGCAGAACACATCTTATTCTGCATTTCTGACTTTCATCATGGAATGAGTTGAATCTATGCCATTCAGGATTTCGTTGCCACCAGTTAAAAGCTGTATAGGAATCAGAAAAAAAAGTCTTCTATGTGACGCAATTTTGGTGAACATAAAGGCAGTGGGTTATACAGTTACATGGGGTGGTAATTTCCACTTAGGATATTTCTAGTGTGCACCATATGAATATGAGAGGGAACCTGTGGTGAAGGAGTGGGGTTAAGTGGACCCGGAAGGTTGGAAATTTGCCTTGGCATCATGGCAAATTCCCGTGCAGCCTTGAGCATTTTTAACTAAGTTGGCTTTTCTGTCCCAACACTTTCTACAATCCAATTTATCACTTGCTTTTTTTGTTAAAAGGAAATAAAATTGCCACATATTTCTTGGGTACACGTGTTGGAGAGGATAAGGGGAGAGAGTTTCTTTGTATGGAAGCCAACATTTTTTTGTCTGTTGTAAAATCAGAAGCAAATGTTTAAAGGTGATGAATGGTTTGAAAAGCACGTGATTCTCTCGTACTACATCCAGTGGTTATATAAATGTTTTCTCCTCTCTCGTTTTAACCTTTCTCACATTCCACCGGCTATATAGCAGAAGTATTTAGCTTATCCACATATTGTCACATCTTTTACAACATTTAGTCATATTATTGTAACTCATCCCAGAAGATACAAGAATCCTCCCAAAACACATCCCAATCAGGTTTTACTAAATAGGTAGTGGCTGTCTTAACTTGACCCCAGACAAACAGGGTCTGGGGTATTTTATCAGTTTGGAATCTCACTACAGGCATTGACAGGGGGTCAGAGAGGACCTGCCAAGCAGCCTGCAGAACTAAGGCTGGGGGAAATTTTAATGAGAGTTTCAGCGCTGAAGCTGAAATAAAACTCTTATTAAAACGTTGATCTCAAAATGCTGAGCAGTAAGGTAGAAACCAGGTGTGAGGCAAAGGAATCAACACAAAACAAGTGGGTTTGGAATATAAATTAAGAAGCTAGAGCTAGGATCCCTTCTTCTGGTGCATAAATAACATGCATATGCTTTATATAGGACAGCCCCACCTCCATTGGATGGAGAGGAAGATTTTAGGGTCACTGAATTAATTTCAATATTTTTTAGGCGGAGATTATAACCTCGGGGGTGTAATAGCATCCTCCCATCTGAGCTTGATTGGAAACTAAATATCCAGAGTGAGTCCATATGATGCGTGAAACCATGTAGTCAGGGAGTAGATCACACTGATGCTCAACAGAGAGAACTCACAGAATCTCATTGAATTTAGAAAGAGTTCAAAGCCATCAAGAGCAAATAACTCCTATCTTTCCCTTTATGTTGGGGAAAATGATGACCTATTTGTTCAGAATTTCAGAGAAGCTGTGAAGCTGCACTCCTCATTATATTTTAAATAAAAGTTTACTATGATATCCTTTCAAACTCTTCATAACCCCTTCAATCCCCACAATGGGAAACATTGAAATGATGGAATAAGCCAAATGATACCCAGTAGATCATATTCTTAGTTCTCTCCATTTTACTTAATTAAATTGTACTTAAATGATTTTCTTTATTATTAAAAAATTTATCTGGGAATAAGAGTTTAGGCAAGAGGCGGAATAATGTTGGAGGCCTTTATCTTTGTCTTAAAGCAGATTGAAGGAAGTTGTCTCCAAGTTTATTATTCAGTAGCACATTTTGTTGAAGAATTTGTCTAAATGTTTTTGACATCTCGTTTAACTAATTCATTATGTATTTATAGCAAAACATCAGTGAAGACACAAGATTTATTTTACTGATAGTATGATATAAGAAAAAGCATTATTCCCTACCTTCACTTCTTTTCTTTTTTTCTCTCTACCTTTCTGAATTGAATGCTTAACTTGCTAATTTTTAATTTTCATTGTTTCTAAAATATACATTTAAGGGAATAAATTTGCCTTAGTACCCTTTTAGCTGTGTTCTGAGTATTGGATATGTGATAATTTTGTTCTCACTCCGTTCTAAATTTCCATTATTATTTCTTCTTTTTCCTACATATATTTCTAGTAATTTTTGAAAATTCGAAATCAAGGTTTTTGCTCTTTATTGCTTTTTTAAGCAACACGAGCAGAAATTTTTTTGTATTGTATTATGTACATTTGATTAGAGTAGATATAAAATTAACTACATATGAGTTATTTTTTATAAATGTTATGTCTACTTGAATAGAATGTATATATTTTAATTAATTTGGTGAAGAGTTTTATATATATTTATATATATCTAATAGATGTTTATACTCCAGTTAGTAAATATTTTTATTCATTTTTTTGAGCTCTTCAATCTTACATTTTGAGTAAATATTTACTTTTCTTTTCTTTTTATTTTACTATGTATGGATATATCCCTAAAACTAATTGCATTCATTTCCATATTTTTAACACATTCATACATATATTCAGTCTTTTTCACTTGCTTTTCAACATTATTTTCCTCAGATTTATTCATGTTGGTGTGTAGCTGTAGTTTATTAATTTTTACTGCAATAGAGTGTCACATTGTATGAGTGAATATACTACAGTTTATTTACCCATTATCCCTTTGTTTGGGCATATAGATTATTTCCAGGTAATTCCAAACCATTTCATGAAGGGAATAAGAATTTCAATATCCCTAATTCTTTGTCAACATTGGATAATGTCACTCTCTTTTCCCCTATGTGATAGACGTGTTCAATATGTCTTGGAAATTCTGGTTCACATTTTTTTTTTTATTTCTAATGAAGAGGAATATATGTATTGCCATCCCTACTTTTCTCTTGAGTGAAGTGTTTATTCAAAATATTTTTTAATTGAATTTTATTTGTACAAGTTTTATATGTAGTCCAAACCCTAATTGTTGTCAATTATATGTCCTGAAAATGTCTTTCCTCAGTTTGTGGCTTGCCTTTTCATATTCTTCGTAGTGTAATTTAACCAATAGAAGGTTATAATCTTAATTTAATTTAAAATAATTTATATTATTTATATCTTGTTTATATAGCTTTCCCTATGCTGAGGTCCTCAGGATTTTGCCACATTCTCTTTTAAAATTTTTATAATTTTATCTTTCCATTTTTGTTTTAATTTACCTGGATTTGACTGTTATTTATAGTTTGAGGTAGGGATAAGTTTCTCCATATAGGTACACGGAATAATTAATTGAATAAGCAACCTCTACTGATTTATCTGTAATACTAGTACTATAATAAATCACGTTTCCATGTATGGGTAGATCTGGTACTGGGACCACCGTTCTGCTCAATTGCTCTGTTTTTCTATCCTTATGCCAACATCATACTATATTTGTTACTATAGCTATACAAAATCATTATAACTTGTAACAGTTTCCCACCTTGTCTTGTTCCTATTTTGACTCAGATATAACTTGGTGACTCATTGTCATTTGCTCCTTTATATGAATATTACAACGGCATTTTTCAAGTTAAAAAAGAAAACTGCTGGGATTTTGATAGAAACTGTTCATCAAACAGGTGAAAATTATAAGATACAATCTTCAGTTTATTTAGGCTATGTTTAAATGACTAAATAAAATATTCTAATTTTACTGAAAACACTTGTACATTGTTTTAAATTTATTTATAGATATATTTATATGTATTTATGCATATATATGTGTATATATTATTGATATTATTTTAAATTCCATTATTTGCTTTTTACTGATTTATAGAAATTCTTTTGTTTGTGTCTACAAACCCAAGAGCTGGTTAGAGACTCATAAATTCTAAAATTTCTGCTTGTGTTTTTGCATATATTAAAGCAGTTTGTTTCATGAATAGTGACAGTTTTGCTCTTTACTTTCTAATCTCTTTAGTTTTTCTTTTTGCATGTGTCTTATTATATAGAAGTGTCAATAGCTCTCATTTTTATTTATTCCTGGTCATAATTGGAATCATGTAAACATTTTACAAGTAAACGTGAAATTTGCTTAGGTGTGTGATAAAAACTATTTATCATGTTAAGAAAGTTCTATCCTACTTCTATCTTTTAAAAACAAATTTAACTTCATCAAAAGCTTTTATTTATTTTTTGGAACTTTTTTTTAGGAAAAAATTAACTTATCAACAGAATGAATTAATTTAATTGAATTTCTAATGTTAAACCAATCTTGCTTTCCTAGATTGAACACTAAATTTACTTTAGAATATTTTGTTTAGGTTTTTGCATCTATGTTCTGGTATGAAATTGGCCTTTAATTTTCTTTTTTTCTACTGTCATCAACTTTCGATATCAAGGTTATACTATCTTCATCAAATGAGTTGGAGTCTGTGTTCTTTTGTTTTTATGTTTTTGCATTCTCTGAAAGAGTTTGTGTAATTGGAATTACCTATCCTATTTCTTGAAAATTTGGTGAGTTTATCTGTAAAACTGTCTGGAATAAGTGTTTGCTTGTGGGGATACTTTTAATCACTTATTCAGCTTATTTAATTGTTATAGGATTATTCAATCCTGTTACTAAGTGATTTCCCATCTGTATATCTAGAACTATCATCTGAAGGTCTTTTCGTCTCATAATAATATGCCTACACCAGCTTTCTTCAGTTCTTTTCTTCCTGGTCGGTCATGTCATTTTCCAATACTTTATTTTGGTTGCTCTCTTTTTTGTTCTTATATTTGAGGTATGTCTTTTGTAAATAATAATAATAAACATGATATTAAAAGCTCCACTTCTAACATATTATGAAGTTTCCACACCCACTCTCAACCTGCTCCAAAGACAGTCCTTTACTCCTGTGCTTCTCATTCTCATTTTTGAGGTTCCACCTTTGTTTCCAACACATGGAAATTTTTGTTCTTTCTTTGTAAAACAATTAGGTATTTTTAAAATATTTGATAAATAATTTATTCACATTTCTACATTTTTTAGCTGGAAAAGGGCACATGGTCCAGTATGCCACTTTGCCACAAGTCAAAAATCCTGGGCTATTATTCCTTTAACTTATTGGTCATTGTAGATCTGTTTTTTGGTTTAGCACCTCACCTTTTGTCACCAATTTCTCCCATTTTCCTCTAGTCTTCTATCTCCAGATTTCATTCATGTCACAATGATGATTTCTATCTTTTTTTTTTTTTTTTTGGTGAGGGGAGATTGGCCCTAAGCTAACATCTGTTCTTAATCTTCCTCTTTTTGCTTGAGGAAGATTGTTCTTGAGCTAGTATCTGTGCCAATCTTCCTCCATTTTTTGTGTGTGGGTCGCTGCCACAGCATGACTTGATGGGCAGTGTGTAGGTCCACACCCAGGATCCAAACTGGTGAACACCAGGCAGCCGGAGTAGAGTGTGTGAACTTAACCTCCATGCCACTGAACTGGCCCCTATCATCATATTTTATACTCACCATTATTTTATTTTTATTTTTTAAAATATTTTCTCAGAAACCTACACCAAATTTCAGTGAATATACCTCAATATTTATTCATTTTGACTATAATCTAAAGAAACTATTGATTGTGATATGTGCCTATACGCTTAAACTTCCCCAGGAAGTCACAGTGTCTAGGTTCTGCCTTCCACAGTAATGACTAAATGAACCAATAAAATATTAGCATTTCTTAGCCTGACTCTGAAAATAATAGCCATGTCCTAGAGCAAGTCATTTCACATCTATGGATGTAGTTTTCATTCTACAAAACATTATGTAGAGTTTATCTACAACAGAAGTCACACACCTCTTGTCTTACTAAAATACCAATTTTTGGAAGAAACCTAGTCTTTGGTCCCTGGCCTAGAACAATCTTTCAGGGGATATTTAGCCATTATATCTATGATTCATTATCCAATGGATGCTTAAGCTGCCTTTGCCTTGACTCTTTCACCAGAACTTGCCTGGTCAAGCATTGTCCTTTTAGTTAAATACATGACAGTACTTATACACAATATGTGATTTTTTTTCTTTTGAAGATCTTCACAGAGACAGACTTGGCATCTTTAAAAATGATAGCTGGGTGGGAGCTGGCCCGGTGGTGTAGTGGTTAAGTTTGCACACTCCACTTCGGTGGCCCAGGGTTAGCAGGTTTGAATACTTGGCACAGGCTGATGCACCGCTCATCAAGCCATTCTGTGGCAGTGTCCCACATAAAAAATAGAGGAAGATGAACATGGATGTTAGCTCAGAGCCAATCTTCCTTAGCAAAAAGAGGAAGATTGTCAAGAGATATTAATTCAGGGCCAATCTTCCTCACCAAAATAATAATAATAATAATAATAATAATAGCTAGGTGGGCTACTTTAATGGCTTTATCCTCCTAACAGCTACAAATTCATAGATGTCCTACTCTTGTATAAAAAGACATTCCAAAATATTCTATTTTAATAGAGTTATTCATTGTTAAGTCGAGCTGCTTCATTGCTTTCGTATTGACTTCCAAATGACTTTCTCCTATACATGTTAGATAGTTTTTTCTCTGAGACTAGGTTCAAAACTTTATTTTTTCTTCGAAAAATGGTAGTGCAAACATCCTGAAGATGCTCAACACACACACACAAGCCCGTTATTAAATATGTTAGATAGCAATCAGTAAGTCTATGTCCATTTCCATATTTTGCTGTTGTCATATGTCCAAATTTCAAGTAACTGAATTATACCAGATTGCATTTGAAATGACTAGGGGAATGGGTCTTAGTTCATAAAGAGAGAATGGAAAGTGGTCAAAAATCACTTCCATTCTAAATATTTAACAAGATTATCAACTAGGAGTGTATATGCAAAGAACATTATGCTGAAAAACATAAACTATTGAGACTTTTCAAGAGTGCTAACGGACTTTTGTGATATATTTTTGGGACTTTAATTTGGTTATTATTCTATGATATTATGATATTCTGAGTTATAAAATGTATTAATTTTTTCTAAAATAATGCATAACAAACCATCAAAACTCTCAATGACTAACAACAACAAAATTATTCTTCACTAAAATGACTGCATGCTGGTTGATATGGTTCTGCTTCAGACTATTGGTTGGGTTCACGTCTCCTCCATGGGTTTCACGTTCTGGGACTGATGCTTATCTGGGGAGTAATGTTTGCATGTTTTAGGACAGGGTTAGATAATACAAGCCAAACCATACATGCACACCTAAAGCCTGGTTGGATATGGTTCATTATATCAACTCACATTCCAATAGTCAAAGCAAGTCACAAGGTCAAGCCCAAAGTCAGTGAGGAGGCGAGGTATACTTACATTGTGTATATACCACAATGAAGCCATTTCGAAATGGTGAAGGAAGAAAGAATTATGGACAAACAATACTATCTGCTACATGAAATGTGCTTGGTAATATTTTGTATCATTTTGGATACTTCACATAACAAATTCAAAATGTACTTTGGGAAATGTAGTAGACAAAGATGACATGTATTTTGGAATGATGTTTAGACAGATGGTGCTATTTCAGTTCTGTAAGCTATTTAATGTTTATTCATATGTCATCTTTGTTTTAAAATATAAAGCTCTATTAACATAATGCATGTGAAAAGTGGATACCAAATTCTGGGCTGTGTAATAGAACAAGGAAGGAAATGGTCAGAACAAAATTATGAATTTAGGAAAAACACCATTTATGGATTTGACGAAGGGTGCCAAATATTCCATCTTACACACTGGAGAAAAATAACCCCTTCTTTCATATTGCTAGGTGGTACAACTTGCTGGTCTTATAACCCCCTGTAGATGACACTTGAATTTTATGATGATCCACGAAGATAGAAGCACAGTAGTCGATGTGCATCATAGTCTTGTGCCAAATCAGAGCCAACGCCAGGCAGCACTGAGAATGAAATTTGACCTTGGCAATTTTACATTCCCCAATTTTCTCATTCAATACATACTCACTGCTGCTCCCATTGTCTTCATTGTCTCCTTAATTTCATTCAGTCTCCTGTCCTACTAATTTTAAGTATTTGTTTAACATAGAATACTTTATTAGATACTCTGTATTTACATAAGTAAGAGATGAATTCAAACTTAAAAAAAAATCTTGTAGCTCTATAAGAAATAGATATTAATTGCAACCTGCTAAATGCATAAATCCACACACATACATAAAACAAAAATTTCACTAATAATAGTTACCCTTACTACAGGTGATAGGTTCTGATCTATTTCATAGAAGATACGGGATGGTAGAACTCCACTAAATGAATGTCAGTCCCACTAATATGTCTCAATTCACTGTAAAATGTTACTTTAAGATTTTTAGGTCCAACTGGTGGCCAGAGTTAAAGGACAGAGGAAGAGACTGCTACATATGTCATATATTCTCTGATATCATTAGATGCTAAATAAATGGTGCAGATCATAAGTACTAAAAATGTTTAGAAAAAGAAGAAGCTAATGTTGGTTAAAATAGTGATACCAGACCATGTTAAGGATGAAGACGTGGGACTTGAATTTCATATATCTGTTTGAAGAAGATTAACGTGAAAAGCATTTTAATGATTGGCCTGGTCATCGGCAAGATATGTTTTGGAGACTATGAATTAGAGGAGATGGATTAAATGTAGGAGCTCATTTTGAGAATTAGTATGAAGTAAACATGAAATGAAGGATTGATTCCAAGTTATTTCTGAACATGAATTCCAGGCCATGGATATTAAACTTTTATCTTTTGGGCAATGGAGAGTTTCTTTGAGTTTCTGATTTGGAGGCTGGAATGATGTAAAAAGTGTTTAAGAAGATGAATTTGGTAGGTGACATATAGCATGGTCACTTTCCTGCAACAGCAATTTTACACATTTTTCTTAGATTTTCCAATAAACCCTTTGGTGTTGAGGTTGTTAATTACTGAACAACATTAATCTACCACACTTTTCTGGGGCTCGTTTTCATTTTAACAGGAGTTAAATTGAATAGTGCTTTAACTCTGATGAAAAGCAACTTGGTAAAATATTGTGAAGATGTCCATGGGGATATGATGTATTCATCTCTCAGATTATAAATTCTATCCTGAGAATTTTATGTGATCTTAAAACTGTTATTCCAAGTATCCAAAATATGTTGAATTTGCTCATTACTGTCCAGAATGGTTTTATCTTTGTCTGTGATCTTAATTTTTTGGAGGACTATGCAAATCAGCTTCAGATATAAGAATGAAAATAATTTGGTCAACTTTTATGTTCTGAGAAATTAATTAACAGGAGTACTTAGAGAGACTAAATAGCATGAAATATTCTAAATGACCATATAGTGAAAAATAGTGAGAGAGATTTTTCTATGCTTATAAAGTGTTTTGCAGAGGGTATAAACAAAACCCTTATGATTTTGATTCTTTTTGGGGAGGAGAATTAGATTATGTTCTAAGATACTGGTTTTTGTTTTATTATTGGCAAAGACACATTCACTGTTCAGAGGGCTTTGCTAGCTAAAGACACCTTAGATGACATATAAATTTGTTTGAAAAACTTTGCTCTGTAGTCTGGAAAGATGATAATGTTTATAGACTAAAGAGAATCAAGGGATTTTGAAGGAACTATTCCTGTATTTTTTAGATTATCATCTTGGAAGCAAATCCTGTTTTCCTGAGACATCCCTCAGTGCCTATTTCAGAGAAGGATTATAAGGCTATGCTCTCATGGGTCTAACTCTGGGGGGAATTTTGCCCAATTCATTTCTAACATAAACATGTATGCAATATATTAAATAAAACTGCACAAAGGTATATCTCTGTGCCTTGAGAGATAATTATTGAAGAAATTTCTAATTTCACAAACAGGAATACTTTGGAATCGCAGAGAATTGTCTTTGGGAAGGAAATCTGCTATATATTAGTAAGAACTGTTATATGTAAAAGTGAAATCACTTCAAGAACTTCTTCAAGCATATAAAGGATCAAATTCTTGAAAATGAGGGCACTTTCATTATCATACCACTGCATTTCAACAGGGCTTTTCATCAAACTGTGATGTACTCCAGGAAACTTGATCATGGTGTGTGATCTTTTCAATAACTGTTGTATTCGATTGGCTAGTATTTTGTTGAGGATTTTTGCATCAATGTTTATCCCTGATATTGGCCTGTAACTCCCCTTTTTTTGTGCTGTCTTTGTCTTCTTTTGCTATCAGGGTAATGTCGGAATGAGTTAAGAACCTTCTCTTCCTCTTCAACTTTTTTGGAAGAGTTTGAGAAGGGTAGGTATCAAGTCTTCTTGGAATGTTTGGTAGAATTCATGAGGGGAAACCATCTGGTTCTGGACTTTTATTTTGGGGGAGGTTTTTGGTTACTGTTTTGATCTCCTTACTGATGATTGGACTATTCAAATTATGTAGTTCTTCTTGATTTAGTTTTGGAAGGTTATATGATTCTAATAATTTATCTATTTCTTCTAGATTATCCAGTTTGTTGTTGTATGGATTTTCATAGCATTCTCTTGTAATCTTTTGTATTTCTGAGATGTCTGTTGTAATTTCTCTTCTTTCATTTCTGATTTTACTTATTTGAGCCTTCTGTCTTTTTTTCTTGGTGAGAAAAACTTTGTCAATTTTGTTTATCTTTTCAAAGAACTAGCTAAAAATTTGTCAATTTTGTTTATCTTTTCAAAGAACCAGCTCTTGGTTTCATTGATTTTTTTTCTATTGTTTTTTTAGTGTCTCTTTCTTTTATTTCTGCTCTGATTTTTATTATTTCCTTTCTTCTACTGATTTTTGGCTTGTTTGTGCTTCTTGTTCCAGTTCCTTGGTTGCACTGTTAGATTCTTCATTTGAGATTTTTCTTGTTTGTTGAGGTAGGCCTGTGTTGCTATAAACTTACCTCTTAGAACCACATTTGCTGTATCCCATAAATTTTGGCGTGGCGTATTTTAATTTTCATTTGTCTCCAGGTGTTTTTTGATTTCTCCATTAACCCAACGTTGTTCAGTAGCATTTTATTTAATATCCACATATTTGTGGCTTTTCTGATTTTCTTCCTGTAGGTGATTTCTATTTTTTTACCATTGCGGTCAGAAAAGATGCTTGGTATTATTTCAATCTTCTTAAAATTTTCAAGACTTGTTTTGTGGCCTGATATGCAATCTATCCTGGAGAATGTTCCTTGTGCATTTGAAAAGAATATGTATTCTGTGGTTTTTTAATGGACTGTTCTGTATATATCTACTAAATTGAAGTGGTCTAATGTGTCATTTAAGACCAATGTGTCTGTATTGATCTACTTGGATAATCTATCCATTGGTGTACGTGAAGTGTTAAAGTCCCCTACTATTATTTTGTTGCTGTCTATTTCTCCTTTTTATGTCTGTTAATAATTGCTCTACATATTTAGGTGCTCCTGTGTTGGGTGCATAGATCTGTATAAGTGTTATCTCCTCCTGTTGGATTAGTCCTTTAATCTTTATGTAGTGCCATTCTCTGTCTCTTACAGTTTTTGTTTAAAGTCTATTTTGTCCAACATAAGTATTGCTACTTCAGCTTTCTTTTCATTGCCATTTGTGTGGAGTATCTTTTTCTATCACTTCGCTTTCAGTTTGTGAGTGTCTTTAGGTCTGAAGTGTGTCAGCAGCATATATATGGGTCTTCTTTTTTTATCCAATGGGCCACCCTATGCCCATTGATTGGAACATTTAGTCCATTGACATTTAAAGTAACTATTGATAAGGATATACTTATTGCCATTTTGTTACTTTTTTGCTGGGTGTTTCAGTAGGCCTTCTCTGTTCCTTTCTTCTTCTCTTGCTCTCTTCCCTTGTGGTTTGATGGATTTCTTTTTTGTTATGTTTGGGTTCTTTTCTCTTAATTTTCTGTGTATTTATCTTAGGTTTCTGGTTTGTGATTACCATGAGGTTCATATATAATAACCTACATATATGGTAATCTAAATATTAAGTTGATGGTCTCTTTAGTTGACCTCTTTCTAAAAGCTCTACTCCTTTACTCCCCCTCCTCCCACATTTTATGTTTTTGATATCATATCTATCCTCACTATGTGTGTGTGTGTATCCATTGCCTTCTTATTATGGAAATAGATAATTTTAATACTTTTGTCTTTTGACCTTCATATTAGCTTCATAGGTGGTTGATCTGCTACCTTTATCTTATATTTGCCTTTACCAGTGATTTTATTGCTTTTTTTTTTTTGATAATGTTCTTACTCCTATTTGCGATCTTCTCTTTTCCACTTAAATAAGTCCCTTTAGCATCTTGTAAAGCTGGTTTCTTGTTGATGAACTCGTTTAGTTTTTGGTGGTCTGGGCAACTCTATCTCTCCTTCCATTCTGAATGATAATCCTGCCTGGTAGAATATTCTTGTCTGCAGGTTTTTTCCTTTCAACATTTTAAATACATCATGCCACTTCCTTCTAGCCTGTAAGATTTGTGCCGAGAAGTCAGCTGATAGCCTTATGGGGTTTCCTTTGTATATAACTTGTTGTCTTTCTCTTGTGGCTTTTAGGATTCTCTCTTTATCTTTAATTCTTGACATTTTAATTATAATGTGTCTTGGTGTGGGCCTCTTTGGATTTATATTCTTTGGTGCTCTCTGTGCTTCCTGTACCTGGATGTCTGTTTCCTCCCTTAGGTTAGGAAGTTTTCAGCTATTATTTCTTCAAATAGATTCTCTGTCCCTTTGTCTCTCTCTTCTCCTTCTGGGACACCTACAACACAGATATTAGTGCATTTGATGTTGTCCCAGAGGTACCTTAGACTGTCCTCACTCTTTTTAATGCTTTTTTCTTTTATCTGTTCAGCTGGGGTGATTTCCTCTAGGCTCTCATCCAGCTCACTGATCTGTTCTTCTGTATCCTCTACTCTGCTATTGAGTCCCTCTAGTGAATTTTTCATTTTCAGTATTGTATTCTTCATTTTTGATAGGTTCTTTTTTATATTTTCCACTTCTGTGTTGAAGTTCTCACTGAGTTCATCCATTCTTCTCCCAAGATCGGTGACGACTCTTGTTTGAACTCTTTGTTGGGTAGATTGCTTATTTCTGTTTCATTTAGTTCTTTCTCTGGGGTCTTGTCCTGTTCCTTTACTTGGAGTGTGTTTCTTTGTTTCCTCATTTTGCCTCTTTCTCTGTTCTTATATCTATGTATTAGGTAGGTCAGCTACATCTCCCAATCTTGGAGGGGTGGCCTTTTGTAAGAGATGTCACATGAGGCCCAGCAGCCTGCTTCCCTCTTGCCACCAGTTCCAAATGTTCCAGGAGTGTCCCCTGTGTGGGCTACATGTGTCCTCCTGTTATGGCAGGGTTGCTCTTGCTTCAGGTGCATGAGGAGGCTAGGTTCTCCCCTTGGCTGGCTGGTTGTAATGCTCAGCTGTATGTGGCTGCTATGGTTCTTCCAGTCACTTTCGTGGACATGGGTAGCCCCACTACAGTTGGCTGTAAGGTCTAATAGCACATTTCTGTTGCAGTTTTTCTGTTAAGTGGGTGGATCCCCAGTATGGATGTTTGCTAGGCTCAGGGGTTTACAATTGGTGTAGGCCTCCATCCTGCAAGGCTTGTCAGCTCTCTCAGGGTTGTAGCTGTGTGGGGCTGGCCCCTGGCATGGGAGCACCCAATTGTTTCAAGCTTTGGAAGGTGGGGCCGATCCCCTATGTGGCTGTTTGAGAACCACAAGTCTGCTGCAGCTGACAGGCCCCCACTGCCCACAAGGCCACACACCCATCAACATAGTCCTGCCCTGTGTGTGCACCCTGACCAACCAAAGTGGACTCAGTCACCACATGCAGAGGCTCCATACACTCCTCCAACTGAGGCCTGTCCCTCACACATGCCCTGCCCTGCAGAGGTGGAGCCCTTCACTGGGTTGTAGAGGTTCTAGGCACCCCACCTATGTGGGGCCCACAAGTTGCTCTAGGGCTTGCTGTTGGGTGGGGCCAATCCCTAGGGTGCGGTTCCTGCCCCGGCTGAGTGGGACTAAATCAGTGCTCTAGTGACTGGGGCAGACCCCTGCACTAACAGGCCAGGAGAAGAACTCCAATGGTGTCTGCCAGCATCTGTGTCAGCATGCCTGTACTAGGTCACGATAATGGCTGCCACCAATGTCTTCGTCCCTGGAGAGGTCTCACCTCTCACTGAGATGCACCCAGAGTCTATCAGGTGAGTGTCTTTTCACCAAAGGACTGTGCACCTTTCTTTCTGGTGATTTTAGGTTGCTTTCTGAAATGGGTGAATTTGTGCTTGGACCCTTTAAGAGCAGTCTTTCCTTTCCCTTATGTCTGATAGTGTTTCTGGGGTTATGCCCTGTTGTTGTTAATAGCCAGCAAAGCCAGGCATTACGACACTCATCTCCGTTGTGCTGAGTCCAAAAGCCGCTTATGGTGGTAACCCTTCCCTGCCCAGATCCCCCACTCTGCCAGGGAAGGGTTCATACCTTAAGGTTGCTCCTGGCCAGTTGTGAAGTGCTGTGGCTAGAAGGTGGCTTTTTTCTTTCCAGAAAGGAATTTCTGCCTCTTCCACCTCCTTCAGCACTGTCCTTCATTGTGGAGGTTCTTTTTATCCAGTTTTCAGTTCTCTCTTAGGGGTAATTGTTCCAAAAGTAGTTGTAAATTCATTGTATCCAGAGGAGGTGAGCTCAGAGTCTGCATACACCACCATCTTGACATTGTTTCTTGATTTAAGGTTTCTAGTGAGGTTGCAGTAAAGCTGTTGGCAGGGACTCCAGTCTCATCAGAAGACTAGGGGAGAATTGTTCCCATTGCAGTCATGTGAGTCTCAGCTTCTTACTGGCTGTGACCTTGAGCCCTCTCTCAGTTGCTTGCCATGTAGATTGTTCCACATAGCTTTCTAGTGACATGGAATCTGGTTTCCCCAGGGTAAGCAATCCGAGAGAGAGAGAGAATGTGCATCCAAGATGGAAGTCAAACTCTTTGTATAATTTAAATTGAAAGTCATATTCCATCAATTTTGCCACATTCTATTGGTTTGAAGCAAGTGACAAAGTCCAGTCGACATTGAAGAAAAGAGGATTCTAGAAAGGCATAAGAGGGGGATTTGGGGTGCCCACCTTAGAGGCTGCCTACCATAGTACTTACCCTATCATTCTCTCTTCTTAGACCTAGTTCAACATACTGAAAATGTTCTTTCAAACTCCTTCCACCACATTATAGTTTCTTTACACTTTATTGCAGTATAAAGGGGATTTGCATTTTGATATGTGTAAAGTATCAACTAATTGGTGTTACAGGTACAGTCAGTTTTTTTACTTTTTAGGGGAAATTGATTTGATTACACTGATTTGGACAACATTAAAAGAAATAGTAACCATATTCTATGTTTATAAACTATTGCTGACAGTTTTAAGATATTTGGGTATTTTACTAGCTGTTGAAGTTTTGGAATAAAGAAATCTTGACAGAAGTTTTGAATAGTGTATTCAAATCCTCTCAAACTGTGAAAACTATGCACTTTCCTAAGAGTAAATTTTAAAGTCACACAAGGGATCAGGCTTAAAATTGACTTCTAGAGTCTTTGCTCTGCAGGCTCTTACATTTTTTCTTTACTATTCAACACTGTTTTGATCAGGCTTTTTAAAAATTTTTTTTTCCTCTTACTGCTTTCAGAAATATAGTGACAAGCTCTAAATTCTCCCAGAAAGAATAAGCAGTAAAGATACTAGGTATCACTGAACAGCTGTGATATCTTTTGAAACTATTTATTCAGTTGAACTAGAAACTTCAAAACCTATCTGAAAGCTAAAAGATAAATTGGAAAACAAAAACGGGTTTTAAATAAACCACAGGTAAAAAATGTTTGAGTAGGAAAATGTGAAAAAGAATGGCAAAAACTTTGGATAATAATTTTCTGCCTCCAGGGGAAGAATTCATGGTGTAGGTGATTTTATTAAAATTTGACAAATATTTACAAAAATATAAACATGAAAATTAGGGATAGGTATTTTCATTGAGAAAGATGAAGTTGGCAGTATTTTTAAATATTTCCATGAGTACCATTTGTGTTGAGAACAATATTTTTATTTAATTGAATATATGTGCAAAATGTTATCTTGCTAATCCTTTTAGAACTTTAATAAAAGATGCAATCAATTGATGCTTATATATTCAACCGACTAGTTATATTCACATGCTCTGGAAACCATCTGTTAATGATAAAATGTATTTTAGAAATACTTTCACAACAAAACTGAACAAAAAACTTCTTAAGTAAATTGATGTTATTCTTGTACAGACAGTTGGTATTGTTATAAATTGTTCTTCATACAATATTATCTTATTGTATGCATTTTCTGTGAAATGAATCAACTTCAGCACCTAGAACATATAGTAGGAGCTTGATAATGGTCTGTTAGATGAAGAAATGAGCATCTGGATGGGCATAGTAATAGATATTGCAAGACTGATAGGAATATTGACCTATGTTCTTCATGCCTAAAATGGGACATTCCAGTTTATTCTTAGAGAAAAATTCTATTTATGTGGTTTTTAAAAATATTACAAATGAACAGAAAAACTCTCCTTTTGACCTAGAATATATGAATTCATTAAACAATAAGTATGTCAAATTTATACTAATTTAAACTAATCTTTACCTTGAGCAACTGAAAAGAGATTAGAATCAAGGTTGTTATAGATGTGAAATGTTTCATGATCCAGATATTTCTTAACTCAGATGTACATACAAATGGTGGTAGGAAACAAAAATACCTTTCAGATTTGCACTGTGGAATTGAAGTATCTGAAAGAGGGGGCTTGCTCTGCTCTAACTTACTGTTATTTCTTAGGTTTATCTGGTAAAAATGAACAAACCATCCCATTCTTAAAAACAATTTTTTCTTTTATATAAGATGGCATTTTTAAGATAGAGATAGATAGATATGGAGACACAGAGAAGTGAGAGACGGAAGGAGAAAGAACTTGTACCAATTTTAGGTTTTCCCTCGATTCTTTGGAAATGTTCATCTTTCTTCCTTCAATGTAAGTTGTTTGGATGTTCAAGAGTGGAGTACATTTGTTTCCTAAAAGATAGTAAAAGTTTTCCAGTTTTATTTTTTGATTTATTCATTCTAAATAGCCACTTGAATTTACTCTTAGTACTTTCCCGTCTGACCAAGACTATATTTTTTCCATAGTCATTTTAGACTATTAGCTTTTAAAGAACTCTCACAAACAGTTAGCATTTATGATTGCCTTCTGATCTAAAATGTGATATTTCAGAACATAGAAACAGAGATTTGGAACGTGAGGCCAATTTAGTAGTTTCCCTAAACTGTTTTGAGTAGAACATTAGTGCTATGTTTTTTTCTTAGGATTCCATGGTCAAATAAATTTGGGGATTGCAGAGTTAAACCACTTGTAGCTGTCCCGTGTAGGACTTCTTAGAGTCTACTGTGCTAAGATACCTTGTGCCTCTGCCTCTGAGAAAGGTGGTATAATATGATCTGTCAATGATTGGAATGAGAAAGAACTCCTGCCTCTCTCTGTAGAGCATCCCTAGGAACCAGTTTTCTTGGGCATACATTTTGGTTCCGCAGTTAATAGTTATTATCTAAATCAGTCTTACATTTGAATGATATTCCTATTATACATAATTGTATAACTATACTTGAAAATGCAGCCTAGTTGTTTTATCTATCCATTTTGTTTTTAAAGGTGATTTTACAACTTCACTATTATAACCCTGCCACTTCATGCTTTAACACCAGAACCTGCAGAATTAAGCCAACTCTGATATTAAAACTATTACATTGCCATCACCTCTCTCTTTTTCTCTAATTCTTAAGTGAAATTTGAGATCTGGTTTGTTATTACTCTAGTGGTATGGCCAGAATACTTTTTGTTTGTTTGTTTTTTCATTTTTGTTTAATCTACAGAGAAGTCTATCCCCTGCCAAAAGATCTAAGAAAAAATTTACACAGTGGAAGCCTTGATTAAATGAATTATTCATTGACAACTATCCATCAGGGAATTAGAAGTTTATGGCAACATGAGCTGTGGAAAATAGAAAGAAAAATTATCAATCACCAACATTTTAAATGGGAAAGTCAAAAATTCAGATTCTCTGCACACAGAAACCCATGCAGATAGAAAGACACAATGCAAAACATTGAGGCAAATTGTGAACTGTTCGTGCACCTCATTATTTAATAAACATAATTGCCTGCCAATTGACAGTTGTATGGCTTTTCTTCTTGTCTTTCTCACCCCTTGTCAAGAATAATATGTGTAGAACAAGTATGTTTGGTTTCTAACTCTAACATTCCCCTATAAAAATCTCTGGTCCTCAGCACTTCAGGCAGGGAGAGCCCTATTCCCAGAATAGAATCCTATTGTGTGTGTGTGTGTGTGTGTGTGTGTGTGTATACATACATATATATATATATATGTATGTATATATATATATATAAGAAACACTCCGTTGCATCTTGACAAGGTGTTATGAACCAAAGAGGACAGGTCGATGGTTTAAACAAGTTTTAGTAAAAGCATATTATAGAAGTTGTTTCTTGACTTTCTGAAATGAATTTTAACAGCCACCTATAATTGAAAGCACTTCATGCAGGATGCTTCACACAACGGACATCCGAAAACTGCAGGTTGACCTGTACTGCCGAAGTAGAGTTGCTTTGTGCCTTTGAGAAGTACTCTGGGATAAATTATGCACTGTCTATATAACAATCTCTCTATCTCTTTTATCTCTCTCTAGCTAGTCATCCATCTATATGTGTGTATATACATACACACACTCAAATATATTTTATTTAATTTATATATTGATGTATATTAATGAGTAACTATTATGTATCCAGCACTTGCTTAGAGAGTGTGATTTCATATACAGTTTGCAAAAATCTACGAGAAAACAGTGTTTTTAATACTTTACATATGACAAATTGAGGTTTGAAGAGCTTAAGAGATTTTTCCATGTTCACATAATAAGGGAAAAATTACTGCATACGTCTCTTTAACAGCAAATGCCAGACTTTCTTCTTTTTCTGGATATTATTTAAAAGTTATGTAGACAAGTTCCTTTGTAAACCAATGCCATAAGAATAATTCCTCAGTTTTCATCACGTTCTTGGGGAAAGAAACATCTTTCTTAAATCTCACCCGGAAGTGAACTGTATAATCATCTCTTTTCTTAATGGATATGTGAAAGGCCAATTACAGTTCTCTTTTTCTTTTGGCTCTTTCATAGTTATTGATAATGAGAAAACACTTAAATGGCAGGTTGCCAGTTGGAGAAGAGGGAATAAAGATACACAGAACATGGCCAATCCAAATTTGAGATGATCACCTTTTAAGAAATGGAGAGTTCACTGACATTGCTAATGAATCCTGCCATGGCTGGTGGAGAATCACAGGCCAGAATATACTCTCTTTTGCTACTCATACTAGGGAGAGAATGATGCTAAAGTTGAGTGTTCGAGGGGAGATTGTGACAAGAGTTGGTATGTTAGTGAGAAAGGAGACATTACTTCAGAGCAGCTTAATGATGCAATTTATTTCCTGGTGCTCTGAGGCACAGCCCCATTTAGATGAATTACTCTGAGAATTCTGTAAGCTATTCAATGAGATACAATCACCTTTACTGGTGGCACTATAAAGGCAAGCATGGAGAGATTTTGGCAAAATCCCTTTTTTAGAGACACGTTTATCATTTTCATTTTTTTCTCCTTTATTAGGTAGGTTCTAATAATGTTTCTGATTCACTGCTGTTATACTCCCATGATTGCACTAATAGGATAATTTTCATAAAGCTCTTGGCTAAAACATCTTGCTATTGACCTATGCCCCTCCATTTCTAGGTGGATCCAAAATATATTTCAGCACAGAAGTACATGCCAACAAAAGTTTAAAGTTTAAATTTTTTAAAAGTTATGTTTCTTGTTTTTCCAAAAGAGATTCTAAAATGAATTTCTTGAATTTCTTTAATCAGTAAGATTAAAAATGAAAAATCTTGTATTTTATACAAGAAAATTATATACTTATAGCTTAGATATTAAGAAAAATCAAGAAGTAAATTCCTAAAGAAATAACATTTTACATTTTTTTCCTGTCTTTGAACTGAAATAAACAGCCACTATAAACTCAAGTAGCTGATGCATTCTGTATTCTCAATTCTCTACCAAAAGAGATCTTGCAGTATCTGACCCTCCATTTCCTAAAGACCAGTGAAACCCGTGAACTAAGCAGATAGTCAAGTGCAATGGTAATGAATAACCTTATAAAACTTTAGCCTTTAAGGGCAGTTAGTTTGGAATACTACACTATCTTTTAGCACAATATACTTTTTGATATTGCTCTAGGGATCTAAGAGAATGATAATGATACTTAAGTCCTACTAGTTTTTTTTTTTTTTTTTTCTGTATTCAGTAGCACTTTCCTTATACTCTGTACATGACATTATGTTATAGGAGAAATACTTTATAGCAAAGTCATTTGGGCACTTCTGTCACTAGGTCCTCTTGGAGACTTATAAAAAATAACTAGTTTTGTAGTAAAGACCATTCTAGTGATATATGTATACTTTGTTGAATTCCTCATATTTTTCTCTTTCAGTAGATGAAACTTAATGAAAATATGTCATAACTTGAAAACAATTTATGTTCCTGTATTTCTTTTTTGTGTGTGCTGAGGAAGATTCTCCCTGAGGTAACATCTGTGCCAGTCTTCCTCTATTTTGTATGTGGAACACTGCCACAGCATGGCCACTGATGTACATGTCCACACCTGGAAACTGAACGTGGGCCACTGAAGCGGAGCTTGCCAAACCTAACCACTAGGCCAGTGGGCTGGCCCCGGCAGTATTTCTTTTTAAGTAAATTTAAATTTTTTATTATTAAATATATCACATAAACAAAATACTATGTGTAATGTTTTGGCCATTTTGAAGCACAGACTTTTAAACTTTCACAAAGTGTACGTAATTGACACTTTAAGTTGTTACAACTTCTGTTGTTAACATTATCATAAAAAATTACGGTTGGCATAGATATAGGACAATGTTGACTTTGCAGTCAGGAAATGTATTAGCCTAAAGGCCTCCATTAGTGTCCTTGATCCATATTTACAAATGAATATTTCATTGCTGTACAATTTGATGAGGTGGTTAAGACCATAGCTTGGGAGACAGATATAAATTCCAGATCTGGCTCAAGCATTTCTAGTTTTGTACAACTTTGGGCATGCCACTTACTTTGTCTAAGTCTGATTTCCCTACTCTGTCAATGTGTAAACAATACTTTCCTAACATTGTAAGGTTGTGAGAATTCAGTGCAATCATGCATGTGCATAATAAAGTATTCCACATATCTAAATATCATGATTGCTTCCTTATGATAACATCACTCAAACCACAGTCTACTCACTGCTTTTGATGTGAAGCTGTCCCTGTGTGCTGTCTAGAGGTTGAGATCTTTCTTCATTTCTGGAACAATTATTAATTACACCACTTATTGGCCTGTTAAATTCGTTGTTATAGATGCCTTTTTGAATCTGATTACTCAGAAGCCACTATTTTTTTTAACAGCTTTAGGGATAATTTACATACCATATAGTCCGCCAGTTTAAAGTGTACATTCAATGTGTGTTAGCATATTTACGAAGTCATGCTGCCATCACCATAATGAAACTGTAAAACCATAAGAAGAAAATAAAGAGTACATCTTTGTTATCTTGGGGTGCACAATTATTTCTTAGATTTGACACCAAAAGCGCCAGAGATAAAAGAGAAAATAAGTTGAATTTTGTCAAAATTAAAAAAACCGTCATGCTTCAAAGAATACCATCAGAAGCCATTCTTATACCATGTGACTGACCTGTGACAATAATTGATTAAATTAGAAATGGATGTTTAACCCACAGTAGGCTAATGCAGATTTTCTCATGTAGGAATTTGAGACAGACACAGGGAAATATCATGAACAGAATCTCTATGGATTTATAACTTGTAAACTTTAGAAAACTACATGCACCATATTTTACTTACTACACAGAATAAGGATCCGGAAAGTCAATGAAGAAAGAGAAGGAGGAAGAAGAAGAGGAGGAGGGGAGGAGACTTCGATCCAGAAGACTCCTACTCGAAACGTTGAGTGTGAATCAGTACCAGACGATGAACTGCTTGTTACTGGTCTCTGCACGATAAGGAGCTTGTGCCAGATAGTTCCCTTTGGTAGCAAGATTTGCCTAATTAAAAACTCATTTGTTGATTTAAATTTTATATAGTCTTATTGTCAGGGACCAGCTTTTTGGGTGTCATTCTTCTAGAGTATTGGAACATTAAGCTGTTTGAAGGTACTCGTTGCGTCTTTCTTACAATTTTATGCCCAGTGGTAGCAGGTTGTTTGCCCTAATAGCATTCAGTGAGTATTGGTTGAATGAATTGTGGAAAGTGAATAGGGTGCAAGATCTTGAATTTTGGATTATATTATTTTTGAAGGAAAAAAAAAGTGACATGGTGAAAGTTGTGTCCGTAGGATCAGCGGGCCTGTGTGGAAACTGACCTTTATAATAGTCTTAGAAATAGTAACTTTATTGAATGAAATAATGAAAACTTTATTACTGTTTTCCTAGGATATGGACAAATACTTAAAATTTGTGTTTTCTACTTTCAGGCATGTGGGTGAAAATATTGGTAAAAATACAGAAGGACTTGAGTCTAAGATTTAGGAATTCAGGCTTTTCCCATGAGAACTGTGACTTCTTGACATATTCTATAATCAATAAGTAAATGTCCATCTCATAGTTCAATGGTCACCTTTTATGATTTCTCACACATGAGCAACATCAAGCTAACTAGACAGACACTCATGAAATAATTTGCCTTGGGAGACTAATCCACTTCAAAGAAAGATGTCGCATTTGTTATGCATTCCACACGTGTTGAGAAGGGTATATCGCAAAGATTTCTTCAGTTAACCTGGGACGATTAGCCTTTGTAGCAAGATCTTGATATTTCCCACTCCCAAGTGTGTTCTGTTGCAGATACTGCCTCTTGGATTTGTGAGAGAGAATTACTAACCATTTTAGTCTGGGTTATCTAGGAAAAGTCATAGGAGGGAATGCCTTGAATATCCTAAATCTACTTTTATGTTTAACCTCATACCTTTGTTCTCATTTGATTTCTTTCATACGCATTTTAAACATGAAAATTCTATCCTATTCCCCACAAAAGCTATAATTGAAATAGCTGTGCCCATAAAAAGTGGAAAGGTTAATCATATGGAAATGAAACTGGAATTCAGCACTCATAAACAATATTATGCATACTTTTTGCGTTCGCTCTTTTTTGTCAGCTAGACTGTGAACAAGACATTTAATTCTATTTCCTCTTATCTGGTTGCTTCTAAACAAATTTCCACTACATCCCCTAAACTTCAGTTTTCTCTTACTGTTCACTCTTAGAACAAAGTGAGATTCTTGTGTTATTTCAGTAGAAATTAGAAATAGGTGCCTTAATGAGGCAATTTCTGACTCCATTTCAGAACTGGGTAAAACTTTGGTTTTCCATTTCAGAGTGAAAGATAAGCAGCTTTGTGTGTTTCAGACTTTTTCTTTTCTTTCTTTCTTTTTTTTCTTTCCTTCCTTCCTTCTGTTCTTTCCTTTTTTCCTTCCTTCCTTTCTTTCTTCTCTCTTTCTCTCTATCTCTCTCTCCCCCTCTCCCCCTCTCCCTCCCTCCCTCCTTCTCTCTCTCTCTAGCTTTTCTTTTCTTTCTTTTTTTTTTTACTATTTCTACTAGTTACAAGTGAGACTGAATTCCCATAGAGTAATTATTATCTGAGACACCACAAACATGAAAATTTCACAGAAATAAAATGCTTCTTTCTCAGTGGAGCTCATTTACTAATGGATACCATGTGGCATGATTGATGCTGGTTTGAAATGGAATACGCAGTATAGCTGTGCCTCTTGGTAAAAATCACATGAGTCCACCAGAAACAGGCTGTGCCTGTAGAAGGAACATAACTTCTTATTTTTAAAAAGTACACATGCTCTTACAACTTTTGTTGTTTTAATGTCATTGAGATGTTATTAATGGTATTTTGTCTCTACTAGTGCCTAGCAAGAGAAGGTGCTCAATAAATATTAGTTGAATTAATGAATACTGTAATACACATAGTATAAGCCATAGGATATAAACATACACGACCAATATTCTTTACTTTTAAGTTTAAAGGTGGAAAAGACTATCCAATATTATACGTTCTCTCATGCTAAGGAGTTTGCGTGAACAAGCAATAACCTGAAAAACCTTAGTACTTATTAAAAAACATATGAATCCTGATGAATGGTAACATACACTTTAATAAGTGAGTTTAAGAAGATAAACTCACATCAAATAGAACTGTATGATACATTATGGTTAGCTTTATTGGTGTATAATTTACATACAATAAAATTCACCAATTTTAAACACACAATTTGATTAGTTTTGTATTCTTCTAAAAGTTTTGTAGTTTAGCTCTTACGTTTAAGTCTATAACCCTTCCAAGTTAATATTTTTACGTGGTATAAGAGCATGATTATGGATCATTATTTTGCATATGGATAGCCAATTATTCCAGCATCATTTGTTAAAAAAACTATACTTTCTCCATTGAATTACTTGACACTTCTGTTGAAAAACAATTGGCCATCTATGTGTAGGTTTATTTTTTGCACTATATTCTGTTCCATCATCCATGTGTCTAGACCCTAGTGCCATGCTGTCTTGATTACTTTTGTTTTATAACCTGTGTTAAAATCAGATATCTCAAGTCCTTCACCTTTGTTTTTCTTTTTTGAAGTTGGTCTGACTAGGTTCTTTGCATTTAAATATAAATTTTAGAACCAGCTTGTTGATTTCTACAAAAAAACATGCCAATAATTTGAGGGGGATTGCATTGAATGTATAGATCGATGTGGGAAGAAATAGCTTAATAATATTGAGTCTTCCCAATTGATAGACATGGTATCTCATTATATATCTCATTTATTTTGGTTTCATTAATTTCTTTCAGTGAACTGTAGTTTATAGTTAACAAGTCTTGCACATATTTCATTAAATTTATCCCTAAATATTTCATATTTTTGATGCTATTCTAACTGACAATATTTTTAAATACTTATATATAAATATACATTTTACACACACACACAACTGTTTTATGTGTAGTAAATGAATATCCTAAGACCTTGTTAAATTTAGTTACTAGTTCTAGGACTTTTTTTCTGTATTCATAGGGATTATTTTTCTGTGTAGACAACCATGTCATTTGTAAATAGAGACAGTTTTATATTTTCCTTTCTAATATCTGAATGGCTAGTATTAATACTTTTTTTCCTGTGCATGATATTTGCTCTTGGTTTTCTGAAAGAATTAAGTACTCGTGAAATCTTTTTTTTCCCCTGAATCCCACTTCAACTAATATTATAGAGCTATATTTATAACATTTTATATTTATAGTGTCTCACCTACAAAAATTTATAGAATAGGGCCTTCCAAAAGACCAGTTCTTTCATTTAGTATTTAGAGCCAAGAAGGTTTGCTCCTCAGAGGATCTTACCCAGGAACTAACCCTCATCCAAAAGTTTACTATCTCACCAGCTAACTTTTCTTAAATGTACCAGAGACTAGTTTAATATCAAAGAAGAGGCTATGTACCCGTTGTTTGGTGTTAGAAAATAATTTTCACTTTTAAACTATTGTTTTGAGCCAACATCATTTGCAGATTTTGAGGGTTTTTTTTTGATTTGTTTGTCCCTTCAGCAAAATACTACTCTTATCCTGTGTCGTCTCTCCTACTTTGAGCAGCAGCCTTGACTTGACTCAATCTTAACATATGGACACTGTTTTGCTTCTCCCCTTCTGACATGTTTGGTTAAGGGTCATACCTACATGTGTGTTTACAGTCTAATTTGGACATTTGAGTATTTCTTAACTTCCAATGAACCCCATTTATGAGCCTTTCTTGCATTGGATCCTATAATCCAGCCATGGTTTTTCTCTCCGCTATGTTACTAACTGACTCTTTCCTATTCTAATCTCATTTCTGGACTTGGCCTCTTTTTCAAGTTCAAAGATAGTATAGCTTTCTCTCTCTTAGGGCTACCCAGAGCTGATGCAGATCATGCAATTACAATATTATAACTAATCTTTTTCAAGCATACGGTAATAATATCCCCACCTTCATAACTTAAACTTTAATGTAATTCATAATCAGATTGGAATTAGCTAATGAAAAACTAGTCATCTAGAGCATTACATCTTTGGATGGACGATTTTATTGAAATTCTAGAGCTAGGAAGTGAGTTATGTTGAAGGTGTATGTTGGCTGACTCTCCTCATGCTAATTATTTTGTGATTATTGTTTATTGTTTTATATGGTCGAGTTATTTTTTTAAATTCTGAATAATAAGTAGTCACTCGATAACTATTGCTTGTTTATCTCAGGTGTGATGTCTATGATGCAATTTTATTAGAGGTTTAGATGATTGGTGATTACTGTAAGCTCAGTGTTTAAACTCAGTTTGAAGGCTGCTATTACCAGATCGGGGAGGGACCCAATAGTTAGCATTGATTTCTAATCAACCTGATTTGGCTAGAAATGTGGTTCCCTGAGTGTGTATACATAAGATGTGGGGTTGTGATTATTTCTTAATTACAAGCAAAATAACTATCAGTTTTCTCCTCAATATCAAACTCTTAAGCAATTCTAAGTAAAGAATTCACAGGAAAGGAAAATCCACATCAAGGTGCTGAAAAATTCTGTGTAGTTTCTATGTAACCGTGCCTGTTAATATACCCTATTAATTTTTGGTGACAAATGCAAATTGCTTTCACAGTATGCGTGCTCTCTATGACTCTCTGATTTGTGTAATCTGGTCATATTTCTGTTAAACCAATTGAACAGAGAGGGCCCATCAGCTTATAAATAATGCATTATCTTTCAAAAACCCTATTAAGTTTTTGTTTATAATCTCTGAGCGGCTTCAGTAAGTGAAAACATGACCTTATATCCTAACCTGTCAGACAGTTAGGCACCAAGTAATTTTTCCTGAACCTTTAATTAACAGCACACATTATTATCTGTGAAGCAGATATGTTAACCAGTTATGATAAAACAAGACAAAACTAGCTTTTGGCTCACTGGGAAAGAAAAAAGTAAATGTATTTTTTGTTGTTAGAAGATGAACTATGTTACAATGTTGCTGTAGAAAAATGAGATACTTGTGAAATAGATGCAGGGAAGAGGAAGCGTATGAGTTAAAATGTATGGTTTGTAAACTTGTACTTCTAAGGTACACATGCAGGAAGAGGGAGAGGCTCCCATTAGGACCAACGGGTAAAGAGTTTTAAGTCATCATCAGATTAATTTCTACTTTACCCTCTAGATCATTTTCCTTTAAAGATTACCATTCTCCAAAATTGCAACCATTGCCCATAATTATATCAAATTCTCACTTCTCAATGATGTTTCTTATCCATTGTGTTTTAACATCTGATGTTTGCGTTTGTAACTAATTATCAGAATAGCTGCCTAACAGTAACTGTGTGCCGGTAACATACCTGTCACTGTGCTAAGGGCTTAAAACTCATTACCTCGTTTAAACCCCACAACACACTCTGAAGCTGGTCTTCTTCTGAACTCTGTTTGTGAGTGAAGAAACTGAGGCTTCAAGACTTTACTCATAAATTTAGGCAAGTGGCAGAGCAGGTCCAGGGCTCGTGTCTTTCCACAGTGACAGCCAGGTCCATAACCGCTCCTCTCTCACACATCACCTATGAAGTCATTATTGTGCTGATTGTCTTTAAAAAGAGAATTAACACCTGCTCTTTCATAAGCTGAAAGATATATTGCTTATAATATTGGAATTGTAGTGTAACTGATCATATATCCAAATGCAGTTCATGAAGAACCTGTAAGAGGGAGTAAAAGTGAGGGTACAGTAGGAGGGATAGTTATTTAGGTGTTGATTTGTTTTAAAATTTCTATCAGGAGACATTAAGGTACACCGGGTGCCTTTTCTACATAGAACTCCAATGAGGAGAGGCATCCCATTGTCAGATGAAACACTTTTCATTTCAAGCATGCAAGCAGCACCGCACTCGGTGGATTAAAGATCCATTGATCTCAGCAAGCAAAGAACACTGCTAAATTGGTCAGTCCTCCTTTCTGACTTTCTCTTTTTGCTAGGAATGGAAAAAGAGAAGGCCTTGCTTTCTGTTGTCTCAGAGTCTTGTACCTTGGGCTACAACTGCTGCAAATAAAACCCAAGAACAATTTGGGTTGTGGTTTCTCTGTGTAATTACATTATAGCTGCTTCTCCTTGCCCTGTAGTCAAGTTTGCAATTTGTGATTAAAGTATTAGTGGAAATAAAGTAATGATATATTGTAGTTAATGAAGCATTTTCTCTATCTCTTGTTTCTTCATTGCCTTTATTTTGTTTTCCATGGGTTAACATATTTATGTTAATTTTTATACATGCTGTAGCTATGTTTCTATATATTATTTAGGAAAACTTTTACATTAGCTCTAATAAATAAAATGTTAAGTTTTAAATCATGGTCTTTGCTCTACTTAATTTATTTGCATTTACTCTTTTTTATTACTGCAGGAGGAAACAGCTCCAGTGTTTTATTTTTATAATAAAATACTCTGAGAAAGAGTTATTATGGGTCCTAATACTGGTATGCAAGCATCATTAAAGTTTACACAGCAATGGCTTTTAATAACATTTGGAGAGATTTTGGCTGATGCAGTTTTTGTGCTAATATTTCTGCTTCAAGATAAAAGAAACTAGATTTAATCCTTCCTAGATTCCTGGGAAATTCTGATGTTATTCATAAGTGTAGATTTAGAAGTATTTAACTAAATTTTTTTAAGGTATGCATGCAAAGTCACATCCTTTTCACTTTTCAATTTTTAAATACAATTTATTTTCTTGTGTCAGCCTATAGAGTTTAAAAGGAAAAAATATAAGCAGAGGGCTGAGAAATGAACCAGTATTGACTCAGTCTTGACAATCACATTTGGAATGGGCTTTGGGAAGGGGAGCAGAGCATGTATGCGGAGAAAGGAGGTGAGGGTGCCGAATAGGAGTACTGGGGTGAGGTGACAGAAAAGGAGGAAGGGAAGTTTATTGTTAAATCCTTCTTTTGAATGATCATTTTGAATGATCATTTTGCTGTTATTTTGACTCCCTATTAAAATGAATAAGATAACTGAGAAAGTAGCCAATTTTGATGTACTTTTGATAGCAAAGGAATTACCAGGTGCAGATCCTTGTCAGGAAATTTTCTTAAGTCACATGACACTGATATGCTCCAAACCAGATATGCAGTAGCAGTCTATTCTGTTTAAGTTTCCTGCTTCTGGGTACACAAGACCTCTATGTGAGAGTTGGCTATAATCCTACTGAAACATTCAAGAGTACAAATTGAAGTATGTATTTGTAATCTGGAAGAATTGATGAGAGTTTAATAATTGAATTTCTTCACTCTGAAAAGGCAGAAAAAGTGGGACTGTAGAGTCAGCATTCATGAAATTATTAACGATGTAGATAAAGAAAGCAATGGATTATCAAGTTGCAATATATCAGAAAATGGAGTAGGAGTGGGAGCCAGTGGAAATTTCACTGAAATTCGAAAGAGACAAATATCAAGGCAAATGGAAAGTAATGATACTAATTCATGTGAGATTTGCACATTTTACTCTATGTAAGCTTTACCTAAAAAAAAAAGATTAATGCTATTTATGTTGGCATGTTTAGGAGTGAAGTGTACTGATGCCTGCAACTTACCTCAAAATGTATCCCAAATTAAGATTGATTAATGAATAGATAGAGGTATGTATAGGTGAATAGATAGATAAATATGTGATGAAGCAAATATAGCAAAATGATAATTCTGAAATCTAGCTGCTGGGTACATGGCCATTCACTATGCATTTTTCTCAACTTTTCTGTGTGTTTGAAAATTTTAATAATAAAATTTGGGGGGGGAATAAAGCTACTTGAGATAATGGTGAGAAAATCCATAATGCCTCTTGAGGTAATGATAGTTGAGAATGAAATTATTCAAAAAAAGTGTTTCGATAAAGTCATGGATTATGTATGCAATGCTCACCTTTATAAAGTCTCCAGTGCTCTTCTGACCTTCTTGGAATCCTGACTGGATAAACCATGTGTTTGATCAAGAATATCCAGTTTTGGTATAATTTTGATACAAAAGGAATTGTAGTATGCAAATATTTGGCAGAAAATTTCCTTAAGTCACATGATCTTCTGCAAAGCAGATGTACGGTAGAAATATTTAATATTTAAGTTTCCTGCTTCTGGGCATATGGGTCCTTTATGTGAAGATTGGCTCAAATCTTGCTAAACCATTCAAGACTACAGATTCACAAATGTATCTGGGATCTAAACTAAAGCAGGGATGAGAATAAAGTTGAAAATAGCCTTTAAGCGGAGATCATTGTCTTACCCCAAAAGTTATCACTGACGCGGGAGTAGTCAGCATCTCTCTAAAGTGATACAGTATATGTTTTGGGGAAAGACACTTCCTTTTGTTCCCTAAATCATGACACACCTATAATCATGCACATGCAGTAAGAGTCCCTCTGATTCTTTAACATCCCCATATTACTTGTGAGAGCCTCTTCTTTCTTGCCAAGAAAGAGAACTCATTTCTCCCCTTAAAGGAGGTGAAGATGAGGCAAATCAACTTTACAGTCTCTGAGGCAGAGTAATTACTGCTGATCTTCCCATATTTCCATCTCTAATCTGCAAGGGAGAGGCTAAAATTGATAAGACTATAAATCAGGCTCTGCCCTTTTATCACATACCACTTCTTTAATCTTCTCCAGACTAAATATTCAAGGCCATTAATAAATTGTTATCAAATTTGGAGACATAAAAATTATGACTTTAAACTTTACTAACCAACATAACATTGAATTTTACTCACCACAAATTTCCAATAGCTGGTAAATTAATGGTGTGTTTTGTGTTTCCTCTTTAAATATTGGTTGAAGCACATACTGATGTCATAATACTTGTCTTCCTGAACAATTTATATGGCCACTGAATCAGTATATGTATTTATTCACTTATTGTTTTGACCTGTACCTTTACCTCAATGATGGATTTGTTGACTCTTAAGCTCAGTTATCAATAAGAATGAAATAACTATTATCTGGAAACTTTTGTGAGTTATATAGGCATGAGAATTTCAGAACTGATCTTTTATGATGATGAAATGGTCACTGACCAGATCTTCATCATCGACTCATTACTTTTCAACACATTCGTCAATACCAAGACCTTGATAGTGACTGGACTTTACAAGTCTATAGCACTGTGCCACTGTGCACTCCATAAAAATTCATTAAATAGTATAGACGATGCTTTCCCAAGCTTAAAACTAGAGAAATTGATTGCCTTTCCTGTAAGTTTACATAATCAGAAAAATCTAGAACTGAAAAGTGTTTTAAACATTCATTCAGGTCAAACATTTGCTTCCTTGTATAGAACTCTTCTTTAACTACCCAAGACACAAGCAGCGTCAGTCCTATTGTAAAATATATCTGGAGAAAAATCTTTATTCCATTTAAATAATGCCCTACAAGTGCTCAGTCCTTCATTATGTCCGTTTACTTGTCTAATTTTTTTAAAGCTGTTTAAACCTTTATTAATCTAAACTTCACCTCCATAGAAATGAATCCCTACATCCTTCACATAGTAGACTTCATTTATGTATAAAACTAAATAACTGCATATAAACCATTTATATTGTCTCTATATATTTTATCTATGATGTACAATTTAAACACTTTTGATCTTATTTTAGAGCAGCATTCTTCAACATTTCCTGCTAAATAGTAACAAGGAAGCCTAGGAACTAAAGAAAAACTACTATTTGGAATATCTTTGGGATCTAAATGATTTGTCTTTAAAACATACCACATAACTTTTGCCCACTACTCCATACTGAATCTATCCTTACTTTAAAACACCATATTATAACTTATTGATTAGGTAGAACGCTTCCACACATCAAATGTTTGGGTAGCATGGATTCTCTGTGAATGGACTTTGAATTTATTCTGCAGCTTACCATATCCTTGTCATGCTGTGGTGTCCTCCAAAGTGGTGTGTGTCCAGATTTGGGGAGCATAGCCTTAACAGATCACAAGTATAATGTATTTATTGTTGTTTTAGCCAAACTATTTTCTTGCAGCCGCTAAACACATAGATATCAAATTGAAGCACTTACTTTTACTGATGGTGCGATCATTATCACATGGTATGCTAGGATGTGCTGTTGCTAAATACCCTACTGGGGACTGTGACTGAATCCTGGCAATGTGTCTATTGTGAAAGTTTGAGAGACAGGTGAATGCCAAGCTGAGGCTATCACTCAGCAAAGTCTAACTGGCTGATCATCCACATTTCTCATAACATCGCATTTATTCTGATGGATTCACCGTGGTACAAAATCTGTCACTCGGGATTGGGGCACAGAAAATCTGATGTTTATAATCACCTTACTTGGATCATTCTCTTGGGTGCAGATTCACATTAACCGAGGGCACAGAGACTGGCAAATAAACCATGGTGCTGAGGTATAAATTGATAAAGATAGGAAAAATCAGGACTCGGGTCAGGATACTCAGGCCTTTCTGTCCGTATGGGCAGGGAAGCTTCAGGGAAGCTAAATGAACATCTAGACTTGCTTGGTGAATATAGAATCAGAGTAAGGAAAATCAGTTTCACACTTAAGATATTTAATAGTCTGAGCTATTTCCTTATAACATTCATTTCTTCAACAGGAATTCATGTGTCTTGGGTGTCAGAGTGGTCAAGAACTGGGGGAGCATTGCTGGCATTTACCTTCTTCTGATTGCTGCACAGCTTCTCTAGATAGAATAATGCAATCAGGATATAGGAAGTGTCTTTCTCTGTAGACTGGGACCAGTTCTATTTCTTATGATTCAACATTGAGCAAGCAGTGCTTCATTTTAGTCCCCAAATTCACTGTACTACCATGTAGTGCAGACAAGCTTCTGGTAAGGAAAGAATAAAGGGAAACTGTGGAACTTAATAACACAGGGCAGGGTTAAACTAATACACCCAGTATGTGGGAAGATAGGTAGAGTGGGGATTCAGAAATAATTTTTAAAAAGGAGACAAAAAGAGGGAAAGAGAGAGACAAGGAAGGACAGTTATGCTAGGTTCCTATATCCTGAGTGATCCTTTGAAAATCCATATTCGATCACTGAAATCTAAATCAACATGGAGGTCTGTCAATCTCTGCTCTTACTGAAGGAGCAAACTAAGGCTTAGAGAAGAACTTTGTTTTGGGGTCCATTATCTTCCCCTCACAGCCAAATCAAAGGAAAGAGATAAGCAATAAGCAATTACCTAACATGAAAAACAACATCAAAAGATATATATCTCGGGGCCGGCCCGGTGGCGCAGCGGTTTAGTCCGCGCTTGGCAGCCCGGGGTTCGCGAGTTCGGATCCCGGGAGCCCGCCGACGCACTGCCTGTCAGCCATGCCGTGGCGGCGTCCCATATAAAGTAGAGGAAGATGGGCACAGATGTTAGCCCAGGGCCAGTCTTCCTCAGCAAAAAGAGGAGGATTGGCAACAGATGTTAGCTCAGGGCTGGTCTTCCTCACCAAAAAAAAAAAAAAAAAAGATATATATCTTCCCTTAGTAGAAAATATTTGCAAATCATATATCTGATAAGGAGTTAATATCTAAAATATACAAGGAACTCATATGACTAAACAGCACAAAAACAAAAAATTCAATTAAAAAATAGGCGGAGGACCTGAGCAGACATTTTGCCAAGGAAGACATACAGATGGCCAGTAGGTAAATGAAAGATGCTCAACATTACTAATCGTTAGGGAAACGCAAATCAAAACCACAATGAAATATCACTTCCCACCTGTAGAATGGCTATTATCAAAAAGACAAGAGTTAAAAAGTATTGGCAAGGATGTGCAGAAAAGGGAACCCTAGTGCATTGTTGGTGGGGAAGTACATTGGTACAGACACTATAGAAAACAGTATGGGGGTTCCTCAAAAAGTTAAAAATAGAACTACCATATGATCCAGCAATCCCACTTCTGCGTATATACCCAAAGGAAGTGAAATCAGGATTTCAAAGAGATATCTGCATTCCCATGTTCATTGAAGCATTATTCACAATAACAAAGCCAAGATGGGAAAAAAAACCAAGGTGTCCATCCTTGGATGAATGCATAAAGAAGATGAAGATGTAAAGATATATATATATATATATATATATAATTCTACCATTTGTGACAACATGGACGGACCTTGAGGGCATTATGCTAAGTGAGATAAGTCAGAGAAAAACAAATACTATATGATATCATTTGTATCTGGAATCTAAAAAAGCCAAACTCACAAAAACTCAGAGTAGAATGGTGGTTTCCAGAGGCTGGGGTGTGGTGGGGGATGGAGAGATGATGATCAAAGAGTACAAACTCTCAGTTATAAGATGAATTAAGTTATCACTGACAATACCGTATATATATTTTAAAGTTACTAACAGAGTAGATCTTAAATGATATCACCACAGAAAAGAAATGGTAATTATGTGAGATAATGAAGGTGTTAAGTAACTCTACTGTGGTAATTATTTCATAGTATATATGTCTATCAAATTATCACTTTGTACACCTTAATCTTACATAATGTTATATGTCACTTATATCTCAATGAAGCTGGGGGAAGAAAAGGAAATATATCTTTTCTGAAAAGGAAGACACTAAATCTCACTATTAGTGTGTATTCTAAGCCAGTCATTCTCACCTTGTTCAATAAATGTATATTGATTAAATATATATTGTAGTGGAAGAGACACATAAAACTGGACAATTAGAGGCAGTTTGATAAGTGCTACCATGAGGGGAAGCCAAAGTGTTATGAATTGACTGGAGAGGGGGCCTCACGCAGCCTTGGGGCATCACTGAATCATTCTGGAGAGTCCCACAAGGCCATCATGATATGGTGGGCATACACTGAGGTTGACCTATGAAGAAAATATGCTTCTGGTTTTAGAGATTCATTTATTTATTTACCACATGTATGTTGAGATCCTACTATGTATGCATCAGGCTCTGTTCACATTGTGGATAGAGTAGACAAAAGAAACAAGTTTCCGCTCACATGGAGTTCATATGCTAGTAGATAAATTTTGTTTATTTTTGGACTAAGTTTCTGTAAATTTATATCTGGAAGAATTATTGTTTTGTTTGGTTTTCTCTCTCTCTCCCTGCACCCCACCTCCTTTGTGTTTTGCTTTTGTGAAGAGGGGAGCTTCCAAAATAGTATTTACAGCTTTTCTTCTTTGAAGAACTGGTCTTAAGTTCATCTTCACAAATCTTTTCTAAAAGCCTTTACGAAATGAAAAATGACTAGGTCGGTGTTGGTAAGCTTATCACTTGTGACTGTTAATAAAGGATCCTTACATCAATGTATTTTATGAAAGGAGAGCTTATGATTGGTTTGAGACAACTACCCCAAACTGTCAGAATGATTTTATTATGCTAATATGTATCACCAGAAAATGAGTTGATGTTTATCATGTGGCCAAAGCAGTGATGATTTTACAGGAGGGAGAGGCATGAAGTTGGTTATTTCTTCCTGGCAGGTGGATTGTCCCTCCCCATCTCTTCCTCCTCCACTCAGACATAAAGGTGATAGATTTTATTCCCTTATCTTGGAGAAGGAAAATATAAGACATGCAAAATAAAAGAAAATTTGAATTTAGAATTAACCTACCCATAATCGAATAATTCAGGCAAAATGAACCTTTAGAGCAAATCTCTTTTGAAGGTGGGGGATGGTCTGTTTTTAACTAGCAGTACTGAGGGGACTGTTGCAGATACTGGTGATGCATTCACAAAGGCTAAGTTAAAAAGCAGACTCAGGCAGATGAATGGGAACACTGACTGGCTTTGAGGCGAGTAATTGCCTTACTCATCCACACAAAAATTTCAACCAGAGTTCTCTTTTAAGCAGAGCACAGATGGTGCATGATGAACACTTATGCATATAAAGTGTAACTTACCTTAGATTTATTTAATTATTCCTGGTCCATAGGGTTTCTGAAAAATAACTGGGATACTGCCTTACTGCAGATTTAAATAAAAGGTTCAAATCTATGTTAATTTATTTTTTTCTTCATTACATAGTATGTATGTATGGTATATATGTTAGTGGTTATAACCATCACAGAGTAGTGGAGAAGTTAAAACACCCACGTGTTCTTAATATTTCTAATTAAAGGAGCTTAGGCATATTTATTACCACAGTGGAAATATAACTTGTTTCTTTCCTTTTAAATACCTATATGATACTTATTAACATTTTAATGTCAAAAGGGATAAAAATAATTAAAGGCACATTTACTTCCTGTTCTGCCCCATTTTATTAATATATGAGTTTTTTTTCTTTTGAAGAAAAAGTTGTAAAATTGATGTCCTAGCTGTAGCTGCCTCTTTATGATATTAAATTTCTGTATGTGCAGAAGGAATTAGAAAGCTCTTCTCCTACTTTAAACTTAAAGTGGCTATACCTCCATTCCTACTATTTAAAGGGCAGAGTTGAAATTTTTTACAGTGAAGTGAATGCTTAATTTTCAAATTTTGTAACTTTTTTTATAATTAATAGATGCTGAACAAGTAAATGTGTGAAAGAAATTAAGCTTTGAGTTATATCCAATGTTGCTGTTTCTATTTCAATATTGGTTTTGATTCCTAACAAACCCTAATGTTTTTCTACTAAAAGAGGTGAATTCTACCTAGTCATCACTTTTCCTCTGGTGAGACTTACTGAGAAATACCATTTACTCCTGAGGAGGAAAGGGATTTCCAGATTCAACCCAATGCTGACTTACTGGGAAGGTTTTGGGCTTAGGAGGTGGTGGTGGTGGTGTAGAAGTGCAGTTAGTTAAAATAAGGAGATTGGGTGAACTGCCAAATATCTCCCCAGACACTCAGCAGCATCTAAAGGTCAGCTGTGTTATAAAGAGCAAATTAATAGTGCAGGCTTTGAACTTAGCTCGAAGCTATAGCAGCTCTTGTTCTTTTCGAGCAGTCGTATTTTGCCAGTGGCTTTGCTATTTTCCAACCGTTGTTTGGAATCTTATTTGACTCCTGGGCAATTGCAACCTTTTACTAATCAGTAGAAAAGGAAGCAAATTAAACACACCTTGTTCAACTTCAAGAGTTAACAAGGAATGAGGTTTCCCTCAGCCTGGGGTGACCTTCTGTCTTTCACATTTAAGCTCTTCCTTAACAAGGAAAAGGTCAAAATAGATTTGGTCTGTACCATACCTAACATTTAGCACCAACAGGAATCTCTCTCTTCCCCTGGGTTCCTATCACATGTAGCATCTTACACTGTCATGTTGAATTAAAAAAATTTTTTTCCTAATGTTTAATGAACTACTGATCTTCCCAACTAGATTATCATTTATTTGAGTGCAATAAGCTCTTCTGGATTCCTTCCTCATCCTTCCTTCTTCTTTCCCTCCTGCCCCTCTCCCTTTCTCCCTCCCTGCCTTCCCTCCATCATGCAATTTAAATTAACATCTACCTTAGCAGCAGGCTGAGGTCATACTTAGGCTTCATAAATGTATATGTTCATTAAAATCTTACAGAAGTCTTAAAACTGTCTGTTTCAAAGGAATTACTTTTCCTGACTCAATGACAGTTAATACTCATGAGTAATTATGTATAGCTTTGTCTATCCTTCAAATTTGACATAGACATGGTTACAAAACAAATTTATACATACTAAACAGTTTACAAACAGTTTTTAGTTACATTATTTCTTGGAAGGCTCACAAATATCATATGCAAGTCGGTAATATTCCCTTTATTTTGTATGTGAGCAAAGTGAGGCTGTGTTTTATCTAGAATGTAGAAAAGTGAGGATGAGTTTTGTGACATGCTTCTTGCATCAGACAATGCCCAATGGCATTATTTGGGCATACGCTGCTATTTCTGTTTGATGCATAAGAAAATGAAAGCCTTATGTTAAATCACACAAGAAATTATTAATGTGGGCAGACCAGGCTGCTAGGTTTACTATTTTCTCTCTGCAATGAATATTCCACATTAGACATGGAAAATCTGTTGTCATGTTGGTTTTATATCACACTTTTATGTAATAGTTTTAAAAGAATACTGAAAATTAAGAATTGAAATTCTGAACATAACTTCAAGGTAAAGATAAAGATTAAATATTATACAAAGCCAAAAAATACCTTCTTAGTTTGTTACATTCATATATTCAATAAGGATGGGTGGATGCACCGTGTACCAAAAACTCTGCTGGGCATTGCTGTACAATGAGAAATGACTAGATTCCCTGCCCTCCTCATAGGCAAGAGGTTAGTTTGTTAAAATGCTAGAACTTTGGGAAGACTTAGCAGAAGATTATGTTTGCAGCCTGCTCATCTCCTGAAATCAAGCTCAAAGATGACTGGCTTATTAGCAATTCATGCTGGCTAATCAACCTCAGAAATTTAGGGCTATTGATCCAGTTTGTAGATTACTGAGATTCTTTTAGTGCTCTTTCAACCAGAAACATACAGCTCCTGAGAGGAGTTGACAACTACACTCCAGGGGTATCTCTTCTCTTTGGATTTCAAATGAAGATAGTGAGTTCATCTCCTAGTCTTCACATGGTCAAGGTACATCCCTCAAGATTAAAGATCCTATTCTTTAAAAAAATTTTTTTTAAATTTTTTTTGTGTGTGTGAGGAAGACTAGCCCTGAGCTCACCTCCATTGCCAATCCTCCTCTGTTTTTTTTTGTTATTTTGCTGAGGAATCTTGGCCCCGGGCTTACAACCATACCCATCTTCCTCTACTTTATCTGGGACACGGCCACAGCATGGCTTGACAAGCTGTGCATCAGTCTGAGCTCGGGATCCAAACCTGTGAACCCTGGCGCCAAAGCGGAGTGCACGAACTTAAGCGCTATGCCACCGGGCCAGCCCCCTAAAGACCCTATTTTTAATTCTTAGCGTGGATGCAAATAACCAATAACCATTCTATAGATAAGAAAGATAAAGTGACATTTACTTGAGCCAAGCTGATGAGTAGCCCAGGGAATGCAGTCTCCACAAAGGAAGAAAGCATTCCCAAGAAGGAGTGTTTTCAGCACAGTTTTTATACCTTTTTAGAACAAAGAGCATACATCAAACGTGTCATGGGTACAAATTCCACAAAATTTCAGAGATATTTTGTTACAAATTAGTGGGTCAATGCGACTCTGATGTCTGGGAAAGGAAACTTATCTTCAAAGGAGTACTGATAGTGGCATCGTAGGTAAGGATGTATGCATCCCTATCTTCAAAGAGTGCATTCTTTACCTTGGAATAGTGTCTAATGCTTTAATGGGTGAAGCAGATGGACAATGTTTGACATGTATGTTTGACAGGCCATAAGTCAGTTCACACACAGTTCAGATCTAATCAGATTTAAACCAGAATAGCTTCCACATATACCTCAATACTTGAAAATTTCTTATATCAAGAGCATAAAGCTGAGCATAGTGCTTCAGTCCAAATATTTTGTGAACACTTGCTGTATGCTGTACTAGGTGTTGAGGATACAAAGATGAATATGAAATGGTTTCTGACCAGGTGGAACTCAGTTGAAACCAAAACTTGATTTGGTAAATAATAAAAATACAGAGGAGGATAATAAAAGTGGTCATTATGTCTCAGGCACTACTAGTTGGGTTTATAATTGTAATAGATTAGGTCAATTGTGTATGTAATAGAGCTAGTAAGTAGATAACTGGAGATTAAAATTGACTCCAAAGCCACTAAGCCATAATGCGTCCACCAAATTCTTCTGACGCTGAGATGGATCATTCTAGCAGTTCCAGAACTGTATCACTCCAGGGCTTAACCTCTATGGTCGAGGTTCTCACACTTTAGAGTGCACAGGAACCATCTGGAGACCTTGTTAAAACAAAGATTGCTCTGCCTTTCCCCAGAAACTCAGTAGGTCTGTGGTGGGGCTGGATAATTTGCATTAATACAATCTCAGAGGTGACATTGACCATTCTTTGAGTAGCACTGACCTTGGGGAATGTTTGTCACGCTTTAGCATATAGCTTGATCATTTGGAGATCTTGCCAAAAGAAATTGTTGGGCCCGCCTTGGCCATGGAGATTCAGAAGGTCTAGGATGGGGCTGAATAGTTTTTATTTCAAATAAGCTTTCAGATGATGCCCAACAGCATCTAGAGTTCAGCTTTAGACTCTGCTGTTCATGGACTGCACCGAGCTAAGGAACTATCTAAATAGGTTGACAGAAGCAACCTACTAAGAATCTCAATTTTAAAAAATGTAAAATCTTTTATCAAATTTGTACTCCACTTAACATGGAATCCTCTCATCAAAGAAGCAGAAAAAAAGTGGCAAACTGCGAATGGCATGAATCTAATGGGAAATTTTAGGGAAGCAGTAAGTACTATAAGTAAGAACTAATGACGATATGTACATAAAGAAGAAGTTATACATATGGAGGGAGAAGATAGGCTGCCTGAAGGATATAGTGATGCCTTTAGCTCTCTGTTACTTAGACATCAATCTTTTTTTCATTGCTCGTCCATGCATTATCTTTTTAATATTAACATATAAAATTGACAGAAAATTTGAATGACATAAAAAGTGGTATTGGATGATATAACTAGAAATAGTGTTCATGTAGAGAAAAAAGATAGTGGAGAAGTGGCTCGCAATGGAGGATAAAAAAACAGGAGAATGTGGCGTTACAGGAGCCAAGAAAATACTTTCATGGGAGGATTGAGTGGTTAATGGATTGGAATGCTGCTAAGAAGTCATGTAAGATAATGGAAAAATTGACTCTGATTTAGGACCATAAAGATCATGATGACATCTCATTGGAGCATTGTGTGAAATCCCAATTGTCCTTCCTTACAGAAAGAAGGTATAATGAGAAAGTGGAAATCAAAATATAAACAATTCTGTATACATGTGTTTGTGTACATGGAATTTTTTTCTTTGCAATATAGTTTTTTTCTAAATTTTTCCTTTCTTATTAATATCACACTTTTTTTCATTAGCATAGATTTACATTACATGTTAATATGTGGCATCTGTCATTATTTTTCTTTTATTCAAAATTATTCTATTTTCATATGACTATTTTTCAGATGATTTTAAGATCATCAGTTTAAGCAAAAAAAGTTCTGTTAGGATTTTCATTGGAATTACTTTAAATTTTTAGATTAATCTAGGAAAAATGGATATTTTTTACCATATTGAATCTTCCTTAACAGGGATTCAGTGATTCTCTACATTCTTCCAGTAGTCTTATAAGCCTCCAGTAAACATTTGTGGTTTTCTTCTTTGGACACTGAAACTTTCATTTAACATATCATTTAACATATCTTTCATTTAACATATCTGTCGCTACTAT
Organism: Tapirus indicus; assembly: GCA_031878705.1. Taxonomy (NCBI): domain Eukaryota; kingdom Metazoa; phylum Chordata; class Mammalia; order Perissodactyla; family Tapiridae; genus Tapirus; species Tapirus indicus. The sequence goes on along the minus strand of CM062926.1, from coordinate 48,563,608 downwards.
GAATGTTGCTATTTGTACACTTATGTAATTGTGGTAAAATATGCATAACATAAACTTTACCATTTTAACAATTTTTAATTGCATAGCTCAGTGACATTAAGTACATTTACATTATTGTGCAACCATAACCACCATCCATTTCCAGAACTTTTTTCGTCTTCTCAAACAGAAACTCCATATTCATTAAACAATAACTCCCCATCTCCTTCTCCCCCCAGTGCCTGGAATCCACCATTCCATTTTCTATCTCTATGAATTTGACCGTTCTCGGTGGAATTGCTGAATTGTATGGTAATTCTGTGTTTAATTTTTTGAGCAACTGCCATACTGTTTTCCATAGCAGCTGTACCCTTTGCATTTCCATTAGCAGTTTACAGGGTTCCAATTTCTCCATATCCTTGCTAACAGTTATTTTCTGTATTCTTGATAATAGCCATTCTAATGTGTGTGAAGTGGTATCTTGTGGTTTTGATTTGCATTTCCCTAATGATTAGTAATGTTGAGTATTTTTCATGTGCTTATGGGCCATGCATATATTTTCTTTGGAGAAATGTCTATTCAAACCCTTTGCCTATTTTTTTATTGTATAATATCCTTCTTTGTGACTTGCAACAGTTTTTGACTTAAAGCCTATTTTGTCTGATATTCTTATAGCCCCCATCCCTGCTGCCTGTCTCTTTGATTGCTGTTTGCATGGGATATCTTTTCCATCCTCTCACTTTCAATCTATGTTTGTCCTTAGATCTAAAATGATTCTTGTAGACAGCATATAGTTGAATCCTGTTTTGTTTTTTTTAAATGCATTTTGCCAATCTATGGTTTTTGATTAGTGAGTTTAATCTATTTACTTTTAAAATAGCTACTCATAGGGAAGGACTTCCTGTTTCCATTTTGTTTGTTTTTTATGTGTCAAAGCTTTTTGTCCCTCACTTCCTCTCTTACTGCCTTCGTTGTGTTTATTTTTTTGTGTTTATTTTTTTGTGACACATTTTGATCCCCTTCTCATTCGCTTCTGTGTATATTTTACAGATAATTTTTATGGTTACTATGGGGATTATATATAGCATCAAAAAGTTGCAACCATCTATTTTAAACCAGTACCAACATAACATCAATTGCATACAAAAACTCTAATCCTTTACAGTTGCATCCTTCCTACTTTTATTATTGATGTCATAAATTGCATCTTTAAATTGTGTACCCATTAACATGGACATAATTATTTTTTAAATCCTGTAAAAGAGTAAAATGTGGAGTTAGGAGGCAAAATTACAATAATACCATTTTTTATATTTGCCCTCATATTTACCCTTATGGGAAAACTTTTTATTTTCATATGGCTTCAAGTATCTGTCTAGCATCTTTTCATTTCAACTTGAAGGACTTCCTTTAGCATTTCTGGTAGGGCAAATGCAGTGACAATGATCTCTCTAGTCTTTTATCTTGGAATATCTTAATTATTCCATCATTTTTGAAGGACTGTTTTGTTGGACTTAGAGTTCTTGATTGACATTTTTTATTAGCACTTTAAATATGTTATCCCACTGCCTCTGACCTGTAGGTTTCTTCTGAGAAATTTGGTGATAATCTATTGCTGTTACTTGAAAGCAATGAGTCACTTTTCCCTCTCTTCTTTCAAGATTCTCTCTTTGTTTTTGTCTTTTGATGGTTTAATTATAATGTGTCTTAGTATGGGTCTCTTTGGGTTTATCCTACTTATAGTTCATTGAGTTTCTTCTCTTTATATATCCATGTCTTTCCTCAAATTTGGAATGTTTCAGTCATTATTTCTTCGAGGAGGCTCTCTGACACATTCTCTCTCTCTCTCTTCCTTCTCCCTTTGGGATTCCCATAATGTATGTATTGATCCACTTGATGGCATCCAATAAGTCCCTTAAATTCTGTTCACTTTTCTTCATTCTTTTTTGTTTTTGCTCTTAAACTTGATAATTTCAAAAATCCTCTCTTTTGGCTCACTGATTCCATTTTCTGCCTTTTGAGTGTGTTGTTGAACCCCTCTAGTGAGTTTTTCAATTCACTATTGTAATTTTCAGCACCAGAATTTCTGTGTTTTTTTTTAATTGCTATATCTTTGTTGATATTATTTGGTTCATATATTATTTTCCTTATTTCCGTTAATTCTCTGTACATGTTTTCCTTTAGCTCTTACAGCATATTTCAGATGGTTGTTTTAAAGTCTTTCTCTAGTAAGTCTGAACCCTTTGCTATTTTATAGTTGGTTTCTGCAGATTTATTTTGTTCTTTTGAATGGACCATGTTTCCTTGTCTCTTTATGCCTCACGGTCTTTTGTTGGAAATTGGACATTTGAAAAAACAGCCACCTCTCCCAGTCTTTTTAGACTGGCTCCCCGTGGAGGAAGATGTTCATTAATTGGTCCAGCATGAAGGCTCAAGACATTCTCAGGCCTTTTTGCAGCATTTGTCTTCCCTGGGCCTGTGTGCGCACTTTTTTCCCCATATTCCCTCTATACGAGGTTGTTTTTAAATGTCTTAATTTCCCGAAGAGTTTTGCCCCTGCTTCTTCTTGAGTTCTTATGTGTTCTACTATGTTGCTCTGCCCACACCCTCTTACCCTCAGTTTCTGCGTGTCTGCAGTCACCCTGCAGTTTTCATGAACCATGGAAACTGCAGCTACCTTCCATGGTTTCCAACCTGAGATCCAAATGATGCAGACATTTCTCTCTTATCTCCAAGCCAGGCAAGACAAAAACCAGTCCCTGGAGTAACCTACATATAGGCCAGAACATGCAAATGAGTTCCACTCATTTCCTTTCATCTGAGGGAAGGAACTGGGAATTGGACCACTTCCTTCTGACCATGGTGGCAGGGAGGGGGAGAGGCACTAAAAATGCCGCCATGACGTTTCCTATTTTTTTGAACGTGGCTTTTCCTTGATTGGGCATTTGCTTGGTTACTGCAGATCCTTGATCTGTTTTCAGAGTTCCCACAAAGCTATGATAATCAGTCTTTAGTTGTTTGCTTGATGTTTCTGTGGGGGAATGAGGGCCTGGAGCTTCCTAGTCTGCCATCTTGCTGATCTCAGATCTGTTTTTTTTTTATGGTTTTAGATGTGGTTTTGAACCCTAAACATGTTCTGAATCGCAGATGCTCAGTCAGACCTCTAATCATGACACTAGAAATGTAAAACTATTACTACATAATGTATTGATGATAACTGTCATCTTTGTTTTGTTTCTGATTTAATGATGATTCGTCTGGGAGTATGTCACCAATAATCATAATCATTGGGAAGTGATAAATGTCAGATTATAATTGAGATAATTCCTAGTTCTTTTATAAACAAATTAATGGTGAACAAATAAAACCAAATCAGAATTTAAAAAAATAAAATAAATGGTAATAAAAGGCTCTTGCTTTGCATTTCTAACATCACTTCCCAGGTGATGAAGATGCTACTGTCTATAGCTCATGTTATGAGTAGCACTGATTCAGCACTGTCTCAGACCCATGGACAGCACAAAAATATAACAAACATAATGCTGAAAAATGTATAACTTGTGATCATTTACCAAAAATATGTGCTTTACTTAGCATAGACTTATCTAATCAGAGAAGCATGGTAAATGGGGAAATTATGAAAGGCCATGAGTATAATGGGCAATTTTAAGAAGCAGTAGGCATTATAACTATTAACTGCAAATCAAATATGAAAAACAATCTCTGTGATTATATTTTCTTTATTGATATTCTTAATGTATATATTGTAGAGAATTATGATGGTGTCTCAAATAGTGGAAAATATTTCATAATATTTATCATTTATATCAAGCTCTTGCATTTAATTCTTTATTTAAATTGAGTTTAAATTTCCCTTAAGTGCTATATTTTTCAGACATAACATTGAGACTGTGACTATAAGAAAAATTTGGAATTTTTTTCTTTCAATATACTCTAAAATGTTTTAAATGGTACAGGTCTTGGAGGCAAAATCTATGGCCCTGAATTTTTGGGGAGATCTTTAAAAATTGTCCCAAATTCTTTTATGTTTATTGGTTTATTCTAGGTTGTAAAATTTGTCAATTATTTTTGCTAGAAAGAAAAAATGCACACTTTGCTGAACTTTCCAAATACCTAAGTCTGTATTGTTATACACTTTCCACTGCTTTGAAAAACAAAATCTCCTCTGATTCCTTTTTCATTCCAGATTTTGTATAGTTATATAATTCCACCACATCCAGGACCTCATTTTTTAGGAAATGCTGATTAGATGTTCAAAGTAAACTTTTTATATCAATATAAGGAAATTAATAACTTCCCCTCTCATTCCCATAGAAAAAAATTGTGATTTCCTTTTTTACCCTCATTTATAAAACTATGTATTACATTAGTGATTAGCAAAATATTCATTAGGATATATATTCATTGATGACAGTCCATATTTTAATTTTTATCCCCAGCTGCATCTGGTGTAGTATCCAGCACCCTAAAATACTCCAGTACATTTGTTAAATAGGATTATTCAAAGAGAATTGGCCAACTGTCGAATTCCCATATCTCAAGGATTTTCAAGCCAGAGCTGGCTAAACATTTCTTAGGAATGACATAAAAGCATTTTTTATCAATTTGGAAATTTTCCCAAATGTCTTTTAGAGTCATAATTCTAAAATACTATGTTTTTCTAATATCAGGAAACAATATAGAACATTTAAAGTATTTTAATTTCCTTTATGACATTTTCCAATTATTCCATATAAATGTGTTTGGACTATTTCTGACCTATTCACGGTTAAAACTATTTTCAGTTGAGAATGTAAACACTCTGAGTAAAGTAAAATCATTTAAATAAAAAATAATTCAACCTTTTGAACTATTTAACAGAAAATGAACCAATGGAATGTGTTGTCCCATTTTCTTTTTAATTTGAAAAACATATTGAATTTATTCCGGAAAACATTAACAGCCTATTTTTGGGACAACTTAAGCACATCAGAAGGATTTTGAAGCAATAAAAATGTATAGGTAGGAGATAAAAGAAAAGTGAAGAGTTGAGTTTTTGGATAATTGGCGTGATTGTGTTGAGAACCAAACTAAGAATCAACATATTAAATGCTAATACTCTAAGCCTGAAAATCTAAGTTTACCTTTTCAAGTATCAATAAGATATTTTAAAGAACATCCCCCGTGGTTCTTGGAAAGTAGATATGTGGTTGAAGAAAATCTCTTTTTATTAAAACATGCCCACATCCAATCTAAAGATATAATTTCAACATTTCAATGATTTTTCTCCTTGTATCTTCCTCTAAATGTCATTACTTTCTGAGACTACTAGTAATTTTGACGGAAATATGATGACTCTTTAGATACGGCTTTAAGCATTACCTTCACAACCACCACCATTACCATCATCATTATCATCATCATAGCTGCTATCATCCATTCATTAATTTTTAAATAATCCATGGCATACCTAGTATGTGCCAAAGACTATTCAAAATACTGGGAATATAGCAGAGAACAAGATGAACTAGGTTACTGACATCATGAAATTTCTCTTCTGGAGAGCTTAGACAGATAAAATGGACATTTAAACTGCTTAATATATACCATTAAACAGCTTAATATGTTACTATAGATGTATGATTAAATATAACTTGACATATGACATACCTAAAAATGATAATGCTATGAAGAAAAATAAAGTGGAATGAGGGGCTAGAAGGAGATGTGGAATATAATTTTAGAGAGGGTGGTCAGACAAGGATTCCCTGAGGAAGGAGCATTTGAGACGAGACTTAAATGATGAGAAAGAGTGATCTGTGCAGGTGTCTTGAGGAAGAACATTCCAAGCAGTTCACTTAGTGTGAACTTTCTTATTGTACATTAAAGTAAGAGTTTTGTTTGAATAATTTATTTTCATCCTCACAACATTGAAAAATGAGTATCATTATTCTGGTTGTTCAGATAAAAAAAAATCTGTAGCTCAGAAAAGTGAAGAAGCATCTTTGTAACCTCATGGCTAGTAAGTGGCAGAGTTGGATTCAACCTATTGGTGCAATGTATTTTAGATTTTTCTTTTTCAGAGGAAGGAAAATCACATGTGGATTGCATAATTAGGGGAAATTCCCAAGAGAAGAGACATCTGAGCATGACAGTTGAATGACTGTATAGAGACACTCTATAATTTGCAGCATATGAAAGGGATTGGATGGAAAAGAATTAGGAACGGAATGATGATGTGAAGTTTCAAGCATCTGAGGCATATGTGGGAAATAGTAATCAGAGCAGTGTGAGGTAGTGTTCTTTCTCAAAAGGGATCAAGCTGGATGAAGAAACTGGAGGTTGGCTGTAAACAATTGTTATTCCAAATTCTCACATTTGCATTTGATTCTTTAGATAGTGTAGGGATATTGAAGGACCTTGTGAAATAACGTGACATAAGTGAAACCACACTTCAGAAATATTATTATAGTAATAGAATGTAAGGTGGATGGGAAAGGAGAGAATTATATTTAGAGCTCATTAAGTCTGCAGTTTCCAAATAGGGACTTGTACATTCCTTGTCATTGATTAGTCATTTTAGAGGAGCCACACATTCTTATGCAAATCATTTTATGAACAGAAAAATATTTTTCACTCAAGCATGTTTTACCATTTTAAAAAATGTCACAGTAGACTGGGAAAATATAAATTTATTTGAAAGCATTACTGAATTCAGGATAGCTTCTAAGTAATAGTCAATTTTCTCAAATTAAAGGTATTAAAGTACAACTTCTATTATGTAGGGATCTGAATCACTCCTTGATTCATTGATTTATTGATTCATGCATTTATTCTAGAAATATTTGTGTTTAGAATAGCATATTACAGTGTTGAGTGTGGTTTCTGAAACTGGACTTTATAGACTGGACACTGAGCTCTCCCATTTAGTAACAGTAAGTGGATTTGTTATTAATTTCTCTAAATCCCATTTTTCTCATCTGCAAATTTGTCAAAATAATAGAAATCTCATCTGATTTTTATGAGGATTATGTGAGAATATGAACATCAAGTATTTAGTACAATACCAAACACACAATAATGTATTTAAATTATTACTACTGTTAGACAACGTCTGGTAGACATTACATGGTCACATTATATTCAAAAACTGAAAAGCACACTCTGAAGTCATTATTCTAATAATTTGCCTTCAGTTCTAGTGACATATTTGAGTGACAAAGCACTCATACTGCCTTGAGAATGTTCTATGTGCATGTGAGATAAATCAAGATTAGAAGCAGTAGATTTAAAATATAATTTATTACTGATTCTTTCACTGGTCTGAGAAACCAGTTATAATTGCTTATAGTTATTCTTTTTCCTTTTTCTTACACTGTGAAGCAATAATGCCTGGGTTACCTCCCTTCAAGTTAATAAATTTAAAAGTGTTTATGATTCTTGGCCCAGATACTCACTTTCTGTCATTTGCTGCCCCTTCTTTCATCCCCTCTTAATTCTTAAGATGAGTGTTTCACAACTTTCTGACCATCATAGGCGTTGATTTATAGCATTGACCTCTCTAATCTGTCATTCTGGCTCTGAGTAGTTTTGAAGTAGAACATTGATATGGAGAATAACTGACCGTCACACCACAGATTCTGATGAAGAAACTCACCTAGAAACCTGCAGTAGCATTGCATTCCAGGAAAAAGTTTACACTCTTATGACAACTATTCCTTGTCTTGATGTTGTTACTCTAATGCTGATGATTTGAGGACCTACCGTCTTGATTTATATGGAAAATATGAACAGAAATTCTAACCAAAGTGCAGGAGGAGTAGAGATGTTGCATAACGACCATGAAAAAGAGGTATCGGGTGAGCCATTTAGAAAGAGTGGAATTGACCTTTGCTGGATTTGATTCACCAGAGTAAAAGACAGACTTAAAATGGTTGATCTAAGAAGAGGAAAACAAGAACGAGAACAAAATACCTCCTATGCATGGTTTCTTCTTGAATTTATTTAGGGGCTAGTTATTTAAATCCAAAGTGTTTATGGCAGAATTGAAAGCCAACATCACTATATGAAAATTTTCTTCAATGTTTTAGTCTGTGAGTCACAGGAATCCATTTATAATTTATTAAGTGTTTGCTATTCTATTTATCTTTATTTAAAGCAGGGCGGCTTTATGGTTCTTGAGTGATTTGTGCACACACAGTGAACTGGATACCTTACATTTGTTTCATTTGTCCCCAAATCACTTAACTATTTTTGAATAAAGAAGGCTTTATTGAGAAAGGAGGGATAAGGTTGGGAACTGGAGTAGGAAGAAAGAAACGAGAGGCTCAGCGTTTGATAAACTTCATTGCAAAGAAAATCTGGTATTCATTTCAAACCAGTATGGTCTGTGCTTTGCTCTGGTGAATTATGCTCACAGACTTCTAGTCAACAGAGTAGAACACAGATTGTCTGGAAAATGAAAAGCTTTACTGTATGTATCATGAGAGGTGCTCAGGATTATCCTTCCCCATCAATCTTACCTCCTTGCCAATACCGTGCATGCTGCCCAGGGAGAGGGTGCCATTAACCATTGATTTAGAAACACTCATTTAATTTAGTTACTACATCCTGTTGATTTTTATGAGTGGTGTGGGAACTGTTTAAAAAGGACCTGTTGTGTTGACAAATGTGCACTGCTCTGCAGTGAGGGGCATTTTGAATCATTTTTTCATCTCTAATCTTTTTTCCCCTTACCAGTTAGAAAAGTAGTCTATAGTGCTTTGGAAATATTTGTATGTAAATCTTTATTGTATGTTCTAGTGTAGCAAGGAAAAACGTAAATGGATACATTTTATTTCCATAATTATTTTGCAGAGTATTTTGGCTATTATCCTAGTGTTTATAGTCAATGCGTTTTAACACCATCTACATTTTGGACAGCAGGCATAGAGCTCTGCTGGTTTATCTCTTAGAGGAAATAAGATTGCCCCTCAAAAGATAGCCATTTATGATCTATGCACCTTTGAATAATTAAATGAGCTACCGAAGAAGAAAAGGATTCTAATCAGCTTTCAAACTGTGATTGTGCCATACACTGAATCATTCCTTTATGAATACATTTCTCTTGAAGCATGCATAATTATGAAACTTTTTTTTTCTATCTTGGTAGGAACTGGGAAGTAACAGCCCTCCACAGAGAAACTGGAAGGGAATTGCTATTGCCCTGCTGGTGATTTTAGTTGTATGCTCACTCATCACTATGTCAGTCATCCTCCTAACCCCAGGTAATTTGTCTTTATTCCTCTCTTATGATGGTATTGTGGATGATAATTTCATACTCAAATGCCTTAAAAGGGTAGCCATATGTGGTATCTTAGGACACATTAGCATTGGTTGGAATAAAAAAAAGACATAACTATGTAAACGGCATAGTCATTTTGCGGTTCAAATATCATGCAAGATATTTTTGGGAAGCTGAAATGTAAAACATATACACTGAGAATGCCAAGGCAATCTTTGATCTCCACTGCTACTTAGACACTTGTATGTTTGTCAGTTTAATAAATGCAGGGGACATTTGATTTTTATTTTGAGTTGAAGATGAAGGAACGGAGTCTGGAAATTCCCATATGTAGATGGTGGCCCAACTGTAATGACAACGGTAAGGGAGGGTTTGAGAGACAGAGGATGGGATCAAAAGAGAAAGAGCTGACACCTCTAAATGCTTCTTCCTCCTTTTCTGTTCTTTCCCTGTGGTTTTTACCTTCCTGGTTTCTTTCTGTCTAAAGAACCTCTCCAACTTGCCTTTGCAATGATCCTTGGGCTATGTCCTTTAGATTAAAATGTTTAACAGTAATATATAAATGATCAGTAGGCTTAATTCTACTTTGGTGATTATTTAAGTACCCAGAAGTTTTACTCTTCTTTAGTAGGTGCGAATAAGGAAGGCAGAGAAAAGCTGCTCACTTTTTAAATTCCTCAAACTGTCTTCCAGGAATAAATAAATTTGGCTGCTGCTACAGCGCACCTAACTAGCTTCTTCAAAGACTGGAGACCCATCTACGGCTCAGTATTATGACAAATAGTCATTCCTGGGATAGGATTGAGTTCGTCCAAAAATCAACTGTTATTATAAAGTTGTAGCCTATTGTTGAATGTTAGGTATTTATACTTCAGTTCCTGCCCCAGCTTTCTTATTTATCAGCCCCTTAAATATTTTGAATTTATTTCCTCATGTACAAATGTGATTAGCTATAGCTTTCTTTCAGAGTCATTTAGTCAACTAATTCTGGTGACTAATTATACAAGTGACAGTATCAATTGTTCCCAATTTGGTGCTTTGTGAAATATACCATCTTTGTAAAAATATTGGCTTTGAAATGTATGCATTGCCAAAAATATAGTTTGTGGCAGTTATTTAACATATGAAGAGATTGAGAAAGAAGTTAAGGGAGTCAGGAGGGAGGAAAGGGGAGAGAAAGAGAATTAAAAAAAATAATTAAAAAAACTTTGCTGCTAAGAGCAGGCTTATCCAGCATTCTCTTCAGGAACCTCTCTTAACGGCTTCATTTGTACATCTGCAGTACAGTGGAATGGAGCAATGAGATGTCTCTAAGTTGCTGCAGAATGCCAAGAATCCTTGTTGAAGGCAGATGAGCTTCTCTTCAGCAGTGTTTCACTTAAACATAAGAATTTTAGTATAATTATTAAAAAATGAATGACTCCATTTTACTGCCTTCTATTGGTGACTATTAACCAGATGGAGGAAATTAGTGCCATAACACCTGTGCATTTCTCTTGAACCTTCTTCCATCCTGTTTCTAGTATCTTTTTCCTGGTGATTCACTTTCTGATTTTCTTGTTACTCTCTGAGGCCATAGCAATATTTTGGGGTGCTTGCAAATTTGGTGGAACAAAGACCTCACAGTGTTGTCCACTCAATAAATTAAATTTCCTCTACCCAACCCTTTCCAAGTTGCCCCAGTATAAAAACACAGCATAGCTGTATTCATTTTGTCATAAATTTATTCGTTTATTAAATCAAGGGCTTTGGGAATGACATACCTTGGTTTGTGTTCTGGTTCTATGATTTACTGGTTTTGTGAACTCAGCAAGTCACTCACTTCACTCATCTGTATTATGGGTATACCATATGGTGCCTACTTTATAGTGTCATTATGAGGGGTCAAATGAAATAATAGAGTCTGAGTGTTTAGTGTAGTTCTACTGCTGCTTTTCCTCTTTGTATTGCTGTCATCAGTACTCCATTGACCACCAGATACAACGCCACACAGTGTGTTACATGAGGGAGATTTCCAAAAAGAAGTATAAAGTCTCTCAGAAATACAGATCTCCTGTTATTTCAATTTTAAATTATGACAGGTGCAGAAGGACTAATATTTAATCTGGAGTCAGTCTTTCAGTGGTCTGTTCATTCATTTATTCATTCATCAATAGATAATTATGGAGTTCTTACAGCATTCTAGATGCTATGGCCATTTGCCCTGGACTCCTCTGCTTTATATCTGTCACCTCCAATCCCCTTCCTCCCCAACTACACCAACACACAACAACCCACACATCCCCAAGCCAAAGACTTAATTTTATATGAGATTAATCATAAAAACGGAAGTGGCAAATAGTATTCAGATTTACAGTTTACTAAGTGCATTTCACATACTACATGTTCAAATGTCTTTGGATTTCACTATTATTTTTGGCAGGGATATTATGAAATGAAAAATGAAAGTCAGTATGCTGGAATGGAAAAAGCATTGCTATAGGAAGAAGTCAATCTGTGTGTCCCACTCTCTGTAGACTCAGTGCCCAGGGGCCTGGAAGATATTATAAGTTGATAGGTAGGCGTAATGATAGTGGTTAGGAATTTGCTTGAGTTATGAACAAGCAAATAACAGCCTAGTTACATGGCCTTCATAGTGGGCTCAAACCAAACATAGCAGAGTGAAATTTAAGGCCAGAAGACTAACAGTTTGTGGCCTCAGACTTGGGTCATAAGCGTGGAAGCATTCTTAGAAGTTGTCTAGTCTTGTCTCCCTCATTAGAGAGGAAAAAACCTGAGTTTGTTTAACCTCTGGTTCTGAGGACTAAAATGTGCATCAAGACCATTAGTGTAGACTTTTGATTTAGTACACGTGTGCCTGTGCATGTCTGCGGGCAGACTCAGGGGATCTAATTGCTCCAAGCCTTCCTCTTCTAACCTTCAGGCTTGAGATCCCTCAGCTGTGCTAGAACAGATCCACAAAGGAAAACTTCCAGCTGAAAAGACTTGCACCCCTCTGTCCGCCAATATGTTCCCAAGGCCCAGCTTGCTAGGTGAAACCACTTAGTCAGATGGAAACTTTCAATCAGGAAAGGGAAACCATGTCAGTAGAGGAAAGTTCTGTGAAATTGTTCAGCAAGATACTGGACCTTTTAGGCAAAGGGCTGACAGTAGAACAATCCTTCCAATAAGGGTGGAGGTCAGAAATTCACATGTGTTTTATAGCAAATGACCTTCAGCAAATCACTTAGCTCCTCTGACATCAAGTGTTTTGTTGAAGAAAAGGGCATCTTTGGTTTGCCAGCATGTGAAGTGATCTTGTGACGTTTATTGCAGCTCTAATATCTATGATCTAGTATAACAATAACAACAACAGCAATAATAATGGCTTTTCTGGTAACAAATATAGCAAGAGATTAAATCTGGTGAGTTCTCTCACTAAGTCTCTTCTACCTTGAAAACTTATTTAGTGGGGTTTTTCTTGGGGTGGGGGAAGCATACAAAAAGTTCTCTAGTCTAAGAAATGATTTAGAAACTGTTTTACTCAAAATAGCATCACATTTTGCAGGTAAGTGCTAAGGAATGCAAGTCTATAACCAGAGGAACACATGTTCATTGTAATTTTAGTTTGATTGCAAATTTTATTACAGAAGTAATTTGACACAGGTGTCTTAATATCCAAGATTGTCGGCAACTTCCCTGCCTTGTGAAAAGACGTCCTAATTATTTGTGAAGAGTGGGTTAACAATTGAAGTATTTCTTTAATAAGTAATAACCATCTCTGAAAGCAACAAATTATTACTCCATTTTTTTCTGATTAAAGGGCAGACTTATTTAGATGCATTGATCAAGCCCACATATTACTTTTGTTTGTGTTGAATTCATTTAAAGGAAAATGAGTATCCACATTTATTTTAAGAATATGTAAATATGAGACCAATAATTATATTCTACAAGTATATGAGTGTACATTCATGCTTAAAGCTGTGGAAACCAGTCTTTTGTAGTTATTTACTTTGAAGTCTCATATTTGTATTTACTTTGCAGTCTCATATTTATATTTAATATGTAGGATGAGAATGTAGAATGTACATGGTCAGGGAATATTTCATGTGGAATATAATTACTCTTTCTGACCTGTTTTGAGGAGAGAGATGCATATTTCATTTGTTTGAAAGTATTTGGTGGAGGATATTCTTCAACTTCTTCGCTTGGTTGCCACATTGAAATAGCCACCTATGGACTGTGTATATTCCACCAGTCCTTCAGCAACAGTGGCCTGTTGCCCTTTGACTTGTGTCTGTAATCAGTCAGTGTCAAAACAGGGTCATCAGGTTAATTTATTATCATGGTTGACTAAAGACAACATTGTGTGAAGCACTGATGCTGTGTCTTCATCATTAGCTCTTGTTTCTTTAGGCAATCTGCCATTCCTTTAGTAACTTCTCTGGGTGAGCATCCTGGGTTGGTCTTTACAGATCTATTGGAGTATAAAACAAGCCAGCATTCGAGTATAAGCCATCAGAACTCTGCTTGATCTCAATTAAATAAGAATTTAATGGGGATCATCCTGTTCTACTATATAAATGCCTTTATTTTCACTTCTAGAATTATCTCTAATACTAAGAATTTTACAGTAGGTGCCATGTCGTAAAAGATTTACACAGGTTGAGGTTGCCACTGTGATGTTGTTAGACAAATCTTTAATATCGGATAAGGATTTGATCCATGAAGTTATACTCAAATAGTTCATTTCAGCCAAGATTTAAAACTAAGGATGCGGAGGGAACCAGAGGAATTTAGGCAACCCTCTCCAGAAAAATAAACAAAACAAAACTGGAAGTTAACATTAAAGGAAATATGCCTTTCTTTGAAAAAATACTAACTTACATATATTTTCCAAAGAGTGTACACAATCATCTCTTATTCCTCATAACACAAGAATTTAAAGAAAGAAGTTTTCTAGATAATACAGCCTGGGCCAGCAGAATTTGGTTGAATTAGGTACCTAGTTTGTGGAGAAAGTATAACAGACAGAGTGATTAAATTGACCTTGACATCAGACTGACTTGAGTTCATGCTCTCGCCTTGAAATGTGCCGGCAAATATGACTTTAAGGTAAAGAATTCTCTGTTCCTATTGTCTTGGAAACCTGTTTTTTTTTTTTTTTTTTTTTTGTGAGGAAGACCAGCCCTGAGCTAACATCCGTTGCTAATCCTCCTCTTTTTGCTGAGGAAGACTGGCCCTGGGCTAACATCCATGCCCATCTTCCTCTACTTTATATGGGACGCCGCCACGGCATGGCTGACAAGCAATGCGTCAGCGGGCACCCGGGATCCGAACTCGCGAACCCAGGGCTGCCAAGTGTGAACTAAACCACTGCGCCATTGGGCCGGCCCGGACACCAGGTTTTTAAAATGAATGATTGACCCTTTGAAACAAGGCTTAAAAAAAGGTTAATTTGTTCCTACTTATAAAAAAATGATAATTTTCCAGAAAGCATTTGGTAAGATTAAGTGGTTTATTGGGCTGGTGACAGCTGATCTGTTATTGTTATGCAAAAACTGAAAATGAATTTATTCTGGTTACTATTGTGTTCTACAAAAATAATAGCTCCTGGTTATAGTTAGTTAAAATGTCACGTTATATTATGTTGCAAGCAATCTCTTGGCAGCTGTAATTTAAAAGGTGTCATTTAAGCATCTGACCTGTGTTTTAAAATGTCAAAGCAACAATTAAACTATCCCATTATGCTTTTATGAGAGGGAAATAATGTTTTACAGATTTTGAGATTTACATTACTCACTTGTAAACATCAACATCAACCAGGATGCAAATTGTTTATTTTATTTTGTTGAATTAAAAAAGGAGATATGTTATATTGATAAGCATAAGCTAAATTGTCTCTGCTTGTTTTCCAAGAACGGCACTGATGAATACATTTGAATATGATGTTTCTCAGGCACAGTCAGGCTGCCAAAGAGAAAATGATGACAGAGTCTCACAGTTTCACCCGGTATAGCATGAATTGTTGTTGCTTTTCTAATAGATTTATCTCTGATGTTGAATGAAAAATAATTTTCTCTGGCAGTAATAATGTAAGAGTAGTTATATTTTTTGTCCCTGCTTTATAGTTACATTTCTATTTTTAAAATAGATTTGATTTCCTTACTTACTACCATCTTTTTGTATTGTCCAATCAGATAAATAATGAATTTAGTTTCATTATAACGTGTTCAGTTTTACAAGAGTGGGAAGAGAATCTGTTTTAATAAGTAACAGTTACTTATTATCTGCTTGTTACATGCCCCATATTATACTCAGTGCTTTGCATGTATTGTTTAATTTATCCTCACCTCACTTACATGAAATATATATTATTAATTTATTCATATTCTTTTTTTGTGTGTGTGGGGAAGACCAGCCCTGAGCTAACATCCGTTGCCAATCCTCCTCTTTTTGCTGAGGAAGACTGGCCCTGGGCTAACATCCGTGCCCATCTTCCTCTCCTTTATATGGGACGCCGCCATGGCATGGCTGACAGGCAGTGCGTCCGCGGGCGCCGGGGATCCGAACTCACGAACCTCGGGCTGCCAAGCGCGGACTAAACCGCTGCGCCACCAGGTGGCCCCAATTTATTCATATTCTACGTTATTCAGTTGAGTCTCACATGTTAAACTACCTGGCACACAACTAGAACACGGGGAAGCTGGTCACTATCCCAGGCCCTTTTGGCTCTAACATGTGTCTTAATATTTAAAATGTAGGCTAAGATATATTATCACACCCGGGGAAAGTATGGGCAAGAAACACCTCAGGAAAAAAAAGGAAATGAGCTCTGCTTTATTCTGCCCCTTGAGTTTTTTAATAAGTGAACTGGTTCTATTTATTCCTCAAAGGGAATGCACAGCAGAAAAGGAATTAAGCTGAGGTAGATGGGTAATAGAGAGGAAATGACAGAAGTGGGCATTGAAAATTATGCATGTGAATTCTGTATCAATTTTAATGTTAGCCATCATATTTTTTCTGGACCCTCAAATACCCATGATAAAATATAAGTGCATATTTTCTTTCCTAAACCACATTGCATACAAATTATTTATATGTCACTGTACAACTTTAAATCTTTTGTCATATATTTTGCCTCCTCCTAATAGAAATATTTACTTTAGAAAAATGATAACCTGGCCTCTAAAAATGGGGGATCAAGACAGTCTGATCCTTGAGAAGCAAAGTTTCTTTAAAAGAGGGAGTTGCATCCAATTGACCCTCCACCTGAAAACAAAATTTACCCCCTGTGTTTGTGGAAGGGCATATTTTAATATGCAGTTATTTACAGGGACTTTAATATCCAATTCCTTGGCTTTGAACTATAACTTAAGCCATCCCATTCCAGAATTTTTTTAGTAAGTGTTAAGAAGAGACACTATCTGTAAAAAAGAAATTACCCTTGGTTAAACAATACTTTAAATTAAATAATATCCCACTTTCTGCTTTTGTTCTGGAAAATGAAAATTTAGCTGGAACAATATCAATGTTTGATCATTGTTTTTGCTTGTTCCACACTTTCTCTTGGTCTAAGATTGTTCAATTGAGTGTAAAGTCCAACTGAGTAAACTCTCTGGAGAAACTAGAATCAGTGAAACTAGACTTGAGAAACATTCTTACTTAAATGGAAGACTGTACCTTAAACCTAAGCATCAAAATTTGGATTTTGCATGGGGTGTAGAAGACTCTGATCCTAGACTCACAGCTTACCTTGCCTCTTCTGGGGCATCATCTGTAATTATATAACATTAGGGGAACAAGTCCAATGAATTAATTTTTTATATGGGTTACAATTCAGCATTCAGGAGTTCTAGTTTCTCAAATTACCTGATCTCTCCCCATCATATTCATTAATTTTCTTCTCTGCCTCAAAGCCTGGTGCTGATAACAATTTTAATAAAATGAAATTCACATATCATAAAATTACCCGTTTTAAAGTGAACAATTCAGTGACATTTAGCACATTCACAATGTGTGCAACCACCAACTCTATCTAGTTCCAAACATTTTCATTGCCCCAATAGGAAACCCTGTGCCCATTAAACAGTTACTACCCATTTTCCCCTTCCCCCACCTCCTGACAATCTCCAATCTGCTCTTGGTCTCTACAGATTTACCTATCCTAAATATTTCATATAAATGGGATCAAACAATATGTGGCATTTTGGATCTTATATCTTTCACTTTGCATAATGTTTTAGAGGTTTATCCACATTGTCACAAGTCAGTACTACATTCCGTTTTATGGCTGAATAGTATTCCATGGTATATATGCACCACAACTTGTTTATCCATTCATCCACTGATGGAAATTTGGGTTGTTTTCACCTTTTGGCTATTGGGAATAGTGCTGCTATGAATACGTGTGTACTTGTATTTTTTTGAGTCCTTATTTTCAATTTTTGGGGGCGTATATATATATATAGGAATTGCCAACAAATATGGAAAAACAAAGCAATGGCTTACAGACTGGAAATGCTCAATATATATTCCAGTCCCCATGTAAGGAGATGTCAAAGAGTGGAGTAATTATAGGACCCTTGCTCTAATTTTCCATGCAAGTAAAGTGCTGCTCAAAGTGCTGCAACAAAGTCTTTTACCCTATATGGAGCAAGAAATACCTGATGCCCAAAGTGGATTTTGAAAAGGGAGAGGCACACAAGATCTGATTGTGATTATTTGTTGGGTACTGGAGTGCTCCAAGGAATTTCAGAAGGTTAGTCTATGTTTTATAGACTACAGTAAAGCCTCTAACTGCATGGATCATGAAAAGCTATGGGCTTCTCTAAAAGAAATGGATGTGCCTCAGCACTTGATTGTCCTGATGAGTAGCCTGTATTGTGAATAAAGAAGCCGCTGTCAGGACAGAACGTGGAGAGAGAGAGAACGGTTTCCTATAGGCAAAGGTGTCAGAGAAGAGTGCATTTTATCTCCCTATTTGTTTAATCTGTATGCAGAATGTATTATATGAAAAACTGGGCTAGACTCAGATGAAAGAGGAGTGAAAATTGGTGGAAGAAATATCAACAATCTAAGATGTGCAGATGACACCATCTTACTGGCAGAAAGCAGCAATGACTTGAAACTACTTCAGAAAGTGAAAGAAAAAAGTGCCAAAGCAGGACTGCATTTGCACATCAAGAAGACAAAAATCATGACTACAGAAGAACTACACAAATTTAGTGTAGGCAACAAAGTCATTGCAATTGTTAAAGATTTTGTTTACCTTGATTCAGTCATCAATTTAAATGGAGACTGCAGCCAAGAAATCAAGAGAAGACTGAGGGGCTGCCCGGTGGCGTAGCGGTTTCGTCCGCGCTTGGCAGTCCAGGGTTCGCGGGTTCGGATCCGAGCGCCCGCCGACACACTGCTTGTCAGCCATGCCGTGGCGGCGTCCCATATAAAGTAGAGGAAGATGGGCACGGATGTTAGCCCAGGGCCAGTCTTCCTCAGCAAAAAGAGGAGGATTAGCAACGGATGTTAGCTCAGGGCTGGTCTTCCTCACACAAAAAAAAGAGAAGACTAAGACGTAGAATGGCGGCAATGGAAAAACTAGGAAAGATCTTCTGTGTAAGGAAGTGTCATAAAAGACTAAGGCCAAGATTATCCACAACCTCGTATTCCCAATTACTATGTGTGGGGCAAAAGCTGGACGGTGACGAAGGCTGACAGCAAAAAAAAAAAAAGATTGATTCATTTGAAATCTTGTGTTGGAATACAGATACCTTGGACAGCCAGAAAGATGAACAAGTAGGTCCTAGAGTAAATTAAGCCTGATATTTCTAGAGGCAAAAAATGATAAAACCGAGGCTGTCCTATTTCGAGCACATCATGAGAAGGCAGGATTCTTTGAAGACAATAATGCTGGGAAATGCAGAGGGGAGCAGGCAAAGAGGAAGGCCACATACGAAATGGATTGACTCCATAAAGGAAGCTTGAGTCTACAGAAAGTGGGTTGGGCTGTTGAGGGCGTGACATTGTGGGCATCATTCATTCATAGGGTCCCCAGGAGTCAGAGCTGACTTGATGGCACATAAAAACAACATATCTAGGAATGGAATTGCAGGTCATGTGGTAATTCTATGTTTGATATTTTGAGGAACTGCCAAACTATTTTCCACAGCAACTAAACTATCTTAAATTTCCAAGAGCTATACATGTGTGTTCTAGTTTCTCCACATTCACCAACACTTGTTATTTTCCTTTTATTTTATTATAATCATCCAAGAGGTGTGAAGTGGTAACTCATTTGGTTTTAATTTGCACTTTCATAATGATTAGTGATGTTGAGCATCTTCTCATGTGCGTATTGGTCATTTGTATATCTTCTTTGAAGAAATGTCTTTTCAACTCCTTTGCCCATGTTTTAATCAAGTTGTTTGATTTATTGTTGTTGAGTTGTAGGAGTTCTATATTCTGGATATTAATCTCTTACCAGATACATGATTTTTAAATATTTTCTTCTATTCTCTAATTTGTCTTCATTTTTGTGATAGTGTCCTTTGATGCACATAAGTTCTTTATTTTGATGAAGTCCAATTCATCAATTTTTCTTTTGTTCTCATGCTTTTGTTATTATATCTAAGAATCCACTGGTGAATCCAAGGTAAATCCATGAGGATTTACCTGGATGTTTTTTTAAACAGGATTATGGTTTTAGCTCATCTATTTAGATCATTGATTGATTTTGAGTTAATTTTTGTATATAGTGTGAGGTAGGGAGTCCAACTTCATTTTTTGCATCTAGACATCCATTTTTTCCTAGCACTATTTGTTAAAGAGACTATTCTCTCCCCCATCGAATGGTTTTTTCACCCTTATTGATTATCATTGATGACAGATAATATTAATTTTATTTAAGAACTTGCAATTTTAACCCATTGGTCTACATGTCTATCCTTCTGCCAGTATCGTACTGTTTTGATTATTGTAGCTTTGTAATAAGTTTTGAAATCAGAAAGTATGGATGCTTCAACTTTGTTTTTCTTTTGTAATGTTGTTTTGCTGTTCAGAGCCTCTGGCAATTCTATATGAATTTGAGGATTGGCTTTTTCATTTCTGCAAAAAGGCAGTTGGGATTTTGATAGTGATTGCATTTAATCTGTAGATCACTTTGGGCAATATTGCCATCTTAGAGATATTAGTCTTCCAATCGGTAAACACAAGTTGTATTTCCATTTATTTATGTCTGATTTTCTTCAGCAATGCTTTGTAGTTTTAAGTGTAAAAGTCTTTACATCCTTGGTTAAATTTATTCCTAAGTATTTTATTCTTTTGAAGGCTATTGTAAATATAATTGATTCCTTAATATCTTTTTTTGATTGCTTGTTGTTGGTATATAGAAATACAACTGATTTTTGAGTGTTGATTGTGTACTCTTTAAGTGTGTTGAATTCACTTATTAACGCTAATAGGTTATTGTAGAGTCTTTGGGTTTTTCTATATATAGAGGATAATGCTGTGGGTGAATATAGATAAGTTTACTTCTTCATTCCCAAATTGGCTGCCTTTTATTTCTCTTTCTTGACTAATTATTCTGGACAGAAGTTCCAGTAAGATGTTAAATAGCAGAGGTGAAAGTGGGCATCTTGTCTTTTGTCTTGTTCCTAATCATAGGGGGAATCTTTTCAGTTTTTTAACATTGACTCTTGTCTTAGCTGTGGGTTTTTCATGAATGCCCTATTTCATGTTGAGAAAATTTCCTTCCATTGCTAGTTTTTTAAAAATGTTTTTAAAATGAAAGAGTGATGGATTTTGTCAAATGCATTTCATCATCAGCTGAGATGATCCTGTGTTTTTACTCTTTTTTTCTATTAATGTGTTGTTACTTTGGTTTTTAGTTGAGCTATCCCTACATTGCTGGGGTAAATATATTGCTAATTGTGCATAATCCTTTTGATCTGCTGAATTTAGTTTGCTAATTTTCAAAAAATTTATTCTGTCATTCTCTGCTAGTATTTCATTTGAGGATTTCTGCATCTGTATTCATAAGGAATATTGATAAGTTTTGTTTTCTGATGTTGTCTCTGTGGAGATTTGGATCAGGATAATTCTAATCTTATAGAATGAGGTAGTAAGTATTCCCTCCTCTTCTACTTTTTGGAAGAGTTTGAGAAGGATTGGTGTTAATTCTTCTTTAAGTATTTGGTAGAATTCAAATCAAAGCCATCTGCTCCTGGATTTGTCTTTGTTGGGATGTTTTTCATTACCAATTCAATTTATTTACTTGTTAAATGTCTGATCAGATTTTCTATTTCTTCTTGAGTCAGTTTGGTAGATTGTTTCTAGAAATGTGCCCATTTTATCTAGATTATCTAGTTTGATCCCATACAATTGTTCATAGTGTTCTCTCAGAATCATTCTTATTTCTGTAAAATTTGTAGTAATGCTCCCATTTTCATATCTGATTTATTATTTGCATTTTATTTGTTTTTTATCTTAGTCATCTGAGCTAACAGTTTGTCAATTTTGTGATCTTTTTGAAGAACCAACATTTTATTTTGCTGACTCTATTGTTTTTCTATTGTCTGTTTTACTTACCATCACTGATCTTTAATATTTTATTCCTTCTGCTAGGTTTCATATAGTTTTCTCTTCTTTTTCTACTTCTTTATGTGTAAAGTTAGGTTATTGATTTGAGATCTTCTTTGTTTTTTGTTTTGTTTAAGGAAGATTGGCCATGAGCTAATATTCATTGCCAATCTTCCACTTTTTGCTTGAGGAAGAGTGTCCCTGAGCTAACCTCTGTGCCCATCTTCCTCTACTTTATATGTGGGTTGCCTGCCACAACATGGCTTCATGAGCAGTGCATGGGTCTGTATCTGAACCTGTGAACCCTGGGCTGCCTAAGCGGAGTGTGCGAACTTAACCTCTAAGCCATCAGGCCAGCCCCTTCTTTGTTTCTTGATAGAAATATTTACAGCTATAATATCATTTTGGATAGTGCTTTCACTGAATCCCATAAGTTTTGGTATGTTGTATTCTCATTTTCATTTGTCCCAAAGTATTTTCTAATTTCCTTTGTGATTTCTTCCCTGAAACATTGCTTCTTAAGAGTGTATTGTTTAATTATTTTATATAGGTGAATTTTCCAGTTTTCTTTGTTACTGATTTCTAGCTTTATTCCATACCATTCAAAGAAGATGCTTTGAATGATTTCAATACTCTTAAATTTGTTAAGCCTCGTTTTGTAGCCTGATATATAGTCTATCCTGGAGAATGTTCCGTGTACTTGAAAAGAGTATTCTGCTGTTGTTGAGTGGAATATTTTTTATGTATAAGTATAGTCTACTTGTTTTTTCCCTGAGGAAGATTCACCCTGAGCTAACATCTGTACCAGTCTTCCTCTGTTTTGTATGTAGGTCACCACCACAGTGTGGCTGCCAATGAGTGGTGCAGGTCCATATCCAGGAACAGAACCCAGGCCACCAAAGCAGAGCATGTGGAACTTAACCACTAGGCTATGGAGCCCGTCCCTATAGTCTACTTTTAATGGTGTTGTTCAAGTCCTATATTTCCTTATTAGTCTTCAGTCTAGATGTTCTCTACATTCTTGAAAGTGGATAATTGAAGTCTCCAAATACTTTTGAAAGCCTTTCTACTTCTCCCTTTATTTCTGTTGATGTTTGATTCACATGATTTGTGACTCTATTGTTTGGTGCATGTATGATTATTATTGTTATGTCTTTTTGACGACAACCACTTTTGTATACATAATGTCCTCATTTAAGTCATAACACTTTTTCACTTAAAGCCTATTTTGTTAGATAATAGTATAGCCACCTTTCATTGCTTTCCCTATCTAGATCTATGGAATATCTTCATTCACCCTCAACCTACTTGTGTCTTTGGATTTAAAATGAGTGGATCATTTTTTAAAATCAATTCTTCCATTCTCTGCCTTTTGTTTAGAGAGTTTAATTCATTTATGTTTAAAGTAATTACTTATAAGAAAGGATTTACTTCTACCATTTTGACATTTGTTTTCTGTATGTCTTTTACCTTTTATGTTTCCAAAGTCCTCCAGTAATGCCTCTTTTGTGTTTAATTGATTTTTGTATTTTACTGCTTTGATTCTATTTTCTTGTATTTTTTTTTTTTTTTTAGATTTTTTTTCATGTTGTTGCCTTGGGTATTGCTCATAACATCTTAAATTTAGAACAATCTAGTTTGAATTGATACCAACTCAACTTCAATAACATGCATAAACATTGCTTTAAATAGCTTTGGCCTGTTTGTATTATTTTGCTGCAAATTACATCTTTTATACATTGTGCACACTTTAACATAGACTTATAATGACTTCTTTATGCATTTATCTTTTAAATCATATAGGAAATATAAAGAGAAGTTAAAAAACATATATACAATAATGGTGGTTTTTATATTTACCTATGTAATTACTTTTACTAGAGTTTTTTTTTTTTTTATTTCTTCACACATCTTCAAGTTACTGTCTATTGTCCTTTTACTTCATCCTAAAAGACTCCTTTAACATTTCTTGGAGGGCACATCTACTGGTAAGGAATCTCCTCAGCTTTTGTTTTAGTTGGGAAGGTTTTAGTTTCTCCTTCACTTTTTAAGGGTAGTTTTGCTAGATATAGAATTTTTGGTTGGCAGCTTTTTTTGTTTCAGTGCTTTAAAAATACTGTCCCATTCCCTTCTGGTCTCATAGTTTTTGATAAGAAATCTGCTGTTAAACCTATTAAGGAACTCTTGTATGTGTCAAGTTGATTTTCTCCTGATGTTTTTAAGACTGATATTTCTTGTTAGTGTTTGGCAATTTGATTATAATGTGTCTCAGTCTGGACTGCTCTGTGTTTATTCTTCTTGGAGTTCTTTGAGCTTCTTGCACATATAGATTTATGTTTTTTATCAGATTTGGAAGGTATTTGGCCATTATTTCTACAAATATTCTTTCTGCCCCTTTTTTCTTGTCTTTCCTCTTGGGATTCCCATTATGCATATATTGGTATACTTGATGGGATTCCACATGTCTGTTAGGCCTGATTTTTTTTTTTTCTTTCTGCTCTCCAGACCAGATAATTTCAATTGATCTTTATTCCAGTCCACTTGTTTTTTCTTCTGACTTGTCAAATCTACTATTGAAGTCCTCTAGTGAGTTTTCATTTCTGTTTTTGTACATTTTAGCTCCAGATTATATATGGGTTTTAAAAAAATAATTTCTCTCTCTTCACTGTTATTCTCTATTTTTTCATACATTGTTCTCCTGATTGACTTTATCTCTTTGTCCATAGTTTCTTTTAGCTCTCTGCATATATTTAAGACAGCTGATTTAAGTCTTTGTCTAACAAGTAAGTTATTTGTGCTTCTTCAGAGGCAGTTTGGGTTAAGTTCTTTGTTAATAGACCATAGTTTTTTGAGTCTTTGCATGCTTCAAATTTCTGGTTGAAAATTATACATTTTGAATATATAATGTGATAATCCTGGAAATCAGATTTTTCCCTCTCTTCACAGTGTATTTTTGTTGCTTGCTGTAGGCTATAGCTGTTTTTTGTTTGTTTGTTTAGTTGACTTTTCTGATATATTTTGGAATATGTGGTCTCTGAACTCTCTGTTCCTTTAGCTTGTGTTCAGCTAATATTTTTATAAAGAATTCCTTGAATGCTAGGAGCCAAAAGAGGGGAAGAAAAAAAAGACCAAAAAGAAAAAAACACAGAAACCCAAGAAGAACTTTAAAAAAGAGAACAAACAAACTCTCCCATTCTTTTAGATTAGTTCTGTGCTGGGGCACTTATTTAACACTTAGCTACGTCATTTACGACTCTGCCTTAGCCTTTACTTCCTGCTTGTACTGAGCCTAGAGATCAGCCAGAGCTGAAACCTTAAGGTCTTCTCATGTCTTTTCTGAGCATGCATCCTGCTCTGGGCATGTGTGTGTCTTTCTAAATTCCCTAATCTATGTAGGCATTTTGAATTCCTAATTTCCCAAGGAAAATCTCTCTCCAGCTTTTCCTGTCAAGCTTTGGGTGCTCTATTTTATGCTGTAACTGTATTCTACCCCCAAGTAGCTGTGGCTTATTCATTTGCTGTACAATGTTTTTAAGGAAAATCCACTGCTTTTCTGCTCTGAATGTTCTGGGTCAGATGTAACAAAGATAAGTGCATTGTGTCAGTCCTTTTGGAGCTTAAGACAGTTTAGAGCAGGCAAACACAATTCTTTAAGAATAAAATCTACTCTGCATCCTCCAGAACCCAGGGGCCAGAGTCCCATACTCTGAATGCAGGCTGCTGACTTAAAGATCACCACCAAGCCAGGGAGGTGATTGGAATAATGGCAAATAAAAATGCCACAAAGGTTTTTTACTGTTTTTAAATTGCCTTTTTCTTGATTCAGTGTTCGCTTGATTGTTGTAAACTATTGACTATTTTCCAGAGTTCTAACAAAGTTTATTCTGACAGTTCTGCTTGATTTTTTGATGTTTCTGTGGGGAAACAGCCTCTTAAGCTACCTACTCCTCCACATTTACTGATATTACTCTGATAACAAACTTTACTGACACAATTTATGTGTCTACTGGCCTCTGTGATTTGTGATGAACCTGAGTTCCTTATTATACTTGAAACCCTCAAGCATAGGGTTTACATCTTTACCATCTATGTGATTCCCTACACTTATCATACCATCCACAACAGTTTTACTCTCATTACAGACTGAGTTTTTAGTAAATATTGACCAGTGACAAGTTAATCCAATTATTCACTCTCGCATTAAAAATTAGAGAATGTCAGTGAAGTATGTTATTAATGTTCTTGATGATGAACATAAATAATATAATGGAGTATGATCATTAAATCTGATGATATTAGCAAATCAAAAAGAAAGACCACATCTATAGAGACCTAGAATAATATTTACTATAACCTTAGCAGTTTGAAATATGGGTAAAAATAAATAATAAAATGCACAATAAAGTGCACACAGTAGAGCTCATTGTGGGGACTCTAATTACGACCCACATGCTGACCCAAAATGAGGACCCAAAATGCTTTTTGGGCATTGAATTTTCCTATCAATATCTACTGGATTAGAAATTAAAAATTAACTTTTGAGACTTTTTCTAAAATGTTTGTTAGTTCACTTAAAATGGCAATAATAAAGCTATTACATGTAAATATACATAACATACAATAAAAAGTAATTATATTTTCCAAAACAGAAAAAATTAGTGAGAATAAAGGCAATATTTTATATTTTTACAAATCTGTTTAATGTCTGGCTGAATAGAAAGATATCAGGATTCTCACATGTGCTCCTGTGTTAATTCTGTTGTAATAGATTGTTTTGGTTGAAGTATATGAAGGAATTCTGTCCTCATAAAGATATGTAGTTAGAAGTGGAAGATGGATTTTAATATCCTTTTCTCAAAATTGTAGATGTCCTTCCTTGATACTTCTTGAAAACTTGACAGGTGGTAGATTCTTGAAGGTTAGTTGCAAGGTAGAATATGAAACCTTGTCAATAAAATATCAGTACTCTGCTACATTAAAATCCATTGGTCCATCATTTACTTTGAAAGGACCTTTTACCTATGCATGATTCTGTTACATCATGAACTGGTTATTTGGTAAATATTAATTCACTGAGTTATGCAGATCTTCCACGTGTTAGAGGAGTGTATATACAATATCACAAAATAAAGCACAGTTAACATCACTGATGATACCACTAGAAAATTCTCACTAGAAAAGTATTAGGAAGCAGTCAGATTCAAAGTGGAGAATACAAGTTTTCCAAAATGTAGTTTCTTGCTTGAAAGCTTGAATTTTATACTTTGTAACAAGTACAGTCATATTTTTTTTGAAGCAAAACATTTCTCAAATACTTAAACCTGAATAATCATAGTTTGTTATCCATTCCTTCCACTATAAATGGTGTTCCATGAATAAAAGCAGTTAGTTCAGTTCCTAGTTCAACCAACTGCCCACATGCTTTCCCTTGAGACAACCATCATGTTGGTATACAGCGGAAGTGGGTTTTTGTTTTTGCGTACTTCAGATTTCACCACACAGATGTTAAAAAGATCTCAAGTAGTGAGATTTAATACAATTAACAATTTTTAGAACTTCATCAAGGAAATTCTTAAATAAAACTAGATTTTTAAAAATTGAGCATATACGGCAGTAAAGAATAGAATGACAATGGTTTGATGCCACAGTGATGATTTACAGTAAGATTCCTGTACTTTCCATCTACCATTGGTCCTGCACCAAGAGTGAAAATTTCAACCCAGTGTAAAAGGAGGATAATGCCTTATTATTATTATGAATATAATTTTGACTTTAGGCGCTGTCTACCAGTTGTTCATGAACCACACTCTACAAACCTCTGCTGTACAGTTAAATAAACATATGAAACAAAAATTTGCTTATGATGATGGGATTGAAACAAACAGTATAGCTGAGGGAGGAACTTAAACATGGCTACATAAGAGCTCAAAGTAGAGCCATTGCACTTTAGGGTAAAAAGAAGACATCATTCCAGGGTGTGTGCATGCATGTGTGTGTGTGTGTGTGTGTGTGTGTGTATCCTAGTGTAATTTTCCTTTACTTCTCACATGTGAAAGGTCTTTGTGGAAGTACATTTCTCATAGTTAGGTTTCCTACTCAAATTCAGGAGATGTTGATTTGAAAAAGGTCTCAGAAACAGGTTTGAGAATGATTAGCATTTTGAATAATTGACTAATTTGACTAATTAAAGCTCTGAGTAAATCCTAAAGCTCTTGATTTATTTATTCAAGAGATGACAAGTTTGAGGTAGAATTTAGTAAGTCCTTCAGAATCTGAAAGTGCATTGCTTATTTGATGAGCACCTAAAGTCTCTGTGAAAAACAAGCAGAACTAGTACAAAATATAACAGAAACTGGGGAATCTTAGAGATGCAGCCTACTTTATGGGCCATTGTGTGTGTGTAAGCGTGTGTGTGTATTTCCAATAAAATTCTGTCTGAAGAGGTTAAACATACCACAGACGATCTGTTCTGGTTGGAGAGTTCTAACCATGTAACCCACATCCTTCCCCCTCTCTTCTCTGTCCTGAGAGAGCTTGTGAGGGTCCCTAGAACACAGCTGACAATAATGTAATTTATCCAATCCTTTCTCTTTACAGATGAAGAAACTGATGCCTAAATAGACTGAGCAATCTAGCTGAGGCCACATATGCTAGTTAAGGGTTGAACTAGGGCTAGAATATTACCTCCTAGCTCTGATCACTGTTATTCCAGCATTATTGTTTGTTCCTGTTTGAGAATAGAGGATGGGAAAATAAATTCATAACTGTGTGTTGGGAACCTTAGAGAAGATGGATGCATTATAGGAGGCAAAATTCTTGCAGTCCCTATTTCAGTACTTCGAATTCCAGGTAGATTTCCTAAAAGTTCTCCCCATGTATGGTGAGAAAAGGGACAGAGTGGGCAGGGGAGACAAAGAGACACGTAAATAAATACATAATACCTAAAGAGAAGCTATCCTGTTCATTCTATTCAGTATAGACACAACTTTGGTCATAATTTAACTTTCCACATAGCTGAACTTTTAAAATGCATTTTTATAACTAAAATATGGCTTTCTATATGAAAACCAAATGCTGGAAATATACTCAAGAAGGAAAGAACATTCATTGGAAGATAATCTGATTTAGGAAATAAATTCAGTTAGAACAAGATATGCTACTAGACTTTATAAGACATCAAGTTAGTCTGAATCGAAAGTAATTCTAGGTTGTAGAATTGATGGGGAATTGACCTCTTTGTTCAGAAAACTTAGCTATTGCCATAACAAGATATTAGACAGAGTAAGAAAAGGCAAAAGGAAGAAATACAAGAGGAAACTCCCGGCATGCCAAGAGGAACTAAGGTAATTTTCTGGGATCATAAAACAGATGTTACCTGATGCACTAATTCCTTTTGTGCTTTTGCTTGAGTGGGTAAATTGGTGTTCACACCAATACTAAGTGACAAGCCGCTTAAAGTTTCCTTCATTGACAAGACTGATTTATAGTTTCTTATTTGTGTGATTCATATTTTTGACCTTACAAATTCAACATAGTCAAATGCCATTCCTGCAAAAGGAGACTTCTGAGTGAATTTTACATTTTGCCAAATTTTTCAATTAACTATAAGAAGCAACTCAATACTGTGCCTCTCGTAGGGTAAAGCTGAGAAAATACATGGAAACATTTTGGCTGAAGAGACCAACTATGAAAGAGATGGATATTCCAAAAGAACAAAAGCAATTTTTTTGTTGTTCTGAAATTGAAAAATTCAAAGATGCTTCATATTGACCTATACCTTTTAATCATAATAATGGCAATGGCTGACATTAAATGGCCGGAGTATTTTGCCTAATAATTTCCATATGTGACCTCATTTAAAAAAATGTAGCTTGTACCAATAATATGTAATTTTATTCCTCAAATTTACATTATGAAATATATAATTCCTTAGGTGAGAAATAGTAAACCTTTGTTAATTTTCCTGGTGGTAAATTAGGAAATGTTAAAAAGAACTTGAGATCTTATATCTGATCTCAAATGATATAAATTTTGACAATATTTGGTCTGCTATGTAGTGTTTCGGCATTCTAGTGAAAGAAAAAATTGGGAAAAAAGATGAAAAATAAGAGGGGAATTAATGCTTCAGCTGTTAAGTAGTTAAACAAAACTTTAAAGGTCTGTTGACTGGTTAAGGAATGTATAAACAGCAAATATTTTGAAAAGATGTGTAATTTAGCCACAACTGCTATGATTTGTGTTCTGTGTTTTCAACTAGCTATATAAGGATGGGCAGAAGGGGTGTTATCCTTTCAATGAACTTTAAACATTCAGTAATGTATAAAATGGAAATGCAGTAGAAGACTAGTCTATACTGACACTAAACATGGAAAATGAGAATAACCTTTAAGAATAGAGATTTAAACACAACAGTGGCAAAGAGATGTGGTAGTACATTGGGCGTCCAGAGAGAAGAGAGAATCACATGAACAGAAAGGGGAAACGGCTTTGTTCTGCTTGTGGGAAATTCTGAATAACTACCTGATTAGATTTTTCTTTTTATTACTGTTTTAACAGAAAATTATTTCAAATGGGATTTAAATTAAAAGAGATATTTCTGAACTTCTGATGTCAAGAGTAAACTATATAAAAAGTAAGACAATTAGAGAAACCAAGAACTGAAAGTCATAAATTAGTTTTTCTTCGGTTCAATACTAAAGAACTTTCTTTTTTCTTCTAAGATTAGGCAGCCAATTTATGTCAAAAGGCCATTTAAAATCAAGATTGGATTTTTGGAAAAAAGCACAGAAATAGCAATAGCAACATATGATCTTAAATCACAGACTAGAGCAGGCAAAAAGCCATGAAGTTAATGATTTGAAGTCAGTTCTGTTACTACGTTCTGGTTGCTAAGATTTTATATCTTGTAACTGTTTAACAAATAATCACTCTGTTTCCAATTCTTTAAATACTTGTGATTATTGTTATACTGTGCATCTCATTGTATTTTTGTGCCGCTGTTCATAATTATAACCATAATAACAGTGTCCTATTTGGTTAACAATTGTTTAGCCTTTTAATGGCAACTATTGCATATATTAGGTTTTCAGACTTATACACACTCACACATATATATACACACATCAGAGAGGTATCTCATATTTAGTTGCAAAATAGCTAGAGATATGTTACCCAGTTGTGAGGAATAAGGTCTTGAGAGAGGAATATTAAATTTAAATAATATTTTGTTGATATTAGGGAACCGGTAGTGATTTCAGAACTTTTTCCTCTGAAGATTTATAAGAAAGGAGCTTTACATGAGGGATCGTCTCTTAAAATTATTTACAATCTAATGCCTGTTTCCGTCTGCGCGACCTGCTCAGTGTTCAGTGTAAGTAATTGGGATGAATGAGTGGTATCCAGGATTCTCTGCTTGCTAAGTGTGGCCTTGGAGTTAAAGGACAGAGAAAATTCTTAAAATGTATAAGATAGCAAGATTTCTCCAGATGATTCTAACATGAATTAAGTTCCTGAGAAATCAGGTTGCAATGGGGGTTATAAATGCTTGCTGATGAGATGTAATAGGGGATGCTACTGAAGTTGCAACACTAAACAGCATGCAACAATGAGCAGAGGGTAAATTTGGAATTTTAGGCTGCCATGTTATAAACAATTTTCTTGGAGAAAACAAAAACCCCACTCTTAGTGAATGTTGTGACACCGCTCTATTTGAGCAAAGAAAAGGACTGTGGCAAGTTGGAACAGAAGGGGATGCTAATGATGTCCAGAGGGGTGTACACTGAGGAGATGAATTTCAATTGGGATTCTTGTGGCTAAAAGGCAATAAGAATATTATTAAATACCATTTATAAAATTGTATGTTGACTTTTTAAAAAAACCTAATTAATACGGTATTAAAAATAATGAAGAAAGAAAACTTATTTTGAGAGACAGTATGCTTAATAAGTCAGAGAGATGAGGTCCCAATTTCAGTCCTTCCTCTTGCTGACCATGTGACCTTTGATTTAACTATGCTGAGACTAAGTTTCCTTTGTGAAGCAAAGATAATAATACCTAATAGAGTCTTGAGGGTGTTTGGAAAAAGGAGGATTGATTACAAAGGATGAGCACCCCAAATAGTTATGATGAGACTTGGAGATAAAAGGAGATAGGGGACAGAAGCGAGCCTAGGAGGCTATTAAAAGAGAAGCTGAATTATTCATTATATGTAGAAGGAAGAAGTCTTTATTCTGGGACTGAAAAATTCAAGAGACCTCAGGGACAGTGCCTAACAGCTGAAGAAAATTGAAAGAAATGAACAAAGAAAGAAAGAAAGAAGAAAAATGGAAAGGAAGGAAATATATAATTCACTCTCTCAGAAATGAATGAAGTCAAAGAAATTAATCCTTAAATTACATATCTCTCTTTCTCTGATTATTGTTTAAGAGGAAGATCTAATTACAGCAGTTTGAATTACTTTAATAGGCTGATATTAAAATAAGGTCCAGGGACAATTGGAGTTAAAAGAAAAAATATTTTATTTAAATTATTCCAGATCATAGAAAATAAGTGAAAGTTTGAAAATATTTAACAATAACATTAAAATGTTAACTGATCAATGTAATACAAAATGGAAAAACAATGGACAATGTAATTTCATTCATCAACACAGATATAAACGTTTAAATAAACATTTGGCATATCAATCTAGCTGTGTAAAAATAATAATAATTCACCGTGACCAGCTGAATGTTGTTATAGAAATGTTGGGTGGTTGGAAATTTCATTTGTACAAATTATTTTATCACACATTAAAGGAGAAACAAATTTTTATATAAAAAAGACCTGAAGTATATGATGACATAGTAATAATTTCAAATAAAAATTCTAACTGACATAGGAATAAAAACAAATTACATAATAATGATAAAGATTTGGGCCAGCCCTGATGGCCTAGTGGTTGAGTTTGGCAAGCTCAGCTTTGGTGGCCCGGGTTCTGTTCCCGGGCGTGAACGCACACCACTCTTCTGTCAATGGCCATGCTGTGGCAGCAGCTCACGTGAAGAAAAAAAAGAAAAAAAGAGGAAGATTGGCAAGAAATGTCAGCTCAGGGTGAATTTTCCTTAGTGGAAAAAAAAAGGATGATAAATATTATTATCATAAATCAAGAAAAGATATCTTATTAAATAATGAAATACTAAAGTTGCTTCCATAATAGAAGAAAAAGATAGGAGTGTCATTATCACTATTATTCAACATTGTTTTTGACATTCAAGTTAATTAAATAATTTAAATACTTTTTAACAAGTGGTGCTGGAGGAATTGGGCATCCAGCAGACAACAACAACAAAAATATAAACCTCAAACTAATCCTTGTACCATATACAAAAAGTAACTCACAATGGATTAGGAACTTATACGTAAAATATAAAACTATGACCCTTTCAGAAAAAAAATATAGGAGACGATCCTCGGAATTTGGGATTAGGTGAAGCATTCTTAGTCTTTTATAGCAAAAGCATGATTTATAAAAAAGAAAAATTGATAAACTCGATCTCATCAATATTAAAAACTTTTTCTCTGCAAAAGTCCCTTTAAAGAGGATGAAAAGACAAGGTAGAGACTTGCAGGAAATATTTGAAATTGATATATCTGACAACTGATTTGTATCTGGAAATGATAAGAACTCTTCAAACTCAACGGTTAAACAAACACTCAAGCTAGAAAATGGGCAAATGACAGAAACAGGCATTTCTCTGAAGAGGATACACAGATCAAAAACAAGCACAGTGAAAACAAGCTATTAGGGAAATGCAAATTAAAACCACAAAAGTATACCATTACACGTATATCAGAATAGCCAAAAATTTTAAAAAATAACACCAAATTCTGGCAAGAATGCAGAGAAACTGAATCGTTTATACATTGCCCGTGAGAATGTAAAATTGTACAACTAGTCTAGAAAAGCATATGAGATTTTCTTAGAAAACTAAACGTGTGCTTACCACGTGACCAGCAATTGCACACTTTAGCATTTATCCCAAAGAAAGGAAAATTTATGTTCACACAAAAACCTGTAAAAAATGTTCATAGCAGCTTTATTCATAATAAGCCAAAACTACAAAAGGTAACCCAGATGTTCTTCAACAGGTGAATGGCTCAACAAACTCTGGTACATTGATACCCTGGAATATTACTCAGCAATAAAAAAAGAACTGAGTGTTGATAGACTCAACAACTAAGATGGATCTCAAGGGAATTATTCTGAGTGAAAAATGTAGATCTCAAAAGCTTACATGTTGTATGATTCCATTTATATAGCATTCTTGAAATTAAGAAGCTATGGAGATGGAAAATAGACTAGTGGTTACCAATGGTTGCAGAGGGAGGCTATGGTAATAAAAGAGCAGCGTAGGAGATCCTGGTGATGGAACTGCTCTGTATCTTGATTGGTGCTGGTCACGTGATAAAATTGCATAGAACTAAACACACATGCACACACATGTACCCAAATAAATATATGTAAAACTGGTGAAATCTGAATAAAGTTGATGGAGTGTATAAATGTCAATTTCTTTTTGTGATATTGATTATGCAAGATGTTAGCATACTATGAGGAAAACTGGATGAAAGGTATAAAGGTTCTCTCTCTCTGTCTTATTTCTTAGAACTGCATGTGAATCTGCAATTACCTAAATGTATATATTTTCACTCAGAATACGAATGAGAAATGTTTTGTTCACAATAGTAACAAGCTATATGTAATTAGTACTAAATCTAACAGGAAAACGGAAGGATCTATACGAAAAGCAGAAGATGAAATATTAATGTACATGAAATGTGAGTAGAGTAAATAGTTCTGAATTTAAAACCTTTATATTTCAAACTGTTAAACGTTTTCCAATTTACTTTTATACACAGTGCTATTTTGATAAGATTCCCAATTTGATGAGCTGAAATATGACTTTAAAGCTCATATAAAAGAACAGATGTTTGAGAATTATCAAAATATAATTTAAAATATTATTTGAAAATAAGATTATTTGGTTTGGTGCACTTGTCTTGCAAGGTATATTTTGTATGAACATCTGTCTAAAAGATAGAGCAAACAAAATATGTCGAATTTACCTAGGAATGGAAAAATGTCTTTGGAAGAGAAACAGATGAATGTGTATAGTGGATATTCATATATGATACACTTAATTTTTCAATTCAGTAGATAAGGATCATTTACTTAATAGATTCTGTTAGCATTATCTATTCTCCTATTGAAATAAAGTTAGACTTCTACCTCTCACCTTTACCTGTATACATTTTATTAGATCAAATAAATAAATGTATATCAAATGGTTATGGTAAAATATAATTCTCTAAGAACTGAAGGGGTTGGATTAGACAAAATGATGGTGCGTTTATATAATCTTGGGAAATTTTAAATGTTGAAACTTATCTATACCAAAATCTGGTCTTACTGAGATATCTCATAGAATAAGTATTAAAACCCTGAGGAAATTAGCTCATATGATTGAAATCCCAAACTCCTATGACAGAAAATGAATTCTAGAATCAAGCCTTCTTTGGTTTGTCAAAAAACAATCATTCATCCTTTTATCTAAAATGCCCTCGCTCCTTCTCTTGCCCCTGCCATTTCCTTTCTTTGTCTTAGTGAAATCTATAAGGCCCAGGTCTTTAATTTTTAAAAAACTTAAATAGACTTTATTTTCTAGAGAAGTTTTAGGTTCACAGTAAAATTGGGGAGAAGGTGCTGACATGCCCCATATACCACTTCCCCTCACACTGGCACAACCTCCGCCATTATCAACATCCCACACCAGAGCGATACATTGGTTACAATTAATGAACTTACATTGATACATCATTATCTCCCAAAGTCCATCGTTTACATTAGGGTTCACTCTTGCTTTGTACTTTCTATGGGTTTGGACAAACGTATAATCGCATGTATCCACCATTAGAGTATCATGCAAAGTAGTTTCACTGCCCTAAAAGTGCTCTGTGCTCTGCCTATTTATCCTTTCCTTCCCCCAACCCTGGCAACCACTGATATTTTTACTGTCTCCATAGTTTACCTTTTCCGGAATGTTACATAGTTGGACTCATACAGTATGTATGCTTTTCAGATTGGCTTCTTTCACTTAGTAATATGCATTTAAGTTTCCGCCATGTCTTTTCACGGTTGATAGCATACTTCTTTTTATTAGTGAATAATGTCCCATTGTGTGGTTGTATCACAGTTTATCCATTCACCTATGAAGGACATCTGGGTTTCTTCCAAGTTTTGGCAATTATGAATAAAGCTGCTATAAACGTCTGTGTGCAGGCTTTTGTGTGAACATAAGTTTTCAACTCATTTGAGTAAATACCAAGGAGTGCAATTGCCGGATTGTGTGGTAAGAGTGTGTTTAGTTTTGTAAGAAACTGCTAAACTGTCTTCCAAAATGTCTGTACCGCTTTGCATTCCCATCAGCAATAGATGAGAGTTGGTCCTTTAATTTTTAACTGAGGCCTTCTCTGATTCTTTTGCAAGATATTTCTGTTCTTTTCTCTGAACTCAGACAGTACTCTCCATCCCTATTCTGACACCTATCACATTCTGTCTTCTTTTGCAAGTGTGAATCCCTCAGGGCAGGGTGTAGATAAGTCTCTGGCACCTTACAGTACTTCAATTAACACCTGAAAAATTAAGGGTCTCAGTATTTGTTGAACGAACGAAAAAAAGTTCAAATTTTGGTGTGTCCAACTGTCATGCAAATGATCGAATGTATATCATTCCCTAAGAGCATTTTGTTTTACAAATCCATATATAATCACAATGTCTTATGCTAAGGTTGGAATCAAACAATTCTCACTATAGCCACTAGTAATATTTTTTTCAATTGTTTCTTAGCAATTATTTTGTGGGTTAAATGTACAGTTGATTCCTGTGAAAGGAAATTGCATTTGAAGGCATTGATTCTTTGCCCCCGCTTTCCAGCTGGAACAAAGTTCTTACTGAAATAAGTGTTGGACCTTTAAAAAATATCTAATGAGGTTAATGTATATCTTTCAGATGTTATTTTCAATCAGAGTGAAGGTCACAGCTGAAAGGTCACAAAGATGATTTTACAATCAATAACAAATAAACAATGCTATTCTTTTGCAAAGAAAATGAAACGCTGCTAACTTGTCTAGAGCCTCTTGCATTTAAAAGTGTGTTTACTGTGCCTAATTTTGGTAGTTAAACTGTGTTGTCCTTCCAGTTTTTAGATTTGGGAATTTAAAAGGGGAATACACCTAGTTTATATGTCAGGGACCAATATAAATGTGTGCTTTTTATTAATATTCTGACATTGTATTATTTGAATTTTTATATTTAGCTCTTACATGAATTTAGTATTTGTACGGTGGTAATTGTTTGGTGGAACTTGGTGTTCATTCTATTCATTTGGTGAACTTCTTTCTGAGTTGAGAAGTTTTCTTCATCATATGTATTCAGGGCCTTCAATTCTCTCATCTTTGGTGTTTACAGCAAAACTATAAATTTGTCATCAAAGAGAATATGTCAAAGTGATTTTGGAAAGTAATGGGCTGCATTATGGTTAAACAGTGAAAAATGTACCCTTTGAGGCACAACGTACAATAGGAATTCTTAACTGCTTTCATATTGTGTATCACTACCTAACAAAGGATTGATCTATTAAAGTTATGCTAGATAAAGACAATTTTCATATTAAAAATAAGTTATGAAAAAGGTCATGAAACAAACTGCAAATGCCTAAATACATGTTAAAATGGTTACTTATTATATTGTCATCAAGTTAACATATTTTTGAAGCAAAATATTCCAAATTTTGTAATTCATTAGTTTTCAAAACTAACATGAGAAAACTGTCTAATCTAAGATTTATTTTATTTTAGATGAACTCACAAATTCATCAGAAAGCAGATTGTCTTTAGAAGATCTCTTCAGGAAAGACTTCATGCTTCATGATCCAGAAGCTCGATGGATCAATGGTATGTGATACCTTTTTATATGTTATATTTATTTTCAGTTCTGTATAATTAAAATTAAAATAAATAATGGTATTTGTAGTTAATATTTTAATTGACATTATGCTTTAAAGATTACATATATCATTTAATCAGAAATTAATACTTTGACTCATGTGACAGAAAACCCTTTCCTTAGATAGATCATCAATAAAATTATCCTCCAGACATCAGATCAACGGTCCTGTGTCTGCTGTTTCCTCATCATCATAAGTTACGTGTTTAAGGCTGTGTTCCATCTCTAGCATTTCCCTGGCTGATTTTCTTGGTGCAGAAGTATAGATTTGGGGGTCTTGTATGTGTTATGTAAGTGCTTCAAATCCGGCAGTGAAATTTGTTTTCTTTTCTCTCTTTTCTTTCTTTTTAAGCTTAAGTGCTACAAACTAGGGAGACTTTACAAAGTTGAAATTACTTGGAAATGACGTGGAAATATATTGTACTTTTATCTTTTCCTGGCCTGGCAAAGAAACCACTTCCTTAGATTAATGTCCGATTTTATTATTTTTAAAAAATTAAAAATGAAACAAAAACATTTAGATTAAAATAAGAAACAACCAAAAATAAAACCACTGAGTGGTTCCACAGATCTGGTTTGTCTCTCTGGAAGTTAATAGGACGACTTACTGTGTCATCTAGTCAGAAAAAAATGTGTTGTTGAAAAGGAAGTCAGGTTTTCATTTTTTAAATATTCCAATTTGCCTGATCATACTGATAACTGAGGTTAGAGAGCTGTTAATCCTTGCCCTTCACTTTATTTAGACATAAGATCTTCGCTTGTTTTCAAGGCATAGAGTAGATTATTTGTATGATAGATAAAAGGAGCTTTACTTTTTTATCTAATAAAGATCATCTCACTCATAGTCCACTCTTTCTTCTCTAATATTCTAATTAAGTGCGTTTATGCCTGCAAATTAAATGTTAATTTCTGGAAGCTATAAAAAGAATGTCACTTAATTCGTGAGAGCAGGGGCCACATCATGCTTGTTTACCCAGCATTAAGACTTCCTGAAGATCAGCAGGCACTCAAGATTTGTTTTTTGAATAAATGAATGAATGCATTTAATTGAAGTCCAGTTTTATTTTTCTATAAACTCAAGTTTCAGTTGAAATTGATTGGAAGATGAGTGTGTACCATGGTGATGATATTACAGATAGAGAAAACAAGATAACCATTTTATTAATCTATTTGTGTTTTCATTTTGAATTGTTCATAAATTTGGGACTTGCCATGTTGTTACCTTTGAACTATGATTATTTCAGATGAGAACTATGAATAAAAAAAGTTAATAAAAAAGACATATCACTACCATTGTCCTAATACACGATCTCTCATAAATCATTATCCCGATGTGCCATCATAATTTCGTTGTCATGTTTTTACTTGCTAAAAAGTATTTTCTATTGAAGGCGATGATGTGAAAAAATTGTGAGTCATTAGATTTGAAATGCTGAATAATATTCTGTTTTATTTGCCATGAGTTTAGCCAAACTATATAAATTTGTGTAGTCTTTGACTTTGGAAAGCAAGAAAAAATCATGGGCCTCACCTCCCTTCTCAAGTTAGCTCAGACTACTTAAGTAGGCATTTACTCAGGTGTACAAGTGATACTCTGATATCGTAGTGCCAAAGGACTGGATGGATATTTAAGCAGTGAACTGCATGCTAAATTAAGCCACATTTCAATATCTAGGACACACATTCTACTCTTAACACATCACAAGATACCAAAATAATATATTTGGCGTTAATTATTTTGAATAATTTTCTAGTAGTTTCTTTACCAATCATTGATAAGCCTGATCTTGAGAAAATATCCTGGGACAAAGCTGCAATGTTATTATTATACACTAACAAAACCTAAGATCCATAATATTTATAAAAGAATTTGACATAAAAACAACCCTTTAACAGGATTAAACAGAATCCAAGCTCCCAGAGGAAAGCAGTCTTTATAAACATCACTGAAGGAATCAACTCACTGTCAGTAGATTGTGTGCACTGGGTTGTTTTTTGAGTAGGAGAATAGATTTGTGCTCATTCATTCCTCTTATCCAACCCAGATCTCCGTTCTGGCAATCACTAGGTACTTGGCCTACTTACATATTTCTCATACAGCCAGAAAATTCAGTGGGAACTGTATGAATAAAATGTGTAACCTTGGCCTCATTATTACAGATTATATCCAAATGGAAAATGTGAGCTTTTTCTTTCTTCTTCATGAGGTGTCTCACCAGGTTTTCTTAGTATGTAAGTAGCTTGAAGGAGTCTAAGCTAAGCTCATTTGGAAGCTTCATTTAGTTCTTGGAGGTCACCAAAGGAACACTTAGTTCATTACTGGTCAAGGGGAAGGAGGGGGTCCGGATGGCCCTGACATGTGCAAGTTATAGAGCAGCAATGTCATTCATTATGGTGGTTCTCAAATGATATATCTGTGAATGTCACTCCAGCCTTGGATGGGTGCTCATGTTCATCGTTAGCTTAACAACTGCCTTCTCCCAAATCTGCTCATATCCTTGAAATCTCCATTTTTATAGCATCTTCTTCCTAGTTGTCACCTTGAAACCTGGAAATCCATCTTCTTTAACATTATTCATCTCTCCACACACATTTGATGATCAATCAATCATCAAAGAAAGATCTAACATGAATTGAGGACCTTCTATGTTAGGCTTTGTGCTAGATGCTTTATATACATATTTCATAGATAGCATGAAAAGTTAAAATGATTAACCCCAGAAAACTGAGGCTTAAGGAAAAAGTCTTATCCCAAAGCACAGCTGATAAGAGATGGAGCCTGCTTTAATCACTATGTTTAAGTACAAAACCTACCCTCTTTCATTGTTACAGTCTTGGATGCCATTCTCAATAGCTAACACATATATCAACCATCTCTTTGACAATGTCATTGTTACAGATATCCTTATTATTAATCCTTTCATCTTGAATACTGCAATAATGTCACCTCCCCAGGTACATCCATGTAATGGTAACTCTGCAGTCACTAAAATAAAGATGTAGAAGCGTATTTATTGACATCTTCATTATATAAACAGTGAACAAAGGTGTCTTCAAAACAGTATTGATAGTATGTGATGGCACATTGTATTGTGTAACAGATTGTTTCCAGATAGCTGGGTTTTGACTTGATTCTTTTCTCTTTGTTTATTCCCTTTTTTTCTAAATTTTGCCCCGAAAATGTGTATGTTTATGCAATTTTTATAGCTAATCAAGAAGAAAATATCACTCTCCCCTTTTTTACTCTCATGGATCTTTAATTCTTCCTGCAGTCTCCTGTCAAAGACAACTTCATAAAGCCCAGCTAAAAACAGTTAATGCACTTCTTAAAAAACATCAGAGGAGGGGCGGGCCCAGTGGCATAGTGATTAAGTTCGTGTGTTCTGCTTTGGCGGCCCAGGGTTCATGGTTCAGATCCTGGGCGTGAACCTACTCACCGCTCATAAAGCCATGCTGAGGTGGCGTCCATATAGAACAACTACAACTCTACAATTATGATACACAGCTACACACTGGGGCTTTGGGGAGAAAAAAAGAAAAAACAGGAAGATTGACAACAGATGTTAGCATAGGGCCAATCTTTCTAAAAACAAAAATTAATCATGAAACTTAAAAAAACAAAAAACCTCCAAAAACATCAGAGGAACCCCTTTGCCAGTTAAATAAATTCCAAACCCCTGTCTATTTCAAACCCTCAGAATCAAGATGAGCCTCTTTCCTGGTCTTCTCTTTTACATTATGTTTCAGGTACATTGAACTACTAGATATTCCTCGTAGGCCTCTAAAGCTTTTGCCTTTGCCAAAACTATTTTCTCTACCTGGAATCCCTTCCCCAGTCTGAAAGCCCAAATTTTGTCCAGCTTGAAAGCCGATGCCCAGGTGCAAAGCCAACGACTATTCTTCTTCCTGCCAGATGTGAGGAACAGCATCTCCCTCTACACTCTAGAGTTAGATTCTCTTATATAGAAATTTATACCTTGATTGTAATTATGACGTGTCTAATCTCCTCGAAGACAGTGTTTCTAAAACTATTGGGAAAGACTATTATCTTTACATTGAATTCATTTGTTTTTATTTCCAATTTGGCATGTATCAATACCTTTGAAAAATACAGGATATTATAAATTACTAGAAAAATACAATTGATAAATAGATATTCCAAATACAACCCCACATTTTATCTTATATTCAACAGTTCTAAAATTACATTTAAAAAATATAAGTACTATCATAATATTGGAATAAAAATGGAATTTCAAATATTACTTTGAGAGAGTATATAGAGGCAATTAATAGAAAGGATTGCTGTTACACTCATAACCTTTTGTTATTCCTAAATCAGAATTAAACAGATATTGAGAGAAATAGTGATTATTCACATTAAATGCCTATTCTCAGATTTTGAACAAGAACTGGCATATCAATATTTAAAGGTTTTAGTAGATGAGCTTGCTTCCTTCTTGTTAACTAATGTAAGGTTACATTGATGACAGTGCTACTCACAGGGGATAATGTATATCTAGATCTTTCTGCTTTTTGTTTTAATAATACTCATAGTAGAGAAAAAATTAGTCTCCAAAATAAGGATGATAGTAAGGGAAGAAGAAATTTTAAAGCAATTTTAGTAATCTCAGGATATTCATTTTAAGCTTTTATCCAATGAATCAAGCGATACTGTATTTTTAAACTTAATCTTCAAGTCTTTACCACTAGCCAATTTCAAAATTTATCTCGCAGAGTAGAAATCATTTAAATTATCTTTTGATCAAAAGTTAGATTTTGGATTTTAAGTATATCTGGGTTACAGTGGACAAACTAACGTTACATTATAACATCAAATAACGAGGTTCTACCATATATATCTAGTCTGTCACTGGCTCACCCACTAGTTCACCTGCTTAGTGAGATTGGGTCACTTATCATGCATTTGGATCTTGCAACAGTGTCAAATTGCTATGAAGGTTTCTAAATGTTTACTCTCAGTTAAACTTATCTTGTTGTGGATCAGTGGCCGACACTTCGCCTGGATGTAGTCTGCCAACATCACTCTTAGAGCAGCTCTGCTCAGAGACAGTAAACCTGGAGGAATAGGACTTGTGTCACATTCACTTTAGAGTCATCCCACAGTTAGCACCCTGCCTGGACTGAACTAGTGCTCAATAAGTAGTTTAGTTAGCCTAATGAGATAA
Source organism: Tapirus indicus (assembly GCA_031878705.1). Lineage (NCBI taxonomy): Eukaryota > Metazoa > Chordata > Mammalia > Perissodactyla > Tapiridae > Tapirus > Tapirus indicus. Next base: position 48,520,554 of record CM062926.1, on the reverse strand, counting down.
ACGATTATATTTTCCTTGATATACAAAGGTGAGCCCACTTGATCCACGATCAGTAGAGGGTTCATTTCAGTTCTTTTCCACAGCGTGTGCATAGATTTTTCTCTGATCCATACAAACCTGTCCTTCCCAATGTCCCTACAGCATGTGAGTTGTTTCACACTTTTTTCTTTGAAAAATGGCTGGCTGGGATGAGTGATAATGTGTGAGGCTCTGGATTCAATTACAATCTTATTGGACTCATCTTGGAGCCAATTGAGCTCATTTCCCACATGATATTCCAACACAGATATTTAAATCTGTTCTGTTTAAATGATGTATGACAGTATGACACATTGAAATAGGAAAGTTACTAAAACAAGACAATCCAGAGCCTTTCAGCTATTTTTTTAAGCCTTCTGAGGCTTGTTTTTTTCATCTAAACTGGACATAGTAGTTCCTATAGTTAGAAGCATAGTGAAAATTAAATAAGTAAATATGTGTAAAAAGTAAAGATAAAGACAAAAAAGAAAATGTAAGAAAATATATAAATTAAAAAAAAGTCTGGAGGCTTATAGATCTTCAAATGGTAGGGGTCTTGATAACTGTTTTTAGAGATTCTCTGGACACTGGAGATTTCTTTATAAATGTCCCTGGACATCTAATTCTGATGAATTATATCCAGAATACTGAATAGAATGTGAAAAGCCATTGCTGAAATTTTCATGAAAAATAAAACAAATTATTGTAAATAATGTCAGTAATATTCACGATAATTAAGGAAACATAATTAGAGGAATTAGATTCATAATTAGGGGAATCTAACAAATAAATCTAGTTTGTTATTTTGCATTTGTTTGGCACTACTTGATCATGTTAGGATTTTTGTCTATCAGTTCAATTTGCAGAAACCATTGCATTTCTTTGTGCGTGGGGAGCCGATTACAATTCTGACAGCTTTATCATTCTCCCATTAGTCTGTACTTAACCCTGAGTCAGAATTTTAACTCTTATTTTTTATTTTCCTGTTCAAAACTTTATATTTTTATCACCATCAACCAAGCTGATATTTAAATAAGGTAGAATTAAATTCATAACTATGAGATTTTTGAGGATAATTTATATTTTATTGTAACATAATTTATAAGGATAAAATATTGAACATATACTAAATGTGCAAAAGTAGGTAGATGGTTAGATAAATTATTTTACATTTATTTAATGGAATATTATACAGCCACTACAACTGATCTTTTGAAAAAAATTATGACATTAGAACATGCTTGGAATAAAATGTCAAGTGAAAATAGTAGAATACAGAATTATATGCACAATATATTCACAACTGCATCACATGCATGCACGCACCTGTAAATGCAAAGAAAATGATATCAGAATTAAATATTCCAATATATTAATTAATTTTCTGTTAGAGTGATTGTGAGTTAACTGTTTTTAATTTTTTCTCTTTTTTGTCTATTTTTCCAAATTTGCAACAAGTATGTTATTTTTATAACATGTAAAGAACTACCAAAATTATTATTAAAATGTGAATACTTTCAGCTAGCCAAATATTTATTTTGTTACTATTTAGGGGACTTATTTATTATTTGACAACAAGTTAGGATGAGATTTAAAACGATGAAAGTTAAGGATGTCTGGCAAGAGGAGGGGGGCAGTGGAGCCCTAAAAGATGTGAAAGAGGACACTAGAAATACAGTTTCATCTGCAGTCGGCCTTAAAAAGCCTTTCCCTCACCCTTAATGCTGGGATGAAAGACAGACTATTCTCCTTTTGTCCAAAGACTAATAGGAGAGAGAGGGACAGAGAGGAGCATAGGGTTGTTACTGACCCTAGGAGAAGGAGAATGTTCTAAGAGCAGCGATGGGCTGTCTTAAGAGGCATGGAGTCTTATAATAAGCCGTTTCACTCTCTTGTTTCCCAAGGGGTGACACAGAATATTCCCTGTAGTTTACTATGCTCTTTTTCTCTGCCGATAATATAAAAACATAGAGGCTATTGAAATCATGACCTCCCTAGTTCCTGATTCACAGCTTAGAGATTTGAAAATTAGGTTAATATAACTAAATGTTATGGTGGCTAAACGTCATCTTTTTCAGAGTAATGTATCTTACTATCAAGAGTGGATCATTTCCCGCCAAAATTCAATAAATGCTTACAAAAGTATATCATTAAAGCATATTTATTTTTCTCCAGATTACCAAAAATGTTTTCTTTATTGCTATATGATTTATGTTACATTATGATTTTGCTGATGTTGAAATTAAGTTTAATCTTTGTTAAAAGTACTTGAAATCATACTATAGCAATCTTATATAACTGCAAATATTCAAACTTTTCTTTGAAATTTGAATCTAAATAGTTTTCTTTAAGGAAATGTTCTTAAGATTTCAGCTTGCCTTAAAATGACAATATTTATACTAAACACTAGAGAGAATAGGGGAAAGGATTTACTCATAAAATCCAGTGTTAACATTTCAGGGAAAAAAGTGTTCAGGAAGAGAATATTTGTATGTTTTAGAAATACAATGATTACTTTAGAGTATTTAAAGGGAATTGGAAATATAAACCAAACTTTAGATTAAGAGAGCTAAAATTTCGTTACAACTTACTTTTTGAAATAGAAAGCTATATTTTGATTTTTAAAAGAAGGGAAAAAAAAAGACTGAGTGGACTGAAACAGCTATGCTTAGAGTTCATGAACAAGTATTATTGAGTTCCAACTATGTTCCCTGCACAGGGTTTTGTATATTCCAGGTGGGGGTCTGTTGACATTTGGAAGGTTTGCAGTAAAATAAATGATGTTCGCATAGTCATAGTGAATTCTACGCAATTATAGTTGGTGTTGGCTTTGTTGGCTCAGGAACTGGGTTTGTCAGTGCAAATATAGATTAATAGATACTTTCCATCTATTTTTTCCATCTATCTTTCCATCTATTTATCATCTATTCTTTCATGCAATCAACATGTATTTATCAAACATAGCCAAAAATTCTGCTAGATATGAGGATATATAAAGATGAATAAGCACAGCCTTTTGCTCAAGGAAATTGTGAATATAAGGGTGCTTTCCCCATTGTACATCGTATCTTTTCTCGCATCTAGGAATTAAAGAAGTGAAATTAGTAATCAAAAGGCTGTGATTGGCCAGGAAGTAGAGATATCTGGAGAGTTATAAGAAATATTAAATCCAGACTATGATGAGGCTTGATTAACTTTCTTTTCCCCAGAATCCAAAACACATCTCAAGTTCCGTACCTCTCTCCCCAGTTTGATGGAGGACACACACCAGCACAATTTGTTTTTTGATCTCCTTTTAATTCTCTTTGCCTCTTTTATCTTTGACACTGTCTTCACTTACATATGTTTATAGTTGTGACTAATATATGCCCAGACAGACCACTGGCATGGTTAAAGGAAACAAAATATAATTACGGTACTCAGAGAGTTTAGAAACTAGATGCAAATAAAAGACCTGAAATAATTAGACAAAAATTAGGTGATAAGTTTCTGGGTTGTAATTTAAAAAAAAAATCACTGGAACTGTAAGAAATCACTTTGAGTTAAGAGTAATTGGAGTAGTCTTTATGGAAGAGATGAAGTTCCGTCTCTTTGCAGAAGGCAGATGAGCCTGGGGGAAGAAAGAGGACATCACTGGGAGAACAAGGATGTATTATGAGAGTCATAGAAATTAGCATAGTACGTAAGATTACCTAACAAAAATGCTCTGTGTATGTGTATGTGTGTGTGTGTAAAATTCATGGGGAAAAAAGTCAATCAACTCAGTATTGATGTATAATTAGAATATTAATACTTGATTATTTTACTGTAATTGTTATACTTTGATCTCCTTTAGCAGATTCACCCTTTTATTAGATCATAATTTTTGAGGTATAATTGACATATAGCATTGTATTAGTTTCAGGTGTACAACATAATGATTTGATATTTGTATACACTGTGAAATGATCACCACAATAAGTCTAGTTATCATCCATCACCATACGTGGTTACAAATTTTTTTCTTGTGATGAGGACATTTAGTTTCTACTCTCTTAGCTTTCAATATGCAATACGGTATTATTAACTATAGTCACCATGCTGTACATTAGATCCTCATCACTTATTTATTTTATAACTGGAAGTTTGTAGCTTTTGATCCTTTTCTTTCATTTTGCCCACCCCCTACCACCTCTCCACTGTGGCAACCATCGGTCTGTTCTCTGTATTTATGAGGTTGTTTTTTTGTTTTGTTTGTTCATTTATTTTCCTTTTTACATTCCACATATAAGTGAGATCATATGGTATTTGTCTTTCTCTGACTTATTTTGCTTAGCATAATGCCTTCAAGATCCATTCATGTTATCTAAAATGGCAAGATTCCATTCTTTTTTACAGCTGAATACTATTTCATTGTATATATATATATATATATATATATATATATATATATATATATACGTGTGTGTGTGTGTGTGTGTCTATCTATCTATCTATCTATCTATCTATTTATCTATCTCCACATCTTCTTTATCCCTTCATCCATTGATGGACAGTGAGGTTGTTTCCATATCTTGGCCATTGTAAATAATGCTGCAATGAACATGTGGGTCCATGTATCTTTTTGAATTAGTGTTTTCATTTTCTTTGAATAAATACCCAGAAGTGGAATTGCTGGATCATAAGGTAGTTCTATTTTTAGTCTTTTGAGGAATCTCCATATTGTTTTCCATAGTGGCTGCACCAATTTACATTTCTGCCAACAGTGCACAAAGGTTCCCTTTTCTCCACATCCTCACCAACATTTATTTTTGCTTGTCTTTTGGATAAAGGCCTTTCTAACAGGTGTGAGGTGATAGCTCATGTGGTTTTTATTGGCATTTCCCTGATGATTAGTGATGCTGAGCACCTTTTCATATGCCTGTTGACAATCTCTATGTCCTCTTTGGAAAAATGTCTCTTCAGATCTTCTGCCCCTTTTTTAATCGGATTGTTTGCTTTCTGCTATTGAGTTGTATGAGTTCTTTATATATTTTGCATATTAACCCTGTATCGGATATATGATTTGTAAATATTTCCTCCCATTCAGTAGGTTTCCTTTTCATTTTGTTGATGATTTCCTTTGCTGTGCAGAAGCTTTGAAGTTTGATATAGTCACACTGGTTATTTTTGGGTTTTTTTTACCTTGCTTTTGCAGTCAGATCCATAATATCATCACCAGGATTGATGTCCAGGAGCTAACCACCTATGTTTCCTTCTAGGAATTTTATGGTTTCAGATCTTACATTCAAGTTTTTAATCCATTTCAAGTTAATTTTTGTGTATGGTGTAAGATAGCAGTCTAGTTTCATTCTTTTGCATGTGGCTGTCCTGTTTTCCCAACATGACTTATAGAAGAGACTGTCCTTTTCTCATTTTATGTATATTCTTGTCTCCTTTGTCATAAATTAATTGACCCTATATGCATGATTTTACTTCTAGGCTCTCTATTCCATTGATCTATGTGTCTGTTTTTATGCCAATACCAAAGTATTTTTACATCTTTGTCATGTAGTGTAAAATCAGGGAATGTGATGCCTCCATCTTTGTTCTTCTTTCTCAAGACTGCTTTGGCTATTTGGGTCTTTTTTGGTTCCCTACAAATTTTAGAATTGTTTGGTCTATTTCTGTGAAAAGTGCTGTTGGAACTTTGATAGGGATTGCATTGAATCTGTAGATTGTTTGGGGAGTATGGACACTTTAACAATATTAATGTTTCCAATCCATAAGCATGAAATATCTTTCCATTTATTTGTGTCTTTCTTCATTGTGTTCCTTCATCAGTGTCTCATGGTTTTCAGTGTACAGATCTTTCACCTCCTTGTTTAAATTTGTTCCTAGCTATTTTATTCTTCTTGATGCAATTGTAAATGGGATTATTTTCTTAATTTCTCTTTCTGATAGTTTTTCGTTGGTGTGTAGAAATCAACAGATTTTTGAATATAGATTTTGCATCCTGCAACTTTACTAAATTCATTTATTAGTTCTAACAGGTTTTTGGTGGAGTCTTTAGGGTTCTATATATATAAAATCATGCCACCTACAAATAGTTATAGTTTTCCTTCTGTCTTTCCACTTTGGTTGCCTTTTTTTTTTCTGCCTAATTGCTCTGGCTAGGACTTCCAGTACAATGTTAAATAAAAGTACTAGAGTGGGGATCCTTGTCTTGTTCCTAATCTTAGAGGAAAAGCTTTTAGCTTTTCACTGTTGAGTGTGATGTTAGCTATGGGCTTGTCATATATCGCCTTGATTATATTAAGATGTGTTCCGTCTTATACTCACTTTGTTGAGAGTTTTTATCATAATAGATGTTGAATTTTGTCAAATGCTATTTCTGTATCTATTGAGATGATCATATGATTTTTATCCTTCATTTTGTTAATGTGGTGTATCATGTTGCTTGATTTGCAAATGTTGAACTACATTTGGAATAAATCTCATTTGATCATGGTCTATGATCCTTTTAATGTACTACTGAATTTGGTTGCTAAAATTTTTTGATGCTTTTTACATCTATGCTCATCAGGGATATTGGCCTGTAATTTTCTTTTTGTGTGATGTCCTTGTCTAGTTTTGGTATCAGGGTAGTGCTGGCCTTGTAAAATGAGTTTGGATGTGTTATCTCCTCTTCAGTTTTTTGGAGGAGCTTGAGAAGGTTTGATATTAATTCTCTTTTGAATATTTGGTAGACTTCATCAGCGAAGCCATCTAGTCCTGAACTTTTGTTTGTTGGAAGGTTTTTGATTACAAATTTAATCTCCTTACTAGAATCAATCTATCTAGATTTTCTATTTCTTTGTGATTCCGTCTTGGAAGGTTATAGGAATTTATTCTTTTCTTCTAGGTTGTTCGATTTTTTGTCATATAATTGTTTGTAGTAGTCTCTTATTATTAGATCATAATTTTGAAACAGAAGAATTTGAAGTTGATCTGATGATTATTAGCTGTTTTATTTTTCTTAGAATTAAAATGGGAGATGTTGGTAACAGGAATTTTACCAAATATTTTTATAATACATCAGAATTTGCATTTACTTTTCTACTTTTCTAGGACATTTCAACATGTTATTTATTTGCATGTGTTTGAAAAACCTTGTTTGAGAGGCAGAGTGGGCATTAATTTTTTCTTATAGATGAGTAAGTTGAGACCCAAAGAGGTTTTCTTCACTTCTTCCTGTTTCAAGGTCAGTAATTAGCTCTGGCTAGAATCCATCAAGATCTTTCATGTTCAGTGTTGGGTAGGATACCCTGGAGTAGAGAAAATGTTTAAAGTGAATTTTTTTATGTCATTGAACTAACATTTAATAATGTTTATAAATTAATAAAAACCATATATATGGCTTAAGGAAAGAGATAATAATAAGGGAAGATTTCCTTGACTCATATCCAACTGTTTGAATTTGAATAGAATTAATAGGTGATTTTGAGAAAATTTAATCATTTTTATCCACCAAAAAAAGAGAAGTCTTCCGGTGAACCAAAATAATATACTCTCATTTACATATAGAGCTTTTAATTCAACTTGCTTTGCTTGAGTCACGTTTTCTGCTTGTGTGTATATGTTTGTGTGTGTGTGTGTGTGTGTGTGTGCATGTGCATATCGTTCTAAGGGCTAATTTTACTTAATCAGCTGGTCATATAGTTAGTTTGAAGACCAATCAACTATTCCATTATTTTTTACTGCATAACAAGTATTAAGTATGTAGATACATTTCAGAAAGTTTTTACCTAGAAGAATTGCTAGAGAAAATGTTGTTCATCATTAAATGGCTAAGATTCTCAATGGTAAGTCATTTTAAGCACAAGCATTGAGTCAACTGAAATGTTCCATCCTATTCGCAGTGGTTTGGTTTCATGTGTCTGTAGAGGCACACACAATAGTAGATCTAGCAGACTAATTCTGCTTCTTCTATACATTTACGTTTTATTTTTGCTCTTGATGAAAATTAAATTCTTTTCTCCTATAGTAATGTAGGAATGCTAAGAAAATAAAGTTGTAATATCTGCAGCCATGAATCTATTATTAATGCTAATAATAAAAGTTATATTTTTAGAGGGAGTCTACTAGTAGCCAGGAACTATGCTTGGCATTTTAAAATTGTTTATGTCTAATGTTTATATTTCTCTAATTTAAGTAGAGATATGTTCATTTTATAAATGAAGAAACAGAGGTTTGAAGAAAATAGGTGACTTGCTCAAGGCCACCCAGCTAGAAGGTGGCAGAATCAGCATTTATGTTCATATATTGTACTGTTAACTTCAGATGATGATGATCACAGTGACTGTAAAGAAGTATAAGTTTAAGGAAAAGAATATTAAGAGAAAGACAAATAACACAAAGAGAAAATAATTTTTGAATATGAGAAAAGCATATGCTCTCTAATTAATATAGGAAAAAGTGAAACTTCTCTAATCAATTTATATGAGAACTTTGAATAAGCTGCACACAGAACTGGAATTTAAAACTTAATGGGAAATAGAAAGCAGTATTATACTGGGATTCAGGAGACTTGCTCAATCGTTGAATATTCACTTTGGGAAAACCTCAGATCTTTCATCTGCATAATTAGGAGATTTGACGCGAGCTCTCTGCAGTTTTCTTATTTTGGAATTATCCAAATGTGGGTGTTGTAGCACAACAGGCCCTAAAGCAAATGGCAATGGGGCTAGAGTATGTGCTTCTAAACTTCAAATCACCTTGTTCAAGTGGAAGTTTACTATTACTAGTAATACCATTAATATTAATATTTTACGGTTCTCTATTATCACCTTCAAAACTTGATTCTACTCTTTTCCAACTTCTAATGGACTTGCTAAATGACATGAGTTAAGCTGATAATCCAATTTATGCTGTCAGGTAGGAAGCCAATATTTGTTATTTTTATCATAATGCCCTGCACGTTTATTTATTAGTTAAAATATTAGTTATGCCTTGTTTCAAATGAGAATTGAGAGTTTGCGGCAGTGTGGAAAGTCTGAGAAGGTCATGGCTTCTTTTATACAAGGTTTATAATGGAACTTTTTCCATTATACATAGAAGTGAAAAGAATACTATAATGAACCTCCATGAAATTATCACCAATTTGTGAATGATTACCAACGTCTTATGAATCTTGTTTCATCCAATGATACAAATATAAGTGTGGGATTCTAAGGGTTGGAAAAGCTAAAGGAATAAATCTAATTGAAGCAGAGAGAAGATATAGAGCAGTTATTGGCGATGTGGTCAAGGGGAGGGCTCTATGCTGATCACAGCTAGTTTCCAGAATGGCGCTAATTCTCAATGACATGGTTTATCATTAAGAGTGCAAGCAAGGAAGTAAACCAGAATTATGGTTCAAGAAAGTCAGACCTTAGAGAAGCAAGGATTAGAGGTGTTGTCAGAACCAGCATTGGATATGAAAGGCCATTTCGTGAGTAAGGGGTTAGATTTATCATGTAGACCTTAGAATTAACTAAAATGAAAGTCTATGGGGATAACTGTCTGCTCAACTGAAATAAGAGGTATCTGGCAAGTGTAGCTTTCCAATTTTTGGTTAGACTGAGGTGGAAAATACTGAGTTCTTCATCCCTGCTAATATATAGGGAGGTTGGGTGATAAGGATACCTTAATGGGATTCATATAATTGATATGAGATTGTAAAAGATGACTTCTAAGTCCAACTTTATTTCTAATATTTTATCATTTTATCTCCAACTCAATATAAAGGTATGGTTTAAACCACTGTTTTAATATTTCCTTGGTTAGGAAACCTGTTGGCACAGTGGTCTAAAATAGTTCCGAGGGATTGGTGTCAGCTTTTACAGAAATTTCTCTGCTTCTCATTTCTGCACTAAAAACCTCCAGTATATGACATAAAGCTCTTTTCTCTTTGGTTTGACTGGCTATATGGAGTTGCTGAAAAATAATTTAAAAGCTGATCTCATTTTGCACTTTCTGTTAACACCTTGGTATACTCCTTTGTGTTGTCAATATCCATGCCTGTTTTAATGAGCTTGAACGTTCATTACTGGGGCTGTATCCCCAAGCCATTAACCTGTCACTGCCATGTGCTTGCAAACAGCATCTGAAAGCAGATAGCTTGCACCTACCTGGTCTCCAATGATATTCAATTTGTAAGTGAAAAAAATACACATGTTAATTAATTGTATGTGTTTGTTTCTCCCTATTTACTAGGAGTGAGAATGTTCACTTGATTTTCTGCCATTACCAGCTTTGCTAATTGTTTAATTTTTCTTCTGTCATGCCACAGCCATGATAAAATCTTTTTTTTATTGCATTCCTTAGATTTTAATTCCACCAAGATCCTCTTATATTCAAAAGATTAAAAAATATAAAGTCTCTTATTTGGAAAAGTGAGGAAGGCCTTGGGGAGCATAAGTACTGAATAATCTTCTCAGGTTGGTGATTAAGTGGTTTTGCTGCTCTGAACTCTTCGGATGTGTTGCTCTCTAAGACCCCACCCTCCGTCAAGGTGGAGAAGCAGGCTGTCTGTATGTAGGTCAGAGTGTCTGACAAGGGAAGGGTTCGGGTTCCAGAAGTCATAGCTTTAGTTCTGTCTCTGGTCGACAGGGAGGCAAGTCACTTGACTTCTCTAAGTGGTCATGTCTTCTCTGATAAGACTGGGAGGACAATTCCTCTTATGCCTTCCTTCTGAAGTCATTGAGAGTATCACAGTGGATACATGCCCTAAAATTTTAAACCACTTAAAATTTTTTGTCTCTTTTCTTATTGAATGAGAGTTGATTTTCACTTCACTAGACTGTACGGCCTTGGGCAGGTCCACCAATATTTCTGGGCATTCCTCTTATCAAAGCACCAGAGTGAGAATCACAGCAACATAACAATTAATTTGTCGGGTGTTGAGTATGTGCTAGGCCCTGTGCTAACTGCTTTTAATGTACAACTTTATTTAATCTTCACAGCAACCCCGTGAATTATTTTTATAATCGTTACTTTGTAGCTGAGGAGACTGAGCTCGAGAGTTTAGTAACTTGCCTAGGCTCCGTAGTTAGTAAGTAGCAGAGCTGAAGGGAGATGCTTTAGGTCATCAAATGGGGAGGAATTAAGGGTACAAAGTTTCAGTTATGCAAGATGAATAAATTCTACGGAGCTAATGTACAGCAGTGTGATTCCAATTAACAATACTGTGTTATACTTGAAATTTGCTGAGAAGGTAGACCTTAAGTGTTTGCACCACAGAAAAAGAAAATGTTAACTAAGTGAGGTGATGGATATGTTAGTTAGTTTGATTTTGGTGGTTATTTCACCATGTATTTGTATATCAAAACATCAAGTTATACACCTTAAATATATACAATTTTTATTCATCAATTATACCTCAATAAAGCTGAGAGAAAAAAAGAAAATTAAAAAAGTTACTTTTAAAAAGCTCAAAAAATATTGCCTAGCTAGGGCATGGGTTGGAAAAAAGTAAAAGGTAGAGAATGAAACATTTGCTACTTTAGCCCATATGCATTTTCATTCTTATCTGCTTTGAAGTTCCAACTGCTGCTGTCACTTTGGAGGGCACTTTTATCACCTCCTGCCATGTTGAAGTTCCTATTGTTTAAAGATCCTGTAATTCATTGAATGGGTTGAAGAGCCCTGGTGGCACAGGTCTGGCATTTTGCTCTCATGCCAATGTACTATCTCAACACACTACCACTTTCTGCTCTGCAAGACTTGCCATACCAAGTAGTGTTCAAACCACAGACAGAGTGTACATTGTTGCATGTCCCCCAGTACCTGGGTTTGTGTCCCAAACCGACTTTCCTTTCCATACCAAAAGGAGACATCAATTCTATTCTGAATTCAACCATGACTTTCCCAGATATGTCTATTTTAAAAGAATCTCCCTGGACTATTTTTACGCTCAGCCACATTTGAGACTCACACTCATGACCCTGGTTTCCTCAGAGCAGGGACTTTACATTCTGTCTCCGTATTTCCAGCATCAAAAACAATGTCCGGGATGTAGTTACTTCAGCAAATGAAAATTAGTACTTTGGTGCCACAGACTCTCATTTTACTTTGAAAACAGACACAATTGTGAGAGTAAACTTTGAAATGTTTCCTTAGAATTTTAGATGAAATATAAACAGTGAAGGGTATTATTTCTTCTTTTAATATTTAAAAAGAAAGAAATCTTTCAGTTTGTTTAAAGCTTAACAAAAGAACTAAATTATTATGACCAACACTGTCTTAGAGTTTGATGTGATTACTGATGGGCAAACTCCTGTATCAAGTTTCCCATGTATAAGACTTACAGACTTAATAAACACGAGACTGTGTTATAGGACAGATGGAGCTGCCTAGTTCCCGGCTGACTTCTCAGTGTCTAAGCAGGCTCTAGCTAGTGAAGTCTTCTGAGAATCGATATCACCCCATCTCTTCAATTCTGGCCTTTCTGACACTCTTAACAGCATTAATGAAAAAGCACATAACATTCCCAAGAACACCCTTTAGGAAGGTTCTTGCTTATGCCCAAACCTACAACTCTTTACTTACAGGGAATACATATTCCATAACGCACGGGTTTCATCACTCTCTTCTCCAACCCATCCTATATACCAAGGTATTTTCTGGAAGTTGACGTCTGTAATGGGTACTGTAAGAGTGAGACTGTGGGGAGGAGAGAGTTGGAAAGTAAAGCACAGCATGTGGGATTCTTTAAGTAGCACCTAAGCAGCAGACAGTTGACTGGCCTAATTATCTCATTGATAGAATCACTTGAATTCTGTATCGAAGGGACAGACAATGTTGGCAGACTGTAGACTATTTTTTTGCACATGTGTATTTGTGGGGTTGTTTCAACCTATCGTTTGGCAACATAGCCTGATGATCCAAATATTGTGTTTTTGATCCAACTCCAGGGGCATTATAGACGATGGGAATTTTTCCCATCTTAGGGGCTGACAGTTCTAGTTTTCAGTATAGTAGGATATCTGCTAAATATAATTATATTTGTTTCCATTTATAATTTAGTAGTTTTGGGAGAGCATGTCGAAAGTACTGCTAAATTGGTACCATTTAATATTAATAAATTTATGACATTTTTTGCTTTTTAAGTTCTCCATTTTTTAACTTAATTTTAGTCTTAACTCATTTTAAAATTCTTCAAATCATCAAAACATTTCTTACCATTTAAAAGGACGCTAGGATCAATAAACCACTGAAACTTCAACAAGGTGCAGTATCAAAGCAGCCTTTTGCACCAGAAAGGAATTACAATGATCAATGAATAACAAACACCAATAAGATTCTACATCTTTTGCAAAATATATACTTGATATATCTTTGTTTTGAAATTGTGGCAAAATTAAAATTCTATACAATAGCTAATAAAACTAGCTTTAATATTTATGAAAACAGAAGTTGATATTTGATAGAAGTTCAGTGAAAAAATAGTCATCATTCTAGGTTTTGGATTGAATTTTAAGATTTCTAATTGAAAACAATTCAGAAATTAAAGTAACCTTGTCCTGGCTCTGCCTATATGTGGTGCGTAAGTTTGGGAAAGTTCCTTAATCTGAGGGATATCATTATTTGCAGATCATCGATGAGTTTGCCATACCTTTTCTTAGCCTTCACAGTAAATCAAGATCTGTGACAATTATTGAAGATTTCTCTGAAGTCCTTACAGCATTGGTTTTCCATCCCTTCTTGTCATGAGACTTTGTTCTAACAAAATCGTACATGGAAGGAGAGAGGGAGAGAAAGGATAGTTCCTCTGAATAAAGCCTAAAACAGGGACAGGAGGTCTGAAGTGCACCATGTTTCTCTCTTTTCTTCCTGGCATCCCCTGGGGGCCTTTGTGAAACCTCCAGGGTTTAAGGAGCACAAGATGAAAACCAGGACACATAGTGTTATTTGAGATCAAAAGACATATTTGAACACTTCAAGTGGTATACAAAGCTTACAAATATAAGGTTCAGTATTATTCAGTATTATTTTATTTTTCTGTTAATTCATTTTATTGCAACATGTCCATCTTTTTCAAGTTCTTTGTTTCTTTTAAGCATTTGAAGCAGCATATCATATTCTTATTCTTAACTTAAATTTCTTTTTTTGCAGTAAATTGTTACTAATTTGAATTGAATTTGATCAAGAAGGATGAGAAGATAGATTAATTTGTAGAAAGTAATTATTAGTAAATTAAAGTGTGGATAAAATTATTTTCTTTGAGTGAAATTTGATACCATTATGGAAAGTTATATGATATTAACAGACTACTTTTATATGATAATATTTCTGTATTGTAAGTTTATATCTATCTCATTATTTCTGTGATTGCTATCTGGTCAAATATACACTTTCACTTATTTTACTTGCTGATGGCAACTGAGTATTTTCACTAATTTTAACAGTCACTGTACATAAGCATAGGCTCTGCAAATATTAACAGAGAGTTGAATTCGAGCTTTCATTGAACTGGTTTCCTAAGAACTGATTGCATACCTGATGGCAATTTTTTCTACAAGAGCTGGAAATTCACATTTCAATATATTCATATCTAACAGCAAATGATCACTGTACTACCCAAACAGTGTGATTATCTGTAGCCTTGTTAGACTAAAAGTATAATCAAATAAATCAGTAATAAACTTTGATGAAGAAGAAATGTTGTCAAAAGTATTTCAAAAATCAAGATTATGTTATAAAGTGGTCTATATGCTCACAATAAAGCAGAAAGTTGAAACTTGGGTTATTATGAACAAAAAAGCATTTGCCTCAAGTATAATCAAATAATTTTTCTTTGAGTCTTTAAAAAGTTTTACATGAATAATTGCCTTAAATTTCCTTTGTGGTTTTGATTAAATATACATTTATTGAGTGCCTATCATGCACCACACCTATATTTGGTGTTGGGACTAGAAAGATGAATGAGGGATTATAATTTAACTCAAGGTTGTGATAGAGATGTAGGCAAATAATTTCAGTAAAATGTTTGAGTATTATGTAGTGCTGGAAATCTGTTCAAGATAAAAATTATAGCAGTAGAATGATTGACTTTCTGTGATGGATCCTCTATAAAAGAAATGGAACTTCGGTAGGGTTTTCAAGAATAAATAGAAGTTGCTAAATGAACAAGGTTGGGTCACAGAGCATTTCAGGCTGAGGGAACAATATTGTCTGTACATGTAGAGATGCAGCTTGAATGATGCCCTACTCAATATCTGAGAAATTTCTGGTTTCTCTCTCCTGTTGTTCAGTTTATTGGCTCATTATTCTGCCCAAGCCAAAAATACTTTCTGTTTGTAGTAATCCTTGTAAATCCATCTGTAATACATACAAAGATATCTGGAAGAGAAAATGTTTTAGATCCACATTTTCAGACTTGTAACAACTTGGGTTCCAAAGACATGTTTCTGGAGCTATGGAAGGAACAGCTGCATGAAAATCTTTCCTGATTCCCTGCTTTAACCAAACAGTCTCACTTTAAACTGGTTTTAATATTGAGGTTTCTCATTTGAAAAAAAAAAAATGAGATTCCACTGCAAAAAGTCAATGCAGAAACAAAATAGCATTTACCTGAAATTTCATATCAAAGACAGCCTTGTGGTCGTTTTTCTTGTTTGACCTATTCTGGATGACAGGATAATTGAGAGCTTGTTTACAGACTTAGAAACACTCATCCCTTGAAATCCATATTTACTTACTCGGGGGTCACTCATTTTTACCCCCTGATGGTTTTAGAAAGTGTCAGAAAAAAAAAAAAGACACAATAATTGATTATATTAGGATGGAGTTAATCCATGAAGAATTGAAAGCTTGATCTTGAAAACTGTAGTGTATGATGATTTGCAGAGAAAGAGAAATTATAAGAGAAAGGCATGGAGAAAGAATAAACATACAGCAAAAACTGTATAGTGTCAAGGATTGGTGTGCTGGTCCCAATTCTACCTGTTGTAAACAAAACAAATAGTGGAAAGTTGAAGTTTAATTCCTGGATTGTTTGTAAAATGAGAAGATCAATTTTAAAAAGAAGATAAATTTAAACAATCAGTGTGTGTCTTGGAACCTTTCATCTGTCTATGTCACCTACTACAAACATATATGCTCAAAAAATATGATAAATCTACCTTTAGTGTGCATCAGAATCACCTGGAGGCCTCGTTAAAACACAAATTGCTTGGCCTCATCCCTAGAGTTTCTGAATCAGTAGGTCTGGGATAAAACTGAGAATTTGCATCTCTAACAAGTGCCAGGTGATGCTGCTCATCCCTGGGTTACAGGGAACCCCCAAGATAAATAAATTATATAAACTTGAATTCTTGCAATTCTGTCTTCTTCAAATAAGAAGACAAAATAATGACCATTAGTCTGCCTGAAGAGTTGTGGAGGCCTTTGAACAAATTAAATTAATTTTGTTTTGGAAATTAAAAGTTTAAAAAGTTTGCCCAAATTAGTATGATTATATCCGCTACTTCTATTTTAACTCAATTTTTGATTCACACAACCCCTTTCTATTAATATTTTTCACAAAATTTGAGCTATGTTTGATCAATTCATAAGTTTAACTTATTCTACACCTTTCCTTTCATAATATGCCCATCATGTACATTTAAAATTTTACATTAAGATTTTCAAAATGAACTCTCAAGTTGAACTCTTTATGTCCCTCAAATACTTTTCCTGTAATTTGAGTGTCGTGCCACCAGATGCCAGAAGTAATTACTTAAATAAACATCTCATGAAAATATCTGCAAACTCCTCTTTTTAAATATGGCAAGCCAGGGGCTGGCTGGCTTGAACTGGTTTCCTAAGAACCACTGGTGTAGTGGTTAAGTTTGCGCACTCTGCTGCAGTGGCCTGGGGTTTGCAGGTTTGGATCCCGGGCGTGGACCTATGCACCACTTATCAAGCCATGCTGTGGCGATGTCCCACATAAAGTGGAGGAAGATGGGCACAGATGTTAGCTCAGGGCCAATCTTCCTCAGCAAAAAGAGGGGGATTGGCAGCGGATGTTAGCTAAGGGCTCATCTTCCTCACAAACACAAAAACAAAAAATAAATAAATAAATACAGCAAGCCAAGACTTTTTATTAAAATATGTAAACCTGAACCTCTTTATGAAACACCATTTAAAGGTGATTGGTTTTCAAACAAACTTCACCTTATCATACCCCTTTTCATTTCCTTAAAGATTTCCGCTGCTATAGATTGTTTTAGCCTTTTCAAAACCCTTTTTTTGCCTTGCTGCAAAAGTGTACTCAGAGTTATTTATTAACATTTTTCTTTCTGAGTATTATTTTTCTGAGTATTGTCATTTGGGCACAAACCCAAACTTACTAAGAATCCTGTGATCCTCACAGTGGAAAAGTACTAAAGGGAGAATAATCCTAATATTCAAATATTTTAAGAAACAACGTTTGAAAAAGGGTATAGATTTTGACTTAGTCTATTGTCAATGGAGGGAAGTTATAGGGAAATATATTTCATCCTAATATAAGAAAAACATCTAAATAGAGTGGTAGAGCCATTAAATAATGTGATGATATTTTCCATAAATGTCTTCAAATTATGATAGGGTGGATGCTTATGAGAAATATTGTACAAAATGCTCTTGAATAGGATTAGTGTTAGTGTGAATGCTGTGCTGATTTCCTGATGGCTCTAACAATGACCTTATTATAAGAAGTTAAGTTAACTTTTCCCTAACGCTTGTTTTCTGTGCAATTTAACTAGCTTTTTAAGTGTTTTTAATATTCATGTAGTTCAGAGTATAAAATTCCTTGGGGTTTGCATTCTAGAAATATTTTTTCATTAATGCAATTCATGCAATTTTGTTGATCATATCGTTTAGACCATGGAGCTATAAGCTGGAGAAATGCTATTCTCAACACGAATTATGTAAGGAAAACAGCTGAACAAAAGAAAGACCTTAAAAAGAAAGAAGAAAGAGAATGGATGTAAGATCTTTGGCTTTAAAAATATGAACCACCGATTTCTGGTGGTAGTTTTTGAAACTTGCAATTCGTGTTTGGTTATTTCTTCAGCTTCTGGGTATCACTTAAGACAGTGAATGAAAAGGTACTCATTACCCTGCAGAGGTAAGAAAATCTCTGCAGGTTTTATGGAAGTTACTTGACTTCAATAAGCACTTAAAGGCTTTGTAATTTTGCAGTGTCTCCATTCAGTGCAGAGCCAAGATGATTCTGCTCTGAGCTCAGCAGGATGCAGCTCTTAGCAAGTACACAATACTTTGAACTGGCCCACATCCTTTCAGTTCCTATCTCATAGTCAGAGGCCATTACTTGTGATAGCCAGCTCTCAACTCAGCAAATGGACCAGAGGAAAAAGCTGTTAATGAACCCTGATCAGAGACCAGACTGGTTGACCAGCCCCTGGAGTTTGTAATCTGGCATATGGAGTAACATAAGCATCACTGAAGTCAGAGTAACTTAAGACTGTACCTGAGGCAGCACAATGTACGAAGAGGGAGTGCAGCATCGGTGTCAGGCTCGTGTGGGCATCCCAGCCTGGATCTCTACTCTGACCTTATGTCAGTCATTTAATTTGTGCTCAGCACTAGAAATACAAACACCATCAAGACACAGTATCTGCCTGCCCTCAGAGAATGTATGACCAACAGTTGTTGATGCAGTCCAGTTATTGATATTACAATACATAATATATACATGGATAAATAGACTTTGATAGTGCTATAGTAAGGGCAGCACAGCCAGCCCTTGAAAGCCACAGGAGGGTTGACTGATTATATAAGGGGATCAGGGGAAGTTTTCTGGAGGAAGGAACAACTTAGCCAAAACCAGCAGGAAAAGTAGAAGTAGTAACTCTAGAAAATATTTATCGAGTGCTTGTCTATTTGTGTCAAACACTCAGATAATAACAATATTAGTTTACTATTTTAGTAGGATGATCCAGTGAGATAGGAAATATTATTCCTCTTCCTCCAGATGAGAACATAGACGTTTAGGGAGGTTATATAGGATCATTGCTTGCCCACAGCCTGTTGCAGCTGAGCGGGGAGTCAAACCAAGTTAGTACTATCATTCCCTGTGTAACACTGTGCAGAGTGTTAGACAAATGGATTTGTAAGTCCTTCTATAAAGCTTATATTGAAGCCGTGGAAAGGGATTAGAAGGCTAATCGATAATAGAATGAGGGGGAAAGACATCTGAGCCTTACGCCAGGGCAACTCCCTCCCACAGGATGTAAGAGCCAGAAAAAGTAAGTGGAGAAATTAGGAATGGGAAGAATGTCTCAAAAGAGCATAGTCAGGAAGATAACAAAATTATTATGGATTTAGCACTTCTCAATTACCAGTGTTTGACGGAAGAAATTCATTAGACTGTTGAGGATGTAAGCCTGGAAACGAGGCATTAGTGGGTGAATGTCAAGAGAGGAGTAAATGCAGGGTGTTAAGCCCACTCTTGCTAAAAACATATTGGTGGAGCTATAGGAGGAGACAGAAACACGTAAAACAAGTATTTTTTGTTTGCTTGTTTGTGTGCAGACTAGAGACTTTTAAAGGAAATTGCTTCTCTTTTTACTGTTACACAATTTTGTCCTAAATTTTGTGAGATCTGATGGGAATGAGGGTTTATTGCCTAAAGTATGAATTCTAAAATTAAAAATATAATGTGTGAGTTTGATGGATGAACCCCTAGGAGTATTTTGAGATTTTTCCTCAGCAGTAGGAAAAGGTGTGATTTCACAGTATTCCCTTCAAGGATTAGAAAGACTGGCATTTAGAATATTACTAAGGAGATAGTCTATCACTTTTTTTTCTTTAGCTCTGCTCTTCCAGACTGGTGTTCAGAACCTGAATTTCACTAATGAGCTCTCATTGGTTCTAACGGCCTATTTCCAATGCCGTCTGTGTTCAGTTTCTATTATTAGTTCTCCTCTCCTGTCTAAACTGCTTTTAACAGAAAAGAGGTATGAAGTAAAAGTATGGATATTTCACTGTCACAGAGCTTAAGTTGGATGTAAAAAAAAAATCATGAGCTGGAATAGTTTTTGCCCCACTTCCACCTTCTGTCTGCATTTATTCCCACTTATTCAATTACAATTTTTAAAGAGACTATAGGAAATAATGGAAGAAGTAAAGAGAATAAAGATAAAAATATTAGGAAATCAATAATCTAAGTTTCCATCTTAGGAAACTAGAAAAAGAGGAGCAAATTAAGTCCAAGGAAAGCAGAAGAAAAGAAATAGCATGAATTAGAGCAGAAATCAATGAAATTAAGTACAGGAAATGAATAGAGATAATCAGCAACACCAAAAGCTGGTTATTTGAAAAGATCCATAACATCAATAAGCCTCTAGCCAGGCTAAGAAAAAGAAAGAGAGGACAAAAATTACTAATGACAAATGAATGAGGGGCATCACGACGGGTCACATGGACATTAAAAGAATACAGTGAACAACTTTATGCCTGCAAATTTGATAACCAAGATGAAATGGACTAATTCCTTGAAAGACACACTCTGTCAAAACTCACTCAAGAAGAAATGTACAAGCTGAATAGGTTTATTCAAAAGAAATTTAATTAATATCTAATAACCTTCCAAAACAGAAAGCACCAGGCCCAGATGGTGAATTCTACCAAATTTAAGGAAGAAATTATGCCAGTTCTTTACTATTTCTTTCAGAGGATAGAAGCAGAAGGAATACTTCCTAATTCATTCTATGAGTCCTGCATTACCCTAATACCAAAACCGGACAGAGACTACAAGAAAACTATAGACTGATATCTCTCACGCATATAGATACAGAAATCCTCAACAAAATATTAGCAAATCAAATCCAACAACATATAAAAAGAATTATACACCACAACCAAGAGGGATTTATTCCAGTTATGCAAGGCTGATTCAACATTCAAAAATCAATTAATGTAATCCATCACATCAGCAGGCTAAAAAAGAAAAATCAAATGACCCTATCAATAGATACAGAACAAGCATTTGACAAAATTCAACATCCATTCATGATAAAATGCTCAGTAACTAGGAATGGAGGGGAACTTCCTCAATTCAATAAAGAATATTTACAAAAATCTACAAATAACATCATACTTAATGGCGAGAAACTGGAAGCTTTCCCAGTAAGATCAATAAAAAGGCAAGGATGTTCCCTCTCACCCCTCCTTTTCAACATCACACTGCAAGTCCTAGCTAATAATAATAAGACGAAAAAAGGAAATAAAGGTATACAGATTGGGAAGAAAAAAAATGGCCTTTGGACAAAAATGACATGATCATCTATGAAGAAAATCTAAAAAAATCACTCAACAACACCCCCTGGAACTAATCATAAATTTGACCAGAATGGACAATCTGTGTCCTTACATTAGAGAATCACACTGAATATTTAGTGGAATAAATAAGAATCTAGTTACACGAACCTAGAAATCCTGTTTTGCTTAAATTAGTTAAAGCCGGATTTCTGCCATTTGCAACTTTGCCAAATTAGTCTTCCTAAGAATTGTCCTAGTTTTTACTCACCACCTTCATGCGAGCATGCCTATTTTGCCACAGCATTATCAATTCATATATACTAAAAACATATTTAATAATTTGATTTGTAATCTGTGTTTCTTGTAGAATAATGTTTTGAACATATTATAATAGATTACTCTTTTTTTATTCCTGCAATTGCTTATTTTATTAACTGGAAAAGATGAGTTAGGATAATTTCCCAGCAATACAGAGATGCTGTGCTGAAAGACCGCCTTACCTGTTTTTCTGACATTAACCCAAAACAATAAATCGAACACAAGATACATGATCAAATACGGACTATTTATCTAACCATTAGACAAATATGATTATAATTCTGTTTCTTGATGCCTACATGGTTAAGGCATGCAAGGTATAATATACATTTTCTTCTTTGGCAAACAAAATTTCTAAACACCAACAGATGAGCTGAAATGATATTCTAAGACTAATTTGTCACCTGGAGCCATTTAGGTTGACCATACAGGTAAAACTGAATATTAGGATTTATTAAATTTATTTTTTAAACGTTTATTATACTGTGGAATAATTAGTGGTTAGACAATTTATATACCTTATGTTCATTACTCTAAATCTTCTGGAAATTAATTGTATTAGGCAGACTTTATAAAGGAGACAAGGCTAATTGAAATATTATTAATGATAAAAGTCAACTGAACAAGAGAAGTAGGCTTCTTTGTTTCCTCTGCCCCAAGTAATAGTAGAAAATTCTGTGTTACAGGATAGATTCATTTTTAAATATTTTTTCACCAATCAATAAATAATGGATTACATGTTAGGTTCTCAAAAAAAAAGTTACGTGAGAATACTGAAGTGTGAAGGGCACAGTGCATCCCCTTAAAAAGTTTCAAATTCAACTGTAGAAATTTTGTGTGTGTATTTATTTATTTTTAAATATTTCTTTCTTTTTAAAAATTTATTTATTTACTTTTTTGGTGAGGAAGATTGGCCCTGGGCTAACATCCGTGCCCATCTTCCTCTACTTTATACATGGGATGCCTGCTACAGCATGGCTTGATGAGTGGTGTGTAGGTCTGCCCCCAGGATCTGAACCCGTGAACGCTGGGCCACCAAAGCGGAGCACACAATCTTAACCATTACTCCACTGGACTGGCCCTTTATTTCCTTTTATTCATGAAAAATTTCAAACCAACAGAGGCAGAGAGGAGAGTATGATGAAACTCCTGCAGGTCCTGGGTCTGTTTGTTCTCATGTACATTGCACACCTTTGCCTGCTCACCTCTCTGCCCTGTGCTAAGGAACAAAGACTTCAGCTGTGATTACTGCATTCTCCACCCCTCCCACTTCTTCCAGCAGTGGAAGGCTCCAGTGGAAGACATGAAGGATGGGACAAGAGAACCCTCACAGGTTTCCTACCCTCCTTCCACACTTTATGTCTTCAAACATGTTAACTTGTTGCCTTATTTACTTCATCAACTTTTTTTGCTCAAACAATTTGAAATAAATAACAGACATCATGCGATTTTACCTACAAATACCTCAGGATGCAACTGGAAAAATTAAAGACATTGTCCTCATAACCAAACCATCATTATCACAACTAACCAAATTAGCAAGAATTCCATAATACCAGTTTTTTTTACTTTTTTATTACTAATTGTCCTAAAATTGTCCTTTATAATTGATTTGTTTGAACCATGCTCCAATGAAGATGTTCACATTTTAGCATATCTCCTGCATTATTTGGGGCATAGTTATATGGAAATAATATTTTTTGTTTAGCTCAATCTCAAATTTAACTAGATTTCTGTGTTTTTATTTGGTAACTCTAGCAATCATATCCACATTTCATTTGGTTATTGTATTTTTATAGGTTACAAATATTGCCAAGCTGTGGTTCAGTTGCCAGTAGTCAATATGATGAGATAGTCAAGGTCTTATAACACTTATGTTGTATAACTAAGGATGGTAATCAGGCAATAAACAATTAAATGAACAAGATCCTGGCAAGTTCCATGAAGAAAGAAGAAAGGAAAGTGGTAGACTGTGACTGGAGGATGGGGACTAATGCACACTTAGGGAAAACTTCTCTGAGGAAGCGGCATTGACCCAACAGTGAAATTATGGAAAACATCCACAAATGTGTAAATATTAAGAAAATATTGTTTTAAGAAGGAAGAATTGAAGATGTAAACTTCCTTAAGTGGGAATAAGTGTAATTTTTTCTGATGACTACAATAATATATTTGCTTCTGGGGTGTCTTGAGTAAACCGGGAGGGCATTTTGAGATAAAGTCAAGGAGGTAGAGAGGTTCCATGTTACTTGGAGTCTTTCAGGCCATGGGATGGCATTTGGGTTTTATTCTTAATTATAATGAGAAGCTTTAAAGTAGGAGCACAACAAGAAATGATTTCCTGTGGAAGGAAATCAATCTGGCTGCAGAAGATTATATGGGGTCAGGGGTAGAATGTTGGACTAGTTAGCGGGGCGTCATTGTGGTTGGTCAGTGAGAGATAGAAGTGGTTCAGAGCAGAGTTGTAGTAGTGGAGATAAAACTGGATGTGTTCCAAAAACTGCTTGGACAAATACTTCATGGCCATTCAGGATGATTCAACTAGCTCTGCTTACTTCTTTCTTTATAATTTCAATAGGCTCACTAGTGAACCACCATCACTCATCTAAAATACTATATTGAAATTCCTGATTATGTCTTTTTCTCCCCTACCAGACATAAACCTCTTGAGGATAGAATAAATGTGTTTTTCACAGCATCTTGCTCATATTCAGTGTTCAGTACATATTGTGGAGAGGTATTAATTTAATGGACATTTGCTTCACATGCTACAAATGCTTTTCGATGAGTGCGGCTCCGGGAACTCTGTTAATTAAGGAACCAAAATACATATATGATACATAATTATGGCTGTTATATATGATAAATATTGTCATGTATAATATATATTATATTATATATAACATATGTAACATAAAATATTGTGATATGTGATATATTATATGACATATAATATATAACATGCTCTACATAGTATATAATATATAACTGTATATATAACATATATACTGTTATACATTATATATGATATATAAGGCAGTATATGTGCTATATTGTTATAGATCATAAATATGTTATATATGATATATAATTATAGCATATGGAAACTTTAAGGCCTATTTACTTTTTTAACCCTTGAAAGCTAAGCTTGGAAAAATATGTTTGTAAGCTACCTGGGGTCATAGCAAAAGTAATTAAACACACAAGTTTTCAGCCTCCTGAGAGAAACCAGCTGCAACTTCCTCAATTTCCATTACCAAGTCGTGTGACTGATATCTGAACTCATCTTTTCTCCTTTGCTCCTTTTGAAATCAAGGCCACTTCCAGTTATCTTGGTAAAGAATATAATCTGTGATACCTTGATTCCTGTCAACTTAATGAAATCAGTTTTCAAAATGTCATCACAGCAAATAAAATGTACCCAGCTGCAACATTTCCCTTGCCTGCAGTTAGGTTCTCTTACAATAATCTCAGTCTCTCTCTCTCTCTCACACACACACAGGCACACGCATTCTACAGCATTTCAACTACATGGAGTTTACTACATCTCAGTTATGGCAAGCAACATAACTTCTTGGGTCTTCTACAAATTGTGATTAATTAACCATTTGAGTAATAATTTTAATTTTTGTTTGCCTCTTAACACTCTGGGAAGGAATCATTTCTATTTTGTAAACTTTCTATCCACTTTGCCTTATGTGTGCTTGACACTTGGAATTCAACAAGTTTTTCATGACTAAGTAACTGATATAATGAACTGAATAATAACCTTTCTGAACTTTATATTATGAAGTCAAGTGTGGCTATCTCCTAAGAGTGTTGAGAGGGTAGGAGGGTGAGAAGAGTCCTGGTTAGAGAAGTGCCCATGAATTATAGCACCCACTGCTAATAAGACAACACTCCCATCCTAGGGTAGCTCAACAAATTTTTAAGAGCGTTATTCATAAAAGAGTAGTATTCAATATATAATTATTTATCTTAGGGTCTCTCTGTGAATACTTATTTGGTAAACACAAGAAATTTATAGAATTACCCAACAAGGCTTCTCTATAATTGATTAGTATTTCATTATTTAGCACAACCCATTTGTTGTAAAACAACCTCTAATCTATCCTGAAACTAAGTTCTTATGACATCAAAGCTAATTGAGACCTTCTTCCCCATAGGCAGTGTCTTGAGGGCAATAGAGAGAACTTGCACATTCCTTTGTTAGTGATGGATAAAGTACTTCTACATCTAGCAAGATTCTTTTGTAAACTCAGTCCCTCATTTTGTTATATTATTTTTGCCTCGCTAGTTCTTATTGGGGTGTCTGGAAACTTATAGATACTGAAGTAGTATTTATTATAAGTTGAATGGAGAAACAGCACTTGAGTTGAAACTAGGCAAAAGCAACTATTAATGGTTTGTGTTTATGTCCCCATAGAAGCTTGTTGACTACACACAAACACCATGCTGAAATATAATCATCTGAAGAAATACAGCTAAGCTGAGATAATTCCCACAAAGGCTATTTTTAGTCAGTAATAATTATATGTTAATCGACTGGTATTTTCTGCCAAAGGGGAAATGACATTTCTGTTGATAAGTTGCATGTGTTCTACAGCTGCATCTTCATGGCACGGCAGGCTTTCTCTAAGTTTCTCCACAGTGGGAATTAACCATCAGATGATCTTGCTCTTTCTGTCATTGTTCTGTCTTTATGCTCTGCTTGATGTAAATAGGAGTACTGGCCATTTCTTAAATGATCTTTTTCTATCTTTTCTTCAACACACCAATTGTTCCATTCAACAACACTCAAGTTTAATCTTAAGAGAGAAATGAAGTGTGTCAAAAAGAAAAAAAGCTTCTTGATGATTGTATTATGAGATAAACAGTTTTTCCTCTTGAAGACTGTATAACTCACATGCTAAAATTTCACACTATGTACAACGTGTAAACATATTAAACTGAATGCCAAAACTGTCTAGATCCCAGTAAAAATTGGAATCTAAGTGCCTCATTTAGTGAGGAAGTTTGAATTAGAGGAGATTAAATCATTTAAGGTTCAGAGCTGAATCCCAGGATTATTGACTCCATCGCAGATTTTTTCTCCTATCTTTACAGTCAATAGCATCTTATAATAGTTATCTTTTCCCACAAATAACTTACACATAAAAATATTGTTCCGTCTTTCTATCATTGCTTGAGATCCCAGTATGGATTTTATGAAGACTATCAGATAAAAAGCTTATGGAGTTAGCAGGAAAAGAGGGGAAGAGGGTGAGAAGAACACAACTGCTCACGAGGGCCAAGCACACGAGTTTTAGGAGCCACCTGAGGATATTAGATTCTTTTGGAACTCAGAGTGGAAATCAACATGTAACTAACATGTGACTTATCAATGCCATCAGTTTTGGTTAGCATGCAGTATTTGGAAATATTTTACTAATCCAAAATCTTCCAAAGCATGGATATACAATAGTGGGATAATGATTAACAATAGGGACCTCTCCATGCTTGTATCTAAATTTTCTTATGACTCTAATTAATATGAAGACCTGACTACTGGGTACAGAACGTGTAACCAGTGTAGCACTCTTATGTGATCACACTGTTTATGGAGAGTGATCACACTCTGAGATCACTCTACCTTATGACAGCTAAAATATGGTGCAATCAAGGTGCTATGAGAACATTCAGGGTAAATTCTGGCATCTAGAAGGAAGAGATTTTGAAATGGTGTATGAAATGGCAAGGTGCGAAAAGATTTGATGTCAGACAAATCTACCTTTGAAACTTGGATCCTCATCTTAATAACTTCATGAGCTTTGTCAACTACCCTCTCTAAACTACAGTTTCCAAATCTAGAAATCTGGGATACCAATATCTAAACCATGAAGATGCAAAGAAGTACGTGTAAAACACTTAATGTGATTTTAGCACATATAAATAATAAATAATCTTTTATCATAATTATAAATATGTACCTATTAATAATCAGTCCAATGTTTGTTTTATTAAACTGAGACCAAAAAGAAAATATTAAAAAAATTTTTTCTCCTCCCTTAGCCAAATGAATGGGAAAAAAAGTGCAAGATGAATTGTCGGGGTGCTATATGAAGAAATCATAATATTTTTACAGTTGTATCAGTTTACTTCTTAATATCCATTTTTAATGTAAGTAGATCTTAGTGACTTAAAAGAGCTAGCTAGTAAGATTATCTATTAGTTGGCAGAACCTTACTTTCATAACAGAAATGGTATTGACCTAGGAGATTGGGGACCTGAGTTCTCCCAGTAAGCACTTAGGTGACCCAGGACAAGTCAACTATTTGTGTGTCCGTCTTCTCATTTGTATAATGGAGAGATTGTCCTGATAGTCTCTAAGGTCGCTTCTGGACACAAATTTCCATGGTTCTGTGAAAAATCCGTATTTTCTACTTGCTGATATAATAATGCCCTCTCTAATTTATTTAATCTTGTGTTGTCAAGTGGGAAAGGAACTCAAGGCCTCATATTTTAACATCTTTTTAGATTATTTTGTCTTCTTTACCCTCAAGCTTAGAATTACTGGCAAAATGTAGCGTCAGTAAAACATACTGAGGCTCTAATCTTTCGTGACCTTTTGTTTGTAAGCTGTGCTGGGTTTTATGGTCAATAACTAGTTTCTTTCAAGGAGAGGTGGTCACTTTGATATCATGTTAATAGAAAGATCAAAAAATATCAGCCTTAAGGATATAAATTGTTGGGCTGTGTTTTATTATTTCTAGTTTTCCAGTTTCAATTTTTATACTTCACATATAAAACTGTGCTTTCATTGAAAAAATATAATTTCACTCTTACCTTGAAATATTATATATATACATGTATATATATGTATATGTATATATATATATATATATGTTTCAGACTATGGATGAAAAAATGCTATACTAAGTGAATTTAATTATATGGGATATTATTTTCAGGACAGTATTAGATTCAAGAGAGTCTATTAGATGAGCAATTAAATTAGACTAATTGAATATAGTTTGTTTTTTACTTTCACTGGTCATTATTTAAACTGTAATGAATCTAACACTTTCACATAAATACATTGTTTTATAGAGATTAACTCTTTATATTCATAATCAACATTAAATCAATTTTTCAGTGAAAACAATATTTATAACGCTTGAATTCCACTTCCTGCCAGAAGTCACATGTCAGGATAAATTGGGGCATGTGGAGAAAGGATAACATTGACTTCCTTAATGGTCAATTAAGCTTTCTG
Organism: Tapirus indicus; assembly: GCA_031878705.1. Taxonomy (NCBI): domain Eukaryota; kingdom Metazoa; phylum Chordata; class Mammalia; order Perissodactyla; family Tapiridae; genus Tapirus; species Tapirus indicus. The sequence continues at coordinate 48,491,735 of CM062926.1, read as the reverse complement.
GCTTTCTAGGCCTTTGGGCATCTTCAGGGAAAAAGAGAGAGAGCTTTAGAACTTGTTACTTTCTCCAATTTGTAACTCATGGGGGGCCAGCCTTTTTTTGGTTTGGCTTGGTTAAAGGACCTAACAACAAGGCAAAACAGCCTCCCAGATCTGGCGTGGTTTCTAAAGGCATCAAAATCTAAGCTGAGATAGGAAGCATGAATTGGAGTTAGCAAGACCAAGTAAGTGATGGTGATGTATAAGAGTACTCAGACCAATGAAATAGCATATGTGTAGGTCCATTGATGAGATAATATAGTTTATTCTAGGACCTGAGGAAAAAAAATTGTAGTTAATGGAATGTAGACATAGCGTTTGTTATATGTAGGGGGTGAGGATTGGTGGAGGGGAGTGGGATGAAGTTGGACTGTTACATAGAGATTGACTTACTCAGGGTTTCCTCAATCAAAGAAAGAAATTTGGAATCGATTCTAAAAGCCATGAGGAGACAACAGCGTTTTAAGTGAAAGTGACATGATAAAATTTCCATTTTAAAAATTAGAATTTTAAATTATTACAGTCTTGGTATCTTAGAACTTCTGAAGCTAGAGGACACAAGATGGCTTACAAACATTTTAAATAAGAATAGAGATCCCCAAAGAAGTGAAAAGACTTGCCTCAGCATCACAGTGCTCTTGAAATGTAAGTTGAAGGACTGATGAAACCCGGGCCACTGAAAGAAAGAAATGAAGGAAGGAAGGAGGCAAGGAAGCAAGGAAAGGAGGAAGGAAGGGAAGAAAGCCCTACTAAATGTTACTTCTCCATAATACTAATGAAATGGTTGGAGAAAATTAAAAAAAAAAAAAACCCACAACATTTAACTTAGCATGATACAGTTTTCTACTATGAGAGCAAGGTGAAGAATTAAAACTATTAAAATAGATCATATCAGATATAATCCTTTTCCTGAGTTACAAGACTATTATAAGATAGAGGTCTAATCAAAGGGGATTTTTGTAGTGTAACCCCACTATCATTTGCTCACGGCAGCTCGTATTTTATTATTCTGCAGGTCAAATGATAATCTACTTCTCCTCTGAATATAGATGTTTTTGTAATGTATCTATCTTTCTTCAATATGAGGATTCCATAAATAATAACAGGTTAGAATTCCTTGCTAAGAATAAGGGTATCAATGTTATCAGGAGATGACGGTGTCACAAGAGAGTTAAAGATCAAGAATGATAATTTTGACCATGAAAAAAGAGATTACTTTATCCTTCTCTCCCAATGCTCTCCTTCTACCTGTGTAGAAAATAATACTCATATTCTCAAAACCGTTTTCACATAATATACTCTTCACCTCTGTATTCATTTGCTAGGGCTGCCATGATAACAACTACACATTGGGTGGCTTACACAACAGAAATAGATTTTCTCACAGTTCTGGAAGCTGGAAGTCCAAGATCAAAGTGCTGGCAAGGTTGGTTTCCTCTGAGGTCTCTTTCCCGGATTTGTAGATGGCTGCCCTCTTGCTGTTTCTTCACATAGTCATCTCTCTGTTCACATGCACCCTGGGGTCTCTTTTTGTGTGTCTAAATTTCCTCCTCTTATAAGGACACTGGTCAGACTGGATTAAGGCCCACCCCAATGGCCTCATTTTAACTTAATCATCTGTTTAAAGGTCCTATCTTCAAATGCAGTCACATTTTGAGGTACTTGGGGATAGGGCTTCAACATGTGAATTTAGGAGGGACACAATTCAGCCCATGACAATATCCAAAAGCTTCAATGACACCTTATTACCAACTCAGAAATACCTCTGACTCTCTTTCTAAACCTTCTATTTGCCTTACTCCACTAATTAAAGTATGCCCATCCTCGCATGTGAGATTTTTTTCCCCAATAAATGTCTATACCTTTGTTTCCAACTCTAAACCCTACCTAGCACTGTCTTTACAACTCAGCTCAAAATCTTCCCCAATTATTTTGTAAATAAAAATCTTTGCTGTAGATAAAACTCATGGGTAGCTGATACACAATTTTCCACTTAATTTTGCATTCTTTTACATTGGATTCTAATTGTTCTGTATATTTCTGTTGACTCCCCATCTAGATTGTAGTTGATGAGGACAGGGATAACACTTTCTCTTCACTTTATATCTTCATAGTGTCCAATAGACTGTTGTGTACATATATTCTTAAATAATCCTATTTGATTGAATTTCTGATTAGTGAAATATGCATCTACCTGAATCTGTTTATTTTCAATGTTACCTTAATTGGCTTTGTGAATTCCCAGCACTAACTTTCATTCACTATGTTACTTTATAACCCTCTGCAATGCTTGAGTGGGCTGACTGTTAAATAAATGCATTAGAGAGTATTCTATGTATGAGGGTTACCTCAATACACTGCAGTGCAATGTGCATTCACTGTGCATCTAGTTCCTCAGGGGTTGTCAGGGTTGCTTTTACTGACCTGGATGGTTATCTAGATGTACTCAGCATATCTCATTTTTTCTTGTGTGTCCTTTCAAGAAGATGACCTTGTTTGATAAAAAACTGTTTCTTTTTAATCAAGGTTATACAAGCATCGGTGCTCTTTTGTGATAATCTTGAAAGTCATAGACACTTTTGAACTATCACAGTGTTAGGTGAAAGATTCATATTGATCTCCATGAATTATAAATGTTTGTTTTCAGAACATTTGTGGAATAATATTTGGAAATAAATTGATACCTGAACCAAGTATCCAATAACTCAAGCCAGTTCCCTCATGTGATTTCTTAAAATGGAAGTCCTGAAATCTAGCTCCTTCACCTTGGAATAATATACAAAATGTCAGAATGAGTAAAGGGCTTTTGGTAGTTTATTTATTCTTTACTCTTTATTGTTGCATAGTCAGTCACTTAAAGAAGGAGAAACAGCATACAATATTGATAGCTCCCAAATGTGTTGGCTTTTTACTGTCCCAACATATGTCCTAAAGTTTAAAAAGCAATAAAAGGTTGCTGCTTCCACAGTCCTTAGCTTTGGTTGTCACAGTCAATCACCCATAGAAGAAAGAGCCAAATCAGTTTTTTTCCCATCCTTACTGCACAATCATCTTTAGCCATTGTTCTCATTTATCATTAAAGGAAAAATGAACCAAGGAAAGTGCCAAGACTCCAAAGTGAATTTGCAATGTGAGAAAACTTTTGTCACTTTCCTTGAGGAAAGGTACCTCCATAATGTTGAATAAACAATAAAAATGTAAAAGATTAACATTATAAATGAAAGTATTGTCCCATTAACTTTTAAATGGATAGTTTTCTAGTTTTAAAATATGAATTTATTCAAGTAAAAGTGATGTGGATAATTGACAGAAATACCCAGATAGTTTTAGATGAAATTTACTCTTGTCTCAGTGACTTTACCACTTCTACTTAGATGATAGTTAGGAATGCCAATAGGATTATTTCAATAGAATCTGATCCGTCTATACAGTCAAGAAGTAAAAAAATATATAAGTTGGTCATGTTTGAGTGTCCTTGCTGGGTTATGTAACCTTAAAACAATTTTGACTAGGTTAAGAATATTAATTTATTTTTTTCTATAAGTTCATTGTGAAAAAAAATATACATAGAAACACAGGCAATTTTATCTTTATTTTTATTTCGCCTTCTAGTTTCCACACTTTATTTCATTTTAACTCAAGCACATTCATTGATAATGTATTTTGCATTTCTTACATCATTCCAAAAAGATGTAGTGTACCACAGTCACATAATTATAAGCATCTAGAGTTACATTCCAAATGTTTTAACATTCAGCTAAATTTTTATAATTGGGTTAAATGTATATGGTTCACAAACATAGATTTGGAAGGGGGCACTCAAGCATGATCATGAGAAGTGTATACAAGTCGTCTTACTGAATACAAGTTGTAGCACTACACTCTTCATTGGTCAGAAAGGAAGGTGATGTGTTACTTGTTGCTCATGTTCAGCTTTTTCTTTAGTTTCTGACTGGTTTGGGCCCAGAATATTCTTGCTGTGCTTTTGGCCAGACTTTTTGTTTATTCAAATTACTTGTCTACCTCCTTTGAGCTAGGATTTTCAGGCTTAATGTTTGTTAAATTTGGAATGTTTGTTAAAATTGTTAAATACAGCCATAAGTATTTCCCCATGTGTTTATTTGTATCTTAATCAATGGTCCTTGCTTGTGTCCACATACCTCTGGACAATCCCCGATTTGCCCCCCTGAGCAAATTGCTGGGTTATTAGTGTAAGAGTTGATCTGGCAACATAACATAGAGTAAATGTTCATGACCATTTTGTAATTTGATAAAGTGATGAAATTTATGGATACTTACCTCATAAAGATGCTCATCACACAAGCAGTTGCATAGAATTTCAAGACTCATTCATGAACTTGACCTGAGAACTCTTGGTTTAGAGGTGACTTTGAATGTGTTTCCTTGGATATTTTCATTATATGTGAATTTTGTTCCTGTTCTTTTTTCCTTTGGTTATATTAAGCTACTTATTAATAGTTAGGAAAGCAGTACTTAAAAAATTAGGATATCTTTCCCTATGAATATGTGGTAAAATTTATTGCGATTATATGATTTATTAAACTGAGTCACCCCTGAAGCAAATGTATTATTAAGTGGTTAAAAAATTCATGACATGTCCTTAACACATTGAGAGTGCCTTAGAGGAGCTCATTTCTCCGTTAAATATGTGTTTAACAAAATTGCTTTAAATGAATCTCTTTTATGGGTTTCTGTAATTATTGTTCTCATTTAAGACTTATATATATATATCGTAAATAACGGAATGTGTTTTTCACATAGGGTCGTGATTTGTTTTTGAATGAAAATAGTCACAGTCTCTTATTTGTGAGTATGTAATAAAATGCTTTGTTGCATTATTAAAACCACTCAATAGGCTGTGGGGTCCTAGAACATATTCTCTACATTGTACATAGCTGCCTTTCTATTTTGAGATTTAAAGGAACAGTCCAATGGAAACCTTCCATGATTTCTTATTGTGCATATCGAACGCCAAGCTCAATCATTTGGTTGCAGAATGAAGATCTTAAATTATAACTTTCCTGAGTTTTCAGTCAGATATGTTCAAAACAAAAAGGCTATTCAAAAAAAGGTCTGTTTCTTATGTTATCTGAAATTGAAGTGTTTCTCTACTTATGTCACATTTTGAGATATGCTGAATCAAAATGGCAAGCCTGCCTCAATAACCCAGTGTAATTTCCTTATGACTGCAGTAGCATAGACAGCACAATACAGCTTTCCATTCCTTTAGTGCTTATTCATATTTAGATCTGTGTTATTGCTTAGGCATTACATAATTTGACTCTATATTCTGGACCCCTGTCTCATTACTTCTATTACTACCATCATCTTTAAAAATTACAATTTATTGAATACTCACACTGTGACCGACACCAAGAAAAACACTTTATTTTAATCATCTTGCAGATAAAGAAACTGAGATCCAGTGGTTTTAAACAACATGCCCAACAGCTCAAAGGAAATGTATTCAGAGGATAATTCTCTTTTTGGTGATCCACACATGTAATCCAAGAATATACAACTATAATATTATAAACTACTACCTAAGCTTTTATTAATTGGACACTTATAATGCAATAGGAACACATTATTTAATTTTTATTATTTATGATTTACCTAAACTGTTTGAATAATTTTAAAATTATTTTCTGCTCTTCCAGCTACATTATCTGCATCCAAAAGAGTCTTGAAATTTTGCCTTAGAATCAACTTATGTACTACTTGCTGCAATTTTATGCATTTCTTTGTTATTTATTTCTGAAGTTAGTAATGTATTAATTTATATGCTTAAAGTCCTGTCTATGTATAATCTTAATTTTGAGTAAATATGTGACTTAAAGGCAGGAAAGAAAATTTTTATTTCATCACAATTCCATCCAAGTCCTCTATAAAAAATTCTTTAGATGATTTTCTTGACTGGCTGAATTTACCAGATCAACTGTGAATGGAAAGAGTGAATGAATCCCAGTAAATAAATGGATTTCAGATTCATTCTTTTAAGAAACTAGAAGTAAATTTTCTTTAAATTATTTTATAATGGACTTTGGTTACAGCAGCATGAAGTTGTTGTCGAATTCTTCCTAAAAATGTATAATATTGGAAAAAATTGTTAAAAGCAACACTTCAGAATATTGGATACCAACCAAATGCAGACAACAGGTTCATAAGAATTTACTTTTGTAGTAAATGTAAGAGCTGCAGGTTAGAAGACTGAGTATCTGCAGCCTCCTTGACTAGGTGACTCCCACCTTTACTGACCACTTCAATAGGGTCAGCAAAAACAGTAGTTTTAACAGTGGGCCTTGAAAACCAACAGCTGTGAGGCCAGAGGGAACTGACTCAGTTTGGAGTAATAAGTGAAAACCTATGGCTTTGGCAGCTAAAGGTGGGAACTTAGATGAGAGCAAATGGAAGAAACTCACAGCTTTGTTAGCCCAAGGTTGTCCTTCTGGTCGGGGTGAGCAATGGGGCAGCCAGATTTTAACCAAGAGATCCTAGAAAAAGAGAGCCGTAGAAGGTCTGACATAAGCTCTCCACAAATCACTGGCTGATGAAAAAGTATTCACATCTGTCAGGGAGACCTGGGAGGGCTTTGAGAAAGATAAATGCTGAGGGAGACTTGAGAACTACCTGCAATTTTAAATGTGTTTCCCAAACTACCCACTAATCAATTTGAAGAGGGAAGGCACCTCATGGGAACAAGGACTTTAAGCACATCCACCATCCAAATAATTGGCTGACGACTGAACTATAAAGATACAGAGGGGATTTCTAGAAAACCAGGTATAAAAATGGTGAAAATAATAATAATAAAACATTTTTAAAAACTAAACAGAGAATCAATGGCTGCACATCATGGAGGAGAAAGATTCTACAGTAAGTTCAAGGAAGTTAATTTAAAAATGCCATAACCCTCAGAAAAATAAAATATATTCCAGAGTTGATATGACATGTTTTATAAAATGTTGTTTTCAACCAAAAATTATGAGACGTTCAAAGAAACATGAAAGTGTGACCAATACTCAAAAAGAGTATTGAGTCAATAAAAACTGACTCCATATAGGAACAAATTTAGCAGGAAAAAAATTCAAAACAGCCATTATAAATATTTTCAAAGAATTAAAGGAAAATGTGTTCAAAAAATAAAGACAATATAATGGTAATGGTTCAATAAATAGGGAATCTCAATAGGAAAATAGAAATTATATTTTAAAAATAAAAATAGTGTATTGGAAAAGTATAATTACTGAAATGAAAAATTCGTCAGATGGGTACAATAGCAGACGGGAAGTTGCAGGAGAGGTATTCAGAAACTTGAAGACAACTAAATAGAAATTATCCAGTCTAAAGAACAGAGTGAGAAAAACTTGAAGGAAAATAACAGAGACTCTTTGAGACATGATCCATCAATGATCCTTAACATGCAAATAATGGGAGCCTCAGTAGGAGAGAAGAAAGAAAAAGGGGAAGAAAAATTAGCTGAAGAAATAATTGCCTAAAACTTCCTATTAGATGAGGAAACAATAATCTACCAGTCCAAAAAAGCTCAACAAACATCAAGTGTGATAAACTCAGAGATCCACACCAAGACACATAGTCAGACTGCTGAAAGGTAAAGAAAAAGAGGAAATATTGAAAGCAACAAGAAAAACCCAAGTCCTCCCATACAGTGATAGTGGGTTCCTTAGGAAGGAATGAAGAGCACTGTAACTGATCAATATGACAGTAGATATAAAAGACTCGTGTGTGTGTGTGTATAAAATTCTTCTCTTATATCTTAAAAATAAGATAATTTAAAGCAAGAATTATGAATTTCATTTTTAGAGTCATATATATATAACTATATACACATATATTTATATACATATATAAAATGTATATACTCATGACATACACAATATCTATCTATCTCTATATATATCAGCAATAGTACAAAAGGAGGGGGGATGAGGATACTCTATTGGAACCAAATTAAATTAGCATTATCTTGAAATAGTTTGTGATTAGTTAAAATTGCTTATTATAATCCCTAGAGTAAAACCACACACAGAAACAGACATACACACAGAGAGACAGTCAGATACATACACATCATAACCAGAGGAGTTAAAATGCCAAACTAAAAATGGTTGTGCAACAGAAAAGGAGGCAGTAAATGATAAACAGAGTATTCATGATTATTGAATAATTTTTTATGTTAATACCATAAGTATTGTCCTTAAAATATTAATGCCATTGAGCTTTCTGCCACATGTAATTTCTCTTTTCCAAGATGTGAGCCATGGCCACATCCCATTTTCTGGGGGGTTCCCTGCATATGGGTCTACCCAGCAGTGTGCCACGGAACCCTCCCATTTGGAACACAGATAATGGATCAGTGAAGGGCATCTGAGGAAGAGGCTGCTTTTGGTAGGCTGGCCAGGAGATTACAAAGTGGCCGGTCCACAAGCTCTGCCCGACAAGGTTACTCTGCTGAACAGTAATTCGCAGCTATTCAGCTTACACTTTCTTATGGTATCTGAATGTAAAATATATAGAGAACAGATGCAAAGAGAAAAGAAGAAAAAAAGTCAGTTAACAGAGACCATGAGTCAGTAAAATTCATAAAACAGAGTGAAGTGAATGCCAAAAAGCAGAAAATAGTGGCAGAACCCCCACAATAGCGGAACACTAGACTAGGTTATCTCTGTTTTTTGAGGTTTGTGTAAATTAGATTTTCTTCTTTATATTTTCTCTATTTTTTAGATAGTCTACAATAAGAAAATGTTACTTTCATGATTGAAACAATATATTCAAATAACATAAATGCATCTAAAATTTTGAAAAATTCACTAGCTTGATTTAACTAGATTTTCTTTGTTTATCATCATGCCTGCTAAAGCTACGACATCTATTGCTTTATGAATGAAATACTGATTGGGCAAGCCAAAATATAGTTTTCCAGATCTCATATTTAGGCCACTGTAAAAAGCCTAGTTTCTGAGGAAAAGCCAGAGATAAATTTCTACCCTGTTTCAGCTCAGGGGCAGTTGTAGATGGTGGGGAGTTTCAGCATCTTAGTCATCAAGTTTAATTCTCCAGCTGTCTATTTTAACCATTTACCTTGGTCTAAGAAACGCAATTCTACATATCTCATTGATTTTTTTCTCTTAGATTTTTCTGTAGTAATGGATGCCTTTGACATTCCGGCTAGAGCCTAAGGAATTTGATATATGCTTCTGATTCAGTGGTCCAAGGTGTTAGAGATACACATTTTATTCTGAGGAAGACCCTTGAGCTTCTTCCTTCCATTACTATAAACTAGGTTTATGCCAGGTTTATCCAGGTGCTACCTGGATGATTAATAAAAACATATAATTACTGTGCCCCAAACTCTATCAATGTGGGATCAGATTTCAGAATCTTATTTAAAACCTAGACTTCAAAAGTAATTTAATATAACTTTATCACTATAGTGATGAGTAAATGTAGTCTAAGACAAATAAAGTGACTTGCCAAGATTATACAAAAATTGCATGACAGAGTCTAGATCTATATATTCCTATTTCTTGCCATTTGCTAGTTCTGCCTGCCATGCTCTAGGGAGGCACATTCCCATTCTCCTCTCTCTCTCTTTGTTTTTTTTGTTGAGGAAGATTTGCCCTGAGCTAAGATCTGTTGGTAGTCCTCTTCTTTTTTTGCTTGAGGAAAATTAGCCTTGAGCTAACATCCATGCCAGTCTTCCTCTACCTTGTATGTGAGTCGCTGCCACAGCATGGCCAATGAGTGATGTAAGTCCATTCCCAAGATCTGAACCTGCAAACCCAGGCCACCGAAGCGGACTGTGCTGAACCCAACCACCACACCATGGGGCCAGCCCCCCATTCATCTCTTATCCAAACACTTAATATCATTCTTGACACATAGTAGGAGATCAATTAATGTCACTTAAATGAATACTGAGTACGTACCCTAATGCATATCAGAGACGTCTATAATTTGTCTTCGAAGAGGCTTTTATTTCCATAGTATACATTGTTATGGCAATTTTTGAGACTGATATATATTTAACATCAAATAGCATTCATTAGTATCTATGAATTTGTGCCTGGATCTCTGCCAGGATCTGTCCAAAGAAAATAATATAACATTAGCCTTGCCCATCCAAATGTTTAATGTTCTCACACGAAGTCCAAAAAAGAAAAAGAGGGAGAGAACAAAACTTCAAGAAAAATGCTGAGCTCTTAAATCCTCGGGCAAAGCAAATATCAAAAGCCAAACTGCAGAGCCACCATTTCCCAAGTCAACGTCAAGATGTTACACCGCCTTCAGGAAGATCCTGGGAAAGAAAGCACTGCTACTGACCCCAAATATCCAGATTCCCACTGATAAGCAATGTTTGTCAAGATGGGGACAGATTTCTCTGAAGTGCAGTTGCCAAGGTCAAATTTGAGCCTTCGTGTGTCTTCAAGAGGCTTCATCATTATCTCAGATCTTAGCGTTCCTGGTGCCCTTTTCTCTTCTTGAACTCTCACTTTTGCCTGTGATCAGTGGTCCTGTTGATCTAGCTTTATGAACTTATTTGTCTAGTAAGAGAGGCATTTAATTCTGCTCAAATTTCTCCTATTACCTTCCTAACAGTCCTTACATTTTCTTTCCGTTTATTAGTATTCTGTCTCAGCATGTTCATCTGGCTGTGCTTTGGCCAGTTTCAGTGCTTATGATTATTTGGTTTTGATGCCTAAGTGGGTCTTTGGTTCAAGACCTAGCTCTGCTGGAAAATTCCATGGACCCATCACAGACCAGATATTTACACAAACAGCTGCGTCTATACCTATCTTTGGCATCTGTGCCCATGCACATTAATATTCTATCAACAGTTACTTCTAAAGAGTTAACCTCTAAAGTCCATCCTTGTGTATATGATCTCTGCTTAAAATTAAAATAGGAAGTAACACAGTCTGTATTAATTAAAAGGTCCATTAAGGGCTCAGTGCCAAAAGCTGGATAGATGAAAGCTTGCCAAGTGCACAGGGCCGGAACTTAATTGCACCTTTCTTTAGCAAGAGTTCTATTGACTGTAGTTCTCAAATATATGACCTTCCCTTAATTTTGTGCTAATGCATAGTGAGGGTCCTGCTTGTCTTTGGACTTGCCATTTGCTTGATATATATGCATGTGCCATAAGTGGAATTTGCGTATGTATATGTAAAAATAGGTTTCCTGACCTGATGTCAGTGGGAAATAAATCACATTGGGTAGACGGGTCTGTCTGTATACCTGATATGGTTATGTAAATATGTACGCATTCATTTTTATTTTAATGACCAAAATATTTGAGAATGTTGTTTACAACAACAAATACTTCAGTTGTTTCCCCTAAAATGTGTGATGTTGGTTTTGAGGTTTTATGAGATTAAAGTTCATGTGAGAAAGCAACTTCAGTAACCTAGGTGAGAGCTAGTAGTGTAAAGAAAAATAGTGAGAGTCTGACTCATTTTGAAGGTGGAGTTGGTAGGATTTCCTGATGGATTGGATATGGTGTGCAAAAGAAATAGAGGATTCAAGGATGACTCCAATTTGTGTTTTATCTGAACAACTGAAAAGAAAAAATGCACTACTTACCAAGATGTAGAAAGTGTGGGAGGAGCAAGTTTGGAAGAAGGGGATTGTGGGGCTGGCAAATCTACAATTTGTAGGGCAGCAGGCTGGAAATTCTGGCCGAGTTGCAATTGCAGTCTTGGGTCTGAAGGCAGTCTGAAGACAGAATTCCTTCCTCTTTAGAGAACTTCAGTCTTTCTTCTTAAGGCCTTCAACTGATTGGATGAGGCCCATGCACAATAGGAAGGATAATTTGTTTTACTCAAAGTCTATTGATTTAAATATTAAACAAATACCTCAACAGTAACATCCAGACTTACATTTGATCCAACAACTGGGCACCATAACCTAGCCAGTTGACACATAATGTTAACCATCATAACATATTGAGTTTTAAATGCCAGTTAGATATCAAAGTAGAAATGTCAAATAGACCGTTAAATATACACATCCAATTATCAAAGAAGAATATCAAGCAAGAGATTCGTGACTCATCAGCACACAGGTGTCGTTTAAGCCTTGTCACTGGCTGACTTGTTCCAAAGTCCAAGTGAAGAAAGTGGTTCAAGGAGGGAGTGATTAATGCAGCTGATGGGTCAGGTAAGAGTTTAAAGATTAGACTCCTGGCTATAGTACTGCTCAGGTCATTGTTGTCCCTGACAAGAGCAGTTTCCATGGAGTAGACAAGGTATAAGCTTGACTGAAGTGGAACCAGGGAAGAATGAGAGGAGACGAATTAGAAACTGCTTTCAAGCAATTTTTGTGTGAGGAAGAACAATAAGAAGAGACAGTAGCTATGGGTGAAGCGAAATATGGGATCGACTGAATTTTTCTTTAATGAAATACATTTTAGCATACTATCTGTTGATAAGAATGATCTAGAAAAGACAGAAAGATTGATGCGTGAAAGAGAGATGCAGTTGCCAGAGGTCTGTTCTTGATGCGATGAAAAGGTTAAGATTTAGGTCTCAAAAGGAGATATTTTCAGAGAGTGGAGCATGATAGTTGATACACCATAATAGGGAAGGCAGAGTACATGGAAACAGACAGGTGCATGGATAAGGTGCTGGGAGAATGAGATAGCACTCTTCTCATGGCTTCCTTTTCCTCTGTGAAGCAATGCCATCTGGTGAAGATAAAGAAGAGGAAGGACGTATGGTGTATTTGAAGAGAGAGGAAAATACATGAGTTGGTTGTCTAAGAGAGTGGTACGTTCGTACAATTTAGAAACAGTTATTCCTTCAAAAAGATGCTTTTTTGTCATTTGCCAGAAAATTGCTGTAATAAATACCCAAATCTACAATGACTGTGAATGTAAATGGTGCCCTCTATAGTTGAGCAGTGCCCCAAAAATACATGATGATGAAAATGCTAGGACAATATCGTAAGAGTGCCTAGTATTCATTTGCTGACTGAATTAATATAAAATAGATAATAATTCCCTTAAAAGGAAACTAATGAGATATATTTATTTTAAGGTAGATGACAAAGGTTATACATATAGCTTGTTCTCTGGGGTATACCAAAATTAGGAGTGGGATTAAGAGGTAAAGCCCATCACAAGCTTCATGATTTAATGTTTTGCCCAATTTATCACAGTGTCCAAATTATTAAAGTAAGTTTTCAAACATTTATTTAAAAATAGGCCATCTTTTTCTGTTCTTTATGACAAATAAGAGGAGTCCATATTTCCTCAAAAATGTATGTACTGCTTGAATTCTATAGAAAAGAAAGAACTAAAACACATTTTAAAAATATCTAAAGCCATTAAAATGTCCCCTGGTGATATTTAAAATGAGAAATAGGGCACTACTTATTTAAGTAGTGTATTAATAATGTGAAAATGGGTTGAATCTTCTCCTCTTGGGGTTCTGGAACTTTCCTCTTGCAATTGCATATATCCATAGGTGACATATATTGTCGTTAACTGAGAGATAAAGAATGTCTTATGAAAGTACTCTTGACTCAGGTTAACATACATTATGTAAAATGCCAAATGCAAATTATTAGAGGGAAAGGTGAGACCTGGGTGTTTTTTCCAGAATATTTTGTTCCAATGTTTAGTAAACCCAAATCCTGTGTTTCTAATCATGAATTTTACCCATGGAGCTCCTGACAAGCTGTATATTTGGGTATCAAAGTATCGCCATAACAATAACCATGTAAATGTCTTATGCTGCAATACAGATATCTGGACAAAGAGTGATTTGGCACAACTGACCTAGACTCAAGGCCAGAGGAGATTTTTCTATTTCCCCCTTAATATGTGTCTTGTTACTGAAATACACAAGCATACTTACAGGAAAGAGAGAGATATGACTGAGCCACAAAAAAATCCATTTAGAGTAGTTCCCCCTTATCTGCAGAGGATACATTCCAAGACCCCCAGTGGATGCCTGAAACCACAGATGGTACTGAACCCTATATAGACTATGTTTTCTCCTATACATATATGATAAACTTTAACTTATAAATCAGTAAGAGATTAACAACAATAACTAATAATAAAATAGAACAATCATAACAATATACTGTAACAAAAGTTACCATAGATCTTAGCAACCTCAACGTACAATATTTTTCTTTCCTTATTAAGCTGAGAAATTTCACCTTTTTGCCTAAAGGAAGCACTTTACGGTTTCTCTTTGGCGTATCCAAGTTGCCAGCATCACCACTCTTGTGCTTTGGAGCCATTATTAAGCAAAATGAGGGTTGCTTGAACACAAGCACCGAGATAGCACAACAGTCGATCTGATAAACGAGATGGCTACTAAGTGACTAAAGGTTGGATAGTGTATACAGCATGGATACACTGGAGGAAGGGATGATTCAAGTTCTGGGAGAGATTTCATTTCAGAACAGCACGCAATTTAAAACTTGATGGCAAGATCCAAACTGATATATCCTACCCTGCTGGTTTTATGGATGTCATCAGCACTGACAAGACTGGAGAGAAGTTTCGTCTGATCTGTGTCACCAAGGGTCACTTTGCTGTTCATCCTATGACACCTGAGGAGGCCAAGTACAAGTTGTGCAAAGTGAGAAAGATCTTTGTGGGCATGAAAGGAACCCCTTATCTGGTGACCCATAATGCTCACACAATCTGGTACCCTGATTCTCTCATCAAGGTTGAATGACACTGTTCAGATTGATTTGCAGTCTGGCAAGATTACTGATTTCATCAAATTTGACACTGGTAACCTGTGTATAGTGATCAGAGGTACTAACTTGGGAAAAATTGATGTGATCGCCAACAGAGACAGATACCCTGGTTCTTTTAATGTGGTTCATATGAAAGATGCCAGTGACAACAGCTTTGCCAGCTGGCTCTCCAACATTTTCGTTTTTGGCAAAGGCAGCAAACCATGGATTTCTCTTCCCCATGGACAGGGATCCCCTCACCATTGCTGAAGAAAGAAACAAGAGACTGGCAACCAAACAGAGCAGTGGGTGAAGTGATCTCTTGGTGACATGATATGGGAGGAGTCTTTGTACTTAATTAAAGATAATACAGCACGAAAAAAAAAAAACATACGAATTGTTTATTTCCAGAATTTTCCCTTTCATATTTTTAGACCTCTTTTGATCACGGGTAACTAAAACATTGAAAAGTGAAACCACAGATAAGGGGGTATTATTGCGTGTAGTTACTACAGAATAGAGTTGAAATGGAAATGCAAGGGCAAAGAGGAAACGAATGGTAGATGATTGCTTAGTAAGACACTATTGTATCCCAATAAATGCCTTATACTCACCAATGAGATTTGCAGCTCATGTTTCACGGAAAGATCAGGAAAAGGGCTGTGTAGAGCCAGGAATAGTTTTAGAAATAAGTCAGAAGCCAAATGTAATGTTTTGAAGATGTTGGACTTCACATTTTGACCTCAATTGATATAATTTGGGGGATGGCAATTGCCTTGTAAGACATCTACTTTAACTCACTGAGAGTGTCAATGAGGTAATGGAAATCAAGAGAGATTAAATGACTTGTCCAGAGTTTCAGAAAAACTTAATAGAAACAGCACAAGAATTTGATGTTTTCCTTGTGAATTTTTCTGTTTCATACAGTTCATATATAAAATCTGACTGCTTTCATAGGATTCAGAAATGTCTGGCCGATTGGTAGGATATACCACCAGGGGTCTATTTCACATGAAAGACTGAGATATGTCCTGGAAAAGAACTATACCTAAGACGAGTTCTTTTGTGGCTTTGTCCAGTAACTAAATATGAGTCTGATAGAACCTTCTATAAAAGGGAGTGGAGTGAGGTCTGGAAGTGAATTGTCCAAACAGCTGAATATCTGTGCTTCCCATTTATTGCTCTGACACAGTCCACGTGGACTAGAGATCAAGGAATTAGAAACTATGTGCAGTAGAATGAAAGAACTGTTTTCACTATAGATAGTGTAAGACATAAGGCTCAAAAGCTATACTGCTGGGTCTCTGTCAAACAGTTTAATAAAAACAGAGTATGATACTCTCCTCTTTAGCACAAGACATCATGTTGCTTAGATACGTTGAGGGCTCCCAGAAATATAATGCAGTTATAACTTCATCTGTGATCAAAACCTCATCTGTGATCCAAAAAAAGGATGGTCCTAGCTCCTTTCCAGGTATCAGTGGTAGCAGTGGTTATCAAGAGGCATCAGCAAGCAGCTCTGTGGCAGCAGGAAGTATATGGGAAGACATTACTAGGAGGATCAGGGTGGAAGATGGGGGAAATATCTTCAATGGAAAAATATCACATGACTAAGAAATGAGTCAGAAAACACTGAGATAAAATGAAAGCAGGTAGAAATAGAAGCAGGAAATAATTAATTTTATTGTTAGTATGACTCAATTGGTAACCCTTCTCCCTGGGCTCATCTGAAATTGGAACTAGTGACAAATACACAGGACTGCTGCTGGCCCAACTCCAGGGGACAACAGTCATACTTTTAGTCCATAATGTAGTGGCCCTAATTCAGTTTGTTACTTTTTTTTCTCTGTCTCTCCTTCTCAGTTGCATTTAATTCACCAATTATTTGTGAAATCCTTACCATGTTCTTACCATTAAGAACGTTATACCTGTGTGTATACATAGACCATCAAAACTGGAAATGATCTTCAGCAACGTCAGTTTATTTATATGAATTTGAATCAATTAGTCCTAGGCAAATGGTGAAAAATATAGGAGGGAATTCCACGAAGGACCAAATTTAATATACGTTTGTAATTTTTTTTACACCTTTTAAAATGTAAGGATGGGGGGCCGCCCGGTGGCTCAGCGGTTTAGTCCGCGCTTGGCAGCCCGGGGTTCGCCGGTTCGGATCCCGGGCGCCCGCCGACGCACTGCCTGTCAGCCATGCCGTGGCAGCGTCCCATATAAAGTGGAGGAGGATGGGCACGGATGTTAGCCCAGGGCCAGTCTTCCTCAGCAAAAAGGGGAGGATTGGCAACAGATGTTAGCTCAGGGCTGGTCTTCCCCACAAAAAAAATAAAAATGAAATGTAAGGATGTCAAGTTCAGGGACTGTTTTCTATTTCAAAATTTCCTTTCATCTCTAAACAATTTTAGAGTCTCCCTCTTCCCCTAAGGCGCTTTATAGATTAGGTGATATAAATAGGAATTTCAGCTCACTAGGTTTTTATTCCTGGAGCAGATGAGAAGTGACTGTTCTGTGGTGAGTCTCTATGAGAGATTCCTTAGCAAACTCAAATGGATTCAAGGGATAAAATTGTTGATGCAAGTCTGTTAAATGAGTTCTGTTACCCTGAGGTAAAATCAGTCCTCTGAAGGATTTTTCACTGTGAGAGGCAGAACGGACACTCCTTAATATTATAAATGGTTATGCTGATATTTATAGCACATGCAACATAGAGTTCTTGAGTTTGATTTAGCTTTTGCGTCCCAATAAATAAATTTTAGTATTAGTTATTCATTTCAACCAGGGGTGTTTGAGAAAGCAGTTCCATCTGAGGGATGTTCTTAGCTTGACAGTTTAGGTAAGAAGTGTGACTACGCCAGTAGCACATTTTTTGTGATGGGAATGCGCATCATTCTGCTAAGCAAATAACGAAATTGTTTAGTCCAGATAAGAAGAAAATTGTTGGAAGACTGAAACTGCAAAATCATGGATCTTGATTTCCCATGACTTTCATTCTGTCCTTACAGATGACAGAATGACTTGATATATTTTTAGTAAATAATCATATATCATATTCTTAACTTTCTTTTCTTTTTTTAATCCTAAACAAAGTTGAGTTGATAATGAGAAGACTAAATAATTTCCAGTGGTGTTAATTCAGATATCGTGGGTTAGCTCAATTAAGGAGGATGAATTAAAACTATGTAAATTTGTTCATGTCCCCATGACTTTCTCAGTGTTGGGACTGTCTGCTCAGATTCTTTAATATGTATGGCAAACTTTTTAATTATTTAGTGTTGAGACAATGAAATTCTGTTAAATTCCACTCCCTTACAATGTGTAGTCACAGTCCTGAAAATATCCTAGCTGAGTTCTCTCTAGAAGCTTGCTATCCAATGGAAATATAATAAGAGCTACAAATGCAAGCACATGATGTTGACAATAGAAAATAGATAAAATTAATTTTAATAAAATAATATATTTAACCTAACATAAATTTTAACATTTCATCATGTAATCAATATAAGAATTATTAAAGATATGTTTTACATTCTTTAAAATATGGTTTGTATAATATAGAACATTTCAACTTAGACTAGTCACATATGAAGTGCTCAATAGTCAAATGTGGTAAGGTGTCCACTGTATTTGGAAAGATAAATTCTATGGTATGTTTTCTTATTGATATAGAAAACTATTATTTTGAGGAGGCTCATAAGAAATAGGAGGGGAAGAAATAGGTGGCTTTACTGGGCGACCCCTGGGAACACGCTGCTGCTGTTCTGTGACTGCCCCCTGGGGCCAGAGTTGGGACTTTGGCCCACCATCCTCAGGCTGTGCTAGTCACCCTGGATCCTGGGCCTAATCCACTGCTGTACCATGTCATCCCAGAGCCTGTGCCACTGCTGTGTCTCCCCCACACATACCACCTGAGTCACTGCAGTGAACCCCAGAAACTCAGATCCTGGTTCCACAGGTGCACACTCCTGCACCTTAGAAACTAGTGCTACTGCCACAGCAAGTGCACCTACACCCCATGACCCAGGCAATGGGGTAGTTCCATGTGTACCTAATCCCAGGGCCCCAGCTCTGCTACCCTTGAAATGCCAGCATGCTACACCATGCAGCAAGAGGGATCCCTTTGGCTAGAACTTACTCCCATGCGCAAAACAGGAGAGTGGGAGGATCCCAGCAGCCATCATTACTGGCTGAGGATTTCAATGACTCTAGCCACCACTGCTCCCTGTAGGACCTCCACAGTTTTGGCTATAGAAGACCCCTGCAGTCTGCACTGATGTTGACCTCAGCTGATGAAGTTGTATAGACACTATGCTGCTGGGTGCTCCCAGGAACCAAAGACACTAAACCCAACCCAGCTGATGCCCTCCCTGCCACCTTGAGGTGAAAATCTTTCCACACTGAAGCCAGTCTGAAAAGGCTGGAAGAGATGAATGCTCCCTCAAATGTACAGACATCAATGCAAAACCATGAGAAACATGAAAGAGCATGGAACCAACACCACAAAAGGAACACAATAACTTTCCAGTAATGAGCCCCAAAGAAATGGTGATGTGTGAATTACTGGAAAAACAATTCAAAATAAACATTTTAAAAAAACTTAGTAAGATTCAATAAAACACAAATAGACAACTCAATGAAAAAAGAAGCAAACAGAAATTCTAGAGCTGAATGCAATCACTGAAATGAAAAATGCAATAGAGTTTCAACAACAGGTTCAAAGAGGCAGAAGAAAGAATCCACAAACTTGAAGACAGATATGTTGACAGTATCCAATCAGAGGAGAAAAAAGAACTTAGATTGAAAAAGAGTGAAGAAAGTATGTTAATTATGGACAACAATCAAGCAAAATGATATTTGCATTACATGAGTCCCAGAAGGAGGAGAGAGAGAAAAAGGAACAGAAAACTTGTTTAAAGAAATAATGGCTGACAACTTCCCAATCTGGCGACTGATATGGTCGCCAGGTACATGAAGCTCAAAAATCCCCAAACGGATTCAACTCAAAGAGAACTTCATCAAGATACATTATAATCAAGTTTTAAACAATCAAAGAGAGAATTTTGAAAGCAGCAAGAGAGAAAAAACTCATCACATACAAGGGAATCCTGATAGACTATGGGCAGATTTTTCAGCAGAAATCTTGGAGGCCAAGAGAGAATAGAATGATATATTCAAAGTACTCAGGAAAAAAAAAAAAAACTTTCAACAGGAATACTTTACTCAGCAAAGTTATCTTTCAGAAATGAAAGCATGATAAAGACTTTCCAAGACAAACGAAAGCTGTAGGAGTTTATCACAACCAGACCTGCCTCGCAAGAAATTCTAGGATGTCAGCCCCATGGCCTAGTGGTTAAGTGTGGCAACCTCTGCTTTGGTAGCCTGGGTTCAGGACCCAGAAGCAGACCTACACCACTCATCGGCAGCCATGCTGTGGTGGTGACCCACAAACAAAATAGAAGATAGGCCCAGATGTTAGCTCAGAGTGAATCATCCTCAAGCAAAAAGATAAAGATGGGCAATGGATGTTAATTCAGGGCAGATCTTCCTCAGAAAAAGAAAAAAAGAAGTTCTAAAAGGAGTACTTAAAGCTGAAATGAAAGGATAGTAGTTAGTAATATGAAGACACATGAATGTATAAAATTCACTGCTCAAAGTAATTATGTACTCAAATTCAAAATACTCTAATATCACAATGGTGGTGTTTAAATCACTTTGAACTCTAGCATATAGGTTAAAAGACAGAAGTGTTAAAAATAACTGTAGCTACAATATTTTGTTAATGGATACACAATATAAAAAGATGCAAATTGAGACATCAACAACATAAATTGGGTGGCAAGAAAGTAAATATGTAGAACTTTGTTATGCAATTGAAGTTATTATAACCTTAAAATAGACTAACTGTAAAATGAAATTATGAAAGCTTCATGGTAAACACAAAGCTAAAATCCGTAATAGATACACAAGAGGTAAAAAGAAAAGAATCACCATATACCACTACATAAAAGCATCACTTCACAATGAAAGCCAGAGAGGAAGAAAGGATAAAGGAACTATAAAACAATTGGAAAGTGATTAACAAAATGGTGATAGTAAACTATTACCTATCAATAATTACTCTAATTGTAAATGACTTAAATTCTCCAATTTAAAAAGTGGCTGGATCAAGACCCAACTACATGTTGCCTCCAAGAGACTCACTTAAGCTTTAAGGACAATTTTAGGCTGAAAATGAAGGGATTGAAAAAGATATTCCATCCAAACGGAAACCAAAAGAAGACAGGGGTAGCTACACTTACAGCAGACAAAAATAGATTTTAAATCAAATGTTGTGACAAGAGACAAAGAACATTATATAATGATAAAGGGATCAATTCATCAAGAGGACAGAACAATTATAAACATATATGCACCCAATATTGGAACATTAAATATATTAAACAATTTTAACAGATCTGAAGGCAAAAATAGATAGCAATGAAATAATTGTAGGGGGCTTCAATACCCCACTTTCAAGAACTAGGTAGATCATCTGAACAGAAGATAAATAAGGAAATAATAGATTGAACTACACTTTAGGACAAACAGACCAGATGTATAGGCATTCCTCATTCTATTGTGCTTTACAGATATTGTAGTTTTTGTTTGTGTGTGTGTGTGTGTGTGAGGAAGATTCACTCTGAGCTAACATCTGTTGCCAATCTTGCTCTTTTTTTGCTTGAGGAAGATTAGCCTTGAGCTAAGATCTGTGCCAGTCTTCCTCTATTTTGTATGTGGGTCACTGCCACCACATGGCTTGACGAGTGGTGTAAGTCTGCACCTGGGATCCAAACCTGTGAACCCGGGCCTCTGAAGTGGAGTGCACCAGACATAACCACTATGCCAAGGGACTGGCCCCAGGTGTTGCATTTTTTATATGACCCTCTACCAGCAAAAAGATTATGACTCACTGAAGGCTCAGATGATGGTTAGCATTTTTTAGCAATAAAGTATTTTTAATTAAGGCATGTATATATATATATACATGTATATATATATATATATATATATATATATACACACACACACACATAATACTATTGTGCATTTAATAGACTACAATATAGTGCAAACATAACTTTTATATGCACTGGGAAACCAAAAAATTTGTGTGACTCACTTTATTGCAATATTCATTTTATTGCAGTAGTCTGGAATAGAACCCACAATATCTCCAAGGTATGCCTGTATAGAAAACATTCTATCTGACAGCAGCAAATATACATTTTTCTCAAGTGCACATGGAGAATTCTCCAGGATGGTTCTTTGAGAAGATGAACAAAATTGACAAATCTTGCCTAGACTAAGAATAAAAGAGATATAACAAAATAATAAAATTATAAATGAAAGAGGAGACATTACAACCAATACCACAGAAATACAAAGAATCATAAGAGACTACTATGAACAGTAATGCACCAACAAATTAGATAACTTAGAAGAAATGGATAAATTCCAGGAAACATACAACTTACCAAAACTGAATCATGAAGTAATAGAAAATCTAAACAGACCAATAATAAGTAAAAAGATTAAATCCATAATCAAAAACCTCCCAACAAATAAAACCCAGGCCCAGGTGGCTTCACAGGTGAATTCTACCAAACATTTAAAGAATTAATACCAATTCTTCTCAGATTCTTTCAAAAAATAAAAAAGGAAACAATGCTTCCAAACTCATTTCATGAGGCCAGCATTACTCTAATACTGAAGCCAGACAAGGACACTACAAGAAATGAAAATTGTATACCAATATTCCTGATGAACACCGTTGCAAAAATTCTCAACAAAATATTAGCAAACCATTTCAGAACACATTAAATAGATTATACAGCATGATCGAGTGAGATTCATCCCTGGGTTGCAAAGATGGTTCAACATACAAAAATCAATAAATGTGATACATCACATCAATAAAATGAAGGATAAAAATCATTTGATCATTTCAATAGATGCAGAAAAAGTACTTGACAAAATTCAACATCCTTTTATGATAAAAGCTCTCAACAAACTGGGTTTAAATGGAACATTCCTCAACATAATACAGGCCATATATGATAAGCCCACAGCTAACATCAGACTCAATGGTGAGAAGTTAAAAGCCTTTCCTCAAAAATCTGAAACAAGATAAGGATGATCACTAATGCCATTTCTATTCAACATACTACTGCAATTCCTACCTATAGCAATTCATAAGAAAAAGAAATAAAAGATATCCAAATCTCAAGGAAGAAGTAAAATTATTTCTGTTTGCAGATGACATGATCTTACATGTAGAAAACCTTAAAGACTCCACCAAAAATCTATTAGAACTAATAAATGAATTCAGTAAAGTTGGAGAATACAAGATCAGCATGCGGAAACCTGTTGCATTTCTATACACTTAACAATGAACTATCAGAAAGAGAAGTTAAGAAAGCAATCCCATTTACAATAGCATTAAAAACAATAAAATACTTCAGAATAAATTTAAGCAAGGAGGTGAAAAACCTGTACATGGAAAACTATAAGACACTGATGAAAGACATTGAAACAGGCACAAATAAATGAAAAGATATTCTTTGTTCTTGAGTTGGAAGAATTAATATTGTTAAAATGTCCATATTACCCAAAGTGTTCTACAGATTCAGTGTAATCCCTATCAAAATTCAAACTAAATTTTTTACAGAAATTGCAAAAACTGTCTTAAAATTGGTATAGAATCAAAAAAGACCCCAAATAGCTAAAGCGATTTTGAGAAAGAAGAACAAACCTAGAGGAATCACACTTCCTGATTTCAAACTATATTTCAAAGCTGTAGTGATCAAAACAGTATGGTATTGGCATAGAAACAGACCATAGAACAATAGAACAGAATAGAGAGCTCATCCGTAAGCCCACACATATACAGTAATGTATAAAACTAATCTTTGTCAAGGACAGCAGGAACACACAATGTGGAAAGGATAGTCTCTTTACTAAGTGGTTTTCTTTCAAAAAAGTGGATTTCCACATGCAAAAGAATGAAACTGGACCCCTATTTTATACCTCTTACAAAAGTTAGCTCAAAATGCATCAAAGACTTAGATGCAAGGCTTTAAAACATGAAACTCCTAGAAGAAAACAATGGAAAAGATCCTTGACATTGATCTTGGCAAAGACTTCTTGGATAAGAAACTGAAAGCACAGGCAACAAAAGCTTAAAAAAAGTGGGACTACATCAAATTTGAGAGCTTCTCCACAGTCAAGGAAGCAATCAATAAATTGAAAAGGCAACCTACAGAATGTGAGAAAGTATTTTCAAACCTTATATCTGATAAGGGATTGATATCCAAAATATATAAAGAATTCATGTAACTCAATACTGAAAAAGTAAATAATCCAATTTTAAAAATGGACAAAGGACCTAAATAGACATTTTTCCAAAGATGGCCAATAGGTACATGAAATGATACTCTGCATTACTAATCATCAGGAAAATGCAAATCAAAACCACCATGAGATATCAGCTCACAACTGTTAAGATGGCTATTATCAAAAAGGCAAGAGATAACAAATGTTGTTGAGGATATGGAGAAAAGGGAACCTTTATACACTGTTGGTGGGAATGTAAATGGGTACAACCATTGTGGAAAATAGTATGGCCATTCCTCAAAAAACTGAAAAAATAAAACTACCCTGTGATCTATATATCAAAAGGAACTGAAATCAGTATCTTGGAGAGATATCTGCACCTCCATGTTAAATGCAGCATTATTCACAATAGCCAAGATATGTAAACAATCTAAATGCCTTTCAATGGATGAATGGATAAAGAAAAAAATATATATATGTGTATGTGTGTATGTGTGTACACATATATATACACATACACATATATGCACAGTGGAATATTATTCAGCCATAAAAAGGAAGAAAATCCTGCCATTTGTGACACATACATGAAACTGGAGGGCATTGTGCTAAATGAAATAAGAAATAAGCAAGAGAGAGAAAGACAAATACTGAATGGTGATATCTATTTGAAAAAAGCGAATTTTTAGAAATAGAGGAGGGAATAGTGGTTGCCAGAGGCTGGGGGAAAAGGACAGTGTGGTGAAGTATATCAAGGTGTACAGATTTTTAGTTATAAAAAAATGAGTTCTGAGGATCTAATGTACAGTGTGGTAACTATAGTTAATAATACATATTGTGTACTTGAAATTTCCTGAGAGCAGATCTTAAGCGTTCTCACCACACACACACACACACACACACACACACACACACACAAGTTAACTATATGGTGTTAACTATATGAGGATGTCTTAATTATATTGTTCTTGGTAATCATTCTGCAATGCGTGTGTATATCAAATCATCGTTTTGTACACTTTATATATGTACATTTATATTTATCAGTTATTCCTCAATAAATTTAAAAAACAAAGAGTAACTTGACATGTCTCCTGGAAGTCTGTTTCATCAAATTATTGCTTTCTAGTCAATTTGTTACTTCTCATTTGCCTCAATTTTGTATCTTTTTTTTCCTAGTAGGATGTGTTTTTAAAATATAAACAATAAATATAAATTAAAGTTAAAAATAGTTAAATAAAGAAAAAGTATATATATAAATTGGAGGTTCAAAAAATGTATTTAATGACAGAAGAGAGGTAGCTGATTCATATACTAATTCAGACCTGGGTCTTGGCTTTGTTGGCATCAGTCAGTAAGACAAAAGCTGTATTATTCATTGCTAAGGTCAATTAAACTGATTTGAGGTTCAGACTAATAGGTTATAATCAACTGTCCATAGAAGGGTACTGTAGTGAGTCTGCACTAGGGGCACTCTACGTTGCCTAACATGCCTGAAAGGCAAAATATGCTCATATTCAGCTGAATGGAAAAGAGAAATGTTATAGCTGCGGAATGAATGGAGGATGAAGATGGTGCCCTTTGAAATGCACAGATGCTTTGTGGAAAAGCACTTCAAGGCCTAAGTTCTAAGGAGAGCATGGGGCCCAGATGGAAGAAGGGCTCTAGAAGAAACTGGAATTTGACAGGAGGTGCCGGCCCCGAAGAGGTTATTCCATTATCTAATCAACTGCTTTCAGGAGAGGAGTAATGAGTTTGACAAATTGAATAAGATGGCAAGTGACATCAGGGTAGTTAGATGAATGTATGTTGGACAAATCCAGAACCTGGTCCAGGTGTTAAAAGTGATTTTGAAACTAAATTCAAATTCCTAAGATAATACACACCTAACGTGGTGACTATCATTTAAGAACATCTTTCTTTCTCTGCTAAAACCTCTGTGGAAACTATATAATTCCTTCAAGATTATTTACTCTTGCCTCTTAAATACTTTTATCAAAAACTAAACTAAAATAAAGATTCTCTGTCCTACATCAGTGCTAGTTTTGTTCTTCCTGAAGTGTTGGAAAGAGAAGGGTTATGGCTAAGGAGAGGGGGAAATTATTTTATCACCGATGGCATGCTGTAGGCCACCTCTCTTTCTGTGAGTCCTGACTAGACTAAGCAATTAGCTTGAGGGTGACCCGAATCTTCTCATTCATACAGTGAATTGTAGGAGAAGTTGAGGTGATAAAAATTGTCAAAAAAGGGGAGCTATTGAAGACTGATTTAGAAATTCAGAATACATAGATTAAGAATGCTAATACCTGTGGAGCATATATTTTAAAAGACACGCACTCTTTGTCAAAGTATAATTTTTATGGATTTTCTTTTGAGGAGAGTGGAAGATCTAATATTGCAGTTTCTAACATAATTTTAACATACAAACTTTTAACTAGCAATGCCACTTTTAGGAAGCTTCAAAATGATATTTCTTATAGCATTGTTCATAGCAATGATAAATTGAAACAAACTAAATTCAACAACTAAGAAAGTGGCTAAAAAATTTAGGTATTTCCTTATAACAAGTATTGAAACTTAAAAAAATGAAGTACATGCATATAACAAGATGAAAAGTGTTCAATTTTCTTTTCTTTCTTTTCCTTTGAAGATAGATGACTGACTAAATGATAGGTAGTTAGATGGGAGAAATAAAGGGGAAGGTAAGAAGGGTTGATGAATGTACAGACTGAAGAAAGAAAAGATGCATAAAAAGGAACCTGAAGTGATACGTGCTAAACTTTAACTGTGGTTATTTTTATGAATAAATTTGTAGGGAATAAGGGAGGAAATTTCATTTTTTGCTTTCCGCCCCCAAATCCTCATATTGCTTTTAAAATATATTAAATTTAAAAATTTAAATATTTTATACATGCAAATGCTTTTCTTATCTAGGGGATACTATGATATTTAAACTTAATTGTATTTATTAATTTACTCCTCACCTTATTTGGACAACAAATTTAAGTTTACAAGCATACATAAGATTCAACAAACTAGCATAAATAAAATATTCGGGAAAAAGAATTGATTAGGCAGGAAGTCATCATAAAATAGAGTAGTAATGAGGCTCAGAAATGCACAACATAATGTCCAAAAATGTGGTTCCATGCTGTCTGGCGTATAAGAGCTCAGAAGAGGAGAGATTTATTTTATGTGTATGATAATAAAAGCCAAATGACACTTGCTAGACACAATATCTATGGTGTCTCCAAGACTTTAAAAAACTCATGCATATTTTGCAATTAGAATAAGCATTAACTAAGAGACTGACTTATATGCCTACTTCCCCAGCATCAGATCTTGCCTGGAACCTTCAACTGGTCCACTTTTCCATAATACATATAAAAGTATAACTTTCCCCTCAGAAAAACAAACAAAACAGTTAGACTGAGAGCATTAAGAGTATAAGGTAGATACTGGGACAGGTTTTTATTAACAGACGTATAGAATCTTGAATGACTCTTACGATTATCATACTCTGCTCTGTTGAAAAAGCCACACCTGTAGTCCTGTGTTCAGTTCCTGTTTTCATTTTTTAAATACATACTTAAACAACCTGGACCACGTTCAGAGGGGTGTGACTGGAAGGGTAAGGTCACCATATATAAAAAAGAGTTGAAGAAAACGTTTTGTTGCAGAGGTCTCAAAAAAAGAGGAGGGACACACGGACTGTGTAATATACATTTTCAAATATTTAAAAAGATATTGCCCTGTGGAAAATGAATTAAATGAATGAATAAACTAGGAGTTGCAATTGGAGGTTAGAGGCAAGTAGATTTGAGTTTGATCGAAGAAAAGATTTTCTAACTTGCAGATCTGCCCACTGGTAAAATTAATTGCTTCACAAAGTTTTGTCTGCTATTTAGCTTTAACTGAATAACTACAAGATCAGGGGTCAACTATTGAAAAAGTTCCTGGACTAGACAATTCTAAGATCTCCAAAATGTTTCCAGATCTGTGGTCAGATTTTCTTTTTTCCTTGCTTAGTAATTGAGAGATATGAAACTAATATGAAGAATAACACACACATAAAACACAATCATAATCTTTTTATTAATTAATGCAGCGTAGGGAAAGGAGATTATTTAACATGGAAAAAAATGGGTAACAGTAACATTGTGACTTGTCTTATCTAGGTAAATTTTAAAGGTCGTTGTCAATCAGTTTTCAAGTGTTTGTGGAATTCAGCTATTTACCAGAAACAGGGTAGACCAAGTAATACAAAAATAACAATAAACAAACAAAAATTTGATATATTCTAGGAGAAACAAACTAGAAAATAGCACTCCTTTTACAAAATGTATGAACAAACAGTTAAATTGATAATCTCAGGTTTTTGCTTTGTATTGAATTTTCTAACTGAAAAGCCTTAGGCAGTGTTTCTTCAAGAATGGTGTTCTTTTCATATATGACTTTAATAAAGACAGCACACTGTCAAGATCCATAGAAGGGTAGATGAGCAAATTGCTCGTGTTTTACTGCTCACTCAACTCCTGCATTCGTAGTATTTGACAAGTAGGACTTAAATGGAAACACGTTTTTCTTCTTTTTTTCCTTAAGAGGGCAGTTACTCTGAAAACTTAAATGAAACATAGTGGAGTTATGTGGCATAAATTTTCCTCCTCGTTGATTAAGATCCAATCTGCATGCAAACTCTGCCAGGCACGTTATATTGGGTTGGTTAAACAGATATGATGCTGGCTTTTTAAGAGAATAAAAGTCAGATGACATCAAAGTAGAGATTCAGGGCTATTAATCATGCCAATGCCCTGTGATTCTTCATGAACTAATATCTTGCAAAAGAAAGGAATCTAAGAATGCTCTGGTAAATATTAAATGGCTGTCCTAACCAGAGATCTAAGGGATCAAGCTAGGCATCAGAGGCTTGAGGGAGCCTAGAGGACAAGTCTGTGAATCTCACTAGGTCACGGAGAAATAGGCAAATACTAGCACCCAGGCATGGGTTCAGGCAACAAAGAATAGACATGAATGGACCCAGGGATAAAAGGTCAGGGGCTATAATGGGTTCAGTGATGCTAACACAGGATCACCACATTATGGAATCAGGAGTCCCAACAAGAAATTCTGTATATTAGTAGGCCAGAATCTAGATTAGGTATAAAACACACATGGATCGCAAGGATGAAGCTTTGATACTGAAGTCATGTAGAGATGGTGCTACCTAAACCATTCTGCCTGAGGCCAGTGATCTCTGAGAGGGAATGGACAAAAAGAAAGTGGCTCTTTATAGCTTCTGGACTGGGGATCTAAATATGATATAGAAAAATCACAGCAAATTCCTTAGTCCTCCACAAGCCTTGACTCCTCCATCGTTCTGATCATATTCACTTCCAGTCTCTAAGACTTTGGTGGTCTCACCAGCTCACTTTGCCTGTGTCTGTGATCCAGCTTGCTTCAAATGCATGTGCTCTGGGTATCGACCCTCCATTCTAGGCCCAACATATCTCTTCACTCCTTGTAGATCTGAATTCAAAAATACGACAGGCAGGCACTTGTGTCTGCCCAAATATTCATGAACTCTATTTTGAGCACTAGTCTGAATCTTCATTACTGCAGGATGTCTACAAAGTTGGATTTGGAATTTGATTAGAACACTGGAAGAATTATTGCTAATAGGGCAAATAAACTGTTTTCAAAGCTAAGCAGGAAATCCATATATTTTATTCTGAGAAAAATCATGTCAGTAAGTATAATAGTCAAAGCTATATAAATTAGCCATACTCCAAATAGAAAAGCAAACAAATCACCATTACCCAAAAAGGGGATTTCAGACAATATAGTCAACATTTGTCTTCAATTTTTTACCCTGGGATTCATTGTTCTCTATCAGTTATCTTTCCTCAGCAAACATCAAGTCTATGGACAGGGTACTTAATTATGTTAGCTAGAATGCTCAGCTTCACGACAGGGCTCAACAGTTGACTGGTCTTTTATTTAAGCGGCTATAGACTCCACTAACAACTGAATGAAAGCAGAGGCAATTTCCTCCAGGAAATAATGCTTGAAATTAAAGACTTGGTTTCAAATGAGAAAGATATATGCAAATAGAAAGGGTTGGTGTGCTGGTTTTGCTACTGGCTAGCTACACAAGGAACTTCAGACAAGCCATTCAACTAGTACGGGTCTTAGCTTCTCATCTGTGACATTAGGGGATTAGACTTGATAATGTAGAGGGACCACTCCTTTCTGTTATAGTATAAATAATTATTGATGGATAGACAAAATGATTGATTCATTGGTTGAAGTCTAATTTTGAGTACTTGGAATCATTTGAATTACTTTTGAGGGGTCTTTTTTTAAAAGGCAAGTGAATGTGTGTGTGTGTGTGTGTGTGTGTGTATCTTTTAAGTCAGTGCTTATCAATGAGGAACAGTTTTGCCTCCCAGTGGACATTGAACAATCTCTGGACACATTTTTGGTTGTCACAGAGATGGGAGTACTACTGGCTTCTAGTTAGTAGAGGCCACAAATACTGCTAAACGTCTTAATATCCACAGTACTATTCTCTCACAACAAATAATTAATCTGTCCAAAATGTTAATGGTGTCAAGGTTGAGAAATCCTACAACTAGTTATGACCTAGATTAACAGCACACCCTGTTCTTCTGGATATTGTGATCAGCCCAGAAGAGACTTGTCATCTAAATCAGACACAGCAGAGGCAGAATCTTTTTTTTTTTTTTCTCATACGGAAAGGATCTCTCTATTTTCTGTCTCAAGCACTAAGGGTTGGAGGCCATGTTTGTTCCCATGGTTGAGATTCCTCCTCATCAAGATAATTCTATTTCTTTTTATTATTAAATAATATATTCTTTATGTCCTAATGTAATAATTTTTATAAATGTTTCATGGGCTATGAAAGAAGTGCATTCTCATTTTTCACGTTATAGCAATATAAATGTATGAATGCAATTGATATCATGGATTGTCATTTAGGTTTTCTATATATTTATAGTCAACTAAAAACCAATAAAGAGATTTTGATTGATTTTGGTAATTTTTTTTTTTTTTTTGTGGGGAAGACCAGCCCTGAGCTAACATCTGTTGCCAATCCTCCCCTTTTTGCTGAGGAAGACTGGCCCTGGGCTAACATCGTGCCCATCTTCCTCTACTTTACATGGGACGCCGCCGCGACATGGCTGACAGGCAGTGCGGGCGCTCGGGATCCGAACTCGCGAACCCCGGGCTGCCAAGCGCGGACTAAACCGCTGCGCCACCGGGCGGCCCCGATTTTGGTAATTTTAATGATTTTTCTATATTTGAGCAGGACTGATTTGGCTATTTGTGTGTCTATGTGGAAATATATATGTTTGTAAAAGCTAAGGCACATCTATAAATAAAAGAACTAAATTTTCTATTTCCATGATGTCATTAATTCTATTAGCAAGATCTGTTTTTCTCTGAGTAACAAATTCTTTTTCTAGTTAAGATTGACATTTACTAAATGTTCTATATGCTCTTGATTTCACTTTAAGAATAGAATATCAGGCTAATGTATGGCTGTCTTTCACACTAGATATACCCACAGGGCCTCATAAAATGAATACACCCAGTATTTTGCTCCTGTTTCCTTTATTAACTCCATTTATTTCTTTATTCCCCTTAGACAAAAGAACCAGTATTTTCAAAGATGAAGTTGTCTTAGTGAGCTTCTCACTTAACTGTAATAAAGATTCATCCTTCATGTACCATTCAGATATCATGACTAACATGCTCGTATCCAAATTCAGATTTCTGCCTCATGAGATTTCATAAGTTTCTAGAGACTTGAATTCCAGCCTGGCTCTAACAGTCATTTTCAATGTATCTTTAGATAAACTATATCTATATACTGTGGCTCACTTTCTTTTTTAATAATCTGGTCACAGCTTCCTGCTCAATTTGTCTCAGAGAGTGGGATAATAAATATTAAGGGACTCTGGAAAGTATTAATGGCCATTTTATATTATATATATATATTATGTATATATTATATATATATATATATATATATTTATTTATATATATACAATGGTGGCAGTATAATTTAGACATTAGCCAGCAGTGGCAAGAGCAGCAAAGCATGAAATGGACCAGGACAAATAAAAAGCTATGGTATGAAAGTTCCTGGGTAATTTTACATTTAGATCATGTTATTCATTTCTAACTCAGAATTTGAATAATTACTTCAAACTTTATTGCCAAAGCTTCTGAAACACTGGCTTATTTCAAGGCCAAGTAAATCGTGTCCTTTTTCATTAAATGAAGTTGATTGAACACCTACTACTTACCACACATTGAATTATGTCCTGGGAAATAAGAGGAGGAATCAAATTGGTACCTTATCCTTAAGAAGCAGCTGGGTCACGTGAAATGGAGCGGCAGATGCAATAGTAGAGCCATATACAACGCAGAGTGGAGCAAACAGGAGATGGATAAACTCTTCTCAATAGGAGGGCTCAAGATGCATTTCACAGTGGAGGAAATGTTTGAATTGGCATTTTATATGTTTGTGCTTGTCATGGAGAAAGTGTGAATATTTGAAGGCAATTTTTACTTTGAAGCTCTGGCCTGTTTTGAAGCAAAAAGGTCTTTGGGAAGTGCTATAGAAACTCTTCATGGAGACAGGACCGATACTGTTCCTGTTGGACTCTAGATTCTAGAAGAGTGGAGTCTGCCAACACTTTATAGGCTGTGGGTTTGCCTACACCATTGTTATGATCAGGCACAATCTGAAAATCTGTACAAAAAGTTTTGAAGAGTTTTCTTGGGATTAGAGATTATAATTGCATGTTAAAATTCTTTTCCAAGTGCCTCAGTATATTTGCTATCAACTTCAAAAGTACAAAGTATTTTCTGTTTACTTTATTGTAAAAAAAAATAGGGTGCATAAAATGATACTTTTAGGAGATAAAAGCTCTTTGGAGATAATTTAAAATGAGGGAACACACTCTGCAGGTATAATCTGGAACATTTGGGATACTATTCCATTCAGAGCCAAGAACATCGATTGGATTTCTATTCTCACTCTGTTTCTATAGCTGTGTGGCCAAGTGTTTAAGAGCTCAGGTAGATGGACTTAGGTTTGAATTCCTGCCATGTCTGCCATGTGATTAGCTGTGTGCTAGCATGTTGTTTAATCTCTCAGACTTTAGTAGGTTCCTCAATATTGTCACACTAAAAATATTACTTCTAAAAGGGTTATTGAGACAGTCCAACAAGATTCTGTGTGTCTGTGTGTGTGTATGTATATGGTTAGCAAAGTGGTTGGCAAATAAGAAGCATTTGATTAGTGTTACCTGTTATTATCTTATTATTGTTTCATTGTTATTATTATGTATTTGGGCAGAAGTAATATATTGTGAAGGTTTCTCATTCTTTTCTCCAGATGTGTACAAATGTCGTTTGTTTGAAATGAATATCTAGGATATCCTTGAAGGGAAGTGTGTGCCAAAATAAAGATGAAATAATGTCCAAGGGGTGTGCAGAGATGGAGAAGAGAAGTTGCCTCTATTTGAAAAAGCAGGGCCACACCTTTTTTCACATGCCTGTCTCTCCCTGAAATTGCCTACTTCTTTTTATTTACCCGATAGGCGCTAATTCATTTTTCATGACTCTACTCACCATCATTTTCTTGATTAGACCTGTTTTGACTTTTCATCCTCCTGCACCTTCCTTCTATCCCCAGCCTTGCAGAACTGACCACTCCTCCCTTGAATCCCCACTCTGCTATCTCTAGTGTGTGCCTGGCATGTAACAGTTCTTAAGTGGAGTCTCAAGTATATGTATATATTCTCTTAATAGGCCATAAATTCTTCCAAGTTTTATTTCTATACCTCCAGAACCTAGTAGATTATAGGAATTTCATACAATTTTGATGTGTGAATGAATATGGCAGACTTTCTATGTCATGAAGGATGAACAGAAGCTGTCCGATTGCTGCAGCCTATCAAGTTTCCTTGGGTTAGGATAGTGGCCTCTAGCTGCTATACTACTGAGATATATCTGCCATTAGAATAAACTATCAGAAAGTGTGTCATAATCACCTGCTCTGAGCACAACAGTCTATTCTATGGTTTTAAAAACCCAGTGGCATGCATTCATATGAATAAACCGGAATGAAACACTCTTCTGAAGGAAATAAATTAACCCTTCTCAGTATGGATTCATGACTGTAATTTTCATAGCATAGAGAGCAGTCCAGGATCACATGTTTCAAGGGCTTAGAAATGGAAGAGACATTTGTGTGCTGGATTCAGCTGGGGGGCTTTGCCACTGTAGCATATATTAGGCCCTATAGAAAAGAGACCTAGGTTTAAGGTGGCAGGGGAAGGCTCTGTGAAAGGCTTAGGAGCTCTGATGAATTTTTTTTTTTTTTTAACATTTTATTTTTTATTTTATTTATTTATTTTTTTTTTGGTGGGGAAGAGCAGCCCTGAGCTAACATCTGTTGCCAATCTTCCCCTTTTTGCTGAGGAAGACTGGCCCTGAGCTAACATCCGTGCCCATCTTCCTCCACTTTATATGGGACGCCGCCACGGCATGGCTGACAGGCAGTGCGCGTCCGCGGGCGCCTGGGATCCGAACTCGCGAACCCCGGGCTGCCAAGCACGGACTAAACCGCTGCGCCACCGGGCGGCCCCTCTGATGAATTTTGAAACTTATAAATGGGTCAAGAAACCTAAGGACAGTTATACATGTGTGTAGCAGGTTGATTTTGGCATTGAGAATAGGATCTTACTTAGCATCAATAATAAGGGAAAATATGTTTTGATCCAGTCTTGTTTCCCTTTTTTTTTTTTCACTATTAACACCTTGCCCAAGACAGCCTTCTATTTCCTATTTTCTATTTTTTTTTTTTGGTGAGGAAGACCAGCCCTGAGCTAACATCCGTTGCTAATCCTCCTCTTTTTGCTGAGGAAGACTGGCCCTGGGCTAACATCGTGCCCATCTTCCTCCACTTTATATGGGACGCCACCACGGCATGGCTGACAGGCAGTGCGTCGGCGGGCGCCCGGGATCCGAACCGGCGAACCCCGGGCTGCCAAGCGCGGACTAAACCGCTGCGCCACCGGGCCGGCCCCCTATTTCCTATTTTCATAGTATTGTTCTTTTATCTTTCCAAAGCGTTATCTCTGTTAGTGCTGTTGAGTCGATTCCAAAGCCCAGTGACCCTGTGTACAGCAGAATGGAAACCTACTGGTCCCTTTGCACCCTCCTCTTGCCTTCAGGTGCTGTCAGACAATATTCCACCATTATTCATAGGGTTTTCACACCAGTTTTTTCGGAAGTGGGTAGCCAAGGCCTTCTTCCTAGTCTGTCTTAGTCTGGAAGCTCTGCTGTCCACCATATCCACCATGGGTGACCCTACTGGTATTTGAAATACCGGAGGCATAGCTTTTGGCATCACAGTAACATGCAGCAGCCATAGTATGACAATCCATACATTGGGGGTGTGGTTTCCTGACTGGGAAATAAACCCTGGCCTCGATGGTGAGAGCGCAGAATCTTAACCACTAGATTGCCAGGGCTGGCTTCCAAAGCATACTCATATCAATTATCCATTTTTTGTTCTTTAATTCCTCTAGATATCCATGCTCATTGTTATCAATAAGCTTTACGATTCTTAATCCCCTCTACCCATTGCTTCTACATAGGAATGCTCTGTTATTCTTTGACCCTTCTCTCAATTTTTCCTCTCATTCCAATTCTTTACTAAAGCAGTAGTTAGGAAGTTGTCTTACTATTTCAATCCTCACTGATTGTCAAACTTTGTATACAGTCTATCTCCATGGTTTCCAAATCCCACCAATCATTAAGGGCATCTAATCATACAAAGTTTTAGACTATATCCACGGAGATTAGATTTTGATAGGTCTAAGTTTGTTTCCAGGAATGCCTAACTTTGTAAAGCTCTGCAAGTGGTTTTGATGGTCAGCTCGGATAATGGTCAGAAAAGTTATATAGTATACTATATATATTCTAGTTAACCACTGGATTTTTATGTTTCATATACTTTAATGATATAGTGATTCAATTATATCATATTTATGTATCATTTCTTCTAAGATATATTGGAAACTCCTTGAGAATTGAGGCTACGCTTTACATTGTCTCTAACTACAGGTAATAACTAAAGTATTTTGAATCTAGCTGATTTTAAGGAAATAATAATTATTATTTTTTACTGTTTATATCCTTAATTTGGTGGAAAGAAAAGTGCAATTTTAGCTCCTATGGTGAGGCACCTGTTTAATGACTAGTGTTATTACACGGAGTTAATAAGAGGAAAGCAGCCTCCCTGATGATGTTTTGGATCAGCTAAAGAAGCATGATGCTAGAGGTAGAAAAGTCCCTGCAGTTCTACTCCCAGTGTAAGAGTGGCTAAGTAATTATCCTGGGACAAAACACAAAAAATGTTGGAATGCATACACACACACACAGTTAGTCCTCTTTGCACAGTTCTGATATGCATGAATTGAGTTACCACGGTTAAGCTAAATAGCATCAGTCCTCCAACACTACGGTTCAAGTTTCAGTTAACATAGTATATTAGCTGTGAGTAATTTGCATAACATCTGCACTTTATTGCTAGTTCTTCTGTCCACAAACCACTACGTAAATAAAAGACGTGCATCATGATCAATGACCCATTATGTCACTTCTTCCAAGTCTGTCTGTGATTGTCACTGTTTATCCCTCATTCAGTACAGACAGCAAACCACATATTTGTGTCACTTTCTTGTCTCAAATTGATAAACCCATGCGACATTTTACAAGAGTGATAATGCGGAAGTGAAATTTGAATGAAATGTAGATGATGTATAGAAGACACAGTTGAGGTGGGAGTGTTGACATTTTTGCCATTCAAAAGTCTGTAGTTATGAAGCCAGAGGAACTTAGGAATTTATTGACATAAATGAAGAAAGTGGTTTTAATAAACTGGTGAAGATGTCCCAGAGAAGTGACACAGCCTAAAAAAGTTAACATTAAATGAACTCTCAGAGATATTGTACAACATTTAAGGCACAAAAGATAAAATATTGGAAATAGATCCAAAGATAGACAGAAGTGTGACAATTTACCAAGGCATAGAAAAGATACTATATATCATTAAGTTATACAATGAGAAAAAGACAAGCATTGTTCAAAGTACTCAATAAATTTCTTATATAAAACACAAAAAACACTTTAAATGTCAATGTTTCTAATGTTTTAAATTACATCATACTAAATAAATATTAGTTTTACTACTTTTTTGATTTTCCTGTACATTTATTACCAACAATAAGAGAATTTTTAATGTTTTGAAATATTTTTCAAAGCCCACAGAACAATCAGAATTTTTCACATTGATTAAGATCACTTTGCACAGTTAAAGCTTTCATGAACATTTTTGCTGTCCCACATACTGTACAACATTAGGATTACCTGTACTCTTTTTTTTGCTGAGGAAGATTCTCCCTGAGCTGACATCTGTGCCAATCTTCCTCTATTCTGTATGTGGGTCACTGCCACAGCATGGCTGCCCACAAGTGATATAGGTCCGCCCCTGGGAACTGAACCCTCGCCACCAAAGCAGAGGGCACCAAACTTACCATTAGGCCACGAGGCCGGCCCCTGTATATTCTTTATATGAAGTGACTGAGCTTTCAAGAAAGTAAAGGAATCTTTTGGACCAGTAAAAAACACAAGTGCCAGATTGTGTGTGTTAGCACTGATCCCAAACTTTGAGTTTTTATGGGGAAAGAACATTCTAGACAGATGGACAAAAATAAGAAAGGCATCACATCCTTGTGGCTTGAGGGAAGGGAATGTTGGTGGGTAGAGTTGCAGGAAGTAAGAGGTGAAATACTAAAGGGGATGAGATTCTGGGGTTCCTTTTATCTAGCAGATTAATTTTAATTTTTGTTTAGGTGAAAGCATTTGGACAGATGTTACGGAGAGTGCAATATTATATTTTTGTTTTTTGAAACAACTTAAGTAATAGAAAGATCAGAGCATAAAAGAGTTTTTTTCAGAGATATCAATGAAATGTCCATTGCAATGCAAATAAAATGAATATATTAGGTGTGGAATGGTGATAAAAATCTAGAATCTCAGTTCAGAAGTGATCACTCTACAGTGACATACTGAACATATTTTATGTGCCTACCTCTGTGTTCAGTATTACATATAAACTAAATGCAGTGGATAAAATTGATAGCATTTGGTTTAAGTTCCTGTCTACAGATTTAGCTGTAAAAGAATAGGGGTTTGAAGTGATTCAATATTTTGATCTTGAGACAAATAAATTGTAAATTGATTATTTTATTTTTCTAAAATGATATTGAGTATAACTTACATACGCACTCTATCAGAATGTTTGTGTGATGTAAAGATTAAAACAGTGATTTAAGTGCCGGGTTATAGGTCTCAATTAGAAAACACCTGATGTCAGATAATCAACAGAGGCTTAGGCCCACTCCTCAGTGCTCAGATATTGGATGTACTCTGTCAGTCACTTCAAACACCATTTATTGAGGCCCGTTTAGAACGTTGGCATGGTATTGATGTTTGAATACAGCAGAGACAGGATGGGTACTAGAAAAAGACAATAATGAAAAATGGAAATGACAAAAGCTAAAACTTGGAGAGTTTAAAAACATGGAAAGTTACTTGTCTAATTTGAAGTTTTCCAGTTGTAGTTCTGAAACTTGTGTATACAACTATATTTGGACGTATGGATTGGGACTTATGTGAAGCACTATAAAAATGAA
Organism: Tapirus indicus; assembly: GCA_031878705.1. NCBI lineage: Eukaryota > Metazoa > Chordata > Mammalia > Perissodactyla > Tapiridae > Tapirus > Tapirus indicus. The sequence goes on along the minus strand of CM062926.1, from coordinate 48,452,775 downwards.
CTGGATTCAGTTCAATTAATTTTTCTAGCAAAATAATAATCAATAATCCATTCTATCAACAGCCAAATTTAAGTTTAATGATCTGTAAGATACAGCAGTTTCATAAGATACAGTATTTCTCCAAAGGAAGCATAGAGTCCCTTTAGTGATTAAACACATGACTGCGTGAAGTTAAATCAGAATATAATTTATTGAGAATTGTATCAAAATGCAGAATTTTTAGAATCATAAGAGACTTCAAACATCATCTAAGCCAGCCGTCTACATGATTTCATCTGGTGAGCAATTTCCATGGAAAAGATGATGTTTGAATTGACCCAAAATGATGGTAAGACATCCCCTAATATTGCCAGGGAGACTCTTTGTGAATTATTCTTCTCTAGTGTGTAGATCAAGCAGCAAACAGAACCCTGTTTCTGCTGTGTGGCTCCTTTACAAGCGCAAACCACCCTTAGATTGAACCTCCTAGATAGGTTTCCAGCTTTAAAGAAGAAATATGTTTTGCCAATTTCTACACTTTATAGGGCAGATTGAAGCTGTGGACCCGGTGTTCTACCCACTCTCTTCTCATACTGGACACTTTCTTCTGGAGCTGCTCCTTATGTGTGATACAATATTTACTGGCCCAAGTAGCTGGAGTCCATCTCAGTTCTTCCCTGGAGATTTCAAATCACGACATAGATTCAAAAGGGAGTCTATGGATTCCAAGTGGAGTGAAAGAGATTAGAAGAGGAACTTCCTCAGTCACATTCACTGTGCAAGTGAAGTGAAGTATGTTAATAGATGATCTAGGTTGAGTCTAAGAGAGCAGAGCAGAGTTTCATCCCCCAAGTGTTTGAATTGGTAAACACAGCTTTAGTAATGTTTAAGTTATTTACAACTGCAACAATCTTACAAATAAATGTCTCTGTTGTGATTTTAAAAATGGAAAATGATACTGGATAGGAGAGCAGAAGGCAACTTAAATATTCATAATCCAGTGTCCCTGTACCTTAATCATCAGGTAAATAACAACTTGCAATACAGTGTGTGAAACACATTAAGAATATGACTAATATGTTTAAGTTCATTCAGTAGGAAATAGGTGTGAATTTTGAAGGGGATAAATGACTCTCTTGGTGGTATTTTAAGAGCTATAACTAAAAAAGAGAACAAAAATTATATAGCGTGTTTGTTGTGTCTGAATTTTCATTCAAATACAATTTAATGTATTTTATAACATGCATTTTATTTTATTAAATGGATTTTATGTACCTCATGGTGCCAAACAGCTGACATTCATGTACCTCAGAATTAAAAGTCTTATTTGTTTTACAGTATATATTAAGAATAATGATAAGTCCCTTTGTATGACTAGGGGTTCAAATGAAAAGAAGAGGGAAGATAGACCTATTAATGTGGATGGAATTTCAAATTAAACAAGAACTATGGTAAAAAAAAAATTAGTGGGAATAAGCACATGAAAAGATGCTAAACCACGCTAATCATTAGAGAAATGCAAATGAAAATTACAACGAAATATGACTTCACCCTCATTAGGATGGCAATTATCAAAAACTGAAAAAAAATAAAGAAAGGAAAATGACAAGTGTCGGCAAGAATGTGAAGAAATTGAAACCTTTGTGCATTGCTGGTGGGAATGTAAAATGGTATAACTGTGGTGAAAGCCAGTATGATTCCTCAAAAAATTAAACACAAAATTATAATATGATCCAGAAATTCCACTTCTAGGAATATACCCAAAAGAATTGAAAGCAGGGACTTGAGATATTTGTAAACCAATGTTCACAGCAGCATTATTCTCAGTAGCCAAAATGTAGAGACAACTCAAATGTCCATCGATGGAGGAATGGACAAACAAAATGTGATATACACATGCAATGGAATATTATTCGGCTTTGAAAAGGAAAGAGATTCTGATACATGCTACAACATGGATGAATTTTGAAAACATTATGCTAACTTTAAGTCAGACACAAAAAGACAAATATTATACGATTCTGCTTATATAAGATCTAAACGAGTCAAATTCATAGGACAGAAAGTAGAACAGTAGTTACCAGGTCCTGGGGGTAGGCAGTAACGGGAAGTACTGTTTAATGGGTGCAAAGTTTCAGTTTGAGATGATAAAAAACTTCTGGAGATGGATAGTGGTTATAGCTGCCAACAATAGGAAGGTACTTAATGCCACTGAACTGTATAGTGAAAATGGTTAAAATGGGGAAATTTGTTATGTATATTTTATCACAATAAAAAATAGTGAAAATATTTTTAACTTGAAAAATATACTCCACAAAACACATATAACAAAATGGAATTTCAGAAACTTCTACTACATATGAATAAATTCAGTTTTATTTGGAGTTTAAGGAATGTAATTCAATTTTCCTGAATCTAGATACTTTTGTCTTTCTCCTAGGTAGCAGTTATTAGAAACAAATGAAATTCTTATTAAAATATTATGTAGTTTTCCATATATTTGGGCAGAATGATTTTATTTATTAGCCTTAAATAAAATATAAACTACAATGTATATATTTATCCAGACAGTTGTTCTGAGTTGAGTATAAAATGGAGCTCTTATTGAAGATCTGGAATGAATTGCATTTAAATATATGAAATCTATAAACCAAACGTTATAGAAGAAGAAATGACATAAAGCTTGATAAACACTTTAGACAACATTATACATTTTATGCTGCCTCTCTCAGTTCTAGTTTATGCTGAGTTACCACTATCGAATTACAGAGTTGCTGGTTTTGATTTTTATAGTATTAATTTCACACTTTCAAAAAGAAATACTCTAGGGGCTACTTATTCTAATTCTTCATTTTATGAATCAACTATTTCTTTTAACATCATTTTTTCATTGGCACATGCCCATGAAATAAACTACCTGCCCTGGAGGAATCTGTCACTTAGAAAGATAGGTAATGTGTGTGTGTGTATGTGTGTGTGTATAATATTTCCTTATATTACATGAAAAGTGAATTTTAGTGACAAGAAAATGTTTCTTCTCTAAAGGAAAAAATATGTTTCTTTGATTATGATAATTCGGATTACTGGACTGACATTGTTTTTCTCTTACATTGGTTTTCAGAAAGTTCATTGACATATTCAACTGTAAGAGCCACATAGAGCTTCATTTATCTATTTTTTTCCTTTCCTTCTTTTTTTTTAGGTATTTCTCTTTTATCTGTATTTTTCTTCTTTCTAGTTTAGTGTTATACATATTTTATTATCTCACAGTTCAGTTTCTTATTTTAACTCCAGCAAGATTTTGAGGTAACTAACAGAACTAAATATAATAAAATAAAATAATAAAGTTAGTCACAAGAAAAAAATTGGAAAATAAATGTAGGGTTAGGAGGCAAAGGTGTGGTTGAATAATAGTGGTGTATGAATCCAGAGGCGGGAACACATGCTTCCAGCTGGATGCTTCAGCGTGCTGTGATTTATATGACTTAGATTTAGCTACATGATGTGGGACTTGAGAGTAGATAAAGATTTTGTGTGGAGTTGTGAGGGATGACAGTTTGGAAGGGTTTTTGTATGTGACCAATATATGGCTATTTGCAATTTGAAGACAAATTAATTATTATCTCTTCTAGGAACCTTTTCTACTTCCACCTATTCATGGTTATAATAAATGATTCCTATCATTTTCTAGGATGCTCTATGGCCATGTTCACGACATCACTAATCTGTCTCATATTCTAAACCTGCAATGTTTAGTGCAGTAGTCACTAGCCACGTGTGGCGATTAAGCATTTAAATGTGACTATTTTTTGGCTTCGAGTTTCTGAAATCGCACATGGTTAGTATACATTTGGACTCCAAATATGTACAAGAACACAGACCTAGTAATTTGATTTATCATGGGACACTCTTTTTTTTAATCCTTCTCAGACCAAGGTCAAGACAAGCTGCTTCTTAGTTTCTTACACTGGGAAGTGAAGGTTTTTTCTTCACTAGGCTTGCACTCCCTTAGTGTTAGATTTAGTGCAATGGTCTCAGCTCTGCCTTGTATGGACATCGTAATCCACTTCCTTCATTGTAGAAAAGTCCATTGCTCCTGGCCCTTCTCACCAGGGCTCTTTCCAGTCAGTTTGGCTGCCTACTGCTTTAGATTTCTGTTTTTCTTTCAATCTTGCAAGCTTAGCTGTGTGTGTGTGTGTGTGTGTGTGTGTGTGTGTGTGTGTGTGTGTGTATTTCAAGGTTTATTATGGGACTGTTTCTGAGTTAGCCTAATTCTTGATTTTCTGGAGTCCGTTTTTTTTTGATAGTATTCAGTGTTCAGTGGAATGTTGCTTAAGATTTTCGACAGTGGAAGGAGATCAAAGTGGTGTTTTAGGAAAATTATTTTGGTTACTCGCATGTGAATAGATTACAAAAGAGAAGACAGTAGATCAACATGCCATTTATTTAATGCATTTGATGATTACTGAGAGATACTCGGTTTTAGACAACACAAATGTAAAGAAAAAATTACTAAATGTAGTCTGTTTTTTTGAATATATATATAGAGTAGCTGTAACTGTATTAAAAACTATAAATATCACAGACTTTTTTTTTCCTCGAGGGTTTCACAATTGAGAGAAACATAAGGGGAAAAAATTGAGCATTTAACACTTGCCAGAATTATCAATGTTCGGTCCATCATCTGTCAAAGAAGGGTTGTTGTCTTGAGCACTTCTGTACACGGCATGGCTTTAGTTTCATCTGAGAATACAGGATTAGAAAACCAGGGATAGCACTGTCTGGATGAGAAGGGAGGGTTTAATAAGGATCCAGGCTATTGTTCTGTATTGTAAACTATTTTACTTATATATCCTTTTTTTAGTTTGTCTTTTTTATTTTACATTCATCCTAAAAAAAGTCTTTTTAAAAATTCAGCATTATGTTCTAATAAATTCTTTCTTTGATTTGGTGAGCCTAAGTCTAATCATGAGATAGTCACATGATTTTCATTAGTCTCAATATTTGTGTAGATATTTCAAAGTGAATTCGTCAAGGCTTAAAACAATTTGAGCACAGTTTTGTTGATGCTTGCAACCCTCGAAGCAGTAGGTATACAAACAGAGGTAAATGCTCACTTCCCAGACTTTTATCTCTTAATGTTAAAAATCTATGATCAACAAGCATTTTGTTGTTGTTCAAGAAGGGAAATGGTCTTCAAATCCTTAGACTTTGAAACTTTGTAGCAGTATTCTAAACACTTAAATTCAAGAATTTTTTATTCACTGAAAGTCTGAGTACCTGTTATATGAATAAGCAGTGATGCACTGAACAGACTTTGCCCTTGCTCTAATTGAGCTGAGAATCTAGAAGGGAAGATGGACATTACATTTGTGATTCTAGATATGACACATATTATATCAGGACAGGTGTAGGATTTTATGAGTAGTTATATCAAAGTGATTTCAGTCAAGATGATGGTTCTCAAATGTGGTTCCCAGGCAAGCAGCATTAGCAATACCAAGGAATTTCTTAGAAATGCAACTTCTAGAACCCCTTCCAAGACCTACTGAGTCAGAAATATGGGGATGCCACTTAGCAATCTGTGTTTTTAACAAGTCCTCCATGTGGTTCTGATGGCTAAAGCTGAAAAACAACTGATCTAGGTCAGGGTTTCTCAACTTGGGCACTATTGAGATTTGGAACAGATAATTCCTGGTTGTGGGGGCCTATTTTGTGTGTTGTATTGTAGTCTGTTTAACAGCATTCCTGGCCTCTAAGCATTGGATGCCGGTAGCATCTCCCAGTTGTATCAACGAAAAATGTCACCAGATATTGTCAAATATTCCCTAGGGACAAATTTCCGGTGCCAGTTCCTCCCTGCCCCGTTTTCCCCTCCACACATACATACCAGATAATGTTCAAATAACATGCTCTGCCCTTTGTCTTGTTATAGTGTGTGGTAAAGTATTCTGAAACAAGTGAAAAGGGACTCCACCACATTTAATCAATATAGGAATCCTTAATGAATTTGATCTCAAGTCTAAACAGAGAGAATCTGAGTTCTGGTCACTTTAATCTCTCCTTTTTTCCCCTTCCTCTCAACTTTCTTTTTCTTCTCACTTCCTGCCCACTCCCCCATCTATGTTTTTCCTCTGCCTCTCTTTTTCAAAGTAAGGAGTGAAGAAATACTCATACAGATTCTTCCTGTTTTGACCTGAAATAGTAACTCATTCTGTTTATGTTCTAAACTTAGCAATTCAATGAAACTCATGTAATTAAAATGGGGTTTATTTTCACATAAACTAGACTGAGCCACCTGCTCTTTCCTAAGACCTTTGAACATAATTAAGAAAGTGAAGGATGTAATTTTCACTTCATCTTCTATTAATAATAAATCAAAATATTCTCATTGATGACTTACATTATATAGAATACTTTGTCAATCACAGATTTCCTTGGGAATTCATTTCTTTCCAAATCTTTTGTTGTAGTTGCTCATTCATTGTATTTCAAAAAATTTTTTAGGCCCTTGTCATGGAGTAGGAAGATGTTCCAGTTTCTTATGTCTCCGAAGCAAACTCCAAAGTGGTTTAGTTTTCTTGTTTTCAGATCATAGGAGGTCCTGTTTGAGCACACATTGCTAGGAATCAAGTAGATAAAGTGGTTGCAATTAAAAAGCAGAGATCACTGCTAGTGTAGTACTAATGCTTTCTGATAGTGTATGTACACTTTCTACAATCCTTAGATAGACCTGGACCTATGGCATGTTTCCACAGGTTAGTTATGCTAGCAGGCTCGTTACGGGATTCAATTCTCATTAATGTTGGCTGATACTAACTGATAAGTGTCAATGAGGGTCAAGGATATTTTGTCTCCTCTAATGACAGAATCTGGAGCAGGATAGTAGTAATACAGTTGTATACTAAAAGGTGATGAATATAATGATGATGATGATGGTGATAGTAAATCATATGTGGTTGGAACAAGCTTCAGATAGGTAAGTTTCAAAGAAAGCAGAGAGTTGTAAGATATGGCTGGTATTAGAATAAACACAATATCATATCTAGATTTTGGACAGAAGATTTTAGACGTAACATCAGCTAGTTTTTTTTTATTTTTATTTTTAAGTGGTTTTTTTGTTTGTTTGTTTTGTGAGGAAGACTAGCCCTGGGCTAATATCCTGCCCATCTTCCTCTACTTTATATGGGATGCCGCCACAGCATGGCTGACAAGCAATGCGTCTGTCCGAGGCCGGGATCTGAACCTGCAAAACCCCGGGCTGCGAAGCGGTGTGTGCAAACTTTAACTGTTACGCCACCGGGCTGGCCCCTTTAAGTTCTTTTTATTGGGACAGTACATAACCATGAGGGAGAAGGTGGCAGCCCACTGCCAGTCAGCCCCAACTCCCTGGGGGTCAGGCGCAAAATACAAAAAGGGAATCACAAATACAGCATGGGGTGGAGTGTTGGGGATTCAATAGTTTGTGGTTTGCAGGGGCAGGGCCTGCTTACAGTCTCACACTAGCACTCAGAATTCTTAAAGGTACAGATTGTAAAAATCTATGATCTCTCAGGCTTACTCACAATAGTAAAATCTCATGTCCCCAGTGAACCTTGAGTCAGAAGACACCTGGAGGATCAGGGACAGTCAGAATGGGGACGGGTGGAAAGGGTCAGACAAAAACAGGCAGAGGGGGAGAGACAATCAGAAAAGAGACAGCCTGAGACAGTCAGATAGAGACATCATGAGACAGGCTAACTCACAGTTTCCAGAAGCAGTGCTTCTAATTCAACAGCACACTTTGAGGGCCAACGTGACCTAGGCGGAGGTTGCAGAAGCGCTCACACACTTGCATGAGCACACATATTTATTTATTTAAAATGCATATTGAATATATATTATTCGTTAATATGTTTATATATTATGTTTATTGTATATAACATATATTTACTATGTATAATTAATTAATATATATTTAAAATATTTAAATAAGTATATTTATTTATACATAGTAGATACAAGTGCCTTGCGGAAACCAGGAAAAGGACAAATAGCTATGGGAGGGGACCGGGTTCGGGGCGGGAGCTGAGGGACCTGGCAGGTGGGATGTTTTCCTTGCAGCACGGAGGGCAGCATGGCCCACCCTCTGATGTTAAAAAATAACAATCTGCCTCATGATAAAATTTTCATGAGGTGAAGCACAAGGAAAGGCAGAGCAGGGAAGCCAAAACCAAGATTCGGGGTTTCAAAGGAGAAGTTGGGATCTTGGGAGCCAAGCCCCCTCGAGTTTGCCAGTCCAAAAATATTGGGGGTGGGGGACAAAGCCTCAGCCCTTAAATCTTCTCCAGAAGAATGTCGAGCTCTCTGGCAACCTCCTCTTGGTCTTTTTCTAGAAAGGATGTGCGAGTGACAAGGGGAGGAAGAAGTTGGTGTCCTTGGCTGGGGAAGGGTGACAGGCCTTAAAGGAAAAGGCCAGGGCTTGGGGCTGGAGGTCCTGAGGAGAGAGGCCACACAGATAGGAGATAGCTGTCATCCCCTCTGGATTCTGTCACCTCTGAGTCTAACTCACTGGTGAGGGGAGGAAGGAGGCAGGGAACGGAGGAGAGACCAAGGAAAGGCTTTGAAGAATGGGGAACACAGTCCCTCTGGAAGGGTTCTGTCCCACCCTCCTCCACCCTACAAACCAGCCAACTCATTTCAAGGTATAAAACACTCTAGCAGGGCAGGCTTCACAGCGCCCCCTGCTGCCTGAATCAGAGAGGCCCACAAGGAAGGCCAGGAGAGGAGGCTGAAGGAGGGGTGGGGAGGCCTGGACTAATTGTAATCAGAAAGGTGGGCTGGGGGCTGATTTGGAGGGATTGTTAAGAGGCTGAAAGTCAAATCAGCGTTTTTCTGGGAGGGAACTGCTCAACAGTCAAGGAGAAGGAGGGAGGTTCCCATTTCAGAATAAATCTGGGTGAGGGAAGAAGTTATCATAGGGGGCTCAACTTCCCTCTAAAAGGGGAGTCAAATCAGAGGAGGATGTAACTACATGGAAAATTTGGATAAATCAGCTAAGGTCAGGGTAGCAGGGAAAACCAGCCTAGTCACCCACCTGAAGGGTGGGTGTGGGAGACATTGTGTGGTGCGTCTGACATTTCCTTTTTGGGCCTCTCTGGAGAGGGTTCCAGCCCACCTCACAGCCCACTGCCTGTACTCCAGCCCAAAGGTGGGCATCATCCCCCCTCACTTATCCCCAGAAGCTGGGTTGAGGAGAGACAGCCAACAGCCAGCTGGTGGGGTCCACCCTCCCACCCCGCCCCCAAAGTCCCCAGCCCTCTGGCATCTCTTGACCACAGAAACAAGAGGCAGCACGAAACACAAGGAGATCCTCCTGTCTGATGGCCGGGAGGGCAGTGGGTCAGACAGGAGAGTCAGGGAGGCCACATGCCCCTTTGTCTCTTCCCCTCCCTCTCCTTCTCCTCCTCTTCCAAATCTCACTCCCTGTGTGTTTGTTTGTTTTGTGTCTAAAGAGTTCACAGAGCAAGAAGAAGGGAGGGTGAGTGCAGGGGGTCGGAAGGCTGGTCACTGCCGCTGCGTTGGACTCCCTTGAACATGGGGCCCTCCACCTCCAGGCTGTTGAGGGCAAATGAGGAAGTATAGGAAGGGTTAACAAGGAGGAAGCGGTTACAGAGGACTTGAACTTCACTGTGTGTAAAGACTGAAGCTGTCAGCTTGGGGGTGTGTCTTGGCTGGTCTGGAAGGGCAGGGGTGGTAGGGGGCACAGGAGCAGCCGCTGAAGCCATCATCGTCAGTGGATGCTGTCCCCCGTAAACCTCTCACCTTCGCCACTAGGCCCCACCCCGGGCGCCTCTTTGTGGGGGATCCTGCAGCCTGGTTTGTGGGCCACTCAGCACAAACTCCAGACTCTCCTCCTTTTGGGGCTCATAATCTTGGACTCCAGCTCTGCCTTTTCTTCCTCCCACTGATCTTTCTCCACATGGAGTCAGTCAGCTCTCTCTGAAGCTTCCTACATTAGCTGCTGCCAGTTTGTTTCCTTCTAGGGAACCTTCACTTCTCCTCTTCCTCCTGAATAAGTCTCCACTCAGGGTCTGCTAGGCGGGCTCGGATGGGCGGGCAGGCCAGGTCCACCCGCATGTTTCAAAGAGAGCAGAGGGATGTAAGCCGTGGCTGTTATCAGAATAGACATCATCTAGATATTGGACAGAAGGGGTAATCCACCCAGTGAGAAGAACACCGAGAACATGTCTGCCACATGGTTAACCAAATGATTGGCTACTGGGAAGGCAAAGGGTGATGTCCTGGAATACGCACAGGACAGGAAGTGGCAGACTTGAAGGATTCCATTCTGGGGAAGAAATAGGAATTGGAAAGTGAAGATGTCCCTTAGAGGCTGGTGGGATAAGGAAAGAAAGAAGCAGCTAAAAGAATAGGGCCCTGTTTGACTAAAATGCCACCAAAGAATAAGAAGATGTCAGATAAAAACAAGCCAGTGACAACAACAAGACAACGACAACAACAGTGGGCCTGTGTTAAAGAAACTTCACAACTCTACTTTAGAACCGCACAGAGTACGTACCTTTGAACTGAGAAGCCAATGGAGCAACCCTTATCCTTCAAATATGATCTGGTATTTCTGGAGCAAAACTAATTCAAGATTAATACTGATCATAAAGAAAATAGAATCCAATATTCATAAAACTTACTGTGTAAAGAAAAGTATCACCTACTATTGTTGGACAAGAAAAGTTCAAGATATGAAATTCTCGTCATTAGAAAGGAACCCGATATTCACAAAAATTACTACATGAAGAAAAGTTACTCAAGAATCATTTATCGAATGAATTCCTCAATTTTTATATCAGTTCAGACATGCTTTGAAAATGCATGGGTAAAATAGAAAACGCTGACTCTGCTTCATTCAAGACTCTGCTTCATTCAAGGCTCTGCTGAACTGAAACATCCACAGAAATGCGTTCTCAGACCAGACTTTCTGAAGTAGTTCTCCCCCATCACTCTTTTCATAGCTAATAGAACTACCTGAGGTTTTACTATATAGTTTTTACTTATTTTCTGTCTCTTTACTAGAATAAAAGCACAGAGCAGTCAGCAAATTTATTTCTTTTAGTTTCTCTCTCATACTTAGAATAGTGTTGCCCACAAAGAAGACGCTCAATAAATATTTGTTGAATGACTAAATGAATGAATGAATCCATTAAATATTTTTGAAGGAATTTCTATATAAAAGAAAAGTTAAATGGTAGAATTTTCAAATTAAATCATCTATTTGAGATGGGGCTTTGTTAAGTTTGACTTGTAAAAATACTGTGAATTCTTTTAATGCTATAATTGTAACAGGAGAAAAATATTTCTAAATGAGTCACCTAGTACATTTGGGAAAACATTTGGCACAAGAGTTACTGGGAGAGAGCCTTGAGATCAGGCCAATAGACCATTCATTTTATTGTTGGAAATTTTAATAAAACAGTAAGATTATTGATGTCGCTTCCTACTAGGAAAAATTATCAGAGCAACATATGCTGAGAGGATAAACAAGAATGAGAGATATAAAGTCTAGTTGATCTTAGTGGTTGAGGAAATTCTATTAACACTAGGAAAAGAAAAACAGTGCTCTGGTTTGAACATTCACTGTACTCTTAAGATTGATGTTGAACTTGGCATTTCACAGTATGTGACATGAATTGAGCATGGTTTATCTTCATTCCCCTCTTGGTTAAGGCCAATTGAACGTTATCCCTACATATGTCTGACACATGAATGCGTAACACGGCAAAGCATTAGTGACGTTATTGCATTGGACATCAGATTTGTGGTCCTGTGATGAACACATCCCAGGCTCTGTTCTAAATGTTGAAATCAGAATGAAGAGACTGCATCCTTTGGAGAGTAAACAAAGACTTCGATGGCCATTTTGCATTAAGCTCTATACCCAGCCAGCATAGATTGCAAAATTATTAGACATTACTGCAAGAGTGTAAGTCATAGGCCCTCCCTCAGATCCTCGGCCCATATGTAATAGGAGTTTGTGACGGTAAATAGTGAGGCAGTCACAGAAATTACATGAAAATTAGTCTATATTATAGTCAAGAAATATGTATGGTAAAAATTATGATTAAATTCAGGGCATTTTAGGTCTGGAATTGTGCTCTCATTATTCAGGAACGAATAAAATAAAACCCAGAGAAGTGAATTTATTTTTCTGAAGCCTAAGGATTATTCATTAGCATAATAAAGACATAAATTGAGGTCTCCTGAATCCCGATTCTTTGATACTTTCAAATATGTGACACAGGCTACAGAAAATTATCTGGAATCTGATTAAACAAAGCCCTCAATTAAGATTTTTTTAAATGGAAAACTTTGATTTGAAAAATCAATACAAAACAAAGAAACATTAAAATGTAAGATACAAGGATATAAACCAATACTTAAGATATAATAAAAAAGCGAACTTTAACATTAAGACTCCAAGGCCAGGATATAGTTGACATTACCCTTCCGTTTTTTCCATCACCGTGCTATTGGGATGAGCAAGGCAGGAAAACAGGAGGTAAAAAATGATGTACACTAGTCTTTCTTCATAGCCCTGAATATTTTCTTTTTATTTAATGTATGCCTTTTAGCTGGGAGAGGTTGCTAAACCATTTACTGACTCTGTGTGCTCAGGCAATTGTCCTGAGTTCTGAAGACACAGTCCATTCCAAGTTATCTACCTCTATCTGTCTATCTTCCCTAACTCAGCCATACAATCTCTGCACATTTTTAGAAGATCTTGTTTGCTGTAGTACTCAAAATGGAAGATAATAACAATATAAACATAGAATTCTCTCGTTTATAAAATATTATTTAATATCAAATTCTGTGCAATAAGGACCACTGTTCTTATGGTCATCTCACTCATGAAGAATCTGAGGCTCATCGATTGTGATTTGACACAAATGACAAACCTACTAAAGACAAAGCACAGGGCAGGGATGTCTAACCTGGAAGCCAGTGGTCTTCTTACTGTATTGCTTGCAGCATCTATTCACAGGCATTGTTGTTGTTTCAAAAAACCTGTCCTCTGTTTAAATGGAATTATCACTTAAAAAATGCTCATTAAAAAGTGTCAGTATAGGGCCCGCCCCATGGCCAAGTAGTTAAAAGTTTGGCGTGCTCCACTTCAGCAGCCTGGGTTTGCCTGTTCTGATCCCTGGCACGGACCTATACCACTCTGCAGCCATGCTGTGGTGGTGTCCCACATACGAAATAGAGGAAGACTGGCACAGATGTTAGCTCAGGGCTAATCTTCCTCAAGCAAAAACCGGAAGAGGATTGGCAATGGATGTTAGCTCAGATTTCTAATAAAGAAGGTTTTGTTTCAATAAGACTATAACTTCTAAGATGTCAGTAAATATTGTTAAATAAGCATCCTCAGTGATTTCATCAGTGCATCTAACTCTTTGAAAGCATCTTGCTGCTTGTTCTCTAGCTCCTTTAGATGGTAAAATGTTTGGAGGTGTGTTAACAAAATTATAATTTCCATTTTACTATTTTCATTACATTATATTTGAAAAAAATTACTTAGCTAAAAATGTTGTCAATGGAAAACAGCAAAAATTAAGAAAGCACAGTTAGCCTCTTGGATTTAGGTACTGTGACAATTATATCTTTTAGGAGGCATTTTATTCATATTCAATAAACAATAGTTGCTTTGTGTACTGGTTAATTTTACATATTTTTATTTAAGAAGGAACAATTATGTATTAAATACTTAAAAATGATAAAAATCCATATATAATAAAATGCTAAACATTATATAGTTCTGTACAGATAAATTTAGAATAAATATATCATTTTTGAAGGAACAAAGTATCAATTGCATAGGTATGTGTGTGTGTGTGGTGGACATTTGTTAAATCCCAGAAAGTCTGAACCAGAAGTGACATTAGAGTCTATCCAGCCTACCTAGACCACTTTAATGGTTAATGCATGGGAACCAGGGGAGCTTGAGTCAAGGATTTAAGATCACACAGCTTGTTAGTAGCAGAATCAAGACTAGAACACAGATCTTCTCATTCCAGTTCTTTTATTCCTCTGCCTGCTCTTTCATTTTATTTATATTAATTTACACTCATTTTGAACTGATATGCTTATGAGACTTCTGTTGTCCTTCTATGCTTGATCTTATATGGGCACACCCAACTTGACTAAAGGCAGGACATTTTATTTAGGTGTAACATGGATTTATGGTGGCTCTCAATGACCACCTGAAAATGGTGTAGCATGCTCAAAAAGCTGGGCCTTCAGTTTAAACAAGTTGCTTAAATAGGGCCTGTGCCCCACGCCTTCTAATCTGTAGGGTTTTCTTTTCCATCCTGATGTAAGTCAAGGCTGAGTGAACTTGGTTCACTATGAGTAGAACTGTTCCTATAATTGTTTCCTGGGTGTGAGTGCTCAGGGTACTGAGGACACACAAGCTGACTGGACTCTTCTATATTCTCAGACATGGAAATTGGCTGTGATTCCACCTGCAAAGTTTCTGTGCCTGCCTCTATTCTTCCGCAGCATTTCTCAGTCTTTATAAATTCTCTATACACCTTCATTATTCCCATAGACACTTTTCTTCCTTCTTTTCACACTTCTCTAAATGTTTGCACTTTTGCAAATTTTTGTTATCAAAACTCTAAATGTTTTGATGTTTTAACATAAAAAATAATAGAGAATAATAAAAATAAAATAATAAGAGAAGGAAATCCTGTCATTGGCAACAACATGGATGGACCTCGAGGGCATTATGCTAAGCAAAATAAATCAGACAAAGACAGATACCATATGATCTCACTTATATGTGGAATCTTAAAAAAAGAAAAAAAATTGAACTCATAGATAGAACAGATCAGTGGTGCCCAGAGGCAGGGGTGTGGGGTGGGCAAAATGGGTGAAGGTGATCAAAAGTTGCAAAGTTCCAGTTATAAGGCCTAGGGTGAATACAGTTAATAATGGTGACTATAGTTAATGATACTGTACTGTATATTTGAAATTTGTGAGAGTATATCTTAAAAGTTCTCATCACAAGAAAAAAAAATTTGTAACTGTGTAGTGATGGATGTTAACCAGACTTATTGTGGTGATCATTTCACAATACATACATACATTGAATCATCATTGTACACCTGAAACTAATATAATATAATAGATCAATTATATCTCAATAAAAATATTAAGTGCTACTATACATCTTTCAAATATACTGCTGGCTGCATAAAATCATGCAAAGGAGGGTAAAGTATTGTAGTGTTATGGAATTTTTAAGAAAGATTTCTAAATACACGAAATGGAGAAAAAATAATTGTAAAAGACCTAATACAATTAACCAAAGAAGTGCAAAATTTGTGCTTGAAAACTAAAAACTGTTCATGAAAC
Organism: Tapirus indicus; assembly: GCA_031878705.1. Classification (NCBI taxonomy): domain Eukaryota; kingdom Metazoa; phylum Chordata; class Mammalia; order Perissodactyla; family Tapiridae; genus Tapirus; species Tapirus indicus. Next base: position 48,437,388 of record CM062926.1, on the reverse strand, counting down.
AAATTAAAGATTTAATGCTATTCCTATGAAAATTTCTGTAGGCCTTTTTTGGAGGCACAAATTGATAAGCTGTTCCTAAAATTTATGTGAAAATTCAAAGGACCAAAAATAACCAAGGTGATTTTGAAAGTGAAGAAAGAAATTAGAGGAGTGGCCTTACCTGATTATAAAACTTTATAAAGCCACAATAATTAAGAGAGGGTGGTGCTAGCATAACAATAGACATATAAATTAGTGGAATACAAGTGCAAGTCAAGAAGTAAGGCCTTAAGATTTACAGTCAATTGATTTACAAAACCAAGGTGGAAAGGCAATTCAGTGGGAGGAAGGATAGTATTTTCAAGAAATGATGATAAGACTATTGTATATCCACTTGCAAAAAAGGTGAATTTGGACCCTTATCTCATAAAATTAAAAAAAAAAAGTGAGAATGAATCATATATAAGACCTAAATGTTAGCGTTAACACTACAAAACTTTTAGGGGAAGGCCTACAAGAGAATCTTTGTTATCTTGGTCTAGACAAAATTCTTAAATATGACACCAAGAGCATGATCCCTAAAAGTGAAAATTGATGAAATTGACTGAACACTGCTCAAAGAATGAAAAGATAAGCCATAGACAGGGAGAAAATATTGCAAAGCTTATATCTTATAAGGACTATATCTAGAATATATTTGAAAACTCAAAACTCAATATTAAGAAAACAAACGAACACAATTTAAGAAAGAGGCAAGAGATTTTAAGAGATATTTCCCCAGAGAAGACATGTGAATGGATAACAAGCAAATGGAAAGGTGCAAAATCTTATTAATTTTTAGAGAAATATAAATTAAAACCACAGTGAGATACTGCTGCATACCTACAAAAATGAGTATAATCCAAAGGACCTTACCAAGTGTTGCCAAAGATGTGGAAAGACTAGAGCCCTCATACAATGCTGGTGGGAACATAAAATAGTACAACACTTTGGGAGACAATTTGACAGTTTCTTTAAAAATTAAATGTATCCTAATCAGATGACATAGCAATTCCACAACTAGTTATATGCCCGAGCACAATGAGACATATATTCACGCAGACTTGTACAAGAATGTTCATAAGAGCATTTCTTGTATAGCCAAACACTGGAAACACTCCAAAAGTTTATGAGCTGGTGAATGGATAAATAAAATATATAAATCTGTGAAGTAGACTACTAATTAACAATAAAAAGAATGAGCTTCTGATACAGACTACAAAATGGAGGAAGCTTGAAAACATTATTGTATGATTTTGTTCATTTTAAATGTCCAGAAAAGACAGATTTATAGAGACAAAGAGAAAATTGTCTGGTGCCATGGGTGGGGTGGAAATTGACAACAAATTGGCTCAAGAGAATTTTGCAGGGGATGATGGAAATTATCTAAAGTAAAGTGGGTTATGGTGATGACTGCACAACTCTGTAAACTCATTACAAATCTTTGAATTTTACACTTACAATGGGTAAATTTTAAAGAGGTACACTATACCAAAAAATGAGAGAAAGGGAGAGGAGGGAGGGAAAGAGAGAAAGATGGAGACAAGTTATTACCGTGGAAGGAGCCACTGCGGCCATTTCCAGATGTATCCTTAGCCTCTTAACTTTAATGAAGATGATGTCAATTAGAGGAAGGTCTTAGGAACATGATTATTTTACCTGGGACAGGAACAAGGAAATTTTAAAGAATAGAGAAAACATTTTAAGGATGAGCTTTGATTCCATTCATGTATTAAATTCATAGACAATTGTTTAGGGAAAAAAACCTTTTGTTTGAAACAGTGTATCTAGACTGTCTTCTTGGACTAAAAAATAAATAAATAAAAAGACAGACATATGTAGAAAGCTTCATCTAGTTGAATGAAACCTTCAACCACTCCCTACATTTCTCTCTCAACTCTTAAAAGGAAGGGAAGTGAAGAGGAAAATATCATGGGAGAAGAGATTTTATTTAACTAGTTATTTTTACCTGGTGCATTTTGAGTTCAGTAAAAGTCAATATCTGATCAATTTTGTGTGTGTGTGTCTGTGTGTATATATCAGGTATATATATGTGTGTATATAGATGGATGTATATAGTCCTGTATAATGGGAATAAATGCTCAATATGGCAATTTCGAAGAACAATCATGAGAAACATGTCTGTGCTGACTAACTTTTACTCACCCTGTCAAAAGTACAGTCTAATATTTATTCTGGAGATGCTTAACTAATGTATTTGAAATCTGAGTTCATCAGAAGACTCAGTCAGTATCTAATGTCATCCTACCTATCTCTCCAGTTAAATTAGAAATTTTGGTAAGTTTGGCAATTAGTAGGGCAAAATAACGCATTTTAACTTAATGATCAGTTGAGACCTACTGATTCATGGAGGAGTCCACATTTTTCTGAACTTTAGCCCTGCCCTGGATTTCCTCACAGCTGTGTATTCACTCCAGCGCTTAGACTATGTATATTCCTATTTTAATGTCGCTATGGATTTAACTTCTCTTTCATTAATTTCAATTTCTACATTTTAAAACTACATAGGTAAATGTCATTTTAAGCTCTCAGTGCTATGATTTATTTGGCTTATTTTCTTTTGTCACAAAGAGAGAAACTGAGGTGTCCTCAAAAAGACAAACCATGATCAAACTCTGTTTACTGAGCACCCGTGACTTTGGTGTGTGTGTGCATAATCAAGCTCTCTAATGATTAACTTTCATACTAGGTTTGAGCATTGCTAGAATATTGAGACTTTTGGAATTATCAGGTATATTAAAATAAACTATGATATAGAGGACCAGTAATAGAAAAACAACTTTCTAAAATGAAAGGGATAAGACAAGATGTATTTGTACTGTGCATATCCTATACATACGTTGCCTGTCTGCAAATGTTGCTTGTGTGCCTATTTTTTTTTTTGAATATATAGAATGAACATCTTAATAATGTTAAACATAAAATACACAAACAACATATGCTTGGTTTAGGTTTTGCTGGGTTCTCTTCTAATCACAAGGAATATTAACCTAATTAAGACATAGCCCTTTCTTTTTAGTGTAAATTCTAATAGCAGAGACTAAGTAAGAGACACTCTCAGTGAGCTGGTATACACTATGGTAGAAGCAGCGTATGCAGGTGACAACTGCTACTGCAACAGTTGGCATTGATTAGCACCTGTGATAAACTTTTTGGAGGACACATTGATGATTCAGGGGACATATGGCAGTCAGTTGTCAAAGTTTGGGATAAGTTGGTTTTCATTTTTCAAGTCTGATTTTAAAGTTTTCTAACAACATGAGAGGCAGTTTCCATGGTTTCATTATCATGGCTATCATTGATCTTTTTATTCTTCCATTCAGGCAGTGTTAGTATTTTGAAACGTAAAATATGTACTAAACCGAATTCTCCTGAGTACCTACTCAGCCCCTCCCTCAACTGACTACTTTCTAAGATGAAAAAGGCAACTTCAGGAGAGGTGAGCCTCGAAGTACTCTGGAAAAAGATCGAAAACAATAGAAATTTTGAAGAACAAAAACTGAATACGATATGAATCCAAACTAGTATGTATATTTCCAAGTAAAACTTTCCCAACTTCCCACAACTGAGTAATTGAGATTATTTTTAACTTCTGAGATTTAATTTTACTCCCACAACTAGAGTTTAAAGAAAAAATTGGAAAGAATGACCATGTCATCAGGCCACCCTTAGGTATTATTACTTGCAAGACTTACATAAGGAAACCTGTATGTTGAGCGTCTTTGTTCACATCACTATGCTAGATGATATGGATATAAAGCTGAATAGGATGTGGAATTTGTCCTCGAGGATGGAAAACTACATTTAATTTTTCTTTTTTCTCAGCATATAGCAATAAATGTAGTAATTTTCCTTTTTAGAATTAGTAACCATAGGATTCATTTGAATATTCAGTGGTGATGGAAGTTTCAAATTTTAGCTTTATAAGTACTTTCTAGGGACTGATATAATAGGTTTCAGAGGCCCATTAACTCTACCTAGTGTCCACATAAGTAATCACACACTCTGTTGTATGGATGGATTACATTTTTCATAACGATCTGAGAATATAAAACCTTTCTTTCTCTCCCTCTTAGTTATTCTCTTTTGGCATGTAAGTGGAAGAGACACAATGAAGTACCAGGAGTTTTATCTATTTGAACTCAAGTAATTTCTCCCAAGGTGACATTCCACGGCTGAAAAGGCAGTCTTCTTGGTTTTGTGTTTCAAAACACATTTTATTTAGATATAGATTTATACGGTGCTCTTCTTGCAGGAATTTGAAAATGCTTGACAAACACAAAGTTAACCATTTCTCTTTACAAACATATTCAGTCTTCTGAAGTTCTCTGATTACCTGTTCCTCTTGGCCAGTTGCCTGTACATGTCTCTAGAAAATTTGCATCATGTTGACAAAGTAGCTTGACCATACTGTTTAATTCTAGGTCTCTCTCATGCCACCCTATCAGAATCCTGGTAAACAGCAGAGAAGGGTCAGTGAAGGGTTGCAATGAACAGAAATTTGAGCTGTCCATTGCCAGGTTTTGTGAATGTGGAGAGAAAGGAGTTGATGTGCATGATGAGCAATCGGAGTACTGTGAAATGAATCTGGTCAGGAGATAGTGCCAGGCCTAACCAAAGTCTGCTTATACATGAGGTGATTCCATATGAGAGCGGGAACCTTTCACATAATGAGTTAGGGAAGTGACCATTTCAGATTAAATTTCAGAGTTATGGAGGATTAACTGTAGAGTCCATTTTGAATACATATCCCAAAAGAAACATGAAATTAAATACAATAGAGATGTATTCATGAATGCAAAATTCATTATTTAACCAATTTTTATTGATTAGATCCTCTGTGCCTTCTATGTCAAGAGGATAAAAAGCTGAGTGAAATATGTGCGTCCTTATATCTTGTCATCTCAAAAGCCCCAAATACTCTTAAACAGAGTATCATTTTTTTTTCATTTTTCAGTAAAACTTAAAGCCTAGTGACTAAAAGGGAACTTCCTGGAGTAGTTTAGATGTTCTGTATCTGATTATGATGTTGGTTACATGCCTATAAATATTTGTCAAAACTTATTGATCTATACTGTTAAAACTGGTGAATTTTTTTTTGTATACAATTTATAGCTAAAGAAAGCTGATTTTAAAAATAGTGGCTTATCTGTCTCTGATAGACAATTCTGTGTATTATTTATTTCAGGTGGAAGTATCATTATAAGGAAATTTCCAGTATTTATTTATGCACTTAGATATTGTGTCCTCTTTTCTCTGATGCTCTGATTGTGGAATAATTATTAATTATAGAGTCAATTCCAATCTCCTTCCCTCCTTTCCTTTCTTCCCTCCCTTTCTCTTTCTCTCTTTCAATCACATCAACAATAGGCATTCTTGAATGCCCTTTCTTATAGCCCTTTCTAAACCACGTTGCTTTGAAATTTCTTTTATTTAATTACATCTTTCCGATATTGAATAATATTTTGAGAATTTAACACCTTGATTCACTTTACTGATTTTACACTAAAGAATTTAGACTTTACCCACAGGCACCTCAAACTCAGCATGTTCAAAGTTGAACTTGTTATTGTTCCTCACTAACTCTACCATTTTCCAAACTGTGGTGAATGATACCATCACCTGCCAATCATGCGAAATTACTCCATGACTCCCTTTTCCTAATCCCTTACATTCAAATAGCATCCGATTTCAATCAAGTCTACCACCTTAGTGACTACTTGAACTGCTCCTTTTTATTCATCCTTTTTCTTCCACCTTAATTTGAACTCCACTCATCTTCCACCTAGCCTGCTTCTTCTTCTGTGTATTCTCCTTAGAGACTTGTCTTCCTCTAATCCAGAACCTTGTGGCAGCAACATGATCATTATGATATCAAATTGGTTATATCAGTTCCTAGTTTAAACGTTTGCTGGCTTCTCGTCATCTATTAAGTTAGAATCCAAATCCCTTGGTATGACACACAAGATCCTCCATGATATGGAGTCTGTCCACTTCTTCAACAGTTACAGAACCCGGCAGTATTTAAGAGTTTGTCCCTGTTATGGACTGAATGTTTGTGTTTCTCCAAAATTAATACATTGAAATCCTAACCCTCAATATGAGAGTATTAGGAGGTGGGGCCTTTGGGAGGTAATTAGGTCATGAGGGTGGAACCCTCAGGAATCGGATTAGTGTCCTTATAAAGAGACTAGAAAGCTTTCTGTCTCTGTCTCTGCTTTTCTCCTTGTGAAGACAGAATGAAAAGAAGGCCATGTCAAACCAGGAAGTGGGATCTCACTAGACACCAGTTGTGATGGCACCTTGATCTTTGACTTCCTAGCGTCCAGAGCTGAGAGACATAAATGTTTCTGGTTTAAGCCACCCAGTCCATGGTAACTTGTAATAGCAGCTTGAATTTACTAAGACAGTCTCTAAACCATATTAAGTTGTCTAACTGCTTTGCATTTTTGTTTAAGATGTTTCCTCTACCTGGAATGGCCTTGCTCAAACAGATGAAATACCCACTCACCTCCAGTGTCAACCACATTTGGAAATTATTCATATTCACCTGAGGGAGAATTGAACACTCTTTCCTTATGTCACCACAGCATCCTGTTTCTAAATGTATCTATCTTTCTGTGTAAATTCCTTGAGGACTACATCCAGGACTGATTCATCTCAGAGGTTCCTACACCTAACTGACATCTGACACATGGTAAACGCCAATCCTTGGCAAAGTACTGATAACTATTTACACTTCATGTGATTCCTTTAGACTGAAAGAATTATGATGTGTCAAGAGTTTGAACATCAGGCTTTTAAGATCAATGAAACCCAAAAGAGATTATTGATGAATTGGTTTCTGAGGTTTTTAGAATGGAAGGAACTTGGATAAAAGATCATAATACTGTCAGCAGCCATCTCTTTAAATATATAGGAGTGATATATAAAGAAATATTTATCCATGTCTAGTGCTGTCCCAAAATTGCTAATAATTCACCTTAAATACGCAGAGGAAATGTAATTTATTTTTTCTTTAACTGATTTGACCTTCCTTATGAGCCACCACCTGCTGAATAGTGGGAAAACGTACTTTATTTGAGTCCATTTGTGTCTAATCTATTGCATTAACATCTAATATGCTAGATTCAACTGTCCCTTTGGGAATGCTGACTCCACGTGTTAAAAATGCTCAGTCTCTCAGCCAATCTGCTTCTCCTTATTCCCACCATAAAGTGGCACCTGGAGAAGGATTGGTTTAGATAAGATCCATTCATCGTCATGCCATGCATTCTGGCATCTCTAGACACAACCATTTTTATCCTGTATCCCTGTGGTTGCTTCTCTCCCTGTGGATCTTAATGGCTGAGTTCCTAACCTGGTGGAGCCCAGACCGGCATCTCTCATCTGCATTGAGTAGAGACTCGTGGTACTTTCTTGTCTACCCAGTCTTCCCTTGGCTCGTGATGTTTCTATAGACATCCTGAATCATGACTACAGCCTCCGTCAGATCTTCACTATTCAACCTCCAGGCCACTTTGCCTATCCAACTCCACTCAATATTTCTCTCAAATGAGTCAAATGATATAATGTGCCTCTCCCCATTTGCAAGGGTGATATGATCAGAACCAGTCATAATGTTTTTGGGGCCAGAGCAAGAATATAAATGGAGATACTTTTTCACATTAAATACTTAATTCATAAATCAAGCTGATGTATCGTTAAATAAAACACATTCTATCCTCTTACCAAAGTATCTCCCTAATGATCTGGAAAGTCGAGTTTGAATTGAGAATTATCTGACTCCTTAGAGTTCTACACCAAACGTCAGTGGCATGAGAGAACGGCACCTGACATCTGGCCCTGTGTCCAACCCCCTTATTTAGTGTCTTGGGGAGCCTCAAACAAACATGTGTGGATACTCCAGCTGACACGTTGAAAATGTTTACACCCTCCCGCAAATGTTTATCCCTTACTACTCATTAGGCCCAGAGATAATCATACAGGTGGCTCAACCCATCCTGAGGCAGGAAGGCCCAAAAAATGAACTCTCACAGTCTCTGGAAGCAGGCTCAGGTAGGAGTGTCTAGAGTCCTGAGCAAGTATGGACTCCAGATGAGTATATTACCAATAGACAACTATGGCAGCCCCTATGCCTCATGGAATCTCTGCCCCCTGAGTGAGAGTGCAGCTAGAGCAGGGATAGAGAGTCCTATAAAGTTCAGCGGCCAAAGTGTCCTTCATCTGAGGGCAGTACTTGATCAGTGTGTACATGTTTTTTCTACAGTCTCAAGTGGAAAAGCTATGAGCTCCTACTCACCATTGCCCTTATGTAACTCTCTGTGGTCTTCTCTTTATCCATCCCATGCTCTAGTTCTCCTTAAATTCCTAAAGAGGACAAATCACTAACACAATCCACCTGAGAACAATAAATTTTGGGCCCTCGTCTTAGAGGAGAAAAGATTCAAAGAAACAATAATATAAAGATAAAATTAATAGGTGATGTTTAATATTTGCAGTACATTTTCCCTGTTAACTATGTGAGTATTGCGCTTAACTCTTTCTAGTTTGCGAAACATGCACTCATAAATTCAGCAGTTAACTCCTCTAGCTCTATAAATAATGTTGTTAACTATTTTGTTAACGAATATGGTTATCCTCTTGTGCAATGTGATCTTTGAACTAAAAAGTATATAATAAAATATGACTAAAAATGAGAACAGATTGTAAAGGTAGTAGAAGTGCTATATTTTAAAATGTCTAGTATATTTTTTCACAGTGTGGGGGGAAAAGCTATTGAAATGAATGGTACTATGTCAAAATATTTACTACAAAATATAGGGATTAATGGCAATAGTCGAATATCCTTGCTTAACTATGGAAAATTCTGTTTTAAGATTTGAGTAAACGCTAAATGTATTGAAATAGAAAGTGTAAAATAATGAGCAGAACATTTTGGTCCTTTAGCTGATACGTCTGTAGCTTTTGAGTTTGCCATGAGTCAAATACTGGCTTCCCAAATCATTTTACTTTCATAATAATTTGCCTTTTTAAAGCCTTGATGCAAAATTCCATTATAGGTAACTATGGTTAACTGTATTTTTAAAGAATTAACTTTTATTAACTATTTAAGCAACTACTAATTTAAAAGTGTGGAAAGCATTGTTTTGGACCAATATCACCAAAATGTTTGTCTACAAATACCTGATAGAGTTATTTTCTACTTCCAAAAAAATAATAGACCTATGCTTTTCAAACTAGTGTGGGAATATCAATCCATACAAATCTTTATCCTCTTGCCTCCCATGAGGGACCTTTCAGATTCTTTAAAATACATTTTGAAATGTCTAAGATGAGAATTATAATGCAGTGTTTCTGAACTTTTAAAACATGAAACCCATCATTTGGAGCACTAAGTAACATTTTGCAGAGCTAGTATTCTTTAGAACACAGAGAAACGCTTAAATGGAAACATTTTCTACAAAAAGAAAATTTCTAGGAATATTAATATTCCCCAAATTATACTAAACACTTACTGTTATTTGATATATCAATAATAAAGTAATATGTTATTTCAGTTTTTGAATATTATTGCCAAAATTCCCTTTCTATTAAAACATCATATAATGAAATTAATGTAGTCCATCTATAGTGCTAATAATTTTTATAATGAAATTAACATTTGAGATGACAGAATAGTCTAAATCATATTACATTTGTGAACAGTTGAAAAGGCTTCAGAATAAAACCTTAGTTTTCTAAAATTTGGCTTTCTAACTATGTAACTACTAATTTATATACAAGCTTGAAACACTGTGATGTAGCAGTGAAGCGTAGATGCTCTTGTCAGAAATCTACTTCAATGTTGGGTTCTTCACTTATTATCAGTATGTTTAGAGACAGGTTACTGGATTGCTCTGGGTTTGTTTACTCATAGATAAAATGATGGTAATATTATCTTCCTAAAAAGGTGGTGACATTAAAAGAGGTGGCCTATATAGAGAAAGTACTTGGCCCATGGCGGGAATTGATTACAGTTTACTTCTCTTCTCCACCCATTTTCTTAAATTTCAAATATTATCTTAAAGAAGTACTTAGCTTTGTTATAATATGTTAAAGTTTCTTCAGAAACTTGGAAAGCCTAGGAAAAATTTAGAGTAGTGATAATGAAGAGAAGCAAAAATGTAAACAGCATTGGGGGCAAACAAGAGAAAGTAAAATACACATACACTCATGCACGAATGCGCACAAAACACAAACGTTCATTTGAATGGTTAATATGGCAAACTGAAGGACACAAGACTTTTTTTTTTTTTTTTTTGTGAGGAAGACCAGCCCTGAGATAACATCCATTGCTAATCCTCTTTTTGCTGAGGAAGACTGGCCCTGGGCTAACATCCGTGCCCATCTTCCTCTACTTTATATGGGACGCCGCCACAGCATGGCTGACAAGCAGTGCGTCGGCCAGCGCCCGGGAACCGAACCCGTGAACCCCGGGCTGCCAAGCGCGGACTAAACCGCTGCGCCACCGGGCTGGCCCCCACAAGACATTTTTAATGAAATTTTTGAAATTAGAAGAACGACACTTGAAGTGCTTACTTTTAACTTCTGTAGCAAGTGTCGTTATGAAGAACAATTTGTACACAGGCAGGACCTTGAGAAACAAAACTTATACTCGAATGCTCATGAGAGTTGCAAACATCAACTGAGGTAACTGAATCAGGGCCCCGTTAGAATACTGGATTCCAGTTTTCCTAAAAGTATGTTAAAATAATTTGGAGAAATAATGAGAATCAAGAAAATAAGCTAAAGAAAAGTGAAATACAAAGTGACGATTCTTAAAATTATGTAGAAGGAGGTAAAAAAAGACTATATCAATTTTCAGATTAAACGTATTATAAAATGTTTTCATAGTCAATTGAATATAGTGACACATTGTTAATTGAATTTTAGATGACAATATATAAACTATCAGACTGAGATCAGGAAATCACATGACAGATTTGCTGGTTTTCATTTGTACTCAGTGATTTTAGCTTGTAGTCAGTTTTAAGGGTCTGGTATTTAGAAGATGTGGCCTCCCTGCTATTACAATTAAGAAGTTTTCAACTTAAATGTTATTTCTGTTCAAAGAAATAAACATCCTTTCAAAAGACCTACAATCGCAGGTTGAAATTACTTTTGAAAATGTTAGCTTCTCTAGGGTTTATTTAAAGAGTAGTTTCTTAAAAGTCTGGATATCAGTAAGGGCTGTACATTTAATTGCATTTTAAGTGCATTGGATGAATTCAATTTTAAAATGAGACGTGACAAATCTTTTTTTAAGGGGAAGAAAATAAATACTCACTAAATAGAATTGTTTCACCCTAATATGTCCTTTTAATTTGAACTTTTCAAAATATGAATTTGGTTGGAGTTACAACAAACAAAATTCTTATTTATACAAATCCCCTGTTCTAAAGAGGGAATTTTGAATCTGGGTATCTATGTGAAGACAGAAAAAGAAGATTTGCATGTAGTCTTTTTATATATTGTGGGTATTGGCTATTTGACTTTAAAACTTTATAGAAGAATCTAATTCAGGGCAGATGTGTTGGTAAATTTGTTTCTGTTACCAAGAATGTAAGAGGACAACCCAACCTTTATTGTGGAGAACCTCGTTTACATCCTGTCACTACACCATCTTTTCCAAGTTTCATCCTGGACCAGGATTTCATGGCACAGAAAGAAACCTGGGCATCAAACATAGCATATGAACAAGTTGATGGCCCAAATGTTTGACAGCATAAACATGCCTTTCTCACTGGGCACTGGTTGAGAGGGTTGAAGCCCGTTATTTGTAATTGCAGTTCAGACTAGGAGAAGAAAGTGTGTCCAGATGAGAAACCATTTGAATGTTTGTGTGGATTTGGATTTTAATAGCTTCTGTCACATTCCATCACTGTTTGCTTGAGCATTTCCCAATCTGCTTTCTCAACATCGAGGCCATTTCTGCATCATTCTTTTCTCTGTATTGCTCATTGTTTTCAAAATTCAGTTTTCTATGCTCTCCTCCAAACCATCTCGGGTAGGTTTGCAATTTAATAAAATACAGTAAAAATACTATATATGTATTATATAGTACACTATACTATACAAAATACTATACTATAAAATACTATATATGTATTATATATAGAGAGAGAGAGAGGTAATGAGGAGCTTAGGTCTTGAAATAGAGATGATTTTAGTGTAATATATACTTACTTTTAACATTTTTCTTTCCTTTTTAGTTCTCACTCATCTGAAGATGCATCTCAGTCTTAGCTAGAATTTTATTCTTTTCCAAATTAAAGTTTTGTGTCATTATTTTTAGCTTGAAGGACAATAAAAATAATCTAACGCAAAAAAAAAAAGATGTAAATGGAGAGAAAGTTGTGTTGTTAAGCCTTGAATGAATGATAAATACAGCCTGTTAAGGAGACTATACAAGGCACCCTTGCCGCTGTGAGAGAAAGAGCAGGGCTTACACAAGAGAAAAGGTGCTGGACTTCTTCAGGGGCATGCTCAGCACTGAGTGGGATGTGACAGAGATGGGACGTGGGCAAACTCTGAGAAGGATGCTAATAACATGCTACCAGGAAATATTTAGGGTACTTACTGTGATATCATCAACTGAGAATGTACACTTCAGTACGGTCACAGGATGTTGGCATCGACCTGCTATTTGTTTCTAGCTGTTTAAAACATTGACAACAAAGCAGTGAATCTTACTAGGGGAGAAGACCACAAAATGACTCTAATCAAAGTTAAAAGTTATTTCAGATATTATTGCTTGTTGCTTATTGTTATAGGTTCTCTTATCACAAATTTAGTATGTACTATACATAATATGCATACGTATATTTGTTTCACTTTTATAATGTTATATTAATATACTTAAAATTTAATCCACCATATTCCCTCCAGAAGAGTCATCTTTCCTATTTTATTATCTTCATGACATGCCATTGTGACTGCTGTTAAAGTAATTAAGCAAGGAGGCCGTTCTACTGGGGCAGCTCTAATGCCTTGGGAGCCTGCTATGTAAACCAAAACCTAAACCAGCTTCAATGCACTAGAATCGGAAAAAACAAAACTTAAGAACAACTGATCACAAACAGCCAAAGGGGCTTTCCCAAGTCGGTCAACTGCTTAAGCTATAGCCAATCAAATAATTTCTTTGTTTTGTTTCTGCATCTTCTCTATAAAAGCCTTTCCCCTAGTTTCTGTCAGCAGAGAGCTCCTAACCACTTTCAGTTTGGAGCTGTCCAATTCAAATCAGTTTGCTCAAATGAACTAAAATATTTAATCTGCCTCAGTTTTCTTTTAATACTACCTATATCTCTAAGACAAAAGGAACCCATTTCATAGAGCTTCCAATCTTTTCTTTTTCACCTGGGAGGTAGGTCTCTGTAATTCTATTTTGTCCTTATAAATTATAAACAACTTATGAGTGTTGATATCTATCCATTATCATATTAGAATCTGAGCATTAATATTTATTTTGGTGGGTATGCCCAGTTTACAAAATCCAAAATTTATTTTCATAGCCTAGCTTACAGTGGATATATTAAATGAGTACAAGTTTTAGAGCTTTGTTGGCTTAATAGACTCAATTAATAGAAAAAGGATAACTGGCTAGCTATCAAAGATCCTGCCTTGAGAGTTAGCAAAGTGGAGAATGAGAAAATATGACTTACTCCTCAGAAATTCTTTTAATATTTTAGTAATCTCCTACATGACATCACTTATTCCCGTTTCAGTTCTTCTCTTTGTTTATTTCATTTGACCCTCCTAGGACTATATGATTAATTTTACAGAGAGAAGTCCTAATTCCATAAATGCCTTAGAATAGAATAGGACCTGGCTTTTGCCAACTGTCCAGTCTCTTCCAACCGCTGCTTCAAAGAAGTTTGCGATCTTACACCTTGGAAACCACTTTCAGTTCCTGAAATGGGCCAGGGTTCATTCAAGTTTTGATGACTAGATTCATATTTTCCCTATTCTTGGGATACTCTTCCCCTCCTATTACTCTTGGACAGTTTTGTGACATTCTTTTAAGGTTTAGTGAAATGATTATTATTTTTTTTCTTTTTGGAATTCTTCCTTAAGTTTACTTATAGTGGCCTGAGATGGGTACTCTTTCTATGTGCCTTCTTCATGCTCTGCGCTTGCTTTTTTAATAATAGTAGCTTTTTACATGTCTTAATTCATTTACTCATCCCGACAGCCCTATTCAGTAAATAACCATAATTATTATCAGCCTTTTTTTATGCAGGAGGAGACTGAAGCAAAGAGAATTAAGTAACTTGCCTAAGGTCTCACAGCTAGGAAGTGATAGAATGACTTTTGGAGATAACAGGTTTAGCATCAGAGTCCATACCAGTGCTGTCCAACAGAAATCTAAAGTGAGTTACAAATGTGATGTAATTTCTAAATTTCCTAAGGGACACTTTTAAAAAGTAAAAACAAGGTCAGCCCCGGTGGCCTAGTGGTTAAGTTCAGCGTGCTCTGCTTCAGCAACCTGGGTTCGGTTCCCAGGTGCAGACTTACACCACTTGTCTGTTAGTGGCCATGCTGTGGTGGCAGCTCATATACAAAAAGAGGAAGATTGGAAGTGGATGTTAGCTGAGGGTAAATCTTTCTTAGCAAAAAAAAAAAAGTAAAAAGAGATGAAATTAATTGTATTAATATATTTTGGGTAATACAATATCTCCCAAATAGCATTTCAACATATAATCATTATTTACAAATATTTTATATTTTCTCATATTAAGTCTTCAGTGTATGTTTTACATTTACAATATATCTCAATTCAGGCTAGTGTTTTAGAGTACATTTGGCCAATTGCTACCTTTAGTCAATAACACAAGCCTTTACTCTTAATCATAGTTCTCCTCTTTGTATTGTAATAGTTTTATTTGCCTATGTCCCCCATTGAACTGTGAGCTTTTTTACTGAGTGAGGATGTGTTATTCATCTTCATTTTATCCCTAACTCATAGACTGGTTAGTGCCTGATATACAGTATAAATTTAATAAATATTTATTGAATTTTGTTGCTTACTGCAACAAAAGTACTGCAATTGCTTCAGAGTTTAGGGATTTATGAATACAAATTTTTTTGTCATTTTTCAGTTGAAATTTTAAGAGATTCAAAATACTTGACCAAATTTCTGAAAAGCATGTATTTGCCACTCTTGAGCAGGTCATGAAGGAGATTGAGAAGACATCCAGGAAGATGCTTGTAGCTCTGAGGGGTAATGTTATACAGTTAAGTTTCCATTTTAAGAATGTATGTAAAGGCTGAGTTTCACTAAAACCATATATTAAGAACAGTAAATGACAACATGGTCTAAAAGTGTTCTGAAAAATGTCTTTATTATTATAGGATACTACATTCTGTTACATTTGTTTAGTGAAAAAGTGGGTCAGAATTAGCATTTTAACATCATGTTTGGTAAAATCGTGAGTGGAATCATGCCTCCTGGATAGTAAATGCCTAACAAATATTTTCTAATTTGATTTATTTGAGCCAGGGGTAGGAAGCTTAACTCCCACAGGTGTTCATTATTTATTTGAAATGCTAGCCAACTTGTCATTAATTTGGACAAGCTGGGACAGTTCCTCAAAATGAACTCCATTACAGTCAAATTGTTCCATCTGTTTTCCCTAAATGAAAGAAGCTTCCCTTGATGCTAGTCAAAGAGTGAGGGCTCCTTGACTCAGAACCAGATGCAAGCTTAATACCAGCCTTCCGTTTCAGCCCAATTACACTCTTGGCAGCCTATGGGGCTCATGGGGTAAACTTTTTATAACAATTATCAATATCAGCCAATTTTTTAGAATGGGCAAGAATAAATTTGAATGGCTCCAGGATGAGTTTCCTGTCTTCCAATGGTTCTCTCTGGCTGACTGCCATGGAGAATATGTAGGAGCGTAAAGAGTGCAGTTTTACGTAACACTCTAGAAATCAGCTAACTTTATGTTTACTTATATTGAAAAGATTTTATCAACCTAACTTAACTATTTAATGTTGTTTTAGGGTACTGTTTTTTGTTAAATATGGAAAATGATAATTTTCCTGTGATATTTTATATACAGAACTGCAGCTGTGTGTGTGTGAACATTATCTAGCAATGCTTGGAGGATGGCCTATCATTGACTCCCTCAAAAAACTATTGTGAAAGAGAGAAAGCATCTTACTGACAGACTATAGGCTCAATAAGAACCTGTAATTTTTGTGTTCCCAGTGGGCTGGTGTGTGTATTTGGGTTGAAGTTTCTAGTAGAAGTAGAACTGGAATTCAAGGTGCTGTGAAATGATATTAATTCCGTGAATACAAGAATGGTTAAATTCTCTCATTACCCAGCATTCCCTATACCTTATGACTTCAGATAGGTCATTATACAAGGAAAATGTCAATTATAAACTCATACTAATCTATTATTCATGACTATCTGTAAACACAAAAATGAATTTTTTTCTTAAATTGAAGTAGGGCACCTAGATTGTTCTCAAAGTTTAAGTGAAACCTTTCTTTTTTTAGAAAACCTAAATCTTAGCTCCACATTGCTCTGAAAACTAAAACAAAGACTTCATATGAGAAGGGAGGAGGTTGAGAAGTCATAGGGATCCTCTTGCCACATCCAGGCTCTAACGGGTTCAACCCATGGAGGCGGGAATTGAAAAAAATATCAGAGACCACGTGGACTTGGGCTTCTTAAAAATTCAGCCACAGAGATTCTGGAAGAAAGAGCCATTCTCCAATGATGACCTTTGAACACAATGACCCCTTACATTGGTAATTGTTCAATTTGGTTTATACAAATATAGTTATTAAATATGGAGTGTTCTAAAGGAGCTAACACAACTCTTTGCATAAGTACAAATTATATTTGGCAATATGTCCCAAGAATAGCACACCATCATTTTTATGAGATGTTAATAAATCTCCCCATTACTAGAAAAAGAAAAAAAAAAAAGAAACAAAAACAGGGTAGAAGTAATAACAATTGAGTTATTGTGAATATCCCATCATAGTAAAAAATCTGAATACCACTGCAGTAAGCATAAACACGCAAATATTTTTAGCTTTGTTTAACAATTTCCTAAACTTTTTACCTATGGATCATTTTTTGTTGAAATTTCTGTTAGCATCCTTGAAGAACATTTTGAGGGACATCATATCTTCTCATAATTCTGTTAAGTGGTTTCAGTTACTAACAATTGGAGGAGATCTCTTGTCCTGAAGGAATCTGATAGGAGTTCTGATGAGTGTTTGAAAGGAGATAATTGTGGCACTTTGTGAAATGGTGGGAGACATTGGCTAACCTAAGGGCTCCAGGTGCTTTTCGCCACCAGCAAGAGATTTTCTAGGACCTTGAAAAGAGTGGATCTGGGGCCCTTGATAAGAGGGACTTGGAATCTGTAGATAAATATAGCATTTTTTGTTCTGTTATGTTTAGATGGCGTTGTGATATATACATCTAAAAAACTCCATAAATACCACAGAAAATGGACTCCAAGCACCTCCTTCTACTTGTGCTTTATTAATATTGCATTAAAAATAAATTTGTCTCTTTTAGGAAATATTAAACATGAATTATTAAAATACAAACACTAAAAAGCAATCAAAATGTATGCAAAAGAAATACAAGTACTGTGAAATTCTACTTCTGTTAAAATTTGGGTAACAATCTGAAGGTAAAATATTGATTATTTACTACACTTAATGAAGTTTCAGAACTTATTTCTGCTACTGCAAAGGATGTCATCATCAATAGTACACAAAATTTTAATAATCCTATGCATGTTGCATAATGGAATATTTTGCAGCCATTCCAAAAAAAATGTAAAATAATATTTAAGAATCTGGAATAACCTTTCTACCATTAGGGTTAAAATTTTTATACAAAAGTCCATACAATAAGATTTAAAATGTTTAATATAAAAAGAGAAAGAAATCTAATAGCATTACCTTTGGATATGGTACTATTAGTGAGGGTTCTCTAGAGAAACAAGACAAATAAGGGGTATATATATATATGGAGATTTATTATAGGAATTGGCTCATGCAATTATGGAGGCCAAGAAGACCCACAATCTTCCATCTGCAAACTGGAGAACCAGGAAAGCCGGTGGTATAATTTAGTCTAAGTCCAAAATGCCAAGAACCAGGAGCAGTGATGTCTGAGGGCAGGAGGAAATAGATGCCCCAGCTCAAACAAAAAGAGCAAATTTACTCTTCTTCTACCTTTTGTTCTATCCAGACCCTCATAGGATTAGATGATGCCAACTCACATTTGTGATCTTCTTTACTCAGTAGACTGATTCAAATTATAATCTCTTCCAGAAACACCCTCACAGGCAGACCAAGAAAAAAGGTTTTAGCAGCTATCTAGGCATCCTTTAGCCCAGTCAAGTTGACAAATAGATTCACTATCACAAGGACTAATAGAATTTTAATTTCCTTTTTAACATTTTCTATAATTTCTAAAGTGAATTGTGTTACTATTTAAGTCATAAAAACAGGGGAAAGGATTCTTGAAAGATGGCACCAGGAATCTCTCTCCCCACTCAGAAAACAATTGCACTGGCAGAATCTGTCTAATATAACTATTTTGGAACTCGGGAGCCTCATGAAGGCTCAGGGGAAGGTTTGAATGGTAAATTACAAATAATATCAGTCAACTTCACCTATTCTTAGTGAAGTAGCAGCTACCCCTCCTTCACACCCCAGCCTGGGGCAGATAGCAGTACATATGTTCCTGCAGCAGCTTGCAGGAGCCAGGGTGGAAAAAAAGACTCTGTCCTCCAAATACTGGGGATCTGTGCTTTAATCACTGATTCCTGCTTCTGATCAAAGATGTGTAGACAAAGAGGCAGTGGTCATTGTTGTTTTCCCTCCCCTCACTGTCACAAACTCCTCCCCCTTTGGCTGAAGTGACTTCCAGGACATTTAAAGGGTCAGCACCCTACCATTTATTTTTTAATTTTTGGGAGCCAGATATTGAAAACTAGTACATTCAAAATCAAATGCATATATAGAGCAATTAGAGAGTCACTGCACATGCCCAGGAAAAGGCACAGGATCAGAAAACATCTGAAAAGATCTTAAGTTTACACCTCAGGCTGATCTTTAGCACAGAGATAGCCTACAACAATCAAAAAAAAAAAAAAAAAGCAAACCCTGGGGATAAGGGAGAATCTGATTTCCAGAGTTATTACCTTGCTAGATTCAAATATACTGTTTTCAACAAAAAATCAAAAGGCATACAAAGAAATGGGAAAGTATGGCCCATTCAAAGGAAAAAAAATAAGCCAACAGTAAAAAATACCTGATGGCAGATATACTAGACAAAGACTTTAAAATAGCAGTTTTAGAGGTACTCAATGATCTAAAGGAAGACATAGAAAAAATCAAGAAAACAAATTACAAACAAAATGGATGCATCAATAAAGAGAAAACCTGCAAAGAAAGCAAAAAGAAATTATGGGGCTGAAAAGTATAATAACTGATATGGAAAATTCACTGGAGGAATTCAAAGGCAGATTTAATCAGGCAGAAGAAAGAATCAGTGAACTTGAAGACAAGACAATGAAAATTAATGAGTATGAGGAACAGAAAGAATAAAGATTGAAGAAAAGTGAACAGAGCTTAAGGGATCTGTGGGACTCCATAAAGCAGACCAACATAATGCATTGTGGGAGTCCCAAAAGGAAAAGAGAGAAAGAAGTGAGCCAAGAGAATATTTGAAATAATGGCCAAAAACTTTTCAAACTAAATGAAAGATGTGAATATAAACACCCAAGAATCTCAATAAGCTCCAATAGGATGAACTCAAAGAGACCTTTACTGAAACACATTATAATCAACCTATCAAAAGCCAATGACAAGAGAATTATGAAAGCAACAAGAGAGAAGCAACTCATCACATACAATGGATCCTTTGTATGTAATTATCAGCAGATTTCTCATCAGAAACTTTGGAGGACAGAAAGCAGTGGGCTAATATATTCAAAGTACCAAAAGGAAAAAAAAATGTCAATCAAGAAGTCTATATCCAGCAATACTGTTTCAAAAGTGAAATTAAGACGTTCCCAGATAAACAAAAGCTGAAGGCATTCACTGTCATTAGAAATGCTCTGCCAGAAATTTTAAAGGGAATCCTAGATGTTGAAATGAAAGGACACAGGACAATAACTCAGAGCCATAGAAAGAAATAAAGATCTCAAAAAAGGTAAATACATGGGCAATTATAAAGCTAAAATTATTGCAACAATGGTTCGTAACTTCACTTTTTGTTTTATACATAATTTAAGAGATTAATACATTTAAAAGTCATATATTAGACTAAAAGCTAGTATTATTGTAAATTTGATTTGTAACTCCACTTTTTTGTCTTTTACATAATTTAAGATACTAATGCATTAAAAAATTATTACTTATGTTTTTGGGCATACAACATATACATATGTAGTTTTGTGACATCAACAACTAAAAGAGGTGGGGGTAGAGCTATAAAGAAGTAGAGATTTGTATGTTATTGAGGTTAAGCTAGTATAAATTCAGATTAGATTGTTATAACTTCAGGATGCTAAATGTAGTCCCCATAGTAATCACAAAGAGCATAGCTATAGAATATGCACAAAAGCAAATGAGAAAGGTATTTAAATATTTCATTACAATAAAACAACTAAACACAAAAGAAGATTAATGCAGGAAATGAGGAACAAAATACTATAAGGTATATAGAAAACAAGTAGAAAAATGGCAGAAGAAAGCGCTTCCTTATCAGTAATAACTTGTAATTACTTATCAGTAATTAAATGTAAATAGATTAAACTCTCCAATCAGAAGACAAGATTGTCAAAATGGATTACAAAATATGATCCAACTCTATGCTGCTATAGGAGACTCACTTCTGATCCAAAGACACCAATAGGTTGAAAGCAAAAGAAAAAAAAGATATTCCATGCAAATAGTAATCAAAAGAGAGCATAGTTGACTATACTAATATCAGACAAAATAGACTTTAAATCAAAAAAGTTTACAAGAGACAAAGAATAATGTTATATATTAACACAAGGCTCAATACAGCAGGAAGATATTACAAACATTTATATAACAATTAAAGAGCAATATATGATGAAATTAAGTAACAATTATAAGCATTTATATGTGCGATGATAGACCATCAAATATGTGAAGCAAAAATTGACAGAATTGAAGGAAGAAATAGATAGCTCTACAATCATAGCTGGAGACTTGAATACTCCACTCTCAACAATGGACAGAATAACCACATAGAAGATAAATAAGGAAACAGAGGACTTGAACAACAGAATAAATCAACTAGCTGTAACAGACATAGAGATAACGCTCTACCCAACAACAACAGAATATACATTCTACTCAAGCGTACATGGAAAATTTTCCAGGATAGACCATATATTAGGCCACAGATTAGGTCTTAATAGATTTAAAAAGGTAGATATCATACAAAGTATCTTCTCTGATCACAATGGGATAAAGTTAGAAATCAATGACAGAAGAAACCCTGGAAAATTCACAAATCTATGAAAGAACGCACTCTTAAACAACCAAGGGATCAAGGCAGAAATCACAAGGGAAAGGAAAACATACTCAAAGAAAAATTAAAGTGAGAACACATCATTCCTCTAAAATGTATGGGACACAGCAAAAGCAGTGCTAAGGGAGAAATTTACAACCATAAACATTTCCATTACAAAAGCTCTAAGATCAACAACCAATCTTTATAACTTAAGAAAAAATTAGAAAAAGAAGAAAAGCTAAATATAAAGCTAGCAGCAGGCAGGAAATCATAAAGATGAGAGCAGAGAAAAACAAAATAGAGAACAGAAAAACAATAGAGAAAACCAATGAAACCCAAAATTCACTCCTTAAAAAGATCAACAAAATTGACAAACCTTTAAATAGATGGACTAAGAAAAAAAGAGAAAAGATTCAAATTACCGAAATCAGAAATGAAAGTGGGGACATTACTACAATTCTACAGAAATAAAAAGGATTTAAGAGAGTACCATGACCAATTGTACATCAACAAATTGTATAACTTAGATGAAATGTACAAATTTCTAAAAACACAAAACCTATCAATATTAAATCATGAAGAAATACAAAATTGGAATAGAGCTATAACTAGTAAGAGGAATGAATCAAAAATTTCCCAACAAAGAAAAACCCTGGAACTTATTGCTTCACTGGTGAATTCTACCAAACATTTAAAGAAGAAATATCACCAATCCTGAAAGAAGATATGAATAAATGAAAAGATAATCCATAATCATGGATTGGAAGACTTAATATTGTTAAGGTGTCATCACTACCCAAAGTGATCTACAGATTCAATGCAATCCCTACCAAAATCCCAGCAGTGTATTTTTCAGAATAGAGAAACTCATCTTAAATTTCACATGGAATCACAAGGGACTCTGAATAGCCAAAACCGTCCTGAAAATGGAAGACAAAGTTAGAGGACTCACATTTCCTGATTTTGGAACTTATTACAAATCTATGGTAATCAAAACAGCGTGGGACTGGTAGAAAGACAGACATATATACAATGGAATAGAATAGAGAATGTAGAAATAAACTATCACACATATTGGTCAAATGATTTTGGACAAGGTTGCCAAGAACCTTCAATGGGGAAAGGACAATCTTTCTGACAAATGGTGCTGGGAAAGCTGGATATCAACATGCAAAATATTGAAGTTGGACACTTATCTAATGCCATGTACAAAAATTAACTCAAAATGGAACCATGACATAAACTGAAGACTTAAAACTATAAAACTCTTAGAAGAAAACAGTACAAAACTTCACAACATTGGATTTGGCAATGATCTCTTAGGTAAGACATGAAAAGCACAGATGAACAAAAGGAAAAATAGGCAAGTTGGACTTTATGAAAATTACAACATTTGTGCATCAAAAGACACTATCAACAGAGTAAAAAGGCAGCCCACAGAATGGGAGAAAATATTTACAAATCATGTATCTGATATGATATCAATATCCAGAATATTTAGAGAACTCCTAAAAATCAACAACAAAAAAACCCCAAACAACCAGATTCAAATCAAACCCACAATGAGATGTCATCTTATACCCATTAGGATGATTACTGTCAAACAAAGTGTAAATAATAAATGTTGGCAAGGATGTGGAGAGATTGAAATTCTTGTGCGCTATTGGTGGGGATGTGAAATGGTATAGTCACTGTGGAAAACAGTATGGAGGCTCCTCAAAAATTTTAACATACACTTACCATATGATCCAGAAATTCCCCTTCTGAGTATATCCCCCAAAGAATTGCAAGCAGCATCTTGAAAAGATATTTGTATATCCACGTTCATAGCAGCATTATTCACAATAGCCAAAACATGGAAAAAACTTAAGTTTCCATTGATGGATGAATAGATAGGAATTCATGGGTATATACATACAATGGAATATTATTCATCTAAAAAGAAAATTCTGACGTGCTGCAACTTGGATGAATCTTAAAGACACTATGCTAAGTAAAATAATCCAGTCACAAAAAGACAAATACCGTATGATTGCACTTATATGAGGTACTTAGATAGTGGAAATCATAGAGACAGATAGAATGGTTATTGCTGGGGAGTGGGAGAAGAGGGGATTGGAGAGTTATTGCTTAATTAATATGGAATTTCAGTTTTGCAAGATGAAAAGAGTTCTGGAGATGGATGGTGGTAATGGTTGCATGACAATATGAATGTTGTTAATACCACTGAGCTGTACACTTAAAAATTGTTAACATGGTAAATTTTATGAGTATTTCACCATAATTAAAAATTAGAAAAAGCCTCATAATTACTTTTTAAGTAAAAACACACATATATTCGTCTTTGATATGATGACTTGGGGTCTAGTGTAAGAGTATGAGGACTTGGTTGAGCTTTCTCCAGACTCGTGGTCTCCCTTGACACTTTGGAGGTCATCACCCCATCCTTGCTGAGCTTCCGAGGTAGGTCTGTCTGCACCTGTCAAGCAGGGACCAGCTCCACTGTTAGCCAGATGCTGTTGTGCTGCTATCTTGGTTTCTGACAAGATTCTGATGGCCGACGCTGACAAGGCTGAAAGAAGTAGTAGCATGCACTCTGCAGAATTGACATGGAGGCATATGCTCCTGCACTTGCCATGTTCAGACCTCCTATTTTCCGTAATGGAACATTGCAGGGACTTTCCAGAGCTGCCCCTTCACCACTGCCTCTGTGTGCCACAGGTCAGGTCACCAGCAAGCACTGGGCAGGATGTGTGCTGGAAGGAGGTAGAGACCAGGTATAGCATCTCCTGAAGCAGCTATTTCAACTCTCATTGCCAAATTGTATTTAAAGTCTGTCTCCCATTAGAAGTTTGGCTCCACCATTCTCCTAATTGCATAATGTCAGTCCAGTTAATTAAGTTCCCTGAGGCTCAATTTTCTCTTGTGTAAAAAGGGCCATTACTGTGAAAATTAAATAAGTATAAATGCCTATCAAAATGTCTTTCCTATTGTAGATGTTAATAAATGGCTGGGTTCTTTTTAATGTACCACACAACTTTGTTTTATAGACTAGATTTTAGGTGCCTTTTTATTCCCCTTCATATTTCCTAGGAACATGGTGGACACTTAACAAATAGTTGATTGCCTATTCTAACCATAATTTGAAAAATTGTGTGTATTATCTTATTACTTATTATATCAACACACTTTGATAAGGACAAAAAAATCAGTGCTATTTTCTTTATTATATCTGCACTGTGAACAGAGTTAACTACTAGTTTATTGTATTTGTGCTTCCGGCTGTGGCCCAGAGCAAAAGTTATGACAGTAGAACATAGGTGAAGTGAGGTGAGATCAGTAGATTGTGGCTCTTATCTGCTTAATGATGTGTACCGTTAGTGTCATATTAGGAAGAGGGACAGGAAAGTTCATCTCTTTGAGGCAGAAATATAATGTTCAGTGCATAGAATCTCATATCGTGTTTTCTAAAAGATCATGGGAGACAAAAAAAAGGTGAAATACAATAATTAAGGAGAGACATCTGTCCTCTCTAATTATTTAACTCACTTTAAACTTGGAGAAGCAAAGTAAAGGGACAGTTTAACTCTTGCTTTTTGTCAGGCCTACATCTTTAGCTCTTGCATAAAAGTGAGCAAGCTGCCATCTGTGCAAACAGGTGGCTTGAATTAAAAAAAGATGTTGAGTATCAGAAATCATATTTGGAGGGATGGCAAGTAATGGAGAATTTAAGAAAACCCAGAGTACCTTTAGTAAAATAAGAAATGTGCATCATCAACTGTGTATAAGTTAGAAAATAAAGTATGGAAATATTTTTCCGAAAAGGCTCTAAGCACCTGAATGCTTCATATTTTCCTGTAGTAATTCTATCATCAGTGTCCTCATCCCAGGGAGCCGATGGGGCACTACTACTCCCTCAACAGATTACTGTGGGTCAACTGAGGCCATCTTGGAAACACTAGCAGAGGAGACAGCTTATGTCATATCATACCTAAGGTATTGCCAACCCATGACTTCATTGTTAATTATGACTTAGTGGTGACTCTTTAGCTTCATAAAAGAGGTTCTTGAAACCTTGAAACTGAGTGGAAAAGGCAAAGAATACACAAACTGGAAGGCCAGCATATGGAAGCAGTATAAGCTTCAGTCATTAGTTAAAACATAGCCAATGTTGCAGAAATTGGACTGCATTTGGAATCCTAATCCGTGAGTTTTAGTTACTGATTCCTCATTGTGTTCACCTTTCTGTGGCCTTATTTTTTCATGGATAAAATGAAGGTATCGGACAAAATGATCTCCTTAGGTTTTCTCAGCTCTTCAAAATATTTTGGAGCTAATATTATGTTGTCACTTCATACTAAGGACTCTTTTATAGAAACAATGCATAAAAATTACTGATAAAGCAATTAAATAACCTAGTATAGTATCTGCATGGCTAATGCCTTAAATATTCATGGTTTATTCACAATCTACTATGTATAGAACCCTACATTAGTAGAGGTAAGGATGAAGTTTAAAGTAAAAGAGTAGATGAATTACAGATAGCACCATAACACAAAAACAAACCATTTTTATTTCAAAGATGGTGAAGAGTTTAGCCTCGCTTTGAGTAGTTGGAACAAATATCAGGTAAATAGCACATATGTTTCGTTATCTATTCCAGCAACAGTTTTGGTTTTATAGACAAAAGAAATGTAAATTTTGCATTCTAAACTTTTGGCAACTCTGCATTCTTCTCCTCTTTGGACAACTTTGACTTTATTTCTGATTTATTTATTTTTAATAACAACATTATTGAGATAAAAATCATATACCATAAAATTCACTCTTTTAAAGTGTATAATTTATTGTTTTTTTAGTATATTCACAGAGTTGTCCAATTATCATCACTATCCATTTCCAAAATGTTTTCATTGCCCTCAGAACGAAATCCAATACTCATTAGCAGATCCTTCCCATTCCCCGCTCCTCCAAGCCCGCAGCAACCACTAACCTACTTTCTATTTTTATGGATTTTCCTATTTGGACATTTCCTACACATTGAATTATACAATATGTGGCTCTTTTGACTAGTTTCTTTCAGTTAGAGTGTTTTCAAGACTCATCCCTCTTGCAGCATGTATTACTTTGTTTCTTTTTATTGACAAATAATATTCCATTGTATGGATTTACTAACTTTGTTTATCCATTTATCAGTTCATGACATTGAGTTGGTTTCCATTCATCATTGGCTTTGAACCCTAATCTCCTTTTATTTTTTTTCTTATCCTTATTGAATGAGCAATTAACCCTTGGGACTTCACTCTATTCTTCTTGCCTAGATGTTATCAAATGTATATGATGATTACACAATGCTCAAAATGGGGGCATTTAGACATTAATTCAACAAGACACATAAATACCAACTGTATACTCAGTTCTATTCTAAATAATGTAGTAAATAAGGAAATTTGAATATTTCCTTCTGGAGAGAGTACATGCACTTTTTAATGGTTAATGATAATATCTGATGGATATTGTAAGTAAGGATGGACTGAAGGTCAAATGGAGAATTAAAAAAATGCTAACTAAATCATCATAATTAATATTGCCACCTCCATCATCAACAAACCCAGGATCGCATTTTGAGCCAATACTCTTTACAAGATATTGCATTTTTTACATGCATTAGAGCATTTTATATCCAAACAACTTATTTGGGGCATGTGGATTTTTTTCATATGACAAAAGTAAATTACAGATAGCTAACGTAACCAGTCCAAAAATTAAATGCTTAGGAAGTAAAAGAGTCAGATTTCATTTTGAATCTCTAAAACATACTCTTTCTTTCATTTGTGTATGTATTACACTATATATGCTTATATATACATATAGACACTATACAGTAATATGTATAACATTGTTTGGAAAGGATTCATGGTGGAGAGGTGGACCTTGAACTTTCCCCTGATGTTTAGTATTCAAGATTTGGTTAATCATGATCAGAGGTGGGGTTGGAATCATTATTTTGAGGAAAATAACCACAGTAATAAAAAGCATACTTACTATGATGATGTTGTAATACTAAGTGATTGATTTCAAATAGTGTGTTTAGCGTTTATCCTTCCTGGCAAGACTGATTTGTAAATTCAATCTGTTCCTTGGCAAATCTTTTAACTCTCAACAACTCAACAGGAGACACGAAACTTTGATGGAGATTTGTGACTCTTCTAGGGAATACATCTACATCTCTCAGCAGTCTCAGACTGATCTCCTGCCAATGTGTTCTTCCTCTCTCAGTAGAACGAATCTCTGACTACACATCCTGGCAGCAGCATGTATTCCTTCTGGCAGACTTCCCCAGT
This sequence comes from Tapirus indicus, assembly GCA_031878705.1. NCBI lineage: Eukaryota > Metazoa > Chordata > Mammalia > Perissodactyla > Tapiridae > Tapirus > Tapirus indicus. The sequence continues at coordinate 48,409,425 of CM062926.1, read as the reverse complement.
GGGCCACAAAAGTCTTATGATTTCAGGCAAAGTCGTTTTTCTCTAGAGAAAGCACGTCTTGGGCATATGGCAGCACTCCAACAAACTGGAAAATTTTCTCAGAATTTTAACAATTACTAAAATATATTTTCTTTTATGAACCCATTCTTATGCCACCAAGTACCCATTACACACACACATATACACATACATGTGCACACATACACACACGCAGTTGTAATCATTTGTGCTGCACTTTCCTGGATGATGAAATGCCAATTTATGGTAAGTTTGGATAGGCATTGTTTTTGTTGTAAATAACACCCTTCATAAGTAAACTCAATCATCATCAATGCACATACACTGTGTAATAGATCCTGGTTCACTTAGCCAACCTTCACTCTTTTCTGGCATCTATGAAATAATTTCTTTCTTAGAAATGGGCACATACCCAACGCTCAGCCAGACCGGGCATGAGATTTAGTCCTGTGCCTGTTAGTACATTGCATATCCCTAACCCAGGGCAAAAATGGTTACCTGGCCCAATCAGGAACAATGAGAGCAACAAATCTCTGATTGAGAATCTTGGGAAAGGAATCTGAATTTTTCCTGTTGAGCTTGAAAGTGAGAGGCTGCAAGGTTTCTAGGTGCTATAGTCATCTTTTGATTGTGAAGGGAAAGCATGTCTGAATGGAGCAATCTAAAAGAAAACTATAGATAGTACCCGTGCCCCTGATAACATCATTTGAGCCCTTGTATCAAGTTGTACCCAAAGCCAAACATACAATAGAACCCTTTTTTGGGTTAAGTTCATTTGGCTTTATGCTTCTAATACTTGAAATGGAAACAGTCCTTTACTTTTCTCTCATCTCCTCGCATGGAATAGAAAATGGTAACAATGACATATCCAGGTATTCTTATCTGACCAATCTTCTTCTAAGAACATAAATCTGTATAATAGCTGCTTATATAGTTAGATATATTACAGCCTAGTCATATGACAAAATGTGATTCAACCCATTATACAACTTGGACTCATCAGCATTTGTCTTTAATCAACTGAGTTTTTCTTAGGAACTTTAACACTGTTTAAAAAAAAAGCCTAAATATGCTTAAGAAGTGATTTCATCCAAACTCAAAAACAAAAACCTGTAGCACAAAGTTATTGCCTTATTTGCACTGAACTTAGCTGTAGAACTAACTACAGTTTTCTGATACTGGTAATCATTCTATAAGTATGTTAAATTTTATATTTCCCTTATTCATCCCAGGATCTGATTGTTTTGGAGTGTGAATTTTTAATCATTCCTTTTGTCACTTATTTCAATGTTATTTCTGTTTAAATCAATGTAATACTTCCATTTTATTCAACTAAGTCAATTTTCTATTCAATTAAGACTTACCTTATGGTTCAATTATATACTTCTTGGAGTGCAGTGATCAATTTTAATCTCTAGAGATTTAATTGAAAAATGCAGAAATTGATAAAGGTGTGCCATTATGCATTTGAAGAGCCACAACATCTGCCGTTTAGATGTATGAATTAGTTTGTCAGATAACAAAATTTCTCAGTGCTACTTTGTGAAACTATGTTCAGGGCTACAACGTCTACATTTCCTTTTTTGTGCATTTTAAATATTGCCACTTTTTCTCTTCTATGTGTCCAATTATCGCGTTTCAATTTATTTTTCTTTCTATTATGTCAGTTTGGGCTGACAGTATTAGGCATTTGAAACAGCCAATGGAGAATGTTTAATGATAGGGTAAAATACCTAGTCTATAATTTTAAGAGAAGATAAAAGGATGTAAACCGTGATATACATTGAGATCTCAACTGTGTGTTTTATAAGGAAATATCAAAATTTTCAGTTATTTTTCCTTGATATGTTCACATTATGGAAATTTTCTATGATATGTATGCACAGCTTATAATTAGAAGAAAGTAAAAAGTTACTGTCTTTGGTCCCATATGTCTTTTTGTTTTGTCATGTTGAGTGTGTTTATATTAAGCATGACTAGAAAAACATTTCCATAGAAAGAGAAAAATCTACCTAAGATGAGCTGTTACTGGATAGGCAAAGGTAATGGATTCATCTGTCCATTCAATCAGAAGACCAATGGCAAGAAATTGCATCTTGATAAGAAGGACATAGCCTTGTCAAAGATATTGGAAAGTAAATATGTTTGTCAGTGGGAGAATGTCAATAGTTAATGGAAATTGACTAAAGTGCATGGATTGGCCAGGAAGGGTCCACGGAGGATAACAAAATGGCTAAGTGATAGATAGTTAAGTCTGCATAGATGGATATTTAAATAGCAGAATTCAGAGCTCTAAATGTCAGTCAATGATGCAGGATCAAAGCATAGGGATAATGTTCATTTTGAGTTTCTAATTTACAAGTTTAATGAAAGATTATTTGATTTATGATTAAGTTAATTGAATGTCTCTATGCAATTTGAGGCCATTTTGTTTGTGATGTAGAAATTAATATTAAAATTAAAACCTTGAGAGAAAAGATGTTTACAAATGAAGAAGGATAGCTTTTAATTGAGTAACTGTGAAGGGTCTCAGATTTCACTCTACTTGCAAACTAACGTATATAGAAGCATGAGGCCTTTGCATCTGAGGCAAAGAGAGTTTATTATTCATGGCAACAGACAAATCACCACAGGGCAGTGTGGCGAGGGCCTGATGGTACCTTCACATACATTGAGGTGATTTACAGGAGTGGAGGACCCTGAATAAGAAAACTCTCATCTTGTGTATGATTGCCGGTGACCTGTCCATTCTCCAATAGTACATTTAGAGGCTGAGATCAGCCCAGTTTAGTCCTTTCAGAATGAGAAAAAAATGGTAACAAGTTAGTGGCTGACTAAAACAAAAACAAAATTAGAGGAGGGAGGAGTGATTTAGATATTTGCCTAGCCACATATTTTTTTCTCTGGATTTTGCAGTTTACATGCTACTTTAAAATAAGCTCTATTCTCTGCATGTGTCACTGCAGTGTAGACTTCTAGACCTTTAAGACCATGGAAGCGCAACTAATGTTCATGTTCATTTTACACGAGATGCTCAGTGAAAAGAAGGCATGAATCTGTTTATGTCTTCCCTTTGCCTGCTGACTTCAGTAGACTGGACCACTCCAGCAGAGAGAGTTGAGTATATGAATCTGAAGTTAAGAAAGCTTTTGGTAAAGCCCCAGTGACTTATGAAGGTTTTAATTGAAGAAAGTTAGGAATTAGTTACAAGTGGTACTTATGCTACTTTTGCTACTGCTGTGCCAACAAACATTCTGGTGCAAAGAGATATTTGAAATTCAAGAGAGGAGTGTTTTATTTTCCTCTAATGTGAACTTTTTTTTGCAAATAATCTAAAGAATGAAATGATCATGTGAAAATTGATGCTATTCACATTTTAGCTACAAATCAAAAATTCATAAATTAGTTGAGTGGCCATCAACTGCTCCATTATTGAGCCTGGAAAGGGCTCTTTGTCACAGGAAGTGGCATTAATAGGATTGACACTTTCATGTGAATTAGTGATGATTACTTACAATTATAAAGACTTTTAAATGAAGATGGCCTTTATTCAGGTTACTTTTTAAGAAAATTGATTTATTTTGTACACCTAAGTTTATCCTATTTACCAGGAATTCAAATCATTGTAAGGCAAATATACTTCTCCTGCCAGGTTGGAAAATAAAAACTCTTTTGAGTACATAGATATTTTGAAGATCCAAAAGAACACTCTTCTAGTGACATAGCAGTGATCAGTGACTAAACTAACATTTATAAATATAATAAGTAAAAAATATGTTCTTTGGATGAAGCAAACAATTAATAGTCTAACACACATGTCTGTAAATTTTTTCTTCAAAGGACCCGAGAGTACATATTTTAGGCTTTGGAAGCCATGTGGTCTCTTGCAAATACTGCCATTGTAGTACAATAGCAGCCACAGATAATACGTAAATGAATAAATAAATAAACATGGCTGTGGACCAAATTTGGCCCACATAGAGAGAATTTGCCAAACCCTTGTCTAGCATACTAAACTAACTCTGTCTCTCTCTATCTCTATTTATAGCTCTCTCTATAATTAATATATATATGTAATTTAATATAACCTATTAAAATTATATTAACTATTTTATTTGATATTTTAATTAAACTATTAAAATATACCACCCATATTATCATTTATATTAATTTAATCATCATTGATCAATTTATGCTGGTTTGTAATATAATTTATAATTTACTACCAGAATTATGAAAGTAGGTTAAGTTAAGATTTGCAAGGTCGTGTTAAAGAAAAATTATTCTGACACTTGTTAAAATCATAAGGAATTCAATAATAAGGAAGGAATAGTAAGGAATTCAAGACTGTTGCAGTAGAGGAGAGACTATTGCGATAGGAGGAGAGAGACTGAAGTGAACTCTGAATACAGCACAGACACCTGGGGATTTGTAGCCAAGGAGCAGAGTGAGGGGAACAGTGGATAGAAAATCACTAAGAGGACATATCAAGGGTAGAGGGATTCTCACTAAACTGATGTAGCAGAATTCCTGCTAAAGGTGGGCCGAGGTGGAGGCCTAGTCGAGGAGAGGGATCATAAGAGCCTGATTTGGTCAAGGAGGCAGTCTTTGTCAGTAGTGCTAAATGTATTTGTAAACAAAATTATAATAGTGAAAAAAATGAAATATGAATGATAAATGTGGTGAAAAGAATATTATAGCAGAGAAAAATATTTGTTTAGATCCTTTGATGGGATAGGTACACTATCGTATACTATAGAAGTTACAAACTGCTGAATGCTGGTACCCCCAAAATACCACCAAAACAACCTGTTAAACATGATAAAGCACAGATGAGTTTATTGCTCTCTTTGGTAAAGGACATCACTGTCTTGACCAAGAGTGAGCACTACATGGGAAAGGAGGGATGTTTATGAAGTTTTGGGAATCTAGTTTAACAGGTCTTTCAATAAGCAGTGTTGATTAGCATTGGGTGAAGTTTGTGTTGTAAGAGTTTAGGCTTGGTGAATTTATGGAGGTGAGGGTTTGGGAGAGGTTCTTGAATATTACACAATCATTTGGCTGACCTATGTATCATTCTGAAAAAGCGATATTGACTTCAGCGAGCATTAGTTGAGTAGTCTATTTTTCAAGTAAATGGATTTTCAGAAAGTTCCTGAAAAACCTGATGAAGTTATTTGCAAACTCATCTTCCTGGCAAGAATTTCTGAAATATTAAAGTCATATTAATGCAGACAGTTGAATAGTAAACTCATGTTAATGTAGACCGTAGGGTGTGTAGGTGTGGATAGTTCGGTTCTGAAAGGAACAAGAAATAAACCCTTTCATGAGTTTATAAGGTAATTGAAAACCCAAAACAAACACATCAAAACTAAATAACAATATTAAAAATTTTTGAAAGAAATTGGATGATTAAATATTAAATGACTGATATAGGAATTCGGAAAAGAGAGACTGAGGACTTTAGAAGTGTTGGGAATTTAACAATGCTTTGAAAAAGATGAAAAATCTGGACAGTACCTGGCCATTTGTTAGTGGGTATGGTAAGCCAAATTGAGTGGGAATACATTATAAGATATGCGGACAACTGTAAACAACAGATGATGTGGGTTATTTTATAGGGTATCAGGAGATAATAACTATGAAAATATATGTTGAAACCGCACAGTGAGTTACCTGAGTGCCAGACTTTGATTTTATACTTTATTATTAGGAAGCCATGAGTCCTTTTGGACCATGTGAGAGAATGTGAAGTGTTGTGTAGAATGTGTTAGGCTGTATGATGGGAATAAACTAAAGGCATAGAGAAAACTTACAAAACTAAAACAGTCTTCTAAGTGAGAGGTTATAAAAACATTATTAATATAGGAGATGAAGAGATGGAGAAGATATAATGAACACGTGTGTGTGTATCTATCTATCTATCTGTCTATCTATATTATATATATATGGAATTTTGAGGGAGAGTTTAGTCAAAAATATAAGGAGTTTAGTTTTAATCTACTGAGTTTTGTGTACCTGCGAGGCATTTATGTGATCTAGCATAGAACTGCAAATATAACACCGGCATACGAGAGAGGTCAGGACTTCAGCTGAAAGTTGAAGTATCAATACAGGAAGGTGTGAGTAGAAAGAATCACTCATAGAATAGCAGTTGGAAAACAATTAAAGTCAGAGCTGAGCTTTGAATGACGTCTTTGCTTAGATACGTGTTTAGATTGTTTAGGACTGGTGGACACGTAGAGGCAAGCATCTTGAAGTGTCTTAAGTAAATAGTTTTGTGATTAAGAAATTTGCTCAGTTGTAGGAGCTTATGGTTCAGATAAATTAATTTTCAGCAAGTTCCTGAAAGAAAATTGTTTTTGTACTGATTTACAGCCTTTCCTTTATGCGCAAGAACTTGCAAAAACTGAAAGTTAAATCTTGCGGATGTAGGCTGCTTTGGTTCTTGGTTTTGACAGTTGAGGTGGATGCAGAGGACAGGGTTCTCAATTTTAATAGCAAATTGGGAAGTGAACTGTAATGTGAAGTGCTTTGCTAGCTGCTTTGTGTGGAAGGGGTATAAAATAAAAGGGTGCATATACCTAAAAGATCTTAAACTAGGATATACTACTATGTTTTCCCTTTTGTTAGATGAATTACAGAAAAGGGGATTGGATAGAAATGACAGGGATAATCATTTAGGAGGATGGACACCAAAAATACATGCATGGAGCTCAGGATGGAAACGCTAGATGGTGATTCTATCTTGTCACACCTTTTCATTTGAAAACACTGACTGAATTGAAAATGTGTTCAGGATAATTGACTCAACTTTCAATGAGCTGAAAAGGAAGAAAGATTATTTAATCAAAGTACTGTATAGACACGCATAATACTGTGTTTTAAGAATGATTCTACCTTAATCTTCCTGTGACAATGTGCTTTACTCATTGATCTGATTCACTCATATTCATTACCTAATATTAAACAAAATATAAGGGGACAATTTTGAAGTATAGTTCCAGAGAGTAATTTATTAATGCAATAATAAGAGTTTCAAAACTGGGAGATTCCGGGGCTGGCCCGGTGGCGCAGCGGTTTAGTCCGCGCTTGGCAGCCCGGGGTTCGCCGGTTCGGATCCCTTGCGCCCGCCGACGCACTGCCTGTCAGCCACGCCGTGGCGGCGTCGCATATAAAGTAGAGGAAGATGGGCACGATGTTAGCCCAGGGCCAGTCTTCCTCAGCAAAAAAAGAGGAGGGATTAGCTACAGATGTTAGCTCAGGGCTGGTCTTCCTCACAAAAAAAAAAAAACAAAACAAAAAAACAAAAAAAAAAAACTGGGAGATTCCACGAGTGATTATAAATCAAACAGTAAAGTAAGATTAATATGAGACCCAGAAGACCAGAATTTAAAGGCCAGAAAAAAATTAAAGAGAATTAATAAAGGCAGATATTAAATGCTTTTAAAATAATTCATGCAGACATCTGTATTAAATATCAAGCTAGAGAGTTACACTTGAATTTTGAAAAAAAAAGTTTCTCCTATTAATGCAACATTGAGAGTCTAACAGTAAAATTTGCAAGAGTACAGATCTAAAAGTATTTATAAATCTCAAATCTCTGTAGAATTTTTCAAGTCTAAATAATTATCCAATAAAACTTACTTAAAAATATTAAATGTAGTCTTTATCTTCTCAAAAAAAGCTCACTTTCTTCTATCTTGGTTCTAAAGGAAATAAAAACTAATTTCCCTTATTCCACCCCTAATAAAGCCCATCACCTGCTTGGGGTTTTCTCTTACTAGGAGAGATTAAGGGTCCATATGTTACTCAGTCTCTTCCATTGAAGAGGAGCCACCATTTACGATAACATTGCTTTCTATACCCTTCTTTCTCCTTAAACCCATAAAATTTATCCCCATTTAGAATTCTGCAGTGTGCTTGCCCTGTGGGAGAAGAATGACTCTTTGAGTGACTTTTTGCTATATTTATCTCCATGGTGCAGTAGAAGGGGGAAAATTCTTGTTCTCTTAATTTATAGGGAAAATACGATAAGGATGACTTGTTGAGGCATGTTATTTGGCTTTTCTTGCTAATCTATGATCATCATGTTTGTCAATATCAAGAAGTGGTCCAGAATTGAGAATATCGAGAAAAGTAACAGAGGGGATTGGTTGGGGTTGGGCTATTAGTTCGAGCATGCATGAATTGAGAGCAGGAAAGCAGGAGATGAGAATCAACTGGAAAGACCAAATGACTAACACAGGTTCAGAAGGTAATATAAGGTCTTATGTTAAAAATCACATAGAACTATCTTTCAATCCATACAGTCCACTTCAGATAGTAACTTGGATATCTTTCTGTGTCTGTTTTCCTTCTTTAAACATCATTTGTCTTTCCCTGTCCTCCAGGCTACAGTTCAAATATGTTACTGTCCCCGTGTGATTAAGGTCAGGAAGGACTATTGGCCTTCTGTGCCATTTTTGACTCTAAAAGGAGAGTCATATTGGATTCTCAGTCTTCTGAATGAAACCTGAAGAAAAATAAACTTCATTTTTTCTACTATTGATTGCTTCTCATGATATAATTTTTGGGTGTTACTGTTCGTAATATTGAAATAACTAGAGAACAGATCAGAAAATCCTGCTTTGCAGAAAGTGTCAGACATTTCCTCAGAATCCTCATAACCCACCATGAAGTACTTGTTTACCATTATACAGATGAAGACATTCAGGTTCTGAGAGGTTGTACCTTATATAACTTCATTCACTATGAATAATGGACCATATCCGCCTCAATATTGCCTTTCTTCTAAGGATGGGCAGGGGCTTAGGAGGGACAGTATCACAGAAAAGGTTAGAATTGAGTAAAACTGGAAAGGAGATTATCATTAAAAAAAAAAAAAGAAGGGGGCTGGCCCCATGGCTTAGTGGTTGAGTTCAGCGTGCCCCACTTTGGTGGCCCAGGTTCACAGGTTCGGATCCCGGGCAAAGACCTACACCACTCGTCAGCCATGCTGTGGCAGCAACCTACATACAAAGTAGAGGAAGACTGGCACAGATGTTAGCTCAGGGCTAATCTTCCCCAAGTAAAAAAAAAAAGAGGAAGATTAGCAATAGGCATTAGCTCAGGGTGAATTTTCTTCAGCAAAAAAAAAAAAAAGAAAGAAAAGAAAAGCACTTAAGACTGATTTTATTTGGGTACCTTTTCTTTTATTTATATACTTTTTTTAACTTGTGAGTATCCTCTGTGGCAGTTTCCTTCAGGTTGATATTTTCAGTCTGAGGTATTCTTAAGATGATTTAATTTTCCGATGAATGCAGCTGAATTTAACTTAAGAATATATACAATCAACAGCTGTCCAGATGCAACACAATTATTTACAATGAAGACATCATTCTCTTAAAGTTGACAAAGTAGATACGACAGTATGCTAACAGCGTCAGAGATTTTGATCTGTGACCACACAAGCCAGATAAAATACCAGAGATAGGGTGGCATAGTGGTTAAGTTTGCAAGCTCCACTTCTGCAGCCTAGGGTTCACAGTTTTGGATCCTGGGTGTGGACCTACACACTGCTTATCAAGCCATGCTTGGCAGGCATCCCGCAGATAAAGTAGAGGAAGATGGGCACAGATGTTAGCCCAGGGCCAATCTTCCTCAGCAAAAAGAGGAGGATTGGCAACAGATGTTAGCTCAGGGCTAATCTTCCTCACAAAAAAAAAAAAAATTACCAGAGACAAAATTCTCAGCCCAAAGGAGGGAGAGGTTGAGTAGGAATTGAGTGGTGGTAGGACTGGATACATGAAAAAGTTTGCCTGAGGGTGGATCGATATGACTACCCTTGGAACTGTGTGGAGTTATGATTAACTGGCAGCCCTTGTTATAAGTTTAACCAGGTCGCTAATCAGTAACAGCTTACTTTGGAAACTGGAAGCATTTCTCCTTGTTCCTTCTTTCTCATCAGAATAGGCTGCAGATTGCCCATATTTTAATTAATTTCAATTTAATAAACTAAGAATCTTGGTGGCCCTTCCACGATCCCTGTTTTCATTGAACAATAGACTGTGCTAGATGGGCCTCCTGATCGTTGCCGAGGATTAATGTGAGCCAAGTACAGAAATCTGCTCAGGTTATTAAAGGCTAACAATGATTGTTCTAATGTGTCTGTTCACTGCACACATTTTCTTCTCTACAGTTATTATATTACCTAGTCAATGTGTTTGTCTATTGTTAATATCTTTGTTGTTACAGATACAGATGTGGTGTATAAAAGCGAGAATGGACATGTCATTAAACTGAATATAGAAACAAATGCTACCACATTATTATTGGAAAACACAACTTTTGTAAGTAATGAATAATTAATTACTTTATGCATTTCGGTATTGTTTAGAATGCTCTCTAGGTGTACACAACTATCTTTTCTTCAGCTCCAGCACTTGTAAAGCATTTCAGGGGAAAAGTTAAGTCTGGAATATCATTAGAATCAGTAGATCTATTGATAGAAAAAGGCCTTGTGACCATCTGCTTCATTTTCCTCCCATTTATCCTTTTTAGTAAATGAGTACGTGTTTCCAGAAATGATAATTCTTTAGAATGAATATTTCTTCCAATATTTTCAGTGTAAGATTAGTCATACAAATGCCAAGGTAAAAGAAATGGTTAGTCTAACATAAGTTATCATGAACATTTTCTTCCCCTTTACTTTTCATTATCCCCAACTTCTTTCTAATTCTGTTATGGTTTTCCAGATCAAGCAGAAAGCAAGCTTTCTAAAGCTGGCCTTTTGCTGGGGTAGATGTGTTTTACTTTAATAATTTAGGATTCTGTCAGTACCATTTTCCTACTCCCGATCATTGTTTAGCCTAACAATTCTCAAATAACTGAGTGTATTTATTTTGCTCTTATAAAAATATGAACACTGTATTTCTGGTAAATTAGGCCTCCTTAAGGTTAGAGTTAGCTATGATTACCTATTGAGTAAGTGATAATGAATTAACGGTTGCAAATGTTCAAATTCTAGCTATCAAACACCATGGAAAAAGAGTGCACAGTTATTTTCTCACTGTTTCATGTAATCAAAAGTTCAATATATTGCCTATTAGATGAGTTCATATGATACAGAGAAAAACATAGTACAAGGCCTCAGAAGACCTTCTACGCAAATTAAATCAATGAGCAAATCATCAGCTACTTTTTAAACTTATTCCTACTTTCACATTTGGAGTAGACCTTTAGTCTTTGTGTTTGTTATAGGATGGCCAGATGGAAGAGATGGACTGGAACCTTTAGTGTTTTTATAAATTAAGAAAAAATGGTCATTGAAATCATGAAGCGATTACATAGGCATATATCTATTAGGCTAAATCAAACTGACCAGCTGATGTACTTTAGCAATTAGGTCATTAAGTAACAGAGAATAATGGCATTTTTAACTAATTAGTTATTTTACAGGTGTTAGAGGAATAGCTACTCCGAATGCAACTCTTTATAGCGCTTGTGGAATGCTGAGGATGTGTAAAGCATATTGCTTACTTTCTAAGAATATGGATTTCTTTGGAGGAGACAATATTAACCCTCATGAAAAAGTTTAATAAACAGTATAGAGCACTATCTGTTATTTCTTGATTAGTTGGTCCTCAGAGATGCTAGAGAAGAGGCTAAGGAATCATTGAGAGCTGCTGAAATCCATGGAAAAGAAGCCCTCAATAGAAGATAAGACAGGAGGCAGAATGCAGGAATTGGTCATGATGAGAGGGTGTGCTAATGACTTGCTGATTAAAGTTAGTATGAATTGATTTTTGATAAAAATTGTTTGGGGAACAAAATTAAATGCATTATTGATTTTGTTTCCTTTATCATAAAGTATCACTTCTGATGGGGACTGTAGACCTCCAGTGGCCGTGCATTTAACTTACGCATATACATACTCCATATGTGAATATTGGTTATGTGACTGTTCCTTACTGATCATTCCCTTACACAGGCTAATGAGGTTTTCTCTTTGCTCACAAATCATGTATTTTTTTCAGCATTATTCCTTGCTTTCTTAGCCTCTATGATAGGAAAAAAAAAAAAAGAAACAAAAACAAGCAAAACGATTTGGTTATTATTCTGTTATCCCAATTCTTTTGTTGGTACTTCACACCACCTCCATCTTATCTTATTGTAGGTTTCTTCATGTGCTAATTAATACCATTTTATCTTTGTGCTTGTGTTTAATCTTTTTAAATCCTTTTGAGGTCTATTTCTACTCTCTTCTATGTAGGCTATGACTCTTAATTACCACAGAGTCATATTTAGCAAATATTCTAATTTACTGATCTTCTAAGATTCACAGGCTCCCTGAAGACATTTATCTCAAAACACAGATAATTAAGCGATTTATAACTCATGGAGGTGTCAGAATTCAATGGGCTTTGGCGGGGCGGGGGCAGGTGGTGTATTAAAGGCTTGCAGTGTGGCACATGTTTGCAACCAGTTAACCTAAAACTGCAAACAAAAATACAAATTACCATGATTCCTGATGATTTTAGAGGAATTTACTTAATCATTTCCTCCCAACTCAAAGGTAGCATTATTAAAAACAGTTGTGTTTTTAAAGTTCATGTTATACTAAAGTCTTGATTTACTTGATGTGATTTAATTTCTCTCCCAGACCATTCTTGTCAAAGCATAAGAATTTTATTCACACTGCAGTTTTTTTCATTGAACGATTATCAATATTTTAATTACAAGCATAATTAATTGGATCAGACCACTATAAAAAGCTTTGTAATACAATGTGCCAAGTCAATTGAAAAAATAAACATATTATTGATAAAAATGTAATAACAGAATGGCATATGATTTAATAAGACATGGTCAGCTAAAATGGGACTGTCATTTAAAAAATTAAGATAACCCCACATTTCCCTGCTTAAACACATTTTAAATATGAATAGTGGGTCCTTTTAGCTATGTAATCATGGTTAGCAGATTCTATGAGCAATAATAATATTGGGCATGGCTGTCAAAAATAAAACAAAAGTAAATCAGTTTTCTGAAATACTTGTCTTAAGGCATTCTTTTGGTTTGAAGGTAGGTGGATTTCTAATGAAGGAGGAAATTAAAGGGTATATAACTTTTTGAAGAGGAATTATGTGAAAGAAGTGATTTAGCCCCAAAACTGCTCTCAATCATTTCTAAGTGTTTGGAAATGTTATCTCTTAAAGCCAGAACTATTTCAAACAAAAGCTCATTCACAATGACATAATGAGGAAAATGTTTCATAAGTATTAGATGTACTCTTTCTGCTGTCAATAAATTGAATATCACCAGTGGTCTTGGCAGAAAACACCAACAGCCAAAAATAGTTCCATCAAATCACTTTGTGAAATTAGAAAGGAATTGGAAACATGGGTCCAGCCATGTGGTTAAAAGTTAAAAAAAAAAAGATCTCATGCACTAATGTGGAAAGAGATGGCTGATAGATAAGAATCTTACATCTCTTTGGTTCTGAAAATCTGTAAACTTTTAAAAGCATGCTATAAAAATAGCCTAAAACAGAGGGAGGAAATTCATGTATGGCAGCAGAATGATTCCAAGGAAAATGTTTGCTCCACATTTTTTGGTGCAACCGTCTATTAGTAGGCCATTACAAAATAGTCAGGTGACTAGAAACAGGGGATATTTATTGACTTATCGTGCATGGAGATGGCATCACTCGGTTTGCATGCCATCATAGTATTTTTATTTGTTTATTTTTTATTTGTTCTGCCACTGGGTATGTGGGGGTGGGAGGATAGATCCAACTTTTTGTACAACCACGAAATCAAGGAACTTATTTTCTGCTTCATGTTTGAGGAAATGTGTCCTATTAAAAAATACAATGGAACAAGTAAAGAATTGTTGGATAAAAGCCCCCCAGATTTCACCTCTTAAAATTTGACATAAAGAAATGTTATCAGAAATTTCTGACTTGCCATGTGGCCTCACATGCTGGCTATAATCATGGAGAATTTGTTATTTTTTTAAGATCTGGCCTTGGCGGTATGTCGATACCCCAGTAGTGATTGACATCAATAGTGTTGCTGATGCTGACTGACAATGAAATTACAGGAAATGTACACTTATGCATGTGGCTGTGTACATGACAGTACAGTATCTTTCTTTCTCTAGACTAGCATTTCTCAATTAGGAGTACTTTTGCCATCAGGAGACATTTGGCAACTCTGGAGACATTCTTGATTGTTATGGCTGGAGGTGAGGAGTTTGCCATAGGAATCTAGTGAGTAGAAGTCAGGGATGCCACTAAACATTCTACAATGCATAAGATAGCTCCTCACAACAAAGAATTATCCAGCTGAAAATTTAATAGTGCCAAACTTGAGAGATTCTGTTCTAGACAGAGATACAAGGGAAATCATATGATGATTAGAAGTTTCCCTAATGAAGTGAAGATGGGTAAAGAGAAGTTGACCAGGTAAGAATTGAGCTTGGGGGTAGCAGGAATGACTTGAGACAGGGGATATTAGAAACACTGAAAGGACGCCAGTGTGACCGGAGCAGCACAAGGAAATGGAAGCCAGATGAGGTTGGAAAAATAGTTAGCAGCCAGATCATGCAAGTCATGGTAATGGATTTTTAAAGATGATCACATGTGCTTTTTGAAACAAAGATCTGTCTGTTGAAATTGAAGAATAAATCAAAATTCAAAGGTGTGGTTCAGGAGAGTACAAATAAAGACACTGTTGGAGTGACCTAGGCTTGAGATCATAAGAAGATAGACTTAGGCAGTGGCAGTGGAGATTGAGAGATATGAAAAGATCTGAATGATAATAATAAGTAAAAGATAGAGAAAGTAACAGAATGAGTATGGTGATGTGGGGTGGGGTTTACAAAGGAGGTATTAAGGATAATTCCTGGGATTTTGGATGGATGACTTAATGGATAGAGGAGTTAACCTTTGAGATGGGGAATCTTGAGCAAAAATCAAGTTTGAGGCCATGGTTGGATGAAAGTTATCTATTAAACCATTTAGGAAATAAGTGAGGATATCTGTCAAGCATTATTTAGGATGAGTTCCTTGGCTGAAACGTTAAAATTAAAACTTTAATTAAGAGTCAGATTGATGGTTGACATAATTAATGAAGTCCTCATTGATTTAGAAATCCAGAAATATGTAAGGTTATTCAAAGACAATTTTTGATTATATTTGGATTGAGTAGTTATTGATACATTTTTACATCTTTAATTAAAATTCTCACTAGTTTATAAAGTTCTTAAGAGGCCAACCAAGCTCAGTCAACTTTGTGTCTTTAGTGACTAGTGCAATGATGGTATAGTATAAATTAGACCACTAGTGCACATTTTACGAATTAATCATATTTATTTTCTTTTTCACATCGCGTTATTTGTGTAAATATCTGATTCAGAGAAGCCTATGAAAGAATGTAGGAGAAAAAGGAGATTTAATTAACTCTCCTAAAATTTGAATCAGCTACAAAGCATGGTAATTAATAAACCCAAATAATTATTTTCCCCACCCACTAAAGGTGTGAGCCCAGCAGATTGCAAGTAAAGAGATGCTGACTACAGAAATGAATAGTATTCATTTTCAGCAAAGATCAAAGGACAGAAAACAATTACTTGATTCTTTACATCTTTATTATTTTTTGAAACATTGTTAATTTGTAGCATATTAAAAATTTATATAAATGTAAGAAGAAGCTTTATTTCATCCTCAAATTTACTCATTGCTTACTAGACATTGAAAGAAATGTTTCTTACACCTTAGTTTCTGTAAAATCTGTTCATCTCTTAATTAATTGACATTTGTATAATAAGTAAAATGACTCCTGTAAATGTTGTTTTTTTCCTAGTTTTTGGCTAATGGGAAAATCAGAGCTGAATTAAAGTTTACTTTTAACAATTAGGAAAGAAATTAGAGCATGGAAGTTACACTGACTTCTTCTGACTTTATCACACTATTCTTTGCTTTCATTTTTTTTCCAATTTTCTTCTTTCTCTTTCTCTCCTCTCTCTTTCTCATATGTAACAGCTTTATTGAGATATATTTCTCACACCATAATTTTCTGCCATTCTAAGTGTACACTTTAGTGTATTCACAGAGTTGTGTAACCATCACCACAATCTAATTTTAGAACATTTTCACCTGCCCCAAAAGAAACCTGGATACGTGAGCAGTCCTTCTCCATCCCTATCTCTCCCTGTACAGCCCCAGGCAACTACTAATCTACTTTATGTCTCTATGGATTTGTATATTCTCTACATTTCAAATAAATGAAATATACAGTTGTGTTTTTTTTTATGACTGGCTTCTGTCACTTAGCATAATGTGTTCAAGGTTCATCTATGTTTTAGAAAGTATCAATACTTCATCCTTTTTTGTATTGCTAAATAATATTTCATTATATGAATATACCACATTTCATTTATTCATTAGTTAATGGACATTTGGGTTGTTTCACTTTTGGGCTATTATGAATAATGCTGCCGTGACCATTTGTATACAAGTTTTGTGTAGGCGCGCGTTTTCGTTCTTCTTGACATATTTCTACTCTTGAGGAGAATTCTGGGTCTATGTTTAGCATTTTGAAGAACTGTGAAATTATTTTCCAAAGTAGACACACCTAATTACCTTCCTACCAGCAGTATAAGAGGAGCCAAATTTCTTCATATCCTCGTCAATGCTTGTCTTTGTGTGTCTTTTTGATTTTAGCCATCTTAGTGTGTATGAAGTTGTATCTCATTGTGGCTTTGATTTGCATTTCCTTAATTTACTAATGATGTTGGACATCTTTTCATGTGCTTATTGGCTGTTTGCATATCTTCTTTGGAGAAAATTTTGTTAAAATCCTTTGCCCATTTTTCATTTGGGCTCTTCTGCTTTTTGTGGCTGAGTTTTAAGTGTTCTTTATATATCTAAAATACAAGTTTCTTGTCAAATATAAAATTTGCAAACATTTTCTCCCAAGTGTGTTGCCTTTCACTTTTTTGAAGGCATTCTTTGATGCACAAAAGATTTTTTAATTTTGATGAAGTCAAATTTATCTATTTTTTTATTTTGTCTTATGCACTTTGTTGCTAATCTAAGAAACTATTGCCTAACTCAAGATCATGAAAATTTACTCCTATGTTTTTATCTGAGCATTAGTGTTTTTGTCCTTACATTTAGTTCTATGACTCATTTTGAGGTAATTTTGTATACGATGTGAAGTAGGGAGTCCAAATTTGTTCTTTTGCACGTAGATATCCAGTTATCCATGCAACATTTAAAAAGCTATTCTTTCCCCACTGAATGTTTTTGGCATTCTTGTCAAATATCAGTTGACGTACATTGTATGTGTATGTCTGTATGTATATATGTATACACTCTATGTATATGTATATGTCAAATATACACACACAAATGTATGGATTTATTTCTGGACTCTGTATTCCCTTAATCTATATGTCAATCCTTATGCCAGTGCTACACAGTTTTAATTGCCGTAGCTTTGTAGTAAGACTTCAGATCAAGATGGACGAGTCCTTAAACTTTATTCTTCTCTTTCAAGATTGTTTTGAATATTCTGGGTCCCTTGTATTTCCATGTGAATTTTAAGGTCAACTGGTAATTTTTTTTAAAGGAAGCTGGGATTTTGTTGATTCTGTAGATCAATTTGGGAAGTATTGCTATCTCAGCAAAATTAAGTCTTCTGATTCATGAACACACAATTTCTTTCAGTTTATTTAGATCTTTAATTTCATAAAAATATAGTTTGCATTTTTCAGTGTACATATCTTATACTTTTTGTTAAATATATTGATAGGTGTTTTATTCTTTCATGGCTATTATAAATGAAATTGCTTCCTTCATTCCATCTTTGAATTGTTTGCTGCCAGTGTTTAGAAATGAAACTGATTTTTGTATATTGATCTTTTATCCAGGCATATTGCTGTCTTGTTTATTAGTTCAGATTGTGTTTTAATGGATTCCTTAGGATTTTCCATTTACAACATCATGTTGTTTGTTAATAGAGGGAGTTTCATTTCTTTCCAATCTGAAAGCATTTCTCTTTTTCTTTTTCTTTTTTTGCCTAATTGCCCTGGTAAAAGACTTCCAGTACAATGTAGAATAGAAATGGTGAGAGCAGACATACTTGTCAAGTCCCTGATTTTAGAGAAAAAGCATTTAGGCCTTTTCTATTAAGTATAGTATTAGCTGTGGGATTTTTTTATAGGTACCCTTTATCAGGTTGAGGATTTCCCCTTCTATTCTTAGTTTGTTTAGTGTTTTATCATGAAATGGATTTGGAGTTAAGTGCATTTTCTGCATCTGTTGAGATGATCATGTCTTTTTTTAAAAAAATCTTTTTTTTCCTATTAATATGATGCGTTACATTGATTGAGTTTCATACATTTAACTAAACATATTCTCGGGATAAATCTTATATCATGGTGTATAATCCTTTTATATGTTGCTGGATTCTGTTTATTGGTGTTTTGTTCAGAATTTTTACATTTATGTTCGTAAGGGAAATTGATCTGTAGTTTTCTTTTCTAGGGATGTGTTTGTCCAGTTTCGGTATCAAGATAATACTGGTCTCATAGAATGGGGAGCAAAGTGTTCCCTCCTCTTTTATTTTTTTGAAGCGTTTGTGAAGGATCGGTGTTAATTCTTTTTTAAATGTTCGGTGTAATTCACCAACGAAGCCATTTGGAAATGGACTTTTCTTTGTGGGAAGTTTTCTGATTAATAATTCAAATCCTTTACTCTCTATAGGTCTATTCTGATGATCTGTTTCTTCTTAAAGAATTTTTGAAAGTTTATATCTTTCTACGAATTGGTCCTTTTGATCTAAATAGTGTAGTTTTTTGGTATGCAGTTTTTCATAGTATTCCTTATAATATTTTTATTTCTGTAAGGTCAGTAGTGATGCCTCCTAATTTCTGGTTTATGCCTGATTTTATTCATTGGAATTATTTCATTTTTTAATGTCTAGCTAGAGGTTTGTCAATTTTCTTTTCAATGAAACAACTCTTGGTTTTGTTGATTTTATCTATTGTTTTTTCTATTCTAATTTAATTTGTTTCCACTGCAATCTCTGTTATTTCTTCCTTTTTCTTGCTTTAAGGTTACTTTTCTGGTCTTTTTCTAGTTTCTTCAGGTGGATGCTTAGGTTATTAATTTGAGATTCTTTCTTTCTCTCTCTCTCTCCCCCTCCCACTCCGCCTTTCTTTCTTTTCGCCTTCCTTCCTTTCTTTATTTCTCTCTATATAGGTATTTACAACCGGAAATTTCTGTCTAAACCCTGCTTTAGTGGCATCTCATAAATTTTTGTACTTTGTATTTTCATTTTCATTCATCTCTAAGTATTTTATTTACATGGCTATTTCTTCTTCAATCCTTTATTTGAGTGAGTATTGTTTAATATCCGCATGTTTAAGAATTTTCCAAATTTTCTTCTGTTATTGATTTCTAATTTAATTCCATTGTGGTCAGAGAATATACTTTCCAGGATTTCAGTTCTTTTGCTTTTGCTGAGATTCGTTTTATGGCCTAACATATGGTCTATTCTACAGAATGTTCCATATGCACCTAACAAGAACATGTATTCTGTCAGTATTTTCTGTCTGTTGATCTCACCTTATAATGTTGCACAAGTCTTCTATTTCCTCGTTGCTCTTCTGTCTAATTGTTCTATTATCACTGAAATTGGGGTTATGAAGTCTCTAATTATTACTGTTGAAATGTCTATTTTTCCTTTCAATTCTGTCAATTTTTGCTTCATGTATCTTAGGGCTTTGTTATTAGGTGTCTGTGTGTTTATCACAGGTATGTTTTCCTGATGGAAATAGTATGCAAGAACTGTTCCAACATATTTCCATTATTTCTCTCTTCTTTACACAATTACTGTCATACACAATATATCTTTATACATTATAACCCTATCAACACAATTTTATAATTATTATTTATGAGCTATCTTTTAAAATAGATAGGAGAAGAAAGGAATTACAAAATGTGTTCATGCTGCCTCTCGTAATACCTCTGTAGTTACCTTTACTGGGTCATTTTAATTTCTTCATGTGGATTCAGGTTACCGTCTAGTGTCCTTTCATTTTAGCCCAAAGGACTCCCTTTGGTGTTTGTTGTAGGACAGGTCTGATAGCAACAAATGCTCTCTGTTTTTGTTTATCTAGAAATGGCTTAATTTCTCCTTGATTTTTGAAGGAGAGTTTAGTTCATTATAGAATTCTTTGTTGACAGTCTTCTTCTTTCAATTTTTTGAATATGTCATCCTAACTCTCTTCTGGCATCCATGACTTCTTAAGAGAAGTTAGCTATATGTGATGTTACTTATCTCTTGCTGTTTTCAACTTTTTTTGTTTGTCTTTGATTTTTGTCGACTTCACTATGATATGTTAAGGTGAAGATCTTTTTAAATGTATTCTCCTTGGAATTTGTTGAGGTTGTTGAATATCTATGTTAACATTTTTCATCAAAGTGAAATTTTTTTTTGTGTGTGTGAGGAAGACCAGCCCTGAGCTGACATCCGTTGCCAATCCTCCTCTTTTTGCTGAGGAAGACGGGCCCTGGGCCCGTCTTCCTCTCCTTTATATGGGACGCTGCCACAGCAGGGCTGACAAGCAGTGTGTCAGCAGGTGCCCAGGATCCGAACCCACAAACCCCAGGAGGCAAAGCACGAACTAAACCACTGCGCCACCGGGCTGGCCCCCCATCAAATTAAAGTTTTGAATCATTATTTTTTGAAATATTTTTCTCTTTCTCTTCTCTGTCATTGGATGTTTACATACATTTTATATGCTACATTCAGTTTTACTAAAACAATAAGGAATTTTCCAATACAATATAAATAAATATAATAGTCTATTCACACCTTAATCGATGTTCTTTTACAATAACTGCAACCTCATCGCCATTGTGAAAAACTATTAGCTTAGATGACTTTGTCTTGAATACTTTGTTTCTTTCTTTGTGGCTTCCTTTTATTTATTTATTTTTTTACATAATAGACTCCTTGTATTAACTGAATAATTGCAACCCCACAACCATTAATGTGGGTCATCAATGGTCAAGGATAATTAGGTGAATTAGGAAAGACTACAATGAAAATTCTACCCTCTATCAGCTATCCTGTCTGACATTATGAACCTTTTCAGTCTATTTCCAACTCCTGGACTATCCTTAAACAGGTTCTCTTTTATTCATACTACCTTAAAAATATCCTTCAGAACACAGATTTTCTGAATACATTTTTGATAGGGCATTGATCTTGATTGTAAATAATGAACTTACTTTAAAAAAGATTTTAAAAAGCCTCGAAAAAATATGCCTATTTTTATACTACCGATTTTAACAAAATATTAAGGAAGAAAAAAATAACTAAGATAAATGAATAACTTCATCATAATTTAAGAAATAAGAAAGTATGTTATGATAAAATATGTATTTCTACATGAAGAAAAGATAAAATCCTATTTAATGCAGAATGAAAAAGCTTATACACATCATTATATCCAGGTGGCACGATGGTGGTATTAGGAAAATATTTAGAATCACATTCTGTTCTTTATAAAAGAGATAGTAAATAAAGATGTAATTCATACAAATATACATAACAATCTTACATCTTTATATATAACCTTATATATTAGTTCTTTCTAAAAAAAACAAAGCAAACAAGTTCACAGTGTAAGTTCTCTTTGTTAGGAGCAAACATTTATTTTTATAAGCTCTGATTAAATCGGGGCTTATTTGTTTAATTTTATTTTTACAATTCTGTGGCTTTCTTCTTTTTTATCCTTGGTTATCCCACTCTATCTACAACTTATATGTGTCTCTTAAAATATTAACATTTAATTGATATTTTGATAAAATATTGTATAATTAAGAATATATATATTATTCTTAATCTCCTTCATTGATATTTTTAGAAACAAGATAATGAAAACATTTGTTTGGAAAATATAAATAGTATATTGAACTATCCAATGTGAGAATCACTAGCCCCATGTGATTTTTAAATTAATTAAAATAATATAAAATTTTAAAATCCATCTTTTAGTCACACCAGCCACATTTCAAATTTTCAATAGCTAAATAAAACCAGTGGCTACCACATTGGACAATATGCATACAGAGCATTTCTATTATCATAGAAAGTTCTATTGGACAGAGCTGGTAAACGTGCATATTAATGAAACTAAGTTTCCCTCCATTCACTCAGTACCCCTTTTTGAAGGTAGCCATGTACATATTTGTACCTATCAAAATATTCTCCAGAAATATGTCTGTATGATCTCATTTGTCTGTACCTAAACAATATATTTCAAAATATATCCCCTCTTGTGTATGTGTGTATTTAATTTCAGCAATATGGATGGTCTACACTTCTTATCCAGTTAATAATATAACTCAAAGCTCTTTTTATGTGAACCCTTTTGTTTTCCTCTAATGTTATTTAATGGCTACATAGAATTTTCTTGCATCATGCACTACCATTTATTTTCTATTATATACCTGTACGTAGATTTGACAACCATTTTTGAAATATGTTTATAGGCTAAATTCATAGCAGTAGTATTGCTGGGTCGAAGGAAAGGTCAATTTGAAATTTAACAGATAGTATCAACTTGCATTAATCAGGTTCACCAATAGTATGCAATATTGCCTGTTAGTCTACTCTTGCTGTCACTGAGTTTTGTCAACATTATAACTACTATCAATTTGGCTCTTGAAAATTAGCAGTTGTTACATTGATTTGCAATTATTTAATTATGAGTGAAGTTGACCATCATCTTGTCATGTGTGCTTTGGCAATTGGTTCATTTTTTTTCTATGAGTCCATGTGCATAAGCTTTTTAAATTGGGACTTTGCAAGTGACACTCATGTACTGCAAACTTTTTTCTTTAGATATTTCTACTTAGCCCGAATCTCACTGGAATTATTTATTCATCACTATTTGGAAAGTCCAATTAGAGGAATTTTTGTCTTTCAAATCTCTTTGTAAACCTGTATCTATTATTAATTGGTGAAATAATGAATGAACAATGAGTGTTAGGGAAAGAGTTACAATGGCAGGAGTTGTGAGTAAATATAATGAAGTCACTCAACTATCAATGCCTATGTAATAAAAGTTAGAGGAATCATCTGCCTCATAAGGTGTTGGGATGCACCCCTTATATTTTCCCTCAGTTTTCCAAGTGAAATAAAATTAATACTTAAAAAAAAAACCCATGCAATTAAATACCTTCTTCGTGCTTTAGGCTTAATCCAACCTTCATCTGGACATTTCAAAATGTGCAGAAAAGGAATTGATCTTAGCATTCTATACGTGTCATAAAAGTATTGAAGCCATTAATGAAAATTGCTGAGAAAGAGGAAAATACAAGAAATGACTTTTGGCTTTGGGCCATTAAACTACAAGGTTAGTAATGACAATTCAACTCAAGCTAATTTACTCTGGAAATTATTTTTATATCCATCCTTGGCTTTCTGGTGAATGTCTAACAGAGCTCCTTAGCACAGTTGTGGAGACCAGCAGTGTTTGCAGCTGTGACGATGAGATGAGATAAAAGAATCCTCTTTTACCTAAGAGCTGGGAATCTGGGCTCAAGGCATTGAATCTGGAGGAAGCTCCTAATTGTTCCTTATTGTCATTTCATTGGATTTGACTGGATTTTACAGGCTCTCTTTCTTTCCCCAACTAAGCAGAAAGTGCTCTGCTACCAAGAAAGGAAATCTGAAATCTCTTTTTCTTTACTATTGCTCTTTGCTTTGACAGAGAACGGTCACTTATGATATCTCTGCATGTCAAATGGATATTACCAAATTAGAAGTAAGTGGAGAATCAATTTATTATGAGACCTGAGCATGAGGAGTAATCGTCTACCTGTTGACATGCTCGAAAAATATTGATGTTCAAAGCTGAAAACCTGAGCCTTGTTATTCTTTGGTTTTTTCAAATGAATTGTATATTCAGAATCTTCCTTTTAATCTTCATATCTTTCTGTTGCTGTTTGCATTCCGTATCTATTATAATCTCATGTTAAAATTAGAGTGCACTATTAGCAAGTAGTAAAAGATAAATGTATGGTGAAAAGCATTAATTCACTGAGAAAATGTTAATGTAACATTAATATAAAATGTTAATATAGAAAAGCTCTTCTCATTCAATTGAAAATGAGCAAAAGATATAAATAGACTTTTCACAAAAGAAACTCATATCATTGGTAAACAAATAAGTAGATGTTAACATAATTTAAAAATAGAAAAATGATGGTCGACAAGGAGATTGTATTTTGTGCCTATCCCATTGGCAAAGCTTAACTTTGATTTGATCAAGTATTGGAGAGAATGTGGGGAATAGGGCCTCTTATACATTGCTAGCAGGAGTGTAATTTGTGTTTTTACTTTGGGTAATAGTTTGTGATCATTGTGTGAAGCAAAGCATTCACATGCCCCACTACCCACAAATTCCTCCTTAGAATTATACCATAGGAAAATGATTGCACATGTGCATCAGGACACAAGAACACAAAGGTTTATTGAGTCAAAGTTGCAAACAGTTGCTCGTCTCCTCAACTGAGCTTAGGGTCTATTAATGGACATTTCTGAGAAAGTGGACAATAAAGAATGACTTTCGTCTTTGGACCATTAAAGTGCAAGTTTGGTACATGACCACTCAACTTTTAAACTAAGTCACTCTGGTAATCATTTTATCCTTGGGTATCTGGTGAATATCTAACTCAATTTGATATTATGTTTATGTATATGTACACAAATATACATATAGGTATGTGCCTAAATAACATATTTTTTAGTCTTAGTTGGCTTTGAATTTTTAATAGAGGCATCAGGCAGTCCATGATCTTCTTGTACTTCCCTTTATCACTCAGCACTCCGTCACTGATTCATGCATATTTGCGTTTTACTGTAGTTCACTTATTTTCATGACTACTATAGGATATTCCATTCTTTTCATGTTACTTTCATGGTTATATGGTTTGTCATTATTCTCATAAATGACAATATATTTTTTATTTATCTGATATTCAAATAACTGAGTCATCCTATATTTTTATTTACTAAACCTATCATGAATGACACTATGTGAAGAGATAAAAGTTATGATTAATCTAATTCTGTGCATCCAAAGTCCATTAAGATGAAAACAACTAATAAGTATTATACTATCTATAGACAATAATTTCATCAAAGACAGAAAATAGAGAGGAGAAAGTAGATGTCAAACATGGTATTATTGAGGAACACACCAGAATATATCACATCTGGAACAAATAAGATTTTTTTTAGTTACTTACTAACCTGTGTTCGCTTTTATTCTTTGGGATTATTAATGGTAATGCTAAGCTAATATCATACCAACTTTAAATGGGCCTTTGATCCATAAGAAAATATGATCAGCTTTCAGGAAAATTTACTCTTCAAAGCACTAGTATTTCCCAATTTCTCTCCCATTTTTGAAGAAGATTCAGCCAGGTTTAAAATTTAATTTTTTTTTTTGATAAAGCAATATTGGTCATTATATTTTATCTTCTTTTTTAAAAATATGGGAATTGCAAGGTTCTCAGTAGCCATCTTCTTGTCTGTGGAAGAAATAAAATCATGTTAGTGTCATAAATACTTGAAATGTACATATTAACTCTAATATTTAGGTCTATTAAATCATACTCTCTAACATTTTCCTGAGGGGTATCAAAGCAAGAATTAACTTAAGTAATTTGCTAATGGAGAACTCTAATCCACCCATCTTATCTTGTAAGCATTATGTCAAACACATTATATTAAGTCACAGTGAGGAAAATTTATCCAGAAATTCTGATGTTATATTTTTTAGGACTTCCAGAACTTTTAATTTCTCTCTGTATGCTGTATTCTTTAGTGCAGCTGTACCTAAATGTAACAGCATCATTTAAGAGAAAAATATGTTTGAAATATGATTAGAAAGCATTAAGATAATTTGAAGAGTCAATAGACTAGCACAAACTGAACTTCAAAGAAATAATTTGCATAAATATGCAATTTACAACATCCCTTTCCTTCTTTCTCCAGCCAAAGCTTTTCTAAATTATTGACATTTTGGGTGAAGGAATATTGACATTCTTCTTCTCAAAGTCACCTGCCTACTCTGTCTTTTATTAAGTTGTTAATAGAATTCAAAGACCATTAGTTTTCACCTTCTATTAAAAATAAAAATTGTTTTTAAATGTTTTAGTGTATGGCCTATGATCCAGTTCAATACAATATTATTTTGGCCATTCACATTTATTGATCAATAAAGACATATGTGAAGCACTGTATATGGGTTAGTAGGCACTGATTCAATAGTCTTAAAAACTACTTACTTCTACTATGGTATTCTCTGCATTGAGTTGTTTTACAAAATATTCTAGTATCAATAAAATATGTGCTGCCAAGAAAAAAAAGACACAGGCCATTTTATGTTTATGCAGCACGGATGTGGTGGGTATCACAAAGAAATATAATTCAATACGATACTAAGTAACTGAGTAGCTAAGAAAAGAGAACATGAGGCAAATATATGGTAAAAGATTTGATTTTAAAATTCCTTTCATATAAACACAATTATGGCTATAAAAAACAAATCATGGCTTTGTTTAGAGCTGAAAAGATAAAAAAAACAGCCTATTTGCTTCTTCCTTGCTCCTTTCATTTGAAGCCAGGGCTGTAGGGAATCCGTCCTTGGCATGGACTGCAATTTGGTTGTCTTCTGGTTTCTCTCGATCTCCTTTTACTCTTCACCAACTACATAGTAACTACTCTACCTCCTCCCATTCATGTAAGGTCAACTGGCTTTCTAAAATCCTTCCTCATGCTTAGTTCATGATCACTTACAGGCTGCACTGTAAAAGAAACTTATTCATAGCATATAGTTAATCACATATTTAAAAAATTAATATTTTATTTTACTAGAATAAGAGATGACTTTTCTAAACATTTTTGTCAGATATCAATAAATTAAAAATGAGATTGGGTAATGTGGGAAGTTATAGCCCAAATAAATTAAACATAGGGTATACATGTGTGTGTGTGTGTGTGTGTGTGTGTGTTGTGTGTGTGTAGGAAGTTTGTTGGGGTGGAAGTGGAGGGAGCAGGAAGAAAAGAATATAGGGCCCATGAAGACTGACTTTCTTGTTTTCATCGTTCTCTATCTGTTGAAAATGTACACATCTACACTTTAAGGCTTAGAGGGCTATCCAGCTCAAGTTCCTGGACCAGTAATTTTTTGGAAATAAAGATGCTTATACATATTTTTATCACCAGCTTGTTAGAAGATCTAGAACAATACTCACTCACACGGCACACTCCCTATGCTTCTGTCATTTCTCAGTCTTAGGGCAACCAAGTCCTTCTTACCAACTTGTGTTAATTTTAACCCTGTCTCTTATTCTTCTCATCTTGCTCAGTCCTTTCTCAGCCTCAAGACACACAAATGCATATTTTATATTTTCTGGCACTCCTGACATTTACGTTTGTTTAATGCTTTCTTGCCATGATCTTCAATATCTCTCATCTTGGAACACCATCATTATCTTTATTTCTACCTCTAGTTATAATGTTTCTGACAAGAGTGAATCATTGCAATGGAGCCTCTTAATAGAGGCATTACTGTGGCAATACAGGATGTAAATTGCAGTCCCAAACAACCTAGAAGAGCAATCATGAAACAGTGATCAATGATTAGATGAACTGCAGAGATAATTATATACATATGAGGTCAGATGAATCACTTGAGCTGAAAAGGACAGGAAAGGCTTGAAGGGGGATGATTAGAATGATATTTTGGGGCAATACAATTAGAATAAGGAACAGGGAGAGACGAAAGTATTATAGCAGGTGGAGGGGGGTGAACAAAAGCACAAGAGGAAGAAAACATGCACATTTAAAGAATAAAAGTGATAGTAAACAATATTAACAATAACTGCATTGTTACTGATCCACCCCTGGTAGAGAATGTTGTTTGAGGGGTTTTGCCTCTTTCATTTGATGAGAATGGATTTACATTGAACTTAAACTTTCATCTAATACTCCGTGAAACTGATTAATGGTGAGGCTCCTAGATTTCTCTCTTAAACTCCAGGCTTTTATACAAAAATCCTGAACATCTCCTGTTGAATATCCTGTAGGGACTATAACCATAACACATCTAAGATTGGCATGTCTAAAATTTTCTTCAAATTATGCTTGTTTCTCACTTTTTCCCAACTTAGGTTGCAGTTGCAAAATTCACCGAGTGATAAGACACTTGAAAACGCAGAATTGTTTTGTACACCTCCTTCTTTCTCAGTCTTCCAAACTAATCATTATTTTTTTGTTTGTTTTTATCGACAGTCTCTGTTGCATATGTCCCCCCATCTCTATGCCCTTGTTTCTTCCTTAACTTCTCGATCTCATTTGCCTGGATTATCATGAGAGCCTCCTGTCAGATTTCATGGCTTCAAAATGTCAACAGCTTCAACTTATTTTCCACCCAACTGCCAGAGTAATCATTCTAAATTCAAATGTGATTTTGTTGCTTCTTTGGCTTTAAATTGCACCATACCAGAAAGTAGTGATCAGTTCTGCCATATTCGTCTTGGTAAGAATACATACATTATCAATATTATCAGTAATCCACGGGGCTGGCCCCCACCTCTCCAGGAATCTTTTTAAACTGTGCATTTTGTGAAGGGTATTCTCATAATGTAGTCTATAATTTCATTTAATTGGAAAATACTGGATCATAAATTTTTCACTTACATTACCACCAATTATATGAAAAAAGATATTCTGTCATTTCAGTCTTGTAGCATTGTCTTCTTTCCCTCCTTCATCCTTAGGCCAATTATTACTTTATCAGAAATTAGCAAACTGGTAGCTCCCAGGCAGAATTGGTCCCCACATATATATTTAAAAGCATTGGATTATATTTTAAACATCATAAGATTCTGAATTAAAATCTTGATTTCTAGTTTATCGTGAAAAAATTTGGAAAACTGGATATGCTGTATACATTTTCCTATAAAATAATGATTGTCTGCAGCTGAGGGGCCACTGCTTCTTTTAGATAGCCTAACTACTCCATTTATCCTCAATTTACCTGGACAACTTCATTCTTGCACTACATACTTAGTCCCTTAAGGCGTTTGGAATTTGGATCCCTACTCTACTATGGACTATAGAGAAACATAGTGCTTATTTTATCCTGCCCAATATGGGGTGGAAAAGATTCTAGTGGACTTGGTTTCTCAACTTCGTAGAACTTCCAGTGTTGACCGTGGTGCTTGTCATCTTGTGAATGTTCAACATATGAGTTTTGGTTGAATTGAATGATATGTACAAATGAGGTACTACAAAATTTCCCAAGCTGACTGAAAGCATGCATTTGTTTCTCAACTTGATCAAATGTCTTGTCTTCCTTGTTTAATTGGTTTCGTTAACCACCTGCATGTTTATTTTCCTCTGTTCATCCTACCCTGCTTGGCTTTAATTGAGTGTTCCAAGACGGTAGAGTTCATGCATTTTAATGCCCTTTATACCATGTTCAGTGTCAAAAAATGCACTAGTAGGCATCATTGCTGAATAATACTGGTAGAAATATTTCTGCATTCTTTTATTTCAAAAGTGATTAAGTGATTAAATATGTAGGTAACATAATAGCTTTATTGGTGGTAATAAACTTCCCAAAACACTAATTTGAAGCCATATCAAGTTAAGACTCAACCAGAACTATATTATTGTTTGTAATTAGGGTCAGTGTAGACCAAGGGGTCTCCTGTGGCTGCTAGGAAGCATTAATCTCCCAGATGTAACAGATGATAACATTAATGGCTTATGCTAAGAAAGATTTGCCTGAGACTTCCAATGCCCCTTGGCTGAGCTGCGAGAATGTGTCTTTTGTGTGTGTATTGTCAGCAAGTCTTTGCAGCACCAGTGACCCGCTCACAATTCTCTAAATTCAGAGAAGATTTAGCAGCTTTAGCCCCTGAAAAGGTATTTGGAAAGTTTCCCAGTTTGTGTGCTGCATAAGCTGGAGGCAGTATAGTGATAATTAATAAAGTGCCAGACTGGATAATTGTAGGAACTGCAAAAGATACTAAAATGTTGTTACTGGAGGCACAGACACACCTGTGAACGTGTGAAGTTAATTTGTGTGAGGAACGTCACAGGAGAGTGGATGGGGACGAGGGACTTGAGATTTTCTTTAAACAATTCAGACAGGGAAGCTGTCTTTTAAAAAAATGATAGCAAGAAGCTCCTACTGTTGAGATAATGCAGAGTTTATTAAAGAAGTTCCTTCCCTATTCTTTTGTTGTGTGTGCTTGCCTGTGACTTTGAGAAAAGTTTAAGAACTGTGGTTTTAGAGCTTTCTAATCCTCATAGGACAAGAATGATGGCATTGCCCTCTTAAACAAATTTTAAATAATAAACCTCCTCTTACTGTCTAACAATACATCTTCTAATGCTGTAATGTTGAGAAAGATGACCTTGTGTTCTCAGTGTCACCCTAAATTCCCCACAGACTAGTTTCCATCAAGTTTCAATATACAATAAGTTAATAAGAGAAAAAGAAATCATAAGAATGAGGATAACTTCCTCACAATATTTTCATGAGGAGGATTGAGGATTATTGAAAACTACAAAGTTATCAGCAATTTACAAGCTGATGATGGATGGTAGATCAATGGCAGCTCTATTGTTATTGTTATTTTCATTATTATTGAAGTGGCTTTTTGAAAAAATAAAAAACAAAATCCTTTACATGAATTATTGCCAGTGATGATTCTGACCTTCTTCTCAAGTGTCTTATACATGGGCTGTACAAGATGGATGTATATACAGGCAAAACCTCTAACCACGTAATAGTATTTTCTCTCAGACCACTCCAGTCCCTTGCATATCTGGCTCAGAGATTAGCAAACTATGTTATTACAACAATTCTCTGACACCAACTGAGTAACCTACAATTCAATTCAATTCTCACACTGACTACTCAGAGTTAATACAGACCCCACAGGTTAAGGACTCAGTGACTGCCCCCACTTCAGATATCAGCTGCAAGTCCTGAGTCCTCAGGCTACCTGCATTTCTGTCCACAATTCCACTTCAGGTTTGGTAATTTCCTAGTGACTCACAGAATGTGCTATACTTATGAGTACTGGTTTATAAAGGATACAGATAAAGAGCCAGATGAATAGGTGAATAGGGCAAATCCAGAAGAGCCCCAAGCACTGTCTATGTCTGTGGAGTTGGGGAGTGCCAACCTGCTAGTACATTGATATGTTTACTAACCATCCAGAAGCTATCTAGCCACCCTCCCCACCCATACTTCTTTTGTCATCTCATTAGCATAAACCAGTTATAGTCAAAGGCACTAATTATTAATAACAAAAGACACTATCATCACTCAGGAAATTGCGAGCATTTTAGGAGCTCTGTGTCAGGAACCAGGGAAAAAGAACAAATGTGTTTTTATTATTTCACACAAACTTTGCCAAATATTGATTAGTCTGAGATTCTAACCCTGTCCACTGTGTTTTGGGGATTTCTAAGTAAGAAATCTTCTATTCTTGATAGAGAACAGTCTTATGGAAACTGCCCTGACATAAGGTGTACAAAATTATTTATACATGTATTTCTCTGCAAAAAATCATACAACCCAGTTTGCCTAAAATTTGTATACAATTTATTTTATTTTTCTTTGTATTTTGTAGGCTATTGATGCATCAACTCAATTTGCTTGCCTTCACTTTGAATGTTAAATTGAATATAATCTATTTCAAATAAAATCATTTCTCCACTCTCGATGTATTTCTCCTTTGCTCTGTTTTCAATTCTTTCTAACATCAAGTTTATTCAATGATAAAACTATAGGCTCAGAATCAATCAGGCTCTGTGTAGTTATTTATATATATATTATATATATACGCATACACACTGTACCTTGGTATATATATCAAGTATAATTTGCTATGTATTTGTGTTTTAATCTGTTTCACTTTGGGATTTTCCTTTAAAGAGATTGTTTTTAATATAAGTGTCTTCTTTTAAATATAAATATACAACCTGTAAGAAAACGTAAGCATGGAGACAGAAAATCATGACACCACAGAATGTCACTATTTCTTTTCCTTTTGATTAATCCAACATGCAAATATAAAAGCATTTTGGTTACTTAAGAAGTTCAAAGAGTTTTTGCTTTTTTTCTTATAATGAAAATATTAGCATAGTATTCAAGTGAAACATGGAGAAAAGACATGCTAGCCATTTTTTTCTTAATGAAATGTCTAATATAGCTTCTCCAAGTTTTTATATCTATCTATATAATCACACATGCATACATGTAAATGCATATACATAATAGGAATGAGAATGCCTATTTCACAGTGTTATAATGAGAATTAAGATCTCTTTTGATATTTGCCTGTCTAAATGCATTTTAATCTCTCTGTCATTAAGCTTTTTAAGATGATTGTTTCTTTTTATTTCTAGGTAACTTTCAAAGCATCAAGATATTCAGTTTCACCAGATTTAAAATATGTTCTTCTGGCATATGATGTCAAACAGGTAAAGGAGAGATCTTCTTTGAAAAAAATTTTTTCTTTGTGATGCATTCAGATGATAGTTCATAGTTTTACTTGGTCATCTACTCTCCCAGCGAAAATTTGGCATATTCAATGGCTGCAGGGGGACACTGATGACCAATATTGCACAAAAGAGGTTTGAAAAGGATGTCTTTTCTTCCATACCTGGCTAGCAAATAACTGGGCAATCTGCCCAGTGCCTTTGTAGTCCAAGTCCATCTCTTTTAGAGGGGAGTTTAGCAGAGTTTAGCAAATCCAACAAATGGGGGCTTATGACATTTTCAGGATAAGCCTTACTATATACTTGAGTGTTTCAACTATGTATAGATTAGGGAGCTTCCTAATGGCTGTGCCCTGAGCTGCATGCAATGTGTACACTGGGAAGGGACTGGTGAAAACATTGGTTCAGGTTATGGTCAATAGATTCTTTGGTACTATTTGAGCAGAAGCCTTGTGGTTATCGAGAATTGCGAAAGTAGGGCAAGCCAAGGATTCAATTCTGAACAAATAAAATGTTCTAATTGCAATTAGTGTTTCATTATTCTGTGTCAGCTCTACAGCACAATTAGAGCAGTATGTATGGTTGTTGGGCATTTTGTACTTAGATATAATTTGCACTGTGAAAAAGCAAAGTAAATGTTGAAAAGACAATTCAGCAGATTAGTTTCTGTAGAAAATAAATGATTGGAAATCACTCAAGAGAGTTTTATGTGCTTTAAGACAGACAATAAAAATTTATAGACTTAAGACAGGAAGCCACAAATAATGCATTGAAACCTTGTGAGCCCATGAAATTTCACAGTTCAGAGGACCTTCCATTTGATGGTTTTAGTCTTTTGGAGTATACATGTGCTATATTTTTAGACAAGTTTATATTTTTTAATTAAAATAATTAATTTGAATTATTTTAATTAAAAAATAAGTCAGGGAGATGGTAAACAGAGACATGTTTTCCTATTATAAATCATGGTTATAAAATCATTATAAATTTTTCCTTAACTTTTGCTCTGTGTTATTTCTATTCATTGAGACTTTGAAAATCAAATGAAATAGTAAGAAAAATACTTGACTTTTATAAACATAAATAGTACAATATCCCCAAACGGTTTTTAAATAATATTATTTATCTAAAGAACTTTAACTTAAAATGACTGCTATGTTAAACTGATAATGAACTTTAAAAAAAAAAAATCAGGTTTCAATACCTACAATAATCAAGACTTTGTGGAACTGGCAGAGGGATAGACATGTCGATCAATGAAACGGAATAGAGAACCCAGAAATAGACCTACACGAATATGCCCAACTGATTTTTGACAAAGGTGCAAAAGTAATTCAATGGAGGAAACATAGTCTTTTCAACAAATGGTGCTAGAGCAATTGGACATCCATCAGCAAAACAAACAAACAAATAAAAACACATTGACCTAAACTTCACACTATATAAAAATCCAAAATAGATTATGGATTATATGTAAAAAGTAAATCAATTAGTAAAAACTCATAGCAGGAAATCTTTGGGATCTAGGGCTAGGAAAAAAATTCATAAACTGTACATCAAAATTACAGTGTATACAAGGAAAAACTATTGGGCTCTGAAAAACCCTGTAATGAGAATGAAAATACAAGCTACAGACTGGGAGAGAATACTTGCAATTCATATATTCAAAAAGGACTAATGTCTTGAATATAGAAAGAACTCCCAAAATTCAGCAGTTAACAAAAAACAGAACAAAACAACTATACAATCAGAAAATGAGCACAGACATGAAGAGACATTTCTTTGAAGAGGACATACAGATGGCAAATAAGCTCATGAAAATATGTTCAACATCATTAGCCATTAAGTAAATGCAAATTAAAACAACAATGGAATATTACTACACACCTATCAGAATGGCTAAAATTAAAAAATAGTGACTATACCAAATGATGGCAAGCATGCAGAGAAACCGGACACTCATCCCTTGCTCTTGGGAATGTGTAATGCTACAGCTACTCTGGAATATAATGTGTAACAATAGATCAACTTTGGATACTTGGCCAAAATATGTCAGGATTATATGACAATATAGTTAACAGCAAAAACATATACCTATGGACCAATATTAATATTAATACTTTTTTTTTCTTTTTTGCTTGACTTCAGGAAAAATAAAGATACTTTATATCACATCAATGTTTGGAAGTGAGAGGAAGCTATTACTTTATTACATAAAAAAATGATCAAACTAACAAAATTTCATTTATTCATTTTATTTATTCATCGTCTATCAGGTGCAAACTACTGAGCTAGACATTATGCAGGATGTGTGTGTGTGTGTGTGTGTGTGTGTGAGTGTATACACATGTAGACATAAGATTAAACCATCTCCTTCAAAAGAATGCAATCAGGTTGAGGTGATATGACACAAACAGTTACATCCACCACATACAGCATTAAATAATGTGCCATAAGAATGGCGATATTAAAGAACAGAGAAATTTTCCATTCAAGATCGTCATGTTAGAGAGGGAAGCATATACTGGACTTTGAAGGTCAAATAAATAAAGATGAGTAGAAAAACATTCCAGATGTGCAGACAACATGGGGCTTCATGGAGGCAGCATTAAGTCTTCGAGGAATAGCAGTCAGTTCAGACTAACCAGCCCCAGGTTGACAATTTTGCAAGAAAAGTCAAACCTGTAAATCTGATTAAGCCCAAACTATAAAATAACTTGAATCCCATTCAGTTCTATATTTTATATTGAGATAACAATTTGGGATCATTGATGGCTTTAGAGTAATTAAATGCCATAATTACTTTGTGTGTGTGCGCACGCATGGGTTTAATGCCCATTAAAAAAGATGGGAAAAAACAATCGTACAAAAGCCAACCAGCCAAACACATCCACTATGATTATATTGTATATTTCATTCCTTTTATCTCTCTTTATATATAAAAGTAGGGAAACAGGAATTATATAGTAGGCATTGTTTTAAGGGAATGCTATTATTCTGATTTCAGAGAAGAGAAAAGTTGATCTTAGAAAGCTGGAAAATTCAGGATTAGACAGATTTAGAAATTTACCCAAGATCTTTCAAGTAGGAAGTGGTAGCTGCACACTAGCAAACTGGCTCATACAACAATTTGTCTTTATCTTCATTGTAAAGCAGATGAGCTAAACTAGAAAACTCAAAGGCTGGATTCCAACAACTTACAGATTCTCCCTATTGTAGAACCTTAGTTGGTTCCATGTTTAAAAAATGCTTTGAAACTATTTTTGAGTATGTCCCCTTTTTCCTGAATTTGATGTTTCTATGGGATCCATATCTAGAAATGGAATTTCTGAGTGAAAAGATATAGCGATTTTTTAAAAATTGAACTGAAATTCACAATAGTTAACACAAAATTAACTGTTTTAAAGTGAACAATTAAATACATTCACAATGTTGTGCAATCACCACCTTTATCTAGTTCTAGAACATTTTAATCACCCCAAAAGAAAATCCCATACCCATTAATCAGTCACTTCTCATTCTCCCTTACTCCACCCTCTGATAACCACAAATCTGATTCCTATCTATTGATTTACCTATTTTGGATATTTCATGTAAATGGAATCATACAATATGTGACTTTTGTGTCTGGCTTCTTTCACTTAGCATAATGTTTTTGAAGTTTATCAACACTGTAGTATGTATTCATACTTCATTCTTTTTTATGGTTGAATAATATTTCATTGTATGTATGTACTACATTTGTTTATCCATTCATCCATTGATGGATGTTTGGGTTTTTTTCACTTTTTCACTATTATGAACAGTACTGGTATGAACATTTGTGCACAAGAATTTTTTTGAGTACCTTTTTTCAATTTGGGGAGTATATACTGAGGTGTGAAATTGCTGGGTAATATGATAATTCTATGTTCAACTTTCTGAGGAACCACCAAACTGCTTTCCAAAGTGGCTTCCCCATTTTACATTCCCACCAGGAATGTATAAGAGTTCCAATTTCTCTATATCCTCATCTGAAGGCTCCCAGATAGGGCACCTGAAGATTTGCTGCAAACAGCAGTCTTTGGAGCATTGACTGGAGGTGTGACGCCAAGAGCATGTCCTGCAAACAGGCTTGCAAACTCTTGCCTGCAAACAGGAGGAGTTGCTTGGCAAGGAATCCAGATGACCTTCAGATTTTAGGAACAAACAAGAACAGAAAGCACTGAGAAACAAGTTGATTGTAACAGTCCTTGTAACCCCCTAGAGGCATATTGGAACCATTCCAGGAAAAAAAAAGGCTATAAAAATAAAGCACTGAAAGCACTCAAGGCTGCAGTCATTGTCTGTCCTGTCTCGTGTGTTTGTGTCTCATTCCGTCCGGCAACACTCATCAACAGTTCTTATTTTCCATTCTTCTTCATATAGCTGTCCTAATGTGTATGAATTGGTATCTCATTGTGGTTTTGGAGTACACCTCCCTAATAATTAATGATGCTGAGCAAATTTTCATATGCTTGTTGGTCTTTTGTATTTCTTCTTTGGAGAAATGTCTATTCAAGTCCTTGGCCTATTTTAATTTTTTTTGTTGTTTGCTTTTTGTAGTTAAGTTTAAAAGCTGTTTATATATTTTGGATAGTAGACCCTTATCAAATATATGATTTGCAAACATTTTCTCTCACTCAGTAGATTGTTTTTCACTTTCTTGATAATGTGCTTTGATGTATAAATTTTTTAAATTCTGATAAAGTAGGATTTTTCTATTTTTTTTCTCTTGTTGTACATGCATTTGGTGGTGTGTCTACGAAGCCATTGCCAAATTCAAGGTCATGAAGTCTTACCCCTAGGATTTCTTCTAAGAGTTTTATAGTGTTAGATCTTATATTTAGATTGTTGATCTATTTTGAATTAATTTTTGTATATTGTGTGAGATAGGGGTCCAAGTATAACACATTTTAAGGCTCGTGTTATATATTGAAAAACTGCATTCCAAAATGGTTATGTTGGTTTATACTGCCCTTAGACAATGTATCGCCTGTTATATTACCATCTTTACCAACATAGAACGATATCTCTTTTTTTATGGTGAGGAAGATTGTCCCAGAGCTAGCATCTGTGCCAATCTTCCTCTAGTTTGTATGTGGGATGCTGCCACAGCATGGCTTGATGAGTGGTGTAGGTCCATGACTAGGATCCAAACCTGCAAACCCTGGGCTGCTGAAGTGGAACCTGCAAACTTAACCACTATGCCACTGGGCCAGCCCCTAGAACTATATCTTAAAGAAAAAGTGATTATTAAATTGATAGATTAGCCTAACAACTATTCAAACACACACACATACACGACCAGTATTAGTTTTATAATACTTTGCAGTAAATTGCCCAAAATTAGTGACTTTAAAAAAAGCATTTACTATTACTTACAGTTTGTGTGTGTCAGCAATTTGGGATTAGCTTAGGTGGGTGGATCTAACTCAGGATATCTCATGAAGTTGCAGTCAGGTGTCAGCTGGGGCTGCAGTCATCTGACTGCTTGACTGAGGCTGGAGGACACACTTCAAGGTAGATCACTCACATGGATGACAAATTGGTGCTGGCTATTGGCATGGGGCCTCAGGTTTCTTCACATGAACCTCACTACGTTGCTCCTTAAGTGTCCTCCTAACGTGGTACCTGGATTTCCCTAGAGTGAGTAGTACAAACGATGAAGACAGAATCAATGACTTGTGATCTATCTTTGGAAGTTAACCATTACTTTCACAGGGTTTTTTTGGTCATACAAGTAAGTTCTAATTCAGTGTTGGAGGGGACTACCAGGAGGTGAGGATTTGGGGGGACCATCTTACAGGCTGGCTAACATAGACCCCAAATGTTTCCATCCTACATGCAAAGTATGCTTATTCTCTCTAAGGCCCCTCAAATTTTCATCCATTACTGTCCAGCATTTTAGCAAGCAGATCAGTCTCCTCAGGCATGTTATCTTGATTATAGTCTCTTGAGTATATGTATATATTCATATATAAAATTAAATATATATTCATATATTTGTGTCCATATAAATATAAATATACATATATGTAGATACATATATTTATTTTAATATGTCTTTGAATATCAGTTTGACTAATATCTCAGTTGTATTATTTTTATGGTGACTAATGTATTTATATACTCCATTCCTTTATCTTTTGTAGCGTTGCTATTTTTTTAAAACATTCATTTATATAATTTAATCATTAGCTTTATTGTCCTTTCTTTAAATATATCATCAGTTTTTGGCTTTAGTTATCTTTTGATTTAGAATAAGTTTGAATTTTGTGATAAAATTCATCTTTTACTCTGTTGTGTTTTCTTTTGTCTTTAGGCTTAGAAAAATGCCCACCAATGTGATAAATATATAATTGAGCTGTTTTCTATTTTTATACGTTTTTATGCATAAATATTTATTCTATTTTATTTGCAATTGTTTATCATGACACATGATCAAAACCCATCTTCCAAATGATCATAATAATGGAAAAGGCCTTTTATATGAGTGAATGTAATTATAGCCAGTCACCTCTGAAGACTCCAAAGGAACATTTTTGATGTATAATTAGCAAACCATACAACACAACTGAGAGATATAAACTGACTCATGGGTGCCACGCCTCTCCTTAGCCTGAATTTTTCCATGGTTATAATGAAGAGGAAGAAAATATGAATACTTCCCAATGTACTCAAACTTACTGTCCTGAGTAATTTTCTGGTATAAAGAGAAAGGCGTGTGATAATAATTCTGCCTCAAGAATTCTTTACAGTTGCCTCAAGAGCAACTATAAAGGATCTA
The DNA here is from genome assembly GCA_031878705.1 of Tapirus indicus. Classification (NCBI taxonomy): domain Eukaryota; kingdom Metazoa; phylum Chordata; class Mammalia; order Perissodactyla; family Tapiridae; genus Tapirus; species Tapirus indicus. The sequence goes on along the minus strand of CM062926.1, from coordinate 48,369,993 downwards.
GCACTATTTTTTGGAGTCACGTAGCTTGCTCGAGAGAGCTAATTTAATCTTCTCTCCCTAGCAATGTCCTCAGTTTGAGTCAAATGTTAATTATTTAGTATAGGCCAAATTTAAAAGGTGTTTTATAGGTCAACACTAAGTTTTTCTGTGTGTTACCTGTGGGGTCCCAGGGTTGAAACACTAATCTGTGGGTTATCAATGTTGAAATGCTTTATTCAGAGTGGAGTTGATATAATCGTTGTGTCTAAAGTATGAAAAGTATGATTCTGACTTCTTTTTAGCCTTTTACGTGTTAACTGTACTATTTTAACAAACATTGCAATGATCTGCAATTATAATGTCCGTAGTCATAAAGCAAGTATGATTACTAATATAGGTTAAAGGACAGTTTTTGGAGATTCTGTACCAGGAGATGCATTGCAAATAAATAATCTAAAATATAAACCAATAATTTTTCGTACTTTTTAAAGAAGCCAAAATAATATTAATTTTTGTTTTGATATCAATTTCTATCGAACTTGGGCTAAACCTTTTCTCTTGAGATATATGAGCATTAATTAATTCTTATATGTTAATATGAAGACATTTCCCCCATGTAAATTACTTGTGCTCTATAATATTAAAAAGTTAATATCAACAAAATGAACAGTCGCTTTTCTTCCTTTGGTCAGATTAATGTTTCTGATCATTTGGGCCTGTACATGGCTCCTCGCTCATTCTTCTCCAAAGAATTCGAGAATGTTTTATCCTTGTTATAGTAGGAATCACTAGGCAGATCAAGATGAATGCTTTTTGACTGTAAGAATCTTACACTGTGGTAAAGGTTCTAAGATACATACTCCACTAACTATATTACAAGAGAAAAAGAGATAGGTAAGTGGGTGAAAGAGGAAGAAAAGATCATTTGTGATTGGAAGGAAAGAAGAGTCTTTTGTAGGGAGGTAGAGACTAAATGTTTGAGAAGATTGTCCTGCTGCAGGGGCACTTTGGGGTGATCTTGTGAGAGTTTTTCTTCCTCCTCACTCTCTTTGCCTCTTTCCAAAAGGAGAAGTCTACTGGTGGCAGTAGAGCATAACCCTGGCTGCCTCTGCTGAAGTGCCTTAGTGATGGGCAGGAACATCTCTGATAGTTCAATTCTTTTATGTCCAGCTTACTTCTTACAAATGCAGTACCTGAATGACCCCTGTAGGCATCTCAGTTGTGACCCTCTTTACACAGAAATAGACTCTAAAGCAAAGCAAACCTAGAAACCCCCAGGTGGATGCCCCTGAAATACTGGAGAAAGGAACAACAAATCAGATAATCTCTAATATTTCCCTCTGTGTTTAGATGTGAAACTTGCATGATCACAGGTCAAATAAGTAAACAGAAACAAAAGAAGTCTCACCTCATATATCCAGATTGTTGAGTTTATCCAACTATTTTTTAGCATATAACAATATTTGAGATAAATATTTCTAAAATAAATGGTATATTTTCTACATTATGAGACCAAGAAAAGAAAACTCACTAAATGCTTTTCTCTCTGGCTGCTGACCATCTTTATGAACAATGGTTAATCTAAAATAATCCAGTGGGAGTTTTCCAGCCTGCATTTTCACATCTGCATCCTTGCCTGAAGGATGGAGCAAGGATGAATGCAGAGTCCTGGAGAGAAAGACAAGTTCTGTATGAGAACACTTATATACATGAAGTTCTAAAAAGCCAAACTTGTAAAAACAGAAAAGAATGATGGTTACGAAGGGTTGGCGGGTGGGGGGACAGGACAGAGGTTGCTTTAGGGTACAAACTTACAATGAGCAGTAAATAGCCCTTGAGGTATGCAGAGTACAGTGAAAGTAGACAACAAAATCGTATTATAATCATCAAACTTGCTAAGAGAGTAGGACTTAATTATTCCAACCACTGAAAAGAAAGGATAATTATGTAACGTGATAGAGGTGCTAATTATCGCTACAATGACAATCATATTACAGTATATAAATGGATCAAATTAACATGTTGTACACCTTAAATGTACACAATGTTATATGTCAGATATATTTTAATTAAAGAAAGGAGTCCTGGAAATGGAGTAATAATGTGTTTACATCATCTCCTGTTTGAGAGGATGCTGTGGCCTCTAGCTGATTTTCCTTGAATCGCTTTTGCTCCTTTTAATCGGTTTTCCACACTCAAGCTAAACTGATCTTTTTAAAAAGAAAATCTGATTGTTGTCCTCTGTTTAAAATCTTCCCAAGGTTTCTTGGGACAAAGACCAAAAGTCATACCACAGCCTACAAGGCCATGCCCACCGTCAACATCACCTCCCACACTTCTCCCTTTGCTTTCAGCACTTATGGGGTGTCCTGGAGTACCACAAAACCCCATACTCCCTCCCATTCCGGGGCTTTCACCACTCTTCTCCCTGGGACAAACTCCTGCCCTGTGTTCTCTCCTTCATATCGATAACTTTTACTTATTCTTTAATTGCCACCTCAATCATATTTGCCCCAAATATCAAAACTGTTCCAGACTTCTCTGATTTGGTCAAATTCCTCTATTGTAGGTTTCATGGTACTCTCCCTCCACTTTGTAGAATTTATCACAACTCTAATTGTGTCTAACACAATGCCTGGCATAGTGTTGCTCAATAAAACCTCCAAAAACATAATGTATGAATTAATAAACCATAACCTCTAACAAACTTTTCCATAAAGTGCCAAGTGAAGGTAAGTAGCTCTTCTCTATGCCTTTATGGCGTCTGGTTCATACTTACATCTTCATATTTCTGTCATTACTTTGGACATGTCCATTTATAAGTACATACCCTTGACTACACTATAAGACCTTTAAGTCAAGAACTTTGATTCATGCATTTTAACGCCCACAGAGTTTTCTACAGTGAATGGCACATAGTAAACACTTAGTCAGTGTTTGTGAACTAAAGCAGTGATTCTCAATCTTGGCTGCACATCAAAATCACCTGGAGAGTTTTAAAAATTATTAATGCTTAGGTCTCACCCTGCAGAAATCCTGATTTAATTGTTTGGGGATATAGCCCAAACACTGGTGTTTTAAAAACTCCCCAGGAGACTGTAATGTGCAGCCAGGGTTATAGACCACTGAATTTAAGTGAACTGGTCTCTTCCACCTATTAGAGACTTTCCAGACTCCAAACAAAGAAAAGACTAGAAATAAAAATAAAACCTGCTTTTTTTATACTGCACCTACTTTGTGCCAAAGCCTGTACTTTATTCCTTACAATTTCTTTTTATGGTAGTTGGTGTTATTCTTATTTGTTTGGTGAAAATACAAAGACAAAGGAGATCCCCAAATTTGCATAATATGACTTAGGATGGAATTTTTTTTTTTCTGGAACAGTAGTTTTCAATCTATGGTTCCAGAATAGCAGTGTCAGGATCACTTGGGAATTGTTAGCAATGTAGATTCCTGGGCTCTGCCCAGACACACTGAAACAGAAACTATGAGGATGGGGCCCACAACCTGTGGTTTAACAGGCCCTCATGATTCTGATGCACGTTCAAGATTGAGAACCACCTGTTTAGAAGAAATGATTCCTTAAAAGAAAAAGACCTGAGAAAAGACCCAAGGAACCTAACTTAACCATGTAAATGGCAATTATTTAGAGAAAGTATCATTTAGGAAAGATGGTCTACCATTTTTTCTTTAGTATTTTAAAGTAATTTCATTCTGGATTTAATGTCTAGCTGTTCCTTTCTGACATTGGACACTGACCTGTCCTCATTTACTCTTCAAGGTTGATGCTTAATCTGTCATATTTTAAATATATGTGGCTTAGTGAAGAGTACATGAAATTTGGAGGAACATATGTGAGTTTATGTTCAGGTTATTCATCTTAAATTTTCTTGCTGAAGTGTAACATGCATACAGTAGCATGTATGTATGATGAGGATAGCCTGATGAATTTTTACAAACTGAACACATTTCTGTAACCATTGCCCAGATCAAGAAGCAAAACATTACTGTGCTCCTTTCCAGCCACTGGTCATTACAAAGAAGACCACTCTTCAAGCTTTTAACAGCTTAGATATATATATATATATCTACATACTATACATATATATATATAGTATGTACTCTTTTGTGTATGTCTTCTTTGACTCAATAATAACCTTGTGAAATATATCTTTATTGTTCAATAGTTGGATAGTCCCTTGTTGGTTTCCCCTACTATATAATATTCCACTGCATATCATAGTTTATTCCTTTCACTGCTGATTGGACTATTATATATATATATACACATATGAATAATAGATTTTTGTGTTGGATTATTTCTCTGATCACTCCCTTTCCTATCTATTACCCTGTTTCTTCTTTGGCAACTATTTTTAAAAAGGGATTGTAGTAGAGGGAACAAACTTTTGCTGAGTACTCAAATAGTACCTCATATAAAGGAAGTGTGTTTACCAATTTAAACCTCCCGAAGTCCTTGCTCCTTGGCCAGTGATATATAATTTACAGAGGGAGGAGACTTGCAGATGCTAACTCACTCACTTAAGGGCCCCACTTCGCTGTTGCAGTGCTGTGGCACAATTCCATTTTTCTAGCCCCAAAGCCACTGGTCTTTTGATCATGCTGCCATTTTTAAAAAGTTCTTACACATCTTTGTAGATTTATTCTGTACTCTGGCATAATTATTTTTCCATTCATCTGAAATCATATCAACTGTATTCTAATTAGGTAATTGTAAGATAAATGGAATTTGTATTGCATATCATTATTCGCTATACTCAAATACATTATTAAAATTCTCCAAACTTAGTGGTTATACATTCTATTTTTGTATCTGCTTCTTTGAAGTTGTTTCTCAAAAATAACAAACTAAATCATTGTAGGAAGCACTTTGATGCCACAAATCTGAAAATATTTTGAAGAAGAAATGTGTTCCAAAATATGATGAAGTTTAGATATTATGAAATCTTGGTGATCAGAATATTTGTGGTTAAGAAGTGTCATCTAGTATTTGACAGTTCCCATATCAAAGTTATTTTTTCTATTACTCTAAGTCATGCTAAATCATAAATTATTTAAATTTAACCATTTAAATCAGTTATTTTATATTATCACAATATATTTGAAATTATTGGTCCACTTAAATTATTTAACAACTGCATTTTAAGCCATCTTTGAAAAGTCAATAATGTCTTTTATATATCTTTTTTTAAAGACAAGAAGTAGTAGAAACAGTAATTCTTAAAAATTCAACTAATTCTTATTTAGAGTTTTCTTATTGTTTGGATTAAAAGTACATATTAAATGGGCAAATAAACAGTTAAATTACCTATTTATTTTACATTGTCAACTTCCTTACTATGTTGTATGTTTGAGTTCAGAAACTTTAATTAAATTTCCTCTTGGTTCGGCATAATTAGAACTGTCCTTTATGCATGATGGGATGTAAATTTTCATGAGCATAAGCTCTTTCTGAATAGAAAAGTAAAAACTGAATGAATCTTTTAAATCTTGTCTAATAGAAGGAACAAATCAATTGTACATGTGCTATAGTTGCTGTATCGCCGTCTCTCCTCCAAAGTGGATGCTCTGCAAAAGAACAGAATTATCATTCTCGAGAGCGAAATGCATTCATTTCGGTTTATGTTCCTACTAGTCTGTAAGTCTCTAGACAAGACCCTCTTTATGATAAATATTTATTTTAACTAAGAAGTAATCACTGTAAAATGAATCCTGCATGCACTGCTGCCTGAAAAAGTAACTCTTCTCTAGTGAATCATCTAATTAAATGCTGGGCCTAATACTTCAGTGCTTTACAATTACAGGTAGATATTTAAGAAGTCTGTGGGAGTGCATGATCTGGTCATGGGATTGAACAAGCTACTAAGTTTCATATACTTGGGGCACACAATATTTCGAATAATTCTATTAATAATCAACTCAGGGAATTACAGTCTAGGAAAGTGACTGTATTCAAATGTATGGGACTTGGAGTTGCCCCTGAGAGCCTCTCAACTTCAAGTGCCCACAGAATGCACCTTCTATGTTCTATTGTAGCTGCCGCTGCTGCCGCTGAACTGCCTTCCTGGTTACCCTCCTCCTTACTAAAGAGAGATTATAAGGGATGAAAAATATATTAATATCAATTTGGGATTTTATTTTTGGTTAAAGCAGAAGAATCCAAGGAGAAAAAAAAAGAAAGGAAAGAAGAAAAACTAAGTTTTACAAGACAGCATTTACAATTTTTCCTTTTGTAGTAGCTATTAATGTGTTTATCAGCTTTTCACTAATTCAACTACATAGCATTTATTTTCTTTTGGTTTTGAAAATAATGTTTATTATAGAGAATCTGAAACTACTGGAAAATATGAAGATAATCACAATGTGTTTAGCTCTTTTAGAGAAAACCACTGTTGATATATTGATTCTGTTGATAGATAAAAATCATTGGAATACTTGGAGAAACACTGTATTAGCAAAATATTATCATACTAAGTGTTAATACCTTGTTCTGGTGTAATTACCCCAAAACTTAGTGACATAAACCAGTAATTTATTATAATCATAAATTATGTGGGTCAGGAATTGTGGAAGGATTTGGCTGTGCAGTTTCCACTTGGGGCCTCTTACATTATTGCTGTCAGATGTCAGCAGTTATCTGAAGGCCTAACTGGAGTTGGAAGATGTGCTTCAAGGTGGCTCACTCACGTGGCTGGTGAGTTAATACTGACTGTTGACTGACAGCCCCAGTTTTGCTCCATGTGGAACTCTCCACGGGACTACTTGATGTCCTCATGGCATGACATCTGGCTTCTCCCAGCACTGGTGATCCAAGGGAGCAAGGTGGAGTCTGTAATGCCTTTTTTGTTCTAGTCTTGGAACGCAAAACCATCATTACCACTATATTCTCTTCTCACACAGGGCAGCTGTGTTTCCATGTGGGAGGGGAGTTCACTATGTCATGAAAACCAGGAGCTGAGAGTCATCCGTGACTCTCTCGTGAGATGAAGGGACTGAATTGCACGGGGGCTTTAAACAGTGTGTCATGAAATCACAGTAGAGTTAGGTGGAGATTATATGCTGAATGCTAGTGAAGTTAGGTGGCTTTGAAGTTGGCTGAATAGCTAACCCAGAGAATTGTGGTTAATTAATATTGTGTGTGAGAACCTCTATCAATTTATCACAAACCTTGTATTGTTTTCCTGGTCCTTTCCTGTTTAGTGTGATTAAACCATTTTTAAATAAATTGATTAAAAATTTATGAAAGTTTAGAATGGGCAAGCTAGAATGGAGAGTTAATTTAGTAGACTACAGAGTCAAGATTACAAATAATCTAGAGGTGGAATGCTGGCCCAAGTTAACACAATTAAACTTATTAGTGGTTAGAGTCAATTTAAGCATGTGTTTTACAAAAAATATGGTTCTTAAAAATGTAGGATGAGGGATAGTTACTGACATGCCAACTTAGGTATTTTTATAGGCTATAAACTCAAAATGAACTTAGACTGTCACATGAACTTTAAAAACACTGATATATTTTTAGGCTGAGTTGATAAAATTAAACTGTCTGGCCCCTCCAAATTGAGGTGTGCTGTAAATGTAAAATACACACTCTAGATTTTGAGTCTTAGTAAAAAAAAAAAAGGAAAATGTAAAATATTGATAATGTGTTATATTCATGACATGTTGAGATAATTTGGATACATTGGGTTAAATAAAATGTATTAGTAAATTGATTTCATCTGTTTCTCTTTGTTATTTATATGGCTACAAAAAGTTAAACTTACATATGCAGGGCTTGCGTTATGTTTCTGCTCCTGGATACTGCACTAGAACACAGGAAGTAAATATTTCTGTGTTCTAAGTGCCAGTTGGGAAACACTTGTGATATTGTACCCACTGGAGACTGTATAGAAGGAGAATTCTCAAAGGTTTAGAAAGCATAATGGAGGAATTAGATGTGTATCTGTGGAAAGAAAAAACTTGGCAAAGTATGAGGAGAATAATAGGTTCTTGAGTATTGAAGCACTGTCACAAAGAATAGAAATTAGATATATTTCTTGGTGTAAAACTAAGGCCAGTGATATCAAATGGCATCAGGAAGGCAGATTTCGGCTCAGTATAAAGAAGGCCCCTTTAAGAGTCACTTGTTCGATAATACAGGGGCCAGTGTGGGAGGCTCGAGCCTACTTTCTTTAGAAATTTCCAAAATGGAAGGATAACCGTCCATTATGGGATATCATTATAGGCATTGTGGAAAGAAATCTTGTACAGGTGAACTGTGTTGGGATAGTTAAATTTCAATTTTTATTTATTTATTTATTTTTTGGTGAGGAAGATTGGCCCTGAGCTATCATCTGTGCCAATCCTCCTCCATTTTTCATATGTGAGATGCTGTCACAGCATGGCTTAATGAGCGTGTGGGTCTGCCCCTGGGATCTGAACCCACGAACTCTGTGCCGCCCAAGTGGAGTGTGTGAACTTAACCACTATGCCACCAGGTCAGCCCCAAATTTCAATGTTTTTCATTAATCCAAGAAAGATAAAATTTTCCCTCTGAAATACATTGTATCATAAATACAGGAAGAGGTGTATGACTCTCTAATTTGTCAAGTTTGAAATCTCACAGATTATACAGTGTCTGATTTTTCTTGCTGAAGATTTCAACCAAAAGCAATAGAGTTTGCTTAATTTGGTCATATCTATTTTGAAAAGGGTCAAATACAGGATAACTTTTCAGAAAACGATAATAATAATAATTCTTACTAGAAATAGAAAACTTCAATTAAAGTTATGCATACATAGAAAGAAATCTAGAAATAGTGTTTTCTGATTATACTGAGACATCAATGCTATGATTCCTAATTATAGGTTATACTAATTAACTTTTTGATTGCTTTTATGCTGCCTATTTAAAAAAGAAAAACAGTCAAAGATTGTGTGTTTGTAAATTAACCAGCTCAAAGATAGTGTTTGTATAAGGGGGCTTTTAATTAGCCAAATGAAAATGACCTTAGCATTCCTGAATAAAGACGGAATAGAGAATGTAATTAGAGTAATAAACCTATGCATTCTTAACAGACCTCAGCCAGAAAATGACCAAGGCTTATTGTCAAAAAATTGAGACTTGATTTTTAAGAGCAAAATTCTTGTTTTATATGAGATTTAATCCAGTGCACCTGAAACATAATGAAATATTGCACAATTGTACTTAATTTTAGTTATTTATGCTTAATTATGTTTAATTTAAATTTTTACACATTTTTCTCCCCTTGTGCTTTGAGATCATTTAAGGCTCTAACTGGAGCTTAATTTGTGTGGCATCTCCAACACCAAGGACCACACAGGTGTGCACTATTGTCATTTGTTTGTTTCTTGAATGAGTGAATGACTGAGGGAGGAGACAGGACAAAGCTTTGCCACTCAGGGAGAGAGGACGGGTTCCTTACTTGTCCTTCTTACTAACCTTTCAAGCCTCTGTCTCCAAATAAGAGATGCTTTACAGAGATGATGAAAAGCCAGTGGTATTCATGTGAAATTTGATCTTCATAAAAGAGATAAATTAAATAATTTAAGTTCTTCACATATAATTTTTCACCTTAAATTTTGCACCTATAATTTTGCATTCAAATTTATGAATAGTGTCTGATTGATAAAGATTTTACTCATTTTTCTTTCTGAATAGAAAAATATTTCTGTCGATAATATTTCAAATGCAAAAACATTAATAATTTTCAAAATAAGGGTATCACTTTGTCATTATTACTTTTCCCTATAAATGGAGTTGAGGAGCAAGTTTTTATTTTATTTTTTTTGCAATTGCATTTCACTTAATATGTTTGCCTGTCATATATAGTTACACATTCTGGGAGGAGGGCATTTTATTAACAACTTACGTTACCTTTATTTGCAGATTCAATAATGCCATGAGACCAAAACAGTGGGACACATGCTCAACTATAATTAACAAATAAAGTTATTTCTGTGTTTATTGTTGTAATGCAAAATTGGTATAATGCAACAGGCATGTTGCAAAAGACAATGTGAAAGGGGAATTTTTCTAAACAGTGGATGTCATTGACAGTTGTGAGGTTAATAAAGAGTAGAAATTTAAAATCTGACTGTAATTAAGTTACTGTGGATTAGGTCTGTACTGATTAGTTATTCATTCATAAAATTTAATGAAGTGTTTTTTTTTCAGAAAAATGCTCCAAGTTACTATACAATACACCAAAAGCATACAGCCCTTTTTCTTGTTATTGGTCATTTAAGTTATTTCAAAATTTCCCACTATGTAAATAATGTTGTAATGATCTTTCTTGCACTTAAAACTGTGTCCACATTTCTCATAAATCACTAGGTCAAATGATAATGTTGTAAGGGTTATTGAAGCATATTACTGTATATATTTTCAAGAAGTTTACCTTAAATAACACTTTCACCAGCTCTGTGTGATTCTGCATGTTCTTTTAATTTTAAGGCATTATTAATTTTTTTGATGAGAAAATTGAATGAAAAGTCCAAGAGATTTGATGAAGACCTAGTAGATAACAGTTGAGCTGGGATCAAAATCAAAGGTCATGATATTAATCACAGTAAGAAGATTTTTTAAATGTAAAATATTGTATTCATTCATTATAAATTCATTCAATAACTATTCATAGAGAGCTTCCTATGTACCCAGCATTGTTCTGGTGCCGTGGATACAGCAGTGGACAAAAATGAATGAGAATTCCTTCACCACGTGGAGCTCGCATACTGACAGACAGAAAATAAGTGAGTTATACAGCATGTTAGTTGGTGATAAGTGCTAGAGAGGATTTTTTTTATTTTACTTTTTATTTTATTTTTATTTACCTTTACTTTAAACATGGATGCACACAAAGTTGCAACATATCTTAGAGATGTCTGTCTTCTGTACCCATCATCAAGCTTCCCCTGTTAGTGATATCTTGCATAACAATAGTGCTTTATCAAAACCAGGAAGAATGCATTTATCAAAAATTGCACAACAAAGTGAAGTAGATTGTGGGTCTTACTCAGATTTTACCAGTTTTTGCATATACTCAGTTTTTGGCATGCCTTTGTGTATCATTCTGTTGCATTTTATCACATATAACCAACACCACCACCACACTTGAGAATCAGATCTGTTCTGTCACTACAAAGGAAATCTCTTATGCTGCTCCTTTGTTAGTCACACCCTCCTTCCCATCTCTAATCTCTGGCAACCACTGTCCTCCATCTCTAAACATCATATAAACATATAAAGTTTATAATTTTGTTATCTCCAGAATGGTATATAAATGCAATCATACAGTATATAATCTTTTAACATTGGCTTTTATTTTGCATTCAGTATAATGCCCTTAAGACCCATCCAAATTGCCTTGTGTATCAATACTTTGTTGCTTTTTATTGCTGAGTAGTATACAGAGATATATAAAGTGGAAAAAGAAATGCCGTTAAGAAGAGTACAGTTTTAATGGAGTGGTTAGTGAAGGCCTTCCTGAAGAAATGACACCTGAGCATACAGTTAAGGATGTGAGAAAAGGCTCATGTGATTATCAAAGGCTCATGTGATTATCTGGGAAAGAGTTTCCTAGGTGGAGGGAATATCAAGACCTTGGTCCTGAGTAAAAGTTTGGAGCAGCAAAGAAGTCCAGTGTGGCTAGAATAGCAGGAGAGAGATGGCACTAGGGTTAACAGTGGAGCAGATCTTGTAAGGCTCAGTCGACCCTCCACAATTAGTATAACCGCAGCAACTGTATAACTGTAGTGACTCAACATTTTCCCATAAAGTTACTTTCAAAAGCGGAGAGGGGTGAAAGGATTCTCTCTTCTCTGGAGATCTAGGAAAAATGAGTGCTGTATAATAGCAAAATATCTTGATTGGAATTTTATCTTTAAAAAGGATTAAGTGAACTTTATATTCCATTTATGAAATTTGTGTTTATTTTATAAAATCTTGAAGTAACTTTGGCATGTGATAGGACGCACGTATTCTGTGCTTTTTATCATCCATGATCCACTGGTGCCTGCAGACCTCACTCAGGGGACACAGAAGCCCTAAGAATTTGCTGGCAGAACAGAGATGGCATCTCCTATGACTCAGAGGATGTTGCCATCAGGGTGGGGTCTTCATCATAGCCAAATCTCATGGAAGACAGGCGAAATGGAGATGAAGTCTTACCAGACAATATCTGTGGTTCTTCGAGGTCATGTCAGATGGCAAGCACTAAGTGGGCTTGCCAGAAACTTCAGCCCATTTGGGAAATTATTTGACCTGAGCCAAGTCTTATTGTTTCATGCTGTCAAAGAATAATGAGTGTAAATCCCTTTGACATGTCTCAAAAGCAGCTCAGTAAATGAACAAAGCTCAAGAAGTCAAAGCTGCAGATATTAACGAAAACTCTGAACTGAACTGGTGCTGGGAAGAGCTGACAATCCTAATTTTATTCACAAACATGCTTATAACAATAAATTCTGAGGTAAAAATAGAGCCAGAAGCATAGAAGTTCTTTCATTTCACTTAAGTACTAGCTTCTCCGTGAAAATTTTCTCTCTTCTATTCGGTACAATGTAATTGGAAACTTACCCCTCTCAGTATTATGTGCTGTATTTTCACCTTCAAATATAGGCTCCCCGAGGGCAGACATTGTATTTTTTTTCAATTTTATTTAATTTCTCTACCATGCCTAGAATATAGTAAAAAGCAGTAGGCACTCAATCACTATTTGTGGAAAGAATATATTTCTCTTACATCAAAGAACACGTTATGAATTGCAGGTGCATGTGGAAATTCCAGACAATACCTTCAACGAGCACCAACATCTGATTATTGTCTCTCCTGCTTATAACAAAGAATTAAGGGATGAAATCTTACTGCCAAGAATCAATAGGGGAAAATAGTCATTGTGTTGATTTGAATGCCTGCTGTGCAAGTGACGTTAATATTAAGTGGGTTTTTATTTAACAATTGTATCTTCAAAGGGGAAAAAAATTAATTATCTGAAAGAATCCAAAGCTAAGTGTTTCTCCCCCGCACTGTATAGGTAGGGGAAAAAAAAAAACTGAAGAAACACTAACTCTTACTTGCTTATTTTCTTCCCAAAAGTGTGAGACAGTGAAAACTAAGAAATAAATTAAAATGTGCTTTTAACTATTTATAAGATTGTATCACAAAAACAAGAATAAAAATAAACATTCCATCATGGTGTTCATTTATAGGATATTAATCCTTAGGAAATTGTCAACATAGCTTTCTGGAATTACAAGTATTTGTTGTTATTGTTTTAATTTCTTGTTTTAATATTTAAATCTCCTGGGCTACCTGCCACATTGGTGTCCACGAACGATATGATGGAAGATAAACAATTGGTATTTCGTGCTGAGGTGAAGTTTCCCATTTCCTTCATATTACTTCCTAAGCAATCATGTCTTTAAAAATTAGGTGTGAGAGTGTAATCTTGACAGAGGCCATAGGAAGTCCAAAATAACTTGGTCAAAGTTGTAAACCTCACATAGGGAATTACTTTGTGTTTGTCCCAGAATCCATTCCAGCACAAAATTTAACTGCACATCCTAAAACTGTTTATTCAGCCCTTTCCTCTGATCAAGAGTAGAACTCTGGTTACAGGCTCTCAGTCTGACTCAGTTTAGATCTGGCCTGACTCACTTTAAGAGTCAAAGCCCAATTAGGCGAATTGTATTTGGACCAGTTCTCACTTACATTTGCTGTCCTTAAGGGCAACGTCACACATGACATTCAGGCATATGCTGCCTAAAAGTTGGAACTGCACGTAGAAAGAGGTGCACAATTTACCTCACTTGCTGCCAGAGGTGAATTGAATGGTGGAAATGGAGTTGGTTATCATCTGGGGATATTTCCTATGACTTTATTTCATCTTGTATTTTCTGTTTGATAAATAGAGCAACTGTCTACTGAATGTTTGTTTTAGCTGTTTGTTGCCTAAGTTGTTTCCTGTCTTCCAGGTAAAGGAAGGTGCTCTGGGAGAGTTACCAAGAAATGACAGCATTTTTATGTTAGTGGGGACTTCAGAACATCCTGATTTATTGCTGAGAAAATTGAGGCCCAGAAAAGTCAAATGACATAAAGCTAGGCAGTGACTGAACTTGACCTAGATATTAGGTCTCCAAATTCTCAAGTAAAGTAGTTTTTCACATTATTCTTTACAATATTCTGTATCAGTGGGAGAGGGAGAAATTGTATCCCCTCCAAAAAAGTTAGACAAAGACACATGTATCTTAATCCCTTTCAAATACTAATTACATTGCATTTTTTCACACATCTACTTATTCATTTCCAAATAATTAAATATCAGGAAATGTGCTGGGAATTAGAAATGAAAATAGTTACATATAATTCCTGCCTTTCATTTGAAGAGTTCACACTCTAGTGGGGGAATTTGTATAAATAGAAGAATTATAGTACATTGGAGCAAGGACCGGCTTTCAAGAGCCAGAGAAAGTTCAAAATTCCCAGAAGAGACTTCAAAACTGTATCTTGAAGATTGAGTAGGAGTTTTCAAGGTTTAATAAAGAAAGTGGGAAGATGCCCTAAAGCATGTACAGAACGAGAGTCGTGAAAAATCCTAGTATGTGTGCAGAGCAGTGAGATACTTGGTGTGGCAGGGATGTTGGAAAATGAAGTATGGAAATGGCTCAGAAAAATTTTAACTCATCTACTTGCTAATTATTTTCAATCTCTGAAGTTAGCTGTGATGAAATAAAATCATGAGTCCCCAAATCCTCAATCACTTACAGGCTCACAAGGAGTACATGAGTTTTTGATATCAGGCAAACCTGCCTATTTGTTATCTGACAGTGTTTGCCTCTGTATGGAACTTCTCGTCCCAAAGAGCTTGGCAAGATCACAGAAAACTACAGGGTCTTCTTTGCACCGTTGATCCAGGGCTAGCAGTAAAATGGATGTCTTGTCCCCTATCTCCCATGTTCTCATGCTTGATACTCAGTTCTTTTCTAATCCACTCTTGACTTTGCTAATACCCTTTCTATTTGGGAGCGGAAAAAGGGGCAGAAAGAAGCTCTGAGCAACCCCCAAGGTTAGGAATGACCCGCTTAGACCTAAGGTATTCTGCACTGGGGCTTGGTAACATCTTCAGATTTTCCTCTTCTGGAAGGCAGTAACACTGATGGGATCCATTTCCTCCCTCCCCAATTGGTAGCTAAAACTTCTATCAAAGATAAAACATCCAGAGCCTACCTGACTGGCTATTCCAGTCAGATGAACATGTCATTAGTTAAAACTGAAATAATTGATTATCAAGCTCTGTTAGAACCCAATATTAAGTATGTATATTTTGTGTGGGTATCCTATGTTTATAAGGATTTTTTTCTCATGTAGTAGACCACCCTGCACTTGTATTTGTCAGGCGCCCTCAATCTGGATGAACCAAAACCTATAACAAATCCATGGTTCCCTCGTGATGGGATAGGAGATGTATTTCCTTCCCTTTCCATTCATTCTGGGTTCTCCATGTTATATTTACTTTACTTTTTTTTTTCCTTATGTATTTTTACTCATCATTTACTCTGCTTCCTGGCAGTGATAACTAAGAGGATTATCTGCTCATTAGGATGAATTAAATAACCATGGTCCTGATAAAATATAAGTGTAGGTTTAGGATAAAAAGGAAGACACTGATAATTGAACCTCTCAAAGACTAGAGACGTCACCTGCATTCAACTCCTTTCTTTGCAGATAGTAAAGGGCTCTGGGGGTATTGTTTGGAACTAAAACCCTAAATCCTTTGGAAGATCTGTCAAAGTTGGATGGTATAGTGGGCAGCATGAACATGTCGGGAAAGACAGACATTTTGCCTATTTTGCTATTGTGGAACTACAGGTTTTTCCAGCACCTCCTGTTCTGTTTGCAACATGCAGCTTCATCCCATATACAAATGCAATTTAATTCAAACATTAATTATTGTGCTTTTACTAACAGAACTAAAATCTGCTGAGCCGGATGAGGAATGAATATGAAATCCTTACAAGCTATGACCCTAGCCTTTGAGAAGCTTATAATTTGATATCCTTTCCTTGACTCATTTTTAGTTCTGCCTACCACTCTTTATCCCTGACATCAAATGTCACCTCATATCCATTTCCATCCCAGTATTGCCCTACAGAAAAACTCTAAGCAAGACATGAATGATAACTCACTATAAAATTCCCAGTGAGGTCATTCTTCTTCTTTCATTTTGTTAAATAATTGGAGAACTGTTTTAAAAGCTGTCTGGCTGTAACATATAAAGCTGTTTTGGAAGGATGCTTTTGCAGAGTTATAGCAATGAAATCTTTTTTATTAGAACTTCAAGATCTTTGAAAAAGTCTTTTGTACCTGAGAATATTTAAGGCTTCCATGATACAGTAGTTGCTTATATTAAAAAGAAAACACAATGCCTTATCTCATTTGTCATTTCTAAATTTGTTTTATAAGTATACATCAGATATACTTTTATTAAAATGGTTTATAAATGGTTTTATTAGGGCAAAATGTTAGAGGATTGGTCATATTTTATATTTCTTTACATGTAAGAAGAGCATTCCCCTAATAGTCTTGAGTAGAATTGGCATCTTTCCTTGTTAGAATAAAATCCATTTCTATTACGTTTCATTGTTAAAATGCATTTTACTTAATAACTCAATTAGACTTGAAAATAGTGCTTGAATAAATAAGTCACTTTAACTTTTGCACAATAAAATCTTGATTACTTAGAACAAAACTAACAAGAAATATCAATTAACCAGAAGGAATTAAATTATAAAGAAACTCAAAAGTACCTGGAATTTGGAAAGCTATAATGGAAAATTTGGGGGAAATGTGTTGAAGATTATAATTATCTAATCTGATTCCTGTGCTTTTTATGGTTTTAAAATCACAATTTAGATATTTAAGTCTTCTGGGATTCTTAAAAGCAAGTTTCCTTTTGTGCATTAGACTGCTCTTGCAAACCAAGAAAATGGAATTAATAATGATAATATAATCAACAAAGAATGAGGAAAAGAGCTTCTGATGATTCCTCAGTTTACTAGGATCCAGCAGAACTTCTGCTTTTGCTGGTGTTGTGCTGAAAATACGTATGTGGAGGAGGTGATAAGGGAGTTGGTCAAGAAGACAAATTAGGACACAAAAGTGCAGAGAGAGTGATTCATTATGCAGGGGAATATTCTACAAACCTCAGTATAGAAAATCAGTGATGTCATGAGGAGCTTTGTATAAGAGGATTTAGCTGCTTCCTCAACAGAGATCAAGATCCTTTATTATTCCAAACGATTCTAAAGAAGACCCAGTTTGTGGCCTCCATGAATTTACCATCTAATGATGGATGGTGGAGGGAGGTCAGTAACTAGACACACTAAAACAGCTATCAATAAATGACATAACCATGTTTAACGTGTCCACAATATAAACACAGGTGCACTTTGAAGCAGCTATATATTCATTTGAAAATAGCATTTGTTCCGACCTCTGTTAGAATTAATGTTACTTGATTCTAGGGAAATTTGACAATGGCATCATATAACACATTTAAAATGTTTGTACACTTATCCTCTTCTTTCACCAAAATACGATATTCTCTTATTTTTCTGTTTATCTTAACAGTGTCATTACCCACTTAACTAACAAAACCAGAAGCCTCAGTTATCTTGGTACTACCACCACTATCACCCATCCAGTTGTGTTTTGATATTAACAAACCCAGCTAATTCTTCCTCTGCGTTTCCACTACACAGACTTACTCAGGCCCTTTTTAGTCCCCTCCTTAGCTGGTACTCCAGAAGCCATGGTCCCTATTACTGTCAGATCCATACTATTAAAGCATAACTTTGTTTTGATAAATTGAGTTCCTGAAAACCTTAAATAGTCCCATGCCTTCTGTTGAATAACACATGAACAAGTCAACCTGGTATCAGGGCCAACACAGTAAGCCTAGAGCTGACTTTCTGACATTGTTTTCTATGTCTGCATTAAGTGTTCTCTTTATGTCCCAAATGTGTGTAATTACTCTTAGCCCTGCCTAATACTCTCTGTCCTTTCCTGTTTTACTAACTGTGGTTACAGATGTTTATTTCTGACCTCCATCTCTTTTATCAAACTTTTTTATCCTTCAAAGTTTAGTCCAAAGATCTTATCTTCCATGCATTCACTCCTTATCTCCTCATTTCACTATGACCTTTTCTGTAATTGAAATCTTACAGGCTTATCTACCACTCCTGTGATACTTTATAAACATTGACCTGTGTGAGTCAAAGCATTTATGTGCTATTTGACCATGTCCATTAACTTTATCTCTACAATACCACACTGGTCAGAACCTCTATCATCTTTCATCTGGATTGATACACTAGCCTCCTACTTGGTCTCTCTACAGCTAAGGCATATCACCTCCTCTCTAGTCCATTCCCCACAGAATAATTTTTTAAAAACACAGATATGACCATGCCAATCACTTGCTTAAACTCAACCAATGATACCACATTAGGATAAAGTCTCAATCTTTTTCAAGGTCTACAATGATTTATAAGCTCTGGATCATGCCTACATCTCTGGGTTTGTCTTTCTCTACTATCTGTACTCTAGGCACATTAGGTAGAATGCATTTTTGAGTATATCATATTTCTTCTTACCCCAATCTTCACATATACTGTTTCCCAACTGTAATGCTCCCTTTCCTCCATCACACTCATCCCTGAACCAGGCACTGTAAGGATGTGATTCCATGCTTAGTACATAGAAATCAAATCCACCTATGCAGCTGGGGTGGAATTAATCCCACTCAAACCATTTCAATCATACAAAGAGAAGGAGAGAAAGTTTCCTAAAGAAAATCCAAATGCTATTAAGAAAATGAAAGAAAGAAGATAAATGCTAGTTAGGCAACAGTGAAACTCCACTACAGTCAGTATTGGCTTTTATGATAATATATAATTTCAGAGGCTATTTACACAGTCATGAAGTATAGTGAATTAGATCACGACATATGAGTGAAAAGTAAAGAAAACTCATCATTGTATATTGTATGCATATCAGTCCAATGGCTAAAATAGCTGACTTGCTTCCTCGGTCCAGTTAGAAGTTTTCATTCTCATAACACCAATCTCTCTAACATCATTATTGTCATTGCATCTCTAAAACATTTTCAGACCTGACAGTTATATTGAAATATATGATACTTACAAAATGTGCTCAAAACCGTGCTCGTGGGAATACTCATAGCACGTTACGAAAGCAGATGAAGAGAAAGTCCCTAGTGTACTTCACAACCCAGAAATATCTACTTCATTTTCTGTTTTTCATGCAGAAACTGACCCCCATGTTTGGTTTTTGCATGAAGTTCTCACTAGCCATCTGCTTAGGCTGTGACCTATTTTCTTTCTCAACTTTTCAGTTGAAATGAGAATAAACTTTAAAGCTTATTTAAAGGAATGTGAAAAAGCTAAATATGGGGTTGCAGCTGGTTCAGACTTTCTATTGAAATTCTCATGGCCTGGTATAATTTAAGATCTATTTATGTGATTGTTGTGAAGTAGGAAAAACAATCAAAGAAAGCTGCATGTTACACCATTTTGCCAAAGTGATATATGCCAAAAAAGACATTGTCTTGGTCTTCTTGTTTGAATAAGTTAACTCCAATATAGTAATCTGGACCACCCACAGATGTGTTTAGATTGACCTTCACAGTGTTGATTCAAATACTGACTAAAGAGTTCAAACAAAATTAGTTGTCACCATTTAAAAATTGGGAGATTTTATATATAAACCCATATATTTTTTCCTCTTGTAAACTTGTCAGCTCTGGCAACATTGGCATATAGAGATGGCCTTTCCTCAGGCAAACAATGAGTGGCTCTCAGGTCATTCTCTCTTCAGTTGACCTTAGTACTCATCATTTTTAATATTTTCTTATTCTTGCACACTTCACTTATTTACACTACCTATGAAACTTTTGTAGACCTTTCAGGTTGTAACAATTACTTATCACAATATGAACCTCTAAAACAAAGGATTTGACCAAAATGAACAATATAAGGAGCTCAAGATGCAGTATTAATTTCAAGCTTAAGAACAAATCACTCAAGTGACTAACAAATTACTAACTGAATAAACTAGAAATGCTTTCAGCTACAAGTAAAAGAAAATTTAAATGCGGTTGGTTAAAAAAATTGTGTTACTAGTTTCACGTAAGAAGAGGTTCACAAATAAGCAGCTAATGTTATTTGTTCTGTGGCTCTGCCATATGAGGGCTGGCATCTCAAAATGCTCTTAACCTTCCCCTCATGCTTGTCACCTTGTTGTTATAAGACAGCTACCATAATACCAGGTATCTCATATCTGTTCCAAGCAGAGAGGTGAGGTAATAAAAAAGGTAAAGGGCTGGGGCCAGCCCAGTGGTGTAGTGGTTAAGTTCACATTCTCCGCTTCGGCAGCCTGGGGTTCGCAGGTTCAGATCCCGGGCGTGGAAAGACGCACTGCTTGTCAAGCCATGCTGTGCCAGCGTCCCATATAAAGTGGAGGAAGATGGGCATGGATGTTAGCCCAGGGCCAGTCTTCCCCAGCACAAAAGAGGAGGATTGGCAATGGATGTTAGCTCAGGGCTAGTCTTCCTCACACACACACAAAAGGTTGAAGGGCTATATCACTTATGTTGGCACATTTTATCAATAAAGCAAAATATTTCCATGAAACCTCACCTAGCTAACTTTAATTAGGGCAAAATCTCTGGTCAAGAGGGATGAGATTATAATGATTTGTTTAGAACAATCATAATTTATGCCCTTGAGATAACATAGGGCTTGTTCTCCCTGAGATTAAGGTATCTCCTAGAATTCTCTCAGCACCAAATCTGGGGAAGAGGGGAAGACAGTTGTGTAAGCAGTGGACAAAATTTATCACACAAGCCTTCTATGCCCCCAATCAATTTCAAAAACTTCACTATAAATTTTGTCGTGCTTTAGGAAGGCTCCTTCCATGATAACCATTGTCTTGCCCTTACAGAATTATTATCAAACCAATCAATATTTTCTGATAGATGAGGCTGCAGAGCTGTTCACTCTGTGGGTTTCATACTTTTCATCTTTTGTCCTGGATTGCAGTTAACCTCGACAAATGATATGTATGTTGAGGGAGGTGGAAGATGTTTCTCAGGCAGTGTTGTTTCAGGGTGAGATAAAATCAGGGGGCAAAAAAATAATTTTAAAAAGCATCTTTGTTGATTTAAAGAACACCATGTAATATGTATATTGAAAAATCACTGATGAAAAAGCGTACTAGTTTAGAAAATTCAAGATCATGATTTAGGCTGAAGAGGTGTTAAAGAATGGATTACTCAGAGAGACAAAGTGGGGAAGACCAAAATTTCTCTCTGACTTCTAGCTCCTAGATTTGGAGGCCTAAAATTTGCACCTAGGTCGATCCAGTTATTATGACTCAAAAGAAGATAAAGAAAGTAGAAGAATGAGAACAAAACCTTCATGTAGTTATTGTTGACTGGGCCAGGAAAATGAATGGATTTAAAGGGAATTCACTACGCCTAAAGCAATTCAGATAAATTTAATGTGAACATTTCAATGTACACTCTTGCATTATTCATGTACTATCCAGCTATTATCATTTTTTATGCAAAGTCTATAGTCATTTAACTTTCAAAGCATATCCTGTAGATATCATAGACCTGATATACTTGGTATGAACTATGAAATTAGACCATAACATTACCATGAATCTTTATATTCAAATGCAGATTGTCTTTCCTCATAGCTATTCTTCTTGCTCTTCTAAATAATATAAAGGCAATGTAAATTACATTTGTAAATGGGAATTATCACTATTTTCAGGATTAGTAAGTGTATAACATATACTGATAAACTATTTTCAAATCTGTCATTGAACACATTTATAGTTCTTCCTCAAGAAATGTACAACTCTCTTTTTTCATTTTAACCTTGAATTGGGTAAACACAATGCTATTTTAAATTAGCATAAAATATTCTGATTATTGAGTATAATACATTTGCATGGGCTTCCTATAGGAAGAAAAAAGGATCCTAATTGGATTAGGACATTGATTAAATATATTACTAAGTAAATTGAAGCTAATATTTACTAAACAAATGTCATATTTCACTTTATCTATGCCATGGTTTTTGTAGCAAAATAACCTATTCTGACTCATTTACATAGATCACCCCATAAGCACACAATTTGGATTCATGACTGTGCTGGCGAACTGCTATTACAGATCCTCTTTTGACTCCCCAAATTATGTTGGGGTGCACTTTGCCTTAGATGATTTTTATTATGCTATTCAAGCAACTTCCTAAATAAGCCACTACAAACTCGAATTACTCAAGGTTTCAGGTGGAGTGAGAGGTGGAGAGGACCAGATCTAGATTAGCTTCTTAGCTCTGGCACTTTTCCTTCTTCTCTTTCACAGACACACACACATGCATGCACACACACACACATGCACGCGCGCGTGCACACACACACACACACACACAGGACAAATGAGTAGCTGCTCTGCAGGCCCATAAACATATTCACTGAAAAATTTTATCTTGGTTTAATGCCAGTGACTATTCAAGTGTACTTCTCCCAAAACTACTCTGTTGTCTACCTAGAGTTTTAAAATTACATTTGGCAAAAGTTAAGGAGTTAAAATTGGTCATAATTGCTGAAGTTTCATCTCATATGAGAAAATAGGCTGTAAGTCATGGATATGGCCTCACATGAATTTACTATAAGAAGAGCCAATGATGACAAAAGAACCAAGTTTCGGTTTTCAGTTACACTATCATTCTCTCCCCACTAAGAGAGCCCTTTATCACTTTGAGAGGGACACCACCGGAGATAGTATTTCCTGGGTTTAGAAGTACAGCTAGAGACTAATATTTGTTCCTAGACAATAGCAATTTGGGTACCCACTATATGATGGGGAGAGAAAATGAATAAATCAAACACATTTGTTCCCTACACTCAGTGATTACTTGTATTGGTCGGAGTGGCCCTAGTCTATCTTGTGTTCACAAATCAATCCTGATATCTCAGGGGCTTAACATAATCTCATACCCCAGAGGTAACTATTATTACTGGCTCTTCATGGGTCCCTCCAGAAACCTCTCTTCATAAACACGTGTACAATCACATATATATCTAGTCTTTATACAAATGGCCTAGTATACTGCATGCTGTTCTGAAGGGGTCCTTATTTATATTTAACAATTTTTTATAAAGTATCTTTCCGTGACAAAACACAAGTGCAGGCCTCTTCTTTTGCATGCAACCATCTTAAAAAATGTATTCATTTGGTTTTTACTGTAGTCTTTGCCCCTTATGCAACTTCTGCTTATTTTACTATATAAATCACTCACTACACATTGGGTTGACCTCTTTGTTTCCAGAAACGTTTCTCTCTAATACAGAGGCAATGCAAACTCTTCAGCTTCTGTTGGGTGTTGGGAGAAAACGTCTCATCTTTGCACTGATTCCTAGGCTTTCACAGTTCTGAAACAGAGAGGAGAAGGTGGCTGTGGCCTCTTGTCAGGGTCTCATTCCTGCTTCCCTTACTTTGGTGTCTGATGTTCCACATGGATATTGATGTGGAAATTCATTCTTCATCCAATAATCAGAGGCAAAAGTGGGTCTTCTCAAAGGCATTACTTCCTGTTTCATGTACCATTCCCTAGAAATTTAAAACACATGATTATGTTTCTTTATCCTATCTAAAAACTATATTCCTTAAATCATCCTTGACTTTTCCCACCTTCTTGGGACTTGAGGAAATAGTGAAAATGCTAAAGTTTTGAAGCCTGATACTGATGAAATGGGGATATCATTTTTTGTGGTGAGCATGTGTGTGTGGGTGGGGGGTGGACACTGGGGAGAGATTTCTCTGTAATTTCTAGCTTCTTCAAATCTGTTGCCAAGCTATGTATTTCTTTGTGTGTATGTTTTGTCATTAGCATGCATTAACTCTTGAATAATCACTTGAGAACCTTCAGAGTCTATTGCATCTTTGAAATAGGAAGAATTTTTCTGAGTATTAAAACATGACCTATAGTTAACTTGTAGGTTATTTATTATACATTTAACTCAGTTGTACAAAACATGAGCAAACCTTTTTTAATAGATAGACACTTTTTACACCATTAATATGAATATCAGAAAAATGAGAAAACTGGCTAGAAGGTGAGAAAAGAGGTGCCATCACATTTACAAATGTGCCTTACTCACAGATAACAATATCAGAATCCTAATTATGTGCCAAGAAAAGTACTATTAGAATCTTTCTGCTCTTACAAAAAGACTTAGTTCTCACTTTCAAGCGTTCATTGTATGCATTACACACTCTCATTTTAACAAATAAAAAATATAATCTATCCCATATCCTTTTTTACAAGGACATTCTGGTTAAATTAGTTTATTTAATAAGTAATTTAAACCAAGGTGGTAATATCTAATGTTTTCTCCTCTGAGGTAGCATACGCATTTTAGAGCTGCTTTCAGTATTTGAAACGGGCCAAAAATTGATAGAACAGATTTCTGTTTACCACTTATACACTACTATGAAGTCATAAAATGTAAAGTTGCACAGCCTTGTGATAGAAACACATTTATGTCATTTTCAGGTGAGGATAATATTTTAAGATATTGTGTCACTTTCCCAAGGTCACAGAGCAGTGCTAAACTCAAGATTCAAATAAAATTTCGTTTTACTACAATGATGATTTTATTTCTACTTTGCTAAGTAGATAATGGAAACCAGTAGTTTTCCTAACTGCAACTTAGAAGTTCTCCAGGAATTCCAGGAACAATAAATTATATTAAGAATTAAAATTTAAGCACATGAAGAACGTGTGTGTGTGTTGATTGCTTGATGTAATAAAATGTCAAAAGAGTTCCAGTTGTATCGCAATTTTTTTAACATGACACTTATGATGAGAAAATTGATGAGAAGTTTCTGGATATCAGCAGGAAAAAGGTTGAAGCACCTTTTAAAACAGATTATCGGGGCCGGCCCGGTGGCGCAGCGGTTTAGTCCGCGCTTGGCAGCACGGGGTTCGCGAGTTCGGATCCCGGGCGCCCGCCGACGCACTGCCTGTCAGCCATGCCGTGGCGGCGTCCCATATAAAGTGGAGGAAGATGGGCACGGATGTTAGCCCAGGGCCAGTCTTCCTCAGCAAAAAAGGGGAGGATTGGCAACAGATGTTAGCTCAGGGCTGGTCTTCCCCACAAAAAAAAAAAAAAAAAACAGATTACTACAGCAGCTGCCATTTTGACTCTGCATAGGACAACCATAGAATTATCCAATATTGAGAGTTTTTCCACCAAGGACTCTGCTCTCCACCTCTATAGAGATTGAAGATAGAAGCACTACCTCCCTCAGGGTCTTTTCTATTGCCTTATTCCCTACTTCTTGAAATTGCCCTTCTAAATTTCATAAGAAACTCCCTTCCTCAGGGTATAATTTTCTACGATCTATTAAACTGGATTTAAGATTTGTGGGCATATTGTAGAAATACTCACAGATGCCCAGAACATTTTTCCTGATATTCCAGAGGTCGGTCACATATCCATCATAGATTGGAAGGCCTTTGGTCAAGAAAGATGGATCATGGTCAGAGAGTAAATAGAGAATGGCCTGCTTCCATTTGTCACTGATTCTGAAATGCAGAGGTTCATTCTGGAAGACATTTTCAGGTGCTCAGAGGAGTCTTGGGGTTTTATTTATTGTGAAGTTCTCAAGTGTCAACTTAAATAAAAGGTTAGTGCTCAAAAGGAGGAAGCAACATTGTCTAGCGAAAAAAGCATGGACTTAGAGACTTAGAAATCAGATGTCACTGGATTTGTTCTTCATCTCCATCATTTAGTACTTATGGGATCCTGGGCAAGTTGCTTAAATGAATATAATAATGTATGTACTTTATAAGACATGTTGGATACATTATATAACATTATACGCTCAGTATGTGTGTGCATGTGTTCCTCCAAGAAGCAGACCCAACATGGGATTAGATATGCACAAGGTTTATTAAGGAAAAGCTTGAGAAGAATAAAAGGAAAAGAATGGAGGTAGGCAGTGAGGGCCCTCAGACTTCAGTGCAGTTTGACACTTGTAGAAGGAAAGGGGCAGTGAAGGATAACATGGCTAGGAAGTGTCTCAGACTGTAGGGCTGATCTGAGAAATTTTCAGACAGGCCCACTCTTGGGGAATCTTTTGAGCCAAAGTTGCCCTTGAAGGAGTTCAACTTCCTGCAGGAATGGGTTTGCCCTTGTACCCTCCTGAGAGCAGCCTTTGGGGGATACATGGCCTCAGTGTGAACCTGATAGTGGATCCAGAGGGATGGCAAATGGGACTATTAGTCAACTGGGCTCCCACACTAGGGTCTCTTGAAGGATATTCAAGTGGTGCATTTCAATGTATGAAATAGAAGTTGCACAAATAATTTAAGATTATGAGAGAAGATAGCTTTGTACCTTGTAAGAATTTTACTAAATGCCATTATTGGATGATGGCAGAGGTAGATATTAAAGAGAATCATCAGTCAAAGGTTTTCAAATTTCAGGGTACATAAGAGTGTATTTCAAGGGTTGGCTACCTTGCTGGTCCCAGTCTCAGAAATAATGATCCAGTGGATAGAAAATGAGGAACAACAATGTGCATTTTAACAAGCACCAAGGGAATACTGCTGTCTCTGTTCCACACTCTGAAAAACACCTAAGTCATATAAACCATATTAAAACTGCACTAATTATAGTATACTCTATTTAAGATTAGATTTATTTAAAAATCTACGCTGGGGAATTAAGAGTTATTTTAGTTTATTCAGAAAATTGTATTTGGTGAGTGATATCACACAACTGAGGCATCAATAGTTAGCAATTTTTATGGAAGTTCATAAAGACAGTAGAGACTGACGGCCATTTGGAGGACTTCGCTTTCCCTTCTCAGCTGGTATCTGTCACACTGAGTGCCATTATCTACTTTAATCATTATGAATCACTGTGTTTGTGAATGACAGGTACTTACTTATGCAAATAAATTGCCCACTCTGAGCTAGTTTAGTTGATCAAGCTTTCCAGGTCAAGAAGAGCAAGTTCCGAGATAAGACTAAGAAACAAGATAAATCTGTTGGGAGATAAAGAGAAAATCATTAGAGCATATCATTCTATATAGAATTTCAAGTAGTATTTTGTCCTTAATTTGTTCCCCAACTATTGATTGAATTCAGTATAGATACTATTTCTTGGAATATTCACTACCTTATCATTTTCCTGTTGTTCAACCTCACAAAAATGTACTCAAACAACTATGAAAGCTATATGAAAGGCGGGTTCAGTACAAATGCAAATTACTTCATAAAAATATTGCAGAGTACTCTAAAAGTGACTAATTTAATGTGAGAGAAACATTTTTAAAGTGACTTTTAATGTTAAATGTCTCTAATTTTTCAATATTCTGAAAATAATAATTAGTGACAGAATTGTAATTTTAGGACAATAGTCTGCTAGTTTGAGATCGAGTGACGTAACAGAAGTCATTATTTTTTTCTTGCAGTTTCGTTTGTATTTTACAAACTTGAATGAGACTGCCTCCTTGGTGCTCAAATTAATTGGGGTAATATAAATAATGCTAAAATGAGAGAAAGGTACATTAGACTTCAGTTTTCCTTAAAAATTAAAATTATTAGTTTGTGGTTTGCATTTTTGTTTTTATAACTGCATGAAAAGAATTGCACATTTATTTTTCAAATGATGTGCAATCTAATAGAGGACCCCTGTCAACTTTACAACTGCAGCACTCAGACAGTACCCTGAAATTCATTTCACATATAACAAGGTCAAAAGAGGGAGATGGGCAGGCCATTTAACAAGTACTACAATTTCTCAAAACATTTCTAGTTCTTGTGAAAAACCTTGTATCAAATCATTTCTAATGTTCTTACAAGTTTGTGGTGATTTTATGTTAGACACACTGTCTACAAAGGGGCATTATTTCACGGCTTTAGAATCCTGGCTTTGATCTATGGGCACGTACACATGAATCTAAAAAGTCCTTTCTTCTGTGTGAACTGGTGGAGAATGCATGCTTTGAATTTTCCTCTTAGACTTGAGGTCTTTGTTCAAAGAACGCATTGCTGCAAAAGAGCCCACAGTGTCTTCATGCTTTTTATGATACTAAGACCAGCTACCAATTGTCTTTTTGGAGAGGTATTTACAATCTTCAAAGATTGTTTTGTAATTATCAAGTACTGAAAAAGAAGAGCTTACAGATATCTGGTCCCCAGATAGTTCTTTTTAAAATAATATGTTACCCAATCTCACCCTCAATCTGCAGGTAATGGTGACTGGCTGGGACCCAGGATCATACAGAAAAAAATCAAGCACAGTGACACTTGAGCATTTAAAAGAAAGAGCAAATAAGAAATGGGTGTTTTAATGTTCATTGTTAAATTCATTTTACCTTGGTCATTTTGACAATTTACCCTTCCATTCGAAAATGGCCCAAATGTTTTTAAATGGGTTACCAGGCCCTCTTTGAGTCAGTGATCTTGGTGCTTCATAATATAGACATCTATGTTCATTTAGGCATCCTTCCCCTGAACTCTTCCCAGTGAAAGCAACAGAAGAAAGAGCAGTTCATCGATGTCCTTTCTACAACAAAGAATGTAGAAGTTTCAGTATTTTATTATTCTTTTATAACAAGAGCCCTACAGAAACTAGCCTATTATTTATAATGGGCTGATTTGCCTACTGAATTCTCAAGGATTGATGGACTCACCACGGCCAAGTTATCATGTCCAAAACAGTGGGCATATTCACACATTGTTTTGAGGGAAATAAGATAATTTTATGAAAAAGTTATAGTATGTATAAAAAGTAAGTATTTAAATGAAGAAATAAATTAGAGAATTATTTTATATAAAATAAAGCACTTTTAGAAATAGAACTGTTGAACTATTTGACATAATAAAGAACAATTATCTAAATTATGCAAAGGATATTAAAAAGAAAATATACAAATACATATTGTTGATCTCTCTCTCAATCTTTTAAAGTTTTGGGGAATAATTTAGAAAAAATAAATGTTTATATATAGGTTTCCTTACATTTGGGGTTTAAAAATACGCTCTGAATCAATATACTACTTCTCAACCTTCCCCAAAACAAAACAAAGGAAAAAAACAAAACAACGCTTCTGTGGTGTCTTTTAGAATTTTTTTCTTTGATCCCTAAAACTGTCCTGTATTTTTAAGCTGTTCTCTGAGTATATCCCTCATCTCCTTCCTTTTTGTGAAATCTGACAGTTGTTTTTTTGAAAACAAATTCTCTAAAGTTTCTGTAGGGAATGACAATCTTTTCTTCTATTTCCCATGTGTTATAGAGCCACGATGTAGAGTAGACATTTTACTTGCTCCTCATTGCCACTTCAAAATCATATCTCACCTTTCTTCTTTCAAGAATACAGATTTATTTTAAAGTTCAGGTCACCTTGTTATCAAATTTATCCCCCTTCTCATAGTCATTATCTCTTACGATAGTTGCCTTTCACTGACAGTAATTTATGGCTTTAGATTCTGACTCATTCTTCCTCTTCATCTGTACTTCTGCCTCTATTCTACTTGACTTCACCATCAAAATGCTTCTAAAATCGTAGGCTTTCAATCCCATGATTTACTTCCCTCCAAAATCTTTTCCTTTATCCTAGCTCAACTTATCATTTCAAGGCTGGAACCCTATACTTTTTCATCACCATTACAGCACCGCTTTAAGATCAATCATGATTCCAAAAATTCCACACTCTAACATTTTTTATCCCTGTAGATCACCCCCCTGTTGTTAATTATTTCTATCGCTTTCATTCTCCATAATTTCCCTCTGTTTTTACCTCTCTCTTCAATCTGCATGCATTTTCAAGTCCAAAATAATAACCACTTCCTTGCAAACAACCTCAGTTATTTTATCTCTTTCTTGCTGAATCATAGTCCATCTGTCAGATCTGTGTTTTACTTAATCATTTGCTTAGTTTCACCTTAAATAACTTCTCCCCAACTGTACACTCATATTACTGAACAGAATTAATTCAATTTCCCACTTTCTAAGATTTTATTGTCTATATAACTTTAAGTTGTCTTTCTAAAAAGTCTTTTGATCTGAATAGTCAAATAAGTTCCATAGCTGTCAATTTCAAGTCAGTAGTACTTGTTGACCATCAGGAAGCTGAGCGGTGAGAGGTGAGCTAATAAAATCTTCCCAGTCATGAATGTATGAAGTCAGTTGGCTCTCTCTCTTTCTGTATGACAGTTATTCATGCATAAAGGCATGGAATAGTCAACATCTTTCCTAGTATACAATATATGAGTATGTATCAGGTCTAACTTATTTCTCCTTTAATGAATATGGTAAGCAAAACGTGAAAACATAGAACAATCATCTCTTACACATGTCAATCAGTTACCATACCCATGTAAACTATGGCACTATGACAGTTTCTGGAGCAGAGACTATTTGTTATTCCTCATTGTACCTTCAGCGTTTTTTTCTTTTCCTGACTCATGGTAGACATCCTCATTTATTTGAAATATATGTTTTATTTTGCTGTTATATATTATAAATATAAGTCTATATCAGAGTTCTAAGAGGTGAATCTACAAAAGTCTGATCTTATGTTTATTAAAATTTTGGTATATATCTAAAAGAAATAATGTACCATATATGTTTTGTGATAGGAAAAAGTAAAAGCCCTTTCAGAACCAAGACAGCAGGTACAATCAAATGAGAATATGGAAAGGCAAATAAATAGGACAAGAGATCATTTACGCTTTAACAACACTCGTAGGCTGAAAGCGAAAGGATGGAAAAAGATATTCTATGCAAATGGAAACCAAAAAAGAGCAGGAGTAGCTGTGCTTATATCAGACAAAACAGCCTTTAAGTGAAAAGCAGTAACAAAAGATAAAGTAGGATATTATATAATGATAAAAGTGTCATTCATTAAGAGGATGTAACAATTATAAAAATACACACGCCCAATATTGGAGTACCTAAATATATTAAACAATTATTAACAGATCTGAAGGCAAAAATAGACAGCATTGCAATAATAGTAGGGGACTTCAATACCCTACTTTCAACAATGGATAGATCACCCAGACAGAAAATCAATGAGGAAATAATGGACTTGGACTATACTTTAACCAAATGGACCTAACAGACATATATAGCACATTCCATCAAACAATGACAGAATACATATTCTTCTCGAATGCACATGGAATATTCTCCAGTATAGATCATATGTTAGGCCACAAAACAAGTCTTAACAAATTTAAGAAGATTAAAATCACACCAAGTGTCTTTTCTGACTACAACAGTATGAAACTATAAATCAATAACAGAAAGACAGCTGGGAAATTCACAAATATGTGGAAATTAAACAACACACATCAGAACAACCAGTGGGTCAAAAACGAAATCAGAAGAGAAATCAAAAATATCGTGAAACAAATGAAAATGAAAACACAACATACCAAACAGGGGATGAAGCAACAGTAGTTCTAAGAGGGAAGAATACGTGATAAATGCCTACATTAAGAAAGAAGAAAGATTTCAAAAAAAACCAAACTAATCTTACACCTCAAGGAACTAGGTAGAAAGAACAAACTAAGCCCAAGGTTAGCAGAAGGAAAGAAATAACAAAAATCAGAGCAGAAATAAACAAAATAGAGAATAGGAAAATAATAGGAAAGATCAATGAAACTAAGAGTTGGTTCTTTGAAAAAATAAACAAATTGACAAACTCTTAGCTAGATTAACTTAAAAAAAAGAAGAGAGATGACTCAATAAAACTATAAATGAAGAGGATATATTACAAATGATGCCATAGGTGTACAAAGGATCATCAGAGACCACTATGAACAATTATATGCCAACAAATTAGATAACTGAGAAGAAATGGATAAATTCTTAGAAACAAAACAACTTGCCAAGATAGAATCATGAAGTAATTAAAAACCTGAACAGACTGAAAAGAAGCTTGGAGATTAAATCAAATCTTCCCAACAAATAAAAGCCCAGGACAAATGGCTTCATGATGAATTCTTCCAAACACTTAAAGAAGAATTAATACTTATCCTTCTCAAATTCTTCCAAAAGATTAAAGAAGTAGGAACACTTCCAAACTCATTTTACGAGACCAGCATTACCCTGATACTGAAGCCAGAGAAGGGCATTGCAAGAAAAGAAAATTACAGGCTAATATCGCTAATGAACATAAATGCAGATGTCCTCAACAAAATACTAGTAAACTGAATTCAAGAGCATATTAAAAGGATCATTAGCCAAGATTAAGTGAGATTCATGCCTGGGATGCAATGGGATTTCAGTATAGGCAAATCAATAAATGTGACACATTATATTAACAGAGTGAAGGATAAAAATCATATGATCATTTCAATGGATGCAGAAAATATATTTGAAAAAATTCAACCTCTTTCATGATAAAAACTCTCCACAAATTAGGTATGTACCACAATACAAGAAAGGCCACATATGATAAGCCCACAGTTAATGTCATACTCAATGGTAAAATGTTAAATGCGTTTTCTCTAATATCAGTAACAAGATGAGAATGCCCACTCTTACTATTTCTATTCAACATAATACTGGAAGTCCTTCCCAGAGCAATTAGGCAAGAAAAAAGAGATAAAAGACATGAAAACAGAAGGAATAAGTAAAACTGTCTCTATTTGCAGATGACGTGATATTATATATAAAAATCCTGAAGACTCCACCAAAAATTGTTAGTACTAATAAGTGAATTCAGTAAAGTTGCATGATACAAAATCAACATATAAAAACCAGTTGCATTTTTATACACTAACAACAAACTATCTGAAAGAGAAATTAAGAAATTAATTCCATTTACAATATATCAAAAATAATAAAATACTTAGGAATAAATTTATCCAATGAGGTGAAAAACCTCTACACTGAAAACTATAAGACACTGATGAAAGAAGCTGAAGGAGACACAAATAAACGTAAAGACATCCTGTGTTCTTGAATTGGAAGAATGAATATTGTGAAAATGTCCACACTACCCAAAGTGATCTACAAATTCAATGCAATCCCAGTCAAAATTCCAATGATAGTTTTCACAGAAATAGGAAAAACTATCCTACAAATTGTATGGTACGACAAAAGACCCTGAATAGCCAAAGCAATCTTGTGAAAGAAGAACAAAGCTGGAGGTGTCACACTCCCTGATTTCAAGCTATATTACAAAGCTATAGTAATCAAAACAACATGGTACTGGCATAAAAACAGGCACAGAGATGAGTGGAGCAGAATAGAGAGCCCAGCTATAAACCCACATATATATGGTAAACTCATTTTTGACAAGGGCATCGAGAACACACAATGGGGAAAGGATGGTAGATTCAATAAATGGTGTTGGGAAAACTGGATATCGACATGCAAAAGAATGAAACTGGATGCCTGCCTTACAGCACTCATAAAGATTAACCAGAAATGGATCAAAGACTTAAATGTAAGATTTGAAACCATAAAGATCCCGGAAGAAAACATAGGGAAAAAGATCCTTGACATTGGTCTTGGCAATGATTTCTTAGATAAGACACCAAAAGCCCAGGCAACGAAAGCTAAAATAAGCAAGTGGGACTACATCAGACTAGCGATCTTCTGCACAGCAAAGAAAACAATCAGTAAATTAAAAAGACAAACTACAGAATGTGAAAAAATATTTGCAAACCTTATATTTGATGAGGTTAATATCCAAAATATATAAAGAATTCTTACAATACAATAGCAAAAAAGCAAATAATACAATTAAAAAATGGGCAAAAGACTTGACTAGACATTTTTCCGAAGAAGATATTCAAAAGGCCAATTAGGTATTGAAAAGGTGCTCAATATCTTTAATCATCAGGGAAATGCAAATCAAAACCACAATGAGATATCGCCTCACACCTGTTAGAATGACTGATTATCCATAAGAGAAGATAACAAGTGTTGGCAATGATGTGGAGAAAAGGGAACACTTTTACACTGTTGGTGGGAATGTAAGCTGGGACAGACATTATGACAAACTATATGTTGGTTTCTCAAAAAATTTTAAAAATAGAACTACCCTATGTTCCAGTAATGCCACTTCTGGATATATGGCCAATGGAAACAAAAATCACTTTCTTGAAAAGATATTTGCACACCCATGTTTATTGCAGCATTATTGACAATAGCCAAGGTATGGAAACAATCTGTGTCCTTCAACAGGTAAATGAGTGGATACGGAAACACACACACACACGCGCGCGCGCGCACACACACACACACACACATACAGGAATATTATTCAGCCATAAAAAGAAGGAAATCCTGCCATTTAGGATAATATAATAGACCTTGTGGGCATTATACTAAATGAAATAAGCCAGACAGAAGAAGACAAATACTACATGGTTTCACTTAGGTGTTGAATCTAAAAAGCTAAACTCATAGAAACAGATAGTAGAATGGTGGTGGTCAGGTGCTGAGGGGTGGGGGAAACGGGGAGATGTTGGTTAAAGGGTAAAAACTTTCAGTTATAAGAAGAAGAAGTCCAGGCCAGCCCAGTGGCATAGTGGTTAAGTTTGCATGCTCCGCTTCAGTAGCCTGGGGTTCGCAGGTTCAGATCCTGGGTGCAGACCTACACACCACTCATCAAGCCATGCTGTGGCAACTTCCCACGTATAAAATAGGGAAAGATTGGCATGAATGATAGCTCAGGGACAATCTTCCTCACGAAAAAAACAAAAAAGAAGAAGAAGATGAATCAGTCCCAAGTATCTAATATACAGCATGGTGACTATAGCTAATATTTCTGAATTGTGTACCTGAAAATTGTTGAGAGTAGATCTTAAGTATTCTCACCACAAAAAGAAAAAAAAAGGAGTTAACTATGTGAGGTGATGGGTATGTTAATTATCTTGATCTTGGTAATCTTGGATATCAAATCATCATGCCATACACTTTAAATGTATACAATTATTCCTAAAAAATAAAAAAATTAAATTAAAAAAATTGAAATTAAAAATAAGAGGATGTGATTCTATTATAGGTATGAACAGTAATGTGGAAAATATGCTGACTTTTTGGCCAGATGAGGGCTCACATCTTATCTATAGCACTTAATGCTTGTGTCACAGTATAAAAAACACTGAACTTCTCTAAGATAATTAAAAAGACACAGAATCTGAAACATAGTAGGTATTCGAATTAATTTGGTTTCTTTCTCTTTCCCTATTCCGACCCCTTTGTTAAGAAATATTCCTGAGGTAGAATGAAATCTAGAATCCAAATAATAAAATGCTTGAGACATTTTGACAAAAAATAACAAATGTGAGGAGGATATAGCAAAATATCTGAATTATATAGGTCAAGGGAAATGTACTGAAGACATCATATCATTGGCAGAGCTGGAACAAGAATACAAATTTTCTCTAAAACCAAGTGATCCAATCAGAAATTCTAAGATGATGAAATAAAGCTACTCTTCTGTATTAAAATTTTTATCTAAATGCCTAAGATTGACATAAAACACATATTTGTTGTTGCAACTTCTAGTCATGGGCCTTGACAAAATTTTAAAATAGGTCAAGTTTATATTTATTTATTTTCCTTATAACGATTTGGTCTTTCTTCTTGACTCCAAGCATCTCTCTGTGCCACATTCTGGAAACTTCTTTCGATCTCTTTTTTGGAACATAAAATGTTCTTGTTCAAAAATACAAAGCCTTCAATATTCAAATAAGTACATCTCCATTCATGGAAAACAATGGGACAGAATAAATTTACTTAAATGAGATCTCTGATATATTTTCAGTCAAATTTTATCATATAGACATTCATCTGTGTTTTTTCAATTGGCTTTAAATGTTTTTCTTCTGATTCTACTGAACTTTCACCTCAGGTAGAAAATTATGACAATAAAACATGTTTCAAGATAAACTGTTAATAACTGTTAACATAGGGAACATCATTCCAGAATATTTTCCACATGCAAATGCACTTTGGCTTGAATAGGATTTTATTTATGATCCTTTGCACACATACTTTTTTAATTGATAAATCACAGAGTTCTATGTCTCTCTCTCTCTCTCTCTCTCTCTCTCTCTCTATATATATATATATATATATATATATATATACACCATTACATCATTCTTTTCTAATGACCTTGCAGTATTCCAGGATACAAATATACTATAATTTATTTCACTAGTATTCTTGGAAACCTTTGAGATGAAATGATTCAAATCAAATGAATTTTTAGTCATAACTCTCGGGAAATCTTAACACACTCTAGTGTTTTACTCAAAAGAGAAATCTTGAAATGCCCATCATCTGGTAAAACGTCATTTTGAAAGTGTTTCCCATACTAAAAATATTGATTTTTTTCTTTTCCAAATTTAACTTCCAATTTAAATAACATTTTTGTATAAATTTGTCTTTTATTTATAGAAGAATTAAGAATCTTAGTCAGTGGTTTAGAATGAGAAGAGCTGGAATTCTAGATACAGGTTCTGGTCAAGAAGCAGATTTGGTCTATGATTCTTATTTTGAGAAACTAAGCATACTTCCCTGTCTTCTTTGAGACAGGGTGAGTGACAACCAGAATTTTGGTACTTTGATACCAAATAACCTACTTATTTCTTATAATACTGTGAGGAAAACCATGAAAATGCTGTATACTAGAAGCAGAAAGCTGAGAACTCTTTCCTACCGTCTGAAAAGCAGAAAGTAGCAAGCACTGAACTTTGTGAGTGTATATATGTGTGTGCGATGTGTGTAAATATCCCTGAAAATACCTTAGTTTTTTATGTTTTAAAACTATTGAATTTGAAATAATTTCAGATTACAAGAAAGTTACAAAAGTATTTTAAAAAATACAGTCAACCCTTCACCCAGATTCTCTCTTACACTACATATGTATGTACATACACAATTACATACACACATTCATAACTGTTTGTTTTCCTGAGCCATGTGAGAGTAAGTAATGATGTCCCTTTATTCCCCAAGTTCTTTAATCTTTATTTCTAAAAGAAAAGGACATTCTCAGAAAACCATGATGCAATGACCAAATCAGGAAATTAATATAGATTCAATATTATCATCAAATCTACAGACCATATTCAAATTTTGCCAGTTGTTCTTTTACAGTGTCATGCATTACTTTTACTTGCCATGTCTGTTTTGTCTTCTTTTATCTGGAATATTTCCTCAATCTTTCTTTGTCTTTTATGGAGTTGACATTTTTAAGGAGCACAAGTCAGTTATTTTATAGATATTCCTCCATTTGGGTTTGTCTGATGTTTTCTCATGATTAAGTTCAGGTTATATATTTTTGGCAGAAATAGCATAGGAGTGATTTTGTGTCCTTTGTAGTATAACAAATTAGGAACCAGCTAATGTCTGTTTGCCCCTTTAATGGTGGTAGTCACTTTAATAATTGGGTTAAACTAGTGTCACTTTGTAATTTATAAATATTAACTATTTTCTATAGGGGAATACTTTGACTCTATATAAATGGTATATTCTCTGTCAAATTTCTCTAATGTTTCAGTATCTATTGACTTTTTTTTTGCCTGAAACAATTATCACTGTGATATTTTTAAATGGTGATTTTTTTTCTTTTATCTCTTCTGTATTTATTACCTTCAATTCTACTACAAGGAAGCACTTTCTATTCATTCCCCAGTAATTTGTTTATTTGTTTATATTACTGTAGACTTACTGATTCTATTTTATCCTATGGGTTATAACATATTGCCATTATGATTTATTTTGGTGATCCGGTTTTCCAGATTTTGGCAATGGGATCCACTTCAAGCTGGCCCTTGTGTCCTTTCAAAAAATCTCTATCATTCTACAGACATTTCCTTACTTTCTCGTAGTGCAAATCATTCCAGGTTCATCCTGAATATTTTATGCTCAATTCAAGAATGGATCATTTATCCAGTTCACCTCCCTTTAGTGAAAAAGAATACTTAGGAAACAAGATCTGGGCTTTAGATGTGCTCATTTCTACTGAAATGACAAATATATCTACACACATATTTATACACTTTCCTATATCTGTTTTTAGTTTTATATTAAAATCCATTAATTTATACTAATATTCCATTTTCAATTTAACACTATAGGGTTTATTTTAGCCTTCCCCTTTTCTGTTTTCATATTCTTATTTGGACAGAGAGAAACCTAGATCTTATTATCCACAATAGATTCGCTGTTTCCTCAGCCTTAGAATATGCATAAAATAGTTTTAAATTGCTAAATCATGCCATTGTGAACAGCAAATTGACTCACCAAAGTTCAAACATGTATGTACATTTTTTTACTTAAATCTAGGACATTTGTCAAAATACTAATTTTAAATGTTATTTGGATTGGCTAATGTTTTTCTTTTAGCACATCTACGTTATTACTTTCCAACACAGTTTGCAGATTTTATGTATTTTTGTATGTCCAACATTAAAATAATTCTGAAAGTTAAAATTATGCAAAAAGATGCACTCAAGAAATTCTCATTGCCCCTGCTCCTTTCTACCCATTCTTAAACTCCCATTCTTCTTCCTGGTTCTTACTCATCCCTTATGCATAACAAACCTCATTAGCTTCTGGTTTATCTTTCCGTTGTCTTTTTTCACAAATGCCAGACACTGGTATATTGTATCCTCTTCTCTCTTCCATGAAGCATAGCAGACCTTAGCTACCCTTTTGCACTCTGCTTTTTTCACTTAACACTGCACCTTGGATATTACCCTATTATCACTTCTTAAAGATTTTCTCATTTTTTTACTACTTCATAATGTGGAGGTATGTAAGTTTACCCAGCTTTTCTTATGTATAGGTGTTTAGCTTATTTTCAATTTAATGTATGGCCAATTGGCTTGATTTTAATTTTTGGCAATTACAAACAAGGCTTCAAGAAAAAATTTTAGATGTTGACTTTCTGGGACAAAGATAAATGCATATGCAGTTTTTGTTAATTAAATCTTCCCAAATTCTCCCTAGAAAGATTGCACCAACTTGCATTCACAATAGCGATGTTTGAGACTGCCTGTTTCCCTTGAAATTCACCCAGAGAATGTGTTGTCATACTTTTAATTTTTGCCAGTATGATTGGTAAGAAATGGTATCTTGAGGTATTTGCATTTGCATTTCTCTAATTACAAGTGAGGTTGAACACTTTCCTTATGTTTAAAGGCCATTTTGGATCTTCCTTGTGAACTGATTTTGTCTTTTGTTCATTTTTTATTATGTAATTGGTCATTATTTCAAACCCAATCAATTGGTAAGACTATATATATGTGTGTGTGTGTGTGTGTGTGTGTGTGTGTGTGTGTGTGTGTGATATTAACCCTTTATCTGTAATGTAGTTTACAAATGTTCGTACTGAGTTTGTCCGTTGTCTTTTGAATTTGTTTATGGAGTTCAATTTTTTAAAATGTAGTGACATTTATCAGTGTTTTCTTTTATTCTATCTGGATTTTGAATTATAGTTTCAAACTATTTCTGTACAAACAGGTTCTAACAGAATTCAAACATGTTTTCTTGTAATATGTTTTCATTTTTTACATTTACACCTCTAGTCCATTCGAAGTTTATCCTTGTATATATTGTGAAGTATGGATCTCATTTGATCCCTTTTGACAAATGGCTGCCCAGTTGTTCTAAAACTATTTATTAAAAAGTCCATCTTTCCCAGTTATTTGAGACGTCCCCTTTATCCTATACTAAATTTAGTATTTAGTATATATTTTGTTCCATGACTTGTTCTTTTTTTAAATCCTGCTCCATTATTGCCTTACTTTACATATTTTGGAGAAGTAGAGTGCCTGGTTAATTCCTTTTGTCTTGTAAGTTATGTGATCTAAAAAACCTCGAAGTCGTTAAGGATATTTTCTTTATCAATTAAGTCTAGTGCATTTAGTCACATATGTCCTGCAGTTGCTCATTCTCAGTCATTTTTTCCAGGTAACCAGTGAGCCCTTTCAGTGTGCAAATTCAGATTTCTTGTTTTCTAAAACTTTTCTTGGATTTCAGTTTTAAATATTAGTAACGTTCCATATTACATTTCTCTGCCTGTGTTCAGCTACTTTCTCTTGATCTTTTCATTTATTTCTTTATCTCATTTTATTTTGTTGCCATTTTTCTCTGCCTTTTTTCAACTCCTTATTAGATTTTCACTTGAGTCTATTCTCCCTTGACATTTATGAAATTTAATCTTCAGGTTTGAGATGATTTTTGCCTTTTTCGTCCATTTAATCAACTATCTCTCTTTTTAAAAATGTCTTCCTGTTTATTGTCTGATTAGATTTTACATTTTAATTTCTGAATTAAGGTGTTTTTTCATATCTTCAAATGTTTAACGAATTTTGAGGTGTTGAGTTTTAGTTTTCTTTTGCTCCATGGTCGATTTTTGTAGTTATATGTAAGGACATGAGATTTCATCAGCTTAGGTGACTTGATTCTGATTTTCTGTTTTATTATAATTGCCTTGTGTAGATTTATGTAGTTTTCAGGTAGTCATTTGCAAGATTTTTGGTGTTTTATAAGATTCAGCGTTGAATGGTACTCTCGTATTTATTTGCTTTTGTTTTGTTTTTGTTTCTGTTTTTTGGAGAGGCAAAGGGATTATATAACCTCTAATTTGTTCCTTCTCTTTTTTACAGTAGGACCCTAAATTTCCCATTTGCTTATTTTTTTCTTCATCAACAACCTCTAAAAGCACTTTCCCTTCCTCTTTACCTTCTTCCTCAGAGGTATTGCTTTCAGATTGAGACCACAAATGGCATGTGCTTTCCTGTGGGGAGTGTTCTCAACTACCGTGACTCTTTTTCGGTCTTTGCATACTTAAAGTGAACTTTCTTTCTCCTTTTGACAGTGATTTTAGATCAGTTTTATACCTGCCACTGGCTCCTTTCTCCTTTCTTTCTCGCCATCTTCACTCCTGGCAAAGGTTTGCTGTGAGAGAAAAATAGATAGTTCATTGGGGTTTGGTCTTTTTCTGTTTCTTTTTTACATAGGGGTAATTTGGGTTTAGGTTTTTTCCCCACCTTTTAATCACGTGCAGGTTGGGGTATTTCTGTAGTTTTATTTGTTTTTCTTGATATAATGTGTTGTTTTGGGAGAATATGAGGGATATGTCATTATTCTCTGCTATTTGAAAGTCTTAAAAGTACATACACATGCATATATTTGACTGTCTTTTAATTTATTTTTCCTGTAACTCATGAACCCATGAGTTTACAAAACTACTTAAAATAATATTTTTAACTGATATCCCTGTCTGTAATCGCTCACTTCCTCCCCTTCAGTGCTACCAGAGAAAGCCCGGGAGCCTCATTTCAGTAATGTCACTTCCCTACTCTGAACTCCTCACTGGTATCACTGTCCATCTTCAAATAAACTTAAAATGCTGCGCATGAGTTTTGTGGGATCCTAGGTTGTCTACTTTTCTTCTCTATTTCTGCTTATTCCCATGCAGCTAAGCCAGGTGTGTTCTCCACTTATACTTCACCCAGACTAAGCATCAGTCAATTCATTCCATTCCACTACCTTTCTGCTAGCACTATTACCTTGTCAGCTAGAAAGCTGTTTTTAAGAATAATCTTGCGTGAGCATTGCCAGAATAAATTGACTCTGCACTGGCCGCATTGGTGAATGAGAAGTCCCATTAATCTTTTTGCGACATTTTAATCCTTTGTTATGCTGTTTTTCTCTTTACTGAGCATCCATATTTTAATGTGGATACTTAGCAGTCTTCCTTCATTTCTTCCTACTTTCCATGCTGTGAAGGTCCTTCATTTGATAGATGTACTCAAGCAATGTTCTAAGTCCTCTTTTTGTACTATATCACTTATACTTTGCAACAATTGTATGAGGTATGCACTTTAACCCTTAGTTTACAGATAAAAAAGAGAAACCAAATTACAGAGAAATGAAGTAACAGAGTTCAGATAGCTAGTAATTGATGCAACCAGGTTTTGGACCCAAGTACCCTGCTTTCAGAGCCTGAACTCAAAACCAATATGTTGCATAGGATGAATGTATTTCACTGATTTTTAAAATTTGAAGAAATATAATACTGTATCCTAAGTTTAAAAATGATAAAAGTTTACCTTATAGTACAGTAGGTAGATAAGATATCTGATTTTAATTTAAAAGGCAATAGTATACGGTAGTTCGTATATTAAATACTTACAGTTCTGTATTGTCAGTGGTTTTGAAAATTAATTTATACTTAATGAGATACATCCAAACACTAATTAAATTTTGTAGAGGGAGAGGGATTAATACATAATTCATTAATAGGAGATTGCATTGATTTATTTTAAAATATACTTAGATCATGTCTACATGATTGAGAGATATTTTTGGTTTATTTGGTGCAAGAGTTATATGACCCAACAAGAAATGATCAGTGGGGAAGTTCATTTTCATCTGATGAATTTACTTAACAGAAGTAATTATATCTGGCATGGACCACTATGAATACATATTCAAAGCTATGCCCATGAGCAGACCCCATACTAAATAAACACCTGCCCAGACTGGGGACACTGAAGTCCTCTGAATCAGAAATCAGGGAAAACCTAGATGGCTCAATTGATATTGACCTCATGATCATGCCTGTTTATTATTATTATGAATTAATTTTAACACAAATATCAACTGAAATTAATTTCAAATAAAACCATAATGTATCATGCACAAGTATTAATTATTCAGAATTAAATAACTTAAAGTAAGATAATCAGAAAACAAATTTTCATGTCACCAAATTTTGTTTAAATCAGGCTCATTGCAATTGAAGTTACCTTGCAATGATCTGTGTGAAACAGAAACTAAGGTCAGTGGTCTCAGGAGAAAATTTTATGTGATGTATTTCTTTTAGCATTGAAGTGTTGCTTTCTGCAGAGTCTTTATTCCTGCAGAGAAATCAAGACAACTGGAAAACTTTTCCCTTTTATGCCTGCTGTTTTCTTATTTTATGCAAGTGACATTCATCATAGGTTAGTTGATAGAAACTGAGCCATAAATGAGGTTCTGAGACTACATCTGCAGAGCCAAAATAAGCAAGAAGTCCCTAAAATAATCCCACGAACTCAGTGTAGTCAAATAGAATAAAGGAGGAAAATCAAAATCCGTGTTTACGTAAACCGGCCCAACAGTTTCAATGACACACTTGTAAAAGGTCATTCTTTACCGTGCTAGACTAATCTATATATTTCATCAAGAGTAAAGAATTTGATTGGAACTTCTAGTATTAAATGTTTTGGTATTTCAAATGGAGTCTACACCTCAGATCACATATAGAATCTGTACTCACAATTCTTCTATGCCTACATGTCCTGAGAACTTCAGAATCTATTGTAGGGGTTTTCTCTTAAAGAAGTCACCCCTAATCCATCTGCCATCTTGCTTTGTCATCTTCAAGTGCATGGCAAATATTTGCTGTGTGTTCATGCTGTGGTATAGTTATTCTATCTCTTAACAGGAAAGTGCCAATTAAATGAGAAAAGGGCCTGATAATAAAGTTTTTTTGCTAAAAGCATAGATTTAGAAATGCTTTTCTCTTAAGTATACTTCTTGATCAAGCTACTGAAGTGATTACATTAATTCTGCATGACTGAAGACTTAATAACTTGAGGAAACATAATATAAATATAAATAATGAGATAAAATTTTCCCTCAGAATATCAGTGGCTCACTTACTGCAGCATTTCACATGTCCTGTGTTGACTCACTGACTCCGCCCAGCTGAGAGGAGAGTCAGGGTCTCAGCCACAGTGTAAATCCGGATGTGGAGAGTCAGAGTCAGTCACTTGCCCTGGGTGCTCACACACCTACTTAGTGTTTGAGGGAGCCAGGACTAGTTCCCATGTCACTACACTCTCAGCCTAGTTCTTTTTACTCTATTCACTGAAGAAGCAAAATAATTAGATCCATGGCGACATTAAGTATGAATCAGTTCAATGCAAAATCTATCAAAATTCTCAATCACTATATAACCTTGATTGTTGCCAATATCTTTAATCAAATATGCAATGTGTAGAAATATGCTGGGAATAGCAATGTACTGAAAATGGGCACTGATATTGTGTCACTTTGCTCTCCCATAATCACGAGGACCCTGTCTAAGGGGGTTTAGCTCTCCTTTGTTTTAAAACAAACTGTCCAGTGGTTGTTTGTTGTTTTTTCCTCTTTTAGATGAAATATGTCTCATTATGGAAAACATGAAAAATGGAGAAAAATTTTAAAAGAAGAAAAAAATCACTCATAATTTCAAAACCCAAAAAGAACTCCCTGAACAGCTATTGATGTATTTTTCTCCAGTGTCTTTGTGCCTACATGTGCCCACAAAGTAAAAATGTGCACCCCCCCAGAGGGGAAACAAAGTGAATAATTTTCACCTTTCCAAACTAAATTGTTAAGAGCCATTCTTCTATTGGACAATCAAACCACTCAATTTAAATAGAAAGTATTTTACTCAGCTATTGTCTGAACAATCAAAGCTATCTGATTACAGTATTATATATTGTACTCTTTAAAAAGCTTGATATATTTACAGGTCAAAGCATGTATCAGAACAACTAGGTTGCTATAGAAATGTCCAAATTTTATCAAGATTAAAAAAATTAACAATAAATGCATTTGTTTTATAAGTATGCTAAAGACTTATAACTTAAACACCTAC
Source organism: Tapirus indicus (assembly GCA_031878705.1). NCBI lineage: Eukaryota > Metazoa > Chordata > Mammalia > Perissodactyla > Tapiridae > Tapirus > Tapirus indicus. The sequence continues at coordinate 48,325,198 of CM062926.1, read as the reverse complement.
AAACATTTCTTGCATCAGTTTTGTGGGAAAAATACAGGTGCAAGATATTATGTGCCTTTTAATTAGCTACATTTTCCAATCCCATGTCTTTTATTCTTCTGATGCATCCTCTCCATTGACATGTTTCCTCAGTTTAGAATTATCGGTGAAAAAGTTTTATTGTTCAAACTTTCCTATCTTGAGCTGCCAAACTGATAGTGTGAAGAGTGGAGAATAAACACACACACACACGCACATATATGCATGCAAACACTAATAGACATGATATATGCATGAAAATGTATTTTTGCATTCATATCTCTGTTTCATCTCTCTTTGTGTGTGTGTGAATACAGCACTAGCATGAACATTCTTATAGTGTTCATGGGAGAGAATCAAAGTTGTCTGATCTACATAAGAGCCATCGTACAGATTTGTTTGTTTGCAATTGCCTGAGAGTTTGAGGAGGATATTTCTTTAGGGTCCTAGAACCTTAGCATTGGGGTTGTTGATTTGACTGTCTTTAAGAAATCACTCAATCATTAATGAGATCAAAGTTCACCATTATTATTCTGATTTCTTAAACTATCTTTGAAAATCTTTCAGGGTAACTTTGGATCTTATGGGAAATAACTGACTTGCGTTAGTCATGACTATGTCATGTTACCATTGGCAGGAAAGATAGTGAAGAAGAGAGTGGATCTACAATTCCATCTGTAATAACAGCATACTGAAGGTGTATGGATTCTTGCTAAAGCTCCATCTAAATGTTGTGTTAGAGTCTTGAAAAAAAAGGCTGGCATTGTACTCATGGTCCTTTGGAGGTACTTTCAACAGAATTTGTTAACCAGATTCCCAAGAAAGCAGAAATATTAGAAAGCTGAAATGGTATGCAAGGTAGAGAGTGAGAGAACCTATTAGTAGCAAATGGGAAGTGGACCAGTCGTCAGAGTGTGATGGAGTCATGTAATGAGCAGAACTATAAAACGAAGATCTATGAATTCTTACTGCTGAGTGCTAGCCCTGCCTGACATACATTCTGCATGAAGCCCAGGCCTCCTTGGGTTTTTAAACTCCTGGATTTCCAGTGTGATTCTCATCTTCTTATTGCTCTCTCTATATCTTATAGTAACTCCTCCTTTTACGTGAGCTAGCCTGACTTTCTACATCTTGAACCATTGAAGCTTAACTAAAACTGTCTTTCCTAACTACAATTCATGCCAGAAACCATAATTTTCTTGATTTATTGTAAGCTAATTCAGTCACCAGCCATCCATTCATCCATATAATCCAAGAGCCTGGAAGTCATACTTCATTTTCTCTCCTCTTCACTGTCTCCCTCTCTTCCCCCATCTCCATTCCACCCCCTGTCCTGCTGAGGACAATTCTCAGGATTAATTAACCCTTTCCTCCTTAAGACTACTCTCTCACCAGAATAATATCTCTTCTCTGAACTATTGTGAGAACCTGGTAACTATTTCGCCCCCACTGATCTTGTTTCTTTATCTTCCTCCACATTTTATTTAGGGTAATTGATATGATACATAAACATGACTATTTGCTTTTCTGATTAGGGGCCTATCATAAGTTTCTTGCCCTCTTATACTATGATCTCTATGACTTGCTTCTCTCTACCTCTCCAGCTTTACCTCCTTCAATACTTCCTGCCCTGTTGCCTCTGATTTAAATGCCTGTCCCATTTTTATTTGCCTGGGCATCTACCATTTGTTCTTCAACATTTAACTGAGTGGTAATTTTCTCCAAGAAGACTTCTATAACATGCTGGTTGGACCTTCTTCTGAGCCTCCATAGCTATGCTGTCTCCAACTTAGCACATTTCACTGTCTCCTGAGTAAACATATTAACAGTCTGGATTTTCACTAAGTTATAAACCTGTTGAAGGTGAGAACTGCTTATATTACACCCCAAACCTGGAACGGTGCCTGGAATATGCCAGCGACCAATACACCTTTTTTGAATAAACTTATCCTAGGCCTTGCAGTCCCTTAGATTAAATGGCCTCCAGAACATTCTCACTGTCCACATGATCTCACTCTTGTCTGCAGCAGGATTGTCAATGGCAGCTTGTTTACCTGCTGTGCCAATCCAGTTTGTGGCTGGCACTGTGCCTCAGAGAGGCTTGGAAAGAAGCCTCTGTAGGATAATTGGAACACCTTCTCTGAGAGCCGGTTTTACTAAAATCATCTCTTTCCTCCTCCATTTCATTTTGAAGCACTTCACCTTTACTTTCCTGTGATTGGCCATGCATCTAGAACTCTTGATGTTCCTGCTTGTTCCTGCTTGTTACCTTTGCCCGAGATGAGAACATCTGATCTTTTAGAAAGATATGTTTTGATAGTAACAGAAGGGGCTGAGCAGCCAGGAGAAAGTGCACAGAAACAAGAGACACATCAGGGATCAGACTGCATACTCAGATTTGGGGGGAAAATAAATAATAAACGCTGACTCTTACTTTACTAGATTTACTTTGACTTTTTGGAAAAAATATATCTTCAACATCATTATAAGGAAATGAGAGTTTGGTACTATTTTAGAGCTTCAACTTGAGAAGGATTTCAAGTGTGAGGAGTCGGTGTCCTCCAGAGACATCTCATCGGCACCATCATTAGTGTCAAGTGGAGTAGCCCCGGGGGATCCTTTACACTTATAGGTCTTGTTCCTTAGGATCAAAAGTAGTTTTTCCTTATACATACAGTAGTTAGGAGCTTGCCACTTCCTCAGGAAGTGCCAGCTCTGTGGCTGAAAAATATTGGGTTCAGAACTACCTAAAGCAGAATTTCAGACCTCAGCAGCAGAGGATTTCAGCCCTGTAATTACACATGGTTGATGATTATGGTGGGCAGAATAATGGTCCCTCCAAATGTCCACATCTTAATTCCCATTTGTGACTATGTTGTATTATATGGTAAAAGGGAATTAAGGTCGCAAATCAGCTCATCTTAAAATGGGGAGATTATATTGGTTTATCCAGGTGTATCTAATATAATTACACGGGCCCTTAAAAGCAGAAGAGGAAGGAAGAAAAGTTATTCAAAAAGATGCCACAAAGATGGAGAAAGCACATGAGCCAGAAAATGCAGGTAACCTAGAAACCTCTAGAAACTGGAAATGCCCTCAAGAGATAGCCAGCAGGGACACATGGATTGTAGCCCTACAATTGCAAAGAGCTGAAATCAGCCTACAATGTGAATGAGCAAGGAACTGGATTCTTCCCTAGAACCTCCAGAAGGTCTCCCTGCTCACACCCTGATTTTATACTGGTGAAACCCAAGTTGGACTTCTAACCTACCAAACTGTAAGATAATAAATTTATGTTATTATTTTTTTGTTTGTGAGGAAGATTAGCCCTGAGCTAACATCTGTTGCCAATCCTCCTCTTTTTGCTGAGGAAGACCGGCCCTGGGCTAACATCCGTGCCCATCTTCCTCTCCTTTATATGTGAGATGCCTGCCACAGCAGGGCTTGATAAGTGGTGTGTAGGTCTGTGACCCGGAATCTGAACCTGCAAACCCCGGGCTGCCAAAGTGTAACGCATAAACTTAACCTTTACACCACCAGGCTGGCCCCAATTTGTGTTGTTTTAAAGCCACTATGTTTGTGACAACTTGATACTGCAGAATAGAAAAGTAATATGATGATCTATCAAAAACATTGATCACCTTGTTCTTGATAGGGACAAAAACACGTTCAAGAAGATTGCAATTTAATTGCCAGGAAATGTATAAATACATGGAAATTTCAACACCAATGAGAGAATAAAGCCATGTTTTGAGACAGTAATTGATTTAGTGACATATAGCAGTGCATGATAAATTGCCAAATGAATGCTGCTGAGCTTTTAGCAGAGTCTTAATGAAGAGGTCAAAAGAAGTGAGTTTCAGGTTCATGGTCTCAAGTATATACCAGAGGTTAAGCACAGAGTTGGTAGATAACTTCACAAACATTGCTTTATTTAATGTAAAATTACATTATATAATGAAGTTGAACATTTTATGATACTGAATGTAGGAATTTAGAGTATTCAGCTGAAGTTTTCAGGAAAATATTAAGGAGACTGAATAGGAACCAATCATTAATGTTTAGGTAGGATTGATTTGGAAAGAAAAGAGAAAAAGAGGCTTTCCAGGAGAAAACAAATTAATCAGCATTTCAGAGTGGACAATGTCTGCATTACCTCAGGAGACATTAAAGATAATGCATATTTGCTGAAAACCACTCACAAAATCTGAGTGGATCCTCCCACTCCAGGTAGACACATGATCACACACACATATGTCCCTCACCTGAGCAGTTGACAATACAGTCTCTGAAAAGGAGAAAGACTACAGAGTAATCTCTTATGCATCCTCCATTACCCCAACAGAGACAGAGCCTGAGTCGTAAGAAATTTAGGAAAAGGAGCCACTAGCATTGGTTTCTAACATCTTTCAAGCTGGAACCCAAAAAAGGTCACTGAAAGTTAGGAGAAGTCCTCAGGTGATGCCACCTTTCCAGCCAAACGTGAAAGGAGATTTTATGATGGACAAACACAGTTCTTGGAATAGCCCCTAATGCTCCCTCTGCTCCAACAGGGGTGATAGGCCTCCATCCATCAGTAATTGTCCCCAAACATGCCCCAGCTGCTCACTGACTTTTAGACCTACAGGTAGTCAGTCTAGACGCAGACAGTGCATCTAGTATCTCGTCCTACCTGGGGACTATAGAGCAAAGATACTGCAGTGCAGGTGGCCCAAGAAAGCGATATAAAGCAGAAATTTATTTCCTCACAGTACTGGAGGCAAGAAGTCCAAGATCAAGGTGCCAGCAGGATTGGTTTCTTCTGAAGCCTCTCTCATCGACTTATCAATGGCCATCTTCTCCCTGTGTCTTCACATGGTCTTCCCTGTGTGCTTTCATGTGTTCATATTTCCTCTCCATTGTAGAGACTCCAGTCATATTGGATTAGGGCCTACACTAATGACTTATTTTGACTTATTTACCTCTTTAAAACCATATCTTTAAATATAGTCACATTCTGAGGTGCCAGCGGTTAGGACTTCAACATATGGAATTTGGGAGGGAACATAATTCAGCTTATAATAATTATTATTTGATGATGAAGATCATGATGAGGATTAAATAGTATTTTTATATTATGTCAGTTATTAATATCTATAAAAATAGTGAATGCCTATTTCAGCTCCCTTTGAGGCCTTGGGGTCACAAAGTCACTGCTTCTTAGGGACAGTAAAAGCTGGTAGCATAGCTCTAGTGCCTCCCCTTTGTTCAAATAGCCATTGAAGCTGGTACCTTGGCCTCTGTGAGCTTTCTCATAAAAAACTGTCCTCAAATTATGGTCCTAGTTTAACTGTAGAAATTGACTCCAATGGCAAAATAAATATGGAAGTAGCAGCTTTTCTGCTACAACTTCAAATTCCCTCCTGGGGGTAAAAATCACTACTAAAATGGTTGTGCTTACTTGACATTTCCTATTAGAGCTTCTCTCTGACTCGGCACAGAGACTGCACTGAGTAATTTAGGGAGAAGGGCTGTATCCCCAAATCCCACAAGCTCTATGTATATCCTGTCCTCAGACAAGCAAAGATATGGACAGTGAGCAACATTTATCCTGGGGAAATTGATCAAGGAAGAGAAACCACCTGGAGAAAACAAGTCAAGGCAACTGCATCCTCAGAATCCTGATTTGAGATGCTAATCATTCCGGAAGTGTGTTTTGTTGGTCCATTTAATTTGATTTGAGGAGAAATCTCCCATAAGGATTTGGGGATTTTTCAGACCTAAGACACCGATATAAGTCAAGTCAGATTTTACTCTATTAACTGCCCCAGTGGAATCAGTTCATCAAGGCTTCTAATAACCAAAGCAGTGGCTTTCAAACTTTAATGTCTTTAAGAATTATCTGGAGAGCTTGTTAAAATGCCACAGGCTCAAGAGATTCTGACTCATCCAGTCATGGGTGGGACCCAGAAACCTGCACTGTATCGCCTTCCTTCCCTGAGGTAATTTTTCTTTTTCTAACAAACAATGATGTAGTGTTTGTTACATGCCAGACACTGTTATAAGCACTTTATAAATAACTTCTTTAAAGTCACAAAAAACTGCATTTTGTTATCTCTATTTTACAAAAAAGAAATGGAGGCAGAGTTGTTTACCCAAGGACATAGCACTAGTAAGTGACAGGGCTGGGATTCAAACCCAGGCAGTTTTGTTTGAGTCCATACTCTTGGCCACTATGTTATGTTGCCACCTTATTTTGAAGCAAATTTTCTAGCAGTCACATATTGAGAAACACCACAGTAAAGAATATTGACATAGATATAACAACTGACCCCATGGAGTCAGATTCCTATCAATAATGTATATTTGAGGAAAAGAAATTACAAACATTTGTTGGATACCTACTTTATGTCAGGAACTCTGGTAGCCAGACAAGTTTTTAAAACATTACAAGAGAAATGCTAAAAAAAAAAAAAAAAAAAATCCTAAAGAAGTCTCAGTTAACATTGCTCAACCCCACTGAGTCTCTTTGTGGTTCTAATGAGTGACTCCAACCATACAGCAAAGTGAAAGCCAAAGTTTCCATTTCCAGATGCTCCAGGTGATACTGGATACAACCTGTGCTCCATCCAGCATATGACTTATGGATTTGCCCTATTTTTTTTCTTTAAAAAAAAAATTGGAAACAATTTCAAACTTACAGAGATGGTGCAAGAATAAGAATACCACAAAGGACTCTTCCTCATATATCCTCCACCCAAGATCACCCATTATTAACATTTTACTCCATTAGTTTTGATATTTGTACAGTCACTTCCTGCCTCCTTTCTTCCCTCCCTCTGTCCCTTGGTGCACTTCTGTCTCCCAGTCCTGAGAAGTGTACCTGACATAGGGAAGTCCTCAATAAATATTTTTGAACAAATATCCATTGTACAGATAAGGAAAAGGAGGCCCAAAGAGGCTAAATCACTTAACCAAAGTCAGATTCTGAAGAGTGGCAAAGCAAAGATGGGTACAGAGGTAGTTGGATGTGGAGCCTGAAATCTTATTTACTAAACATCTAATCACCTGGGAGAAACATTAAGAAACTATGAGTAAGGCTCATGTTTTAGAGTTTTTAAGTAGTGGAGCTTCAATCTTCTTAGTAGAGAAGCTCAATGTTCACACATAAATGTCTGTCTTCCTATGGTCATGGTGCCCATCAACTGCAGAAAAAAAATTGACTCAATAATAAGAAGAACACTTGATAGTAGTATTATAAAAGTATCGTTTATTTGCAGGTCGCTTTTTCCTGTTTTCCTAGTACTGTTACACATCATGTCCTTTTACTTCATAATGGGCTAGTGAATCAGGGCTTATTATCACCTTTCTGCAGATGAGGAAGTTGAAGCTTAAAGAGTTAGTGATTTCAAGGTCATACAGCAAAAATGTGATTGAGTCAGAACTAGGGCCCAGGTTCCCAACTTCTGACCTGATATTTTCAGTATTAAGTTTTTTACTCAATCACACATACTACCAAATTTTGTTATACAAAATAACTCTGCTAAACAGAATAAACAAACCATGGGTCCACACAAAATTGCAGGCGTGATAAGAAGAGGGATCTCAGTGGTACCTACAGCTGACTGCATTATTTGGTGTTAATTTTACTGGACAGTGCTAAAATGTTCTAGGAAGCTGAGCAGGACCATCTGGTCATGTGAAGATAGGCATTAGTGAATCTTACTGTGACCCCAGAACCTGCCTCATTGAGTGACTAAGGGAAGTGGAATTCAAGGAACAAACATGTTCCCTTTGGGTGCCACCAACTGTGCTCACCACAAATCACACAGAGGTGAAACTGAAACATGGATCTAGAATTTTTCAGTACAGGAAAATAATAGACTCCCTGTCATCCTCAGTGGCCAACATTAATATTTCATATTTCCTAGCACATTTTAACTTCGTAAACTCTGTTAATAACAATTGCCATCTTTGAATCCCAATATAAATGACCCAGTGAAGTTAGTAGATAATTTAACAATCTCCCTCATTGTCAAATTGTAACAGAATTTCTCAGACATGTTAATAGTTTATCTAATATCTCACAGTTAATATTACTCAGTGTCCTGATGCCAAGTCTGTCTTCTTGTCACCAATCTGCAGTGGGGACAGAAAATAAGTGGTATATGCCTGCCATTTATACTAGGCACTCAGTCAACATTAGTTTTCTCTTTCTCTTTCTCCTTGCTCTGTAATTAAGTTATCTTACCATCTTGCAACTCTGTGAGATGATCAGGCATTGTAATTGCCATTTTTGTGAATGAGAGACTGAGGCTCAGAAAGCTTTTGTAACTGATCCTATGTAGAAGAGACATTTAAGTCCAACAACCAAGAATGGGACATAGTACACTGAATACTTGCATTAGGTTTTACATGTTCCCGGTCACATTCTAAGCAAAGTGACCTTCCTCTTAGATTTCTGAATTAGCTGTGAGAATTACTAGGAAATTAGTTCCCTTTGGGTCCTTTTAGAATCATTTGAACTCAATTCTTTCATTCTATTTCACTTATTTATTGTTGCACAACAAAACTACCTACAAGGTTACCAGCATAAAACAACAGGATTATATTATATATCATGGTTTTATGGGTCAGAAATTTGGGTAAGGAGATTATTCTCTTCCATTGGACATCAACAGAGATTACTTGATATTCAGTTGCAAATGTTTGGTTTGGAAGGTCCAAGAAAGCTTCTCATTGGTGCCTTGGAGGAGATAGTCTCTTGGAGTAGATAGTCTCTTGGAGTGGATGGTGCCTTAGAGGAGAAGACTGGGAGGCTGGGTTTAGCTGGGGCTGTTGACCAAATGCCACACATCGTCTTTACAACATGGCAGTCTCAGAGTAGTTGGATTTCTTATCTAGTAGTTCAAGGCTCCAATAGAGAGTGTTTCAAGAGACTGGAAGCTGATAGTGCCTTAGGGCCTGGGAGCAAAGATAGTAGCATCACTTCTGCTGTATACTGTTGGTCAAAGAAGTCAGTGCCTATATACATTCGAGGGATAGAGATAAAGACATCACCTCTCACTGGGAAAAATGTCACAGAATTTGCGGCCACCTTTCATCTTCACATTTTATATTTTTCTAGTCCACGATGATGAGCATGCCGGCATCTGACCTGGTCAGTCTAGGCTGTTCTGAATAGGGAAATGGGTAGATGAAATATGGAGAGTGGTAAGCATTAGAAGATGCTTCTTGCCTCTGAGGAGAAAGATTTCCTTAGGCAAAAAGTAGAAAGTAGTTAAAGTTGGTCTTTGCCCTTCTCCTAATATTTTTGCTATTGATCTTGTCTGTGGGGTGACGGTTTTGGCAAACATACTGAATAACTGAATTCTTTTCCAGCAACCAACCCCTGCCACAGTGTTATCTATGAGGTTTCCTAAGTCAGTGGTTTCCAAATTGCTGTAATTCTGTATCATGCTGACCTTTTTTTGTTAACCATATCAGAGTGCTTCTTGTATTTTTTTTAACCTATTTTTAGCCTTAATTGAGTCCATTTTAGAAAACACACACACTAGGTACCATTATAAAGCTTTGACTCCAAGCCCAAAACTGGCTAGAACATATATGAGTTGCAATAACTACTTTTATTCCTCTAGTATAAGACCTAGAAAACCATTTTTCAAGTTGCAGTTTATGAAGAATTAGTGTTCAGCAATGTGTTAATAAATATTCTGAAAACAAATACAAAAATTTCCTTTATTCTGGAGAATGCTGTAATTGACAAATTTTGAAAATTCACAATGTTCATGTTAAAATATAAAAGTTTTTAAGAAAACCAGTTGTACTCACTGTTTCCCAGACAGTTTGACCACAGAATCCTTCTATCATGGATTTCCCAAATTTTATTCAACAAATATTTATTACATGCCTATATTGTACCAAATCCTGTGCTAGACCTAGGGACCAGAGCAATGAGCAAAGCAGACGTCAGCCTCAAAGATTATACAAAGTAGTGGGAGAGCCAGTATTACCCAGATGACCATACAACCAAAATAAATATACCAAAAATGAAAATCTTAAGAAGAAAACATACTCATACTGAGTATTACATAAACGTATAGTATTTGGAGATCTAACTTAGTCAGGAGCAAACCACGAGATGAGAAACAACTTATTCTGGTGTGACCCACATGCTACATGTAGTTTCAAGAAGTAAGTTGGGGACATTGTTTTGGAAAATGTTTGGCTGCCTGTCCTGTCCAATGTAGTAGCTGCTAGCCATATGTGGCTATTTAAATTTAAATCATTAAAATTAAATAAATGTAAAAATTCACTGCCCTCTTTGCACTAGTCACATTTCAAGTGCTCAATAGCCACGTGTCACTATGGCTACTGTAATGGATAATGTAGAATAAAGCTCTTTCATTTGCACAGAAACTTCTATTAAACAGCCTTGCTCTGGAGAAAGGGTCAGCAAATTGTGGCCCATTGGTCAAATCAGGCTGTAACCTGTTTCTGCATGACTTGCAAACAGAGAATATTAAAGTTTGTAAATGGTGGAAGGGCAAAAGAGAAAGGAAAGAGGGAGGAAGACAGAGAGGGAGGAAGATAGAGAGGGAGGAAGAAAGAAAGAGACCATATATTACCTGTAGGATCTAAAATATTTACTATCTGGCCCTTTACAGAGAAAGTTTTCTGATCCTCAGTCTAGAGCCCACAATCTTCTTGTTTGTCCTTCCAATGTTGTGTTATGAGCTTGTGTTTGCTGCCTGCTGAGAAAGCTATATTTGACATTGCTTGGTGACCAACAAAAACCCATGGCCCCATTCCATGGTATACAGTTGTTGCTAAGCAGCAGCTGTCTGGCCTAGGGATTATAATTCTGAGCCTTGCCTCATGCCCTGGCATCCAGTGAGGCTATGTGAATAGCTCTCACTAATGGAAGATAAGCAAAAGTGTGGTTGTTACGTTACATGCCAAGTTGGCTCCAACTCCTGGCGACCTTATGAATGAACGATGTCCATAATGTCCTGTCCTCAACAGCCCTACTCAGCTTCTGTAGACTCAATGCCTATGGCTTCCCTTATGGAGTAAAAATGATGGATGTTCATTTTGGATTCAAAGTCGTTAATTACTGGTCACAGGATCCTCCGCAATCTTTTTCATCTCTTGCCTTTGTCTACCAGTTGCCTTTGTCTGATGCTTTGTTTAAGAAAATAAGAGATTTTTCAGCCTATACTATGGGATCTGATCAACAGCTGTCAACTTTATAAACACATAGCCATTAATTTTTATGCCCCATTGGCCATAAATCTACCTAAATATCCACACAGGCAGAGAGATAGTAGCAATAGCATTGTTATAGAGTAACTATTACATGGGCCTGTATGCCATAGAAATAAGTAGTTAAGAAAAATATTCCGTTGAAAGCTATGGGGGCAACATATTGGTTTTCAAATTCATTCAGGGAATATTTCCCAAGTCCCAAAAGCAGGTGTGAGCTGAAAAGTAAATTAATCAGTTAGGATTACTATTAACCAAAATTCAGTGGTTTTCATTTTAATAAATTGCAGTGATTGGCCAGACATTAATTTCTGTTGCAGGCATAAGTAATCCAGATGAGTGACATCTTGAAGAGATATAATAAAAAAATAACCCAAGCAGTACTGAAAAAATAGGAATTTGTTTTATTACTTGGCCAATTCATCAAGATTCTTGCTTATTCTTGCTAATTGCAGTTGCTTTCTTGTGCAAAACACTGGAGTTTCTCCTGTGTGGTATCACTTGAGCCTCACAACAAATGATGTAAATAAATTTTATCCAGTTTTCTTCCATTCTTCCTCTCTCCTTCTTCCTTCCTTCCTCCCTTCCTTCCTTCTCTCTTTTCAAGCCAACAAAGATGCAGTGCTGTAAAGGAGCTTGTCCACAATCAAGTGAAAAATTCTAGCTTCCATTGCCGTCTTCCCCATCCTTTTCCTTCTCTCCCCCAATTGATTAATCTTTCAATTCATTTTTGATTATAATTTTAGTCTAGTGCTTTCTTGCTTTTAAACATAAATATACATGCGTAAATCCACCTATCGGTCCATGTCCCAACTTCCTTGCACAAAAGGTAGCACTCTAAACACTGTTCTGCATCGTTTTTGCTTATTTTCTACCTAACCATAAATCCAGGAGATTACTGCATAGATATATAAAGATACCTTCATGCTTTATTATGATCACATACTAATCCATTGTGAGGCTGTAATATAGTTTATAAAACCAATCACCTCTTGCTGTGCATTTGTGTTGTCCCAATTTTTTCCTCTTAAAAATAATGTCAAATTAAAAAAAAAAATAGCCACTGCCATACATTATCTCATGTTTTGCTGCACATTTTTTAAAGATTCTGAGATACAAGATCACTGGGTCAAAACGGTAAATACATCCACAATTTATTTGAGAAATGTCTAATTTCATTCCATCTTGCATTCCCAACAGTTATGGAAGAAAGTGCCTGTCTTCCCATAGGCTTATCAAGTTGCAAAACAGAAGTTTGGTTGTTCTCTTGGGAGAAAAAATAATTCTCTATGTAGTTTTAATTGTCCTATTCTTATAAGGAACTTGATCGTGTTGTCACACATTTGAAGGATATTTTAATTTTTTTATGTAAACTATATGCTCATATCTTGTGCCCATATTTCTTTCAGTTTGCTGATTTTTTTTTCTCTCAATTCTTTGAAGCTCCTCATGTATTAAGGATATTAAACTTGTGTCTGCAATATAATCTACAAGTGTTTTCTGAAATGTAAATTACAATTATTAATCTTTGAAATAAAATACAAATATTTGTCCCAGTTTGTCATATTTTACTAGGTTTTTGTTTTATTTTTAGCATGTGTAAGAGTCTTAAAAATTATATAATCAGATTTATTGATCTTTTCCATTAATGCTTTTGGAATTTTCGGCATACGGAATTTCTCATCTCTAAGGATGTAAAGAAAACAAACCACTGTTTCTTTAATACTTGAATAATCAGCTTTATTTTAGATCTGACTCACTGGGAATTCATTGTGGTATGCAGTGTGAGGAACGGTTGATGTTTTTTTCAGTTTTTGATTTGGTTAACCAGTTGTTCCTACATAGTGTATTTAAAAGTTTATCTTCTTTACTGATTTGGAAAACCACATTTATCATTCATCGATACAGCGTATCTTTCCTTTTAGTGTTTCTTTCGGTTTCAAAAGTTGGCCTATCTATTCATGAACCAATACTTAGTTTTGTTTTGTTTTTAATCACAGGGGGTTTTGTAATGTTTTATTTAATATATGGTAGAGTTAGCTTATCCTACCATTGCTCTTCGTGGCTAGTCTTGCTTTTTTTATTTATTTATTTATTTATTTATTTATTTATTTATTTATTTTTGGTGAGGAAGACCAGCCCTGAGCTAACATCCGTTGCCAATCCTCCCCTTTTTGCTGAGGAAGACTGGCCCTGTGCTAACATCCGTGCCCATCTTCCTCCACTTTATATGGGACGCCGCCACGGCATGGCTCACAGGCAGTGCGTCGGCGGGCGCCCGGGATCCGAACCCGCGAACCCCGGGCTGCCAAGCGCGGACGAAACCGCTGCGCCACCGGGCCAGCCCCCTAGTCTTGCTTTTTTTGATCATCAAACTAAATTCCATAATTAACTGGGCTAGCTTAGAGGGAAAACTAAAGCTCATTTTGGGATTACATTAAATTTATAAATTCAGTTAGTGAAGACATGCCAGAACATGGTATGACTTGCCATTGGTTCATGTCTATCGGGACTATTTGATGCTTTTCCTTACATAGGTTTTGTATATTTCTTGCTAATTTTATGCCTAGATTTTATATTATTATAATTATTTTTTGCTGCTTTAAATGAGCTTTTCTATTATGGCTTCAAACATTGTATTTGTTTTTAAAAATGTTATTGATTTTTCTGTGTTATTTTTATATTCCCTCTTTTCTTTATTAATTTTCTTATTTTTGTTGCAATTTTTTCTCATTGATTCTTTGGTGTTTTCCAGACATATAATCATGTGATCTGCAAATAGAGATAGTTTTACTTCTTCATAACCAATTTTTAGGCTTCCAATTGCTTTTTTCCCCTTAATTGTGTTGTCTGACACTGTTATTGCATGGTTACTTAGTTGTGGTAGTTGTGGAGATATTGAGAATCCTTTCTTGTGTATTACTTGAATAGTAATGTCCCAAGCATTTCCCTAAGTCAGATGCTGACCTTTTGGAAAAAATATATAATATACATTTTAAATTTCTTTATTTGACGACTATATACTGAGTACAATTGATTCCAGGTTTGCTTTCCATAAACAATCCTAGCCAGAAACAGCCTAGGTGCATCCTGATAAAAGCATTTCATAGATAAGTATCTCCTGCTAGTACATATCATTAGTGAGTTTGCCAGCAGTTATGTCATTATCATGATTACAAAGACATTAACTGGTCACCTTACTTTCTTTCCCAGTCATGCCGTAATAAAGGGAGAGAATGCATTGAGAGCATGCTGCTAACTCTTTCCTTAAAAAATATGTTATATATCAACAATGGAGCCACAGCAAATAACTGCTATAGTTAGAATTATCAAATACATAATATTAATACTGATAATTCACATCATATATGAATATCAACCTCAAACTCTGCAGATTATTCTTTTATCACTTTTCAATATATTATTTCCGAATCTAGAACTTTACCATTAAAAATATCTATTACATCATGGAAATGATAGAATTTTTATTTCTCTTAACACAAAATTGATATTCTGTAAAATAATAGTTTACAAAATTGGCATCCTGTTGCTGTGTATGTTTTTTGACATTTGAAATGAAATATTTTCTAGACACATATGGACATGTTTTACTCATTAGTATTCTTTGAGCACCAAAATAATACACGTAACCGTAAGCAATTGGCCGTGTTCTAATATTTTGGCACCAAAAACTTTCCTGGAAGATGGCTATATAGATGATACAGTAGTCCGTTTGGAAGGAGATATATAACAGCTATATTTGACATAATCTACCAATAGCAACCATCTACGTTAGAGAGATTGTATTTGCCCAGACTACAACAGAAACTTCCCTAAAATCTATACAATTACAATTCCATATTCAGCCAGACCTGGATTTTTCTAGATGAGTGACTTTTACAAGTTATTTCAACTGTCTGAGCCTCAGTTTTTCCACTTGCAGAATAGAGAAAAAGATACCTATTATTTAGGGTTGTTGGAAGAATATATTTCTACCCTGACTAACTGTCTCTGTGTATGTATACACATATGTTTCGCTGATTATCTAGCTATTATCTAAAATAAAATCTTTATTTGAATATTTCCATGTTCTTACCTTTAATAAAAACGATTGGCTGGATATCTACCAATTTTGGAGTGATATGGTATGGTTGAAAATACATGTGCTACAAGCCGGACTGGTGGCGTAGCAGTTAGGTTGGTGCACTCAGCTTCTGCGGCCCGGGGTTTCGCGGGTTCAGTTCCCAGGCACAGACAAATGCACCGCTTGTCAGCCATGCTGTGGTGGCATCCCATATAAAGTAGAGGAAGATGGGCACGGATGTTAGCCCAGGGCCAGTCTTCCTCAGCAAAAAGAGGAGGATTGGCAAAGGATGTTAGCTCAGGGCTGGTCTTCCTCACAAACACACAAAATAAAATAAAATACATGCTCTATGTTGTAAAATAAATTCAGCTAGGGTTGGGGACTCTAGTGAGCATCACAAGGAGATAAGCAGTTTTCCTTCAGCTCAGCTAAAACTGAGAACAAATTTTCACTAAACTCAGGAATATATTTGGAAACTAGCATAAAATATGAGAATATAATCATGAAGAGGATGTCTGTGGGACATTCACAATCATCTTCCAGAGCAGATGAAACTGAGGCACAACAAGAGTCAAAATACCTAGGACACACCACATGGAATAAGTATGTTGTAAACACAAGAAACAAAAAGTGCTCTGAAATAACCTCACATCAGAAAACACAAAGGCAAATGCTTTCAGTAGCAGAACTTGATTTGTAATTGGGATTTTTTTCTCAAAATTGTTTTTTCGGGGGGGTTGGGGGAGGGACATTTAGGAACTCAGTATATGTTTGCTGTATACATAAATGAATAAAAGAATGAACTCTGTGAACCATGGAAGGGATTTATGCACTCAAATTTGGATGATATTCTTCTGTACAGGTATAGTTAGGGCAACTAACAGTAAGAAAACATATTCAGATATGTCTAGTCCCAAAAAATGGTTCAGACTGGATTGAACTGGAAAAATGTCCAGATGTGATTATTAAATAAAATAAATTAGTATTTATGAAATGGAAGATGTGAGAAAGAGCCTTTATAGTCGGATATTAAGTATTAAAGAGTTTTTAAAATGACAATTCCCAATTGTAAAATGACATTTCCATTTGACCAACAAATGTTCCTGTTATACTTACTACACAGTAGGCAAAAATCTGGAGAATTCCTTAAATTAAAAAAGTCTTTGAGCACTCAAAAAAAAGCATTTAATAAACAGGAAACTCCCACTTGAAGTCATTAAAACCATGAAATCCCAAAGAATCCTAGCTTCTCTTTTGACAGATTGCTTTATTAATTCATTCATGGAAATCAAATATTACTATATAGTACATTTTTATTTTGGTAGTACATGATTAAACTTTTCTGTGGTGTTTGGGGGATAAATGGGATGAGCAATGATTTTAAAATTGTTCAATTAATGTTCAGTAAGTTGGACAACCATGACTTAAATGCTAATTAAAGTCTGAAGTCAGTCTGGAGGGAGAGCTCTTGAGATCATTTTCAGAGTTCTGTTGAGGGCCCTCTTTACTCTCTGTCAATAACTTCAATAACACAGAAATAGCTTTTTAAAATACAATTTATAGACAATTTGAATCCAGAAGAGGAAGAAAATATGATGAATTCTAGAATCAATACTCAGATTCAAAAGGCTGAAATGTTACACCAAATCTAACGAAATGAAATCTAACCAAAATCTAACTGGTTTGCATTCCACGTTTTAGGAAAGCAATCATAAAAGTACATGTGCAGGGAGTCAGAGAGTAGCAGAAGCTCAGGAAAAATGTTTAATCAAACAAAATCTCAAGTTGTGTTGGCACTCTAAATTTCAAGGTATAAGTAATTTCCTAAGAGTTCCATTCATAATTGCCAAAATATTTACCAGTATCCTGATTGATTATTTCTGCCAAAAACTTCATATACTTCATGCAACAGATGTATAGGCAAATGAGTGTCTACACTTTTATATGCTCATTTATTCAGCAAATCAGAAAGTGTATCCTGTAGAGCATAATTTTCCCCTTACAACAACACTCTTCACTGTGGACTAAATTAACTCTCTTCTTCTTCCTGCTCTCAGTCTCTCTCACTCTCATTTACCTTGGATAGCTATGGGAGCGGTAGTGTATCGCAAAGTCTTAGATTACAGTGAGCGACTCTCTCTGCCATTCCTCACGGGTGAGGTGAGATAAATAGCATTCAGTGCAAGAGCAGCTCCCCTGATCTCCTAATCTTACCACTAAAGGGGGTTGGAACTATCACAAAAGGCCATATCTTATATTCTGTCAGTTGCTAGCACCCTAACAAATATAATCACAGTTCCCCATAGCTGTAATCAAGAAGAAACTATCAACTTAGGAAAATGATAACTTGGATGCTAATTTCTTCCCAGGGCATCTGTTCAGGCTTTCCTTTTGTCTGAAACACCCTGTTCTCTTGTTTTGTTCCCTCTACCTACTCAAGTACAATCCACGCACAGTCCTTATGAGAAGAGTGCCACGATCCCTGTGCTGGAAGTGATCTTTCTATTCTACAGAATTACAACATTTATAACTACTTGACAGTTTATTATATACTGCCTTATAACATCAAATAATTCAAAGGCAGAATTGGAGTCAGAAAGATAAGGCCCATCTCTGATTGAAATAAATAGTGTGACCCAAGGTCTCTAACTGAGCACTGCATCCTCGTTTGTAATAACAAAAGGTTGCACTGGCGTATTATTAAAGGCACTTTCAGTCTGTGATTTTATAGGGTAGTGTTTGTATTGTAATTCATTTTATTTAATTATCTCTTGGTATATATATCTTGCCTCCTCGACAAGATTATAAGCTTTTTGAAGACAAGGGCCCAAATAAATGCATATACATTTACATATACATATATGTGTGTATATACATAAATAGATATTAGTATCTTAAACTATTTTTACAGTAGGTGTTAAATATTTTTTCATTATCAACAATAATTTACACAGAGTAACTTTTATTTAAAAGTGTACCATTTTGTGAATTTTGGCAGTTTATAAACAATCCTGAAATGACCACCACAATAAATGTACAAAACACTTCCATCACTCCAAAAGATTTCTAGGATTCTTTTGCAGTCCATGCTTTCTCATATCCCTGACCCAAGGTAATAAGTAGTGTGCTTTTTATCACTATAAATTGGTTTGCATTTTATATAAATGGAATCACTCAGAATGCACTCTAATGTGTCTTCTTTTACTTAGAATATTCATCTATGAGATTCATTCGTGTGGTATGCATCAGTGGTTTATTCTTTTGTGTTGTTGAGTAGTATTCCATTGTTTGGATGTAACACAATCTGTTTATCTGTTCTCTAGTTGATGGACATCTGAGTTGTTTCCAGATGTTGACTATTGTGAGTAAAACTGTTATGAACATTTATGTACAAGTCCTTCATGGAAATGTATTTTAATTTTGAGTAAACACCTAGGAGTGGAGGGCTGGATGGTATGGTAGTCGCATTTTTCATTTTTAAAAAAACTACTAGAGTTTCTCATAGTTGTTGTACAATTTTACATTTGTAGAAGTGGTTTATATATACTCCACTTCCTCCAAATTCTTGCCGCCATTTGGAATTTTCAGTCTTTTTAATTTCAGCCATTCAAATGAATGTGTATTTATATCTCAGTGTGGTTTTAACTTGCGTTTCCCTCATGACTAATGATGTTGAACATGTTTTCATGTGCTTATTGTTCATCCATATATCTTCTTTTGTGAAGTGTTTGTTCAAATATTTTTGTCCAAGTTTTATTATTATTATTGAGTTGTAAGAGTATTTCTTTTCTTATACTGGCTCTTTTCCAAGTATATATATATGTATATAAATATATATTTTATATATATGTACATATATGTATATTGCAAAGATTTTCTCCAATTATGTGGCTTGCCTCTTTCTTTTCTTAATAGGGTTTAAAAATCAAAAGGTTTTAATTCTTACCAACTTCATTTTATCTAATTTTTCTTTTATAGTTTGATTTTTTGTGTCCTATCTATTAAATCATTACTCATCCCAAGTTATAAAATATTTTATTTAAAATTTTCTTAAAGGATTTATAATTTTAGGTTTTACATTTTTGTCTATGATACACTTTCAGTTAATTTTTGTGTATGGTGTTATGTAGGGATCAGTGATCACTTTTGTTTTCTATATAGCTATTCAGCCCATTAAAAAAATTTCTTTCTTCATTGAATTGCCTTGACATCTGGATCACTTGATCATATAAATCTTTTTCTGAGCTCTTTATTCTGACCCACTGATCTATTTTTTTTATGTTTATGTAGAAATTTTTCTAAAGAACACATGCAAATGGACAACACGTTCATGAAAAGGTACACAGCATCACTAATCATTAGGGAAATGCAAATCAAAACCGTAATGAGATATCACTTCATTTCTGTTAGGATGGCTATTATCAAAACAACAGGAGATGAGTGTTGGCAAGCGTATGGACAAAATGGAACCCTTGTATTCTGATAGCGGGAATGTAAATTAGTATAACCGTTATGGAAAATGGTATGTAAGTTCCTCAAAAAATTAAAAACAGGACTACCATATGATCCAGCAACCCCACTTCTGAGTATATATCCAAAGGAAATGAAATCAGTATCTCAAGATATCTGCATTCCCATGTTCATTGCAGCAGCATTCACAGTTTCCAACATATAGAAACAACATATCCAACATCTGTTGACTGATAAATGGATAAAGAAAATGTGGTATGTGTATACACACACACACACACACACACACAAGGGAATATTATTCAGCCATGAGAAAGAAGGAAATCCTGTTATTCGTAACCACATGGATAAATCCAGAGGACGTTATGCTAAGTGAAATAAGAAAGACACAGTAAGGCAAATACTGTAAGATCACACTTACATGTGGAATCTAATAGTCAAACTCATAGAACCAGAGAGTTGAGTGGTGGTTGCCAGGGGTTGGGGGTAGAGAAATGAGATATTGGTCAGTGGGTATAAACTTATAAACTTTCAGTTATAAGATGCATAAGTTCTGTGGATCTAGCTTACAGCATAGTGTTTATAGTTAATAATACTATATCATATACTTTGAATTCCCTAAAGGAATAAGTCTTGTGTTCTCATGACATTCGCATAAAAAATGCTAACTATGTGGGTGATGGATTTGTTAATTAACTTGACTGTAGTAATCAATTCACCATATATTAAGTTATCACATCATATACCTTAAAAAAATCATGTAGTACAACCTAAATCATACTCTTTTTATTTGTCCATCATATTTCAATAAGACTTGGGGGAATTTCTTTATTAATACACTGTCTTGATTACTGTAGCTTTATGGTAACTATTGGAATTGGTAGTGATAGTTTTCAAACTTTCCTTTTTTTTTGTTTGGTGAGGAAGATTAGCCCTGAGCTAACATCTGTTGCCAATCCTCCTCTTTTTGCTGAGGAAGATTGGCCCTGGGTTAACATCCGTGCCCATCTTCCTCTACTTTATATGTGGCACACCACCACAGCATGGCTTGATAAGCAGTGTGTAGGTCCATGCCCAGGATCCAAACCTGTGAACCCCGGGCCGCTGAAGCAGAATGCGCGAACCTAACCACTGAGCCACCACACTGGCCCCAAACTTTGCTTTAAAAAAAAAAAATCACTTTAGCTATTCTAGATAATTTACATTTCTGTAACATTTTAGAATAATTTCTCAAAATCTGAAAAAATGTCTATTGAAATTTTTATTTTGTTTGCAGTATATTTATAGATCAATTCAAGGGAATTGACATCCTAAGAGTATTGACTTTTCCAACCTATAAACATGATATATCTCTGTATTTATTTAGATTTTCTTTAATCTTTCAGCAATTTTCTGTAGATTTCAGCATACAGGTCTTGAACATCTTTTGTTAAATTTGTTCCTGTGTATATTATTATTGGTGGTCTTGTAAGCAAAACTGTTCTTCAGTTTTATTTTGATTGCTACTAGTATATAAAATAGATTTTTCTATATTAACTTTATGGCCACTGACTTTGCTAAATTTACTAACCATCAGAGTTGTTTTGTAGATTCTGAGGATTTTCTATGTAAATAATCATATCTGAAAATAAAGGCAGTTTTGTTTCTTTTTAATGTCTTTTTTTCCTTGTCTCTCTTGCAATGGCTAGAATTTCTAATACGAAAACAAACAGAAATTTAAGAGTAGACATCCATGCCTTGTTTCTGTTCTTAGGAGGAAAGTGCTCAGTATTTCATCATTAAATATGATTTTAGCTGTAGAAGTTTTTTTTAATAGATGCTATTTATCAGATTGAAGATGTTCTCTTCTATCTAAAGTTTGCTGTAATTTTTCATCATGATGTTAAATTTTGACAAAAGCCTTTTCTGTATCTGTTGAAAAGATCATGTCGTTATTTTTCTTTATTTTATAAATATGATGAATTACAATGATTAATCTTCAAATATTAAATCGATCTTTCATTCCCCAGGATTGATTTGTCAATAATTTATTAATGATATGTACACCTATGTTCATGTGCACTATTCATTTGTGTGTGTTATTATCATTGTTTGTTTGTTTTTTGTAATATCTTTGTGTTTTTGTTATCCAGATAATGTCAAAGTTACAAAATGAGTTGATATGTATTCTTTTCTATTTTATGCGTGTTTGCATATAATTGATTTTATTTCTTCCTTACATATTTTACAGAATTTACCTATGAAGCCATCTGAGCCTGTAATATTTCTTGTAAGAATGTGTTTATTAGTTCAATTTATATAATTAATATAGGTCTATCCAGATTATCTACTTCTTTTTGAGTGAGCTTTCACAGTTCTTTCTTATCTTTCAAGGAAATTTTCATTTCACTTAAGATGTCAATTTTTTAGCTTAAAGTTGTTTATCATATTACTTCATTGTTTTTATTAATGGCTGAAGGACCCTTCATTTCTGATGCTGGGGATTTGTAGCCTCTCTACTTTTTGTTGAATATTTTGATCTTAATTTTTTCAATGAACAAACTTGGACAATATTAATTTTCTCTACTGTTTGTGTCTTCTATCTTGTTAATTTTGCTGTCATTATTAATAAATACTTTCTTCTATTTACTTTGGGTTTGAATTGCTCTTCTTTTTCTGTGTCCTTTAGTTGGCATTTAAACCTACAAATTGTCCCATAGTTCCCTCAGGCTCAGTTCATTTTCTTTAAATCTTTTTCTTTTCATCATCTTTTGATTAAATGAAATCTATTGATAGGTCTTCAAGTGCACTGGCCCTTTTCTCTGTCATCCCTATTCTACTATTAAGCTCATCCAGTGATTTTATTTCAGGTGTCTATTTATTTCAGTTCTGAGATTTCCTTTTATTTCTCTTTTATGTTGTCTATATATTTGCTGAGATTTCCTATTTTCATTCACTATGAATGTGTTTTCATTTACCTTACAAAACATAATTAAAATAGCTGCTTTATCATCCTCATCTGATAATTCTGGCCTCTGAGCTATCCAGGCTGTTATCTGTTGATTATCTTTTACCTTGAAATTGGGTCATACTCTCAGCCTTCCTATATCTAGTAATTTTGGATCACATCATGTTCATTGTAAGTGTTGTGCAGTGTAGACTGTGGATACTGTTCTATTTTTTCCCAAAGATTGTCTGTGCTTTTTATTTTAGCAGGCAATTTGCTTGTTTAAGCTCAGACTGCAGACTGCCACACCTGTAGTGCATAGTGATTCATACCTTCCTTGTTATGTAACAGTTGTAATTGCTTTAATTCTGCTCACTATGCCCCACTCCCCACATCAGTGATTCAGTGATTAACCAGGAACTTGGGCTGAGTTTATGCACCAAATTAATGGTTCCCTTTCTCTGGCTCCTTTTTGTCCTCACTCTTTGGCAGTCCTTGTTACCCCAGGGATCCTTCCCCTAGACCAGAAATCATTTTACTCTGTCTCCGCTGAAACTACATCTACACTAAGGGTAAAACAACAAGAAAATGGGGATCTGTAGTATACTCATCATTTTCTCCAACCCACTTCTCCAACTCAAAAGAACAAACTTCACATTCAATAATTTTTTTAACTAAAAGAGTAATGAAATAAATTTTTTTCTCAAATGAGTGATACAGATTTTAATAAATTTT
The DNA here is from genome assembly GCA_031878705.1 of Tapirus indicus. Lineage (NCBI taxonomy): Eukaryota > Metazoa > Chordata > Mammalia > Perissodactyla > Tapiridae > Tapirus > Tapirus indicus. The sequence goes on along the minus strand of CM062926.1, from coordinate 48,301,721 downwards.
GTCAGATTCATTAACATATATTTTGAAAAAGAACAATAACAATGGTGCTTTCCTGTAATTTTTATTTACATATCAATCCTATGAAATGTGTTAGTTGATTTCAATACATGTATTGAAATACACGAGACTAAATTGCTCAGGTAATCTATTTTTGTTCATCTTTAGGGAAATGATTTCTGCTTGATTGCCTCTAGAGCATGGTTCATTCACATTTAATTACCATAAGAGTAGGCCACTTATAACATTAATCCACAAAGCTGAATTTATAGTTTGTAAGAGATGGCATCTTTGAAGTTGACATTTCTTTTATATCAATGAGATTGCATTGCAGATGAAGTGCAAATGGCATATTGTGCAAAATAAAAGTTTAATTATGAGGGGAAACTTCAATTGAATATTTCTGTTTGATTAATAATCTATAAGCAGATACCATCTAATTTAAATTCACACAAAAGCATAACTGCTGTTGAAAAATTGCTACAATTTAACAGTGACACCAATACCAATCTCCCCCCCACCCCATCCACTGTGTACAGGCAAATCTTGTAGTCACTTGGATCTGAACTGGCCTTTTTCAAAATTAATGCCTAGTGAATAGAAAAAACAATAAAAGCTTTACTTTAAGCCATTCTATTTCATGCTCATTCACTTATCTTCTCCAAGTCCTTTGAGGCACTTATGAGGCTAGAATATTTATCAATTTTGGCCCAGTTACCTACCTCTTAAAAGAAAAAAATCACTCATTCATGCAAACTCTTTGAACTATGGCTGATATTCATGGGAAATGTTCTGATTGGTCAAAGACTATTTCAAATTGTTGACTAGAACTGAACACAGAGCTTGTTCAAGTAAAATGTGTTCAAAGTAAACTATGATGGATTTTACTTTTCCCATTATCTGGACATGAAAATAGCATTAACTTATATTAAGATTTAATTAGTTTTTCCTTTTTTTAGCAGCCTTATCACTCTTGTAACAGCAACAATACAAACACCAACTACATACGTATAAATCAATGATTAAAGGCTATGTCTTTTTTACCTAATACTGTCAAGTCTGAGATTTACTACCTGCAATCTGTAATGCAAATAAATAATGCAAGTGTATTCCGATTAAAGTTAATCATAATGATAAAATTCGTCCATTTAGCAGAAGTTCTATCTCATTAAACAGAAATCTATAGAGGCAAAAGAATTATTACCTGGGTTAATAAGCATTAGCAGATTGAAGGCCTAATTTCTAACTCGTTGGATAATACTAACTAATTGTATAACTTTAGGCAAATCATTTGACCTCTCAAGGACTCTGTTTCTTCAACTGCGAAATTAGACTTATTTTGTATTAAATCACCTCTTAGTTTTCTTTTTCCCAAAAATTACCATTTCCATGAGTAACATCCCTGAATGCAAGCAGGAATTTAACAGTCTCTAGGTAAAGTCTTTTTGTCAATAGGATAGAAGGCTCTAAGCAATGATGCTTCTCATAAGCTTATTCACCTGTATATATTTTGAGGACTCAAAGATCTATTAGATATAGTCTCTGTCTGAAGGAGCTGACTATTTTTATAGAATTACAGGGCTACACATATGAAAACATAGTGAATGTTTTAAAAAGTCCTACAGGAATGTATACACTTCCCAAGTCAATGTTTTTAATACAGACTCTTGTGAAAACCTTATAAGCAAATTTACATCACATTAAATATTTCATTTCAACCCCTTATTTTCTGTTTATCTTTACCTCTGTGTCTAGTGAAAGAGATTATCCCATTCAATATGTAAAAACATCTCTTCAAAAGTACTTTCTTTAGCATTTCTATTTGCTCTTTTGAGCCATATAAATTTTGTCTTTTTCTTTCTATTTTTTCATGTGAAGTTGATGATCTTATGAGACTGGGATTTTTATGAAAGGAAAAGAGGGTCTTCCTCGCAGGCAAATATTCTATGTGAGAAAAAAAATGCATCTGTTTGCAAAGTGACAGCTCTCCCAGGGGTCACTCATTGCACAGCTGGAATACACACAGATCATACAACAATGGTGTGGGGAAGTCAGAGCTTTGCGGACTGCTTTAATCATATGTATCTGCCAGGGATTCAGTTAGAGTCCTAAAAAAACCACTTAGTTACTGGCTATTTTAAATAATATTACAATGAACATATATATACATAAATTGGCATATGGCTCTGTTCTTTCCATGAAGTATAATTATTAACTACCTTAAAAGTAAATAATTAAAGAGAAATGATTATTATTAAGGTTCTTGATATACATTGACATACTACCTTTCAGAAAGTTGTTACATTGGCTATTCTACCTGGAATGTCTAAGAATCATCTTTGCCTTCATTCTTGTCAACAATCTAGATATTGTCACTTAGAAAATAATAAGTCCATATATACACAAATCTTCCCATCTGATAATCAAGTATATTCTACTGGGGAAAAAGAAGCCTAGATTCACGTCAAAATTTCCTAGTCAAGACACAGCCTGTCATTGTCTTATACTTTCTTCAGTTGGTGATAAGGGTAGCATATTGTCTGCGAATTGTGACTTGGAAAAGACACAAAAAGGAATCCAGTCTCAACTCTGACAGTGGCTTTGACCAGGAAAATACAACAGATGTGTTTCTCAGCTTTCTCTGCTCCCCCCGGTATCTGAAGAGGCAGGTGACATAGGGTGTCGGCTCATGCTCCTGTGTAACATTTGTGCACAACAAAGCTTGTCTGGAAGAACTCGGCCTCCAGTCAGCTGTGTTTCTCTTTGGTTTTCCTGACAGCTATTACCATGTCAGCCTAAGAGCAGGAAGAGAAAAGGCACCAGTGTCCTGCTATGTGCAATGCTGGTATATTTTTTAAGCTGCACTTTGTGCAAAATAAATCTTAACCTTTTCAGAGCAGTGAAATTTCTTCATCAGAATTTGGATCTATGAATGAATTTGGTCCACTGTCCACGAGGTGGGATGAACACAGGGTTCGTTTTTTCTGTAAGGTAAAATATTTATGAGGTGATATTTATCAGGAGGCACATATTAAGCAGTAAGCTTTGCAGAGTTCATGCTTGGTGCAGAGCTATCTACGCAAACTTAAACTAAAGTAAACACCTAGGAGTTTACTTCTTAAGAAAGATATAAAGTTCATCAGCAACTGAATGCTGAAGAACATGCATTTATAAAGACTTGGTTTATAACAGCAGGAGTAAATGTATCTTAGGTTGATGGAGAAAACACCAAAAAAGAGACAAGCCACAATTTGAATAAACCTCCCTTCAGGCTATTTTATTTGACAATCTTAGCTTTTGAAACAGTGCAATCTTTCAGGATATTGCAGATGCCCTTTCAAACAAATTGATATTGTGTGACCCGATTGGTTCTTTTGTAAAATGTGGTGATGACAGCTGATTCTCGAGGTTGTCCTCCTGACAGGGTAGCCTGGGGCTCCATTTTCAGATTTGTCAACTTTCTAGCCTTCCCTGTATACCCCTCAGAAACTTTAGTCTCTTGGCATCAGTCTTAAAACAATAGATCTTATATAAGGAGCTATCCAAGTTCTGATTTACAGTCAAGCGGCCTAAGAGCAATTCTCATACCTGTCATTTCTTCTCTGACCCCAGAGGAGCTCTCTGTCAACCTAGACTCCTTGTCCACTCAGTGCAAAACAACAACTCTGAGCCTGAAGTGGTCAGCCACCATAGTTCTGTTCTGTCAGGGTAATTGCTATCATGATTCACAACAGCTGTCTCTTTCTCTCATGGAAATGTCACTCAGATTCATCCTAGCTTCTCCTTGAATACCATCACAGAAATCCAAGCCTTTTTCATTTCATGACTCTACAGCTGCAAGAGTCTCTTAACTATTATCTCACCCTCTTCCAGTGTGCCAATATCAATATCATTGCCTATTATACTTTTTCATCAGGTCATTTATTTTTTGAAAACATTAAGTAACCACCTCTTTTCTACCACAATGTCCTTTATGAGACTATTAAGGTCATTTATAATTTGAAAGTCTGCTATTACCTCTCTGATTCTTACACCAAAATTTCAGGAGCATTAATTAGCCAATGAATTGTCATATTTTCTATTGCATTTTATTTTAATTTTTAAAATGCTTGTTGTAATTCAATAAGTGACTTTATGACCACTACCAAGTTTTTGTAATTTATTGCTTAAAGATGAGTTCTGTAGAGATTTCCATGATCTTACAAGAGAATATGAGGATGGGTAGATGATAATAAAGTTACAGAGAAAAATAATCACCTATATTCATCTGCTTTACAGGACTAGGTCATGGCTATACTTTTGGAAAATAAAAGAATTTAGAGATTCTCTTCCTGGGCAGATGATGATTAATAGGCATTTATTGTGTGTAATCAGTGTCTGAGCCCCCACATATGTGATATCATTTAATGCTGATAAGAAATATACTAGTTATATTGTTATTCCTATTTTGAAATTGAGAAGACAATGAGTTAGAGAGATTATGCATCATGACTTTTCTAAGGTAACACAACTTGTGAGCTGGAGGGTCAGAATTTGAAACTTTTCTATCATCCCATGCTGTCTCCCTGAATGTTGAAGATAAAAGTTTTAAATAAAGCCATTGCTTCTCTAACAAACTCGATTTCTATTTTCTAGTTATCCAAATCCCCATTAATCGCCCATTCTTGAAATCCAAAACATTTCTATTTTTGTCTCAGTATAGCATTTAACCTATAGTATATATTTCAGTATTGACGAACTTATTAAGTCATGGGAAATAGGGTCTATTGGCACCTGGGTAATTTTCTGTTGAACTTCTACTGGGATGTTTCCAAACCAGAGAGGACCAGTTCTTTCTGACATTTAAATTTCATAATCCAAGAGGAAAAACAAAGGTGAGGAAGAGTTACAAGGGGAGAAATGAGAGGAGGAAGAGAAGAAATAAAGAGGAAACAAGGCAGAGAGAAGAAAAGAAAGAAAGCTTATTTCAATGTTATAACACATGAGCAAAATTTTTTGCTTTCCAATATTAAAATTATTCCACTCTCAAATAGCCAGAGGTAAGCATGCTGAGTCCTAATTGACCAGTTGTTCAAGATATCTGTGAAAATAAACAAACCAATAACAAAAGAAACTACATGTGACATCCTCTCACATGCTCCATACTCCCAGAATAAAATCCCACTTTTTATTTCTTTTCTAAATGTTCTTATGGAAATGGAAGCTGGCATGTACGTAATCGAAATTTATAGAGAAATAACTAATTTGGGATTTGTTATTTCCTAAACCCATTTTTCTTGCCAAGAATCTTCACAAATGTTACAGAATTTATAATAGATTAGTGACTTTCACCTTGTGTCTAGGTCCTTCTTAGTCATTTTTTGTTTCTAAAAACTAGGATATATATTACTTGATTTGCCATTTATTTAACCCATGGTTTCTAGAAGGCACTTCACCCATCTTGGTAATTAAGTGTGGCTATGATTGAAGTTCTACAAAATCCAGTAACTTAATGACACTGCATAGTAATTGAATAACCTTCCAAATTTGACTTCGGCTTTTGTGTGTGTGTGTGTGTGGTGAGGAAGATTAGCCCTGAGCTAACATCTGTTGCCAATCCTCCTCTTTTTGCTGAGGAAGATTGGGCCTCGGCTAACATCTGTGCCCATCTTCCTCTACTTTATAAGTAGGATGCCTGCCACAGCAAGGCTTGATATGTGGTGCGTAGGTCCACTCCCAGGATCTGAACCTGTGAACCCTGGGCTGCTGAAGGAAAGCACGTGAACTCAACCTTGATGCCCCTGGGCCAGCCCTGACTTGGGCTTTCCTTTAACCAAAAGTTTCTAACTCCAGTCTTTTAAAATTCTTTTGTAAATATTTTCCTGCTTTTGCATGATTTCTAGCTTTTTTTCATATTCTGATTCTGTCCGTGCTGAGCAGAATTGTATTTTCCTGTCAAATTTAACTGAAGGACTTGGCTTTTGACCTTAGTTTCCCTTTTTCTCAGTATAGAATAAACTTCAGATGAGAGAAATTGAAAGAAAGAATAGGGAGAGAAAACCAACAGACAAGCAACGTTTCTACCTATTGTCAAATCATTTCATAATCCAACCAAGAATATTCCCATCTTGTGATCAAAGAAAGTAAAATGTATCCAAGTAAATTATTTTAAAAACAGGAACTTTTGCCTTGCCTTTTAAACTCAAATTCAGTCAACATTTATGGAGTACCTGCTATGTGATAGGATCATCTTCTCTTTCACCTTCTCAACAACACTATAAATGGAAATTATTATGCATATTATGCAGAATCAGCAACTAAGCTCTGACAGGTTAAGCATCTGATTAAAAGTCACACAGAGATTTAAACCCAAATTTCATGATTCAAAGTTCAATGCCTATGCTATTTTGTGTAGCATTAGATGGTATTGTGTCTCTCAAATTCATGGTGTAGAGTTGTTGGTAATATGATGATTTCTAGCTAATATTTAAATTGACATATAAATGAATAAAAATGTACTGATTCCTAATGCAAAATTTTATTAAGTAATTTTAATTAACGTATTCCTATTGATGTTAGCTCACAAAACTAAATTTCTATTGTCTAAGAAATAATTGTTCGTTTATTTTTAAACATCGATAACCATTTGAGATGCAATCTTGATTCCTGAAAGAAAAAATATATTTTTTTAAATTCTACAGGAGAAACTGAAGCATTAGACATTTACTTCTCAATATGCACTTTCACACATTTTCCTATTTTTGAAAACTACAAAGAAAAGGAATTTTTCATTGGCATCTCAAACATTATTTTATCTCAAAGGATAGATTCAAATTGAAACTGTGCATCTAGAAGCTAAAACGAACAGCACTACTTAAAAATATAAGTCAGTCAAAATGCGTTGTTATCTTATCTACTTCATCCTGTGTAACTTGTCAGTGGGTACTGATTAATTTCCTTTGAATTGTTTCTCTCACTTTCTTCTTGAGAGCTGGATTGTTGGATCTGGCAGCAGATCACAGCTACTCATAAACACTTGACTGAAGGACTCTCAACCTCTCTTATAGCAGAGGACTTTGAGTTCAAATGAGCCTAGGATTTCTGAAGGGATATCCTTCAAGCAGTGAGGAGAGATGGTTCATCTGTTCGTTAGACTCATTCATGCTCTAAAGATATCACAAAAGTCAAAGTTAACAACACAGGATGTGAATGCTAGTACTGATTTCTTGGGCTGGTTCTCAAAGAGGTTTCCACTTGCCTGGTGAGAGGCTGATGTAAGTGTTCTTACAACAAAAATAGGAGCTGTGTTCCTATTTTATTAGCCCATAAAAATCCTTATTCTTTACTACTTTGGGAGATAAGAACTGGTGAAAATCATATCAGGCAAAAAAGAAGAGAAAGAATGAGAGATTTTAATTTCCCTCTTCTGCCTTGATTAGAACTGGTCAAATGCAATCCAGTGCCCTTGAACATCTCAAGATGAGATGGCTCGTAAGTAGTCTGTGACTCCAAACTATCTAAAAGTGGGGGAAGAAAAGACTTCTAAGAAGGAAAACCAAACATCCACAGAAAATTTAAAAATAAAGCCCAAAGCTGATTAAAGAAATGATGTTAGCTCAGATGAAGTACTCTTAGGGCGTTACCCTGATCTCTTCCACCATCATGTCAACGACTTGGATGCCAGTGTAGAAGGTATGCTTGTCATGTTTGGAGATGACATAATTATGGGAGACTTGGCTCATATATTTGGAAAAAAAATTAATTCACATATATATCTCAATAGTGTAAGAAATTAGATGTTTCCTCACAAGAGGAGTTTAATGTAGATGGATATAAAAGCTCACATTTAGTAAAAACAAACAAATGAAAGCAAACAGATTTACACAACTATATAGGGAGAGATGTTATTTAACAACTGTTTATGTGAAAAAATACATGAACATTTTAGTTGATTACCTTTAGCACAACATGAGCCAATAGTATGATGTGATTTTTAAAAATATTCTCAAGTAATTTTAGGTAGCATATTCAGAAGCAATGTGTAAAAATAAAAGCAGATAATGCTTCAATTTCATTCTACCGTTCTTATATCACTTAGCACTTGTTACAACTTAATATTATCAATTCATTTCTGTACTTGTTTAATATGTGCCTTTTCCACCAAATTGTAATCTCCACATTACACCTGTTTTATTCACTAATGTGTGCTCATCCTAGTATGGCCCAAGGTATATATTCAAAGTATCTAATATATGGTACTTGAGGACAATTTAATGGGTGTAATATAGAAAATTTGGGGTCCAGGTGGATATATCATATATTGCAGCCCAGGAAATAGGCCCAGAATCAACATGTAGAAATCATGGAGAGATTAATTTAAATTCAAAATATTTTACTGTAACTATTCTAAAGCTTAGAGATATTAACAAATGGACTTCTGATTAAAGACAATGGAATAAAAACACATTTGTGTCTCTGGCCTTAGAGACGCCATATCAGCTGAGGAACAAGTGCTTTCTGAACAGGGAGAAAGTGATACTTAAAGTCTGTATCCCAGATGATGAGACATCTCCACCTCCTTTCCTCTGCTGAGATCCCAAAACCCTGCCTGCTAACTGTAGTCTCATGAAGGGATTTGGAAGTTCTTGTCTGAAAATGGAGTAATCCAAAGGAAAAGATGCACAGATATTGCCACATAGTCATCCCAAATAAAATGACTACGTCTGGTCACTCTACAGTGAGGATTGCCATTTGTCACACTACATCTGTGATAAGAAGTTTCAATCAGCCTTTAGTGTCTCTTTCTTAAATATGAATAATTCAGAGATGATGAGATTATAAATAAATAAGTAAATAAGCAAACACTCATTCTACCAGAGCCTGTTGTGACATTTACAATCCATCTGGAGAGTTTGGGAATAAATTAGTTTTCATTACATAGGATACTGAAAAAAAAAGTTTAAAGAGTGAATTATTTACTTTAGTGAAACCAAAATTGTTTCAAGTAAAAACAAAATGTAATCAATAGCTTAGCTCTGGGTAATATTTATGTAGTCATTAGTAGTGAAACTACTGAATATTGACTATTCAGAAAATTACAATATACCTACACTGAATGGATGGATGGATGGGAAATAATAAATGAGTCTTGGTGGGGATGAGGGTGAATATATGAGAGCTACATCCACCCTCATCTTCTTTAGTGGGAAGTCAATAGAGTATATGTAAAATTTTAAAATCAAGAAAATGCTGTTTGACAGTCATCAATTGCTGCATAACCAGTTATCCACAAATTTAGTGGCTTAAAACAACATTAGAGATTTATCATCTCATAGTTTCTGTGGATCAGGAATATGAGCCTGGCTTAACTGTGTCCATGGGGTCTCTCATGAGGTTGAAATTAAGGTGACAGCCGGGGCTGCTGTCATTAAGGCTTGACTGGTGCTCAAGGATCTGGTGAATCCTAGAACCAACCCGAACACCCCTAACAAAGAGTGACATGGACAGAGACCCCAGTATCTGAAAAAGAACAAGTTTTGTAATTATTTATGTAAATGAAACTACATGTCTTGTATCTTCTCTTCCGAAAATGCTTGTAAATATCGAGCAGCTTAATTATTGAAGATCTTTTTTGTTTGTTTGTTTGTGAGGAAGATTGGCCATGGGCTAATATCTGTGCCCATCTTCCTCTACATTATATGGGATGTCGCCACAGCGGGGCTTGATAAGCGGTGCATGTGTCCTCGCCCGGGATCCGAACTTGCGAACCCCGAGCCTCCAAACCGGAGTGCGTGAACTTAACAACTAGGCAACCAGGCTGGCCCCAAAGGAGACCTTGAGTTACCTGAAAATAAGCTATATGCCCCCCTTACATTCTGTGTATTGCTCCCCAGCACCACTACCATGGTGCAAGCAGGATATGAGTACTTGGAATTGGCTGTTTTGTATTAATGTCTTTGAGAGAACTGCAAAACTGCGAGTACTGAGTACAATGGTAGAGAAAGGCTGACAACAACAACAACAAAAAAGAACAGAGAAAGAAAGAGAGAGAGGAAAAAAAGAACAATAGTTGCCAAAATGAATATCTTTAGAAAGCATACTTCTTGGTAGAACATTGATATTCCTCAGCATGTCAGGAAATTAATCCATCCCTTGATAATGTTTGGAAATTGGTATCTTAACATAGGTCTTTTCCCCTGCATATCTATATTATATCAGATTGAGGTAGCTTACATTCTCACAGTAAAAAGGAAATAGAATTTTAGTAAAAGCTGGATTGTGTGACTAATATTCTTGAATTGTAGTGCATAAAAAATCTTCATGCAGGAAATGAAAGAGAAAAAAAATAACTGAGATCCTAACTTTTCAGTAGGGGAATGAAATGTAAAATGATTATAGAAAATAGATCATTTTCAAATTAGAGTTCTGCACTTCGGGGGAAGAGCATATTTTCCTCCTGCATAAATTATGTGGGAACACATTTCAAAAACCCAATCTTAATCTAAGCAATGAACATTTCAAAAAGTAAATTAATATCTTCAAGGGAATGAAATATAGCATGGTAGGGGAGCCGACTCCAGCACCACAGTAATTATGGCTTTGCTAACATTTCTGTGCAAAGCCTGATTCTGAAACTTTTTTCCTACCCTCCCTGCCTTGTTGATGACAGAATTTAGTGTATACCAAGGCTTTGAATACAAAACTGACCTATTTTTTTTCTTCTTCCAGTGAAACTCCTTCAAAACAATATGACTTTCCAATTTCTTCAAAGAAAATATGTATGGTTCCAGATTTCTCTCATGCTTCACCTATTGTAGTTTTCTGATATGACAATATCATAGAATGATTGAATTTTGGAATCATGTTGCTGCAGCCATATGATAAAGGGGAAGCAGTTCATAAATGTCTAAAAAGCACTAATCTTAAAGTCAGAAGCCCTCTGTTAGTCTAGCTACTTATCTGTTGAATTGTTTCGAATCAGTCACTTCACTTTCGGGAGTCTGTAATTTTTTTTTTCAGTCTGTAAAATGAGAGCACTGAACATGATGGCCTCTAAGATCTCTGGACTCTAACATTACTCAAGGTTCCATAGAGAGTTAAGTTTAAACCAAATCTAGAATATATATCTGTTGACTCTCAGTTTGGTATTTTTACAGGTATTAGATTCATGGATTTTTTCCTTTTCTTTCTTATCTTTTTTTTTCACTTTATTAATTTTATTTTATGATGACAAGAACACTTAACGAGATCTACCCTCTTAAATGTTTAAGTGTATGAGACGTATTATTAACTATAGATACGATGTTGTGCAGCAGATCTGTAGAATTTATTCATCGCGCTTCACTGAAACTTCATGCGCACTGGTTGGTAACTCCTCATTTCCTCCAACCCCTAGCTGCTGGCAACAACCATTCCACTCTGATTCTAGGAATTTGACTATTTTAGATACCACACACAAGTGGAATCACACAGTGTCTTTCTCTGACTGGCTTATTTCACTTAGCATAATGTCCTCAAGGTTCATCCATGTTGTCACATACTGCAGAATTTCCTTCTTTTTTTTTAAGACTGAGAAATATTCCATTGTGTGTATACCACATTTTCTTTATCCATTTGTCCATCAATGGACATTTAGGTTGTTTCCTCGTCTTGGCTACTGTGAAGAGTGCTGCTGTGGACATGGGAGCATTAATATCTCTTTGAGATCCATATTTCAACTCTTTTGGATAAATACCCAGAAGTGGGATTGCTGGTTCATATAGTAGAGAAAACATAACTATTCAAAACACATTTCCAGGCAGATGAGCTATATTACAATAGGGAAGGAAAATGCCCACTTGTGACTCATCCCTGTGGCCTTCATCAGGGAACTACATATACAGAAATAGTGGGACATGTCTAAACAAGATTCATATTTTTACATCTCCATCAGCTTGTATGTACTTGACTTAACTCCTTCTTAATATGACCAAATTAACATCTTGATGAAGCATGAAATATTCCAAACAGAATCTCATGTACAAAAATAAGACCCAACACTATAAGTATTAGGTGACTATTTGCCAGGATTTTTTCCCCTGATCAAAGATGAAAAGCCATTCTGGAAATCGAGTGTATTCAATTAGAAGATAGCAGTCCTTTAGTCTAGCGTGATGATTGTCCTTGTGAGTTTCTAGTTAACTATTTGCAGGATTATTTTACAAATGTGATTTGACCAAATGACCCCAAGTCTGAATTTATATTTTTCTAGGAAATCTGCTAGAAAATGCATCATTATAACCATAATTTCATTTACACATTTCTTCTACATATATAGTGAAGTAGAATGTATCTCTCTAATTCTCACCAACTAACTTCTAATATGCTAATATTCTAATATGCTTCTGCTAAAATGTAGCAAGTGGGAAGCAGGTGCTTTGCAGGCTGAGAGACCTGGCTTGGAATCTCATTTCTGCATTTCACAGTTGTGATCCTGGGAAAGTTACTTAATGTCTCTGAGCCTCAGTTTCCTTCTCTGTAAAACGGGACTAATGGTACTTCTCTCATAAAGCTGTGTATATTGATATATATTCCAATTATATATGTTAAATTATACAAAATTATGAAGTAGAGGTATGCCCAGTACAGTTAGATGCATTAAAAATGCGGAGACATATATCTTGTTTGTTTGTTTTTTTACCACTCCCATCACTTTCCATTCAATCACAATAAAAGTATTACAACTGGTAATTTTAGGGATAATATTACCATTAGGCAGAGGTGATAAATCAATTGCATAAAATGGGACATAAAACAAAAAATGTGATTCTTTTTTTAATGATTGTAACCATGACTGTTACATGACTTTCATACTTACTGCTGAGAGAATGCATATTTAGCAAAGAGCTCAAGGAATTCCATTCTCATGGTGGTCAGTGGCTTGTTCCTGTGACTTGCTGCTGAAGTGATTTCCAGGAAAGCCAGATGCTCGGATGCTATTTTTATATATGCAGAAAGGGAATTTCTCCATTTATTTGAAGTTCTTGGCATGGTATTTTCTAATTTAGTGGTTGACCAGTAGGAGTCTCATATTCATGAATGAAGTTCAGGAAATGTCAATGCTTAGCCCAGTATTTAATAAGCACCCAGAAAAATATTTGAAAGCTAACATTGGCATAATGTATCTGTGGTTTCTGATTTATATGTGTTGATAGAATATCTTTTGGTTCTTGGTGTATACAAATTCTTGTATTATTGCATCATGAGATCAGTTCTGTGCCTCAATGTCCATGAGTTATTTATGGCTTCGTGCCTCCAACTTGTTTATCCAGCATAAATATTGCCTCTCCATGATGCAAAATCTGCACTGTGGTTCAAAAGCATCCCCTGTATAGAGCAGGCTTATTCTTCCAAAATTCTCTTCTCTCTTCTTCACTTTGATTCCCTAACAGAAACCTCCATCTTCAGCAAATCCTTTCCTGAGAGCTTGAACAAATACTGCTAAGATACATTCCTTCTCTGGGCCTCTTTAACACCTAGAGCCAGTACATAACTGTCCCACTTTGCATTCCCACAAAAGCAGATTCTGAGGCATGGATTTGAGTAGAAGTACATTATTTGGGAGATGATCTTAGGAAACCCCAGTGAGAAAGTAAGACAGGGAAGGAAAGGTACAATAAAGGGTACATTGTCATGCATGTTAGCACCATGGTCAACTGGAGTTTAATCCCTCTGAGAAACTGTGTGGAATAGCATAGAACACACGCTTCTGAGTTACTGCCATGCCTGCCCACAGGAGGGAGAAGGGTGGACTAAGTCCTTGATTTAAACATGATTCCAGGGACAATAGTTAGAAGCACTTCTAAGGACTGCTGAAGGGAGATTCAATAAATTGTTGGGGCAGAGCAACAAAGGTATTGTCATCTGGAATTCAGAGCATGTACTGAAATGATAAGGGCCAAAGGGATATGAGCAGAGAACGGAAGTGTTGACCACAATCACCTTTAAATCTTACCCCTTAAGCAATTTTAGAATTGGATCCAACTTTAGGGATCAGTTCTCAGCTTACGTGTCTCAAAAAGGTTGTTGAGAATATTTTAGGTGGGGCAATTCTTCATTGGATGGAGCTGTGTATGCATATGGCAGGACCTGCCCATTTAGTGTCAGCCAGGCACACAGTTATTCTGACCACAGGAATCGCCTTCACACATTTTCAACTACCTCCTGACAGTAGTGTCACTGTTGGTTAAAAGTTTCTCTGGACTTCACAATTTTATAGGAGAATTCTGTCTTGGAGTGGTTAAGCGACTTGCTAAAGGCGGTTGGCAACCAGACTGCAAGTCTCCTGAATGCCAGTGCAGCAGGACAGAGATCATCTTTTGGAAGGAGACCAGGTCTCAGATTTTTGTACCTGGGTAACAGTGAATACTGGATACACACACTTATAATGTTTGAGTGGTTTACAAATATTAAATTATCATGGGACTAGTCAAATAGCCCTGCAATTCTCTATCCGATGTTTTTCACCAGGCCAGCCCCTGGAACAACCTTTTTATTGTGACCAGTGACTCTTGTGTGATACCCGCTGTATTTCCGGGATGTCATCACAAACAAAATGCTTGCTCACTTGAGTAGCTTCATCTCTTCAGTCATACACTCTCCAAGTGCTTAGTGTTGTCTGGCCAAATGAGTGGGCAGTCTTTGTGCTCATGGATTCTTAAGTAGATGGAATCTAGTTGGGAAAGAAGCGAGATACTGTGAATGAAGGCATTTTAAAACAAACATCCCTCCTCTCTTAGTGTAGATTATATTTCTCCCTCCTTGTGGCTTGTTGTATTCTCTCTCCTTTCTATAGACAGATGCTTTCAGAATCATCAGTGGTTCTAAAAAGAGGTAATGTTCAATTGGGTCTATAGAAATTCAAAAAAGTGGCCAAAAGCCATCAAGATAGAGAAATAACCCCCAAATGGCTGGGGAAATTAGGAGTAAATAAAATTTTAAAGAGGAATTGAGAACATGTCAGGATCAGAAAAAAATAAAAGTAAAATTAAATAACTCTGACGTTAAACAAATGAGAAAAATGAGAATAAAAATTTAAACTTTTTTCTTTCCCCTATAAAAAGGAATAAACCAAATTAAATAATTTTAGAAGTCCCAAAATCTATAAAAACTACAAAGAAAGCAATGCAAAAGTAACCAAATATTTGATAGAAAGATCATAGTTATAAAACTGGTTATATTTTTCCTATACCTAAAAATTTGCTGGCCAAGTATCATGTTAATTCAGTCAATTTTAAACATGTGCACAAGCATGCATACACATGCATACACTTTTTTTTTTTCATTTCAGACTGTTGTACCTCTAAAAGAGAAGCACACGTTTTGAAAAAAAAAGAATATTTATCTCATCCGATTGATCTATAAAAATATAAACTCAAGCAGAAAGATAACTGTTAAAGGGTGGTACAATATATTTTAAAATATAAATTAAAGATGAAAACAGCTAATTTTATTTTAAACAAAAATCTAGAAACCACTAGACTTTCAAATTGGAAAGTCATACTTTCTAAAAATCATTGCAATTATTTATGTGGATTAAGAAAATTAATGCCAAACCCAATATTTTGGAAAAATATAACAATTATTTAACATGGAATTAGAAATTTCATCCTGAATTCCCATTACTTTTTCTTTCCAAAAGGAATTGAAATAGAAATTATATTAGAGAATTGACTTTGACAGCACATTTAGAAAAAAGTAATGGTGTAAGTATTAATTAAATAGAAGTGAGAAATATACGTAAATAGTCTGAGTTGTTAAACTGACCATTTCAAAAATTAGAGATCTTTCATTTCTAATACAGGATTTGTGAGATTATTTAACAATTCTAAATTATTCAGACCTGTTTAATTCAATAAGTTTTGATTTAGATAAAATAGAAAAGTGAATCAGTTTGTTAAAAGTGTGCAAATTAGCTTTAGGATCCCAACCTAGGACATTAAACTTCATTTTATCTTAGTGATGCTAAGATAGCTTTGAAGTTCATATTCTGTGCCACAAGGTGTATTATGATAGGGAATGGGAATGGACGACGGTGATAATAAAAATACTATTTTGTACATAAAGCAAATATCCTTTGTGTGGTAACTGTGTGCTAAATACTTTGTGTATTATCTCATTTAATTCTCATAAAATCTATGTGATAGCTACTGTTACAGATAATAGATAGATAGGTAGATAGATAGATAGATAGATAGATAGATAGATAGATAGATAGATAGATATAGATAGATAGCTAAAGATAAACTGAGGCACAGAGAATTAAGTGTCATGACCATGGCTATGTAGCTGGTATCTAAGGGACCTGCTTTAATCCTCCAGTGTCCCTGCTCTAACCTAAATCAGAATATAGACATTCTGATCAGCACAAATAGATTTCAACCTCAAAAAAAAAAAAAAAAAACCCTCTCAAAGCACATTCCTAATGTTAAATCAGCTGCTATATATCTAAAAAAATATTAGTTTCAATTTGCAGTGTTAGTACAGATTATTTTTTAGTCTTTTTCTTGTTGTACCTTTTCCTGCAGACCTGTTTCTCACATTTTCCTACCACTACCTTTAAGCTCCTTCATGATATTTACGTTTCTGTACCTCTATTATCCTTCCTTCTCTCTGTAACGACTTCTTTGTCTGGTTAGCTCCTGTTCATTCTTTTAACTTTAGCTCAGATACCACCTGCATAGAGTAGCCTTCCCAAGTCTAGATTAAATACCTGTATTGCAACCCTGCTCACTTGTCTTTCAATAGTTCATACCATTTGTAGTTCTAAAGCTCAGGTCTGGACATATTAGTTCCCTGCTCAAAATACTTCACGCGTCCCTATTATCTGTAATAAAAAGTCTAATATCCTAAGCAAGGCATCGTCTGTGCTTCATATCTCCTTACAGTTCTCTCATCCTTTTTATAAAAGATCAATACTCAAGCACAGACATGATTTTCTGAATAGGCCTGGCTGTTTCTAACACTTCTACCACTATCCCTGCTGATTCCTCTGTGTATCCTCTGCTATTCTAGTCACTGCTCTCCTCTCAAGACTCAGTCAAATGTCACTTACTCGGGGGTCCTTTTTCTGACCTGGGCATAGCACTGACTTTCTCAGTGCCCCTGCCCTCCTCTGTGTGAACTTCGATCACACCACCTGTTATCATTTATTGATTTGTCACTTACTATTCTGTTTTCCTTCATGAACTCGCTGAAGATGGGATTTTGTTTTAACTCGGTCTTTCAACAACAGATAGAGTGAACACCTGAAACTTGGTTACTATTTGATTGAGTAGATGAATGAGTAATTTTAAAAATTTGGAAAGGATATTGTAATGAGCTCCACAGTTGAAACCACATTCTTAATAAACATAAATTAAGAAAGAAGATTTGTTCTATGAGTCCAGTTTTGCCCTCAAAATGGAGCAGCTTTATATTTCATGTTGGAATGTTCTGCCACTGTTGCCTTACTGATGGGTGATCTCATCTCCTGAATTTTTTGCTCACTGCCATGAATGTACATCAACTATCCTTCAGGAAAATGGGGGGTGCAACCCGAAAAGCAAGCCTTGCTTCCCAAACAGAGCACTGGGCCAGGTTTGAATTTGGAATCTAGTCACCCATTGCGTGATGTACTAGCCTGCCTTTCCACTTTATCTCTCTTCGCTTTCTGCACACATATCCACACATGATTTATGTTGAAAAAAATAGTGTTACATTTAAGTCTTAGCATACATAGCAACATTTTAGTTTAGAGAGATAAGATGGTCCAGATTCAGAAGCTTGTAGCTACCAACTTTTAGTTCCCCCACTGGAAATGTGGAGTAGAATTTATAGAACATTAGTTTGTCACTGTTGTCAGATAAAAAATCTTACATTGTCATCTAGAAGAATAAAGCAAAACAAAGATAAAATGTTATGGTTAGAAATCAAGCCTGCAAAACACTGACAACTAGACAGAAAGTTTGTCATTTTTTATGGAGACACCATAATTCTTGCCTGTCTATACTAACAATTCTGGTTAAGTTGATACTTAAGAGTATGTATCTTTAAAATTTTCATTTCTTCATATACAATAAAGATCAGTAATGTCTTGTTTTCCAGAAACTTCTACTCTAATAGTTCTTTGCCCATTTATTTAGATAATTTCCATGAGAAATATGGTATTACTGTAGAGTGACTGTATAATTTATTGTCTAAGTCAGATGACCTTTTGAGAATAAAGAAAGCTCTGTTCATAATTATATCAATACAACAATAAATTGAAATGTATGGTCACCTTATTGTATGAGGGTCATTTCTTATAGAAGGAAATATTTCCAAATAACACAAATCTTAAACACTTCTAGAGACTTAAAGCCCATTATGAAAACATAATTTGCCCTTTATATTTCAAAATGACATCGTTATCATCCAAGGATAGAGAGATGGTGACAATACTGATGTATGTCATGAAATCCTTTCTGTATTGACTTCCGATTATTGGGTGCAAACACCAAATGCAGAAAAAACAGATGCAGAGAACTGTAGTCCTCGAGCGTCTCTTTTTGGATCATAGAGTAATAATTAACTTTTAAACTATTTTAGATACCATTTCCAACACTTTTATTATTTGCAGCATCTTTCTAACTTAAATGCCAGGGTTTAGAGAAATGGAAATAAGCATAAATACTGCAATTACATCTACCCTTCTATTGTAAAATATTACATTTTTAATTATAGTAATTAATTCTGGATAGAAATCTTCAAATGCATGATGTTTTACTTGTCTTTCATAATAAATAGGCAATGCTTTGTGATACACAGTTGAAATGGAACATATATGAATAGGGAAAAAGCGAAGATGAACTCCATTAATTTTAAGGGTAGATTGTTTTTTCATTGGCTTTACTTTCTATTTCTGTACGTTGTAAGCTTCATGGATGGTGTAAGGGGGATTTTAAACATGTAAGGGATATTTCTATAATGGAATTCCATAACGTAAAATCTATAATGTAAATTTCAGATTGGAAAAAATAATTCTGAGGGATGAGTCCCAATTTCAACATGGTTTCTTAAGTGGACTAGTACCGTATGGAGTGCCATCTACTTGTAGTCATTTGGTAAACACTATAAATCAATTGACTCATATTTTTCTCTCTGAATTGGCTCTTGAACATGCATGATTATTCTCCTCATATTCCTTTACATCTCTAATATGCATGGCCTTGGCCCTCTTTGGAAGAAAACATAATATACCCTATTTGTTTTGGGATATTTTCCTTTCTACTCTTTAAACTTTATACTAGAGAAAAATGATCCTTGCCAAAGATAATGAATGCCTCTAAGAATGAGGGGTTTTCTTAAATTTTAGACATTTATTAATCATTTTTTCTTTTTTTGCCTTAAGATTTTCATCACATTTCTTTCTTGTTTGTATTAATGGCAAATTAATTTTAACTTCTTGGATGACCTATGAATAATTTTGCATTTCTCACCTTTGAGTTAGGGCAGTGCATTTCAAAGTACAGTCTAATACAAAAATAACTGGCTCTCAGGAATTCCAAGGACAATCACGTTTAGGAAATGTTAAATGTGTTTTTCATAATACCTATTACCATCATCTGGAATTGGTGTAAAACACAACACTTTTTGGGAAGTCCTGATTTAAAGGAACTGGGAGCACTTTCAAAAACATCTCATAAAGGAAACCCTAATAAATGAACCAAATAATTACTCCTACTGTTAAATTAGCACAGGAGGCTTTATAAAAGCTGGTTACAGCCAAATGTCATTGAGTTTTGGGATAATGGATTCAGTCCTTTCCTGAATCTTTTACCTAAGTCATTCCAGACTAGCTGTTAGCAAATATATCCCGTTGATCTTCAAGTCAACTGAAGGAAAATCTATTTCCACTACAGGAAAAAAATTGTCCAGCATATGCTGAATGTAAGAGTTTGCTCTTTATGTGTGGAGTGTGACTGATCTTTCATCTTCCAGCCAGTGTGTAGTGATTACTCTCCTTGGGTTTAGTCTTTATGTTGTAATTGGTATCAGAAAAGGATGAGATGAGTCCCCTAAACTCCAAGCATGTTGTATTTTTGTTCTTGATGTTGATGAGGTTATAACAGTTTGGTAAAATGATTCTTCACATTGTGGGTAGCCATAGGCCACTTTGAGAATCTGATCAAACCGATGGCCTAGAAAAATATTTGCATATAATTACAGAGCTAACAACCCCTATAGTTTATCCTTGGGTCCATGGTCTCCAGATTAAGTTTCCTGCTACTATGCAACTTGAGTCCCTTCATTCAAGAATTCTTACTATTAAGTGGCTATAAATCATTACATCAACTTGGAAGTTCATAAAAATGATTTTTGGGGCCAGCCTGGTGGCATAGTGGTTAAGTTCGAGCACTCTGCTTCGGCGGCCCTGGATTTGCGGGTTCACATCCCAGGTGCGGACCTATGCACCGCTTATCAAGCTATGCTGTGACAGGTGTCCCTCATATAAAGTAGAGGAAGATGGGCATGGATGTTAGCCCAGGACCTATCTTCGTCAGCAAAAAGAGAAGGATTGGCAACAGACGTTAATTAGCTCAGGGCTAATCTTCCTTACCAAAAAGAAAAAAAAAGATTTTCATTTATTTGATAAGATCTGATATTATCGTTTGTCATTTATGATACCTTTGTGAACTAATTTTTTATGTTTTTAAATCAATATCCAAAGAGTTTGTCTGTTTTTTTTAATACACTTGTTTTAATACAAGAGAGCAAACTCTTCAATTCAGGAAATGTTTATGGAGCATCAACCAAATGTCAAACAAATTGTTCCAGCGATCTAGTTACAAAGATAACTATGATACAACACCTGCCTTTAGAAGCTCACAATCTATATATAACTGTAATCTAAATATAACTCGATTTGTCCATGTGATTAGATTTCCCAGTTACATTCAGTGTAATTACTCTTGAGTGTGTTTATTTTACTTATATGTTTGTATACTCACACACTTCCCTCTTAAGTACCGAGAAAAATAAACCTAAAAGATGCAAAGACAAGTGAACAAAGGCACATCAGTCTAAAATAATCATAATAATCATTGTATTGTATATTTATATAGCACTTTTTTAGAGTTTACACAGACCTTTCACATGTATTTTGTGAGCTGAGTAGGAAGATTTTTATCATTCCATTCCTGAGTCTAATTGAGACTCAGATGGGATCAGCCACATGTCAAAGGTCAGGATTCTAGAAGTTTTACAGTTGCTCTTTCTAATTCTCAATCTTACGCACCTTTGCTTCCTTACTTTCAAGGTGTATTGAGAATTAAATTTTTCAAAGGCCAGTTTCTGGAGACTGCATCAATGAACCAGTCAGAGTACTTCATGCTTAGAATCTAGAGAAATCAATACAGAAATCACAAGGAAGGACTCAAGCAAGAAAGTATACAATGAATATCAGAGGCAATGGCTAATTCAGGCTAACAGAGTTACACCAATTTCCCTAGTGTCATGGGGCAGAGGGATGTGCTTATTTGCATCCAGATATTTTCCTGAATTCATGCTTATGATTTACCTGAAATGTGGACTAAAAGATTTTCATCTACTTCCTGCCCATGCAGGTATGCATTCCTATAAAATATATGGGTTCTGAAAAATTTGGCATAACTCAGATTTTGGCAAGTTGAATTATTTCTCTAGTAAAAGAAAGTCCTATAAATCAATTAGTGCAAGTGTTGGAGACACTCTGCCACTAAAAAAAATTCTGTGTTTTTTAGCAACTTTATTTAAATATAGTTTACATACCATAAAGTTCATTCATTTAAAGTATACAATTCAATAGTTCTTAGTCTATTTACAGACTTGTACATCCATCACCATAATCTACTTTTACATTTTTGTCATCCCCCAAAAAAGAAACCTTGAACATATTAGCAATCATTCCCCATTCCCTCCACTGTCCCCCCCTCACCCAGCCCCTCAGCCATAGATAAAACTCATCTACTTTATGTCTCTATATATTTGCCTATTCTGTATATTTCATATAAATGGCATCATACAATATGCGGTCTTTTGTGTCTGCTTCTTTCATTTAGCATAATGTTTTTGAGGTTCATCTGTGTTGTATCATGTATTTTTTCCTTTTTATTATCTTTTATTATCCTTTTCATTATCTAATAATATTCCATTGCATGGATATACCACCTTTTATTTATCCATTCATTAGATCATGGAAATTTAGGTTGTTTTCACTTTTGATAATTAATGCTGCTATTAATGTAAATGTTCTTTGTTTGTTTCAGACATATGTTTTTATTTTTCTTTGGTAGAATACTACCCATGAGTGGAATTGCTGTGTCATAAGATAACTCTCTGTTTAACCTTCTAAGAAATTACCAGACTGTTTTCCAAAGTGGCAGCACCATTTTACCTTCCCATCAGCAATGTATGAGGGTTCTAATTTCTCCATATCCTTGCCAACATTTGTCCAACATTTTTTCATATAGGCATTTTCGTGGGTGACTAATGATATTGAGCACCTCTGTTCAGATCAACAAAATTTTGTTGGAACACAGCCACATCCATTTATTTATTCTTATCATCTATGGATGTTTTTCACTATCATGGCAAAGTTGAGTCATTGCAACAGAGAATGCATGGCCTGCAAAGCCTAAAATATTTACTGTCTGGCTCTTTACAGAAGTTTGCCAACCCCTGCTTTAGCAAATTGGAAGCTCACATCCTCAGTTATATTTTGTTTACAAGTGAATTTCCATAATTCAGAGTGCTTAATGAGAGATACAATCCAATTATATATGTATGCAATTATATATGGAGGGCACAATTGAAATGACTTTGTTTGGATACACTTGTGAACCTGTGATTGGTGTTCAATTTCTATTTCTTCATCCACTCACATGCATTCAACATGTTCATCAAATATTGTTATTCCTTATATTTGTTAAAGTCTTACTATCTGCCTGTAGCTGTATTAGACTCTGGTGATATTGCAGGGAGGATGGACAAGGCTACTGCTCTGACAGAGCTCACAGTATATGGAAAGTCTGCCTCTTACAGGAGGAAGTGCTGAGGTGCAGGGTGCACAGTGGAGCTGACGGCTCAAGGGAAGACGGGGAATGAGAGTGGATAAAGATTAATGGCAGGAACTGTTAGAACAGTGTTTCCCAAAGTACAAGAAAGTTTCTTAGCATTGTGAGAGAGAAAATATTCTCTGGTACAATATCTTTAGGTCTGAGGAGCAGATTTCTCTTTTATATCATTTCTCAGAGTCTGTAATATGTTAAATGTGCATCGCAGATCTCTAGGGATTTCCAAAAATCACCTATCACCTTTTAGCTTGGCAGAGCATTTTACAGGAGTTAGGGTTCCATGAAACATTTTCTGGAAAAAAACAAATGATTTAGAACTTTGCTGTTCAAGAATTGAGTCGCAGATGGAAAAGATTCGTAAAAGCTTCCGGAAACAAATGAAATGACATACTCAACACCTTTGATTTCCTAGACAAGGTGACCTTTTAGGTCTTGAAACCTTCCCCTGTGTAGGGATTAGGCTTGTAAATTAGTTATGGTAATGCCTCCTTCAAAGGGTCTTTGGAGTTAGGTTTTTCCTTTATTAAATACCTGTCTTTCACAGAGTTTTTCTAAAGCACTTTAACATTATGGAGAAGAAAGTTCAAGGAAAGATAATATAATAGATTATTCTTGCTTGGGCTGTAACACTTTTAAAAGGATTATTCCTTGCCTTTTTGTTAAATTGACAGACAAATTTTTCAAAGTGAAGTGTTTGGTTCTCAAAGGCTAGGAATATCTTTTTATTCTCTTTCTAATACTTTTCTTTCTTGACTAATTCTTGGCTGGACAACAGTCTCAAAAATATTGTCACAATCCCCTTGCCCATCTTTTGTCAAACCAATCAGAAACACAGCCTCAAAAGGCAAACGCAAGCACTGTCAGGAAGGTTCAGTTTAGCAGGAGTAGAGGGATTAAAAGTGTAGAGAGCAAGCCATCTCTGAGAGCACCTAAACTTCTGCTGTGTGCAGCCAACTACAGTTCTGGGCTGTGTGAAGCTCGAGCTCAATTACCCACGCTGCCATTTAGTACCTGTGTACTTTGCATCAATAACTGCCTTCCTCCCTGTCTCAGTTTTCTCACTTGTATAATCAAGAGAGTTAATAACACTTTTCTCAGCCTATTGTAAGAGACCAAGTAGATAGTTGGCATGCAGTATATATAATTACCAATCCATAGCATTGGTCTAGCAAGTGAAGAAACACCTGTTGGAAAAACAACTTTTTTTGGTGGAAATACTAATAGTGTCCTGAAGAAAGATTCACCTGCCTTATTGTGTCAGAGTTATCAACTGGATAAATCAGTGAAATACAAAGGACTTAGTGAACACAGGTATCATGATATTGTTATGATCATGAAGGAAAAATGGACTGGAGAGTAGAAGTCTTGGAAAGATTCAAAACTTGATGAATCCACACTTGAAAGACATATTTAATATTTAGAAGGAAGTTCTTCCGGGCCTGCTGAGGGTTAGTGTCCTCAGACTGGCTCAGTGAGTGCTTTCAGCAGTGTCTTGGTTAAAGATATAAAGGCAATGTAACCAAATCTGTCGCAGATTTAAAGCTGAAAGGGTTTGATAACATACTGGATAACAGAAGGATGGCCACACCATATTGACAGGTGGCGTGAGGTATCCAGTTTATGAGATAAAATAAAGAAATGTGAGAAAAACCCTTGTTGGGTTCAAAAATACCATCTTATAAGTCTATGAAATGGGAGATGCAAGTGTAGAAAATACTTAGGGATTTAAAATGACTACAAAAGCAAATTAAGGGTTAATGATGTGATGAAGAGATGCATGTGCCAAAATAGTCCAACATAATTATGATTATGATAGCTAGCCCAAAGAGATACAAAATCTCTGCAACCATGGTGCTTATAGCCTCCTTAAACTTAGATTTGATTTTTGGGTGTTGGATTCAGTTGAAGTCACTCCACTCTGAGGTATAAAGATAAATGTTAATGTATTCAAGAAAGTTAAGTAGTTGGTGGCAGTTTTTGATAAAAGTATTAAGACACTAGAAGCGGTCATATAGATTTGAAAATCATCTGCAAAATTTATATAACTGGAAATACCTAACAAAACTACCTTGGTCCAAAAACTCCACATCCAGGAATTTACCATGAAGATAGTCCTCCACACCTAAAAGCAACATATACCCAAGGTTTTAAGTTTCGGCATTAGTTGTAACCACAAAATGAAAACAACCTAAGGTGCTGGTTGAATAATTTATGTACAACCACTCAATGGAATACTATTTTACCATAAAAAATATGAAGACGTTTTCTATGAACCGATATGAAGTGATTTCCAGGATATATGGTGTAAAGAATAACTATAGTATGCTAACTTTTGTGTAACAAATAAGAGGAAACTAAAAAGTATGATTCTTTCTCTCTCAAGATATCTTTATACCTGTCTGTCTGTCTGTCTATACTTTTTTGGCAAAAAAGAAACAAAGGAAGACTAAACAGGAACTAATAAAAATTGTTACCTGTGAGGAGTAGATGAAAATGGAGGAGAGGGAATAGGAATGGGAGCGTGACTCCTCTGAAAATCCCTCTTTATATAGTTTGATGTTTGAATCATGAAAATATTTTATATATTAAACTAAATTACAAAAAGATGAAAAAAGCAATTGACTCAAATAGAAATAAATGATGCTAAATGAAGATCAAATTAATAAATACCACACTGAGAAAATAATTAGTTCAAGTAAAAAGTTACTTGAACTAATTATTTTACTAATTAACATACTAATTAATTAAAATATTTCATTCATGTAATATTATTCATAAAACACATGCCTAGAAAGATGTATTATGAAGTCTAAAAGAACTGTACAAATGTCAACTTTTTTGGTAGGTTTGTTGTTGGTAGTTGTATTGGCATGGTCATTCTGAAACCATTTGTATGTATATTGTAGGAAAGAACAAATGAATAAATACATAGGTATTGTTGGGAGAAGGGAGACACAAATCTGGAATGGGATAGTGTAGAAGAACACTGTAGTATTGGATTTTATTTAGAACTATCAATACAACCAACCCCATTATAAACACACACACACACACACACATATACTTAATATATCCTTCAGACACAAGCACATATTCATCCATCTTGAATCCATCTAACTATTACATATTCCAATCATATACTTTTCCTCTTGGTTAAGGATATCTGTTTATGCATCTAATGCCCAGATCGTGACTTCTAAATATCATTCGCCACACACATGTTAAAAACTGGGAAGCTTAAAGAAATGGCTGATTTCAGGTCCGAAACAGGAAAGAACCAGGTGAGTCTGGAAAATCTTGTTATGCCAGAAAGAACAGGAGTGCTCAAAGATTAATAGGATAAGGTCAAAAGGATACAATTATTGTGTATAGGGAATTTATTGACCTAATTTGGGATATGTAACATCCATAAGAAAAATACAAAATAACATGTTAAATTAAAAAAAAAATCCATGCATGTGCCCATAGTGACACAAGAGATAAGGAAGAAGGAACAAAAAAATGGGGAAAGGGGCTCACTTTTAATAGAATAATGTGTTTTGCAGGATAGCTGCCTGGACTTTTCAAATGATTCAATACAGGAAGAATAGGGGAAATTAGATCAACTATTCTAAATTAGAGAAGACTAAAGTGACGTAGCAATCAAATGCAATGTGTGAACTTTATTTGCATCATGGATTAAATAAATAAATATAAAGTATGTTTATATGATTACTGGTGAAATTTGAAATAGGTTGTATGATAGAGAATGTTATTAAGTTAAGATTGATTTTTCTCAAGTGTGGTAATGGTGTTGTCATCTGTTCTTGAGAGACACGTGCTGAAGTACCGTGACATATACCATCTACTTTAGATTGTTTGACAAAACAGCTTTGGTGTGTTTGTGTGGAGAAAGAGAAATAGAGATGAAGCAGATATGTTGAGAATTGAATCAAAGTGAGGATTATTCAGGTCTTCATTATACTGTTCTTACAAATTTTGTTTAAGATCGAAGTTCTTAAAATGAAAAATCGTAATTAACTTACAATGTACCTGAATGTGAAAACAGATAAATTATTGTAGGGGAATAATATATAGAAGGAGAAAGATTTCTATTCTCATGTCACATATATAATAATAAAATTGCAGAATTCAAAAGATAATGAAATCTTAAAAGATTCTGGGGGAATGAGAGACTACAGAAGATAGGCAATTAGTTAAACAGACCTCTCACCAACAAACCAGGAGAGAACCAAATAAATCTGGAATAATATCTTCAGTGAGCTGAGATAGCTTAAAATTCTATACCCAGTAATGTATCTTTCATGAACAAGGGTGAAAAAAGATATTTAGACATACAAGGTGAGATAAATCAAAAAGAAAAAGACTCAAAAGAAATTCTAAAGGTGTAACATAGGCAGAAGGAAAATGGTACCCAGAGGAAAAAGCAGAGATGCAAGAAGAAATTATGAGCAATTATATTGGTAAGTATATAGTCAAGGCTAAACAAATGACTGTATAAAACAATAATAATTTGAAATTTTGTGAAGATGAAAAAAATTTTCTTAGAACTTAAAAATTAATAAAGGAAACCTGATCACAAAATCACCTATACGAATATAGTAATATACCATAGTCTTTGTATGGTTTGGAGAGTGGGTGATTTAATTATTTTTAAATTCATTAAGGTAAATTAGGATAACTACTAAAAAGATAGACATAAAGCAAAAACATCCAAAACTAGAAGAGAAAAATGGAATAAGAAAACAAAAGGCAGGAAACAGCCTTGAGAAACATGAAAACTACAATGCAAGTGATAGAAAAAGATTGGGCAACAATGACAGAATAAAGATTGGGGCATTTAGAAGAACCAATGCAGCATATAATCAAGAGAGGATTTCTAAGTGTTGAAGAAATTTAGCAGCTCCAAAATATGAATAAAGGTTATTTTATGAGAATTAAGACTAAAAGTATCATTGAGTATACTGGTGAGCCCAGAAATAGAACATGGTACATAGGCATAAGGCTTTGATTAAATTTCCCTTTTCTAGAGGGAGAGAGGCCCTTATTACTTACCTAAGGCAGGTCTATGCACATTTTCATTGATTGACGTGAATGGCGATGGTGCCAGTCAGACCAAACTTGTGTGAAGTCCAGTTAAACCTAAACATTACAAGCCTGTGATCTCTAGTATAATTCGTGTGACTCCCGCATATACAACATTCAGTTGATATAATTCAAATTAAGTTAAGAGTGAAGGCATTGAATCATGTAAAATAAGAGGATGTCGTATAGAATAATAGCCAGAAATCTGATTCCATGTTCGGTTTAACAAAAGGACAAAGGAGAGAATCTGAGGGTTAATAAAATCTTTGGAATGCAGAGATCACTCTTCCTCTGAATAAGTCTCACGAAAACCTCTGATATATGCAGTTTTATACGCCTCTGTGGTTCTGCTTAATTTTAATGGGTACTACTTTGCAATTCTTGGGAAATAAAAGTATCATGAGACTTTGAAATCTATCAGTTGATTGCACATATCTTGTTCAGTCAAAACTAACTTAGAATTCTAAGTGTACATTTACTAAGACTGTACTTGAGGGGTTGGTAATGGCTGATTTAATTCTCTGATATTATATGTGATTGCAGTCTGGAAGGCTGAACTCCTTTGGTGATGACCGACCATACAGTAAGAAGGTTAACACGATTTGCAGTGGTAATCTTTCCTTCATCTCTACAATTCAATCAGCCTTGGCATTTATCTCTGAGGCCAGATTCAAGTGCCTGTAAACCAGAAGTCCAGGAGAGAGTATTTGGCTTTTTCTCTTTTAATTCTTGGATTCTAGGTTAAAATGTGAGGTAAAAGTTTTGTGGTTAAAATGTCAGTGTTGATTTCTAGAAATAAGAGTGCCTGAAGGATTCTGTATATTTTCCCCATAGGTCACTCAAAATAACCCAGAATGCTATGTAAAGAAATAGGTTAGGTCTCAACTGTCCTACTGAGTTTTCCTGTGATGTCCCCCTCCAGGCTCTAAAATATGAAGGGTCTAGACTGAAAGTTGAGTTGGTTTAGTGAGTGTCCACCTCTGATGTCAGTCAACAAAACAGAGCTACTTAAATCACTGAGGGAGTAGGGATTTATTATAGTAATTACACCTGACACTAATATGGGAGCAGCAGATGAAGTGAAGGTCTTTAACGGGGAGTTGGAAGGATTAGAAAAAGAATCTAACAGATTTGTCTGAAGCACTGCCCCAGGTAGACAGGTAAGAACTTGCAGGGAAATGCAGAAAACCAAACATGTAAACTACCAAAGTGGAACTCTAATGGGGGAACCTGAGGCAAGATCTATAAGAAAACGGTGCCTTTGGGAGCTATCACCTCTGAGGGTCCACAGCCATGTGCCCAGTGGTAGGTCTGGGGCCGCCAGTGGTCAACAGGACCAGCAACTGGAAAGATGCACTGAATTCAAAGAAGAGATGAATGAGGATAAGCTGAGATCTGCCATGCACCTCTGTGCCTATCCATCAATGTGTCTTTTCTTTGATCACCTAAAAGTAGTGGTTTCTGTTTCTCTTCTGCCTTCCGTATCCAACAAAAATTTTTCTTTTGGCCAACTCTAATCTGGAAATCTAAGTAAAAGGATATTTTGGAAATGTAATACCCAGTATTAGCCTGACATATAACCCAGCAATTCTAATGAGAAACCAGTGATTTCCATGCAACTTAGGAAAATTAGGAGTCTAAAGCAGTAGGCAAACTAGGAAGAAAGAGGCAAATAAGAGTAATAAGGAAATAAGTCAGGTGCTGTATACAAAGAATCAGTCATCTAGAAGAGGGCAGACAGGAAGGAAAGGAGTCCAGACAGATGACTTATACATCTTGCCAGTATGTAGGAGGTCAAGGGTCAGAAGGTTTGTGAGAAAAGCCAAACTCAACCAAGACTTACCTCCAAGAAGATAAGGGGTCATAGATGAATGAAGCTCAAATTTGTTGCAGTTTTCTTTTTTCTCCAAAAATAATTAGCAGGCAATTAATTTCAACAACTTTAAGGTGGTTGTTAAAAACGTAGATATCTGGAACCGCTTTGCAGACCTAGGAATCACAATCTCTGGGGTTGGACTCAAGAATCTACATTTTTAACAACATTCTCAGAAGGTTCTTCTGTGCAGTATAGCTCAGAAACTCAGCTTGTGGAGTGGCTAATTCATGCCAAGCACATGTCAGGTCCTTTAGAACCACTGCTGTATTTCAGCACTGAGACCAGAGGCTGACTTAGAGGCACTGAGAAATAAATGAAAATTAAAAAAACAATACTAATGAATGAAGTAGATATTGCTATTTTTTAGAGAAGAGAAAATTGAGGCTATTGATGACATATAAATGATTCCTGTCACATATCTAGTAAGTGACCAGGTCTATATTCCAATTCAGATCTGTTAGGCTCCAAAGTGTATCCTTGGGCTGTTGAATGTGGTATGTCCTTAGCATACTGACTGTTCACATTTCTTCTCAGAAAAAAATCTCTGGTTTGTGTATATAATATTAATTTTATGGTTTATAAATAAACCTAACTTTCTTTGCATACCTTTTTGAGAGCAATACTGAGGACTCACTTTAGCCAAGTTCATTTAATCATGTTTTTGGAGTGGGTGAGTGTGAGAAAGCTGTGGAATCAGATTGCAGCCGTAAAGGCTAATGTCGCTGTGGCAGCTGAAATGTACCCAGAATCCTTGCATTCTAATTTGAGCTCTACTGGGAAGCCATATAAGGAAGGACTGCTAGACTGCTGGGTACCTTTCTAACAATCAGAAGTGGTCCAGTTGGCTCGAGTTGCCTTGGGAATTAGATGATTCTTCTATATGAAAGATGGTTTTGCAGGGGCTGGTCTTTATATAAGAATGTTATAAACCATTAACTTACAAAATATAAAGTTTCAGTCCCTCAACCTTAATTTCATTCTATTAGCTATTCATTCACTAAATGATAATAAAGCTATCTTTCTTCTCATGTATCGCTGAATTCTTATTAAGACTAACAAGATAAAAATTGCAAAATAGCTTTGAAAATATACAGATAATAGATGTTATATGATGTACATATGGCATGTAGGAAAACACTCCTATATCAGCAACAGTTCTGTTGGTTCCAATATCCTAAATCCAGCTCCCCTTTACTATCCCTACTAGCCAAAGCTATCATCTGTCACTGGCTTACTACACAGTCTCCTAAATGAGCTCCTTGTGTCCTCTCTGCTTCCTCAAGAGTCCATTATCTACACAGAGTAATTTACATCCTGTGATTCCCATCAATGAGCGTACTTCATATGAGTTTTGCCATGGCTTCAAGGCCCTACATGATTTGTCCTCACCTGTTTTCCCAGGCCACATCTGCCAACAGTGTTCCTTTAGTTCTCTGCACTCCAACATCATCGATTTGCTTTCTAATAATCAAATGTGCCCAACTCATCCCCATCTTTCTTTGCTCTTCCCATTTTGTTCAAATATTACCTCATCAGAGAAACCTCCTTAAACCAGCCTAAAGTCCCTCCCTCTGCCATTATCCTGTTTTATTCTCTTCATAGTACTTATCTCTATCTGAATTTATTTACTTACTTGTTTATATGTTTATTATTAGTTTCCTGCTACTAAAATGTAAGCTTAATAAGGGTAATATCTTTGTCATGTATTGCTAGTTCCTAGAAGAGTGTCGGTCATATACTGGGTTCGACGCACATGTTGAATAAATGAATCAACAGATAGCAGGGATCCACTGTACGTGATAGCTCGGTAATCGCCCAGATTCAGGGAAATTATGGGATGTGGTTGGCTCCAAAGAAAACCTTTTTCATTCCATATATCATAGTCTTATGAAGTATCATACTTTTTAGCCACAGCGTCTGAAATAACGAAACAGAACATTCTAGTTGGTCTTATAACCAACCCCTCCCTTAGGCAGATAAAGTAATGAGCAGAAAGCTCATGCAGAATTGAAGTTGATCACTTAAAAAAAATTATCTTCAACACACAGAGAAAGGATGGATAGGGCATTAGTTTCCAAGTCATTGGAATTGCAACAGTTAGATAAAAGAATTATAATTATGTTATTTACATATTTACATGTTATACATTACTATAACTCTAATCAAAATATGGTTTCTGTGGCCAGCCCTGGTGGCCTAGTGGTTAAGTTCAGTGCACTCTGCTTCAGCAGCCCTGATTCAGTTCCCAGGTGCAGACCTACACCACTCATCTGTCAGTGGCCATGCTGTAGTGGTGGCTCACATATAAAAAGAGGAAGATCGGCAATGGATGTTAGCTCAGGTGAATCTTCCTCAGCAAAAAAAAAAAATATATATATATATATATATATATGTATATATATATGTATATGGTTTCTGTTTTCAAAATGGGTACAAATTTAAATAGAAATGAGACAATGCCTCATAAATACAATTTGATGATATTTAACAGATAAGACACTATGATGTCTAATTTTATGTGTCATCTTGGCTGAACCATAGTGCCCAGATATTTGGTCAAACATGATTATGCATGTTTCTGTGAAGGTGTTTTTTTTTTTTTTTTTTGGATGAAATTAATATTTAAATCAGTGGACTTTGAGAAAGCAGATTACCTTCCATAATGTGGGTAGGCCTCATCCAATCAGTGGAAGGCCATAATAGAAAAAAGAATGGCCTCCCCTGAGCAGGAAGGAATTCTGCCAGCAGACTGCTTTGGACTTGAACTACATCTCTTCCCTGAGTTCCTAGATTGCTGGCCCACTCTGTCAGATTTTGGACTTGCCAAACTTCCACAATTGTGTGAGCCAATTCCTTAAAATAAGTATCTCATCAACATTTTGTTAGTTCTGTTTCTCTGGAAAACTCTCACTAATCCAGACATATTTCTGATTATAGATTTAAAGTATTCTATTGAGAAAATTTTACATAACCTGTCCAAATATTTATTTGGTTATTAATTCAATTAAATATATTGGCTCCATCTGTTACTTCTGCAAGTCTATCGGTAAGTTACTACTAAGAATCAAAAGATGATAAGTAATGCCCCATGAAATATGAAGTCATTCAAATTATTTAACATACATTAAGAAAGAAAAATTAAGGAATAAACTCAACTTAGTTCATTTCCTCTGGGTTAGCAATTAAAGTTAGTCTTGGCCCTAGCAATAAAATTCTATAGAAAAAAAAGGTAAGCAAGCAAGTGTGACAATATTAGTATTCAGTGAAATTGCTGGCCTTAGTGGATTAGTCTTATATAAGCTGTTATAACACACACAACTTGTCGCTGTAGTTCAAAGTTATGCTCGGCACAATTTTTCTTCTTAATTGCTCAAGACACTCCACTGTGGCACTGGCTACGTTGGTTGCATAGAGAGTTTAAAGAATCAAGTCATTGTATTTTATAGTTAACATGATTGCTAATAAAGGACAGTAGTAACATGAAAAATTGCAGAGAGACAGTAAAACTGAAGGTTCAAGGGGTCTACCTGTGCGGATTGTAAAATACATATTCTGCACAATTGTTTGAAAAGATGAATAAATATAAGCCCATGATATGGTGGTTTAGTATAAAAAGTAAGCTGTCTGACTCAGAATACTGGATGACATTGGGCGAGAGAGTACATACGAAGTTTATCAACAGAATTATTCTCCAATACCGTTTTTAAGTTACAAAAATTACTTGTACAGTTAGTAGCACTACTCGTTGCTTGCAAATGTAGCCATATTCAGGATACTTTTAGAAAGGTGATAACAGGGGTTTTTCGTGTGTGTGTCCTTGTGAAATGCCATCAGTCCTGTTCCCCAGGTCCCCTGCTTTTTGCTTTTGTTAAGATAGCCCTTAATTTAACAAACACTTATGAGTTCCTACTATGTACCAGGTACTGATGGGCTTAGTCAATTGTTTAGTATGTGGTCACAGTTAGCTCAGGACAAGTCAAGTCATCTTCTAAATACTCCAGTTTGGAATATTTGCTGGGAAAATGTATTCGAAGTCCACTTAGAGATGCTTCATAGGGTTCTTGTGCTCATCTTTGTTGGTGTTCTCCTGTCATTGTCATAACCATTGGCACCATCAGCGCCTGACTGGCCAGCCAGATCAGCTGAATTTGATTCTCTGTGATCCACTTAACATTTCTAAATCCAGTTGCACACTGCACACCAACTGTGCTTAACCATCCTGTAAATTAGAAAAACTTAACCATGTCTAACCCATGGAAAAGAAATATTTTCTTAGTGTAGTTATTCATTGAATATAAGTGTTCGTGTGGGGTGAAGTTTAGCAGTCGGTATAAATAATCCCCATAGTTTAACACATTTATGTAAATTATGCCACAAAGATGTAATTATTTATGTTGAAACACAAATATGTCCAACCACATAATTAGGTTCTATGTGTCTTTGCAATGGTGAACAAGTCAGAGGAAAATCTATACAGTAGCAAAGTCAGATTCCAAAGGCAAATTGCACAGAAACCTGCCTTTTGGGCTTGCAGCATTGCCCCCTGTTATTCTGTGTTCACCTTGGTGATGCTGTGGAAAGTATCCTGTAATGGAATCAGATAGAAAGCCAAGACACAGACTGTGTTAGCTAAAAGGCCCTGAGCATTGACACTGTCTTGAAGTCTTCAACTCTTTCTAATAGGCCAAGTCCAGTTCCAAGATATGTCTTGCTTCGTTGCACTGTGTTTTAAAATTTTTGTGTTAGTTACCAACATTGAAAATTGTCAACTTTGACACAAAGATGGTGATTTTCAATTAATTTGGGAAGTTTAGAAGATCTGATGCACATTCCTGCAGGACAATGATCCGCTGAAGCTGAGAAATTTCATCCCCTTTCAGATGAGTCCTGTGATCCCCAGGGCCTCACAATTGCCACCAGCCACTTTCTTTTTCCATCACCTGCCTGGACTCTGTAATCATATAGCTTTGCCATCCCTTATTTAGTGTAAACCCTTTATTTTCCCCACATAAACATTTGGCTTATGAAGGGGAAATAATTTGCCTGAAATTGTGGAAAATGAAACTCAATTGTACTAAGCCATCATGTCATATGCTTTTCCTCCTTACTATAAAAAACTTTATATCATTCAGGGGGCTATATGTCCAATTTAAAAAATAATAATAAACAATACCCTTAAGTTTCCGACCTCTCTTGCAAAAATGATTGGCCACGTGACATGCTATCTTCCAATATTATCTGAGCAGAAATCTATTAGGGATTTCTGGGAAAGTTTTGCCAACTCTTTCTACTTCCTTCTCTTTATTCCTACATTAAACATTAAGGTGAAGCTGGAGCAGCTATATTATGATCATGAGGCAAAAATTATTAGGATGAAAGGCACAATATAAATATCATAGTCAGGAAAAATAAAAGAGGCTGAATATGTTAAGCTGTTATGGTTGACTTTTGCCAGATGGACCAAATATAACCCCTAACTGATAACTGATAGATATATATTTTTTCCTTTCAATCACACACACACACACACACACACACACACACACATTTTGCTCTCTTTCCCTTTTCCTATTTATTACTTTATTCAACAGAGAATTACTGAGTGTGTATTATAAGTCAATCACTATAGTGATCCTGCTTCTGTCTGGGAGTAATGGAGATCAGACAATGGCAGATTACTCCTGGGTCTAATATGCTCATGGAGACCTAGAAAGTCAGACAAAATAGCACATCCTACTAAGATCATTAAAGATCATTACAATGGGGCTATTAGCACTATGAATAGGAACTTAGCCTGACTCTTGCTAAGAAAAGAAGACTTAACATATGAGAGAGTCTATAATACATCAACAAAATTAAGAAATAAAGGAACAAAGGTCTACAAATGAAAAATAAAATTGATTCTCAGGAGGGTTGTGGTAGTTCAGTCAGTCCCATTTGCACTATTATTTGTGCTGAAACACCAGTGTCCTATATATTGGATGTAGGATGCAGTACCATTAAGACACAGGGTGAGTGTGTGTTTGTATGGGTTTTTATGCATATGTGTGTGTATGTTTAGTATATATTTAGATATTTCCTTTGCTGACCTTGACTGGTAAGTAAGAGAATATTGTGTGGGTGGTTATACTGAAAGATTTTATTTGACATCAGTTTAAAATATTCTTAGGTCTTATGACTGAATCTTACTTTCAAATTACTTCATTTTGGCAGGTTAAAAAATTGTTTTCAAACAAGTTCTGAGAAAGTGACAACCTTGAGCCTGAATTTTTTCCTCTCTAAATTGAAGATATTGAATTGTACCATTACTAAATTCCTTTCAGACCTAGCACTTTTAGAATTCTATAAAGTCACTTCCTAATGAAGGTTTTTTTTTTTTTCTGCCACTGTGTGCACATTGCTTGCTCCTGGATCAGTCTCAACAGATGAGGGAGATCATTGTATATAAATTAATCAGAAGTGGTAGGTCATGAATAGGAAGTAAGACATATTCCTTTTATAGCAAAGGAAAAAATTATCCCCATCAAATTTAGATGAAGGAAAATGATGTCACCCCATTCTGGAGACTAGAGATTTAGCTACACATTTGCAATTCCTTTGAGCTCCAAATACATGGACAGAAAGAAGGAAGAAGGGAACACAGAAATTTAAAGGCAAATCAGGACCTTTCCTTTCCTTAGTGTGGAGTAGTCGGAGGAGGAAGTCTACTTGTCTCAGGGGTATAACCAATTTAACAGGCATCCCTGTAGGCGTTACTCACAGAAATGTACTCCTAATGCTAGAATTTCAAGCATTGAAGTAGACAGTTGAGGATGAAGTACTGGCACATAGGAAGCTTTCTAAACCTCTCCAAGTAGCCATACATTCGTTACACTCCTCCATTAGTTCTTTCCACAGACAGTAATTTGGTGGCTAGTATTTGTCAGGCACTGTGATAGGGGCTTCAGATATAGAATTATACAAGGCAGTATATTTGCTATAGGAAGTACAAATAATTAAAATATAACAGGATAAATGCTGTGTTAGAAATAGTATGTGACAAAAATATAAATTAATAAACAAAGGACTGTGATACCTTGGGTAAGGGTATGATTAAATACACCCAGTAAAGACTCTCTTATCACTTTATTCTGTGGTGAGAAGGAAGAACTTATTTTATACTGTTACTTTGCCTGTATGTCCAGAGACATAGCAAGAGATTTCCCTTACCCACTCTAGCTTAGCTAGAGAGATAAAAGCAATTTTCCACTTAACGGACGATGAGAAAGATCCACTAGAGCAAGAAGAAGGGTGAGTCTTTCCAATTCCTTTAGAAATAATCCATAGGAATTTTGTGTAGCCTAGGAGGTCCTAACTAATTTACATCAATTATACCAAGGGCAAGGTGGGAGGGATGAGAACCTATAAAAGCAAAGATAGAATAAAGCGAGAGTTCACAGATTAGTGGAGTAGAGAAAGCACAACAGTAATTGAAATCACATGGAGGATCCTCACTGTTCATCTTTATTCCCTTAGCACTAAGCAAAGGTAGAATGAGCCAGGACTTAATAGATTAATGGAGTAAAGACATAAACCCAGTCGGAAGGCAAAGCAATAATTGAGACCAGGCAGCGGTACTGGCACAGGTGAGTCCATGTTATTATGATTATCCTCCTAAAAATGTGTCTTCCCAGCATTGGTGGGAAGAAAAGAGTAAAAGCTCGAGAGAATTCAATGGCGTGAGGAAAGAAGAGAGGAGACAATGCAACAGCAAGAATGAGAGCATTAATGACAGGAAATAATGAATCTTCCCTTAGAAGGATTAGTGAATTAATGTTTATATATGACCAGAGTGCTTGGGTCAAATGTTCAATATAAATTAGAGGAGCTATTCTGATGTTACTTTTTCTGAGTTCATTAACAACCAAAAGGATTATAATGGACTTTGACGGGATTAAGTGACAATCAAAAAAGTAAGATGGGAGTTTATTATGGAAAATATTATATTCCATGGTTAATATTAATTTCACAAAACACATTTTAGAAACTAAAGATTAAACTTCTCTATATTCATCTTTTTGTGTTTCAATCTTTATTCCCCCTTCAAAATGCTCTTTATATAAAAACAAGATTTTTTTAGGAAGCCGTTGATCAATGTCCTATTAATATTTTCATTATTTTATATTACCTTTTAAAATAAGATTAAGTTGGTTTCAGACTACTTTAAAATAATCTTTGGGGTTAACAATGTTCTGCTTTTAATGGTCAAAAAAGAGAATTCTATTAAATTTTACATTCCCTCACTATATGAATTTTTAAGTACCATGCGCTGTGTTTTATGCCCTACACTGTTTAATCAGAATGGAAACTTGCCTCATATTTTCAAAGTATAGACTCCCTTGGTTTTTCAAATTAATTCAAATAGTGAGAAAATAAATATATCTCCATTCTTCCCCTACATCTTTTCCCTATATTCGGCTTCTAACCAGCCACCAGACTTTGTTTCCACCTTTAATACCAACAGAGAAGTTTCCTGCTACTAAGGTCATCTGTGAAATATCACATTTCATCTAATATGGAAGAACTAAGACATATTAGACATATTTTTTTGTTTACAGTATGTCAGATGCATCAATTCAATGAACTACTGGATTTGTTGGCAGAAAACAGAGATTAAAAAAGAGTGTATGGTGTTTCCTGTGTGACCAGTAGTAACTTGTTGGCACAAAGAATTTCTGTATTATAATGATACTCAGTTTCCTCTTTGATGGCCTCACTTTAAGAATAGATTTTGAATCAACAGATCTGGCCACACAGAATTTCAGTCATTTGGGTGTTTTGTTTCTTTTTTTGAGAAATTATTTCATATTTAAAAGTGGCTTTTATTCACTTCAGCTTGAATCTATGTGCTGCTGAAAGATTTCCTACTAATCTGATCATTTTGGTGAATATCTTAAAGTTGTCACTGAATGACATTTTTGACATGACAACTTTTTTCTCCTTGATCTTTCATCCTTATCTCTGTCACGATAAAGGTGCATGCTGGCATGGGGGAGGAAGAAACTTTCCTCTATCCTTCTAGATTCTTCTGGCTGGTCTAAGAATTAAGTTGAGACAGATTAATGGAGAAAATCAAATTTAATTCTGTACGTATGGGACGCCCACATACATGAGAGAGTCAAAGACCCCACATACCTGAGAGGTTCAAAGACAAAAAGGTAAAATGGGGTATATATGCCATCTTGAGCTAAGGAATGGGATAGGAGCCTGAGGCTTCAGAGAGGAGGAGGGTAACTCACAGGACAGTGAGAAGAACAGATGTTCAGTAATTGGAAGTTTGCCCTGCCATGCAGATGGGTCATAAAAAATTATTTCTGGTAATAACTCTTATTATGGGAAAGGCCCCCAATTTACATTCTTTAAGAGAGAGGTAAAAATTTCTTTTGAGCCTGCGGGGTCTTGATTGCCTTTAATTCAAAGTAGTCCACATGCCAAGGTGGCATATCTTGGGATGGCCTATTCTGAACCCCTTCATTCTGGCCTTTGAAACTTCCTGAGAAGTTTCACATTCCAGAAGTTGGGTTGGTAGATTGCACCATCTCAATGAACTGGTCTCTTGGTTTAGAGAGTAGGTCGGTCCAATTAAACAGTTCATATTCAGGAGGCAGTAATGCAGGTGGGCTCCCAATGTTAGGCCTACAGTACAAGCAATTAGGTATTTAATAAGAGGCATTTCTATGGAAACAGTGATTTATGATTGGAGTATACTATAATCCCAGTTTCTGAGTCCTAATGGCAGTCGGTTGAGGAGATTCCTAGATGTCCAGCTTGAAGCATTTTCAAATGGAATGAGGGCAGGCATGGCAATCCAACATATTTTCCTAGTTTGCAGTTTCAGCATCTCTGATGATCTTTCTGAGTGGCCCATACAGCAACAGGTATAGAGATTATCCATACATAAGCAATTGTGGTGATTTCTCTGAAATTTATATCAAGTTGTTCAGCTTCAGTTTGCTGGGCTTCAGGAAGAAGGGCAGTTTTAGTTCTCAGTGATTCCAAGTCAAAAGACGGGAAAAAATTGGATATGACATTTTGGAGGGTTGTAGCCTAGTATTGGAGGAAACTGGAAGAATTCTGGATCCAGTCCAGTTTACAGGTAATGAACAAAATCTTAAAAGACAATGAATAGCACTAGGATCTAATATCCACAAAGCTGTATTATAGTTTCTATTCAAACATAATTTTTCTGTCTAAAATTATCCCAATTTCTATCAAAGATAATCAGAGTAAAACTAATTTGTTTGTAAAATAAGTCTAATTTCAACTACATTGGCGTGTTATTTTCAAAAGTCAGCAAGAATAGCAACTGATCATATAGGCTCTTTTAAATCTGCTTTGCTGGTATCTTTCATAAGGAATCTCCAGCTTGAACTTTTAAAGGCCCCTTGAGGCCAGGAAACCAAGCTGATGATTTGCCATCAGACTTGCCTGCAGTACTTATAGATATGTGTGAATTCCTCTCTTCTGAAGGTTCATAAGATATCCTGAGGTTTCTGCACCTGCCAGGAAGTTATCTTCCTTACTCACCTGATAAGGCTGCAGGGAACCCTACAAGCAAGGTACCAGGCTGCTATCTCCAAAGGGCTTTATTGGCTCCATAAAGTCCATCTTGGTTTCTTAAAGTTGTCTGGTTATATCTGATTCTAGGCACATTCTCTCTCAAATACAACATTCCACCCAAAGCCTTGTTAATATAACCAGTTTCCAATTGTGTCCTGCTACAAGGAGAACAAATTTTTATCGAACCTATGAAAATAACTATACTGCCATGAAAATAAGAATACTCACTAAATTTCTGAATTCTGGAGGGATTAGGTAGGGAGAAAAGGAGGAATGTTTACATTCTGCTTACAAAGGTACAATTTACCAATTGCTGCAGTCACAGTTAGCTTAGGAGAAAAAAAATTATATATTTGAATAACAAAGGATTAAAAAAGTAATATTT
The DNA here is from genome assembly GCA_031878705.1 of Tapirus indicus. Taxonomy (NCBI): domain Eukaryota; kingdom Metazoa; phylum Chordata; class Mammalia; order Perissodactyla; family Tapiridae; genus Tapirus; species Tapirus indicus. The sequence goes on along the minus strand of CM062926.1, from coordinate 48,260,689 downwards.
CAGAAAAAAGTCATAAAAATTATAATCATATTTATTAGTTCATTCAGTCCAATGTAATTAATTCTTATTGATCTTGATGTTTTGTTAGCAGTTTTATGAAACCATCAGTTTTTCCATTAGACATCTGTAATTTTTTACCCACTTCTAGTGGCATGATCTGAAAGTTATCAGAAACCTGTACTTATCAAAAAATCTTTTCTATGAATCTTCTTGAAGATGAAGTGTCAGAGTAAAACAATAACTGTTTATTAATGGCAAAAGATAACATTATAATGCAATTGACAAAGAAACTTGCTTATTTCTGTGACATACAACATTTTAAGATAATAACTAGAATTATGGCTGGTAATGTTATGCAAGGACATATCAGATTTTAAGAATTTCACATAATTTCTATAGCACTTATAGTAATAATATTCACCCATATGATATAACCTAAGAAGGTTTATCATCATTTATTTGAAAGTGCGTCCCATGAAATTTAACATACCAAATGAGCCTAATTAGTTTGACATCTCTCTTTTTATAAAGAGAGAAAACAAATCTTTTGAGGCACTCCAGGGGTCTTCTGAAAAACCTCCAAGTTATTTCCAGGTCAAAAATACTTCATTTAGAATCTTATTTTAGGAAGTTTGTCAAAAATATCAAAAGGTTTTAAAACACTTGGTCAAATAGGATCATAGGTCACTGTGAAACAATACTCAGTTATCCATTTAACCATGGCAACAGTTAAAGACTTCTATGCAAATACAGAAATTTAAGCAGTTATAAGAAAAATCTTATCACATGTAATTAAAGACCTGATAAAAACAATACAGGATATTATTTTGATAAAACATAAAATCCATGCTTTTTAGGTAGACTACTGCAAGGTAAAGAAAAACTTTTGATAATCTCTTTATCAAGAGCAGACTAAAAGCTCGAGAAACTCCGCCCTTTTAACAGAGAAAAAACCAAATTCTAAATTTTGCAGTAGCTTACTTTTAATATTAAAACTCATTTACTTAATTAAATCCATTCCAATCTTAGCCAGCTTGACTATGCATAAAACTCTTTTCTCAGGGTTCCTTTTCCATAAACCTTCTATAACATTTTTGTTTTTTTTTTACATTCAGGTTTTATCCTATGCCTTCCCTCTCTCACTCTCTCTTTTTTTTATTTTGCTGAAAACACACATTTTATACTAAGATCTTTCCCTTATTATTTTAGTGTTTTAATTACACACTCTAGAATTTTTAACCCTCAGAAACCTTAATTTCCAGTAAAAACTAAGAATTAAGCATTATAAACTGTCTGCCACACTAGCATTCTTTAGATAGGCAAGTATATGAATTCATTTCATAATTTCTAGAAATATATGCTTCTTCATAGTACAATCTTTCAATAAAGCACAATATATGTTTACTAACAGACCCCACTTTTTCTTTTAGTTTCTCTGTAATAAGAGGTCAAAAGTAGATAAACTTAGACTTGCTTGGCAATTAATGTTTTAGTATTTTATCTTGTTTGGAAATAATTTAGACATTTGATTAATTCCCATCATTTAATTTCATTTAGCAAAACCATTAGGTTTCAAGTTACCAAAAAATTTTTGGAAGCTATTTTTAAGTACATATACCATAAAACATAATTATTGAACCTAAAAATTATTTCATTAAAATCTATATAATTGACTTGTTCTGAATAATCATACTTGGGTTTTTCATGAAAATTTCATGACATTAAAGCAGTTAGCTATCATCATCTTAAGTCATTTTTTTCTGACATATTTTGTAACAGAGACAACATGAACTTACTTGACTACTAACCTAGGTAGAATAAAAGTTGCAAGTTTCTGTTATATCCAAGGCTGATAATTCTCAAGACATACCTATTTTAATTAAACCGACAAACTTAAACAAACTTTTATTTACCAAAGATTGTTTTATATCATGTTAACTTGAAAATATTTGATTAGTTTCTATTACATTTTTGAGAGTATACTCAATTTATATAGTGCTTGTTTATTTTTAAGTCAGTTAAATAGAGCTCTCATACATTGAATTTGATAATACCATCTGGAGGTAGAAAAAGTTTCACACATTTACAAAATACACATATATATACAAACACACACACATAGAGACCCATAGATATTATTTTAAATTACTGCCATGAATCAGGTACAGTAATACAAAGCTCACTAGGTATGAAAGAATAGTTGGATCCAAATTGTGTGTCCGGCAGATGGAAAAAATTAAGGTTACCTGCTTAGATGGCTGAAGCCTTTTCTTTTTTTTTTTACTACTGTTTGTGGAGAAGACGTTTAAGATGCTACATTTTGAGCAAGGGTGCTTCTATAGCCGTTTGCTTCTTTTATTTTTTTTCCCCTTTAGTCTTAGGAATTGGGGTTAGTCTAGATAAGAGTTCCTGGAGAGGTTACAAGCCTTTTGAGATAAATAGAGGAGGTTTTTGGGATTGGTGAAAGGAAATGGGTAGAATCTGAACTGCCTGTAGAGCTACATTTCCAGTTTTGCAAAGATCTGTAAGATAAGGGTGGTTGCTCTCAATTCCTCAGAAACTGGTTTGTGATTTAAATGACATCATAGGTTGATGTACTTGTCCAAATACATCATCCCTAATTTACTTCTTTCTGTCTGGGTACATAGTTTTATTTTCACTTAGAGAAAAAGGGCTATAAAAAAATTCCTGTCAGACTTTGAATATCAGCTTCCAATTTGGCCAATTTTTCACCACAGAGCTACTAAAAAAATCCTTCTAAATACCTTGCCAGTTTTCAGCTGGGTCAAACATGTAACTACTTTTGGAAGTATTGAACAACTCCATAGACCCAACAGGTGTCCTCGAAGGTTATGACCTTCCGGAGATCCAGAGTCACTCCCAAAGAGAGCTAAAAGAAAAAACCAAGAGCCTGCATGTCCCAGGCAGGCAGAAAGCCAATCCAAGCCCTTAAGACACGAAATGTGACAAACAAGAAGGTAATACCTATCTCTGGGACAGAAAGGGTCAATAACCAATGGGTCTGGATTTGGAAAGAAACGGACAATATGAAATTTTATTTTCGTCTCTTGACTGGGCACTACAGAATGGACATTGATCTTTCTAATTCTTTTCTACATTTGGTAGGATCTTCTGAAAGTGGAGGTAAAAAGACTTTATAATTCAAAAGCTATGTTGTTGTCCTGGGGACACAAATCCCCGGGTGGTCATCTAGGATATGTCTGCAAAAGATATTGCATAGGAAGTGAACCCTGCTGCCTGTCCCAGGTACTTCTGCTAAATTCATTTTCTGGCCTTCAGCATTTACGTGAGAAACCTATATACTCTTAGAGATTAGGCTGGAGTGCTCTCTGGAAATCTTGTAGAAAAAGAGAAGCTAAAACAGGCAGATGGGGCAAGATTTTAAGAAGAGGGTTTTACATTGGACTTTTGTTTTAAGTCTAAATTTTTGTTCTTTCATCTTGTTAGGGAGTCCCTAAGTCTATCTGTTATGTATTTTTTTCCTTTTTCTTCTTAAGTGCCAGACAATCGTATTTCCAATGTAAATGTCTGAAGGCAAATAGAAAAGGGTGTGAGTGAACTTTGATTTTTGTTCTAACTTCTGTCCTTCCATATTATTAAGGGAATCTCAGTGGCAAGCCAATTTAACAGTATGAGAGCTCTCTAAAATTTTTTTGTTTCAAATTTAGAAGTTTTTCCAATTTTAAGGATCTACCATTTGGCCATTGGTGAGTAGGACCTTAATAGTGACTCAAACCCATGGGCTTTTCTGTGGCTTAACCATGGATGCAAGAGTCATCCCCAAAGGGGAGTGCAAAGGTTGCAGTTCTCCCAAGATCCAAAACATTCACTCCCAGAGTTAGCCTAAGAAAGTAAAGGTGATAACTTTGAGGGCCCTGTTTTTAAACAACCATTCCGAAACACAGGGCATCACGTGTTTACCCCCTTTTAAACAGAATAGGGTGATTTTTTAGGTTCCCTAAGCTCAGATCCACAGTGTACTTGGCGTATGCCTCTTCTGGCTGGCCGAGACAAAGAAAACAGTGACTATCTCTGGGAGGAACAGGATCAACAGAAAATAAGAGTACTCATCCCAAATCTTTACCACAGTTGCTTTTGCCCCAGAAACTAATTCCACAAGTAATTTCTCCTGCTAATCTAAATTTTGAAAAGAGAAAAAAAAAAAAAGAAACTCTTACCAGTCTCACTTCTAATAGACCCTGCAGCAAGCAGAGATCCAGGAGAATGATGGGGCAAGATCTCTTACCTTTGGCTAGAGCTTGTCAGATGTCCCAGGATCTCTCAGCTGCAGCAGCCTCAGAGGAAGCAGGGTCCAGCCAGGGAAATTTATCCTTCTGACTAAACCAACTGTGGGGGAGGAAGAAATTTTTCTCTATCCTTCTAGCTTCTTCTGGCTGGTCTAAGAATTAAATTGAGACAGATGAATAGGAGAAAATCAAATTTAAATTCATATGTAGGGAAACCCCACATACATGAGAGTGTCAGAGACCTCACATACATGAGAAGTTCAGAGACAAAAAGGTAAAATGAGGTAAATATGCCATCTTGAGCTAAGGAAAGGGATAGGGGCCCGAGGTTTCATAGGAGAGGAGGGTAAGTCACAGGACAATAAGAACAACAGATGTTCAGTAATTGGTGGTTTGTCCTGCCATAGAGATAGGTCAGAAAAATTTATTTCAGGTAATAGCTCTTATTGTGGACAAGGCCCCACTTTAAATTCCTGAAGGGAGAGGTAAAATTTTCTCTTGAGCCTGCAGGATCTCGATTGCCTTGAACTCAAAATAGTCCACATGCTAAAGTGGCACGTCTTGGGGAGGCCTATTCTGAACCCCTTCACTGGCATAGGGTGGCGAGGGAGTAATGCACTTGGCCTCAAGTAAGGATAATTGTAGTTTTACTGTTTTTTGATAAATGAAGCGTTAACTTATAAGCTTGATTATGACCATAGTTTCTCCTATTAATCCATTCTACATATTGCTGCCAAAGCGATTGCTATGTCTCATATATTTTGGCATATAACCCCTTTGCTGAAAAAAAAAGTGTCTTTCTACTGTTTGGATTTTTTTTTCTTAGAATGACACACAGGTTCTTTCACCTTGTGGCTTTCCTTGGCCCCGACTTCATCTAGCCTCCACTCCTCATGGTATTTTCTACTCTAGCAATATCGATCTAGGTTAATCTTCACATGCTCCCTGACCCCCTGGTGCCTATGCTTTTTGTCCGTAGTCTTTATTTTCTAGCAGCACTTAAAAAAAAAGAGGAAGAAAAATAAGAATGAAAAAGAAAGAACTCCTACACATTTCTCAAGACTCACCTCAAGTGTCCCCTTCCTCTCAGGCCCTCCCAAACCCCACTGACAGGTGGCCCTACTCCACCACACCTGCATGGCAACACCACCCAGAAAATTCAAATGGTATTGGAAAACATTTTCACATTCTTTTTCCTCCTTTACAGGTGATTAGACACCTGAGAGAAGGGTCTGAGTCTTATTGTCTCTCTCTGTGTCCCCTATCACTTAATAGTAACTAAGGCTAAAACTTTTTTTTAAAGAAGGAGGGAATGGATGCTATAAGTTTATATTAAACAAAAAGAGAACAAAATAAACAAACAAACCAACAAAACAGATTGGTTCACCCCACCCTATTTGTATAATAGAAATAGACATCTAAATTAGTCTTTCTAGTTGGTAAATTGGAAGAAAATTAATGATCTTGAAAATGAAAGGTAGGGTGTCACATTATTAGCTTTCTAAGAACATAACTGGGACCTTCCATTCCTTCGGTTGTCCTCCTTTCACTTTCTGCCCTGAATTATCTTCTAAAATGGTTCACCCAAGTAGAAAGTTAATTAATTTTTATTAAGTAATTAGAGGAAGGAAAGTAATTTTCACTTTCAAGTCAAATAATTGGAAAGAGAGAGGAACTGACTGATTTTTTTGGAATGGCTACTTTAGAGGCCAAAACGTTTCCCACATATACCAAGATAAAAGGGATGAATGTGATGAGCATGATCCATCGGGTAATGCAATATTGTCAGTCAGAGTAAAGACATATGGATCTGCTACATCAACTTTGATCATACTATGTAGGGGTTGGCAAAAAGAGAAAGATGGTGCATTCTTTTAATCCTATTCTCTAGCCTCCATTATTCTGAAAATTTTACTATAAAGAGAATGAGCAGATAGCTTCCATGGTTGAACAGCCTTTAAGTTCTTGGTCTTTCTACCAACAAATAGTGGCATACTCAATTCTTTGATCTATCAGAGTCAAACTGAACTGAATTTTAGGGCTCCTCTAGCTATAAAAGGTGATGATCCTTTCTCAGAGCCTCTCTGGAGTACATCAGTTTAGTGATATCTGTTGGTTAAGAGCATGCCCTAAGACTCAGATGTATGTGAGTTGAAATCCAGACTGCAGAACCACCTTTGTGATGTTGGACAAGTTAATTTTCATCTTCAAGGCCTGGTTTTCTCAGCTATGATATAGAGGTGGAATCTTAGGAGGATAAAATGAATAATAAAAATAGCTAATATTAATTGAGTACATATGATGTGCCTAGCATTCTTCCAAGTGCTTTATACAAATTAACACATTTAATCATCCCAATAAATTTATTATTTATGTACAATTAGCATACCCATTTTTACAGATGAGGAAACTGAGAAATTATGAATTATTTGGTAAGTATATAGCACAGGGCCTGACATATAGTAGGCAGCCAATAGCTGGAAACGGATATTGCTTATTTCTAGTATTCATGCATTATTCTATTTCTATTATTCATGTATTATTCCTGTATTCATGCATATATATGTGTGTGTGTGTGTGTGTATATATATGGAGAGGGAGAGAGAGAGACATTGATTCATTATAAGAAATTGGCTTACACAGTTAGAGAGGCTGAGAAGTCCAACAACTGCAGCTGGCCAGCTGAAGACCCAGGGGAGCCAATGGTATAGTTCCAGTCCAAGTCCAAAGGCCTGAGAACCAGAAGAGCCAATGGTTTAAGTTCCAGTCCTAGTCTGAGTATGAAGGTAGGAGAAGAGCAATGTCCCAGCTTGAAGATAGGCAGAAATATCAAATTCTCTCTTATTCTGCCCTTTGTTCTATTTAGGCCTTCAATGGATTGGATGAAGTCCACCCACAATGAGGAGAGCAATCTGCTTTACTCAGTCTATTAATTCAAATGTTAATCTCTTCTAGAAACATCCTCCCTGACACACCCAGATTAATGTTTAACCAAATGACCAGACACTGCATGGTCTACTCAAGTTAACACATAAAATTAACCATCACAGTAAATTTCAAAGGAAGGACAATTTGTGGAATCTCTTAAAAATGAATTCTCAAAATGAAGGTTATAATTTTGTTTTACAAGGGACACAAGGAGGGAGGGAAACACAAATGAGAATGGAGTCTGGTCCGTATTTCACACACAGTAATGTTTATTCGATGAGTGATTGAGATCATCAATTAGTTAGAGGTGGATATGCTAAATTTAGAATACTGTTACAGGTAATTGAAAGGACAAAATACAAAAGGAGATCCAAAGAGAAGGCAATATAGGAAAAGCAGAACAAGGAATGAGGCAAAGGGTATATCTGCTGAGCTCGATTATTTGACATAACTACAGTACAGATGCAGACATCGGGAATCAGACAGCTGGGCAAAACATAAAGTAGAATTTGTCTAATACAAATTGAAAAATAATTTCAAATGATGACTACATAGAAGAATATCAAGCTCTAGCTTCTCCTGCCGTACTCTATTTTAATCCATCCTCACTAGTATCAGTAGTTTGCTTTTAAAACTATAAATCCAATTGTCATCCACATGCTTAAGAATGTCTTGGGGAATCCCCACTATCTAAATGAGATTCAAACTCCTTTGTATCCCATAAATGCTCCTAACAATTTGCCTTACTTTTCATTTCCAACCTCATTTCCTGTCATTGTTCCCTCTATATAGAGACTAAATTCTACCCACAAGTCACTACTTACATCCTTCTCTTGCCCAGATGACTTTATCTCCCCCTTTCCAACTGTTGAGCCCTGTTCCGTGAAAGACAAGTTTATGTTGATAATGGGAATAATGCAAACACTAGTATCATGAGGAAGAAGAGGGATTTTGGTGATTATAGCTCTCTTCTATTGATTATCTATTTCTGGCCAAGACTTTTCTCTCTACAAGAGAATGCCTTAACTGCATTATTTTATTTAATTCTTACGACAAATCTAGGTTCTGTTATTCACAGTTTATTGGTATGGAAATTATAGCATAGAGAGATTGAACGACTCTTTCAAGGTCACCCACTTAATGAACAATTTTAATTCAGTCTGGAAATCAAATCTACTCAACAAACTATCAAAATGGATTTTTCTAAGAACCCTTTTATTAATAATAAAATTTAAAAATTAATAAAGTCCTCCAGTAAGTTCTCTTTATATCGTATCTAGTTATATCAGAATGATTTACACCACAGTGTACTTGATTTGATTTCCTTGAATCTAGGAACAAGATCCATCCTGGCTGCTTCCCCCATGCTCTGCACAATGTTAGGTTAATGATAGGCACTTCATAACCTGTTATTAACATAAAGAAATATTAAAAAAATAAATTCTAAACACACTCAAATGAAGGCTACAAACCTAATAGTGAAAATAAGAAATCAAAGCAAACTTCCTTTGCTGTTTTAAAAATTAGGAGATAAAACCTTATTGAAATTCCCCTCTACCAGAATCTCAATAGATATATGCATTGAATGAAAATGAGCACAAAAGTTAAGGTTTTCTTCTTAATTATTGTTTGGGGAAAGTCTTTGAAAGAGAAGTGTCAAAGGATATAAAAAACAGAAAGACCAAGAAAAAAATGTACCAAATTGGCAATAATTGTCTAACCAAACAGAATAGTCTATAAATCATTATTTTGGGGTGGGAGTTGTTCTTGCATTAGTCATAGAAAGCATGAAAATTAAATAATATGCTCTAAATAATCTTCTCATAAGGAAACAGAGCATGCTTCTTCCTACTTTTTTTTTTTTTAATGAATCCTTTGTATAGTTGCCCATTAAGAGGCAGGATAATGGTCTTTATTGTTTATAGACCAATCAATATCTTTCAATCCCAATATGTAACCTTTTTGTCACCATTAAGACAGCAGAGAGCAAAGGAGGTGCAATAAATGTTAGCATGGACAAGATGAAGTAGCTGGTAGACTCATTGGAGCAATTATCCAAGACAGAGACAGCTGTCTCCCTGTATTAATTCCCACAACTTTGACCTTTAGACTGGATTTCTTCATGGAATTCAGCCTGACTTTTCTAATTTTTAAAAATTCTACATTTATTCTCTAGTTTCCCTTGTCTTTTTCAGATTTTTTTTGTAAATTTTTCCTCCAAGTGCATACTTGGAGAGCAACTAAGGCTTTTTATGAACTTCACCCTGTGGTTGTGTTGCAAATGCATTCAACTGGAGAAAGAGGTGGGTTGAAATTTGGACATCATTATCACTTCATACTAAAATATATAATGCCTTTTTGTAATAATACAGTGTTCCAAATACATAATTTCTTTAAGTGTCTTTAAATATAAGTATTTGGCCAAATAAGCACAGTTGAAAGTTTTAATTGAGATTCTGGAGCTCAAATTTGAAAAAAACAACTCAGTACCCCTATACTATGTGTTCTTTGTGTGCTATATGTTTAAAAAACACTTATGAATAGTGCATCTGTATCAGAATAAACTTTTTTTGCTTCAATAAGAGCATACCAAGTTCTTTAGAAAACTTTTTGCATCAAATGATTTAAAAATTAAATCAGATTATATAAATTTGGAATCTGTGAAAATCACAATTGTTGCTTTGCTCATTGATTATATTTATTGACACCTTGTCTACTCCATCTTGTTTCCTTCCAGGTGACTCTATTGAGTGATTGGTTCAGATACATAGAGGTAAATTATCAAGTCACAAGGATTCTTATTTTTTCCCTTTGGTAAATTTCTTTCTAATTTACAATTCTTATCACTTAATAACAAAAGAAAATTAATAAACATACAAATTATTAAGAGATTGATCACATAATAGCTCAACATCTTTCTACAGAGTTGATTCTAATCTTCAGAGAATTAGGTCTTTATCCAAGACAAAAATGTTTCTAGGGGAAAACTGGGAGAGAAGACTGAAAGAGAGGAACCTTGGCAATTGGTGCTAATTGCTATAGGAAAGTTCCTAAGACAGTGGTGCATGGCAAAAGATAGGAAAGAACCTTGCTTTCCCCTTTTCTTGCATCATTGCATAAAAATAGAGAAAAAAGTAAATCTGTGGGTATGAGAGAGAGAAATTATAAGTTTTAGTTAGGGATTTATTTTTCATTTGGTTTTTATTTCAATATTGCAAAAAAACTTTTATTATGATTAAAGATGTTTATATTAAAACTTCAGATAATATAGAATGTTATAAAGACTAAATTTAAAATTAACTGAAATACCACCAACTGAAGAAGATCACCATTATATGTGGCATGTATTCCTCAAGAACATACATAAGAACACATATAAACATGACTACAATGTTGACAAGTTTATTTATCTTATAGAAATGTAATCATTCTATGTAAAATTTACAAAGTTCTTTTTCGTGTAATTTATCATGAGCATCTTTCTATGATAATAGTGGTAGACTTATCTTAAATTATTAGTTTGTTCAGCCCAGAAAATCAATACTTTTTTTTCCTATTGACATTAAAACATAATTGTGTATCAGAAATAAATTTAAGGTAAACCTCTTTTATTTGTTTATTTTAAAAAATGATTATTTGCACAAACCTAAAAGTATGTAAAGATAGAACAGTGGCAGCAGTGGATTTTCTGGGAAAATTACATGTGAACCTGCTTAACAGATGGTGATAATAATGATGAAACAAACTTCTCATGACTTTCCAACTGGCCGTTTAAAAACATGCAATCACGTATCAACTTCAGTGTTAATTGCAGCATGTGCACCTGAAATCAACAAGAGTATGTTTCCTTTAATTTATGAAACTTAGAAAATATGGATGTTTTCTGTAGTTCTTTGTTCAATACATTATTTGATCTTTATCTTTGTTATTATTGTTTTTTTCCCCCTTTTTAATCTATATTCTCTCTCCTTTTCCCCCAATCTCGTCCACTTGCTCTGCTTTATTATGTTCTGCCTCGAATTCTCCACCACAATTACAAAAAACCTTCTTCAGGACTTATATTAATAATGTGGGTGGCCATTGATTATGACTTTTAGAAGTTCTTGATTTTTTAATGTTTTTGAGCAATCTAAATGTCCAAAAGATATATAATCACAAGATTTCAAAAATAAAAATGATAGATATGTTTTAATTTGCATTAAGTGCTCAGTGTCTATGTTCTTCCCGTGTTAATGGCTACCAGAAATTTAAAAAAAAATTAAATTATCTTGAAGTCTTTAAATGTAGGAAACAGCTTTTTCAAAAATACTATTTAAGTCTACATGTCTGAAGAGAACCCTCTTCAGAGCTCTCAGTAGAGCATATGTTCATGTTGCCCTTTTTTCTTTCAATATTGAAGGCATAATATGTGATATCTCAATTGCTGTATTATCCCAAGATAGTATAATTAATGATATTTTATGTGATAATGATATATTAATCTTTCAAGATAAACTGTATAAACTATTCACCTGTCCTGGATTGCTGTGCTGTGTTTAGAAGCACATCTCCAAATGCGAGCAATGTATCTCTATCATTAATTCTTAGTAGAAAAGAGGCAACTGTAGCTGTTTAAAGTGAACACAATTGATTAGTAATTGATATGCAGTCTACAGAGGTTCCTTTCCACCATCTCATCAGCATCTTTTGTTAATACTTCTCTCAGATCTGACCCATTCACTTGTCCTTTCTCTGCCCAAATCTTTTACTCAACATGTTTACCTCTACTTGACAAGACTTTTTCTTAAGAATGAATTAGATATCTTAACATCTCTCTCTTTCTATATTTATTTTCATTTGATAGCAAATGTTATTAATGATTTGCTATATTTCACTCTCCCCCAAAGTGTTAATATTGTCTATAAATTATCAACAATGGTAGGCACTGGTTGTTATCAATCCCCGGGGAGGAACTGATGCTGATAGAATCAAATAAATGTGATGTTTGCAAAGCTATGACCTTGTCAGTTAACTTGGGTGCAACAAATCTGTTAGATCTATAGGAACTGAATCTTAAATATAACTGAAGAAGACAGATTTTCATTAATTTAAAAAAATAAAAATGGCTTTTGTCTTTGAATACTCCTTTCTATATAACGTGGGATAGTCTAAAAGCTCTGTGAAGAATCATTACTAATCTCCTTTATGTGGCATCACAAACTAAGTTAGAGTTACTGGAAATATTAAACATGAAAGAAAGCTTGTCCAACTTTCCATTTTATAAACAAACTACATAAATACAAGGACTGGATAGGAGGAATTGTCCCAGGTGGTACAGTGAACCTTTAGCAAACATGAGAGCAGAACCCTGTTTTCCTGACCAACTCCCCAGGCCACCTCCCATGAAGTGCTTTTTCTTTCTGCTACACTGAAAGTGATTTAGAAAACATAGTTTAGGATTAAATCTATTTCCAATTAGCTTGAAAATGCAAATAGAGTCCACTTTAATATACGTCTGTAAAAAGCTGCGATTCAGCCAAGGCCCTAAGGATGCATTCAAATATCAGAAGAAATAAAATTTGCATCAGTTGTGTTGATTTAGCCACTTTTTCCCTAAATAACTATGAATTTGATGTTGAGACAGTACTTCTATAGCATGCATACAAGTGTAAGATGATCACCTTAATAATAATATAATTATAATAATAAGATAAGTTCTTATTTGTCTACTATACAGGGAAATTTCCAAAGATATTGAGTCTTTATCTGTTTGATGCAAAGAATTCAGTCAGTAACTGTAGCCAGGAAGAATTCATCAGTTTCCATTCATTTATCAGTTCTACCAGCCCGGGGCAAATTTCCTTCTGTTTCGACTTTGTATTAATCAATCATACCCTAAGTGCTAAAAGCAATGAGTCATTTTTAAAATTTATTTTTTTGTATGTCATCATTTCTCGTTTTGCCACTTTGTACTCATAAACAAGCCACAAATGGATTAATCATTTTATCATCTAAGGGTATAAATCCATAACATGGAGGTTAATTTAGGAAATAGGTTGTCCTAAAATTTTAGCATTGCTTTTATTTATTGAAGCCCTGCTATGTAACAGTCAATGTCCTGGGCATTTTTCCTATCTCATTTCCAATTTCTTACCGGCAATTTCCTAAGCATTATCTAATTAGAATCTCTCCCTTTACACTACAAGGAACCGAGGCTCAGCAAATTTGAGCAGAGTGCCGAAGGTTAAATGATTGGGGAGTGGAAAAGCCAACATTAGTTCTTGGCCTCTGGATTCCGAATCTTGCGTTCTCGCCTCTTCGCCAGTCTGATTTTGTATATCTGAGAATTTAGACGTAGTGACCTTGGCCTTTTAAGTCATCATCAGTTGACAGAAATAATTGGACTGATGAAAAACCATTTCAGTAGATAATTTGGTCTTTCCTGAATATCAAATTTCTTTATTGTTGCAAATATTTTGACACCCAAACTGGTTTTCGGTCCGCATGGTTTGAAATGAAACTTAAATAAATGTCTGAAGAAAATATGATGGGAGAAATACACCGGAGTAAATAACGCCAACAAACTCTAACTGTCAGGGTGGGAGTCAGACCAGCTACATAAATTATGCGGCCGATTCATTCTCAGTGAAAATGTGAGATCCTTTATTCAAGAAGCAAGAAGAAAGTGCTTTATTAAAGATACTAAAATATATAACTTTTTCCTTTCTTCCATGATCTCTTTTTCAACATGTCATGATGTTGGGTTTTTTTTATTGTTATTATTTGCTATTTAATGTCATTCTAAATAAAGAAAAATTAAAATTTTAATTATTAGTATGAATTTTACCATTTGTACTTACATTGTACAAGGGCAATTTTAAATGAAAATGTAAGAGATCTTATATGTTGAATTGCTGAAGTTACACGATTCATATTTCTTAGCTTGTATATGCATATGTATTTCTTTCTTACTGGGCAATGAAAATGCTGAACCAAATTAATTCAGCTGGTTTTTTTTTCACTTTTTGATATGTACATATTCTTCCAGCAATCTCTACCTTTGGCTTAATGATGAGTAAGACAGGACTTAAACTGAAAAGGAATTATGGGTTTCCCTTTTTCTCTTTCCTTCAGTGACATAATCTTCAATGTAAATGGTTGACTAACACAGAGAAGTAATGCAAGTAAAAAGAATGCAGGATGGTTCCTTGGTCACTCGTGTTTCTTTCTTTATTCAAATAAGTTCTGTTTCAAACAGTGAGCATGGCCTCTTGGAGCTGTCAGCATCCCCACTTACTCAGTGATAAACATGACACACTTATCTTGTACTCAATTTAAGTACTGCTGAACTCCCACACATTATGGGTTTACCAGAATTCTGTGCTTATGGGGCATCATAAATACTATATATGAATGGGATGGCAAGCAATGACGGACATGCCTATTGTGCATATCTTCTCTGCTCACACGCATGCTCCGCTGTCCTAAAGGACTTCGATTACAAAACACAAGTTCAAATAACTAACTGGTAAAAATTTCAAGATGGTGAAAACCAAGCACAGGACCTTTCTGTGTATGGGACTTCAGTCACATGCCAATAAAGCCAGTTCAGCTAGTAATACCCTCAAAGGTAAGAACATGCTGTATCTTCAGAATACTTTTTATGTAAAGGCAAGTTAAGGGAAGACTTTTCCATTCAGGAGATTTTATTTTTTCTACAAGAATATCCCTTTGAAATTTGAGAAATTTGAAAAAGTCAGGAAACTGTTAAGAGAATACCTGGTACAATTGACATTGTGCCAATTATAGCATCATTTTGTTGGGTGGCTACAATTTCTCTAAACTAGATTGGAATATAGGCTATAGTAGTCTTGGGAGAAAACACATGGGCTTTAGAATCAGAAAATCTATACTTCTACATGCTTGATATGTTACATAGGCAAATTGTATAACTTCATCTATAAAATACAGATGACTGTGCCCATCTCTTCGAGTTTTGTGAGAACCAACTCTGATAATAAAGAGAGGGTTCTAGTCAGGGTTCCCAGATGAATAAGGCATTCGGCACAATAGAAATTTTACAGAGTATAGCTAATTGTTTTTAAATTTTGGAGATATTCTATGACACTTGAAGGAAAGATCTCCTTATTAATATATTTTAAGTCTTAAAAAATAATTTTGGAAGACAAATCAAAATGAGGGCAATATATATTGGAGCCTTTGAAAATGCCACCGAAGATGAAAAACAGAAAGTTAGGGGAAAAAAAAGAAACCCTGAGATTTCTTGATGAGTTGTTCAAAACCGCAAGGAAAGAATCAAACCAGAGAGAAAGCTATCCCAGAAATGAAAAATTTTCAAGGGGAAATCAGAAATGTATTTTAGAGCTCTGATTGAGGGTGGTCCTGGAGCAAGAGTTCCATGAGGCCCTCCCTGCTTTCTATATCCTATATTCATCTTGTTTTCCTCTGAATCTGTAACTTTCACTTTATTATTTAATTCTGTGTTTCTTATATCATCTACTCCAGATGTGGGTTTCTCATGTCACCACTACATTACAGATTTCTTGACCATAAAAACCAACTGTGGTGATTATTGTGCCTTTTTTTCTCTTTCACCTCCTCAATGTTTAGCACAGTCAAGGCAAATTGTTTTTGAGATGCTTGCCTCATTTTTCACATTTCTGTGACCATTTCTAAATCATTTTAAAAATAAAGTAGTAAATCAAATATTTGGATGTGAAATGAGAGGCTTAGGCTAAATAAGTTATAAACTTATATCTGAGTCCAAAATTTTATTATACAAATGTCTCTGGGCAATGAGGATTCCTTTAGTTTAAATAGAGTATTTGGAACCTAGTAATTCAGACTGCTTGTTTATATAATCTAAATCTCTTGGAAAACAACTCTTCAATCTTTTAAAGTTCAATAGCTTAACTGAAATTTTCATTTTATCCCAGGTCCCATTATAATTCTTGTTCCCACGTTTTCTTTTCATTCCATTTCTCTGTCTGGTTGTATATCTTTTTCTAATTTTATTTTCATAGTAGAATTGCATAGATGCATGTTTTTTTGTTCTGTTCTGTTTTGCTTTGTTTTAATCATGACAGTCTTTATATATTTTTGGAATTAATAAAATTTACCTTATAAATAAGAATATCCTTTCTGTACCACGTTTATACCAATTTCTTGACTAACTATTGGGTCATCATGAGTTCTGAGACGGTTCTTACGACCAGTTTTCTGGGTCTTCATATGAAAGTCAAGAATAATCATCATGATAAATAAGTGTGCGTTCAGTTAATAATTCATTTGCTATAGACTCTAACTTTATATTTTTTACATGAAATGTTATTTTTCTAATTGGCTTCGTACTGAGTAACATAATTCAATTAGCTCCTCATCATCTTTTGATTAGCCTTTCTATACTTCCCATATTTTTGTGTTCTCAATCTGGAAATCTCCTCGAGTTAGAATGTAGGCATGTAACCTAGACCAATCAACTAAACTTTAGTTTGGAATTGATCAGAATGAGGGAGGAGTCTTTCTGTGGTGCCTCTAAGTTTTGGTAGGTTGATGGTCACAGACATTTCACTGGCATCAGTTGTTACAAGTCATATTCCTAGCACTGAAATTGCTTTTGTGGGGTGAAGGAGGTGGAAGTTTTCTATAGGGCTCCATGCAGCAGCGGTGTTCTTTTTCTTTCACCAGCCGGTTTCATGGTGTAGTTTCAGCCAACGTTCCTAGAAACTTAGCATCCATCTTGGACTTTCTAGTTTTCCCAGCTATTCTATGAGATCCCTAATACCTTTATACCCCTTTTAGGTTTAATTAGCTAAAATCCAATTCTGTTACTTGTAATCAAGAATTCTGATTGAGTTTTCCTTAAGACTTTATTCAAATAATGGAGACCTAAAGATATATGAGCATAGCACGATGCATGGAACATTTCTAGGGTCACATCAGGGCGACTGCACCCTTGTGTTAAAAATGGCACTCTCTCTCCAGACAGACAAATTATGCAGAGTCATCCCTTCTGAGCACTTGCATTCATGGTCACACTGTTTGGGCAGGGCTCAGGAGGTTGTGTAATAAAAAGATGCTCTCTGCTCTGGTTGGACCAGCTCTGAGCCATAGGATAGTCAGAATATAGATTGGCTTTCAGCCTCCTCTTGTCTCCTTAGCTGCATTGTCTTGTGGAAAGAACAAATTGCTCAATGCTATGAAATAGCCCTGATATGTCTATGTATAATACATACATGTGTGCCTTTATATACATGCAAGATTGTTCCAGTGATGGTTTTAAAATAAGACATTAGAGTTACTTAGGTAAGTCAGTCTTTGGTAAGACTTTGGTAAGTCTGAAATTTAAATTTAAATGCACATCTTAAATTTATTGAAATGTGGTAAAACTAAAAGACAATGCTTCATTCATTTACAAAATTATATCTTGCAACATGGAGAGAATAAGACAAATTAAATACAGAAAATTATACTTGGTAGTGTCTTAATGGATTGAGAGGTTTCTTAAAATATCCCTCCATTCCTTTATTTATCTTATGAATCTGGCTTTATCTCAGATGACAAGAAATTCATCTTTTTTAAAAATATTAAGATATAATTTAAATACAAGAAAATTCCTCCTTTTTAGTGTACAGGCAGGTCTGCAAGTTTTAAGAGCTGCATATAATCATGGAACCACCACAACAATCAAGATATAGAATAGTGCCATCACCCCTAAAAGTCATTAGGTTTTACTGAGATTCAAATTACTATGAACTTCTTACAGTTTAAACATGTTAAGACACTTTGGAAATAATCTGAATTTACTAATTATTTTATACTGAAAAATATCTTTAATTTGAAAAACTTTTTTATCCCAAACAATATAATATATATGATACAAAAATATACTGGAAAATGACAGAGTAGGATAATCAAAAGTGATATAAATATTGTTAATTACTGATTACAAATTTTGGGTTCAACAGCAGGGAAGACTTGAATCTCTGTTTAACCTCAGTACAGATCTGGGTTACAGTCCTGAACCTTATTATTCTCACCATTATTAGTTGTATATTTAGAAAATATAGCTAATGATAATGCCTAATTTGTATCCCCCAATTTTGTTATTCTTCCTACTGCCACATTGAGAAAAAAATGAAAACATCGGGGCTAGTGGAGATTTCCCTGCTAGGAAAGGGAATGCTTAATTTCACCAAAAACCTGCAAGCCTGTGGGTAGGATGTGAGAAAGGAGAAATGGTTGTTATTCTTATTGCTGGCCTAACTGCTTTCTGCACTAGTCACTTTCTTAATTTTTTCTCTCTTATCCCAGCCAGGTTGATGATGTAGAACCATGGAGGTCAAAGCAGCACTGACTTTTTCAGAGCTGTGTAGTAGGGCCATCAACTGCCTGTCCTCTGTCTTAATTCTAAAAATGCTCCAACCCAACGCCTAAGCCTGTGCTGTCCAATACAAGGCCAATAGGCACATGTGGTCATTTAAATTCAAACTAATATTAAATAAAAATACATGTTTAGTTCTTCAGTTGCTCTAGCCACATTTCAAGTACTCTATAGTCACGTGTGGTTGTGGCCAGTGCAGACCGAACGTTTCCATCATTGCAGCAAGTTCTATTGACTGTGCTGGCCTAAGCACTTAGAAATTAATTTTCATTTTTAACTTACAATTCCCTGGAATCTTGCTTTAAATACTCCAATGACCCATTAAAAGTCTCATTCCCATATTGATTGTGTTCTTTCCATTTAGCAGTTTCCACTAGGTAATTAGCAGCGCCTTGTGGGATGAAGGGCAGCAAAGCACAGCGGTCACAGCATTTCAGCTTTTAGCCCTTTTGACAAAGACATACTTCCCTTTATCACAACTTGTTTGCCAAAGTAGAATAATTACTGTATTTCTTCCAATTTGAGATATCATCAATTGAAAGATGCACGATTATTTTGTGTTCCAGTAAGCAATTAAATTATGATGTTCCATTTGTTTGAGTCATCTCAATTTCAGAGATGTTAAAATGTGAAAAAAAATCCACATCTTAAATTTATTGAAATGTGGTAAAACTAAAAGCCAACTCTTCATTCATTTACAAAATTATATCTTGCAACATGGAGAAAATAAGACAAATTAAATACAGAAAATTATAGGTAGTGTCTTAATGGATTGAGAGGTTTCTTAAAATATCCCTCCATTCCTTTATTTATCTTATGAATCTGGCTTTATCTCAGATGACAAGTAATTCATCTTTTTTTAAAATATTAAGATATACTTAAAATAGAAGAAAATTCTTCCTTTTTAGTGTACAGGTCAGCAAGTTTTAACAACTGCATATAATCATGGAACCACCACAACAATCAAGATATAGAATAGTGCCATCACACCTAAAAATTAACCCATGTCACTTTGTATTCAGCTCTTCTCTTTAGTCCCAACCCACAGCAACTATTGATTTGTTTTCTGTCTCCATAGTTTTGCATTTTCTAGAATGTCATGTAAATGGAATCATACAGTATGTAGCCTTTTAAATCTGGTTTCTTTACACAGTGCGTTTGAGGTTCATTCATGTTGTTGTGTATATCAGTAGTTTGTTTCTTTTTATTGCAAAATAGTATTTACTTGTACTGATATACCACAATTTGTTTATTCATTCGCCAGTTGAGGGACATTTGGGTGGTTTCAAGCTGTTGATGGTTATCTAAAAAGCTTGCTGGGGCAGGCCTGGTGGCGCAGTGGTTTAGTTCGCGCTTGGCAGCCCGGGGTTCGCCGGTTCGGATCCCGGGCGCCCGCCGACGCACTGCTTGGCAGCCGAGCAGTGGCGGCGTCCCATATAACGTGGAGGAAGATGGGCATGGATGTTAGCCCAGGGCCAGTCTTCCTCAGCAACAAGAGCAGGATTGGCCACGGATGTTAGCTCAGGGCTGGTCTTCCTCACAAATAAATAAATAAATAAATATAAAACTGGTATACATCTGGACATAGGTTTTTGTATGAACATAGATTTACATTTCACTTTGATAAAGACTTAAAAGTAGAATTGCTGAATCATATGGTCAATATACATCTAACTTTATAAGCAACTGTGAAACTATTTTCTGGAGTATCATTTGACTATCCCAACAGAAGTATTTGAAACCTCCATTGCTCCATATAATCACCACTTTATATCATCAGTATTATTATTATTATTTGCCATTCTAATAACTGTGCGGTGGTATTTGAATTTTTCTAATGACTAATCATCTTGAAAATGGTTTCATGTGATTAGTTGCTATCCATATATCCATATATCATCTTTAGATAAATGCTTGTTCAAATCTTTCCCCATTTTGGTGGGGGGGGAGTTATTAGTTTTGTTATTGTTGAATTATGAGTTCTTTATTTTGGATACTAACCTTTTATCATATTTGATTTGCAAGTATTTTCATCCTAGTCTGTGGCTGACCTCTCATTTTAAAATAATTGATATTTTTTGAAAATCAGATATTCTTAATTTTGAATTGATCGAATTCATTTTTTTTATTCAAGATGCTTTTGGCTTTTTATCTAAGAAATTTTGCCTAACCAAAAGTCACAAAGACTTTCTTCTAGAAGTTTTAGATTTTACATTGAGGTCTCTGATTCATTTTGGTTCATTTTAATATATGCTGCAAAAAATAGATAAAGATTTATTATTTTACATTTAGGTATTCAATTATTCCAGCACCATTTGTTGAAAAGTCTGACTGTCCTTTCTCCATTGAACTGCCATGGAACCTTTGTTAGAAATATCCATATAAATATGTAGATATCAATATATATTCATGTGTATATTTGTTAGAAATTCATACATATATATATATATCCAGTTATTTTGAAGTGGACTTTTACATAAAACTCCAGAAAACAGTTTCCATGAAATCCTTGGGGTTGTCTTTGAAGACTTTCTTGGAAAATATTTGTCTTTTCTTTCTTATTTTTTTTTTCTCCTACAACCACTGTTCAGTATTGTTTATCCTCACTAATGTGTTTAAAGTAATTTTTGGTTTTTCTAGCCAAGTCTCTCATATGACATGTATATATTTGATCTTTAATTTATGCCAGACTAGAGAACACTTATTGTAGTTGGTTGTATTTGAATTTAAAAATATTATCAGACTTCAAAAAAAAAGTTATTGTCAAATATTTTCAACCCACAACACTTTCCCTTAATAGAAGTTCTTCTTTATTAACTCTTCCAGTAACCTCCCATCCTTTAAAAGAAAATCATTCATTTTCCTTGATGATGTTATTATCACCAAGAAACTGAAGCAGTTATGTCACTTGTCCAAGTTTGCACATATCAAGCCAGATGAATAATCCACAGAGACATGTTAACACCCAACCCACAGAAGTCTTCACTATTACACTACCCCGCAGACTTAGATTAATACAAAGATGGAAAATATTAAACAAAAACATAAACAAGTAAATTATGTTCATGACTAATAAAAATATGTGTGTTAAGAAATGACTTAAGAGTTTTTGATGATAACGGACAGTAAAATTTTCATCTGACAATATTTAATCCTTTTCACAGTTTAATTAGAATTTAATCAGGAAATTAAGACCTATGCTTAAATAGACAAGATTTAGAGTGTATATATGTCACAAAAAAGATGAAAATGTATTAATTTTCTCAGATGTTAAAATGTATTTTAAAGTTTTACTGTGGTGATTCTAGTCAGAAAAAGGCAAAAAAATAAATAAAACCAAAATAGTCCAGAAAAAGACCAAAGTTCTATGTGGGATTTAGGAGTAACATTAAAATAAAGAAAAAAGATAAGTTACCGAACAAACTGTATTAGAAAACTGCCTAGTTATTTGGGGAATAAAAAACAAAACTGGATTTATACTTCACACAAATATGCATATCTTCTGCTATAAATTTTAGTTCTGGGAATATACGCTAAGAATATGCATAAATATGCAATGAAAATAATCTCAGCATTTTCTATAATATGTGAAAAATACAATCAACCTACATAGCTATTAATATGTAAATAGTCACATAAATTATCATACATTTTTGAAAATTATATTTATTATAATTTTACCAATACTTTAAAATTCATTCAACACAGATGTGTTTTAATTATCTATGGGAGTATACTGTTGTGAAAAGTGACTAATACAAATCCATGCAACTAATTTTAAGGGTTTTTTTTAATTTTCCTGCTTGATAGTAAGACTTTTATTAAAGAAGTTTACAAATTGCAATTGAAATGGATTTGAGTCTTCCTGACACCATTTTCTTGGCCTAGCCTCATGTAATAACCAAATAATTTCCATATAATTTGTCCTCTAATCTTTATAACAAAACAGTTGGATATATATTGCTTTTTCTGATTTTCTTGATGAGTGAGTTAAAAGTTTTAAGTAATTTGCTCAAGAAAGCACAAGCTAGGACTTGACGGCATTGAAATGAAGAAACCTTTTCACCAAAGTTGCTGTGGAATGAAATGACCACTTTCCTAAGTTACATACTTGACTCAGTTACAGGGCCTGCAAACACCTGTATGTTGAAAGAGTAATTTTCATCCTTGCCTGTCTAGTTCTAGCACTAACTAGAAACAAGGTTGAGAGTTTGTCTCTGACTCTGTCCTATTGCAACATATTTATTTCTGCTTTGATATGCTAGAAAGAAAACTAGTTTATAGTTAGTTAGATGATGTTTAAATTTGTCTCAGTGCAGACTGAAAACCTACTTGCCCCACTGTCAGCAATTGACCTTTAAGTGCTATTCAGATTATCAGATCAGATATTTTCAATGATGGTACATAGGAAATAATTGAATGCCAATTGATGTGAAAGTAGCTCGGTTGCATTAATTAATACAGAAATCTCTGGTACATAAAAATATTTTACTACAAAGAGTGCCATTGTCAACGAGTCTGGTACTTTAATCAGTGGTATATTATGGTGAAAGTTACATGTTAAATATGAATAATTGAAAAACTGATTCTACGGAGTATCTTTGAAATGAAATTTTGTATTGTAGACAACATCTCATGAACTGAATTCTCAGAACAACTTGAAGGGGATTTGTCTACAATGATCAGTTAATTTATCTAACAGGGAATATATCAGAAAATTATTTATCCTGCTCAGTCTAAGACCTCCTGTTATATAATAAAGTCTATTCTTCTCGTGTATAATAAAATATATTCTCGTGCTGGCTGTTAATATGCAGGCCAGTTACTGACAAATATTATTTTTAATATTTAATTTAATTTAATTTAAATTTAATATTTAATTTCCTCTCATATTTATTATCCCTTTAAGCCAATACTTGTTGTTCACATCTTCACTGTCTTTTTTTATACAATGTTTTAAAAGGATTTTTGTAGAGCTGCACTTGTAATTTTGTGAATTGTATTTACTATGATAGAGTTTCTTACCCGATTGTCCAGTTCTTCACTGCATAATAAAGATAAAATTTTTCCAACAATGGAATCAATACTCACTCATCGTAAAAGGTATTCCATTATCCCAGAACAAACTTGGTGTCATGGTACCACTTACTTCCAAGAGAAACAAATGGTCTTTTGCCTAAATTGTCTTTTCTCTCACTGGCATTCTTTCATAAATGCTCTTTACTCAGAGACTTGCTTCCTTGTAGTTGAGTTTTTCTAACGGTTTGAGTCAATGGCAAATCCATAATCCTATTTTGAATATTCTCCAGACCTTGAAAATGCGTGCTATCTATATCAATTCAGCAGTTTAACTGCAGTGCAGAAAAGGTTTGGCACCCAGAGATATAAACCTCTGGTTTAAACATAAATTACTAAAATACCCTGTTCTTTTTTCTTGTAAGTATAACTCTCCTTGACATGAATCCCCATAGATGTCTTAGGTAATAGCTGATATTCCAAGGAAAAATTGTGAAAAACAGGTAAATGAAAAGGGGATTTACATTAATCTGATATATTAAATCATCTTTCCAAAATGAAATCTCTCTTAACTGTGGTAATCACAATTAATTCATGCCTACTCCTGTCAATAAATCTTTGGATGGTGGCTTAATAGGTCTTTCAGAAATGAATCTTTTGCAAAGTTGGAGTCATGCTTCCTGTCCCAGATCCCTGGAAGAGAATGTGCAGAGAAATTCAGTCACAATACGGGTTATAATCAGACAGACGTGGGCTCAGATTGTGTCTGTCTCCTACTTAAACTTTCAGTGCTTTCAGAGGCTATCGTGCTAATTATGAATGATCGTATCTACATCTTCAGGTTGATTTAAACATTAAATGTTGAAATATATGTAAAGCACTCAGCAGAGTCAGGTATACAGTAAATGCTCAGTTCAAGAATTGTTATTGTTATATGTAGGATTACCTTAAATTTGATACGCTGGTTGCATTTTTTCAATTATAGTAGTCTCTTCAATGCCTAAGTCAACCGTTACCTTCTCTGTGATGCACTCTTGAAACCAAAAAGATTAATTGCTTCTTTGAAATCCTATAGGTTTATAATCTTCAAGTCCTAATTTAACCATGACCTGCAACAGAGCGCTCTATACTAATGTAATGTTTCTTAACCTTGTCACCCCAACTGGATCAAGAGCTCCTTGGGGACAGGGATCATGTTTATTATATTCTTTGCTTTTGGCAAGGTACTTAACTTATGAGCTTGAACATAATTAGTATTCAATAAATGTTTATAAAATGACAGATAGACAACATATAGGAGTAGCAAAAATTATCAACTAATACTTTTTTGTATTTTATCTTATTTTAAAAACAATTTTTATCATCACAATATTTTTGAATGGTACTTAGTATAATGCCTGTGTCAGTTTGCTTCACAGACATTTGATCAGTGAATGGATGAGGCCAGTTTTCATTTACAAAGCATGAATGCCACCATTCTGGATAACTTCTGTACTTTTCTTGTGTTCCAGTTCTGGTTGGCCTTAAGTAAGCCGGTTTTTATTTTCGTCCAGTAATATCTCACAATATATCCATGCTAATACAAACTTCATTTTTTATGGACTCCAGGCTTGCAAATTTGCCTACTTTCTAAAATTTAG
The DNA here is from genome assembly GCA_031878705.1 of Tapirus indicus. Classification (NCBI taxonomy): domain Eukaryota; kingdom Metazoa; phylum Chordata; class Mammalia; order Perissodactyla; family Tapiridae; genus Tapirus; species Tapirus indicus. The sequence goes on along the minus strand of CM062926.1, from coordinate 48,235,454 downwards.
TTGTAACCTCACAATCAATACTCACTGCTCCTTCTCAGTCGTGCACAGACATGTGCAGAGCAGCAGAGCAGTTGAGCTGCTGGGCACATTTTCCCAGCTGAGACCAACAAGTGACACTGTGCCTTTTTGTTTTGGCTTTCATGTTGTAAATTAGTGTCCTTTTCATGATCTTTTTAGTGCTATATTTTTCACATTTGTGTTTTTTCTTGATGGTTTTGATGTTTAAAATGCCTCCCATGCACAGTGCTGAAATGCTATCTAGTGTTCCCAGGTGCAAGTAGGCTGTGATGTACTTTGCAGAGAAAGTACATGTTAGATAAGCTTCGTTCAGGCATGAGTTATAATGCTATTGGCCGTGAGTTCAATGTTAATGAATCAACAATATTAAATATTAAATACAGTGTCTTCAAAAAGAAACACACATGAAATGAGGTTATATATTGATCAGTTGATGAAAATGTTGTCACTGGAGACTCACAGGAACCTAATCCTGTATTTCTCCTAGGAGCACTGGTTCAGTATTTGGTAATTCAGTGTTTGTAATGACTTTGTAGAACAAAACTACAGCAAGTAATGAGAATCAATTATACCAGTCTTAGTAATGAGCATTTAATAATCAATCTCTTTTGGGGATTCTCAACGTAATGTAGGGATGATGAGGATCAGATTGGATTGCAAGATCCTATGATGCTTTCTGTACCTCTCAACACCTTTTGACATCATGAGATTGAATGATTGGACATCTCAAGTCCAGCTTCCAGGAGTAAGCTTTGATCAAGCTTTAAATGGCATTGCTCAATTTTGCCCCACTCCCACTACTTGCCCCACTCCTTGCCCCACTCCTTGGCCATAACTATTCATACTCTGTAACAAGCAGTAGAACATCCTTTGCAAGGATGGGATGAATATTGTAACTTTTGACTGTGAAGTGTTTTTGTCCCCGAGGATCTCATCAGATGCTCAGTTTGGCTCTCATTATGCAGCAGCCAATCATTACAGGAAAAAGACTATTCCTAAACTTAGGGACATGAAACAAGACCTACTTAGCCAGTGTAGAAGAGGACCCTAAGATAAAAGAAAATGAGGCATATTAAAGCAGAATAAAAATGCCATCCGTGGGAGGAGAGAGAGAGAGAGATGCAGATTAACACAGAGTGAATCTAGGCCAGTGTACCTTAATACAGATGTTCAGTAAAGCTAAATCCAATTCTCATTGAAAAATCCCCCTTTTAAAATCTCAGCAACACTATGCAAATAAACAAACAAAAAGAAACCTTTCCCTCTAACCCTGTTCAAGATACCTATTACCCAGTACTCTTTATATTCTGTTGTGGGCATAGAATGCTATTTTAATTATGCAAAGTTACAAAACAAGAAATATTTGAGATCTGTTGGGAGTACACACACACACACACACACACACACACACACATGTCAAAAGAGTGGATTTAGAGGAAAGAGTGCTAAGCTAGGAAAAGGGGCTAGATTCTAATTATCTGTAGATGGCAAACTGCTGGCTCTGTGGGACACATATAGATGAAGCGGAAGCCCTGTAACTTGTTACTTAAACCTGCCATGGGTTTGAGGCAAGTCAAAGTTAACTCATTATTGTGGTTTTCCACTTCAACACACCAGGTGAGAAAAGCAAATGCTTTATCAGCCTAAGGTCTACAAAACAGAAAATGGATTTATATATCCTCCTTTCCAAATCACACCATTTGGAGGACATCTAAGTTCTTTGCTTTATGCACTGAGAAGAGCCTGCGACTTCTATAAGAAATACTATAGAAAAAGAACAGAATTTAATGCTTATATCTGGTTTTGTCTCAGTGGTTGTTTTGGCCTGCTTTGACCGAAACAGTAATGGACAGGAACTCTTTCTCTCAAGATGGATGTGAGCCTAGAATTCAGGTACAGTGTGTTAGGTGATTAATAGATGTGATGAATAATCTCCTAATCTCCTTTTACCCATAACATCATTGACCCATTTGTCTGCTTTGAAGACAAAGTGCTCACTTGGCAGTTTGCTTTGACAACAGAACTTTCTGAGATGAAAAAAAAAAAGTGTTTATCGAGATGGTCACACTTCTTACCTCTTTGTCAGGATAGCAAATTCAAGGTTTAAAATTTGTAGTCAAATATGGAATTGTGCAGAATAAAATGTGAATGCTAAAATAGACACCAGGAAAAATTATTTTTCCTTCTACAACTGTATAGTGAAGGCAATCTCAGATTTAATAGTTATTCCAAAAGCAATGGGAGAATAAAGCTTCATTGTAAAATACAATACTATAACAAATGGGGAAAGGATTGTAATTTCAGTACAAAGAGAGAACACTAGTATTGCTTTACCAAATATGTGGCCAATCATGTTTAATTGAAGCTATTAGCGAAATGAGAAGAAATAGCAATTTGACTTCTAGGAAGTTTTAATTGGCAGTGTTATAATGTTTGTGCAATGTATATCCACTACAGGAATAAGATAAGCTTTACAATTGCATGCTGAAAAATGAAAATATCAATATAAGTTCTGTAAATCCTGAACATAATATTATAACATATTATTGCTAGAAATTTTTTTCACTAGATCCACATAGCTTAGAGAAAAATAATTTCCACTGAAATAGAACATACTCATCGTCTCTTTCCCTAACCCATCTTTTGCAGTTTTCCTCATTTCTTCTATATTCCACTATTTCATCATCTCTAATTAGTGAGAACCAAAATATAGAGTTATTTTTACAATATCCACTGTGGTCCTATATTTGGGATTTAATGTCACCCTATCACAGGTGCTGCGATCCTTGGGAAGATGGCCTTTAAAAAGAAACAGAGCTCTTTATAAGATAGTACTAACATCTCTTGAAGATCACATACTTGCAACCAACTATTTGATGTATGATTTTCAACTATTATTATGGAGGGGTGGAGGATGTTATCCCACTTTGTCTCCACCAACAAACACTTCTAGCTGCGTGAGTTTTCCCCCACCAGAATCATTACTCCACAGATATTGACTGTGTGTTGCATCCAAACATGACACTGTGCTAGGTAATGTGGAAGATGCAAAGGTCATACACACCTGGGCCTGACAACGTTCTGGTGGGAAAAGGAGGCCTGTCCTTAAAATAGTTATATAGTTCATACTACAGGGTGAGAAGAGTTCTAAGAATCAAAGAGTAAACTGTGAGAGAGATGGATTTCAATTGAGAGGATCAATATGAGCTTAATGCAGAGGCTGTATTAGAAGGAGGGGAAATTTCCACCTGAGTTAGGGTAAGATGTCCTAGGAAAAAAAGACAGAAGTTCAGGATAAACAAGATAAATTTGTCTAATGTGATTGAAGTTTAGACTAGGTAAAGGGAAGTAGTGGATGCTAAGGGTGGAAAAGCATGTAGAACCCAAAATACCAAAATCCTGGAGCATCGATGAAGCAGTTTAAAGTTTATTTTATAGGCAATGAGGAACCACTGAAAATTTTGAACTAGAAATTAATATAGCACAATTATACTAAGTATAGAGTGGATTAAATAAGGGATGGGATTGACGGTAGGAAGAAGAATTAGGAGGTTTTTCCAGTAAGGCTTAGAGAACATAATAAATTCGAGAACTGGAATATTTCACATTTTAATTTTTCTCTAAAAGCAATTCTCGGATTTTCTGGATTTTATCAAGAACATATATACACATTAAGATAGAGCCTGTATTCCAAACAAGAGTTGATAACTCTTCTTTTTCTAAATTTCAGGTTTTTCATTATTCGTTTACTGCTTCATATGTGATTTACAACATACACACTAGGTAAGTTCTTTGATTTTCTGGTTTTCATGAGCAATTGAGAAACTAAATTGTTGGTATAGATATCAATTTGTTCATGTGAAACTATTTACCTTTTTTCAAGGGAAGTTTGGGAGTTAAATCCTCCAGAAGTAGAGGACTCCGTCTTGCAGTATGCGGCCTGGGGAGTCCAGGGGCAGCAGCTGGTAAGGACAGGCATTGGTATGGACCAAGTTCTGTCAGCCACCACCCTATGGAACATGTTTACAGAAAGTAATCTGTTGTAAAAATTGCCCTATTATACTTGGTGTTTTTTTATTTAACTTTGTATATTTTATCTAGTATTCCAACTTAAGAATATGTCAAATAATACTAGTGTTATCTTATCAATTAAAAACACAAAAAGGGTTTATAGAGTAATGTATCATTAAACTGCTAGTTAATAATGAAACCTTGGAAGAGATCCAAGAATACTAGGATCTAGTCTTGTGAAATTTCCATTCCTTAATAATGTCAACTGTCATGCAAAACTCAAAAAAGAGACTATTCACTTTTAAAGCATTGTTCAGGGTAAAAATTTAAGACAGAAGTTTACACTCAAAAATATTCTCTTAAGAGAGGATTTTTCATCATATTTTGAAATTATCACAAACTCAAAAAGGGAATGATTGCTATGTAAAAGTAGTTTGAGCAACACTGTCCTCTTGTACATGTCTCCTGGTCCCCATATAAGGGCTTCAAGGGAATACTGCTCAGGAAGTGTCATTGCTTGCTCACATGGCATGTGCATGACCAAATGTACTGAGCATTGCCAAACTGATTTCTAAATTGTTTGTGTTTATACTCCTGCCAGCAACAGTGTGAGACTTCCCTTTATTCCATATCCTCACCAACACCTAGTTTTTCCAGACTAACATATTATTTGTTAACAATGACATTATTACTTCTTCCATTTTGATTTTTACACTTTCTATTTTATTAAAATCTTCTCGCACTAGCTACCTTATCAATATATCCAGGTATGGTGTGGGATTTTTTGTGGGAAGATTTTTAAAACCTTATTCTATTATGGCTATAAGATTAAGTTTTACATTTGAATTAATATTGGTAATCTGTACATTTCTAAAAATCCATCTCACCTAAATTTCCAACTTTTTAGCATAACATTTTAATAAATTAAAAAATATTCTTTTAATCTCTGCATTTGTTATGATATTTTTCTTCTTTCTTAATATTATTTGTAAGTACTTTCTCTCCTTTTTCCTGATCAACTTTGTTTGATATTTGTAAATTTCACACTTGTCTTGAAAAGCCAAATTTTAAATTTATGTGATACTTTCTATTATAGTATTAGTTTTCTTTTTCTTTTCTAATATAAACATTGAAGACTGTATATTTTTCTCTAAATTTTGCTTCATCTTCATTCAATAAATTTAATGGTAATATTTTCATAGAATTTAATTTGAATATTTTTTCAATTTTTATTGTATGTTCTAATTTCAGGTGGGTTATTTTGATGTTTTTTTTTAAATTTACAAAAATGTGGAACTGGCTTTAAAACTAATTTGTAGAGTTCAGAAACAGATGTTTGTAATAGTGACTTTGAAATTGATGACTTGTTTAGGGCTTAATATAAACTTTTATAAATGTTTTCCATGTGATAGGTACAGTGTTCTATATGTGTCTATTAGATCAGCCTTAATAATTATATTTTAAGACTTTAATTTGTTTACTAGTGATAATGCATATGTGATCTTTTTCTTTAGAGTTCTATCAGTTTTGCATTGAATTGAAATTGAAATTCTTGATAGTCTTATCAATATGTTTACCCTATCTACCTTTAATAATTCTGATTGACCAACCCTAACTCTAACCTTTATCAGAGTGCTTCAGTAGAAGTTAGAATCCTCTAGATTTTTTTTTTTAAATTAGAATTGCTGCTTCAAGAACAGTTGGGTGGGCTGAGGTATGTTTCTTATTTCCCATGGGCCTCGAATTCCTCAGATATAAAATAGAAATATCTATACCATCTTTTCATTATGATAATTAATTTGGGAAATATAAATATTTGCCTTAATAAGGAGCATAAAATTATTTTTTTATTTCATTTTGTAAATCTAAAAAATACTTTCATAAGCTTATTGATGAAATAAGTAGTACCGATATTTCATATCACAAGAAGGATGTAGAATAATATACTGTTACTAAACAATGCTTCTTTTCATTGGAAAAACTTCTGAACCCTGAAATATTCTGAAAGTGAACATACCTGAGATAAAGTCATTGCCAGTGGTTGGTCATGTGACCTTGGCCAAGTCATTTTTCCTTTTGGTACTTCATTTTCATCATCAGTAAAATGAGGGCATTTGACTCGGCTTATTGGCCTCATTTATAGAAAATGTTATGTTCTACTTTTTTTTAAAAACCTGAGACTATTTTAAAATTTTTATTTTCAAAATGATTGGGCTAGAGAAGAAGAGCAAACATGAAAGGTTGCAAAGAGTTAAGTCATAATTGAGATGACCGATTTTCTTCATTTTTCTTTTAATCATGGTTTGCCACTCTGAAGTATTTCCAGAGGAAGCAGTGCAGTAGATTAATGTTTTGGGAAAAAAATCATTTTTCACGTGAAAAAACAACTTTCATCATGTCTTGGTGGATGTGTCTCTTAAACATGTAAACTAAGCATTAAATGTAATGTTAAAATGAAAAACCAATTAGAATATAGAAAAGACTCAACAGTAAAATAAACTGTCATCCCTGGTCTTTAATTCTCCACATGTTTAACATGGTTTTATGGACTCAGACAAAAGATTTACCCAAAAATATTGAAAGAAGCATACACAAAGTTGCTAGATGTGAGACTCAAAGCTGCTTAAACATCTTTGTGGTTATGTTTCACATAGAAATCTGACATAATACCCTGTGTTTACTGCCATATCCACACCAAATGGTTGAAGAGTTGATTAAATAATTATCAAGAAAACAAGACAGTGATTTAAAATGAAAAAAAATAATGTGATGGTTCAGATATCATAGATTATAAATGCTATATTTGCCTTTATCATGTGTATATTTAGAGAAATTTTAAAACAGTGTGTTGGATATACTTACGCAGGGCTGTCTCTAGGTCCATCGCATTATGATATTCCTGAAGACTGGCAGCAGACGCTGCATAGGATAAGCTGAATATGAAGACACCAGATTTGGTTCAGAGAAGGCCTGAATCAATATGTCCATGGACAGTGATGAGTGGGCACCAAGAAGTGGGCAGATGCTTTAGCCTACCTGTTTCATTCTGATGCTATCAACAGGAGAGCTAGTCCACTGGGCCAGAGGCAAATTCCAGAACCCAGAAATTCAAGATAACTTCATGTTTATGTCACTGGAGAGTCCTTAAGAAAATCGCTAAAATTGGGTTGGTTTTAAATGACTCTCTTTTACTCCAAGCTTGAGAGGAACCTACACCTATGCCAAAATAATGTTTGATACACTCAAGGAAGTAGTATCAATTATATGCATTTTCTTTAATGATTCTTATTTGCTATTGATTCCTTACTTTTCAATGTATTTGAGAAAATTATAAAAATACTTAAAATTTATGAAAATCGTATGTCCTCTCATGGGAGTCATTTTGCAGGGGATTGAATCCTGAATCCACTCCTTACTAGCTTTCAAACTTGAGAATATTACTTAGTCTCTATGTGCCCAAATTTTCTTATCTTTAAAATGGTGACAATAGCAGTACTTTATTAATAGTGCTATTCTGGTGTTTAATGTGTAAATATAAAGCACTTTGAAAAGTGTCTGGCATATGGTATTTTATAGGTGTTAATTTTTATTATTATTTTTAAAAGGATAAAAAAAGCCTTTGTCAGTTGAATTTTAACTTCTTCAGGAATTTTAATTTCACTATTTTTCGTGAAGAACTAATCCTTACTTCTTTGTAATGGCATTTTCCAAAGTCCTTTGGGAAAATTCTGAGATAAATTCCATATTTGTCAAGGTTATTTTTTGTGTGCATGTAAACATAAATTCAGTATAAATTAAGGACACCTCTACGAAAGGCTAATGGTCCATTTTATGTGACTATGACAGGCTTTGTCAATATTTGAAGCCATCGCAAACCCAGCAATATGATTTTATTAGAGATGAGTCATTACAATACTTTAATTAGTTTTGCATTAAATTAAAGAGTTCTATAACGTTTATCAACTAAGGACAATTAATTTCCCATCCCTAATTTTCAGTTTCTAATTTTATTTTCTGTAAAAGATCCCTGGCTATAGAGAAGAGAGGTAAGAGATTGACATAATTTCTAGATAAGGAGGGTTGAGCTAGAACTCAAAGGATGGAGAATGTTCCAGTAACACCAGGTGTGGGGGAGACGATTTGGATGTGGCAAATTTTGTGGAAAAAAACCTCTAACACAATACAACATGCATTATTTAGAGAAAGTGGTGAATGGACCACTTTAGCTGTGGTAAATGTTACATAAAAAGAAACAGTGGGTCCTAAAACAGGAAAAATATGTTAATCATTGAATTGAAAAGGCTTCTGATTTAAGAGGGTATGTCTTTTTTCTTTTCAAAAATAACTTTGTCTTATAGAAGTTAAAAAGGCTCATTGTAGATCATTTTGAAAATTCAGATAATTATGTGAATTCACATAAATTCATATATAAAAAATAAAATTACTTATCTATAATTCTACCACAAGAATTAAAAGATTTTGAAAATCAGATGAAAACGTTTGAGCTTGAGAAGGGAAAAACATTTCACTATTAGATTATGATAATCTAGAATCAGAAAAACATCAACTCAAGCCCAGATTCCTTTTGTCGTTTTGTGACTTAGGGAAGGCTGACAGCTCTAAGCTTAAGTTTACTAAAAATGAAAGAAAGTCATGACTACTCCCAGTTTTGTTTGAGGTTTAAATGAGATAGGGCATGTGCACAAGTCAAGATTCTCCAGAAAACAGAACCAATAGTGTATGTATGTGTATATGTGTCTTCTCTCTCCCTCTAGAGAGCGAGGGAGAGAAAGTGAGAGGGAGAAAGAGATTTGAGGCATCAGCTCATGCGATTATGGGGGCAGTCTGGCAGTCTGGAAACTCAGACAGGAGTTAATGTTGCAATCTTGAGCTACAGTCTTGTGATAGAAGTCCTTCGGGAAACCTGTTTTTGTTGTTAAGGCCTTCACCTAATTGGATGAGGACCACCCACATTATTCTTTACTTAAAATCAACTGATTATAAATGTTAATCACATCTGCAAACTACTTTCATAACAACACTAGTGTTAGACCAAATAGTCCAGTACCATAACCTAGCCAAATTAACACATAAAATTAACCATCACAGCATAGTAAGCATTCAATAAATGATAGCTATTAATTTGATTTCCACTTGTCCTTTCCTACAATAACATACTTAATTCAATCTCATCATCTTTCACTAAATATTTTAGCAGCTTATTTTCTTATATTTCTTCTCCAGTTGCTAGCCACTCTAATCCATCCGCTGCCTGCAGAGACATGTGTAAAAAATACTGATCCTTAACTGCTCTTACAAGGTTATGAAGTGTCATTGAAATGACACACCATGTCATTGATGTGACACACAAGATGTGACTGAGGTGACATATCACCCAGTTCCTGCCACTCCATTGCAGAGCAGAAGCACAGATTTTACTCCACCTGAACCAAACTATTTGTAATTTCCAGAAAGTGACACACTGCTTCTTTGTGTCTCTGAGCCATCCCCCTTGTATATCCAGTCATTGTTTTCTTTTCATCAGAACTCTTTGTCACATACTTTCCCTCCTCTTTTCTGATAATTTTTTCCCGTTTCTTCATATTAAGTGAATTGCTTACTTCTCAGGATTCTAACATTCTTCTACATTATCTTAAATTATTTAATATTATTTATGTTGCTATCTTCCGCCATTGACCTACAGTCATTTCCAGAGCAGGCAGAAAAGAATATTCTAAACATCTCTGTCTCTCTGTCTCTCTCTGTCTCTCTCTATCTTTCCCTTCTCCCCTATTCCCCCTCCTCCTTCTTCTTCATAAAACTTATTTTAGCACAAGGCAAAATGTAGGTTTAGTAAATATCTGGCTGCGTTGAGAAAATAATGAAAGGCTGACTATTATTTCCATTGATAATGGAATACCAAAGAACGTTCTGAGGATGGCATAACATGAAATGAAGTCACATGTGAAAAGACAGATCTGGTAGGAGAGTTCATGATAGACTGTGAACAATTGAGTCTAGAGGCAGAGAGCTAGGTTTAGAGACTATTATAATTTAGAAATTATTTGATAAATAATATATTTGAGATAATAAGATCGTTTTATACTGATATCTAAAATTTGATTGCAGTCCGACAATAAAAATTATCTTATAAATACTCATCCAAGTAAATTAAATAATGCAAATATTATATCAATGTATTTCTACACTTTTTTAATAAAAAAAATCTCATTTTAGACTCATTTTTAAACCACTTTATTGAGTACAAATAAAAACTGATACATACAAATGGCTGCACTTTGCATTGAGTAAGTACAAAAGAGTATACATATTTATTGTATAAAACTTGAGATAGAGATGAGTACACCCGTGAAAACATCATCACATTCAATGCCATAAACATATCCATTACCTCCAAAAGTTTCCTACTTCACTCTTGATTTTTTTGTGATAAGAACACTTAACATAAGATAAACTTCTTTGATATTGCTAATTTTTTTTCAGTCTATTCAGAGTAAAATAAGATCACCATACCCATCCTTCCAATGGCATAAAGTTTTAAAAATTTCCAATGTTTAACTTATCACAATCCAGGTTTTGGATAAATCACTTTTCTACATTTCATTATGTATATTTTCAAAAGAGGTAATGTTTAAGCAATTCTCCAGATATGAATAAAAATTATCAAACTTTCCTATCACTTGCATTTTTACTATTACTAGAGATTTACCTTAATTGTGTTAAAATCTTAAGTGATTAGCAATTTACTTTAAAATTGTAGTAAAATCTCAAGTGATTAGGTACAGTGTCTCTAGGAAGTTTTCAATTTCCTTAAAGTAATTGCTTACATTTTCATTAATAGAAATTTGGAACAATTTCATTGACTTTTCCAGTATGACCTTAGTCCTTGTTGGTTTAAGGTAGATGTTTAAGGTAGCATATTTCAAACATGTTGTTGAAATCTCATGTTTCCTACTAAAAATCAATATGATTTTGCTTCACATTCCATTAAGTATCCATATTTTTTCAGTATAAAAGAAATCACTTTAATTATCATTAAGATATATTCAAGAAATATATGATAAGCATATGCAAAAATAGGATATACATATGCATACTCATACACATGCCACGTGCACTCACAAACGCACTTATGTACACACATGGTCACACATGCCATGCACTCACACCCTGCTGCTGGTGTCATGTACATTTTAGGATGAAAGCCTTGGGCTTAGAATCTTAGCATAACAGAGGTGTTATAGAAGTAAAGAAAAAAGGCCAGTAAGAATCAAGTTCTAGTTCAGGTCTTCACTGTAGTGTGTGGCGCTCATTTCTGGCTAGTACGTTGGTGGAGAAAAATTGCTAGGGAGTGAAGCCAGGAAATTTACACCATTACATCCTCAAGTGCTTGTCGTCATGACTATTTTCCATGTAAATAAATTTAGACCATTTTTTCTCTATCTCATTCATCTTCATTAATGGAGATAATGGAAAACAGTTTCCCTTTTCATGTTATCTGTAGCAAAATCTAATGTTTGTGTTTTTAGTTCCAGGAAATAAAAGCAATCTCTCTTACTACATTCTAGTACTAGGCACATCTAAGGTCTAAGGTGTCTCACTTCAAATTTGACATCAGGAAAATCAATATCAAGAAGCTCATGTAGTTTCTTTATTCAATATTTAGACCGGAAATTCCCAATGAACCAAAGAAAGATAACCTTGTTTGTGTTTAACAAAAACATCCTCAAAATATCTCAACCATTTTGACTGATAAATTTGCAGTGTATTCAAGTATTAATATATTACGTATGCAAGTGTGAGACAGCAAATACAGTCTTATATAAGTAGAATACTATAACAGTGTACATGTATATGCAGAGAAGAAAAAAATATGCAATTACAATGTACAACTTGGAGGAAAATCAGTTTGCATTGCTGTGTGAAAATCACCCACACATCAGGTAACCACTCCCAAAAACCCCTTAGTGTCTTGTAATTGTTTGAATAGCATATTGTGAATTTTCTACCTAAATTGGGAGCGCTTCAAAAGAAATAGAAATGACATTCTGATCCTTTATAAACAGATTATTTCCCTCCACTTAAGGATTGTGTATTTCAATGTAAGGAGAAAACTAAGCAACTTGAAGACTCTTACCTATACTTATATTGCTTTTAAAGTGTTTGCACTGGCCTTGTTAGAAGTTTCCTGGTACATATCTGTTGACTTGTCCTTGCTGACTACCCTGGACTGTAAACTCTCTGAAGGCAAGAGCTCGAATTCTGCAATCCTCACAGCATGTATAATTGCATACTGAGCTATGGCGGTAGCAGGCATGGGTTTTCCATTGAAAACAACAACAGAGAAGCTGCTCAGAGAAGATGTTGCAGCCTGTGCCAGCATGTGAAAATGGAAGATATTTAGATGCTTACAGCTTCTAGGTCAGGTCAGCCCTAGAGATTTAAAGACTGAGTAGAAATATTGCCAGGCTTATATCCAAAAAAAAAAAGAAAACCATCAATCCACTGTATGCTCTTTGAAAAAACCTTTTACCTATACTATGTTTGTAATGTTTTATTCAACATTTAGAAATATCAAATGGAAATTAATATCTTATCATAAAAAGTACCAACATTAATGATGGGACATCTGATTTACTTATCTATTTTGGGGGGACCGGATAGTCTTTATCGCTATTTAAAGTGTTTTGATTGGTTTATCCTGCATGGATTACAAAATGTTATAGAGGTTCTAACTATGTGTTATGAACATGTTACTCATTAGGGATATAAAAGGCACAATCTCTGTATTCTAGGAACTCACAGAAAATAAAGTTAAAGGTGAGGATACCCACTTCTTGGAACACCTAAAAGGAGGATCCTACCATGCACCTCACCTTGCAGGGGGAGCCCTCTCTGAGGTGAGGGATAGTTTCCTGGAGGAAGTGACCTGCATGCCGAATTTTGGAGTTACATATCAGGGACAGAGGTAGACCTTTATTTAAAGGTATCCCTCTGGACTATAAAGAAGTGCTCAGTATGAAAAGAAATAGATAGACTTCCATGGAATCATATGCTTTAATCTTTTTGTTTACATTTTTAATAACAGAAAACTATAACTTAGATATTACTTCCAAATGTGAAAAGATAAAAAGAATCAACTAAACCAGGAATATATATGTCAGCAGATTTGTATTACAAGGAATAACCATTATGTCGTAGTTCTAATAAAAATTCACTATATTTTTTAACATATTTAAACAATTTTGAGATATTTAGTAATAATAAATAAATGCAACAGCCATATCTTTTTTCCCGTTTGTTGGCTTTCCAACATAAATAGCAACTTCTGTGGCACTTCTTGTCTCACGCTACTCCTAACGTTAAGTTAAATAATAAATTGTGGAGTAAGAGCCATTGAGGCTCTGGGATTGCAGATTTTTTAACTATAAATCCAGGTCATGCATAATCCAATGTACCGAACACTGGACAGTTCCCGCTCAGCAAACCGTTTGAATGGAATAACAACATTGATGATAATCAGTGAAAGTTCCTAAATATTAGACTCTTTTTGTTTCATTGCAACTAAGCTTTTGCCTATCTATTATTCTCACTTTTGACCATACAGGGTTTTCCTACAGTGATGTCAAGTCGTATTTCATCAGCAGTAGAAATAAAAACTTAAAAAGTAAGACATAATACTGTTTATTGCAAAATGCAAACCATCCTATGCAACCCCTGCGGTAAAAAGATCCCAATTAGGAAAGGTCCACTATTTTAGTGATTGACTGTGTTTTAGTAAATGGCATGAAGAGAAGAGCCTGAGGGTAATTGTGGTCTGCATTAATGTCAAGATTCTCCAGGTCAGAAATAACTCCAGACGTCCTTAAGACAATGTGGTAGAAGAGCTCTCACCTTGCTCTCTTCCTTAAGAACAACAAAGAAAATGAAAAAGTGAAAAGAAACTATCTTTCATGATACCATTAATCAACAGCAGAATTTGGGAAACATAGAGAAATAGACAAATGGACAATTTTAGTTGGTAATTTCAACACTTGTCTTACAGTGAAAGATTGAACAAGTAGATAGAAAATCAGTAAGGATATAAAATATTTGATCAACACAGTCAACCAACATAATTGACATTTACAGAACACTATACTCGACAATTACAGAATACAAGGCATATTTAAGTGCACTCTGGGCCATAAAACAAGTCTCAATAAGTGTAAAAGAACTGGAACCATACAGAGTATGTTCTTGGACCACAAAGGAATTAAATTAGAAATCAAAAACAAACATAAATTACACACACACATATGCACATTTTTAATGGAATATGAATATATCTAATAAGAAATATAGTATTATATATCTAGTAATTCCATACGTAGAAATTATCCTATAGATATATTATATTTGTGCCTAAAGATGTATAAAAAGAAAATTCTTTGGAATATTATTTATAATTTAAAAAGCAAAATAAAAGACCAGAAACAACTTAAATAAATCATTACAAGACTAGTAAATAGGAGTGCATAAAATAAAATATTAAGAAGCCATTAATATTAATATGATTCTTCTACATGTGCAGATATGCAACACCCTCTGGTAATAACAGTTCATGTCATTACTCAGTATGCTCTCATTATTGTAATAACCAAAACAGCAACTATATTTATATATAGTTATTAAAGTATATATATCTATATAATTAACTATATTAAAGTATATATATATATATATATATATATATATATATATATATATAATTAAAGTGTTTCCAGAATTCACCAGACACTTAAGAGTAGTTGTCCCCTGGGAGACAACTGGGATTTGAGAGAGATTTTTCATATTAATTTAATATTTTTTCACAAGAATATCTTCTATTTTAAATAAAATATACTTTAAAATAATCATGAATAACAAAACAAAGTTTAAAAGACAAAATTGATTACTTGTAACACAGTATGTGGAAACTAAAGCAAATCAGGATCTTCCATAATGGAGAAAAAGGCAACAAGTTTATATATATATATATATAAAAGTATATAGATCTTGTTCTCTGATGTATATGTCAGCAATGGTCATATAAAATGGCATGAGAGTATACCTGTGGTACAAATATGAAACATAATCAGGCACAAAGGTGGCAAGGGACTATATTAAAGTAAAAATAATTGCTGGTTTAGGGTAGTAGGATAATAGATAATTTAGTCTTTAGAAAATTTTTGATATTATTATATTGTTTTAATTGCTAGAAGAAGAATTATACTTTGAGAAGGAACAAGGGACATAAAGAATTACGTATTTAAGGCCGAGTAAAAAACAACCATGGCTTGGAACTTCAATTCTACTTGTTATAAAAAAGTTGCTGATGTTAAAGATGAATGTTAAAAAGTCTTGGTCAGTATCTTGGTTGTTGCTAATATGCTCCTATATGAAAAGTAGAATGAAGATAATTATAAAAACTTGATAGCTAAATCTTTATTCATTCAAAATAATCTTAATAATTGCATTTTGTGTCCCAGAAGTAAACTAGAATGTGGGGGTGAACATACTCAAGTTTGGCTGTTTATTTAAGAGGAAAAAAGCTTGTTCACTAATTTCTTTAACTTCTCTTTTTGTTATCCAAATTCAATATATCCTAGTTCAAAAGAACTTTCCCTTGGAAAACTTATACCACCTTCTAGCTGGTTTTATGTCTCTAAAAAAGTCCTATCCTGTCCCCAGAGTCATAGTGACATATATCTACTGATATATCAGAACATTAAGTGGATTCTTGGAACTAGAGTTGTCCTCAAATCTGAACTACTATCACTTTTTGAAATTACGTCATTTACTTGACATCAAGAAATTCAATTTGAAAAGGAAAAAGAAAAATATTAAACTGGGAATATGATAAATTTCATACTAGAAAATTACCTTCCACTTCCAGAGCATTCTGCGATTAAAAAAACTTTGACTAAATTTGAATAAATGGTTTCTCAATTCTAATATGGAAGAGTGAGCTGCTAACAAAGCAGTCTTCGTGCAAATTCAGCTATAAACTCTGGACAAAATATTTTAAAAAACAAAAACAAAACTACGTAAGGATTCTGGAGCCTGAACAAAACCAGGCAGATTTTGGAAGAGAGTGAAAGTTATTAGTAAAGTGATAAGCAAGGGGTGAGTCCTCCATTTTGTGTCTGTTTGATTTAGGGGCATTATCCTAAGGGCTGCTGTATTTGAGGCAGGGGTGGATGTGTAGGAAGCTGAACTTCTGAAAGGAAAACTCATTGTCTTTCAGACAGGAGCAAGAGGAAAAGCATCTGGCTGACCATGACTGCCAGAGAGTCAGTGGGAAATCCTGAGAGAGTCAAAGAGGTATAACCAGTTGTGTGAGCAGTCAGCCCAGTCTCTGACTGAGGCTGAACTACAGATGTTTGAATTTTAAAGCAAGGTCTTTAAAGTTGCTATTCTGTGTTCCTTGAGAGTCAGGAAAAAAAAATGCATGATGGAATGAAAAGATAGGCTATATCAGCATAGAAATATATGTATATCCTATCTAGTTCCATCTTTCTATTTATCTATTTAGTTATTTATCATATATATATATATATACACTATATTTTATATACTTATATGCAAAAATAATAAAAAGAACAAAATGGACATTTTTAGAATTGCAAATCAATATCTAAGATTAAAAGTAACTGGATGAGATTCAGAGCAGAATGGAAATGACAAGCAGTCATTGATACACAGATCAATACAAGTCATTCAATTTGAAAAAAATAGTGAGAAGGTTGAAAAAAAGAAAAAAATGGAGACCCACAGACTAGCAGGAAAACTGAAAAATGTCTAATACTATGGTAACTGGAGTTTTAAAAGTAGTGGAGAAAATGGGACAGGAAAAATATTTGAAGAAATGATAGCCAGAAATTCTAAAATTAATAAAAGACATAAATCTATATATTCAAGATGTTCAGTGATTCCCGTCCCCCCAAGAAAAGCCCCAATAAATTCCAAGAGAATCAGTCTTGGGCATATATTAGTTCAACTGTTGACAGAGAAAGAGAAACAGAAAATGTTGAAGCTGCAAGAGAAACACCACAACATATTACATACAAAGGGACAACAATTAGAATGCCTGTAGACTTCTTGTCAGAAACCATGCAGACCCAAGGTGAAATAAAGACAACTTCAGATAAAAGAAAAATAAGGGAATTTGTCTCCACCAGACTCATGCTACAAGAAATGCTCTTCAGTCTGAAGAAAAATGATACCAGAGGGAAAATCAGATCTTCAGGAATGAAAAAAGAACATTAGATATGTTAAATATATGAGTAAACATCAAGCACTAAATTTTCTCTTCATTTCTGTATAAAGCATACTACTGTTAAAAGCAAAAATGATAATATGGCTTTGAAGGCTTATAATGTAGGTATGAGTGACTACTATTGACAACTATGACAATAAAAATGGTGGAAGAGTGAGAAAACTGTACATTTACAACATTGCTATATTTTACATGAGCCTATTTGCTTTCTTAATGATAACTTATACAAGGCACTTCAACTTATCAGTTGACTAATAAAAATCAGATTGTTTTTAGAATTTAAGGGTATATGGTAGTTTATTTCGATCAGTCAAACAAGAGGTGGAATCATACATTCATAAACAATGTTTATTTTTTAATATTTGCTCCTAATACATTTGAAAAGTTGAAACAACTCATTCTGATAGTGCCTCCTAAATGATTAAAGATGTATAATTTTGTCAACTTTTTTCTAGAATGTTGTAAACTTTCGAGATTCTCATTCTTTGGGGTCTTATTTCTAAACCTAGGATGTGTTCTCTCGGTTTTAACCATACAGTTTTAATCATACAGTTAATAAAATATTTATTAAGCAATTCAGTTTTCCTGGTAGAATATATTACTCCCAAAGGTCATGACTTTCAAGAATTTAGTTAGTAAAATGTGGAAAATATTTCACATAAAAAAATAGGCACTTGAGTTTTTAAAGAATAATAAGTTTGTTTTTAAAATCTGCTGTGTTAGTCACTGTAGAGAATTCAGTTGGAGTGAAATTAAAGAACTGATGAGATGTTTAAAATCTAAAAGCAGAAGGTGATAATTCAAGAAATATTTTGGCAAAATCGCAATAGATATAGCACAATAACGTGTACACAAGGCTAAGTGAATGTTTTTTTTTTTTTTAGGGGAGGAATAGTGGGTTTGTTTTCTTGGAATCATGGTTTCTGGATTTGAGGTTTGAAAGTGATATGCATTTATTTGCAGGAAATAAAAAGAGACTTTACAAAAGAATAAAGTTATTTGCAAAAACTTTAGGGGAAGATTTGATGTATTTAAGCTGGATGGTTGGCTTGTTAATCAGAGAATCTAAGAGATGAAAAAAAAATGAGGGATACTCTAGGGCAGAATGGGGTTGTCTTGGAATGCTATGCTGGGTAAATATTTGATGGGATTGTAAATTGAGAGTCAGTCTGGATTCTTATGCATTTCAAATGGAGTTTAAGATTACCTCAGCAGGTGTATAGAGGATGGATTTATCCCAGTGCGGGGAAATGGAGTGGGAAGGAGTCTACTGAAGTGACAGTCCCGCTAATAAATAGATTGGAAATGTTAACCCATTACACTTGTGGGAATGAAAAAAAAAAAAGCTGCGTAGTTTGTAAATAGTATGGCTAAGAATTATTTTTGTGCATTTTTATTAAAACATGGGCATATGAGCAGGCCCCCAAAATAACAAGGATCAGAGTTAACTTCTTATATATGATTTGAAAGGAATAAGAAAATGGTGGATCCAAGGGGAATAAGGCTTTTCTATTAAGTATCATATATTTGAGTAGACTTACACTTAAGGTAAGGATAATGTATAAATATGGATCAGTTGATTTGAGAGATCCCCACCTCTGTTTTTAAAGAAAATATGAAAATATTGCTCTAAATTGACCACATTAATTCCAGTTAATCCTTAATATTTAATTGCTTCAAGATAAGTTTTGTAATTGCTTCTGAACTTTGCTGGCATAGAGTTGACCCACATCTTGGGGAAGTGTTATGCAATTTGAAAGCTGTGAAAATAATTGGTCCTTAAAGGATACATATAATGATCCATATACCAGTTCATTTTTTTAAGCCACAGGACTTATTTTAAAATGCATTTTTAAAAGTTTTTCTTAAAATATTTGGCCTGAAAGATGTTCTGATTTAAAAAATGTCGTGGCCAAATGCATTTATGAAATGCCATATAATATCATGGATATCAGTGATTCACAATTAAATGAGCAAAAGCTTTGAAGAATCCTGAATTAAAAAGAAAGAAACTCTCTACTTTTGTTTAACTCAGTGTTTCTTAGTTGTTTTACCCTAGACTGAAGGTCAGTAAACTTTTTCTGTAAAGGACCAGATAGTAAATATTTTTTGTTTTGCAGGACAAGAGGCAAAATCGAGGGTGTCATATAGGTACTTATGAAACAAGACAAAACAAATTGCCACAAAATTTTATTGAGGTAATTCAAAATAAAATAATACTTAAGTACGATGTTTTATAATACATATCTGCTAGTGAGAGGAATGAAATTATTTTTTGTGGGAAAACTTTTTACTTAATTGAGTTTCCAAGTAAGTCTTCCTTCTCATCGAATGGATTACACATGTTGGTCTGCAAAAATCATTCTTAGCTCATGAGCCATATAATAACAGGAGCAAGCTAGATTTTGCTCATTCACCAGTTTGTTAAACCCTGCCCTAGACCATGGAATTCTTTTTTTTCATATAATGCCTACTTATTATTAGAACTAGTATTTTAGATATCACTTCTCTACACATAAGAGCCAGAGAATGGTAAAGCTGATTGGCATGACTCATATGAGAAGGATTTTTTATAATAAGGTGGGAAAGTTGTGTTCTAAAGGATTAATAGGGAGCAGTTAGCACCTTGAGATATGAGTCAATAAGCAGAATTCACTACAGAGGGCTGCTGGGTAATGATGTCCTCAAGGCAGACTGGGGTTCAGTTATGGCAAAGAGGGAGAAGGAACCTTCAGAGAAGTAACAGAGTAGGGGGAAGCTGGTTGGTTTCAGAGTGCCAGTTTTCAAATGTAGAGTGAAAGAGTAAAGAAGATTGAGCTGGTAAAGGGCCAGCGAGTACTGAGCACTATTATAGGGATGATGGCATGGTGGAGGATAAATTGTTAGTGAAGATAGTTATAATCTTGGGATGACTGATGCAAATAGGAATAAGTGACATAGATTTAGCTGATAAAGTCTATGTGAGGAAAGTGATCAATAAGCCTGGGGCAAGGAGACTTAATTGGTGTGATGATGGGATCCATAGGAAGCTTGATGGTCTTCTTTGGTAGGATAAATGCTATTATAAGACGTCCTATTGCTTGGACTGTGGGATGAAGGATTCTGGATAGCAGATTTGCAGCCTATGCAGCCTATGCAGCCTAAATGATTGTGAGGAAATAACTTAAATTCTGGGTACATTTTCTCAATTCTCATTCTCCTCCTCTTCTTTGCCCTCTTCTTTTTCATCCTCCTCCTTCTTATGACTTTTAAATTCCTAGAAAAGTCTTTTCAAGGAGACTGTTCTAAAAATTAATGCAAATCAAGCCATCATCTCTTTTCATCTTTTCTTATCCCTTCCTCCATTTATAAACCCAGAAAGGTATATGCACTGGTGATGTCCACCCGAGGATCCCACTGTTCACTTGCTCCTTGATCATATTATATCTCTTCAAGAGTTATGGAACCAAGTCATCAGTGGAGACTGAATTTGGACTTTCCTCAAAAGCATCTTGTTATCTGTCTAAACATCTGTTTTTCTATTTCTATTAATCTCTGTTGTCTGTTGTAACGTTAATGTATTATATATGTCAACCTTGGAAACACAGGCACTTCTCTCCAAAGGCTAATGTGAAAAGCAGTACATTTTAACAGAGGGCAAATTATTTGTTTACTGTAGTAACACCTGTAGAATCAGGAGACCCACACAGGAAAGGTGTTTGGAGGTGCAGTCTGAGATATCCTTTCCCTTAGTTGTTAATATTACAGAAATCCCATTTCACTTCCTGCTTTTCAAGTAGGACAAAGGGGACAGAAAATAACTGTTCAGATTAATTCAAAATGAAATGAAAGATTCTAAGATCATGATTACAAATTTTTCAAGACACTTTATCCATCTGTGTATTTCCACAAATGGATTAATGTTGTTCTAGTCAGTTTTTAGATGGAACTGGTTTTCAGAATGATCATTCAAACCGGTAGCAGGAGAAATTTTAAGAAAGTGTCTCCTTCTTATCTCTGTATGTTTCCCCACTTCTTTCCAGGTGTCCAGTAACTCTTTTCTATCTATAATCTGGCCCCATTCACTCTCTAGCACACATCTCTTTGCCTTGTCATTTCTCCTCCTTTCCTCTCTGTTTTTTTCTGTACATTGTTTTCAGCATCTGATATCTAAATCTGCCTTTTCTGATGCTATTTCCTCTGCCTGGAATATTGTTTTACCTTTCTCTGTCTAGCAAAATCTACTGAAACTTTTAGGCTCATCCAGAATGTCGTGTCTCATCTGAAGCCTTTTCTGACCCTCGATTCTTCAGTCAGATTCAGGCCATCTCATGTCTTTCACTCACATTCCAATAATGCTTTGCCACCACTATATCATAGAAATACCATATGTTGTAAATAATTAGCTTTTTCCTTATCTTTCTTATTTTAAACTGTGAATTCATGAACAACAGGGGCTAAGACTTAGGCAATGCGGCCTCATAGACACGGTACATATCAGGCATGTAGTAGAATTGTAAGTGAATGCATTAACTGTGTAACCATCATGCCTCCATGTATATCCCCACACCCAATGTGCTATCTTCTTTCATCTTTAAACTTTCTTCACTAAAAAATTTAAAAACATTTCCCCAATGGTAAATATATATTTACATATTTTTGGAAATAATATTAAATGTAAAATATCATGACATTAGCATTTGAAAAAAGTACTATTTCCCCAGGAAGTCCATAAAACTTTTCAGTCTAAGGCAGATTTTTCTGTTGTGTGCCAATGCCTCTCCAAGGAAGAAGCAAATTAAACAAATACAGACAAAACACCTTATGTATGTGATGGCAAGTGGATGAGATTTGCTAAGACAGAGGTTGCCTTATAGGTGGATTAGTACATAACACTAAACAGTACACTTTGCTTAGAATTTTAGCCTAAAGAATTTAGCCTTTATTCCACAAGGAATGCTGAGTAATAGAATACTTCTTTTATTGGGCAAGGTCACAGCCAAAGAACTGACAGAAAGATTCTATTTTGTTATTTTATTGGATGGATGCAAGTGAGAACTGAAGGTGGGGACGGCAGTGAATGATCTACTGCAAACAATCAAACATGAATGACTGAGAATCAGAAATTACTCTCTTAAACATCATCTGACATGCTTTCATCCACAAAATAAAAAGTTCTTAGGTCATATTGTGTTGCAGTTACACCTACATCATAGGTAGAGTTTAGTTGTACTCCACGGTAGCAGACCGGTTTACTGAAGCACAGGGGATTGCCATTTCTTTAGAATCCTGCAGGGAAAAAACCAAAACAAGGAAATATTTAAAGTTCTGTTTATTCTGGATTCCAGGTTAGGCTTGAATTTAAATGAGTCTCATCCTTATTTCATCATTGGCTCAATTAAATTTAAGTTCATAAGAACATTGACTAGAACAGACAAATTGATTCTGGACATGGAGATTTCACTACTAAGTCCACTTTTCTATGGTTATTTTACTGATATCCAGTATTTTCGGAGGAGATAGTAAAATTTACAGCCTATGCAGCCTAAATAGTTTGGATATAGTTTGGGTGTTTTTGTATTGAAAAAAAAAATCCTGTATCTTTTCATTTGTGGCCAAGGATGTCTGGAAATTGCAAAAAGTGCAATAAAGAGTCTAGAGCTGTGGGGAAAATGTGCATGGGAGATAGCCGAGGCTGGTTCCACCTTCTGCATTTTTCAATTTGTTTTCTTATCAGCTTGCCTATAAACTGGAAAGCATTAGGCACAGACTCATTGATAAGCACATAAGAGTTTCTTCTAGTCTCCCTCAACTCTTTTTCACGGAATCTCTTTTAAGAACTTTGAAGTCCCCATTTTAAATAAAAGGAGTTATGACAGAAATATAAAAACAAATTGTTTTAACATCAGAGGCTAAAGTACATATGCACCATGTTTTTTGCTAGTCATAGGATGGGTGAGAGGGAGGACAGCTAGCTGGGAAAAAAGAGGGGTTAATTCAGGTTGCTTCAACATAAATGACAAGTGAAGGACTTTCTTACCGATGAAGGTTTGAAGGTTCAACTGTTGCATGCCACCTGGCAATTAGGATTCCTGGAAGTAAGCAAGAGAAATGGCTCAGGTTCATTTCAAGAGAAAATGAATCCGTTAAAAATATTTCTGGAAGCTCTCAGAATCAATGAGAAGGTTGGAACTCCAGGACTGGAAAATGAGCAGGAGCCATGAGGACCCAAGGATTGTTGAGCATAGGCATGTGTTCGGGAAAATTTGCTTCGAATGCTACAGGAAAATATGATTAGGATGCCGCAACTGGCAGCTACATCAGTGAGCATTTCAGCTCAGCCCTTTTTGGACTGTTGAGGATTCACCATTCCTGTTGTGAGTGATTTCTTAACTGCAACTTCATTCCTTCAAGACTGAGAGTTGTTGTGGGGTCATGACTGAGGGATGTTTCTTCTGGCTTTTGTCTTTACAATTGGTGACGTGGCTCTACTTCCCCCCAGTACTCACATAATGCAAGAATCCTCCAAAATAAGAAAGGAAGTCGGATCTGAGCAGCCAAATTAGAGAAAAAATGTACACTATGTAGCTGATATAGAGAAACAGGGAGTAAAGTCATTAATTTACCATCTTCAGATGCTTAAGCTTCTTTTTAGGACAACCGGATAAAAGTATTTGATTCTCCTCAAATTATGATATCTTTTATAACCAATCACTTACTAGCTTCAGTTAATTTTTTAAAAATTGAGCATCTGTGTACAGGTACATAGACCAACAACCGTGACCTGCTTTTGGTTTCTTTAAACCTGTTGACCACCAGGAGAAGTGTTAATATCACCGCGTTATAGATGAGGAAACTAAGTATCAGAGAGGTGAAGTAATTTAATTGTCCAGTCTTACAAAGAGCACTGTCAGGATTAGATCCCAGGTCTTTCTAATAGAAATCTCATTTTTTACACTTTTGCTTTTATTTTTATTTTCTGTTTCAAGTTCTACCGCCATGACACATATTAAGCAGTAACATTTTCCCCTAAATTAATATCCTTATACATTGGTTTTATTTTTTTTACCCTCCGCATCTACATTAATTTATGTGTTCTTGTATTGGAAAGTCACATTAGATCATAAAATCTTATCTGTACATACCCACGGCTTAGCACAGTGCCTAGCATATAAATGGTGCCAGATACATATTTGGTTTATGATGGAGCACTAGAAGAAGGGAAATAAGGCAAGAAGATGGGGTGCTGAACAAAAAATGCATGAGAAGAAAGTGGAGTAGAGGTTGAAATGGGTAACAAAAACTAGTTAATACCATCCTCTAGCACTTGGGCACATATAAATCAGTACATAAGGACATTTTTTAATATAATAATGTTGATGGCTATCTTCTATGCATCTCAGTTTATTACTTGAGTCTCATAAATATTTTTTTTCAATTATCAAAATGATCAATTTATCATAAGGTCTTCTCTTACCCTCAATGAGTTTTATGAACTGACATAGCCAAGTCAGCTGTTACATTTCATTGGTTGGAGTTGGTCTTGAGTTATCTGTTTTCCAACTTTAATCTGGTATCCATTTTTCTACAAAAAAGCATGGAGAAAAGGGCTTCAGAACTGGGAAGTGAGTTACATAATTATGAATTTCAGACAAAGAATATATTTCACTTCTTTGAGAATGCATAATGTTCTGTAAAGGTTTTAAGAAATAAGAACTCTTTGAAAAGGCTTGCTGATATGAATAATTGCAAATGTCAAGGATGAGAGTTCTCTGATAGCGACATTCTATCTCTAGAATGTCAGGTACTGGTGCAAAGGTGACATGAATGATTTGAGTGAGTTGTTCTATATTCCAGAGATGGTCCTGCAAAGAAATGAAAGCAATACTCTATAAACCACAGAGATTTATTCAGAGCCAAAATGTCAGAGGTAATCAAACTATTTAACTTGTTCTCATAGCTTTACTTTCCATTATATAAATGGACACACAGAATTTATTACATACTGGCAAATTCAGGAAACAGAATTTTTATAAAGTTGAAGGATGCACTGTACCTTTCAGTGAAATATTGATCATCTTTATGGTAATATTTTAAATGAGTTATGATTACTAATAAAAATCCTGCATAACATTTTTTCTTTGTTTAACATACATGCAGCAAGTGTGCAGAGCTGATCCTCGTGAATACTCCCATCTACACAGGGCCCAGAGTAGAAACACGACATAGTTCATATCCCAGAAGACCCCTATTCTGCCTTTTACCAGTCACTCTTCCCCGACAAGGGTAATCATTATCCTGACTTGCAACATCATGATTGTCTACTATAAATAGCACTGCTGTGAGCATTCCCTTATATGTCCCTTGATTTATATATATATATTATTATATTTATATTATATTATACATATATATTATATGTAATTGTATATATGTAATATATTATTACATGTATATTATTGTATACATGTATATTACACGTATATTACATGTATATATAATTACATGTATATTACATGTATATTATTATATGTAATATATTATTACATATATATTATATAATTATATATTTATATTCATGATATTTATTATAAATGTTATTTGTATTGTCAATAATAAATGTATAATAATAACTTTATAAGTATTTTTTATAAATATATTTTTAATTTATATATATAAATCTATCTGTCCATATACATTTCTGTTAGATATATATCTTGGATGGAGTTGCTGAGTCATACAGGTGTACATGTGTTCTGCTTTGGAAAAACTGTTACAGAAATTTACAAAGTGATCATACCAATTTACTCTCCCACCAGAAGTACATGAAAGTTACGGTTGCTTTATATCCTTGGCAACACTTATAATTGCTCTCATTTTCATTTTAGCCATTCTAATTATAAAGCCAAGATACTGCATTATATTTTTGTCTGCTTATATTCTTTCATGTTACCGAAAGAATCTAAGCTATGTAAATAAAAATAAGGACTTTTATTTATAAGTTTATACTTAAAGGCTTTAAAGAGTTATTCCTCAAAATGTTTCCTAGATTGAAATATAACATATTGCTTAAAGGGGAAAATTTTACTTAAAATTCAATGGAACCAGACCCATTAATGGAATATACCTTAAATATTTCAAACATTTTCATCTACTAAAAAATTTTAAATATCTGGCAACATCTTATGTGTATGATGGAATTCCAGGTGGCTTATTCTTGTAATATTTCTTTCCCCTGATAAAAAAATTGTATACATAATTATATGTTTTAATACTGTCCGTATGATGAAACTTTCTCATTTATTGAAAAGTGATAACGTTTCTCCTTATCAGGTCTCACCTTTTGCCTGAATAGAGTGAATAATGACTCTAAATCACTGCAAAATCTTCTTTTGTGTCATTTATTTCCAAAATAATGCTACATTAAATCATTTTAATAACAAATATTTAGTTACATTTAATAACAAATATTTATTTCTTATTTGTTAAGAAAATGACAATCTGGCATGATTGAAAATTAAAATTTGATTCTGGTAAAGCAAAAGCAAATGTTCCATACAAATTTTGGAGCCAGTGTTGGACCAGGTAGTATGATAAAGTTGGAGTATGGTTGATGGACCAGAAGCCAAAAGGAGCCAAGAATATGGTTGTCTGAATGTCTGAATTCTATTAGGACAGGGCAAAAGGTGAGACCTGATTTGAAGGGTATGATACTAGTGTTAAAAACTGCAATGATTGACTCTCGAGAGTGAAGCTTAAAAGGATCCAAGTGACAGATAATAAAACTTTGGCATTAGAATTTGCAAATGTTTTAGACATAAGCAGGAAGTCATATGTTAAGAATAATGACTCCATTTTGACAATTTTTGTCCCTATTAAGCAGAATATTTGAATTATCCTTCTGCCAGCAGTCTCCAATTTCTACTTTCTATTCTTTTATTGCCACAAATTGTTTTCCTAATCGCTCACCTGCTCATAAACAACTTAAAGCTGTCAATTACAGAAAAAATGGGGTTCAAACTGTTTAGTCTAGTATTCAAACTGCTCTATGGTTTGACACCATCATAACTTTCAGAGCAACCATAAGTATATAGAGATTTACTGAGTCTGATAGAACTGTTCTATTTCCATAGTTGTTCAGCTTTTACTTTAGCTCATTCTGTTCCCTCAGCCTGGCATTTCTTCCTCTCTACCTTCCTAGTCTCATAGAATCACTTGTCCTTTATGACACTATTTAAACTCAGTATCTTTTAAAAGTCTCCTTGGACCACCCAACACCTGCCACTCATGGCTAAGGCCGGTGATATGTGTTTTTCCTTCACTGGGTTTTAGAAGTTTACCTACCTGTCTCTGACATAAAATTATAATCTTCTTGCAGGGACTACACATTAAAAATCTTTATAATCCCAGGCTCACTTAGCAGAGTACTTTCTAACAACAAATTGCAAATTGGCTTGTAAAGGTTTGGGGAATTTTAAATTATTTCATTTATGAAACATATACATGCAAAAAACTTATTTACCTTAAAATCATTAGTTCTTGGGGCCGGCCCAGTGGCACAGCGGTTTACTTCACGCCTGGCAGCTCGGGGTGTGCGGGTTCGGATCCCGGGCACCCGCCGAAGCACTGCTTGTCAGCCACGCTGTGGCGGCGTCCCATATAAAGTAGAGGAAGATGGGCACGGATGTTAGCCCAGGGCCAGTCTTTCTCAGCAAAAAGAGGAGGATTAGCAACGGATGTTAGCTCAGGGCTGGTTTTCCTCACAAAAAAAAAAAAAAAAAATCAGTAGTTCTTAACTGGGGTGATTTTGCCCTTCCCCTCCAGGAGACATTGAGTAATGTCTGGAGATATTTTTGATTGTCACAACTGAGGGAGGGGGCTGCTACTGGCATCTTGTATGTAGAAGCGAAGGATGCTGCTCATCATCCTACAGTGTCAGGACCATCCTCCATAACAAAGAAATATCCAATCCTAAATGTCATTAGTGCCAAGGTTGAAAAACCCTGCTGTAGGTCAAGAAAACAACCTTATTATCATTAGTTACAAATTAAAAAAAAAAAATAAGCACCTACTGTTTATGTAGCCCACACGCCAAACTAATTTCTGAATCACTGTCATCATTTTTTATTATCACTGAAATTAATGTTGTCACATTAATTATACATATGCTAACCTGTATAATTTACACATGAGCATAAACGTGATCAAATCTTTTTAGTGTATTGTCCCAATCTTTTCTGTTTGACTGTCTGTTTTTCACTCTTCTCTGTCTCACTGTACACCCACCTTCCAACCCATACACCCATATTAAAAGGCAAGGACATATCCTTCCATAGTCATAGTTTATATATATATATATATATATATATATATATATATATATATATATATATATACAAATGCATATATATGTGTGCATAGTTATAGTTTCCTCATGTTTGTATATATATTTTAAACCGTGTAAGTTTGCATTAGTATTGCCATTGTCTGGTACACAAAAATGGATGCATGTTGAAATCATTTTTTTGTTTCACGTCTCTTGTCATTTGACAATATCTCAATGAAACTCCTCCAAGTCAACTCATGTAGCACTAATTTATTCTCCTCAAAGCCTGAATGTTATTACATGAGGTAGGTGAATTGTAATCCATCAGACATTCACTTTGATGGGTTTTCACTTTAACTCTTCTTTTTGTCCGTCATTAACACTGCTGAAATAAATACCACTCTTCATCATTCTCTACATATTGGTGTTTTTTTTCTTTCTTACAAGACAAAGTCCTAGGTTTGGGATTGCTGGTGGGATGGAATATGTTTTGTTTTCAGTTGCCATATTGCTTTCCCGTATGTCCAAAACACTTTGTATTTTCACAGTCAGCTTAGGAGAAAACCTCTTTCACTACATCTCTGCCAGCAATGCCTGTTATCTGGGATAGTTTCTTAATTACAATTTTTTTCCCAGGGAGCAAGCCACAGTGGAAGGCAGTCTAAATACTGTCCCAACTCGACTGTAACTTTACAGATCTACACCATTAGAACGTGTGGAGATTTTTGAATGATTCAGTTTTCTAATTTAAAATTTTGAAAATCATTCAAATCAGTGAAGATGGAATAGCCTTTCAGTAATATTTCAGCTAAAATAGATCTAATATTCAATTATGTTCCTGTTTTATTTTGCTGTTCTTTTTCTTTTAAAAGAAAAAGTTTGCTAAACGTTTGTGAGAGTCTGCTGTTATAAGTTTGTATCAGGCATTGCCTCTAGTTGAATCAGTCAGAGAAGGCTAATTTACATTGTGATTACTCTCAACCCCCAAATCTTAATGACTTAACATCAGATGTTCGCTTCTTGCTATATGTCCATCACAAGTTGGCTGGGGGTGGAGGGAGTTTGCTGCATGTCTTCTCATCCAGCAATCCAGGCTGCTGGAGTGTCGACCATCTGAAGCATTGCTGGTGGTTGTGACAGGTGGAAGAGAAGGCAGAAAACTGAAAATTGGCTCTTAAAGACTCCTGCCCAGCAATGACATATATTGTGTTCAATCACTTGGTAATAAGCAATATCAAGTAACACATTGATTAGAATAATTTCTTGGAACATTTGTTACGTATTTCTCATCTTGTCATAATTCAGCACGTAATATTTCGGTTGTCTTCCTGTTTTCTTTGCTGTGACTTTACCAATTTTGAATTATTTCATAAGTGTATTAAGACCATTGATTTTGAAAAACTGGGTTTTTGGCTTCCTCTATAAATTGAATAGTTAAATGGTCAAATAGCTATCCATTTCTATTTGTTATACTGCTAGGTAGCTCACTGAAGAAATTGATTAATGGCACCAAAAATATTATGACAGTTTAATCAGTAACATTAGGATAAATGGCATTAATATTTGCCATATTTTCAATGTGATTTAAATCTAGTTGCAGCCCTTGATGACTGCCATTTGGATCCAGTTTACTTTCATCAAAATGCCCAGATAGTACCTGGGAATATTTGTAGTTCTCATATTGTTGACATAGTGGTTAGAATTTCAGATTATTATTTAAAACTAATATAATTCAGGGAAAAATCTTGGTAATTAAAAAAGGGTTGGGAGACTATAAATGTACATTTTTGTGAAGGCAGCCACTAATTCTTTGTGCACAGAAAAATATCTTGTGGACATTTCCTGGCGTTGCAGTTTTCAGTGAATAGCATTAAAATTCTGATTCCATATTGCTTGTTCTTTTACATTGAAGCAGATGTCAGATTCATATGGATTCTGAATATCACCCAATCTGTTCTGCAAATATAAATGTAATTACTGGTCAATGGTTTTGGATAATTTATACATCTGCTGAAGTTGCGGAAGTTTTATTAATTATTTTGACTTAGAGTTTGTTCCCTTCAGAAAGCTAAGGATTTGGAACAATATTACTCTGGGCTAAGTCACCTCTATGCCTAATAACAGCCACATGTGCTTAAGTAGCCTGGGTGTGCATGGTCAGAACTGTTATTACTCACAAGTCCTAATAGAAGATTCAGGTACAAAAGGGGATTCCCTCCAAGTAGGGAAGACTCTGTGCCTATTTCATATACCATTTGTGAAAGGCAAAAGGAGGTAATATATAAAAGATGTAAAGCTTAATCTTTAGATGGTTAGAATAAAGTTAATATTTTTTCTCAGTTATGAGGGATTGTGAAAATTATTAAAACCAACTTCCATCCAGTTTTTGTTTGTTTTATTGGTGAGGAAGATCGGCCCTGAGCTAACATCTGTGCCCATCTTCCTCTATTTTGTATGTGGGATGCCGCCACAGCATGGCTTGATGAACAGTGTGAAGGTCCACGCCCAGGATCTGAAACTAATAACACTAGGCTACTGAAGTGGAACATGTGAACTTAAACACTGCGCCACCTGGCCAGCCCCAATTTCCATCCAGTTTTAAGACATCTGAAACATAGTTCTCAAACTTTTGCCTGTGTGACCCCCATGCTTTCAATAATAAGCTCATTTCCTTGGGGCCGGTCCAGTGGCACAGCGGTTTAGTTTGTGCTTTCACAGCGAGGGGTTTGTGGTTCGGATCCTGGTCACCCGCCGACGCACTGCCCGTCAGCCATGACGTGGCTGAGTCCCAAATGAAGTAGAGGAAGATGAGCACGGATGTTAGCCCAGGGACCGTCTTCCTCAGCAAAAAGAGGAGGATTAGCAACAAATGTTAGCTCAGGGCTGGTCTTCCTCACCAAAAAAAAAATAAATAAATAAGCTTATTTCCTATTATCACTTGAAAACTTGCTAAACAAAGTGAAAACAGTAAATATCATTTGTTAATACCTCTCCTCCACCTCCTACTAGTACTACCACTACTGCTATTACTATTCTACTCCTCCTCCTAATACATATTTAACCAACATAATATGTACTGCTGCTCAATAGTTGGGGATAATTTACACATCAGCTGGAGCCATAGAGGTTTTATTTTGATTTAGGGTTTGTAGCCTCCAGAAAGCTTAGGGTTTTGAACCAAATTATCTTATGTGAGGTCAGCTCCACTTCTAGTAATAGCCACGTGTTACAAGTTTTATATTCATCATCTCATTTATTCTTCACAACAGATCTCTAAGGTAGGTGTGAGACTTATCCACATTTTATAAAGGAGAAGACTGAGATTTAGAGAGGTTAAGAAAAGTATCAGTCACTCAGATTTTAAACATGGGCTGCCTGATTATAAAGTTCATGCGTTTAAACATCATGCTATATCCTTCTTTCTGTTTTTTCCCCCAAAATTCTTATTCTTGTATTGTATTCTCACCTGTAATAGAAATGACAAGTAGTGGTGGAATGATTTATTAGATACACTCTGTTAAATGCTTGCCAAGTCACCAGAATCAAAATGGAATATCAATGAAATTTTCTAGATATTAAGATTGCTTTCATCACTGTACACCAAGATTTAAAATCTAGGACCTCATAATCAATCAGACTATTATCTCAAGTTCTTGTGTTTGCTCTATTTGCTATTGTGTAATGATCCTATAACGTGCAGGAACACATGGGCACTAGGCTTTCTTTCACGTTCTTAGTAGAATGTTCAATCTATGTAGCAATTTGGCTTGAACTGGACGATATTATATTTCTCCCAACATATAGATGCAACGTGGTTCTGTGAAAGTTATATTAACCCATAGTCCAGCAGTTTTTAAATGTTTGGTGTTGAAAATATTTTAAAGTGGATTGTACATAATGTTGCCCTGAATTATCTCTATTAAAGACACATTCTTTTGTGTGGACAGACATTGTATAATTTCCACTGTGTTCCTGTTGTTGGGGCTGTTGTGGATATTATTTTGGAAGACTCTGTGATATGTTCAAATTAAAACTCTTTCTTGAACCCTCAGGCATAAGGTTGTTATCACTGCTAAGCTATTTAGGAAATAATTGCCGGGGAAGTGTAGAGCATGGGGAAGTATGTTCCACTTATCAAGTTAAAGGATTTTCCATTCTTTTCTTTCATCAGTGGATCTGTGAGCTGAGCTGGATGGAATCGGAGAGATTCTCTAAAGATTATTTTATTGATTACTAAACACATGTTTGTAAAAGTAAAGATCCCAAATTGAAACTTTTCAAGCAGTTAGTGGGCTGTTACTAAAATGGTATCTAGGATAGTTATCATTCTCCTGAGTATGCAGAATGCTATCGAAAACCCAAACCAATTTTGTGGTATGAGAAAGAGATTATTAAGGAGACTAAAAATTATTGTTGAAAATATTGATTTAAAAACTTCAATACTGAGAACCATGTATTTCCAAATGACAACTTGATATTGATATAATAGGGAAAAAAACAGCCATTAATGGTTGAAAGCAATACAAATATGTGCATTAAATAAAAACAAATTGAAAGCAGGCAAGTAATAAAACACTTAGCTCTTCAGCTATTACTCTGTAATATGAAAGTTTAAAAAAATGGCTTCCTAATATGTCTGATTTTTCGGTTTCTTTGTTTCACATATTTCCTGATCCAGATTTATATTTTTGAAAATAATATCTACTATCAACCTGATATAAAGAGCAGTTCATTGCGGCTGACATCTTCTGGAAAAGAAGGAATTATTTTTAATGGGATTGCTGACTGGTTATATGAAGGTGAGTTGAATAGATTTAGTTTCAAAAGAACACAAATGATATATTTTATACAAAATCTATAAGAAAAATCTGTTCTTTCTGGAACAATACTTATAGCACTATTTCTTCTCCCCATTTCCGCTCAAAATTGCCTTCATGCTTTCATATCCTTGCATATGCTTGTATTTCAACTGGTTGTCACTTACATCTATTTGTATGATTTTACATTTGTTATATATGTGTGTGCGTGTGTGTATGTGTGTGTGTGTGTATGTACACATACACATACAGTTTGTTCAGGCTAGATAGATTTTATTTTTGGTGATGCTTAACTAATGAAAGTGAATGATTACCTTATTTCATCCTGGAATTAGATGCTGAATTATTCTGATTCTCTGGAAAAGAAGAAACAAAAGCCTTTACTTCTCAAAAGGTGCAAGAAAGCCACTTGATTTTAGTCATCCCTATTAAAAACATTCTGTCACATTGTAAAAGCCATTGCATAGGGAATAAAATAAAACCTACCTAAAGAGTTATTTACAATATTTATTGAATCAAGTTTTTATGATAGCTCAGAATATAAAAAGGAATCGGGTGATGAAAACCTCCATCCAGTTTGATCATGTACCAATTGTCATATGACTCTGCAACTGATCTTGGCAAAATATGTCAAGATTTAAACAAAGTTAGTCTATTTGATTAGAAATTAGAAAGCTGAGAATCATTTGGAAAATAAATTTTATTTCTTGAGCAATATTGGCAAATGCAATCTTTTTTCCTCAGAGTTGATATTCTTAATTCTGTAAGAAAATAAATCATTTAGCTCATTCATTCATTTATTCTGTCATTCAACAGATACTATTGAAGACCTACTATGTTCTAAGTACTTGTCTAGATGCTGAGATATATCAGGGAACAAAACACAATACTGCTTTCAGGACCTTACATTAAGAGAAAAATTTTACCAGGTGGAGCTATTTTATTAAGGAAGAGACTTTGACATTTATGTGTATATGTGCACATGTATATTTATATCTATAACATACTTTTGTGCATATGCCAGCATCAAATAATAAAAGATTTTAGAGGCCACAGTTAATTCTGAGAAATAGTGGGAGCTACTGTGGAAATATCAGCAAAAATTATGCTAAGAAATTTTAAAATATTGAAATACACAAATAGACAAGTAGGGTTCTTTGGTTAAGAGCATCAGAAGATGACTCTGGCTTTCATATTTCAAAAAGATAAATTATTGGAGGGGCCTGGGGTGGCTCAATTCATTGAAAAGACAAGTGGGAAACAAACTTGAACCTGGGTAGTTCTGTGAATCTAGGTGGCAGGAGCTAAACATCTCTATCTAGAGGAGTTAGGTAAGATATGTCTTTTATCTTCACAATATTGTTGGTACTGTATGAGACCCTGACAGATGAAGAAACCATGTCAGTGCAGTGTTGTAAGTAGTCAAATCACAGTAAACACAGGTTTCTATGAAAGAACAAAGGAGTGAGACTTAGCCCATTCTAGAGATTTGCAAACATTTTCCTAAAGTAGAAACCTTTTGAGTTGACTCTGAAAGATTAAGAAGTGTTACACATGTAAAGAAACTAGGAAGAAAAATCCAAGAAAGTTAAAAGCTTGCAAAAGTGTAGAAGGGTTAAATAGCATCGTGTGTGCCAAGGGAACTAAAATCTGCTTGGTATTATTGACGCATAAAAATTGAGAAAAAGGAAGACAGCAAGAACAAAGAGATAGTGACCCTAAAAATAATCTGGAATTCCAATTATTTTTTTCACCAGTAAATGGGGAAACTAATAGAGCTTTTTAGGTAAGGGAGTGTCAGGATTAGATCTTCCATATAAATAGATCATTTTGACTACAATGTGAAGCTGGGATCAAATAGCAGAAAGAACCAGTGAGCAGTTATAAGGCTTTTTCTATGTTCTATCAAGAGATAATGAGCAATAGGACAGGGTTAAAGCAGTAAGAAGGGGGGAAGAGTCTAAAATAGCAGAGGCAGTAAAATAGATCTTAATGGTTAAATGGATGGGGTGGATGAGAAGAAGTCAAGAATGACTCTTGGCTTCTGGTTTGGGTCACTGATAAATAGTGGTGGCAGACATTGTGAGCAGGTGTTCACAAGGAGTAGAGGATTTCAGGGAGGTGAAGAATAATTTAGTGGGAACATTGGAGCTTCACAGTGTGCAGGCATACCACATTGGGTGACAAAGTGTGATCCTTAACATTGGTGAATTTTTAAGTCAACTAAGTGTATACTCAGTGTAGAATGTGCCGACTTGACTACTGATCAAGATGACTTGGGCCTCTGTCCTTTATGGAGGCTTCATATAATTTATGACATTATGTTTTTAAGGAAATTTTAAGGAGAGACTGTAGAGACTGTTATCTGATAAGAAAGGTTATTTTCTTAATTAGAGAATAAAAATCTATATATTGTGTCTGAGAGTGAACAGTGTGTTGGGCAATAGGCAGAACAAACAGGCGACATGCATTTTTGTGATGACACTGTAGGTCTTACACATTCCAAAGGGAGTATGGAAATATTATAATTTTTGTACTCAAATTAATATCAATCCTTTGGGCTCTTAAGTTCTAGTATATCTAGGAAATTTCAGATGTGCTATGTGATTTAATTCTCACAATGCTAGTATATCTAATCACTTACTGAAGAAACCAAGGCTTAGGGAGGATGGGTGAATTGTACGTGGCCTCAGAGCTTGTGAGCAGCAAAGCTGGCACTTGAAAGTGTGTCTTCAAAGTCAGTGCTTAGTCCTAGTCTACTCTACCTATTACAGTACAGTGCCCTTCCTTGTTCCCTAAGGGATGACATACATCATGAACCTAAGCTATCAGGTTCCTTTGCTCTGTTTCCTTAGCCAAAGACCCTGAATACTACTGCCCATGGACTTACGTCAGTTCTTGCTTCATTTCCTAGAGAAGGGACCTACCAAGGGAATCAGTGTTGAGGTTTGGCAGAGGGATTTAGACAATTCAGATGTCATTGACTTTCCATCAACATTTTGCCTGCCGTCCCCAGACTATGGTTCAAGGGTCCCACAGGTACCTTAATCTCCCACTATCACTTTGCTTATCCAGTGTCCCAACAGTTCCCAGATTCCAGACCTTCTCTTTTCCCTTCAATATACTCACTAAACCACAGTGATGGCTACTAGGAATGCATATAATCTTCAGCACTATGTATTTAATACTCTGGTGTGGAGATTTCCTTTTTATTACTTCACAGATATCAATTACAATCTGAATTAGTATGTATGGGAGACTCAAGAGGTAACATGTAACATCTCCACTTACTTTTTTTATTGAAATTTGCCTTCTGTAAATGTCATAGAAAAAAAAAGATTAGATAAGTCATATAAAAGATAATAAAATGTTTTTATGGCAAATTTTAAGGGCATGGCTTAATCTTTTTAGGACCAGGCCAATCTGTGATCTTGGCTGTTGCTCCCAACCACAGTCACTAATGTCGAGTCTTTAAAAGTCTTTAAACGTGTCATTTTAAAGCCTCTTTGACTCTATTTCTAGTATTATTTGATTCCGAAGGAAAGTAAAAGCAAATAAGACATGTTTTAAATAGTTAGTGAAGTTCAAAAGAAAAGTAGAACATCATGTTCAAAGTGAAACATAATTCTAAATATAATTCACACAAAGCACATCTAATGTTATTCATATAAATTCTTGTATTTAACATGGTCACTTTTCTAAATACAATATTAGATCAATGTTTTGTCAAGTTTACAACTTTGAAAATTTCCATAAAGTATTGAATCTATCAAATAGAAACAAAAAATGACTGCCACTTTCAATTATTTGAGCATGTATGGAACTAATATGCCTAAATGATTTATAAATATACTTTAGAAACTTCATATTTTTAAGGAACTTTTTTAAAATTCAATCCAACAGTTATTGAGCACATATATCTGTCAGGCATTATCTGAGAGCAATACAATAAGGAATAAGGGTTTCTATGTTTGGTGTAAACTTAGTGGAGTGAAAAACTATAAGTAACTGTTGTATAAGGATCCATTTCAAGCATGGTAAATATAAATACAAATAGAATTATATGTCAGCATACTAAATAAAAGTATAAGTAGAATTAATTCTGATGGATAGGGTGGCTTCGTAGAAGAAAGGATCTTTGAACTTTAAGAATGACAAGGATAAAAAAGTGAGAGAAAAAATTGTAAGATAAACAATATCCTTATCAACAAACTGGGATTGTTACTTTTTGTTGTTTAATGGCAGCAACAGAAAATACCTATTTCACTGTATTTTTTGCCTTCTCTTGGACACAGGAAGTCACATTCATCCATTCATTGATTCAATAAATATTTATTGAGCACTTACTAAATCCCAGTAAAACTGGACTGTGACAGTTAAAGAAAAAAATCAGAGATGCAGCCATGGAAGCCAGAGAAAGATAGGAAAATCAACAATACTGCATCTCTGGAGGTCAAACAAGCTAAGAATTCTGAAGTTCCTGTTGGATTTGCTACTAGAACTTGATGAGAGCAAAATCAGTCAGTTGGTGGTTTCAGAAGCAAGAGAGCAGTGGATGGAGGTATAAATGGGAAGTGAGAAGGTTATAAATACAGACAATTCCTTCAAGAAAGTTGACAGTGAGATACAGAAAATAAGGGGAAGAAAATCAACCACAGACCCACAGGGCTGGCAGGAGCATCCTCAGTGAACCCTTTCTAAATTGATAAACTACAAATGGATAAAATCAGCTTACTTTTCAGAATAGCATGTTAATATGAACACAATGGTTGTATATTAGTTTTCTGTAAGTGCTTTGTGTTGAGGCTATGTTTTTTAAGTGTCTATGATATAAAACAACATGTGTTGAAAACTCCAACTGCTCTACAGTAAGATTTTCTTAGTCAGTGTAATAAAGACAATGAAGGGCCCAACCTACATTAAAATAGAATGGAATGCAACTTATAAAAATAGATCATAAATAATATAATTAACACAGGAAGTGTCAATCCATGAGTAAAAGTCCCTATTAGTTGCAATTAAAGAAGCATGTGCTTTATCCAAGAGGACTCTTAAGCAAATACATATTAAAAATTGTTTTATCTCCTTTCCATTTCAGTTAGCTTTATTTTTGTACCTGAGGGAAGTCAGATAACTCTTTGAATGTATTATTTTGTTATTTTAGTGAGAAAAACTTTAGGCATAGATCACTCTAAAATAAATGAGAATAGATGATATCTAGTTTCTATTGATGGTGCCCTCAAATCTGGGCCATTCTCATTCTTGGGAAGCACTTGTGCAGACATACTTCAGCACCTAGGATAGAACCCACTTCTTAGAAACCCTGAATGTTGATTTCAGCAACACGATCTCTCTGTACCATCAAAGCTCATAAGACTTCGAGTTTACACTCAGTTGGCATTTAGCATTTTTTTCCTCAGTGTGTCATGTGGATGACTCATGTCTTCTCATCTGAATTGTAAGTTATGTGTATAAATAAGGGTCCGGATCACAACTGGGAAAAAAATGACTCATTCAAAATAATATTTAAAGTTTTATATATATGAAAGGGACACTTATCAAAGACAAGGAATTTGCAGCAACCTGTGGCTAGTAATGGTTTAGCCATTAACACCTGAAGTGGCAAGGGGAGGCAGCTGTTACTAGAAACTAGAAGGAGGGAATCCTGTAGTTTTCACAGTAATAGAAGCAGTGAGTTTTGGTTGAGGAACACAGACAGTCCTACATGATTTCAATGAGTGGGAACTAAGAAAATAAATACCAGCACTAACTTTCTTCCCTTCATTTGATTTGTCTGGTTTTGTATTGGTCATACCAAACAAAAACTCAGAGACCATGAAAGTATTCTTATTATTAAAATAAAAAGTTTGTGTCCCCAAAAGAAGAACACACAAAGTC
The DNA here is from genome assembly GCA_031878705.1 of Tapirus indicus. Classification (NCBI taxonomy): domain Eukaryota; kingdom Metazoa; phylum Chordata; class Mammalia; order Perissodactyla; family Tapiridae; genus Tapirus; species Tapirus indicus. The sequence continues at coordinate 48,196,084 of CM062926.1, read as the reverse complement.
CCATCTGCTACTGTTTCATTGTAGAGTGGTATTAGTCCAGTTGTATACCTACCTGAAATTTACAACTGTAGCCAACACTTGTGTTTTTCATTAAGGCTTTGGGGAAAATGACCCCATTAAGAGAAGAAATAAGTTTATCATGTGGCCTTAATTGATAATCATAGCTCCCTTGTCAACTGCTCATTCTTTTTTCCCTTTACCTTCTGCCAGCGTTTTGACTACACAGGTCATTTACCTGGTGGATCAAACCAAAACTTTATTCCTCCAAATCTTATCTCTTTGCTTCTTTTTCTTAATTAGGTTGTCACAATTTCAGTTTTCCATTGAAATGGAAATTGGAATGTAGAATTGGAAAGTGAGATGGAATTGGACAAAGGAGGATTTGTGAATCTGCTGAGTTCCAAATATATTCGTCCCTGATCTCCTTTGTATAGTAAAGATACATTTTCTTCCTCACAAATGAGATTAATCATCAGACCCAGCACAGTGTTTTCTATCACTTTTTTTTCCAGTCATGTTGAGCCCAAAATGGTCAGGGGGAGATTTCAGCTTCCGATTCAGAGGAACAGAATTATGACCATATTCCCTGTTGGAGGCAATCCTCCCTTAGGCATTAGGAATTCTAAACCCACCTAGTTTATTATCATGAGGACAAGAAACAAAATCTGTTCAGTGGGTCAATGGTGTATAGTGAAAGAAAACACTACACTTCCACTCCTTAGTTCCTGGATTTGTGCTTCCTGGCTCTGCATGAGGGACACATGCATGCTTTGGGATGACATCACAACTTTGAGGTTGTAGTCTAACAAACAGTGCCACAAGTGAGATAGAACAGGCTATTTCACTCTTCTATCAAGCCAACTACATGGGGAACATGATGAGACCAGTGAATTCCATGGGTCTGAACCCATTGCACTTTTTTATTTTGCTATAAAATATTTCTAGTTTGGAGGTGAAATAGTGTGGGTTATCATGGCAATGGATAAGTTATTCTGTAAGTCCACGAATAGCATGCTGATAGGACTGCAGGTAGCAAAGACATATCCATAACTAGAATATGTGTCTATTTCTGTAATGACAAAATGCTACCATTTGTTGATGGAAGGGTGCACATGTAATTCACCTGACACCAGGTAGTCAGCTGGTCCTGATGGGAAATAATGCCATATCAAGAGTTTAGTGACGATCACTATTATTAGCAGATAATGGTGGGACCTAGGGGCAAACTGACCTGCACTCAGTAGTCATATTGTCCATAGGATTATTGAGAGCCTCCTCTGCTATGGATGTGCTCTGGTGGACATTAAGTAGGACACTAATATCTTCACATTTTTACCCCTTCTGTTAATGCCATGCACTTATCTTGCCCTAAACTTCCTTGTCACTAATTTTCTAATTTTACCCTTCCCATATCCCTATCAGGTGATCATTTATTAGTTACTGTGCATGAGTCAGGATGAATCCATGCTTCAAGCCAAGTCTGTTTTCACAAGAAGTGGAAAAGTAAATATCTTGTTCAAAATTCTGCCAACTCGGAAGATTTACATTTATTATAGTCTTTTAATGCCATTCCCAAGTCAGATTGTACTGCAGAGCCTATCCAGCTCCAGCGCGTTCATGATGTATCCAGTACATCATGCAAACCTGCCCATAAACCAGGCCGGCATTTATTCTTGCTCTGCCAACTTGTGTTATCTTGAAGCATAGATGTGAGATGAAGGAGAGAAGATAAAGCAGAGGATGCAATACTATGGGCAGTTCACTTATGTGCTCTGGCCCAATCCCATATATACCACTTCTATTTTACAGTGGAATGTTGCTGTATGTGTTTAGTTTTATGGTCAATGAATAAGATAACAATCAGTTCACGATGGACAATTTGAGTTGTATAGTCACTTGGTATCCCATGGTCAGGCTAATTGTTTCTGCCAGAGCCCAGTAGAGAGCCACTTTTGAAACAGGAATATTTATGGGCATAGGAGTAAAAGGCCTATCTCTAAAGGTTGTAATATCTGTGCTTTGATTGTCATATGGTGAATGTCAGAAGCTCCACATAACATCTCTGTCAGCCATGGACACTAAAATTACCATTGTATCTGCTGGGTCACAAGATAAAGACAGTAAGGAAGGTTGTACCATGGTCTTGATCACTGCATAGCCCTCTCCTGCTCAGATTCTACTCAGAACTGGCAGCTTTACAGGTTACCTGGGTAATAGAACAGGACAGCACATCCGAATATGATTTATGTCATTCTTCAGAATGCAAAGAATCCAGTATCTACTTTTATATAAGTACAGTCCCAATAAATTTTCTTTCACTTTAGAAGAAATATCCCAGTGTATCTCTGGCTACTAGATCTTTAAACTCTTCCTTAGGAATGCAGCCTCTTAAACTTTACAAGAATTCATCTTATAGTCTGCCTTTATGCAGAGGAGGTCTAGCTCCTTTGGATAAAGGTTGCCTCTGTCAGTATGAAGATTTGTGGGAATTATGAAGTTCAAAATCTTAAGCTATAAAATTAGATACATATAGCAACATTCCAACATATAATGTGCTATTTATGAGACTGGACCAGAAAGCATAAGTATACTGTACATATTTAACCAAGCATCCTTATCCTTTGTGTCAGGGTCCCAATACTTCTCCACCAATATCTCTATTTTAGCTTTAAAAAACAAGTGGAGTTGAGCCCCTAATTTGTGTTGCAGCTCTGCAACCCTTCCTGTGTTCTCTTGGACTCTGCCATATCTGCCCTGCAACTACAGAAGAGAGGGACTCCTTCAAAGATGCCATGGTAGCCTTTGCGATTTTCTAATTTTGTGGTCATGGTTTCAATTTCTGTTTATTCCTACGTCGTCTCTCTGAGGTGTCATAAGAATCATGGGAACTTCACTTTACAATCTTTACAGTTGCCATTGTTGTAGCAACTGAGTGCCACAACCACTTGTCCTCCCAACGCCTGTCCTCTCTATCTGCATTTCATTCTATGACTCACCAGTGACAATTGATTACTCATGATTCCATCCCTTGTATATTATCTATGCTCCAATTCCCCCTGGAAAGGTTGTCATCAAAAATGATATAGATTCAGATGTAGATATAGATATAGATATATAGATACATCTCTAACCTAATCTCAAAATCTAATTTTGAAGCTCTCTTTTCTGAGTCTACTGCTGGTATTAATCACTGTATCAGTCAGGGTCCCCAATGAAGGAGTTGGCACAGTCAATAATTTGAAGGAGATTTATTTACAAAGTTGAAGGCATAGGGGAACCATAATGGACAGAGCTATAGTCTAGACTAGGGGCAGCCAAGCTATTACTACCCCTATGACTGCAAAGATGAGCCATTACCAAATACAAAAGGAGAAAATTGTGTAAAGGAGGCTGAATTGACTGGAGTAGTGACATCATTTAAAGCACACAGCAAGCCTAGGGTGATATTTTAGGGTAGAACCAAGGGAATAAATAATCTGACTTTACTCTCCTTCTTCAGATCTCTTGCCAAAGTACCATAATGGCAACATTTTAGAGGGTATGGGACCCTTTCAATGTAGTTCATACAGGTTAATTTTCTGGACCAGAAAGTAGGTGTAGAAAAGTGGATAGTGGGTTGGGGGGCACATGGAAGATACCTAGCATATTTCTTATTCTATTTCTATAGAGCTTGAAATAGTTTAATGAATCTAGTGGATATTCAACTTGTTTAATGATGAGAGGATGGAAATAAGATTGAATGCAAATATGAATGTATAGTGACATGAATATGGTTTTATGTCATATTTCAGTCTTCGATTAATGTTCTTATTCTTTTTACTCTGATAGTATCTTCATCTCTGTTCATGTTGCTGACAGCCCATGAAACCCTGACTTCATTGCTTAATTCTTTCCTTCCTTTACATTTACTTTTCCTGAGATTAAAAGGGTGACTCAGAAATAGAGAATTATCTATGAAGTTGATAAAATCCAACACACTGTATAGAAAATATATATGTACAATGGAGATTTCAAGGACAGATGTTTGTGGGTGACTGAGCCCACAGCTCTACAGTTGGTTTCAAATAACACTCATTTATTCTAGAGGAACTTCTACATTCTCACATCGCCCACTGGTGGTCACCAGATGGAGAAAGGCTTGCCTTCCTGATGATAAATGACTCGTTGGTGCCTAACATGGTTATCCCTCGGTTTACTGGAGCGTTGTATCCCAAAGGAAAGCAGTATCCATATCCTAAGGTAAGTAATGTGGAAGTGCTAGTTTGTTCCCTCTCTCTGTGCACCGGGGACTTGATTGATGGTATCGTGAACAAGTTGTCTTTGGAGAAAAAAAGAAGCTCCTCTTACTTGTCGACAGACTCATCATTTTAGAGCTTGCAGTAGTCTGTACACAGTGCTTGAGCAGGAAGAGGTAAAGATGATTTGGGGGTGTGGGAACTTTCACTTTTGCTGTCCTTTTTCCCCTTTGATGCTCTCATTCTTGTTTATGCTCAGCTTCCCAGTTGAAAAGAGTGGAAGAAGAGATAAGGGGCAGCATTGATGCCAGGGCAAGAGTTTCCCAAGGCATAATTTATGAGTTATTAATAGGTGTTATAAAGGAGCAAAAAGTGCCTGAGTTGAGTAAGTTGGAAATTCTTAGTTAAAAAAAAAAATCTAACTTCTTTTAGGTGATTTCTTAGAGCACTTAATATACTATATGTTAATGTGTATTATAAATCCCCCCCCCAAAAAATAAACTAAGCATAAAGAATCTCCAGTAAGGAATACACTTAGCATAAAGAATCTCAGTAAAGAATAGATTAACCATAAAGAATCACCAATAAAGAACAGACTAAGCGTAAAAAATTTATGAGTATTAGTGTTAACATCAGTATTATTTTGGCAAAGCATGCTCTGGAACATACTTTATAAAATGCTGGGGATTAGCCATAGCCAGTGAAACTAGACTAGGTAGAATTGTTTTATTGAGTGAAACAAACATAGAAATCCTGCCCAGATAGCAAAACTATCTTCAAATGTTGAGTGAGCCCCCTGCGAGCAGGTTGAAAAAACATCTGGAGTGTACTGGTTTTTCTATTGTATGCCATTTTTAATTACTTGAGGTCTCTTTTTTAAAATTTATTTTCCCCATGTCTACATAACAGAGAAAAAGGCTCATGATGAGTGAGGCCCCCTATGCATGAGTCATGTAAAGTTGTTTTATAGAAAACTTTTTAAATGCCACTTTACACATTTTAGTTCTAATTAGGAAAGAGATGCCTGCTGATTTCATTTAAAAGCCATTTTGAAGCCTTCCCTTTAGTGAGTTGTACTTTGCGTTTACCAAGCATGGTAGATTTTATACCCTTCAATTTGCGCATTACATAAACAGGGCAAAGTACTGGACAAATTGAGAAGAATCTGATTCCATGATTTTGAAATATTATTTTTGAGGTCTTCTCTGGACATAGATTAGAAGGCACATATACTCAGTGCTCTTTGGGAGGAAGCGTCAACTTGACCTAACAACAAAATTCATGTTCATCAAGAGATTTTTATGGTACTCCAAGAAAATGCTTATGACTTCTCCCATTGTAGATTTAGCCTTGTTTTATGGATGGTAGGTTCTGCCTGTACAGCATACTGGCACCTATCTTTTTCCAGAAGAACTGAAAAGACTTCTCAAATATATTAATTCTCACATCATTTGATGTGTTTATTATAATATAAGTTCACTTGACAATTTAAATACAAAAAGAAGAACTAGTGGCATATTGTGGAAAGCACATGTCAACAGGCAAGAGATGCAAACACGACTGTTCAGTTCCTGCACTGCACAAGGGAAATAAAATCAGCCCCAGGGAAGGGCCAAAGTTTTGTAATTCATTTCCCAAGAAGAGTGGGAATTTTAGGATTCCCACAGAAGAGCCATATGCAATGGCTGCATCTTCAAGTTGCCTTCTCAGTTTTGGACTCTTGGTGCTTGAACTTGGACACTCCTAGTTCTCGTAATTTTAACAAGGTTGACACAAACAAATGGACAAATAGAAGCATCTGAGAACATTTAAAGATGTCAGCAGTAATTTAAAAGATACTGGATTGACAAACCTAGAGGCGTTATTATTTAATAAGTTATTAATTAATTAATATTTCTTATAGTAAAGCTAGGCATAAAATAGTAATAATATTTGTTTATTGATTGTATAAATTATGTGTGCTAATAATATGCTTTATGTTTTCAGAGAGACTTCTCACTTCTTTCTCATTTGGTCCTCTTCACAATTGTCTTTATTTAAAAAATGGACAAACCAAGCTTCTAAAAGGCTAAGTCCTTCTATAAAAGTCACAGTTATTTGAAGAACAGAGAAATAACTCAAATTTATTAATTCTGTCCATCTCTATAGAACTATCAGAGGTTCACTTGTATCTCAGAAAACATAACTGGAATCAAAATATCTCTTTGTCAAGTTAACAAATATATGTACAGCTCTATTTGCTCTATTTACTGCTAATGACTTTGCTATGTGTGAGTAGCATTCTAACACAGCCTCACTTCTGCCCTATATACATATATATGTATACATGTCATACATGATGTATGTAATACTTAATGAAAGTCCTAAGTGTGTGTTAATGACTACCATTGAAGAGTATTAAAAATAAAGACAGATATTCTAGTGACCAAAACCTAGAGAAAGAATCCCACGTCCTCAGCTCGTTTTCAGTAGGAACGCCTGCCCAGGTACTTAAGACAACAGAACTCACAGAAACTATGTCTGGGTTTTGGTCCCTGTTCCTAGAATAAATTTCAGTATCTTTTGGGTATATTACTTTTATTTTCAAAGTCTCTTTATTTTCTAATCTGGTTTTTAAAAAATGTTTGTTTGTTCTTCCACTAACAAATGGATTACTTTGATTTGTTCTTACTTATGCAATAAACTTTCAAAAAGTGGTACTTTAGACAATGAAGTAATGTATAGAGTTCACACTAAATTCTGCTTCAAATTAAACTAGATTAAAATAAGTGCAGCAAATATCCAATGTGGTCAGATTTACTAATGAAATACTTACACTAAACAAATATATTTGTATTTTACTTAATTCAGCGTGATTCAGAACTCATAAAATACCCTATCATTAGCAATTCAACACAAAAGAGATGCACAGTTCTATCTCACTAACCTCAGGTTAATCTTCTTAATTAAAACATTATCTCACTCAATGACAATTTAGTTGCCAGTAAAATAAGGTTAATTATTATTGGACGCTTGTGTTTCAGATCATAGGGAAAGGATTTTGTGGATTTGCCGTCTTTGTGGCAAATGTGACTGTAAAAAGCAAATAGATGAACTCCTTTAATTTGCAAACTATTGATTCAAAAATAAACTTGCAAAATGCACTTAATTTCAAAACTCCATGGAAAGATAAAAATATAATTGAGATCATAGAATGCTGGACAGCTGAATTTTGGAAACAGCCAGATGTTTGGTTTTTGTCTAAAATTGGCCACACGTGTACACAACTTTTAATTGGTTTTCATGTAGAAGCTAATTGGGATATCAGTGATCCTGTACACATATAAACTTACAGTGCAGTAGACATGAAAAGAGGTGCTTTTATAAATCATCTTTTTGTTAATCCATTTAACAAAACTATGAGATATTTTTATCTACACAAACGAAACCTGCTTTGGCTCAAAATTTCTGATTTGTGACATGTTCTCAGAGGATTGTCCCATTTCTGATCATCAAATAAAATAATACTGAGGACCCCTAGCATCCTGTGTATGGTCTACATCCAGTAAATTATGGTTACAATTTGAACCGAGGTTTCTCTGAGTCACAGATTAAGCTAAACCAGTTCTCAAAATCTAGTCCTTTTATCAGCTGCGTCAGCCTCATCTGGGAAATTGTTAGAAAGAGCAATTCTCATGTCCCATCCAGACATTAGGAAAGCTGAAGATAGGCCTCAGCAATCAGTGGTTAAATAAGCCCTCTAGGCCCGCTGGGGGATTCTGGTACAGGTTAACCTTTGACAACCACTGAGCTGTACTATAGTACATATATATACATACCAGTGTTTTATCAAAATTTGAGTACTAATTATAGTTAACCTGAGAATCTTGTTAAAACACAGATTCTTAGGCCCAAATCCAGAGTGATTCTGAGTCTGAATATAGGTCTGAGTGGAGCCCAAGAATTTGTGTTTCTAAGGTTCCAAATGATGCTGCTCCTCAAAGAACAACCCTTTGCGTGGCGCTACTAAATACTACGTCCCAGCTTTAAATTTTAACACACCTGATCAAGCTAGAGAAATGGTAAGACTAAAACAACATGGATAAAGCCAATATTTTCAGGGTGGAACGTAGCAATTAAATTAAAACAAGAGTGATGTGAAAGGATGCTCCTATGTGTAGTAGAGGCTAAATTACCCGAGACAAATCTGCTCAGGCACTTGAAGGTTTTAGAGCAATGAAAAGCTTTACAAAATCTGACACTAGAGCCTTCTCTGTGAGGCAAGCTCATAGCTTCTCTTCCAGGAAGTCTTCGCTCTATGAACATTTTTATAATCATCTCCGTAGTGAAAGCCTGTCTGAGTCCTTTCTTTGGCTCAAAATCTCTGACTGTGTGATGCACTTCCACAGATGTGCTAGTCATTTCTTTTTATTGACTTGACTTTTTAGTGCAGTTTAAGGTTCACAGCAAAATTGAGAAAAAGGTAGAGATTTGCCACATGACTCCTGCCCCACAGATGCATAGCCTACCCCATTATCAGCCAGAATCCTCCACCAGAATCGTACATTTGTTACAATTGATGAACCTACACTGATACATCATAATGATCCAAAATCCATAGTGTGCACTACAGTTAATTCTTGGTGTTGTCCATTCTATGGGTCTGGACAAATGTATAATGACAGATATCCATCATTATAGTATCATACAGAGTATGTTTCACAGCCTTAAAAATCCTCTGTGCTCTGCTCCTTCATCCCTCTCCTCTCCCCTCCATGCTAGTAATTTTTAATAACCTAACAAAACAGTTCAGGAGGAGCTACTACTGACTGTTGATGGAGTTTATTATGTTGCTTCTGGTCCTGATTTAACTCTGGGTTTTATCTATGCCAATTCTTAAACATAAATCTTTCTTGGTCATTTTTAAATCAATATTATCATTCTCTAGATTTTTGTCAGGTCTTTTAATTCAACTCACTTTTAATTTCCTTGTGCTCTTTGGTATATCTCATATAGTCTTCTCTTAAAGCATCAGCCACCCCGCAATGATATCGATGTATTATTTAGAAACATGTTGAGTCACAAGGAGTCAACTGATTCTGTAAATCATTTATCACGTAAACATCCTTTCATTCATTTATTCAAACTGCTTGAGATATGTTGTGAAAGTCTCCACTTCTGCCCCCTTAGAGTTTCCAGTATATTTAGAAAAACTTTGGAGGCCATTGCCTAGGAATGAACTGAAGCAAATATCCTGGGTAAATACTGGCTCCCTCAATTATTGGATATTTCGCCTGGCACAATTTGCTTAGCTTCTCCATTTTCATCTGGAAAATTGTTATGATTATATTTTAGGACTATAGTAGAAACATTTAATAATATAGTTCATGTAATGCCTTTAACATATACTATCAGCCATAAACATACTAACTGCTATACAGGCCAGTTATTATTCCATAAATTTTGATTTACTAAGTTCAAATTACATGTTCTTACCACCATCTTTCTACTCTTCCCTCCAGGAACTTAGTGAGGGCAGTCCACTTCGTGGCCCACCTCCCAAGGGTCACTTATACTGTCTCTGGTATTCATTAGAGTTTAAAAGAAAACCTGGGATGACTAATGCAATGGAGTAGATTAGGTATTGTAAAATTTTAAGCACGTGGCACCTGAATTGGGTATATTATTTTTCCTTTTTATTTCTTCTTCTTCTTTTTAATTATCCAAGCTTTATTCCTATTGCATTTTATATCCTATAATGTGAATAGCTGCTTGATCTACTAGTTGTTTTGTAAAGCCAGCCTTTTTGGTGTCATTCTAGAGGAAGAACACTGTAGCACTGCCTAATGAATAAAGTCATCATGATTTTCTTTCACCTTTAATTGTCTGACCAAAATGCTTGAGAAGCAGCAATCTACAAAAACAATTGAAAGCAATCAAGTCGTTGAATTTAAAATCATTTCTGCTTTGGAGAAATTAAACATTTTTCCTTATTCTAACACAAAATTGCAAAAGAATCAAGATACATTTTCTTTGCTTTCTCAATATATTCTAATGCTTAATGTAATTGCATTACAACTTTCATTTTCTCAAAGGCAGGTCAAGTGAACCCAACAATCAAATTATATGTTGCAAACCTATATGGACCAACTCATACTTTGGAACTCATGCCACCTGACAGCTTTAAATCAAGGTATGCAATTTCAATTTCACTTTTATGGGAAATAGATATTTTAACTCCATTATCATTTTGTTGCAATTTAGAGAGAGATGTGATCAGCTCAACAAATCCACTTGAAAGTAAAGCTGAGGTTGCCTCACATTAGTGAAGGAATGAACTCATTCTGGGTCTCTTGTTGCTCCTAGGAACAATTTAAAGTTTCAAGGTGATCAGAAGCACCACAAGATGACTAAATATATTGATACTGAGAATTAAACCTTTTGAGGACACATGTCAGAGAGATGGGGGCAAAGGATAATTTTCCATTGAATTTTCTGCTTGAAAATAGTCATTCCATTTTTTTAAATGGTCCTCTTTAAAAGAGTACAATCTTCCTAAAATTTGTGTAGAATTTCTAACTTTCTCCCCACAGCTTGCCAATGATTCCCTAGTTTATGTCTCCTGGCAGGGAAATTAGATTTTTTTTTTAAAATATCCCACATAAGAAGTCTTATTTAAGAAGTTTGAGTGGGGCAAAAAGAAACACATTTTATGTGTCAGAAACATAATTTTAATATTGACAAAATCTCCAGGAGTGAAGAACCAATCAAAAGACCATGTGGATTTTGAAATCCAGAGTGGTCTCAAACTTCTTTCAAATATTACAGCCCTTTGAAAATTTACAACAGTCCTGGAGATGGGGCAGGAAGCTGATTTAAGAAAAGAGTTTCACACGATATTGAGTGATATGGGGCTAAGCTCAAAGTTTGTTTTGATGACATCAACAATCAACACAAGGTGACTGACACAAATAGAAATTTCACTCATATGTTGTTTCATTGATATACTTGGGGAAATTTCATCATGGTGAGAGATTTTCACAGATAGTGCAGACTGCGATGTGTGGAAATTTTTCTTTCTTGAAAAGGTAATAAAAATTCAGGGAGTGGTTACACTGGAAGGGCCCCCATTGACTACCTGATGTAAACGGCTCCTTTTATTGATGGAACAGATGAGGCCCAGAGAGAAAAAAGTGGTTGAGACAGAATCTCAGGGTTAGTTGGTAGCAGAGATAGAAAATGAGGTAACTAGAGCCTGCTTCAAGTTACAGAACATTTCATCCAGGTTGTGATGGACGACCTTAAGGGCCATCAGAATTGACATATATAATGCAGTATCTGAGCTTGGTCTACCAGACATGAAAGATTTAGCCACAAATAAAGCAATTATGGAAACTATTGATACTTTTTGTGGTCCTTAACTCATCTTTTTTCTCTGACTTGAATGCTCAGAATTAACAGGAAAGGGCACTAGACTAGAATGTTTGAGTCACGTCTCTACCATCATTTCATTATGTGACCTTCGACAAGTCACTTTACCTCTCTCAGGGCCTGAACACCCTTATCTTGAAATAACAATTTCTAATTTTCATCAATTTTTTAAAAAATGGAGGTCAATTTTACAATATCCAAATTTCTTTCTAATAGAAGGTAGTGATTTTCAACCTTGATTTTGTTACCAAAAAAAAAACTTATAATGAGTTCACCAGATAGAATATAGCAGTGTCATCAAATGCAAAAATTTCTAAAGACAGAATCAACTGTCATTTATTGTAGTGCTGGTTAATATTTGAAGTACAATATGATAAATTAGTCACTCATTGCAAAAAGATATCAAATATCCTTGGATGTTGGAAGCCCAGTACACAAAATAATATAATGGATTCCACTGAGAGTGAAGGAGAATTTTATAAAGATAAAGCCCCTAAATGTAATTCAGGTGTGTTGGTTTAGCAATGAACTTGGTCCACAATTTGGGGAGAGTCATGTAATACTTTATCTACACAACGTGCATGACAATTTTGCTTCTTCTTCCTCATGGTCTTATGTAAGTGCCAACTATGGTATGTGAAATGCACCAAAGTGTATGACTTACTCTTTTTTTGGAAAACTCAAAATCAAAATTGACTTCAAAACTGGTATTTTGAAATATTCCCCATGTTTCGGTCTTACAGAAATACATTTCCTTACTCATTTGTTCCTGGTGAAAGCTTTAGTCCCATTCACAGAAAAGAAGGATAATCTATGAATTTTATATCATGTGCATTTAGCCACTCTGAGCACAGGTATTACTTGTATGGGTACAGAAACACACAAACATGAAAAAAATAGAGGTAGCCTTGATGTGAATCAAAGAAAGCTGTATTCGTATAGCTGCACATCAGATGGAAGCTAAACTCTTATTTCCCTTGATTTTGTTTTAGGATTATCCATATCTCTAATATTTAATACTTAATACTTTAACTGTATGGACATTTGCTGGAAAACTGTTGCACCCTCCCTAGTTAGATAGATGCTTGAGATCTAAAAAAGCATATCATATTTCATAATTTATTGGTCAGGGCCCTAAAAATTAAAGAGATGACACACTCAAGAGGGGTAATTGAAGTACAGTTAATTTAGGGACTATTAACAAATGTATGGGCGGGATTAAGGGTACACTCACAAGGGATGGAAAAGCAACAGAGTTTGCAACAGCAGACAGCTGTTACTGCTCCAGGAATGAAGGAGCAAGGGGCAGGCTCACTTACAAAATCTGAAGAGGCATGAAGCTGAAGAACAGAATGGACCAGTAGGACAGCAATTCAGTCATTGCCAAACCATGCCCTAGTAGGGAGTGGGTCCTGGGAGCAAATATCTTGAACTGTCTCCTCTCAAGCTGTGAGTTGCTTCAGAGGCCTCCCTTTGGCAAGGCAGCCTCATTGTAGAGTCCAGCCTCTGGGAACTTCTGGGAGGCAAGCTGGAGAATGGAGTTGGCAAATGGAGAATATTTAACACAAAGAATTTAGGGATAATATTTGCCTTAAGAAGTGTATCATTGTTATTACTTTAAGGATGTGTTGGAAATGTCCACAAGAACATGTGATGATTTTTCTGAAGCCATGTGAGAAGTATTCTGTCTCTGTTTCTGGTTCTGTTTTTGTCTCTTTCTTTCTGTGTGTGTGTGTGTGTGTGTGTGTGTGTGTGTGCGTCTTTCAGTCTTCTGTCTCTCTCTCTCTCTCACACACACACACACACACACACATTTATGATTTATCTAAGTAGTATTTGTGCTTCTCCTCAAAACCTGCCATATTTTTCTCATGTGCATTGTAGATCATGTAACTACAGTCATGCATCACTTAACGATGGGGATACATTCTGCAAAATGTATCATTAAGTGATTTCATCAATGTGTTATCATAAAGTGTTCTTACACAAACCTAGAAGGTATAGCCTACTACACACCTAGGCTATATGGTACTAGTCTTATGGGACCACCATCATATATGCAGTTCTTTATTGACCAAAACTTGGTTATGTTGTGCATGACTGTATAGGGAGGAAGATTAATAAGATAAATATAGAAAAATATTCCCATATGACTTGAGCTACCTTATAAACTGTATTCCCTAACCCTCTCCCAGAGAACAAGACTTGGTCTGAATTTGAAGGTGTTAGTCATTTGTTTCAGTCTGTTGGTTGTTTATTTGGTTGGTTTATTTATTTATTTATAACAACTAGTCTTCATAATTATAATAGATAAGGATCCCGAAGCTATTCTCATAATTTGGTATAACTACCATTTAACCAGATACTTATACTCTAGTCAAAGACTGTAAAATAAGTTTCAATTCATTTATATGCTTTTAAAAAGACATTAAAAGAATAAGATAACTTGGAGAAAGGCATGATTTCTTTGCCTAATTCCTTCTTCCACATCCCCTTCATTTAAAAAAAAAAAAATCTTGATTCAGCTAAAGATTCTTCATCAAACAAATTCAGATTATGAATGAAACTTTTATTGGTTACTCTTATTTTTGTTTGAAATGTGGTCTGTGTTGATTCTTCAGAATGCAGCGTGATAGGAACTAAGATAATGACCCTTCTTGAACACCCCCAGACCCAGTGGGAGTTAGATGATTCATCTCATTTTAAGGAGAACAAACATTTGCAAACTGTTACACTATGAGTTTAAGGGATTGCAAGCATTCATTATCTTCATTGGAAAAGTTAGATATGAACTTAAAAATGCATAGTTAAGGGGCCACCCGGTGGCGCAGCGGTTTAGTCCACGCTTGGCAGCCCGGGGTTCACGAGTTTGGATCCCGGGCGCCCGCCGACGCACTGCCTGTCAGCCATGCCGTGGCGGCGTCCCATATAAAGTGGAGGAAGATGGGCACAATGTTAGCCCAGGGCCAGTCTTCCTCAGCAAAAAGGGGAGGATTGGCAACAGATGTTAGCTCAGGGCTGGTCTTTCCCCCCCCCAAAAAAAAATGCATAGTTAAGTTCTCGAGGAAATATTTTTTATGATAATGAATTATGCAGATTTTTCCATAGCCAGGCAATTGTCGTATTGTTTTGGGGAAGTGATTATTCTTTGTGCTCATACATCTCTAGGTTGAACAGTAAAGGCAGTGATTTGTCTTTGGTTTCTCCTTACTCTGTGTCTTTGACATTATTTTGTTTACCTGAAATCTTTCTTTAGTCATCCACCCTTTGTGATCCATTGTTCTCAGCCTGTATCATTGATGCGACATTGTCATATTGCCCCTGTCAGTCTGGGCTTGACACTTCCATGCTTTTTCTTCCTATTTCATTGAAATATGTCTAGTCTACATCTCTTATTCTGCCAAGGAATATCTGTGCCTTCTAATAAAATCTAATTAACAAGTTTATCTATGTTCATGGAAATGTCTTAAATGACCCTTCTTACAAATAATGCATAGTTATTAACAGAGGTCTTTGGAGAACACTAGCTATGAGTTGGTCATGGATGCCATCACAATACACTGATGTGCAGATATCTGGAAGAGAATGAGCTCAGAGTAACCATATGCATACAGAAATTGTTGTGAACGGAGAGTAGTAATCGGACAGGAAGCCAGTGAAAACGCAAGTGTAACTGCTAACATACCTATCTGCTGGTGATGCTGAGGCCTCTATTCCATAAATCCTTGTGAACAATTAGATCTCCTGTGCCAGACCACCCAGCTAACGGAAAGTCTTTCTTGAGTGCAATCCTTCTAACCTGCTCGTCTCTGTCTCTGTGGCTCAAGAGGACCAGATCCTCGAGGACTTCCTGGGTAATCCAGAGCCAGGGAGACTAGGAACAAGCAGGAAAGCCAGTTATAAGGAAGGGACACTTTCACTGGCCACTGGTCGTGGGACACCAGATCTAATGTGTTCATGAGATGGAGTTCCAGGAGGACAGCCACATCTGCAGCAGGCAGGCCAAGGAGTGTGACATTTCCAGGTAAGGGCACTTCCTTACTCCCTCACTCAGAGGAAGCCTGAATACTCATGAGCAAACTGAATAAATATAAATCATAAGGAGATGTGCACCTAGGATCCTGGGACAAAGAAAGAAAGAATACAGGGTGTGATTTAGTTAGTGAATATATCTTTCTACCCTTCTTATGTGTCAAGCTGTGTTAACTTTCATTTTGGATATTTCCAACAATTTATCATGGAAATTTCGATGGTTTGAAGTTACTCTTGAAGGACTTTACAAATTCGATTTGGGGAAGAACTCTCATTCTGATAAGATATATACTAAGATATCTCATATGAGACTAAATTTTGCTTGTGACATAAGATACATTATGCACAAATACATATAATAATCATATTATTTAATCAAAGAGAAATATTAGTGGAATGACTGTAAATTAATAAATTTTAACTAAATTTTACGCCTGAGTTAGGGTTCCTTTTAAAAAATCATTTATTCACCAGATTTGCACTGATTGAATTTTATTTTTTTTCAAATATAAAATACTTTTTAGAAGTCAAGATGTTGCATCATAGGTAATAATTATAATGTGTCAATGTCTGTAAAGACATTGCAAAGAAGATGTTCTTCCAATATTTTATTTGAGGGCTACTTTGAAAGGGAAAGCACTCAAGATGAGTATTTATATTCTATTTGTTGTTGTTGTTGTTATTTATTTTAAAAATAATTCATATTAATTTGTTGTTTCACTTGGCACAAATATAATATCACTCATTTTAGCTAAATGAGACAAATTTCTGACCGAGACTGAAAATCTTCTATATACCAGTTCTATCTAGATTTTTCCATACATGTGCCCTCCTCCATTTTGCAGTCTTTGGTCAGTTGTTTACAATAATCAAATTATTTTTCACTTCAATTTTGAGCAACATTTATACCAATTAATCAAGATGTATATTGCTGGGGCTGGCCCTGTGGCATAGAGGTTAAGTTCACAGACTCTGCTTCAGTGGCCCACAGTTCACGGGTTTGGATCCTGGGCGCAGACCTACACACCACTCATCAAGCTATGTTGTAGCAGCATCCCACATACAAAATAGAGGAAGATGGGCACAGATGTTAGCCCAGCAACAATCTCCCTCAAGCAAAAAAATGGGAGATTGGCAAGAGATGTTAGCTCAGGGCCAATCTTCTTCACCAAAAAAATAAAATAAAATAAAAATGTATACTGTCGGAATTCAGCACTTTTTTCCCTGATTGATTATAGTATTCATTATCATGTTTCTCTGTACTAAATCCTCTAGATAAGTCTATTAGTGGTTAATACCTGTATTTTCCTCTTTTTAATATTCACACTGCCAAATATGAAAATCACGCAAAATCAATCAGCTTAAACAAAACACTGTGAAAGTGAACAGGACATGGCTCTTTGAAGAATTGTAAGGCTCATTGATTTGGCCAAAGATTAATCCTAAACCAGTTGCATATTTAATTCAAAGCTGCCTTGTTACTCTATTTAGAGAACTTCATGTTATGATTTCACCGAGTTTCTAGGAAATTTTCAGGTGGGACTCAGCTAATTGTGAAAGCTGCCAGATGTCTTGAAAACATTGTTGAAGAAAATATGGCAGGCTTCACTGTATGAAAAGTTATGCTTGCCCTTTTACTGACATCTTCACTTTAACAGGCTAACACGTTTTCTAGAGGAAGTGGTAGCTAGTGCTAATGTTAGAAATGCAGGATTCATGTAGCTGAATGTCCAACCCAGATGTGTCTAAGGACAGGTGTTTTGTGTCACAAGACTTTTCTCCCGTAGGTGATTTTCTCTAAGTCACAAAAACTGGGTGAATTAATTTTAAGACAAAACTCAGGGAAAGTGCTTTTCAATTCATTTCTAAAGCTTCTCATCTATTCTGAAACTGGGCAAATTTGTTGAAACATTGTTTTTTCTTTTTATCATAAAGTGAATCAAAATTGATAGTTACATTTTGTTCTGTGTGGGTGGAGGAAGTTGTGATATATTATGTAAATTTCCAAACCTAGAGTTTACAATGAAAGAGATAAAAACTACAAAGAAAAAATATAAACTTTCTCAATCTACAAGCAGCCTGGGGATATTGTAGACTCACTGATTAGCATCCTCACTATACCAAAAATTCAATAGCCCCTCATTTCTTTCAGTTTGATTCCTTCTTTGTTTTAAATGGTTTCCAAACAAATAAGATTTAAAACAATATTGTTAAAAATATTGTGAATAATATTGAAACTGGCCCTTGGCCCACAACTGACAAAGAAGAAATCAAACCATTCATAGCTCTGTAGCCGAAGTCCCCATGGATAAAATGAAATAACGTGGAAATCATGCATGAGAAATAAATATTAGGTCAAGAGTAAGCCTTGCCTTTTAATTGATTATTGAATGTATTTTTAAGTAAATAAAATAGAGTATCACTTAGAAAATTTGTACTTGTTTTGCACGTTAGTAATAATTAATAGAAAATAACAAATTATTCATAAATGTCTAGCATCTTGATTATTTTTCCAAGGATCCCCTTTCTGGGAAATTTTTCACTTTCAAATTTATTGTCAAATTTTTTGTATATTTGTATATGTACGTACATGTGCATGTGTTCACATACATATATACACATATATTTGTGTTTATACTTGAAAAAACAGGTGTGTATATATGCATAAATAGAAATTAATATGATGTGACATCCTAAGAGTTTTTCGTTTATTCTTGCATATAAAATAACAAGTGTAGTTATTGGTACTATACAGGTTCTCTGGCTCTAAATGTAAATTTTAATTTTGTTTTCAAACTAGAGAATACTATATCACTATGGTTAAATGGGTAAGCAATACCAAGACGGTGGTCAGATGGTTAAACCGACCTCAGAACATCTCCATCCTCACAGTCTGTGAGACCACTACTGGTGCTTGTAGCAGAGTGAGTATAATTTACTTTCCTTTTATACTTAAAATGAAGTCGTTTTTGCTACCTTTCAAAGGGAAATCAGGCAATCCCTTGAGCAAAGACTTCAATATTAAACTTCCAAGGATAGTAGAAAGTCATTCTATTAGCAGCATATACTTCAGTCAATAAAGCTTCCAAACTTTGAAGTAAGAAATATAAATAAGCAGAAGAAAGCAAACTGAGCTTTAAAAAAAATGAATTCTTATATAGTATAAAAGGTAATCCAAGCCACATTAGTTTTATTCTCAAATGTGAGCTTTCTCTCCATATTTTGACTTTGATTAACTTGAGAATATGGAATGTTTCTTTCCTATCTTCTTTAAACACATTCCAAAAATTCGATTTCTTTTTTCGTAGTTCAGATCAGTCTTCTAAAATAAACTCTGTCTCTGTCCTTAAATTAAGTAAAAATAGTTAGAAAAAAATGGTTCCTGAACCGCTGTGTTTTGAAACCAGGTTGTATTTTGATTTCTATAATCAGGTATTTTAAACTTTGCAATAAATTCTATATATGTCATTTTTAAGGTTCTTAGTAGAGAAAACACTGTAATAAGTTTAAATTTTTGTATTACGTACTTGGTACTTGGTAAAGGATACTTGATTATTTAACTACAGAATTTTCAAACTTCTGCTTCTGGACAAGATGGAGTAAATGTTACCAGACTAGCATCGCTGCTATACTCAACTATAAAACTGTACACAACATATTAAACAGCTGTTTTCAGATGTTGGACAACAGGAGGATCAGGATATAAATGGTGAAATAAAGTAAATGCACAAGATGAGCCTAACTATGACTTCCTATTGGTGATATTTTTGAGATCATGGTGCAAAGAGGTGAAGCCCAAGAAAAGCACAGTGATATCACTAATCCAAGAAGGCAGCAAGAATCAGAATTTGAGATTATGGTGGTGGCTGAAATTTGCAGGACAAGTACCACAGGATTTGGAGCTATAAAGAGAAGAACCCCAGCAATTGCATACAGAACGTCTTAAGGCTTTAGCTCAATGCTTAGCTGTGCAAGCACTGGACATGCCAGAGAGAGAGAGAAGCAAATAGAGAATCTGCAGGTTGCATAATGCTTGGAGACTATGGAGTTCTGAACAGCAAAAATAGAGAGCTCTCCTTGAAAACCATATATATTCAACTCAGAGTCCAGAAAAAAAATGTATTAGTAACAGAGCTGTTCTAGACTTCTGCAAATAAACCTTTAAATCAAACCTTGAAGGAATTAAGTTCATCTGCTTGCAAATTAGCTGCCTGCCGGAACAAAGTTTACTCCTTTAAAAGGAAAATTAAAACAAAAAATTAACTCTCAAAAATGTAGCATTTATTATATCATTCAACACTCAAAACATACAATATACATAGAGATATAGAAAATATAACCCACTCATATCCCCAAAAATAGTCAATAGAAGCAGACTTACACAGGGTAGAGTTACTGGAATTAATAGACACAGAATTTTTTTAAACTATTAGAAAGATATCTAACAGATTAAAGAAAAGGGTTGCTCTAATTAATAAACAAATGAGAAATTTTAGTAGAGAAATATAAAGTATAAAAACAAAGTAATCAAATTTCAGGAACTGAAAAAGAGAGTGTCTGAAATGAAAAATTGTCTGGATGGGCTTAACAACAAATTGGGCACTGTTGTAGTCAGGGAAATAGAAACAATCCAAACTGAAGTCTTGAGGGGAAAAAGGCTGAAAAAAATTAACAAAGCTTTAATTACCTAGAGAACAATATAAACTGGTATATATGTGAACTTATATTCACAGAAGGCAAGGTTTGAGATATTGAGGCAGGAAAAACTTATAAAATAATGACTTAAAATATCCCAAATTTGATGAAAAACCATTAACCCATATATCCAAGAAGCTAGCAAATCCCAAATAGGATAAAGAGAAAGAAAAAAATACCTAGGCACATAATACTCAAATTATTGCAAACCAAAGGTTAAGAGAAAAAAATTTAAAGCAGCCTGAGAGAAAAACACATTACATATAGGAGAATATAATGATGAGAATTACTGTCTGTGTCTCATCAGAAGTAATGTAAGCCAGAAAACAATGAAAAGACATTTTTAAAGGATTGAAAGGAAAACAATCTCAAAGTAGAAGTCTACATCCTATGAAAATGTCTTTCAAAAATGAAGACAAAAATATATTTTTAGATAAATGAGAACTGAGGTAATGTATCACATGTAGATCTACACAAGTAACATGAAATGAAATTATTCACATGGAAAGTAATGACATCAGATGAAAACTCAGACTAAATGAAGTAGAGAAAGGTGCCACAGAAGATAAGTATGTGAATAAAATAAAATAAAATTCTTTGTTGTTTTTAATTTTTCCAAAACTTAAGCAAACTAAAACAGTAAATAGTAGAGATGTTAATAGAGTCATTTCATAATGATACAGTGTCAATTGATTAGGAAGATATAACAGTTCTAAATACCCATGCATCTAATAATAAAGTTTCAAAATACTTAAGCAAAATTTATAAGCAAAAGCTGACAAAATTAAAAAATAAATACAAACAATTATACTTGGACACTAAAGTATTCTTTTCAATGTACTTGATGAAATAAGTAATCAAAAATACAGTAAGAATACAAAAGATTCGGATAGCAATGGCAACAACTTACCCAAATTGATATTTAGAAAACATTTCATCCAACTTCAAAATAATCTTTTCAAGTGCAAAGGCAGTATTCACGAGTCTAAAAGTACAAAAAGCTAAACTGAAACAGAGTATATTGTTTTACCACAAGGGAATTAAATTAGAACTCAGCAACTAAAGGATATTTGGGAAATCAGCAAGCATTTGGAAAATTTTAAAAAATGCTCCTAAATAACTCATAAGTTAAAGAACAAGTCAAGGAGAAATTAAAAACGATTTTAAACATAATGAAAACATAACATATCAAAATATATGGATGAAGCAAAATGGCGCTCAAAATAAAATTTATATCTTTAAATGCTTATATTAGAAAAAGAAAAAGGTATTTAATCAATGATAAAGCTCCAAGTTATAAAGCTAGAGAAAGAAGTGCAAATTTAACTCAAAGTACTTAGAAGGAATGAAATAATAAAAACAAGAGCACAAATTAATAAAATATGAAATAATCTACAGAGAAAATCAATGAAAGCAAAAAGTATTTCTTTAAAAGGTGAATAAAATTGATAAATCCTTATTTACACCAATGAAGAAAAAAATCCCCTCAATTACCAAGAATGAAAGGGGCCATCTCTATAGAGTTTATTAATATTTAAATGGTAATAAGGGAGTAGTATGCCAACAAATTCTCAAGCAGATGATTTGAAAAAATTCTTTGAAAGACACAAATTACCAAAACTGATATACGAAGAGGAAGAGCACTTGAATAATTCTATACCAATTAGGGGAAATGAATTCATAATTAGAAAACTCCAGCATCCACTGGCTTCAATGATGAATTCTATCAACAATTTAAGGAATAAAAGCGGTGACGTAGGTCATCAGGATGGCGATGGAGGTCATTCCAGCCTTCAGTCCCCCTCACAAGAAGACCAACTAGCAACTATTCATTGACAGGACACTGTTGTGAAAATCCTAGAACCCGAGAGTGAAACTGAAGCACCCCCTACACCACAGAGACTGAGAAGAATCCCATTAGAAGGGTGAGAGGAGCAATACATTCTGACCATGTTGCCCCTCCCCCCGGCCAGCATGATGCCACAACAAGAGGACCTACAGTTTCTCCAGTGAGAAAAAGAGATCCCAGGATGGCCATCCAGCTCCGCCAACATTGTGGGTTGCTTCCTGGGAGGCTCACTCAGGTCTTGCCTCATGAGGATCATGGGAGAAATCTGTGGTATTTGTGGAGGGGAGATCAGAATGTGATGGAGAAGGGGGACAGAACTTGTAGAAACCAGTGCTCGGATCTTGGCAGACAGAGTTCATCCTCCCAGTGGTGCCCAAGTAGAAATTCAAACCAGTAGCCTTGCCATTGACAGTGGCCCCATCTGGCCAGGGAACTAGGTATGTAGTTTGTCTGATGCAGGACCCCAAACGTGAGCCTGGTCAGCATTAGAGCATGTTCTGTAGCCCTGTCCAGGCAAGGAAGCTAATTAGTAGCCCCACCTACTGCTGAGTGCAGCCCTTAGCACTGCCTGACCAGGAAACCTGGCCAGATCACCCAGGAAGCTGATTAGTCCAGCAGCACTTGAGCAGAGAGCCCAGCCAGTGGCTTTGCCCTTCGGCAGAGTCAAGCTAATGTCTCTGTTTGGCCGGGGAGCTTGATGTGTAGTTTGTCTTTATTCAGTCTTTAAACAAAAAGCCTTGCCAACCTTGAGGCCTGTTGTGTGGCCCCACCCAGGCAGGGAAGCTAATCCATAGCCCACTCACTGCTGAATACAGCCTTCAGACCCACCCAACCAGGAAATGTAACCAGAGCATCCAGGATGCTATGTAACCCATCCTACATCCTCACTAACAGTGGCACTTGAGTAGAGAACCTGGCCAGTGGCTCTGCCTATCTATAGAGAAAATTCAGTAACCCATCTTGCCCGGGAACTCAGTGTGCAGTTCTGCCTAATTCACATCCCCAAACAATGAGCTGTGCTGGCCTTGGGGCCCATTCTTCCACCCTGCTCCATTAAGGAAGCTAATTCATAGTCCTGCCAACTGCTGAATATACTACCCAGTTCCACCCAACTAAGAAGCCTGAACAGAGAATCCAGGAAATAGTGGAGGCCATTCTATAGCCATGCTTGGCCAAGGAACCAAGCCAGTTCTATCTAACTATTCTCAGTCAGTGGCACCCCCCCACCTCAAAGCTCAGGCAGTGGTTTCACCCAAAAATAGACGCCAGTAGCAAGCCCCACCTTCTTAAGGACCTTACCAGCTGACCTGTCTAGAACCCCAAGCTGACCTGACTGGTGAGGGACTGTCTCTGCCAAAGCAAACCTGTAAAGTTTGGAAGAGGAAACCACTTACTCAAATGCCCAGGTACTAGTGTAAGGAATCAAGAATTGCAAAAACATCAGGTATGCATGACATCACAGAAGGAAATTAATAAAGCTCCAGTAACTGACCATAAAGAAATGGAGATCTATTGAAGTTACGCTGTTATCAGCTTAAAAGAGGATGTTATAAATATAAGATAATTTATGTAAACCTCATGGTAACCACAAAAGAAAAACCTATAGTAGTTATAAGAGATTGTGATAAAGGATTCAAAGCATACCACTACAAAAAGCCATCAAATCCCAAAGAAGACAGTAAGATAAGAAGCAAGAAGAAATGGATCTACAAAATAGTCAAGAAACAATTAACAAAATGGCAATAGTAAGTCATTACCTATCAATAATTATTTTAAATGGAAATGGATTAAATTCTCCAATCAAAAGAAATAGAATGGCTGAAGAGATGAAAAAACAAGATCCAACAATATGCTGATTACAAGAGACTCACTTTAAACACACACATGAACTGAGAGTGAAGGAATGAAAAAAGATATTTCAAGCAAATAGTAAACAAAAGAAACCAAGAAAACTATACTTATATCAGACAAAATAGACTTTAAGCTAAAAATGGCAACAAGAAACAAAAAAGGTCATTATGTAAAGATAAGGGGGTCAAGTCATTGAAAAGATATAACAATTATAAATATTTATTTACTCAACATCAGAGCACCTAAATGTATAAAGCAAGTACTAACAGAACTAAAAGGAGAAAGAAACAGCAATACAATAATTGTTGGAGACTTCAATACCTTACTCTCAACAATAGAACATCCAGAGGGAGAATCAAAGAAACAGTTGATTTTAACAACACTAGAAACCAAACAGATCTAACAGACATATACAGAACACTATACCCAACAGCAGCCAAATACACATTTTTCTTGAGCACATATGGAACTCTTTCTAGGATAGATCATATGTTAGGCCACAAAACAAGTCTTAGCAAATTGAAGAAGATTGAAATCATACCAAGGTAACTTTACACCTCAAGGAACTAGAAAAAGAAGAACCCAAAATTAGCAGAAGGAAGGAAATAATAAAGATGAGAGCAGAAATAAATGAAATAGAGAACTGGAAAACAATAGAAACAGTTAATAAAACCAAGAGCTGGTTCTTTGAAAAGATAAACAAAATTGACAAACTTTTAGCTAGACTGATCCAGAGATAATGGGATAGGACTAAAATTTAAAAAATATATATAAATGAAAGAGAAGACACAACAACTGATACTGCAGAAATACAAAAATTCATGATAGACTACTATGAACAATTATATGCCAATGAATTGGACAACCTAGAATAAATGGGAAAATTCCTAGAAACATACAACCTATCAAGACTGAATCATGAAGAATTAGAAAATCTGAACAAACTAATTACTAGTAAGGAGATTGAATGGGTAGTCAAAAATGTCTCAACAAAGAAAAACCCAGGACCAAATGGCACTGGTGAATATTGCCAACTATTTAAAGAAGAATTAACACCAATTATTCTCAAACTCTTCCCCAAAATCAAAGATGAGGGGACACTCCCAAACTCATTTTATGAGGCCAGCATTATCCTGATACCAAAGTCAGACAAGAACACTACAAGAAAAGAAAACTATAGGCCAGTATCCCTGATGAATATAGAAGTAAAAATTCTCAACAAAATACCAGCAAATAGAATTCAGCAGCACATTAAAACAATCATACACCATGATCAAGTGGGATTCATCCTTTGGGATGCAAGGATGGTTCAACATATGCAAATCAATAACTATTGTACACCACATTAACAGAATGAAACATAAAAATTACCTCAATAGATGAAAAAGCATTTGACAAAATTCAACATCCATTTACAATAAAAATCCTCAACAAAGTGAGTATAGAACATACCTCAACATAATAAAATTCATATATGACAAACCCACAGCTAACTTCAAACTCAATGGTGAAAAGTTGAAAGCTTTTCCTCTAAGATTAAGAACAAGGGAACCCACTCTAACCACTCCTATTCAACATAGTACTGGAAGTCATAGCCAGAGCAATCAGACAAGAAAAAGAGGTAAAAGGCATCACAATTGGAAAGAAAGAAGTAAAACTCTATTTGCAGATGACAAGATTTTATATATAGAAAATGCTAAAGACCACCCAAAACAGTTAGATCTAATCAATGAATTGAGTAAAGTTGCAAGATACAAAATCAGGTACAAAATTTAGTAGTTTTTCTATACACTAACAACAAATTATTTGAAAATGATTCCATTTACAATAGCATCCAAAACAATCAAATACTTAGGAATGAATTTAACTTAGGAATTGAAAGATATATACACTGAGAACTAGAGGACATTGATCAAAACAATTGAAGACACACAAAAAAAGAAAAAATACCCTGTGTTCATGGATTAGAAAATTAATATTGTTAAAATGTCCATACTACCCAAGGCCATCTGCAGATTCAGTGCAATTCCTATCAAGATTCCAATGGCACTTTTTACAGATATAGAAAAAACAATCCTAAAATTTGTATGGAACCATAAAAGACCCTGAATAGCCAACACAATCATAAGAAAAGAGAACAAAATTGAAGGCAGCACACTGTTGGCTTTCAAACTATATTACAAAGATATAGTAATTAAAACAGTATGACACTGCTATAAAAATAGACACATAGGCCCATGGAACAGCATAGAGAGCCCAGATATAAACCCCCGCCTGTAGAGTCAACAAATATTTAATAAGGGAGCCAAGAACATCCAGTGGGAAAAAGACAGTCTCTTCAACAAACGCTTTTGGAAAAACTGGATAACCACATGCAGAAAAATAAAATTGGATACATGTCTTACATGACCCACAGAATTTAACTTAAAATGGATTAAAGACTTAAATATAAGACCTGAATCCATAAAACTCTGGGAAGGAAACATAGGGGAAAACCTTCTTGATTCAGTCTTGGCAATGCATTTTTGGATATGACACTTAAGGTGCAAGCAACAAAATCAAACATAAACTACATCAAACTAAAAATCTACTGCACAGCAAAAGAAACAGTCAACAAAATGAAAAGCATACCTATGGAATGAAGAAAATAATTGCAAATCATATATCTGATAAGGGGGTAATATCTAAAATATATAAAGAGCTCACATACCTCAGTAGCAAAGAAAATAATAATAATTCAATCAAAATATGAGTAAAGGACCTGAACAGAGAGTTTTCCAAAGAAGACATTCAAATAGCCAACAGGTACATATAAAAGTGAGCAACATCTCTAATCGTTAGGGA
This sequence comes from Tapirus indicus, assembly GCA_031878705.1. Classification (NCBI taxonomy): domain Eukaryota; kingdom Metazoa; phylum Chordata; class Mammalia; order Perissodactyla; family Tapiridae; genus Tapirus; species Tapirus indicus. The sequence goes on along the minus strand of CM062926.1, from coordinate 48,169,168 downwards.
AATGCAAATCAAAACCACAATGAGATATCACCTCACACCTGTTAAAATGCCTGTCATCAAAAAAACAAGAGATAAATGCTTGCGAAGAAGTGGAGAAAAGAGAATCCTTGTGCACTGTGGTGGGAATGTATATTGGTACAGCCACTGTGGGAAACAATATGGCAGATCCTCAGAAAATTAAAAATAAAACTACCATATGATCCAGCAATTCGTCTTCTGAGTATATATCCAAAGGAAAAGAAATCACTATCCTGAAGAGATATTTGCATCCCCAGGTTTACTGCAGCATTATCTACAATAACCAAGACATGGAAAAAATCCAAGTGTCCATCAATGGATGAATGGATAAAGAAATGTGGTATACACAGTGGAATACTATTCAGCCGTAAAAAAGAAGGAAATGCTGCTATTTGCAACAACTTGGATAGACTTTGAGAGTATTTATGCTAAGTGAAATAAGTCAGACAGAGAAAGACAAATACCATATGATTTCACTTATACGTGGAATCTAAAAAAACAAACTTGTAGAAATAGAGATTAGATTTGTGTCTGCCAAAGAGGGGAGGTGGGAGGGAGTGGGGAGAATTGGGTGAAGGTGTTTAAAAGGTACAAACTTCCAGTTATAAGATGAGTAAGTTCTGGGAATGTAATGTACAACATGATGACTATAGTTAACAATACTGTATTTTATATTTGAAAGTAGCTAAGAGTAGACCTTAAAAGTTCTCATCACAAGAAAATATTATAGCTATGCAAACTGATGGGATGTTAACTAAACTTATTGTGGTAATCATTTCACAATAATATACATATATCAAATCATTATGTTGTACATCTTAAACTTATACAATGTTATACGTCAATTATATCTCAATAACACTGGGGGAAAAAAGGAATAAATTCTACCAATCCTCCATTCTTCAAAAAGTGGAGAAGCAAAAAGTGGAGAAGGAAGAGAACTTTTCACCTCTTTTATAAGGGTGGCATAATCCTGTTATCAAAACTAGACAAGGCCATTACAAGAGAGAACATTTTAGACTGATATCTGTCATGAACATACATACAAAAAAAATCCTTAAACACATTAATACATCATCCCTGGCAATTTAAACATTAGTGCTTCAAGACTAAATGGTGTTTATCCTGGGAATTTAAGACTGATTTAATATTGAAAACCAACCAATGTAATTCACTATTTTAACACAAAAAAGAAGAAAAGTAAATAAACAATTATCTCAGTAGATGAAGGAAAAGCAATTGACAAACCTCAACACTCATTCATGATAACTTTCAACATAAATGAATAGAAAGTAATATCCCCAGTCTAATAAAGGACACCCACAAAATATCCCCCCAAATATTATACTCAATGGTGAAACACATTCCTTGTTCACTCAAGATCAACAATAAGGTAAGGATATACTTTCTAACTCTCTTACACAAACTTAATTAGAGATTCTAATCAGAGTAACTTGTCAAGGAATAAATATCACGATGATTGGTAAGGAAGAAGCAAAACAATCTTTATTTGTATATGGCAATTTTATATAAATAAAAAAGTAAGAAATCTACCAAAAAATACTAGAATAGGTTACAATACACAACTCAAGGTACCACCTTCAATTGTCTGTTCCATTTCCTGATTTTGACCATTTTAGTGTTAAAAATATGTAAATATTTAGAGCATTATAATTTTTAAACGAAATTCTTGCTGAATTATTTAGGGGTAAATGGATACAATGCCTCAAAATTGCTATCCAATTGTTTAGAAAAAAAGTATATTTCTAACTTCTAATTGATTTTGAAAAAATGTACTTCCACCTTCTTCTCAAAAGGTTTAGAAAGAATAGAGAGAGAGATAATAAAGCAAATGGAGTAAAATACAAATAAATGAGGAATATGTCTAAAGGATATGCAGATGTTTCTTGAACTGGTCTTTTAACTTCTTTGTAAATTTGCACTTGTTTCAAAATAAAGTATTAAGAAGGAACAAAATATATTTCTATATACTCATAATATTATGATAGAAAATAAAAAATACTATTAAAATCTTTAAAACATTAAATATACAGGCATAAATTTAACAAATAATGTGCAAAATTTCAATATTGAAAACTACAACATTCCTGAAAGGCATTAAAGAAGATCTAAATAAATAGAATTTATTTCTTGAAATGAAAACTTAATATTATACATGTCAATTCTACTCAAATTGAACTATAGTTTCAATACAATACCAATTAAAATCCCAGCAAATTTTTTTCTGGTAGAAACAGACAAGCTGGTTCTACAATGTACACGGAAATGAAAAGACCTTATGAGCCAAAACAATCTTATAAAAAACAAAATGTTAGAGGAGTTGCACTAAATGATATCAAGAATAACTAGAAAGCCACAAAAACTGAGAGAGTGTAGTGGAGGCATGAGGGCAGCCAAATAGATCGATTGAACTGAGTAGAGTTTCCAGAAATAGATCCATGTTTACATGATCAATTGATTTTCAACATTTTTCAAATGCCAAAACATTTCAGTGGGGGAAAATGGTGCTGGAATAATCAATAACCAAATGAAAAATATAATGACGGCTGACATCTGTCTTATACAATATTCTAAAATTAATTCGAGATAAATTGCAGCCCTAAATCTAAGAGCTAATACTGTCAATCTTCTAGATGAAAATATGGGATATAACTTCACTATATTGAATAGGCAAAAAATCATTAATCTTAAAGAAAAAATAATATATTAGGCATCATGAAAATTAGAAGCTTCTCATCAAAGTCACCATTAGGAAATTGAACAGCTAACCACAGACTGGGAAAAAATGTTCTGTAAAATGTGTATCTGACAAAGAAATGTATACAACTTAATAAAAAGACAACCCAATTAAAAAGTCAAAATGTGTGAAAAGATAATTTTAACGAAGTAATAAATGCATGAAAAAGTATTCAACATCATTAGACATTAGGAAAACATAGACTAAATCATAATGAGGTAACATACATACCATTAAAATGACTGAAATTAAAACAACAACAAAAAGGGTAACTATTAACTGTTGATGAGGATGTAGAGAATTATAAATCTCATTCTATGTAGGTAGAAGCGATACAACTACTTTAAAAAATGATTTTGGGGGCTGGCCTGGTGGTGTAGTGGTGAAGTTTGCACGCTCTGCTTTGGAGGCCCAGGGTTCACGGTTTCGGATTCCAGGCGCAGACCTACACACTGCTTATCAAACTATGCTGTAGTGGCATCCCACATACAAAAAATAGAGGAAGATTGGCACAGATGTTAGTTCAGGGTCAAGCTTCCTCACCAAAAAAAAAAAAAGGAAGACTTTACAGTTTCAGTAAAGTTAAACACACATATATAAACATATTATATATAGTTATGTATATGTATTATATATATAACCAGTAACCTTATTCCTAGATATTTGCATGAGAAATAAAAACCTGTGTCCACCAAAGAATTTTTCAAAACATCTTTAGAGAAACTTTATTCACAATAGCTAAAAACTGGAAACTATCGGGGCCGCCGGGTGGCGCAGCGGTTTAGTCCGCGCTTGGCAGCCCGGGGTTTGCGAGTTTGGATCCCGGTCGCCCGCCGACGCACTGCCTGTCAGCCATGCCATGGCGGCGTCCCATATAAAAAGTAGAGGAAGATGGGCACGGATGTTAGCCCAGGGCCAGTCTTCCTCAGCAAAAAGGGGAGGATTGGCAACAGATGTTAGCTCAGGGCTGGTCTTCCCCACAAAAAAAAGAAAAAAAAAAAAAAAAAAACTGGAAACTATCCAATTGTATATTAGCAAAGAATGAATAAACAAAATGAGGCATATCTGTACAGTGGGATTCTACGGCAATTTAAAAAGAAACAGAATACTGATACACTCAACAATATGAAGGGATCTCAAAAACATGCGATGTGAAGGAAGCCCCACACAAGAGAGTACATAACACATGATTTCAATTATCTGAATTACTAAAACAGAACAAATCCATGGGGAAGGATTTCAGAAGAGCGGTTGCCTTTTTGGAACCTCTGGGAATGGGCATGAAGAAACGGATGAAGAAATGGAAAGGTCTTATATCTTATGGAATGTTAATAAATTTGTCAAAACTCATCATAAACACTTAAGATCTGTACATTTCACTATATGCAAATTATACTTCACTATTTTTAAAACGTAGTTTTTAAGTGGCCTATAAAAGAGAGAAATACAGAGGAAGAAATTTCTCTTTGATTGGAATGATGTGGAAATGAGGCAGATGGTCAGCCATTTACTTATTTGGTTTGGCTGATGCTCTTCACATTTAGTATGTATTTATTAGAAAATTCCTTTCCATCATCCTCTTTCATCTGGCCGGCTTATAGACTGACTAGGATTTCACCATTTACTTGTAAAAGAGTTCTGGGTGGTTTCTTATTCAGCTGATTACTAAGTCATTTAAAAATTGGCACATGTATATTCTAGTTAGAGAAAGCCTGTCATCTTCTCTTTATGAGGATAATCCATATAGGTAACTGCACGGATATATTAAAATGCTTCAATAGAAAATAGATATAGGAGCTCTATCATGTCCTTGATTTGATACCTTATTGATATTCTATCATATTTCTATTCCATTTATGAAGTCAAAAAGATTTTACTTTCTGCTAAAATTGAAATAAGACAAATAATTTCATGTGAAATTTTGGACTCTCATGGATTCTAACAAAACTTAGTGATGCTAATGAGCAGTGGCATCAATATGTTTTTTGTGTCTGTGTTTTATAGACATCAAGGACGGTTACTGCTGAGATGTGAATAGAAAATCAAGGAATGATTTAGTTAGATGTTTCCCTGATGTTTGCATATAGAGAAAATCTGTTAAAAAGAAAGACCTAGAAAAGAGAGTGGTCAATTATAATGTAATAATAATATGGTTTTAAAAAGGAAAACTGGTTAAAAAACTATAAATAAATATTATTATTTACAATTTGAAATTAGTACCTCTACATATAGGTAAAATCTCTAATATATTGCGATTTAGTTTTCTTCATTTGAATGCTTATATTGTAGAATCTTTTTTTTCAAGAAAACTACAAGATATTTCATAAGTTACTACATGTGAACAATATTACTAAAATTTATTTTATCTGAATATATTTAACTTGAGATTAAATTCATCTAATTTTCTTTTTGAAATAGAATTTTGGTTCTATCCTTTGAGAGATTATTTTAAAGAAATATAAAATTTGGTCATTTCCAATTTTTAATTGTTTTTCCCTAAGGAAAAAAAATGACTGTGATGAAGAGTAGATTGAATGTTCACCTTTTAATTTTATTCATGGCTGTTTGCCCAGTTCTTTTGAAGGACTTAATATTTTTGTTCCTGGTGATGCTTAGAGGTGAAAAGAGACAATATCTAGTGGTTCAAAACTGTTTGAATGAGGTAATCAAACAGAGCTGGAAAATGATCTTCTATCCCTGGTGACGTCCTACTGGGAATTCTGAAGGAGTTCACCGAAGAATAGACTTTATAATTAAATTATCGTTTAATCCCAATTCTCTACTTATTCATTCAGTTTAAATCAATAATGACAATGAGATCTCTCATGGTATTTCACCAGTGAAGACAGAAAAAAAATGCCTGAAGGTTAACAATGTAGAAAAAATTCAACTGATGCGTGCTCATTTTGGTCTTTAGATGCCTCACCTAGCTAATTGTTTTGTTTCAGAAATACGAGATGACATCAGATACATGGCTCTCCAAACAGGTACAGTATAGGTGATCTCTTTATGTCACATTTTGGCCATTGTGCTCATCCTGTTCACCTATTTGTAATGTATAACTTTCTCCCCAAATTTCTTTCAGTAATATGACTTTAAGGCTTTGGTATGTTTGACTTAGTGAATCTTTTCCATTAAAATATTTATGACGGGCTTTCTATGACATCATTTGTGAAAAGTTTACTGTTGGTTTTTATAGGACACAAGTTGCGGAATAACTACCAGGATCCATTTTCAGGATCATTCATATAAGTAAACTTTTGTGTAGATGAAAGAGAAAAAGTTGGGATCTGTAAAACTAGAAACCATCAGCATTGATCAGATTGCCTGAAAAACTGACCAAACCTCCCCATAAATTGGTTATGTGGAGATTATTCAGATGACTACTTCTTTCTTTAGATATAGCCTAGCTCTCAGTGCTAGTTTGTAACACAAATGAGGCTGGATACAGATGATCACAATAGAATACCTACCAAATATCTCCACAACATAGTCTAATGCTCGACATTTTAGAAGGAAACACAAGTAGATTATCCGAATATGGCTGAACCCATTTTACTACTAGCTCCATCACTACTCTTTGCAAAGGGAACTGTTTGATTTGGTTTGTTTGGTTTTCATTAGTTTTGTTCTTTATAGTGATCTTTTATTTTATATTCTCTCCCTAGGTATCACGCACATCTGTGGTTTCAATTACCACTCATATATTGAGACCTCCAAATATATAGCCCAGGCAACCCACTTCTCTGAGTTCTGAAACATCCAAACTCATGCTTGGCATCTCCTCCTAAATTTATAAAAGCAACTGCACACTCCACAGGTCCAAACTGAACATACCCCTCTTCTAGTCAGTTTTATGTCTTCTTATCATAGGAGTCAAGGACATAATTATCCATCCAACTATTAAAATCATAGACTTAGTGGTCATTCTTGAACTTTTTCTCATCCTTATCTGCATATATTATTCATCACCAAGTCCTTTGATTTTACCTTCAAAAATCTCAAGTCAATTTACTTTTCTCCACAAACACCACAAGGATGAAACTACAGGTACTGCAGTTCCTCCTTAACTAATGAACTCGTAACCCCTCAGGCACTGGCCAGTCTTCTCATTCTGCACACTGCAGGCTGGCTGAGTGACCTTTTCGAAATATGTGTTTGATTGTCACTACCCACATCACCCTCATACTCCCAGTCTCATGACTAAAACAACTTTTATCTATCCTTTTGTTCTACAGACAACGACCAACATCCTTTAAGGGTCTATGAAGAATTAAATTGAAAGCTTTTCTGGCTCTGAGCCATACCATCTGTTCACCAGTTTTCTCCATTCTAGGCACATTAGCCCTCATATTCACAGGCCTTTGTATGAACTATTCCTTCTAAACAGAATTCTCTCAACTACTTTCTTATGTGAAGGCTGCTCATTTTTCAAATCTAAGCTTCAATCACCTACTTCAGAAGTCACCTCCTCCAACCACCCTAACCAGATCACATCTTCCAATAAAAGTTATTTTAAAGTCAAGTATAATCTTTCTTTGACACTTATACAATTATTTCTGTGATTTTTTACTAATTTAAAATATCCAGGAAGGATATTCATTTTTTGTTTTCCATTGTAAACCAAATGCCTAATATAGAGTCTGGTTATAAGAAAAACTCCATAAATACTTGTTGAATAAATAAAGAAAAAGAGTGAGAAGGATGGTGAATAGGCTAAACTTTTGCTTGTTTGAAGTATGGGTATATCTATCTATCAACACATATTAATATGAACTACTTAATCTTAGTCAATGTGCAAAATGAATTTGTGGAAAAAAACCTTGAATTTTGTAGCCAATAATGGACTCTCACAAAATAAGGTTACATATAGAAAATAAATATTGATGTATTCTGAATTGTCCTACTTTAGTAAGCCTATTTTGCTATCATTTTTATTACCTGTGATGTCCATTATAGTCTAACATATATCAACATAATGTGTGTTTTGGGGGGATTATGTTATTAACATTTTAAATCCCAGATTTATGAATGTTTAATAGAATTTTTTAAGCAAAGAAACCAGTTATCAATTATTCAGTAAGAAAATGCAGATGGTAGTTTGTCACAATTGACTTTTTCTCCAGAAGCTCTAAGAGAATTTCATGAAATACTCAAAATCTGATGAAATTTGAAGGATGAGAACTATAGTAGTAATGAGATGAAGCAAATTTCTAAGACAACGAGAACTTTAATATAATCATCATATGCTCGCTTTCTTGATAGTAGGAAGAACAGAGAGAAGGATAACCAGTGTACAAAATGTTTGGTCAAGGGACAGAGTTTGGTAGCCCCAATTCATTGCCCTGTGTCATAAACACTGACTTGTTTAAGGTCATGAAAGTGGACAGTAAGATTGGCTCCACTTTCTTTGATTGTAGGAAAGGGTCTGATTAGAGCTGCATGTTTACAGCCAGTTATTGTCTAGTGGTGAAGGTTTTTAAGTCCAGCAATGCATTTGAGATTATAGTCCTCCCAATCTCGTCCTTAAATGAACCATTTCTAAGGTACCAGAATGGGAGGATGGGGTACAATATAAAAAGTAGAATGCTCAGATATCCTCATACCACAAAAAGGAGATTTATTTTTGGAGAAAAGCACAAGGGGAGAATGTTGAGTAAGAGAGGAGCCAATAGTTGGAGTCAACATAGTGGATAAAGTGATATATATAACAAATATTTATGCCCATTGTACATATGCATTCAATTATGAGTAGGACAATTACTGTGTCCCAGAAAATAGAGCTAAAAAGATAAAATTGCAGACTTAGCTTGATTATTACTTGCCTAGTGAACAAAGGCAACCATATACTAGAGTGCATTGAAAACCAAGATAGAGATAAGTACGGGGTACATTTTAGAATCTCTGCAGAGACATTTCCTCACTAGGAGAGGCTCTCTAACTAGGGAAATTTGAAAATGCTTTTTACTAGAACAATTATAAAATATTGGTAAGATTTGGCATAAAAAGAAAGGCAGAAATGTTGGTCCAGACAGAAGAAACGCCATGTGCAAAGGCAAAGAGAGAAATATCCCACAGGGACAATAGATGGAACATACAGAATTATGGACTCAATCACAGTTGAAAGATGTGATTCACTCAGTCAAGTATTTTGTCAGTATTTATTATATACCCAGTAATGCAATTTTCCCATCCTTGATTTATATTACTTCAGAGTTTTAAATTTATTACATATATCATTGTATATTTTCCTGAGTGTCCATGAAGTAGACAAGGAAAATATTATCCTTATATTTCTGTTGAAGGATATTCTTACTAATGAAGCTAGCATTAGACTCTTGAAATTATTAAAATAGTTATTAATTTACTTATTCATTCAGGAAATAATTATTACACACAATTGATGTGACAGACACTGTCCCAGGTGTTGGAGTTACAGCAGTGAAGAATATAAGATTTCTGCCTCATGGAGCTTACATTTTAGAGAAACACTACCTACCTACCTGCCTACCTACCTATATACACACATTCATTCGTATACAAACAAATGTATACATACATAAGAAATAATATGTTGGATGGTGTTAGTTGCTAAGGAAAAAAATAGAAAGTAGGTAAAAGAGGATGAGGGATCAGGTAGAGTTGGATGATCTGGCTTCCCTGATCACCCTTTATATGGGCTAATCAGGAAACACCTCACTGATAAGGTAACATAGAGCAGAGATATCAAAGAGATCAAAGAAAGAGCCAGACTGATGGAATAAAAATTGCAAAAGCCCTAGAGCAGGAGCACACACAATGAGGAAGCAGGAAAAAGGAAGAAGATGAGATCAAAGAAAGAGTGGAGAGCCAGATCATCTAAAAGGGCTTGTAAGCCATTTAAAGACCTACAGAGCAAACCATATCAAAGCCTTTCCTCATACCATATGTATAATCACTCTCAGTAATCCAGTAGGAAAGAACTCAATATTTTACTAGGTAAATCCATTTTCTTAATGTTTCCCCTGGAGCAAGAGAAAGCAATCTATATATATACCCTCCATATAATTTTCAAAAATAATTCTATTGATTTAGCATGCCACTAGAGTTTAATTTAAAAAATCATCAAATAGGCATTTGTGTTTGTGTTTTTGTGGATGGATGAGCAGTGAGGATGGGAAATTTCAATTAAATGATTTTAAATGGATTCCTTCCAATTTTGTGGCCTTTTGGCTTTTGTATTTTCAGTAAATTTGTGTATACATCATCAGAAATGTATCTTTAAGTAACTAGAGTTGCTGAGTGAAATATTTCTGAAAAATATATTAAATATTGTGTTATAAAATTTTCTAAGTTTAAAAAAAATTATTTTGATAAGCTGGCACAGATGTTCACATTTTCCTTATCTTTGGAGGCTAAATTGCTAAACACAATCATATCTTATGTAAAGATGCAAAAGTTCTTTTTTGAACAATATTAAAAACTGTCTTTAGTCTAATTATGTTATTCCTATCCAGTCTTTAAGAAACTTCCCCATCTCTCCCACCACTCCAATACACACATACATACAATGCATCATTTAATTCACTTTAAAAAAATACTGATACATTTACTTTTTGAATATTTTGACCATTTCCAAACTAATTCTAAATCAATTGGTCTAATCCATGTACCAATTAGCAATAGTTGATAGCACAAATTTCACATGCCATTTTAAGATTCTTATATGCACTTCTGTATTTTAGAATGAGGAGCCTGTGTTTTCTAGAGATGGCAGCAAATTCTTTATGACAGTTCCTGTTAAGCAAGGGGGCCGTGGAGAATTTCACCATATAGCTATGTTTCTTGTTCAGGTAAGTACCGGCTTCTTTTTGTGGTTTGGTTTCTTCATGTTCATGAAGGTTCAGTTCTTATGCATGCTGAACCTATAATTAATGCCTGTGAAGTCCAGACATATATCCAACTCAGGGACATTTTAGGAAGAGGATCCCTATCCATAGCCATAAATTCAAGCTTTACCTTCCCACAAAACAGTCTCACACTTAATAAAATTTAGTGCCACACATGTGTGCTATGAGTTGAGGGCCTTGGGATATAGAATTTAATAAATGAAAAGTACCCAACTCCTACTTTCAAGGACCTGAGGATAATCTAGAGAAGATTTTTCATTCAAACAAATATGTATTACCTATTTTGTACACGTGATATTTTCAAGGTGTTATAAAAGTTTTAAACACTTGAAGCAACCTAAATGTCCATCAAACATTGAATAGTTGAATAAATTATGATACACCCACACAAGTAAATACAATGCAGATTTTAAAAACCAGGATATAATAGAATTTTTATGTGTTGTCAAAGACACAGTGTCTGTATTACATTTTTATGGACTTTCTGATAAAAATAAGGGAAAAGTTATTTTTCCTCTAAACTTCAAATTAATGTTAACAGTTTATACAGTTTATCTAATTATAAAAAAAATAAATTCACAATAAGTGGTTTAAATTTGACAAGGTTAATGAGTCAATTTGAATCTACTTGCCAATAACAAATATTCATGAGAAATAAAGTTTTTGTCAAAATCAAATAAATAAATGTCCTAGTCTCACAGGTGGAAGACAATTTATAAAGATAAAACATTGTAGATATATTGGAATCTTCTATGCGAGTTTTACAAACAAACTAACCAAGAATCAATTGCATACTTACAAAATATAGAGTAAATATAAATTGGCAAAATGTCCCAAAGCAGCCTAGCTACTTCTATGCTCTCAGAACCTTCAAGTCTTGTGCATATGCTCAAATTTTTATCATTATTTACACAGGTATTTAGATTGGGCAGCTCAGTGCCTTGAATTCTCAAAATCTTGTATCAATAGCTTAAAATTTAATACTTCTCTAAATTCTGTACTATTCAAATAATTGTCTTGATTTTAACTTTAATCAAAGCTAAAATAAATTATTTTGGAACATTATAATCCACAGTAGAGATGCGGATTAATTTTCATAGTGTATCATTAAGTTGAAAAAACAGGTTATAAACTAGTATATAATATGATCTCATTTATGTTCTAAATAAATGTATGCATTTATATGTGAATACAATTTTTGGTGATCCTACATATAAGTATTAAAATGATTATATCAGACAGGGGGATTAAGGGAATTTTTTTCATGTGAACTAGAGGAAACTTCACTAGCAAATGGCTTTCCTGATTAACTTTTCCTAGTTAATAGTTAACTTTGTTATCATAAATACTAGGGAGATATTTTGGGCAAAAGATAAATCACACTTTCCAAATCTTACAGTTGACTGTAACATTTTATTGAATTTTTAAATTCCAGTATTTTATATTCAAGAAGTTGTGTAAAAACCCAGGCGGTCCAAATTACATACAAATTGTGAATATTTATAAGATATAGTGAAGGATAGAGAAAGATGTATAATACATCTTTGTACATACAATTCCAAGAAGAAGACAATGTATTCAACAAATTAAGAACATAAATAGTGTCTTTTAAAAAGTGTGGGATTGGCGAGGGCAGGGAAGGTGTGGGTGGGGGTTGATGATGTTGGCATGTAGGAATAGAGATACTTATGCACCTAACAAAAGTCTCTTTATAAATCTTGGGAAGAAAAACCTTCTGTCCCCCAATTAAATGAACTCCTGACATGCAGTCTAATTCATTACTTCTGAAATGTTCAGAGGAACGACTTCCTGGAGCAGATGTGTTTACTTTTCTCCTCTCCTATATGGAGATTATAACGAAGATTTCACTGAAGTAGAAAACATTTTGATCTATTCTGGTTGCAGTTCAGAAAACTTGTGAGAAATAAACATGACTGAATGATTATTTATGGATATTTTGGCCATGTGACTAAAATTAACTTACTTTGTTAGTGAGTCAGAAGTCAGTGCTTAGATAAATACAATTTATATCGAAGTTTACACACACACACAATTTTAGTAAATAGTTTCAATCCCCTTGCCTCAATTTTTTAATAACTAACAAAAAAGTTCTTTTATGAGTTGTTTATGATTGCCATACTGACATACATATATATTTATATATACTATAAAAGTTTGTAAAATTCTAAACTGAGTAAACTGAATAAAAGTGTATATAAAATTTAACACAATCTCATCACCCCACCTCACAATGTAAATATATTAGTGTATATATTTCCAATTACTTTTTACATTATAAATATGTTATTTTCTCTTAAAGATCACAATCAAAGCACACACAAAGATTTGTAAGATTTCTCACATAATTTAATTGCATTCTTAATATTTAATATTATTCTTAAATGTGATTTTAATAGCTGTTCAACATTCTATCAGGTAGATGTACTATGCTGTATTTAAGTGAATTAATTTTAATCATTAAATTTATTTCTATTTTTTGATACCAGAAATTATTCAGAGATAAACATCCCATGCATAAATACTTATTTTATTTATGATTACTATCAGAAAAATATATTTCTAGATAGCAAAAGATACTTAGGCAAAAAAAAAGTGTACATATGTTTTTGTTTAGGTTTTGATAGGGAATGCCAAATTGGCTCTCCAAAGATACTATACTAATTTACAGTCTAAACAGTAGTGTATTCCAACATTGATGACTTTTTACCCTTTCTTTCTTCCCTTGACATGCTAGGGGATTCCACTTAAAACTGACATGCCCAGAAAATGAGAAATGACAGGCACAGAGAGTTTGGCAGCTGACAGTCAGGAAGACGACCTTTGCTGTACTTGAGAGTGTCCCCATTGACTGAGAATACATTTATCTCTTTGAAGTATCTTACTAAATGAGATTAGTAAATTTTCGCAAACTTTTCGCCCTCTTACGTAATCAGTATGTAGATAAAAACTATTAATTTGAGACCAGGCTACAAAATTAGTACTTTCAGACCATTTTCATATATAGAGAGTGATGGTTGTCATTACAAATATTTTAGTTTTTTTTCTCATTTACAAAAATGACCCTTGTTAAAGTGAGTCCAAAAAATAAAGGTAGAAGTAATTCCCTCCAGTATTCTCTTTTTAAACATGATTATAATTTTATGTAAACTACAGCATTGTGTCCTGATATTTTAAATTTAAATTTTAAGGCATACTCATCTCATAATGCTAAATAATTTTGAAAAACAATCCTTTAAAAGATTAATATTTATTTGACTGGATGTACATAGTTAACTATTATGGTTCAATGTTCAATTTAGTGACAATGTGTTGTAATTATAGATGTCACTGTACATAAAACTTATTTATGCCCCTTTGGATTATTTTTTTAGTTTTGATTAACAGATCTAGAATTCCTGCATCAAAAGTGAAATATTTCTAAGCCCTTATGTGTATGTGTATATATATATATGTATGTATTTCCAGATTATTCTCAATAGGAATATGTGAAAACAGAATTTGTAAGAATTTTCTCTACTTTTATATATTTCATTAAAGATAATATTAATAAAAATAAAAATTGACTTTTCCAAAAATTTATATAGCTAAAATAATTGTTCTTCTGAGTAGAGTGAGCAGAATGCAGAATTAATATCCATTTATGTAGTTCCTGAATCAAACACTCATGCAAAATTTCTTTTACCTTGAACCATTAGCATTTGATTACTTCAGATATTTCTCCCTCTGCCTCTCCCCACAACATTCCTTATGTAGACTGCTAACTTCTGAATTCCCATTTCTGAAACTATAGCATCCTACATCCTACAATGCAGGCTGCAGTTAAGAAAAATTTTTTGTCAAAGTCATGCCCATCTTTTTTTCTCTCAAATATGGGGTAAACAGTTTTAATTATATTAAGTGGTTCAGATTCATAAACACAAGTAGTTGCCCTGTCATCTTCCAAGATTGTGTTAAATGAAAAATTATGTATGTTGGTGAATCCATTCACTTTCTCTATTCAGCAGTACAAAGTTTTGCTCAACAGAGCTGATGATTTTACTTGGAACAATTTTGAATGTCATTATTCATTACAAACACTGTAGAAAATAGTATGCCCCCAATTCATAATTCTATCACCTAATCAACCCAATAAAATTTTTTCATTACATTTCACTGCTGTATCTGATTAGGACATTGTCTGAAAACAATTAGCTCACCTCATGTGATGAACAGACAGTAAATTAAAGCATGCTATTTTTAAGTGCTACAATATTTCCCTTACTTAGAAGCAATAAAAGTTAAAACAGAATTTAATATAAGAAATCTGAATGAACAGTGTGTAATCAGGTAAAAAGCATGTGTGTCATTTAACTTCTACTGACACCAATGTTTCCACTTTGTAAATAGAAATATAAAATTAATGTTTAACTTTCTCGAGTAAGATAAAATCTTCACCAAGTCAAGGAGAGGTGTGTGATGTCTAATGCCCCAAATAAAAATACCCTATCTGCATCCTAGATTTTTAGGCCTCCTTTGAGAATGAATGAAGTCACTAGTTTTATTGCTGTTTATTCTAAAATTAAAAGAGAATTATGACTTCAATTTAAAGTATATTGCCCTTGTCAAAGTTCACTATGGTTTCATGTTCATAATCAGTATTTCTGTTCTACCAAGCTAATATAAGAGAGATCATGGTTTCACAGAAAGAAAGAATTATTACTGTGGAGTAAAAATGATTATTCTTTTCTGCTCTGTTAAATTACCTTACCTGTGATTGCATTTCTGCTGAAGGTGGATGGAAAACCAGTTGAGGTACAGACACGCCTTCGTGAAACTTAGTCAAGTCCCTTGATATTTATTTTGAACTTACTGTTTAGTCATCTACCATATTCTGATTGGTATTGGATTATTTACCTAGAGTCCAGATCAAACTTAATATGTTCGCTGCTATGATATAATCTGATAGGTATTTTCAGGAAATAGCTTAAAAGCCTTATAACTATAACTATGTAACTATAAAAGATAGTCTATGCTGTTATATGTGAAAGGGGATTCAACTTATTCCCCAGCCCAGATTTGCCCTGGTAGATGTAAAGTGAGCAGGGCAATTACAGACGTTTGAAGTAAAGTTGAAAGGTTGTGAGGTTGTTTTTAAGGCTTCCAGCAAGAGATCTTTTGGTTCTACACTTAGAAGCATACTATTTCCATCCCAGATTAATCACTGAAGTGAATAATGTGCAATTTTTATTTTTGTGTACACTGTGTTCAAACATTTTTCAAAGCATTGGATTTTTGCTCATTATCACTTTTAGTGTGGCCACCCTTCTGTCCTTAAAACACTCACACACACATAAGTGACAAAATTCTCTGAAAAACAGAGAAAATATAATCAACCTAGAAATCTGTGCACAAAAAGCCTTCCAGATATGTACAAATATTAAGTAAAGTTTCTTTACTTTTCAATGTTTTGAGATTTTGTTCATCTTGAAATTGAGCACGAAAAATGCACTAAAGCTTTGAGATCTTTGTATCTAATCTTTGGTTAATTCAAAGCAGAATCTGGAAATGAGTAAGGGGAACCATCCACCAGCCTGTGGGAATTTGGCAGTAAAATATGTGGCTTCAGGAATCCATGTCAGCCTTTAGTCTGTGTCTGTCTCGAATCTCAAAAATTCAGTTTCATCTTTGCATTTATACTTTTATTCAGCAAATACTTATAAAGTGCTATAATGCATCAGACAGTATACAAAGTAATTAAAATAAAGTCACATGCTTGTTGTTGACCTAAACAGCTGGAAGTCTAGTGAACTCCCTTTAACAACAAGGAATAGATGATTTAGGGAGATGTCGAAATACAGATGTGTACCAATAAGACATTGAGGATTTTTTGAAGGAAGATTCTAATACTACATATACACAGTGGAGAATAGAATGACCTCTTAGCTTCTGCTTCCAGTAGCATGGAAAAGTGGATATTTTAATAAAACTGTCCCACATCAAAATTCCTAAATTCTGGATATATTTATACCAAAAAAGCATTTAAAGTGTTACTCAGCTAATGGATTATGTTCTCTGAAAACAGTGCAATTGAATTAGAAATGAGAACAATTATAACTCTTAAAAGGCCATACATTTGGAAATAAAATATAATTTCTACATTATTCATGGTTCCAATAAGAAATATATATGAACATCTAATGTCAGTATTTAAAAAAAGAACATCATAAATTCAAATGTAGAAGAAGGACATGAGAAATGCAATAGTAGAATTTAAAGAACTAGAAAGCAAAAATAGAATAAAGAGGTTTGCCAACATAAATAATTGATTCTTTGGAAAAAAATTAAATTTATACTGTCTATAAAGGTTAATTTTAAAAGTGAGCAACCCTCCGAAGTATAAGTAATGGGAAGGAGGGATAACTTCCTTAAAGCATATTTAAAAATGTATTTTAAAATACCATGAATAACTTATGTCAACAAATTTGAAAACTTGAGTGAAATGGATACATTCTAGAAAAAAAAAAACAAATCTGTTTTAAGAAACAGAAAATCTGAATTTTCCTGTAATATTAAGGAAATAGAATCAGTATTTTAAAATTTCTTCACACCAGGCACAGGTGGTTTTTAAAGGTGAGTTCTACCAAATATTCAAGAAGTACACACAATTTTGTAGAAATACATTTAGAAAAGAGAAAAAGACAGAGTATTTTCTAGTACATTTTATAATACAAGTATCATCTTGTAACCAAAATCAAATAAAGATTGTATGAGAAATGACAATTACAAGTTGGTTAAAATCTCCTAAACAAAATATTGGCAAATTATTCAACAGATTAAAAATTTACTAAGTTATTTTTCACACAGTAATGGTAAATTTGCTTACAATTTAACATCTATATGAGTCACCACGTTTTCATCTACATGGAAGAAATTATAATCATCTTAATTGATGCAGAAATAGGACCTAATAAATTCAACAAAATCCATATTCTAAAACCTTAGAAATTTAGCAATAAAAGGAACTTCTTTAAGCTGATAAAGGCATTCACCAAAAGGTTATGTAATATAACACAATCTATAGTGGAATGTTAGTTACATTCCTTTTAAAAATCGGCATTGAGACAAGGAATCAAAATGAAGTAGCTTGAATATGCACAACACCAGACATGACAGTTTTAAAAAATTACCAGCTGAGAAAGAGAGAAAAAAAATTTGATAGGGAGAGGTATGTCTTGGAATATTGCTGTGAAGGTGAAGGGAAAGGTGAAAACTAGTGATACAAATTAAGAACTCTACAGAAAAAAAAAAGTTTATTAGTTGTCAGAATACACAGATCCATTCCTAATGGTGCCACCTTAGGATGCTTCTTGGGGTACTACATAGTTCTTAGGGAACTAGTCATAGTACTCCTTAGGGACACTGCTCCTTAAGATACTAGTAACAGAAATCTAGTGAGTCACCTAATCTTTCACCACTCTTACGCATCTATATCCTGACAAATCCAAGATATTTATAAAGAACAAAATATGGCTGGCAATAGACATACTATTGAGGAATTACTGTATGATTACTATATACAAAATTACTATATGAGGAAAGCAGAAAGTATGATAAAAATTTCCAGCAGAAAAAGATACTCCTCCCCCCAAAACAACCATGAAGCAGAGGAATACTGTAAAAACAATACTCCAAAAAAGAATTAAATAAGCATTTTTAGGTAGAAAATTATCAAATAAGAAATTCAAAACTTAGAAAAGGCCTCATAAAGTAGAAAGAAAAATTGTAAGCCAAAAAAGTGACAGATTTCAGGAAGGAAACTGAAAAAATAATACAAAATAATAACAAATAAATTAATTGAAAGATGGCCAACAGTAAATAGATACTGCTGAAAATATACTAATGCATATCAAGAAAAGAAATGAAAACAGCCAATAGAAAGAAATGAAAGAAAGAAGTAGAAAGGATCAGAGTCAGACAGTTAGGTAAGCCATGGAAATAAGAATCACCTGATATTTCCCTGGAGGTCTTAAAGAAAATAAGCAAAACGATGGAAGAAAAGCATCATTTAAAACCATAATCCAAGAACAAACCAGAAAAACAAAAATGTTCTAGAAACAAAAGATACTGTTGGGAGATGGTGAGAACATTATTAAAGTTATGAATATAAAGATACATGTATAATTAAAATAAAAATCTGCACCAGATTTCAAAACAATAAAAGAAAATTATTAAAAGACTACCTACATAAAAACTCATTAACCATAATATCCATAAAAAATACATAAAATATAATAGAGTTTTTAAAAAAGTATCAGTCATACCAATAAATGTAAATTGGCTTAACTTATATACTAAAATTTAAAAAAGGATTTTTCAGATTGGCTCATGAAACAGAATATATTTCAAACTTTTCTGCAAAATACACATCTAAACTTGAATGACTCAGAAAGGCTAAAATTCTGACACCAGGCAAGAAGAGCTTTCATGCCCTCAAATATTAAGAAGACCAAAAGAAGATACTTTGTAGTGCTAAAGGTCACAAATCACAAGGAAGATATAAGAGTTAAAAAGGTCTACATCTATGCCCCAGAGTGTGCAGTAGCCACCTTCATAAAACAGAAATGCACAGAAACTACTTAATATGTGGTAACCTTATTGTACCATTCTTTGTCCAAACTAAATCAAATGGACAAAAAATTAAGTAAAGCTATAGATAGATAGGTGATAGAAAAATTGTATATTTATATAATATTTGAACACAATCAAATAAGAAATAATATGTATATGGAATATTGACAAAATTCGAACTTACAATTAGGTCATTAAAAAGCTCAATAAATTCTAAAAATTAGAAATTATATAAAAACATGATATAATCACAATGTAATAAGCCTAGAAATCAATAATACATTTTAATAGGTTTTTCAACTAGAAATTTTTAAAACGTGAATCCAATTAAACAATTCCTTGGAAAATTCAAATCAAATTTGCAAAATTTATAAAATAAGAAGAAGAATTACAACACTTTATATCAGACTCAGTTGTCAGAATAAAAATTATAGCTCTACCAACTTATAAAAATGAAAATGGAGGAATGAATTGGTTGAATTTCCAACTCATATAGAAAATTATCAGCAAAATGCAACATAAATCAGAAAAATGGAAATAACTCAATTTGAAGCAAAATGAAGTAGGTTATAAGCAGAAAATTGTAGAACCAATAAATGAAAAAAAAATAATGCTTATCCTTTGAAAACACACACACACACACACACACACACACACACACACACACAAAACAGACAAAGCACAAGCTCATCCAACCAAGGAAAAAGAGGAAAAAAGCAAAGTTATACAAAATTAGAAATGGTTAGTGGGAAATAAACAAACTACATTTTAATAAATCATGAGTATTTTGCAGAACTCTATGCAATTAATTTGAAAATTTAAATGAAATGAACAATTTCATGAGGAAATACACTCAGCCAAAACTGTCCTAGGAGACATAGAGAGCTTAATATAACTAATAACATAAAAGAATATTATCAAAGAACTACACTGCAAACGAGCACCAGGCTCACATAATTTCATAGGAGAATCTTGCCAGACTTTCAGAGGTAATGCCAATGCAATTTAAATTGTTCTACAGCATGGATTTTCTTATAATTGTTGTAAAAGCCTTTTATAAAATGTAATATCATCTCCTGATTTAAAAAAATATGGAATTAGTGGATAATTGCAGGGTTTTTTTGTGGGGAAGACCAGCCCTGAGCTAACATCCGTTGCCAATCCTCCTCTTTTTGCTGAGGAAGACTGGCCCTGGCCTAACATCGTGCCCATCTTCCTCCACTTTATATGGGACGCCGCCACGGCATGGCTGACAGGCAGTGCGTCGGCGGGCGCCCGGGATCCGAACCCCCGAACCCTGGGCTGCCAAGCGCGAACTAAACCGCTGCGCCACCGGGCTGCCCCAATAATTTCTTAACATGATAAAACGTACATACCTTAGCCCAAAAGCCGATGTAGTCACATTCCTATTAAGGTCAGGAACAAAGAAGGATGCAGAGTATCACCACTATGTAATATTGTTTTGGAGGTATTAGTCAGTGTTAACCAGACAAGAATAAACAACCAGTCATAAGATTTGTAAAAGTATTCAGTGAGACAGCAGAACAGATGTTTAGCATGCATAAATCAAGAGCTTTCATGTATGCAAACACTGACTAGTTAGAAGGTATAATGGAAGAGAATGTCCTGTAGACAATAGCAACAAAATACTTAGCAATTAATTTGAAAATTGAGTATATATGAAATGAAATAAACAAAATCTATATGAAGACTATGTTAAAACATTCTCAAAAGCCATAAAGTAGACTTGAACAAATGGAAAATTATCCCTACTCTTGGATAGAATGACTGAAGATCATAAACAGTTCAGAATTAATTATAAACTTAATTTTATCCCAATAAGAAATTCCAACAAATTTTTATTTACTTGAAGTATATATGCTTATTTTTAAAGTTCCTTTGGAAAAATAAATATATAGTAATATCTAGGGCAATCCTGAAAAAAGAACAATGAGCGGGGATCAGTCCTAAATAATATAAATGTTAAGAAAAATCTATAAATAAAAATGTATAGTCTTGGGACATGAATTAACCGAGACTAATGGAACAGCATAGATAGTACAGAAATAGACTCAGGTACATATGGAAATTTAATATATAATAAAGATGACATTTCAAACCACTGGAAAAAATGAAATTTTTTATAAAATAATTTGGGGAAAGCTAAATATCCTTTAGGAAAAAGATAAAAGTAGTTCCATACTACCACCACAATTCTAAAATGATCAGCACTCTAACTTTAAAAAATAAAACCTTATTAGGAGAAAACATCAGTAAATTTTTTGTAACCTTAGTTTGAAGAAACCCTTTAAACTATGCATCGATACCCAGAAAAAAAAAATAAGTACATGTTGGTAAATTTGATTATATAAAGATTAGAAAAATTTGAGGGGGGAGGGGCGAGTAATAGTACCACAACTGATGTCAATATAAAATGACAAACCAGGAGAACATGTCTGCAGCTTATATCTCACATAAATGGATGTAAAGACATAAAGAACTCTTAAAATAAAAGAAGACCAAAACACAAAAAAATCTGATAACATGACAAACATTAACAGAGTCAGTTAAAACAATTATGCAAATGGCATATTATATATGTTATATTATACATATGTATATATAAAGATGCTCAACTTTTCTTCTAAATGAAATTACACAATATACCTGTCACAAGTAGAGCTTCACAGGAAGCCAACTGTGAAATGAAGATTAGCCTGCAGGACAACTCACAGAGGAGATCAACGACTTTGGAAAGGAGGGGAAGGTAGCAAGACTGGGCGGAAGAGTTTGAGCTGCAATGCCATCTGAATGAAGGCTTGAGCCCACCCCACAGAGTTCTGGACTGGGGTGGCCCTTCAGAGAAGTCCCAAGTTAGTGTTAAGAGGCCTGGGCTTCTATACTACAATATCGACCAGGTTGTCCTTGGACTGGGGTTGCCTCTGGAAATAGGTATGACCTTGGGTGAGGACGTTTTCTTCAGCCCAGGCAATCCCCAAAGAAGACTGACAGCTGAGTGCCTTCTTCCAGCAGCACTTCTGGCCGCTGGCAAAGTAGATGCTTCCTTCCAGGAGGGAGTTCTGGTTGGCATATCATAGCGGCTACCACAGAACCATTTCTCACCTACCAGATTGGCAAAAATTCAAACACTGAACAACATATTCTGTAATATGTCCATGGGAAAATAGGCATCTGATACATTGCTGGTAGATGTGCAAAAGGGTACTTTCCTTATGGAGGAATATGTCCTCAAGATATTTCCCTCCACATGAAACAGCAAACATATACACAGAGTTAATCGCTGCAGGATTGTTTGAGATGTGCGTGATTGGAAGCTAGTTTGGGGCATCCACACAATGGAGAAATATGTAAGAATAAAAAAGATGGAATATCTATAACAATGGTTATAAAACATATCTCACACTCTCTCTAAATTATATATATATGTGTGTGAATAGGTTTACACTTACACATATAGTGATAAAATATTAATTTTTTTACTTATAAAAATTTCTCTCCTAATAAAGAATAAATAAGAACCTAATGAAAAAATTTTTCTACATGTGATGAGTGAAAATGGGATGAGACCAAGACTTCTCTTAGTGTATATGTGCATATATATATTATATTTTTGAACCATGTACATATTTGTAAAAGAAAATTAAATCAAAAGAATGAGGATATCAAAGGCTAAACTGAAATATTAAGAGAAGAAAATGCACGTAAATGTAAATCAAACTGATATAAATTTTAACTGAAGATATTACTAAGAACACACACACATACACATGTATACATACATATGCACACACACAGAGAACATATGGAAATCTATCTACCTACCTACCTATCTATCTATCTATCTATCTATCTATCTATCTATCTATCTATCTATCTATCTAATCTATCTGTCTGTCTGTCTATCTGTCTGTCTGTCTATCTATCTATCTCCTCTGAAAAGGCCCAGAACTAATAATGTTGGAGTGGCAATGAGCACATCTGACGCCGGATCTTGATTTCTAAATACCATTATCTGGCAGGAAAAAGTCCTTGAAGAAATGATTGATTACAGATATGGGACAGAGGAAGTAAAATGACCTTAGAACGTCTTATTGCACAGAAAACAAAGTGTTCAAAGACGAATGCAATCACATCCAAAGAATAGAGGAGTTGGCTTGAAAGGGTTCTCACTAACCAAAATTTGACAATTTCAGCATCATAAAGAATAGCAACACTAATGGAATGTGACATATTGCATTAAAAATGTTTAAGTCTAGTAATATGAGGAGGCAGGAGAGAAAGAGTGAACTCGTCTGAGGGGAAAAAGTAGGGGAAATGCTCTTTACAGAAGAATGCCACCTAATCAATATAGAAGAGATGTTAGAATTAGGAAATTACTTTGAAATGATAATTTATTCAGGGAAAGGTCATGAATGGATGCCAAAACTACCGAGTGAAAAGTTCATGGTGAAAAAGTCATTCGCATACAGTGCAAGTATCATCCCACTTTTAATTACAAGGCATAATGTACAACAAATATATCTCACAGTTACCGTGTAAACAGCATTGTCATGAGTGGGAAAACATGAAATGATGTGCTTCCTATACGAAGCAGAAGAGGTATCCAATATCACCTATATAATATTCTTGCCAAAAATATTTAGCCTAAACTAAATCATAAGAAAGTAATCAGATAAATCCAAAATGCTGGACATTCTATAAGAACACTGGACCAAGAGTCTTAAAATTGGTCAATGTCATAGAAATCAAAAAAGATAGGATAACTGTCTTACTTTAAACAGAATAAAGCGATGACAACCCAATACAATATGTAAACCTGATTGGGTTCTGTATTTAAAAAATATAAATGGGGGCCGCCTGGTGGTGCAGCGGTTTAGTCTGTGCTTGGCAGCCTGGGGTTCTCAGGTTCGGATCCCGGGTGCCTGCCGACGTACTGCTTGTCAGCCATGCTGTGGCGGCGTCCCATATAAAGTAAAGGAAGATGGGCACGGATGTTAGCCCAGGGCCAGTCTCCCTCAGCAAAAAGAGGAGGATTGGCAACATATGTTAGCTCAGGGCTGGTCTTCCTCACAAAAAAAATATATATATATATAAATGAAATATGTGATATGTATTTTTATAGAGAGAGTTACTTGGGCTACTTGGGGCAGTTGTGGAAATTGGAGTATAGACTATATATTTAGATGATATTAATGTTAATATCATAGGTGTGATATGCAATTTGCTTATAGGAGAAAATATTCTTAATCTTTTTTTTTTTTTTTGTGGGGAAGACCAGCCCTGAGCTAACATCTGTCACCAATCCTCCCCTTTTTTGCTGAGGAAGACTGGCCCTGGGCTCACATCCGTGCCCATCTTCCTCCACTTTATATGGGACGCCACCACAGCGTGGCTGACAGGCAGTGCGTCGGCGGGCGCCTGGGATCCGAACTCGCGAACCCCGGGCTGCCAAGCGCGGACTAAACCGCTGCACCACCAGGCGGCCCCGAAAATATTCTTAATCTTGAGAGAGGTATATTGAAGTATTTAGGGCTAAAATAGCCTGATGTTTGTAACTCATTTGCAAATGATTAGGCAAACAAAAAATTGGTGAGGGCAAATATTCCAAATGTTGACATTTGGAATGTTGAATCCAGGTAAAGATTGTATGGGTGTTCATTGTACTATTCATTCAACCCTTCTGTAGGTTTGAACATTTTCTCAATAAAAAGAAAATGAATGAGATACAATTTCATACTCATTAGTTTGACAAAACATTAAATAGTCTGATGATATTAACTGTTGGTGAGGAAGTCGGGAAGGTGTGAAGCAACAGAAACTCTATAAATTGGGACAACCTAGGAAAATACTTTGTCTCGATCTAGTTAAGTAGCATACATGTATATCCTCTGACCAAGCAATCACAATTCTTGGTGTTTGTCTGAAAAAAAAAAAAAACACTGCCATGTGCATTAGGAGACATGTTTTTAAGAGCAAAAATTTGGAAACAACTCAAATGTCAGAAACCACACAAATTATGCACTAGGCATTCAATAAAATACCTTTTAGCAACGAAAATAAACTATGGCTACAAGCATCAACATGGATTAATCTCAGATATAAATTAAGTGAAAATAGCAATTCTTATAGTAAAGCACGTGCTGTAAAGGTTAAAAGTATATACCACAGTGTTTATGGAATAAAATTTATTCTGAAATATTTTATTTAAAGCTGTCTAAGCTACACAGCTGTTATTTACGTGAGAGTTAGCAAAGTCCTATGTCTGTACCAAATGCCAAGATGACATCCTATGTCAAGGTGATGCACAGGTGATCTTCACCTTGAGGGGTTTATTCTCCCTGGTTTTCCTACACGAGGATGAAGACACCGTCCTACCTGGATCTATGCTTATGCGTATGTGTGCACATTCTTGAAATTGAAAATGAGAAAGTAAATGTTAGCTGAGAATTAACACATTAAAAGTGACACAGGCAGTTAGTATTTTCATGTTGACCAGAGAGATGCTGTTTAAATAAAAAGAAAATCAATATTTTCTATTTCTTTGCAGAGTAAAAGTGAGCAAATTACGGTGCGGCATCTGACATCAGGGAACTGGGAAGTGATAAAGATCTTGGCATACGATGAAACAACACAAAAAATGTGAGTGTTTTTGGTTCTCTAGTCAGATTGGAAGTCAGCGTTGTCAAACGCAATCTTTTCTGCCAGATTTATGTTTTGCTTACCACGGTCCTAGTCCAAACAACCAAGCCACATAAAGAACAACCTTTTCTTTAAAGATTCTCCCTATGTTTCACCCAGAGACACACTTACAGAGACACACTTAGACACATGCACACACACACACACTCAGAGAAATTGAATGAGATCACGGAAAAGCGTGATGATATTTTAAGAAAAAAAGTACATGTTTCCCAAATGGATCAAAGTCCTGTGGTTGAATAATAGAACAGCTCTTGTCTGTTCTTTGACAGTATGAAAATTCAAGTGAAAACTCAGCGTGGCAAAAATTGATCTGTGCCTGATATTTTGTGCTGTTTTCTTTCCTGAGCAGTTACTTTCTGAGCACGGAGACTTCTCCCAGAGGGAGGCAGTTGTACAGGTAAGCAATGTACAAGGATCTCCCTACACAAGTTGATTTCTCAGTGGCTGTCTACACAGCACAATGACCGGATGGAAAAGTCTGAAGTTTCATCTTTCACATGGCTAAGGGAGAGCCACCTCTATGTGACAAAACCTCACACTCTTGGTCTAGTCCCTGGGCTCTGGACCTGTGTGAGCCTGCAGGATGGAACCAGAGCGAAGACCATCTTGCTGCTCCTTCCTTATTTTTTTTCCTCACCTGCTTTTACAGTCTCAAAATATCTTTTTTTTAAAGGCTTGCTTCTGTCAACTACCCACATTTACACATTTTCCCTTGTGCCCTTTTCTTCTGCTAAGCCTCATTTTGAATTTTCAATGCATTCATGTTGTGCCCGTATAATTTATTCCTAAACAAAATAAAAGCATCTTGAACACTTAGTAGAATGGATAAAGTAGAAGTTTCTCTTTCTCCCCTTATAGTTTGTAAAATCCACTGTGATGGTTGTTTTAGCCAGGAATGCTCATTGCTCACTAAAATAAAGCAATGGATAGAAAATATTTTCCTATTTCCCAATTTTCCCAGGTGAAAAGTTATATTCACAAAAGGGGCTAAGGTCACAGCTACGTAGTATTAAAATGTCTCTACTCAGAAAACTTTCACCAGGAACTGACAAGAATGACTTTTATTTTTGTCTGGCAAGCAACTTATTAATTCTAGACTTTACATACACTTTCTAATTTTCATTTAACAGATCCATTTTTAAAGTGTTGACACTGCCATGGCATATCATCAGTGGAAATTCATGTCTGTAGAAGTGTCACCACTGATTCTTACCAAGTAGCCTCGACTTTCCTTTGAGAGTAAAAAGGCATGTTTAAAGTACCCTGACTCCCTCTAATTCACCCACACACTTATTTATGCATAAATTGCTTTCATCTAAAGCAAGCCTCTCCTTTTTACCACCTCTTCCAATATGTCATTTTCATGTTCTTTGCTTTTTCTCTTGGAATCTGGAACCCGTATTTTCAATTCTAATGACTTCCAAAGGAAGAACATCTATCTATTTAGAGAGACTGATTCTAATTTTGGTTTAGAGGTCTTGACTAAAGTACCGGTCTCTTTTTCTTTTTGGTGACTTGAAGCTTATTTTGCTTGAAACATATACTATTTGCAGTCATTGATAATACTTTAGAAACATGGAAATACTTGATCAATGTTTTATTTCTCTCATTTTATAAAAGTCTTAAAGAAGAATGTCACTGTCAGAAGATTAGACTTGGCCAAGTTCAGTCAATGGAACTGCCTCAATCTCTCTTCCCTTTATTACCTAAAATGTGATTTGTATCACAATGACTTCTTAGATTTGTGTGCTTGACTTATCCGTCTAGTAACTGAGGCAGAACAGTCAATATATCTACGACTTGTATGAGTGTAGCAGGCTATGTTATACAGAAAATGTAGTACTGATACATTTCCCCTTCAATAGCTCATCAAATGCCAGTTGGCCTGACTGTGAGATAATGTTAGTGTTAAATGCAGAAAACTCAATCATGTCTTGTCCAGGCCATAAAAATAATCATTAGTTGACTTAATTTATGGAATTAGATACCCCTGCAGAATCGGAACTGCTATCATATTCACGGTTACAATTTTGTCTCAAAATCTGCATTTCTTTATTTCAGCAATTTCATAATCTAAATAATGAGAAAATACTAACATAACTCCCTAGGCAACTGGATCTGAAAGTTGTATGAAGGAGTAGAGAAACAAAAAGTTTTAAATTCTAGTTATGTCACTAAACAGCCATGTGCAACTGGCACACATTCATAGTCTCTCTGTAGTGACAGTTGCACAACATTCTGAATGTAATTAATGACATTGAACTGTATACTTTAAAAAAGGTGGGGGTCAGCCCAGTGGTTAAGTTTGGCATGCTCCACCTCAGCACCTGGGGTTCATGGTTCAGATCCTGGGCATGGACCTACACCGCTCATCAAAACCATGCTGTGGCGGTGTCCCTCATACAAGAAAATAGAGGAAGGTCAGCACACATGTTAAGCTCAGGGCCAAACTTCCTCAAGCGAAAAGAGGAGGATTGGCAACAGATGCTAGCTCAGGGCCAATCTTCCTCACCAAAACAAAGATTAAAATGGTGAATATTATAGTTTATATATACACCACAACTTAAAAAAGAAATTTATAACACAATTTAAAAAAGAAAAAAATTGGGTATGATTACCTTGTAAGTTTTCATAAGGGTGAAACTGGCTGAAGTGTTTAAGTCCCAAGTGTATATTAATTGCCTTGACTCATTAAGGAAAATTTTGATGTATAATCAGCTTAAAATGTTTCATATATGAAACTGTGACTTTGTGAACTCTACTTCACATTTCTCCTCAACTGCTTCTCTTGCTTCTGTTGCCCACATCAACACGCCTGTTCCCATCCTCGAGCCTGTAGCATCTTACACATCAAAATCAGCATGACTTTGATTCATTTACAAATTTATAGCCAAAACCATGTGTCGTTCCAAAATGAAATTGAGACTATTTTATCCAATCCAATTAAATGTATCATCAACAGTGTTTTCATCTATCACATAGATAATTTATGATTCATCCTTACTTGTAAAAAAATTTAACCTTGGATACATATCTCGACCCCTCTGACCTTAAGCATCATTATTTGTAAAATAAAGAGATAATTGCTTTTCTTTTTACCTACCTT
The DNA here is from genome assembly GCA_031878705.1 of Tapirus indicus. Taxonomy (NCBI): domain Eukaryota; kingdom Metazoa; phylum Chordata; class Mammalia; order Perissodactyla; family Tapiridae; genus Tapirus; species Tapirus indicus. The sequence continues at coordinate 48,140,046 of CM062926.1, read as the reverse complement.
CCCAAAATCTCAAAGTATGTATGATTGTCAACATTATATATTATCATACAAAAATAACCTCTTTACCAAAAATTTCAGTGCAAGTATTTAGTGAGAAAAATTTGGCCCTGATACTAAATTCTAATGTTTAGAATGTTGAATTTAGGAAATCATGAGCTTGATTTTTTGTGTGACTTGTGAAAACATTTATTAGTTCCTTCAACTGATATTTTTTGAGGGTGACTTTATGCTAGTCTCTGTGGACAATTCCTTTTAAGACTTTGCAAAGAAATAGCTATAAAGAAAATGCAGATAAGTTATATTGAGTCCCATAGAAATCAATTTCTTTATTTTTAAGCATACATTTGTACATATTACATACATGCAGGTGTACATAATTTTAATTTTATTACAGAGAAGAAAAATATGCATGTCTTAACTTTAGTAATGGAAATTAACTTTTCATTTGTATGATAAGTCATAATTTACAAGGAACTTCAATGTAAGAATGCTGTAGCTCCTCTATTTATGCTAATATTTAAATATAGACATGACTTTCAAGTATCTGGAATGGTAACATTTCTAACTTACCTTTTCTTTCCCCAGTGCTTCTACTGAAGGATTATTGAATCGTCAATGCATTTCATGTAATTTTATGAAAGAACAATGTACATATTTTGGTGCCAGTTTTAGTCCCATGAATCAACATTTCATATTATTCTGTAAAGGTAATAGATGATTTCTGAAGAAATTTATTTTATTCATTTTATTTGATCAGTAGCTATTGCTATCATTAGTAACTATTACTCTCTAGCTATATGATTTGATATTCTTAATTTATGTCTTTGTTAAAAAGTTATAAATTATGGATTTAGTGAGATATAAATTTTATTCATATACTTCATTTAGAAATAGAATTGAGAGTAAGTTAATATGTACACAATTCATAAGGGCTGTTTGAACATGGACCTTTAAAAAAGTGAATAAACATATTTACATCAGCAAAGTCATGCTATGAGAATAAACTAGTTTACCTAGTCTTTAGGAAAAGCAATAATCCTCTTATTAAAATAATGGCTTGGTGATTAGGAGATTTAGGATCTACAGAAATTTAATCCCTGGGTCTAGTCCCCTTCAATTCTGAGAAATTACATTCACTCCAATTACTTTTTTTATCTGGTAACAGTATGCTGAAGTCTTACGTAGTTGTAAGGTATCTCTAGGTTATATTGCTAAGAACCATTGTCCCTTTAATAGGATACTGTAATTCCCAGAGATGAAATGGGATTCATGTACTCTCCTATAATGTGATGGATTGAATGCTACTGCTTCTGCTTCTACCTTAAACTGTCTTAAGACACCATGAAGAATAGATCAATACTTGCTATTTTTAGTTATTTTTTCTTTTGATATCTGAAATGAAGTAATCAAAAAGGAGAAGTATTTGTTTGATGACACCAGGGAAAATTCATTCGACCTCTAGATAGAGTTCCTTAGAGAAGTGAAGTTTCACGATAATATCTTTGGTTACGTCTGAATTAACCAGTATATTTGAAATAATTGGGGATTCCAGTTAATATATATATTTTAAATTAATATATCTTCAGCCCAAATTTCTTATTTATCTCATGGATGAATATTTCTAACATGCATACATTCTTATTTTATTGACTGACGGGTAAATAGAATTTGATCTTGGATGAGCAGATGAGAGGTCCCAGGTAGTGAATCAGCTTACTGAACATCAGTGACTATTCTATAAAAGACTAGAGATAGAGTAAGGCATATAAGATTGGCTAAAACTATAGGAATACAGAAGCATAGGGGCACTTTGGAAAAGGGGGGATCTTAGCAATAATCTCTGTGAATAGTTTTTTCCCCATATGTTCTTATTTTTCTGAATAAGATGTGCATGAAAGGAATGAAATCTAGTTATGTGGTTTCTGTTTCATTATGTTCTACCTGTAAAATGTTTCCATTTGGAAAAATAAAACAAAACTTTGTCCTGTAGCCTTTCCAGTAATTATTATTTAGATGTCTTTAAAATGTTTCTCTATATATTTTAAAATCCAGGTCCAGGGGTCCCTGTGGTCAGCCTACATAGCACGGACAATCCAGCGAGTAAGTACACAAGCAAGACAATGCAGAATAGTAGTGGTTGGCATTCGTCTTAGGTACTATATTATTTATTCTGAATGTTGTACTCTATAGAAACTTCTTAGAAGGAGTCCCCAGCATGGGAAAAGCTGTGTAGGCACCATCAACTTGACCTTGTGTACATAAAAGAAACAGTAAAACAAGTGGTTTGAGCCATGGTACAGCTTATGTTGAGCTGTATATGCCTGAAATAGGGTGTCTATGGTATCTAAATTGAATGAGGAGTGATTGATGAGGCTCATTTAAGTACATTTCAGCCTGTTGCCCCCTTAATGCTCTAGTTCACTCTTTTCTGGGCCTCATAGAGATTATTCCTCCAGAACAGCAGATTTTGTGACTCTGGAGGAAAATTATTAAAAATATTTTGACATATATTTTCTATCCTGTTTGTTCCAGATATCCAGGGCTTCTAGTTTTATATATTTATTTATTGTTTTATATATTTATTCAATTGTCCATCATCTATTGAGTGAGCACTTAATTTATTAAAGCAATATGGCAGAGGCTGGGTGTACTTGGCTAGTAAGATATGATCAATGTGTTTAAGAATTTATAGTAGAGTGTATTAGTAAATATATGGTTAAGCTAATTTTAACAAAGAATAATCAGATTGTTTTCTGCCTTCCTTTCTTCCATCTTTGTTTTCCTTCTTTCAATTTTAAAAACTCATTTAATCAATACTCTTATACTTTAATGATTTACCACTACTATAATCTAATAAGTGAGACATATTTATTACCTCATTTAACCCTCAGAACACCCCCTGAGATGGTTAATTTTATTATCTTTTTTTACAGATGAGGGAACTGAGTCATGGAGAGGTTAAATAACTTGGCTAGCGTCATACTAATAGGTGGCAGAGCCAGGAATCAAATGAAACAATCTGACTCCAGAATAGAGTTTGTAATCACGACCGTGTGATGGCGCCTTATACTATTGTGTTTTTATCTCTCACATCACATACCTATATGTAGGTAGGAGTCTTACTTAGATACCTTGACATAAAGCAGATGCAGGCATAAAAGTGTAGTGCTGAATGACAAATGTCATTTTTAGAGAACAGAAAAAGATCTTTTATACTCTTCAAACACCACCGTATGGAGACTTCCTTCCTCTTCTAGAAAAAGACAAAATTTCCAAATTTGCAGTGGAGTTTTGTGTGGTTGGAAACAGATTAACACATCTTTTAGTTTCTATTTGTTAATATAAATCTTAAAAAGGTTATGGTAAGCACAGGAAATATATCAAAAGGTATATTTGATAAAATAGAAAGAAGATTGAATTTCATAGATAGAAAAATCTGTGTATAAAATGAGTTCATCACATACCTTTTGTGGGATATGGGACAAGTTAATATCTCATAGGATCAATTTCCTTGTAGGCAAATTAGCAAATGAATTTTCTGTGAGAACGAGATATATTTGCAACATGGGATGTCCTCAATAAACAACAACTATTTGTGTTATATTGCATATTCTACCAAAATGATGATTTTTTTTAAATTCCCAATCTGATTTTAATTAATTTTATTCTGCAGCAATAAGACAATGCTGTTTTCTAATAACTTCTGGTGCAAATCATGAAACATTTTTGTCTAAGGGAAATTTTTCTGATTTTCCCATTTTTAAGCCAATTTTCATCATCTCAGAGTTAAGAAAAAACAAAAGGGAACTGTAAACAGTGGTCAGGTGCTTAATTTTCTTTTCAAAATACAATTATTTATTGAGATAAAATCTATATTCAATTGTAAGTAAATCTTTGGGTTAATGGATCCTTGAATTAATGTTTGTTATACTGATGAATAAGTCATAGTCATTTTGGGGACACATGAAGTAGAATAGAGCATGAAGGGAAAATTGAAAAAAGAAAAATGAAATTATTTAACATGGAAAACCTTTAAACCCACTAGTTATCAAAGAAATGCAGAGTAAAACACTGCATGTAATTTTTCCTAACAAATTAATAACATGCAAAATTTACATTGCTTATGAGGATATAATGAGGCTCCCATAACTTGGCTGAAATATAGATTAGAAATATAGAATAGAAATATAGAAATATAAATTATAGCAAATCTTTTGGAAAAAAACAACTCAGTCATAAGCCTTAAATCTCCTGTATCTATTTACCAGGTATTTTTTCCTTTAATGATTTATACTGAGGAAATAACGCTAAATAGAGAAAATCATAACAAAACTATTGATAATAGTGAAAAAATATATGAATAACAAAAGAGGGGAATTTGTAAATACACTTTAGTGGTATTGATTATACCCCAAATATCTTCCATTTGTCCTTCCAGAGCCACTTTTAACTCTGTTTTTCTCTCCCATGGCCTCTGCCCAGAAGTAGTTTGTATAGGTGACTTAGCTTCTGTTGCCATTTGGCTGCCAATTGGAGTCACGTAAAATGAATCCCACAGGTGACTGAAGAGAGGGAGAAAAGTAATTTTGGGGTATCTATTCCTCCAGCCCTATCCCTGTGGAGTCACCCCAGTTTGCTATGACTCTTAGCTGAAGGTCACTGTGGATCTCTCACACAACCATCTCCAAGTAACTGTTCTCTCCCCTTGACCTGCAGGCCTAGCCACTGTCACAAGCCCTGGGTTACTGTACTATCCCTTACATTCCCCTGCCCATTGTCCATATATTTGTAAATAGTCCTTTATTAAAATGTCATCAAATTATTCTAATAAATTTTCCATCAGTTTCCCACTAGGATTAAAAATAAAAATATGTTTATAAAAGTCAGTTCTTCAAAAATATTTAAACTATATTTCTAAGTGATTAAGGAGCCCAAATCTTTACATCACTTGAACAAAACTATTTGAAAAGGCATATAAAAATTCAAGAAGGCAATACTCACAAAAATTAAAATTCTTACATTTGCCTGGCTGCATTCAGGTGATTTTTGTTGTTGTTGTTCTTTCTTCTTTAGTATTTTCCTAATGCTCTACAATGAACATATATTACTTTTATAATAAAAAAAAAAACCTTAATTAAAATATTCAGCGACTTGAGACAAGGTATAAATATGTAAAATTTTACTTAGTTAATATTTCAAAAGTCCTTCGTCTCATATTATTATCATTCCCTTTCCTCTTTTTATATTTTCATCTTTTTCTTTCTCCTTAATTTTGCTTATATAATATTTCTTTTCTTTTACTTTAATTATTTTTTCATCTCTCTTTCCTTCCTTCTTCCTTTGTCTCCAGTCCATCTCTTTCTTCTCAACCCTCTTCATATTTCTCTTCTACTTTCTTATCTCTCCCTTTCTTCTTCCTTCCCAATATTCTGTTCTCATTTTCTTCTTTTTTCCTCCTCAATTCCACACTTAAAATCATGTCTCAGCACTTCCTTCTCTTCACAATGTTTCACAAGAAAACTGTATTAAGCATATTTTCTGAATTTATCATGGAAAAAACACTGTCTGCTCTTAATATTTGGAAAATGGCTTTAATATTTTCTATATTTCTTTTTCTTAGATAGAATTTAATTCCATGTGACCACATATTGATATTTTTTTCCATGAGTAAATGAATGGCCTTTGATTTAGACATAAAAATTGCTCAACTGCCCCTATACTCATGTAGTCAGTTTACATGTAATTAGGTTTATTTTTCCCCATTGACATTTGATAGTAGAGAAACCATGAGAAATTTTTATTATATTACACTCAGATTGGTGCCTCTGGCTATATCTGTTTATTTATTCATTCTTTTAGTCAATTAATCATTTAAATATAGTAAATCATTGTTCATTTATAAAAATCTTTCTCCAACAAGATGATCTGTAGTTAGATGTACAAAGGTAAAAATTTTAAATGTGAAAATTTTATTCTTCACAAAATTTCCCTCTTTTTACTTAGTAAATATCAAGTGATATTGGCTTCTAAATACAAAAAAGAATGCTTTTATACACAAGTAAGTGCCTTTTTATGACAGTTCTTAGATTAGAAATGTGGAATCCTTGATGAAAGTATATACAGTTGAAGTATTCACATTTTAAATTTTATAATTGAATGTTTGGGATAACTGCCTTGAATGTTTGGGATAACTTTCTTGAAAGTATTTGTTGTTGTTAGTGCCGGTCAAGTCAGCTCTGACTCCTAGCAACCCTGCGTAAAGCAGAGTGGAACCCTGCCTGGTCTTTTATGCACCATCCTCTCATATTCTGGTGCTATCTGTGGTAATGCTCCACTGCTATTCATAGGGTTCTCATGGCCAATTTTTTCAAAAGTAGGTGGCCAGGTCTTTCTTCCTAGTCTGTCTTAGTTCGGAAGCTTCACTGAAACTTATCCATTATTGATCATCCTGCTGACTTTTGAAATACCAGTAGTGTAGCTTTCAGCATCACAGCAACACACAGCCACCATAGTATGACAGATGGATGGTGTGGTTTCCTGACGAGGAAACAAACCCAGGCCATGGTGGTGAGAGTGCCAAAACTTAATCATGAGACCGCCAGGGCTGGCTCTTGAAAATATACTATTATTTAAGTAATCTGAAATTTATTACATTTTGAGTGTAGAATAAATCTCTGGGAACATCTAATTTCCCAAATTTATATTATAGAGGATAACATTTATTCACAAGAGAGGTGGATTGATGTGCCTGAAATCACACATAGAATTCATAGTCCAAAGCAGGACATAGAAAATTAAATGATTACAGTAGAATATGATAATTTCTCTGGTAGAAATAGACACAGTTCAAAAGGAGGAAATCAATGGAAAGTCATTTCAGGAAGAAGGAATGTGAACGTACAAACGTTAAGAAATAATGAAAATGTTTATACTTGCAGGATAAAAGTTGTTCAACAGGGCTGGAATAAAATATATTTTTTTAAAAAAGCAAAAAGATATAGGCCATAGTGGCAGGCTGGAGGCAGATCATAAAAGTCTTATGTTTCATTCTAAGGAGTTTGTATTTAACAACAAAGTATCGATGATAAACCATTGACAATTAAAAAAAAATTCTTATTCTGGCCATGCAGTACCTGGGAGTAGACATGGCCTCTTCCCAAAAAGAAAGAAAGAAAGAGAAAAGAAAAAAAAAAGAAAACTAGATAAAACACATGAAAAGACAATTTTCAAGCATGGGACAACAGTCAGAATGGGTCTCTGATCCCTGAAAGAAGGGAAACAAGTGACATTAATGACGTAATTGTTCTGGCTTACTGACTGGAATCATTTTGAATTCTAGTGCAATGAGGAACAATTCAAAAAGACTATAGTGGTATCTCTGAGTCAGAATGGAGATAGAAATTGGAGTTCAGAAAGGTTGAAGCTTTTGGAATATTGGGAAATGGTCAGACATTGAAGAGGAAGAAGAGACGTGGAAAAAGAACCTCACAAATCTGCATAGGGCTGCAAGAGATCATTTTGAATCTGTTGCTGAAAATACTTAGCTGAGCATGTGTAGGGAGACACCCTTTGAGCCTGCGAAAAGCCAGAGCTCACACAGAGCTGGGATATGATAAAGTTCCAGCCAAGTAGAATACTGGAACATTTAGGAGAGGTTCCAGAAAAGTCATGCCTCAGTAGTAAAGCTAAACTAGCCATACAGCAAAGGTCACTCAAACCCACAGTGAAGAAGATATTTTAATTAGCTTTGAAATGACTAAGCTGACCTGAAAATAGCTTCGACATCTGCCAAAACAAAGTCCAACAATTTTTAAAAGAACAGAACAAAATGCAGACCTCAACAAAGTAAATATCACAATGGACAGAATCCAATAAACATTACTGACTATGTGAAGAAGCTAGAAAATATGATGTGTAACTAGAAAAGAAGGCCAGTGAACAGAGAGAGAGACTCAGAAATGACAGAGATGATGAAAATCACTGACAAATACAATAAATCAATGATTATAAATATGCTAAAAAAATCAAGAAAAAATGAATATGAGAAAGTGAGAAAGTGAATAGAATATAATTTTTAAAAGGAACTTCATGAACTTAAAATAAAATATCTGAAATTAAACTTTACTGGAAAATACTAAAAGCACATTAGACACTGCAGAAGGACAGATCAATGAACTTGAAACATTATCAATAGAAACAGACGCAGAGAGAAAAAGAATGAAAGAAATGAACAAAGCTTCGGGTAATCTATTGCCAGTCTCAATATCTATAATAGTTTTAATTAGAGTTAGAAAGATGTGACATAAAAAAATATTTGATAAAATAATGGCTAAATCCAAATCTGAGGAAAAATATAAAATTTCTCAGCAAACCTCAAGCAAGATAAATCCCAAGAGGAAAACAGAGACAAAGAAAAAAACCAAATTATCAAAAATAAAAACACAAATTGCATCCACACATTACACACATAGTAACAAAGCTGAGAATGACTGCAGACTTCTCATCCAAAAAAAAAAAAAATGCAAACCAAAAGACAATAGAGGAAAATCTTTAAAATACTGATGGAAAACAAAATAAAACCCTCAACCTAGAATAACAAACTTAGAAAACATCCTTCAAAAGTGAAGCAAAAATAATCAAGAAGAAAAGAAGCTGAAAATGTTTTGCCAGCAGACTTGCACTTATAGCACGTAGATCAAAGAAGAAATTAGAAAAATAATTAGAAAATATTTTGAGCTAAATGAAAATGAAAACACAACTAATCCAAATTTGGAAATACCTAACATTGTGATTAGAAAGAAATGCATGGCTCCAAATTCTTACTTTGTAAAAAAAGAAAACTTTCATCTAAACTTTCACCTTAAGAAGCTAGAACAAGAAGAGCAAATCAACACAAAGTAATTTGAAGGAAGGAAGTAATATAAACAAGTGTGGAAACGGGACCAGCCCTGGTGGCCTAGTGGTTAAGTTCATTACACTCCACTTCAGCAGCCCGGGTTTGGTTCCTGGGCATGGACCTACAGCACTCATCTGTCAGTGGCCATGCTTTGGTGGCGGCTCATATACAAAAAGAGGAGGATTGGCAGCAGATGTTAGTTTAGGGTGACTCTTCCTTAGCAAAAAATAAATAAATAAAAATTTTTTAAAAAGAGTGGAGATGATATAGAAAATGGACTAGCAGTAGAGGAAATATATAAAAATCAAAAGATTTTTCTTTGAAAAGATTAATAAAATTGATAAAATTCTAGATAAAGTCATAAAAGAGAAAGTACACTATCATTACCATTTTCTTTAATGAAATAAAGGATGTTAATAACAGATTCTACAGGCATTAGAATGATGTAATGTTCATCATTGAACATTGATGTAACAGTTGATCAAATGTTTAATCAAATGTAACATTTGATGTAATGTAACATTGATCAATGATGTAATGGAATGGAATATGAGGGCAGTAAATTTGACACATTAGATGAAATGGGTACATTCCTTAACAGATATAAATTGACAAACATTCAAACAGGAAGAAATACAATATATAAATATCCTATTATCTACTAAAAATTTTAATTCACAATAAACATTCTTCCCACAGAGAAAACTCCACCTCCAGTTAGTTTCACTGGTGCATTCCATGCAAATTTAATATATTAATACCAAGTTTGCATAAACTCTCAGAATATATAAATCCAGCATTAACTAGATTCCAAATCCAACACAGACATTACAAGGACAAAAAAAATCAATTTTTTTAATATAAGTGCAAAATCCCTTAATTAAATACTAGCTAGTAAAATTTAACAATTTATAAAAGGATATTATATTATGACTATGTGGGGTTTCCCTGAGGAATCTATGATTGCTATAATATTGAACAGTCAGTGTAATTCACTACATTATAGTGTTAACTCAAAGGATTTAGAAAAAAAGCATTTGATAAATTTGAACAATAATTATAATAAATGAATAATCATAAGTCAGCAAGAATAGAAAGGAAATTCCCTAACTTAATGAATGGATGGTATCTGCGAAAAGACTGCAGCTGACATCATCCTTAATACTGAAAGACTGAGTGCTTTTGCCTCAAGATTGGGAAAAAGCAAAGAATGTCCTCTCTCGTGTCCACTAGGCAACATTGTATTAGAGGACTTAGCCAGTGAAATGAGACAACAAAAAGAAAAATAAGTAGAAAAACTGTCTTTATCAGCAGAAGACATACTTGTAAATAAACCAGAAAACAAACAAACAAAAATATGGAATACACACACACTCACAAAACTATTAGAAATAATGAGTGAATTTATCACTTGTTACAAGTATAGGTCCATATGCAAAAATCAACTGTTTTGTAAATTACAATGCAATGACAAATTTAGAAGTAGTTCAAAATACTATTTAAAATAACATAGAAATCATAAACTATCCGATAATAAATCTAATAAAAAAGTATAAATCCCTTAATAAAAGCAAACATTCTGGGAGAGATAAAGACTCAAATGGATATATATACACACACATACATATTTATGGATTAGAAGGCTCACTATTTTTAGTATGTGAAATCTCCCCCCAAAATCTATAGATTTAATATATCAGTCAAAATTCCAGCAGGCTCCTATTGCTGCCTTCATGTTTTGTCAATTCTTTCCCTTTTTTATGTGTTTGTTTCATTTTTTTATACTATCTATTGCTATATTGTCAAATTCGTTAATCTTTCCTTCTGCAGTCTCTGATATACTGTTAATCTCACTCAGTATTTTTTCATCTTAAATCTTAAAGTTTTCATGTATCTCAAATTTTTGTTTTTATTTTTAGAATTTTAACTTGTCTTTTTTTTTAATTTCTCTCATATTTCTCCTTAATATGCTCATGCTTTTTTTTTTACCTTCATGAACACATAGGATATAATTATAATCTGTATTTTAATGTCATTGTCTGTCCATTATAACATCTGTGTCATTTCTGGGTTATTTCTACTGCTTAAATTTTTTGCTCATCATGGGAACTATCTTCCTGATTCTTTCCATGCCTGGTAATTTTTTATTGGCATCCAGGCATTGTGAATTTCATCTTATTGGGTGCTAGATATTCATAAGCAGAGTAGTAACATGATCAGATTTGCATTTTGAAAATGTAAATGCTAATTCCCAGTATAGGAGCAACTGGAGAAAATGTCGCTGAAATAAGAAAGCTCAGTTAGAAAACTGTTGTAGTAATTCAGGAGAGAAATTACGAGAATTTAACTAGTGCCCCTGCACAGTGCTTGCCAAAAGGTAACAACTGGGTAATTATTTGTTGTGTTACATCGATTCTTGACCAACACATAGCAGTTAGTTATTTACACTACCCGTTCTGATTTATAGAATATTTTATATTGGAAAGCAATTCTATGCTGAAGGAAGCGATCCTGAAGAAGAAGATAGTAAAGTCAGAAATTAAAATGCTTCATATTGACGACTATGGTAAAGTTCTGTGCATGCTATGTTATTTAAGAACAACTTTCTCTATATCTTATAGTTTTACGTGTAAATGACTCTCCATCTTTAATATTTTGCTCTTTCTTTAAAAGAACTTCCTTTACAGTTGTCCTTTCCAAAAGATTTTATGGACCGAAACCAGTATGCTCTTCTGTTAATAATGTAAGTATTTCATTTGTTTTTGAAATGAAGGAATCTAAAGATTTCATAATTTTTCTTATGCCTCACATGACAACATTCTGATTAAAAAAACAACAGAAGAAGTCCTTTGTGTGCAGTTAACCAGGGCAACTGTCAGTTGTATGAATTCCTCCAGGATGCCACCACTAAATAATATGGAGGGATGTGTAATTTTTTGTACTTGTTGCATCCCAAATAGAACTCAGTGTTACTACTGGGAATAGTGACACACATAGTTTGGTTTATGAATGTCTGCTTAGCAATTACTCAAGCCTTATGCCCTTTTCTTTTTTCCATAAGTGATATTGGTCTATAATTTTCTTTTCAGGGGATATAGTTGTCATATCAAAGTTACACTAGATTCATAAAATAGATTTTTTTATTGTGTTAAGAGCACAACATGAGATCTACTCTCAATAATTTTTAAGTGCACAATACTCTATACTTAACTATAGATACAGTGTTGTACAGCAGATCTCTAGAACTTTTTCATCCTGCATGACTGAAACTTCATACCCATTGAATAGCAACTCCTCATTTCTCCCTCCTCCCAGCCCCTGGAAGCCACCTTTCTGCTCTCTGCTTCTACGAGTTCGAGTATTTTAGATGCCTCATTAAGTGGAATCATGCAGTATTTGTCCTCCTGTGACTGGTTTATTTCACTTAGCGTATGTCTTTAAGGTATATCTGTGTTGTCACATGTGAGCTGTATGCTCTTTTTCAGTTGTTTATGCAACATTGAGAAAATGTTTATTTTCATTGCTGAAACAATTGGTTATATACATATCACTCCTATCAGTTTTCCTTCCTGGATTCACGACCATCGGGAAACAGCTCCCATGCTCAGAAAAGGCTCTTAGATTTTTCCAGCTTGGAATTGACCTTGGAATTGAATTCATTCATATCCTCTGTGAAACTATATTGTGACTATATAGTATTGGGCACAGAGGCCCCTAACACCTAGTGGTTAACTAACTGGATACTGGTGTAACGTTGTACTCCTGAGAGTTATTAGTTATTTTCCTTATCAAGAACCCAGCTAGCATATTGCTATGACAGTGCTTAGAATTGTCTAGAATTATATCAGAACCTTAGTAGGAACAGTAGAAATTAAAATAACATTACTTGCTATGACTACTGAATGTGCAGGATAAGTATTTAGTCTGTGGAATCAAACTGCCTGGCATCATATTCCAGTTTTGTCATTTGCTAGCTGTGTGTCCCTGAGCAAGTAACTTAACCTTTTGTAAGGCTGAGTTTCCTCAAATATGAAACGAGCATTACAAATACAACCTAGATTTTAAGGTTGCTTTTGCGGTTAAATGAAATATAACATCTAAAGTGCCCAGAACATATGATTCCTACAATTTTGTGATTATAATTCATTCTTTTTTATATAGATTGCATTAATTTTACTTAGATATTTTAATATTCAGAAGCAATTTGTCACTTTATTTTAACAAGCCAAATAATACAGAAAATATAATACTTGATATTTTCTCTCACTCCAGTGTTTACTCCTAACTCCAATGCCTTGACCTCACTTAGTTTCTCATGCCCAGACCTTTCTGCTTCGTCCCTAATAGCCAGAAGGCCCGGAAGCTTCTTGGTTTCTTCCTGAGGAAGTTCTTACTTGCTCTTTCTTAACTCCTTGTTTTGTCTCTTTTTCACCTAGTTGTCCTCAGTTCCTATTTGATCTGTATGTGTGATGTATTGAGGAAAATATTTAAGACATTAAAATGAGACAAAAAAGTAAAAAAATTTTCAGTCTCATTTTCTGTCTTAGTCAGATCTCCCTTTGGGGAAAGGGATTGTTCTTTAATTCACTGAAAAATAGGTTTCCCAGGGAAAGGAACCCTACTAGGTATCCTCTCTTGAAGCAGATTTATGTAGATGGATGTGTAAACAGTTACTCCCACTTGCATATCCACCGGCTCTGGAGAAGTGTAACACTGGGGGAAAAAGTAGAGAAGAGTTACAGATTCTTTCTGTAGCCTTGGGTCAGAGAAGCTAACTGGCTCACCTTGGCATCCGATTTGTACTTTGGTCTGGGTAATTTTTAGTTCATAAAAGGAATGTAAGAACTGGCGCAAGACTCAATTTCCCTTCTTAGAAAGGGATAATCGGGTCTTTTAGAAACAGGATAGCAGAGTAAAGGTACTGGCCCAGGCGTCAGGTAGGCCTGGCTTTAAATCTCAGCTCCAAGGTTTACCAATACATTGTTCAGTTTTTCTAAGCTTCAATTTCCTTATAAATAAATTAGAAATAATACCATAGGATGATTTGTATAAACCTGTCAGCATAGTGCTTGGTAGAGCATAAACACTTGCACTTAGTATTTAATAAATTATAACCATAATCATAGTTATTACTATTAGTAGTGGTATTTTTAATATTTAAAATTATCAATATAAATATGTAATATGTAATTTAACATCCATAAAGTTGTTTCATTATGAAAGCAGATAAAATAACGAGTCAAGCCCATAGAATTTACTTTGCTACTTGAATAAAAATGAGTGTTAATTCATTAGTTTTCATTACTTTTTATATGCTGATTATACTAAGTATTAATTTACTTTATGCAAACTCTGGTTTTCACAAGTTTGGCAGAGTATGACTTACAAAACCAAAGTGAGGGTTGCTTTCTTTTTTAATTTTATATTTATAAAATCATCTATTGCTTTAAGCTACATGATCATTCCTGCAATATTTATGCTTGGAAACCTATATGGCTCAGAATGGCTTCAGGTTAAAGTGTTTTTTTAGATTACTTATAATTTAAAAGTATATATTTTTTCTTAAGATTAAACACTGTTTTCAATTACAAGTGGACTCCCCACTCTAAAAAAGAAAATAATAATAATTGAATCTTTTTTCCTAAATGGACGATTAGACCTTGAGGAATAATTAATAAAGTGACTATTATTTAAATAAGGCTTAGAGATGATTTTGGTGTCACTACTTTATTGCTATTCTGTGCAGTGTATCTAGTGCAGACTGTGAGTCATTTCTTCACCTATACAGATGGGTTTAGATCCAGGAAATTCTACAATAAATGCAGGAGTTGGGGACAGGCTGCAGCAAATACCCGAGTAGCTGGAAGGAAGATTGTCCTTGAAGAAAGTAGCCTGTGGCCATTTGGGATTCTCTTTCTGCTAAATATTCATTACAGAACCTCAGAAGAAATGGTCCTCTGAGGACCTCTTTGTGGTCATATTTTCAGAAACCCAAACCTAATTCCATGACATTGAAGGTACAGGTGAATCAATGGCAACAGAATATTTTACTGTAATAGAAAATCTAAGAAGCATTGCAGTTACAATTGTCTCTCAGTGGCCTTGAGTTAAAGTGGCCTTTATGGGGTCATGACACCTTTTCCTTTCCTACTACTCCTATTCTCCTTCCAGATGCCTAATTGTCTTTCTCCAGTCTCTCTTTAACATTATAGGAAATCCTTAAGAACCAGGAGTCTATATTCATTTTTATGCCTATTCTATATACATCTGTATCCATTTCAGCATTTATCACCTTGAATAGTTGTTTTTCATGGTATGCTTATTTTCTGCTCATGGATATGTAGTTTAGTACAATATACATTTACCCTGTTACTTTTACATGCAAGAAGCTGTGCTCATGGACGAGGAGAGGTAAAAAGATTACAAGCATCTTGAACTCTGTAATCATTTTTAGATTTGTTAAGTGTATCTCCACAATGCCTGACACACATAGAGGAACCTTATGAAAACTTCCTGACTAAGCTGTAATTCTTTTAGTAGTGGAAGACTGTAGATTAAGTGGGAGATAACCTACATTCATAAATGTTTATTTTATAAATAAATAAATATGAATCTAAATGCCTAGACCCTAGTAGGAAGCAATCCAGACAGATGTACTATTATTAAAGATAAAATGATTTTTTGTCTGTTTGTTTGCTGTATCCATGAAGAGAAGCTGTATCAAGGTGGGGAGGTTTGTTCAGTGCCAAGGAATCATCATCTTTTCCTATTTTCCACTCTTTCATGTCCAACTTATCCACACCACACCTGATAAAGGTCTAACTCAGGAGGCAGTAACTGTTCAACAAATTACATTGATTTCCAGAATGTGAAATTCTCTATCATGCCCCAATGACTTAGTTCCCTGTCCCTGAATTCATCTTCCTTGAAATCCTAATGAATTCATGGTCATCCATCAAGTCTTATCTTCCTGAAGCTTTCTTTCATGCTCCTCATCAGTCCATCTATATCCTATTACAATCCCAAATCCATGCCTCCTCCGGCCTTACATCCAAAGTTTCTTCATATATCTTGAAGCATATCAATCATATTTTCACTTTTCCACTTTATCCTAATTTTGGTGAGCATGTTTTTACATGCTATTTAGGGGATTTCTGACTTCCGCTAGAATTTGGACCAATGTTTCTGAAGGCAAATATACAGTTTAGAAGTGAGTATTTACAGAAATAATTTCTAAAATGGCTTATGGAATATTCCAGCATCTTAAGAAAATAGAAATGTTAAAATTTTTATTTTTTGCATTCCATATATTAAACAATTTATTTGTGCCTAATTTATTTGTGTATTCCTCATCACAACTAGCTTTTGCAGTGAGTCATTCCACAAATACGTGTTGAATGAATAAATGAATGAAGTCCAGAAACCAGATGTACATGGTTACTATTACAGTTTTCCTAGTAAGCCATTCTAACTGGAGAGCATTATTCATTTTCATCTAGATGTTTTCATCATTCAGTCAATATTATGCATGTCAGAGTCCTACAACTTGGTCATCTTATGGAAGTGAGTTGTTTGCAAGCTCTTTTCTGTTAAATAGCAGGATAAAATTAACTGATACATTCAAGGTGAGTAAAATTATCCAGCTACTCATCCCCAACAGTCAAAATAACATCATTACTTTTTTTCACACATACACTTTCCTTTCAACAAACAATATGGATATTGTTTAAAATTGTGAATAACATCATGCTCATGGGACCATAGTGTCTTGCCTTGATCTTTGAACCAATGGGATTATCCAAGAGCCCACACTATCCTTCTTCGAGCTCCATACCAGGCAGACATCATATCTGAATATCTGAATGTGTCAATTCTAATTGGCCACCGTGCTCTCTACCTACACTTCCTTTACGTTTATTGCTCTATTCTCTCTCTTTTAGTTGCTTTTCCACTCTGCCACTAGGTGAACTGTGTGAGATTCCTATCTGAAAATGTGGCTTTCCTGGCTAAAATCCTCTCTTTATTTTTTCCAATTGATTGAAAAGTCACTTTCTCTAGCATGGCATACAAAAGTCTTCATCTGTTTTCTACTTATCTCTCCATCTTCATCTGATTCCACCCACCCCCTAAAGAGAGATTTAGCGCTCTAGAAAATTTCAAAAACTGCTTTATTCTGGGAAGTGCTAACTTCTCAATCATTCCTCTGTGTCTTTTTACACAGTCTTCCAGTACCTTTATTTTCCTTTTCCAACTGGAAAAGTTTTATTATTACTTCGAGATGTATTTTCACATAATTCTATGCACACTTCTGTTATAACATGTAACCATACTGGATTACATTTCCCTTGCTGCCTTTTCTAGTAAACTGTGAACTCCTTGTCTATAGAACTCCTTTTGTATTGTTGTGCCTTAACACAGTGACTGGAGAATTATTTGTGTTCAGTAAATATTTATAGAATGAATGAATGAATGAATAAATAAATATATGAATGACTAAGCAAACAAATCAATCAGCCCCGAGTTAGTCATCAGGAATAAATTAAGGCAAGATTGGGAAAGAGAAATAAATGATTTGAGAGTTTATAATGTATTTCAATTCAGCCTTTTAAATAAGTCAATTTCTCTGCAGTTTACTTTCCCACTTAGAAAAATGTGAGGTAAGATTTTCATTTCTCTTACAATCTTTCTGGATAATGCTAAATAATGGTTGATTTTCATGCTATTTCTTCACTGTTTCTCTTTTAGATTTGATTGTTGAGTTTATCTTCTTAAAATAATAAGATCTAATAATAAGTACCATTTATTGAGTGTTTATTGTGTAAGGGGAATCATGCTAAGGATGTATAGATACCGTGTTTAATCCTTATAGAAACCATGTCAGATAAATATCATCGTCCTCATTTTTACACAAGGAAACTTTGACTAGAATATGTCACGTATATTACTTCCAAGATCATGAGCAGGGCACAATAAAGTTTTATTTATTTACTTTTTAGATCAAAAAGCTCTGCTCTTTCTATTACTCAATACTGTCTGCCTACCTAGCCCATCGCATGATAATTATTATTGGCAAATTATCAAAAATGCTGACCTTTTGTTTTTTCCCACTGAACAGTTTACAATAACCTCTAGAATGTAACATGTTCCACCCGTACCACGTTAATGCTATGTTGTAAAATAATGGTTATAGAAATCATGAGCAAGTTCCTAGATATTCCATAGGAGAGATCAAATTCTCAGCCCGGACTGTTTCATAAAATTTCAAATTCTAATCAAAATGTTCACTTTATGGGAAGTCTTTACACTCTTCCTTTATCCTGTGGATTCATAGACTTTTGAGCAGGCCAGATTATCAGAGGTATGTTTGTCTGGTTTCCCAAGAGTAAAGACATATATATTCCAAAACTTCTCTAACGTTATTTGATCCTCTATTTGTTCACAACAAACATATATCTATTTCACTCTCAATTTCTTACAGAAATAACACAGTACTGTCTGATTTGGACAAGAGATACTGCTAGTGCTTATCTCAAAGAGTGATTATTATTGCTTTGCCATGTGATGAGGGTCAAAGCTTAAATTTTAAGTTTCTGATTTTTCTCATCTTTGTTAATCTTCCTCATTTCCAGTGGATGGAAAATGTACCCACACTGTAATACATAAGAAAAGATTAAGAAGAGAAAAGACAGTGGCTTTTAATCTAGGTAATGGAAGGGGAGAAGATGATCATTGCTTTTGATATTTTTTCTTGAACAAATTAAACTTTGTTCTTTTACAAACAAAGATAATGCATCTTAAATCTGAGCATGAATATCTTAGTACTATTTAAAATTATACAAACTCAAATTCAATGAATTGAGAAAGTGTCGTGGGAAAAAAATTCTAAATATACAACAAATGTGTACATAATGCAAATGTTATAATATTTTCTTTGACATTTCCTTTAAATTGACAGATTTATGTAGATATAGTATAGAAATCTATAAAATCACTTCTATGACTTACATATTTACACCATTTTAGTTCTTTTCCTCTATTAATATAGGTCTCAGATATGAATGGTTTCATATGAATGATATCCATTGATAACTGGTATCCATTTAAAACATACAAGTATACTCTATATTTAGGATATGCTACTGAATGCTTTTCATAAGAAATACTTCTTAATTTGCTCTGTTTTTTAGGTTTGAATGATCGGATATTGGGTCATAAAAGCAAGGGTTTACCTATATTTAGATCATTCTTTTTTTTCTGTTTTAATGATTTATTTTTTTCTAAAATCCATGGTAGAAGAGAATATTAACTATGTTACTAGTTTAACATGTCTCTGAAAGTTTAAACTAACGATACTAAGATATGGTGTTAACTCCCCAAGTTAAAGGAGAACATCAATGACATCATGTTATTTCAGGATTCTCTTCTATCTTCTTCCCTTTTTCTTGTATATGAAAAAACTATTTTATGAATCATATAAGGCTATGTAGCATGTGGGAAAGACAAAGAAGAGTTAAGGGATGTCACTGATGATGAGAAACTATGTCAGAGTAAAGGCTTTTCTCTTATAACTCGTACGTGTTTTCCTGAGATGAGTTATTATTATGTAAAATCACACACTGAAAATTAAAACGTATCTGGAAGAAATGATACTAGGGAAGAAACTTTAAACTAAATTTTTAAACAAAACCACAATTAAAACAACAATAATATTCCTATTAAAATACTAGTAGGGTTAAATCTTAACATTTTTATCTATAATTAATTCTATTCAGCCTTGAAATGGGCATTTGCACTTCCTCCTTCAGGGCATTCTCTTCTAGCTATTTTAATCATACCATTTTTATCAAAATTATAAACCTGATCTAGGTGTAGCCTTCTTCATTATTCCACTGTTTTACTCTGGTCCATGTCTTCACAGCCTTTACAATCACAACTCTCAGTTGTCACTAAAAAGCCTAACATTGGAGGGACCCAATGATTTTGGAAGCTACTAGACCAGCCATAACTTGTCCTAAAGCAAGGTCCTTCTGCTGATTTTCAATTTTTTTCTTGTGGTCTTAATATGGTGCTAAGGCTTTCATTGTTAGAACATATGTCCCTGACTACATCCAAACATTAATGTCTTGGAAAAAGCTGTGCAAGAACCACCAAGATGTCTATACCAACGTCATTTCTCCCTTAATCAGTCACATATGAAATATATCATGCCAAACGAGTACCTGTAGAACAGAATGTACTGCATCTTTGAGAAATAAAAGTGTAAAAAGTTATATATATATATATATATATATATATGTATCCTAACGTATAAGGATACTCTTGAAAAAATTCATCTACATAACATGCAGTTTACAAGACACTTCATATACATCATTTTACTTTTTCTCACAGTCCCAGGGGTACAACAGGGCAAATATTGTAATCAGAAGTGGTAGGTAACGTGCCACCTGTCAGATATCTATTAAGAGGTGAAAACTTAGCAGAAAGGCTTGTATTACTTTCCCCTAAAAAATTCTAGAGATAAAGTCTTTTGAAAAAGACAATGTAAAGTCAAGAAAAGGCTCTGAGTTAGAACTTAGTAAAAAAAATAAGAGACTTTGAAAACCTTAAATTCTTAATCGTATTCTGGCTAAGAATTCCAATTTCCTTTTTCTTTGGGGATATAATTGCTTATATATGGTAAAGATACTAAATGAATATTTTGTTGAGATCAACTCTTATAACTGTGTCCTCTCAAAGAGCTAGGTTGTTATTCATCTATGGTATACAGTTGCTTTACCTCTCAGTGTCTCAGTTTACTTAACTGTTCTGCTAATAATACTTGTCCATTGTTAGCACTATAATTATTATTCCTATTTAACTGACACAGCAACATAAACTAAGATTAAAATTATATAGGCATGTTTTCCAGTTGATTAACTGATTTCTAGAGTCCAGACAGATTCTGTAGTTAGAAAAAAATGTATTGTTCAGCCACCATGAATTATTGAAAGTGAATGATGCCCTACCTAGGATGAAATGTAGATTCAAAGTTTGTATATAATTAGCTTCCATATATTATAAATCTGTTGCAATCCTTAATATATACCCCATGTATTGTTGCATGCTTCAGTGTTATTCTCACAACATTCTCATGCAGAATTGTACTAAAGAAATATGATAAGTATGGAGAAATATGAGATTTTGGTGGAGATTGTCATCAGTTTCTTTTTTAAAGGTACACATACTACGTTCTATTTTTATCTAGAAATACTCAAATATTCTTTAACCCAGCATGTAGACTATTTTCCATTATAATATCTATTATAATATTGATTATATCCATATAATACAATATCCATTATAGATATTCATTATAGATAGGTAGCATAATATCCATTGTTATATCTAAAGCAGACCTGCTATATAAGAGATTTACATCACAATTATATACACATAAAGAATGAGATAGATTCTCTTATTGTTGATCTGTGTATACAATGTGCTAAATTTTCTTTTGACAATGAGTGATTTAGGGGTGACCTTCTCTAAACGCAAGGGAACGGATCAAATGTTATTCTAGCTCTGTGATGATATAGCCATTACCAGGAACTGAAAATAAAGATCACCAAACCTCCTCTTTCTACTTCCTCACCCACTCTGTTAGAAATTATCCCAAATGGAAATTGGCCAAGGGATAAGAATTAATGTACTAAGACTTTGACAGCAGAGGTGATTAGAAGATTGGAACTTCCTCCCAATTTCTGTCTGTGAGATATCCCTGAGGCCCTTTTCTATTGGTTCTCTTCCATTGTTTTCATGTGCTGACTAAGATGTTTATCCCGAGGTTAATTTTGTGTGGATAATACTAACCGTCCATTTTTGAGTTTTATAACTGGCTCATTAATATCCATGCTGTTCAGTATTTCAACCTGTGTTCTGATAAGCTTTTCATCTCTTGGATTCCTAAGACAATATAAATAACTTGATTTAAAGGACTGTAGTCTTTCTTCACTGCTCTAATGATACTTATTATGCATTTTTTGTGTCATGCTAAGGAGACAATCTCTGGCTTCTATTCAAGAGAAATAAAAGAAGAAAATAGGATGTAATTCCCTTCAAGACAAGAAAGAGTGCCTTTAGTAGACAGAAATTGACCCTGATATTGGGAAGGCTATTCTGTTATAAAGAGAAGGAGGACAAGGGGAGAAGTGAGAAGAGGAGTAGAGGAAAGATAACAAGGAAATTCAGCCTTATTGCAAAATACCCTCCCAAATTCAGAGATCCAAATTCTGATCAAGAAAAAAACATTGAGGGGCCGCCCGGTGGCGTAGCGGTTTCGTCTGCGCTTGGCAGCCCGGGGTTCGCAGGTTCAGATCCCGGGCGCCCGCCGACGCACTGCATGTCAGCCACGCTGTGGCGGCATCCCATATAAAGTAGAGGAAGATGGGCACGATGTTAGCCCAGGGCCAGTCTTCCTCAGCAAAAAGAGGAGGATTAGCAACGGATGTTAGCTCAGGGCTGGTCTTCCTCACCAAAAAAAAAAGAAAAAAACGTTGAATTTATTGTCTGAGCAGCTTTCTGAGTGTAAAAAGACTTATTAAAAAAAATAATGCCTTGGGCAAAAAAAAGACTTAGTTTCTATGTCACAAGTTCTATAATCCAGAAAGGCATATCAAGGTAAGATTTTCTTGTATTTATGGTACCAGAAGGAGGATATATCTGTGGAAGCAGGAGAAAAAGGGAACTTACACAAACAGAGACATACAAATTACTCTCAAATGCACAAACATGCATAACTATGTGTGGAAAGAAATCAAGTACACAAACAAATACATACATATACACATCTTTTCATTCAAAGTTAACTGAAAGACCCACTCACTGAGAAAAGTAGAACATTTTTAATGCAGCTGAAATTTCCTTCCTTCGGACTGAGCCAAATAGGAAAACTTGACTGTTACTATATAAAGGCTCAGGAATTATCAATGCAGAGTTGCCCAGGGTTGGCCAGATTTGGGAGTTCAGCTTCTATGAGAGGAATGGAAGATGAACAGGTCAAGTCCCACAGCATTAACCAGAAGGGGGTTAACAATATTAACATCTACCAAGAACCAAATACCTTGCTAAACAATTTATGTATATTAGCTCACTGAATCCTTGCCATAACTCTACTAGGTAGACACTATTGTTATCATCTTCCACACCAAAGATAAGCAAACTTAGGCGTAGAGAAGGGAAGTGACTTGTCTAAAACCACTGGACCTGGAATGAGGATTCTTCCCTCAAAGACCTTAATTTCTCAGAAAAGTTTACAGTCTTAATTTGATTTCACTACCTGTGCTAGGAAATAGACGAAATTCATACTGCTGACTTTTCCACTGCTTAAAGTAGATGGAATTGTTCTTTTCACCACAACTTTCAACAAAATTGTATGTCCCCATTCTCAACCTTGAAACACCCTTTTGTCTATGGATCCCCAGAGATTCCTGAGACAGAGAGAGTAAAGCAAAATAGTGTAGGAAAAAAGATAGAGAAAACACTCAGAAAAACAAAAAGGAACCAAATGAATTGCAGCTCACCATTTCTGCAAAGCCAGTATGCACACGAGTCATGGGGCCCATCTATTATATGGTGGAAGATCTGGTCTAAAGTACATTCCTTGTTCTCATCTCTACCACCAAATGTCTTGCTATTCCTACCTCACCTAATAAGTAGCATATTCTTTCCTTTATTTGCAGAAAAAAAAATCTAATATTTTCTGCTCCCTGCTCCTGCGGGTGTCTGGCTTGTTCCTTGTAACGGCAACGCTTACCATCATAATCCATGTTCTTTTGTAACTCATCTTGAAACAGATATGCCTGCATTATGCACCAAAAAAAGAAAGAACAAAATACCCAGCTAGTCAGAGAAATATGTTAAAATCACTGACTGATAATGTACTGATTTTGTGTTCTAACATTAAAACCTTGGAAAGACAAGGCTGATGTTAAAAATGGCAATTTAGAGAAAAGAGCAAAGAAGTGAAATTGTGTTTTTCCCTGGGTATTACAAGTATGAGTAAAGGATTGAAGGTTTTGTCTTGAAAAATCTGCAACCATTTATTAATCTCAAGTTTGAAAAATGTGCCCTTTTTTAAACTGTATTTTAAAATAATTTGCCTGCCATAAAATGCCTGTGACTTATTTACATTTTCTCTAAACTTCACCTAGCTGTGAACTCCTAAAATAGCTAACAATGCAATAGCTCATATGTAAATTGGAAAATTATACCTTCCAATTAACAAAACATGTTACCTCAGAGCTGCTGCCCGTGTTTAAAGTTAGAAAATTCTGCCTTAAAAACTAACAACACTCCGATAATCACTCCAAAGCATCTGTTGATTGCACTTTTTTATTTTTTTGAAGGCTTTAGAAATTATTGGTCCATCTAGAAAATGGAAGTCCCTCTGATATAATAGGTCATATGACATGGCATAATATCTTCATCCATAGATATTTCCCAGTTTAATTTCTGCACAACTGGCCAAAATCCTTTATATAGTTCTCAATTTTGAACTCTAAGGAAATATGCTTAATATAAGCAAAAATGGTTTCAGACAAAAAGAATAGTAACAGTTTCTGTGGTTCAATGAATCTAACAATTGTTTCATATTGCTTACTATATTTCATAAAGTATTTTCAAATACATTATGTCATTTAATGCTTACAAAATTCTTTGAGGGAGACGAGACAGTATTTTACTGTTATTAAAGATAAGGAAACTGAGTCTTAGTGTTTCAGTATCTTGCCTATGTTCAGAGTGAAGTTGGGACTCAAACTGTCATGTTTTCACTCAGCTTAAAGGTTGAAGTTAATCCTTGTAGCTCATCCTCTATGAGTCATGTTTTGCTTTCTAATATTTGCAATAAATCCCCAAGCTTCAGAATAGTGTCTGTATTTAAACTCAAGGCTTTCTAAGGTCTTTCCATTTCAAACATCACCTGAGCCTACTTTCTCTGAACTGGTGTAGTTTAACAAGCATTTGCTGTGTTCTCCATATACCAGAAACTATGCTAGGCATAACGATTCATGCTATTTCTCAAATGCTAGACAAGTTATATCTGTATCATCTGGAAACTGGAAAAAACTAACAATTCTAGACTTCATTCTGTACTAGGCAATTAGAATTCTTGGTTAGAGCACGTGGATATGTGTAGTAACAATTCTCAATAATCTGATCAAAAGCTAAGGTTGCAAAAACTAACAGAAATTTAAAAATTAAATTAAAAAGAAAAAGAGCTAAGATTGCAAACACTGTGGAAGGACAAAGCAGATCTAGATCTGGATCACAGGACCACCATTAAATGTGTGATTTAGGAGGGCATGGGGGTGGGGGTCATGATTAAAACACTTTCATGGTGCAGTCTCTATTTATGATGTAGGAATAATAATAGATGTAATAAGCCACACAACAGATAACTTCCTTCCCAAAATGGTTAAATAAATTTGGTAGTAAATAAGATAATGGATCTTAAGTGCTTAGACCACAGAAGGCATTTGTATTAGTTTACTAGGGCTGTGTAGAGGAAGAGGAAGAATCCCCCCTCCCCCATCCTTTCCCTTAAGGTTCTTATGGCTGGTCAAATAATTAAAAAGGCAGGTTAGCAGGAGAAAAGAAAGCAAAGTTTAATAACATGTATAGATGGGAGAAACTCAGGAAAAACTGAGCAACTCACCAAAATGGCAGAGGTTCCCATCTTATTTATTTATTTTTTTTGGTGAGGAAGACCATTCCTGAGCTAACATCCATTGCTAGTCCTCCTCTTTTTGCTGAGGAAGACTGGCCCTGGGCTACCATCCATACCCATCTTCCTCTACTTTATATGGGACACCACCACGGCATGGCTGACAAACGGTGCGTTGGCCGGCTCCCGGGATCGAACCCGCCAACCCCGGGCTGCCCAGCGCGGATTAAACCGCTGCGCCACCAGGTGGCCCCCAGAGGTTCTCATCTTAAATACTATCTTAAGCTACAGACTAAGGAGGATGTTGGTGGTGGGGGGCGTCAGCTATGGGAGATCACCAGAAATGCACAGTAAACAAGAGCAAGGTTACTGTGCAGATTTAAGTCCTCATCTTCCGAATTGATGTGTTTCTAGAGATAAGGTCGTCCCCTCTTTTTCCTGGTACAGAGAGGGAGATACCTTTACAAATGAAGATTTCCCTTAGGAATGTAAATGTCTCTTACAAAGGGTAACTTCTACCTTTACTTGGTTTTCAGAGCTTTGACAAGAATGGATTTAGCAAGGATCTTCGCAGTCTATCCTTGCCCAGAGTTATCTATGGTGATGGCCTGTCCTGGGGACAGGCCTTTATCTTAAATTCTTTTAGGCAGTTAGGGGAGGTCAAAGTTTCTTTCATAGCCTTTTGTTCTTGAAAATAGTCAAGGTAAAGACACCTATTTTGAGGGGGCCAATTCTGATCCCCCATGGCTGACATAACACAATACCACAGACTGGGTATCTTAAACAACAGAAATTTATTTTTTCACAGTTCTGGAGACTAGAAGCCCAAGATCAACGTGTCAGCAGGGTTGGTTTCTTCTGAGCCTTCTTTCCTTAGCTTGCAGTTGCTGCTTCTTCACAAGGTCTTTTCTCTGCATGCATACCCCTCGAGTCTCTCTGTGTGTCCTAATCTCTTGTAAGGACACCAGTCAGATTGGATTAGGGCTGCCCCTAAGGGCCTCATTTCAACTTTATCACTACTGTAAAGGCCCTATCTCCAAATACAGTCACGTTCTGAAGTACTGGGAGTTAGAGATTCAACATATGAATTTTGGAGACACAATTCAGCCCATAACAGCATTCAATAAATTTCAGTTGTCTCAAGTTTTGCCCTATTTCCTACTTCCTGCTTTACCTGACTCACTGATCCCTCACAGCCCCTGTATCTGCTCAGTTCCATTTGCTGCCCAGAAGTTATTCTCTTTAGCAAAATCTGTTAACCTAAAAGCTTGTTAATGAGGATGAGCTTGTTTATTGGTGCTTCCAGGTAACATGTTTGCATTAACATGAAAGCAAGAGAGTTTGATGTCTTTACAGGAGAGTGAGTAAGGTCAAGATTTCTGGTATGTAGTCTAACTAAAAATGGAGATCTTTTCAGAGCATTAGATGCATTGATGCTGTTCAAATCCATCACATGGACAGCTGCATGTCTGAACTATACCTAGATACTTAGGTGTGGACCTAGCTAATCTGTGTGATTCATGAGTTGATTTTTTTACCTTTTCTATATTCTGGAAAATAAAGTAATAAATACCATTGAAATCTGATATTTAAAATTGTATCACCTTTTTCCTCTAGAGAGAATGTTCATGCTTTATAAGTGGTGTGTCCTTTACTTTTAGCTTTCAAATTTTTCAGACATATGTGTTTCTGCTTCCTTTCTTGCTGTCAACTTTAGTGATGAAAAAGAATTTTTCCTCACTGTTTGCGTAAATTCTGCTCAGTGAGAGTTCCACCCCCCTCCAAAACAATTCAGGAAATATTAATGCAGTTTTTCTTGTTGAGTCTGGCATTCTTTAGTGTTGTACATTTCTTGATAAATTATTATTGAGACTCCATAACTGATTCTGCTTTCTATCAGATCCTTTAGCTCTTGTATACTGTCTGCAAAATATTTCTAAAACACACTGGAAGAAATCCAATATAAATGAGCTTGTGTGTCAACTTGACAGTCATTCTTAGAAATGCCTATGGAAAATGAAAGCATTTTTCTTCATTTTTCCCTTTTGAAAAATGAGTTAAATTAATCTCTCATACACAGTTTTAAATCTTGTTTCATATTTTTGTTTAATTCAGAGAAATTTTCATTTAAAATTCTACAAAGGAAAATGGCATTTAAAGTTTCAGGTTTACCACCAAGAATTAACAGAAATTTTAATAGCTAACATAGGTCTTTTCCATATTTTTCATTAACTAATAAGTGTGAAAGCTAAAATTTCTACCAGATGGTCAATGCTCTTGTTTTGGTCCAATGTGTTGGTATTGCAGGGATGAAGAACCAGGAGGCCAGCTGGTTACAGATAAATTCCATATTGACTGGGATTCAGTACTTGTCGACACAGATAATGTCATCCTAGCACGATTTGACGGTAGAGGAAGTGGATTTCAGGGCCTGAAAATTTTGCAGGAAATTCATCGAAGGATAGGTTCCTTGGACGTAAAGGACCAAATAGCAGCAGTGAAGTAAGTGGTAGCACATTTTCTTATTGTTTTTCCTATAATGACAGAAGCTAGGTATATGATATAGAATACTACTCAATGCTAACTCAGAGATTTGTATCTTAGTGATTGGACAATTTTCTAAGTTAATCATATAGACTACTGCATTTTTTTTCAAGTACCTTTTACTCTTAGTGCCATAATAAGAGAATTATCTTACTTTCCCTTATGGTAATTTACAGTGTCTATTACTTCCCTAGTTAATTAACAGATCTTGAGCTTCACAGATACCATTACCACTCTGGCATGAAAGAGTGACCTGAGAAAGCTATTAAGTTCTTTAAAACAGTGCATAGAAGTTGGCTAGGGTATTGTTAAAATGTAGGTGTTGACTCAGGAGGCCTGGAATGGGGCCCAAGATTCTGCAATTTTAACAAGCTACCAGGTGATTCTCAAACTACTGGACCCTCGATTTGACCAGCAAGATTTTGGAATACACGAAACTTCTGCATGGATGGAGTTGCAACTACTAAAGTATTTCTAGTTTGATTTCTGATTATTTTGGTGCCAAGAATAAATTTCCGTGTTCATTTGACTCAGACATATGTAAGTATATATATTTTTCCTCATTGCAGATTTCTACTGAAACAACCATACATTGACTCCAAAAGATTAAGCATTTTTGGAAAGGTAAATAGTAGAAATGTTATGTGTACATATATGTATCTATGTATATGTGTGTGTTGTATGTGTCTATATGTATACATATCTAATTACTTCCCTCATTTGGTTATAATTTCTCTTTATTATCTTTTAAAATGTGTTAGTATAATTAATATTAAATATAGTCATTTATTAATTCAGCAACTATTTATTGAGTATATAATTGGTGCCTGGTATTAGAAATAGAGCAACAACAGGACCAAATGAGTTATACATACATTCATTATGTGGAAATTTAGAGAAGATTCAGAAGGTTGTTAAAAGCCTCATGGAGAAAGTGGAATGTGAACTGGATGGTGAAAATCATTCAGCAAGTAGAGAGCAAGGAGAATACTCTCACGTAACTGCAGTTTCAGTAAGGAGAGCATGTTTGCAGAACCTGAAATAAAGTGACTATAGTTAAGGCTCACGTAAGGGAATGATAGGCAATAAGACTATGAGGAAGACCGGGCACAGACCTTAAAGAACCCTCCATATTAACTAGGAAATTTAGATGTTAGCCTAAAAAAATTGGAAAATAAAACTCTGGGCCTCAGATTTAAAAGTTCAAAATCTCATGTTTATCATTGTATTGGGGACTGATGAGCCTCAGGGCCACTGACTCTGGCAGTCTAAATATACAACACATAGGACATAGGACATAAACAATGAAAGCATAAATGGATTTATTTTAAGTGGAAAAAAATATTCCATTTCAGTTAAACAAATATGTGTATCCATCAGTGAATTATAAATTAGAAAGTGGCTCTCTGATTATACAAAGAATGCTATCAGCTTTAAGACTCAGTGGGTCTTGTAATGTTTTTTCTTAAATGTTCATATCAGTATCAAATTAAGTTCTGCTAAACTCATAAAATGGGCTGGGGAGTAATGTTCTTGCTTTTTCTATTGTCTGGGAAAGCTCCTTTAGAATTGGAATTAGAGTGTTGGCGTATAGCTTCTAATAGCATTCTCTTATATTCTTTTGTATTTCTGAGATGTCTGTTGTAAAATCCCCTCTTTCATTTCTGATTGTGTTTATTTGAGCCTTCTCTCTTTTATTCTTGGTGATTTTAGCTACAGGTTTGTCACTTTTATTTACCTTTTCAAAGAACCAGCTCTTGGTTTCATTGATTTTTTTCTATTTTTTTTATTTTTTTTTTAATCTCTATTTCACTTATTTCTGCTCTTTTTATTATTTATTTCCTTTTATTATTATTTGAGATTTTTCTTGTTTGTTGAGATAGGCCTGTATTGCTATAAACTTCCCTCTTAGAACTGCTTTTGCTGAATTCCATAAATATTTTCATTTTCATTTTCAGTCTCCAGGTATTTTTTGATTTCTCCTTTGATTTCTTAATTGACTCAATCATTGTTCAGTAGCATTTTGTTTAATCTCCACATATTTGTGGCTTTTCTGATTTTCTTCCTGTAGTTGATTTCTAGCTGCATACTGTTATGGTAAGAAAAGATGCTTAGTATTATTTCAGTCTTGATATTGAGACTGGTTTTGTGGCCTAATACGTGATCAATCCTGGAGAATGTTCCACATGCATTTGAAAAGAATGTGTATTCTGTGGTTTTAGGGTGGAATGTTCTGTATATGTATCTACTAAGTCCATCTGGTCTAGTGTGTCATTTAAGACCAATGTTTTCTTGTTGATATTCTGTTTGGTTGATCCATCTATTGGTGTAAGTGGAGAGTTAAAGTCCCTTACTATTATTGTGTTACTGTCTATTTCTCCTTTTATGTCTGTTAATAATTGCTTTATATATTTAGGTGCTCCTATGTTGAGTGCATAGATATTTACAAGTGTTATATCCTCTTATTGGATCGTTCCCTTGATCATTACATAGTGCCCTTCTTTGTCTCTTGTTCCAGTTTTTGTTTTAAAATCTAGTTTGTCTGATATAAGTATGCTACCCCAGCTTTCTTTTCATTTGCATTTGCATGGAGTATCCTTTTCCATCCTTTCACTCAGTTTGTGAATGTTTTTAGGTCTGAAGTGTGTCTCTTGTATGCAGCATATATATAGGTCCTGTTCTTTTTTATCCAATCAGCCACCCTCTGCCTCTTGATTGGAGCATTTAGTCCATTGATATTTAAAGTAGCTATTGATAACTATGTATTTACTGTCATTTTGTTGCATTTTTTCTGGGTTTTTTAGTAGTTCTTCTCGGTTCTTTTCTTCCTCTCTTGCTCTCTGCCTTGTGGTTTGATGGCTTTCTTTAGTATTATTTTTGGGTTCCTTTCTCTTCTTTTTTTGCGTATTTTTTATAGGTTTCTGGTTTATGATTACCATGAGGTTCATATATAATAACCTACATATATAGCAATCTATATTAAGTTAATGGTCTCTTTAGCTTGACCTTCTTCTAAAAGCTCTACTCTTTTAATCCCTTCCTCCATTTTATGTTTTTGATATCATTTTTCACCTCTTTTTGTGTGTGTATCTGCTACTCTCTTGTCATGGAAATAGGTAATTTAATACTTCTGTCTTTTGACCTTCAGATTATTTTCATAAGTTTTTGATCTGCTACCTTTACTGTATTTTTGCCTTTACTGGTGATTGTATTGCTTTTTTTTTGATAATTTTCTTATTACTGTTTGTGGTCTTCCCTTTCCCACTTAAATAAGTCCCTTTAGCATTTCTTGTAGGACTGGTTTCTTGGTGATAAACTCTTTTAATTTTTGCTTGTCTGGGAAACTCTTTATCTCTCCTTCTATTCTGAATGATAGCTTTGCCAGGTAGAGTATTCTTGTCCATAGATTTTTTTCCTTTCAGCACTTTAAATATTTCATGCCACTCCCATCTATTCTGTAAGGTTTCTACTGAGAAGTCAGCTGATAGCCTTATGGGGTTTCCTTTGTATGTGACTTTTTGCCTTTCTCTTACAGCTTTTAGAATTCTCTCTTTATTCTTGACATTTTAATTATAATGTGTCTTGGTGTGGGCCTCTTTGGGTTTATCTTGTTTGGTTCTCTCTATGCTTCCTGTACCTGGATGTGTGTTTCCTTCCTTAGGTTAGGAAGATTTTCAGCTATTATTTCTTCAAATAGATTCTCTACCCCTTTGTCTCTCTTCTCCTTCTGGGACACCTATAACATGAATGTTAATGCACTTGATGCTGTCCAAGAGATCACTTAGACTGTCTCATTCTTTTTAATTCTTTTTTCTTTTATCTGTTCAGCTTGGGTGATTTCCTCTAGTCTTTCATACAGCTTGCTGATCTATTCTTCTGTATCATCTACCCTGCTCTTTAGTCCCTCTAGTGAGTTTTTCATTTCCACTATTGTATTCTTCATTTCTGACTGGTTCATTTTTATATTTCCCAAACTTTTTTTGATGTTCTGAGTTCATCCATTCTTCTCCTAAGATCAGTGAGAATCCTTATGACTTTTTGTTTGAACTCTTTGTCAGGTAGATTGTTTATTTCTGTTTCATTTAGTTCTTTTTCTGGGATTTTATCCTGTTTCCTACTTGGAATGTATTCCTTTGCCTCCTCATTTAGCCTCTTTATCTGTGCTTATATGTATGTATTAGCTGGGTCACCCATGTCTCCCAATCTTGGAGAGGTGGCCTTATGTAAGTGATGCCTTATGATGTCCAGCAGTGTGCTTCCCTCTTGTCACCAGTTCCAAATTTCAAGGAGTCACCCCTGGGTGAGCTGTGTATGTCCTTCTGTTGTGACAGTTTTGCTCTTGCTGCAGGTGCCCAGGGAGGCTCAGTTGTCCCCTGGCTGGCTGGTTGTAATGCTCTGCTGTGTGTGGCTGCTATGGTCCCTTCAGTCAGGGAGGGGCCCCAACACAGTTGGCTTCAAGGTCTAATAGCACATTCCTGTTGTGGTTTTCCTGTTAAGTGAGTAGGCCCCTAGCATGGTTAGTTGCTAGGCTCAGGGACTTACAATTGCTGTAGCCCTCCAGGCATACAAGACTCTTGTCAGCTCTCAGGATTGCAGCTGAGTGGGGCTGGCCCCAGGCACAGGAGCACCCAATTGTTTCAGGCTTTGGAATGTGGGGCCAATCCCCTATGCAGCTATTTGAGAAGCACAAGTCTTCAGCAGCTGACAAGCTCCACCACGTACAGGGCCACACACACAACAGAGTCCTGCCCTGTGCACAGGCCCCAACCCTCTGAAGTGGACCTAGTCACCCCACTGCAGAGGCTCTATACACTCCGCCAATGCCCCACACACTCCGCCTGCTCCTCACACACACCCTGCCCCACAGAGGCGGACCCACATGCCTCGCTACAGAGAATCCAGGTACCTAGCCTATGCAGTCCCACAAGTTGCCTGAGGGCTTGCTATTGGGTGGGGCCAGTCCCTAGGGTGGGCTGCCTGCCCTGGCTGAGCTGGATTAAGTCATTGCTCTAGTGGATGGGGCAGATGCTGGGCTAACAGGCCAGGGGGAGAACTCCAATGCCATCTGCCAGCATCTGTGTCTGCACACCTGTACTAGGTCACAATAATGGCTGCACCAATGTCTTAGTCCTTGGAGAGGTCTCACCTCTCACCAAGATGCACCCAGAGCCTATCTAGTGAGTCTCTTTTCACCAAAGGACTGTGCACCTTTCTTTCTGGTGATTTTAGTTTGCTTACAGAAATAGATGAATTTGTACATGGGCCCTTTAAGAGCTGGCTTTTCTTCCCTTATGTCCAATAGCTTTTCTGAGAGTATTCCCCGTTGTTGTTAGTAGACAGCAAAGCCAGATATTATGACTCTAGTCTTGGTTATGCTGAGTCCAAAAGATGATTATAGGGGTAACACTCCCCCACTCAGGTCCACCACTCCTCCAGGGAAGGCTGCATACCTTAGGATTGCTCCTGGCCAGCCATGAAGCACCATAGCTTGCAATGGTGGCTTTTTTTCTCTCTAGAAACATATTTCTGCCTCCTCCACCTCAGTCAGGACTGTCCCTTGTTGTGGGATTTCTTTTTTGCAGCTTTCAGTTCTCTCTCAGGGGTAATTGTTCCAAGAGCAGTTGCAAATGTGTCATGTCTATGGGAGGAGGTGAGTTCAGAGTCTGCCTACACTGCCATCTTGACACTGGAACTTATTGACCATTTAGATTGTGCAACAGACACTTTCATATCAAAGCTTACTAAATTACAGGAAGCATGTTATAACTACAAACCTATTCCTCCTTTTCATTTTTTTTTATTGAGATATAATTTAAAAACAAAAATCACCCTTGTATTATATCTTGAAATGAGATAGAAATTCTTCCATCTTGTTCTTTTTCAGAATTTTTGTATCTAGGTGCATTGTGTTTCTTTATAAATTTTAGAATCACGTTTTGTAATTTCTTCAAAATATCCCATAGTGATTTTCATGGGAACTGTACTGAATCTGTAGATCAGCTAGGGAGAACTGACATCTAAGAAATATTGAATCTTTCATATTTGTTTTAAGAGGTTTTTGTTTGGTGTTCTATAGTTTCTCCAATATGTGTATAGTTAGGGATAGCTTTTGATTAATTATATTTGGGTTTGGATGGGTTTTCTGAATCTGTGGTTTATTGGCTTCCATCAAAATTAGAATTTTATCTATGGGAATTCTTTTAGGCTCATATTGCATTTGCATTTTGGCGTTTCGTTTAGTTTTTATTTTAATTACACTTGTATGGTAAATTGGATCTGCAAACCCGAGTGTGGACTTATGGCTCAAATGTTTAGTCAAGATTAATTTTTTTTATTAGGTCAGTAAAAGTTCATGACAGGAAGGAAAAATAAAAACATTTTTCCCAGTCCTTTTTGTACAGCATATTTATTTCTTGTCATCTTTAGACAACCCTTTACAGGTCTAGCTTTGTGCAGTCCCTTTTTAGACCCACTGTGTGGAATCTATGCATTTTGTGTGTCCTATCCACTGAAGGAGCCATCATAGCAGAAAATCAGAATCACTTGCATTTGAAAAAAAAAAACAAAACTGGCTTTATGCTTGTTTACCTCTCTGGTTTCCAGTTTTCAGTTTATATCAGCCTCTTTGGATTTATTATCTTTGTGCCAATTCAGTACTGTATTTAAAATTCTTTTTAGTTGTTATTTCAGTTGTTCTCTTTCTCTATTTTTTAAAACCACCACTTTGTTATTTACCTTTTTGTTTTTGCTTAGTTTTGGTTTTATTTTCATTTGAGGAGTCAATTGTGTTATCAATTTCATGAAATACTAGGCATGGAGTTGCCACGTGTGTTTTTACTGTCAATGGGGCTAAAGCAGAGCTACCTTGTAATATTCCAGGCTGAGTTAGAATTCAGAGTGAAAAGTGTTATGATTCATTTGAGATATTCCCTGGGAAAAGAAGACTGAACGGCAGCAATAGAGCCAGGAATTTACCATCTTTGATCAACTTCTTTTCTTTACATTCATCAATATTTGATTGAATTTCCAGTTCCTGCTTTTTCTCACTTTGGTGTAAAATTCACCCTGTTTTTTATGGTCTACATACCTATATCTACAGCTACATCTACATCTACATCTGTCTAGCTAACACTAATTTCATCCATTGTAATTGACTTTGCCAGCAGAAACTAAATTTACTTTGTAGTGCTGAGGTACATTTCACTGTTGGTCTCCATAAAGCTGAAATAGTGAACTCCAAGAAACTGGCCACTATTTTTTGTGTAGTGTATTATTTTTCCTAGCTTAATCTTTCAGAATTTAGAAAGCAATTCTAATCTATGCTCTCTGACCATGTAAGCTGATTAAGGAATAGAATGATAATATTTCTAAGAATGCTTTTTGTGTCAAATAATATATATTTTTAGACAATAATGCTACTTATTTTCTACTTATTGAAATGATAGGCCTATAAACACCAGGAAGGCACTGATTAAATGAATGTATTACCTTTTAAAACCATCACATGGATACTAGAGGAAAGGAGAAGAGAAATTTCAGCCAGCATAGAAGACAACTTTTGGCTTTTATATCCAATTTCATTGCAATTTCACAAGTATTCTATGGGTAAACAAGATTTTTTTAAAATAAGATAAATTCATTAAAAGTTTATAAGTAATGCTAAAATGCTTTGCAAATGGGAATGACATAACAATTGTAATGAATGAAAAAATTGATCACTGAGAAACCAGTGAAATGACAGCATAATTGAAACTGAGCAGCCTATACTATTGACTCTTTTTTAATCCAAATCAAATAAAAAATATCCTCTAATTGACTACAGTGTCAATATGATGACCCCCCAGTTTTTGGCATCTTCCTGATAGATATGAGTTGTTTTGAAAATTAAAATCACCATGTTTTATGTCTAGCTAGAATTTATATCTGATTTTTACCCTCTTCTGGAATATATTTTCCAAGAACTTTTTCATGATCTCCTCTTACATTCAGTAAATGTAAGAAAATGAAATGATAGAGAGGAAGGTGAGCAATTAAAATTTAATTTATTCTAATTCCTGCCAGTGTTGATTTTCTTTAAAAATAGAAGTTATTTCTCTGAAATAAATCAAATTAAAGCAGCATTTTGGATTAGGTTTTTAAAGGCCATAGAGAATTTTATTCAACAGCTTTCACTCTCATTAAGTCTCAAAGAGTATTTAGCTTCATTAACCTGAAATTTTCACATTTAAAAAAATGGTAAAATACACCTCCTGCACACCAGCAATGATTTACAGCCCTAGTTTCACTTTAGAATCACGTGGAGAGCTCCACAGCCCATTCTCCACAGATTGATTGAATTGTTTTTGAGAGCACTGATATATTTTTGTAAACCTCCACTGGTCTAGGGAATGCTGGCAAAAGCCAAGAAGATGTTCAGGTAGATATCTTCATTGCACTCCTATGCTATAAAAACTTGCTATTTAAAATATGGACAGCAGCATAGGCATTCTCTGGGAGTTTGTTAAAAGTAAAAAATCTTGGAGCCCACCCCAGATCTACTGAATTAGAATATGCATTTTAACAAGATTCCCAAGTGACTTGAATGAACTTTCCAGTTGAAAAGCACAGTTTTAGGATCTGCCCCTCCTTTGGAAGGCACCATTCTTCTTAGTTCCTGAAGATAATCAGACTCTGAGAATCATGTGAAACTGACATAAAAAACATTTTACAATAATACCAATTTATTAATTTATATTATTTAAATGTGAAATACAATTGTTCCGTGGATTGGAGTAGTCACTTATTCCCTCAAAAGTATGCAGGTTATGTAAACAAACAAATCACAACCAGTTGAAAGTTTGCTTGGGCATTGTGGAATTAGAACCGGAAAAGTAATCAACCAAGATGTAAATCAACTAAGATGCATTTCTCATTATGGAAATAGTATTGCTCCGTGGGAACAAGTTGAAACCTCTTGGCTACAACATCTTGATCTCATCTCCGTGACAACTAAAAGCAATTCACTGGAAAAGCTCCCTCTAAGGACAGAACTTTTAAGGGCATTCCACACTTTTGCTCTATAATAGTTACTTATTTCCTTGCTTTGTGTGACTCATCCCACCTCTTCATAATTCTGAAAGGAAGCAGAATATGCCACCCCAGAATATGCTGCTTTGGCATAAGGATTATTTTGAGCTGATTATTGTAAGCAAGAGCAGACATAGGAGAAGTTTGAATACATAGAAGTTACGCTTTTGTAAGGGATATTTACATTTATAAAAGAAATCTCCATTTTTATCTCCCTCTCTGTACCAAGAAGAGAAGGATGACTCTAAATCATAAGTAAATCATCAGCGGAGAAGGCACTGACTTAAATCTGCATAACAAACCTCACCCTTATTTACAGTTCTTTTCTTGGTAACCTCTCATAACTGCTCTCCCTCCAAGATCTTTCTTTTGTCTTTAATTGAAGATGCTATTTAAAGTGGTGCCCTGGGCCATTTCAGGGAATTAGACTTTCCCCGGGTGTCTTCCATGTGTATGTGAGATATACATGTTAATAAACTGCTTATTTTTCTCTTGTTAATTTGTCTTTGACTGCAAAGCATCTCAGCCAAGAACCCAGAAGATTAGAAGGAAATCATTTTTCTTCCTCTCCACTTCTTTCTTTAGATGTGTTAACAAATTTAAGCTTGTTACTTTCAAATTTTGCTGACCTAAGGCCATTTTTTTTCTCTCCCAAAGAGACTGAGCAAAGGCACTCTTTGTTAGCTTAACTCTATAAAGGATAATTTTCTTTCCCTCAGTTCCTAATTGTTGGAAAAGAGTTCTTCGAGCTTCTGGGCACTAGCTAAATATTCCAGTATAAAATGGACATACGTAGGGGAGGAAAAATAATTTCCCCTTTACCCTTCTGAGTTCTTAGCTGAGACTTCCTAATAGAGAGAATAACGAGAAAAAACAACAGAAGTTTATTGACATGTATACCTCATGTATACATGCAAGATACCCAGGGAAACTAAGCAACTCTCTGAGGTGGCTTAGAATTCAAGCTTAAAATCCATTTTAATAGGCAAAGGAGAGAGGGATGTAGGCCTTTTAGGAGAGATTAAATGATTGTTAGGAAAGATGAATGGGATCTTTGAAGAACAGATGGGAGATACAATTTGTGACAAAGTTTGTGTGTGGTGTTGACTTCTAGTCTCCTCTCCTGTGACTGGAGTCAATCTTTCCTGGTTGGTGAAACTCCTGGGGAGGGGATCTATGAAAAATGAGTTCCTTGTGGGACATTTGTCTTTAGACAAATAAGGGGAATTCAGAGAAAGCTTTTCCCTGAATTTGGTATTTTTCAAGTGTCTGCAGCTCAAAATAATCAATAAGCCAACGTGGCATATTTTGGGGTGGCATATTCGGCTACCCTTCCCATATGTTCTCTCAACCACTTCAGTAATGTCTGACCGCATTTTGGACTTACATGTACCAATTTTTAAATGATGCTTCAAATAAGAATAAATGAAATTTTATATTTCTCATCTTAAGAGTTTAGTGAGAATAACATATTCCTATAGCACTGGATCACACTAGAATCATCTGGAAATCTTTGAAAAGTGGACCTCTTCATGAACCAATTGCATCAGAATTTCTGGTGCTAAGACCTGAGTGTTAATATTTTTTAATACCTCCCATGATACTCTGATGTCTAGCAAGTTGAAGGGCACAGCCAAAAAGTTAATTTCTAAAATGAATGGATAACTCAGTAGGTCATTCCCTGAGCCTAGTATTACTATAATTGTTAAAATTTCCTCTGGAAGTTTTCTGGTCAGCTCATAAGCTTCAAAAGAAAACTGACTCTTTGATTTAGTTTTTAAGAATTTATAATTAAATTAGTTCAAAAAAATTGCAAGAGGATTTTTTTTTTTTTTTTTTGCTGAGGAAGACTGGCCCTGGGCTAACATCCGTGCCCGTCTTCCTCCACTTTATATGGGACGCCGCCACAGCATGGCTGACAGGCAGTGCGTCCGCGGGCGCCTGGGATCCGAACTCGTGAACCCCGGGCTGCCAAGCACGAACTAAACCGCTGCGCCACCAGGTGGCCCCATGAGGATATTTAAAAATCAGATTTAAACAATAATCCAACATCTAACAAGCAACATTATTTATCGTATCCCCATTTCCTTCAAATATTTATCTGTGTGGAATTGAAAACAGGATCCATATTTGTGATACTAAATTTTAAATATTTAATTCTCCTTTCCCAATTCTACATAACCATTATTAAATGTTTTATTAAATATATATATGTAATTTGCCTAAAATGATATATAATTTAATAAGTGCTATATTTCCTTAGCTTCCCATTATTTGCAAATATACTGTATGAAATCATAGAGCAAAATTTGATACTTGGTGATATTTAATTAATTTTATATTTTACCTAAAGTTATTAAAATAGCTTGTTATATAAAAATTTAAACAACTCTTTTCAAAATTTTCATTTGTACAAAGTGATCTTAGTGTATTCTTTGTTCAAGTCTGGGACATTATGAGACATTCTGATATGTATATTACAAACAGTGATCAAAAGCTAAAAATATCTCCAGGAATAATAGTTATAATTTTTTTCCAGGGGTATGGTGGCTATATTGCATCGATGATCTTAAAATCAGATGAAAAACTGTTTAAATGTGGATCAGTGATTGCACCCATCACAGACTTGAAGTTGTATGGTGAGTACTTCCTATAGACTGACCTAATATAACATATTGATTTGTAGAAAAGAAAATCCCAATGCAGAGGAGGTCAATTGAGCTCATTTATCATGTGTTATCAGAGATGTTTTCAGCTATTTATCATCTCCTTGATCAACCAATTTTACTGGAGCATGACAATTAAATGCGAAATGTAGAAATTAATGGAATATGTTACTCCAATGGTTTTTAGCTTCTTCTTAAATTTCTGTTTTCTTGGGTCACAGCCTCAGCTTTCTCTGAAAGATACCTTGGTATGCCATCTAAAGAAGAAAGCACATACCAGGTAACTAATTTAAAAATAATGAAGGAAAAAGAACATTTTTGTTCTAAAAACACAGTCAAAATGCAAATATAGGTAGATCTATACATACAGATTTTTGTGTTTTCCTTTATAGGCATCCAGTGTGCTACATAATATTCATGGCTTAAAAGAAGAAAATATATTAATCATTCATGGGACAGCCGACAGTAAGTATTGTATTTGCTGCTACTGATTGATGGAGTCTGACCTTGAACAAAGGGGTACATCCAAGGACTTGTTTATAGGGGGCCCTTATAAACCTGCTGAGGAAGAGAGCAGGGAAGAGTGGCACAAAGAATCCAATGCATGATGGGAAGTGGGAAGAAGGAAGTCAGGACTAAGAGGAGAGAAAGTTATGAGCCTCAATGACAGCACTGTCCGATAAAATTTTCTGGGATGATGGAAACATTCTACCTGTGTTGTTAAACACAGTAGCACTGGCCACTTGTGGCTCTTAAGCACTTGAAATCTGTTTAGTATGACTGAGAAACTGAATATTTTAATTTCATTTAATTTTAATTAATTTAAATTTAAACAACCACATGTGGCTAGTGACTGCTACTACGATGCTATTCAGCATGCCTCAAATGGAAAATAACCTGGAAAACAATAGGATAGCAGAAAGGTGCCAGTACTGAGATGAAATTCTGACGAGATTACCCACTTAAATCAAATTAAAACAAAAACTTTAAAAAAAGTACTTTCATATCATCTCTCATTTTTCCATCACTTTAAACATTGGAGATGGATGTGGTTGATATTACTAGTAACAAATAATATCATTTTATATTCACATGAAGTGTTCAGGGCCCAAAAAATTTATATTTTTTTATTATTCTATGTGAAACTTTATAACAGAGGGCTGAGTATTTATAGTCTCATTCACAGATGACAAAAATCTATTTCAAGCCAGAAACTGATTTATCCAAGCTACCTGGCAAGTGATCAAAGAGAGTCAAAGCCTTGAATCAATATTTCCTGCATCTTGAACTTGTTTTCATTGGTCCACTCTGCCCTTCTTCAGTATTTTTACCCCATTTTATAAAGACTATAACTAAAGAGGTCTTGCAGCATAGATCATACCTGGTCTTGAATTTAACTTTTGAGCATGTCAGGCTGTGGTTAAATTAGAGCTCAGATCAATACTGATGTTAGGTAAATGGGGAGAAGAGACAAATCTCCCTGAGGTAGAATTCCAAATAACTTATGGAGATTCTCCCCTCTAGGAGGCAAAGCTTATCTCTCCTCCCTGCCCCTGTGCAGTGGGTTGCACTTAGTGATTTGCTTCAAAAGAGTACTGTAGGGAAAAGGGGAGAAAGAGCAACTTTACAGTGGAAAAACTTGACAAATACCATCTCAGCCAGGTGATCCAGGTCAACATCAACAGTGACAAGTCATGCTGAAAGGATGCACCCCAGATATGATTTCGTGAGGGTGGCATTCTATGTCTGTGGTCTTGTCCCAGAAATCCATAACCCCAGTCTAACCATGAGAAAAATATCAGACAAATGCTGATGAGGAACATTCTACCAAATACCTGACCAATACTCCTCAGAACTGTCAAGGTCATCAAAAACAAAGAAAGTCTGAAAATTTTTCGTAGACCAAAAGAAGTTAGGGAGACGTGATGTCTAAATGTTTCTAAGTTGTGACCAATGTATCATAATAATGCAAGATGCTAACAAGAGGGAAAACTGGGTAAGGGATATGCAGGAAGTCTCTGTACTGTCTTTGCAACTTTTCTGAAAATCTAAAACTATTATAAAATTTTAAAAAGACTTAGATGATACTATACCTGTGTTGGGGGAAACATGATGAAAGACAGCATAAACATTTTAAAGGACATTAGAATTTTGTTCTAAGATGTTAAGATCTTACATATATATTAACAGTAATAATATGAAGTAGCAATTAGTAAGTACCGACTATATGTCAGAAAATGTGCCAAAGGCTTTTAATATTATATTATCTGTTTTTCACAAAAATACTGTGCAGTAGGTATTATTGCTCTTCTTATTTAGCAGAATGGGAAAATAAATATTATGGAATTTATATAACTTGCCCAAAATCGCATAACTATTGATTTGTAGAAAGCGGTTTTAAATCCAGCATTGAGGCCCTTATTCACTGTGCTCTGAAGCTTCAATTGTAGGAATAAATTATATTCGAGGTTAGACTGTTTTATGTCTAGCCATCACCCTAGAATATATTAGCGCTATTCAAATTTCTCTGTCAATACATTGCAGCTATCTGACTCACTTAGTCATGGGCCTGGTGCTTCACCCACCTAATAAAGTACAAACAGAGATCCAGCACTGGTCACTTCAGAGGAAACACACACACATACACACCCCACGCACCACACACACACCCCATATGGGACTGGTGGTTTATAATTGCTCAGTTAATGACACTATAATACTACCATTATTAACATTATCTTCCAAAGTTATCAGCAAATCAGTTCACTTTAATGTCCCAGTTTAGTTTTAGGAAGGGGACAAATGGCAAATATCAACAGGATTTATACTCAAAACTAAACGACCAAAAAAAAACAGCGGAAAATCTATTTATATATTTATTCTTTCAGCTATATCCATACAGAGAATGATGGGGTTCTTTTCAAAATGTTTCCTACAATAAATAAATGAGTTATATAAGGGGTAATTTTACCTCAGTCATTGCCCCTATTAACTAGCATTTCTAGTGGCTTACATTTACAGAGCAATAGAGAGGACATGATAACTTTCCCATTGAACGCAATAGGAAAATGTTGAAAAAGATCTTGGGTAGATTTTTAAAAAGATTTAAAAGATCATTTAGAATCTTTTATCGCCTGCTATGTAGTAAGATTAATCAGTATCATAGAATTAAAGCAATGAAGAAGATTAAACCACTGATAAAGCTGTCCTAGTTTTACAAAGACAGTTTTAAAAAGCTTAAAAGTTATTTACAGAAATTTGAATATGCACATAATATAGGAATGAATAGCTCAGGCAGCATTATGAGCAAAGTGCTGTACAAAGAGATTTGAGTGATTCGTCCAAATCTTCTTAGCTAGTTAGGGCCAAGGCTGTTACCCAACCCCAGTCTACTGTGTTGTTTGTTTCAGACTTCCAGACTTTAGGTTCAGGCAGAAGGAATCTAGAAGGAAACGGGAAACCAGTATGATCCACATTAAATATTAGCCCTTGAATAATGAGATTTGTACTCTATTTTCTCAGCATGGGGTATTCTTTTTTCTAATTCAAAATGAAACAGAATGCTAGTATCTGACTGAGACTGGGCCCTAGTAATCCTCAGAAGGGAACAGAAAGCTTCTTTGCTGTATTACTATCCAGATAGATATTCACTATGTTATGATCGTTATAATAATATAAAATATGTGAATTAGAAATGACAAATTATAACCGATAGAGTAAATCTAAACACCATCCTGTATAATAAATAGAGCCTTAGTAGTAGCTTCTGTTTCAGTTTATTTTTTTATAATGTGAAGCTCAAAGTTTTATTACCATTGTATCTACTGGTTTCCTAGTTCAAGCCAGGTATCAGTCTTTTAAATGTGCAATGTATGTAAAGTAAAATACTTGATCTCTTTGAAAAAATGATATAGAAAAGATCTGATCCCAATAAACATATTTCTTTCAAATATCCTAATTTAATTTCTTGCAGCAAAAGTTCATTTCCAGCATTCAGCAGAATTAATCAAACACCTAATAAAAGCTGGAGTGAATTACACTATGCAGGTAAGCCGCTTTTTCAGAAGAATGTGTTTCCTACTTTGGTTTTTTAGCTGTCAGGTACAGAACACAGCCTCCCTACTACTCCATCCCCCATGCTATTATTTTTTACTGGGTTTTTTTGGTACCAAAGATTGTGTTCTTTTTTCCTGATTATACCAAGAATTAGTGTATTCATCCTGGATCAGCTCCTACTTTATAAGTGAACTTCATAAACTCTTCCAAAACATCTTTTTCTTCTCAGACTT
Organism: Tapirus indicus; assembly: GCA_031878705.1. Taxonomy (NCBI): domain Eukaryota; kingdom Metazoa; phylum Chordata; class Mammalia; order Perissodactyla; family Tapiridae; genus Tapirus; species Tapirus indicus. Next base: position 48,095,880 of record CM062926.1, on the reverse strand, counting down.
TTATTCATATCACTGATAATGAATTCTTTTCAAAGAATGGTTTTCTATTTCACTTTTAGTCCCTTTGTCTTTTTCTCATTTTCTATCACTCTTATCCCAAAAAGTGGGGGAAAAAAGTGGTTTGAGTAAATATTACGAGAAAAAAGGAGAGGGCAAAATATCATTTACATCTATGTGTTCAACCGCACAATAAATATTTACAAAGGACTTACTTTACAGTGGTCACTATGCTAGATGTGTCAATAAGACATACTTTATACCATCAAGGAACTTTCAGTCTTAGGGAGGAGTCACAGAAGGAAAAAATATTATTTTAATTTCTCAGCATTTTCAAAAACTAAACATAGTTCAACATATCTAAAACACAGGTGCCATGGTTAGGATGATAAAAAATGAAGAGGTAGAGATAAACAGATGGTGGGTCATGCCATAAACAACGTGAGGGAGTATGGGGCTTTATTCAGAGGGCAATGAGGCACCATTTAAAAAGCTTACACCCAGAAATTGACATGACAATATTTGTATTTGTGTTTTAGAAAAATCATTAATGTCATTTATATTGGAAAGGACATTGTCAAAGTAAAAATTGCACCACACAAGATTAAACAGACAAGGAAGATTTATTCAAGACTATTGCAATAGGGAAGAGAGACTAAACTCAACTCTTGAAAAAAGGGCTGGAGAGTTTTTTTAAGAGCTGGGGTGGAGGGACTCACAGTCCACCTGTGTTTGGTAATTGGCCTAACCAAAAGGAAAAGTAAGCTTTCTTGTATCTATGACAGGAGACCGTTTTACAACTTGGAGCAAGGCTCCTACTTTCCTACAGAGACTGGGAGATAGGGGTGCTATCTCCTTCAATGTTTACGTTTTAAAGAGATAGTTCTCAGGTCTTTGAGAAAGACATTTCCTGGGTTGTAAAACTGGTGAGAGGCTGGAAGAAGATTCACATACATTTCAAATGTGCAGAGAATGAATTTAGAATGCAAATGTTCTAAATTAAATGCTCTAAGAAAAGGGAGGTCAGGGAACTATAGTCAGGAAGAACTGTCTAAAATTTAGTCAAGCTGAGGTGAATGTTAATGTCATCTTGGTCAACCTGAACATAGAAAGCTCTCCTTTTTTTGGCTAACAAATCCTAATTTAGACATATAAAACTTGTATTTTGTCTCCAATGTTGATTATGATATGATTATTATAAAAAGGAAAAGTTTAGCATAAAGAACTCAGAGTTGAATTAGGTGGGATTTTGGTTAGATATTATTTTCCAAAGTTCCCTTGCTATTGGGGCTAAAAGAATGAATTCTAAGGGACAGCACTTGCTTGGGTAAATTTAAATCTTCTTTCTGTTCAATATTTTAGGTCTACCCAGATGAAGGTCATAACGTATCTGAGAAGAGCAAGTATCATCTCTATAGCACAATCCTCAGATTCCTCAGTGATTGTTTAAAGGAAGAAATATCTGTGCTACCACAGGAACCAGAAGAAGATGAATAATGGACCCTATTTATATAGAACTGAAGGGTATATTGAGGCTCAATGAAACCTAACCAACAGACTGTAATATTGTAGATGCTCCAAATTTCAAGGGCGGCTTAAGGAGATGATACTGGAACAGCACACTCAGAGACAATGAACTAGAATTTGAATACAGAAGTCCAAGTCTACTGTGTTGCCAAGGGTGCAGAACCTGTTTCTTTGTGTAAGGAAGGTCAAATGGTTGGTTTCCTGGGACAAATTAGTTTTGCATTAAAGTAGGAGTAGTGCATGTTTTCTTCTGTTACACCGTTATTTGTTCTGTAACTAGTTGCTCTCATTTTAATTTCAATGGCCATCATCATCTGCATATAATGCACAACTTATCAGTACTACAGTCCCTGATCTTTGATGGCTGAACTGCAATCTAACACCTTACTGTACCTTTATGATAAGTGCAATTCCTTTATTGTCTATTATTATGCTTAAGAAAATATTCAGTTAATAAAAAACAGAGTATTTTATGTAATTTCTGTTTATAAAAAGACATTATTAAGTGGGTCAAAGGTCATGTACAAATACGGATTTCAGCACCTTCCAAAGTTCAACCAGTTATCATTAGATACAATATCTTTAAATCAACACACGAGTGTATGTCTCACAATATATACATGTGTGCATATACAGTCAATAAATCTATCTTTACATGTTATTCATGCTACAAAGGGTAAACTTTTGATGAGTTAGAAGAGATGCTCTTTTACAGGCTATAATGGATGCTTTGTTTAATGAGCCAAATATGAAACATTTTTTCCAATTCAAATTCTAGCTATGGCTTTCCTATAAATGTTGGGTTGTGTTTGGTATTGTTTTTAGTGGTTAATTGTTTTCTAGTTGCAATTTAATTTTTTGAATATGATACCTTGTCACATGTAAATTAGATACTTAAATATTAAATTATAGTTTCTGATAAAGAAATTTTGTTAACAATGCAATGCCACCGAGTGCTATTTTGCTCTTTTGGTGGAGAAGGCTTTTTTTAAAACACTTGGTCCGTATTTTACTTCTCTCTCTCAGTGCAGAATCAATTTTCATTTTCATTGTAAAAGCAAAGAGCTGGATTATTTCATTTGACAGTTCTTGTTTAGTATTCTGGGCCTGCCCAATTCATCTGTTACTGTTTAATTTAAGTCCTTCTGGTAAGAATTAGAAATGAAATATTTTTTATTCCTTGGCCAAAAAGCTCACAAACAGCACGGTTTGCAATTTAATTTGAGTTGAAGACACAGAATGCATCAATTTCTGTGCGGTGTTGACTTGCAATAGTAAGCAATTGAGAGTGTAACACACACTTGACTGTGTGAAGTCAATTTAAGTCATGAGAATATTAACTTCAGTGACTAAAGTCAAAGAGTATCTTCTCACCTCACTTGAGGGATCTTCTAGAAGTGTGAAAGTCTTTAATCAAGCTTAGAATTCAGATAAATCCAGGCATTATATTGTGTTTTTAAAAATTCCCTAGGACAGGCTGGATTATCATGACATCAGAATATCAGGGAGAAACTTAAAAACATCACGAAATTTCTCAGTGACCTTCCTGTTTTGTCAAAGGATCAACCTCAAAATCTGGGCATTTGGAAACATATTAATTGTGTTTGGGATATTCTGCTTTTCTTCTGGATGCTTTGGAATTGTGTTTTCACTGCTCCATTGGATTCAGTTTAAAGTGGGAAAGGCTCTCTTTTCTGAAAGACCCATTTCAGGTCTTTTTCAAGAATAGTCAATACATTTTTAGAAAAAAATAAGCGAAATGTTTAAAAGGAAAGTTTTGCCTATTTTATTAAGATGAAAATTTCTTTTTAGGCTGATTTGAAGTCCAACTGAAGCTTTTTAATCAATATTTTAAATTTCAACCACTACAGTTTTTTTATGATGCAGATAATTGTGTTGTCTGAAAGATGTGGTTTTATTGAATGTCTGTTTGAGTAACATTTAAAAAGTATTTACCTTTTACTGTCCATCATTTCTCTTGTTTTATTGTTATTATCAATGTTTATTTTTCAATTAATTTAATACAGTTTCTAATGTGAAAAACATTTGTCTGGAACCCACTTTCACCATAAAGGCTAAATAGATCTCAAATGAAGACAACTGTTTAACAAGAAGGTAGAAAATTTTCATCTCTGTGATTCTTTGAGTTTTAATAATTGGGTCATTTTAGATAAAGGGAATGCTCACCTACACATAGACACCAATTATTAATGGAATCACGTAAATGTATCTTCCCCTTTATACATTTGCCTTTGGACATAATTCCAGTATTTCCTATGTAGTTACACATTCTTACAGTTTCCTGGAACTCTAATAGTAAGCTTTCCAAGTGTTATTTCCCCCTTAAAGTTAAAAAAAAATCTCAAGATAAACTAAAAATTCTATAATAAATCAGGTAAGCAGTATTAAATCATCTACAGAGATAAACACATAACCTCTTAAAACTATTTTAAAAGAGGAAAGCATTTTTTCACTTTAATTGCCTGCACTGAGGTCTCTAACTCAACACTTAGAGAACTAAGAGACTACGCTGATCAGTGTGAGTTTTCTGACATAACCAAGGGAAGAGGGCACTCTTCAAAACACAAATCAGCTCACCTTGAGAATGTATCTCTTCTGACTGGACGTTTAGCATAGAAATCGCCGCTGGAAGATCTTGCAGATGCCAGTTATAGATACTAGAATGATGTGACTTAATCATTAATCTCCACCACACAGATAATTATTTAAGCCATCATCCTCAGATGGCGGACTTTGAAACAGAGGTATCTGGGACTGAATTGCTTTCAAGTCTCAAGGGTCATTGAGGGCACATGGCTTTTATAAAGAATCCTGTGAAATACCTCTTTTGTCCCTCCTCAACTGCTCTGACCATCTTTACATCTTGCAGCAACCAGCATTGCATAAGTAAAACCTGACCCCTCAACTGCACTTTATCGTTAACTTTCCACTCGGGATTCTCTAATACTAATGTTGGCTGTCCGCTAGAACCAATAGACTTATCACTTATACACTACAAACCTATATGATGAAGTTAATAACCACATTGAAACCCAATTAATGGAAGACAGGAGTAGATGACTATATGCTCCCCTTTTTCTTCCCTCAGACATTCTCCATGGTCCTTGGAAGGCCCCATGGGACTCAGCTGCACACAGCTCCATACTTTTCTATTTTCCTCTTCCCATTTCACTCTTCTCGGTCCCTCAATCCTAGCCCCTAGAATCACTTCCCCAAAGCAAACAACACGTACACCAGCATTAACTCAGGCTCGACTTTCTGGGGAAACCCTTTCTTCTCACATGAGCTTACCACTGTGAATGATATAGGATGAAGAAAAAGATGAGAATAAAGAAGTGGTCTCTTTTCAGCTTTGAATAAAGTGTTTCTACCTAAAGTTTATTGGACTCTTTCTGAGTGCTGAGTGCTCTACATTCATTATTAAATTGACTCTCTCAAGCTGCCCTGCAATAGGTGTTATGATTCCCATTTTACAGAAAAGAAAATTCAGTCTCAAAGAAGTATGTAACTTGCTCAAATTTATATAACTAATGAGTGAATAGCCTAAAACCCAGCGCCCACCATCTCAGAAGCCCATGTTCTCAGCCATTCTGCTCTACAGTACTCCTGAAATGAGAGGTTGAACCCATGTTCACCACATATGAAAAAGGATTCTGAATATTTAAACGTGTAGTTCAGATATTTGGGGAATAATTTGATAGCGATAATACTGAAAGGGAAACAATAGCCCAGCGTACCACTGTAGCGGTGTTTGAAGTTACACGGATTCTCTAGTGTCCAGAGGACATATGTAATATTAAAATGTATTTTCTTTTTCCGTTGGAGATATAGAAGAGTTATTCCAATTCGTGGGACCCTTGCCCAGACGATCATGACTATGTGACTGGGAAGTCATTAGGAAATTCTCTTGACCTGACATTAAGCCAAGAATATCCCAAAATCATTCTAAGAGGCATTCAAAGCATATGTGTGTCAAAGCACCCAGGCTTGCAAACATGAAAACCTCACCCAGGCTTCAAAACTGCAAATCCGGAAAGCACGCTGCAACATTAAGAGTCAGAGCTGGCATCCACTCTCCTATGTGCAATCTAACAGGAAAATCGCATTACCTCCCACTTTTCTATCACCATGGGCAATAGATTTTGCTTACCACTGATCAGATCTGCTAACAACACGTGTATTTCATTTGGCAATATTCCAGCAACTTTTCGGGGAGAGAGGCTGTGAATTCAAAAATTCCCACTCTCATCAAGAACAAGGCAGACAGGTTTTAAAGAAGAAACAAGTTACATCAAAGTACAATTTTGATCATTCTTTTAGACTTCCAAATAAATTTAAGATAATGTGATGCAAGCATCATAAACTTTTGATACAGCAGTTTGATCACCAGGAAAGTCTCTGTGCTGATTGCCATAATCTGCCCTTTTCCATCAGGCGCAGCATCATTTTATTTTTTTATTATTTTTTTTTGTGTGTGTGAGGAAGACCAGCCCTGAGGTAACATCCGTTGCCAATCCTCCTCTTTTTGCTGAGGAAGACTGGCCCTGGGCTAACATCTGTGCCGTCTTTCCTCTACTTTATATGGGACGCCGCCATGGCGTGGCTGACAGGCAGTGCATCGGCGGGCGCCCGGGATCCGAACCTGCGAACCCCAGGCTGCCAAGCGCGGACTAAACCGCTGCGCCACCGGGCGGCCCCCCAGCATCATTTTAACTAAGTGATCTTGAATGTGAGTGAAGCTTGGCAATAGAGAATTGCATATGCCAATAGCACCACAGAAAAGGAACTCACATTTATTCAACACCTAAGGTCTTTGTCACATAATCTCAAGGAATCCTCAATCAACCATGTGAGACAGAGGGTGTTCTCTGATAAAGAAATGAAGATTTAGAGAGGTAAACAATTTTCCAGGAGGGCCACACAGTGTGTAAGTGACAGAACCAGAATTTGAACACAGAGCACGATAAGCTCAAAGTCCTCGTATGTGACAGTCTTATCCATGTACTTTTCAGGTGGTGCATTCCTAGGGTTCGTCATGCAATCTTTAGATTGGGTTCAACTTTCAAGCCCATCTCCATTCAGTGTCGCCATTTAATGTGCATCTGGCTTCAAGTAACTGAATGCAAATTTAAAAGTTGCTTAAATACTTGTGACTCAATATGCAGGCACGTCCAGACATCATCTGAGAGTTTGTTAGAAACGCAGACTCGCAGGCACCACCCTGGCCCTCCTATATCAGAATCTGAATGTCAAGAAGACCCACAAGTGATTTGTATGCTCAGTAAACTGGCTTAAAAGACAAAAGCTTTTATTTACCCACATCACAAGAGAGCTAAAGTTGAGTGCCCCTCGGGGTAGTTTAACAGCTCAATGAGGGAATCAAATCCCAGTCTCCTCACACCTTTCCATGTCTCCAGCTTCGGTCTGTGATTTGTTCCCTTCACTGGCTTCAAGATAATTGCAGCTGCCTGGCATATTTGTGTCCTTTCACAGCAATATCCAAAGAGAGAGAGGCAAAGAGTGACTTTTTTAAAAATCAGGAATGATAATTTTCTCCAGAAGTCTTAAGCAGAATTCCCCTCAAGTCCCTTTGTCCAGGCTTTGGTTGCAAGCCCCTAACGTAGACGTAAAGTAGGCTGGGAACGTATATATCTGAAATTGCAATCTCCTTAGTGAGGATGCAACAGGTAAGAATAGTAGGAGAATGAATGTAAGGTAGGTGCCCAATGTACGGCGCAGAACAGATAGGTATATCCTGCCAATGGTGATAGGGTCCTTAATGCTGGCGTTTCAGCTAGGGACATTCAGGGCATTGAATAGTGATGACTGGGTGTTTTATTTGAAGACGCTTCATTTGAAGGTGTCACTTTTCCTCCCAAAAGGCTCCAAACATCCGCTCCACCCTCTGTTCCTAAGAGTTAGTGCACTCTTCCCTAGCCAACATTTTTTCTTTTCCACTCTGCTCCTTGTCATTGACACATTTTCCAGTGCAGGAAGGCAGCTTGGAAATCTGATTGCTGTGCTAGCAGTCCCATTTTACAGGCTTTCTTTGCTCTAACACGATTTATGATGCCTTGATTATCTCCGTATGGCCTGAATTGCTAGTCACACGATTTTAGTTCTCCTGATTGATGGATTAAATAAGGCATATTCCAATGGGAAGAGAAAAGGCCTGACATGGAAACGAAGATAACACAGCCTTCCCATTCATATGCACTTTTAATGGGTGTAATTCTCATTACACTTCAACTCTCTATCCCTTTAGGACACCAAGTGTGACTTTTAATGATCTGTATGGTGTAATTGGATTTTGAGCCTTTGGGGAGAACAAATTGTAAATTTGCTTGCCCAGATAATTGGAAAATTTCAACTTCAAATCATGCAGTAACTCAGACATATTGGGCCTACTATGTGCCAGATACTGTACTGTTTGATACAGCATTAGGATCCTTTTTTAAAACTTAATCTAATTAAAGCGTCTAATGTGTAAATGGATATTCTAGTTCAAATGTTATAGCTAAATGAGTCATCATTTACTAAAAAGTATCAGCTCATTCAATCATGTTTTGATTTTCACTCAGTCATTTGTTTACACCCCCCTTATTGCTTACTGCTATTCCTTTGGACACACCCCTTTTGAAAAGATATCCCATAATAATCTACTTGGTTTATCCAAGTCCAAAGGGCTCCATAGCTCACTGTCACACCAACTGCACTTGGTCTGTATGCAGCTTCCAATCCCACTCTCAATTTTAGGGAAGTTTTTAGTAAAGCCATGCCATTTTCTCACAAGTATTTCTCAATTCAAATCACCCATGGCAGTGGGACATTGATTTTAAAACATTTAGCTTAGTTTAGTTTCCTTATTTAATGGTGTGTTAGCTTGTTTTAAGTGAAGGACAGAATTCACATCCTACGGAAACATAAATATTTCCAGAGAATAAAAAATAATAAATAAAAAGATCTGCTGCCCCTAGCTCACCACCTGCCTTTGGATCTCAGCTGAGTCTCTAGTCAGCTTGGACCCAGATCCAGTCTTTTTCTTTGTAATTTACTAACCTTCTTTCAGCATGCTTTCTCATTTTCCCAAATGCAGGAAATCATATAGTTTGCATGCTTTTCTTTTGTCCCCATGTTGATAGGTATTAGTGAAGGGAGTTAAAAGTTTTGGTGTATGAAATTATATTTTTTAACTTCATCTGGACATGGTACAATATTTGGAAATTTTCTTTAGTTTATCCTTATTCACTTTTATATCAAATTTTAATATATCTCTTTATTATTTTCAATTGTCCTCAAACCCCAAACTCTCTCTTGTTATTCTATTTCATTGAATATAATTCCTCAGTCATGTATACTTTTTAATGTGTGTAATTTATTTTATACCCTAACCTGTTTGTAATTTGCTAGGGAAATGAAAGATAATAATTATTGTTATAATTATAGCTAACATTAACTAGCTCCTTAATTTGTAGCAGGACCTAGGATAAGCTCATTAATAGATATTTATTTAACCTTCAAAACAGCTACACGAATTAAGTACAATCACTATCTCAATTGTTACATGAGGAAACTGTAAGCTTAACAAAGTTAAATGAGTTACTGAAAGTCACTGGATTAGTCACAGTAAGACATACTAGTTAGTGCCATAAAAGAAAAAAATAAATTTCAGTATGTTAAAGAAATAAAGCTTTTTTTCTCGCTCACATGAAGTCATATATGGGCAGGTGAGAGCTATTTCATTCTCACCTGCCATCTGGACTGCGTGCCTCCATGCTGTAACCTCAAGGGAAGAGAAGATTGACGGAGACACACAATACTAGCTTTCAACGCCCACCTTTCTGAACTGACATGCATCACATCTGCTGTAGTCCATTTTTCAGGACAGCTCTCAGTGTCTCACCCTAACAGCAAAGAGATTGGAAAATGCAGGGAAATAAGTGGAGAATTTAGGGAGCACTAGCTGTCACTGACACAGTCCATCATTTCGGACCTCAAGATTTCACTTGCTCCTTTGATTCCCGTATACACAGAGCACAAGTGACCCATCGTAAGAGTCACAACCCCACTCTCTTTCAGCTCAAACCCAGGACTTCTGAGAGTTGTGCAGTCGTTTTTAGAGTTAGTCCATATAGGACTCCTTTGGGTCTGAAGACATTTGAAATTTAAAATGATCAGTTTTCTGTCCTCCAGGCTCCTAATATACAGCGGTGGAACGAGGACGGGATACCAAAATAAATAGTCCCATTTGGAAAGGGAAAGAATGGGTAAGTCTGCTTTGGGGAGTAAAACAGCTTTCTTAACCTGTCTCTTGTCTGTAGACAGTTGGGAAGCCAAATGTCTTCTTAAGTCTTCAACAGTCGAATGTTGCTTAATATAGGCTCACATTTTGTGTGTGTGTGTGCATTCTTATGCCCTTTGCCCTCCCCCCAGCCCCCTTCCCCTCTGGTAACCACCAATCTAATCTCTGTGTCTATATGTTTGTTTTTTGTTGTTTATCTTCCACGAGTGAAATCATACGGTAATTGACATTCTCTGTCTGACTTATTCCTCAGCATTAATGCCCTCCAGGTCAATCCACATTGTCGCAAATCTCAAGATTTCATCTATTTCATGGCTGAGTACTATTCCATTGTATATATATACCACATCTTCTTTATCCATTCATGCATTGATGGGCACTTATGTTGTTTCCAAGTCTTGGCTATTGGGAATAATGCTGAAATGAACATAGGGGTGCATATTTTTTTTTGAATTAGTATTTTCTTGTTCTTTGGATAAATACCCAGAAGTGGTATAGCTGGATCATGAGGTAGTTCTATCCTTAAATTTTTGAGAAATCTCCATACTATTTTCCATAGTGGCATAGTTTACATTCACACCAGCAGTGTATGAGGGTAGCCTTTTCTCCACATCCTCTCCAATACTTGTTATTTCTTGTCTTTTTAATAATAGCCATTCTGGTGGGCACGAAGTGATATCTCATTGTGGTTTTGATTTGCATTTCCCTAATAGTGATGATGAATATATTTTCATGTGCCTTTTGGCCATCTATATATCTTCTTTGAAAAAAATATATGTTCATTCAGATCCTCTGCCCATATTTTAATTGAGTTGTTTTTTTGTTGTTGAGTTGTACGAGCTCTTCATATATTTTGGATATTAACTCCTTATAGGATATAAGATTTGCAAATGTCTTCTACCAATTGTTAGGCTGTCTTCATTTTGTTGATGGTTTCCCTTGCTGTGCAGAAGCTTTTTAGTTTGATGCAGTCCCATTTGTTTATTTTTCTTTTGTTTCCTTTGACTGAGGAGACATGATATTTAAAAAGATACTGCTGAAGCTGATGTCAAAGAGCTTATTGCCTATGTTTCCTTCTAGGAGTTTTATGGTCTCAGGTCTTACCTTCAAGTCTTTAATCCATTTTGAGTTAATTTTTGAGTATGGTCTACTTTTATTTATTTATTGTTTTGCATGTGGCTCTCCAGTTTTCCCAATGTCATTTATTGAAGATACTTTCCTTTCTCCATTGCATGTTCTTGGATCCTTGGTTGCAAATTAGCTGTCCATGGATGTGTGGGTTTATTTCTGGGCCCTCAGTTCTGTTCCATTGATCTGTTTGTATGTCTGTTTTTGTGCCAGTACCATGCTGTTTGGGTTACTACAGCTTTGTAGTATATTTTGAAATCAGGGAGTGTGATCCCTCCAGCTTTGTTCTTTTTTCTCAAGATCCCTTTGGCTATTCGGGGTCTTTTGTTGTTCCATATAAATTTTAAGATTCTATGTTCTATTTCTGTGAAAAATGTCATTGGAACTTTGTTAGGGATTGCATTGAATCTGTAGATTGTTTTAGGAAGTATGGACATTTTAACTATGTTAATTCTTCCAATCCAAGAGCACAGAATATCTTTCCATTTCTTTCTGTCTTCTTCAATTTCTTTCAACAATGTTTTATAGTTTTCAGTATACAGATCTTTCACCTCTTTGGCTAAATTTATTCCTAGGCATTTTATCCTTTATGTTGCAATTGTAAATGGGATTGTATTCTTAATTTCTCTTTCTGCTAATTTCTTGTTAGTGTATAGAAATGCAACTGATTTTTGTACTTTGATTTGTATCCTGCTACTTTACTGTATTCATTTATTATTTCTAAAAGTTTTTTGGTGGATTCTTTAGGGTTTTCTATATATAAAATCATGTCATCTGCAAATAGTGATAGCTTTACTTCCTCCTTTCCAATTTGAATCTCTTTTATTTCTTTTTCTTGCCTTATTGCTCTGGCTAGGACTTCCAATACTACATTAATAGACTCACATATTTTGAATATTAAAAAATTAGTAGTTTCTTATTTATTTACTTTTTAAAGCATAGTTCAAGAATGTACACAATCTTTTGAGAGATAGGGTATGAGAACTTCTTTCCCTATCACTCAAAATATTGGTAGCTAATTTGAGACCATCTGTAATAATAGAAGACCATGTCCTTAATTTGATCTTCACCTTGATCTTCCATTCAAAAGAAAGATTTTACTAGACCTTTGTGGTTCTGAGTCTTATTTAATCCTGTCAGTTTCTATTTATGGTCAATTATCTATGACTTTTTGAATCCTGAAAAGACCCAGGTATCTAGACTTTTTCTGTGACTGTCTTCTTAAATTTATTTTTTAATGAGCTATAATTTACATAAACATACAATTCATTATTTTAAAGTGTAGAATTCAGTGGTTTTTAGTATATTCACAAAGTTATGAAAAAATTACCACTATCTATTTTCAGAATATTACTACCACCCCAGAAAGAAAACTTATAACCTTCTTCAGTCACCCTCCAGCCCTCCCTTTCCCTAGCTCTTGACAACTGCTAATCTATTTTCTTTTTCTGTGAATTTGTCTATTCTGGATTTTTAATATAAATGGAATCCAACAATTTGTGGACTTTAATGACTGGATTCTTTCACCTAGCCTAATGTTTTCACAGTTAACCCATGTTTTATTCTTTTTTATGGCTAAAAGATATCCCACTGTATGGATGTACCACATTTTCTGTATTTGTTTATCAGTTGGTGGACATTGGGGTTTTGTCCTTTTGGAGCTTTTATGAATAATGCTGCTATAAACATTCATGCACAAATTTTTATGTGGATATGTCTTCAAGTCTCCTGGCTATGTACCTTGGAGGGGAGTTACTTGGTCGTGTGTTTAACTTTTGAGGAACTGCCAGACTGCTTTCCACAGTGGCTGCAATATTTTACATTCCTACCAGCAATGTGAAAGGTTTTCAATTTCTCCACATCCTGCCAACACTTGGTATTTTTCTAATTATAATTGTCCTAGTGGGTTCTGAAGTATCTTGTGATTCTGATTTGCACCCCCCTATTAAGTAACAATATTGAGCATATTTTCATGTAGTTGGCAGCCACTTGTATATCTTCTTTAGAAAAATGTCCAATCAAAATCTTTGCCTCTTTTTCTTAACTGGATTATTTGGCTTTTTAAGAGTCTTTTTATATTCTAGATACTAATCCCTTATCAGATATATGATTTGTAAATAATTTCTCCCATTATGTGGGTCTTTTCACAGAAGGCATATAAGATATTGTTTCTTTGTGCTCTTGCAGACCTTTTATGACCCTTTGCTAGATCCATTTGTTCATTAGGTGTTCCAAAGTTTGAAATTCTTAATCTCTTCCTTCTTTGTTAACTTGAAAATTTCCATAAAGAAAAATTATTGCCATCAAACATTTTCCTATAGTACATGTAAAAAAGTCAGGGCAAAGGCCTCAGTTTTCCTCTGTGTTTAAGAATGTTCAAAAATGCTTAACTGATTCCCTATCATTCTCCAAATTTACTAGGAAATTTTTTTTTATTCTTAAAAGTATCACGAATTTATGAATTTAAATGTATTTCATGGATTTTAGTCCATTGCGGTTATCATCGTAGCTGATGCTCAATGCTGCCTTTGTCATACAGTTTTGGTCTCTTCAAGTTGTTCCTGAGTCCTTTTGGCATGGTCCAGGTGGCCCGTGGTAACTACTTTTCTTTGTGGTATGACAAAATATTCTGTGCTTTCTTTGTATTTCTTGCCCCAGTGTTGGAGCTCTGGTTCTTTATGTTGTAAAATTATATTTATAGATTATAATTTGGACAATAGAAGTCCTCACTGCTGCTGGGTTGATGACTGTTTCAAGGTTTTTTCAGTGGACACAGCTAGAAAATATGTTTTTTAAAAATTAAAATATGTCATGAGTTCATTGCTTATTTAAGTTCTTAATAAAACTAAATAATTATCAATTATTTTAACCCATAATTCAACATTACAGTCTCAGGGAAACATGCCAACCGTACCATCAATAATATAATTATTAAATGATATTATTTAAAGGTTGTTTTTTCTTTTTTCCAAACCTTGGAGTATAGCGATAAATTACTGCATTTAAAAATAATTTGGAGAAAAAAATCTTTTCAATATGATTATACTTTATACTCAATATAAAGTTATAATTATTAGTTTTATTTTTCTTTAAATGTTTAAGATCTGCTTATTACACTTAATTTTGTTGTATAATAATCTAAAATGCTTTCATGATTCAAAAATTGTCAATAAAAAAAGGAATAGAAACTAAATCTTATTCTCCTCCCCCACATAGCACTTAAATATATGGTTTGGGTATTCATTTTAAACCGTATGATTTGACAAAATATGCATATATTGGTACACACCTCTAGCTTCTTAAACAAATAGTGCTATATTAAGACACATTTCTCCACCTAAATTTTTCACTCAAAATTAATTCTAGAGGTCACTCCATAGGATTATCAAGATGTATTCTTCATGCTTTATTACTGGCGCATATTACAATAATGTAATAGTAATAATACCTACTATTTCGAGGCATGGTATTAAACTTGTAAATTAACTTCAGGAGAAGTAATATCTTTATAATGCTGACCCTCTCTAAGAACACAGCATGTCGTTGGATTTGTTTCATTCAGAAGTATTTCTTAGTTTATCTCAGATGGATTTACACACGTCTCATTTTAAACTAGACATTTTTATTTTTGCTCTTTTTTGTTTGTCATAATAAATAGGTTCTTCTCTTTCTTATAAATGAGTTTTCCTTGTATACATGAAAGCTATTGATTTTTGTATGGTGTTTTCTGACCCAGCTACTTTACAAAATTCGCTTAGTTTTCAGGATCGGTTTTCTCTGATTCTTTCACGAAATTATCAGACTTGTGATATCATATCTGAATAGAGATACTTTTACTTCTTTCCCTCTAATTCTTATGCCTCACATTGCTTTTGCTAGCCTATTTTCATTGGTCGAAGATAGAGGTCCCTGTCTTGTTCTTAATTTTAATGGGAAAGGGCTTGGTGTTTCCCCATTAACAAAGAGGATGATTATTGGGTTGAGATATTTTATTGAGTGTTTTTAGCATACATGGGTGTTGAATTTTGTCATATGTTTGCATGGCATCTATTGAGAAGATCATTTTTTTTTCTTATTAGATATTTTAATATGATGAATTATATGAATAAGTTTCCTAATATTGAGCATCCTTGCAACACTGGGATGATGCCATATAATTTTCAAATATAATATCAAATTCTTTTTACTAACATTTTATTTAGGTTTTGGGTATTGATATTTAAAAGTGAGATTGGTATATAGTTTGCTTTCCCTAGTGTGATTTTTTTTTTTCTGTGTTTTGAATCAACATTATACTTACTTGATAAAGAAATTGTGGACCTTTTTTCTTATGTTTCTATGTTCTGGAATGGTTTAAGTAGCACTAGAAATACTGATCTTTAAAAGTTTTCTGGAAATTCCTTGTGAAAACAACTAAGACTTGTATTTTACTTTTTCTTTTTATTTATGTGTGTCTTGGGGGGGGTTCTTTATTTTATTTATAGCCGTTGGTCTCTAGTCTTTCTAATTCAAATCAAATTTTTATGATCTGTTATTTTTAAAATTATCTGTCTCACCTAGGACTTTAAATTTATTTGCATAAATTAGTTCAAGTAGCTTCCTTCATTTTTGTTGTTTTGTTTTTACTTTCCATAATTTTGACAATACTTTCATTATTTCTGATTTTGTGTTTCTCACTTTTTAAAATTTTTTAAATTAAATTATCTATGAGTTTCTTAGTTTTTCTCCCCCTCAAGAAGCACTATTTGTATTTATTTTTTTCTTCTATTGCTTTTCTGTTTTCTAACTCATTAATTTACCTCTTTATTTTGTTTAGTTATTTCCAGTACTTTATTTCTGTGGACTTCATTATTCTTCTCTGACTTTGGAGTTGACTCTTCCATTCATTCCTTTTTGTTTGTTTGTTTGTTTGTTTTTTGTGAGGAAGACCAGCCCTGAGCTAACATCTGTTGCCAATCCTCCTCTTTTTGCTGAGGAAGACTGGCCCTGGGCTAACATCTGTGCCCATCTTCCTCTACTTTATATGGGACGCTGCCACAGCATGGCTGACAAGCAGCGTGTCGGCAGGCACCTGGGATCCGAACCAGCGAACCCCAGGCTGCCAAGCACGAACTAAACCACTGTGCCACCGGGCTGGCCCCCCCTTTTTGTTTGGTTTTAATGCTGATAATTTTTCTCTGCTAAGCACTTTCACCCTATCTCATTGCTTCTATATCATGTTTTAATTATTAGCGTCAATAAATTTCAAAATTTTATTTTATTCTTGAACCAATGTATTGTTGAGTACAATGTGTGAGTTTCTTTTTAATGTACATATAGAAAAATAATTTCTGACATTATTATGCTGTAATGATGGAACGCTATTTGAATTATTTCTATTTTTTGGAATTTGAGATATTCTTTGTAGTGTAAGATTTAGTCATTTGGTCATTTTTTTCTAATGAGTGTTTCACGTGCATTTATAAAAGATGGTTTAACTTCCAGAACTGGAGTTCAGTGTTTTATATATAAATATTATATACGATATATAAGTATATATATGTTTGCTGATTGTATTGTTTAAGGGAGGGAAAGATTTTTTTCGTACTACCTTCCTAGGTTCTCCAGCTGGGGTCCTATGAATTGGACTGACAAAAGATGGATTAACAAGAGAAAAACAAAGAGAAATTTATTAACACGTGCACTGCACATACACATATGAATATCCAGAGATGAGAAATTCAGAGGGTTGGTATATCTTGGGCTTATACGGTATCTAAGCAAAGGAACAATAAATTTTTAGATAAGTGACAAGACAAAGGAAAAGGACCTTTAAGTTTCTAGAGGTAGCAAATTGTGGGAAGGCAAATATATGAGAAAACTAATGGAAGGTAAGGGCTAGTTAGTCAAGTTTGTTAAGCAGATTCCTCTGGATCTTTCTCAGGGCTGATAAGGGTCTAAATTTGTAGCCAGTGATTAACATTTGTTTTTCCTCATAGAAAGGAGGGAAGGACACATTTGCAAACGCAGTCCTGTTTTAGGCAAATAGGGGGAGAACAGAGAGCTTTATGTGTATCTGTTTCTTCTAAATTTCCTTCAGCTCAAAATAATCTATGTTAAAGTGGCATAGTTCATGGTGGCATATTCTGCTACACTACAGTTGTTACTTTTTTTTATATTCTTACTAATATTTTGTCTACTTCATCTGTCTTGAGGGGGAAGTATTAAAGTCTCCTATTATTAGACTGTATCTATCTATTTTTTTCTTACATCTTCTGTAATTTCTGCTTTACAAAAATTGTTGCTAGGTTATTGGGGGCCTGGATGCTCAAACAATTTTTTTCCTTTTTTATATTTAAAGTTTAATAATTTAATCAGAATTTGTGTCTGTGTGTCAGCCATTCAGGATTGATGTTTTCCAGATATATGGTGTATCTATTCAATTAATAGTTCACAACTATTTTTCATATTTATTTCAGTAAAGTCTTTTAGACTTATCAATTGTAGTGTAATTTCAGTAAATTTCTATTGCTTTAGTATTCTTCTTCCTGTACTATTACTAAATACAAATCGGATATTTATTGCTTATATTATTACTCAAATCATTTTTATATTTTTAATTTATTTTTGAAATTTCCCTCTTTTACATCATCTATTTATCTTAAGCAATTATTCATGTTGCTTATTCACTTTTGTGTTTCATCTATTCTTCATTTCTGAAATAATTTCTTTTTAATTTTTAAACTTTCTTAAATTCTTTCAGAGCTCTAACATATCTTCCTTTTCTCCAATCATCTCATTATAAGTTTAATTCTATTTTTTGTCATTTTCTTAATTTCTTGAAACATTTTAAAATATTATATTATAGCTTTAATCTACTTTGTTTTTATTTTGTTTATATTCTTCCAGTATCAGCACTAAATAGTTTTAGAAGATTTCTTTTATGCGAATGCTTGGCAACAAACACAAACAGTGTTGTAATATATATATATTTTTTTTCATATATATATATATATATATATATTCATCTCATGATTTATCCAAGAATAACCATGTTAACATTTGTACTGATGATGCAAAATCAATGCGGCTAAGACATTAAAAGTCCTGGCATTTTAGCAACAATCAAGGCCATGACACTGATACTGAACCTCTTAATCTCAAGTTCACATGACTGACATGCAGTAAATCAATCACTGAGATACTGGTGATTAGAGATGGAGACAGGTTTATTCGAATTGGCCAAAACAAGAAGGTGGGAGCATAGGTTCTCTCAAATCCACCTACACAAGAGAAGCAGGCAGGGGTTTTTACAGAGCTAAAGGGTGTGGCAGGAGGAGTTTTGGAGAAACAAAGGGGTAATCCATGTTTCTTTCACTCCCAATAAGCTCCTGGGCAATCTGACATCTGGGCATCAACAGCAGCTGGGGGCTGGTTGTCTGGTGATCCTTGAAGGCATTCTCCTTATTCTGTAAAACAAGCTCATAAATCCTTGTAATCCTTGAGTTACCCATGGATTAATCATGAAAACAGCTAATTGACAAGACTAACTTCTTTTCGTAACAAGGTAAACAGGTAATCTCATTGAATATTTGCAGTTACCCTCAGGTACCCGACTTCAACACCAAACTAGCTATCATTGTATTCTTCATTGCCATAGACTTACAGGAAAACCAGCAAACAAACAAAACCAATTCCACATAAGAATGGCTTTGAAGACACAATGAAAAATATTAACTTTATTAAATGTCAACTGAGGACAGCATTTTTAATATTCAATGTGATAAAATAAGCACTATGCATATAATCACTTTTCCTGTATACGAAAGAGTAATGGTTGTCTTGAGGAAAAGTATTTGTCATACGCTATTGTGTCATTTAAAAGGCGAACTAGTAACTTTTTTAGCGGAACACTATTTTTACTTGAAAAAAAATGACTGGCAGATAAATTATGGTTATTCAGACTTGAATATTTGAAAGAAATTTTTTGAAAATTAAAAAGTCAGACTGTAATTTCAAGGAAAACAACTGATTGTATTTGTTACCTATAAGAAATTTGCACTATCAAGTGAACATTAAAATTTAGGAAAACTTAGTATGTGCCACTGATCTTGACAGTTTCCCAACATTTAAGAATTTTAGGGTGAGATTATTAGTATATAAGAATGTGATTTTTTGATATTATATGATGAAATGTATCAATATCTAGAAAGATTGCATAATATAGTGAGCCAACATATCCAAAATGTTCAATTCATGTTGTTACAAAATCATACATGGGTAAAAGATCCATTACTAGTAGACCCTAACAGTTTCTGTTAATTTCAGGGTTTGTCCTGAAAGGAAATTTTTAGTGAGTCATTTTAAGAGTTCAGACACCTCAAAATACTCCAGCACCATTTGATTTTACCTCAGAACAGTCAATTTACCCACTCACTGAAGGCTTGAAACCACTTCCCATTGTCTGCAACTGTTCTCCCATTGATCCATTAAGTTCTCCAAAGTCACCTCTCAATTCTCTTTTTCTGCCTTCTGCTTCCTTCTATACTTCTGCTAATACCACAGAGGTCTTTGTTGTTGGTTATTTGTCCTACTTGTATTTGGGGAACTATGGATGTACCTTGCCACCTAATTTTGTTCTAGATGCTGTCCATACGTTTATTGCTTTGCTCTCCTGACAGATATGTTTATTTTTGTGCAAATGTTCAGAGACATTCTAAAACTGTTACTGCCATCTTCCCCAAATTCTCCTTCCCAAAGTAACATTGATTAGAAGTAACTTGTTGTGAGACTCTGCTGCTTGATGTCAGTGATGATGTAATCATAGTCCAAACTCCATTTATGAAAACTAGGGCTAATATTTACCTGGTAATTACTACTAGTTATAAACGATATCTTCTCTTTTGGTTAGTAGAAAGTTCTGATAAGATAGTGAGCATGCCTTACTTGTGATTAAATATTTTTAATATTATTCCTATAAAAACCTGACTTTATATCATTTTTTTAAGTTAGGTAAGTTTAACCTCCAGCAGGAGGCATGAAAAGACAGTATAAAAGGATTTAAAGTAGCCTGACTTGTTGCTATCTACAAATGAGTATTTTCCTTCATTATTAATGAGATTAAATTATTATCAGAATGCTGACTCATCAACAAATTTTCACATGCAAGCAGAAATCATTTGTTTGGAAAAAAAAATAGCATTATCCAAGCAGACATGGAAAAACTACTCAATCTGAAGCATAAATCTTAAATTGTGAGAGCCTATTTTCCCAGGGGGCTCAAAAGAAAACTTAAATATGCAAATACAATCTGTGAGATCCTTGAGTAAAGACGTCATCTTTATATATCTTTGGACCCCTGGGATTTAGTAGAAAATGACATTCAGAAGGTACTCCATAAAGATGTGTTGATTTGTTAAAGTGAGAGACCTACCTGAATTAGTGAAAACTACATTCAAACACATATACTAAAAATATGATTTATAATTTCATGTGCAGCTAACATTTAGAAATGGAGTAAAATTCATGTTTTGCAGCAGGATAGCCTTATCCCACCTCTTAAAAATGTCATTGGAAATGCAATTGAGCTCATTGATTGTTAAGTGAAAAGAGTAGACTCTATTTTCCTAGTTTCTAAATGGAACATTTTAGTTTGCAAAATATGATTTCTTATGTGAGCAAGTTTTCTTTTGAAAAATTGGTCTGTAGAAAAACAAAATTTACAAAAACAGGTCAGGTGTCAAAGGCAATCATCTTTTAGTTTTCATAAAACAAATATTCATCATTATGAATCTAACATATCAAAAAAAGGAGTAAATATCATTTGTACCTTCTAGTTGAGGCTGTACCTGATTCAATTTATGTTTTATATGCATATTCATATGTCTAAATTTTTAAGTAAGTGCAAAATGTAAAGGAAATAAGGAAGGAAGGAATGAGGGAAGGAAGGAAGGAAGGAAGATCCAAGAATAATAGCATGCCTGTGAAGAAATTATTTCAGTCGGAGGAAGCAAGAATAAAATTAAAATGTTTCATATGGGAGGTAGTTCATAGGTTAATAAACAAAAGAAAGGATGGAGGTTGAAGAAAATGCAGCAAAAATAAGCCATAACTGAGATTGCATATAAAACATCTCAGAGATTGGTCAGACAAATCCTTAAAACTGTTTAAAAAAAGAAAAAAAATTAAGTCCAAAATCTATGGTTTATCCTATACCTTGACCACCTCTTAGCATATCTCCACAAAAAGTTACCTGAAAAGAAAGTCTTTTCCATTCACTTTTACTCCTTAACACAGAAACCATTTCAACTACCACAGATTTTTTTTTTACCAGATTGTATTACTTTCAAGTATAAATAGTGACTATATTCAACTATACTTGCAAAATATATCCGAATAGATATCTTAAGAGACTAGCTTTATGGAAGAGATTAGAATTTTACTTTAAACAAATGTTAGTTCCTGATAATCTGGGTAAGATTTTTCTCTTAATAAGATTAACCAATACACTAGGGTCTCATTTAAATTCCGTATTTTGCATTGTAACGAAGGAAACAAACCTTTTTCCTCTACTCTTCCTGCAAATTAGATTGACAAAAGACAGATTAACAAGAGAAAAATAAGCAATTTATTAATATACACAGTGTGCATACACATGGAAGAAACTCAACGATAAGTAACTCAAAGAAGTGGTTAGAACTTGAGCTTATATATCATCTTAGCAAAGAATAAAAAATGTGTAGGGAAATGACAAGACAAAAGAAAAGGGTTTTAGGCCTCTAAAGGAGGCACACGGTGAGAAGGTAAATATATATGGGAAATGAAGGGAAGATAAGAGTTGTTTTAGCTGTGTTTGTTACATGGATTCCTCTTTGTGCCTTCTCTGGGCTAATAAGATTGTCCAGTGATTAGGAGTCAAAGCCTGCTTTTATGCAATTTGAGAGTGGGGTGGAGTGGGCAGAGAGCTTTTTTTGGCGTCTGTTGCTTTTCAATTGCCTTCAGCTCATAATAATCCTTATGCCAAAGTGGCATATTTTGGCGTGACATATTCTGATCTCCTACAGTATAGTGCTTCTGAAAAGATAAACCAAGGCCAAAATTACCTCTTTTCCTTATCAGAACAATACAAAGACACATCATTGGCATAGACAATGTAACTTGATGGACCAGGATGGCAAAAGAAGATCTTAAGTTTGTGGAAACCTTTTGGGAGTATGTAGGGAAGAGTGTTTGGTGTCGTGAAAACTGGGTGCTTCTTCTCTATCTACCCTAACCATCTCTGTGATCTTGCCAAGCTGTATTAACCAGTGTGGACATGTTTTCCTTTTGTCTGAACTTGTGGTGAATACTGAGTGCGATTATCTTATCTTAATGATTAAAAATACCCTTTAGAATTTCCATATGTGTATCTAGATGCTGTCTTAGAGTGGAAGACTCTAAAAAGAAAGTCAATATCAACTGGAGAGGAGTTGTTCAGAGTGGTTTGAGGAGTTCTGTAAGGCCTTCCTGATAAAAATGTCTCTTTTGCTCCTTTGGAATGATGCTTAAAATTCCTCCCATTGAAACTTCGTTCAGATTAAATACTTGTCTCTAGAAGACCTCTACTGAAAGGAAAAACACTATTATAAAAGATAACCCATTTATGCTAACATGAAAGCATTTCTATCCCTATATAGATAATAGAAGGATAATAGGAAATGGAGCAAGAACGTGGGGCAAGACCCTACCAGGAAATTGCAATAAAACTAGTCTGTCTGGGCAGGAAAGGCCCAGCTGGTATGAGATGATAGACTCTATGACAGCAAGAAGAAACAGAGTGCTTTGAAAATAGAGGGAAGCAAAAAATCTGGGTTTATCTAGCATTCATTTATAAGAGGATGGAGATTATTAATGAGTGTCTAGTTGCTCTGGCTAGCCATTGTTAACAGCCTCCTTAGCCATTTTTCTCTCCCCCACATCTCTTCTAAATTCCTTCATTTCAACTTTGAAGGTTTCTGACTGCCAAGAACAGATCTCTTCTATTTCCTTCTTAATGCATGAGACTACTTTGTAAATATTTTACCCACCTAGGAGCCAACTCCTTTGTCATAAAAATTTTCCTGGGATTTGCACTGACTTCTTTCTATCTATATCTTGTTACCAAGTCTTTTGGTGTTGAGCAATGGATCTTACATATTATCTCACTCAGTATACATTTGTTGAATAAAAGAACCGGTGGTATAATGTTCAGTGATGAATGGTCCAGTACAATATTTTAGTGATCTGGTAGTAAGAATTCCAGTAATACTAAAAGAGATAAGATATGACATGCAAAGGACTTAGCACAGTGACTGGGGCATTGTTTTTTATTCTTATATAAGTGATCCAGGAAATCAGTTTTTATGAAGTGGTGAAATACATAATTCTCTATATGATTATTTTATTATATTTTTGATCTCTTCAGCCAAAAGTCCTTATTTCTGATTTTGGGATCAGCATGGATTTTGATGTATCTATTGAATATCTCTAGGATTTAAGATAATACCTGGCAAATATAAAAGGTCAAAGAGTACATGTAGGTTGATCAGGTGTTTTTAAAAACATCATAGATCTTTTTTGTATTGGTTTTGTGACCAAGATATAAATTTCCATAGGATTGAAATACATTTTAATTGTTCATATGATCTATTAATGTCCTATGCTGAATATTCCTATTGTCATGTGTCCAGAATCCCTGGCAAAATGACATAAACATTTGAAATGAATAAGAACTAGTAAGATTTAGGTGGTTAAAAAATAGAAATAAAGTTTAAAAAATTTAAAAAGGATAAAATTATTTCCATAGTATTTTGAAATCTAAGCTATATTTTTTCGAACAGTCCTTAGTGCTAATACATATTTTATTAAAATTGACTTTTTAGATTTGGTAACTAAGGCATTGTTGGCTATAGGTAAGACTGGAGGTGAGATGAATAAGACAAGAGTTTAACTTCATAGTTAGGTCAAGTATGGCAGGAAGCCCAAAATGAGAGGAAGTCACAAGTGAAAAAATCTAAGTAGGAAGATCTTTGACATTGAGATGTTCTGGGAGTTCCTACGGGATGGTTAATTTTATAGTGACTTTTATTTAAAGGTGAGCATATAGAGGGCTCCTGGAATACATAAGTAAGCAAATCATTACACTTTGATAATACAAGTATTTAGTAACAATTTACCATAACACTTACTTAATTGTAATATCTCATTACCCAAACATTCTAAATAGAAACCTAAATTAATATTATAAAGGTAACCTCTGAGAAGGCTAAATCCCCAAAATTACCATTACCTAATCACGTCAAATAAAGCAGAAGTTAAGATCATAGAGGTAATTTCTGAGGACCGTTGAATCTCTAGAAGGGCCCTACTAACTAACCTTTCTAAATAAGGACAAAGTAAATAGAAGCATAAAGGTATTTTTGAGATCTTTTCCAATCCTTAAATTCCAAACTTCTAAGAAATAGAATATTTTTAAAGATCAGTAGAACAGAAACAAGTCTTTCTAAGAGGAAAGAAAAATTATACTGTTGGGTTAAAGAAAAGGGAATTCAAGTAAGTGTCATCATGATGTCCTCAGGACAAACACTTGGTCGATATAAACTCAAATGAACACTAACAGTCTAAATTTTATGATCTTTCCCCAAGCTGCTAGCATACAACCTAAAATCTTTAACCTCTCAACTGGCCAGTTTTTGAAATTTCTGGAGTTATCCTCACAAATATTCATCAGATACAGAAACCAAGAGGCACCTACAGGATTTCCTTTCTAGTTCTGGTTTCCTCTTGATGTCCTCGACTCAGAAAACAACTAGAAGATGTCTTATTGCTCTCTCTGCTATTAGTGTTCTCCAAAGGACAACAACGTATGACCACTGATTGTGCTTCCCTCCAATTACCCAAAAGTCACCCAAACAGTTGTGTAAGTACGTGTAGAGTCTCTGGCCACATTTCATCACTTAATCCTCAATATTTACTCCTGCCTTCCACATACACACACACACACACACACAAATAAATACACACACTGCCATGGTTTTGCCAATGGAAAGAGTTTCTTTATTTTAGATCTCTGACCTCTTAGTTTATAATAGCTGAAACCATTCCAAGAGAATGGTTCCTGATAAGCAACCAAACTCATTCTATTGACTGGATTTCCTTAAACCTAATCCCACACCAACTCCTTTATCCTTCTTTCCTTCAAAATGAAAGCCTTCATGACAATCTCTTGCAAAAATTTCTGCCATTTTATAAGTGGGCAAAATTTGAATCACAGTGTTGGAACAGCAAGGAGACCAAGTTAGAAAAATAACTAACTACAGTTGAGTATCAATTGTTGGAAAAGAGCATTTCAGTTGCAAATAACATAGAAACTACGTACTCAGGCTTAAGGGGGAAATAAAGGCTGTGTAATTACAATGTGCAGAGATTCAAGCAGGGTCATCAGGATACGGTCTGTCTCTTTACAGGTTGGGCTTTCTGTCTTCTATCCTGGCTTCATTCTCTGATAGCATCTCTCAACATTGTGGGCCTCATCTCAAGGCTTATATCCTATCAGTTGAGCAATTCAGTGAGGATAGAATTCCTCTTTCCTAGTTGTTCCAGCAAAGACCAAAGAATAAGTACCATTGGCCTTTTTGGGTTATTTGCCCATCCACTGATCAATTGTTGTGGCCAGAAGAATGACATGTCCCAAATGAGTAGGCCTGGTTCTCCTTAAATCAGTGGTTGAGGTCAGTCATACATGAAACACATGAACTGAAAGAGAGGAAGAAGGTATTCTCACTGGAAAACCAAGGTACACACATACCAAAAAAGTAGTAAGGCATGGTAGGTAACCTATGTTAACCAGCATTGATTAAAAACCCTCTTGGTGTAAAGTCTTGATCTTTACTTTTACCAATCAAGGGATTATCTTATTAATAGATAGGGGAGAAAGAGGAAAAATAAGAAAAAGAAGAAAGTTTAAATTTATACTTATAAGATTTTTTCAATTCATATTCCTGGGACCTAGACTGTCCTTCACATTGCCTTTGAGAAGGCCCATGCATAATTTTAATAAACATGTTTTCACCCTTCCCAGCTTTTGGCCTTGTGGCATTGTATCATCAGTGTAAATGTTATAGGAATTGGATGGGCCATTTACAAAGAGAAGAAAATCTGGCAATGTGTGCTGGTGGAGAATCAATTTTAGAAACAAACAGAATATAACCTCAGCATGCTACCTTAATATCTAAGCAAATATCACACCTTCTGAAGGTGCATCATAAACAGACAACTCTTCCTCATAGGAACCCTCTTCCTGGTTAAGGGGTTTATGTGGGTTTCCCATGTTATCTTCACTACACTTAGTAGAAAACTGTTAGGGAAATCAATTT
Organism: Tapirus indicus; assembly: GCA_031878705.1. Lineage (NCBI taxonomy): Eukaryota > Metazoa > Chordata > Mammalia > Perissodactyla > Tapiridae > Tapirus > Tapirus indicus. The sequence goes on along the minus strand of CM062926.1, from coordinate 48,069,534 downwards.
TTTCAAGTTTATAGGATATGAAGTCTTGGTAAGGTTTGAAGATTCATTTGTCGTTTCCCTTGGTGTCAATTTTTCTATAAGATATATAGGTGATGATCTAGTGGTTAAGATTCAATGCTCTCGCCCTCGCAGCCCAGGTTCATTTCCTGGTCAGGGAACCACATTACCCATCTGTCAGTTGTTACATTGTGGCAGTTGGGTGTTGCTGTGATGCTGAAAGCTATGATACCAGTATTTCAAATACCAGCTGGGTCACCCATGGTAGACAGGTTTCAGTAGAGCTTCCAAACTAGACAAAGAGAAAGGATCTGGCCACCTACTTCCAAAAATTGGCCATGAAAACCCTATGAAGAGCAGTAGAGCTTTGTCTGATACAGCACCAGAAGGTGAGAGGATGGCACAAAAAGACCGGGCAGGGTTCTGCTCTGCTGTACACATGGTCGCTAGGCGTTGGAATCCACTAGACAACACTAATAAAAAAAGACGTAGAGGTAGCAAGTGTAGGCTTGTGCAGACAATCCAAATACTAGTCCCAGGTCTTCTATGGTCTACATAGATATCTGTGTGCAAATAACTTTAACAGTTTGCATTTTAGTCTCTTCATATTAAAAGACGATAACTCCCCTATCTCTATGATATGATTCTTATAAGGGGAGAATATTGCTGGGACCACTCATTGAAAAATTATGAAGTATTATATGAATGCAAAGTAGCACTTTATTATTCTTGCTATTACTTTATACAAACTTACCACATTTCTCTCTATATAACACATATAGAGACACTCTTAGTAGTCATAAATCTTAATACAATCTTAATAGTCATAAATTCCATTACATAGTCTCAAAATGAATGCTGATAACTCCTAAGTTTATATCTTCAGTCCAAAATTCTCTTCAAATCTCTAGATGCATACAGTCAACTGCTGATTTAACAGATCCACTCAGATATTTGATGGACCTCTCATGCTTAATATGCCCAAAGTAAAATCTGATGCTGTTCCTCCAATTATTTTGTACTCCTATCTTCTCCCGTGCAGTAAAGAGAATTGTAAATCACCAATTGTTCAGGTCAAAAATCTGTCATTCATCTTTTTGTTCTCTTTAGTTTATATTTCTCATTCAATTCATCAGCAAGATCTGAAAATATATCTACAACATAATGACTTTTCACCACCTTCACTTTAAACCACTTTTAAGAAGACCTTCCATCTTCCACCTTTATCGTCTCAACATACTACATCTAAGTAAAGCAGGCTCTGTGGTTCTTTTTGCATTTATCATGATATTTTGCATCACATGATAATAACCTTAAGTCGGCTATTTTGATACTTGGGCCAGGAATTAAATTAAGAGGTGTCTTAAAGCTTCTGCTTAATAAAAGTACTCTATATTTGATCGTGACAGCCTAAGCTAACATAATCATGACTTACTGAGTTTTACTGTTAAAGTGATAGCTAGCAAGTCAGGAATAGTGGCAATGGAATCTAGGCAAAGCTATGAAAAAAATGAAATAAGCTATGGAGTAGGAGAAATATGCGTGTGTGTGTGTGTGTGTTTGTGTGTGTTTCTGTGTGAAGTATATAAATATGTGTGACTGTTAAGTGAGAAAGAGAAAATAAGTTTAGATATTGTATCCCTGGAATAGAGGACTGCTAGGGACAGCATTGTGACCTGAATGAGTTTCCAATTCAAGAGTCTTGCTTAAACAACATTCGAAACTGTCATTTCTATTTTCTTTTTCTTGAAATAAGCCACGACTAAGTATAACCAAAGCCAGTCTGTGTTCCTTATAGATTGAAAAAAATAAAAGAATACCATCTAATGCAGTTATTGGAGTTAATTTTCTAGTAAGTGATCCTCAGAGAGACTTGGGAGTTATGGAACTGGCAATGGTACAAACATGGAGGTGACAGCAAGTTGTGGCTCATGGTTGTCTGTGAAGTTGATGATTAAGATATTGTCTGTATTCTCTTACATAAAAGCTGTCTCTATGAAAACCAGAGCTTTGGGTGCAGCTTTGTAATACTTTCACTGTGTTAAGTAATGTAGGCACAGTAGAAGTAAAGGCTTGCTTCTTATACCTGTAAATGACTACAGTAGGAAAAACACAAGACAAAAGGGGAAAAAAGACAGTGTTATCATATAAACATGATGTTTTCTCGTTGTAACTGATGCTCTGATACAAGTTAAAACTAGATCTTGAGATATTTACAGTGCATTTTAAAGAAAAACTAAAGTCTAAAGATGATAGAATTTCATGGTCAAGATCAGGACCCCAATAGTCAAAAGTCAGGCAGCCAGGAATTTGAATGGGAATATTTGGGAGGAATTGAAAGTGCCTGAGGAAAATCCCAACACTCCCAAACCATACAAATCAGCACTTAATTTATTCCTACAAGTAAAGCAAATGCTATCAGAATCCCCTGTGGACCTGGGAACAATGTCAAAAAAATCAGGTTAACACAAAAAGAGATGGATTATGAACGATTTTATAGACTCTTCTCGAAGAAGCCAGGAAAGAATTAAGTCAAGATGAATTTAAGTTAGTCTCCTTTAGTCTAGACTCTAAAACCTGGTTCCTATGCTTCTTATGTATTATATTTCATCTGAATCACATGACAGTAATCATGTCCACAGTTCTATTCCAAATATATTTCTCATAACGAATATAAGTCATTGCTGTTTTTTATTATCCTCTTCCTCCTTCTTCTACCTTCTCTTCTCACTCACTTAATGAATTTAATAAGTACCTTGAGTTTACATGATTAGTTAAAAGAGTGACCTTATTATAATAAGCTTTCCCCCTAATCATTTTATAAACTGAAAGAATTTGCTGGGTGCCACACCTTAGTCTAACGTGTGCCCTCAGGCAATTTAATCAATTGAAACGTTTTGCCAGATATTTGCTACTCCAATCCCTTCCTATTCTAGTATTTGTTTGCAGTTGAAAGTTGACTTTTCTAATATTGTAACTTCCTAAATTTCTGCGATTTCTCCATTCCCTTTCATTTCTTCTTACAAAATCAATAGCCCTTTCCTGAGCTCAACTCTGTCCTGCAGTGCCTTTCTCAGGCAACTGAAAACAAGCAAAGCCCACTGATAGTGAGCTTCTTAATCTCAAGTTCCTGTGCCTGATGCACAATAAGCCAATCACTGAAACAGCAGTGCTTGGAAATGGAGAAAACTTTATTCAAATTGGCCAAAACAAGAATGTGGGAGCAGAGGTTCTCTCAAATCTACCTTAACAAGAGAAGAAGGCAGGGGCTTTTATAGAGCTAAGGGATGTAGCAGGAAGAGTTTTGAAGAAACAAAGGGGTAATCCATGTTTCATTCACTCTTGATAAGCCCCTAGGCACTCTGACTTCTGGGCATTAACAGCAGCTGGGGATTGGTTATGTGGTGATCCTCGAAGGCATTCTCTATCTTCTGTAAAACAAGCTCATAAATCCTTGTGACCCTTGAGTCAACCTTCAGGTTAAGCAAGAAAACAGAAAATTAACAAGATTAACTTCTATTCATCTCTGTCTATATTGGGAACAAGGTCAAAGGGTAATCATGTTATTGAATATTTACGGTAACCCTCAGGTACCTGGCTTCACCATCACTAACGTTCTTTGCCAAGCTCTGTCCAGAGCTAAAAGTTCATTAAAATGTGACTTACCTTCCAAGTTATTACAAATATTACCTAATATTTTGCCATTTTATTACCAGGATCACTACTTTTTCAAATTCTTACATTAGTTTTTTCACTCTTACTCCCAACTACTAAGTGTAACTGTTAAACTAAAGCTGTACATTTCAGGATTTTGCTTGTTTATTTACTTCTGCAAGTTTTTCTTCTTTTTTTTTTTAATTGACCAGGATAGGAAAGGCTGTGATAACAAATAACCCCCAAATATTAGAGGCTTTACAAACAAACTGACACATGACATTTATGTTTAGCAAGGGAAACTTTGCCTTGCTTATGCTATGCTCCACCATTTTTTGCCTCCACCATCAAAACACCACACACACATACACACACACACACACACACACACACACACACACAAACAAAACATATTTGACCTCCTTAGTCACCATGAAAGGGAAAAAGAGACTAGAGAACCATGTATGTCTGTCTGTAGGTTTATTTTTACTGACTCAGCCATATGTTTTGCTTTCCTACACAGCCCAATGGCCAAGTCTCATTGCTCTCCAGGGGGGTTGAAAATTTAGGGATGCAAATAGAATATTTAGTAAGCATTACAATCTCTCCCTCAGTGGACTCACATGGTGCCTATTAAGAGTCAGAAGGCGTGTGGTCATGGTCATGTGGCTAGGAGACTTGGAATCCTTTTTAACAACTAGATATAGTATAGTAGAGAAACTATTCATAGCTCACCAGCCAGAATTGGCTTGCTATAAGGAATGACTTGAAAGATAATAAAGAAAGGAAATCCATTTGGAATAATATTTTAGTACGTAACCCCCATAAAATGATCATGGCCCTTCAGACAGAGAACAGTTCAAGGTGAAAAGATAGACATTTATAGGTGGATCATTCAGTAAAAGGAAGCTTTGTAAAACAGCTCTGCCCAACAGGACCCTCAGTATCATATTGTGACAAGTCAGCCCAATCTTATTTCTTCTTCGCTCTTTTGAATATGAGACAAAGAGATAGAGCCTATCACCAGGAGACATAGAAGCAAAGATAAATAAATATAGATAAACAGATAGATGGGAAGATAAAAGGGTGACCTAGTGTGCTGATTGACAAAACTCTAGAGTAAGGAATAAATACGTTCATGTTCAAGACATTAAAAGACAACAAGGTTACTGGAGCCTAGTATCCTGAGATGTATCTTATAATAAATCTCCTTTTACTGAGGTAAAGTGTCTCTATTCCTCGTAACTTGAAAGATCCTGACTCATGCATAGAGTAAATATGTGCATGTTATAGACTGAATTGTGTCCATTCCAAATTCATATGTTGAAGCCATAATTCCAAATGTGACTGTATTTGGACCAAAAAGAAGCTAATTAAATAGAGTCATAGAGTTAAGGCCTTAATACAATAGGTGCCTTTATAAGAGGGAGAGACGCCAGAGCTCTCTCTCTGCACGCGCACAGAAGAAAGGCCATGGGAGGACACGGTGAGAAGTCAGCTATTTACAAGCCAGGAAGAGAGGCCTCAGAAACAACCAGCCCTGGTAGCACCTTGATCTTGGACTTCTACCTCCAGAACTCTGAGAAAATAATTTTCTGTTCTTTAAACCATCCAGTCTGTGGTATCTTTTAATGACAGCCTGAGCAGACTAATGTGGTGCATATTTATAATAACTAATATGTCTTGGTATAAACACACTATGCCTCCTGTTTCTTTTTTTCTTTTGTCTTACGACCCAATTTTTTGTTTCACAAAATAATTACTGCTTTGTTCCTTTTTGCTTTGATTTCACAGCTTGTGGTAGTATAATGGTTAGATCAACAAAGACAATCCATGCACTTTACAAATTAAAAACACTAAGCAAATGTGAATTTCATTAGTATTTTAATAATCCTCATGGATGCTGATGTGGAAAATTGAGGTAATTACATGGACCAGTGACCCCAATATCTGTAATACATGTAATGATTTTTTGGTTCACTCCTTCGTTGTTTTGGAAAGCTTTCGTCTAAAACAGACTGTGTATATTTTATTAAATAATAAACTTTTTCCTGTTTTAATAGTAGTTACTAAATTTATGCAACAAATTTGGAGTGCTTACCATATGTCACACATAGTTGTAGGTGCTGAGGAGTGGTTTTTCAACAAAACGGACACAAACCCCTGCCCTCATAGAGCTTGATAAGACAAGGCAGGCAATGAATATTATTAATTAGCTAAATATCTAATATGCTACATGGTGATACACACTATCATGTTGGAAAGCAGATTTGGGTGGGAGGAATTCCAACTTAACCAAAGGTGACATTTGAGTAGAAAAACGGAAGAAGATATGAGAGAGTCATGCACATATCTGAGGGGAAGATTACTCTATGCAGAGGGAACAGCAAATGCAAAATCTGAACTGAGAGCATGTTGGGTGTATTTAAGAAGTAGCAAGTTCAGTGTGGCTGGAGGAGTGTGATGAAGAGGAAAGCAGTAGGAGACAAGATAAGGAAGGCAATCATGTGGGTCCTTGCCTTCTGAAGGACTTGGCTTTTGCCCTCAGAGAGATGGAAACAACTGAAGTGTTGAGCAAAGCAGTGACATGCTCTGATATCTTTTAAGGTCACTCTGGCTGCTGCTTTGAAAATAGACTGAAGGAAGGCAAGGGAATAGACATGGAAACCAGTTAGGAGGCTACCTCAGTAACCAAGGAGAAAGGTGATGGTCACTTGGATCAGGAGCATTGTAATAGAGGTATTGAGAAGTTGTCTGATTCTGGATATATTTTGAAGATAGAGTCATTAGGATGTACTGACATATTAGATATAAAGTATGACAGAAAGACAGGAGTTAAGAGGGACTCCAAGATTTTTTATCTGAACAAATGTAAAGATGACTTGTCATCAACCAAGATTGACTAGTTTGGGAAGCAACACACACGTTGGAGGCAATTAGGAGAATTAGCAGTTCCCCTTAGACCACGTTAAGTTTCAAATATCTAATATGTATCTATGTTGAGATCTTAGGTGGATAGATAGACATTTGAGTATGGAATTGAGAGGATGGGACATATATTTGAGAGTTGTCAGTAAAGAGAAGAGAGTTAAAGCCACCACAAAAGACGATACCAAAAAAGAAGGGTGTGTAGATAGGTAAGAGGAAAAATTCGGGGTATGAGCCGGGTGGCACAATTGGAGATTCTGATTAGATGCAGCAGCACTGTGAAGCTATTGTCAATTCTTTTATTTCAATGATTTTGATTCTATTCATATATTGCATCCAAACTACCTTATAGAAAAACTCTGGACATTTATTTCCTTACATATAAAATCCACCTTTATTTATTGCACAAAAAGTGTGTGCTTTAAGACTAAGTCAGTTGTAGAATATCTCCCTTTTAGATGTTAGTGAATTTTTGAATCCTTAAGTTTACTGATTTTATGGGCTTTCTGAATTACACGTGTTTAGTACTTTTTCAGTCTTATCATTCCAGATTATCAAGTCAATTTTGTTGATATTTCTGAATACCATTTTGTGATAAGCCAAGATGATTGCAGTTTTCAAAACAAAACATAAGTGAAGATGGCCCATATTCTAATTCTCTGAAGCAAGAGAGCCCATCTTTGCATTATTATAAAACCAGCAGTGAAAAGAGTGCTTGTTCATAATAGGCACATAAATATCCTTGAGGAGAGACTCAATGAATAAAGGAATGAACAGAGCTGGAAGGAGGTTTGTTTTGTTTTTTAATCTAGCTAGAATTAATTGGAAGAGAAGAACCTGAATTAGTCAAGACAATTTAAGTTGGTGTTTAAGGAAAAATCCTTTCTATTAGTATTCGTGTATGAAATAATTTGCAATATGGTAACGTTATAAGTGGTTCTATTCAGGAGAATATGTAACCCTACATTTTTTTACTCATGTATGTAGAACTGAATGTGGAGAGAAAATCTGGGATAGTCTTCTTCTGACCAGGCTTTAGTCCAATGTTTATTTGGTAACAAAGTCTAGCTAGGGTCAAACTTAATGCTACACACATTATCCTGACAAATAATTGGAAATATCACTAAAATACCATGGACTCATTAATTAATTTATCCATCAAATTTTTACTGAGTGCCTTCTGTGTGCTCAATAGTATTCTAGATGCTAAGGACTTAGCAGTGAATAAGGCAAATAAAGTCCCTGTCTTCAAGAAGCTAACACCTTAGTTAGCAATAAACAAAGAAATATATAAATAATTCCAGATATGTTGTGTGTTAAAAGAAAATACAAAAGAGTAATGGGATAGACAGTGACAGCAGTCGGTGACAGGAAACCCGTTTTATGTAGAGATCAAAATGACCTCTCTAAGAATCTATTAGAACAGTGAGTCAAATGATGAAAAAGATCTAGAGTGCACACACACACGCACACATGGACACATACACAAGTAATAACGGAAGATTGTTACAGGGCAAGGGAACAAGAGTTGTAATAAATGTGTGTATTCATCTAGTAAACATCTATATAATAACTGCTAGATGTTATAATTCAAATAATATAGTCTCAATTCTTGAAGATCTTATTGTCTATTGGTCTAACGAGCATTCTTATCAAGCTTTAATATTCAGTATCAACTATTACTCGCCATAAGTAAAAGGAGGTGTGAGATGGGTTTTAAGCAGCAGTTCTTCTTCATTAAGCACAAGTCTCATGCTTATTAGGAATAGCTAGGTCATTCTCTCAGTTCTACTCCTGTTTTCTCTGTGCCTTTCTGCTATTTGTCCTGATTTATATGCATGCATTATGCTAGGATCCACACACTGTGAAATCTTTTCTGTGTTCAGTTACTTCAATGTGAGGACACTGATGCCCTTTGCCATTCATTGTATCCCCCTTTTACTTCCTGTATACTTGGAGCCTCATGTAGTTTCTGCACTTTCAATATACTCTTTCTAGTATTTTCTTTGGGGACCCCAAAGAGCCCAAGTCTTTTTATGACACATTGACTGCAGTGGTTTTCATCATTTCATTGCTCAGGAGAAGTAAATAGCTGAATTAGGAGGCAGAAGGAAAGCAAGCAGCATTGAAGCCTCATGCCTGATAATTTCTTCTTATCCAGCCTCACGAACAGGCCAACTTTTCAAAATTACAACTCTTTTTTAGAAAGTACTCTTTATTCTCCCTTTCCAAATTTTTCAATATCTACTTACTCTATAGCCCCTTGAGATCTGATTCCCATTCCACTTATACTGGAGCTACCTCTAAAAGTCTAAGGTTTCTCAACTGCCATATGGGCAAAAATCCAACATTTTAACAACATCTTCCATGCATAATGATCCAAGTCCTTGGCAGGTTCTGTTTTTATTGGGAAGCCACTATTTTCTTCACCAGAAATATTGGTTAGAGACATATAAAGGGATGCTCTGTGAATCTCCTGGGTCCACATATAGTTCTCCTTCCCACCATTGTGTATCAGAACAAAACTGTCCTATTGGTAATCAAAATCAATATCCCGGTCAGTACCATGACCCCTTTTCTCTGAATTATGGTCCAGTCTCATTAAGAGTCCAGGCCAGGGGGGGCCGGCCCAGTGGCGCAGCGGTTTAGTCCGCGCTTGGCAGCCCGGGGTTCGTGAGTTCGGATCCCGGGCGCCCGCCGACGCACTGCTTGTCAGCCATGCCGTGGCGGCGTCCCATATAAAGTAGGGGAAGATGGGCACGGATGTTAGCCCAGGGCCAGTCTTCCTCAGCAAAAAGAGGAGGATTAGCAATGGATGTTAGCTCAGGGCTGGTCTTCCTCACAAAAAAAAAAAAAAAGAGTCCAGGCCAGGGGTATTATCGGCTTCAAATTTAATGGAAATTTTCCTTAATAAGGTAACACTACTCAAAACTCTGCAATATTTCAAATTTGCCAGTGAAATAAATTTCAAACTAACTTCTAGAACATTTAATCTGAATCACTTTCATAATTTTTAATGTCTTACCTTGTATTTTAGACATGTGAGCATGTATCTTCTTTCCTTTAAAAGCTGATAAATTATTTAAAGCAGGTTATGTATTTTAAGTAACTTAGCCTGCTTTTCATGATATAAGGATCAATACATACTATCATAATAGATCACTGAAATAACTTGTTTCCAGTTACCAAATTTGTTATGTTGTTAACAGTTGTTTTAAGAGAATTTCCTTCTTTCTTTCCTTTCTATTCATGCAGAAAGCCATTTGGTAATTTATGCAGATACTCCATCCTCAAGGAGGTGGATCATAACTCCCCACCCATGAAGTGTGGGCTGCACATAGTGAATTCTTTCCAAAGAGTACAATATAGAAAGGGGGAAAAGGAGTAACTTTACAGTGGAGGAACCTGACAAACACTATTTCCTCCAGGTGATCAGGGTCAACATCAACAACAGTAAGTAATGTTGATAGTAAGTAATGTTGATATGCTGTGATGGTAATGGCACTTTATCTCTGTGGTGTCCCTCCCAAATAATCATAACTCCAGTATAATCATGAGGAAAACATCAGGTTTATCCCAACTGAGGAACATTCAACAAAATACCTGACCAACACTCTAAAGCTATAAATTTCATCAGAAACAAGGGACATCTGAGAAACTGTTACAGACAAGAGTAATCTAAGGAGACATGATTGAGGACTAAGTGGAATAGGATATCCTAGATGAGATTCTAGAACAACAACAACAGCAACAAAAGGACACCAGATAAATACTAAGGGAATCTAAATAAAGTATGGACTTAGGTTAATAATAATGTATCAATATTGGTTCATTAATTGTTACATATGTACCATACTAATGTAAGATATTAGTAATAGGGAAATTGGGTGTGAGGTACATGTGAACTCTTTACTATCTTCAAAACTTTATTTTATACAAATCCAAATCTATTCTAAAAAGATTAAAAGTTTAAGAATTTTTTTAAAGCCATTATATAGCTCAAACAGGGTACCCAGTGGTGGCCAAAGCCCAAGCAGGGAGAATGTCAGGACAAGGCAGCTGTTGCAGCTGAGACCCGCACAAGAAGGACTTCAGAGCAGAGAAAGAAGGCATTCTAGAGATTGACTGCAGTGAAGGGGGTTGGATTAAGAGAATTAAACACATGGATAATAGGAACCTAGCTTCTCGTTTGTTGGAGAAGTGAGGTGCAAATACGGAGGGGGGAAGATGGAATAAAGTCTATGGTGTTAGATTGGAACTGAAGGTGTTGGACAAGTGCACATTGAGGAACATTCTATGAAATTACTGGTCCCTAACTTTTGAAAATGTGAAAAATTCTTTCATGGAAATCAAGAAAAAGACTGAGAAACTATTCCAGATTAAGGGAGACTAGAGGGATAGGACATCCAGATGCAGTATGAGGTACTTTCGCTCTAAAGGGCATATAACAATTAGCAATTATTTGTTCTATTTTTGATATCATGTCTTCAAAAGAAAAAGAAAAGAAAATGGAAATTAAATATGACTAATTCCCACCTTTCAAAAATTATACTTTACACACACACACATACACACCTCTTTTTTTTCACAGTAGACTAGAGATAAGTGTTAGCTAAGTCTACACAAGAAATATTAAAAATTCCAGATTAATAGATTTGGTATCATATGTTCTGCAAATATCTGACTTTACTTCTAATTTCATTTTTTTCTCTAATAATTCCTATATCTCTTCCTCGCACTCTTTCTCCCTTAGTTAAATATTTATTTTCTTGCCGCCTAAATAAACTGTTTACTTAAATTCAAACTCTAATCCACTTTAAACCGGACAAGGTCACTTCCATTTCAGTGGAAACTGATCTTGGCCTATACTTGGATTCAACATGTTCATAAATTCTGTCCTTACAAAAATTGTCATTTTTCTTACAAGAAACACACTAATAAAAGTAGTAATGAGTTAACCCTCTGTCATTAGAGGTTTAAAAACTCTTATGCTCTCTCTCTTCTCTGTATTTTCTTTCTTTCCTTCTTTCTTTCTTTTGAGTACAGTCATCTAATTTCTGCACTTCTTTCAAGTGAAGGTTGTGACAGTTCCACTAATAATATAAAAGAAAATAACTTAATCAAGAAATTTCAAATTATTCCCTTTGGGTTTAGTCACAATGTTAAATGCAGTGTTCATGAAACTCTCCAAGGAAATACTCCATCCAAGATAACTTGGGGTAGAGAGAGTAGAAATTATTTATGTTACTTGTCCAGGAAGATTGGCATTTTTGAAAATCAGGTAATACATTTTATGATAAATGTATCACCTAGAAGAAAAAACTCACAGGGTAATTTATTGGGGATTCATTTCTAATTGGAGCATATTGTAGAGTATTGAGCTTTTAAGGAAAATGGTTTCATGATGTCTTCCGCAGAGCACAGCTTGAGAGAATTTATCCTGACCAACTTGGGTACTTTCTCAATGGTCGAGTGGGCTCACAATGAAAAAGACTCAGATTTATTCTATCTCTGCAGTCTGGTGGAAATAGCTGGGAACTGGCTAGCAGGAGACCTAATTTTATACCTTCTCCTTACACTTTACATAGCAAGTAGAGCTCCTATTTCTTCCAAAACTACCATTTTCCAGCTATACACTGGAGTTTATTTCTGAATTCTCCCTCCCTCCCAACCTGAGAGCCCTTAGTCCAAACATCCTATTTTTCCTCCTTTGAAACAATTCTTTTGTTGGTTCATTCTCACTTTTTAATAATTCACTCTGGAATTATTGTTGAAGCAATCTAGCCTCATTCCTGAAATATTGCAAAAGCCTTTATTTCTACGCTTATCTCCTTTTAAAATTTACTGAAAATTACTGTTTAGAGTAATTTTCCTAAGATACTGCTTTTACCACTGCTCAAAATTCACTACTGTCTACTGAAAATTATCTAAATTTCTATATGGAAATTCCAGTCAATTATCAAACTGCCTTACGTTTCCTTTTCAGGTTTATTTTCTATCGCTCCCCTATGTGTTTCTTCAACTCGAGTTAAACTAGTTTGTTTATGTCCCTCTGCCTACAGTCCTATTTCTCAGGTCCACCCCTCTGTTCATGTTAGCTTTCCTATCCATTATAAATGCAACCAAACTTCTTCCCCACTCTGCTCCTATTTCCCTTTCAAAACTGTGTCAAGAATTAATCTTCCATTTAAAATTGTTTTATATTTCTCTTTCTTATATTGCCCCAACCCAAAGAAACTTTCCATCCCTCAACACCTGTAAGAATTATTATATGTGCAGTTCCTTTCATTCTTTATTTTCTGGTTTACATGGTTAGTTATTTCTCCATATGTATTTGGAAGGCTAAAGTGTTGTAGTTTTGTACACATCTGACCTTGCTGGATAGAAACTACATTTCCTAGAATTACCTTTCTTTATAGTCCCACTTTAGAGCTGCCCACAGGAGAAATGTGTGTAAGATATGAAAGGTGAAAGGGAAGCAGTAGTCATTGAATGCTCTGAAGGTTGGTGCAAGGTGTTGGCACTGTTGTAAATCACACATGTTGCTAATCTTCTGGCTCATTTTGCTCATGTGGGGCAGCACCCTGGCCTCTAGTCTTTGTAATTCCCACACAACCTCCTCCTTCTCCTAGTTCTGGGCCAGGCACAAGTGCAGCTCTTTAATGAAAGGTAGCAACACTTCCTGTAGGTCATCAGAGTAATCAAAGTGGAGACAGATGCAGGTTTCAATTTGTCCTCATGAGTTTCATCTTATCTTTCCCTCTCCTTCACTTCACATCCAGCTCTCCTTTCTGTCTGCTAATCTTGCTGACCCTTAGTGTCTTCAGACCTAGATACAGTGTCAATGGTCTTGCATAGACTTCATTACCAGCAGCTAAGAGTGCAAACTCTAAGATAACAGCTAAAACAAAATTACAAACAAGTATAATTGAAAGGATAAGAAAAGAGAAATAGAATAAAATATTCAATTAAAACTCTAGAAAGTAAGTAAAGAAGGCATGACAAGAAAAAAAAGAAAAATTGCAATGAGTAGCAGCCATTTACAAACACGGTAGATATTAAGCCAACTATATCAATAATCACTTTAAATGTGAATGGTCTAAATAGACCATTTAAATGATACAGATTGTCAGAGAGGGATAAAAACAAGATCCACCTATATACTATCCAAAAAAAACACACCTCACTTTAAATATAAGAACTCAGCTAGGTTAAAAGTAAAGAGATGATGTGAAAGATATACCATGCTAACACTAATCAAAAGAAAGGTGGAGTAGCTATATTAATTTTAGACAAAGCAAACTACAGAGCAGGAAAATTATCAGAGACAAAGAGGGACATTACATAATGATAAAGGGGTCAATTCTCCAAGAAGACAAACAATCCTTAATGTGTATGTGCCTAACACCAGAGCATCAAAATATGTGGGGCAAAATCTAATAGAATTGCAAGAGGAAATAGACAGTTATTATAGCTGAAGACTTCAACACCCCTCTGTCAGTAATGGACATATCCAGTAGTCAGAAAACTAGTAAGGATATAGTTGAAATTCAATAACACCATCAATCAACTGGATCTAATTAGCACTTAAGGAAAATTTCACCAAAAAAATAGCAGAATACACATTCTTCTCAAGTTCTCCTGGAACATTTATCAGGACAGACCACATTCTGGGTCATAAAATATACCTTAAATTTTAAAAGAATAGAATTCAAACAATATACACTCACAGACCACAGTGGAATTAAACTAGAAATCAACAAAAGAAAAATGGCTGGAAAATCACAAAAATAGTTGGAAATTAAAATGACACTTTTTAATAACACATAGGTCAAAGAAAAAATCTTAAGAGGAACTAAAAAATTTTTGAGCTAAATTATAACATAAATATATCTTACCCAAATTTGTAGGATTCAAAGAAAGTACTGCTTTTTCTTTAGATTATGAAAGCTTCCTCTTTAATCAAGGTTTTAACATGGAACAGATTTCTTGAATAAATGAAAAGTTTCCAGTACATTGAAATATAAATCACCATACATATAATACCTGGCAGGAAAATACAATACGGCAGGATTGCATAATTCCTTAACAGTCATGCTCTTATTCTCGGATGCTTCCTCCCTCTGCCAAGTGTGTTCTGCGGGATACAGAGCTCACCATGGTTTCTGGGGTCCCACTCAGCCAAGGCTGCAGCCCAAAGAGCACTCATCTGGCTGGGGTGTGGTGGTGTTTGCTCTGCTGAAAGGAAAGCAGTCACCAGCACATTCAAACAGTGTATTGAACATCCTTTAAATATCAAAGTGAGGAACAAGAAGGCAACATAATAATGTTATCAGAAAGATGTTAGTAAGGACAGCTGTATAAAGCTTGAGGCTAAAAAATGGTCAAATGGCTTCATTTCTTTGGCTTCTTGGGCAGTGGCTACTGGAACAGCAAAATGTGAGGGAAATTATAGCATCAAATACATACGAGGAAAAGTCTAAAATCAATAATCTAAGCTTCTACCTTACAAAGCCAGAATAAAATAGCGATTTAGCCTAAAGGAATCAGAATGAAATCAATAAAAATAAGAGCAAAAATCAATAAAATTGAAAACAGGAAAACAATTGGGAAAGTCAATAAAATCAAAACCTCACTTTTTGAAAAGATCAATAAACTTGATAAACTAGCCGAGCGAAAAAGAGAAAACACAAATCGAGCACCTAACAACCAGGAAAGCAAGTGGTATAAGTTCCAGTCCAAAAGCCAGCAGACTCGACATCCAGTTTGGATCCAAAGCAGAAGAAAGACCAATGTTCCAGCTCAAAGCAGTCAAGTAGCAGTTATCTCTTACTCAGCCTTTTTGTTCTATTCCAGTTTCCAGTTAATTGAATGAGCCCCATCCACATTAGGGAAGGCAATCTACTTTCCTCAACCTACCGATTCAAGTGTTAATCACACCCCAAAAAAGGGGACAAATGACAGCATTAAAGTCAGCCCATTTTCTTACTTTTTTACCTTTCCTTCTCTCCTCAATGTGTTGAAAATGCCATGCTCCTTCACCATCCTCACCTGTGTGTAATATTCCTTCAGTAGGTGACAGCCTTCCATACTGGGAATATTCGATCTAGAGAGTTGAGCGAGTCCAGTGCCTCAAGAAAACAGTGAGAACAAAGATTTTTGCTGGTCCTTGAATTCAAGCTACATTAGTAGAGTGCAGGTTTGAATTAGGTCTTCAAATAAGGTCAGCGAAACTGTCTGTTCCCTTGCAATTTTCCTTTAACATGATGATTACTTTCCAACAATCCAGACAAAGCACTCTAAAGCATTATATTAACCTAAATTACATCCTTCCAGGCTTAGGTATGTGTTTTCTGATGTCATTCCTTGAAGTTTTCCCTTATAGTTCTCTGGACTTTTGCCACGTTTACATTAATCTATGCTAAGCCAAAACAACATTGGGGATACTGAAAGATTTTTATAAACAATGCTATTATATTTGCTTTCTTTATAATGATGCCTTAAGCATTATATATTTAAAAATTTATATATATGTTTTATTATATTTATTATATTTATATTTTATTATATTTAAAACATATATTTAGCCATTTTAGCCTCAGGACCATATTTGGTTGAGACTCTAAGGGTGACTGTCAGGTCCCATTTTTGAATTTAGGTAATTGCTTAGAGTAAAAATTGTATAAGCAATTTTATATGATTTCTTCTCATTTGCCTTGACTTTGATTTGATCTGTGGCTGCGCTCCACTCTTCTTTCCTAAGAAATAATATTTATTGAGCAACCCACTCTGCACCAGGCAATATCCTATAAAATGTTAGACCAGTAGCAAGACTGACAACTTACCTGTCCATAAGGGACTTTACATTTTAGTGAGGTAGCAGACAATAAACAGACAAACACATAAATATATAATACAGTGTTAGGAAGTGATAAGTACTTTTAAGAAAGAAAAATCAGTTTTAGAAGATAGACTGGGAGCAAGAGGTTATGCATTTTGATGTACAGAGGTCTCTGAGGAGACAACAATTGATCAAAGACCTGCAGGAGAAGAGTCAGTGAGCCACACAAATCCCTCAATATATTTCAGGAAGAAAGAACTCAATTAGAAAGACTCTAGGTAAGACCTTTGCTGACTTTTTTTTGGAAAACAAAAGGATTTGGGGTAAATAAGGTTGGAGAAGAGATAACCATTGCTCAGATCACAGAAGGACATGAAACATGACTGCATACAATTCTCACCAAAATTCAGATATCTGGTTCAATAATTCTGTGACCTTGGATTATCTCTCTGAATCTCATGTTTCTTACCTATGAAATCAACTAAAATTATGTGTTTATTGTTGTAAGTCAAGGATAGGAATGTGAAGTGGGGTCTGGGATGCTGGTTATATTTTTTTCTTTGATTTAGGTGATGGTTACATGGACATGTTTACCTTGTTCACATTTAAGATTTATGTACTTTACTGCATGTATGTTAAACCTTCATAAAAAATTAAAAATGCATAACTATTAAGCAGTGCTCTTTTAAAACATAAACAAGATAATATGTATGTTTATAAAGTGTCAAGCAAAGTATCTGGTACATATTATTACATATCTCTTATCCTCTTGTTTTTCCTAGCACGGCAGTCCTAGAGATTTCAAAGTCCTTCTTCTGGTTCACGTTTGTCTTCACAATAGCTGAATATAAAGTAAATAAAACATATTTTAGAATAAAAGCAAAAAACTGATAATGCTCTTAATGACAGAGGAAAAGCAAACAAGTTTTACTACAAGTCACCAACCTTTCCCCACCCAAAACATTCCAGCCCTCTTCTCCTTTTCCTCCAAGGCATTTCTTCTGTGAATAGTTCAACTGCACTTCTCAGATGTATTTATTTAGCTTTTCCACCTTCCTCCAATTTTCTTTGCTGTACATTATTGGTTAATTTAAAAAAAAAGAAAGGAAGTCAAAGGTAGAAGTCAGAACACACATGAATCCTTCAAAGCAATGATGGTTGGGAAAAGACTGTGTATATTCAGAAGTTAATAACGTCCCCTTTGGAGTTTTCTATTGCTGTCTATATTCAATTCCTCAATGTTTCTAAATATCTAGTGGTTTTTTTCTAGCTGTTGTAATAATGCTCTGCATTTATTTTTGTCTTGATACTTCTATTGTTTCAGTGGAATTATGAAAAGGAAAAATAAACATATGTGATTATATGACATTGCAAAGAGGAAGTCCTATTTTCCTAACACATATTTTTAATGTACATTTAGAAAGAGTTTATTCTATAGTACATTATAATGCTTCATTTTTCAGCTCTTGGAATCAGAGTTACATTGACTTTTGAAAAATGGATATCGTTTTTTCTTTATCACTTGTAATCTTCATCAACATAAGGATTATTTATTCTCACAGTATGAAAGAGTCCTCCTAAGATACCATCTGGGCTGGCCATTCCATAAATTTCTAATGTTACTTCACAAATATTGGTGTACTTATTTTTCTCACTCATTCCTTTTGAATTAAATATTGGTAATTTATATTTTTATAGAAGTATCTAGGACAAATTATTATTTTATATATTTTTAATTTCTCTATTCCAATTTATTTTTCCTTCCTTCCTTCTTTCTTCTGCCCTTTCTTTTTAGTTTTTGTAACTGTTTTTACAGTTTGGCTACCTCTTGATATGACTTGTTTGATGTGTTTGTTTGGAATATCAAAGCAAGCACCCTCACCGATAATGCAAGACTGAAGAAATGTGATCATAAGATATGCAATCCCCATTGCAGAATGCCTTTGACCTGCCTAAACTTTCTTCTCTCAGAACCTCTTCCCACTTGGAAACACTCTCAAGAAATCAACCAATCCCTAAAGACTTGCCTTCTTATACTATGTTACTTGAAGAAATTCTGAGGCCAACCCATAAGCAAGAAAAACTGTATACCCCTTCCTCGAACATGACACCATTTCCAAATTGTCTGTGTGGTGTTTTCCATGCCAGGGGAAGTCAATAAACCTCTCTGTTATTGTAACATAACCGGATACTTTACCAGAGGAAGGAGATTTTTACAATTTGAAGGAGGCCTTGGGAGTCAGCAATAAATCTTAATGACATGGGCTAGGACCTTTTACCTAGGCAACTTCTAGGAATATCTCTCGAGATTGTTTCAACCTCTTTTGCTTAACAATCATGACCTAAGCTGAATCTGAGTTCCAATTTCACTAAACTTCTCAAACCATGAATTTTATTTTGTCCCAGAAAAATTAGAATTCACCAGTCAGAGTACTTGTTATTCTCATCAGAATTGTCTGCCTAAAAATTCTTGGTGACATTATGTTCTTCATCTAACCTCATATTTGTCTCATCCATTTTGTCAAAAATGTTGTATGCCAGAGAAAGAAAAAGACTATAGAACAATCAACAGAGAGAGTCCTAATAAATCTGTGACTAAAACCATCCCTGAGTACGAACAAGGTTCAGGTTTTGCCAGACCAGCATCCTTTAGTGAATAACCTTTGTCTAGGTTACTATCCACAAACCATATATGAGTTCTATTGAACTTATCCTGGCTTTCTGTCACTGAGAGTTGATTTGAGAAGCAAAATCCCTCCGCCCACAAAAATAATCTATTTTCTGGGAATCATGGATAGTTGGGACTCAGGTTACAGATGACAAAACCTTTAGACAAGGATGAGATGATAAGGTGCAAAAGCAGCAATTTCAACATAGCGTTATAAACTTTCAGGGTCACTTTTTGGTTCAAGTTTTGTCTTTCCCAGGCTAGACATCTGCTTCATATATATATTCTTAACATAATAGACATTTTTCATATATCTTACAATATGTAGCAATTACATCAAGAATAATCTGGAGTTATGGTGGCCACTTTGAAATTTTCAATATAAGCACAAATGTTCATCTTAGAAGTAACTTAGAGAAAAACAACCTTCTTATTCAATGGTATGTGTGTTTTAAATGGTATAAGAATATTTTAAATACAATTTTGACTCCAAAATAACTATATTAAAGGACTCCTTGGTCATGCCAAACTTTTAAAAATATGAAAATTTAAAGACTGCCTCACTTACTAATTTGCCAGTCTTGTTTCTCTTAACATTGTCTTTATCCCATAACACCGCAATACCTCAACCATTCTCCTCCTCTGATTGAGTTCCCAAATCACAATTTCCTTTAAAATTGGACTCCCAAAAAGAGGATACTAGCCCTGGTGGGCAGATTTTAAGATATGGTCTTTGCCTGGGTTACAGACAATTATTAAGATTTCTCTGAACCCCTACATGAGGGGCATAAATTTACTGATGGGTTTGGATACTACAGGAAATCTAAAATCTCAATTTATCTGACCAATATCAATTAATATCATGTAAGTAGGTCCTTCTGATTCTAAACCCTGGATTGGAAAAAAATTAAAGCAAAACATGAATGAAAGACTTGGAAAACAATGTAGCTCTTCCTGAGGTACAAGGAACAGAAGAGGAGCTAAAGAAAGCCCAGGATGTGGGAAAATCTTTGCTAATAGTTACACAGGTTAAGTTTCCAATAAAAACCGATTGGACTTGTAAATCTAAGAAGGGATGTATTTAAGGGATATTTTAGCAACAGATTTTCAATACATATAAACAACATTGGGGAGTATATACATGGGCATATGGAAATTTAGGAAATTATCAGGCTGGTTCTGCCATAATAGGTCTCAATTCACCCTCAGGATATCTTCACTAAAGGAGGCTAACACAGCCCAGATGGCAGAATTCATTGCCCTCATTAGAGCTGGTCACTTGGCCAAAGACAAGAAAATTTATATATACACAGAAAATAGCTAAGCCTTTGCCCACAACTTTGTGATGCTTTGGAAAGACCAAAGCAGAAAACTCTATCTTAAATAGAATCATGCCTCCAGGCTTAAGTCCGTATCTCCCTGAGTCTCTTCTTCCCGAAAATCAAACTGTAATAGATCGAAGACATGAAGCTGAAGAAATAACCAGTGATAGGTTAAATTTTCTTTTTAGGAGTAAAATTTGTGACTGACAGGTGACAGTCTTAGAGTTTCAACAGGCATACTTTCTGTAGTGGAAGGATAAAGAAGACCCTGAGGAAGGGAAAAGCCTTAGAGTTATAAGTAAGGATCAGGCTTCATTTTTGGAAGATCAGACTCAGTTTTAGATTAGGAAAAGGCCTCAAACTTTCAGGGATACAATGTGGTGGACACAAAGCATGGAGTTAAGGAAACAGATACAACTTACAAGTTCGTTGTTTTCTTTCATTTAAGAAGTTAAGGATGCTGAGCCAGGAGGAGATCTCAGATGCCTAAGAGCAAGAATCCTCAGAATCAGGGGCCTCCTGGTGGCGCAGCGGTTTAGTTCGCGCTTGGCAGCCCGGGGTTCGCGAGTTCGGATCCCGGGCGCCCGCTGACGTCACTGCCTGTCAGCCACGCCGTGGCGGCGTCCCATATAAAGTGGAGGAAGATGGGCACGGATGTTAGCCCAGGGCCAGTCTTCCTCAGCAAAAAGGGGAGGATTGGCAACGGATGTTAGCTCAGGGCTGGTCTTCCCCACAAAAAAAACAAAAACAAACAAACAAAAAAAAAAGAATCCTCAGAATCAGAGGAGGAAGAAGTTTCAGAGTTGAGAAGCTGTGAGGCCTCTGAGGTAGAAAGGGTAGAGACTATATCCAGTCTGAGAAAGAAGAAGCCTAATTTCAAAATCATGAAACTGTGTTAAGTTAGAACCATGATTTTTAGAACTTTCATAGGGTTAACAGACCAGATGCCCAAATGGCTAACAAAACCCAGAAGAAAGAGGGAGCAGCCAGGCCCAAAATACAAAGAAGTAATATGCTTTCTCCTACTTCCCATGTGGTTTTTCCCTTATAATTACTGGATATTAGCTATGGTATACATAAAGACCTTCTATGTACAAATTTGGGTTTATCATGCCAAATTTTTTTTTAAATGAGAGACACAAAATTCAGCAAATAAAAGAACCAACATCTAACAAAGCAGAGTTACTACAGGAAACAGAAAACTTGAGAATCTTAATTAATATCTTCATAGAGATGCAAAAGAAGATTGCAGCAACAAAAGATAACCAACCCATGCTCTTGGGAATCAAAAACTCAAAGTTTCTCTGAGTAGTAGAATGGGCATAGTTAAAGAGAGACCTAACAAGTTAGAAGATCAAATTGAAGAATTATAACACAATGTAAATGGCCAAACAGAGCTAAATAAAAAGAGTTTAAAAGACATAAAGCATAGTTTTAGAAGTTTAAACATCTAACAGGAATCCAGAAAGAAAAAAGAGAATAGAGAGAAGGAAATAATTAAGGAAAAATTCCAAAGCTATAGAAAAATTTGAATCTTGAGATTTAAAGTACCTACAGAGTAACAAGCAAGATGAATGTAGAGATAGTTACTTCTAGACACTTCTAAACAGATGTTGGTGAAATTCTGAACTTCAAGGTAAAAGAGAAAGTAATAAAGGCTTCCAGGGAGAGTGAGAGAGGAGAGGTAACTTATGAAGGAACAAGAATCATATTGGTAATAGACCTTTCATTGGACACACTAGATGTTAGAAGTAAATGAGATAATATCAAGAAGTTCTATAGGAAAAAAGTTATAAACCTAGAATCCTATGCTCAGACCAAATAGCATTCAATTTTAAGGACAAGACAAAGGCATTTTTTATATACTTTGGGATGAAAGGAGAGAAGTTTATACTATTACAAAGATGTTAGCAAAATTTTAATGGATATATTCAGAATTTAATGATAACCATAAAAACTTATATAGGAGCAAAATTTCCATACAAAAAGAGGAAAAAACCTGTGCATGTCAATGTAACTAAAAACAGGAAAGTAGGAGGAGGCAAGCAATAAAAAAGTACAGGAAAAAAGGTGGCTAAATGTTTAAATCAATCAGTAATCAAAAGATTTGAAAGATGAGATGCAGATTTTTTTAAAAGAAAGACACAGCTATGCAATAATGCAAAAGACATATAAAGCTAAATGACAACAAAATTTGAAAATAAACGGAAAAGAAAAACAACATACTAGGCAATTGTGATAAAAGAAAACATGTAGCAATATGAATATTATATAAAACATAAACCAATATACGATGCTTAAATGATTGACAAAATGAGTATTTAATTAAATAAATTCAAAATGGGCATCTGGTTAAGGATGTCTAGATGCCTAATGCTAGAAAGAAAGCACCTATTATAAAGGTTGACGTACACTCAAAGAGTGACATAGCCACTAAAAGAGAACCTCCCCATCTATTTATTGTGACCAGCAGGTGACCAAAGGCTTTTGCCCCATGAGACGCACACCACCTCCCAAATATTGACTCTGGGCATTCATAGAGTGCTCCATAGAAGCCAAAACTGGTCTCAAAACAAAAACAAAATTCTCAGAAAAGGTCTGGATATAAGTTACAGGAAGATAATCTCTAGCAATCCTTTGATGGTTATCTGATAGTACTAAAGTATCTAAAGTGCTTACACGAAATCACAACAAAGATAAATTGGTCACCATTCTTGACCCACACTAATGGATAATTTTGACAAAAATCTCTAAGACAGTCTTCATCCTGTGACTTATCTGCCAACAATTTAATTCTGGTAAAACTATAACGCGAGACATGGGTGACAGCCAAAATATCAGGGCCAATTTAAACACATCAAAAGATTTTTATATAATTAACCCCTGCTAGAGGATTTTTACTATGTTGTTAGCTGCTTTTAAGGATAGAACAAAGTCTTTCCTTGTCAAAGAGCTATGTTCTTACAGACACAAAATAGCTATTAAATTTTGTGTTTTCTACTTGGGGATCCCAGACTGTCTTTCTAGTGATAAAGGTATTCATTTTACTGAGACTGTCATTAAACAGCTCTGTAATGTGTTGCCACTTACTCAAAAACTCCACTGTTCATAACATCACTGATATTCAGGCAAAGAAGAAAGAACAAATGGAATTCTCAAAATTAGCCAAGCTCTCAGAAACAATTGAACTTTTCTGGCCCAAGTTCCTGCCCTTGACTTTAAGGCAGTAATATCAATTCTTTCAGAGCTCATTGATTTTCTCCTTCTGAGTTAGTAACTGGCCCAGTCTTGCAACTAGGAACATCATCCCTGATCTTACACACAGCCATGTTGCAAGAATGGCCAAATACTGCAGGGGACTCTGCAATAACCCAGCCTTACCATCAAGAGGTACGAGCATCTTTACCTCAACATCCTCCTAAACAAACTTTGTAAAACCTAAAACCTGGAGAGTTACTTTTCTGGAAAAGATATCAGAGAAGTTCAGTCCTTGATCCTTGATAGAAAGGACCTTAAACAGTACTATTAACAATTGACAAAGCAATAAAACACCAAAGAAGTGATCCTTGGATCCATGTCTCCCAACAAAAGAGATATAAATCATACTTGGACAACAGCTATGGAAGTCTGAAACAGAGATCCCAAATAGAATTGTGACAATCCTCTGAATCTGCCTGTAGCCCAAGAACTTCTAGATGCTTCTCCTCCTAATCAAGTACATAAAGACACAAAGCTGACAGGTTACATCAAAGATCTTCAAAATAAGACCATCCAAATATCTGGAGTCCCAGATTAACATGCCCTCCTCTTCCTACCCTCTAATTTTATTTTTGCATACTTTCCACTTTGCCCAGTTTATATTCATAGATCGCTGATGGCATAGCATCTGTGGAATGACTTTGTTGAAGACACTTTTCTTAAACTATTGTTACGTTCTTCTTTGTTATTTCCGAAGGGTCATAAGTTATTACCCAACTCTCTCTTTAGAGTCTCACAGACTGTGGCCACAGTGCTATATGTTGCAGACACTGAATTTTATACTCATTACCTAAAACTTTGGATGAAAATCAAATTGACATTAGCTTGCTTTGGGCTTTTCTGGTAGCTGAAATAACTTGACATCATTAACTCTAAAGTCTAGTCGTGTAAAAATTGGACTCTAACCTCAGAAAGGAAAAATGTTTATGCAATAATAAATACAGCACTATCCATGGCAGTTGGGGACACAGCAGGGTTAAATACAACATTAGGGCTATTGTATTGTCAGCAGTCCACTTGTGATGAGCAGAAAATCCCTGACCTGTTTTATATGAGTTATTCAATTACATTCAAGTAATTTGTCTTCTGCAACAAAGAGAAAATCGGCCTACTTTGGTGTCCAATGACACATATACTTTAATTGACTCTATACCTCTATTAAAATCCTATTTTATAAGGGAGCGCCAAGTCTTCATTAATTTTCCACTCAAAAAACCCTATTGGTAACTTTGGAGTGACTGTTAGAGATTTTCAAGTATACAAGAACCCCACATTCCTTGTGAAACCATGGGAGGGTACTCAGAGACTTAAAAATGAAGCCAGCATTAGCTAGTCAGGAGAACTACCCAACAATGTCATTAACTCCAAGCAGTGATTCCTGTAATAAAAATTATAAAACTGGAAAAATGTAAGAAATTTATCATTAACTTTAGTCAAAATTTTATAAATGATAATTTTACCATTCTCAGGAATTGACGACAAGTTTGAACTCTTTGGATCAAGTGATAATGGATATTTCAATAACTTTAGGGTTTCTGTTAGCTAGCCAAGACAGCATATGTACTATTGTCACAATTTGTGTTATACTTGGCGTATTAGTCTGCTTGGGCTTCCATAACGAAGTAGCACAGACTGAGTGGCTTAAACAAGATACCATTGATTTTCCAGGTTCTGGAGGCTGGAGATCCAAAATCAAGGTGACAGCAGCTTCGGTTGCTAGTGAGGTCTCTCTTCCTGGCTTGCAGATGGCTGCTTTCTCACGGTGTCCTCACATGGCCTTTCCTCTGTATGTGTGTGTGCAGACAGAGCCTGAGTAGACTAACACAGGGTTTGTACCGAGATATGGGGTGCCTTACCAAACACCTGAAAATGTGGAAGTGGCTTTGCATCTGGGTAAAGCGTAGAGACTGAAAAAGTTTTGAAGTGCATATTAGAAAAAGCCTAGATTGCCCTGAAGGCACTGTTGGTAGAAATAAGAACGTAAAAGGTGATTCTGGTGAAAGCTCAGAAAGAAAAGTGACAAGCTGTAGATAAGGATTCTATGATCTTAGAAAATACATATATCATCACGAACAGATGTTGGTAGAAATATGAACTTTAAAGGTGCTTCTGATGAAGTTTCAGATGGAAATGAAAACACGTTATTGGAAACTGGAGGAAAGGCAACTTTTGTTATAAAGTGGCAAAGAACTTAGCCAAATTGTGTTCCAGTGATTTGGGGAAAGTAGACTTTGTTTGTGATGAACTTGGGATGTTTAGCTGAGGATATTTCTAAGAAGAATGTTGAAGGTGATTTCTCCTTATTGCCAATAGTAAAATGTAAAAGGAGAGAAATAAGTTGAAGGAATTGTTAAGCCCAAAGGAACCAGAACTTGCAGATTTGGAAAATTCTCAGCCTATCGGTGTTGCAGAAAATAAGAAAGTACCTTCTGGAGAGAACACCAAGTGTGTGGCTGCACAATCTCTTCATAAAGAAATTACTCACAGATTTAATCACTCATTTCAGCTGAAGCCAGGAATATAGATGGGGTTATACCAGCAGGACTATTGCCAGCTGGGACTAAAGGGGACAGATAAAATAGAACAGAAGGAAGGAAGGCTATCAGGATTCTGGGATTCTATAGGATGGGATAATAGAGCTATCTGGCTGTAAATATGCACAGTTCTTCCAGAAAAAGGGAGAACGACTCCAAAGGTGATTCAGAAATCATCAAGGCTGCCACTCCGAACACAGGCCCAGGATACAAGGCTGTTTCCTCCTCAGATTCAGTGGGTGGGCCACCCTGCAGAGTCACACCCCAAATAGCTGTGAGTGGGGGCCACTGCTAGGGCCATGAGGGTGACTGCTGTGGGCCTGGAAGGCAGAGAATCTAGGCAAAGAGGATTATTCTTGGTCCTTAATATATAATAGAATTGGAGGAAGAAGAGTAAAATGGCCAACTGGGGCTTCCCAATGCCAGTCTCACCCCCCGAAAACAACAAACACAACCAATAAACAACTACAAGCCAATAAAACCACCTCTGAGAAAACTCCAGATAGCAATGAAGAAGCAGCAGAAGCCCTGTGAAGCACAAAATAATGGAATGGCCACATAGAAAATAGGAAGCATTTTACCTGGATCACTCCATCCTCCAGTCCAGAGCAGCTAAGTACTAACAGGGGTCCCCTTAGAAGGATTTCACATAATGGGGAAAAGGAGAACAGTAGGATTCAGAATTCCTCCTCACTGCCATAGCCATCACTAGTCTTTGCTGCTGAGGACCCCTTCAGTCTTCACTGATACTAAACACAGCTGTCAAAGTTGCCCAGAGCCCCCACCAGTGTGTCCCTCCCCAGGGCTGGTGTGGTTGCTGTGCTGAGAATGGCCGCATGGACCCAAGTCACCACTGCACTCTGCTCTGTGGGCTCAAGATACCACCGCACCTCACCATCAATGGGACCAGAGCTGCCATGCTCTGCACCCCACTCCCCGGGGCACAAATCCAGGCTTTGACCTCCATCCCCAGGGCTGTGCATGCTGCCTCTGCCCCTGACCCCTGGGACCCAGGCAGCACTGCAACCCGTCATCCTTGACCTGTGCTGCTGCTACATACCACTTCTCCTCCTCCCCCCACCCCTTGCCTGAATTATCACAGTAAAACCGGGAGTCCCTACCCAGCCCTGGGGGCTGTCTGCATAGGCTGTGCCCAGACTCTGGCATCACCACTACAGCACATGCGCCCGAGCCTCACACCCCAAGCACTGTGGTACTTCCACGTGCCCCTGAACAACTCCTCCCATTGGATACTAAAGACCAAAAACTGGTACCTCGACCCTATCGATTATGGAATTACAACTGCAGAATGTTTTGGGACTCGCATAATGCTTGCTTCTTCACCCAGAACTTCTCTTCTTCTGGTATTAATTACCTTAAAAATGAATCTAGCCGAAGTCACACCCTAGTTCTATAATTCTGTCCTACGAACTTCTGAGCCCAAACCATAAGCAAAAACAAACCAATAAAAATATGTTCATTTCCTCTCAAAAGAAACCTTTCCAGATTTGTCTGTGTAGTATTCCCTATTGCTACATTAATAAAACACAGTTTGCTCATATCACAGGTTTTTAAATTTGAAGTGAGGGATTTCCACTTTCGAGCATCTAGTCTTGGTTTTAGTCCTTAGTTCTACTATCCCCCCACCCCTGCCCCAATGCTTGTAAACATGATTTTAATATTGTTAATACATTCTGCTTTCTTTAGGGTTTTTGTTGTTGTTATTTTTAAATGTTTTAGTTTAATGCATAATCTGTTTATAAACTGTGTTTAGATAACATAGTTTACATTATCTCTGTTTTTTGCAATTTATTTATATGTGTTATAGCATAAGATATAGTCTTTTGTAAATGTTTGACAACGTTTTAAAATAAATTTGTATTTTCTTTCAAAAAGATCAATTTATATCTGTCCATCAGCCATTCATATATATGTATCATCTATCTATTCTATCTTAAAGAAGTGTGGTAAAGTCTGCAAAACATTGCATTTTAATAATTCTTTTACAAATTTTTAGAATTTTTCATAAGGATTCATAAACTTATGAACATCAGAAGATAGGACTCTCTTTGACCAGGCTAATTTTTTATTGAATTTGATTTTACTATACTTCTGCTTTCTTTTACTGCATTTAGCTAAAACACCTTTGCCTAGATGCTATTTTCAACATTATTAATGTTAAATTAATCTCATTATTAATTTTATTTAATTTATCCAGGTAAGAATGTTTATGTATGACAAGCATGGTGGATACTTTGGTTGCCAAACCACAGATATCCCATCCTTCTTCCTTGTTAAAATATTCTAGATATTATCAGGAAATAAAATGTCCATTCCCAAAGGATGCATTGTAATTGATCTAACTTAATCATGGTAATCCCATTCTCCTTTGTCAGTCAGCTTTAGGGACTGTCATGTGACCTAGTTTTCCAAATGAGATGGAAAGGAGAATTTTCTTGCTCAATTCTAGGAAAAAGTTTTCTCCTTGATTCAAACAAATAGACCTTTGACGAAGAGCCCCATCCCACAAACACCCTCAATGAACTTCATGGCCTTTTCTGTTGTTGGGTTGGATGACAACCTAATTCTTAGAGCTATAGAAACCATCTTGTTACCATATGAGGAAATCCAAGAAGCTGATCAACTGCCAGGAAATAATTTAATTGCCAAATTAACGAATTGTTGAAAAATCTACCTGTGGACCTCTTATGTGAGGATTTTCTGTTCCATGGACATATAATATAGACTGCTTCTTGGCCTCAGTTTTCTCATCTGTAAAATGGGATAATAAAAGTATCTACCTTAGAGAGTTTTTGTGAGGATGAGTAAAATAAAACAGGGAAAACACTTAGAAAAATGTTTATTACATACCAAGTGCTCAATAAATGACAGCTGTCATTATATTTTTGTTGTTATAGTTAAACTTCTTTTATCAGTTGTTCTGTTATTTGCAGCCAGATGCACACTAGCTGTTACAACCACTGCATCCTTCACGTGTGCAGTACGGTTACCTGCTGGCAGCCTTGAACAGTTAGCAGTTTCATGGCATATACAGTAATGATAAGTTAGGTTTAGGTCATTTTTTCCTTCAATAACATTCAAGGTGATTTTTTCATCTAGTCCTATTAACTCACGGAGGATGTTTTTTTTCTTACCCTTTATTTATTCAAAAGTATTGAGAAACTAAGCATCATTCTTCCCCGAAACAAAGTGAAGCAACATAGAGCTAAGAAGAGACTTGACTCTCCCACTCATTCTTTTCTAATACTATACTGAAATTCCTGATATTGTTGCCAAGGTTTTAATACCCATTCAAGAACATATGTTTATCTGATTTTTTTGTTTGGGTAATCATCATTAGATTTTTTTTATCATTAAAAGTATTTTTGGAACAAGGTATTGTCTAAGTACAAGGAGATTCAATATGCTGTCTGTGTCACATGCATCTTTGCGTGTGATATTCCACACCTGTTAACAAACCATTGTTACTATCTCTCTTCCATTAGATTGTCTGGGCTTGTCTGATTCTTGTGTAGGAAATATAATCAGAAGTGGTTGATGGAGGCCTGGCTGTTACTTTGGTGTCAGTAAACATCCATTTTCCTTTCGAAACTTCTTTTAAAAAGTCAAACCACTTTCTTTCTCCTTCCCCACCTCCCACCCCTATCCCACTCTCTACTCAGTATGATTTTTACCTAATTTATGAAGGGAATAAAAGCATCGCTTTAGGAATCACCCACTGAAGTCATGAAAGATCTGGAATCCAAATGCAGTCAAAATATTTCAAGGACACTACGATGTACCATATGCCTCCTTCAATCTTTCAGGCAGTAAAACAGTAGCACTTTCAGGATGGAAATAGAAACATTGTAGTGAAAATAGATTAAAATTTGCACAGTATCATGACTTCTCAATTCTATTTTTCAATTAAGTTATAAAAGTGAATAACTACTTTAATAGAAATAGCTTCTAGATTTTTTTCCCCTTTTTTTCTGAAGACAGGCTATAGTTGGTGTCACCATAGATCTCTTCTTATCTCAAATAAAAGTTTAATATCCTACAAGCAAAGAGATGTGGTGAGGAAACCTAAAAGGAGATTGAACAAATTCTATATTCCTTCACTACACAGGCTTTCAAAGAAAGTTTGACTGGACTGAGTGGTTTGTATACATTTCTGCCAAAATGCTAACTGCCTAAAGTGCTAAATGCCAAGAACCCAGGAAATTTCTGTAAAGCATTATTTTCATACTTAGTTTGATGGACAGTGTGAAGCTCCCTTTCTAGCATAGCAAGTGGCAGAAGAAAGCAAGATAGTAAATCAAATTTTAATAAAAAATTACTTTAACAAGAATAAGATATGATCCATTAATTTGATCTTGTTAATAGTGGAAGTCCAAAATGAGAAATTTATGGGGAGTAAATATTATGGAGAATCAAAAGATACACTAGAAATCATGCTTGAGAGTCGGAGATAAGTGAGCATTCAGTCATCAACACCCACATAGACTTAGTCTTCTTACTCCACACATGCTCCTTTTTAAACACAATTCAGTGTGCAGCACACTGCATTGAATTTTGGATATTGGCAAATGTGTGTGATTTTGCCCCCCATTCTTTTTGTCTTCTTCCACCTCTCAGGTCCTTTCTCGATATATGGACTGAATGTTTGTGGCCCCCCAACATTCATACGTTTAAGCCCTTATCACCAGTGTGATGATATTTGTAGGTGGGCCTCCGAGAGGTAATTAGGGTTAGGTGAGGTCGTGAGGGTGGAGGCTTCATAATGGAGTTAGTGCCTTTAGAAAAGGAGAAAGAGATGAGAGATCTACCTGCATGCCTGAACCAAGGAAGGCCTTGTGAGCACATAACCAGGAAGATGGTCCTCACCAAGGACCCGGCCATGCTGGCACCCTGACCCCCAGAACCAACAGAAATAGAGTGTTATTCTTTAAGCTACTTAGTCTGTGGTATTTCATTACAGCAACATGAACTAAGACCTTGCTTAATGTGACCTTTCTGATCCTCAAGGTCAGGTTGCCAAGGGCCCCAAGCAGTTCGTAGGGCTTATAGCATTTTACATGATTAGCCTTTTATAAATGAATTTTCCTTCTCTGACGGCCATCTGAAATCCTTCCTTTTGTGTCAAAAGCTAATATTTCTGGGAGTTCTGACCACTGTAAATAAATCTGGAGTGGCATCCTTTTATACCACAATAACTATTAATACTCGTGAACACATCAGCTTATCAGATTCCTTAGTTGTCACCTGAAAATGTGAAAATTTTTCCTAATGGAATGTGTGAGGAGGAGAAATATTCTATATTGGGTGGAGGCATGGCCACACAAATATCACTTAAGAAGAAAAGCATTTTGGGGTCCTTGGCATACCATGGAAATGAGCAATGCCTCATTCTATTAAAATAATAATCGATTTTTATCCCTCCTACTTTTGCAATGATCAAAGATTTTGGAATTGATGTGAGAAGAGTGAAGAGATTTTAAAACATGCCCTGATTTTTCCTTTTTACTCTTAGTTTTCTTAAATCTTGACACCAGATGTAAGTTTGTGCTAGATATGGCTTCTATTTGGCAAAGATAAGATTTCTAAAACTGTGATATCCAATAGACAAAAGTCAATAGCCACATGTGACTACTTAAATTAATAGAACTTAAATAAAATTGAAAACTTGGTTCCTCAGTAGTGCTGGCTGCATTTCAAGGGCTAGGTAGCCACAGCATAGACAGCACCGTACAGAACAGTGCCATCAGCATAGAAAATTTTATCAGAGAACTTTGCTAGAGGTAGTTTTCAAGATATGGCTATATCCAAGAAATATTTTTATATTATTTTAATTAATTTTGACTAAATTATTTAGTTAAATTATACCTTATTCATACAAATTCAAAGGCATCTATTCCTTCTGTGGTTGAGATGTAACAATTTAGCTGTACAAAAATCTGCAACAACTATCTTACTTAAAGGTGAAATGTTAAAAATACTAGAAAAGCAACAATATAAAGTGGCCTACTATTATAACCATGAATGTTTTGTAGTTAACATTTTTGAGTCACTAATAGATAGAAAAGGAAAGAAAACCAAATAAAGGTAAAGGAATTAGAAAGAGAAAAACAAGCCATTATTTACATATAATATGATATGCATGAAAGAATATCTAAAGGATTCTATAGTTAAATATTATTTTTAGTAAGAAAGCTTGTGAAAAATATTAAATCAATATATTAAAAAAATTATGTGTTTCTATATAAAAGGAACAAATTGAAATATCTGATTTCCAACAGCATCAAAGTAAAAATATCTAGGAATAAAGCTAAACAATGATATACAAGAATTTTATGGAAAAAATATAAAACTATTGAGGATCATTGAAGAAAATCTAAATAAATGAAGGAATATACAATGTTTCTAGGCTGGAAAACTCAATAGTATAAAGATGGCAGTTCTCCCACTTTGATCTCTGGATACAAAGCAGTCCCAATAAAAATTCCAACAGTTGAGGGTCCTCTGTGGGGGAGTGTGTGTGTTTGTGTATGTTTACATGTGTTTAAATTGACAATCATAATTCCAACATTTTTATAGAAGTGGGAAGAACCACTACTATCAAGATATATTTGAAGGAGAAAAAAATGGGAGAATTTACTAGTTGCAAAACTTATCATAAAGCTTAATAATTAAGATAAAATGGACTTATGAAAGAATAGAAGTAGAAAAATGTACCAAAACAGGACATAGAAGCTGACTGACATAAATACAGACACTTGATAAATCTATCCCAGTCTCTGTTCTGGTCACCAAATATTTGACATACTGTCTCTCCCAGTGACAAAATATACTCACTCTGAATGTTCAGTCATAATAACAAATTCAAGCACCATTATCTCTGAGATTTTGAGGATATACTAGGTATACTAGGCCATAGCTTTAACTGCAGATATACATCCTACTGAACTAAAAGCACAAGTTATGTACTCACCATACATTTGAGATGCAATTGTGGTTTAGGAAAAGTCTAATTGCAACAAACACTGCTGTTTATGAAAGAGAAAAATTGAAAATATACAAAATTCATTAATTTGTAACAATGCCAAAATCTTGTTGAGCAGACATTCCAAGGGACTGTCTACCCTGAGATTAGTGATTAGGAACAAAATTGTAAGGTCTGAATTCCACTCCATTTAAGAAGTTCCCTAGTATAGTGTGGGTGTGTGTATGTGTTGCCTCTGGTCTTGCCTATCAAAAACTGTGAAGGGTCTGAGATTCTACCATACTTGCAACTTAAAAGTTAGCCTGCCACAGATTTATAGATATTGGCAGAAAACATGAGACTCCTGACACAGATAAAGAATTTAATATTCACAGCTATAGCAGTAGCCAGACTATCAGCATTTTCTTGTGCCTGTCACCCAAGCCCCAATTCCCACAGAGTGATGTCAAGAGAAGCAGATGATCCTTTAGCACACAATGGGTTGCATTATAGAAGACAAAACATAAACTTTGGGAAGTCATGTCTTTTATAACAGGCAGTAAGAATACCTCATTCAGAGAGAAATATTATCTTTAAGACAGTAACATTTCGGACTTTTGCCTGAAGAGACATTATTTCTATTTTCCAAAGCTGTTGACTATACGAACATTTTTGCAAAGATAGTCCAGAACAAAACCAGTTAATGCTTCTGCTAGTAAGACAGAAAGAAACATGAGAAACCCGTAGAGAATTGTCCCCTAACTCTTGCATTTTATTCCTCCTCTTTGGCCGCTTCTGAAGTAGGCATTGAAGAATAAGTCCTCGGAGCAGGGGGCTGGTCGTAGCACAGGGAGTTGGGAAGATTTTTCAGCTTGTTTCCTGTTTGTAAAGATTTGGATTTCTAAGGACTTTTGTAAATCTCATAAAATCAGAAACATTTTTAGTTTAGGATTATTTTGTCTTTGGCAGACAAATTCTTCAAAACTTAGTTTCACAAATGTAGTTTCTGGGACCGGCCCGGGAGCATAGTGGTTAAGTTCGTGTACTCCACTTCAGTGGCCCAGGGTTTGCAGGTTTGGATCCCGGGCGCAGACTGGCTCACTGCTTGTCAGCCATGCCGTGGCGGCGTCCCATATAAAGTAGAGGAAGATGGGCACGGATGTTAGCCCAGGGCCAGTCCTCCTCAGTGAGAAGAGGAGGATTGGCAACAGATATTAGCTCAGGGCTAGTCTTCCTCACACACACAAAATGTAGCTCCTTACCTATTTGATCCTATAGAGTTCCATGTATCACCACCCATATGCATAGATCTAGACATTTCTCTTTCTCTGGATTTAATGTGGATATTCTGCACCTTTCAGTTTGGTGAGAGAGCAATATCCTTACCCTGAAAAAATTTGTCCTACTGTTAAGATTCCCTGGATATCTCAACCCATTCAGACATTTTAACCATTGATGTCTGGATTTACCCTAGATTTGATATTTGCCATATGCTGAACTCTAATTGGCATTTGTTGCTCATAGCATTTCTCAATTTTATCTTTTACTGTTTAGGATTAATAAGCTACCACACCCAACTCTCCAAGTCCCTAAATTCCTGAACTCTTTCTATTCCCTTTAATTCCTTCTTGCAAATGGAAGATTTATTGTTTTTTCTTAGAGCAACCATATCCAATGCAACCAAACAGAAGCCAAAGCACACATTCTATTACCATTCTCTTTTCCAACCTCTATCCATAAAGCCATAATATATCTAAGGTATATCACCTGCTTTTCAAACCACAGCCAAAAATATTACCTAATATTTTGCCTCTCCATTCCATGGACTGCCATGTTTCTAGCTCCCAATAACAGTTTTCTTTCTGCTTGCATCCAGTCATATATTTTGAGTTTTTTATTATGATAGTACCCTGATTCTAGGTACCAGTTTCTATAACACGTTCTGTAACAGTTTCTATAGCAAACAATCCTCAAAATCTCAGTTATTTAAAGCAAAGATTTTTTTCTCACACATTGTATATGTCTATTGAGTGCTGGTAGGGGTGTTCTGTTTCCAGTGGTCTCTTAGCAACTAAGCAGACAAATCAACTACCATTTTGAATGTTGCTGGACACTTAGCTAAGGGAAGGAAAAGTTGGGGGTTGGGGGGTCTTCCACTGGCAAATAAATGTTCTAACCCAGGGGAGACACATTTGTTTTTCTTACAACTCATGGTCATAACTAGTCATATACCTCACTCAACCACATGGGGTCAGCAAATACAATTGGCCCATGTGTCTAGATGATGACAATTCTGAAATATCTGGTCAGCAAAATTAATGATAACCACAACACCCTGCAGCAATCACTCGGAGCGATTTCGCCTCTCAGGGGACATTTAGCAATGTATGAAGATATTTTTGGTTGTCACAGTGGAAGGAGGCTATTCTACTAATACCTAGTAGGTGGAGGCCAGGGATATAGCTAAACATCCTATAATGCACAGGGCAGCTCCCACCCCCAACAAAAAATTATCCAGCCCAAAATATCAATAGTGCTGAGGTTCAGAAATCTTGCCCTAGAGAAACTCATCTATTTGTATTGAAATATACATTCAAGAATGTTAATAACTTCATTGTTAATAAATAGTAAAAAAAAAAACCCAACCAAACAAGCAAAAACAAAACCAAGTACAATTTAAATACTAGTTAATAGTATAATGGATAAATAAATAAAAATAATCTATGAAAATAAACCAGAGTTATGTAGAGTAACACAAACAAAATATTGAGCAAAAGAAATGTTACATACAAATGGACATAGTAGGTTTCATTTATACGTAGTTCAAAAGCAAAACATTAATTTTAAGGATTCATTCATAATCGAAAAATTAGAAATAAAAGATAGAAAATGATTATCATAGGTTTGAGATGTTTCCTCTAAGTGGGGAAGAAAAGGCTTGTGATATACGAGCAGTATACTATAGGACGTTCTTCCAAAGTTCCAAGGAGTTCTGTGTCTTCATCTGGTAAGTGGTTATATGTGGGTATTCACTTCACAATGAAGGAGGAGGAGAGGCAGGAGGTTAAATCTAGTAAGTACAGTGACCTATCCCCTTTCAGAACGGCATCTTAGGCTTGAGGACATGCAAAAATTGGTGAATACTTCTGTCACCTGATCAGACTAAATATTAGTTGAATTCTGTTGCTGGAATATTGCTGTTTCTGCCACAGACGCTGGAGGAGTGTCAAGGTGTGCATCACACCCAAAGCCTGAGCAGTATGCTTTAGCAGCGAATGAAAAATAAGGTAGAGATTTGGGAATGATGAGAGATAAGATAAAGTGCAAGGAGCTGATGATAACCAGGAGTTTAGGAGTTGATTTGAGAAAAGACATTATGTGACTCTTTCAAATGGTTCCCTGGAAAATAGGGGCAGGGGCCAAGAGTGCATGCTACAATCTCTTCTCTTCACTTGTGTGGTCTGTATAATCTACACCACAGAACCTGACACTTGACTAGGCAGTATAGCATAATGAAAAAATGAATTTGTTTGAGATTAGACAAACCTGCACTGGAATATCAATTTCACTGCTTACTATCTGTGTGACCCCTGGAAAGTAATTTGACAGTATCTAAACCTTTATTTGATCTGTAAAAACTAGAGACACTAGGGGCCAGCCCGGTGGTGTAGTGGTTAAGTTTGGGCACTCTGCTTAGGCAGCCTGGAGTTCGCGGGTTCGGATCCCAGGTACAGACCTACACAAGCCATGCTGTGGCAGGCATCTCACACACAAAATAGAGGAAGATTGGCACAGATGTTAGTTCAGCAACAATCTTCCTCATAAAAAAAAAAAAAAACCTAGGGAAACCAACATTCACTTAGTTTATGAGTTAATGATTAAGAAGCACCTGGTATGATGCCTGGCACAAGATATCTATTCCATAAAGAGCTGTGGCTGCCTTTACTATCACTAACAGTATTATTGCTATTATTAGTAATCATTGTACCTGATGCTTACTATCTGTTTACTAATATATTCTCTGCAAAAGTCTATAAATGTTTAGGTTGACCGTTTGATCTGATACATTCTGTATTTTGTCCCTATCTATTCCTTGTTATTTTCTTTTTGTCTAAACAGTTGTGAGAAGCAGAAGAAATAAAGATGAAATTATACTTTGTAGAACACATCAGAGACAATTATTTAATTACACAAAAGAACCATGATTGATAAAATTCAAAAATAATAAAACAGTGAAGATGCCGCTACACACCTCTCAGAATGGCCAAAATCCAGAACACTGAAAATACCAAATATTGGCAGGAATGTGAAACAGCAGGAACTCTGATTAACTGCTGGTGGGAAAGCAAAATGGTACAGCTACTTTGGAAGACAGTTTGGCCATTTTTTACAAAACTAAACATTCTTGCCATACAACTCAGCAGTCACATTCCCTGGCATTTAACTAAATGAGTTGAAAACTATCCACACAAAAACTTTCTCATGGATGCTTATAGCAGCTTTATTCATAATTACCAAAACTTGGAAGCAACTAAGATATCCTTCAGTAGGTAAATGGACAAATAAACTGTGTATATCCAGACAATGGAATATTATTCAGTGGTAAAAATAAATGAGCTATCAAACCATGAAAAGACATTGAGGAACCTCAAATTTATATTACTAAATTTAAAAAGCCAATCTGAAAAGACTACATACTGTATGATTCCAACTCTCTGAAATTCTGGAGAAGGCAAAACTATGAAGATAGTAAAGGGATCAGTGGTTTCCAGTAGTTATGGGGAGGGGGAGATTAATAGGCAGAACACAAAGGATTTTTAGGGCAGTGAAAAAACTCTGTACAATATTACAGTGGTGGATAAATGTCATTATACATTTGCTCAAACCTGTAGAATGTAAAACACCAAGAGTGAACCCTAATGTAAACCATGGACTTTTGATGATAATGATGTGTCAATGTAGGTTTATCAATTGTAACAAATGTACTACTGTGGTCCATAGTGGGTGAGGTTTTGTGTATGTGGGGACAGGGGGTACATGGGAACTATATACTTTCTGCTCAATTTTCCTGTGAACGTAAATAACTCTAAAAAACAAAGTTTATTAATTTGAGAAAAAAAGAAAAGAGTACTTTTGTTGAACTGAACTGAATTAAAAAAATTTTTTTTTAAATCTAAGTTACTAAAAATGTGTTTACTACCCTGATTAGTTGTATATCTATATTTATCCTTCTGGCATGATATATAGGATAAACAGTTCTAGTGAAGAATCATACAATTAATCACAGGGAAATGAGGGAAACAGAAAGTTAATTTAACATTAAATTATTTGAAATGTTCTCTATTCCATAAAAGCAGGCTGAAGAACTCTGACATATACTCCATCTCTCTTCATTCATCTTGCTTCGTTATAGGAATGTGCATGATTAAATTCAAGTGTCAGTATTTCCAGAAACATGGCTAAATAAGACATTCATGTCACTTTGCCTTTCTGATAACTTCATGGAAAGTTATTCCATTAATTAGGCTCACACCCCCCTATAGTGGGAGACATCCGTATGTAAGTTGCTGTAAGGCAGGAGAACTAAATTAGACTGCTGGAGTTGTCTCCGAGCCTAGTTTTGACAGGATTTTTGACTTCTCTCTTTTTTCCCATGGAATTTTAACTGTTTAAAATATGACAATGAAACAGAAGAGGCTGCATTTGATTCTGTTTCAAAAAAGGAAAACCTCTGGAAGTGGGAAATATACCACGGTGCATGTCTGATCTACTTGATATACGCTATGCCACTTATAATTCATTGCCTCTCAGTCCCAAATCTCCCCTCTTCGTCCTACTTTGCAATACTGAAACTCTACCATGCAGACGTGTCTCCTTTGTAGCCGTCTCAATGTTAGGCTTTGTCACTAGAAAGAGCTAAAGGGACACTGCAGGAAGGAGAGGTTTCCTGCCGCTGGTGTGCTGTTTTTGAGGGCACAAAAGCCAGAAAATCCATATATTGGAGGTCTAACATTACTCACTTCAGTGACCTTTAGACTAGATATGGCTCTCACCAATGAGCAATTTTGTCCCACCTGGCAGGTCACTCTTGCATATGAGCTCCTGCTTGCTCTCACTGGCAAGTTTCTTCATCCCCGGGAGACTGGTGTCCTTGTGGAGGCCACACACTCTTTAAAGAGGTCTGAATTTAAGATGGGGCTAGGGAGATATTCTATGTTCCTTCATTGTTCCCATTCTCTCAGCTCTCAGGATTGAAGTAGCTGATTTATGCCTTTTCTACTTCTCTACACTTTGTCATTTTCTTTTAACCTTCAACTACTTAGTTAACAATTCTGTATGTAAAATTTTCCCTCTTCAAATTCCCAGTATGATTATCTCTTCTGACTGCACTCTGACTGATACACGTGTTAAGTATAACTATCCAAATGCTTGGCAATAAAAAGTCTAAACATGGTGTTATGAACCAAATTATTTT
The DNA here is from genome assembly GCA_031878705.1 of Tapirus indicus. Classification (NCBI taxonomy): domain Eukaryota; kingdom Metazoa; phylum Chordata; class Mammalia; order Perissodactyla; family Tapiridae; genus Tapirus; species Tapirus indicus. The sequence goes on along the minus strand of CM062926.1, from coordinate 48,029,875 downwards.
TATTAATGAAGGCTAGGGCAAAAAGCCTATTCTTTCATAATGTTGCTTGCTAACAGTGCAACTATTTAAATTGAGAGTTCATGCTGTCAATGAGAACTAATAAAAAATTCAGTATATCCAAGGAACTTTATTCTAACTGTTAATGGTGTGTGTGTGTTTGTTTGTATGCATTTGTAGTATATAATCTCTGAAGACAAGGCCACTAACTCTATTTTCTGGAAACTGTCATACATTCTGCTGTACTTACTTGCAAAATTCTACTTCCTTTATCACTAACAGATTATGTTGAATTAATCCAGCCACTACTACATGCATACATTATTTTATCATTGTCTATTCAATTGTCTCACTTTTTACTAGAATGAGAATTGCATTGTACTTCACATATAGACGTCAAGCAGTATTTGAAAAGAAATGTATATCCTATCTGGTGGACAGGATAAATTATAAAATTCTCAACTTTTGCTGCTTCTTCTAGATTTATATTTCCCCAGATAAAACCACTGAACATTTGTTAGAAGGATTTTAGTGTACGGGTGTAAGTTGTCTGAAAGAAGAGAATTTTCCCAGTAATTTCTGCTTTATTACCACGATGAAGGGCACCTAGTACCTCTTGCTAAATGGTTTATCCCACTTGATTTTGCACTGTAAACGGAGTACTTGGTGATACTTCAAATGTCCTGAATTTCCCCTTATTGTCTGCTGTAAATTACTCCATTCTTTTGACCTTCTTCAATTCTAACCCTTGTTTTCTCATTTTACTCTACTTTAAATCATACATTAACTACCTCCTGAATTAACGTTCTTGTTACTGCCTGCACTCCCCTGTGTTTCAATGACTTCAGAAATTTTGGAAAGACAGTAACACATAATGGAAAAAAAAAACACTTTCCCATCTTTATGTTCTAATATAGGTTTATATCCTGATTGCCTCTTCATTAATATACTGGCATATCTTGGAGATATTGCAAGTTCGGTTCCAGACCATGATAATAAAGTGAGTATCACAATGAAGTGAGTCACACAAATGTTTTGGTTTCCTATTGCATACAAAAGTTATGTTTACATTATACTATAGTCTATTAAGTGTGCAAAAGCATTATATCTAAAGAAACAATGTACATACCTTAATTAAAAAATACTTTATTACTGAAAAATTGCTAACCATCATCTGAGCCTTCAGTGAGTTGTAATGTTTTTGCTGGTGGAGGGTCTTGCCTGGATGTTGACTTCTGCTGACTGATCAGGGTGGTGGTTGCTAAAGGCTGGGATGTCTGTGGTGATTTCTTAAAATAAGACAACAATGAAGTTTGCCACATCAATTGACTCGTCCTCTCATGAATGACTTCTCTGCAGCATGTGATACAGTTTCATACCATTTTGGCCACAGTAAAACTTCTTTTAAAATTGGAATCAATCCTCTCAAACTCTGTCTCTGCTTTATCAACTAAGTTTATGTAATATTCTAAATCATTTGTTGTCGTTTCAACAATCTTCATAGCATCTTCACCAGGAGTAGATTCCACTTCAAGAAATCATATTCTTTGCTCATCCATAAGAAGCAACTCCTCATCTGTTAAAGTTTTATCCTGAGATGCAGCAATTCAGTCACATCTTCGGGCTCCACTTCTAGTTCTAGTTCTCTTGCTGTTTCCACCACATCTGCAGTCACTTCCTCCACTAAAGTCTTGAACTATCACAGAGTTGGAATCAACTTCTTCCAAACCCCTGTTAATGTTGATATTTTGACCTCTTCCCATGAATCACAAATGATCTTAATAGTGATACTGAGCAAGGGCTCGATCTACTCTTCACAAGACAAAAGGCCAAGCAGACGGTGGTAGAGAAAGAACTTTAATAAACAATAAGCTAGCAAATCAGAAGATGGTGGACTATCATCCAGAAAAAATCCATCTTAAAGGACAACTAATTTGGAAATGACTTATACGAGGCTAATGGGATTGAGGAGGGGGCTCAGAAATGTCAAGTGATGGATGACTGCAGAACGTTGGGCATCTCTCTGTAGCAGATCTGCTGAATGCAACATTCCTTTGAAATCTAAGAAACCCTTACTTACTTCCTTATCTGGGACGGAAGGAACAATTTGGGCAGAGGACATAAATTTTCTATTAGTGAGTTATTCTCTCTACCGGTTACAGATTAGATTGCCTATGTGCAGTTCTAAGCATTTTTCCAAAGCACATTGTGAAAATAAGATGGTGAGAGGGAGCATGTGGCCTTGGGGGCTAAAGTTCTAAGATTCCTCTTCACAGGGGTGACTGTCTTTCATATTTCTTCATGGGTCACATGTGAAAATTTGGGGGAGTTCTGTATGTTGCATGTGGTGGATTTTTAGTCTGTGACCTGCAAAGCTTACAATCATTTTAGCTTCTCAATGGTCCTCTGAGATGCTTAGTCATGTAGGTGGTTGCCAGTCAGCTATTCTTTTTATCAGCAGTCCTCCTGCTATTCTGCAAGGCAAGCTTAGAAGCTTTGGTTCCTTTTTTTCCCATGTTAACCTTGTGGGTATAGGCACAGTTTCATCCTAATCCATGGAAACTTTAACTCCTTCATCCTTGATTTCAATAATATCCAGAATGATGAACCATTTCCAGAAGGCTTTCAATTTACTTTGCCCAACTCCATCAAAGGAATCACTATCTAGTACAGCTATAGCCTTACAAAATGTATTTCTTAAATAATAAGACTTGAAAGTCAAAATTACTTCTTGATCTGTACACTGCAGAATGAATGTTGTGTTATCAGGCATTAAAACAACATTGATCTCATCATTCATCTCCATCAGAGCTCTTGGGTGACCACGTGCGTTGTCAACGAGCAGTAATATTTTGAAAGGAATATTTTTTTGTGAAATTAGGTCTCAACAGTGGGCTTAAAATATTCAGGAAACCATGTTGTAAACAGATGTTCTGTCATCCAGGCTTTCTCGTTCCATTTATGGAGCACAGGCAGAGTAGATTTGGCATAATTCTTAAAGGTCCTAGGATTTTCAGAATGTAAATGAGCATTGGCTTCAACTTAGAGTTACCAGCTGCATTTGTCCCTAACAAGAGTCAGCCTGTCCTTGGAAGCTTTGAAGCCAGGCATCGACTTTTCCTTTCCAGCTATGAAAGTCCTAGATGGCATCTTCTTCCAATATAAGGCTGTTTTGACTACATTGGAAATCTGCTGTTTAGTGTAGCCACCTTCATTAATGATCTTAGCTGGATCTTCTGGAGAACTTGCTGCAGCTTCTACATCAGCACTTGATGCTTCACCTTCTACTTTTATGTTATGGAGATGGCTTCTTTCCTTAAACCTCATGAACCAATCTCTGCTAGCTTCAAACTTTTCTCCTGCAGCTTCCTCACCTCTCTCAGCCTTCCTAGAATGGAAGAGAGTTAGGGCCTTGCTCTGGATCAGGCTTTGGCTTAAGGGAATGTTGTGGCTGGTTTGATCTTCTATCCAGACACTAAAACTTTCTCCATATCAGCGATAAGGCTGTTTTGCTTTCTTCTCATGGATGTGTTTACTGAAGTAGCACTTTTCATTTCCTTCAAGAACTTTTCTTTTGCATTCACAATCTGGCTAATTGTTTGGTGCAAGAGGCCTAGCTTTTGTCCTTTCTTCGCTTTTGACATTCATTCCTCACTAAGCTTAATCATTTCAAGCTTTTGATTTAAAGTGAGAAATGTGTGACTCTTCCTTTCACCTGAACACTTAGAGGCCATGGTAGGGTTATTAATTGGCCTAATTTCAGCACTGTTGTGTCTCCAGGAATAGGGAGGCTTGAGGAGTGGGAGAAAGATGGGGGAACAGCCACTTTGCGGAGCAGTCAGGACACATACAACATTTATCAATTAAGTTCACTCTGTTAAATGTGCATGCTTCTCGGTGCCCCAAAACAATGACACTAGTAACATCAAAGATCACTGATCATAAATCACCATAACAAATACAATGACAATGAAAAAAATTGAAATATTGTGAGAATTACCAAAATGTGGCACAGAGGCACAGAGAGAGCAAATACCATTGGAAAAATGGCACAGATAGACCTATTTGACACAGAGTTGCCACAAACCTTCAGTTTATAAAAAATGCTATATCTGTGAAGTGCGATAAAATGATGTATGCCTGTATTATCTTGATCAGGTTACTTAAATGCTCTGAGCCTTTCTTTAAATGATGGTGATAATATGTTCCATGTGATATTTAATTATGCAATTATAGTAGTCAGGGTTCTGTCAAGATAATGCCGTGTAACAAATAGTTTCATAACCTCAACAAGCATTTATTTATTGGTCAAACCTCTGCAGGTCTTTTGGGACAGTTCTATTTAGAATATGGTTCAGGTTCAAGTCAGTTTCATGTCTTTCACTGGGACCTTCAGCTGGCCAGGCACAATCTTATTATGATAGATGTTAAAACCCAAGGGGCCATGCTAAATTGAAGTTTAAATAAAGATATTTACAGGCTTTGTTTACATTATCTTCACTGATATTCCATTGAACAAAACAGGTCATATGACTATGCCAAAGCCAGTGAAACAAGGACATACACTCCACATATTCTTCAAGCAAGCATGGCAAAGACACATAGCAAAGTATGTAGATGTATTAATCTATTATAGGGTGGAAGTGAAGATTTGGAAACTACAATCCAGTCTACCATAGTCTTGCCTGTTATTCTCAAACATTTACTTCCCGGCCACATGCAAATTCCTCGTCCCAAACAAGGCACAACAACAATGTCAATATCATCCAACAGCTGAATTAACCTCAAGATTCAGAATCTCATGCTGGGCATCACGACTATATGCAGTTCCTCTTCTCTTGGAAACCTTTGAAGTAAAAAGACAGTTATCTGTCTCCCACACTCCAAGTAAAACAGGGATAGGATAACCACAAAACAGTCCCATTTGGAATGAAGATAAAGAAGTACATAGAAGACTGATTCATAACTTCTGAAATACTTCTGGGCAAACATTGTAAAGTTCCCCTACCCAGAGTGGTAGGACTGTTTTTTCTTTTCTTTTCTTTTGGTGAGGAAGATTGGCCCTGACTGTTGCCAATCTTCCTCTTTTTTGCTAAGGAAGATTGACCCTGAGCTAACATCTATGCCCATCCTCCTTTCTTTTGTATGTGGGATGCCACTGCAGCATGGCTTAATGAGTGGTGCGTATGTCCACCCCCAGGATCCAAACCTGTGAACCCCGGGCTAAAGAGCATGCGAGCTTAACTGCTATGCCACTGGGCCAGCCCCCAGCACTGTTTCTTAATTAAGCCTCTATTTTGTTTCCTATGAATAAGTCCCAATCCATTGTTCCCAATAATTCTTGGCTTTGCCCTGTGAAACCATTCTTGTTATATGATGTGGTCTTCTATTGCATATACATTACCTCAAGTTGCTCACTTCTACTGCTAATCTTGCAAAAGAGTTTTCCTTGATAGCAGCTAGTTTTCTTTTAGAACACTAGCTACAAAAAAAGATTGTGTATGTTAATACATTGCAATAAGCTGGTGAAAATGTTTACTTTCTCATAAATTATTACAAAAATGCAAACAAGCAAAAAAACAAGAAATGTAACACTCTCACCTATCCATTTGTCAAAAATAGTTTATATCTGGCATTGCAGAAATTACAGGGGAACTGTCGCTCACACAGTTGATGTGAGTGTACATTGCTAAACCTTCTTGGAGAGCAATTTGTCAGCATCTGTAGTAAAAAGTATGCATTCTTTGAATATTTTCTGGGAATTTATCCACTGGATAAACTATCAAAAATGTCGTTATGTGAAGAGTTTATTGCAGCATATTTGTATTGACAAAATAATACTTAAAATAACCTAAATTTCCTTTAATATATCACTGTTTAAATATGTTATCTACATACAACAGACACCTCTGCAATTACTGAAAGGAATGAAGACCCTATTTGCTGATATGAGAATATGTCTGAGACATATTCTTAAGTAGAGAAGAAAAATAAAGAACAATGTATAGTGGGTAATTCCTTTTGTGTATTTACAACATGTTCAAGCACTGATTTGTTGAGAGACACACATAGACACACACACACACACACACACACACACACACACACACACACATAAGCTTTTATTCCATTAGAAGGATACAAAAGAAAAATCTCACAATTTGTTTTAGGGAGAATGACTACTATTGTTTCCTTTATGATTTTCAAATTTTTTGAATTTTTTTTATAATGAGCAAAAGTTACTTAAGAAATGGAAGAAGAAAACTAGAAAAGAAAGTTATTCTGCCCATAAATAATTACTTAATGATTAAGAAAATATTTGATATATGCCAAGGGAATATACAGATCCTAAGAGTTTCTATGATAGTGTAGTGGATATGACATAGAATGTCATGGAGAAAGCAGGCTTTGGACTAGATGCTACATGTTAAGTAGAATGATGTATCAGGTGAAGAGATAGCAGTGTTCATTCTATTCAGGGGATCCCTATAAACTAAGCAATTTAGCATAGTGATTGGTGGGATACACATGAAGTCAGTCAGTTTGAGCTCAATTCTCACCTGTAACATTTATTAGCTGTGTGACCCTGGGCATGGTTTTTATTGCTTCTCAATTTATCATTTCTCTATTGTGACTCAATTTCCTCATCAGTAAAATGCAGTTGGTGATAATCATACCTACATCACAGAGGATTTGTGAGAATTAAGTGAAATACTATACAAAAGGCTTTTAGTGCAATGCCTGGAAAATAGTAAATCATAAATAAATGTTAAGTGATATTATCGTATTTAAAGAAGTACTCATTGTGGTAAAATCAGGTTGTCTTTTTAAGAATGTCATTGACATAATGGGGTGATTGAATGAGGCTCAGTGGAACTCTACTGTATTTCTCATTGTGCTTTAAACATACTTCATTTGCAGCTCCTTCCTATCCAAAAAGTCCTTTGTTTTTAGAATATCAAGAAAATAGAAGCTGATCACCTCTGTCTGATAGGTCATACTTTTTTTTCCTACCTTGCTAATGGAAATTCAATAAAAGCAAATAATTCCTTTGTCTCTATAGATTTGAAGAAAAATGTTAGAATTTGGCTAACTACACATCCAATGAAAGCTTTTGTCCCTGAATCTTGGGCTTGTTCTCTCTAGATGAGTAGATGAATTTACTCATAAAAATTATATGAAGGCCCTCCTCATCTATAATCTTAATACTAATTTGGAAAAATAATCTGATTTTTTTATGTGTTGATGGTGCATCATCCTGGTTCCTGTCACCTAAAACCAAGCAAAGGCTCAATAAAATTCAGGTTCACATTGCTCTTGTAATCCCTGTCTTTTCCTTCTTCTTCCAAGTATATACTTCAGCAGAATTGTAAGCCACACTCTTTGCTTCTACAATCATTGATTTTTTTGGCCAGTCACTTTGCAGAGCCCTGCCACATAAGTAATATACACATGTAGACCAGCAACTTCTTCACAAATCCTTTGTCAAATAAAGAAACAAATCCAGACTTAGTAAAGAGAGACTTTAAATGAAAGGATTAGTACAAACAGGGAAGGGACTACTACAATGGGGGAGAGGAACTACTACAATAGGGAAAGTATTCTGACCATAACATATGCAAGTGTCTCAAAGGTTAGGCAAAACAGTTTTTCTTTTATAGGGAGGAGTGAATAAGGCCAGAAAGAACTGAGTGTGGGAAAGTAGGATGAAAGAGCGTTTTCTGATTGGACAGTACATCAAAGAATGTTTTACTCTGAGGCCAGTCTATTCTCAAGAGGGGCTGTTAAGAGGAGCTGGATGCTGGCTCATGTTGAGGGTGGGCCAAAGTTCAGAGACCTGGGAGAAAGAGAGAAACTTAACCAAAGTTTCATTAACAAGCTGTGGAAATAAACAAAGACCGACTAAATGAGATAAGCAAAGGTTATTTATTCAGTGTGATACAGAACCTCTTAAACTCAAGTTAATGTCTCTGATGCACAGTAAGTCAAACACTGAGACATCAGTGCTTGAAGATGGAGAAAGGTTTATTCCAATTGGCCAAAATGAGAAGGTGGGAGCATAGTCTCTCTCAAATCCACCTTCACAAGAGCAGAAAGCAGGGGTTTTTTATAGAGCTAAGGGGCTTGGCAGGAGGAGCTTTGGAGAAACAATGGTGTCACTCCTGATAATCCCCTAGGCAATCTGACTTCTGGGCATCAATGGCAGCTGGGGGTGGACCGTCTGGTTATCACAACCTCCTTGAAGACATTCTCTTTCTTCTGTAAGACAAGCTCACAAATCCTCTCGACCCCTGAGTCACCCCTCAAGTTAAACAAGAAAACAGCAAATTGACAAGATTCATCTATGTCTGTGTTGTGAACAAGGTTGAAAGGCAATCATGTTCTTATGGAATATCTGCAGTAACCCTCAGGTACCCAGCTTCAAGAGCTTGCTATAGCAAGGGGGTCAGCCACCATCACTTGAGTTTGGGAGAGACTTGAAAGCAGGCAGAGAAGTGAGAAGGCTTTATGGTGGAAAAAGGAAAGGCTTCTGGCATGTCCTGATTGAAGGCTGTTGTCATGGGGAAGCTGTAGGTAGGCTGACTAGAAGTCGGGTGTCCTATGTGATTGGTTAAGGGAACATATTTGGTTTTCTCTGGTTGGTCCTAAGTTGAAAGTAGGAACAAAAATTAGGACAGCTGTCAGTTATTAGTCAAGTCTTGGTCATTTTGGGGCTTATTGTTAGACAAGGTATTGTTTAGTTTCCTGGATTGTCACTAGAGAGAGACATCTGGCTTCCAGCAATTCTGATTTAGTGCAGGCTGGCTTCCTGGGTTGTTTCTTGCAGATGAGATGTTGGTTTTCTGAGCAGGTTGCTGTGAGTTGTGGGTCAAATTTCTATTTTTAATGTATGGTCTGAATGTTGTTCATCTGTATATTCCTTCTCTCAGAGCATTTTGTTCTAATGAATCAGTAGGGACAAAACAATTCAGCTAATAATTTGTTAGGATAAGAATGGGAATTTGGAGGGTCTGTGTCTGAGCTTGTCATAGGTACACAAGGGAGACATCCAGGAATCTTATCTAAGTCGTATGAGAAAATATGGTTCTTTGCAGTAAGTCATTTCTAGAAACACAAAAAGGTGGGAGGATTTCTCAGTCTTCACTGTTTTCCAGGATCATATGGCTCAGGTAAAACTCAGCTTTCTCTGACATTATTTATACTGCCATATCCATACTATTATATGTGGATAGATATATGTGTTAATTATGGACACAAACACCTTACAGAAGTTAGTCTGAAAGTATTTATAATATATTTTTAATTTTTCTATCTCAAAAGGCAAACTATTTCGAGTCTTTTGTGTGTGTGTTTATTTTTTGAGAAAGAGATTAAAATTTCGGGAGCATGCCTAGGGCTTTTCATTGTTCCCTCCCAATGATACATTAATGGGGCATTTGAGGAAATTTAGAAAATGTTACTCGCCTAGTGAGATTTCCTTCATTTTAAGTTTAATAATGTGCTTCAGGTCATCATGAATATAAAGACTCCTTTCCATGATACTGAGATTAACATGTATGTTAGCCTATTTTGGCCATACATGCTATTCCTTAGGCATTGCTCTACTGAACCTTAATGCTAATGGCTCAGACATCTTTTTATTCAATTCTTAGGTTCTATGATTGCTCTGCCACAGATTTGTGAACCTTCAGGGAACAGTCTTTGGAACAAATATAACAGACACAGTACTTTAGGATCTACTAAGATTGCCTTATAATTCAGAGCTAAAAAGAAATGCAGAATAGATTCATTCATAGGACTTTTCATTATCATCTTAAATTTAACTCCATGTGGCCGTAATGATTCAATGGAAGAGCCTCAGGAAATTTGAAAGAGCTGTTTAAAACAGTGTGATTGCCTTGTTTGTGTGGACATATCTTTGATCACCTGAAAGTGAAATAAATTAGATGGTGACATTTCTATTGTTGCTGTCTCACTGCTTAATCTATATCAGAGCGGTATACACCTATCAACCCATTTCAATCTTAACTCGATGTGAAGCTTTCAAAATTGAGCCATAAATCATTTTGGAAAAGGAATCCAAAAAAGGAAACAAATATTTTCATACAGGAAATGGCATTCTAAAAATTTAATTTTGTAAAAATCTTATTTAGAAATGTGAGATATAAAATGTGCGGCATGAAACAGCTAGTGGACAGCACAACATCATGTGAAGGCCAAGTTTAAGAAGAATGGATCAAAGAAGTGTATTCTGGCCTCCTTAATGTGAAAGGGACCCCTTACATAACACAATTTAAAAGATGCTGGAGAAGCTCCCTGTCTCCCAGGGATATGTGAGTATGAATTTAACTATTAAATATGTTAAAAATGAAAGTACATCATATATATATTTGAATCCTCAAAAGTATATGGGAGAAATTGTGTAAGCATCTGTGAATCTTTAACTTTTGCATATGAAGAGTGGTTTTTTGTTTGTTTTAGATCAGTAGAACTCCATAAAATGGGGAATTTTAAGAGGAAAAAAATTTTATGAAAGTATTGTAGTGAATAGTCGAGGCCAAAATATGGGCATCTTTAATGAGATCAAGGAGGGCTGGAAGTAAAACCAAGGGCCAGTTAATTAGATCCTGAAAAGTTGAGAACTTTGGCAGCAAAGTCCAGTTTAAAAAAATTAAGCAAACATAAGCCATGTGTTTCCTGTGTAGACAAGAGAGGGGAAGCAGAGATGAAATAAGTGGGAGTGTAGGTAAATCTGTTCCAAATTCCCCATTTATTCCGTTTGGCTCTACAAATGCATAGCAACTGGACTGGCCTAGTGTATTCATTGCTCTAAAGAGGTTTTTTTTTTTGTTTTTTACCAAAAAGATTCAATTTTTTAATTGAATAACAAAACTGTCACAGATATTATTTGTGGCCCACCTATGTCCCCTTATCTTTACTAATTTGACCCAAGCTCACCTGACTTTCAGCTACTAGAACCTGCATTCTTTTACCACGATCTTTCTCTGTCTGATGAGCAAGCTTTGTCAAACTAAGCATGGAGCCAGTAGTGCTGAGGAATTAGGACTATTTGGGAACAGTGCTTAAGCAATGACTAAAGGGAATTGATGAAAAAATACACCCATCTCCTTGTCCCTTGTGTGGGATAACTTGGAATCATGATCTTTATACTAGCTTCTATGGTTTCCCCATCAGAATTAAGTTTCAGTGATCCCCAGTGGTAGCTGGCTCGATAATGTGACTTCCTTCCTTGTCTCATTTCCCACCCCTACTAAGTGTTTCCTTCACCTTTCAAACAAACTAGTCGTGAGAGATCCTGGCTTCAAAGTCTACCACTGGGGAACCCAAACTAAGACAAAAATCACTGAGCAAGTTATTTTATATAATGTAAATATATCTCAGTTAAATCCTCTTATTACAAGGAAGTTATAAAATAACCTGTTTGTCTGGTGAACTGATCTCTGAAAACTCTGCTTGAGGTGGGTGGGGAATACTTGGGAGGTTCAATGGATATAAGAAAATACGACTCATTGTGGTGCAACCATTTTCAAGAAGTAAGGGATGATGTGAGCAGTAGCTCAGTTGAAGTTAGTGATATGGGCATGTGTGCTGAGACATAGTTCTGGCTTCCTCTCCACGTGCACTGCACAGCTGGCCAGGTTTCTGGAGGAGCCTACTGCAGAAAGACAGCCCACTGGGCTTGAGACAAAACACACCTGCTCTTCATTGCTTCCTCTCTGCTAACTGGGATGATCTCTTTTTCAATAAACGCTGGGCTCAGTTATGGGAAGACAGCAGGCAGTGGGTGCCAGAAGTGAAAAAAGCCAGAATGCGCAGAGAAAAGTTGATAGGACATTATTTCAAACAAAAAGAGAGTTGTATCTGTCAATTTATATTGGTTTCATACACTGGCATTACTCAGACAGCCACAATCCTAAAAAGACGTTCAGGAGAAAAACAAGCTCAATACTCAAAGGACCATAGATTTGCATTCGGTTTCAGTGGTTCACTGCCAGTTACATGGCTTGATATTGAGATCCTCCAAGCAAAACTGTTCGAAAGACCTACTGGAAACTTTAGTTGCTGTATAAGTAGGTCACCAGTCTTCCTAAAATTAAGAGTACCCTTAAGCAGTATTTTCACTTATGAAAAATTAAAATAATACAGCCAACAGTGCATTCTCTGTGGTCCAGCAACTCCCAGATTCTTTTTTCTTGTGCATTTTCTGTCTGTAGATTCAAGAATCAGAAATTACCACTCAAGAAAGCAAAATGGTTCTTGAATAAAGATGTAAATTTTGCCTAATGTAAGCATTTCTAATAAATGCATTGTTTCACGGTGTCTTAGAAGCTGTTATTGAGAGTCATTGTCTCTTATGAGCCAGAACAGAGTTAGCAGAGAGGACAGAGACCGTATCCCTAAGATAACTCTGGGTTAGTAAGCCCCGTTCCCCCTTCTCTCTGTGTCTATCTCTTTCTCTGCTGGAGCATGTTTCCAACAGCTAGCCTAATGCCTCTACCTTAGTAGAGGGGTCTATCTTTTCCTCTTAGGCATTCACTCTGATATGTGCACTGCAGGATTTGGTATTTAGAGGAAGACTAAACTTGAGTTCTTTCTATTTCCTATAGCTATTTCTTCTTGACTCCTAGGTATCCTGATTTTCTTTTGATCCACAAACGTGGTTTAAAATAAGGAAAACATAGGCCACATTTGGATAGAACATGGATGGAGTTCACACGAGCTGGAAAACCAAACATAGGGAGAGAGGCTCTCAGTTTTCTCTAGGGAGCTTCTGTTAATCTCCAAGAAGTCACTACATAACAGTATTCCCTCTCCTTCATATTGAAGAAGTTAAGAGCAATTTGTTAAATTCAGACCAAGGGGGAAGTGACAAATTGTGTGACAAATGATAATAACATTAATGAAATGTAACCACTAGGTAATTATGGAGATTTTTGTAAAAGGTGCCAACTTAGATTTTGTCAATACCTCTTTTGATGATAGCTCCAGTCAGGAGTTGTTTATAAATGTCTGTGTACATCAATTTGAGAAAGAATCTCATGGAAGGATAACTCAATGTCTCTCAGTAATATTCAGTAGAAATACTATGCAAAACACATATGTGATTTCAAATGTTCTAGTTGCCATGTTAAAAAAAAAACAGGCAAAATTAATTTTGATGATATATTTACCCCAGCACATTCAAAATTTTTATTTCAAGATTTAAACAATATAAAATTATTTAAAAGATATTTTACATTATTTTTGTACTAAGCCTTTGAAATCTGGAGTATAATTTATAAATACAGCACATCCCAATCTGGACTAGCCACATTTTAAGGGCTCGATAGCCACATGTGGTTAGTAGGTCTACACTACATCTAGATACAAAATCCAAGAAAAATCCTGCTACTTTCTAGCCCAATAAAACACTCATTGCTCTGATGGCATTTTTGAGAAAGAAGGGAACTTATATAATACAGTGGGGAAAACTCATAGCAGATAATGCCTTTTTCCAAAATAAATTGCTTACATTTAAGAATTAAATCTACTGCTCAGTACTGTATGTCTTGAAATCATCTCAACCTTTTCCTTGACATCTGCAGGATACAGCAACACTTTGCTTCTAGGACGTGATTTGTTTGGCATTTGATAGGTAAACAATGACAAAGAAATATAAAAGGTATAAATATTAAGGGATGGTTTGCATTGTACATTTGGGAGTTTTTAGAATGAGAACACAGTAAGCTCTTTTTTTTTCCGACCATATTAGAACAGTTGGTTGAGATAGCATTATGGCTGCAAAGGATGCTACCAAGTTATTTGGTAGCACATCCTGTCCTCTGACAAGTTGTCTTTATAATCAGTCAAAAAAGAAAACAGAGCCCATTTTAATGGCACCATTTTAGTTATTGTTTTTCCTCTCACTGCCTGCTGTTAAGAATGCAGAAGAGGGGGCCGGCCCAGTGGCACAGTAGTTTAGTTCGCACTTGGCAGCCTGGGGTTTGCAGGTTCAGATCCTGGGTGCCCGCCAACGCACTGCTTGTCAGCCACGCTGTGGCGGCGTCCCATATAAAGTAGAGGAAGATGAAGATGGGCATGGAAGATGGCTGGTCTTCCTCACAAAAAAAAAAGAATGCAGAAGAAGTGCATTGACTTCAATTTGGATGCCCTGCTCTACATCCTGGGAAGAGACCATTGCCAGTTAATCCTATACAGCCATGATCATCAACAAAACATTTGAAACTACACCACTAGTTCCCGTAATGCTTATAGAGATATAAAACATTTCATTTGTCAAGGCTTTAATACAACTTATTTATTTCTGACTATTGTCAGTCTAAGATGTGAAGCTAATATAAGCTAAGATTTCTTTCTTCTTTTTGGAGTAATCAAGTGTTTCTGTCTGACCCCTTGCATTCCTTCTTCATATTTCTTAAGGGTTTTGCTCAACAAAACAAGTGTATTATCCTATCCAGGAATGTTTCCAGTACCTTTGTTTCACTATAAAATATAATTGTGACTTCTATTTGTCAATATTTACTTAGCTTAACAGGACCTGTAAGAATCAATCAATAAAATCTCAACTACAGAAAACCATTTTATGGTGACAAATGTTCTATATTAAAGTATCTCAGTTTTTCACAAATTATATATAACATTCTTGCTAAGTCCTAAGTCAAATGCCAAAGGGATTTGTAATAACTGAGGAAAAGTAAAAACTTCTCTCTAAGAACTCTAGGAAAATAATGAGTTCTATTTCTAATTGAATCATGATACATTTGAAATGGAGTTAACTCTAGAATTTTGCCTAGTTTTATCTACAGATATGAGATTTTAAGTTAGATATAAAGCAGATTCAGAAATCTTTCCTCAACCTTGGGATCTCCCTTGCACAAAGTTCTGGAATATGTGCCTCTATTGGAAGAATTTCAAATTCAGATTAAATGAAGTCACATCACCTGGGAATTGTTAGAAACATGATATGGCAAAAAAGAAATGGGAAGGGATGTTAAAAGTTGATGAGGAGGAGATATTATTGAAAAAATGTTATTTTTAAAAGCTGGGGAATATTCAATCAAATATAATGTCAAACCATTGTTAGTAGAAACAGTTTTGAAAACTTTGTGCTTTTGGGGAAACTTTGTGCTTTTGGGAAAACTTTGTGCTTTTAGGAAACATTTGTGCTTTTTGGGTTCCAAAATCCAATAAGCATTAGGAAAATGTGTTTAGGAAAATGTTTTCCTAAAATGAAAAGAAGAGATTTCCTTTTGTTTTCCTTTTCTTCATGAAGATTTGCCCTGAGCTAAAATCTAGTGCCAATCCTCCCCCCCCACCTTTTTTTTTTTTTGCTTGAGGAAGATTAGGCTTAAGCTAACATCTATGCCAATCTTCCCCTATTTTTTAATGTGGGATACCGACACAGCATGGCTGGTAAGTGGAGTAGGTCTGTGCCCAGGATCCGAACACGTGAACCTGGCCCACCGAAGTGGAAGGTGTGGAATGTTAAACACTTGGCCACGGGGCTGGCATCCTAGGGATTTCATATTTGGATGATGACTTAATCCCAGAAACATAGCCACTGAAAATGCATATTATATAAGAAAAAATATCTACTTGAAACCAGCAGCGATGAGAATAATGTATAAGTGGAAAACAGAAATTGACCAGAGTGCCACAAATTTTAAGAAATTTAAAGTATATTATTGATTCTTTTTAGTGCAACTATATGTGTGTGTGTGCGATTTTTCAATAGTTCACACAGGATCTGTTTTCCAAACTGTGTTTTCCTATAATATCTTTAGTGTTTCAAAATTATTTTTCTTACCCTAGAGAGTTTTATATACTTAAACCACTGGTTCTGCAGTGATTATTTAATGTGTATTTTGCACCATATTTTCCAGCTGTTATCCGATATAGTATAGGCAACACATTTTTTTTAGAGAAACATCGGCCCCAAGATATTATATTCACACCAGAGTCCCAAAGTTCCTGCCAAAGGCACATCTTGCTTTTCCTAATATGGTGCATTTAATGCTCCCATATTGATCCTACCTAGAAATCAACATTCTGTCTGAATTATTTTTGCACAGATATTCCAAGGATACTCATATTTAAATGTCTCTCACAGCTATTTCCTGTTACCTGGAAGTTCTATTTGACTCTGTAGGACTTGAATGTTTAAACAGTCTCACTTTTATGCCATTGCTACCTAATAATTTCTTGCCAGGAAGCTAGCATTTGATTCAGTTTTCAAACAGTTCTATATTTGAGAGACTATAGAAAGAGGTGTAAATACCTTATAAAATAGAAGTACTTTTTTTCTAATACAAACAAGCAGCTCTGTTCAGAGGATATGCTTTTGTTCATTAATTAATTGAACTAATTAGTTAATTCAATATTCAATTGTTGAAAATAATTTTATAATTAATTATTCAGAAACTACTATGGACAAGGTCAATGAGCTAGTGATTATGGTGCAAGGAAGGGGGATAGAAAAATGAGTAAGCTTTGTGATATTAAGGAAAGTCTAAGCTATTAATGAAGACAAGCTATACGTAAATAACTATAGTACAAGGAAGAAAGTAATGAGTACTGTGAGAAGGGACGATAGTGTCATGTACTCAGAGGAGAGAGAACGCCCTCAGCTGTGATGATTGGAGATTTCATGCAGTAGGTGAAATATTAGAAAAGTACAAAAGAGGCGTAAGATTTAAACGCAGAATGCCACAGCCAATGAGAACAATAGTTCAGATCTGGAAAAGTCCACGTTGGATACAGGAAATGACACCCATTGTGCGGAGAACAGAGGTCCCCTGCAGTACAATAGTTAATGTGTTAAAAAGCAGAATGAGTTCCACTTCTTTTAAAATTCACTCTATTTGCATCTAGCCTTGGGATCCTACGGATTTTTGAATATTTGTCAAAATGTGATGTTATGTCATATATAACATAGACATCAAGATTGAGAATGCAGAGAAAGAGGTGAACAAGGTAAAGATGAAATACTCAAAGAATCAGATAAGTATTAGAGGTAATCAAGTCATGGGAAAGAGTCAAGAAAAGAATCAAAGAATCAGGCAATAGTCAGAAGATGATAATGTGCAAGGATCAGAGAAAGCAGTAGATGAGAATCCATTTGAGAACAAAATATAGAGGTTCACAAATTCTGGAGTGCAGAGTAAGGATGAGGAGTTCAAAGACCAGGGAAACAGGTATGCACCAAAGGACAGAGCAAGCCAGGGAGAGGCACCTGGAATGAAGTGGTAACTTAAAGCTCAGGCAATGTCAAACTGGTATGAATTTAGACATGTATAAACTAATGAGTGAAATGTCGCTGTGGGGTTTAATTTATTTGCTCAGATTTTACTTAGTTGTTGTTTTGTAGTAGAGGTGAAAATTCTTACAGAATCTATGCTTGTCACTGACTCTTAACTTTGGTTACTCATTTGAATGACCTGAGGAGCTTTAAAATTGACTGATAACTGGGCTCCTTCCCCGAGATTCAAAGGAACTCTCCTGAGTGTAGTCTGGGCATCTGGAGTTTTGGACACTCCCCAGGTGATTGTGCTAGCCCAGACTGAGAACTCCTGCATATGTAAAGCTGACCACAGTGGAGTTACTCACAGGGGAGAGGAGCAGAAGAACCTATGAGCCACTGCTTGTCTCTGCACCAATTCAATCTAGTTCATGAAACAGAATCTCTGGGGGATATTTATAAAAATACAGAAGCCTCAGTTTTACCCCAAATCTATTGAATAGGAATCTGAGTGTTGAAGGTAGCACAGAGCATAAGTAATTCTGATACACATCCCTGTTTAAAAAACACTGCCATAAGTCTCCCTAATATATACTTTATAAACTACTACTGCAAATAAAGATTCTGACTTCTGTTGAGTTTCCAAGCTTCTTATGAAAGAAAATACTTTGACCTACTTAGGACTTATGATTTAGTGCTATTAGTTTCTATCTCTGTATTAAATAACTCTAATTACCATTCATTAAGAGCAATGTGACGAGATATTGCTAGTCCCTGAAAATTCAAAAAGAGTCGAGCCATGGTTCTTATCCTTAAGGAGTCACCCACCTAGTGGGGGAAAAACAAGTAAATAATTACAATGCAGTGGCAAAATACTCTAGTAAAACTGGGTGGAGCATACAGGGCTAGGACAGAGGAGGAGGTCAACAACACTGCCCAAAGAAACCAGATGGGAGAACTTCTTCGATGGGAGAGATTAGGAGACTCTAGGTGGTCAAAGAAGAGGAGTGTGTTAGAGAGGTAGGAAAAAGGCAAGCAAACTAGGAAGCAGATGACACTCTAAAATTATGCAAATTTCAAGATTTAACCAAGACATAAGCTGCTTTCTCTGGGAACTTCATGATACCTCTCACCCTCCTCCCCTTTGGAGTTCTCACTAGTAGTGTATATGCATAAAGGTCTATTATTTTGGCATAGGATACATGAGAGGGTTCAAGAAGCAAGTCTGTATCTTTTAGGACCTCCTAGTAAAACAGGAGGTAATTAATTTTAATCTCTGATCAACCACGTTGGCCAATCCTTCCTCTTTGGAAAATAGATTGAAAGTGGGTCATAGGGCAGAGGAGAGGGAGAAGAGCTGAGATTTCTCTCCCAGTTCTCCTGTGATAAAGACCACTAGCTACTTATTAATATTCATTCTCTACTTCTTCCTTGACAGCATAAGCCAGATTTTGTTGAGACTGCCTATGTGCCCAGTTTAGAAGCAACGTTTACCAGTCCCTTTTGAGCTATTGATATCTATGGGACAGACTTCTGACCTGTGTGACGTTATTGAAAGTTGTGGGGCAGAGCCTCTAGGAAGTTTCCCTTACAGAATGGCTTACTTTAAGGACAGAGCAGCTTTTATACTTGGCCTTGCTGTTTCCACTATCCTGGAACTCAGATGTGATGATTGCAGGTACAGCAACCATCTCATGAGAACGAGGATGAGGGTTAGTGGCCTAAGTTATGCACAACAGTATGAAGCATGGTACCTGTACTGGATACTTTATCTTGAGACTTATCATTAATGGAGGGAAGCATAAATTCTCTAATTTGTTTAAACCACATTTTTTTTTCAGAGGTAGTGGTGGTGTATCTGCTACTTGTAGGAGAATTAGAATTCCTACCTGATACTGTCTCCCACTAGGGAAGAAACGACAAAAGTATGTTCCCTTTTCTAAAGCAAGACAATACTTTGGCATGGAGGTATAAATACTTTTCTTTTTACTTAATTATAGCCAGTAAACTCTTTTTTTTTTTTTTCTGGTGAGGAAGATTAGCCCTGAGCTAACATCAGTTGCCAATGCTCCCCTTTTTGCTGAGGAAGATTGGCCCCAGGCTAACATCCGTGCCCCTCTCCCTCTACTTTATACGTGGGATGCCTGCTGCAACATGGCCTGATCAGTGGTGTGTAGGTCCACGGCCAGGATCTGAACCTGTGAACCCTGGGCCACCAAAGCAGAGTGCACGAACTTAACCACTATGCCACTGGGCTGGCCCCAGCCAGTAAAATCTTTTGATTCATAAATGTGTATGCTGCACCAAATTGCAAACTGAGCAATAACTAGAAAAAGCACTCTTCACAAACTAAAGGAAGAAATAGCATTACAAAATTCTCAGAATCTGAACTAATTCTCTAAATAAGAGAAAAACCTCATTATTAAACAGTGCTAATAAGACTAGCTTACCATTTCATGTTAAGTCAATTCCTAAAATTATTTAGGAGAAAATTTCTTCCAGGTTTTCCCAATTATTAGGTGAGCAATTTGCAAAGATGCACCAGGAAGCATCCGTGGAAGGATGAGTCTGTCCCTTAAATGGAAGTGACAGCTGCTGGATAATGCTGGAGTTATGGCTCATGCCTTCTGCCCACTCACTGTGACAAAGTTGTGATGAGTCACCTTATGCTTTGAGCATAGACACGTCCCTTATGAAGAAGAATAAGAAAAATACCAACAATATTTCTCTTTTCAAATTGACTGAGCAATTATAAGAAATCTCCACAATTATCCTCACATTTTTTTAAGGAGCTAATCATCATTGTGGGCATTTCATACTTTTTATGGCTTTGGTTTAAAATTAATGACAATCCTCAAGCTCTAATGATCAACCTCACAATAATGTTTTCCGCAAGCGTTTAGGGATGCAGCATTAGGCACTGATCTGACATTACTCAGCAGTAACGATATCCCACTACAGAGATTGAATGCTCAAGGAAAACAACATCGATGAAAGCAATTTTTATTAACAAGGAAAAGGAATTAGCCATAGAAGAAATGTTATTTTTCCCATTGTTTCCTCTAATAGATAACAGTATTTTATGGTGACTCTGGTGTTCTGCTATAGCTCTCAGTCCCAGGAATACCTGGAGGAGGTGGACACAAGAGTTTAGGGTTGATAAATCAAGATACTGGTTGCATACTGTGGGTCTGTAGTCCAGCTGTGTGATATTAGCATCAGGCTTAACAATTTTCAAAAATGCTTTTGCTAAAAGAAAATGTATGAACTTGGGGCTGCAGCCAACACAGAATATTTTTTAATAACTTAGTGAAAATTCAGTTTGATTATCTATATACTTTGGGGACACATTTTCCAGATTATTATTCAGTCTTTAAAGACCATTGTAGGGGCCGGCCCAGTGGCTCAGCGGTTTAGTCCGCGCTTGGCAGCCTGGGGTTCGTGGGTTCGGATCCTGGGCGCCCGCCGACGCACTGCTTGTCAACCATGCTGTGGCAGTGTCCCACATAAAATGGAGGAAGATGGGCACGAATGTTAGCCCAGGGCCAGTCTTCCTCAGCAGAAAGAAGAGGATTAGCAACGGATGTTAGCTCAGGGCTGGTCTTCCTCACACACAAAAAAAAGACCATTGTAATTAAAATACACTACTGAGCCCAAATCCTGGCTAAATTCCCCAAACGAGAAGTAAATTAAATAATTCCACAATAACTTCCATGATATTTTGGATTAGGATAGAAGTGGACAATATGTTTGGTGTTTTAACTAGAAAAACCACTGAATAAATTGTATTACCGATAAACTCAGCATAGCTGGGGACTGGGGACGACCTGAGTGCCAAGCCTGTTTTGCCATACTCTACTCATTCAACAGAATTATGTGGCCTTAGTTCTACCCATAGTAACTACGTGAATGTCCACAAAGCAGAAAACTCTATTCTGGTTCTGCCAGCCCTGATTACTCACATATCAATTTCTCCAACACCAACAGATACATTTTTGTTTTTATTTCTACCAAAGTTAAACAACAACAAAAATTCTTCTCTCCTTTTGTCCCTCACTTTACGTACATCTCTTTCTGTCTCGGTATGACCAACTTTAGTGTGCTGGAGAGTACGAGACACAGAGCCAGGACCAGGGTTCGGGAAAATGCCAGTGTGTCAGAGATCAATTAGCTTTCACTAAGTCCATTTCCCAGACTTCTTTGCAGTTAGATGTGTGAACACATCTTTCCTTTTCCACAAACTTGATGCAGACGGGGTTGGTAACCTTGGAAGTCATCTTTTCAAAGATGAGGAAGACATGAGCTAGAAGAAAACTGAGTCTCCAAATGAACAATTAGAGGAAAGCTGTCTGCCAATTCAGAGCAACCATTTTGGACCTAATGTGTTCAAGAAGTGAACTGTTATGTTTGAGCCTTTACATTTTCGGGGATTTGTTTGTTATAGTGCCTAAAATTACTTTAAGTGAGCAGAAAAAGAATCATTAGTATTCCATTATCTGAGTGATATCCTTCTCATTTTGAAGTTCTCTCTAGGAAACCTGTCTCTTCATTTCTTAGTTATCTATATTAAACTGGTCCCCACCCATGTTTGCCTAGGATCAAGATGTTGACACCGCTTCCAATAACCCCAACATATTTCCTCTTTCAAAACTGACCTATCCCTGCCTCATGTGTTCATAGACTTTTTTTTTTTTTTGTGAGGAAGACCAGCCCTGAGCTAATATCCGTCGACAATCCTCCTCTTTTTGCTGAGGAAGACTGGCCCTGGGCTAACATCCGTGCCCATCTTCCTCTACTTTATATGGGACGCCGCCACGGCATGGCTGACAAGCGGTGCGTCGGCGGGCGCCCGGGATCCGAACCTGCGAACCCCGGGCTGCCAAGCACGAGCTAAACTGCTGCACCACCGGGCTGGGCCCTGTTCATAGACTTTTTTCTTTGAAAGATAATTAACTAATTCACTCAAATGTGTAAATACTTAAATGTAATTTAAATCATTGCCCCTCAAATGCTGACACCTCTATATTATACGAGCTTCAATACACTAATTTAAATGAGTGGCTAATATGAGAAGCATAAAACAAGTGACCAATTTTTGGAAGACACACTAATTGGGAAGATCTCTGGTCTTTCCTATCCATCTCACAGTGCATTTTCTATCTAGCAGTATGCACAGTGAGCCCTCAGCCTGGCATTCAGTTGGTGATACCAGGTTAGGGACTGTATCCTCATTATGTCAGTCATATCCTCACCACCATCATCCTCCAATCCACTCACCCCACTGCTTGCCCAGTCATGAAATTTATATTCTCTGGAGATTTTGACATGGCTATTCTTCCAGTGCAAACATTAACTCCCAACTTCTTTTCTCTTGCCTCACTGATACCTTGATGTCTCATGAAGCAGGAAGCCAGGGTGATTTTTATCGGGAGATGTGGATTGATCCTCTTGGAATTTCCCAGCTTACGAATTAGTTAGAAAATACTAATGCCTACATTAGGATAAACTAAATTATTTGACTTCATGGAGATTTACCAAATAATGCCCTGCCCTTAAACCTGTCTTACTAAAGTATACTTGATTTATTAGAGAGAGATTCATGTAGAACGTCAGGTCCGTTAACACAGTAGGTCAGAAGTGTTAATGTGCTCTTCAGAAAGTTTGCCCACACAGCCGCATACAAAGTGGCTATCGGGGAGGTGATTTGTTCCACATAGACGGTTGTTCTGGATAGTGCAATGTGAACAAAGAAGAGTCTATAAACCTGGAAATGCCCAATGGCCTGTACTATTCTGTTTGAATGCCTACATGAGCCTAAAACCCTGGCAGCATATTGGGTTGTGTTAAATGGATAGCAGCTCCGACTTCACTCTGTTCTTAGAATGTACTTGGTCTGTTTCCCAGTGAGCTTGTGAAAGTTCAGGGGCTGGGAATGCCTGCCAAATGGCCTTGTCTTATCAGGGCCCCTAATATCCAATTCATTTGTATATGGCCCCCGTGCATTAGAGCAAATTGCTAGAAATGCCATAAAAAAAGTTATTGTAGGGTTATTGAAGTTCTGATAGGTGATTGATGCCTTAATTAGGGCTGTTAATAGTCGTCATAGCGGTATGTTGTAATAACTAAACAGTCAGGTTGGGATTTAGGGTCACCATATCAGTTTGTTGAGTGCCACTAAATGAGGTTTCCTCTCCAGAACCAAATTATAATTTTATATCTAACTCATAAACTTAACTCAGCTCAAATACTATTTAAAAGGCTCAGAGAGGTGCTTATTTACCAAGCTTTGAGCCACTAAGCTCTAAGCCATAAAACTTGAACTCCAGCTATTAGAATTCTTAGTCCTTACTTGATAATAACTCTTTTTAAACAATGCTCTACATTTAATAAAAAGGAAAAGGTAAATTATAGTGCACTAAAGAGAAAGTTATAAGTATATAAATATCACTATAAAGTGACACTCATTATTTCTATCAATTAAGAGAGAAAAATTGATAAGCACTTTCAGTTCTCAGTGTTCCCATTAGGTTAAGCATAATTTCAATCAGCAGTAAAAGGTACCAAAAATATATTTGGTTTCCAAGGCTCTGTAAGAAAAATAAACTCCTTAGTGGTTGAAATTTAATATGGGAGAGTCTCCCCCACTCTTTGTTTACCCTATACTTATGTTATTATTTTATTTAATTCTATATTTGACCCATAAAGACGTCAACATTTATCACATTGTTAACAAAAGAAGCATTTTCTGTATATAAAAGAGGATGAGCCTGCTTAAATTCATAGAAATAGCGTACTTGAATATTCTGATTTTATTTTTTACCTTAATCTAAAAGATGTTTTCAATATGACCTGAGGTATGTTGACTCACTTAAACCAAATGGTACCTGCAGATAGATAGGACAAGCATTCCTCGCTTCATTTTAGAAAGACACAAAGAAGGCCATGCTCACCTGAGTCAGCATGCAAATCTGTTGCAGCGTTGCTGTTCAACCCAGATGCCTTAATTCTGTGCACTGAACCTTTCTGAAACGAATTCTCACAGCACACTGATAGAGTAAGTGAGCTTAACAGGAAGAGATAGATAATTAAAAACAAAGTTTTACAATATGTAACACTGTGGCCATGGTGGCAGGATGAAAATCAGGCCCCACCCATGAGCCCCCAAGACCTAAGGTCAGACTTGTTGTGGAGTTCTTCATACTTGTGGCGAACATGGATGCAGGTGGACAGCAAGCATTTAATAGTGTGATACAGAGGCTGTGCTGGCTTAACATGTGGATGCTGGATCCCAATCAAAGAGGTCAGAGGTCCAGGAAAAAGTGGCGATATGGAGGTGGATAAAGGTAGGTTAAAAATGAAGCAAAACAAAATGGGGGAAACTAAGAGAGGGAAGTTTCAGAGTGAGTGAGTGATGGATGGGACGACTCATGGGATAGTACTGCTAAGTCTGCAGCAGAATTTTACATGCTCCCAGTACATGCCTGAGGAGACAACTGTATGCTGGGAGGAGAATCCTCAGTGGTAGTATATGATCCCGATCATAGGAGAGTAGAGAATCCTCAAAGATAGTATAGACTAGGCTGGTGGTTTTAGGACTGATGATGAGAATACCTTAAAACCAGGATGTATGTAAGAAAAGCGAAAGTTGGTAATTAGAGAGTATATTCATTTGGTCTGGTTACTTGACAGAATATAGGCTCAGACTCCATGCACAACACTGTTTGCATACTTTAAGCTCATTTTTACCAGAATTTAATTTAAATCATTTATGTATTTAGATACTATAAAAATCTTGTGAACAACTTTGTTTTGGAGAATGACTAAAGAGCTGTTTCTTTTCTAGATATGATGGATTAATTACTTAATTTGCTCCTTTATTCATTTATCAATAAAATATTACTGACTGCTTACCATGTGCCAAGCAAGGTAAAATAAACATGATAGCATAGCAGAGATTCATGCAGCCTGCAATCAACTCCTGAATCCAACACTCAATTGATGAGTGATCTTAGACAATTCTGAACCACTTGCTAACTTTAGTTTCCTTATCTTTAAGATGGGAATAATGCTTCATAGGGTTGAATTGACAAACTTTAAAAAAAAAAGAGAACTGCCTAGAACACTGACTGATAAAGTGTCAATAATTTTTGGATTCTTATTATTACAAAAGGAAAGAAGTCATATTTCTTTCCCTCAAAGAAAATACAGTTTAATGGGAAATAAGTTATGTAATGACGCATGTACACAATTTTTAGGCATGTGATGTGCATAAATAGCGACATGTGATACCAACAGGGCCTTCTCCCTCTCAAACAGTCGTTTTGTGATAATAGGCAATGGCTTTGACTTCTGTCTGAGCCCAAAGACCTGTGCCAGTGCAAGCATCAAGAATAACACATTAAAGAGGCCGTGGAATTGAACTGCTGAACTCTGATTCTGATTGAGGGAGAAGATGGTAGAGTGGAAGGGACAGGAACTCAGACATAGGTTTCAGTTCGTGTTCTTAAAAGTACTGCCAGGTTAACCCAGCAAAATTTGATAAACCTTTCTTTACCTCCTTTCCCAGTTTTTCCTGGATATAGTTATTCTGCACAGGGTCTAGTAAACTGTCATAATTGCTCAATAAATGGTAACTGTTATTTTTCATCATTATTTAATATGAAAAAACATGACATATATGAAATCAAAACATGCCATTTCTCTGTTTCTATTCTTCAAAATGTCCTCAATGCCTTTAAGACAAAAATCTCAATTCCTAAGCATGGTCTATAAACCCCTTCTAGACCTCATCCCAGCCTTCATCTCCAGTCTATTTTTATCACTCCCTCTCCACCCTCAGATTCCCCCATGCTGTAGTCTAGCATCTTTCCGTGGCTTTGCTCACATGCTCTTTCCTTTCGTTGGAAAGTCCTCTTGTACCAAACTTAGAGACTCATTCACGATTTATCTCTCCCAAGAAACTTTCAGCCTTCCACCTCTGCACAGAATAATGTAGGTGCCCTTCTTCCCTGCATAAGGTCTTAGGCACACATATACCATGGCACTTTATTGCAGTTGTTTCTCTACTTCTCTTTCCTTGACTCGAATTCCTTGAGAGAAAAGATTGTCTTCCATACCTGTCTGTTAGAAACCTAGCTATAAACTGGTCACATAGAGGTTACTCAATAAATGTTTGTGGAATGAATGAATCAATGAGTCCTTGGGAAATGTAAGATATACAAGTGAGCAAAACCAAATTATAAATTTAAAAGCCTCTTTAAGGTGCTCCAAGTATTCGACAAAACGACTCTCCACTCCTGAGAAGGCTCTTACAAGTTTGGAAAATTTCACATTCAGAAAGATCCGGCTAAAAATCTTGATATAATGTGAGTGCCCCCCTGGCTCTGGGGAACAGAGAGGCTATGACGTAGAAGGTAAATGTCTATCACCATCAATCTTTACTGAGGTGTTCTGAGCTTTGGGCTTTATAAATTCTTACTCATTGCAGGCTCTTCTACTGTCAGAGAGATTTTAACTTAACTACCAATGAGATCTTTTCTAAATATAGAATCTACTTCACAGTACATCGAAGGACTTCTGATTCCATATGTTTTTATGAACTGGCATCCTCTTGGAAAATTAAATCTAATATGTAGACAGTAGCCTGATTAATGGAACTTAGAAAAAGTACTCTCTCTCTCTTCCTCTCTTTACTTCTGGCTGAAATAACTCAGCTGCTTTTTTTTTTTTTTGGAATGTCCCACACAGTTGTCTCTCTTCCATTTTATTTGATGTAGGAGGCCTGACCACTGGGAGTTATTACCTTACCTGTGTCCTCCATGTGAATCAATGGACTGTTCTTGGTCAAAGCTCTTTTGGTTGAGAGCAAGCACTCACTCAAATTAGCTCTAGAAAAAAAGGAGGAATTGATTATAAGTAATAAAAAAAGGCAATAAATACAGTCAGCCTCTCAAAAGCCTTGAGACCTGAAAAACAGTCAGGAAACAAAGCTGTCTCTTTCCCTCTTTTAACAATGTATTATCATGCATTTCAGTCTCTGTATGGACATTTCATTAATTCTTTTCTCAGCCAAATGCTGTTACCTGCTTTTCCTTATAAATGGCAGAACGTGGTTGCTTCACAACTCATTAGTTTACATATCTTCTCAGTTTCAGTATTAACAGAAAGTAACTACATATCATTTTTCAATTCCAGTTTCAAATGCTTGGAAGAAAGAAACTAATTAGCCCAAATGGGTTAGTTGTCCACCTCAATCAACCGTAATGATAGGATGACCATGGTCACGGATGACCCGAGACACGGCAGGGTTGATCCTGACCAATTCTGAAGACACATTATGCATATTTCTTAGGGTAGATCCAACTGCAACAGCCGCCTACTGCACAGGACAGTATTTGCACCCAACAGAAATTGGTGGTTTGGCCTCTGTAATTACCCTGTATCAGTACTGTTTACCACAGTGAGTCAAGTGCAGGGAATGAGAATCACATGCTTTATCTGTATGACTTAGCACTGAAAATTAGAGGCAAGACCAAGTCCCTTCTTTTTCTTGGCCAATTCTTTAGACTATTCTACTATGTCCTACAGAATGACATAATTTAGTAATCAACAGTCAAACAGTTAAAAAACAAGGCATAGTCTCAATACTTCTTCAGTTCTCCATTTGAATACACATTCTAGAATTCTCCTTGAGATAGAAGCTCTGTCTTTTTATTTTCCTTAAACTAGCATTTATTGATCTCTGGCAATATGCCAAGCCCAAACACTGTTCTATGCACTTTACTTGTAACCAACAAATTTAGTTTTCATAAAAATCTGGGTTATGTTTAACTTTATACCATTTTATAGAAGAGAAAACAAAGGCACAGAAAGGTGAAGTAATTTATGCAAATCATATGGCTAGTAAGGGTGGAAGCCAGAATTCAAATTGAGGCTGGCTTTGGAGCCCAAATTAGCACCACTGCCTATCTCTGCATCTACCTGTGTTATTCGTCTTCAACTTCCTAGTGCCTTGTACATTACCAATGTTAATTCAATAAGTAAAGTGTGCATGGTAGAGTTCTCTCTGATTTTCTACAATAAGTTCACTAAGTTAAATGTGCTTTCTATGTCTTAGCAAAACAGAGTGACTAATATATCTGTATTTCTCCTCCCACTGTTTGATATATTTCTCTTTGAGATACCAATTTAATGATATAATTTCATTAAATAGGGTATAGACTGATTAAATAGGATCATGAAAATAGTTATTTCTGTGAAAAGCAAGTTAAGTTTTTGCAAGAACTTAGGAAAGATGAGCTACCATAATAATAGTCTTTTTAAATAGGCTTAGAAAAGATAGTTTAAAAAATTAGGAAAAAAATTAATTCCACAGAATAGTAGGCTAAGAATAATTAACAAGAATCTTAAAATTCTTGCTCCACTTTAAAGATTTTGTAACTGGGAAGTGTATATGGTGGATTATTGATATGATCATGCAAAAAAGATGTTAATTTCAATCAACAGAGAAATGTTTAGAGCCTTCATAAAAATTGTCAAACATACATTTATATGTTGTAGGGTGAAATAAGACATTTGAAGCAGACATATGTCTATTTTTAAATTCCATCCTCTTACATATTTTATTTTTCATGGAAAATCATTTATTGAACACTAACCATTTGCCTTATATACACTATACATTTTTTTATTGTTTTAAATTTATTTTTTAAAGTGTGTGATTGCCAATACTGTGTGTCAATTGTCAATAGTCACCACTATGTAAGTCCAGAACATTTTTAACACCCCTAAAATGAATTCGGTACTCATTAGCAATCACTCCCCTTTTTTAGCTCACCTAGTCCCTGGCAACCACTAATTTACTCTTTTTGTCTCTATGATTTTTCTATTCTGGAAATATCGTGTAAATGAAATCACACAATATTTGGCCTTTTCTGTCTGATTTCATTAAATTATGGTAATATTTTCAAGATTTATCCATGTTGTTGTATGTGTCAGTACTTTATTGCTTATGTGGTCTTTGCATGGATATCTCACATTTATTTATCTATTCAACAGTTGATGGACATTGGAGTTGCTTCTGCTTAATTTGCTATTATGAATGAAGCTGCTATGAACATTTGTGTACAAGTTTGTGTATAAATATACATTTCATTTATGTTACGTATATACATGGGAGAGAAATTTCTGAGTCATTTGGTATAATGGTTAGTTTTATGTCAACTGGACTAGACTATATTACCCAATTATTCAAACATTAATATGGGTATTGTTGTGGAGATATTTTGTATATGTGATTAATATCTACAATCAATTGATTTAAAGTAAAAGAGATTATCCTTGATAATATGAGCAGCCCTCATTCAATCCAGCCTGAAGAGAAAAACTGAGGTTTCTATGAGAAGAAGCAATTTGCCTCAAGATAAAGGCATCAGCCCCTGCCTGAGAGTTTATATCCTGCCATATTGGCCTACTGATTTTGAATTTGAGAGTCCCCACAATCATGAAGCCAATTTCTTGAAGTATGTGTACCCATATATCCAAAAGATTCTGTTTCTCTGGAGAATAATAATTTATTCAGATTTTGGTTCTGAGAGTTGTTTTGAGAAATAGAATCTCAAGGATGAGTTTTATGCATTGGCTCTGGGTTTCTTGGAACTGATTCTCTAATTTCTAATTCAATCCTCAAATTGAATTCCTAACCACTCAACATTTCTGTTGAAGTGAGGGCATTGTTTAGAACCTTGACAATTGAAATAGGGACGTATGGGAAGATTCCAATGAAGCTGGTGACATTAAACATCTAAATTCTGCTGGGTCTCCTTTGATGCTAGTCTGACACACCTTTCTGTGGAATTCAACCCCTGTCTGAGGAATTTAACCTAATTTTGCCTAAAGAAACTAAATGATCCCCCCCAAGGTAGTATGAAGGTCAAAAGACAAAAGTACTTAAATCATCAATCTACAATAATAGGGTAAGGAATAAACAAAATCAGAAGATGTACAATATGATGTCAAAAACATAAAACATGAGAAGGAGTAAAAGTGTAGGGCTTGTTATGAAGTTGAATTTAAGAGACTATCAACATAATATAGACTGTATTTACATAAGTTATTATATATGAACCTCATGGTAACCACAAACCAAAAACCTATAATGAATACACAAAAGATAGAAAGGAACCCAAACACAACACTGAAGAAAGTCATCAAGTCACAAGGGAAGAAAGCAAGAGAAGAAGAAAGAAAAGGGGAAGAATTACAAAAACATCCTGAAAAAAAGTAAAAAAAATGGCAACAAGTATATGTCTATCAATAATTACTTTAAGTGTAAATGGACTAAGCACTGCAATCAAAAGACATAGGGTAGCTTAATGGATAAAGAAAAACAAGACCCATATATATGCTGCATACAAGAGACACACTTCAGATCTAAATACATTCACAGACTTAAAGTTGGGGATGGGAAAAGATATTCTATGAAAATGGAAACAAAAAGAAAGCTGGAGTAGCAATACTTATATCAGACAAAATAGACTTTAAAACAAAAACTGTAACAAGGGACAAAGAAGGACTCTATGTAATGATACAGGGAATAATTCAACAAGAGGATCTAAAAACTTGTAAATACCTATGCACCCAACATAAGAGCAGCTAAATACATAAAGCAATTATTAACAGACATAAAAGAAGAAACTGACAGTAACACAGTAATAGCAGGGGACTTTAGCATTCCACTTACATCAATGGCTAGGTCATCCAAACAGAAGGTCAATAAGGAAACATTGGCCTTCAGTAACACATTAGACTAGATGGACTTAGTAGATATATATAGAACATTCCATCCAAAAATTGCATAATACATATTCTTTTCAAATGCACATGGAACATTCTCCAGGATAGACCACATGGTAGGCCACATAATAAGTCTCAATACATTTAAGGAGATTGAAATCATATCAAGCATCTTTTCCAACCACAGTGGTATGAAACTAGAAATCAACTACAAGAAGAAAACTAGAAAAGCCACAAATATGCAGAGATTAAACAAAATGCTATTGAATAACTACTGGGTCAATGGAGAAATTAAAAAAAAAAAAAGATACCTGGAGACAAATGAAAATGAAAATACACCATATGAAAATCTATGGGATACAACAAAAGTACTAAGAGGAAAGTTTGTAGCAACATAGAAACAAGAAAAGAAACAAGAAATATCTCAAAAAAAATCTAATGTGACACCTAAAGAAAATAGAAAAGAAGAACAAATGAATCCCCAAAATCAGTAGAAGGAAGGAAATAATAAGAATCAGAACAAAAATAAACGAAAGAGAGGCTAAAAAGACAGTAGAAAAGATCAATGAAACTAAGAGATGGTTTTTTGAAAAGACAAAACTCACAAACCTTTAGCTAGATTCATTAATAAAAACAAGAGACAAGATTCAAATAAATAAAATTAGAAACCAAAAAGGAGAAATTACAATGAATATCATAGAAATGTAAAGAATTTTAAAAGAATACTACATAAAGCTATTCTCCAGCAAATTGAATGACCTAGAAGAAATAGATAAATACTTAGAATCACCCAACCTCCCAAAATGAATCAACAAGAAATAGAGAATATGAATAGAACAATCACTCGTAAAGAGATTAAATCAATCATCAAAACCCCCAGAAAATAAAAGTCCAGGAACAGAACTTTCCCAATGAATTCCACCAAATATTCAAAGAAGATTTATTACATATCCTTTGCAAACTCTCCCAAAAAATTGAAGAAGAGGGGATGCTTCCTAACTCATTTTACAAGGCCAACATTACTCTGATACCAAAACCAGACAAGGACACCACAAAAAAAGAGAATTACAGACCAATATCCCTGATGAAATAGATGCAAAAATCTTCAACAAAATATTAACAAATCAAATTCAATAACACATTAAGAGGATCAGACACCATGATCAAATGGAATTTATTTCAGGCATGGTTCAACATCTGCAAGTCAATCAATGTGATGCACCAGATTAACAAAATGAAGGATAAAAATCATACGATCATCTCAATAGATCCAAAAAAAGCATATGACAAAATTCAGCATCCATTATGAGAAAAGCTCTCAAGAAAGTGGGTATAGATGGAACATACCTCAACATATTAAAGGCCATGTATGACAAATCCACAGATAACATCATAGTTAATGGTGAAAAACTGAAAGCTATCCCTCTAGGAACAGGAACAAGTCAAAGATGTCCATTTTCATCACTTTTATTCAATTAGCATTGAAATTCCCAGCCAGAGTAATTAGGCAAGAAAAAAGAAACAAAAGGGATCCAAATTGGAAAGGAAAAATAAAACTGTCTATACACTAACAACGAAATGGCAGAATGAGAAATCAAGACTACAACCCCACTTACAATTGCAACAAAACCTAGGAAAACATTTAACCAAGGAAGTGAAAGACCTATACACTGAAAACTATAAAATGTGGAAAGAAATCAAAAAAGACACAAAGAAATGAAAAGATTCCATGCTCATGGATTGGAAAAATTAACATAATTAAAATGTCCATATTACCTAAAGCAATCTACTGATTCAATGCAATCCCTATCAAAATCCCAACAACATTTTTCACAGAAATAGAACACAGAATCTTAGAATTTATATGGAACAACAAAAGACTTCAAATAGCCTAAGTAATCCTGAGAAAAAAGAACAAAGCTGGAGGCATCACACTCCCTGATTTCAAAGTATACTACAAAGCTGTAGTAATCAAAGCAGTGTTGTATTGGGAGAAAAACAGACACACAGATCAAGTGAACAGAATTAAGAGCCCAGAAATAAACCTACACACTTATGGACAACTAATTTTTGACAAAGGAGCCAAGAACATACGATGGAGAAAAGAAAGTTTCTTCAATAAATGGTGTTGGGAAAACTGGATAGTCACTTGCAAAAGAATGAAAGTAGACCACTATCTTACACCATACAAAAAAATTAACTCAAAATGGATTAAAGACAAATGTAAGACCTGAAACCATAAAAGTCCTGGAAGAAAACCTAGGCAGCAAACTGTTTGACATTTGTCTTAGCAGTATCTTTTTGAATATGTCTCCTCAGGCAAGGGAAACAAAAGAAAAAATAAACAAATGGGACTACATCAAATTAAAAAGCTTCTGCACAGCAATAGAAACCATCAACAAAACAAAAAGACAACCTACCAATTG
This sequence comes from Tapirus indicus, assembly GCA_031878705.1. Classification (NCBI taxonomy): domain Eukaryota; kingdom Metazoa; phylum Chordata; class Mammalia; order Perissodactyla; family Tapiridae; genus Tapirus; species Tapirus indicus. Next base: position 47,996,398 of record CM062926.1, on the reverse strand, counting down.
GGAGAATATATTTGCAAATCATATATTTGATAAGGGTTAATATCCAAAATACATAAAGAACTCATACTATTCAACAACAAAAAAACCAAACAAGCTGGTCAAAAAATGGACAGAGGATCTGAACAGACATTTTTCCAAAGAAGATATACAGATGACTAACAGGCACATGAAAAGATGTTCAACATCACTGATTATTAGGCAAATGCAAACCAAAACCACCATAAGATATCATCTCACATCCATCAGAATGGCTATTATTAACAAGACAAGAAATAACAAGCACTGGAGAGGATGTGGAGAAAAGGGAACCCTCATACACTGATGGTAGGAATGTAAATTGGTGTACTCACTGTAGAAAACAGTATGGAGATTCTTCAAAAATTAAAAATAGAACTACCATTTGATCCAGTTGCTCTACTTCTGGGTATTTATCCAAAGAACACAAAAACACTTATTTGAAAAGATATATGCACACCTATGTTCATTGCGGAATTATTCACAATAGCCAAGACTTGTAGACAATCCAAGTGCCCGTCAATGGAGGAATGGATAAAGAAGAAGTGGTATACATACATAGAATGGAAAAAAGATGAAATCTTGCCATTTGTGACAATATGGATGGACATTGAGGATATTATGCTAAGCAAAATAAGTCAGATGGAGAAAGCCAAATATCATATGATTTCACTCACATGTGGATAACCACCACCACAACAATGAACAAACACATAGATTCAGAGACTAGATTGGGGGTTACCATAGAGAAGGGGGTGGAGGAGGGGTGAAAGGGATAAAGGGACACATTTGGATGGATGGATGGCAACTAGATTTTTAGTGGGGAACACGATGTAGTCTATAAAGAAGTTGAAATATAAGGATACACACATGATATTTATATAATGTTATGCACCAATGTTACCTCAATAAAAAACAATGTAATTCAATGAAAAGAAGCGAAAAAAAAAGAGAGAGAGAGAAAGTACATCAAGAAGAGTGACCATTATATAAGGACTGTGCCTCCTCTTCTGGTGAAAATGTAGTGTGTTTTCAGTTGTACACAGAATAGTTGCATTATGTTAGGTGGAAGTATAACTGTTATTGACATTATTTAGAAATTAAGTATGGTTTAGGGAAATGTATATGGGTGACAAGATGACAAGGGTGGGCTGTGATGGTTAATTTATGTGTCAACTTGGTTAGATTTTATGTGCAGTTATTCAAACGCTAATCTAGATGGTGTTGCAGGGGCATTTTGTAGAGGTTGTTAATATCTCCAATCAGCTGACTTTAAGTAAAGAACATTATCTTGATTGGAGCCCTCATGCAGTCAGTTGGAAGACCTTTTAAGAGCAATACTGAGGAGAAAAAATTCTGTCTTAAAACTGCAGCATCAACTCCCTGAGAATTTCCAGCATGCCAGGATGACCTGTAGATTTCAGATTTGTCAACGCCCACAATAAACACATAAGCCAATTCCAATTTCTTTAAATAAATCTGTTTATGCATATACACTCACACTCTTTTTTAAAAAATGCGTTTGATTTTGTGTTAGTCTTGTGTCCTAAGACCTTAATAAATTCACTTATTAATTCTAGGAATTATTATTATTTTTTTTTTGTGGACTTCTAGTTATTTTCTATACAGACAATCATGTCATATGCAAATAAGGTACAGTTTAATTTCTTCCTTTCCAGTTATTATTTCTTTAATGTCCTTTTTCGTGTTTTATTGCACTGGCTAGAATTTCTAGACTATGTTAAAGAAGAGAGGTAAGAATCGACCTTCTTGCCTTCTTCCCAATTTTAGAGGGAAAGAATTTAGTCTCACAATTTAATGTAATGTTAGATTGTTTTGTGTAGTATGGAGATTTTAACAATATTATTTCTTATAATTTATGAACACAGAATATCTTCCCACTTATTTGCATATTCTTCAATGCCTTTCATCAATGTTTTATAGTTTTCAGTGTACAGATATTTATCCTAATTGGTTAAATTTATTCCTAAGTATTTTATTATCTTTTATGATATTGTAAATGGGGTTGTTTTCTTAATTTTTCTTTCAGATAGTTCATTGTTAATGTATAGAAACACAACTGACTTAGTTGTTGATTTTTACCCTCAACTTTACTGAATTTGTTTATTTGTTCTAACAGTTTTTTGGTGGGATCTTTAGGGTTTTCTGTATACAAGATTATGTCACCTGTAAACAGAGACAATTTACTTCTATCTTTCCAATTTGGATGCTTTTTATTTCTTTTTCTTGCTTAATTGCTCTGGCTAAGGCTTTCAGCACTATGTTGGATAGAAGTGACAAGAATGGGCATCTGTGTCTTGTTCCTGATCTTAAGAGGAAAAGCTTTCAGTTTTTCACCTTTGAGTGTGATATTTTCTGTGGGTTGTCACATATGGCTTATATTATATTGAGTCGCATTCCTTCTACACATAATTTATTGAGAGTTTTAATCATGAAAATATATTGAATTTTGTCAAATGCTTTTTCTCCATCTATTGAGACCATCATATATTTTTTATCCTTTATTCTGTTAATGTGTATCACATTTATTCATTTGCATATACTGAAACATCCTGACATTCCAAGAATAAATTTCACTTGATCATGGTGTATAATCCTTTTAATATATTGGTGAATTTGGTTTGCTAGTATTTTGTTGAGAATTTTTGCATCAGTGTTCATTGGCAATATTAGCATGTAGCTTTTTTCTTGTATTGTCCTTGTCTGGCTTTGGTATCACAGTAATTCTGGCCTCATAAAATAAATTTGGAGGTGTTTCCTCCTGTGTGGATTTTGGAAAAGTTTGAGAGGGATGGGTATTAATTCTTCTTAAATATTTGGTAGACTTCACCAACGAAGTTCTCTAGTTCTGGACTTTTCTTTGTTGGGAAATTTTTGATTACCAATTCAATATCCATATTCATTATTGGTCTGTTAGTTTTTTATTTTCATGTTTCAGTCTCCGTAGGTTTTACGTTTCTAGGAATTTGTCTATTTCTTCCAGGTTATCCAATATATTGGTGTATAATTGTTCATAGTAGTCTCTTATGATCCTGTGTATTTCTATGGTATCAGTTGTAATGTCTTCTTCACTTTTTATTTTATTTGAGTCTTCTGTATTTTTTTTGGTAGTTAGTCTAGCTAAGGGTTTTTCAACTTTGTTTATCTATCTTTTTAAAAAACCAACTCTTAGTTTCATTGAGCTTTTCTATCAGTTTTTTTTTTGTTGTTGTTGTAGTTGTTTGTTTCTATTTTGTTTATTTTTGCTCAGCTCTTTGTTACTTCTTTCCTTCTGCTAACTTTGGGCTTAGTTTGTTTTCTTTTTTCTAGTTCCTTGAGGTGTAAATTTAGATTTTTGTTTGAGGTCTTTCTTTTTTCTTATTATAGGCATTTATTGATATAAAATTCCCTCTTGAAACTGCTTTTGCTGCCCCATAAGTTTTGATATGTTGTGCTTCCATTTTTGTTTGTCTCAAGATGTTTTTAAATTTCTCTTTTGATTCCTTCTTTACTCACTGGTTGTTCAGGGGTGTGTTTTTATTTTTATTGCTATTATTTTGTATGTGTGTGAGTAAAACTAGCCCCGAACTAACCTTCATTGTCAATCCTCCTCTTTTTTGCTGAGAAAGCTTGGCTCTGGGCTAACATCTGTGCCCATCTTTTTCTGCTTTATATGGGACACCACCACAGCATGGCTTGACAAATGGTGCATCAGTCTGTGCCCAGGATCTGAACTTGCAAACCCTGGGCTGCCAAAGCAGAGCATGTGAACTTGACTGCTATGCCACCGGGCTGGCCCCAGGGGTGTCTTTTTAAATTTCCATGAGTTTTCTACCTGTTATTGATTTCTAGTTTTATGCTATTGTGGTTGGAAAAGATACTTGATATGATTTCAATGTTAAGTTTTTTAAAACTTGTTTTGTAGCCTAACATATGATCTATCCTGGAGAATGTTTCATGTGTGCTTGAGAAGAATGTGTATTTTACTGCTATTGGATGGAAAATTCTGTATATGTCCACAAGATCTATCTGGTTTAAAGTGCAGTTCAAGTCCTATACTTTCTTATTGATATTCTGTCTGAATGATCTATCCACTGCTAAAAGTGGAGTGAGGAAGACCCCAATTATCATTGTATTGCTGTCTTTTTCTCTCTTCAATTCTGTTAATATTTGGTTTATATATTTAGGTACCCTGATATTGGATGCATCTATATTTACAATAGCTATATCCTCTTGATTAATTGACCCCTTTAGTTTTATATAATGATCTTCTTTGTTTTGTTACAGTTTTTGATTTAATGTGTCTTTTCCTGAGCTTCTGAGCAAGCTACTCTTGCTCTCTTTTGGTTTCCACTTGTATGGAATATCTTTTGTCACCCTTAACTTTCAGTCTAGTGTGTTCTTACAGCTAAAGTGAGTTTCTTATAGGTAGCATATAATTGGGCCTTGCTTTTTTATGTTATCATCCACTCTATGTCTTTTGACTGCAAAATTTAATCCATTTACATTTAAAGTAATTATTGATAGGTAAGGACATACAACTGCCATTTTCTTAATTGTTTTTTGACTATTTTGTAATTCCTTTGCTCCTTTCTTCTTCTTTTACTGTCTTCTTTTGTGAGTTGATGATTTTTGGAGTGGTATGCTTTGGTTCCTTTTTCTTTATTTTTTATGTATCCACTATAAATTTTTGCTTTGTGTTTATGAGGCTTACATAAAAAATCTTGTAGTCATAACAGTCTGTTGGAAACTGATAACAACTTAGCTTCAATTGCATATAAAAATTACATTTTTGTTTCTCCACCAACATTTTATGTCTTTGATATCACAATAAAACTTTTTATATTATGTAACCATTAACAAATTATTATAGCTATAGTTATTTTTAATCCTTTTGTCTATTAGCCTTTATACTAGAGTTAAAAGTAATTCATACACCACCATTACAATATTAGAGTATTCTGAATTTGGCTATATATTTACCTTTACCAGTGAATTTTATATTTTCATATGTTTTCACATTACTAATTACCATGTAACTGTAGTCTTCTTGTAGATATTATTTGTCAAGTTGAGAGCCTTTCTCTCAATTCTTTTTTCTGAGAATGTTTCTCATTAAGTGAGTGTTGGATTTTTAAGTGTTTTTTACTGTTAATTAACATAACTGTAAGATTTTTTTATTAGCTTTTTGATATGGTGAATTAAATTGTTTATTTTTCATATGTTCAACCAGCCTTGAAAATCTGAAATAATTTCACTTGGTCATTTTTAGAATATTTTGGATTTCATTTGTTGACATTTTGTTAAGATACTTTGCATCTAGCTTCATAAGAGTTATTGGTCTTTAGTTTACTTGTTGGGGAGAGGGGATCACCTTTGTTTACTTTGTTTAGCAGCCAATCATTAAGGATAAGTTTGCTAATGATAAACTCTTCTTGTTTTCTTTCTTTAGAGAATGGTGTTTTCTTCTCCTTCATTACTGAAGAATAGTTTCATCAGTTATAGAATTTGCAAGTGACAGTTTTTTTCTTTCAGCACTTGAAAATATCAGGTCACTTCCTTTGGTCTCCATGGTTTTATATGAGAAATACACTATCATTTGAACTTGTGTTCCCCTATGGGTAATGTGTTGCTTGTCTCTGGCAGCTGTCAAGATTTTTCTTTGTCCTCAGTTTTCGAAAGTTTAGTTATTGTGTATCTCAGCAAGGATTTCTTTATTTTGATTAGTGTTTACTCAGCTTCTTGGATATATAGTTTGTGTCTTTCACAAAATTTGGAGATTTTTCTATTATTTCTTCAAATACTCTTTCAGCCAGCCCCATTTTCTTTTACTTATCATGATAATATTAACATTGGACCTTTTGTTTTTATGGTACAAGTCCTTGAGGCTCTATTTACTTTTTCCAATCTATTTTTCTCTGATATTCAGATTGGGCAATACTATTGCTTTTGTCCTCAAGTTACTTGAGTCTATCTTCTGTCATTGCTACTCTATTCTTGAGCCCATCCAGTGAGTTTTATTCCTATATTGTGTTTTTCAGTTCTAAAATTTCCATTTGGTTCTGCTTCTTTTTAATAATTTCTATTTCTTTGCTAAGGTTTCTATTTTTTCATTTGTTTAGAAGGAATTTGTAACTGATTGTTTAAAACTTTTATTATGGCTATTGAAAATTTCTTGTTAGATAATTCCAATATTTGATTCAAGTTGGTGTTCATATCATTGATTGTCTTTTTCTTTTTTTGCTGAGGAAGACTAGCCCTGAGCTAACATCTGTTGGCAATCCTCCTCTTTCTTTGCTTAAGGATGATTAGCCCTGAGCTAACATCTATGCCAGTCTTCCTCTATTTTGTTTGTCGGTTGCTGCCACAACATGACTGACAAATGGTGTGGGTCCACGCCCAGGATCTGAACCCAAGAACCCGGGCCGCTGAAGCAATACTTACCTGCTTAGGTTTAACATGTGTGTGTTGGTCTACATTTCTGGGCTGTGGTTTCAAAGGCAGTTTAATTTTCAGAGCCTTTGTGGTGGTATTTTTGTCTGTTTGGTTAATATGGTGCCACTGGGGCCCCCAATAGTCCCTGCTGGTGCTGCCCGAACATACAGAAGTGGTTTCCCCAGGCCTGGCAGCAGGATGTCTCTCAGTGAAGGAGTGAGTGTGGTGGGATTACCCCCTTTCTCCACTCTCTACTGCTCTGATGCTTCTGGGAGAGGAAGGAGAGTCTCTGATCTACAAGGACAAAGATACTTCTGGGAGAGAAGAGAGAGAGAGAGATAAAAGGAGAGGAAAAGAGAGAAGAGGAGAGGAGACAGAGAGACAGAGGGACAGAGATAGACACAATTATGGTATATATCTTACTAAAAGTGTTGAGATACGTTTTGTTAAGATATTTTCTTTTCTTTTTTCTTCTTTTATAAAATGGGATGACCCTAACAAGTTGTTGAATTAAGACAATGAAGCTAATTGAAGATGCAAGAGCAGGAAAAGGAATTGTCTTGCTGGTAGAAGGGCCAGGGTAAGTAATGACAGAAGGAAATCCAGAAGAAAGGTTAGAGGGGAGGGAGGACACTCAATGAAATAATAAAGGATGATTTTGTGTCATTTAGGGTCCAAACAGGAAAGGAGAATCCACTTTAAATGTATACAACAGATGCAGTTTGCTGCAAGGAATTGGTTATACTGATGATGGAAGAACTAAGGAGCGAAATGGACAGTGAAATCATGCAAGCCATGGACTAGCAACATCAAGAGGCACCCCACTCGCAGGCAGGGAGACCAGGAGAAGTGATTTACCAGAGCCCACGTGCCACATGGTAGACCCTGGAACCTTCACAAGCTTGCCTGGCAGGAGCAGGAGGTACTGAGGAGAGGCAGCCTCTGATAAGGAAAATGCCAGAATCTGCATAGTATCTTGGAGCAAAGAAGGAAAACATGGGCTTAGCATCTGCTAAGTGATGGCAGGATTCAAGGATGCTAATCAGAGTGCTGTTAAGAATTTTAGAGTATTTGTCCAGACTGCAGAGAGACTTGGGTAACTTTAAGAACAAAATGAAAGGAAAAAAAGGTAAAGAAAGAGAAAGAATGTCTCTGTCACATCAAATGTGACTGGTTGTACTTCACTGGAGTGACTCAGAAATCAGATTGCTAGAGGTCTAGATGGAGACAGCTTGCAAAGAAGTAAGGACAGCAGTTCATTCAGAAGTTAGAAACGAGTGCAAAGAGAGAATAAGAAAGGAGCTGGGGATAGTTATAAGACAGTTAGTGAATTTTTTTTGATATAGTAAAAATTGTACATATATTTAGAAAATTAAAAGGAACGACAAATTTCCAATGACAAGTAATTAAGAGAACTACATATATTTTTGCTTAAAAATTGGTTTCAGTCATCTGTTTACATACTCTTCACAATAATTCAGCTGATTTTAAATACTAATATTGAATTAATGGTATTGAAATTGAGGTATTTATTTTATAAGACCTTATGGAAATTTTACATGTACAACTTGGGCAAATGTATTTCCAAACATCCCAACAAGAACATCATGCTAATCCCTGGGAACATTTCCAAGCATGGTTTTACAATAGCAGTTTTGTGAACTGGGAAACAAGATTCTGTAGTCACAATGAGGGCAATGTGTAGTCAAAGAAGATGAAAGCAAATGAAGTACAGGTGGCTTCAGCATAGACAACCACGTGCTTATGTCTGGGAAGTATTCCAAAAGACAGGTCCTGAAAAGACACATAACATTGGCAGTGGACCAGGTAGATAATCAGGCAAGCTCTGCGATTCTATCCCACTTACAATTTAGAGCAATTCAAGGGAGAAAACTACAACAAGGAAACCAGTGCAATAATGGAGCCGTAATTATTAGCATTTTAAAGAGAACATTAAAATTAAACTCAATGTACTGTATCTATCTGCTCTCTTTAAAAATGAGACACTCTGTGGGAAGAAAGAACTCTGAGTAAAAACTCATTCTCATTATAGTGAAAACAAAGTAATACTGGAAATCTGAAGGTCAGGCGAGGTTCAGTAAGGTCATTTCACTTCAATTTTTCTATATATTTCAGAAGACATGACTATTCCTTGCCAAAGAACTTATTGATAGCATTCGGAGAGAGTGACTCCTATTCACATTTCTTGGGATGCATTCTGTATTAGTTTGCTCAAGCCATCATAACAAAATACCATAGCATGGGTGGCTTACCCAACAGACTTATTTCTCTCAGTTCTGAAAGCTGAAAGTCCAAGATTAAGGTGCCATCAATTCAGTGCCTGGTGAGAGCTTTCTTCCTGGCTTATAATGGCCTCCTTCTCACTGTGTCCTCACGTGGCAGAGAGACAGAGAGAGAAAGAGATTTTTCTCTCTTCGTCTTCTTATAAGGTCACCAATCCTAATGGATTAGGACCCCACCCTTATAATTTTCTTCAACCTTAATTACCTCCTAAAAGCCCTTTCTCCAAATACAGTCACATTGGGTGTTAGAGCTTCAATATATGAATTTTGAGGGGAACACATTTCAGTCCATGGCATATTGTAATGGTTATTTGAGTCAAAGTCCTTAGCATAGCCTATAGAGCCCAGTACTCATGGCCTGAGCCCTGGGCTGTATCTAACATTTCCGTCCATTCTATTGAAGCATCCTGACCACTTGTTGTTTCTTGAAATAGTCAATATATTCTCCTCTCAGGGCCATATGTGCAGTGCTGTCCCTGCCAGCTCACTCACTACTTTCTGTGTTTGGCTCATGCCTTTCAATCAGATCTCTGCTCAAATGTTACCTCCTTATTTATGTTTTTAGGTACTTATTGTTTACTTTCATCAACAGATTGGAAGTTCACACTTTTTAATTCACGATTTATTGTACAGCAAGTACTAAATAAATGTTTGTTGAATGAATAAATGAATCTTGAATCAAATCAAAAATTAAAGAGTTTGGGTAACAACCCTAGTTTACTTGCATAACAAGGAGGACCTGAATCTAGAGGCTTCTTCTCGTTTGTTTATAAGTAAAAGTCTCACTGACCGGAGAGCAAGTTCATGAGGGAGGGTATGCCCCCCCCCCTTGCTCTTCCAGTCTGGTACACATTCATAGATAGCCAGCATAATAGCTAATTCATGGGAGTGCACATTACTACTCATTCACATCTCCTGTTTAGGGTACACTTTCCCAAAAGCGTTATGAGATGCCATTATAAAGCCATTTGCTATCTTTTTAACAAATAACTTTAAGTTTTTAACTTATAAGATGACATGTGTTTCACTAAAAATTGCCATCAATGTTTGCATAATACATTTTTGCATGCATTTTACCTGAATTTATGAAAGACCTTGTATAATGCTTGGGGGGCAAAGAGAACAGACCTGGGAATGACAGGAACCTAAAATGTCCCAGGTGTTTATGACAGGAAAGAACAGTCACCACTTTGGTGACTTCAGTGTTAGTCCCAGCATATTTATCAATAGAACTTTTTTTCATTCTCAAAAGTATTCCAGTTTGAATGTTAAATTATAGTATCACTCTTGTAATGAGACATCAAGGTATGGAACTATTCCTTAACTGGGCAAATTCCACAAGATGAAAGGCCTACGTGTGGGTAGATAGTGCAGGTAACAGCTGTGAGATGATTCATGATATCTGACTGACTTGTTGAAATAAGTGTGAGCATAACTTATGAATCTGCTCATTCTCTCTTCTTTTTCCTTTGGGGAAAAGAGGACAGGAACCCTTAGGAATTGAAGTTGAAATTTTACCTGAGACTCACTGGGGAGAAATTTATGTCCAAGGACATCTCCTAGAGTATGAATGATAAAATGTGTGCACAGAGAAATGTTTAAAACCATTACAAACTAAATAGAAAATTTAATGCAAGGAATTGCATAAAGCCTGAAAATATCATGGAAAATTGAATAAATAAGAAAAGATTTACAAATGGCCTCTCCACTAATCAAAAACCTGACCTAAAGAGATTGTTTTTTCAAATATATGCACAAGAAAGTATTTCTATTGATGAAATGATCCCCAATGTTAGACCAAACCAAGGAAATATTTCCTGTGATGCTCCCACACAAATACAAGGAGAGGTACCGGAAGGCTGGCAGGCTGCTTCTTCCCCATCTCATTCACTTCAGAATGAGAACTGCTTCTTCATATCTGAGCCTGCAGACTTCAGTTATTATTTTTAGTTTTGCTATTGTTGTCATCATCCCAAAAAGAATGGTAATTTTCTTTCTTCTTTCTTTTTTTTTTTGTGAGGAAGTTTAGCCCTGAGCTAACATCCTTTGCCAATCTTCCTCTTTTTGCTGAGGAAGATTGGCCCTGGGCTAACATCCATGCCCATCCTCCTCTACTTTATATGGGACGCCGCCATGGCATGGCTTGACAAGCGGTGCGTAGGTCTGCACCCTGGGATCCGAACCTGTGAACCCTGGGCCACCGAAGCAGAGCACGTGAATTTAACTGCTACACCACCCAGGCGTCCCTGGTAATTTTACTCCTACATATCTTTGAGGAAGAAATACCTATTGCCTGGGTTCACTGTGAACAACTCTCTAGCCAAAAGTGAGATAAAACTAAAACAAATTAGTTTAACAGAAAAATATATATAATGGAAAGGACAATTATTTCTCTTCTTCTCTCTCTAATATTCCATTATTTAGGATTGTTATCTTTTGTGTTATATTTGAGATTTTTCTACCAAGGTAAGAGGTTGTTCTGCACATAAAATGGAAAAACATGGCTAGAATTAGAGCTTTCTTAATGTTTTGAATATATAGGTTTCACTTTAATGAATTAAATATAAGCCACTCTTTTATTGTTTTTTTTTGTGTGTGTGTGTGGGGAAGACCAGCCCTGAGCTAACATCCGTTGCCAATCCTCCACTTTTTGCTGAGGAAGACTGGCCCTGGGCTAACATCGTGCCCATCTTCCTCCACTTTATATGGGACACCGCCACAGCATGGCTGACAAGCAGTGCGTCGGCGGGCGCCCGGGATCCGAACTTGCGAACCCTGGGCTGCCAAGCGCGGACTAAACCGCTGTGCCACCAGGCGGCCCCTATAAGCCACTCTTTTAACAATTCACTTGAAATGCTACGTGAGATTGCCTTAATAGTGGAGAACAAAAACTTATTGTACACCTCTATATGTAATGTATGTTCTTATTGAAGTATGAAATAATACAGGTGTGTGAATTATGGCAGCTTAGTATGTGGAAAATGTCCTTTTGAGTATGTTATTCCATAATCATGTGATTTTTTTAGGGGGATATGAAACTGTTATACTATAAAGGCAGCAAAAATTTCTAAACAATCAAGCCAGAAGAAAATGAGGGGAACGGAGAAACACAGAGAGAGACAGAGAGAAAGAAGGAGAGACAGACAGAGACAGAGAAAGATAGAGACAGACAGTGAGAGACACAGAGAGAGGGAAAGGGCAAACAAATTAAGCATTGAAGTCAAGGTTTTTGAAAACTAAATAATAGAAGAGTAAGGAAAGTGGAAGGATGACATTAATAAAGAAAAAAACCAGAAACACATTTGAAACAAATGTAGTAATAATATGTAAATCCAAATGTGATTCATTTCAAAAACAATAAAATCTAGTCCAACCAGGAGAAGATAAGGAAGAAAGAATACACACAAAAGATGAGAGGAAATGAAAGAAAAACAAAGGTACAGAGGAAATTAAATGAATTAAACAACTCACCATTTTCTTCAAATCAATTTGAAAGCTGAATATAATAAATGAGGTTCCAGGAAAATGCAAATTACTAAAATTGACAGATGAAGTGACAGGAAACATAAACAGACCAATTACATGAAAGAAACTAAACAAGTTCAAAAAGAAAACATCCACCTCCTCACCATTGCATCTCTAATATCCAGCAAAAGGCCAAGAACCAGAGGTGATTACAGGTGAATTTTATCAATATTTCAAGAAATTGATCATGCTGATGCTATTTAAACTTGGCCAGAGCACTGAGAGCAACGGAAAAGTTCAAACTATTTCTAAAAATCAAACAAATCCTTGATATCAAAACCAGACTAATCCGTACAGAGAAAGAAAACACATTTAGAAATATTGATTTAAAAGTCTCAAATAAAATAGACTCCAGCAAAAAACAAAGAACAATATGGAGGAATTTCTTTTATAATCTTGGAGAAGAAAAGATTTTTCTAAGCCAAAAAGAAGAATCCAGAATTCATAAGATAAATTTTATATATTTGATTATGCAAAGTTAAAAATGTATGCATGGAAAAAGGAATGGCAGAGGCAAGTCAAAATACTAAAAACCTACTGAGAAATACATAAAGAGCAATTAAGAATTAATGAGAAAGATACCACAAACTCAACAGGGAATAGAATGAGCAAAGGAAATGAAAAGAGAGAACATCAATCCATTGGGGGCCAAATGGACCAAATAGGCAAAGGAAGGGCGAATTATCTCTCTCTTCTTGAGCTGGGACATTCATCTTCTCCTGCCCTCAGACCTTGGAGCTCCTTGTTCTTGGGCCTTTGGACTCTAAAGCTTACACTATGGCTCCCTGGTTCTCAGGCCTTTGACCTCAGACTGGGAGTTGCACTATCAGTTCCCCTGGCTCTCAGTCCTTTGGACTAGGAGTGAATTATACCACCAGCTTTCCTGGTTCTCTAGCTTGCAGACAGTAAACTGTGGGATGTCCCGGCCTCCAAAACCATGTGAGTCAATTCCAATAGAAAATATTATCTTACCTATCTATCTCTATATATATCCTATTGCTTCTGTTTCTCTGGAGAACCTTGACTAATACAAGGAGTTAGAAAAATTTAAGGTCAGATGTGGTATAAACATATGAAACTATTCACTCATAATTGTAATAAACTGACTCATAAATAAAATAAAGCAAATCATAAGCTCATATTACACATCAGCAAAAATAAACCAAAAATAATGATATATAATATTGCTGAGCTTATGAGGGAAAAGAGCTAAACACTTATGAACTCGTACTAGGAGGGCAAATTAGTGAAAGCAATTTGGAAAACAATTTTGCAATATCTAACACAGAATGTAAATATATGTACTCTTTGATCCAGTTTGGATCAAAGGTTTTGACCTCCAATTTAGAATTAAGCAAAAAGAGGGATCTTTTTGTTCAGGTTCTGAAAATGTGCTGGAGATAGACTAGCTAAAGCCAAGGCCCAAATGACACAATTAGGATAAAAGCGCTCTCCATTTCTTAGCTTTACTTTTCTTTTTTGACCCCTCAGACAGGCTTTCTCCACAAGGTAGAATCCATTGACACACTTTATTGCGCAGATACATTTTCAAAGGTAAGCAAGCCATAAGCAAAAGGATGTTTACTGTAGCACTGTGCTGTAACAGCAAAATCTAGACCTCTGTGTGTGTGTATCTCCATTAATAAGAACTAGGTGAAACAAAATATAGTAAATGCATACACTAGAATAAATAATTTAAAAAGGAAAAAAAAAAAAGAAATTGTTGACATACTGATGCCAACATGGAAAGTTTCACCAAGGTGTTTTTTTGAAAAAAGAAAGTTTTAGTACCATGTAAATAGTTGGCTTCCATATGTTATTATTCTAAAAAGTAAATAGATATATTTACATGAAGAAATTTTTTGGAAATATAGACAACTCCTAAGAGGATAGTTTCTTATGAGTTGGAGGTGTAGGACCTTTTGTGTTTGAAATAATTTACCAGATTATTTTTAAAAGCAAAACAATTGGTTAATGTTATTAAAAGACACTGACCCTGCTCACAAATACTTTACAGTTTACCATAGGAAGAGCCAGATAGAAAAATGTCGTTATAGGGGAGCAACGGATGTTTTTAGTAAAATGTAGCTTTTGAGCTCTGGCTTAAGGGTTAAATAGAAGTTTTGAGCTTGAATAAGTAGAAGGAAATGGAATCAAACTCTTGCCACTAAAGTGAATTATTCAATCTGGAATTGACATAATCTGATTTTCTTGTGTATTTAGACAAATTTAGAGAATTTGCAGGAAAAATTAAAGAAAAAAATTTTTCTTTGTATAATTCCAAGGAACATAATTTTTACGTGCTTGTAATCAATCAATACTTTTTTTGACCTTCAACTTAAACAGAATTAAGCAAAAAGAAGGATCTATTAGCTCATGTCTTGAAAATTCCTGGAGTTAGACTAGCTAAAGCCAGGGCCCAGATGATACAATTAGGGTAAACACACGCTTCATTTCTTACCTCTGATTTTCCTTTTTGCCTTATTCTCAAATGGACTTTCTCCAAAAGATAGACTACAACAATTCTAAGTTTATATCCCAATGACATTTCAGGCTTTTCTGAGACTGTTGATACTGGGTCAACACAAGGTTGACATAAGGTCAACATAAGGGAAGCCATACTGTAGAAAAGAAACTTATTGTAACTTTGAATGACCTCTGACTAACTAACCCAGCTGGATTTGCACCCTCTAGGAGATCTAATCGCTCTGTAGATTTTACTACCTCTGCTTGTGGAGGTACCTCCCAGCTGCAATAAGATGATAACTTTGTTCTTTTGAGTTCCTTAGGAATGTGATGACCCTGGAACAGCCATCATCAAGGACAAATGAAAAATCTGGTGTGGCAACTCCCAGTCTTTAGGACCCGAGGGTCAACATTCCTAACCCCTGCCCCTGTAGCCCACCAGCCTATATAACTGCTGTAAGATTCTGTGCCCCCTTAAGATGGTTCTTTTGGACATGAGTTGGCCATCATTCCCTTTTGCTAGCAAACTGTAATAAACCCTGTCTTTTTTCCACCATCTTTCCTCTTGACGATTGGCTTTTGTCTTGTGGTGAGCAGATTGTGCCCATTGTGCGGTAACACTGTTAATATTAAAGCTAGTTGAATCCTTTTGTTTTACCGCGAAGGAGACTAGTCCACTGAATTCACAGCAGCATAAGCTCTGAAACAAGCATGCCAATGTTACTGCACAGAGAGACAACATGGCAGGGAGGAGAAAGCACCACTGGAGCTGTGTTTGCAGCCTGGCTTTGTCCCATATTCCTCTGTGACTCAGGACAAGTCTGGTCTTTCTTTTGAACTCAGGTTCCATCCATTTGTATGAAATGGAGACAAGGATGTGTGTCATCAGAATTGTGAGATTTGAATGTGGTTTAAATGTAAAGGAGTCATTATGTTTCTGGAATCAAACCTTTGCTTCATATATGTTAATTCCGCTTTCCCTTTCCCTTACAGATGCCTAGTTCTGTGCTCTTTACTGCCCCTGCTATTCTGACCTTTTTCTCAGCTTGAGTGCTTGCTGACATGCTCAGTTTTCATTTTCTAACCCAGCAGTTGTCTTTATTTGAAGTGCTTCTGAATTGTTATTTTCCAGAATGAAAGTTCATGCCACACCAGGCAGCTTCACGGTGGGTGGCCTCCACACTCTGCACAAAGGATCATTAACAAAGAATCCTGGGGGTCAGACCCGCAAATGCCTGAGGGAGTGAGCTCCTGCAGAGATCAGCAGGAGAGTTAGGTCAGAACTGGCTCTCACCCATGTTGATGGGCAGACAGTTGTTGAGATTTAATACTGTCCTTTGTAAATGACTGATGAATAACCATGATCCTGAAAGCCATAGGGGATGAACCTGGTGAATGTCCTGCTAGTGGGTGGAGACAAAAGATCCCTAACTCAGGGGTTATCTACCTAGAGAAGCCCAAGGGGTCAGAGAAGAGATGAGCTGGCCAAATAGGGAGCACTAATGGGGAAAGGAGCCAGGATTAACCACAAAACACTTTAGAAAACACAAACGATTATTGCAACAAAACAAATTCTGTAAACATATTTTAGTTCAGCGCCCAGAACTGAAACTAATGTACTTTCTGTTCTCGTGCTAAGCCATCCTGGGTGGGGGAGTATTTTCCTGCTTTTGTGCTAAGTGACAGCGGACCAGGCAAAACTAATTTAACTGCTTGTTCCAGGAAATATATGGTCATGTGAACCAACTAAACAGCTTACTTATCAAAATTAACAGTGTTCTCATCAAGACTCACTTTCAAGATCCTCACTTCACTTTACTGTGCCCATTAATTCAAAATTATTAGGTCATACACTCTCCCTACTTCATCTCGACCAGGTCTCCACTTTGCAAAACTTACCTTAAAATCACCAAGCCCAGGATACAAACCAGGTAAAGACTGGATCCCAATTTTCCCATTTTAAGACTCTGTTAGGAATTGGTCAAAGTGGTGTTCTCCCTTACTGCTCAGCTTTGCTCGAATAATGGATTGTACTGGAGGTCTTTTGGGGAATTGAGAGTTGACTACATCAACAAAAACATTTTGAGAAATAGGTCAGAAGGCACCAGATGTCAAAATCAAGTGTTCTTAGGTTGGCAAGTTAACCTTCTGATGGCTGCTACACATCTCATCACTATTACCTGAAGGATAACACTCTCAGAGCCACAGTCATTAGTGTGCTTTTTTCTATATAGGAATGAGGAAACTGACATCTAAGGATGGGAAATGGATAGTCAACATTGATTCATGGAATTAAGACACAGCTGGGGCTAGAGTCACAATTTCCCAACTTTCAAACTTAATTGTTCCACTCTATTAGAACAATGCCTATCTCTGAGGAACTTAATATATTCTTTTATAAAGCATAAGTCTTGAAATTATTATATGAAATTTGAAATGTTGACAGAGGCCCTTTGCAAATGGCAGTATACATAAAAATGTTACCAAAATGCAGTTTATTTTTTTAGGGATATTTGTAGAATACTGGACTAGAGTTTCTCAAACTTATCTGACAATAAGAATTGCTTAGAATTCCTGCTAGAATTATATATGCTTGGCCTTGATCTACTGAACATTTTTATAGGAGGTGCCTGAGAATTTGCTTTTTTATCAAATTGTCATGTGTCTTGACCCAAGGCAAATGTAGGAAATGATGAATTCTAGGCCAGTGGTTCACAACCCTGACTGCACTTTTGAGTCACTTGGGAAGCATTTTCTAAAACACTCATGCCTACCTATACCCTAAGTCAATTAAATTAAAATCTTTTAGGGAGAGATCAAAGCATGTATTCTTTTGTATCTCCCTAGGTTATGCTAGGCTAGCCCTGGTGGTCTAGTGGTTAAGATCCGGGGCTGTCACTGCAAAGGCCCGGCCTCATTTCCGGTCAGGGAACCACACCACCTGTCTGTCAGTTCTTACACTGTGGCAGCTGTGTGTTGCTGTGATGCTGAAAGCTATGCCACTGGTATTTCAAATATCAACAGGGTCACCCGTGGTGGACAGGTTTCAGTGGAGGTTCCAGACTAGAAAGACTAGGAAGAAGGACCTAGCCACTCACTGCCAAAAAAATTGGCCATGAAAATCTCTGTGAATAGCAATGAACATTGTCTGATAGAGTGCCCAGAAGGTGAGAGGATGGCCCCAAAAGACCACCGGGCAGGGTTCTGCTCTGCTGTTCACAGGGTTGCGAGGAGTCAGAATCGACTCGACGCACTAACAACAGGTCATGTTAATGTTCACCTAGATATGAGACCTAGTGTATTAAACCAGAGCTTGTCATTTTTGTGCATACAAATCTTAGTAAAGTGAAAATTACGATTCAAGGGATTCGGGGGTGGCGTCTGAAATGCTGCCTTTCTAAGCTCTCAAGGGAGGCTGACGCTGCTGTTCAGCAGACCACAAAATGAACAGCAAGAAATTAGGACAGGGATTCTCTAAGTCTGATTCCCAGACCAGCAGCATCAGCCTCACCTGAGAACCTGTGAAAACACAAATGCTGGGTCCTCTAGACCGACTAGAACCACTCAATCAGAAACCTTGGGGCTCGGGGCCTTGCGTTCACAACACCCATCAGATTCTCACAACAGTAGCAGATTCACTGCTACCGAATTACACACTGAGCTTCCACCAATGATTTTGCTTAAGAAGTTCTGAGAGGAACAGTTAATAAATAAAAATTGGTATGTAGGTAGATAATTGAAAGCCCCACATTTATAGGAAAATTCTGGATTTGGAATCAGAAAACCAAATTTAAAATTGCAGCTCAATTTCCTCTTAGTTATATGAGCTTGGGTGAATCATATAACCCTTAGCCTCAGATTTCTTAAGTGAAAAAATGCTTAAATGAATCTACTTTACATGTTAGCTGTGAGGAATATCGTTATTATTGTAGGTAGTGGAAATATATACCTGGACAGGTAGACTGGGTAAAGAAATATAAAACTTAAACTTGGTTCCAGCTGCACAGGCTTTCAACCTATTTAGAAACAAAAGTCAAATAAAATCACTAAGAAAAGCAAAAAGTTCCTGGAAGGAGCAAGAGAAAGAATAGTAATATTTACCAAAGACCCATTTAGTGCTTTACCTACGGCATTTCATTTTGCCAACATCCTAATAAATTACAAGTGAGGAAATTGGGATTGCAAAGAAATTAAGTGAATTGGCTTTGGGGCTACGTTAACAGGCTTTTGTATCAGAAGACCACAGTTTGAGTAATACTATGTCAGTAGCTATGTGACCGTTGATTAAAATTCTCTGCTTCAGTATGTCTTCAATAAAATAAAGATACTGTCTGCCCAACCAAATACTTAGTATCCATAAACTAAAAAATGAAGTGAAATTGTTATAAAAATTTCAAGGATTTTTAACAATGGAGTTCAATGCCATTGTTATATAGAATAACATGTAACAAATCTCATGATAAAGACTTTAATAATTTTAATGTTTTGCAAAATTTACTTCAATTTCTATGACATATATAAATAGTGGAGCCAATGCTGAGTTGTAGAATATACACATCTTCAGCCTTCCTTTCCATACATTTTAAATTCATTTTTTAATGAATATTATTTATTCAGTAATCATTTAGAGGACTCTGAATATGATTATCTTGAAATTTTTTGTCTGATTACTATGTCCTTTTCCTTTTATCTGGATGGAATTCACCTACTAGTGCTGATTTTACTGGTAACTTCTACAGTTCTATTGTACTTTACATATTCAGAGTTCTGTTTTGCTGGTCTTTAGGGGAAGGTCTGTCTCTCTGTCAGATCCTCACTCCCTTCTGGTTTTGCAATTGCCTTCACGCAGCTTCCCAGGGCTCCCAGTTGAGAACTCAGCCTCCTGTGTGTGGCTCAGCAACTTTTGTCCGCGGTGACTGCAGATATCGCTGATCCGATGACTGAGCCAGCAGGGGCATCTCCATCCTGCTGCTTCAGAAGAAAGTATGTGAGCCGTGTTGCCAGGCAGTGATTGCACAAACATTTTTCCTTGTTTTTACTTTTACAAGTAGAGGTCCTTTATCATG
Source organism: Tapirus indicus (assembly GCA_031878705.1). Classification (NCBI taxonomy): domain Eukaryota; kingdom Metazoa; phylum Chordata; class Mammalia; order Perissodactyla; family Tapiridae; genus Tapirus; species Tapirus indicus. Next base: position 47,976,588 of record CM062926.1, on the reverse strand, counting down.
CCCTGCTTTTTTTTTTTTTTTTGGTGAGGAAGACCAGCCCTGCGCTAACATCCATCGCCAATCCTCCTATTTTTGCTGAGGAAGACTGGCCCTGGGCTAACATCCGTGCCCATCTTCCTCCACTTTATATGGGACGGCGCCACGGCGTGGCTGACAGGCAGTGCGTCGGCGGGCGCCCGGGATCCGAACCAGCGAACCCCGGGCTGCCAAGCGCGGACTAAACCGCTGCGCCACCGGGCCGGCCCATATCATGCCCCGCTTTTAATACAGTGATCCTGATTCCACTTCCTCACCTCTTGTGGGAAACGTTTATTCCTTATAGTCCCACATAAGTCAAATTCTCAGAGGCCTCTGCCTGTTTCTGGAATGCTCCTGGCTTCAGCTCTGCTCTGTGCTTTGTTTTCTGGTTTTCAGACACATTTATTTATTTAATTTCATAGCATGATTATATCTTTTTAAATTTGTCTTTTATCTATTATATCTTACAAGACGAGGAAGGGCCTCAGAGTATAACTTTTAATGCCAGCTTAACCTGAAACACAGTGTCAGTTTTATGATCTGAACGTTAGAGATATTAGGAACAGAAAAGTGAAAGAGGCGTCATGAAAAAGAACCTGATAGCACCCACGTAGGCAAAATCATATTATCACATTACTTTCTGTGTGTTTTCTCCGTGGTGCTGAAGAAATGCCTGCCCAGCCTCGGCAAGGTGGAGGCTGAGCCCATCATTTGTTCCTCTTTGACTGTTTGCCACTTCATTGCTTTTCCTCCTCTGTCAGCCCCTGGGGAAGTGAGCTTGTTTGCTCTTTACAGTGCATTTAAATTGGCCATTTTTCAGTTGAATTTCCCCCCCTCCCTCAGCTGGCTGTGACTAAATCAGATCAACCTTTTGCAACTTGATGGATCGTTCTATACTCTGTCATCAGGATGGCTGACAAACGAGTGACAGGAAAGTTGTCAATGTGCAGGCTTTTCCTCAGGACATGTTCACTTGCCCCATGCCCTGCTCGTGAAACTCATCTGTCCAGCACTGAGTTATAAAATACTTGAAAATCATCACTTAACAACCCTAAATAGAGTTTTTGTCACCTTTTCAATTGAATGGGTTATTTTAACTCTTGGATCATATTTGGGTAAAATTATGTTGTCATATTACATCCTGGCTTTGTCTCAATGGAGACACGGACCTCTTTCTCATTGGAAACTTCTCCTGAACAATATCCCAAAGTGACTCTAACTTGAAAAATCACATTTTAAAAAATTTAAGTGGTTCATTCTCAGTATCACTACTGAGCTTCTGGATCTATCTTTGTGAGAGTGGGTAGATTTAGAAATGTGGGTAGATTTAGAGATTTTTACTGTATTAAAAATGATCTGGAAGCATATAAAAATCATTACAATATAGTTTGTCGAAACATAAATGGATTATTTAGAGAAAATAAATATAAATGGTTGTAATTTTTTTTCATTAGGGTGCACTTTCCTTTTTAACTGGCATCCTGGAAAAACAATTACCTATCAATTATGTGAGTGGTGGATTAATCGGTGTGTAGAATTAACAGTGATTAGAAATAGTAATAGCATGTTGATCTTTAAAAAAAAAAAGGAACAGAATATTAAATTCAACGTTTTTTCTTTGAGTATTAGCAGAGGCCAGACCATCCACGAAGGGGATGTCAAAAGATTGATAAGCACATTTTGCATCTCTTATTTTCTTCTGCTCCTGGATAGATTTCAGCAGTGAGAAACTCTTTGGAGAGTGCGGTCAGTGTGTGTTGTGTTTCCAGGGAGGATGGGGTTGAACTGGTTCACTTCCAGCCAGTTGAATTTGAGCTTGAATATATGAATGCAGGAACTTGTATCTGGCTCACTCCTGAAATAGCCTCTGATTGCAGAACAGAAAAAATGGACCAGAGTGGAACTAATCTGTTCTTCCATCAAGAAATGAGCTAAAATCTTGTTTCTCATGGTTCAGGCATTGACCCTATGAAAAGATCCCTTCTTGGAAGGGTCCACACTTGAGATTATGTGGAGGAGTAAGGTGTCCTCCAATAGAGAGTTCCTTTGCCTGTGGTTTATAGGTATTATATGCAGTCACTCAATTGAGGCATCACTTATATCAGGCAACTACAGGTAAGAAGTACCTAGTAATATGGGAGGTGTCTTTGAAGAGCTCACAAAAGTGTCCCATAAGAGAAAGCATTTGAGCAAGTTGATATCCAAAATGTACCAATACCACATTACAACTCCACTAATTAAATCACTTTGAAACTTCTCTTCCCTCCCTACCTCTCATCCAATTCTTGAGAAGCCAAATGTAGTATAGTGATGAGAGAGTTATGAGGAGTGAACATAAATAGGAAGAGACGGAAGGACTGAAAGATACCCAATATTCACAAGGCATCTGGATATAAAATACTCATCATACTGTAAATATGCATGATGCATAGTAGATACTGCGTATACAAAAGGTGCTCACTCAGAATACTGAATATAAGTGAGACATATAAAGTGCTCCATATTCATGAGGTATGAATTTGGCCACCTGTTGATCACACTCATTCTGGTCCCATATGTCCTCTGCCCAAGCATAAAAATAAAGCCCATGGCTGTTCATCGAGTTGATTGGCAAGCTACAGTTGATGTGGCCACGCATAGTTGTCCTTGTGTCTCTCTGATAGAATAAGGATGTCATTGGCTCTGGCTATCTTCTATCTGTGGAATCCTTGTCTTGAACCTCAACTCTGGTTCTCATAAAAATGTCATCCGGGGGAAAGGTGATGTGGCTGAGTGACAGACAGAACAGGAATAGTGAATATATAGGATTCAGGTAGTGTGGGTGGGGTGGCCTTTCCAACTCACCTGTATTCTGAATATGTTAACTTATTGCATCTCTTTCCCACTGTTTATCCCTATGTGCTTTAAATTGCTTTTAATACACCATGTGATTCAAGCATCTTAATTTGGTCTGAGAGAGTTTCTGTTCTTTGACCTCTGGGATTGCTTGCATAGTAATGTACTTGTAGACTACATTATCCCAAGGTAGTGTCCCATGTGATAGCCTCTCATGTTACAGTCTAGCTTTCATTCAAGGTTTATAACAAAATATCTGTTAGTTTATTTGTATGTCTTTCTTCCTTGATATATTTTAAATACCATAAAGTCTTGAAATATTTCTTCAGTGACTCCTAGAATGCCCAGGATATACCAGGCATTCAATAAATATTTGTTGATCACAAAGATGTATATTAGCAGGCAATCAGGAACTTCTTTTTATTTTGAAATATTTTAGATTTAAATAAGACTTGTGGAAATAGTACAGAGAGTTCCCAAATACCCTTCATTCAGCTTCCTCTAATGTTAAGATCTTACACAGTACAATTATCAAAACCAAAAAAATTAGGGGCTGGCCAAGTGGAGTAGCAGTTAAGTTCGCCCGCTCCACTTTGGCAGCCTGGGGTTGGCAGGTTCGGATCCTCGGAGCGGACCTACTCACCGCTTAACAAGTCATGCTGAGGTGGCATCCCACACAGAAGAACTAGAATGACCTACAACTAGGATATACAACTATGTACTGGGGCTTTGGGGAGAAAAAAGAAAAAGAGGGAAATTGGCAATAGATGTTAGCTCAGGGCCAATCTTCCTCGAAAAAAAAAAAAAGAACACTAAAAAAATTAGCTTTGGTACACTAACTAAACTATAGACGTTATTCATATTTCACCAGATTTCCATTAATGTTCTTTATCCATTTCAGGATCTAATTCAGGAAGCCAAACTGCATTAATTGCTGTGTGTCTTCTTAGTCTACTAAGGAATAACATGGTTCCTGAGTATTCCCTTGTCTTTCATAACCTCAACACTTTGAATATTTTTCAGATATTTTGTACACTATCCCTTCATTTATGTGTCAGATGTTTTTTCATTACACTCTTGTGCTGCATAATGATATTGCAGTTAATGACAGAACACATAAATGACAGTGGTCCCATAAGATTAGTACCATGTAGCCTAGGCTATACCATCTAGTTTTGTGTAAGTACACTATGATGTTTGCACAATGACAAAATCACCTAATGATGTATTTCTCAGAATGTGTCTCCGTCGTTAAGCAACACACGACTGTATTAGACTGAGTTTATACATTTTTGATTATGTACCATTCCCAAGTATATCATATCAGATGATGCATGATGTCAAAGTCTTATTACTATTTACTGCTCTTTAACATGTAGATCATAGTTACTTTAAATCACCTATCAGTTTCTACATGTGTCATATATAAATCTAGTTCTGATGATTGCTTTGTCTCTCAGGAGTGCATTGTTTTTTCTTGCCTTTTTGTAGGCTTCAAAACATTTTTTTCTTGAAATCCAGACAGCACGTGTAGCAGAATTGAGACGGACACAGATAGATTTTAAAACCTAGAAATGGGAACGCTTTTCCTTTTACTAGGTCTTTAGGTCAGAACTTTGAGTTCACCTAATTAGAAACTGGACTGGGTTTGATGTTTCTTGTTGCTGTGGTTACCCTTTGTGCCACAGGTATTAAATTATCTAGGGGATACTTCGTGTTCATTGTGCCGACTGATTTGCCAGAGAGTTGTTTTTCCGATGTCTCTTTACTCTCACATTTCGGGTGTTCCTTTGTGCTGCACCTCAGCAAGTGTCTGTCTTATGCAAGTTACATGTTACAAGATACTTGTTAGCCTGGTGGGGGATGGGGGCACTATGGAGACACTTTCTTTTGTTCCGACCAAAGTCTCAGTCTTAGCCAGACAGGCACCATGTCCCTGGACCTCAAGCCCATAGTCTATTCAGTGCTGCCCTCACTTCTCATATTTCTGACTCCAGAAGCTATTCTTGATCCTCCTTCAGGTTTAGAAGGATTTTTTCCTCAACTTCCTCGACTGCAGAGGGTTTTCACTGGTCCCTCCAGTTCTACAGTGTTTATTGCTTTCCCTCCACAGATAAGGCTTTAGTTCCACATAGGAGACATGAATTGAGGGTGCCATCTTAGTTTCCTGCCTCTCCTGAAGCAGTTGCTATTCCTTTTCCAGTTCTAGTTCTGAAATATGAGAGAGACTTTCTGATGACTCTCCTAATCTTTTCTGGGAACATCTTATGGGGTTTGTGAAATAACAAAACAAACAAACCAAAAACAGCCTTCCAAGGGGTTTGAAGTGCTCATTAGCTGGCATTCCTGAAATCACCATTTCCCTAGATGGATTCTTCTCACTTGTGTATGAATGCATCTTGCCCAGGTAAGCCAGTGCTCCTCTCTCCTCTGCCTCTAGAGTCACTTGTCTTCTTATTTTGGATTTGTTGGTTGCCCTGTAACCTAAGTACACTCAGAGATTCGAGAAAAGTAGTGAACTTGCTGTTTGCCTTGCTATTTCTATAAGTTTGAAAGCAGTGGTCTTTCTAGCTCTCTCTATCTCCCAATGGAAATCCAAAGTCCAAGACCTCCCAGCCCTCCAGACATGTTTTTAAGGATGTTTTGCAACATGAACGCTGGCTAGTAGCAAAGACTGAAAAGATGTAAACAAAAACCTTAAATTTTGTGGTGTAATGATGAGAACATGAAACCTCAAGTCCAAAGTTTAAGTTTTTTCCCTCCCACTTTCTTTATGGGATCTGGGGCAAGTTAGGTTCCAGTGTCGTCATCTGTAAAATGGTTACAAGAATACAAACCTCACACTGTAGTTTTCTACTAGTGATTATCAAATCAGAGGACCCTACAGGGAACAAGTAAATAACAGGAGGGTGAGAGATGAGGAAGACAATCTTCTTTCCTACCTTCAATTGAAAGGTCTCTGGATTATTTTTTAACTGTGTGGATATCATGCACCAGTGAGCTTTAATTTGAAGAAAGAATGACTAAGCAAATGGAAACCAGGGAGGTATGAATGCAAAATATAAAGTGTAGAATAATGTCTTTTGCTTTAGGTTTTCAATTCAAGAAAATTTAGGATCATGAAGTCATAACAGGGAAAGGCATGCTTAGGAATTTGGGGTTGTTAGTAATAAAATCTCAATAAAACTGTAAGGCTCTCAAAAGAATGGGAAGAAACGAGACTGAAAGCAAAGTCAGGGCAATGCTAAAAGTGGATGTATAGAGGTAGTGTGGTATTTCTAATGAGGGTAGAATTTGGCGTCAGAGGGTGAGTTTGAGAGATGGCTCAGCCACTTATGCGTTGGGTGCCCTTGGGCAAATCATTTCATCCCTTTGGGCTCAGAGTTCTCATTTGGGAACAATCACTATGATCAGGCCCTTCTCTTTCATCTACTCCCCCAGATTCTAGGCTGCATCTATGCTTTACTGGCTGCTGTTTCCTTGAACATAGAAGGCTCACCCACGTGCTCACTGCTCTGTCCCTGAAGTGTTCCCCAGGGAGCTAGAAGTTCCAGAAGACCAGGGACTAGATCTTCCTTCTTTATAATTTCTCCAGAATTTAGTACAGCCACACATAGAGTACCATTGGCATGCATAAAAGAGGAAAAGAAGAAAGCAAGAAGGAAGGAATGAAAAAAAAGGTTTAATATTGATTCATTCATACCCAATGACCTGTTCCACTCTATAATTAGGGTCACACATATACAAGACAAGTCCCACAGATAAAGTCAAATCTGCAGATAAGGGGCAGAGTGATAATTTGGGGTGTGGCAAGGCAATAATAAAATTAAGAGAGGATGTGACTCATTAACACAGACTTTCAAATCAGTGAGCTAGTAAGCTTGCAGCCTGAGGGCAGAGAGAGAGAGAGAGAAAAAGAACATAGGAGAGTGTAATTTTGAGGCCATGTCCTCCAAAATAGGCAATATTCACTACCAATCATTGTATATTGACTTTTCACACAATAGTTGTGGTGGTAAAGGTGGAAAAGATGAGCAGGCTAAACAGCAGTACCACCTAAACATCAGGTAAGTCAATGCTTTTCAGTTGTACTGAAATAGCATTCAGCCAGGCAGTTTACTGTTAGGAATCTTGGGCCCACCATACGGGTAACGAATTTCTGCCAGCCACTAACACAGAGACCAGCCAAAGTGCTAGAGATACTTAAGAAATATTCCCTTTCACCATCACTTATCAAAGCTAAGATGCTGCACCTGTACAAAATGTCTGTGTGATTTGACCCTGCATTCAAGACCTCCTAAAATGAGCCTTAATACATTTTCCCATCTTAAATTTCAGCACTCCTCAAAGTTCTATTGCATCAAGCTACTCTTAATTGTCATGAGCCATATGCAAACTCTCTTCTGAAATTCTTCAGCTCTTACTTAAATCAATGGCGTTTAGACTTTCTAGTAGCAAAGGAGCTATTTATTGGTGGTGTAGTTCTTTAATGCAAAATTTAATGTGGCACTTCAAGGGAGTAGAATAGCTCTGGAAGAATGAGATGAGAGGAAATGGATTTGAGCCCTATTTTGATACTGTTTTCATGCTAGTTCTGCAATAGTCCATTGGGGAAAGGGAACAAAAAGGATAATGGTCAGAAAATAAGGTTCTAATTTTAGCACAAAAAAGCTGTGTGAGCTTCATAAACTCAGCTCACCTCTCTCACATAATTTTTCTAATATACAAAACAAAAGGATGGAACAAGGAGACTTCTAAGGTCCTCTCCAGGCATAAAATTACTTAGAATAAACTAACCTATTATATTGGTAATTTCAATCTTGATACATTAAAAAATGGTTTTCTGCATCAACGACTTGGAAAATGTCAACAAAAATATTTGTTGAAGAGCATAAGCTCATGTGGCTCAATATTGTACAAAGAGGTTGTGTTATTCATTTAAGGCATTGATTAGTTAGTACCTTGATGCAAGAGAAAAAAAGATCTACAATAAATGAAGAAATAGCTGCAAAAGTCATATCCTTAAATAAAAAGTTCAGCCAGATTCCCATATGTGTATGTCATTTCTCTTCTTTATTTAACACCATTTGAACCAAATATTTCATGGTTATGCCCCAGACTACACTGCTGGCTCAAATAAATATTGGATTCTCCAGATATAAAAAGATTTTTCACCTTTCAAAGGGGCGTTGCAAGGTTCCAGTGACCTGCTCCTTAGGCAAACAAAATATCTTTTTCTGTACCTAATTTTGAGTTGAGAGAAGGTAAATTGAAATGACATTTTAAAATTTAAAATTAGTTTTAGTAAATCCAATATCGACAGTGTACTACGGGGCGGCACCTGACACTTGAAAGGTCAGACATCAGTCTTTCCTGAAGAAATCCTGCTTTTCTGAGTCAAGAAAAACATTTATTTATTGATTTTGGAAACTTAGAATGTGAAATTGAGTAGAAATAGCAAGTTGACAATAACAATACCATGCTTATTTCTTTTTTCACTTTGCAAAGTACTACCATAAGATCAAATTTAATTGTCATAAATTTTTATCAACTTTTAAAGTGAAATATAAAGTTGACTGTATACATCTTGTGGGTGAATAGTTTCAAATGTATAAACCTTTATACAATCACCCAGATGAAAGTAAAGAACATTAGCACATCAGAAGCTTCCCTCGTGTCTTTTCCCAATTAATTCCCATCCCATAGAAGTAACTTCTACAGTGACTTTTAACAAGATAAATTGATTATGTCTGCTTTTGAATTTCACATAAAGAGTTATACAGTGTGCAATACTTTTTCATCCGGCTTTGTTAACTCGACATTACTTTCATCACATTTACCCATGTTATTGTGTGTATCAGAATTTATTTATTTTTATTGCTGTATTGTATTCCATTAATAAGTATACCACAAATTATCTATTCTAATATTGATAAGCAATTGGATTATTGCTAGTTTTGGGCTATTACGAATAATACTGCTATCAATATTTGCGTACATAAATTTTGGAAATTATAATTTCCATATATGGAGTAAAATTTTGTGTTTAGCTTTAGTAGTTACTGCTGATAGTTTTCCAGAGTAGTGGCTGCAGTACTAATTTACATGCCCACCACTGGTCCCAACACTGATTTCTATGATATCATCAGTGGTTTTTTAATTAATGTTTTCAATTTGAATATGAACATAGTGATAGGTTTTATTCTTAATTTTCACTTTCCAAATGTAAGTTATGTGAATATCTTTTTATATTCTTATTCTATTAAACTTATCTCTTGAATTCTTAAATTCTGTTAATGTATTTTCAGTTCTAACATTTCCAGAATATTTTTTCAGTTTTCTGGTGAAATTCTCTTTTCCTGTATTTTCTGAACATATTAAATATAGTTACTTTAAAGTTCTTTTCTGATTGTTCCAATATCTGGATCATTCCTAGTTTTCTTTTTTATTATTTTTACTCTTGTTTTTTTTGGTCATTTGATTCTGTTTCTTGGCCTGCCTATTAACTTTTCATTAAATATTAGATGTTCTATGCTTTGGATGATGCTATCTTTTTCCACACAGGGTTTAATTTTACTCTGGAGTACGGGTAAATCACCTCATTCCAGTGGAGTCTTTGCTTTCAGTTTTAATTAGGCTGCTCTATTTTAGATGGCTCATACTGCGAGGGTGCAGGTCCCACTCATGCAATGTAGCCCTTTTAGTGTCTCTCCCGAAAATCTTCCTTCCTCTTTCCCTTCCTCCCTCCTCCTCTTCCTTTTCTCTTCCTTCCTTCTTCACTTCTTTTTTTCTTTCTCTTTTTCTTTCTTTTACACCTCCATGGCCAGTCCTGAATTCTAACTTCTTTGCAGCAAGGCTGCAAAAATATTTTCTTAGCTGTTTAGCTCCTCAGATACTGCTCTTCACTTGTTTTTTAGGAGTCTCAGTTTGCACACACAAAGTGTAAGAATTGGACAATGCCCAAAGGGCGAAATTACCTACAAATTTCAGACTCACTTCTTTTTGATTTCCTGCCTTCTTGTTACTTCACACCCTTCAGATTTCAGATAAACTGAACTCCCATGGTTCAATTGCATCAGATTATTTTGAAAAGGAAAATTAACAAGCCAACAATCCCAGCTTGTAACAAAATACAATCTTGAGTGTATTCTTATGAATACTGACATAATTAAATATTACATTACAAGAATGGGAAGAATTTTCCTTGAATTAGCAACTGTTGTTGAAGTCCACAATTAGAAGGTAGTGTATAGAATACAGTGACTCCTAACTTCCTTTTACATGAATTCTAACACCATTACCTTGTTCAGAAAAGATACTGACATAAATCAACATATTCTTAATATCCAAACCAGTGGCTGACAAGTGGACCGATTACATGGATAATAACATTCATTTTATGACGTCTTATAATGCGTATAGTGATTTGCACTTACTATGTCATAAGTATTTTACAGTGATACTATCAGGTAGTTCCGTATAGAGAAAAAAAATGGATGCACAGATATGGTCACAGGAACTTACCAGGGGCAATGAGGAATTTGTGACAAAGTCAGAAATGAAATTCAGGTATTTTTACTCAGTCTCAGACTCAGTTCCTTTTGTTGTACTGGAAAACCCGACTGTGTTATGGATACAGCTTAAGAGCTTTGCTTTACTCTACATCTCTGGATCTACCCTCAGGTATTTGAAAATGAAATAAACTCCATGAAGAAGGGTCTCTGAAGCTTAGGATACAGATGCTGAGGGAAGCACCTGCTATTTAAAGTGTATTGGGGTCTTTCTCTCTTGATTTACATATGCTCCCATAGAAACTCCAGCCCTCTATGTAGAGCCTCTCTTGCTTCAGGAATGTAGGGAGTTCTCAATGGGAATTTCACATGAACACCAGGGATACCATTTACATGGATCTAAATGTGAATGATATTGCCTTGAGTTGGTGATACATTAGCCTTGGTTTCTGGTTCTCTTTCACATTCTACCAATAAACGTTTCAGTAATTTCACTCCTTATAGTTGCCACTGCTTTTCCAGACATGACAAATCTTAAAAATGTTCTACAACTCTTCATGGGGTTTCCTTTCATGCAAAATATTTATGAACTGTTTGATGCCCCCAAACAATTAGAATTTCAAATGTTTACAAAAAAACAGAACGGGAGAGACCGAGTCTCTTCCTTGTGTGTCACACTCTGTCAGAGAATCCCCAAAGCGGATTGGTCTTGAATGTCAGATAGAGTTTAATGAAAAAGACCCTGTCCAATCAGTAGTTATGAATTTTATGACTTTTATGAATTTTATTCCTAGGATAAGAAATAAATACTACTGGCAAGAATGATGATGTACTCACCATTTCACTTCGTCTCTGATGGAAAAGCCATCATTAGGGATAAAACCGTTCAGGGAAGGTCCTCTCCAATTGACTTTTGAGTGCCGTTTCAAGAAATTGCTATCTGCATAGCTTAAAAATCTTTTTTTTTTTTTTAAATTGAGGTCACATTGGTTTATAGCATCATGTAAGTTTCAGGTGTACATCATTGTATTTCGACTTCTGTGTAGACTACATTGTGTTCACCACCAAAAGTCTAGTTGCCATTCATCACCATACAAATATGCCTCTTTACCTCTTTTGTCCTCCCCCGATCCCTTTCCCCTCTGATAACCACCAATCTCATCTCCATATCTACGTTTTTATTTGTTTATCTTGCATATAAGTGAAGTCATACGGTAATTCTTTCTGCATCTGATATATTTTGCTTAGATTATACCCTCAAAGTCCATCCACATTGTCACAAATGGCAAGATTTTGTCTTTTTTTATGGCAGATTAGTATTCCATTGTGTGTATATACCACACTTTCTTTATCTGTTCATCCATTGACGGGCACTTAGGTTGCTTCCAAGTCTTAGTTATTGTGAATAATGCTGCAATGAACATAGGAATGCATGTATCTTTTCCAATTAGTGTTTTCTTATTCTTTGGATAAATACTCAGAAGTGGAATAGCTGGATCATATGGTATTTCTATTTTTAATTTATTGAGGAATCTCCATACTATTTTTCGTAGTGGCTGCACCAATCCGCATTCCCACCAGCAGTATACGAGGGTTCCTTTTTCTTAACATCCTCTCCAACACTTGTTATTTCTTATCTTTTTAGTAATAGCCACTCTGATGGACTTGCAGTGATTTCTCATTGTGGTTTTGATTTGCATTTCCCTAATAATTAGTGATGTTGAACATCTTTTCAAGTGCCATTTTTTTGATCAGTTTGTTTGTGTTTTTGTTGTTGAGTTGCGTTAAGTTCTTTATATATTTTGGATATTAACCCCTTATCAGATATATGATTTGCAAATATCTTCTCCCAATTGTTTTTGTTTTGTTGATGGTTTCCTTTAATATGCAGAAGCTTTTAAGTTTAATGTAGTCCCATTTGTTTATTTTTTCTTTTGTTTCTGTTGCCTGGTGAGACATGATTTCGAAAAGATACTGCTAAGACCGATGTTGAAGAGTGTACTGCCTATGTTTTCTCCTAGAAGGTTTATGTTTTCAGGTCTTACATTCAAGTCTTTAATCCATTTTCAGTTAATTTTTGTGTATGGTGTAAGATAATGGTCTACTTTTGTTCTTTTACATGTGGCTTTCTAGTTTTCTCAACACCATTTATTGAAGAGACTTTCCTTTCTCCATCTTATGTTCTTGGCTCCTTTGTCAAAAATTAGCTGTCCACACATATGTGGGTTGTGTTGGTTTCTTTCTGGGCTCTCAGTTCTCTTCCATTGATTTGCATATCTGTTTTTCTTTCAGGACCATTCTGTTTTCATTACTATAGCTCTGTAGTATATTTTGAAATCAGGGACTGTGATACCTCCAGCTTTGTTTTTTTTTTTCCTCAGGATTTCTTTGGCTATTCAGGGTCTTTTATTGCTCCATATAAATTTTAGGGTTCTGTTCTATTTCCATGAAAAAATGTCATTGGGATTGCATTGAATCTGTAGGTTGCTTTACATAATATGGACATTGAGCACAGAATATGTTTCCATTTCTTTGTCTTCTTCAATTTCTTTCAATAATGTCTTATACTTTTCAGTGTATAGGTCTTTCAACTCCTTGGTTAAATTTATGCCTAGGTATTTTATTTGTTTTGTTGTGATCGTAAATGGGATTGTATTCTTGATTTCTCTTTCTACTAGTTCATGCTTATTTCCATTTGCCTGTCCAGGTTCCCTCCTTTTTGTATTCCTCTTCTTTGTTTTTTTTCATCACAAATTATCCTTTTTTGTATTGTTAGTTTGTTTTCAAATTGAAGTGGTTATCATTATTTTTGATGCTTTCTTTCCCTTTAGTCTTTATTTTATAGTTAAGAGTTTGCTATCTGATATAGAGTTGCAATTTTCTGATTCTGTCTTTCCATTTATCATCTTGCTCAAAGCTTTGTAAACCTTTGACTTTTTGTTTCAGGTAGGAGGGCTCCTTTCAACATTTCTTGTAAGGCAGGTCTAGTGGCAATGAACCCCCTCAGCTTTTGTTTGTCTGGGAAAGCCTTTATTTCTTCTTCATATCTGAAGGATAAATTTGCTGGATCAAATATTATTCGCTGACAGTTTTTATCTTGCAATATTTTGCATATATCATTCTACTCTCTTCTAGCCTATAGAATTTCTGCTGAGAAATCTGCTGATAGCCTAATGGGGATTCCTTTGTAAGTTATTTTCTTCTCTCTGGCCACTTTTCATATTCTTTCTTTGTCATCGACTTTTCATAGTTTTAATATGATGTGCCTTGGAGAAGATCTTTTTGCACTGAGATAATTGGGTGTTCTATTAGCTTCATGTACTTGTATATCCAGTTCCTTCCCCAAGTTTGGGAAGTTCTCAGCTATTATTTCTTTAAATAAGCTCTCTGTTCCTTTCTCTCTCTCTTCTTCTGGGATACTCATTGTCTGTATGTTGCTTTTCCTAATTGAGTTGGGTATTTCTTGTAGAATTTCTCCATTTTTTAAATAATCTTAGTTCTCTCTCCTCTTCCACCTGAATCATTTCTAGATCTCTATCTATGAGCTCACTAATCTTCTCTTCCTTATGGTCTGCTCTATTTCCAATGCTTTCTACTTTATTCTTAATCTCATTTATTGTGTTCTTTAGCTTTAAAACTTCTGTTTGTTTGGTTTTTTTTTTCTGTTCATTAATTTTATATGAGCCATTGAACTGTCTTTCTGAATTGTCTTGTAACTCATTGAGTTTTTTCATAACAGCTATTTTGAATTCTCTGTCAGTTAGATCACAATCTTCCATGAGTTCAAGTTTGGTTTCTGGAGAGTTGTCATTTTCTTTGTGTGCTACCTTGTTACTGTAGCTCTTAATGGTGCTTGATAAATTGTTTCTCTGCTGCAGATTTGTGGTGGCAGACACCTCTCTTATTAGGGTAAGTCTTTGTTTATTTTGATTCTGAGCTGCTTCTAGTTGTAACTGAGAGTCTGTGCTTCCCACCCTCCACCGCCTCTGCCAGAGGAGTCATCAGTGCCCTCCTTGTGCTGCTTGTGCCTTTGAGATTGTTGGTGATTTGCTGCTTATGGTGTTACTGCAGTTACAGGCATCACCACCAGGGTCACTGGGCTGTGAGTACTTCTGCTGCTTCTAGGGTCACCTAGGTCTCATGTTCCCTTACTGGTTCTCCATTGGCTCGAGTGTTACTGCTGCATGCACCACCTGTGCTGCTGCTCCCAGATTGTCTAGGGGTGCTGGCAACATGCTGCTGCAAGCACTGGGTTCATGGTTGTTGCTGCTGCTGCCTGGGGCCTAGGGTCTTGCACCACCAGTGTCACGGGTGCTGCCGCTGGGGGCTGGATCATAGGCACTGCTGCATTTCTGAAGCTTCAGGTTGCAGGCACTACCCACCACTACTGGGAGAGGCATGGGACTGAGCTTTGAGTGCACCACTGCTCCTGCAGCCTCTGATCCCAGTGCTGGTGTGCTTTTGAGAACTTCATGTCACAGGCATTGCTGTGGTTGCCAGGGGTATTCACATCTTGGATGCAGCCCCTGCTGCTAGAAGGGCCAGTGTCAGAGGCACCATTGCCAGGGGAGAGAGGTGGGGGCTGGGTAACAGGTATGTCATGCTTCCCAGAGTCTCTGGTCACAACCCCATAGTGATTCCTGGTGCCTCTGGGAGCTTGGGCTGCCTGGATTCCTGGGGCCTTTGTTCGTGGGTATTACTTCAGTGCCTAGGGCCTCGGTTCACAGATGCAGCCACAGATGCTGGAACCTCCCCTGTTCCACTGCTCGAGGAGGTCCAGTCCACCAGTCTTCAGATGTATAGATGTGTGGATCTCTCAGGCATTCTGGTATGCTGTGCTGAAAGTCCTTTATTGGTCAATAGATTTCCAACTCGTTGTAACTTAAAGGGGAGAGATGAAGGGAACAACTCACTCCGCCATGATGGTGATGTCACTCCCCTCAACAATCTTGAAGAAAGCTCAGATATATCTGAATTTCTCAGAATATAGTTGGAATATCCCACTCCAGAAATTATAACTTATTTCATCTGCAGATTGAAGACACCAGCTGGACAACAACTATAGAAAAGAAATAAAATAAAATGTTTATGCCAGATCCATACAGTTGATCATCAATAATCATAGAAGCAGATATTCATGTATGGAGTAGCCCTTCACCTTATAACTAGACTATTATGATCCTCGATTTCCAATAACTGATTTATCTAGAAATAGCATTATATTTATAGATCTGAATGATTAATTTTTGAATTGCCAAAGTAATTTCTGTTTTTCACTGAACCTAGTTACAAAAGTATATAGAATTTGGTGAAAATTGAGCTCTCTCTTTTAATAAAATCTTTCTTTCTGATTCTGATAGTGGAAAAATGGATTAAATTGTACTGATAGGAACTTTTATAACAATGGGCTGAGAAAAAACTGTTTTACACTTTCCTTGAAACATATGAGTGTTCAAAGATTACCATTTCATAAGTTTGCTAATTTTCCAAAAAGGAATGATTCAGATAATTGCTATGATTTCTTTCCTTAGGTGTTATCACTTGCGGTATGCTATTATTCTGTCACAGAATAAAAGGTTAAAAAAAAAGGCTTTGGTAATTTCCTGAAATGAGCCTTCTTATTTTGCTTAAGAATTCAGAAAAGATCAGGATTTAATCAAATGCATTTTGTTTAGAAATGAAAATACTTGAGAACAGAGAGTGGATGGGCGAAGCGGAAGAGATTCAATTGTAGTTAAGTTTTTACCAGCAAATGCTCAATTTGGGTTGAGTAAATATAGTTACCCTATGAGCAACAGATGCACAAATGTGTTTGTGCTTCAATGCCAACTGCTTTAAATCTAATTGCTATATAACTTTTGGGACCTAAATCTCTAAATTTTCTTTTGTCTTTAGGCCAAGAAAAGCAGTGCTGCTTGAAAAACCTGAAACTTTGTGACATGGTGAACTCAAAATAGCAAATTAAATCATCCCAGTTACCGTGTTCTATCATGGAAGCTGATCAGAAAGAGACTATTTCATATGTATAACAGGAAATGATCCAGTGCTTAGTGAGATAAATATCAGATACCACTTCCTTTTAGACAAAACCAGTTCATCTAACACTGTCTCCCAGCAGGTCATCATTGCTCTTGAATGTCCAACATTTTTGAGAGGAAAATAATAGCAGCAATCAAGGCAATAATTAGTTTATTGCAGCATTCAGATTTGGATTGGGGTTGCTTTGAGAAATATTGACATGTTTTCAAGTGTGAAGGCACATATTTCTTAAAGTGTAGAAAGTATTTGTTTAAATATTTGAGGGCAAACTGTGGCAAAAATTATTTTGACCCTAACTTCAGATATAGGTCCACATAATACAAAAGCCAGCCTTAGTGGTCTGGTGATTAAGATTCGGCACTCTCACCACCAGGGCATGGGTTTGTTTCCCCGTCATGGAACCAAACCACCAGTCTGTTGGTTGTCATACTGTGGTGGCTGCGTGTTGCTGTGATGCTGAAAGCTAAGCCACCAATATTTCAAATTTCAGCAGGGTCACCCATGGTGGCGAGGTTTCAGCAAAGCTTCCAGACTAAGACAAACTAGGAAGAAAGATCTAGCCACCCACTTCTGAAAAAAATTGGCCATGAAAACCCTATGAACAGCAGCAGAACATTGTCTGATATAGCACTGGAAGGTGAGAGAATGTCACAAAAAAACTGGTCAGGGCTGTGCTCTGCCAGTCACAGGGTGGCCAGCAGTCAGAATCCATTTGACGGCACTAACAACAGCAACACAAAGATAGCCATCTTCTAATGAATGATCATTTTTAAGTACATGGTAACTTTTCTGTGTATTTTATGCATAGTCTGGTAGCTCCTCTCTTGAGTATACACACTTTTTTGCTTTATTGTGAAAAAATTGCCATGCCTATTAATGGCTAGCGTTAAAGTACAGTTATGACTTTGTGCTTGTGTTTCTACGCGTCATCTAGCCCTTCAGGATTTCTTCATTAATTTAGCCTCCACAGCTCAATTTCTTCTCTGCTAACGTTCTCTCAATGTTTTTGCATTTGATTTCAATCATGATGATGCATTCTTATGCATGAGTATTCTCACTGGAGGGTTTTTAGTCCTATGTCTATGTTGTCAGTGAGTTCTGTGGAGGGGGGTTATTTCTTCATGATTCACCAAGCTAGACATGAGTAGTGCAAGGCTGGAAATAGTCTTGTTTTCTGTCCTCTATATCAAGCTGGAAATTTATTCTAAATCTTCCTTTAAGACACTATATATCACCTCAACTAGATTGTAAACTAGTTACAGTGTCTTCCAGGATCTTCCTATCTCCCCTTGATACCCAGTGAGAGAATTATGTCTTTTTATTTAACATTACAATCACCTGACATGAAAATAAACAGTGGAGAGATCATAAAATGTTATTAGTCTCTCTGACCCTTTAGCTAATACTTCCTCCATAGTAAAAAATTCTATGTACATTTATTCCACATATTCAGATTTTATAGCATCGATTTAAAATCATTATCAGATGTCTCATGGTAGGATTTCTTCTGCTGTTTAAAGTTCTGAACTCTCTGAAATACATGAGTTTATCAAAATCATCTTAATTCAGGTGCTGTGGCCAAGTTTTCCTGATATGGGTTGTCCAATCGTGCAAATGTCAGCATGAGGATATTCTCTCATCTTGGCACTGCTTAATGCCTACAATAACTTATTCATTCTTTTACTTTGTCTTTACCTACCTTGCTCCTTGCCTCCTTTTCTTTTTCCCAGCAATTATTTCTCAAAGGTTTGTTATGCACTGGAGGCATATCATCCAATGATGTTCTAACATAAAAAGGCTCAGATTTTCCAGAAGCTCAGAAGATACTGGGGGAACCAACCCCTGAATGAAATCTGTAATGCAATGAAATGATATCTCTGGTGGAGTGATTTAGAGCAGACTGTGTTTACCTCATTTGCTGGGAAAATTGGAGGGGATTCCACTTAAAAGATGACACTCATAACAGGTCTTAAAAGATGAGCAAGTTCACTGAGAAGGAAGAAAGTATGGAATGTCTTCTAGATAGGGACACAGCAACTGCAAAGGCTCAGAGACATGAAAGAACGCAGGGTGTTCAGGAAGAGTCAGTCTCAGTGGATTCATAGGCAGTTGTGATCTCCTTGTTCCCTTATCACAGTGAGGGAGTGGTGGGGGGATGACACAGAGGGGATGTCTACATGGGACAAATTAATAAAAGGTTACTCTTGCAATTGTGCTCTGAAACTGGTTGGTCGATAATTATTTTTCCTACAAATTGCTCTACCGACATAAAAAATCATATTCAGATTACCAAGCAAGTAATTTTGAGAATAAGAATACCACCACCACAAAACGTACTTCAAGGAGTGACATGCTATTCTTTATGTTAAAAGCAATCCTTTAGGGGGCTGCCCGGTGGCGCAGCGGTTTAGTTCATGCTTGGCAGCCCAGGGTTTGCGAGTTCGCATCCCGGGCGCCCGCCGACGCACTGCCTGTCAGCCAGGCTGTGGTGGTGTCCCATATAAAGTGGAGGAAGATGGGCACAGATGTTAGCCCAGGGCCAGTCTTTCTCAGCAAAAAGGGGAGGATTGGCAACAGATGTTAGCTCAGGGCTGGTCTTCCCCACAAAATAAAACAAAAAACAAAAAACAAAGCATTAAAAGCAATCCTTTAAAATCAATGGCTTAAAAGCAATCACTTAAAAAAAATTAGAAATATAGGTTCATGTGGCCCTTTAACTGAGGAAAGATGGCTCACTACTTAATCTACCCATTGGCCAGAATCAGTTAATCAAATTTATGTTGTCCTGGTGAACATTCTTTTTCTTTTTTAATTGATATCCTTTCCCTGAATATGCATGTTTCCTTTACTGTCACTGGCTGTTACTAGTCAAGATATATTGTTAGAAAATGTTTGTTCTCTGCAGTCGAATCCCCTTAGAATATTGAAGAACTTATGGATATCATCTACTCATTACGATCAAAGGCTAAGTGTCATTGATAGGTTGCGTGGACAGGTGTACTTCCTATTTTCTTCCACCCTTGGCAGTAGAATCTAATCAGAGAGCATCTTTTGAGCTGTAAGGAGAGCTCCACAATGATACTCACTGAGAGAGGAGCCTTATGGTGCTGAAAATTCCTGTTGCTACAGTGAATAAAATACACTTTGAAGTGTCATAGTAAGCATATGCGTGTATGCTTCTCCAAATTCAGGAAAATTCAGATAAATGTTTCTCACATTTAAATAGTACACATATCTACTAAAGAGAGAAATATATCTCTCTGTGTGTGTGTGTGCATCAATGCATGTATATATGTTTGTAAAATGAACACCTTGAATAAATATGTAAAACCTAGGTTGAGAAACACAAGTAAAAGGTAAATGTTGACTTCCATTTCTGGACATAATAGATAACAGTCACTGGATTTACCATCTCAAAACAACTAAAAACTAGACAACATACATAAAACAATCCTTTTCAGACATTGAATTTCGGGCAATGCAGGACAATGATACCTGAAACAGAGGAGATAAATGAGGTGAGCCCAAGATTGTTCCAGTTGACTACCTAGGGAGTTTGCAAGCTGAAGGATAGGTACTAGGAAACCAGCTGGACCAGAGGTATTATTGATTTAAAGAGACAGAGTTGAGAGTCTAGGGGAGCCAAAGCTGGCAGAGTTCACAATAGTACAAAAGAAGAGAGATCAGCAGAGGTTCACCCTTGAGTGTTCAGCTGAGTACTGATCAGTGCATGCATGTAAAGAAATTACTAAAGCTGGGAGATAACCACTCCAAAAGGATTGGAGGGAATAATTATTATTCTTTGATAATTCTTTATTAATAATAATCCTTATTAGGTAAAATTCACATAACATAAAATTAACCATTTTAGAATGAATAATTCAGTGCCATTTATCAAATTCCAAAATATTTTCATCACCTCTAAAGGAAACCCTTACCCATTAAGCAGTTACCCCCCTTCTCCCTTTCCCTGAGCCTCATCAATATGCTTTCTATTACTATGGATTTTCCTTTCTGGATATTTCGTATAAATGGAATCAGACAGTATGTGACCTTTTGTGTCGCTTCTTTCACTTATCACAATGCTTCAGAGGTTAATCCACGTTATAACAAGTATCAGTACTTCATTCCTTTTTTGATTGGATAATATTCTGTTGTAAGTCTATACCACAATTTGTTTATTCGTTCCTCTGTAGGTGGACATTTGAGCTATTTTCACCTTCTGGCTATTGTGAATAGTGCTGCAATAGCATGTGTATACATGTACTTATTGAAATGCCTATTTTCCATTCTTTTGGGTATATACTTAGGGGTGGAATTGCTGCGTCATATGGTAATTTTATGTTTTACTTTTTGAGGGGCTGCCAAACTGCTGGCTGTAGTGGCTAAACTATTCAACATTCCTATCAGCAATGTACTAAGGTAACAATTTCTCCATATCCTCACCAGCACTTGTTATTCTCCTTTTTTTAAAATCACCATCATAGTGGGTTTGAAGTGGTAACTCTTGTGATTTTGATTTGCATTTCCCTAATGACGAATATTGTTGAGCATCTTTTCATGTGCTTGATAGCCATCTCATACTTTCTTTGGAAAAATGTTTATTCAAATTCTATGCCCATCTTTAATTGGGTTTCCTTTTTGTTTTTGAGTTATGAGTTCTTTATACATTCTAACTACTAGACCCTTCTCTGACATATGATTTAAAATTATTTTCTTCCATTCTGTATGTTGTCTTTTCACTTTCTTAATATGTTCTTTGATGTATGACAGTTTTAAATTTTGATGAAGTGCAATTTATCTAATTTTCTTTTTGTTTCTCCTGCTTTTAGTGTCATATCTAAAAATCCATTGCCTAATCTGAGGTAATGAAGATTTACCCCTATGTTTGCTTCAAAGAATTGTGTAGTTTTAACTCTTATATTTACATCTTTGATCCATTTTGAGTTACTTTTGGAGAGGGATTCTTCAATCTCATGCAGGGCAAGGATTACTCAGTTTCCAATGACCAGGGAGGAAAGCCCCATAGTTTGTGGGATATAGAGTATATTGCTTGGAAGTATATTCAGTGGGGGTAAAATTAGCCTTAGACAAAAGGCTGTTTGTATCCTGCTTGACAAAAGTTAAAAGAAGACTTGAAGAAATTAAAACTGTTTCCAAGTAATTAAACTGCATCCCAGAAAAATGCACAATATAGTTCTAGGAAATAAAAAATATAGAAAATGCAACAAAGTAAAATTCCAAAAGCCTAGCATGCAGAAAAGCAGGAAAGTCAAATATATAATGAAAAGCAAATTAAACAATATACACAGAGAGTATGGAATTACTAGGCAAATGCATTAAAATAGTTGTTTTATAATTTTATTTCTTATGTTCAAGAAGTGGAAGAAAGATAGAAGATGATAGATACATAAAAGTAATTTTAAAAAAGCTAAAATCAAACTTTTGGAACTGAAAAACTTTAATATCTGAGATGATGAAGACGTTGGATGGAATTGACACCAGGTTAGGCAATGTAGAAGAGATTAGTGAACTTGAAAGTATAGCAATTTAAACTACTCAAAATCACACACGGAGTGAAAAAAATCCCTCAAGAAAAGGGAACAAACATGTTTCTTTAGGACTTCTTTTCTTGTTATTCAGATTTGAGAACTGATTATACATTCTGGATACAAGTCCTTTATTAGACAAGTAATTTTAAAATATTTTCTCTTGGTTCATGCTTTTCGTTCTCTCAACAGTTACTCTCGAAATGTAGTGGTTCTTCATTTTGATGAAGCTTTTCTTTCTGTGGATCATGCTTCTGCTGTCATACATAAGAAGTCTTTACTTAATCCAAGGCAACAATGATTTTCTCCTGTTTTGAAGTGTTATTAGGATTTTTCACGTAGATCTATGATTAATTTTAAGTTAATTTTTACATATGGTATGAAGTAGGAACAAGATGTGTTTTTTTTTTTTTTTTTGTGAAGAACATTATTTGTTGAAAAGATTACCCTTTTTCCCTCTACTTTATTGATAATCAGTTGGCCAAATATGTTTTGGTTTATTTCTAGACTCTGTTCTGTTATGTTGATTTACATGCAACTTTATTAAAAAGCTACACATATAGCTATATGGTAAGATACCATGGGTCTTGAGGTAATATAGGTCTTCCAAATTTATTTTTCTTTTTCTAAACTTTAGCTACTCCAATTTCTTTGTCCCTCCCCCACAGTTTTTAAAATTGGCTTGTTGATTTGTACAAAATAATCTTGCTGAAATTTTTGATTGAAATTGCATTGAATCTATAGATCAATTTGGTGTACTATTTATCTGACAACATTGAGTCTTCCAAATCATGAACATAATATATCTCACCATTTATGTAGGTATTTTAAAAATTTCTTTCATCAGTGTTTTGTATAGACCTTGCACAGGTGTTCTAAGATTTACACCTAAGTATTTCACAGTTTTAGTGCAATAATAAATGGACCTTTTTAAATGACAACTTCCAGTTTTTTATTACTAAAATATATAAATACAGTTGATTTGTGCATATTTACTGTGTATCCTGTGACCTCACTAAAATCACTTAGCTCCTGTAACTTTGGTAGATTATTTGGGATTTTCTAGGTTGATAATCACGTTGTTTTGCAAATAAAAATAATTTTACTTCTTCTTTTCTGAACTGGGTAACTTTATTTCTTTTTCTTGCCTGATTGTCCTGGCTAGATCCTTTAGTACAATGTTGCATAGGTATGGTGAAAAAAAATACCCTTGCCTTATGACCTATCATTGGAGGAAATCATTCAGCCTTTTACTTTAAATATGATATCAGCTGTAGTTTGTTTGTAAAAGCCTTTTATCAAGTTGAGGAAGTTCCTTTCTATTGCAAATTTTTGAAAGTTTGAGTCATGAATAAATGTTGGTTTTGTAAAAGGCCTTTTCTGCATCTTTTGAGATGATCACAAATTTTTTCTTTAGCTTGGTGATATGATGAGTTGAAAAGACTGATTTTTGATGGTGGACCCAATCTTGCATTCCTGGGATAAACTCTATATTATTATTGTTAGACTGTCCTGAAAAGATATAAAAATCTTATATAAGTCCTAACTGTAAAAGTCACATTTACACAGCTCTATTTCAGAAACAGTATTTTAGATACTACAGTTTTCCTCTGTGGTTAACTGGTGTTCAGTGCATTAACCAATTGAGAAGTATTATTTTTAGCTTTTAAATAAGACTTGAGATCTTTGTTCCGGCGTTGCTGAAAATTTAAAATAATATGGATCAATAAATAATCAAAAAAGTGGAATTAAGGATTAAATGCAATGGTAAACATGACAGCGATGTAATTGTATTAGAATTTGAGGCTAGAAGGATATCATTGATGAATGTGATTGGTGGCTGGGGATATATGACTGAGATAGCCCAAGAGAAGGTGTTTTATAGTGGAGGAGTGGAGTAGGCTTTCGTTGACAAGAGGAAGTTTAATAATCATAAGATGTCCCTGTTCTGAACAGTGGACATTCTGGATTTCCTAAAGTAGAACCTGGTAAAACATACTAAATTTAACTCTATATCAAATATTGAAGTTAGCGTTTGCATTATTTTTAAATATGTGTTGATATTAAGATATTTAAAAGTTAAGTAATTTTCTAGGTCACACAGCTAATAAGTGTATGGCTAGAATTCAAACTCAACATTTCCACTTCTATAGCCCATGATATTAATCACTATGCCAGAAATTGAGCACTGAGAAATAAGGTGGGGCGGATTGGTTGAGATCATACTGGAAAACTCTTGTAACTGAAGCAGTAGCTAACTCTTAGTAGGGGTTTGACCTTGATGACATATGTGTGAAACAATGAGGGAGGAAAAAAAACAACAACTGTGGAGTTTATGGGAATGTCATCAAAATTCACATAAACGGGTTCCAAAAGGTTCCAATAGGAAGAGACAAATTTCTTTACATGAACATTATGTAGAGAATAACTTTCTCAAATAGATGGGTAAGGATAAATTTGTTTGCCTATATCAGTGGTCCCCAAATTTAAGAGTGCTTCGGAATGCCCTGGAAACTTGTCCAAACAGATCACTGGGTCCCCTCCCCAGAGTTTCTGATTCTGTAGGTCTACTGTGGGGCCTCAAAATGTGCATTTCTAATAAGGTTCCAGATGATTCTGACACCACTGGTTCTAAGGTCAACTTTGACCACCACTGGCTTACCCTAGATCATTTCAATTGCAATCTTCTCTCAAGAGCTAGGAATCAGGACACCTAATTGCTAGTCACAGTTCTCTAACTACCTGTGCAGCCACAAGAGAGTTGCTTAATCTCCCTAGGTCTCATTTTCTTCACATCTAAAATATGAGTATAGACTAAGTTACTTTAACATCCCCCCCCAGCTTTATAGTTAATTTTTTTCATTTTATATAATTTTTTAAATTTTGTATAATTTTTATTTTTTACCATGATTTTTAAAATTTTATTTCCTAAATCTAAATCTTTCCTGTGGCTTCTTGCTATTGCCTGTTTGAGAACAATTCATTTATTCATTAATTTATAAAATACTTACTGAGGTCTACTTCATGCTGGCCATTGGGTTGTAAGATGAAGAAATTATCCCTGCTTTGTAGGAACTATGTGTAATGCTACAGATCTCCACCTCACCATACCGTACTTTAGAATCACTTTGTTAGAATTAAAGACAACTAGGCCTTTCCCTGAGAGATTCGTATTCATTAAGTCTAGGCGGAGCCCTGGTATCTGTAATTTTAATTAGTCTCACAAATGATTACGCTAAGCAGCCAGTGTCAGGAATTAGCGGTTTAGT
Source organism: Tapirus indicus (assembly GCA_031878705.1). Classification (NCBI taxonomy): domain Eukaryota; kingdom Metazoa; phylum Chordata; class Mammalia; order Perissodactyla; family Tapiridae; genus Tapirus; species Tapirus indicus. The sequence goes on along the minus strand of CM062926.1, from coordinate 47,951,367 downwards.
GGAGGAGATAGATACGGGAAAGAGGTGATTATGGTGCAACATGATTGGTACCAAGAAAAAAACCCATATAAGGTGAGGAAGCGAAGAGAAACAGCTTTTATTAGTTTTTTTCCCTTCCTTCTTCCCTCCCTTCCTTCCTCCCTCCCTTTCTTCCTCCCTCCCTCCCTTCCTTCCTTCCCTGCCTCTCTCCCTCTCTCTTTCTTTCTTCTTAGCAAGTCAATTACCCTTTGATGACTGTGGAATCTTGAAGAAACTTTTGTTATCAGTCAGACATTAGTGATATCAGGAAACGTACTGAAAGCAGTATAAACTAGAAATCAGGGACCTGGTTTGGGGCTACTTCTCTGCTACTATTCTCCCTATTTCCCAGGAAACTTTTCTACCTCTTGAAGTTCAGTTCCTCCATCTGTGAAATGAGGGCTGTGGGATTGGTATCATCTGAAATGCCTTTCAGTTCTGACGGAATAAATGAAAAGCGATAAGGAAAGTTAATATATTGAGGTATATGAGGAAGCCATTTTGGCTTAAAACTGATTTGTCCCCATCTTGTTTTTCCAGAGTGGTCTGATGTGACTCGTCAAGCATGCATTGTACATCTGTTTTAAACATTTACAGTATCCCAAAGCAAAGAATGCTGTGTTTAAAGATCGGAATGGATACCTCCCTTTCATATCAACATTTCTTTAAAGATAAGCATTCCGTCTCCAAAACCAGGGTTAGATTGACCTGCTGTATACGTAGCAAACCATATTGTAACTGTAGTAAAGAGATAAAAAAAGACTGTCATATTTGATGTATGTTTCTTGTTCCAAATCTGTATATAACCATGCTGTATACCTTGCTTCTCTGAATGCTTCCCTCCCTCGTGGAGATTGCTCTCCCATGCTATAGTCCTCAGAATTGACTCACATATTAAACTCACCTCAGTTTTGATCTATAGATTGATTATTAGTTATTGGTGTCAAAGTTCTCATAGTCAAGGGTTTTAGGAAGTAGGGCTGATCATATAGCTATTCCAGATGGTTTCTAATAGTCAGCTTTTGAGACAAGTTTCTGAAGTTTGCTTGTTTCTGACAATTTTCTTATTTCTCTTATAAGTGGATTCAGAGGAGGAAGAGGGGAGGCAATCTAGTGGCTTACCATTCTGGTTCCTAAGAATGCACCCATCAATGCTTTTATTATTGGAGGAGATGACTGTATATGTCTCTTCTTTGTAGTTCAATGCCACGTGCTTTCATGATGTAGAATTTTCTTTATAGCGGTCTAAGTAATCGAATAATCACTTTCAATGCTATGCTGCTGGAGTATCCTCTCGACTGGTAAGTATATTTAAAAACAAGAGAATACAATTAAGGAGCCACTTTCTTGTGAGAGATATGCTGAGGAAACTAAAACTCAAAAGGATAATGTCAATTGAAATGCAAATGTTTCAGCTTAAGCGGGGGAAAAACTGCTCCCTCATTTACTCCAAAAAAATGAAATTTAGTCTACTCTAACAGAGTTTTCTGAGAGCATTTCTCAGAGTGATTAATATCTCTGACAGACCATTCTGCGGGCAATATGCAAGGAGAGTAATGAAATTCTGTTCAGCATGATTTTTCTCTTGTAAAAAAGAAGTGAATGTTATGTCATCCTGTTAAGTCTTTGCAGGTTTTAATGCAAAGTGGTATATTTTAATTTTACCCTGTCTTTGAAAAACAGGCCCATATGTCTAGTTTTTAAAACACCAAGGACAGTGATTTCAAATGTGGGCAGAGGCTAGCATTAGTTACAAAAAATAGGAAAAAAACAAATTTACTATATGGTTAGAATTTCCAATGGAATTTTAGTTTGATATATCAAGAGGAACATGAGTGAATTACCCTATGGTTAAAAAACAATTAATATTTATTATTATTAATATCATTGTCATCATTGCAAATAATGCCATACAAGTGCATGTTATTTTACAGATCATTATAGTCTGTTTATGCTATTTACCTGAACCATCCTAACAACCAGGGGAAATAGAAATTATTGCATTAGTTTTAAAGATGAAGAGAATGAAGCTCAGATAATTTAAATTCTTCATTTGATGTTATGAATGTTTTAAGTGAGATTCAAATTTAATTCTCCTACGTGTAGACACTTCAGTCTGTATTCTCTGCTGCCCATTTCCTGAAAAGTCCCGATGACTGCACAGAATCGGGGTTCTTTTGCCCTATGCACATAAAGAGCCAATTATTATGGCATCAGATTTTGAGAAAAGAAAAGATTTTATTGTGAGATCGATCTGCAAGGAGACAGGAGGTGTAAGCTCTCAGACCTGTCTTTCCAATCCAGGATTTAAGGCAAAATTTTAGAGATTAGGGAGAACAGGCTGGTATGTGGAAATGCTGGTGGGACAGATTTCGATTGGAGGGCTTTAAACATTTATGGTAAGCTTTTAAACATTTACAGTAAGGTTTTAACATTTATGGTAAGGTGTGGAAGGGGCTTTAGCACTGGCTCCTCCTAGACAATAGATCCCTCGCCTCTGACGAGAGTCTGACTTTCAAGTTCTGGTCATGTCTTGGCCTTTTGGCTCCATGGGGGGTGGGGAATCTTTGGTTCCGGGGTCAATGCAGGTCAAGATTTTCTCCCCCAGGCATGCTCTGGCTATGTGACTTGCAAATTTTTGGCTTGCCCCCGAGAAACCATCTGTTGATAAGATGAGGTCACTTTGAACTGGTCCTAGAGGGCCCGTGGTTATATCCCCATTCTAGCAACATAGCTGGGAAAAGTTTAAAGTGGATAGACCAGAGGTGCATCTTGCAGTGCTAGATGGCAAATTACAACTGCAGCTTACAAGTAGTTGCAAATAAGAAAATGAATGTTTCTGTTCATACAAAAGCCAACATTCACCATAGCTGTAAGAGACACCTGCCATTAGCAGGAGAAACTAGTCAGGGCACTGCTGACAAATAGAAATTTTACTGGTGGCTTTTATAAGACCCCTGTGAAAGTCTAGCAGGTTGAGAGTTATGTGAAGAGCAAATCCATACCCAGAACTCCGTAAAGGCAATTAATTGTCTGAAGTTGTAAATGTGAAATATGTTCAAATGTATTGTCAAAGTTATCGTCTTACTAGTTAAACCTTTTCAGATGTAATCTTTCCTGTTGTATAGCATCACCTGTACCACCCACAAACAGAAAAATTATAAAGACAAGAAATAGCTCAGAGAAATCCTCTTGGTTTTTCTAGTGCTTTCTCTCACATGGAATATTTGCAGGCTCCTCAGAGTGAGGCAGAACTTCCTTTGTGTACTGGCAGTCCTTTCTCTTCTGTCTTGCTTCACTTCACCCATGATCTCAAAGCCAAGCTACCACTTGCATGCTATGTTAATGTGTGAGAGCCTGCTGATGTCTATGAGCATATATATTAAAAGCAACACATCCACTATGACACTCCTGTTCTATTTTTGTGCCAGACTAATATAGAATTCTTTCTAGTACCACCACAATTGCTGCTTATGTCCCCTCCTTGCTTGCTCACAGCTGGGCTCTGTGATAATTTTAGAAAAATTAGTCTCCCTTACTCTTTTAGTGAATATGATTCTTCATTTCATTCTAATGGTTTTCCTAAAGAACCTAAAAAAATGGCATTAACACAACACTGACATGCTAATAGAGTTAATATTTGGGAGGCATCTGGTTGCCTTCTAAAACTATTCAAATGATAAAATAGGTCATGTCTGTCAAACTTTCCTTCAAAGGCCTCCAGTGGATCCCCATTTCCAGGTAAAAGCCATCTTCCTATCATTAGCCTATAAACCCTACATGAATCCTGTTAGCTTTCTGACCTTATATTCCCTCAACTCTTCCCCCTTGCTCACTTTGCTCTCTGTCACACTGCCCTCCTTGCTGCTCTTCAAAGGCCTTTTTTGGGGCTCTTTGCTCTTGCTCTTTTCTATGACTAGACCGTTTTTCCCCTGTATGTCTACATGGGCTGATTCCTTCCCCTCTTTTAAGTCTATGCTTATATGACATTTGCACAGCAAGGAATTGCTTAGCAACCCTATTTAAATTGCATCTCACACATAAACACTTTACATTCCTTTATCTCCTTATCTACTATAATTTTTGATGTGACATTTAATTCATTCCTTTTGCTTTTTGTCTCCTCTCACTCAAATATGGCTTCTCTGGATCTGTATCTATATTTGCTGCTCTGTTCATTTTTTTGTTTACTGCTGAATTCCCAGGGTCTGGGTCAAGTGCCTTTTACGTGATTCCCTCAATAAATATTTGTTATTTAAATGAACATGTCTAGACGATTCCTTATGTAGACTCAACCCAACCGTTTTTCTTAGTAAGGAATGAAGAGCAACAAGACGAAGAATTTGAATCCCCAATGATCTGGATTAGGAAAGCAATTTCCAATGCAAGGCTTTGAATCTCGTGTGGTAGACGGTAGATTCTATTAATTGAGAAAGTGCATAATAACAATAAAGCTGTTTTTAATTTAGCGATTTACACCAATCTTCACTTTATTAATCACAAAATCATGCCATATAATTTATTCTGTTTACAGGCACTATTTGGGCTGCAAAAGAGATTCTTCAGAGCCTTTCTGACTCAGACATAAAATCCTCATTGTCTTGGAAATAGATGGGTTCTTGGGCAAACATGACCAAATTTCAGTTCCAACGCCATCTATACTTTCAGCAAAAAAACATGGCAATTCCAAATGCCTTGTGTAAAGAATATAAAATCAAAAGAATGATGATGTCTGGTATATTAGGTTAGAGACAATGTTTGTTAGGAATATTCTTGGTGTCATCTGAGTTAATTAGCAGCAGCATGCATTTATCATGGAAAAACAAATATTCTCACTTATTTCTTAAGGGTAGTAGCAAGTCCTAAGGAATCTGCCTGGGGCATTTTCGCCTCCAGATCATAGTTTTCATACACAGAAACACACAGTTCAAGGAGGGTTTATATCAAAGACAAACTGATAAGACTTAGAGACAAAAATGGCAAGTAAAACTACCAAATTGTTTTCTTGCCTAAATGGAGTTGTGGTATTACATTATATGCTATTTTATACACTATTATATTTTCTATATATTTCATTCACTGTCTTAATAAATATTTAGTAAAGGTCTATAATCTAGATTGATTATGATTTTTTGTAGAAGAATATATATCCGGGCTGCCTAGAAGGAAAGAGATTAGTTGCCATATGAAGTAACTTTATTTACTTTGACAAATTATTCTATTTGTTTTTATTTGTGGTTGTAGCAGACCCGACAAACATTGTTTTTAAGCAAAATCTATCTGAGAATACAGTGAACTGGAATGACTATATAGGGACTTTTGCCTTCCTAGACCCTGAGCTAGTAGATGAGCAATGTCTGAGTGTCAGCTGAAGGGGAGAGAGTGAGGCCAACTAGTTTTGAATTTTTCCTAGCATTTCTGTCCTTCAGTATACAAGAAAAAGGGCAAATTCCATGAAATTATCAAGACCTTGTGAAAATTCCTCTCTTATCTATTAAAGGAGAATGTAAACATATTAAGGAAAGATGTTAACCTTATATCCTTTCTCTTTGCACTTTACACAGTAGGTGCTAAGAAATACAATTGACCGACAATGATTATAAATCTCCCTCATTGCTCCTATTTGTCTAATATCTGTTCTGGCCCTGGGAACTACAATTTGAATTAGTCTCCCTACCATTTTTTGGGAGTCACCATTTAACACTATTTCTGTTTTCCTGGAGCGAGACCAAAATAGAATGGATGATTTTTCTTTCACAGAAGGGATGGATGAAAACAAGGAACGAGAACTCCTTAGGACAGATTTTTCTGGATGAAAGACAAAATCATATAGATTTTTGTCATCAGAGAGGATTCTTGACAGGTGGACACCTGTCTAGGAAAGTGTTCATCTTTTATCTTTCCACTGCTAGTTCAGAAAGCATCTTTCTAAACCCTTTGTCAGGATATTATGCTTAATACCAGAATACTGTACTCTTTATTTTGTTTCCTTCAAGCTTTTTATCTTTATTTTTATTTGCTCTCCTTCAACTTTTCTGGCTAAATTATATTTTGTGCAAAATGGGTTGTGCAAAATTAATATTTAACCCAACATTTCAAGTCCTGTTTAATTTTTTAAGAGTCTGTTGTTCTAGGTTTCTTGTGTAAGGACAACTCTTTTCAGTAGCTATTAGTAAGCAGTGATTAGCCAGAAAGTGGCACATTAGTATGAATATTTTGTGGTAATTAAGTTTCTGATCTGCTTAAAACATGAATGTATAAGCATTCAAGAATGTATAAATTGGAATACGAAGAACATGGACTCACTACTAACAGAGGACAAATGGAGAGGAGAGTGTGACAAAGGACTGCAAAGTAAACACCTGACTCTGAGCATTACTCAGACACTTCAGGTGGAGACACAGGGAGCAAAAAGAAAGGGTGAACGGCTGCTGTGTTTGGTGTGATGAACTGACAAGCATGCAAAAACACACTAGAGTCTTAAAAGATAAATATTTTCTCCAAAGGACAACAAGATATGGTGAAAGAACAAATTTGATTGAAACTTTCTATAACAGAAGTTCTTGAACTGAGACCAATAGGTAGCATGAAATCATTGCAAACTCTGCAAGTTATTTCCACCCCTTCAATAACCCTAACAGATCACACATTTAGCTGTGAGAAGTTTGTGTACATTAACTAAAATGCCAAGGGTTTTTGCTTTCTTTGGAATTACATTTGTATGGTCTGGTGATGCGCTGTACATGCTACTAATCAGAGCATCATTTTAGTAAATTGGTGATGGTGGGGAGTAATGCAAGAGGCAGCATATAGACTAATCGTTTCACAAATATTTTCTCCCTCTCCCTGTCACATTCATGAGAGGCTTATTCTTTGCAGCTTTTTGATTTTTGATTTATCTTGCTACCTGCTTAGAACAAGGATGTCAGAAGATGGGCATGGGGGCTTAAAAATGGGTTTATACAATTTGATATTCTCTCCTGCATCTCTGCCTTTATCAGGAGCATGATGTGCTCTCACTAGCCTGCTTTTGGAGTAGACCTGACCTCTAACAGCTGCTGAAAGCCTCCTAACTATGCCACCATAGATCAGACACCACCAGTCAACTCACAAACACCTAGGGAGAAACAGTACTTATCGTTGTATACCACTGAAATTTTATTCTATTTTTTGTTATGCACTAAATGACAAATACAACCAATGAAGGCTGTGAGATCTGACCAGAAAAATGGGGAAAGGAATTTATTTGCCAGATAAATAAGTTGGGAGTTTATTTATAAATAACAAGTATTTTTTCAAGACTTTTAAGAAGAAGAGTGACTTAGAATTCCTGTTTAGGTAGGTCATCTAGTTGGATCAGTGGAGAATAGATTTTAAATTTGGGTGATGGTGAAAGAGGAAAGGGTATTAATACACAAATTCAAGATATATTTAAAATAATATGCATTTGACAGTTATTTATGTATGTATGAATGTATTGCCTTGCAACTCCAAATGCACCCTTTATTTCCTGCTCTAAGATAATAGAGTTGGACCCTGTAAACAATTCTCCCTTACATCTGGCATAATGTTAAGCATTATTAGTAGAGGGGATAGGAAGGAAACTGATAAATAGGGTGTATTTCTCTTTCTGGTTTGGATGTGCTTCTCTTGGCTTTTTCTCCCTCCTGCCATATAGTTGCACACCCAGAGCATACAGTCCCTTGGTAAGTTTGCAGCCCCAGTTGTGGCCTTGTTATCATCTCTCCACAGTCTCCCTAACAAGGGCATTGTACTTCCCAGTGCTCATACTACCCATTCAGTGAGCAGGTTCTTGAGGCCTTGACTCCCTCTTTGTACCCATCTATATGTCTTGGTCTACCTGAATCCTAAAGGTATGTCAAGAAATGCTTAACACAGACCCCTCATATCTCCGGCCTCATATCACCCAATCATTTAGCAGCTTCTAGAGCCCTGATGCCTTTTGTCTGTGGACCTCCCCACTAGGATTGGTCACCTGCACCTCAGAGGTTTTTTCTTGCCTGAAAATCCCAGGCACAATTTTTACCCATTTGCACCCTGGACAAGTGTCTCCTGTTTGCTCGGTAACTATAAGCCAGCTCTGGCCCAGTTCAACGCAGAGAATTTCTCCACCAACCAGTGAGTTGCCACCATGCCTCTGTTCCAATAAGGTCTGAAACCCAATCTTGGGGGAAAAACTCTGCTTCCAAGTTTATTTGTTTCTTTTTTTTTTTTTTCCCCTTGGATACTCTCTTTCAGCCCTAGGATATTTTTTAGAGTTGGCCTTACCTTTTATTCCCCTGCTATAGTTGATAATTCTGTACATTGTTTTCCCATTTCAAATTCCTGTATAGTTTCTGTCCCATGATTGGATTTGAACTGATAAAGAATATTGTTGAGTTAACTGTGAGAGTGAAGAAAGTGGTCAAGGGTAATTCTAGGATTGGACTGATTAATGGTGTCACTCTTCACTGATATATGAAGTAGGAGCAAGTGTAGGAAGAAAATCAATTCCATGTTGAATATGGACAATGAGCAGTACTTGTAGAGCCTTCAGAGATAATTGCCCATCAGGCAGTGAGATATAATAACTGAAGCTTGGTGGAGAGAGGGCAGATAGGAGGAATGTATTCATGAGTCATCAGCATTCAAGAGCAAGTTGAAACTATGAGACTGGAAGTGATCACCTAAATTACTAAAGTATGATGAATGATAACAGCAGAGATCAATGACAGAAATCCATGAAATACTAATATATAGTAAATCCCAAGAAAACCTTAGAAGTAGTCATGAAAGGAAAGTAGACATTTTCTCAAGTATGGAATAATTTTGTTGTTAGTGCAGTGAAGTTGATTCCGACTCCTAGAGACCCTGTATACAGCAGAGTGGAACCCTGCCCGATCTTTTTGTGCCATCCTCTCACCTTCCCATCCTAGATCAGACAATGCTCCCCTGCTATTCATGGCCATTTTTTTTTTGGAAATGGGTGACCAGGTCGTTCTTCCTAGTCTGTCTAGTCTGGAAGCTCTGCTGAAAGCTGTCCACCATGGGTGACCCTGCTGGTATTTAAAATATGGGTGGCATAGCTTTCAGCATCACAGGAAGACGCAGCTGCCACAGTATGACAACCAACAGTGGGTGGTGTGGTTCACTGACAGGGAAATGAACACGGGATGTGGCAGTGACAGCACTGAATCTTAACCACTAGATCACCAGGGGTGGCTGTAGAGTGACTAGTGATACCGTATATAACAGAAAATTTTACTAATATAAGGTCAGAAAAATATCCATTAAATTTGGCAATTTGATTCTATTAAGAAAATTTCAGTGCTTTTCTGAGACTAGGAACTAAACTATCATGAGTTGGGAAGTAAATATCAGGTGAGATGACAGAAAGTTTTTTCTTTGTGAAGCTTAAGTGAAAAGAGAAAAAGATAAAGCAGTGTGTTGCAGGATATATGGCATAGAAGGCAAAGGAGGATTTAGTTTTTAGAGTGAGAGAGTTTTAAGCATTATTAACAAAGGAAAAGTGGTTAGAGGGTAAAATCAAAGGTAAAAGAGATGCAGTAATAATCAGCAGAACTCAATCTCTCGGAGACAGGCGGGGTTGGATTAAGAACATCTGTGGAAGGATTTGCTTTGACAAGAAGGTGGTACTTAATCCTTTGTGACTGGAGGATGTTTTGGGATGTAGAAAGTATGTAATATGGGGCAGAGAAATCAAAGAATTTCATGCTTAATGACTTAAATCATCCAATGAAGTTAAGTAATCTACTGAGATTGATGAAGTGAGGGAAAATGTAAGGCTCTTTAGGAGGAATTAGATGTAGAATGTGTCAAGGAGCTTAGGTTAGGAGTCTGTGACCCATTAATATTTCATAGTAACAATCAGCAGTGGGGTATGTAGGTGTATGTTTGTGTTTCTATGTGTGTATGTTTCTATCCAACAAATTCTTATTTGCTCATGTACTTAAGTAATGTACTCTTGCTCTTTCCAAATTATTTCCATAAATATTTTCCCCAGTTAGCTTTTCAACTGGCAGTATATGAAAGTGACTACCTTGTGGCATAAGTAACTTTTAAGTAGAATTCTACACAGTACCCAAAGTCATTGCAAATCTCTATTTTGGATAGTTTTAGACCAAACATGGAATAGGAAAAAGCATAGGCTTGGTATGAGAAAGACTTGGATTTCCTTTTCAAGCTGTAGGAAATTAATTCCTTTTGTCCTTGGCACAACCAGACACATAATAAAATGAGTGTTATTATTAAATGTATATGTTTTTATTCCTATTTCTAGGAGAGCTCTCTAAAGTTGTTTTTTTAAATCTTTCTGAGTCTGAGTCTTCTTATGTCTAAAATCAGGATAATCATTACTCTATAAATTTGTTGTTAAGATCAAATGAACTAATTAATGTATATACAGTTCATGGCTCGTTACATCCACAGAGATTTAAGCTAGGGATTGAAACTTATTAGAAAATGTAGATTTTCCTATTTACCCACTGAGTTTCTTTCTTTAGTCCAAGCATCCAAAGCAATCCACATACACATTATTCATCCACCACATAACATTTCAGTCAACGACAGACCACATAAACAACAGTTCTCCCATAAGATTAGTACCATATAGCCTAGGTGTGTAGTTGGCTATACCATCTAGGTTTATATAAATACAGTCTATGATGTTCACACAACAACAAAATCACCTAATGACACATTTCTCAGAACGTATCCTCATTGTTAAGCAATGTGTGTATGTAATTGTGTTAACCACTTGATATCTCTGATACTGGTTTTTACTCCTCAAAACCCCCCATAACTATTATTAGGATAGAAAGGTTTTAATTAGCAATTATTTAGTCATAGTGGCAAGACTCACTCAAAAGCAAATGGAAATCATTGAGGAGATATTCACTGAGGAATGAGTAGGGAATCTTCAAATTTGCAAATATAGATGAAGACTGCTATTTCTAGGACTATAGTAGATTAAATGTTATGAAAAAAACTCTTGCTACAAAAATAACTAAAATCCTGGCTAACATGGAGCAAATATCCTTATGAATGCGTAGCTGACATAGCAAGAAAGTAGAAAGACCAAAAATGACAGAGGAGCTGAAACCAGCAAAGTAAACAAGACAAGAGGTAAAGGTTTTCTTACATGTATTTGCTTATACTATACATTTAGTGCCTTGGATTTTTAAGGCCTCTTCAGGAGACAGCGACAAGTCACTGAGTTTACACCAGGAGAGAAGTTAAATGGGACCTCTTCACAAAGCTAGGGACCTCATCTTCATGAAAACTTATGCAAAAAAAGTTTTGCCTTCACACAATGTTTGAGGTTTGAATTTCAATGACCTGGATAGTCTGGAAAACTCAAGTAGGGAATTTTATTTGTTGTGTTCTCAGGCTAATATTACCCTAGTTCCCTGATACCCAAAGTGTGCCCCACACCCACAGTATCTGTATCACCTGGGAACTTGTTAGAAATACAGAACCTCTCATTCTTTCCCAGGCCTACTATCAGATTGAATATTTTACCAAGATTCCAAGGTGATTTGAGTACACATTGCCCTAGTTTCTTATTGCTGCTATAACAAACTTAGTGGAACAAATAAACTGTTTTAACCACAAACCTAGTGGAAAAACAACACAAGTGAATTGCCTTACTGGAGATCAGAAATCCTAATATCCTGGTGCCGGGAGGCCACGTTCCTACAAGAAGGTCTAGGGGAGGATCTGTCTCCTTGACTTTACAGGTCCCTAGATGCTGCCTGCTGTTCTTGGCTTGTAGCCCCTCCTCCATCTTCAAAGCCAGCAGTAACATTTCAAATCTCTCTCTCTTTCTGTCTCCATTCTGTTTTCATCATCACATCTCCTTCCCTTTCTATAACCCTCCTGCCTCCCTCTTATAAGAAGCCTTGTGATGGTGTTGGGCCCAAATGCATAACCCAGTATCATTAACTGAACCCCACCTGCAAAGCCCCTTTGGTCTATAAGGTACCCAAAGACTTATATGAAGTTACAAAGCAAATTGTTTTATATATATATGTATACCCAAACTATATATAGAGAGATAGTTCATATATAACTATATATATAGTTCATATATAGATAAATATGTATATTTTCTTATATGCAAATTGTTATATATATAATAATGTATAAATTGTTATATTTTTATATTTTGTTATATATAACAAAATTTTTATATATAAAACAAAGTGTTTATATGTTGCTATATAATGTTGTCTATAACAATATATAAATTGTTATATAAATTGAAAGATAAATTGTCATATATATGTTACAAAGCAAATTAAACACACAATAAAATACAGAATAAGTGCACTGGCAAATACATATGGATAAATGATCCAGAATGCAACACAGAGAAACAAAAAGAAGCTATTAAAGAAGGTTTACACACATTGAGAATATAACAAAAAGATCCAACACATTTTATTGGAATCCCAGAAGAATATAATAGTGAGAAAGGGTGAGAGAACATATTTGAAAAAGATATTTGAGAATTTTCCAGTTGATGAAACACAGAAATATTCAGGAAGCATAATTAATTCCAAGAAGGATAAATTCCAAGAAATATTTATTTAGATATATCAGAGTGAAACTATATAATACCAAGGCAGGCAAAGAGGGGGAAAAGGCAGATTATATCCAAAGGATGATAGCTAACTACTCAATCGTAATAATGGAAACGAGACACAGTAGAATATCTTTGTAAGACTTAAAGAAATAATTTCAACTCTGGAATTGTGTAATTAGCTAAGAGCTAGGCTTAAGTAAATTCTTTTTCCATATAATACTATATATCACACAAGTATATATATAAATACAATAAAAGTATTAAAATGTGGAGATAACAAATGCCAACTCTCAGTTGTGTTGCCAGCTCAAAAAGGAATAACTTCTTGTGATTATGGAAACATACACGAAGACCTTCAGTTCTATTGATACAGTTTTATTTATTAAGATAGTGATTTGTATAGGAGTCGCTGAGGAAGATTTTTTTTTTTTTTTGAGGAAGATTCACCCTGAGCTAACATCTCTTGCCAATCCTTCTAATTTTTCTGCTTGAACAAGATTAGCCCTGAGCTAACATCTGTGCCAATCTTCCTCTGTTTTGTGTGTGGGACGCCATCATAGCATGCCCGGTGAGTGGAGTAGGTCTGTGCCCAGGATCCGAGCCCGTGAGCTGGTCTACTGAAGTGGGGTGCACAGAACTTGAACCACTCGCCCATGGGGCTGAACCCATATTAATATTTTAATTGTAATAGTCTTCATACTTTTTCTGAATGTATTAAAATGCATAATAAAATCAATGCAGTATATTTGACTTGATTTCATTCTCAAATATGTCAAGGACAGAATTTTTGACTTAAATAAATCTTCTGTGCTGGGCACAGTTTAAAAGTTAACACAGGTCTAAGGTTACTTCAGTTTAGAAGTCTAAGATTGCTTCTTTCCCATTTCTACTCTCTTCTCTGGTAATAATTTAGGATATGAAAGGAGCACCAACGAAGGAGTCAGTCAGCCCTAAAATTACAACCTCTCATGGACAATTTTGACATGAAGGGTGTGCAAAAGAAAAAAAAAAATCTTTCCTTATAAGGTTGAGCATAGGAATAATAATGTAGGTGTAAAAGACCTAACACAGAACCAGCATATGGACGGAGTAAAATGAATAATAGTTGGTAATTATTGACTTGGAAAAAATATTTACAATATCATTGCTGTGACCAGTACAGATCAATTTAGTATGTGGTAATTATTCTTCAGGTTAAGATCCAGAGAAATAAAAATTGGCTTCATGAAGCTTTTAGGTAAGTAGAGTTTTCAACAAGGAAATAATGTTTAAATGAGTATTGTGGTGAAGCAGGTCAGTAAAATGGATGAAATGTGCCAGATATGAGACAATGGGGTTTAGTGGAACACATATCTCATCCAAAGGGGGCAGCTACAACCAAGTGTTGTCATGCAATAATTGCAACAGCCAGCCCTGGTGATCTAGTAGTTAAGAGTCAGTGCTCTCACTTCCACAGCCCGGGTTCGTTTCCTGGTCAGGGAGCCACACCACCCATTTGTCAGTTGTCATACTGTGGTGGCTGGGTGGTGTTGTGATGCTGAAAGCTATGCCACTGGTGCTTTAAATATCAACGGGGTCACCCATGGTGGGCAGATTTCAGCTGAGTTTCCAGACTAAACAGACTTAGAAGGACCTGGCCACCCACTTCTGAAAAAGTTGGGCCTGAAAACCCTGTGAATAGCAGCGGAGCATTGTCTGATACAGCTCCAGAAGGTGAGAGGACGGCACAAAGAGACCAGACAGAGCTCCACTCTGCTGTATGCAGTGTTGCTAAGAGTCAGAATTGACTCAACAGCACTCACAACAACAAAATAATTGCAATATGGCCCTGTATTGCCAGATCTCTGATTTTTTTCAAAAAAGCCAGAAATTGGACTTCATGTGTCTTTTTTTCCCCTGAGTTTTAAAACAGTATGTAGAAGAAAGAAAATTCTTGAGGTTGCCATTTCTAGAGTTGATGATCATTATGGTTTCTTTCAGCAATTATTTCCATTTATGAAAGTTCTGATATATTTTAAGACAAGTCAAAATGTTTCATGTGCATTATTTCAAATCCTCAAAAGAATCCCACATATAATTATCTCTACTTTTCATATATAGCTGCTCAGGTTCAAAACAGGTAGTAATACTTTTTCAGGGCCACATGGCTAGAGAATGGTGAACTTGGGGTTGGAACCAATTTTTAAAGTCAGAAAGAAACCATTGCCTTAGGATATATTACAAATTTTGGCTACCAATATGCAGTCTTGCTTATAGAGTATTCTGTTATGAATCCTTTCTAAATAAAATATGAATTTTAATGTATTTTACCGGGAGAAGGGAATGATTTTATTTTTTCAGGGAATAGTTGGACAAAAGTTCTTTAGAGTTAATGGTAAAGAATTGTGGAAATAAATTTCTGGGCCCAAAATGGAGCTGCTCCTTTCTGGGGTGCCACGTCAGCAAACCAAACTTTTGTGTTCTTGTAAATACTCTGCTTGACCAGAAACACAGCCAATTCCCCAAATGCCAAGCCATCTCTGGGCTCTATACTTATTTCCTTGTTCCTTGATCTTTCTAAATAAGGTCAGATATGTAACCCAGGCCAATCATGCCCTATCTCCACATTGCTGCTTCTAACTCTCTATAGAGCTCTCTCTCACCCCAAATCCCTCAGGAAGAGTGCTGTACTGCCTGTGAGGCACTGCACTCCCCCAATCCATGGATTGTTTTCCCCTGAATAAAGGACATTGAACTCTTTACTAAATCGTTTTATTTTTTCTCATTTGACAGACTGTTGCTGTGTTTGACTGTTTATCAGGTTTATTAAAAAATAAATAAGTGATTTTATCCTTAGTAGAGTGATCCAACCAATTGTGATAAGCAGTCGCATGCCAAAAGGAATTTTAAAAAGAATGGACAGATGACATCTTTCCACATCCCTTCATTCTAATATGGACATTTGAATTTATCTAAATCGAAAAATATATTATAGATGTGAGTTACATTTATTGCTCTACACCAAATCTCATCTGAGGTTCTCTGTCTTTCACACAAAGTCAAATTTAGAAGAGCTATGAAAGATCGTACAGGACTTCAAGTGTCATCTGTGGATTAGTGGTAGTCAATGAACTATTTGTTAGGGTCATGACAAGATGATACAAAAATTGAAAATGTTTGAAAACTTTTGTAGTAATATAACATTGCTGTAACATTCAAAGCACGTGATCAAGGACTTGTCTCACTGAACAGGAAACAGATCCATCTGGGTGTTGATGATCCTGCATGATAAATTGCATGTGATATGAAGTAAATACTGCTGGTGTGATATTCTAAGGTTAAATAAAACGCAAAAATATGAGCAAGCTTAAGCATTTAGCTATCTGAATAACTTGTTTTTAGAAATATCTTTTTAATTGACTTTCTTAAATTTATAGTTTTATAGTATAGCTAAATTAAGAAAGTATAATTTGTATTATTTTGTTCACCCTAATTTTTACATGGGAAAACAAGTTCACATTACTTTTTGTCAAGAATTAGTATGAATTCTTTTGTATGCAGCAGTAGTGGCAAGCCTAATGATCACTACACAAGTGATTCTAAACAAATGAAAACCAAAATAATTGGTACTAATTTTACTCAAAAGTATGATTCTTCAGATATTTAGTTTACACTTGTAAGCATGATTCATAATGAAGTGCTAGAATAACAGTGTGTTATTTGTGAAGGACTTACTGGCTAGTGAAGCGATGAATCTATTACAATTTTAAACAGCATTTATATACAAAATGAAAGGGAACACATTCAACCATAAAGAAATTTTGAAAGAGAGGAAATTGAATTAAAATCTCAAAGGAAGCTGATGCTTGATAATTCAAGTATAAACATTGGCTCCTGGATGGCTCCTTATAAAGTAGGCCGTATGGTTGAAGACTAAAGGACCATATAAATATGCTGAGAGATTAATATGCTGTGTCACAGATGTGTGCCTGTGTATGTTGGGTAAATCTGTGGCAAAGAAGGTAGGTCAAGTACCAGTTGAGTGTTATAAATAGTCTGACATATTTAGGAAATGGTAAATGACATGGAATACCGACTCTTAGAACACAGAAAACCAGCAAAGTACTTTTAAATTTCATCTTACAAAATGCCCAGATATTGTTAAAACAGCAGTTCTTTGGGTGTGATGATAAGAAAGAGAGATTTCTTTCTTCAGCTTCATTGCCAACAAACTCAAGCAGCTCTGAAGGACATAACATTGTAGTATTACGTTGTTTTGGACTTCAGTTCCAATGGCCCAGCTGCAAAGACGGGAGAGCATTATGGTTTAGTTACTCAGTGTACCAGTTATCTACTGCTGTATAACAAATCACCCAAAACTTAACAGCTTAAAAAATCAAACGTTTATTTTCTCACCATTTCCACAGATCAGGAATACAGAACATCTGAGGGGGTAGTTCCAGCTCAGGATAGTTCATAAGGTTCTCTGTTGACCAGAGCTACAGCCATCCGAAGACTGAAATGGGGCTGGAAGATCAGCTTCCAACAACTCACATGGTGTTGGTAGGCTTCAGTTCTCACTAGATGTTGGCCATTTCCTTGCCCTGGTGGCCTCTTCATAGCACTGCTCATAAAAGGGCTTCTTCCAGGGTGAGTGATCCAAGAGAGAATGAGAGAGAGAACACCCTCAAGACAAAAGCTGCAGTCTTATAATTTAACTTGAAATTTACATACCATCATATCTGCCACATGCTGTTGGTCACACAGGTCGATCCTGGCACAACGGGGAAGGGAACTATACCAAAATGACGATACTAGGAGATGTGGTTCCTTGGGGACCATCTTGGAGGCTGGCTGCCATATGCAAATTAAGAAGCTTATGCTAAATGTAAATCACTGCACTGCTGCTTTCATTGCGGAAGTATTGCTACAAAAATGAAAACATAACAACAAACAAAAAACAAAACCTCAGCTACAGTAAATTGTGTTAGTGATTTAGTAAAAGCTGTGAGTCTTCTAAAGAATATGTATTAAATTTAAGATTATTCTCTTTATTACATGATCATGTCAAAACATCATAATGAACTTATTGCATGCTGAGGTCCAGTGGCTAATGAGAAGAATTCCGTCAATGATATCTGAATTATGGACAAACACTTTTCGGCAAGTGTTACTGCAAATGAGATCAGTTTAGTCCTGATATAAACATATACTTTGGACAAGTCATCCTGGAATAGTCGTCATCATTTTTAATGATTTTAATATTTCCATACAAGGAAGGAATGGATGTGTTTTTCAATAGCATGTGAGATAAAAGGACAAAAAATAAAGCTTAGAAACCTGCAGAAACAGAGGTTTAAAACTTGTTATGAAGTTCCACAATTTAATGATAATTCTCAATTATTGAGGTGATCTTGATATCATATATCTGTGAAGAATTATCACTGAACAGCTTAGAATTTTGGTAGGCTATTTTGAATTTCATTTCCATCAGGAGAAGATCCATGCATAGGAAGTTTATGATCAAAATCTATTTTGTTAGTCAAAAGATAAGTTAAATTTAACTCTAATTTTAGAAGATAAATTGTTAAGACTAGTTACTGATGAAAGATTGAAAGTGAATTTTAAAAATAGAGCATCATTTGCTACATTTTGGATAAAAGAATAAAAGAATAATCTGAGGTCATTGAAATTGCTTTAAAATCTCTTCTATTCCCATCAGCACACCACTGTCACACTGGCTCTCCCCCATGAGTGCTACCAAAACAAGACATTGAAGCAGTTCAGATATACATGATCTTTTATGAGTAGCACTATTGTCAATGCAACTTAGGTTAAGCAAGTCAATAAGTGAAAAGCAAGCTCATTTATCCTATTAATATTTACCTGTTTATATATGATATTTAAGTGTGCTCGCAGGTACTTAATATGGAGAATCATTATATCCCTCATAAATTTTCATTTAGTTATGACTGTAGAATGGCAAAAAAATGTGTGTAATATTTTCTATATTAATTGATTGCTCAGAGTTGCAATGAAGAATGCATATATTTAATGAGTTCCCTTTGTTATGTTTGTTCTTGCTATACTGAAATATAATATGCTTGTTGACTCTAGAGAATGAAAAATCTTGCCCTCATATATTATAGATCTTTACTGTTTATTTTATTTTTCTAGTAATTCATTTTAATTGTGTTTTTCAAAGTATCGAACTGTGGTGGATTGGGATTTTTAAATGGTTGTTTACCATACATAGTTTGATAAATGCTGACCTAGTGGATTTTAGTAAGTTGATTACAAGTTTATTACAAATACTTCAGCTTGGGCCCCGTAGAAAAGCAGTAATGGATTTAAAATTTTATATAGAAAGAGTTGTGTAGGTGATCTGGGAGGAGGAATGAAAGAAAAAAAAACATTCAGTCTATGGAGATGAAGTATAGAGGACCTTGATTTTTTTTCTTTGACAATCTAAAGAAGAAAGAGAAAATGAGTAGGATTTAAAAGAACACCTTCAATTTTCTCTCACTTTTGCATAATGGTTTGCCAATAATGTTGGTAAAGAACTTTGATTCTTTAAAAGAAAATATGTAGATTTTATCTGATTGCCTTGAAATATTTTTCCTTCCCACTGAAATTATTCAGGGTGATGTATAAAAAATGATTCTTCTGTGTAATTCAGAGATATGTATTTCTATAGAACTAATGAAAACAATAACATTGATGTACTTTTGAATTTAGCTGAAGAAATAAAAAAGGACCCTCAAGTTTTCTATGAGAATACTCATCAACTTTTTCTTTTGATGTTAATCACACATATTTCTTACATAAAAAGTTACACTGAAAGAAACCATTATGTGAATAACAGTTACAATATTTTGAGAGCTTGTTATATGTTATGTATTTTACATTTGTTAAACAATTACATATGCTAGATGTTTTGTATGTGTTTTCTCTAATTTACACAAGAGTTCTGCAGAATAAGTAGTATAGCATCATTTTGCAGGTGGAAAAACGGAGGCACAGGAAATTAAATAATAGGCCCAAAGCCACCCTGGTAGACCATGTTGGTGCTCAAAATTAAGCCCAAATCATTCTGATTTCCTTTCTACTACATTATTTTGTCCTAACATTCATTCCTTGTCATTATTTCATAAATAGCTTTACATGAAAGCAAAATATGCATAAATTGAAAAAAAAACTACAGGTAAAATGACAAAATGGATTAAAATGCCTATTTTAAATTGGATTATTTGGAATTTTGTGTGTTTTTGTTTCATTGAAGTTGTTATGAGGCTGCTTTTTCTTATTGAAATTTGCTACATAAAACCAGATCAATATACATTACTACCTGGACAATTTATATTTCAGTCTGCAATCTTGAAACAAAATGGCAGTTATAAAACTCTCCAAGGGAATGTGTTTTCCAAAAGTAGTAATTATACAAATGAAAATGATCTTTGGCTAAAGGTTATATGGATATGTGATTGTCCTATGATTAAATGACTAAGAAATCATTTCCCAAACTACTAGTAAAATGATTCTATTTTTCATACATCTTCTATGTGAATGATTTTTCCCACCCCTAATGCGAGATTGTTGCTTGTGTAATATCTAATATATTTTTCCTTGTCTCTAGAACCATGATATTTTGTTTGTTTTTCTCTTTCTTTTCCTACAATATTTACTATAAGTCAACAAATAAGAAAGTGTGTTGGTTCTTTCTTCCTACTCACCCGTGACCTCCAATAAGTCATCAAGACCCACCCATTTAATCTTGTACACTTTCTCTTCCTTCTGCTACAATTTATCTGCTGAGGCTGTAATCTTCCTTTTCTTGGAATATTAGGGCAAGCTTCTAGTTCTGACTGTCCAATATAAGTAGCCACTAGCCACATGTGACTGTTGAGAACTTGAAGTCTGGCTGGTGCATATGGCCACTAGCTGAAAGCATAAACTACATGCTAGAGTTGAAGATAGTATTTAGAAAACAGAATGTAGACTATTTCATTAATATATTTTTAATGATTTTATGCTGAAATAATATTTTGACTATATTATGTTAGATAAAATATATTCTTAAAATGAATTTCACTTCTTTCATTTTGCTTTTCTAATGTGGCTATTAGAAAAATTTAAAATGACCTATGTGGTTCTGTTATGTTTCTATTTGACAATGTTGTGCTAGTTGGTCTCTGGATTCTAACTTGTCCATCTTAAATTCATTCCAGTGTTGAGTTGCCAAAGTGGCCTATCTAAAACACAATTCTAACCACTGAGCAGACACCTCTAGACCGTGTATGGAGCGGCTTGATGGAGAAATTGTTAACCAGAGTAAAATAACAAGACTTGAGCTCAGAGAAAGTTATGTGAAAGACACGGTAGCCCTTAAAAAGAGTCAAATATAGATAATTACCAGTGTGTTCATTGCACAGCATGCTGGTGCTCTAAGATCAACATTGCATAACAGGAGCTGGGAAAGTGGAATGCGCTTTTACAAAACATTGTCTTCCCTCTTCACCCCACCAACTTATACTCACATATATGCCCCCAAAGCTATCCAGTGTTTACAAATAAGAAATTTTAGTTGCAATTAAAAAGAAAATCAATGAAGACCACATTTTAAAAAATATTTATTTTTGTGTATATTAGTATTGTTTTCCCATTCCCTATTTCTTTATAATCTCTCTTCTCCACAAAATAAAATCATCCACTTCCCCAATCACAAATTTAAGTGTGGTAGTATCATATGATATCAGCATTTTTACTAGTACAAGGACATTACCTTGCAACTGCTTTTTTTTCTAATGCAATTTGAGAAGGAATGAAATGTTACTTTGACTCACGTTTATAATGTTAGTGGAATATATATGTGCAAGTAGATACAGATTTAACAGCTTCTCCGTTATATAAAACAAATCACTATAATGCCATTTTTCATTTAATTTTTATTTTACGTCAGTGAGAAAAAAATGTAATCTGCCGTTTCTTTGGAAAATAGTTGGTTGAGAATAGTGATGTGGACTGATGCAGTATTGAACTAAGTTTAGCAGGTTTGTACAAGAATTGAACAGGTAATCAGATTTCATTAGTAGTCCAGTGATTCAAGCTATTCAGCTAATTGGCCACAAACGAAATGGAAATAATTAGAGAGTGACTTTTAAAGGTAGTGGGGGTGAGTATATTTTCATTCTTTGGTATATGTTTGAACTTTTCTAATGAGATTCTGATAAAAATTTAACCACTTATTTTTATTTTTAAAACATGCCACAGGGTTCCCTCAATAGTTCACATGAAAACAGTGACTTAAGATCTGAAATATAAAGCAAGGCCCAAAAGGCTAGAAATAAAACCAACTAATTCTATTAGGTTTTAGTGAATGTATTACAAAAGCTAAACTCCTAGAAAGCAGATGCTATAGGAAAAGGTATTGTTCTATGTGTGTGTGTGTGTGTGTGTGTGGCACAGTGAATTAAAACAAAATTAGGTAATGACAATGACTTCTAGAGAACCCGTATTTTATTCTTTGGAAATGCAAAGAAAAAGTAGGAAATAGTAGTCTTTCAACCATCATTTTCAATATTGTCTCACTTTTGCATAATGTAATTGCAGATAAAGTTAGTCAAGAACTTGTAGTCTTTGAAAGTAAAGAAGCAAACGCTTTCTGACTGCACTGAGAAATTTTTTCCTATTGAAACATATATGAGGTAACTTTTACGAAAATTGATTTATCTCTGTATTATACAGCTGTGTATTTTTTTTTTTTTTTTACTAATGAGACTCTATCCTGATGTGCAATTGAATTTACCTGAATAGATTGAAAAATATTCTCTCAAATAATCTATATGGAACTTTATTGTTTAGTTACACTGGTTTTACATAAATTCTCTATAATTTATACAAGAATATAATTGAGTAGGTATAATATCATCATTTTATAGATGAGAAAACTGAGCCACAGGAAAGTTAATGATCTACCAAAAACCACATAGGTTGATTCTGATGGTGCTGGAAGTTGTACCTAACTCTCTATTCCAAAGCCCCTCATCTTTCTACTATATTATTTTTACCTCACATGTGAATGTGACTTTTGTATAACAAGCATGTTTTCATGGAAGTTAAATGTGCATAAGATGGAAAAATTTCATTATGCAAAAATTTGCTGAGTTAAGCAAATTCTCTACTTCAACTCTCAGTCATTTGGCATTTTGCTTGTCTGTTGCATCGCCATTGTTAAGGGATCAAACTGGTCTTTAGGAAATTTCAAACATAAAATAAAATTGGATAAATATGCTCTATTAATTTGGAGATTTATAGTTCTGTCTGCTATACAAATTGGCAGTTAATAAGGCTTACTATGGGGACATACTTTCAGAAAGTTGTAACTTAAAGGAATAAAATATGATCTCCGGGTCTGCCAGAGATATGCAGTTGTTCTGAATCACATAACCGTTTCCAAAACTTCTAATACAGTGATTCCTTCCCCTGTGCTTTATCTATACAGGTGAGATATTTATTTAGTTTTATAAATAAATTTACAAGTGGATTTAAAACGTACTTGTAATTTTTAAAATTTATTTGTTTTGTGGAATGTGTAGTATATTTTTATTTGCTTCAAAAGCCACATAATATTCTTCTATCTGGTTCTCCACTTCTTATTCATTGACATTTATTCTGATATTCTAACGTTAACCTTTCAAGTTCATTTATGTCAACACAACTCCACCTATGGAACTCCCCTAATTATTTTTCTCCAGTGGTCACTCCATCATCTAAATGATAAATTGAAGTTCTGAATTTATCTCACTAGGCCTTTCATAATGTGATGTTTGCTTAGTTTTCTGACCTGATTACTCACCTTCCCCACCCTCGCCTTTTCTGCTCCAACAGCACTGAGCTCTTAGCCGGGGCGTTTCTGGCCTTTGGCCATTTGCTTAATTTACTCATTTTCATTCATTCATTAAACACATTTATTGGACACCTACTCTGAGCAAGAAACTATGCTTGGTGTTGGAAATTCAAAAAACAAAAATTGTGTTTCTGCTCTAAAAATCATTTAGTAAAGGAAAATCTTTCCGAGGAACAAAAACCCTAAATAATACAGCACAGCAGGTTCATAGCACACAAGAGTACATATTATACTTTCTCAATATCTTGACTCTTCCTTCTCCTCTACTTGCTTTTTTTCATCTCCAAGTCAAGAAATTCAGTCACCATCTACTTCTAAGCATCTGCCATGCCATGACCCCCATGAGGGGCAAATGTAAACACAGAATACATAGAAAATAAGGCAGTTTATCTCATTAAGTATACATTATATTTGACAACACTTAAATGAGCCAACTAGAAATTGATTTAACTAGGGATAAGCAATCTTTTTCTATAAAGGGCCAGACAGTAAATATTTTTCCCTTTGTAGGCAATGTGGTCTTTGATGCCACTGCTCAGCTCTATTGTTGTAAGGCAAAAACAGCCACAGATACTTGAAGAGGCATGGTTGTAGTCCAATAAAATTTTATTTACAAAGATAGGTGACAGGCCAGATTTGGCCCAGGGGCTACAGTTTGACCACTCCTGATTTAATGGATGGGAAATCAAAGGTACATTATAAAATATTAGCCATATAAACATTCAGAGAAAGAAAATGTATTCTGAGTTAGGCCTAGTCAGGAGAGAATATCTGGTTGTGGTAATTACTAAACAGGTACTTCCAGAAAACGACTAAATGAGGCATTCTGGATAGAGTAGAATAACAAGACTAAAAGTCTTTTGCTGAGGAAGAGTCACCTTGAGCTAACATCTGTGGAAATCTTTCTCTGTTTTGTATGCGGGTTGCTGCCCCAGCATGGCCACAAGTGGTGTAGGTCCACGCCTGGGAACCAAACCTGGGCTGCCAAAGCTAAGCATGCCAAACTTAACCATTATGCCATAGGGGCTGGCCCAAGACTAAAGACTTATAGACAGTTATGCAACCAGCATGGTGGACCTTAAAAAACATATCAAACAAGGAAAATTACCAGAATTAGACTGCAGAGTGTATTAGTCAGGGTTCTCCAGAGAAACAGAACGAATAGAATATTTGTTGTCAGAGCCATTGAGTCGATTCCAACTCTTAGTGACTCTGTGCACAGCAGAGCTGAACCCTGTCCAGTCTTTTTCTGCCATTCTCTCACCTTTGATGCTATATTGAACAATGCTGTGCTGCTTTGCATAGGTTTCATGGCCAATTTTTTGGAAGTGGGTGGCCGGGTCCTTCTTCCTAGTCTGTCTTAGTCTGGAAGCTCTGCTGAAACCGTACCACTATGGGTGACCCTGCTGGTATTTGAAACACCAGTGGCACAGCTTTCAGCATCACAGCAACATGCAGCTGCCACAGTATGACAACCGACAGACTGGTGTTGTGGTTCCCTGACGGGAAATGAACCTGGCCTGTGGCAGTGAGAACACGGAATATTAGCCACTAGAACACCAGAGCTGGCTTATATATATTTACATATACATACAGATTTATTATAAAGAATTGGCTTATGCAATTAGGGAGGCTGACAAATCCCAAGATCTGTAGTTGGCAGGCTGGAGACTCAGGAGAGATGATGGTGTAGTTCTAGTCTGAATCTGAAGGCCTGAGAACCAAGAGAACCAATGATATGGTTTTAGTCCAAAGGCCAGCAAGCCTGAGGCCCAGAAAGAGCTGATGTTTCAGTTTGAGTTTGAAAACAGGAAAAAAAAAAAACAATGTCTCAGCTCAAAGGCAGTCAGGCAGGAAGAATTCCTTTCTATTCACAGGAGGATCATCATTTCTGTTCTATTCAGGCCTTCAACTGATTAGAACAGGCCCACCCACATTAGGGAGGGCAATCTGCTTTATACAGTCTATCAATTTAAATGATAAACTCATCCGAAAACATCCCAACAGTAACATTTAGAGTAATGTTTGATATCTGGGCACCCCGTGGCCCAGTCAAGTTAACACATAAAATTAATCATCACACAGAGTAGTGAAGCTTATTCACAAAACAGGAGCCATGAAAGTCTAATTACCTTTTACAAATCACTATGTCCTTTTGCCCCATCATCATGCCTATATACCTCTTCCCCAAGTTACCTAATGAGAAAACATATTTAATATCAAAAGT
The DNA here is from genome assembly GCA_031878705.1 of Tapirus indicus. Lineage (NCBI taxonomy): Eukaryota > Metazoa > Chordata > Mammalia > Perissodactyla > Tapiridae > Tapirus > Tapirus indicus. The sequence goes on along the minus strand of CM062926.1, from coordinate 47,925,630 downwards.
AAAAGTCATTTAATACCGCTTAAAAACAAAAGCTTCATGACAGTCAATTACAGTAATTAGTTTTGCTGGCTTCATTAAATCTCCTCTTCCCTGTTCATACACACACACACGCACACACACAATCTACTTGCAAAAACACAAATCCATGTAATGACCTATCACACCATCTCTTTTCTGCAATACAAAGAGTACATTGTGTCACTGCATCTGGCCTTATCTAAAGCAATGTGAAGAGATGACATATGTCATTTTAATCTGTGCATTTTAGCATTTTACTAACAGAATGTGCTGCTAGAAATTACTGTAGAAGGAAATAGGTAATGCTTAACTATTTTTTCTTAAACTTAATCAGTAACATGCCATTATCATGATCTATTTTTTCAATCCTCTTTACCATAGCAGAAGAAAATATTATTTTATTTATACCATCTACTCATATAATAAGTGCCAACATTCCATAGATTAAGTACAGATTGATGCTGGTTAGGAAGTACTATCTGGCATTGTCGAACACTGCTCTCTTTCACATCTCTGCATCTCTGCTCTCTGCCTCAACCACCGCCATCCAATTGCCCTAAAGAAGCAAGCACATTGCATATTAGCATAAGGAAGCATATGGAACCATTACTTTGATATGGGATCCTTTTAGATTGGCACAAATCTCTGAAATGGAATTTCTCTTGACATAACTCTTAAAATTGATTTAATTCTCAATGGCCTGAAAATTCCTTTGAGTCTTAAGATTTGTAGATTCATGTGGATAAAAGTGACTGACGTCTATCTTCTGCGATTCTTTTTCTGACACACAAGGTATAGTTGGGAGTCTGACAAGCCAGCATTTCTTTATACGATTTTTGACAAAACAAGAACTTGATAGATTGAAGCATATCTGAAGTCATCAATTTCTGATCCACTTATAAATATGTCAGATGGCATTCTTCTAAGTAAATAGTGAATATCATTTCTTTTTTTCTTCTCTTCCTTCAAAACCTCTGAAGCTGTCCTCAGAGCAAAGTAAAGTTTAAAGGAAAAAATATAGCTTGTAATTGAGATTTTCTGTTAACCTTCAGTAGGTGTTTGCTGTGTTCAATGCTTTTATTTTTCTTCTGGAAATAGCAGTAAATTAGTGTATTGGTGACATTTCAGAAATCCCACCTTGGAGTGCGACTTATACTCTATATTGCATTATAAATACTGACTTGCTTTCAAACCCCTTGTGTGTCTCTCACATAGAAACCAACTAGACAGTGAAGTCATTGTCAATTTAATTTGCAACATTTATTACCCTTGCTGGATATGTAAGTGTTAGTTATAGTCACAACAAATGGCTTCTGGGTTTTGAGGTATGTATCATATTCTTTAAAAAATTACATTTCATGCATTTTATATTTTTTCTTCTTTGTGCTTAATATTGTGTTATAGAGAAAAATGTATATGTAATTGGGAATCAGGACACCATGTTTGAATTTAGAATATGATTTTGTCTGAATAGAAATCTTGTACATTGCTGTTCTGGATTTATCTACATTATAAATTTTAATAGAAAAGGGGATTTTTTCCTCCAAATTTAGTATTCATCATGTCTTAACGTTCCCATTCCATCCTTTTGTTTTTCCAGCCTTACTTATGTTTTTTCAAATCTTCCTCTGTTATTTTTCTCTGCCTCTTCTCTTCTTTTGTCAATGTTTATTCATACTGGTGTCAGGAATAACACAGCTTTTGTCCTTTCCAATAAATAATTCAGTACTCTGTTAAGGCATCTAAATTGATTGTCTAGTGTGAAATGAAGAGACAAATATAAAATTTTAACTTTTTTAAGGCATAAGCTGAACAGCAACTATTTCTGTGAGCAATGGCAAGACAATGGAGGTGTAACTGGCGGGTTGGGCTCTGTTTGAACATTTGTTTTGACTCATTTTACTGAGAAGATAAATGTAGAAGATAAATGAGAAGATAAATGTTGCCTTTATAGTATGTAGTGCACTAATGAATCTATCCAGTTTTCCTTTTTCTTTTTCTTTTTTTTGTTGGTGAGGAAGATTGGCCCTGAGCTAACATCGGTTGCCACTGTTCCTCTTTTTGCTTGAGGAAGATTGTCCCTGAGCTAACATCTGTGCCAATCTTCCTCTATTTTGTGTGTGGGACAATGCCACAGCATGGCCTGATGAGTGGTGTGTAGCTTTGTGCCCAGGTTCCAAACCTGTGAACCCCAGGCCACCAAAGCAGAGCACACGAACTTAACCATTACACCACCAGGCTGGCCCCTATCCAGTTTTCCTTTTTGTCCCCAAGTATTAATTTCCTACAGATACCCTAACAAATTTCCACAAGTTGGGTGGCTTAAAACAACAAGGATATATTCTCCCACAATTCTGGAGGTCAGAAGTCTGAAATCAAGGTGTAGGAAGGGTTGTTTACTTCTGGAGGCTCCGAGGAAAAATCTTTTTCATGTCTCTCTCCTGGTTTCTGGTGACTTCTGGCAACCCTTGTCATTCCTGGGACTGTAGCTACATAACACCAATCTCTCCCTTCATTTTCACATGCCTCCTCCTCCGTGTCTCTGTTTCTGCTGTTGTATAAGGACACCTGTTTTGGGATTTAAGGTCTGACCTTAATCCAGGATGATCTCATCTTGAGAGTCTTAACTTAGTTACATCTACACAGAACTTTTCTCCAAATACATTTGCATTTACAGCTTCCAGATGGACATATCTTTTTTTGGGGGGGGTCACAGTTCAACTCACTAAGATCTGCCCTCTGGCCTCCAAAAATTCGAATCTGTTCCATACATAAAATACATTCACCCCATTCCAATATCCTTGAAAGCCTCAACCTACTATAAAATAAACTCGAAATCCAAAATCTCATCTAAATATAAAGTAAAAAAGTCACCATATCTCATTATCTAAATCATCTAAACTAGGTATGGGTAAAATTCTCAGTATGGTCCATCCTGGACAAAATTCTCTATCTGTGGACCTGTGAAACTAGAAAATAAATTATCTTCTTCTAAAATGCAATAGTGGGGGGCCGGCCCGGTGGCGCAGCGGTTTCGTCCGCGCTTGGCAGCCCGGGGTTCACTGGTCGGATCCCGGGCGCCCGCCGGCGCACTGCTTCTCAGCCATGCCATGCCGGCGTCCCATATAAAGTAGAGGAAGATGGGCACGGATGTTAGCCCAGGGCCAGTCTTCCTCAGCAAAAAGGGGAGGATTGGCGACGGATGTTAGCTCAGGGCTGGTCTTCCTCACCATAAAAAAAAAAAATAAATAAATAAATAAAAAATAAAATACAATAGTGGGACAGGCATAGAATAGACATTCGCATTCCAAAAGGAAGAAAATGGAAGGAAAAAAAAGGTCATACAAACCCCAGCAAATTCAAAGTAGGCAAATTCAAAACCTCTCAGGGAAAATTTTGTAGGTTTCAAGGCCTGAGAATAATTCTCTGCGGCTTGAAGCTTTGTCCTCTGAGCTCTTGGTGGCCCTGGCAGTGTCTGTGCTGCCCTCAGCGTCATTCTTTCTTTTGCTTGTAGGGCAGTATGTATTTACAGCCACGTAGCTCTGTGATTTTATTCCTGCCTGTAGAATTTTAGAGGTCCAACAGTCCTTTGTTATTGATATGATATTCTCAACACCATGTTGGTCTCCTGTGTATGTCTTAGGGTCCATGCCATTAGACAAGAGTCTTCCACAGACCCTTCCTGAATAGTCTCGTTTCTATTCCTGGCTTCTGCTGAGATACTTAATTGGATCCATGAGTCACATCTCTGGTCTCTTCAGCAAAAGGTTGTCCAAGCATACCTTTGGTTATCCATTTAGAATATGCTTTTGGAAAAGTGAATTTCCCAATGTGTTCTGACACTAAGTCTCTGACACCAACTGGGTATCCTACAAATCAACTCACTTCTGACACTAACTACCCACAATTTGTGCAGACCCCACACCTTAAGGGCAAAGTCCTTCAAATCTAACACTAAATACACGGAGTTAGTGCCAGATCTTACAAGTTAAAAGGCAAAGTCTTCAACAAGACTGCCCTTACTTCAGATGCCAGCCACAAGAGGGGTTCCCAGGCTACCTGCACTTCTGTCTGAGTTGGTTACAAATTTGGGGATTCCCACAACCCCCCTTCAGGTTCCTGGGCTTACAGCTGCATATCTTCAATCTCTCCCTCCATCTTCACGTGGCCTTCTCCTCTATGACTCTCTGTTTCTCCACGTCTATAAGAACACCAGTCATTCTATTTAGGACCCACCCTAAGTCCAGGAAAATCTCATTTTGAGATCCTTTAATGTAATTACATCCACAAAGACTCTCTCCAAATAAGATCACATTCACAGGCTCCAGGTCAATATATCTTTTGGAGGTCTAAAATTCAATTCACTCTTCTTTTCCATCTTTCTCTCCTCTCTCTTATTCTCTTTCACTCTCACTCTTGCTTTGTCTATTATAAAACCTTTTGATATAATGAAATAATATCTTTCTTGAAGCAAGTGATTATTCATGCCAAACTTTACTTCTAACTAGCAGAACCAGGCTAAGTTTTTCAAGGTTCATTTACCACCTCTCCTATAGTTCAAACATTGACAATTTGAATTTCGCCTCTTAGATCACCTCTTTGAGACATTAAAATATTTGCTGTGCTGATTGTTGCATTTATTAATATCCAATTTAAATTGATAATCATTTTATTATAGCTTATTTCTGCTGTACCTTAAATTAACCTTGTTCATACTGCTTTAACCTATCTGTGTGTCCATATAGATAAAAAGAGCCTCCATATATAACACTATTAGATTTCAATGGCAATCAAATTCAATAATTGTTTATAGAACTCCTCACATGTGCAAGGGCTAGTTGCACTGCTTGTCAAACTATTCCTCAGAGATCTGCTGATTAAAAAAGTCACTGAGTGAACTTATTAAACCAGCAATTTACAGGTATAATCTCAGACCTATGGGTGGCAAATAAGGAATGACAAAAAATAGGGGGTTTTCTACTCTGTATTTCTAATACATTGTATATACAGGTATTATCACACAAATAAGTAATACAATACAGTACATCATGTTTTGCTTAGAAGACTGTTGATGACAAAGACCGTGTCATATTCATCTCTATGGCACATAGCATATAGCTGCACCTATGTCATTCATCTTTGAAGATTCCATGGTATATGAATCTATAGCTAAAAGTACAACTAAGTTTTGTAAAAGGATGTGTATCAAAAATTGTAAGATGATAAGCATAGTTGTCAAGATATTCTGGAAGCCTGGTTCCATCACATACTTTATATTGAATTGGGCAAATACATCAATATTAGTTAAGAGAAATTATAAAGTATCTTTCTCTGATGATTATTAGGAGTACATATGTAATCTATATAAAGCAGAGATCTTTATTAAATTTTGAATGTCAATAAATCATATATATAAGTAAGTATTCATGCAACAGGGTTACATTATAGACTTACTATTTTTGGCTGTTTCTATATCATAAATCTCACGACGGAGATTTTTTCAATAATAACAATAATGATAATAGCAACAGTAACACCAGTGGTTACCATTTATTATCCATTGACTAGCTACCAGGAACTATACTAGGTTCTGTACCCATTATTTCTAATTCTCACAGTATCTCCATGAAGAACAGGTTGAGAATCATAAGATTACTCAAGGTCACAGATAGTCAGGTGGTGGAGGCATGATTTGGACAGAACTGCATTTCTCCAAAGCCAATGTCTCTAGCATGCCCCAAATTCTTTACTGTGCATAGAAAAGAGTTTAAAGTCCCTTTATTCTCTACCTGGCAACATTGTGGCTGACTTGCACATGAGTCACTTTCATAGTATCTGGTGAGTTAAGTTTATAAGAGTTTCCCAGAAAGAAAGCTTGTGGATGTAACAGGCAGAAATGTAGAAAACATAATTGCAATGATAGGAACAAAGAAAAACTCTTCCCTCTGATTAGGGCATCCAAGAAGTCTTAAAGAAGATAAGGAATCTGAAGTCTGTTTTGAAACATGCCTAAAAGTTTTGATGACATGTTATATGGTCTAACTAATTCAATGGAGTGAGTTTGATGGGTTTATTATGACCACTTTACAGATGAAGAAACTGCAGCTTTGGAGGGTTATGTTTTTTCCTAAGCAACTGACAAGCCTCTCTCCTTAACTAAAGTCTAGTCAGGCTCCTCTAAGCCCTCTAGGCCTCAACCTCTAGTGTCTGTCCCTGTCCGGCCTGTATCACCCAGTTTTAGGAAGAATCATGTTATCAGTTTAGAAAGAACCCCTCACCCTCAATATCTGATCAAATTCCTCATCCTCCACCATCCCCCGGCTGATGTCTGATCATCCTGGCCCACCTTCATCAAGAATCCTGTCAAGTCAGTTTAGCTAGAAATCCTCCTTTACCCCTGATACTTCTTAGGAATTTTCTATCCACTGACCCCCACTGCACTCCTTGGCTATAAACCCCTACTGTAGCACATACATATCATATTTTTTTCTCTAGGCTGTAGCCGATTTTATGGTTTTGCCAAAATCGAATACACACAGTTAATTCATTATATACTTCTCCTCAAAGTTTGTAATAGAATTTACAAGGAAGTTGTGAGGGAGGTAGAGTTAATTTTTGTTAATTTTTCAAAGAATAAATGTACTTTAAGTATCTTCCTGAAATATTTTCCTTTTGTTCCTTCAAAAAATATTTATTAAGCATCCCCTTTACCTCAGGCAATCCTGTGCAAAAGCAGACATGCATCTGGCCTTCAAGAAGCTTAAAACCTACTGGAGTAGAAATATATTAATCAAATAATTACATAGTTAAGTGAAAAATGCATAATTATAAAACATAATAAAGGCTAAGAAGAAGAGGTACATGGTACTTTTAAAGCAAATACTAGGAGGATTTGGCCTTGTCAGTAAGGTCAGGAAAGGCTTTTTCCAGGGGAGGCAGCAAAGTCAGGAATCTCCTGGGCAGAGGCCACAGCATGAGAAACTGAGATCTCCCAGGAGCCGCACATCAGTACTGGAGACTACAAGCAGCTGATGTGGCTAGAGTATAGCCTGTGAGGAGACCATGACGCAAAATGACAAGAGAGGCAGGAAATGCGTCTTTGTCAGGCATTCTATTATGTCACGGTCAACATGTTAAGCAACTTTGTCTTTATCTCTAGAGAGAAGAGAAGACAATGGAGGGAGTTAGGCAGGGAGTGGTAGCAGATCTGAGTACTGGAAAGCCCACTGTGCCTCTTCTGGAGAAGTCAAGATTAGAAGAAGCAAATGTTGACCTTGGAAGGCAGGTCAGAAGGAAGGCAATCATAGCTTGAACTAGTGGAGGGGAAGAGGTGAGAGCCATCTGGAGAGTAAGTCTACAAGCAACAGTGATAGGTTATATATGGAGAATGAAATAAGGGAGGGATTAAGAATGAGGCCACAATTCTGGCCTACTTAAGCAAAGACTGGTGGTGACATTCACTGGCATCATGGGAATAGGAGTAGATTTCAGGTGAAGATCAGAAAGTTAATTGAGCTCTATCGAACAAAACTATTAATTTTAAAAATCCAATTTAAGATGTCTAGTTGCAAGTTAGACATTTGGCTCTTACTCCGGGCTTGAGTTTATTTTTCTTCCATCTCTTCTTGGAATTAGTAGATGAGAATCATGGCCCTTCTAAGATTTGATGGCATTTTTTCTTAAAATATAATAGAAGAGAGAGCCATGCAAACTCCTTGTGAGAAGCAATATGTTATCACTCTTTTTTTTTTCAATCCACAGTGTGTTGGTCCTTGTTATTGCAAATAACCAAAAACCCAACTCTAATTCAAACAAAAAGGGAATTTGTTGGTTTTCGGTTCACGTAAACAAAAATGTTCTGAAGTACGGCAGGCTCCTAGTGTAATTTGCTCAGTGCTCCAGCTACATTTTCCTGACATTTTCTTAACTCCTTTGTTCTTGTCCTTCAGACTCAGGCTGGCGTTACTCGTGGCAGAAAAAGGGCTGCAGCAGTTTCCAACTTAAAATCTGTACACTATGTCCTCCAAAGCAAGAAGAGGGCATCTGTATTATAAAATTATAACAAGAGTCCTGAGATTAACTATCTTAACAGTCTTAGAACACATGTGTCACTCTAGGAACTAAGGATAGAATCAGCTAGCCCATAGCTGCAGGGATTTTCACTATCCTTGGGGGTTGTTAAGAAGGGAGAATAGATGTCAGAGAGGCAACCGATAGCCACTCACAATAAGCTATTTGGCTGGTGAACGTTCATGCCATCTCTTTGACACGTGCCTTTTCCAATATGCTCTTATCAACCTAGACTTTGCTCATTTTTATCTCCAAAAGGAGTTAACAACAGTCTTATCCAACACCATTTAGCTCTGATTTTTAGGCTCACTCTATTACGTGCAGTATTCATCATCACACGCAGATAAAGCTCTTCAGAGTTCAGTACTATGGTTAAATGAAAATTTATCCACTACAATACAAAACTCTAATAAAAATTACCACTTGGAGAAGGGACATTTGGAAACAAGAAACAGTGGTCACTCATCCATAACACAAAGAATATTCTCTGGGCAATAGTAACAAAGTTTCCCTGCCTTGTTGATGAAGTGAACTTCTTAGTCCACCCTGGTTCTGCTCTTCAGGATAAATGGGTCTTGACCATTTTCTCTTCTCTGTGGTCATATCTATTGCCCTTTGGAGATATTTTCCTTCAAAATAGGAAACATTAAAAAGCAATCCATTTCCATGCGGTGTGAATTCAGAGGCCAGGACATTGTGCCCTATAGCTTGAGCAATCACAAGCCACTGGGAGTCAGGCTTGAGTTTTCATTGGCAATACGTCTTCCTTAAATACTCGCTAGGATTCAGGTCTGTTTTGGTCATCCTACAAAGGCAGGAAAGACTCCAACCCACAATTTGGCTTGGATGTTGAGATTGATGATGCCACACAGACCCCTGGAATATATGGAAAGGTTTATTACTTATATAATGAGGCTTTTCAGGGGAGAGCAGGGCAGAGTGCCCAAACTGATCCATAAACGGCTTGAGAGAGCAAGAAGACATACTGGCTTGGGGTGTTTATTGTGCTCAGGGGTTGCAGCTGTGGTGAGGGTTCCCATAGGTGGCTTCAAAGGAGGGAGCACTCAAACTTATCAGCTTGCTCAGATGTGAGGCAGAAGGCGAAGAAGGAGGGAAAAGGCTTAAAAGATGTCTGCAGTTAAACACCAAAAAATGGAGTCAGACTTTTATTTACAAAGTCTATATCTTCTAATAATTTCATGTACTAGAGGTCATGGAGTCTTATGCAGCCAATGTTTGTGGTTAATAGTGAGCTTGAACTTTTCTATTCTCTCTTAAGTATTTCTCCTTAAAAGCTGGATGCTGGTTGCCAATCCCACTCAATTAAAAAGGCTCTTTGGATAAATTGACCAAACTAGACCTGGGAAACAAGGTAAAGGGAAACTGTCCTTCTATCCCAGGCTGCATCCCAGCTCTTTCTTACACTGAAGTGATTGTCTCCTTTGACAGAGATTTCTCTCTTTGGGGATCAGGCTTTTCTTGTGCCCCAGTCCTAAAACCTGCCGACATTTTAACTTTACTATCTCTGCCAGAACTAATGTCAGAATTTGGGGTAGAAAATCTAACTCTTCCGATCCTGAAACCTTTAAAAATACTAAAGTCTTATCAACATGATTGAAGTCTGAGAACAGGAAAGGCATCTCACAGCAAAGCTGCAGATCTTCCTCTCCTTTCGGACAGACTGGTTTCAAAGCAGCGTATCCCTGTGATCAACGAACTTCCTGAAGCCACTAGAAATAGCAATTGAGTGACAGCATCCTGATGTTTGAGCTCTCTAATGCTGCAGCCTTGCTAAGCAAAAGATCCATGTCCAAACAACTGTTTCACTAATGTAGAACAATCATTATCAATTTCTCGCTTAGGTTAGAGAAAAATTCTATACCCCTCTCCTCTAAATCACAATTGAGGATGGTCTTCTTACAAAACTCTGCATTTCCAGTGTTAATTGCATATAAATTGGGAAGTTTTTGCTTTTAAGTATAGAAAACCCAATTCAAACTAAATTAAAATGTAAAGATAATCTGATTGTTTTAAGTAACTCAAAGGGATTAATAGGTAGGGGAGGCTTCTGATGTGTCAGATTCCGGCTCTCTTTCTCTGCTGTTTTCTTGACCGCTGTCTCCTCGGGATTGCCCTTTTCTGGACCCACATATGGCTACAGAAGTACTAGGCCTTATACTCTCCAAAGCAAGAAAGTATGTCATTTAATTTTTTCCAGAATATTCCCATCAAACATTCTCAGATTAGCTAAATTAGAAAAATTTAGATTAAATGCCCATCCTGAATTGATAATTGTGGCCAGCATAGTGGGTTGCATTGTTGTGATTAGCCCTGGTTATCTGAGATTTCTATTCTATTTCTATTCCATTTCTAGAACCTGAGATAAATTCTGCTACCTGAGAACCATATGAGTCTCCAGTAGAAATTGTGGAGGTGACCAATAGGTACATACTGTAGTCGGTACTCAATAAAAAATATTTATCTGATAAAAAGATAGTACATTTCCAGATTTTAAATATTTAATTGATTGGCAGCATATTAAGTGGCATGGGACAGTAATAGTCTCCCACTTTGTTGACAGTGTTTAATTACACAGGATCAACCTGTGCTAGGCAGGATCACGCTATGGTCCTGTCCTGAGGTGACTTCCAATGGGTCATGGGATTTTCCTTTATGTTTGTTAATAAAAGCATTCCATCTGCCTAGGGATAGACAAGACTTGTGCTAGGAAATTGAGTGAATGACCTTAAGGTCTTTCCTGTCTGTTCAAGGATATGAATATTACCATCCATATTACTCATTAGTGTATAAAAAATTGTCTTCCATGGTTTCCCATGACAACTTTTCATATTCGGTCATAATATTTTAATTCAAGCTGTTTTTCTTTTATGAAATAGATTCTTCTAAGGAATTGTGCAAAGCTTTCAATTTCATAAGGTTGTGCATTCAAGAAGCTTTTTAAATAAAAATAGGAATGAACTCCTTAGAAAATTTATTCTAACATTGTGTCCTTCTAAAATGGAGGCTTTCTTCTCTTTAATGATTCTCTCAGTACTGAAATTGGAATAATTACTTTGGTTAACTTTTGCACTTCTAAATTGGAGCCCACTGGATAAAATGTATTTTTCTTTTTTCAAAAGCAAAGCTTTCATATGTTGCTTTTTTTCCTGCTCTCTCATTATGAAATAATTTCTTTTCCATCATATTCAAGAAAATTAGTGACTTCATTTTTGCCACTCCATCCTCTCAGCTCAAGTCACCATCAGCTGTGTCTCATGTAGGTATGTATGTACCATAACAAGTATTAAATAGCTCCATTTCAAAAATATTTCTATCCTGTGTTACTGTTCTTCTGCTCCTGCTATCTGATAGGAATTATCTGAAGAACTGACTCAAGCAAAAGTATCCAAGGTTGAATTCTGCACAGGAGAGCCACAGAGAAGGCCAACTGAAGGGGCTTCTTTTCCTCATTAGCACAAAGGGACCATCTGCTCACCATGCTGTGCATACATAGATTTGCATCTGTCCATGATGAAGCGTGTTTTTCAGTTTGTAGAACAATACCTTTTGCTAGAGTTTCAAGTCTAGTTGTACAATTTATTAGAGTTCCATGTAAGTTAGGGATTTCTATAGCAAGCAAGAGAAATTTACTCTGATTAATTTATAAAAAAAGAAAAGTATTTATTGTAAAGATATTGGGGCAGCTTATAGAATTATGAAGCACTAAGACTGTCAGAAGGACAGGCACCAGGACGCCCTGCGGTATCAACAGCAGGGGAAAAAAATGGGCAACAGAATTAGCCAAGAGCTCATGTTTCCCTTCTTCTTTCATAACTCTAGTTTCAAATTCTCTGGGGAGAGTATGATTGAGCCAGTTTGATTGCCTGTTCATCCTGTAGCCAAGGATCAGAGGAGCAGTTCAGCTTGATTAAAGGTCTTATAAGGACTGCCTAAAAGAGTTCTTTGTTAAAGGGAAGGGGGGACTTATTACCAAAAGAATGGGAAAGAAATACTGAGTAAATTAGGATAACAAAAGGCCACTTGTAGCCAACATGAAGATGCACAGCTCAGCTCCTCCTTTGAGTAAGGGCTCATTGCCCAGCTATGGGCAGTATCATTGGCAAACAGCACCCAGCTGTTATCTTCTCTTGGTCCACCTCAGCTTTTGAGTTGTAGTCACTCAGAAGTGGTCATGACTCAGTGGCAAGGGAAAATCTTTTCAAAGGGAAGAGCTTCTGGTGCTACATCTGGTCATCCACTTTATGTGGAAAGAAGTGCCTCAGGATTAGATCATATACAGACTTATGGAAAGTTGCAAATGGCCTGCTTGGCTGGTCAGGGATCTAGAATAGAAAGATTAGACGATCAGAGACAAAAAGGTCTGGATTAGAGTCATATGCATGGACCTATGGGGGTAGGCAAAAAGTGTGAAGATTTATTTTACATATTAGTACCCAGGAGAGAGCATCTACTAGAGAGACACTGCCAACTAATTACACAAAACGATTTATTCTTGTGATGTGCCATCAGGTAGCTGCTTCTAATTGGCCCCACTTCACAGCAAAGGAGGAGCAGGAGCATGTCCATAAGCTTGGGATCCACTGGTTGTCTCATATACAAGAAGCAGGAGCAGCTACCTAATGGAACGTCATAATGGCCTTTTGAAGACTCAAGTGAAGTACCAGCTGGGAGGCAATACTCTGTGAACCTGAGGTATAGTCTTCCAGGAATTAGATGCTCCAATGCTCTATGGCATTGAGTTTTCAATAGAAAGAATACATAGGTCTGAGAATCAAGGGGTCAAGCAGGAGTGGCCCCAATTACTATTATGCCGAATTTCAACGACGTACTAGGAGACTTTACGCTTCTCATTCTCTCAACTCTTGGCTCTGCAGAAGTAGAGATCCTGATCCATAAAGGGGTTACACTCTTGCCAGTAGATACAATAAGCATCCTATTGAACTAAAAGCTATGACTACCACCTGGCACTTTTGACTCCTGTGTCCAGGGACCAGATGACTGGAAAAGGAGTCACCATCTTAGCAGACCACTGAACCAGTAACCAGCAGACCACTGAACCAGCTGCTCTACCTACCAGTAAGAGAAGGTAGAGCAGCTGTTTCTGGGCCCACATATGGCTACAGGAGTAGCGCAACAGGAGTGTAAGGGATATGTGTGGTAAAAGGATTATCCTGTTGGGTGCCTCTTGGAACTCCCTTGCCCAACTGTAATTGTGAATGAATAAGTGCAGGACATTAACCTGAGAAGAATATGGTTGCCAGGAACTCAGATCCCTCAAGAATGAGGGTTTGGGATGGTCAGAAGGTAGACCACCCACTGAGACCTGCAGAGGTGATAGTTGAGGGAAATGGGAATTTGAAAGGATGCGGGAGAAACAAGATGGATGAATATCAGTTGCAGCCCTGGGATGGGGCCGGGGAAGGGGATGCAATCCAACCACTATCTTCCTTTTCTGAAATATTTCCCCCACAAGTAGCGGCTTTCCAAATGCGCACAGAGAAGTGAATCCATAGGGTACAAAGGCTGGATTGTGGCAGACACAAAGAGATGTAACTCTCAAATCACCTTCAAGGAAGGACTTGTTGCCCAACTGTGTGTGGTTAGCTGGCAGCTTCCTGCTGTCCACTTCTTCAGGTGTGATTCAGCTTTCAAGTTGAGGTCATGCTTTCCTGGGGGTGGCCTCAGCCAATGACTGGGCAAGATTGTGATACAAGGGTATAGCAATTTCTGCTCACTGCAGGATTACTCTAATGTTTGCTCCCTAGCACACGCTGGGCTGGCAGAGATTTTGTTATATTTGCATCACAGTCTCTTGACACCCCCTATCCAATCCTCTTCCTCCGTTTTGCTTTCCTAGATGTTACTCCTCTATAAACTTGTTGTCCTCTTAACTGCATCTCAGTGTCAGCTTCTGTAGAACCCGACTGACATGCCATTAAAATACTTTTTGCTTTTTCTTTTTTTAAAAAAACTTCCATAGGCAATGCATGAGTCAGAATAAGATAATCCTGACTCCCAGAAAATTGCAATTCCTATTGGAGTGCCACGCATTCTGATCCTGTGCCTTGGTTTAGCCTGCAAGCAATTCACATTACTGTCAAATACTCCCTACATCTTTGACAGTTTAGATTGACTCACCCTGCATCAGCCTGGAAGCATTATGTTCACTTCAACTGTCCAGTGTATAATGTTTACATACTCTAGCTACCCAATAAAAATACAACGGGATTACACTTGTCATCCTATATGAGCAACGTTGCCAATGCCCAGATATATGCCAATGTTTTTCTTTGATCTTTTGAAAGCACTTCGTGAGAACATTTAAAATAAATTTTCACATCCAAGCATTACTTATGGCTGATTCAGAGTTACCTCAGATGCTAAAATAACCTTTGGTGTAGTGGGAAGAACTCAAATTTTTAGTCAGAATTACTTAGTTTGAACTCTGGGTTTGTCTCCTACCTGGAATGTGATGTTAGGACAGTTACTTAACCTCATTGTTTTTTAATTTCCTCATGTGAAAAATGGAATAATTATACCTATCTTAAGTTTTCCTCTAGTATGAGTAATGTATGTAATGCAACCAGGCTATCTGGAACATAGAATTCAATCAAGAAATAGTCTTTTCCAGAAGTTATAATAAGTATGGTCCAGAATCTAGAAAAGGAAACAAACTAGTCTGTTTAGCACCTAGCATGAGTAAGGTCCTTGATTATACGTGTTGTGTATACAATCCCGTTTTTTCAATCCACATAATAACTTTGTGAGTTAACTCTACATATCCTTGTTTTATAGCTAGGAAAATATAGGTCTCTGAAAGATGAAACAGCTTGTCCAATGTGATATAGTTCATAAGCAGCAAGGACGGGAAAGTTATAGAATTAGCAACAGTCATTAATAAGAATGAAATGCCAGAAATGAATGATAGCACTAATGCTAGGTTGAACTGTGCTTTCTTACTCTTCTCTACCCTACTGTATATGGTGAACCAAGGCTCTCCCAGTGTGCTTTTTGAGAAGCAGAATGAGCTTTTAAAGGGCAACTTGCTAGTGGGTTTGAAGGTAATCAATTGAGTGATTTTTACAAAATATTATTGCTTTTAGTTACAAACAAAAGATCAAAAATAACATGAAAAGATTAATACATTAGAGATCTTACTGGGTCCACTTTCATGATCAGATTTAATTTTTTGTCATTAGTCAATAGGTTGTTAAAAGTGGATGATGAGTGGATGCCAACTTCCTCACTGAAGTACTTACAGTTCCAAGACTGTGCCAAGCTCAGTCGGATCTCCCCCTCTGCACATGGCTCACATCTGTGACTTCTCCTTGGAAGGAACTTTTCTCACTTATTTGCTTAGACAAGATTTATTCATACTTCAACACCAGCATCACCTCCTCTTAGAAATGCTCCTTGGAACACGACTCTACACCCACTTTCGAAACCACCACATAATCACATTAGTTGGGTGCAATGCCTTTCTCACAGTATATTTTCATGACAGCATTTAATAAATTATGCACAGTTGAATGGCTTGTTCTGTTTGAGGACAGGGAAGGTAGGAGCTCAATAGATGTTCATTAAAATGTATTTGAGGAGGATGGGAGAATGACTCATCACTACTAAAACTGGCTCAGACTGGCTGGCTGAACTGTCAAGTCCAATGGTCTTGAACTACATTCTGTAGCGGACACTGTCAGTGTTCCCCCCAGATCTCTTGGGGTCTGTTTTCCATTTCTATGTGACCCTCCCTCAGTTTACTGTTCTATGTGAAGAGGGGCCTTCTCCTGCCCCTCTGCAGATGACAGTCCAAGGGCTACTACACTCACTTGCCTGCACTACCAGAGAGACAAAAATACGTGAAGGTTGCGTGGCTCTCATCTTCCTCCACCATAGCCTTTAGCAGAGAGAGACTGGAACCTGGGGTGGAGTGGGAAAGCCCAGCTGCCTCGCCTTTAGTCAGAACAAGATCTTAGAAGATTGGCCTGAGGCCGAGACTTTCCCCTGAAATCATTGCTTTGCTTGACTCTTTTCCTTCCTCTGACTCGGGTGTCTCTGTTACTGGTTTCTTCCACGAACACTTCAGTAATGAAACATTTGCACATGAAAACATGTCTCAAGCTCTGCTTATGGGAAACCTATCTTGGAGACATTAAATGGCTATTTAAATGTATTGTTTATTTTATCAAAACAATTCTCACATAAAGACGACAATAACAGAATATGCTTATAATGGAAAGTAACAGTGGCCACCCTTCCTTCCCCATTCCCTCCTCCTGGACACAATGGCTATTGTTTTGTTTTAGGCTTAATTTTACGGGGTTTTTTTTCATATCACTAAATAATGTACTGCTCTTACTTTATATATCAGATTTAGCTATCATTTACTTCCTTGAAATAAGAAATGAGATTAGGAAATAGCTCACATGTTTACATGTGACCTCCCCATGCAGGGCTTTCATCCACCTCCTTTCGAGAGGGTTTTTGTTTGTTTGTTTGGAACCCATGGTTCTATTTTGTCATGCCTGCAACTTCGAGCAAGACACTTAAACTGTTCTCTCCATCCCTTAAAAATGTTCAGTGTCACTCATGGAACCCCCTTTTCTTCAAGAGATATCCGTCCCAGACTCTCTTGTGCTCCAATGTAGACTTTCCAGGCCTCCTACACAGCTGTCATAATAGGACTTACTTTTCTTGCTATCTTGAGCCTACCTCTTCCTTTTAATTAGATCCATCTTTTACCTTACTAGAATATATCCTTGACTAATTTCCTGAGTGTGCATAGAAGGTAATTCTTTGAGTCTTTTCATGATGAAAATGTCTTTATCCTATCTTCTCACTTTATTGTAGCTTGTCAAAGTATTCTATTGTAGGTGGAAAATCTTTTTCTCTCATAATTATAAAGATAGTTTTTTCATTGTCTTCCTGTATTCATTGTTGCTAAGAAAAGGCTGAAGCCACTCCATATTCCATAACTTTGTTACTGACCTATTTTTTTTTTTATTTTGATGCTTTTAGGGCCTTCACTTTATCTTTAGTGTTCTACAACTTAAAACTGATGCATCTAGATTTCTGAATTTATTTTCATACATATTGCTTGGCACTCATTATATACTTTTTGTTTGAATGTCCATGTGGAAAACTTTCGTAAATCATTTCTTTTTTTTTTTTTTTAATAAATGGAATGCTTTATTTATTTATTTATTTATTTTTGTGGGGAAGACCAGCCCTGAGCTAACATCTGTTGCCAATCCTCCCCTTTTTGCTGAGGAAGACTGGCCCTGGGCTAACATCCGTGCCCATCTTCCTCCACTTTATATGGGACACCGCCACAGCATGGCTGACAAGCAGTGCATCCGTGGGCGTCCGGGATCCGAACTCGCGAACCCTGGTCTGTCAAGCGTGGACTAAACTGCTGCGCCACCGGGCGGCCCCCGTAAATCATTTCTTTTAATAATTTTCTCCTCTATCATTTTTTCTACCCTGTTTTTCTGGAACTCCTATACATTCCTCAACTGGTTCTCTTTGTTTTTTGTCTCTTTCTTCATTTTCTGTATCATCTTTTTGTTTTATCGTCTGGGACATTTCTTCACCTTAGTCTTCTATCTCATCTGTTGTTTTATTTTGGGAATGGTAATTTTAATATCTAGTTATGTGATTTCTCTGTTTCATAAGATCCTCTTCTTGTCTATACCTAAAATATATACATTTCCCTGAAGCTATTTTATTAAACTTTTTCTTTCATTCTGTTTAATTAGCAGTCCCTTTTATCTTATAGGATTTCTCCAAAAGTCTGTGGATCCTTCATTTTGGATTTATATGGATGTATGGAGCAATAGAAAGCCAAGTTGTTCACTCTTTGTAGATAGACTGTAGGCAGGCGGGTTCAGGGGTGAAGATGTCTGCTGTGCTGGGAAGGCCCTTAGCATAAGGGTAAGGAGAGCTCTCCTCAGGGGGGCATTGTTCTCCCCAGACGTTAAATACATATCTGTGCAGGAGAACATTTTATGTAAACATAGCGTGAACACTCATTCTTGCCCACATTGTACCCTGATTTCTAAATATGAAGTGTTTCTGGAGCTCTGCAAACAACCGAACACCATGTGCAGCTCCTGTCCACGTGGCCAAGGTTGAGGCTGCTTCCCTCAATGTTCCTTCATGCCCTTCCCATCTTCCAGTAATTCTTGAAATTTCCTGTTCATGAATCACTCCTTTTCCATTCTCTTTGCTATAGCTTTATGACACTTCATAAATTCCTTTGTTATCTTTTACGGAATACTGAGAGAGAGGAGAGATTGTACGGTGGTGTTTTTATCTGCCTGCTTTTACTTCTAGAAATTTATAACTTCTCCCATTACTATCAATACTGCTATTGCTTTGAGTTTTGGTGCTACTATTAGCATGTAATTGAATCTAATATTTGTTTACAGTACGTGTGGCAAGAACCCTATTATGAGATCTGCGAATTTCATCATTTCATTTATCACCTCATCTTTACAGGTATCGCTATCGCCATTAAACATATGAGGAAATGGAGATTCAGAGAGGTATCTTTCAGAGCTTGAATTTGCAATTCAGTCTGTCTGACTACAGAGGCCATAGTCATTCTATTGTGTTAGGCTACAGCTACCCTGTGCCTCTCAGCCAGTGGTGATTATTGGTTTGTTTGTTTGTTTGCAAATTTGTGGCAAACTAAATGACATCTTTTGCAAAATAATAAAGGACATCTTTTGATCCAGGTTTTTGTTTTCCTGGTGTTTATTATAGTTTTCTATATAGTGCCATTGTCTTTTTATATTTTACTTGGACTATATTTATATCAAATAGTAACAAACTGGAAGTATATTCTCTATGCAAATCTTGCACATCTGAAATGTAAGATACAATGCAAGGTGGAACCACATTTAACTACCCTAAATCTTCCAATTACTGATAAACAGAACACTGTAAGGTGTCAGACACAAACTACTAAGACAACTTTATGTTTTTTTCCCCAGGCTGTAAATCTTATCACAACATTCACTAATAAGTATTTTGGCAAGATTTATTTTAGAGGTATTTTATAAATTTGTTTCCTGAAAACATAGGCTTATATAATGTCTAAATAGCTGATTACAGCAATTTACTTGTTTTAGTTGGGTTTTCTTACACTGGCCCACCTTGAAGTCTTGCATATACATGTGTAGTTGTACTTATGAGTATTGAGCTGCAAAGCAAGAAGACAATTTCCATTCTTCTTTTGGTGGTCTGGATTCCTGAGAAAGAAAAATAAAAGATAAGCCTAGAGGAACTATGTAAAAGGATTTTTCTACTGCGAAAATTCAATTTAATTCCTTCCTAATATTCTTTTCAAATCTTTAGCTTTGACCTTGTGAAACTCCTCAATGTCTATGAATTTTCATCTTTAAAATGAGAGATTTGGAATAGATCAATAGTCAAACATTTTTTTTTTTTCAAAACCCTTTTGTTAAAAACAGTATTTTACAGAAATCCAATACTTTTTTTAAAAAAAATCAGATAAAAGACAAGCTCCTCTGGTTGAAGCTGTGTGAGGGGGAGCCAAGGGAAGAATGGAGCCCAGTTCTTTGGCCTTTACCTTACTCCAAATGGCAGCTTCAGGGTGCCTCTCCTGAACCTTAGGGTGCTGGGGAAAAGTGCTCACATATACAATGTCTAAGTATGCTTCAGTTTTGAAATTTATGTAACACTGTGACACAGAGGGATGAGTTTTTGGAAAAAGAGAGAATGGAAAAAACTTACCACGAATGGAAACAGAAAAGTATGAAAGTCGAGGGGATTTTAGAGGGTATTTACCACCTCTAAATGTGTCTCTTTGGCATGAGGATTATTTTAGTCCAATTATTTTTAACAACAAACTCAAGAAGAGCTTTTACCTCCCTGTTAAATCCCTAAAAAAATTTAGATAAAGGGCCTGTTCCAGGAAGAGGAACTATCACCAGAGATATCTGTAAAGAAAATGAGCTAGGTGTGGTCAACTGGGGGAAATTTAGCAAGGCCTGTTTGATCAAAGTCCTCTCTGTGTCCCATTGTCTACCAAATATTTGCTTTTCCCATCTTCCTGTAAATTGTCTTCCTTCCCTTTGAAATCCTAGATCCCTACCTCCTTCTCCTTAGTTCAGGACAGGTGTATAAGCCTCAATTGCCTGACTGCCTTTGGGACTCATATTCTCATGGAACCCCCATACATATAAAATTAAATTTTATTTTCTCCTGTTAATCTGTCTCATGTCAATTTAATTCTTAGACCAGCCAAAAGAACTTAGAAGAGTAGAGGAGAAACTTTTCCTCCCTGACAGAAGTGATTACTCATGCTTCATTTCCAAGGATTTTTTCTTTTGGAGCTTCCTGTAACTCAATCTACCCATGTTTCACATTACTGTATATAGCCATTTGCACAAGATTTTCTAGAACCAAGGGATTTATTGCATTTTTCATAATGACATGAATAACAATTTTCATACTTTTGTAAGTCATTTCAGAGAAATAAGCTCAAAGATCAGAAGCTCAAAGATCAGAATGCTTTTTCCCCCAAGAAGTCTGTATTTTTGGTTCTGAAACCACAGACAAGATGAAGTTCAACCCCACAGCTATTTAGCAGTAGAGTTTTCTAGTCTACAGAAATCTGCTTACTTCTGATTTGCTCTTGCAATTATTAGTTGAGTCACTCAGTAACCTTAAATACACACTGCCTTATAAGGCAAGATGCTTCTTTAAACTTCTTGATGTCAGGTTTTATACCTCTTTCTTGTCTGAATTCTACACAATATTGAGAGTACTGCCTCACACATAAAATAAGCTCGATCAATATCTGTCTTTGTTGGAAGAAGAGATGGGTATTATGATTGACAGAATTGCTTCTGTATGGGATTTCTAACCTTTTGGCTTATACCTAGATCTATTTTGAACTCAGCAATATGATCTCGATCATGAAAAAATATCTGGTGAATGAATCCCAGAAGTTTGATAAGGACACATTTCTTGTTAAAGTACAGTGATAAAGAATGAATTATAACAATTAAAAGTTGAACTCATCTATTTTTCTAGTAGTATAGCCTGAGCTATGATTATAGGTTAAGATAAGAATGGTGGAATTGTAAACAATGTAAAAAAAAAAAAAAATGAAGCAATAATGTTGTTTGAAATGTAGAAATGATTTTTAAAGTTCTCTTGTATGAAAATCTTTTAAGTTCACATGAGACATTTTGTAAAACAGTGTTCAGTGTTTAAAACTTGCATTTCATTGAGCATGAAAATACACATGTTTCAGTTTGATATGGTAGTGTGCTGGGTTGAGTCTTTTGGGATCAAAGATCAAAGGAGGCACAAATCTGCTAAATGAAAAATGCAATAAAGCCTCAGTATAAATCTGAATATATCTTGATACACTTCATAAGTTCTGAGTCTTTTTGGGACGTAAGAATTTTTCCAGTCTCTCAGAAATTCATGTTGCAGAAGGCAATTTTATCCAAATCATAAATCCCTACATCAACGTTTTAGAGTTCCCAATTATCCAAATATTCATTCCTCCAGAGATAATAACGTGCAGTTGGTAAATGTTCGAAAGAATCCAATTTTAACAGTTGAATCTTAGAGGTGACAAAATACTAGGTACAACATCTAATATCAATCATATCTTGATGCCAAAACAATGATGATTCAGAGCATTATGCACACTCAAGGATGAGCATCTCAAATCATACACCATAAAATGTATCATTAAGGTTTGTATTTTTCGTGAGAATGTCAGCCATTCTGTAGGTCTATATTGTCATAATAAGCTTGCCAGGGAGCTGCAAACTGAAACAGAAAGCCCAGGGAAAGAAATAAGATTTTCTATGATTGTATTTTTTGGTTATAAATTGAACACTAAAAATGAGAAGTTATTTTTTTTTTCTTAGTCTCTAGAGTGTTTCCTGAAAATGCAGAGAAAATGTCAAGCTTTCTGCTCTTGCTTGGTATTTTACACGGCTATTCTCCACTACTAGAAGAGAGGGATCTGTGCCACCAGTCTCCTATTGTTTTCACTTCCAGATGTAGAATGCTGGAATGATCGGAAGGAACTCAAGCTGGGTTTCTCCTAAGAGAGAGCAACACAAGAGGAATGTCAATCTCATCCTTCCTGTCAACACCCCATATCCCTGAGTGGGAGAAAATGGGGATGCTCTCACAGCGAGACGTGGTCTCCATGGCACTGTGGGTCTCAACAGTTCCTGGAAAAACAAAAGTGCTGCCTGGAAAAATACTGAGGAGCCTGCCACAGATCCTAGGAATCATGAAAATCCTGTGTTAACAGTTTGCTGCCTTAGGGCATTTATGTCAATTCAGTCTATGGTTATTGGTTATCTATTCTGTACTGCAATATTTGTTCCACATCTTTTCACTGGAGTCACTATTTTGCTCTGACACTGACTTGAATTGACTTCTCTCTATCTTCCTTTATTAAGTGCTATGAGAATTCAGAAAAGGAAAAGATTTCTTCCAGAGGGAGGAAGCTTCATCTTTTCAAAAGCAGGTACTAAATCTCCTATTGTATGCTGCTCTTCTAGACAGTAAGGGTACAGGTAAGAACAAGACACAGCTTTTCCTCCGAAGATCTTGGTCCAGTGGGAATCAAAGGAGATTTAAGCATGAGAGAGCACTTGAGATGAACCTAGAAAGATGGTGACTTAGTTCCTAGGGCTGCTGTAACAAAGCATCACAAACTAGGAGGCTAAAAACAATAGAAATGTATTCTCTGATAGTTCAGGCCAGAAGTCTGAAATCAACTTGTTGGCAAGATTGGTGCCTTCTTGGGGGCTCAGAGGGAGAGTCTGTTCATGCCTCTCTCCTAGCTTCTTGTGGTTGCTGGCATTCTTTGGCTTTCCCTGGCTTTTGGCAGCATAACTCCAATTTCTGTCTCCACCTGTGTTTGTCTTTGTGTCTCTTCCCTTCTTGTAAAGATACCAGTCATATTGGATTAAGGGACTCTCCTATTCCAGTAAGACCTCATCTTAGCTAACTACATCTGCAACAACCCTATTTCCAAATCATGTCACATTCTGAGGTTCTGGGAAGGACGTATATCCTGGAGGAAAACTATACAACCCAACACTGATGGATAGGATTAATGTATCTGGAAATGCAAGAAGAATTCTTATTTAATTCTCTTTTTCAATGAGTATTTGTGTATCTCCCTCAGTCCAGGTATAACCATAAAGTATGAGAGTGAAAAGAAAGATATAGTCACCACAGTCAATCGAGAGAGATGCACTTCCAGTAGATGTCTATGGGGCGTGTGTGATTCTTTGCCAGTATTCTGCCACACTTGGAGTAAAGCATTCACCCTACAGGTTGAGGCTGATTGATGAAAGGATTTCCAACCTCTGGGCTGCACTCACCTGGAATTTAGCTTCTATAACACAGAGCTGGGAGACAAAAATGCTGGCATCTGTCCTCTCCTAAGGAGACACTCCTAGGGGACTCCTGGGGAGTCCTTACTGGGAGTTTGGAGGAGAGGGATTACAGCCTTCTCAGCCACACTGACCCAGAGTGGAATCTCTATTATGCTGAGTTGGGGATGAGGAAGAGGGAGGGAGCAGGTTACATCTCAAGGTCCACAGCTCTTATTAAAATTTAGTAGATTTTCTTGAGGAAACGCTTCTTCATCTTCTGTATGCTCTGAGGGCATCTTTCAAAGACTTGAAAAGGTTTTTGTTTTGTTTTATAGTATTCACTAGTTGTGGCTGTTTCACAGATAAGCTTGTCTGCAGAGCTCCTTATGGTGCCATTTACAAAGTGAATCTCTACATAATTTTATGTGCCTTTGCATATCTTCACCTCTATCCTACTTGAGAGTGACTCAGTAACAAGACACCATAATGACAAAGCAGAGTAAGTAATATGATCAGGGAGATGCGTGGTACCCTTGGAGCATCTAAGAGAGGTACTCCCTAAGAGTTACTAAAAAGGTGTTTATCTAAACTGGGATTTTATTTTCTTTATATTGCTTACCACTCTGCTATCTGACTTATTTAGTACTTTTTTCGTATTTGTTACTCCCAATATAATGGTAGCTTGTTGAGTGTAAGGACTCTTTCACTCACACCAGCCAATGGAACTGCACCTGGCACACTGAGAAACACGATGAATAATTGTTGACTCACTGGTTAGTGTGGTTGTAATTAAGATGGGAAGAAGTGAGCAGATTTGAGATATATTTCAAATATAGATGTTAAAGAACTTGCCGATATATGTTATATGAGAAGTCAGGAAGAGAGTTTCAAGGAAATAGGCCAGGTGGTTCCATTCACAGAAATGGGGAGCACAGGCAGCCCTTCAGCACTGGCATGGAAGACAGGGGATCTGAGTTCAAATGCCTAGGTCTGAGTCTGCCATCTGAGTCTTTTTGCCTCAGATATGGTATCTGAAGGAATAGTGACAGGAAATATAATCATTAAAATTCCTTCAAATGCTAAGATTTTATTGCTGAGTTAGTGCTTATTTGTTTAACGGAAAATGGGTAGCTTGTCCGTAGCTTTCTGGGATTAAATATTTGACAATAGAGGTATAAGTGCTTAGTCTAAGATCACGCATATCTTTAGTTCAATAATGAGGAAATTAAAAGGGGTTATGCCTCAGAATATTAAGTACCCTTCTTAGAGCAGTTTTTTTTTTTTGAGTGGGGGTGAAAATCGAGCCTGTACAATTGAAATTTTCACTTGCTATCTTTCTTAGAAAATCTCAAGCCTCTTTTCATAATCATTATTCCTATTTAGTTAAAATAATGATAATGATATCCTCATTATTTTTCTTCTTCCAATCCCCTTCTTCTACCAAGTATAGTCAGTTAAATTATTTTTGTTGTTTTATAAATTATTATACCATTTAAATAATAAACTCTTTTTCCATCATAGTTAGCCAAATTCTCCCAGGTTCCTACAGTATAAAGTTATTTAAAAAAATACTATAGGCACTGTTAAGGTTTATGAAATTTGTTTATTGTATAATAATTCAGTCTTTTATGTTTGTGTATAGGCTGATTCTTTAAAAGTTTGGTTAAAAAAAGACAACCAATAAATAGCATTTGTAATATTATGGTTGTTTAAATATTACTTGTTTTCTTAGATAAGACTTACTTGTTGAAGGACAACATTTTAGATGTCAAGGTGAAATGGAGTACCTCAAATGCCATGAATTCTAAGACATAGCTCTTATTTAAGGTTATTGGTTTTGAGGGTTTTTTCATATTTAGAGCATAGTTTTCTAATAACTTTTATTTTTAACTTTCTTCAACTTTATAATATGCAGAAGTCATTGAAGTGGATCACACAAGTTAAATCTGGTCTTAAATTTTATGCCCTGTCTCATTATTCATAATAAAATCCAAATGCCTTATCATTAGATATAGAATTCTTTCCGATCACTTACAACTGTATTTGTTCCTATTGATTTCCTCCCTGATCATCTCATTCTGTCCATGTTGAAACCACGCTGAAATGCTTGAAATTCTCCAAACTTGCTGTACTCTCAAATGTGTGCCTTACTAAATACTGCTATCTATTAGGAATGCACGTACCGATCCTCTTTATCAGACCATTCCTTATTAAGTTTTCAAGACATTTCCTTTATGAACTTCTCCTACCCCCAACTCAACTCTAGCATGAGCTGGACAGGCATCTTTCCTTTGTGTTCTGTAGTATATCGAGTTATCTGTATAAAAGAGCTCCCTAAAAGCATGAATTGTACGTGTATATCTCACATCCCCAATATCTAGTACATAGCCTGTCCTATTATTAGATTATTAATATATGTTTGTTGCACGGATGAAAGTTAAGATTTCTAGCTAACCACCCTACTCCTTCTCCATCTTCCTCATAGAGTATGAAACAATGTCCAAAACAAGCAGGTACTAAATAAAGGATAAATAGCTTTTTTCTTCCTCCCCACTCCATTTCTAGGTTCTCATACTACTACTACTACTACTAATCATCATAACAACATATTAACTGAATCTTTGTAGTTATTAAAATTGGCACTTGAGCTGCATCAGCACCTTCTGGCTCCAAGAAAATGTTTCCTTTAACTTATTCATATCAATCTGGTTGAGATTCTTTGTGTTTCCCCTTCAAGGTGCAGTGCCTCACTCTTTCTATAAGAAAATATACTTTATTTAACAGCATGATTAAGGTACAACTGAAATACAATAAATTACACTTATTTAAGGTTTACAGTTAGATAAGTTTTGGTGTATGTGTGTGAAGGCACTAGCATAATCAAGATAATGAACATATCCATCACTTACAAAAGTTAAAATATATATAAATATATATTAAAAAAATATATATATATACATGGAATATGCTAGTGATGGATATTATATCCATAATAAAATATTACTAAAGAGAATCAGATTCATCCCTCCATTCAGGTGTTAACCATGACGAATTTGATAACAGACTGCCCGGTGACACTCACTAGCAGTGTGACGTAAGCAAATCACGTAATCTCTGGGAATCTTTCCTCAAGTGTAAAACCTATATAATAACAGTACTTGTCTCAAGTTTATAATGAGGATTAAATGAGATGTTGCTTCTAAAGTCCTCACCACCATGGAAAGCATTTAGCTCCATGCAAGGCACTTAATGATTACCTCCAAACATGCTGAAAATGGAAAAAAGGAAAAAAAATGAAGTGGATCATTTAGCAAAAAACAAAGATCATTCCAGAACAAATAGTCACTCCCTAAAATCCTGTCTGATTCTATTCAGGCACCGTGGTGAAGTGCATCCTTTTTAACGGAGTTTCTTTTTGTTAACCAAAAGATAAAATCTTAACAGAGACATTAATGTATTTTCTTATATTTTATTTATTCTGATCATTGCTGGTGTATATTAGACCTACCTTGCCTAAAATTAAAACCTTCACTGCTTTCAACACTCTCTAATTTTTTTATTGAAAGAATTACAAGTAATATAGATTTTTAACCCCATTTACTTCAGAATTAAGTCCTTGACTGAAATTTTTGTTGTCACTGGAATAATACAACAGAATGCATTGTTTTGTACTGATTTATATACGGGAGACTTCCCCTCTTTACTCTGATGTCCATTATCTCTGGAGGGCTGTCTACAACCTTGACGTCTATACACCAGGCACCTAAGTGGTTTCCCTGAGTTGTTCGTACCACTTTATTCCTTCAACATTTTTGTGGATAGTTTTCAATGGAAGGCATTTAATGGTACATAAAGCTCTGGGGGAGGAGAAAGGAGGAAGAGAAAGTAGTTCGATAAATAAAAAGCAATTGATGCTGTCCTTCCCCAGCCCAACTATTCACTCCCTTTCAATGCAGATGTGGTGGACAGAATTGTAAAATGACTTAAAGACCCTCTGATTCATGATGACAGGTGAGAGCTAATGTGATGAGAAGGAAAAGAGAGAATGATATTTGAAGGAATAGAAATTCAGGTAGAGTCTTTGGAGAGTGAGGTGAATCTGAGGAGGATTATGAATTGAATGTTGCCTTCAGTGATTTCACGTATTAAGTATGATAGATGAATATATGTCAAATTGTTAAACAAAGACATATTTAGGAGATGAAAATATGGGTCATGTTGTTTCTTCCTTGGAAATTTTGATATTTTCAAATTTTTCTAAAATGAATATGTATTACTTGTGAAATCAGAACAAATTTAAAAATCATAAATAAGCTTTTTTGCTTAAAAATTCCTAGAACCAATTTCACACCCAATTTAACTTTAAAGTAAAACTATCCTTAATTCTATGGAAACAACCCTTAAATAACATAGAGTTCAGAAAGAGGCCCTTTCCTATTTTGTTAACTGCAAGGACTTATTAGAATACATTATCATATAATTTCTAGCCTAGAAAGGACATCAAGAGGTCATCGACTTCATTTCCTTACCATCACATAAGATGCCTCTTAAATTATCTAAGAAAGATTAGAATCCATCCCAGTGTAGACTTTTTGAGAAGTCTTCCTTTACTCATGCTTTTTAGCACTGAATAGTGTTTTACTGACAGAATATATTAAATTCTGTGTTTAATGGTGGCCTAGTGAAAAGTTGTCAAAGAATGACCACTTTGTAAAACCAAAGAGTACTCTTAGCACTGATACGTGATCTCACATTTGTTTTTATCTTTCTCCAAAATCAAGTGAAATAACTAAAAACACTAAATCAATTCTGCCTCATTAAGGACAGTATGTCTTCCATGACTGAAGGTTCCTCTCATCTAGGGGCCCTTGCTTCCACGAGATTAACATCCTCACTGGGCGGGAGGTAAGGAACCCGTGTGGCGGGAACATCATCAGGCACGAAGCACATGTAAGATTCATTGCAAGGCTCTTTCGATATGATCTTATTTAGTTCTCAAATGATTCCCTAACTTGTATGTTTTTAATCCCAGTCTACAAACTAAATACTGAGAAAAGTTTCAATGCGGTGTTAAGCTTCCTTAGTATGAAATGCTTCCATAGTTCCTTATGGTCAGAGAAAAATAAAAAGGTGTTAACTCATCAGTCTGACATGCAAGGTCCTTTCTCAGACTTATCAGTGCTCAGAGCATTTCTCACATATTAGGATTTTCCCAGTTGCTAGTTCTGCCATGATGTTCTTCCTTATTTAAAACTGGCAAAAACCATGCATCTTTCAACACTTGGTTAAATACCACCTCTTCTGTGGAGCCTTCACCCTGAAAGTGTCTTCATTTGGATCATCTCCTCAACATATAATTTTGATTTATGGACTGTAACATTAAACTTCAATTTTTTTGAGGGCTGAGGTTGTCAAGTGTATATTTATAACTTTAGGGTCACATACACATTAAATTCTTAAGAGATGTTTGCTGAATAAATGACATGAAAAAGAGAAAAGTAGCTCCTGAGAGCTTGGGGCAGCCTGGACCTCGCAACTAGGACTTGTTTTTCTTTGAACCTAATTCTATGGAACACCAACATCAGACAAGGCCACTCAGTGACTCTGATGAACAAGACAAAATCGTTACATTGCCCAAAACAAAAAAAATGGACCAATATCTGTCTAGCCTGGCTAATGTGAGTCATCGACGTTTCTTTTCCCACCACAATTTTAGCCTCTCTTTATTCTTCTCAATTTCTACATAAGAATTATAGACACCCAACATAGAATTAGTCTATTTCCTGACAGCATTCCTTACAAAGCCAAGCCTTGCTTCTTTGAATCCTTCTTGGAAACACCTAACACAATCCCAATTCCTATTCTAAGTTCTCTCCAACACCCTTTTTTGAGATGCCCCACAATGCCCTGTTGTTCAATTACCTCTGTGTTCCTGCAGGTCTTTGGTTGAGGGACTTTAACAGAATGAATGAATGAATGACTACTCTTATTGTCGTTTTACCATTTGACTATAACTTCTTTATATTCGGGGACAGCATCTTCTTCCTTCATCTCAAATGTCTAGATTTAAATAGTCATAAAGGAAATGTGGAGTGAATAAAATAGGCTTGACTCTTTTGCTGCACTTATTACCCATTATGCCCTCTCTGCTGGGATCACTTTGAAGAAGATGCATCCTCTGTCATTGCCATTGTTGACTCCCCCTCACCCAGCACTGAAAGTCCAGACCAGCAATTGCTATCTTCGCTCATCACAAAGACTTCTCAAGTCTAAGTTACAAACTTTGGAGGATTTTTTATTTTGTTTGTATTTGGCCAATAACCAAGAAAGTCTTTTGTCCTTGGAGAGTTTGTTGGTCAAGGAACATCTGTCTAAGTGTAGTTTTAAAAACCTTATCTTTACGGCTGGTGAGATAAAGATCCCCTCTCTTACCAGCTGCCTCACTTAGGTACTACACATTCTTCACAATATTGAAAAATCCTGAAAATATACGTACAGAGTAAGCACCTGATTTGCTACTCATTTAGGAGAGCTAATGTCTAAGTCCTTTAAGGAGGAATCCTTCTTGGGACATGCTAGTTGGGAAAAGTATTTATTTCAAGCAAACATGGAGTTCTCAATGGCTCCCTGTTACCAATATCTTATCAGGACAAAAAAGGCTGTTTGTGAATTAGCCCCTTCTGTTAGTGTATAATTATGAGGGATACAATTAACAAAGTAGAGTTGAATGATTAAGTTCAGATACTCGAGTTTTGTTTGGAACCAAAAAAATACATTAAAATTACAAAAAAAAAATGGCTTAAAAGAAAATTTAAAAAATCCCGAAGTAGAAGCGTGATGCAGCACACACCCATTTAGCAAATATTGATGCCTATTAACAAAAGTATGTCTTTTGTTTTTGTTTTTAATAATTTGCATCTCAGCAGTTGAATGTGCTAGGGTATTGAACTATATAATTATGGCAGAGTAATAACAAGAAATGGATATATAGGCTTGAGAATATGAAATTGTGAATATTCAACCCTTTCTAACCTACAAATTCTATGTGAGTCAACCTAACCTGAGCCTAATTTGACACTAGTGTAGGCAGGGATCTGAGCTTCCAGGGAGGCACTGGGTGAGAAACTGAGTAGTATTAAAAGGTGACAAAGGAAAAGAGGCACTTTTTGTTTTGTGTAGTGTGAGTCCAGACATTTGTGTTTGACAACAAGATGGTTGTAAAGTAGATCCCTCTTTCAACCACTGACCTCATGGCCGGCCAGAGAGAGTAAATCACTAGCGGTGTTGCCTCATATCCTCTAACCTACTAGTGAGAACAAATAATTTATCATCCAACCTGGGGAACTTTTGGCAAGAGCAAAGGGAATGCTGTTAATAACAGCCCCAGGAAAGTACTCCCAAACCTGGACTGTCTGAGGCCAGTTATCTGGAGTCACCCTGCTTTTCAGGGATACCGCTGCAATGACTGATCATGAGACCTGATCTTGAGGGCCTGGGGGTCCACTTCCTTGTCAGTCTTAGTGACTTTAATTGGGATGGACAGAGCATGACAGCATATTATTATAATTCATAATTCTCAACCTTATCAGATACAAAACCCCTTTTACAATAAATATTTTAATACCCCTTTGTGATCTTGATATTCATAAAAACTATAACCAACCTATATGTAATGCTCTTACTGAACTATGAAAGAAAAGTAAAAGAAAATAATTTTTAATAAAATATGATGTTATTCAATAAGAAAATGTTTGGAATATCTACACTACAAGGTAAAGTGAAGGAGCCAGATGTTAGCAATAATTTAAAAGAAATAAGTTTGGATTTTAAAAATGTAATATAATATTCAATTGAGAGTTATTATTACTTTTATATTTGACATTTTAAAGTTAAGGCCAAGTAAGTGCAAGTTTTTTCTACACATTCAATCACATAAATGCAATAGATACAAATGCATAGTATCATAGGATTGTCGTTAGGCAATTCAAACATCATGAGTGATGTTACAATCAATGACATCATTTTCCAAATTGATGAACAAAACTTTGATAATATTCCTAAAAATAATGAGCAACCTTATCTTAACATTTATGACTGTCGTAGTCCTGGAAATTTTAATGTATATGAAACCCATAAAAATATTTTTATTTATTCATACAACAGAGTTAGATTCTAGGCTCTGATATTTATAAATAAATTTTTCTTCTACAGTAATGTTAGGTGGGACCTTCACATTTGTATGGAATGCAGCATTTCATCTTTATACAGAAGAATCCCGCACATTGCGGAGCATCTAGAATCGCTGGCTCTTGCACATCGGATGCCATATGTGACTCCAATCTTGATGACAATTAAAATTGGTCCCATGAATTTCCAAAATACCCCACTATGACTCTCACAGTTTGCAAAATACTTTAATTCATGAACTCTCCTTATTCTTTCCAATCACCAAGGAGGAGCGAGATCAATGACAGCATGTGATGAGAAGAGCACCAACCTTCTATGGTCTTCCCCAAATCCAATAACCCCAGCCTGATTATGAGAAAAAGCATCAGACAAACCCAAACTGAGAGACAGACTACAAAACACCAACCAGTACGCCTCAAAACTGTCAAGGTCATGAAGACCGTGGAAACACGGAGAAACTGACATATAGTGCAGGAGACTAAAGGCCACATGACAGCTGAATGGAATGTGGTTCCTTAGATTGAACCCTGGAAGAGAAAAAGGACACTACTGGAAAAACTGGTGTTTGGTTATTTAAGGGAAACTGAAATTAGGGAGTGGAATTATATATGGAAATTTGCTGTTCTATCTTTGCAACTGTTCTGTAAACCTAAAATTATTCCAAAGTAAAAGTTTATTAAAAAAAAAAAGTGCAGATTATACTTGACACATTCACAGCCCATGCTGCAAGCTGACTAATTGGCTAACTAATCAACTAATAAATATAAATGTGAAGTTTGAAAAGGTCCTCAAAGCTGTACAGGATAATCATGTAAAATATTTTATAAAATGCATTGTAAAAGTATAAAGTATGTAACCACAATGTTGAAAATTACCGTTTATGTGGCATCAGTATATCTACAGATGGAATCAGTTCAGTAGAAAATGTCAGGGAGACTAGTTTATTTGGAATCCCTTTGGAGGAAAAAAAAACTTGTTTAAGTGACTAAGCATTTTGATTACTATTGTGTATGGACAGCCACTGTGTCTTTGGTCTGTTGTTAGTGAATTATTTTTGCCATGCTAAAGCCATACTTCAAACATTATAAGTATTACATCGTAGCTCCAGATTGAAGCCAATTTTTGGCAGTAGAATTGTAGGATAAACAATGTGTGTGCACTCTTAAGAAACTTTGTGTTAGGGGCTGCCCGGTGGCGCAGCGGTTTAGTCCGCGCTTGGCAGCCCGGGGTTCGCGGGTTCGGATCCCGGGCGCCCGCCAACGCACTGCTTGTCAGCCATGCCGAGGCGGCGTCCCATATAAAGTAGAGGAAGATGGGCACGGATGTTAGCCCAGGGCCAGTCTTCCTCAGCAAAAAGAGGAGGATTAGCAATGCATGTTAGCTCAGGGCTGGTCTTCCTCACAAAAAAAAAAAAAGAAAGAAAAAGAAAAAGAAAAAAAAGAAAAGAAACTGTGTTAGATATTGAAAAACTGCCCACTAAAAGTGTTACATCAATTTATACTCCTAGTTTTAAAAGACCACTGATGTTAACTTAGATGTAAATGTGTGTAAGACTGCCTTGTGTATATCAAGCCAGTCTGGCTTATTTACATTTATTTTATTTATTATTTAACACACTTAAACATGTTCAATGCTAAACTACTAATTTCAACCTATTCAGTATAGTCATTTTTCTTTTAATCTACTTTAAATGACAAATTGGGTATCTTATATTCAACAAAGCAAAGAAAAAAATGTTCAAAAGTTCTTCTTCTGAAAGTATAAATTTCTGATGCCTGCACATCCTTTGCTTTTGCAAAGCTCTCATTCCCTTCTCTTAAACACTATCATTCTATAATGACCAGAAATGATACTCCCCCTTGGTAATCATTGCTAATTTCAGATCATAAAGCCTGGTCTTTGTTTAATGTATCAATAATTATACATGATTGCTCTCCTGGGATCCATTAATAAAACAATATCATCTCTGTGGTTTAAATTTTCAGATAGACTGTTGGTTCCCTAGGTGAGCTTAGCTCTGACTATCTCAGTTTGCTTTCATGTTAAATTAAGGGTTGTGATAATTACAAAACTCAGTTTTATCAGCTAGCCTTTGAAAAAAATGAGAGAAGCATGTCACATTGGGAAAGCAGAGACGCTTGAATGACAGGAACAATTTTAAATGGCTAGTTCCATGGAGATATAGGGATACTATGAAGAACTATCCCTCAGGAAAATTATTTGGAAAACTTAAGTTTCCTTGTTTGCACTTATATTTATAAAGTATTGATGGCTTACAGAGGTCTTTCATATCAATTTTCTTCTTCTCGTCTTCATAACCTAAGAGATGTTAGTTTCTCTGTAGTTACACTATGGAAGAATTTATTGTTTGTGTTCTCTTAGAGAGAAGCAAAAGATTTATGGAAATGGTACAATGGGACTATTAAAGCAAGCCTTAAAGACTCAGTGGACAGCTACTTTCCCAAAATAACAAAACACCATCTGTCAGACAAATCTGTGAGGAGAGAGAATAATAACTTTTCATTTACTACATACACCAGGAGAACTGATAAATCTTCTTAAGGTCATGGATGTTTTTTGGACTAGTTTCAATTTAAATTTTATTTGTGAAGATAGCTATCAGGAGGCACGTTGGAGGCAGTCAATGGTGTGTCATCACAACACTGACTGTTCACAGCACACTGAGGTGAGAGGGAACACTGAATGTGAAAGGCAGGAAAACTGGGCCAGAAGGTAAAGGCCAGAAGGACCAGTGTGTTGAGCCAGTTTTCCTAAGGCCCAAATGTTAGGGATATTTTAGGGAAGATCATAGGGAGAAGAAATTAGGAGTGGTAGACAGATTAGGCTAAACTTATCTCAGTCTATGAGTTCTCTTCTGAACTCATGGTAATAGCAACATTGACAAGGACAAATTGTTGATTATTTGTCTTCAGGGAGCTCCAACAGCAATGACATTGAGCACATATTATGAACCAGGCAATGAGCTACGTAATGGTGATACTCAAATGAGAAGATATACTCTATCCTTGAGGTACTCACAGTGGGGAACCAGCCAACCTCAACAGGCAATTCCAGAGGAACTTGTGATGTGTACCCATAGAATCATATGTACTGTGGAGGGTTGTACTTCACTCAGCCCGGAGCTTTGGAGAATGTTTTCTAGAGGAGATGATACCTGAACTGAATATGAAGGACAAATATGGATAGGTCTGTGTATTAGTGAGGGTTCTCAGAAAAAGAGAACCAATATGATTGGAATATAAACATACATATGAAGGAGATTTATTTTAGGAAATGGCTCACTCAGTTGTGGAGGCTGAGAAATCCCACAATCTGCTGTCTGCTAGCTGGAGTACCAGGAAGAGTGGTGGTATAACTCAGTTCAAGTCTGATGGCCTGAGAACCAGAGAGATTTGAGTCTGAAGGCCAGAGACCCAAGAATGCTGATGTCCAAGAGCAGGAGAAGATGATGTCTCAGCTCAAGCAGAGAAAGCAAAGTCATTCTTCTTCTATCATTGCGTGCATGCGTGTGTGAATCATCTTTTGGTTCTCAGTATTTTTACCATGTCCACTGCAAAATTTAGACTGCTAATCCAGATCACCCCAATAGAATTTCTTTGCATAATTTGAGTTTTTAATTTTTAGTTTTATTTTGAAATTTTTCTTTTCATCGTGTTTTTTATCTATACTTCTTATAAGCTTCATTTCTAATTTCCCAAACATATTTAAATCCATAAAATTCCATATATACAAAACAAATATCTGATTTAAGCCATCGAATGGGCAAAGATACTAGTCTTCCACTGCACATTTGTGTTTCATCTTCATCATTATTTTCAGATTAAGAATTAATAATTTAGTAGATTGCTACTAGAAGTTTCAAAAGACAGAATATAGAATAAAAATAATAGAAAACAGAGTGTATCACACATAATAAGGATGAATATTGTTTCAGGAAACATTTAAGTGTGTGTTTGCGTGTGTGCATGTGCATGTGTGTTTTTGTATGCATATACTGGATAGCAATATAAAATATATTTCTTTCTGTGAATTATTGTATCTGTGTCCACTCAGGAAACAGAAAACATAGCAGTTACTTTCAAAGACAGAATTTAATAAACAAATTGTTCACTAGATATTCAGGAAGTGAAAAGGCTAAAACAAGGACATCTTGCTCAGCTGGAGCTCCTGTTGCTGAGCTTGAAGGAGGGGCCCCATGAGGCTAGGACCCAGACTCTGAGGAGGGACACCAGCTGATGGTGCTGGTGTCTGAGAGGGCACAGTGATATTGGGTATGCAAGTGTTGGAAAGACTGCTCCCTGGAATCAGCTGTGGCCACTTGATCAAACTGCTTGGGTGACAATTGACAGGAACAGGAAGGAGAAAACAAGAGGAGGAAGAAAATGGGAAAGGCCTTTCTAGTCACCCTCTCATACCTCCTCTTTGCAGACTGTAACAAGGAATCAGATGGCAAAAGATAAATGTGATTTGCAGATCTAGTCCTAGCATCACAAATCAGACTATAGAGTGGTGGAATCGAAGCTAAGAGACAAGAGCTTAATAACTGGGACAGTTATGTCCAAAAAGTGCTATCTGGATATTTAAAAATTTTTCTCTTTCCTTCCACAGATTATGGGCCAAGTCTACTATTTGACATACCAATTAAAGTAAGTCAAATACTCTTCTATTGTGAAGTAACTGTTTCAATAATATGTATTTACTAAAGAATATAATTGGCCACAAATAATTACCTGTCATGTTTTCTCATAGTTGTTGATGTTCTCAAATCCTTACTTTCTAAGTCATGTTGTTTTCCAAATGGAAATGTTTTTGTCAGAATAAGAAAACAGAGGCAAAATTGGAGTCTAAATTTTCAAAACAAACAGTAATAACAAAACAACAACAAAAATGCAATTTTGTGGAATCTAGAGTCTGAAAAGGACATGGAGAGTTTATAGGCATTATGCTGAAAGCAGACAAAATGAAAAGACCAAGTGTAGGGAGAAATATGAAATCTCGTGATTAGAATATACTTGTGTTGCAGTATCCGTGAATAGGAGTATGAAAAAAATAGTTAAATGAGTGTAGCAATCAAGAGTCAAATGGAAAACGTATCTTAGGAATTTTCTGGGATTGAGTCTAGGACCTAATTTATGCCGATGGCAATTTACCCATTAAATACTTCCTTTGATTAATTCCTTTTGGCCTTAGGTGAATGAACTGTGTAGTTGGTTTGTGAAGTAGTATTCTTTTTGATTATTTTCTTATTTTTTCCTACTCTTCTATTATATTACTTAATAATTGCAAGTTATATATGAGATGAAAGATTATCAAGTACAGAGTTTTGAGGCAGTCAATATTTCTTTTTCTAGGTCCATTTCATAAATGAATATTCCTCCCAGTTACAAGATCACCTTTACAGATAATAGTTAATAGGCCCAATGCAAATGCTATGTGGTTTCTTGAGGGAGTGACTGAATAAAATGGCAAAGAAAGTCCTATGAAAGCTGAAGCACTTCTTTGGAACCTCATCAGTTAGAGATCCTTTGAGTTTGTCCAGTTGGTGAGTTACCTGAGTTCAATTTGGAAAGCCAGTTATAAATTATTAGGATGATGGTTGGTATTGACATAGGGAGGTAAAAGCAATAGTTACAGGAAAAGGCATGCTTTGGGTAAATGTGCAAATGGAGTTGTTTAATAAATTGTAATAAGTTGTTCAATAAATTGCAGGTGGGAAGGTACTTCCATTTTTCCACTGAGTCACACATCGTGCTCTGGAAATTGGTGATTTGTTCTCTCTAATTGTGTTAGGTACCCAGAAGAAAAGTGAATTGTTTGTGAAAATATACAAGTGTTACTTTGAGACCCAGTAGACAGCAGGAGAATATTGGCAAATCCAGTATGTGAGGCAACAATAGTTTTTGGTGCTAAATTAAAAACCTGGCTTTGAAGAGAGTGTTTGCTGCTACCAAGGTAATACATGATCTTAGGCCTAGAGAAGTCGTTTTTGAAAATTAAGGAAATAGCTCAGGAATAAATACCAGGGTTGTCAATGTTCTCTATAGGCCTTCTGATTTCCATGCACAGCTCTTGGCACAAGAGTAGACTTTATATGTGTTAATGAATGTTTCTATACTGTAGTGGGCCTGTCAAAGATGAACAAAGCTGGGCATTAGTTAAAGCAGTGAAAACAGATTTTATTCAATAACTACTTATGGTAGGTGAAAAAGCAGCTGTCTCTGCACAGAAGTGACTGGTCCTATTAAAGGCAGAAAAAGGGAGTAGAGGGGAGCGAGCAAGGCCTCAAGTAGAGTCAGGAAAGTTGAACAATTACAGAGTTAGTGTAAATCCAACTAGGCCAGCTGGGTTGGCTAGCTGGCAATTATTGGAGTTAGGATTCTATCAGCCCTATCCCTCCTGAGGATTACATTTTAAAGGAATGACTTTTAGGTCCACAAGAGAGACTTCTGAGTTATAGGAGATAATGTTTCCATCTCAAAGAGACAGAGGAAGGATTCACAATCGAGAGCCTTTTTAGTAAATGCTCTAAGGGAGATGAGAGGACTATTGTCTGGAACAAGAAATTCTCTTGACAGCCCTGAGTTTTTCCAGACAAAACTGAAAAAGGGGTTGGGTCATCTCACAGACATGGCCTTTTACTGTTGGCCATGTTGAAGCTTGGTCAAGTCTCTAAGTGCAGGAGTTTGGATGGAGTCATTAGGTGTCAAGAGTTCTTCCACTTCTCATCTCAGGGTCATTTACATCCTGCAAATCAAGGAAACGTGTTTTTAGAGGCCCTAGAATCTGTCTCATAGAACTTCATTCCAAAACTGGACATTTCAAACAGACATGTTTATGTAAGTAAGGTATATACTGGATCATTTGAATTGAAGATTCTACTAGGTGTGGGCACAGAGGAGCACACATGGTAAGATATTACACATGATATTTCATTTTTCTCCAAGTGAAACGTTAAGGTCACTTAGTAGGAGCCACTGTTCTTGTTTGGCTGGATGTTTTATGAAATTGTAACCTTGGGAAGGAGAGAAATTTAGTTTATAGGATCTTTCCACTAGATTATAGAATCTTAGAAATATAGGTCCACTGTAACAGAGGATGCCCAAGCATTGATAATAATGATTATAGGGGGCCAAGGAGATGGGTTTCTTATCAAAGACTGTCCATATATTGTGCCAAGAGTCAATAGACTTGCATTAGAGTAAATTGGCTTCTTCCTTATGAATCTGGGATGATATTTAAAATTTCTGGAGATGCCAGAATACCAAGATTCATTAAACAGCTTGAACACATGTTCTTCAACAGCCACAAAAACAAACATTTAGTTTTAAAGTGATCTTGAGATTTTTTATAAAAAAGGACATCTTGGCTAAGCCACTCAAAATTTCCATTAAAATAAAACCAACTCATTGTTTCCTTCTTTTATTATTTCTGGTCCTAGATTTTAGTAGTTTGCTTTAAAAGTTTCTAGAAAAGTGACAAATCAATCTAAAGTATAGACATCGTGTTTTTTTTTTTTTCCCACTCTAGTGAGGTAGAAAAGGTGAACTTGCCTGGTTGTATTGAATCTTTCTTGGATAGGAAACTAGTAAACCCAGCAATCATGTAAGGTATACTTCCTTCGGTGTGCCTCTTGTTCATGCTTCGTGGCAATTCAAGCATTCTTCCATCTTAGCACTTACCCTACTGAAATATAATCATAAATATAAATGTGAGATACTTATCTATCTCACTGTCTAAACTGTAAGCAACTTGAAGAACTGTATCTAGCACCCAGAATAGTGCTTGGTATAATTAGCTGCTTAACTAATCCAAACATATTTGTTTAAGTAATTAAGTGAATAAAAATGTGCTGTAACCACACTGGGCCAGTATTAAAACATCTTTTTAATTGAATGTCCTCATTGAGTAAAAGAAATGGGTTGCCTATTACTTTTCTGTTTCTAATTCTGTTTTATCCATTCTTTGCTGGGACTACCTCTAAGGGTTCTCTTGCATGAACCTACAATGCCAAAGCTAAAAGTTGATTTCATAATTGTGAACTGAATCTCAGCCCACATGAGGCAGATGTCTGTTGGTTGGCCGTCTCTTATTTCATAGTTTTCTCAATAGCTCATAGAAGTTCCTGCAGGGAATTATCATAATGACCTTTCAATGACCTTTCCTTTGCCATGACCATGGCTCCATTGTGTACATCTCATAAGACAAATAATAAAGATTATTACCTTGTGAATATTGATGAGTTTCTTTCTTTATCTTTTTTGGAGTACATCTGGAACTGGACCCTAAACTAACCTATCAACTTACTCCCAGTGGCTTAGGGAAACCACCCAAGGGTTAATGTATATATGTGAGGCGAGAGGGGTAATGGACTGTTGAGCAATGTAAGAAGGAAAGAATTACTGTGGAAGTTTTCCATGGTCAAAGGCCTAAATTTCTACTGTGAAGTGTCAACATGAGGTTTTAAGGACAAGTTTTACAAAGTTAGCAGTAGTT
Source organism: Tapirus indicus (assembly GCA_031878705.1). Classification (NCBI taxonomy): domain Eukaryota; kingdom Metazoa; phylum Chordata; class Mammalia; order Perissodactyla; family Tapiridae; genus Tapirus; species Tapirus indicus. The sequence goes on along the minus strand of CM062926.1, from coordinate 47,885,428 downwards.
TTCTCAGTAAAAGGTAGTATTCTCAATCAAAAGGATATAGGAATTCCAAAAATATCATCCATTTCTCCTGAATAAAGTTTGAATAGAAAAAAACACTCTATACATCTATATGCCAAAACGAGCAAGTTTGATTTTGCCCAAAAGGCTGGAGATCAGATCATATCTGAGATATTCCAGAGAGTAAGTTGCAACCCTACCATGGAAGCCAGAGTTAAGTGAGGTCTAGCAGATTCTGCTTCTGATACAACTCTCTTAGAGATTTGGCCATATCACCGTGACTTGCACCTTTGCCTTTCTTGCCTCAAGAGATAATACTTGATAACTTTTTCAAATCCTGTGTGGACTGCAAGACCCAGCTCTAGGGTGATCTCTTTCATGGAGCCTTCTCCAGCAGTTCAGACTGTCTGTTGTGGTCACAGTTCAGCCCCAAATGATCCTTTCATGTGTTAGTTTTGATTAAATTTGATCATGTACACAAGCAGCTTCAGATCTTGTACAATTCAAGATTTTTTTTATTAATAAAATATATACAATCAACTAACTCTTCAGCAAATTATAAGCCTGTACTTCTCAATATCCATTCCTTGAAAGCTTCCTTAAAGGGTGCTAGTTAAGTGTTTCATAAGGGGTGAAAGAAAAACAACTCTAAAAATAAGTAAACTTTTTTAATTGTAGGATTTCTCAGATTTCTTAATATGTTACTGTCATTATGACTATGCTACATGGGATGCATACATATGAATATTATCTACCTACTCTCATAAACATTTGGAGAGACTTTTTTTCTTGGAGCACATGTTGGCCTATGTTGAGGACTCTTTGAGGACAGTGAGCACATTTGCCATTGTTTCACTCACTGCACTTAGGTACCCAATTAAGTTCCAAGTGATTAGGGAACTAAAGGGACTGAGATAACATTTATTGAGTCCTAAATATGTACAATATTGTTTGCTAGGGGCTTTATATGCATAGGCCTAGTTAATCTGTGCAACATTCCTATATTATCTTTTGTATTTACCCCATTATATGGTTGAGGAAATTAAATTCAAAGAGTAATTTGCCCAAGGTTGCACAATTGAGAGTTGTCAAAGTTTGGGTATAATCACAGTTTATGAAGTTCAGTAAACTGGTAGTAGCTTTATCTCTATTATTATTATTTATACCCCATAAACAGCGAGGCAGGACTTTAGGAGACTGTTGATTTTTTTAGGTTTTGTACATATTTTATGAATAGCATAAGAAAGGTTAGGTAATTAACCCACTTAAGTAAGTTAACACAGGCAAACCTCCATAGAAATTTGGTAATTGCTGTTATAACTATCAATTTTGCAATAAAAAGAACTCATATCACTGCATTATTTCCATTTCAATATTTAGAGGCAATAATAAGCACAAAACATTTCCCAGGGATTAATGACCATCTGAAGTTAACTGTCCTCAGCTCTGCCTTAGGCCATAAACTCTTCCCTATTTGTCATTAATTCCTTAGAAACACCACATATCTGAATTGCTATTTCTTGAACAATAACACTTTGACTCTCTCCGGTGGACACAGTACAAGGGGTCATTATTGGATCTTTTCCTTTTTTTTTTGGTCTCCACATTTGTATTAGAATTAAAAGATGCCAAATCACAAGCTCGCTTAGTCATAATAACTGTAGATATTTGAAAAACATATTGTTGATGTTTAGACCATTACATCACCCTAAGCTTTTTCCCTAAACCTTTGCACTGCAGAAAAAAAAAAAGTTTAATGATCTACTGGAATTGTCAGGTAACATTAATTTCCTCCTTATAAACCATACAAGTCTTCTCCAATATAGATAGCAAAGAAGCTTATACTCATCCTCCAAATAATAGTATGTCTTGGAATGTTTGTTGCCGCAAACTTTAGTATAAATTTATGTTCACAGATGCAAAATCTTTTCCAGCAAAAGACAGATGCCCTACATGACCTGGTTGGCTCCCTATGGCAAGCCATATCTGATCTGTTGTCCTTTATCTTTCTGCAAATTATCTGAATGTGTCAGAGAGGGTTTATAGTATTCTATATACTCGGGCAGATAAGGGGACAAGAGAAATATCAAGTCAGTCCATTCATGAAAATTGTTTCAGCTGAGAGCTGAATACACTAATCCTATAAAAATTACAATTTGGTGAACACTTTTTTGCTTGTCTTTGAGAAAATCACTAAATAAAGAGATGTAAGTAGATGCCTTATTTGACCTAGACGGTAGGTTATCTTTTTCATTCTAAATTGTTGATTCACCTTTTTTATCACTACAAATATCACAAAACATAAAAGCTCTGTGATGACTTCTCTAATTTCCCATGGGTGAGATGTGCTGTCATTGAAAAATATTTTAATGTTAAAATAACCCAGTTCAGTGATGTCTTTTGAAAAGCACCTATGTGATGACAGCTCCCTTTTGCTTTCCATTTCATTGTTTACATAACCTTTAACATTCAATATGAGAAAGATAGTGCCTCACAGAAGGGAGAGAAAAGACATCTATTCTGTTATATCTTTAATTCCATTTTGAAATCTGCCATTTACTGCTCCCTTTGATATTACTTTTTCTTATGTAAAATATATCCTACTACTTATCTATATAACAGAACTGTCACTCTTAATGCAGCTTCCCTTCTTGTTTGCTTTGCAATTTGTGGTGGACAAATGGGGTGATGTTGAGGTATTTAATTAGTCTGAATGGTGACTTCAATGTAAAGTTGAGAAAGCTAAAAAAAAAAAAAAATGAGTCCTGACAAAACTAGTGAAAAAGGAATACTTGCTCAAAATATGCTGTTTAGTTAATATATTTGAAACTAATATATTATTTGAGAATTTTTCTTTGTCTACAACGCCCTATACACTATCAAGGGTATGACAAGCAGCCTGTTACATACAGTGTCTTATTATCAAGGAGTTCTCATCCTTTGGTCAAGTCAAGGCAGTAGAGATGTCAGGTAATGGCTAGAGATGTCATCAGCAGGTGAAAGTCCCTCAATATATTATCCCTCTACCTCCTTCTACACAATTCTAATTTTTCATCAATATTTCTTTCCCTGAATTAGTTCTAGACTGGTGTAGCCAATTACTTACTGATATGTATCAAACTCAAAACATCAACCCAGAACTCATCACTTACTCTCCCACCCCAAATGAATCTACTTCTTGTAATCACTGTACTGGTTAGTAGCACAATCAACTCCTAATTTAGTCAAAAATTTGTTAGTCCATGTTGACTTCACCTTTTATCCTTGCCCCCAAATCTAATTGATGTAGTCAAGGATTTTTAAAATTATACTTCCAAAATCTATATCAAGTTCATTTCATTCTTCATTATTATTACCAATACACTCTCCAAGATACCAGTCTTTATTTGGTTTCAACCATTCTCCACACAAACTCCATGATAATTGTTCTGAAATACACTCATGACAATAGCATGAGCTTACTTCGGGTCTCTGCTTGAGGCAGAGACATAGGAAGCATTCAGGCAATTCATCTGAATTGCATTTAATGATACTAATTTCTGTTTCCTAACAGAAGTTAGGAACTTGAATGGACTTACAATGGCACATATTCCCAAAAGCTAAAACGAAATCATTTCAGTTATTAAACATGCATGAGATCCTTGTACTGATATGTTGTATTTTAGGTGGTAAAATTGATAATGAGGTTATAAAGTGGAAAGGGAGATTTTTTAAATCTAATTTAACAATTTAATTATTATCTTTAATACTTATAAATTAAAAATATCATTGGAATTTGTAGAGTTGATACACTAATATCTGACAGTTTGTTAATACTTTGTCTAAGTTAACTGAAAAAGGTGAAGGTCTGATTATACTTAGGCTAGCCTCGTCCAAGATAAATGAGACATCTCTTATTAGAGCAGTATTTTTATTCTTTAGTTGGAATTGTAGCTAACCAATATATATTATTTAATAAATGGTAGTTGAATGAATGCCTGGTTCCCAAAGCTTTACTCTAGGCTGCACTAAAAAAAGATTCTTTTTAGGATGGCTGTTTAAATCTGTGTGAATTATTTCTTGCTTACTCCTACCACATTTTTATTTATGATCATTCCTTGCCATTAATCCATGCTTCCAATTTAATATTTATTTGTTGATATTGCACTAAAAAGTTTCCTTGAGATAGACTGCAACATTTCAACATTATGTTCTAATAAATGCCCTTACACAAACATCAGTGTTTATGGGGCATAAATTAGAAAACAATGTTTTGTTTACCACTATTTTAGTTTATTTGCTTTTGCCTTTTCCAGTGATAAAATATGTTGCCTAAGAATTTGTTTTCAGGACCATCAAAGACTGTTTCTTAACAATTTAATACCATTTTAAGTGAATTCAGATTTCTTTAGTACTATAATTATAAAGACTAATTTACATAAAGCTGATGTATAAATTAAATCTTGAGATAGTGAAATTTTTATAGCCTAGTATTGGCAACCCAGTACCTTATATAGAGAGCTCATACGTATTTATTTTTAAGTAATTATTCCATCATTCAAATTGATTAAAATTTATAACAAATGGAAGAGCTGCATTATGACTATCATGAAACCTAGGCACTTCTGCTTGCTTGAGCCCCTTCCTCAATTAAAAATATCAAAAATTACAATTTTCAACTGTATTGGTATGAAGATGAATGTAGTCCAGGCTCAAATTGCTATTATATCTTCATTAGTATTATACTATTCATTTTTATTCTGATTTTAAAAGAATTTAAAATAAAGTCATTTCTATGGGTCCTTAAAATTGTCATGGGAAGTGTATCATAAGTCACTGAAGGGGAGGAAGAACTATTCCTCTACCCTCTAGGTTCTTCTAGCTGGTCTAAGAACTAAATTGACATGAGACAGAATAACAGGAGAAAATGAAACAAGTTTAATAATGTGTATACATGGAAGAAACCTGAGAAAACTGAGTAACTCACCAGAATGGCTGAAGCCACCACCTTAAATACCATCTTCAGCTAAAGACAAAGGAGGATGTTGGGGGTAGCGTTTTGGGACTTCAAAGGGGAGGAAGGCAATTTATGTGGAGATGGAATAACAAATGTTTAATAAACAAATGTTTGCTGGGCCATCTATAGAAAATACGACCCTAGAGAGAGAACTTTGATAAAAATGGTCTTAGCAAGGTCCCTCCCAGTCTATCATACCCAGAGTTATCTATGATGATGGCCTATCCTGGGGACAGGTCTTCTATTTTAAATTCTTTTAGGCGGTTAGGAGGAAAGTCAGTTTCTTTCAGAGTCTTTTGTCCTTAAAAATAATCAAGCCAAAGAGATACACTTTGGGGTGACCAATTCTGATCCCCCACAACACTGTGCCTACAGCCCCAAGTGGACAAGCCAGTAGGTCAAAATTAACAACCTTTGTTTTGAATTTTATTGTTTCCACTCTCTACTCACCTGCTCAGAGGGTTGGTTGAGCAATTAATTTTGAGTAACAAGTAGGAGCGATTCATTCTGGTTCATCGGTTACTTGCTCCTTTTAAGTGGTGAACTTTTAAAGATTTTGAGGTCATTAAGTCACTGAAGGCAGTGAGAAATTAACACTGTCTGTGTTTGGAAGTAACATAATCAGCAACAGTACAGCAAACACACTTCTCAGTTGACACTTTGCTTGAAAACTAACAGAAACTTCCTTTGTAAAGGGGTGAAGGAATTACCTCTTATTTGAAATATTCTGATATATTATTTATATTCTAAGGTTATAATAAAAACATTTAAGTACTACTGATTGATTTAGTACTATGATAATGATAAGAACAATCATAATGTGTTATTGAAATTCTGATTGAAAGGAATTAAAGATAGCACTATTATACTGTTTGTCCCCAAATATGAAACTTAAACACCTGTTAGTTCTTTCCTAATTTATTTGCTGACACTGGAAATCTTTGGATAACACAGAAAAATATCAAATATATCAGAAAAATATAAAATATGTTGATCTTTCTCTACCTCCCATGCTTCCCGTCAGATAATTTACAACCGAACGGCAAAGTGATTATCAACATCATGTTTTCATTAATATAAAATGAAAATTTTTAGAAATGTAAAATAACATTCGATTGAAATTTTCAATGGAGATATCAAGGCATATATATATGCACATGTTTATGTTAATATTAAAAAAGCACAAAAATAGACTGTACTTTCTTTAAGAAAAAAAAATCACCTTTTCAGGAAAATTTGCATTGATATAATTGTAAATGTACTATTGAATTCCACAGTGAGAATCAACAACTGACTGATTCATTCAGCTATGCATTTGCAACAGTTTTGAGATAAAAATTAGATGAATTTTAACAGTAAATCGTGAAGCCTAAAGTGTTTAAAGCAGTCCTACAGCTATGTATCATCATGTTACAACTGATTTCATTTGTAATACTCACTGAACCTGAGCAACATAAAAAAGTTTAGTTCTCTCAGAAGATATTGCTATTTGTAATTGGTTTGTCTCGTTGTTCCTATGCTGAAATAATATTATTTACTTTATATTCAAGCATTCCTGCAATTCTACCCACTAGAATTTTATCTTTGAAATGAGAAGTAAAGTGGAAAAAGGATAGACCTTGAGTTTAGACAACAATGGGCTTCCACACCAGCTCAACCAGGACTCAACTGTAGGTAGACTATTTTCAGAATCTGTACTCTCAACTGTTATTCTGCGCTGTTTCTTGAAAACTGAGTCAATATTTTCTCTACTCCTTCAAAAAAAAAAAAAAGAAAGAAAGAAAGAAACACGAGTAAGGGAGGAACTTCTGGGTGTATTTTGAGTTGTGGACGGAATTTGGTAACATGTCAAGTTTTCTCTATTTGATTTATAAAGTCACAGGGCACACAGTAAACATTTATTGCTCATTCACACTCACACACACACACAATAAATGAGAAAATTATCCATTTTTGCAAGAGGACTTCCATATGCAATACTCAAGAATGTAGTCAAGGTTGAAATTATTAGCTGCTGTAACAATCTCCAAATCTTAGCTACTTGACACAATAAATGTTTATTGCTCTCTTACTGAAAAAAACAAATCACAAGCAGATATGTTTTCTGGTTTCCCTGCAATCTTAAATAAATGGCATGGTCTTTCTATTTTTAACCTTTCATAATTTGAGGCATTGAAACCTGTGTTCTTCCTATATCCAAAGCAAAGCATGACAAATTAGGAAATATGTAAGGAGCTTCCGCCCTCCCATTCCAAAGTGTTTCAGAATTAAATCTTTCTTCCTATAGGCCTAGGATCTAGTGTGGATCAGAGATGAATTCTAAGCACCCACTGACCAAGGAGCATACAAAAGTAGCAGGTGGGTGTGGGGAATTGGCGCTTGGAGTTGTCAGCCCCAGCAAGAAGGAACATTGCACCACTGATATAACCAGTGCATGGTGATAATAAAATCAGATTGACTTTTAGTTTTGTCCTTCTTTTGATATTCTCTCCAGACAATAAACCTTTTCATTGTCTGTACTCAGAGCAAACATGTCCCTGAACCTGCTCTTTGTATGCCACTGGAGACCCACTAAACCAAATATTTCATGTTCTTAGCAACAAACGCTCTATTTGACGGACCAGGGTTTAGATTCTTTTATTCTTTTTCTATTCAGTACTCAAGTTTGCCACTAGGCTTGAAGTTCACCCCTGACCCTAGCTTGCTGGGCTGGGCTGGTGGGCCCTAAGTAGTACACACCATTTTGCATTCCAATTTGATTTCTAGTAGGTATTTAACAAGTGATTTTTTTAAAACAAAACAACAAAAAACCCCAAAACTAAACCAAAAACCTGTGGGTTATAGCATTCTTTCTGTTCTTGACCTCTGCATTTATCTACATTCACACTAGCTAGAGTTTTGCTTTGACTGAATAGATTATTTGGAACCTTGATAATTTTCCTGTTCAAATTAGGACATGTTCGATTCGGGACCATCCTGAACTGCTGTGTTTTGTCCGCAAGATTAAAATATTTTATCTTAATGTGAAAAATATTTTCATGGCAGAATTGAAACTTGAGGGAAATCTTGGTGGCTGGGTAGGGTTTGACTCAGCTGAAAGGACTGGAGGACACTTGAGATTGTTAAGCATAGGATGAGTAAAAATTCAGCTTGTGAAAGCATAATAAATCTCCGGGGTCATGAAGAGGCCAACCTAACCAAAACAGAGAGCATGTGGTGTGTGAAAATAAACAAAGACCATCTAAGGGAGAACAAACAGGCTAATTATTCAGAGCTTGCTATAGCAAGGGAGTCAGCCTCCATTACTGTTTGGCACAAATTCAAATGCTTTCAGGGAAGTGGGAAATTTTATAGTAAAAAAAGAAAAAGAGAGTGGGAGGTCAGGTATGTTCTGATAAGAGATTGTTGACGTGTGGAAGCTGGAGGTGGGCTAATGATAAGTGGGATATCTTACATGATTGATTTGGGGAGCATTTTTGGCTTTCAGACCCTTGTTCCTCAGACCCCTGTCATTGAGAATTTGGAGAACGTTGGAAAGGCTGGTTAAGGGGCTGAAGGTACCTGAAACACATACATTGTTAGCAATTTCTTTTCCGATGTCTTGGCTCTTTGCAATAACAACAGAAACTAGAGAATTTTGGTTTTATTTAGGAAACTTCATTTGCTGGAGGTGAAGATTAAAAATTTTAGTGGTCCTTCTTTTAGGTGACCCACTTAGGATGTGAGAAAGCTGGCTTGCCAGATTAACTAAATCTGGAGAGGACCTAGTTTCCCATTCTATCCTGATCCTTTTTACTAGGGGGGAGAGGTCCTGGTTCAGCCCATTAATAAACACAGAGTTAAAAGCTACCTGGGTGGAACCAACGTCTGAAGGAAAACTGGAAATTTCTTTAGAACAACCCGGATTTTAACAGTCAATCGTAATAAGTCATGAACAGATTCTTCAGGTTTTTGTTCATAAGCCTGAATTTTGTTCCAATCAACAGGCTTTTGGAAAGCTCTAGGAATTGCCCAGTGAAGTCACCTAGCAATTGTCTGAGCCTGATCATATAACAGGTCGGTGGGTTGGATTCCTGGTTGTAATTCTAGAGATCTTTCAGGATTTCCCCAATTTGCAGTTTTCATCCAGTGCTGGGCCTGGCTTCTATTGACAAGCTTGTGAACTAGCTGATATAAGTCAGAGAAACCAGGTTGATAAATCTGAATGACTATTAAATTCTTCAGCAAATCTGTGAGGGTCTTTGGTTACTTTGGGAAAATCTTTATGACATAGTTCAACATTATTTCAGGGAATGTGAGAAATTAGGGTTTAGCCTTTGGATCCTCAGAAGACTTAATTTAAAGGGGACTGGTTCTGATAGGTTCAGAGGAATACAGAGAAGTGAGAGATTCAGGGAAAAGAGGAAGTTTGGCAAGAGAGGAAGTAGAGGGGCTCTGAGGAAATAGAGGTATGGGAGGGATGGAGAAAGATGGCACCAGAGGCAGGCCCTGAGCATGAGGAGCGGGGATGGGGGGAACATGAGGCTTTGGAAGCCATTTTCTTTTTTTTTTAATCATTTGTTTGCCTTAGTTAATCTTCAAATTCTATTTTGCAAGGAGGCAATTTTATACTTCTGATAATGTTTGGAAGCCTCAAAATACCAATCTAAATACACATTCCATATAGTCTTGGAAATTTTAGAGTTATGGTTGTCCAACTTGGTTTGAAGAAAAGTTTGGGGAGTTCAAAAGTTCCGCATAATGGCCATTGATATTCTGAATTACCTTTGGATAAGTCAGATCATTTAGTTAGAAATTCATGTGAGGAAAAAGCTCAGTTTTTAAACATAAAATTGGTCAGCATCCCTGTTGGGGAGGTGCCCTCAAAATATTTAGATATTTGGGATCCTATTTCTCAGAGGTTTTTTTTCCCTAGAGTAATAGCCTAAACAGCTTAAACAGTTTAAACAACCCACAACTCAAATAGCTTGAACAGCTCAAACAGCCTGCCAGATTAATACCAGCGCCCTTCTAAGGAAACAGCTTAATCCTGAAAGAGTCAGGCTGAAGTCTAAACAGCACAGTTCTAACAGAAAAGCCTAATCGAGAAGTAGTTAGGCTGAAGGCTAACCACTGTTCCAATAGAACAGCCCGGTCCCAAAGGATTCAGTCCAGATGCTGAATGGCACAGTTCCCGTGAAACAGTCTGATTCTAGAGGAAATACACTGAAGGCTGAGCAGCACAGTTCCAATGGGACAGCCTGATTCAGAAGAGTCAGTCCAAAGTGCCAACTGAGCACTCGCAGACAAAATAAGGCTTTAACCAGAAAAGGACAGACAGCCTTAAAATGGATCCCGAAGAGCTTCAAAATACCAGAAAGCCTAAGCTTCAATCCAGGAGAAAGACACCCTCAAGCTCCAGAATAGGAGTGAAAAGCAGTGAGCTCAGTGGGCTCTGTGGGTACCAGGGCCTGTTTGCCCACAAGCCTCGGAGCTGTCAAGGGTCTTCTCTAGATCCTTGTATGGACCACCATATGTTGACCTTAGACAAATAGACAGTTTTTTCTCCAGCAAAAATGGTTTTATTCAGGATTAACAAGGAATTGCAATTTGGAATCTGCAACCATAGTGAACCACATGCAATTTCTGAACAACAAGGGAAGGAGAAACTCTTTCATAGAGGGGAAGAGGAAGTGGGGAGGGCTGTTGTAAACAAAGAATCCATTGGAGAAATTGAGAGTTTGAAGTATAGTGGCTTTTCATATTTCGAGTTGTGACAGTCTCTCACTGGTTGAGCTTTTGCCGGGCAAGAAGAGGTCTTTCTTCTTCCTGTTGGGCTCTGCCATCATTGTAGAGCATGAGAGCTCCCCACGTCCAGCCTCTCGACTTCATTGTAAATGAGGTTTCCATTCATTAATTTTCACAGACAGCAAGTGATTCCAGCACTATTTCTAAAATGACTCTCCTTTACTAAATAAGTTTCACTAGCATTCTTTATTCATTCTATATAGATGGGTCTATTTCTGGACTCTTGATTCTTTTTCCATTGAATTATATGTCTATTAGCCAATACTATGCTGTCTTTATTACTGTAAACTGATAATATAAGCCTTCTCTATTTACTTTCTTCAACATTCTTTTGTATGTCCTATATCATTTGCAATTTTGTACTTTTGTGTCATACTCATACATTCCTACAACATATACCTGCCAGAATTTTCATGTAATAACATTGAATTATAGATAAATTTGGGGAGCATTGAGATCTTAGCAATGCTGGATTATCTGGTCAATGAACATGATAATATTTGTTCATTTAATAGGTCCTCTTTAAATTTTCAGCATTTTTTAAGCTTTTATTGAACATCTTTTTTTACAATTATTCCTAAGTTTTTATATATATGTATACAATCATAAATGGTATTGCCTGGAACTTTGGTTTCAGTTCTCCAGCCTCCTATCAGCCTTCAGCAGACTCCATACACCTGCACTTTCACATCTCATGTTTCTACTCAATGACTGTTGTCTGCTTCTTTGTACTCCGAATAAGGCCCAGTGTGCACATGTAGAGTTTCTCTAAGTTCTTTTGCTTTGCCTTCAGACTTGAACAGGCTCCATATGCCTGTACTTAAGGGAAAGGTGTCTTTCTCAGCCCCGCCCTCCAGCTGCAGATGACAGCAGATTCATGCTCTGTGTAAGGCTCAGGTGTTTGAGTTCTTGGTTCTCTTTTCCCACCCTCAACCTTCGACAGGCTTGCTGTGCCTGGGGCTCAGATGAAGTCTCTCTCAGCTCTTCTACTCTGCCTTCAATCTTTCTCATGAGCATTCAGTGAATTTCTATGCAAAGAGCAGGCAGAGGAGTGCTGACTTTTTGTGTTTGAGGCTCTTAGGGATTCTAAACCACTGTGCCACTCCATAAAATAGTCTTAAAATTGTGTTAAAAATTTATCTCATTTCTTTTTAGCCACTGGTAGTTTCTTCCTCTTACCATGTTCTACTAAAGATGAAACCAGCCGTGGATCTCACCTCTCTTAGGAGTCTTGTCATTTTCTGGATTTTACTTCATCTTTTTTGTGTGTGTGTGACCTCAGCTCTGTGATTGACATGAAGAAACAGACTATAATTTATCAGTTTTCTCTCCTGTTCTTGTTGCTAGCACAGGACTGATATTTTCTTACAACTTCTAACTTCACTATTTCTCAAATTTTTATCTACAAAGTGGAAGTTAAAACACCTACCACAAGGAATTCATGAGAATTAAATGAGGTAACATATGTAAGTGTAGAGGAGTATATTGCATACAAATGATGAATATCTCTGTTCCTTGAATCTGAATATAAACCTAAATATCAAGTATTAGTCCAGTACAGATATAGCAAATTATAATTCATCTAAAACTTAAAAACATGGTATATTTTGGTTATCCCTAGAGACTAGATTGTGCTTACTTTTTTATTGGCTACAGCAAACAATAAAGATTTTTACGGAGCCATTTACTAGTAAATGTGATTGCAAGAGACTACCATTTAGAAAAATATATATATCTTTCTCCTCAATATCTTTCCTCAATTTAGTCAAAGTTTTTTTTTTCATACATCGCTGATTTTTTTTTCAGTAAATTTTGAATTTTGATTCATATCTCCAAATGCTGGTTGCATGATATAAAATTTGTGTTTATGTGATATGTTACAGTTTTTCTCTGCTTTGCCATTGTTGCTTAGGTGACTCTTCCTAGCATTTTAAATGATTTTTTTTGTTTTCTCTTTGTAGTAGTTTTGCTTATATATTATCTGCTACCTTGTGTTTATTTTTAAATGTTTTGTATTTTCTTAGACGAGTAGTTATAGCTGTTTCAACACAGGCAGAAGTGAGAGGTTTGGCTGACTTATGGGTTACAGGGTCTTCTCTTCTGTTGGAAGGCAGCTTCTTTAATATTTTGGTGATTTATGGGTGGAAAAAGTTGATTTTGTGATGTTTTTGGTTGTTTATATAGATAATTTTGACTGCCCACATTCTTCTTCCCCTTCACTATCAAGGCTCTAAGAAAAACTTTTCTCTTCCAAATCATCTCCCTCCTCTCAGAAGTTGTGCCACTTCTCAATTTCTATGTGGCCAGTGATCTGGTCAACCTGGCCTCAGACTGCAATATTTCCCCTTTCAGAGTAGGATTTCCTCTTCCTGAGAAATCTCCATCAAATCCAGCTTCTATGTCGCCAACGCAGCTGGCTGTGAAATGAGATGATCATATCATCACTCACATATAATTTGGAGTTGTACTATTCTTTCTCTCTTATTCATTCTGGGCAAGGGTTATGAGTGGTTTTCTTTGTTCTTTTTGTTGATCTGGAAGGTTTTGGGATGACATGTGGAGATACTAAGATTTAGGTAGCTGCCGTTATTTTTCAGGGCATGGCATAAGAGGTGTCAATTTATATGAAAGAAATGAAATTGTCTTTAAAATTGTAGCTAATTTGATACTTTTCATCTCATTCAAAAAAAATTCAAGTGATGGGAAAAAAACCTAGTTTTTATAGTTTTATTTAAGTATAAATTACATAAAATAAACTCTACATATATAATGTATACAATATGATGTTTTGACATATGTATTCAGGCAGCCTTTCTTTGCATGACATGGTGTTAATGGAGGTAATGTATATTAGAACAATATCCTCGCTTAGCTCAGTTCTATGACACAAGTTACCATGGAACCATGGAGTGCAAGGACTCAGTTCTAATATGCATGAGTCTCCATTAACTCCTTACCATGCAGAGCGAGAACTGCCTATATTCATGAAAACATCTCCACAATCAAGATAAAGGACATATCTAAACATCCCTCAAAGTGTGTTTATGTCTCTCTAACCAGTCCATTCCTCTCTTTTTACCCTTCTTCAGCAGCCCCTGATCAGTTTTATCTTATAAAGTTTAGTTTGCATTTTCTAGAATGTTACATAAATGATGTCTTACAGTGTGTACACTTTTGGGTCTGGTTTCTTTCACATAGCTTAGTTAGTCTGAGATTCATCCCAGTTGTTGCATGTATCAATAGTTCAATTAAATAAAATAAGCATAGATTTTCCAAATTTGTTCTTTACCAAAGTAGCTTTTCTTTTCTAGGTCTTTTGAAATCCCATAATAATTATAAAATCAACTTGACGATATTTATACAAAAGCCTGCTGGAATTTTAATTGGAATTGCACTGAATCTGTACATATACTTGGGGACAGTTGGCATATTAATAATTTTGATTATTAAATTTGTGTGTCAACCTAACTAGGCTAAATGATGCTCAGATAGCTAATAAAGCATTATTTCTGGGTGTGGCTATGAGGATGTTTCTAGAAGAGATTGGCACTTGAATCAGTATACTGAGTATAGAAGTTTGTTCTCACCAATGCAGGTATGCACCATCCAATCTGCTGATGGTTTGAATAGAACAAAAAGGTGGAAGAAGGGTGAATTTGCTTTTTGCTTGAGTTGAGACATCTACCTTCTTTTGCTCTTGGACATGAGTGCTCCTGATTCTTGGGCCTTCAGACTTGGGCTGGGACTTACACCATTATCATACCCGGTTCTCAGGCCTTAGGATCAGACTAAATTACATCACTGGCTTTCCTGGTTCTCTAGTTGCAGAACGCAGCTCATGGGACATCTCAGTCTCCATAAATGTATGAGCCAATTCTTACAGTAAATCTCCTCTTATATATATCCCATTGATTCTAATCCTCTGGAGAACACTGACTAATACAATAACATTGCATCTTTTGATGCATCAGCTTGGTATGTATCTACCTTGATTTAGATCTTTGTCATTTTTGTCTTTGTCAGTTTAGAGGCCTTGTACAGGTTTTGCTCGATTTATTCCTTAATATTGTATAGTTTTATGTTATTTGAATTTCCAATTATTTGTTGCGAGTATATAGAAATGCAATTCATATTTGTACTATGACTTCATATTTTCCAACCTTGCTAGACACAATTACTATCATAACAGGATATTTGTAGATTCTTCGAATTTTCTACATAGACAGTCATGTCGCCTGTGAATAAAGACAGATTTAATTCTTGCTTTCTAATCCGATTTTATTCATTCTTCCTACCGTATTGCACTAGCTAAAATCTGCAGTATAATGTTTTATAGAAGAAGGAAGAACAGATAGCTTTTCCTCATTTCTGATCTTAGAGGAAAAACATTCAATTTTTCACTAAAAGTTTATTAAATATGATATTTGCTGTAATTTTCTCATGTATGCCCTTCATCAGGTTGAGAAAATTTGCTTTTATTACTGGTTTGTTGAGAGTTTTTGCTATGAATGGAGATTGAACTTTGTCAAATATTCGAGATGATCATATATATTTTTCTTTGTTAATCTGGTGATCGACAATATTTTTTTCTAGTGTTAAATCAACCTTGCACTCTTCAGATAAACCCCACTTGGGCACAATGTATTATCTTTTTATATATCATTGAATTTGATTTGCTAAAAATTTTGCGGAAGACTTTTACATCTATGTTCATTAGGGATGTTGCTCTGTAGTCTTCTCTTCTTGTAATATCTTTATCTCATTTCTGTATCAGGGAAGTATTAGCCTTATGTAATGAGCTACAAAGTGTTTCCTGCTACTCTATTTTCTGAAAAAGTTGTAGAATTGAAATTGTCTCTTCCTTAAATATTAGGTGGAATTCCCTAGTGAAGTCATCTGAAATTGGAGTTTTCTTCATTTGAATGTTTTTACCTATAATATCAATCAATTTCTTTCATAAATAAATATTTAGGTTATGTATTACTTCTTGAATGAGGTTGATAGTTTGTGTCATTCAAGATATTTGTTCATTTCCTCTAAGCTTTTGAATTTATTGACATATAGATCCTCAAACCAGTCCCTTATTAACTTGTTAAGACTTATATGATATGCAGTGATGTCACCTACCTTTTTCCTGATATTGATAATTTATGTTTTTTTCTCATATATTATAATAAGCCTGGGTGGAGGATTATCAATTTTACTGATGGTCTCAAAGAAAAGTCTTTTTATTGCATTGATATTCTCTAGTATTTTTCTGTTTTATGCCTTTATATTTATTATTTGTTTTCTTTTGTTTAATCTTTTCTTTTTTTCTAGTTTCTTTAGGTACTTAAGTCATTAACATGAGTTCTTTCTATTTCCTTTAATGAACATTTTCAATTCTACTCATTTTCCTCCCAGCACTGCTTTAGCTGAGGCTCAGAAGTTGACATGTTGATTTTTTCTTTGATGCATAGGTCATTTAGAGGTACACTCATTTGCCATATAATGACATTTAGGTCAACAAAGGACCTTATGACAGTGGTCCCGTAAGATTAGTACCATACAGCCTAGGTATGTAGTAGGTTATACCATCTAGATTTGTGTAAGCACCGTAGGGGAGGAAGAAATTTTCCTCTACTCTTCCAGGTTCTTCTGGCGGGTCTAAGAATCTAATTGACATGAAACAGATTAACAGGAGAAAAACAAGCAAAAGTTTAATAACATGAATGCATGGGAGAAATCCAGGAAAACCAAGTAACTTGCTAAAATGGCCCAAGTCTTCACCTTCAATACCATCCTCAGCTAAAGACAAAAGGAGATGTTGAGGGTGAGGAGAGTCAGGGACTTCAAAGGGAAGGAAGGCAATTCACAGGTAGGTGAACAGGAGAAATCACCTGGAAAACAAATGTTTGTTACGTCACACAGAAACAGAAGAACACAGAGCGGAGCCCAACAAAACAGTCTTTTCTAGGTTCTTCCCTATCTACCACTTCATTCGTGTCATGCTAAGGTGATAGCTCACTTCCTGAGACAGATTTGTTTAATCTGAATTCTTTTAGGCAGTGAAGGAGGAGATAACAAGAAAAACTTTCTGAGTCTTTTGTTTCTTAAAAATAATCAGCCTAAAATAATCTTCATATTAAAGAGACACATTTTGGGGTGGCAAATTTTATTCCCCTTCATTATACTCTATGATGTTCACACAAGAATAAAAGCTCCTAATGATGCATTTCTCAGAATGTATTCCCATCATTAAGCAACGCATGACTTGGATATTCTTTCCATTGCCCATATTAGGAGATTTTCAGATAGCTTCCTGTTACTAATTTCTAATTTGACTCTAATGGAGGCAGGTAATATACATCGTATGATTTAAATCCACTGAAAATATTGAGATTTGTTTTATGGTCTAGAATGTGGTTTATATTATTGCATGTACAGTGAGGACTTGAAGAGTGTCCCTGCTATTGTTGCAGGAATGTGTGTCTTATAAGTATCAGTTAGCTTATTTTAGTTTATTAATGGTTTTAAAATTATTTTTATTTCTGGATTTCTACAAATGCAGTCTCTCCTCAAGTAGTGAGGTTTGACTGTACTCTGTATTCAAATCTTAGGTTTACATGTAAACTAGAATTCACTGAAAGTAAAATGCTGATTGAACTTCTGCCTTTGTGTTTAGTATGTTGTCAAAAAATGTTGAACAAGCAATGATGTCATACTTTTATTAGGAAATTGAGATTGCTTTGAATAGTACAACTATATGTAAAAAAAATTGAATAGGGGAAAATACTTGTCAAATTTTAGCCACATATTTTCTTGTAAATCAATTTTAAAGATCAATTGAAAGTCTAAGTCCATAGTGATAGAATAACAAGAGTAAAGGTTATAAGATACATTTTTAAATGATTTATAATGAACAATCATGACAGATAAATGTTGGTGAAATTTGGCAGATTTGAGTTCTATCTGAACTTTATTTTATTTATTATTTTTTTAAAACTAGTGAATAATTGCTTAAAAATTTAAAATAGAGAGATATGATGAAATAGTTAATTTCATCTCAAATTTCTCATTCATCATTACCTGCAGTGGTTTAAAGAAAGAATAAGAATTCAGGGGGCTGGCCCGGTGGCACAATGGTTAAGTTTGCTCACTCCGCTTTGGCAGCCCAGGGTTCACAGGTTCAGATCTCGGGCGTGGACATCTGCACTGCCCATCAAGTTGTGCTGTGGCAGCAACCCACATAAAATAGTGGATGATGGGCTCAGATGTTAGCCCAGGGCCAATCTTCCTCAGCAAAAAGAGGAGGATTGGCAACAGATGTTAGCTCAGGGCTGGTCTGCCTCACCAAACAAACAAACAAACAAACAGAAATTTGGTATATATCAGTCTACTGAATTTCTCTATCTTGACATCTAGCAGAAATATAGTAATCCGAACTCATTACTCAAAATTTTGATATTATCCCTAACTAGCTTGGGGGTTCTAGATAGCTGACCATGGTCAGGATATCATAGATTTTTTTCAACACTGAAGGCTAAATTGCTAAAATCATTCACAATGTATTAGTCAAGGCTCTCCGGAGAAACAGAACCAATTGGATGTATGTATAAAGAGACAAAGATTTTCTTTATAGGGAATTAGCTCATGTGACCACCAGGGCCGGTAAGTCTCAAGATCTGTGAGGCAAGTTCTGGCAAGCTGGAGACCTAGTAGAGAGCCAATGGTGTAGTTCTAGTCCTAAAACTGGTAGCTTGAAACCCAGGAAAAGCCAAGCCAATATTTCAGTTTGAGTCCAAAGGCAGGAAAAAGCACATGTACCAAATGGAAGACCACCAGACAGCAAGAATTCTCTCTTACTCAGAGTAAGATCAGGCTTTTTAGTCTATTCAGTCCTTCAACTGATTGGATGAGGCCCACCAACATTTTGGAAGTCAATCTCTTTTACTCAGTTTATTGGTTTAAATGTTAGTCTCATTCAAAAACACCCTCATAGAAACACACAGAATAATGTTTGAGCATGTGTCTGGTCTCCTCATGGCTCAGTCAAGTTAACACAAGGGATTAATCATCATATACACCAAGGGGAAGTGACTGATCAAAGCATTATGTGCTATTCACTTAAGACATATTTTGTAGTTAAAGGGCACTATTTTTTGTGTGTGTGAGGAAGATTAGCCCTGAGCTAATGCCCATTGTCAGTCCTCCTCTTTTTGCTGAAGAAGACTGTCCCTGGGCTAACATCCGTGCCCATCTTCCTCTACTTTATATGGGACACCGCCACGGCATGGCTGACAAGCAGTGCTTCAGTCCACGCCGGGGATCCAAACCTGCGAACCCTGGGCCACCGAAGCGGAGTGCGCGATCTTAACTGCTACACCAACAGGCCAGCCCCTAAAAGACACTATTTGAAAGCCCTCTCACAAATAAAAACAACTCTTAGTGAGAAAGTGTACATACCAAATCAAGTTGGTCAGACACGTAGTTCTAGTTGGGCCCCCTTCAAGTCTCTAATTCTGGTCAGTTATATAAAGTAGTCTTTATAGTAGATATACTGCTTTGATATTTCAGTTAGAGTTGCAAGGAAATATACATGGTAGCACTATAGTATATAGGGATAGAAGAAGAGACAGTTATAAAAACTGGAATTTAGATATTATACATTTGCATTTGTATAAAATTGAATCCTAAAATCACAGCAAAATGACGTACAGGCCAACAAGGAGGCACGAGTTTTATTACAGATGTTTATCTGAGATCCTTTTGTAGAAAAAAATGCCTCAAACACCGATCACTGCCAAGACAGCCGTAATTTTATACATCTGATTCACAATGGGAGTAGTGAATATCATTTCTTGATGCACAAATATTTGCCTCTTGTCAGGTAGTTTTCTCACATTTCATCGCTTTGTCCTTGACAAGTTGGAATTAGAGTCCTCAGTTTTAAAGTGATTGGTGTAAAATGTTGTCATGATAAAAGCTGCTGTGATACCAAGAAAAGCAAACCAGAAGCAAAACATAAGATGAGTAATCCATACCAACGCAAACTCTCAGTACAGAAATATTTTCAACACACACTCAGAAAAACACTTCTTGCCATTTGCATTGCACAAGAAAGATGCTAACTTTTCTTTCGTAACTTCTGGATATTCTCCCAAACTTATGTTTCTTTTGGATTTTTGTTAGAGAGTTAAAACTTTCAACCCCAGTGTGTAGAAACTTGTGGAATATATTGGGAACTTCAATCTTCCTTCCACAAAACAGAGGGTATCCATCATAGGAACCCCACAGTTGAAGCTAGTGCCCCATTATGAATAGGAGTCAGACTTGTCTTGCGCTTTTCTGACAGCACCTGGATGGATGCCTTCATTTTCTCACCTTCCACCAAATATCACCCACACATGACTCCGTCTCTTGCCAATGGAAATAAAACTCAGAGACAAACGCGTTTAGAGATGCTCCAGATTGGGCAGGAAGCTCAATGGAATCAATCCACATAGCTCAAGAGAAAGTGATGAGAAGGATGTGGTTTTGAAAATCAATTCCAGTGAATGGCTTGTTGCCAGAAATGGGAATCCAGGTTTCACATTCAACATCTAATTAGGCCAAATGTACTGCTCTGCACGGCTTTCTACTGTTAAATGAGTGTAAATGAATGCTTTCTGAAAGTCATTGCAAGATTCTGATAGGTAATTTTTCCTTAAGCATTATGATTGGTACTTACTTTATCATTCCTGATGTAAGACAGTTTTGTTAGGACATAGTTCTATGAGATAAAAGTTAAAGTGAATAATATAAGAACTAATATAAATACACACATATATAATGAAAATGAGTTATATGTGATCTATATATATACACATATATCTGATATATATTATCTAACTTTCAAATTTGTTAGACTATGATTTTATATGTGACCTGTAAAAGGAAAAGCTGGATATTTGATAGGTGATATCTTCATTTCATGAAATTTAATCTATAAACCAGATGATAGTAAATTAGTCTCCACTTATCATTTTATTTTAAAATGTGTTTATTTAAGAAAATACCTTAAAAAGAAGACAAGAATTTATAATGAAATAATGAATTTTAACATGCCACCAACCAGTTGGAGTACATCCTAAGATGAGTGTAACTTTCTCAAATTATATGTGTAGTTTTGATGCCTCCCTTCGTCCTCAGAGGAAATCTCTACAAGAAATTTATATTTCACACCTCATGCTTATTTTCCATTTTCCATTACATATGCATACTGATACACATTTTGCAATATTTTATTCTTAATAAATAAGAGGTAATATAACATATGAATTTTTCTGCTGATTTGTGTTTTTGCATTATGTTTTGAAACTTGTTCTTGCTGATGCATATAGTCTGGTTCACGCACTTTAAGTATTTTATATCACTGAATGAGTATTTCATAAATTAAACATCCACTTTATTTTTGAAGGTCATTTACATTGTCTCCAATTTCTTGAACTGTGTAACAATAATTATTTTGTGATTTTGATTTCGTCATTTAGACTCGTTTTTAGAATATACCAAAAAGTGGAATTTCTGAAATATTGCCAAATTTTTCTCCAAATTAGATTTACCAATTTATAAACTTATCAAAAGTTTGTGATTATTCTTATTTTTTTGCATCCTTGGCAACATTTTGTATTCACTGACTTTTAAATTTTAGTGCAAATACCCTGAATATTCCACTTTTACTGGGACCAAGTATCTCGGTATGCTGAAAAAAGCAGGTGAGCAATCTGAACCTCAGTGAAAAACACCTTCCATGTATTTTCTAGTGGCTTTTGTTGCTAACCCTGGTCAGATCAAATTAAGAAACCCATCTATTAGGACCATCTAACAAGTAATATGTATTTCCTATTGATTTGTTTATCTCATTTTTCCAATATGTTTTAATATTTTTATTATGATTTGGAGTTTTGTTCAGGTCTCCTGAATACCAATCTTCTCTCAGTTATGTATATTGAGAATATCTTGAGTATTTGTATTCCTTTCTTACTTTGGTTATGTGAAAAAATTAATTTCAATGTAGACAACATCCTCTATATTTAATTTTCTATTTTAGACTTTTTGAATATTGCTCAAGAAATCATTTTCTACCCTAAATATTCATATAAAAGACTTCAAGTTATACTTTTCAGTTTTGTGTCATTAATCTAATTTGGAATTCATTTACACGTGTGGTGTATTATAGGGTATCTATTTATCTATCTATCTACCTATCATCTATTTATTTTTACATGCCTAATAAATTATTCTAACCTCATTTATTGTATAGTTTTAATATAGCTTTACAAGAAGCCATGCTATCTGTTAGAGTCCCCCACCTTGCTCTTAGGAGTTGTATTAGTCTACTCAGGGGCTGCCATATCAACATACCACAGGCTGGTATTTTGAGTTGGTTTCTGGTGAGACCTTTCATTTTGGCTTGTAGATGGCTGCTATCTGCTCTGTCCTCACATGGCCTTTCTTCTGTGTGCATGCAGAGAGAAAGAGACAGAGAAAGAGAAAGAGAGAGATACCTCTAGTGTATCTTCCTCTTCATGTAAGGACATTAGTTGTATTGAATTAGGGCCCCACCCTTATGGCCTTATTTAACTTTACTTCCTAAAAGGCCCTATCTCCGTATACAGTCACATTGAGTCACATTAGAGTTTAGGGATTCAACACATGGATTGTGGGGGAGTGGGGAGCACAATTAAGTCCATAACAGAAATTAATACTTGTAAATTTTAGAATCAACTAACCAAGGATCTCAAAAATCTTTATTCGGATAGTAATTAGAAGTATAATTAATTTAGAAGTTAATTTTGCAAAAAATAAGTGTTTTATGAAATTGAACCTTCCAATATGAATATGGTATATATTTTATTCATTTTTTTCTTTCAATAGTATTTTGTAACTATTTATCTAGTTTCTTTCTGGGTAACATTTTTCATTACTACCGTGAATGGAATAATTTTTTTCTGTTTTCTTTTTAATGAGCTACTGCTGTTATGGAGAGAAATATTTATTTTTTTATGTTTCTTTTAATTTAAGCAACCATAGCTGAAAATCTTATTGGTTTTAATTATTTATTTGCATATTTCATATAATCATATCAATATAGAATGTGAAAGAGAAAATTGAACAAATAAATAGACATGCAAGAAAATAAAGCAATACAACATTTTGTTTATTTCATTTTAACATAATATTACAAGAAATAGTTGAAAATGAAAAATGTGAATAAAACTATACTACTGTCTGGTTGTATTTTGGTCCATTGAACATCAATGTTCAATGTGTTGGGCAATTCATTAGAAAATGATTTCTATCAGAATGGGTAAATAGTTGAACACGTAGAGACACAAGAATGTTTTATGAAAGCAATCTTCTGATCTGTGATTAAATAAATTATAAGATTGTGGGATGTACAATGTTCACATTTTAAGAAAGTGAGAGGAACTTTGATATGCTAAAGTAAATAAAGAGCTAGGGTCCCGCCCGGTGGCGTAGCAGTTAAATTTGCATACTCCACTTCTGGAGGCCCAGGGTTCGCAGGTTTGGATTCCAGGCGTGGACCAACTCACTGCTTGTCAAGCCATGCTGTGGCAGCGTCCCATATAAAATAGAGGAAGATGGGCACAGATTAGCCCAGGGCCAATCTTCCTCAGCAAAAAGAGGAAGACTGACGACAGATGTTAGCTCAGGGCTAATCTTCCTCACACACACACAAAAAAGAGCTAAAATATTGGCTGCACGAAGAAAGAAATCCTAAAGAGTGGAGCTGATGTTGGTATATGAGAGATTAAAATGATACTCTTTGTTTAGTAATATGACAGAAGTAAGAGGAAGGTTTTGTTTGTTTTAATCATGTTGTTTTCCAGAGGCATCCCAGAGTGGAAGGAAAGATTGGAGGATGTGGAGAGGCTGGTTTGGAACTATCATAGAAAGAAATGTCAGAGGATAAACTGGAAAAGTTTCTTCGTAAGGAAATATTTGACACTCCGGGCAAATATTGTGTTGATTCACACTAAGTGAAACAATAAATAAAAGAACAAAGAAATTAGTATGTTCTGGGTGTGAGACCAGACCTATGGGTTGGCACATTAGTTGTCCACCAAGCAAGGTATCAGGAAAACTCTCCATGTCTCTCTAGCCAGGGAGATTTATACTTGCATTTCACAGGAACTGAAATGTCTCATTGTATAATTAGAGATAATATTTATTCAAAGTCAGATATAATGTATTAATTTTCATTTATGCAATTTACTTAAAAGAAGCTACTGAATCTGAATTTGACAGAGGGGAAAGGTTATGGGAAAGAGAGTCTGAGGGTCTCAGACCACCAAACACCAGTACACCGATTTGAAGTTTTATAATAACCGCCCCCAAAGTTTTTGGAGGCTATCAAGAAATGGTACTAGAATGAAGGACAATTCCTCTGGAACAAATTAATCTATATAGTTAAAACCCAAGTTTCCCCAGCCTTCTTGCACCAGCCTGTGGTTCACACAACATCATATTAATTGCAATAACCCAGAGTCGCTTTTCCAGCATTTGAAAATCTTCTGCAATGCCCAAACACCTTTGGTATTACCAAGAGTCCCCAAAGGATGCCTTACATGCACTTATTAACCAGTTTCAATAGCCACATATACCGTTTCCATGCCTGAGATATTGCTTTCGGGGCAGTCATCATGGCATTGCATGTGGTATTCACCATGGGGGTGCTAACATTTACGACAGGATACTGTGTATTGATACTTCCCAAACCAAAATCCTTGTGATTTCATAGTGGTGCTGGGTTCCAGGCAAGAAAATGAGATTGATTATATCCCTAATTCTTTGCTAACATTGGCATCTGGACCTTTACACCGAATACCCTCCTTATTTTAAAAATATAATTTAGGGGCCAGCCTGGTGGTGTAGTGGTTAAGCTGCACTGATTGATTTCCTTTAGTGATATTACTCAATTCAAATTTTCTATTTCTTCCTATATCAGTTTGTAAGACTTATTTTTCTAACAATTAACCATGTTGTCTAAATTTACAAGCACATTGGTGTAATTTTGTACATACCGTTGTCTTCTCAGAAGCATCTATAATGATGTGCACATTTTCCCTGATCCTGGCTATCTGTGCCTTTTTCTTTTTTCTTGAATACTGTCACCAAAGATTAGTCAATTTTATTCTTTGAAAGAACCAGATTTTTTTTAGCCAATTATAGTGTTAATTCCAAGCTCTTACAAATTCAGTATGAGAAAGAGAAATGATGGGCAATCACATTAGTGACATGGATATAAACATTCAGGAAAAAGTGCTAAACAGAATGGAGCAAGGGATAGAAAGTTGGTCTATTCTGCACAAGTTGAGTTTATTCCAGAGATGAAGGTTTGTTTCAGTATTAGAAAACTCTACTAATAAACCATATTGCCAGGTTCAAGAGGAAATCTCCTTGTTCATCAAAGTATCTGCAGAAATACCATTTAAAAATCTATATTAAAATTCATGTACAGTAAGAAATAGAGATTGAAATGCCCTTACCTTCATAAAAGGTATATGTCTAAAATTAATACCAAATTAAATGTTGAAATACTAAAGCATTTCTTTTAAATAAAAAATAAGCATACCTGCTACTGCACACTGCATTGGAGGGCATAAACAGTGCCACAGAGATTGGAATGGCTGCAAAGAGTGCCATTATTTTTCCATAATATTACTTTCTAGATGGAAAAAAAAGACTCTCTACAGAGAAAATTTTAGAATTACTAAAATTTGCCAAATTTTCTGGACATAAGATGTAAAAATCAAATGCATTTCTATACACAAGCAGTAGCCATCAGAAAATCATTCAATAATTAACTCACTTATGTTCACACTATATACAAGAATAATCTTCCAATAGATCACCAATCTCAATACAAATGTTATACTATACTAGTTCTAGAAGAAAGTGTGTGTGGATTTCTCTATAAAACAAACAGAAGTCCAGATTCACAAATATGCTGTTGCAGGTGGATTTAAATCTTCCATCATGTGTTCTACAAGCAAAGATTGTCAGGGAACACTAGCATTCTTCAAGCTGCTACGTGTGAACTTTCAATTTAATGATAAATGTTAGTTTTAGTACTGTTTTGGGTTAAGCTTCAATTAGTTGTAAGCTTTTGTCCTAAAATCCATGAGTCCTTGGCTAAGTCAATATCTTTCATATAGTTTATATAATGAGAAAAAAATTGTGGAACTATTCTTCACCTGTAATGCTATAAAGATATAAATAACTTTAAAAACAGTTCTTAAGTGTACACAAGTGTTTGCAAATTTCTCCCTTCAAAACAAAATTGATAGATAATTTTGTATCTCAACTCCATCCTGGTAAAGCTCCTCCTACAGCATTTGAATGTTTATAAGGACTTGAGAAGTGACTAGGTTTTTCCATATTGGCAAATTATGAAAGAAAGTATATATATGTATATATATATATTTTTTTTTAGTAGCATCAACGACGGTGATTTCAAGACCTTGTATTGAAAGATATTGCTCATTCACATTATTAAATATATATATCAGGTAAGCTAACCTACGGATATAATCCTTTCTTTAAAAGAGTTTCAAGAGTGGGCTTATATTCTTTTAAAAAAAGGAAAAGACACACTTGACTGTAGTCCAGGTAAGATTTGGACTTGAACTTTAGTTCAAATACTTGTCTTCTTGGCAGCTAACAAACCACAGGGTAGTGAAACTTTTTTGTATGCTGCTCCAGTTTCTTGACACAGTCTTTTTAAAATGATCAAGCTTATGACTTTTATGGTTGTTGACAAAACTTTCAGGGTTGTTAGAAGAATCTTTAATGTCAATGCATGTCTCTGTAAAAAGCAACACATGGCAGTGGTATGAGGAACTTTCTTTTCTGTTAAAGTAGAAAAAAGAAGCTTTTTCAAACATTTCAGGAACTCCATCTGTGGCAAGAGAGTGAAGCTTTTATTTCCACTAAAAGTGATGTTTTGAAAAACAAAAACAATCTAAGAAATACCTTTATCCATTTTCAAAATGTAGACTGCATTAGTAGTTTCCAAAATGGACACACAAAAAAATGAGTTTTTCTCTCTTAGCATCAGCATGCACCTAAAGAATAATTTTTTTTTTAAAGAAGGATGGTTATCATGAAAATTTTACCCAGTTTCATATTGAAGGAGTGTAGAGGCTGCCAATACCTTCACAAGAAATTTCAGAAAGTAAAAAGATATATCAACTAGATATAGAACCATGTTTAGAACTGAGCAGATGTAAATATGGAACATATATAGAACTAGATAGATAGATGATAGATAGATAGATAGGTAGGTAGATAGATAGATAGATAGATAGATGATAGATAGATAGACAGTGAGATGAGAGAAAGAGCATATTTGGAGGTATACCAATTGAAACATAGAATATCATTTGAAAAGGGAATCACTTTCCAGTCATTTCCTCTTTTCCAGACCATCAACCAGTTTGAAATTGTTTTCTGGGACTCATGGCTTTATTAAATTCTCTGCAATATTATTGGTTTTTTTTGTTTGGCAGTCTAATAAGTAATTTTATTGGATGCTTCAAGAAAAGGTTTTAAGAGATGGAGACCCTAATCTTGAGAGAGTCCCATTGGAAAATTTAGAATTCTTGTTTGAACTGTCCCATTTTACAAACTAAAATTTAGAAGAAAAGAAAAAGCAATAATTCACTTCTTTCCCAATATTGATCACTGCACAGTTGTGGACAGGGAACACTGAATTAAACTTAGATGTCTGGGTCAGCAGTGTGAGAAGATGCAAATTTATCTCACAGTGGCTAAATGGCTCCCATGTGTCAATTTGCATAATATGATGCCAGTTACACCATGGAAGTATCTGAAGAGAGAAAGACTGATCACGTGACTCCTGGCACAGGGCCTAATAACTACTGTAATTTTGATGAAGTCATGAATATAATTGACATTTTCAGATATCTGGAACATTGGCAATTGACTATGAAAACACTCTCAATTTCTTTTGGTGGCTAAAGTATAGGTACTGTTAACAGTAATTTTCTTTATTTTTAGTTTTTGTTTAAATTTATAATTGAAGGAAATGCTGACTTTTGGTTATAGGTTAGTAAAGATAAAAATGTAATTTTTCCTCCATCCATGTTTAGAGACCTTAGAAATCAAGTCATAGACCCCTTTCATTAAATATCCTTGCCTTAAAGATATAAATTTTATTATATTTTTCAAGCTCTGTGGCAGGCATTTATTATTCTTTTTTAAAATGTTCATATATGTTATACAAATTAGTTTGCATATATGCCATATTTAGCAATAAAAATAGCTATTATATTTTGGGTTCTTTTATTATATTTGGCATTAATTGATTGTTCACACTTTGATAAGTCAGACATTTCCAATGGAGAAATGAAAGTTGGCAGTGCACCCCTATGCTGAATATACATTGCCTCATAATTTTCAGTGTGGATATAGACAACAACTTCCTTTCCTGGAGACTGTTTTTGTTTTTCTATACTCGTGATGAAGTGGGTATAGGATTTCATACAGGTCCATTCAATGTAAGTCACATGTACGACTACAGTGAAAGGATGAAACTGACTTTGCATTTTGCTTTTAATTTGCCTTTTAAAAGATCCTTCTCTCCTCTGTTTATTCCTTCTTTCAATTTAATTATTTTATTTTAATATGATTTGTTTAACTCTGCTCTGGAAAGCAATATGCCATACACTAGAAAAAGGAAACATACAAAAAAATGATTTTAGAAGGATGAAGTAAGCCTAGATATGATATAGCTTAGTAAATAATGTATTTGGAAGCATATCTTTTTTCTAATTCATTTTGCAGGTCTCAAAAAACATGCAATACATTATGAATTTAAAGATTTCTATTAAATAGAAATTAAAGCATAACAATAAAGATATAACTATATCAGTTATCAAAAACACGTTTCCAGGCCACTCCACAAGTGACAAATGCAACAAATAGAGCAATACAAAGAAATTCTCTGGGCAGAAATGTGAATAATATCCCTGGGTGATACCTTAATTTATCTTAGTATTTGGAAATGCTACTGCTGATCTATGAATTGGCCATTATCTCAAATTGCTTTATCTAGTTGTGACGATGAATTGAACAAAGTCAAGTAGTCTCCCTTTTCCAGAAGCTAAGCCTTGTGCATCAGAGAAGGAGAGATAAGGTGCAGTCCTTACAGGAAGAAATAATCAGACAGGGAGTGATGTCTGAGCAAACGACAGAATAAGGTGCTTAAATAATGGATCCCTCTACTGAAACAACCATAAGCTGGTAAAGACTAACAGAATCAACTCTTGTGGAACTCTGGAAGCTAATGTAATAAAATTTAAAACAGCCGGGGAACTGCTTAATGAAAAAAAAGGCCACTGAAACTTGGTAAGAGATCACTGGAGCATTTTTAGTCATCTAATTACCATCCCCACCTCCCCAGCACACCATGGATGGCAGCGTGGGGATGGTGGCCCACTTTCCTGGTGTGGGTTGCTGGTGCTGAGTGCTAATAGGGATCTTAATTTTAAAGTACTGTGGTTGTGTGTGTTGATCTGTCTGGTTGTCTTAGTCAGTTTGTGCTGCTGTAATAGAATGCCACACATGAAGTGACTTACAAACAACAGAACTTTATTTCTCACAGTTCTGGAGACTGGAAGTCTGAGATCAGGATGCCAGCATGGCCAGCTTCTGGTGAGAACTCTCTTCTGGGTTGTAGACAGCTGTCTTCTTGTTTTATCCTCACATGGTGGAAGGGGCAAGGGAGCTTTCCAGGGTCTCTTTTATAGGGGCACTAATCCTATTCATGAGTCTCCACCCTCATGAACTAATCACCTCCCAAAGGCCACACCTCCATATACCATCACATTAGGGATTAGGTTTCAGCATATAAATTTAGGGGGGATACAAACATTCAGTGCATAGCACAGGTTGCTTCCCTGAGGGACCAGTGCAGAGGCTGAAATTTATTTCTCTGTGCCCCACCCCCGCAATCAGGCTGGAGTAACTTTATGGGCAGTGACAGCACCTGTCAAAAGATTTAAAGACATACACTGACTGTGCCTGCCTGAAACAAGCGACAGTTAATGGGGGAAGCAGCAGATAATTCCGACACCTGGGAGAGAAGCAGCTCTGAAGGAAGTTTCTTGAAGAAATAAAGGCTTGGAAGAATCACAGTGTTACTGGGAAAGATGGAGTGTAATGTGCCTGCCCAGGACTTGAAGCGGGCTCAGAATACACCTGAGAAGATCCTAGGCATGCATATTTGAAGGATCTTTGGATTCTTCAAAAGCAAGAGATAAAAGCTAAGACAGAGTACTGGGTGGCCTGACTAAGCATTGAAGAGATGCCCCAGCTCAGAGCCAACCTGAAAAATCTAGGAGGGTTTTTTTTTTTTTTTTTTCTCCATGTGTATAAGGAAATTTCTGTCAGGCTGACTGCTGAGATAACGGAACATAGACTTCAGTGACCACACATCAGAGAGATACAGTATTTGCAAAAATAGTTTGTAAAATTTACCAAATAGACAACTGCAGCCCTAAACAATTAGTAACAGCAAATCCTGGGGTAGAATTTGATTTCCAGAGTTACCACATTAAAATATTCAAAATTCCCAATTTTTGACAAAAAAAATCACAAGGCATAAAAAGAAATAGGAAACTATTGCCCATTCATATGAAAATATTAAATTGACAGAAACTAGTTCAGAGGAAGCACAGACATTGGACTTATTAGCCAAACCTTTAAATCAATTGTCTTAAATATGCACAAATGGCTCAAGGAAACCATGGACAAAGAAGTAAAGGGAACCAGGAAAACAAAGTATATTAAAAAAGTATCAATAACAAGATTGGAATAATAAAGAGATCTAGAAATTCTCAAAAGTTTAATGACTGAAATAAAAATTTCACTAGAGGGATTCAACAACAGATTTATGAAGACAGAAGAAAGAATTGGCAAACTTGAAGATGACAATTGGGTTTATCAATTCTGGGAAGCAGAAAGAAAAAAGAGTGAAGAAAAATGAACAGAGCTTAAGGGAATTGTGAGACAATATCAAAAAGATCATGGGAGTCTCAGAAGAAGAAGAGAGAGAAACGGGCAAAAAGAATAAGATAGAATAAGAAGAAGAAATAGTGATGGGAAACTTCCCAAATTGATGGAAGACATGAATCTAAACATCGAAAAAGCTCAAAAAAACCCCCAAATACGATCAATGCAATGATTGATATCAAATGTAGACACATCATAACCAAATGTTGAAAAACAAAGATAAAGAGAGGATCTAGAAAACAGCATGAGAGTAGCAATTTGTCACGTTCAAGAAATCCTTAATGATATTAACAGCTAATTTCCAATCAGAAACCGTAGAATCCAGAAGGAAGTGGGATGACATATGTGAAGTGATGAATAAAAACCTGTCAACCCAAAATTGAATATTCAGCAAAATTGTCCTTCAAAAATAAAGAAAATAATAATACTTACCAGATGAACAAAAGCTGAGGGAATTCTTTGCTGGTAGAACTGAAAATGTAAACATAGAATTACTATATTGCCTAGAAAGAGTATTCCTAGGTATATATCCCAAAGTAGTGAAAACAGGAACTCAAACAGATATTTGTACACCAATGTTTATAGCAGCACTATTCGCAATAGCCAACAGGTGAAAACAACCTAAATATTCATGAAGGGATGATGGATAAAGAATGGCATATACATACAATGGAATAATATTCATTCACAAAAAAGGAATGAAGTACTGATACACGCTACAACATGAATGAACCTAGAAAATATTATGCTAAGTGAAAGAAGCCAGACACAAAAAGTCACATATTGTATAATTACATTATGTGAAATATCCATAATAGGCAAATCCATAGAGACAAAATACAGATTGGTGGTTCCAAGGGATGTAGATTGACTACTTAATGTATATAGAGTTTTCTCTTGGGGTAATAAAAATGTTTTGGAACTAGAGAGTTGGTGGTTTTACTTTTTTGATGAACAAAATAATACCAAATTGTGTACTTTAAAATGGTTAATTCTATAATATATGAATTTCACCTCAAAAATTGTTTTTTATTATGGTGAAAAACATAACATCAATTTATCATCTTAACCAATTTTAAGTGTACAGTTCAGTGGGTTAAGTATATGCACATTGTTGCACAATAGATCTCTAGAACTTTTCGTCTTGCAAAACTGAAACTCTACACCCATTAAATACAAATTCCCTCTTCCCTCTCCCAAGTCCTTGGCAACCACTTTTCTCCTTTCTATTTATAAGATTTTGGCTACTTTAGATGCTTCTCATGAGTGGAATCACAGTATTTGGCCTTTTGTGACTGGCTTATGTTACTTAGCATAATGTCCTCAGGATCATCCATGTTGTATTATGTGACAGAATTTTCTTCTTTATTAGGGTTGCATAATATTTTATTGTACATATATACCACAATTTATCTATACATTCGTCTGCTTTGAATTCTTTTGGGTACATACCAAGAAGTGGAACTGTTGGATTATACTGTAAATCTATTTTTTAAATTTTTTGAGAAAACTCTATACTGTTTTTCATAATGGCTGCACCATTTTACATTATCACCAACAGTGCTTGTGGGTTTCAATTTCTCTGCATGCTTGCCACACTTGGTATTTTCTATTCTTTTGATAATGGCCATCCTAACAGGTGTGAGGTAATATCTCATTGTGGTTTTGATTTGCATTTCCTTGATAGTTAGCAATGTTAAGCTTCTTTGTATACGTTTTGTAGGTCATTTGTATATCTTCTTTGGAGAATTATCTATTCAAGTCTTTTACCCATTTTTTAAACAGGTTATTTGTTTTTGTGTTATTGAGTTGTAGAAGTTCTTCATATATTCTGGATATTAACTCCTTCTCAGACATAAATTTGCAAGTGTTTTCTCTCATTCTGTAGGTTGTCTTTTTATTCTGTTGATAATTTCCTTCGCTGTTTTGAAATTTCTAAGTTTGATGTAGTCTCCTGTGTCTAATTTTGCTTTTGATGCTTGTGTTTTTTGTGTTATCCAAGAAGTTATTGCCAAATCCAGTGTCCTGAAGCTTTCCCCCTATGTTTTCTTAAAGGAGTTTGATAGTTTTAGGTCTTACACTTAGGTCTTTAATCCATTCTGAGTTAGTTTTTGTATATGGTGTAAAGATAGGGTCCAAATTTATTTTTTTTTTTTGCATGTGGATATCCAGTTTTCCCAACACCATTTGTTGAAAACAAGATTGTCATTTTCTTATTGTGTAGCCTTGGTCAGAGGTCATTTAGCCATATACACCAGAATCTATTTCTGGGTTCTCTAATCTGTTCCATTGGTCTATGTATCTGTCTTTATGCCATTACCACACTATTTTAATTACTGTTGCTTGTAGTACGTTTTGAAATTAGGAAGTGCGAGACCTCCAATTGTGTTCTTTTTCAAGATGATTTTGACTATTCAGAGTCCCTTAGATTCAATATGAATTTTAGGAATTCTTTTCTATTTATGCAAAAACTGGCATTGGGATTTGGATAGGCATTGCATTGAATCTGTAGATTGCTTTGGGTAATATGGACATTTTAACAATATTAAGTCATTCAGTCCATAAACACATGGTGTCTTTACTTGTATCTTCTTTGATTTCTTTTAGCAATGTTTTTTAGTTTTTAGTGTACAAGTATTCCACTTCCTTGGTTAATTTTTTTCCAAAGTATTTTATCCTTTTTGATGCTATGGTAAGTGGGATTGTCCTTTGTGGCTTGGTCATTGTTAGTGTATAGAAACACAATGGATTTTTGTGTGTTGATTTTGAATCCTCCAACTTTGCTAAAATAATTTATTAGTTTTAACAATTTTGCGTGTTGGTATGTGGAATCTCTAACGTTTTCTACATATGACATCATATCCCCTGCAAACAGAGATCATCTTACTTCTCCCTTTCTCATTTGGATGCCTTTTATCTTTTCTTTCTGTCTATTTGTTCTGGCTAGGGCTTCCAGTACTATACTGAGTATAATGGTGCTCTGAGTAGGCATCCTTGCCTAGTTCTTAGTTACAGAGGAGGGTTTCAGTCTTCCACTGTTGAGTATGATGTTAGCTGTGGGCTTTCTGTATATAGATTTTATTATGTTGAGGTACGGTCTTTCCATTCCTAGTTTTTTAAGTGTTTTTATCATGAAAAGGTGTTGAATTTTATTAAATGTGTTTTTTTGCATCAATTATTGAGATGATCATGTATTTCTTGTTCTTCATTCTGCTAATGTGGTGTATTACATTGATTTGTTTGGTATATTGAATCATCCTCACAATCAAGCTATAAATCCCATTGGTCACAGTGTATGATCCTGTTAATGTGCTTTTGAATTTTTTTGATAATATTGTTTTGCAAATTTTTGTGTTAATATTCTAAAAGGATATCAAATTGTAGTTTTCTTTTCTTGTTGTGTCTTGGTCTGATTTTGTTATCAGGGTAATCTGGCCTCATGGAATGACTTTGGAAATGTTTCCTCCTTTGTCTTCTTTTTTTTTTCAGTATGTGTTAAAGGCAGATTGGTGTTAATTCTGTAAATGTTGGGTAGAATTTTTCAGTGAATCTATCTGGTCTTGGGCTGTTCTTTGCTGGGAGGTTTTAATTACTATTTCAATATCATTTCTAGTTATAGATCTGTTTAGATTTATTTCCTTATGATTCAATTTTAGTAAATTGTATTATTCAGGAATTGATCAATTTCTTCTCAGTTATCTAATTTGTTGGCATATAATTGTCATACTAATCTCTTGTAATTCTTTTTATTTCTGTAGCATCAGTTGTAAGGTCCCCTTTTTCATTTCTAATTTTAGTTATTTGAGCCTTCCTTCTTTTTTTGTTGATAGTTTGTTTGACTAGGGATTTATCAATATTGTTGATCTTTTCAAAAGACCAACTCTTCCTTCTATAATTCTTCTATTCTCTATTTCATTTATCTCTTTCCTAATCTTTATTTTTTACTTCCTTTTGTTAATTTTGGTTTAATTTTTCTTCTTTTTCTAGTTCCTTGAGGTGTATTGTTAGGTTATTGATTTGAGAACTTACTTCTTTTATAATAAATGTTTGTTGCTACAAACTTCCCTCTTGGTACTACTTTTGCTACAGCCCATAAGTTTTGGCATGTTGTCATTTTGTTTTCATTTGCCTCCAGATAGTCTCTAAATTCCCTTGTAATTTCTGCTTTGACCCATTGGTTATTGAAGACTGTGTTGTTTAATTTCCACCTAATTGTGGATTTTTCTGTTTTTGTTCTGCTATTGATTTCTAGTTTCCTACCATTGTGGTCAGAGAAGATACTTTGTGTGATTTCAATCTTAAATTTGTTAAGACTTGTTTTGTGGTTGAACATGTGGTCTATCCTCGAGAATTTCTATATGCACTTTACAAGAATGTGTATTTTGCTTTGGTCGGGTGGAGTATCTGTATATGTCTGTTAGGTCCAAGGTCTATAATATTGTTCAATTCCTCTGTTTCCTTATTGATCTTCTGTCTGGTTTTTCTGTCCATAACTGAAAGTCGGATATTGAAGTGTCCTACTGTTTTTGTGTTACTGTATATTTCTTCCTTCAATTTGGTCAATATTTGCTTTATATATTGGGTGCTCTTATGTTAAGTGTGTTTATATTTACTAGTGTTATATCTTCCTGTTGAATTGATCCCTTTATCATTGTATAATGCCCTTCTTTATCTCTTTCTGACAATATTTGTCAGAAAGTGTATTTTGTATCATATAAACATGGCTATCTCTGCTCTCTTTTGGTTACCATTTGCATATAATAACTTTTTCCATTTTCTCTACACTTTCAATCCCTGTGTTTCTTTATATCTAAGGTGAGTTTCTTGTAGACAGCACAGTCTCTTGAACCTTGTATTTTTATCTGTTCAGTCACTCTGTGTCTTTTAATTGGGATGTTTAATCATTTACATTTAAAGTAATTACGGATAGGAAAAGATTTACTGTTACCATTTTGTTAACTGTTTTCAGAATGTTTTGTATATTTTTTTATCCTTTCTTTCTTCTTTTGCTTCTTTCCTTTGTATTTCATTGACTTTTTGTAGTGACATGCTTTGGTTCCCTTCTCATTTCCCCTTGCGTATATTCTCTAGATGTTTTCTTTCTGGTTACCATTATAATTACATAAAATATCTTAAAGTTGTAATAATCTATTTTAAGCTAGTAACAACTTAACTTCAATCACAAAAAAAGTTTTAAAAGAGGCAATGATGTATGACAGAGAAAATCATTTGATTGATAATTATTTATCTTCCATTTCCTCCAGGTTGTCAGTCATATCTTTATTTTTCCTCTGCCTTAGTTCAGAGAGGGTTTGAGGTGGCTTACAGGTAATATTCAAAATTTAATAGCAAAATATAAATAAGACCACAATGAATTTTCTTAAAGTGGCAACCAGTTAGGCAGGTCTAGAGAAATTAAATTTCAATGAGTATAAAAATAATCTCAACACTGTTCTTTTATCTACTGATCTATATAGTCAGACATATCCAGGCATCAGTCACTCAACCATATGGCTAAACTATAGCTATTTTCCCTTGCTCAATCATTTTTATCTTCTTCATGTAAGATGTATTTACTAATTTGTTTATTCAATTCACTAAAATAATTACTATATGCCAGGCACAATGCTTAGGACTAGAGATATAGTAGTAAAAGAGAATTATTGTCCTTGTTCTCTTACTGCTTATTTATTAAAGTAGGAGAAAAGAAAAACGAAATGAACATATAATTGAAACAAATGTTTCAGATAGTTATAATTGCATTAAAATAAAATAGAAATGCATAATGAAGTTTGACTACAGGTGCAGTTCTTTTGATAGGGTGGTAAAAGACGGGAGTTTTTTTGAGGTAATATTTGTACTGAGACCTAAAGAGACAGTCATGAAAATATACAGGGAAATAGAATTATAGGCTTAGGAAATATAAACTGCAAAGACCCAAGGACACAGAAAAAAGAGGCCAGTAATCCTGGGTGTAGTCGAAGATGAGTAAACAGTAAGGGAAAAATCAAAGAGAGAAGCAGAGCCAGACTAAGTAGGCCCTTGTATGTCAATGGAGTATTTTGAGCTTAAAATAATAGTGATGAAAAATCTCAGATATATTTTATATAGGGAAATAATGTGATCTTAGTTATTTTTGAAAAATATCACTATTGCTATTGTGTGGAAATGAATGGAAGGGGAATAAGCCCGAAAGTTGGAGACCACTTCGATGGATATTGAAGCAGCCTAGGTTTAACATATGGAAGCCTGAACTAGGGAGGCAGCATTGCAGACAGTGGGATATGGATATATGCTCATTATAGAGCCAAAAGAAATTACCAATAAATTGTATTTGATGATAAGGCAAAGAGATGGATGATAGGTTTCTACCAACAAAGGTGAAAGTCGCAAGTTCTGCTTTCGCTAAATTAAATTTTAGATGGCTTCACATGTTCAGCTGTTTCACCAGTTGGGCATATGAGTCTATAGTATACAGCAGAAGTCAGTGCTGGAGATATACATTTTAAAATCATTGGCATACAAATGATATTTTAAACCATGAAAATAGATAAGATCACCCAGGGAACAGTATAGATATAGAAGAATAGACAGCTTAAATCTTTGAGATTCTTCAATGTTTAGAAATGAGCAATGAACAGAACAGATAAAAAAAGAAAGCAAGTAAAGGGGACAACCAGGCAAAGATGATGCCAGAGAAGACAAAGAGAGGGTTTCAAGCCGAAAGGAGAAACCTAATATGTAGAATGCTGCCAAAAGATTAAGATAATGAAAGACAAGTGATAAGAAGATAAAGTACAGTTACTATCCACAAAGGGCATATATTACAGCTCAGTGTTTACCTGAACTTAAGAATTATCTAGGCAGTTGGTAAAAACACAGATACCCATACCCTTCTCCTAGTGATTCCTATTCAGAAAGTTTGGGAGTGGTATCTAGAACAATAACATTTGCAAAGAGTGGCCTAAGTTATCAATTTCAAAATTCAGCTCTATTCATTCAACACATACCTACTGAGTATCTACTATAATTAGTCACTGTGTATAAACTGAGTTTGTAAGATGGGTAAGACCCAAGGAGGCAGTGAACAAAAATGGAGAGTTTTGTATACTTGCTAACAAATAATATCTTTAGTTAGTAGGCAAAGATGAGATATGGAAATTGTCCTAAGCATATACCTTACTCTGTTGCCTGTTATTAAGAATCTATTTTACTAATTATGAAAATTTAATTTTTTTTGTTTTAGATCCATTTATTTTAGAGATTCTAAATGATAAACATTCTCCACTTCTAAGTAGTGGAAACTTCACCACTTCTAAGAGATTAGGTCCCAGTCCTGCTTATGTTGACCTCTGCCTCCCACTCACTTTTCCAGCTCACTTGGTTCGTGCTCGCCATTACAAATTTGTTTAATGTAAAAATAACAATTCCAAACCTACATCACTTACACAAGAGTTTTGTTGGTTTGAGCTAAAACAATCCATCGAACAATAGGAATGTTGTAAAAAAATCAGCCACTGAAAGATCCTCGCTACTTGAGGGATCATTCAGGTCTCTCCAAACACTTCTTTTATCACTGCACAATGCTAATGAGTTCAATCATGGGGTTGTGTTGTTGACAGAGGTGGCAGGAGGCCGACGTCAGTCTTAGAAATGTGTTTATTGGAGTGAGTCTGTGTGGGACCATGACTAGTTGGATGGATGGATTTCAGAGGCATGTTCACTGAAGTCAAATGTTATTGATGTGTTAAACAGGTTTAAAACTGATTCTGGCCTTTACTAGCTACTATAGTTATTAAATTGAAGGTCATTTTCTAAGAGTGGGTGATGTTTTTATTATCATGTGGAATGATTCCCTAACTAACTTTCCTACCTACAAGTTTGCCAGTCACTGAAATGTAATTTTTTGTTAATATAAATTATGTCTTCTTACTCCCTTCTTGAAATTCTTCAGTGTTTCTCATAGCTCTCTGCATAAAATCTAAAATAAAGTCTATAATAATATCTAAAACAAACTCTACAAAACCATATGTGATCAGTGCACCTCAACTTTTCCAATATCATTTCTGACTCAGACACAACTCTTCTGCTTACTTATGATTCTCTGCCTCCTGAGATCCTTTCCATTCCTTAAATATCTCGACTCCTTTCCTTCTCAGGTTTTTGTTCTTTCATCTGGGTGGGGCTGGTTATTTCTCCCAACTTTTTCTGTAATCTAAGGGAATGACAGGGGGTATAGAAAGTTCATCTGAAGTGGTGTGCAGTTTTCGTTAGAATATTGTGTCTGCATATTAAAACAACAGATGTTCTAGCAAATTGAATAATTATCACTGAAATATAGCCTAATTAAATTAATGATTTTTAAAAATGAAGTAATACAAAGTCAGGTAGGAAAAATAAATCTTACAGTTAGTAACAAAAATTAGGTTGGCCTCCAAATTTTCTGGAACAACATTCTATGTCAGAAGACAGTATTAGAAGAGTTGTGTATGTCAAATTCTGAGTGAACAAATATTCTGTCTGGCCCAAACTACCATTTTCAAGTATAAAGACCAGGCATATGTTCTCAACATGAGGAACTCAAGAAATAGATAACAAATATCTAGAACTGCCAAAATTATGCTGTTTCACAGTAGAAAATTTGTGTTGTAAACTTTGGCAGCATAAAAATAATGATTTAATTAATAACAATCAAAGTAGCAAAAATAAAGTAGCTCATGGAGTGAAGGTGGGAAAAAGAATAAGAATGTTAATATCCCCACCTTTCATAGCAGAGTCAATAGTTACTGTAGAAAATTGAAATTACTGATGAAAAATTGTTCCAAAGTCTTAACGTTTTCCATAATATTTTCACATTAGAGAAAATTTTAGGGAAGTATTGTCTTTTATGAGAAGATCTTTCACAGTTCTGAAATTTGCTTAATTTCTCTTTATTTTACTTGGGTGAAATTCAAGTGAATTTTAATTTAATACTCCATCTGTGTAAATGCATGGAAAACTGATGTGTGGGGTTTATAGCTATTTATAGTTAATGGTGTGATGATTTATTTCTTCTTTTTTGCTCCTTCATGTCATAAATGCTTTGTAATGAGCAACATATTTTTTACAGCAAAAAAAGTGATTTTCTTAATGAAAAGAGAGAAGAAAATTTCAAGTGATTATGTGTATATTCACATGTAGAATAAGAGTATGAAACTCAGTATCTGAAAGTTTAGATTGTGTCTACAAGATTCCAGAGTTTTCCTGAGGCTGTCCCTACTTCACCATTCACTTTGATAATATAAACTAATGGTCTGGATGATCTTCCTTAAGGTCCATCCAAATCCTTCCTGATTCTATTTCCTCTTCACCCAGGTATAAGTGGGCATCATTTTTTATCACCTGAATAGCCTAGACCTAAATGTGGCAGACCTGATAAAGTGGAAAGAGAAAGGTTTACTCTACATCATTTTCATGATCTGAAAAGGCAAATGGAGTTTATTTAACATTTCTGGCTCCCCTACTATGTCTCAAGCACTGTATTAGATGCACGGGGCACAAAAATGAATTTCATATTTTTTTTCTCTGGTACAATATATAAACTTTTGTAGGAGACATGTATGTATCACAGTATAATAACAATCTATTTGCTTATTTATTCACTCGGCAAATATCTATTGTTTATTATATGATAAATAAATTGCATTTACACAGATTGCAGAGCATCGAATTGGAGAGATCACTAACAGACTTGGGTGAGGGTTCAGGGAAACATCAGCTAAATATGACCTTGAGATAAAAGGCAAGTTCTGAATTAGTCTAAAAGCTCTTAAAGGCGTATTCAAGAGTGAGGCAGAGAGGAGCTTAAGCAAAGTTTTCACGGTTAGGAAGGGATTGGTGTTGGTCAGTCCACTGAAAGAACAGGTGAAGGAAAGCAAATCACCAACTAGTTTTACTCCATTAATAAATAATTCTGAAAAAGAAAATGCACAAGTCATATTGCCAGATTTTATAATTCAGAGCAAATATCCAGATTGCTCCATCACTTGCCAGTCAAGAATACGTGGAGTCAAAGTTTCAAAGTACCAAGCGGAACATGAAACGGGAAAATTCACATGGGTGAAAACTGTAATTTTAGCATGGAGGATAGACTTTTTAGCAAGCATATATTCTTCTAAGAAACAAGCAATATCTTAATATAGTGTCAAGTGGAAACTTCTCGAATGCCATACACATAGTTTTGCATTGGGAAAGGGAGGGCTTGAATTCTATTTAATTTCAAAAAGCACAGACTATTTGCTAATATTGCCTGAATTACTGAAGTCAGATGGGAGCCTCCTTCAGAAATTGATGATAATATTAACATATCCATCTCTGTCCCTTATGATGTAGTAGGTAAAAATATTGTGAACATCAAGATCATTAATAATAATTTTCAGGGTATTGGAAGGCAGGAACAATTACACTATTCAGCTTTGCCAAGATAGAAAATGTGAAAAATAAAGAGAGACACAAAATCAATAGAAAGGATACTCTATCAGATATTATTGCTGCCAACAAAATGATATTCAATTAGACTTGAATATATTAGGTGATAAAAGAATCAGATAAATGTCACAAAATGGTCAACTTCCGTTTTCTGTCAGTGGAGGGGATGGAGGTACAAATAAGTGAAATAAAAATTTTTATAACAACTCTGAATGTGTGCATTTCATATTTAGCCACCTAAGATTCATTGTGAAGACATATAAAAGGCAAAATAGTATAATTTGTAATGTTACATGAAGTTGTTTACTTAGCCGTTTTTTGAATAAGTTAATGAACCAAAAACATACTGATATTCTGTTAAAAATTAGCTTTTCGTTTGAAAATTGCTGATTATTATGGGGTGCTGCTAATAACAGAAGAAAAAAATGTATTGCAAGTGTATGTCACATATTTGAATCAGTTAATTTATCTGTGTCATACCTCATTCCACATTAGACTTGAAGCAACAAAAAAACCAAATTAAAGTATAATTGGTAAAAATGGAATAGGAGTAATTAAATTGTACTGGTAGACTATAAATAAAAGAATAACAATTAATCATGGTATTGATGACAATAATAGCCATTATTTATAGCCTTCCTTGTACTAAGCAACATTTTGGTAGTGTGCACATACATGATCTCATTTAACGTTTACAGCAGCCACGTCTGTTGTGTGTGTTATCATCATTCTGCAGATGAGGAGACTGAGGCCAGGTGAAGGCAAGAATCATGATCCAAACTGAACAGCTTGAGAAAAGCTAATACTGAAATCAAATTGAGGATTTTTTTCCCCATTATTCAATATCCAGTGTCAAGAAGGATACAAATATTATTCCATTTAGGTGAATGTAATTGTGATAGCTAATTTCAAATTTAAACTCAATTTCTGGCCTCTTTAAAAAATATATATATATATAATTATAGAAATATTAATAGTAAAGTAATTATTTCAGAGAAAAGGATGGCAGAGAAAATTTTGAAAAATATGTTACTGGCGTAGGTAAATATTCATATACACTTGGCATTTTCTAGATCCTCGTAAAAATTTAATGACTCTCTGCGACTTTGTACCAATATAATGTATAGTCCTTTTTTCAAGTATAAAATATGAAAAACTTTTAAGGAAGAAAAGTTAGCTAATTTGGTAAATTAGCTGGTTAATTAATGCTTAAAAACATGTTTACAAATTTGGTGGGCAAGAAAGTTAAATAAAAATCTCATAAAATATGCTCAAATTCTGATATTCTCCATTAAAATGAGTAACTGGTACTTTTGAGCATATTATCTTTTTTAGTTTATTCAATGAAAAATACCATACTTTGCAAAAGTTTATATACACACAAAATTATCAGGTAAAAGTAATTTCATTTATATTTATGACATTCTTTACAGTTTCCAAAGAACCCCTTTCATCAGATGCATACTTAATTCTAAGTGTTTATGAAGGTGAATTTCACATTGAAATAACTAATGGTAAGTGAATGAATAGAAAACTAAAAATTTGTCTTCTAGGCTTCTTTTTTTGCCATTGGTTAATTTTCTTGCTTTGCTACATAAGATAGTGTGATTATTCTTATCTGTTGAGATAGGCCAATAAATTATAAGCCTATGTATGAACAAGTGTTCCTATATTGGGTCCAAACTGTAAAATCCTATACACACATACATATATACATGTACAAATATATTTATATGTATATGTATACAAATGTGTATATGTACATGTATGTATACTTTAATTTTTAATTTTTTGTTCACATAGTTAAAATGCTTAGTGCTTTCAAATTTGTTCATACCTTTAATTTGTTGACTTGCTCTATTGGAACACTGGTAATTTGAGACCCACACAAAGTGAGGAGATGTGTAATTCCTTTTTGGCGCATGGATTAATTGAGGAGGTTTCCTGTTGAGCTGGTCTATAAATGTGGTAAATTGAGAATAGTATTAAAATCAGAATACATGGACAGGACCCCTGTTTCCATCACTTACATATGCCTTAAAGGAAGTTATTTAATCTTTGTGGCACAGTTTTCTCTTCTATGTGGAGCTATAAAACCTGTATTTCAGGGTTAATATGTAGACTAAATGAGCTATTGTTTATAAGGCATGGTGCTTGCTACAAAATTATATTTTTGTGGGATTTTAATAAAAGTAGTAGTTGTAGTTGATTTAAATAATAGTTGGCAATAAGATTAGATCAGGACAAATCCAGAAGCCAGAAAAATAAAGCAGGTTCTGGGGGTGGGAGCTGAGGATTACATCAATTTCTTGTTATTTTCCTTGGTTTAAAGGGTAAAGGATTGAGTTCAGCAAAGTTTCCTTAGAGCAGGAAGGAGTAGGCAGGTATTAAAAGTCAAGGCAGATGGAAACTGGAGAACAGAAGGTCATTAACACCAATGAGCAGGAAATAGTGAGGTTGGCACAAAAGAGAACATTTGGAAAGAGAATACTTTACTCTGAATTCTGTTTTATACACCCTTCCTGTCATGAGCTCTCTTTGGCACACCGGTATTCAACATAACCAGAAAGATGTTAGAGGATTGAAAGTCAACTGTTACAGTTGCAGGCAGACAAATGGGTCACTAGCAGATTCTTCCAACTCTGCTGAGAAGATAAAATGTTCTAGCAATGAATGGAAAGTATAAAAAGAAAGAGGTAAATATTTTGGGGTCTACTGAGTTACAACAAAAAAATGCCCATTCAAGCAATTTATAAAACAATGAAGAGACCTGAAGAATTCTCACATTTGGAAATACTCGCATTCAGAAAAACAGAACAAATGAA
This sequence comes from Tapirus indicus, assembly GCA_031878705.1. NCBI lineage: Eukaryota > Metazoa > Chordata > Mammalia > Perissodactyla > Tapiridae > Tapirus > Tapirus indicus. Next base: position 47,841,274 of record CM062926.1, on the reverse strand, counting down.
CAAACAGGTTGCAATGCATACCCCAACAATTCAGGCCCCTCTGAAATCTATTGAATGAATAGTTGAATTCTACTTATGGATTGTCTTTTTCAGAATCAAATCAGGTTCTGTTCAATATTCAAAGTCATGAACGCTTAAAAGAAAGCATTTAATAAGGGTCTGAGTAGCAAAGATTTCCAAATACTTCCTTTCTCACATTGACTTTTCCATAGCAGACATCAGTGAGGAACCAATTCTGATGACTCATCTCTCATTAGAATTGCCAATACCACCAAGCCTTCAATCCATAAATTAATACAATTTTCAGTTGTGGTGGCTCATATATCTCTCTCTCCTTCTGTCTTTGCATGTCCACTCTATGAAGAAACCTGGTTTAGCTTCCACCATTGTTATAGTTGATTGGTAAACTATAATTTCCTCACTGGATTATGTGTTACAAAAATCTTTGTTTTTATACATTAAGGTTTTATATAAGCAGAAAAGCCTCTACCTATGAATAGATTAGGTCTCAATAGGCTATTAGTCAATTTATTTGAAATCTCCAAGTCTCAACATATTATTGATCACTAATGCCATCTTGTGACAGCAAGCCAAGAAGATAAAAATTGTTCAAATCTATCACCATTTATGAGCTACCATGAGGTAAATCCCATAGCTGTCTATTTTAGTTCAAAGATCTGCCTGAATATTTGTGAATTTAATTATTTTTGCTTTAGGATGTATTTTATTATGTGGTAAGGAGAGTCAGACATCCTACTTTTATTTTGCCCATCTCTAAGCTTCTGCTTACTTTTTCAGATGAAGTTTTGAATAATTTATATAAGCCTCTGGAACAGAATCTTATTTGAGTTTTTATAGGAATTATAATAAATCTATACATAATCAATTCCAAGTATTTACAATTTTCAATTTTAAAACTGTTTTTTAAACTGTACTTTCTCAATTTTGCCTCAATAACAGCCAATATATTTTCTTGAAGATGGCAGAAATGTAATATGTATTTGACCAATTTGACATTTCAATTGTAAGCTTCTCTTGTAAAGCTTCTGGATATTAGCCACGTGTTCATACGTCTAAGCAAAACACTCTTTATTGGAGCTCAGACAAAGTAATCCTAAACTTTTGTCAATTTCTATAATGACACATTCACCTGGCTGTCTTCCTTTCCCTAATTCCACATTAATTATTTTCAGCTAACAAAGCAATTTTTAGTCATTCTAGAAAATAGGCTCTGAACTTTGTCTTCATTTACCCAATTACGTGAGCAGACTTCATGCTATTATTCAGTCTTTGGAACACAGTCAGTAATAAAATAGTAGGAAGAAAAGCTCCATTTCCCTTTGGTTTCTTGACTGTCTGAATATTCAAATTCTGTGTCTGTCTCCCTCTCATCCAAATCCCAACTGAGCATAGCTATTCAAATCCCATCTGTCCACATAGGTCCCATATACATACAACCAAAAGGGCCTCTGTGGCATTTAGAACTTGAATGTCACTGGGCCTTTGCTTTTAAGTCATCAAGAGTTAGAAAGTACTTTCTTTTACGATTTACATTACAATAAGTTTTCCATAGAAATAACATTATTACTGAGCAAATTCTCTTTGAGACATTTTGGAATTCATCTTTGGGTGTGAAACTTTTATTATTATTATTATTAAGAAATCTTTTGCAGAAAATCTCACGTTATTTATTTATGCCACATGTACTCTCCTTTCTGTCTTTTTTAGTGTAGAGGATCAGAATTTACCACCCAAAATTGTGTGTCTCTAGCATGATTATTTTTAAAAACAAAAGATTCATCAATAAAGTTTGACCTTCCCCCTAACTGCCTAAAAGAATTTAAGAGAGAAGGACTGCTCCAGGAAGGAGCCATCACCATAAGATAATTATAGTATAATACAAACTAGGTGTGGTAGATAGGGAGGAACCTAACAAGGCCCACCTAATCAAAGTCTTCCCCAAGTCCCATTGTTTATTTGCTAGGTATGGCAAGCATTTGTTTACCAAACATTTGCTTTTTCATTTCCGTGTGAATTGCCTGTCTCCTCTTTGAAGTCCCAAACCACTGCTCCCAATATCCTCCTTTATCTTTACCTAAAGATGGAAGTTAAGGTGGTGGCTTTGGCCATTTTGGCAAATTACTCAGTTTTCCTGGGTTTCTCCCATGTATACATGCTGTTAAACTTTGTTTGATTTTCTCCTGTTATTTTGTCTCATATCAATTTAACTCTTAGATCAGCCAGAGGAACTTAGAGGGTAGAGGACTAGTTCTTCTTCCCCTACAGTAGGTACTGGAGCATAGGAAAATATATTTTCCCAACATTCTTCTTTAGCTATTTATCTCTGAGATTTCCAGTAAAGAAGGCTTGTAAATAAAGGGAAAAAAATAGTAATGGAATGAAATTACTCAGAGACTTCACTATTGGGAGGAATGCAAATGTTCTTTTTGACACTGATAAGAAAATACATTGTGGGGGCCGCCCAGTGGAGCAGCGGTTTAGTCCACACTTGGCAGCCCGGGGTTCGCGAACTCGGATCCCGGGCGCCCGCCGACGCACTGCCCGTCAGCCATGCCGTGGCGGCGTCCCATATAAAGTAGAGGAAGATGGGCATGGATGTTAGCACACGGCCAGTCTTCCTCAGCAAAAAAGGGGAGGAGTGGCAACAGATGTTAGCTCAGGGCTGGTCTTCCCCACACACACACACAAAAAAACGAAAATACATTGTGTTCCCTTCTGTAATTATTTTAGGATTTTACATGATTTCTAAGGGTCATATTTACATTCAGATATTCCTATTGGTTAGTCCTTAGTTTAATTTTGAGCTAAATAATTATTCTTTGTGCATAACAGATTGTTCCTTTCAACTTGGATTTTTAAATTTTCTAAGGATGTATCTGGTTGGCTTATGGAGTATATCGAGACAGACATTAAATGACTTCATATCACAGAGAAAGAATGTAGACAGAAACATTTATTTAGTGCTATGCAGATAGTTGGTAGCACAGTCAAGGCCAAACCCCTGAATCTTATACCTGGAATGTTCTATGAGCTTTATTAAGATTTAAAACCTGAAAACAAACATAATCATGTTTTTCACTTCCAATTCTGTAACAAATATCTTTTGAGTATTTGATATATTCTGGGCACTCTTTAAGCAAGAGAAATAAGAGAGAACCTCTTCTTCTTGAAGATATAATATGTTTGAAAAATTTTATATGCAAGAAAAGTTAACTAATAGTAACCAGCAAAAACTGAGTGATGTCAGTGTGATGGGAGCTCAAAAGTACAACTAAAATATTTTGTTCTGAATTGATCAAAAAAGCTTCATGAAGAGATTAAATTAAGATTATATATAGAATGACGGGTAGAATCTGGATAGGCAGAGCAGAGAGTATATTCCAGACAAATGACATGAGTGAGGATTTATTATAATTACGTGTGTTTAGAGAAAAAAAATCAACTTGCTCCAGGGATATTACCGAAAGACCAACATCATAGAGTTACGCTGGGGTCAAATTACAGAGAAGATGAAATGTCTGACTAAAAGTTTTGTAGAATGTTTTGCAGGCAGTTGGGAGCTGTGTAAGGTTTATGAGCAAAGTTGTGACACAAAGAATATTGTTATATTTATGCTTTTTATGATAAAGGTTGCAACAAGGAGAGATGGCAGGTGTTATAATAGGAAAACCTGCGCTTTAATACTATTGAACATTTGTTGTGTTGTTATTTTGCTTTTTGTTGGGGAGGGGTGGGGTATGGAAGGACAATGCTCTCAAACAATCAATTAAAAAGAGGAACAATTACACCACTTCAGCACCGTGGAGATGAGGGATGTGGGTATAAAAATAATCCCCACTTGAGAGGATTGCAGTGGAAGAGTACCCTCTTGGTAGAGACAGGTTTCAGATAAGGCAAGAAGGGGAAGAGAGCTTTCAAAGTTAAGGAATTGTTCTATTTTTGAGAAAAATAAGGATAAGGAATTTTCCACTGTGGGACCAGCTATTCCAGAAGATCCAGGGGAAAGGTTTGGAAAGGTGGGAAGAGGTGGAAGATAGATCATATTATGCAGAATACTATATTTTCAGAGAATAGAGAAAGATGCAGCACTTCCTGAATTGTTTTGTGAGGCCAGCATAACCGATGCCAAAAACTAAGTATGTTGCAAGAAAAAAAAATGATTATCTCTCATCAACATAGATACAAACCACCTTAACAAAAGTGTTATCAAATCAAATATATGGAAATATTTTTTAAAAAATATTATACAGTAGGACAAAGTGGTTGTTTAACATTCAAAAAATCAACATATTCATCACATTAACAGAATAGAGAAGAAAAATCACATGATCATCTCAGTAGATGCAGAAAAAGCATTTGACAAGTTTATTACCTGCTTATGACAAATAACTCAGCAAACCAGAAATAGAAGGAAATACACTTATTGTTATAAAGAATAATTGGAAAAAGAGGCAGCGCTAACAACATAATTTGAAATAAAAAATTGTAATGCTTTGTCTTTGAAGGTAGGAATAAGGACATTTATTTCTATTACTTCCATTTAACAATCTACTAGAGGTAAACGCAATAAGGAAAACTGGAATGGAATAAAGAAATAAAAACATGTTTACTTACAGATAAAATGATTGGGTAAGTGTAAAATCCAAAATAATATACAAAGAAATTATTAGCACAAGTAAGAAAATTTAGCAAGTTTGTGGCATACTGAATCAATACTGGAAAATTTATTATATTGCTGTTAAGCCACATGGAACAATTAGAAAATGAAATTTAGAAACCATGCCATTTATAATAATATAAAAGAAAAAATCAAATACCCATCCATAATTTAATAAAAAGTTTGCTGAAGAAAATTAAAGACTTAATTAAATGGAGAAATATAAGGTTTGGAAGACTCATTACTGTTATGATGGAACGTTTCTACAAACTTTTCAGTTTTAGGTAGCAAATTGAATTCTAAATTTTATGTGGAAATCCAAAGGAACTAGAATGACCAAAAGAATCTTAAAGAGGAATAACAATTTGGAAGAATAATAATACAATATTTCAGGACTTATTATAAAACTATAGTAATAAAACAGACTGTTGCTGTAAGGATAGGCGATAAAATCAATAGGACAGACAAGAGAGTCAAGAAAGATATCTACACCTATGAAGCAATTTGATTTATAACAAATGTTCCCTGAAATTCTATGAGGGAATGGACTCTTTTTTAATAAATGGTGCTAGAACATCAGACTGCAGAATCACTTTATTAGACCTACAAAAGAAAGACAAAGCACTAAAAATTAGGGAAATATCTTCATATCTTTAAGTAGGCAACCGTCTCTTGGAACAAGATTCAAAAATAATAGCCCTAAATTTAAAAAAATGATTAAACATATTTTATTAAAATTAAAAACCTCTATTCACTGAAAGATCTAATTAGAAGAATTAAAAAGTGAGTAACATATCAGAAGACAATGAAAACATTTGCAAAATACTTGCACCCAAAAAATTAAAAAAACTCATGAGGCAATAAAAATTATGAACACAAAAAACAAAAATTCTTGAATATGTCATCACTAGATGCAAATTACAACCATAATGAGGAGTTCCATGCCCTACATGACAGCAGAAGGAGCTCTGCAGATCCACTCCCTAGTGAAGATCATCTTAAGGATTATTTTAAAAATTACCTTACAAAGTACTAAGTTACCTCTCTTCCTCCAAATGCACACTATCCTTTACATTTCTTTTAAAGACATGTAACTGGATGGAGGAGTGGGTGTAGAGAAGAGAAGAGGGATATGAATTGTATATCTGTCCTCACTATTTGGAATCAGTGGGGAATTGGATGCATTAGTATGCATGTTCTTCAGCTGTCTTTTTTGGTAATTATTTTATTCAGGTCATATTGGATTATAACACTGTGGAAATTTGAGGTGTACATTATTATATTTCAGCTTTTGTATAGACTGCACTGTGTTCACCAACAATAGTGTAGATTTTTTTTTTTCTGCTAAGGAATATTCTCCCTGCACTAACATATGTTGCCAATCTTCCTCTTTTTTTTTTTTTTTTGTTTGCTTGAAGAAGATTAGCCCTGAGCTAATATCCATGACAATCTTCTATTTTGTATGTGGGACACCACCACAGCATGGCAGGTGAGTGATGTAGGTCTGTGCCTGGGATCTGAACCCACAAAACCAGGTCACTGATGCTGAACATGTGGAACTTTAACCACTTGGCCATGGGGCTGGCCCCAGTCTAGTGTTTATCTGTCACCATATATATGTGCCCCTTTACCCCTTTTGCCCACTCCCCCACCCCCTTCTCCCCTAGAAACACCAATCTGTTCTCCTTATCTATTTGTTTGTTTATCTTCCACATATGAGTGAAATCATATGGTATTTGTCTTTCTCTGTCTGACTTATTTCTCTTAGCATAATACCCTCAAAGTCTATCTGTGTTGTTGCAAATGGCATGATTTCATCTTTTCATGGCTGAGTAGTATTTCATTGTGTATATATACCACATCTTCTTTATCCATTCATCCGTTGATGGGCACTTGGGTTGCTTCCAAGTCTTGGCTATTGTGAATAATGCTGCAATTCACTCGCCTTAATTGCCATTTTATTATCTGTAGTGCTTCTCTTTACTCCTTTAACATTTGTGTCTAACATCCCCGTGTATATTTAAAGATGCTTCTCATAAACTTAAAAAAAGAAGTCTTGTTTTTGAAAAATGTCTTTTCCCTATAAACTCCCCTCACTGCATTCCTCATGACTGGTTTAGTGCTAAGAGGAATATATTTGTTATATGCTGCTGTGTAAGAAATTACTCCCAAACTTTCCAGCTTTAAACATACATTTATTATCTCACTTTTGTTCTCAGTAAAAAGTCCATTTATGGCTTATCTGAATTTTCTCCTCCAGGGTTTCTCACAAAGCTGTGCTCAAGATGTTACCCTAAAATATTATCTTTGGAACCTTTTAATGATTAAGCTTTAGTTGTGATAGGAAGTACATAACATTAGAATTGGAATAAACTAGACAACAAAGAATCTGTGTTGTTGTCTCCAGGACCTTCAACAATTCATCTCAACTGACCTCAGTTCACTATCTGTGAAAGAAAGAGGTCGGGCCCATGATGTCTAAGATTCCTTCTAGCTGTATAATTATGTGGAACATCAGCTTTCTCTTTAGTAGGATGATGATTTAAACTTTACAGCTAACAAACATGTTCCTTTGAGGTGTGATATCACTTTATTATTATCCTTTACGTGGAGAGGAGGTTTATTTTTCACAGTAAATGTTTCCTTTATATGCAATTTAATATTTTATAAGCATGGACAAATTAGGAGGAAAAATCACTGTAATATTTTAAAACAAATATTTAAATGTTTAGATTGCCCCTGTCTCTCCAAATTACTGTTTGGGCTCTGGTACAAGAGGTATAATTTGATTGACTGTCAGAAAAATTACACTATACCTTCATTCCCCAGAATCATACTCCTTTGTGCATAATGGCATATGAGAAGTCAGGAGCACTGAAGCATAGCAAGGAGGCGAATTGCCTCCATCTTTGTTCATCCAAAGCTCTTAAATTTCAGCTACGTTTTTCCGTGCAATAATTCCTGGAAGTGAATCAATTCCAGCATATCTCATAGAATCATAATCCTGAATAGTACGTTGGAAGTAATTTACCTTATTTTGGCAGGAATGGAATAAAGGCATACGAAGGTTAGGAGATGTACTAAAAGTCACCATGTTAGAGCCAGGGCTTGATGCTAGGCTTGGGTTTGCTGACCACTGACCTCACCTGATCCTAAGCCTGGTTAATCCTCAACAGCCTCCAATATACTTTATGCTACTTGTTACTGTTATTTTCTTTGTTAAAATTTTCAAAATTACAGTATGACATCAATTAATAAATGTAGAAAAATGATAGGGTTGAAAAGTCAATATTTTGCACTTATTTTGGTAACAAAATATCATCAATGGATGCTAAAACTACTGAGTGAACTTTTAATGAGGAACAGTTTGTTTACATAACACCAAAATATCTCCCCACCCCACAAATCAGCTATTGATAATAAAAAGAAAATAGTAACTTTATAGTAGAGAAACCTGGCAGATATCTCCTTAACCAAGTGATCAAAGTCAACTCCATGAATAATGTTGCTTCTGTGATGTTCCCATGATGCATAGCCTGCATCTAGCCATGAGGAAACATCAGACAAACATAAATTCGAGAACATTTTCAAAAATGACCGGCACTCCTCAAAAATACTAGTGTCTCATTATTTCTCAGTAAAAATGGGGAAAAAAGTAAAAAAAAAAAAAAAAAATACGAGTGGTTTGAAAGGCAGAGAGACTAGAACTTTTCCGCATTATCAGAGACTGCAGAGGTATGTAGGGATGTAACATTTAATGTAGTTCTGAGATCCTGGAATGGATCTTGGAGAGGGAAATATGCTATGAAAGACAATCCTGGGAAAATTGCTGAATTTTGAATGTGGGTGTGTTGATGATAGCGTTGTATTGATGTTAAATTTTCTGATTTTGATCATTGTAGTTATATAAGAAAGCAGGCTGTTCTTGGGAAATATGTGTATGTGTGCATGTGTGTAGACAGAAACAGCACGCAGTGTGTCAAAATATTAACAATTGATGTATCATGGTAAATAGAAACTATCTGTGCTTTTCTTGCAAATTTACTATAAGTTTAAAATTATTTCAAGATAAATATATATTAAAAAAACTCTCAAATTGAAATAGTAATATGCTGTTTTCGTAACAAATAAAATCTTCCAAAAATGTGTAAAGAGAAAGGTGTTAAATTCTCCCTCACTGTCTCTTTCCATTCTTTTTCTCCTGAGCTAGTAAACATAAGCAGAAAAGTTACATCACTCCACAATGTACTACATGTGCAGCCAAATATATATGTAGATGTTTATATGAATACACACATTTAAGATTTTTGTTAGTTTTCACAAATAGCTTAGTATTTGCACATTACTATGTAACTTGGATCAATACACCAAGTATATCTGTCCGGTTTAATACATATACAAATAGCTCATTTGCTTCATTAGTTCCTCAGTATCCTGTTGTATGGAATTATCTATTCTTTATTCAACCGTTGCTCTAGTTTTTTGAAATTCATGTTGTTTTCTTTTTCCACTACAAACAATTAAATATCACTGTGGACACACATATAAATGTAGTGCACCGAGTCTCAGGCTGTGATTTCCAGCAGTATAAGCACAGAGGTGTTTGTTATTTTTGTTGTTTGTTGTTTGATTTTAATCACCCAGAGAGGACCCACTTCATAAACTAATGAAGCAAAAGCTTCAGGGGTAGGACTCAGTCACATGACTTGAAAATATTTTGTTAGAAGATTGAAAGAAACACAATTGATTTGACATTTGAGTGACCTATGTTCATTACCTAGAAATGATTTGTGCTGACTTATGTCTTACACTTACGGCTAGTGTTATGTAATTCAGTTATTAATTCATGAACACATTCTTATCGGTTGTGTTTAAGACTAAAGGGTGCCTTTGTTTGCTGAGGCTATGTTTTCTAAAATAAGTCTTCTCAAGTTCTTTGTGAGATCTTAGTTTTTAAGTATCCAGTTCATCACACATCAATATACGCTGTTCATGCTACCTGTGATTCAGCACGTAAATTCAACCATACCCGAACAGATCTAGAACTGATCTATAACAAGAAGATTCATCTGGATGTTGCTGCAATGTGTTTCCGTAAAGGCTCACTCTCAATTTCTCTATTTTCTCTTCATTGACACTTAGTAATCTCTGGCCCAGCACTGGTACCACATTGGGAGACAAAGACTAAGAAAGACGATTAAACTGAAATATTTGCTAACTTAAACCCCTCTCTTTGCTTACTCTCAAAATATTTCCTTCCTGCCCTGCCTCTTGTTATAATCTACTATATATTTTCCTATCCTCATTCTATCTCTTCTCACATAATGTAGAACTAAACAATTATATTGAAAATGGAAAATGATAATATGAAAAAAATCAGAGTAGAACCCAACCACCCCCACTTAGCCCTGGAAATCATACCCCAAAACAATCCCCTTGCACTGATGACAAAAAAATATGTGAAGGGTTGAGTATTCTCTGGCTAGACATATAAATGAAACACCATTCAAAAGCTGAAAATATTCAACAATTAATGCATATAACTGATTTGTCAAGACTATAGGGACCGGGGATAATTGAAAGGGATTCGTGTCTGCCAGCTTTTACATCTAGTTTTTAGAGTTACATTTTTTTTTTTAATGGAAGTTGATTCTCTTGGTAAGATACTTGTATGACAAAGACACTCAAGGGGAAAATAGACAATGTAGAATGCAGATGCATTATAGGACATTAGTCTTTCTCTACTATAGGTGTAAAATCTAGCTGTGCAAAAATACCTGGCTTAAACTGTGATGTTCTTGGTGTTAAGTACTAATTATTTTTTTCTTTTCCTCCTTTAGTTTAAAATCTCATATAAATGCTTACATAGTTCCTAGTTTATTGTGGATTCCTGGTGCATGGATGGCTGACTAAATATTTGTATTAGAGAACAAATATTTACTAAATTCTGTAGCAGATACCCATGGTTGCTTACGGAAAATTCTCCCCAATCCCCTGTTCTCAAAACCCTAATTGTGTTGAGATATTCACCCCTCAAAGAAGTGTAAATCAATCATGTAAATTCTTTGATAATGCATATTTTAGGAGTGGGCATGTGATGTAGTTATGGCCTCTGAAATATGAGAAAAAGAAAAAAAGCATTTTAAGGAGTTTCCAAGAAAGATTTGCTAACTTTTAAAAAGGGATACCTGAGAAGAAGCATATTATTTTTCCACTTGGTATTGTCATGTCTGCAAATGGTGCCTGAAAATAAAATAACCATTTTTACCCATGAAGAAATTCAAAATACCAAGTATGACAGAACAAAAAGCTGGGGAAAAGCTGAACTCTTAATGACCTCATTTTGCCAACAAACTAACCAATTCCAGAACTACTTTATCGCTGGACTTTGGCTAAGTGAATTATTTTTCCATATAGTTTTGGTCATTTTTAGTTAGACTGCTGCTAAAATTATTTACATTTGTAACTGTGTATTATGTATAATCTAGCAGTGATTAACAGTAAAGTAGTTGATATGAAAAGGGTTTATCTTTTCAAAGTATAAGTTTGGATATGTTCACTCTTCCATAGGTTTGTAGTTTGGTCAGAATCTTTGTGGACTGTTTGAGATATCTTTCTTTACAATTTTATCAGTTTGTTACCCAATGGGAGGAGCCCAGAAACAAGTTTAAGCTCTTGTTTCTGATGAATGCTGGCTATGTATAGTGATAATAGTTTGCATATACACACAACTCTTTTAGGACCTTAATGGATTTGGAAATAGTGACAAGTAAGCAAATTCTAGACTACTGTTGAAAGTCCTTTGGAAATGTCCAGTGCTGCTAGAGTTAAGCTGCACTCTGAAAGAGCTTTATTTATAATATCCTATGACATGAGCACATAAATTAAAATAAATATATATACAAATATGGAATCACTATATTGTACACCTGAAACTAATATAATGCTATATGTCAATTACACCTCAATAAAAATAAATAAGTAAAGATAACAAAAATAAATAAATAAATAGAATGAACCTAGTGCTCAACTAGCATTAATCAAGTGTAACAGATTACAAAAGGCATGATCCATCCATGAGTTAGGAAATAGTTTAAGGATTCCAAATCTCCAAAAGCATGCTTGGAAAGATAGTAAAAAAAAAAGTTTAGTGGTTTTAATATTGTTCTTTTAATTTAGACATATAAGTGGGTTGGTGTCCAATCTTGAGTGATATCTAAAGATAAATTTGTTGTGTTGAAAGTATGTGGTTACAAATATTTCAGATCACTGATTAAGAAGTTTGCAAGTAATTACAAAGTATAAAACATCAAGGTAAGTAAGAAACTTTACACTGTATTTTGTTTCTTAAAAAGCCCATAATTAAAAAAAATATATGAAACACTGAAAACATTAAACAGATGTGATGTGAAATAAAATTTTTAATGAGATTACTCCCAGGTAATTAGAATCATGGAATATTGTCGGTGATACAGCTTTGCTGGTCTCAAAATTCTTAGAAAACTTTGATATTTCAGATAAGCTCCCTAAGCAAAATTATATCACAGTGTTAATTAACAGAGAATATGCTTTATTACACATACAGTTTTAAAGCAAAAAAGGCAATTTGTAATGCACAATTATTGTGTACTTTTGGTAAATATAGGTGGTAAACAATATTTGGTGGTGTGTGAACATTAGCTTCTCCTCTACAAGCTCCTTTATAGATTATAATGAAAGCAAGTGTCGAATTAAACTCTACTGCACATACACTTTTAATAACATCAGGAAAAAGCTAATCTTTCAATCCCTTGAGTAAGTTCAATGACTTCTGGCCTCAATCTTTTTGAAGTCCAAAACATGATGCATGTAAGATTGACCTGAGACAAATATGACAGCGTTCTAGCAGCAGTACTAGGAGACCATTAGTCAGACTGAGGCAAATAAGAGATTCTCCAAATGAGTGGCTCAACACAGGTTCATTTATAGATCAAGCCAAGAAGTCAATAATGAAGAGGCTATAGGATTCACAAGCCCTGTTCATTCAGTCAAAGTACCAACAACCTGGAAATACCAATAGGCACAGACCAAAAAGAGTGCCAACAAAAGCCTGTTCTCTCTAGCCAAAGAACCAGGAAAGGGGCAGCCTGAGAACATAGAAAATATTTACAAAATAATGACTCTGATCCAACCAAACAGCACACACACACAAAAAATAGCCAAAGCCAAAACCAAAAAAAGACAGTGGTCCCACCACTACTTCACCAACAAAGGTGAATCGGAGAGCCCAAATTTCCACCCTCACAAGATTGGAGCAAGGCACCCAACCCCTTCCACGATGTATTAGTGAAGGCTGAGAAGGGAACACGGACTGTCATCCCTGCCGAGCAGTAATGAGGCCATGTCCTCTGCAGTCAATGGAGTCCATATGGGGAGCCTGGATTTCCACTCCCACCAGGCAGTAACAAGGTGAATCTGAAGTGACAGTGAGAGCAGACCTAGTTGAGAGTCAGGATATTCACCACCATCTAACAGCGATGAGGTCATCTGCCACTGTCCTGTCGTGTTAGTGAAAGCAACATGGGAAACAGTAATAAAGGACCCTCCCAGCCAGGGTGGTATCAGAGGAAACCTGGTTGGAGACAGAATTCCTACATCTACTCGGCAGCAATAAAGGGAAACCACAGACCTTGGTAGCAATAGGGATCAAGTAGGACCCCTGGACTTCGACCCCTATTTGGCAGTAGAGAGTCGGCATACTCCCTTCCCCTGTCAGAATGATGAGAGAGAAAGCCAGCTAAAGGAGAAGATTAGCATAAGATCTAGAGTCTCATAATACACAAAGTGTTCAGATTTCAATCAAAAAGTATTTGTCACACAACCAGAACCAGGAAGATCTCAAAATGAAGATGAGAAGATAATAAAAACATGCCAATGCTGAGAAGACAGAGATATTACAATTATCTGACAAAGATTTCATAGTAGCTATCATAAGAAAAACGCTCAAAACCACTATATATATATATATATATATATAGTATATATATATATATATAGTATATGTATATATCAAAATGGAATTCTAAAAAGAAGTTCAGGTAACTTACAGGAAGGAGCCATTGCCATGCTGCATGCACAGCCATGCACGAAAGTACAGAGCATACCGAAATCAGCAGTATTTTTAGAAAATGATCCAGTTTACAAGGAACCATCATTTGTACATCTTAATTCACTAATACTACTAAAGTTTAACTTCCAAGGAAAATGAAGCTTTGTGTCTTTACATACAAGAAAGAGACATGGCTGCACCTGGATCAATGAAAAGGATTATGGGCATAATTACCCAGGGACTACAATTCCTGAACAGCAGAGATTTCAGAGGTTTTCACAAAGAGACTAAAGATAGGTTATCAGAAGAGGAATATTGAGGATATATGCACATTTATTATGTGAGATATGCAAGTTGCTAATTTTCTTTGTGTCTTGACTTCCTTCTCCAGTTTGGGGGATATTTGTGATGAGTAAATGAGTTAATAGCTCAATCTTATCAATGATGAGGATGATGATGATGATGTTTTATTATCATTATTTACCTGTGTATCTCATTTTAAAGTGTTAGAAAATATGAGGACTATTTCTTTTTTCCATTTTAGAATTGCAACAGGTTGAAAGGTAAGAAATTCACAGGATGAAGGGAAATGGATGAAAAGGGATAGAAGAGCTTTGTTTTAATTCTATTCTCCTCAGTTTTATTCTCTCCTTTTATTCTTTCACGTACCCAGCCATCTATCCACCTATTCTTCCTCACATAGTTATTTAGGGACCAATTATGAATGCTGTATTTATGATGACAAGGGTATTGAGAACACTGTGTACCTCATAGAATGTTTTTAGTCATAAATGAAAGATAGCATAATAGAGTGGTTTAAAACTCAGGCTTGACTGATGGTTAGATAGAGACATAGATGAATACAACATGAGATGAAGCAAATATAATACAAATTTTTATTGTACAGTTAGTTGGTGTTTATATGGCTAGACACTACTTTATTTTCCTTGGAAATTAAACTTTAGTAGTAGTAGTGGATTAAGATGTCCAAATGATGATTCCTTACAAATTGGATCATCATCTAAAAATACTGCTGATTTCAACATGCTTTGTATTTCCAAGCACATATGTTCATACACCACGGCAATAGTTCCTTACATGGTTTTTTTTAACCCTGAAATTTACCTTTAGCCCAAAACTCATTACAGGGTAGCTTTCTTCCAAGAAAAAAAGTAAAAGAAAAGTAATGGAAGAAGTATAGAGTCTGTTGGGAAGAAGAAATTATGAGGTGCTGAGTGAACAGGTTGTTCTCTTTTTACTTGAATCAAAAAAATCAGATTTAAATTTTGCATCAGAGACAATCATATTTTGCACCTTTCACTCACTGGTGTATTAATGGAGATGAATTATAAAAAAGGACTCAGTTCCTTAAACTTAGTGGTTTTTTTCTCTTACTCTTCTTGTCATTTCCTACCTTCAGATAGTTAAGAATAAGATGGATGGGGAAAGGATAGAGTTTGTGTGAATGACAAGTAGATACCTCAAAATGGAATTATAAAGAAAATGTTCAGGTAACCACAGGAAGGCAAAAAAAGGGAGAGAGAGAGAAAGCAGAGAGAAACAAACAAAAAATGCCAAAATAAAACGACAGACTTCATTCCTAATATATCAAAATGACATTAAATGTTAATGGTCTAAATGAACCAATTAAAAGACAGAGATGGGGAGAGTAGCCTACAAAATACGATCCAACTTTATGCTGTCTGAGAGAATCTCACTTCAAATATAAGAAGCAGACAATTTGAAGCATGGGAAAGATACATTATGCCATACCACTACCAATTGTACCCCGGGACATTTATCCCAGAGAAGTGAGAACTTGAGTTTATACAAAAATCTGTATACAAATGTTTATAGCAGCTTTATTTGTAACAGTCAAAATATGGAAACCTCCTAGTTGTTCTTCAACAAGCGAACTGTTAAACAAACTGTGTTACATTTATGCCATGGAATACTACTAAGTAAAGAAAAAAGGATTCACTACTAATGCACACAACAACCTGGATGAATCTCCAGAGAATTACACTGAATGAAAAAAGCCCAATCCAAAAGATTACATACTATAGAATTCCTTTTACATAAATTACTGATGGCAAAATTATAGAAATGAAGAACTGATTAGAGGTTGCCTGTGGTTAATTAATTAGGGGGTGAAGATGAGATTGAAGTGGATGTGGCTATAAAAGGGCAACACAGAGAAATGAATAAACAAAATCCTTGTGGTGAAAATGTACTGCATATGTTTGTGACCTTGTATGGTAGTCTTTCAAGTTGTTACCATTGGGAGAATCTGGGTAAACAGTACATGGGATCTCTGTATTTTTTCTTACAACAGCATGTGAATCTGGACTTATCTCAAAATAAATAATTTTAAAAATAAATTTTAAATCACATAACACATACCAAATATTAGATGTCTAAACTGCTATAGGCCCAGAAAAATTGCAACTGATTTTAGTCTGAAAAAAATACTTACTCTACTCATGAATAGTGATAGTTTTCTCTTTTTCTTTCAGACTTATTTCCTTCATTGTCTTTTTACTCAATTATATTCAATAATTATTAATTTGTCAGTTATCTTTGTCTTTTGGCTTGTTTGAAACACTGGCACACACTTTGATGTTCACTCTTTCAGGTACCTCTCAGCTCAGAAACAAATAGGGATTCCCCGTTAGCTCGTTTGCCTTGGGATGTAAGAGGACATATATCTTCACTTCTGGAAAAGCTGGTCTTAATTTTTTAAGACAATTTTTCAGAGTAGTTTTTGGTTTACAACAAAATTGAGGGGGGAGAGGTACAGAAATATCCTTTATATGCCTGCCCCTACACATTCTGAGCTTTCTCCATTATCAATACTGGTATCAGAATGGTACATTTTTTTTACCAAGGATTAATGTATGTTGACACATCCTAATCACCTGAAGTCCATAGTTCACCTTAGCATTCACTGTTAGTGTTGCACATTCTATAGATTTGGACAAATGTATACTGACGTATCTATCATTGTAATATCATGCAGAATATTTTCACTGTATTAAAAATCCTCTGTGGTCTGCCTATTCAGCTCTGCCTCCACCTCACTTCTGTCAACGAGTGACCTTTTATTGTGTCCATAGTTTTGACTTTTCCAGAATGTCATGTAGTTGGAAACATATGGTATGTAGCGTTTTCAGATTGGCTTCTTCCATTTAGTAATATGCATTTAAGCTTCCTCCATGTCTTTTCATAATAGCTCATTTCTTTTTAGTACTGAATAATATTCCATTATCTAGATGTACCATAGTTTATCCATTCACCTACTGAAGGACATCTTGGCTTCTTCCAAGTTTTGGAAATTAGGAATAAAGCTCCTATAAACATCCTTGTGCAGGTTTTTGTGTAGACATGTTTTCAACTCCTTTGGGTAATTACAAGGAATGTGGTCACTGACTTGTATGTTAAGAATATGTTTAATTTTGTAAGAAACTGCCAAACTGTCCTCCAAAGTGGCTGTACCATTTTGCATTCCCACCAGAAATGTATGAGAGTTCCTGTTGCTCCATATCCTCATCAACATTTAGTGTTATCAGTGTTCTGGATTTTGGCCATTTTAATAGTGTATAGTGGTTTCTCATTGTACTTTAAATTTGCATTTCCATGATGGCGTATGATGTGGAGCATCTTTTCATACCCTTATTTTCCATGTGCATATCTTCTTTGGTGAAGTGTCTGTTAGGGTCTTTGGCTCTTTGGTTTATATTTTAATCAGGTTGTTTGTTTTCTTATTGTTGAGTTTTAGGAGATATTTGTGTATTTCCGATGAGTCCTTTATCGGATGTATCTTTCAAAAATATTTTCTCCCAGTCTGTGACTTATCTTCTCATTCTCTTGGCATTGTCTTTCACGGAGCAGAGGTTTTTATTTTAAAGAAGTCCAGCTTATAATTTCTTTGGTGTTGTATCTAAAAAGGCACTATCATACCCAAGGTCATTTAGGTTTTTTCCTATGTTGTCTTCTAGGAGTTTTATAGTTTCATATTTTACATTTAGGTCTAAGATCCATTTTGAGTTAACTTTTGTGAAACGTGTAAGTTCTGTGTTTAATTTTTTTTACACGTGTATGTCTGGTTGTTTCTTCATCATTTGTTGACCATGACTTCTTTGCTCCCTTAGGTTGCCTTTGTTCTATTGTCAAAGGTCAGTTGACTATACTTATGGCAGTCTATTTCTGGACTCTCTATTCTGTTCTATTATTGTATTTGTCTATTCTTTTGCCAATACCACATCTTGATTACTGTAGCTATAGTAAGTCTTGAAGTTGGGTAGCATCAGTCCTCCAACTTTGTTCTTCTCACTCAATATTGTGTTGGCTATTCTGGGCCTTTCCCTCTCCATATAAACCTTAGAATTAGTTTATCAATATGCACAAAATAACTTCTTGAGATTTTGATCAGGATTACATTGAATCTATAGATCAAGTTGGAAAGAACTGACATCCTGACAGTATTGATTCTTCCTATCCATTGACATGGACTATCTCTCCATTTATTTAGTTTTTATTTCATTCATCAAAGTTTTATAGCTTTCTGTATATTGATCTTGTACATATTTATTAAATTTATACCTAAGTATTTCATTTTGGGGGGTGTTAGTGTAAATGGTATTGTGTTTTTAATTTCAAATTTCACTTGACCATTGTTGGTATACAGGAAAGCATTGACTTCTGTATATTAACTTTGTATCCTGCAACTTTGATATAATTGATTATTAATTCCAGGAGATTTTTATCAATCTTTTGGATTTTCTACATAGATGATCATGTCATCTTTGAACAAAGACAGTTTCATTTCCTCTTTCCCAATCTATATACATTTTCTTTTTTCCTTGTCTTGCCTTATTGCATTAGCAAAGACTTCCAGCATGATGTTGAAAAGGAGTGGTGAGAGGGAACACCCTTGTCTTGTATAAGATCGCCCTTGTGATCTTAGTGGAAAAGCTTCAAATTTCTCATCATAAGTAGCTGTGAAATTTTTTTTAGGTATTCTTTATCATGCTGAAGAAGTTCCTCTGTATTCCTAGTTTACTGACAGTTTTTGTCATGAAAGCCATAGGATTTTGTCAAATGCTTTCTCTGCATCTATTGACAAGATCAAATGATTTTTCTTTTTTACCCTTCTTTTTTTTAAGCAGGTCATCTATGAATGGTTTAGCACCAGGTTCCCCACAAACATGCATTTAGCCTATTGATGTGATGGATTATATTAACTGATTTTTGAATATTGACCCAGCCTCACACAACTGAGATAAATCTCACTTGGTCATGATGTACAATTCTTTTTATACATTGTTGGATTCAACTTGTTAATATCTTGTGAAGGATTTTTATATCTATGATCATGAGAGATATTGGTCTGTAGTTGTCTTTTCTTGCAACGTCTTTGTCTGATTATGGTATTAGGATAATTCTGGCCTCATATAATGAGTAAGAAAGTATTCCCTTCACTTGTATCCTCTGAGAGGTAGAGAATTAGTATAATTTTTCCATTAAACGTTTGGTAGAATTAACCAGTGAACCCATATGGGCCTGGTGCTTTTTGATTTGGAAGTTTATTAATTATAGATTCAATTTATTTAATAGATACAGGCTTATTCAGATTGTCTATTTCCTCTTGTGTGAGTTTTGTCAGATTGCATCTTTCAAGAAATTGGTCCATTTCATCTAGGTTATCAATTTTGTGAGTATAGAGTTGTTCATAGCATTCCTTTACTATTCTTTAATTCACATGGGATATGTAGGGATGTCCCCTCTTTCATTTCTGATATTAGTAATTTGTGTCTTCTTAGTTAGCCGAGCCAGAGGCTTATCAACTTTATTGATCTTTTTGAAAAAGCAGGTTTTGGTTTCATTGACTTTCTCAATTGATTTCTTGTTTTCAATTTCACTAATTTCTTCTTGAATTATTATTTCTATTCTTCTGCTTTCTTTGGATTTAATTTGCTCTTCTTTGTCTAGTTTCTTAAGACAGATATTTAGATACTTATTTTACATTGTTCTTCTTTTCTAATATCTGCATTTTATGCTACAAATTTCCCTCTAAGTCCTGCCTTTACTGCCTCTCACAAATTTTATAAGTTGTGCTTTCATTTTAATTTAGGTTAAATTATTTTAAAATTTCTCTTGAGATTTTTTCTTAGACCCCCTGTTTTATTCAGAAATGTGTTGTTTAATCTCCACATTTTTTCCAGTTCTTTTTCTGTTATTGATTTCTAGTTTAATTTGTTTGTGGTGTGAGAGCAGACATTGTATGATTTCCCTTTTATTAAATTTATTAAGGTGTATTTTATGGCCCATAATGTGGTCTATCTTGGTGAACGTTCCATGTGAGCTTGAGAAAAATATGTATTCTGCTGTTGATGGATGATATATTCTACAGGGTCAATCCTCTAAGAAGACATTTCTTGTGTGTATACACCAAACAACAGAGCATCAAACTATATGAGGCAAAAAATGATAGAACTGCAAGGAGAAATATATGAATCCACTATCATAATTGGAGACTTCAGCAACCCTCTTTCAGAAATGAACAATTCCAGAAGGCATAAAATCAGTAAGGGCATAGTTGAACTCAAAAACACCATCAATCCACTGGACAGAATTAATATTTATAGAATATGTCATCTAACACTTTCTCAGAAAAAATAAAAATTAAGAGAATTTGATACCAGTAGACCTGCCTTGCAAGAAATGTTAAAAGAAATTCTTTAGAGAGAAAATAATGTAGGTCAGAAACTTGAATTTACATAAAGAAAGGAAGAGCATTGAAAAAGGAATAAGCAGAAATAAAATAAAAAGTTTTATTTCTCTTATTCTTAATTGATCTAACAGATGATAGTTTGTGTAAAATAATAATAGCAACAATGTATTTGATTATATATGCTTACTGCATGTATCTTATATGTGTGTGTATATATATACATATATATATGCTTATACATAAAAGTGAAATAAATGACAGCAAAAATACGAGGGACAGAAGGGAAGAATTAGGATTATTTTGTTATTATATGATACTCATACTATCTGTGAAGTGGTATAGTGCTATTTAAAAGTTGACTTGGATTAGTTGTAAACATATGTTGCAAATATTAGGGCAACCATTAAAAAAAGAAGTATAACTGATATGCTATGAAAGGAGAGAAAACGGAATCATAAAATCCTCAATTAAACCTCAAAGACAGAAAAAGAGCAGAAAATAAAGTAGGAAAACAGAACAAGAAATAGAAAACAGTAACAAATATAGTAGATATTAATCCAACTACATATATCAATAATCACTTTGAAAGTCATTGGTGTAAATGCACCAATTAAAAGATAGATACTGCACAGTGGATCAAAAAAAACACCACCCAACTATATGCCACCTACAAAAAACCCACTATAAATATAAAGACATATAGATTATAAGTAAGAGGATGGAGAAAATTGTGTTATGTTAATACTAAACAAAGGAAAGCAGCAGTAGCTACATTAATTTCAGGCAGGCAGACTTTAAAGTAAGGAAAGTTAGATCAATTAAGAATAAGAAAAATAAAAGATATTCTCTGGGCTTCCTGGATATGTAGTTTGGTATCTGACGTTAATTTGGGGAAATTCTCAGTCATTTCCACTTCAAACATTTCTTCTGTTCCTTTCTTTCTCTCCTTCTGGTATTCTCATTACGTGTATGTTACACATTTTGCACTTGTCCCACAGTCCTGGGATAGTCTGCTCTCTACTGAGTAAAAGGAACTGCTGTGAATATGCCTTTAGTAATGTGGTGGGGAGGTGTGTGGGGTGAGGGGGAAGCGTTCTAAAGGCCTATGACTAGGTCTCAGTATTTTAGTGGCCTATGCTTCTGGACTGTGGACTTCATGAG
The DNA here is from genome assembly GCA_031878705.1 of Tapirus indicus. NCBI lineage: Eukaryota > Metazoa > Chordata > Mammalia > Perissodactyla > Tapiridae > Tapirus > Tapirus indicus. Next base: position 47,819,614 of record CM062926.1, on the reverse strand, counting down.
TGTTGCTCAGATTTTTTCTCCCTCTTAGATGGGACAGGATGGCTAGAATGGGCTGAAGGTGGGTATTTCCCTTCCCCAGGTCAGTTAGACTCTGAAAATACCCCCATAGGTTAGGCTCTGGTTAACAGTTCTCCTGAGGGCAGGCCTTGTTAAGAGCAGAGTGCTCTGGAATATTTCAAAGTGGTTCCTTTCCCCTCCTCCTGCTGAAGCTGAGGGGATTTTTCTCCAACATTTACTGTGAGAACCTGGTCAATATCCTAGAGATAAATATCATAACATTTTGGGCCCCACTATTACTGGATTCCCATGGAGTTGTTAACTCTTAGAGTTGTCCACACTGCTCCTCCAGCAATTCATCAGTTACAGTTCAGGTTTTTCTACTCCAGCTCTGGATCCTGCCTGGCTCCTATTTGGGAGTCTTTGCTCTGGTAGACTGCCACCCCCTGTATTCACTTGTCTCTCCAACACTGGAGGCAGTGGTTTGCTCTGTGTTCCCCCCTCTTTCATGGGTTTAAGAAGAGTTGTTGATTTTTCAGTCTAGTCAACTTTTACTTGTTAGGATGGAGTGTGACTTCCAACCTCATTACATGCTGGACCAGAAACCAGCAGACTCCTTATTTACTCTTACTCATGGAACATAAGAGCTTGTCTCAGAAGACAACTAGGAGTATGAACACTAAAGTTAATTCATCCCCATATTTCCAATCTTATTGAAGAAAGAGAAAAAGTTATCATTGTTCGTTTGCTCAAACTTTGTTGTTCAGAGTTCAATTGTCACAGATTAAAAAGGCTAAGTATTTATTTACTCAAGTAGCAGCTACATAGTTACCTTAACATACACAAAGCAGGATTATTTCATTGCATATTTAAATATTTCCTGTTAGAAGTATCATAAAATACATTAAAATTCATGCTTTCTTATTACTACATAACAAACTAGTTTTTTGAACCCAAAAACCTAGTGACTTAGCCCAATGATTTATCTTTTTTCACAGTTCTGGAGGCTGACCGTCTCAGATGGTTAGAGTTGCTTGTTGAAGGAATGAATGAATGAATAAATGCCCTTGAGTCAATCCAATAAATTCCCTATTATTTGTCCCATTGCTTTTAGTGGCAGTCATTTGGTAAGTGTTTGTTGAGTGAATAGATACGTGAATGTACCTGAGGATAAATGGTTCTTGTAGCAGAACAATCTTTCTACCACAAACTATCTCTGTGGTAGTCATAGTTCACAAGTAAACTAGTGATATAAATGTCGAAGCTGACTGCTCATGTAAAGAAAAGTCCATGAGCTTTGTCTAACAACAAATATTTCTATACTGTAATTGGATCGAATTGACTGAATTTTCAAAGGAAAGGTATAAATTTCATTATGTTATACTTGTTTATAATTATTAGCCAATATTTCTTTACTTAGAGCTTAGTATACTAAAGACAATATGTAACTTTTTGGAGGGTGAAAAAAAGTACCTAAAGAAAAGTCCCTCTCCTCATAAACCTTATGTCCAACACATTCTTGCTGATGAAGGTTAGCAAAAAAAGAATTAGGCAAAGGAATGAAATGACTTCTCTAATTTTAAGGCAATAATTATCTTTAGCAAAATAGTATAAGAAATTGCCAGACAGTCTTAGTTGTTTATTTTGCTTTAGAGCACTGGTTAATCTTTTTACCTACAACATCACATCTAGTGAATAATTACAAAAATCACAAATCCTGGTAAAATTATACCAAAAAATATAAAGAATCTATCATCAAATGGCAATAGAAATGTTGTCTGAGTTTCAAGTGCACAGGCAGAAATTCTCCAATTACTTTTATCTTCACATGAAACATTTTGTTAATTTAAAATTAGAGTTTAATTGTGAAGGACATTGTTTCCTCCAGGCTTTCTAAACCAAATTACTATGTGAAATTTAAATCTTTTTTCACCTTCTAATCTTTGAAAATCTAATCAGGCAAATGTTTTTGTCCCAATATTATATTATCACATCAAAGATATCTTATTGCCAGTTTTGCTACTATTCTAAGTTTAGTGACTTTTATATCAAACTTAAACAAAATGTTACTTGCATGAGCAATTTTCACTTTCTAGCAGCCCTAAAGTACACTGAAGATCAGTTCTGTAAAATGAGATAAACTACGAGGTGTCATTCCCTGAAATAACATTTAAGTATATTAATTGCAAATTGATTCATTAAGAAAATGTTTAATGTATACTATTTTGTCCCTGATTTCAAAATTCTCAGGAGAAACCATTTGTTACTTTGTATCTCATTATCTTGGAAAGATTTATATTAAAGTTAGGAAATGAAAATGAATGATTCAGCAAATACCACCCTTTTATTTGCAGAAAGTGAGACTATGGGAAATGATTTCAAAATATAATACTCTAGGGGCTGGCCCGGTGGCACAGCGGTTTAGTCCGCGCTTGGCAGCCCGGGGTTCGCTGGTTCGGATCCCGGGCGCCCGCCGACGCACTGCCTGTCAGCCATGCCGTGGCGGCGTCCCATATAAAGTGGAGGAAGATGGGCACTGATGTTAGCCCAGGGCCAGTCTTCCTCAGCCAAAAGAGGAGGATTAGCAACGGATGTTAGCTCAGGGCTGGTCTTCCTCACCAAAAAAAATATATATATATATAATACTCTAAGCTATTAATTTGTAGAAGGTGTATATCTTTGTAGATACCAGAAAGTTTATCAACGTTATCTACTTATATTTAAGAGCTGAACAAATGTTATTTATATTTCTGTGGTTTTCATCTAAATTATCTTATACAATAAGCAAGGACAGTATAAATGTAAATGTGTACAAATGATTGTGAAAAATGTAGGGATATTTTGATAAATAAAGTAATAATTACTTTTGAAATGTCAGTGAAGTTTGTTTTCCCACTGACAGATACAATTTTTGGTTATTGTTGTTCAGGGTTATAGGGTATAATAACAATTGAAGTCCATCTGTTTTGGACTTTGGGAGAAATAAAACACATGTAATGCCAATGTAGGCTCCTTTGTGATTCTATACCCTCAAAGTTTTTTACCACACAATGGCTATTCACATGTATATTGCAATCTGCCTATCATGGGGAGCTGGTGCCTCAGACAGCTGACTTTAATTTTAATTTGGTATACTGCTTTTTAAATTTATTATGAAGACATCTTCATGGAATGAATGAGTTCAATTGCCAGAAGTACCCTATATCTTCAGAAAAGTTGTGTTTCTCTTTGTAAGATAACTTATTACACAATTTATTTTATTCCTATGGTCTTTTGATGACTCTCTCCATATGTTAATGTACAAACATATTTTTCCTGTTATCACGTGTAGCCTTCTCATGGATATTATTTATTTCTATGCCTTCTCTAACCGTCATTTGGATATCTCCCAGCAATCCCTCCCCATTTCCTCCTCTATGATAGGACAAGACTATTGCACTGACATCAATATTCTCCCTAAAATAGTGCACTCCATTTTGAGTTTGGAACTTTTCTCATATTATCAAAGAAGAGAGTGTTCCCAAAGTGGTTGTTGAGGACCACTGCCATAGGTGATAAAAGACTACAATGCAGTCTGCTTGAGTATAGACAGACTTGTACTAGAGTTGAAAATACCTGATTGCTGTCATAACAAATTACCACAAACTTTGTGGCTTAAACAACACAAATTTAATATCTTACAGTTCTAAAGGTTAGAAGTCTGATATACTTCATATTTGGCTGAAATCAAGGTGTTGGCAGCATTGCATTTGTCCTTGGAGGCTCTAGGGGAGAATCCCTTTGCCTTTTTTATCCTCTAGAGCCACATTCCCTCCTCATGGCCCCTTTTCTCCATCTTTAAAGCCAGAAATGTTGTATCTTTCTGACCCTTCTTCCATAGTCACATCTCCCTCTCAGATCTAGCCTGGAAATGTTACCACCCAAGGGGAGTCATCTGCCTACCACAAGACATGCCAGTAGTCAAGAGGCAAGGTGGTAGGAGTGAAAGGGTTTTATTACAGCTTACTAGCAAGGCAGAAGATGGCTGACTAATGTCCGAAAGAACTATCTCACAGAACAAGGACTACAGGCCAATTATTTAGGGGGCTGGTCTCCAGGTGTGAGAGGCAGCTGGTCTCCAGGTGGGGGCATCCATCTGATCTCCTGTGGGGACAGACTTCTGGTCTTAGTTCCTGACAGCCTTTTGTTTTACTGGATATGCATCAGAGACTGCAGCAAGGCCCTATGCCCTGATCTTTCAGTGGTCATTGATGATGGCTATCAGCCTAGACTTTCTGCCTGGGGGTTATCACATTCGTAAGGAACTCAAAGGAGCAAAGTTATCAATTTACAGCAGCTGGGAGGGGCCATAAAATCTACAGAACATGTCTGGGTTAGTGAATCAGAAGTCATTCAAAGTTATAATTTTTTTTTTTATATATACAATATGACTTCCTTATGTCAACCTCGTGTTGAGCCGGTATCAGAAAGATCCCTGTTTTTAAAGACTCGTGATTAAATTTGGCCCAGCTGGATAATACAGTATAATCTCCCTTTCTCAAGATCCAAATCCTTAGCCACATCTCCAAAGTCCGTTTTGCGAAGTAAGGTATCATATTAATTCACATGTTCTAGAGATTCTGACATGGATTCTTTGGGGACCTTTATTCTCCTTACCACAAGCATCACACATGTTTACATAGTAAATTAGAAATGAATGCTATAAATTGATCTGAATTTGTTTTCTCCCCATATTTCTCTGAAATCATCCGCCTACATTTCAGTCAAATCTCACTCACTGTCCTCTCTTCTATCCTGGTTTCTTCATTCCAACCATCTTAAATTCATCTCTATCCCAAAGACTTGCCTCTGTGTATCACCACCTGCTTATTACATTCCTTCTCTTCCTCTAAGAATTATTTTAAAAATAATCCCAGATCTGTGGCCCTCAATCCTGCCTCGTTCAGCTAGAGAAAACATAACAGTGCCCTCAGTGGGCTGCAAGATGAAAAATTTTCATGCCTCAAGATGGATTGAAGATAAAAAAAAATAAATTTACAAACACTGTCGCCGATTAATTTCCCCTAGGAACTCAAGGGAGGTTTCAGAAGCATTGAACCATTTCTCCAAATTGTTTTTCTCTTTTTGTAGTGGTAAGAGGTTCAATCACCAACCACCCTGAACCGGATCAAGCCCCACCCTGAGCACGAGGCCTATGACCTTTGCCTCATTTTTAATGCTAAAATCTCCACGGTGAGGCGCTTGAGCCTTATTACCATAATCTGCAGTGTTTGTGGAGGCATATTTTCCAGTGGAGCCTGTGGAAGTGAATCCCCAACTATCCCTTTTGAATATTAATTCTGCATCCAAAATAAAAGGCTCCTACTGTCCGGTTCTTGGGGACAGCCACAACTTTGGAAATAATTCCATGTGGCCTCCTATTTGCTGCAAATATGCTTTACTTTGTGTAACAACTACTTCCAGTGGAGTCGGATTTTAACTTGACATAAGACGAACCCACTTTGGTTCAATAACAACACTTCCTCATTTTTAACCCGGATCAGTGCTGAAACAAATCACATTAGTGATTTAAACTTCTTCCCCCAAGTATTTCTATGGAACCTCTTCTTCAGCTTTGGTGTCTAGTTCACATTTCTTGTTTTCTTTATAATAAATTATTACATTAATTTGACATGTAAGGTGATGTGGTATTTAGATAGTGCATTTGACTTGTAAATGTAAAAAATATGACAAAGACTCATTGCCAGCTGTTTGAACATGGGCCGGTTATTTAAACCAACTTATCCCTAGTTCTTTCTTATAAAAGAGGGTTAAAAATGTTACCACACAAAATTGGGGTTCTCTGTCTGAAGCGCGTAAACAAGCCAATTGATTATGGCACCGGCCTTTGAGGGGAGAAATCAGCTTTTATTCTGTGAGATTGACATCCAGGGAGACAGGAGGCATGTCCCCTCAGATCTGTCTCCCTGATTCAGGATTTGGGACAAAGTTTAAGGGGTTAAGGAGAACAGGTTAGCACATGGAAATGCCGGTTGGACAGTTTTTGATTGGTGGTCTTCAGGTATTTATGGTGAGGTTTTAAACATTTACGAGGAAGTCCTAAACATTTATGATGGAGTTCAAAACATTTATGATGGGGTCCTAAACATTTTTGCATGAGCTGGGGAAGGAATTTTAACACCAGATCCTCCTGAATGAGGGACCCCTCACTTCTGACAAGAGTCTGACTTTCAAGCTCCAGTCTCATCCCAGTCCTTGTATTCCATGGAAGGAGGAGCTTTGAGTCTGAGGTCATTTCAGGTCACCATTTCTTCTTTTGTGCATGCCCTGGCTATGTGACTTTGCAGTTTTTCTGAAAGACAATCTTTAGTCACTTTTTGTTGATAAGTGATGGAGTATGTTCGAACTGGCTCTACATGAGGCTGTGGTTACAAAAATACCTGATTCTTTATGGACATGCAACATATTGTAAACTGTGATGGGAAGGTTTTTTTTTTTTAACATAATTTAATCTTTTGTTAAGTGAAAGAAACTTTTTCCTTGATTGGTTCATCATCTCAGTAGGAAAGCCAGGTGTTTACACATGGAAATCATGCTCACAGAAAGTATAAATATGAACTGAAAGAAAATGTGAAAAGGTCAGTCTCTATGAACAGGGCCTGACTTTTCCAAGAAATATTAAGAGAAGATCAGGAAGTCCAATATTTTTCATAATAGTAACCATTTATCAGGTGTTCTACATGATAGATGAATTACATGTTAAGCAACATACAAAAGTTGTCATTTTCACAACAAGCCTGTGATTAAAATATCCCCGACTCTATTTTACAGATGAGAAACCTGAGGCTCAGAGAGATTAAGTAACATCCTTGAAGTTACAGCTACATAGGTATTATAAATGGCTTTGTCGATATTTAGATCCACGTCAGCTTGATTTTCAAGCCTGTGCCCTTGTCAACTATGCTTCATGAAGAGGTCTGTGATGAAATGATGCGATGTGAATTAAGAGGGATAGGCAGCCATTGAGACCATTCAATGCCAGACCAAAATTACACACAATGCTCAATATGTTCTTCTTAGTAAATTTGATGTGTTTTGATAGCAAGAAGAAATGATTAGATACTTGTAATCATTTGCTAAAAGCTATGATTATAGCCAGAAACTGCCTTTGTTTAATCTTGGTGTGATTCTGTTTAAAAATAGGTACTTTTATTGTCTCTTAAAAATGAACAAAAATACCCCTTAACTATCTCTCAAATAGAAGAAAATAATCATAAGACTGGACTCACAATACAAGGGAAAAAACAAAACTCTTAGATTTCTGGTGCTCAACCCACAAAAGGTTGCAGTAGCTACTATTTAATTTATATTTTATTTATTTATTTATTTTTTTGAATTTTGTATTCATTTAGGTGACAATTATAATATAACTTGTCACTCAGTTTATGGCAAGCTTTGCAATTATTAAAATTCTAGAAAAGAGACTCTAAATTTGAATTTCAACTATGACCCATAAATAGAAGGTTGTGTCTTCAATTTATTATATTATTATATATAGTATATATATAATATATACTATATATATATTATAATATATTAAATAAAATTACACATTGGGTGAAAATAATGCATAAACCATCATAGTATTTGGTATCAAAAAGTGTTTTTAATTTTGGAATATAATTGCTAAATTTCAAAATTACACCTTGAGCACTCCCTGCTTATAACAGAGTATAATGAAATTTTTTGATTAAAATAATTTGAAAAATTCCCAAACTCTTCGAGTAAAACAAAAAGTTCTCATTCTAATTCAAAAGACCCTCCAGGACACGACCCTGGATTCTCTCTCCAGCCTGAAGTCCTTGGTGTCTCTAACCTAGCTAAAACACATTTTCATTTAATTTTGTAAACTTTCTAAGGACTTTTTTTGCCTCAAGGTCTTTGGGCACATAATTTCTCTGATTATAATATTCTTTGTTATATATGTGACTATCGAACTCTTACCGAGCCCAAATTCTCAACCTCAACATAACTTACTCTCACATAAAATTTAATTTTTGGATGTTTCCTCATTCACATCACAATTTTTTACATATTGATGTAAAAATATGTAAAAAATATTAGTATCCGCTGATATGAGCCAGATACTATTGGTAGGGTGGAGATACAGCAGTGAACACTATTGCCCCAAATCCCTTATCCATAGGTCTGGTCGTAGTTACTGTATTTCATTCAGAGCAGCAAGCTCTGGTGATAATGAAGTGGTAGGCTGATCTTATTTTCATAGATATTTTGACAGGCTTCTCCCAAGAGTTTTGTTTACTAAAGATCTTAGCCTTCATGTAAGAATTTTACTCAGCATAATTTGCTTAGAGACAGTCATTTGTGTAATTTATTATTTTATTAATAGTTCTTCAAAGAAAAGAACATTTCATCTTGGAAAAGTGCATTGGTCAATTTTACAGTTACTGAGACCTGGAGAAAATGGTGAGATCTATGGAATTTCATCTGCTACCCTTTTTTTCTCTCAGTCATATCTTCATACCTGTGCAATCCAGGTTTCCAAACACTCACTCTATGAACTTTCATTTTATGAACTTCCTTTTGCTATTGTATTTAATTATTAGTTATCTTTACAACTAGTCTTATAATTCACTCTTAAAAACTAGGTTTATGATTGTACTCATAAATTACTGTTAAAAATCAGTAATAATATTGTTCAGAGTGCCACAGAAGAGTCATCACTTTTCAAAACCTTTTATTAAAACTAATTGTGTATCATCCCTGTGAAACTCTTGGGATGATTAGATCTGTAAAGTCATTGAAAATTTTATCTATCCTAAAAGTGTCTCCTTCATGCTTCTGCAGTGAATATTCTGAAAGGTGTTGATGGAGATTGGTGAAGGAAAGATTACATTTCTATTTCAATGTCCTGAGATTTGATTAATAAGTTTGGGCTCACATTCACTCAATCTATCTACTTCATGAACCTATAGATTTCACACTGATCCTATTTAAATTTTTATAATTATTAATCTAAAGGAGATAACATTTGTAGTCTATATGCATATAAATTCTACTCCATCACTTTGCTCATGGATTCTTTTATTCAGGTGTGTTAAGTTCATGCTAACTTAGTCCCAGGTGCAGACTAATTAATCCATTCATTTAGTCAACAAATATTAGTTGAATATTGACCATATGCTCGGCCCCAGGGATCCAAAGTTATAGACATTGCCTTTGAAGAGTTTGTGTCTAATAGAATAACCATAAAAGTAAATAAAACCTAAAAATGACAAAACACAGAAAATCCATTGTATCATAGGAGCACAGGGATATTAAAAAATAAAACTTTGGGGGCCACCCGGTGGCGCAGTGGTTTAGTCCACGCTTGGCAGCCCGGGGTTCGCGAGTTCGGATCCCGGGCGCCCGCCGACGCACTGCTTGTCAGCCATGCCGTGGCGGCGTCCCATATAAAGTGGAGGAAGATGGGCACGGATGTTAGCCCAGGGCCAGTCTTCCTCAGCAAAAAGGGGAGGAGTGGCAACAGATGTTAGCTCAGGGCTGGTCTTCCCCACAAAAAAAATAATAACTAACTAACTAACTAAATAAATAAATAAATAAAACTTTGCTCACAAGTATCAGAAAAGGGGTTCTGTAACAGAAGACAACTGAGTTGAGTCTTGAAGATTGAACAAGAGTTGACCATATAAAGATATGAGAATGTGTTTCAGGCAGAAGGAAGAAAATGTGCCCACATGGTCTAAACAACATAAAATGTACATTGTGCCTAAGGCAGAGAATGTGTGTAATTGATTATTTAATGGGAGGCTGAATAGGCAGGAGGAGTAAAAGTTATAGATTTGTCAAAGCTACCATAAGGAATTTGGACTTAATACATCTGTGACAAAATTCCACAGACATGAACTTATTCCCGGAATTTACCTACTTCCTGTAAAACCAAGAGCCATTATACAAGAACACTGACAATTTCTTGCCACCTGAAAAAAACAAATAACTATTTCCAAAGCCATTGTGTGCTATTTCTTTTTCTACAATGAGAAATGTCCTAGCGTCTGCCTAAGTTAATCATCTTATTCGATTCTGATTTACATTCCTTCATAACTCCTCAGTGATCTTGTTCCCCTAATTATTCTTTGGTCCTGTATATTTATCCATTCCCAACTACTAGATCATTCCCATCTCATCAAATTCACTTACTAAAGTGAAAAAAACAGACAAATAAATAAATATTAGAGAGCAAGCACTCTTGACAAGAGGTCTGGGAAAAAAATGTGGATGGACTTATTGAAACATATGCAAGTGAAAATATTTATGTGATTCTCTTCTCATCATGTGGAATGATGAAAACTAAAAAAAAAAAAACAAAAGCATAGCAAATCTCAAAAGGCAGAAATTATGCAATCCAAACAAAACTATAGAAATTAAAACAAAAATTAATGTCAAACTAAGATAATTGATAAATAACTTATCCCAGCTGAATTGTGCCAAAATCTGATTTATCTTTCTTAGAACACATGAAAAATTTCAGCATTATAAATCAAACCATAGGGTAGTGCCCTAAACTGCACGTGAGGTAAAATTCAGAGGTGTAAATTATTAAGTAGGAAAAGAATGCAGCATTCAACTCACCATTTGAAAATTAAGAAAAGCAGAAGTAAGTTAACTGAAGATTAAGTAGAATGCTAATGAATTATAAAGTAACAATAAATGAAAGGTAAAATTGCTTTAAAGTGCAAATACTTTAAAGAAATATAGTAGAGAAAAATGTTTTCCTTGACCCTCTTAGAATCGCTAGCTGTATCTGAAAATTAAACCGACAAAGACAGATTAACAAGGGAGAAGCATACAAATTCTATCCAGTTTTTACTTGTACATGGAAGCCTTCACAATCGAATGAAGACCTGACAAAGAGACCAAAGCAGGAAACTTTAACACCTTTTCGACAAAGAAACAACAAATTTGTGAAAAATTTGATGATTTTTCACATTTGTCACAAATTGACAAATTTCACAAAGGGATTGGGGCTAGGGGTAGTAAACAGTGAAGAAGTAACCAGAAAGATGAGGTTAGTTTAACAACGTTTCTTTGTATAGATTTATCATCCCCAAATTTTCCATCTCTGGGGACAAGAATGTCTTCTTTCCTCCCGGTACAGTGAGGGTAGCTTTCACATAGGAAATTCATGACTTGTTTCAGGGAAGAAGGGTGAAGGGGGAATGTCAGAGTGACCTCTCTGTTTCTGCCATTTTCTCAAAATCCTTCAGCTTAAGATAGTCATTATGCCAAAGTACTATATTTTGGGGTAGTGTGTCCTGAACCCCATAGGGGAGGAAGAGAATTCCTCTACCCTCTAGGTCTTCCTGGCTGGGCTACAAATAAAATTGACGTGAGGCAGAATAACAGGAGAAAATCAAACAAAGCTTTATAACATGTATACCTGGGAAAAACCCAGGAAAACTGAGCAACTTGTCAGAATGGCCAAAGCTGTAACTTTAAATATCATCTTCAGCTAAAGACAAAAGAGGATGTTTGGGGTAGTGGTTTAGGGCTTAAAAGGGGAGGAAGGCAATTCACATGGAAATGGAAAAGCAAATGTTTGATAGATAAGAATGGGCTTAGCAAGGACCCTCATAGTCTACTGATACCCAGAGTTATCTATGGTGATGGCCTGTCCTGGGCACAGGCCTTTTACCTTAAATTCTTTTAGGCTGTTGGGGGGAAGGTCAAAGTATCTTTTAGCGTCTTTTGTTCTTAAAAATAATCAAGGCAAGACAAAGAGACACATTTTGGGGTGACCAGTTGTGATCCCCAACAACCCTATCGGATGGGAGAGTGTATGTATGTGCATATATTGGCCCATTTAATGATATCACATAGGTCCCTTAGGGTTTTTTTTTCATTTTTCTTCATTCTTTTTTATCTTTTTACTTCCTCCAACTGAATGATTTCAAATGACCTGTCTTTGAGTTCTTATTCTTTCTTCTGTTTATGTCTGTTGTTAAACCCCTCTAGTGAAGTTTTCAATTCAGTTATATTCTTCAGCTTCAAAATTTCTGTGTCTCTTTTTTGTAGTTTCTATCTCTTTGTTGATATTCCCATCTTGTTTGTGCATAGTTTTCTTGATTTTGTCTGGTTGTCTATCTGGTTCTCTTGTAGATCATTGAGCTTTTTAAGATTATTATTTTGAATTTTTTGTCAAGTAATTCATACATCTCTACTTTTGGGGGTTAATTTCTAAAGATTTATTTTATTCCTTTGGTTTGGCCATGTGTCCCTGTTTCTTTATGTGCCTTTCAATTTTTTGCTGAGTTTTGTGTCTTTGGGAAGATAGCCACCATTCCCAGTCTTTATGGACTGCCTTTGTGCAATGCAATACTTTCACCAACCAGTCTAGCTAGAGATTCTGTGGGCCTCTGAAATATTTTGGGGGGCTATGAGAATTTTCTGGGTGTGTGTGTGTAATATAGAGAGGACTGCTGGTTTCTTTTTCAGGAGTTCATAACCTCTTGCTCCCTCTAGTGTCTGTGTGTGGTACAGTAGGTTCTGTGGTACAGCAGCAGCAAGCCTCTCTACTCTCCTTTTTGCTCAGTGGCCCAGGCATCCAAAGTATGCCAGCTCCCTCTGAGCACCCTGAGTCAGGAGAGACAAAAATCAGTCCCTCGGGAGCCCTCTGAAAAGCTGGAATCCCACATGCATGCTTGACACTTTTTCCTCCTTCCCAAGGGAGAAACCATGACTTGGGCACCTTCTCCCAATTACTAAGCCACACCCATCCTCTACCTGTGACACTGCAGGTCCTCTGATACCACGGCAAGTTGTTCCCACTCTCCTTTGCTTTCAGTGGCCCCCAACATCCAAACTATGCTGGTTTCATCAGTGCTACAAGTAAGATAGATAAAAATCAGTCCCTCAGGCAGCCCTCCAAACAGCCAGGACATTGTACACATGTTCCCCTCTTCCCTCGCTCTCCTGAGGGAGAAGCCATGAGCAGCGCTTCTCTCCTGATGGCACTGAGCTGTGTCAGCTTGGAGGTGGGATGATCAAGGGTAAAGTGAGATGGTCCTTTTTACATGTTTCAATGTGTCTGTTCTTGGCTTTGCCCATGGATGGAATACTGCAACTTCTCACATGGTTTCTGCAGTTCTCATAAAGTTATTTGGGTCCACTTATTATTGTAAGTTGGTGTCTTTGTGGGGGAAGGAAGCCTTAGACTTCCTATTCCATCATATTTCTGACTCATATACTTAACAACATTTACACTGCTAAAGATAGATGATTTAATGTTTTCATGTTTAATTTAGATATTTAATTAATGTTTAGGTATTTAATTATAAATATCTATATATATGAAAAGAGCAGAAGTGAATTAATCCCAAATTTGAACATTTTCAGCCTGTAAACTTGGTTCTGCCAAGATATAACAAGTATAGTTTAGCTTAGAAAAGCAAATGTGATTAGGAGTAGAGTTTATTCTTCCTAAGGGTTCCTGCACATCTGTTTCTGTGTTTAGAAAATGTCAATGTAAAAATAATCAAAAGATAAAACTTTTGGTTTTGCCCTTAAGAATTGATGATAAAGTTTTGTGAAATTCCATGGCATGCTTTTAGTACTCCAAGAGATTTGGGAATCCATGTTAAGCACTACAATTGCCTTTTTAGATTTGTAATCATGGACACTCAGCTGAAATTTTAGGGTTTTATATTCCTTATCATTTTAATTAAAATGTTTAGTAATAGTATATCTAGCTGTAAAGATACTTTTAGATGACAATTCTTCCATAAAATCCACAATTTATGATACTCTTTTACAAAATGCATTTTCTTTTTACTATCGTGAGTAGATCTGACTATAAGTTGATTACTTAATTTTTGCTGTTGTTGAGGAAGATTGTCCCTGAGATAACATCTCTTGCCAATCTTTCCTCTTTTTACTTGAGGAAGATTGTCCCTCAGCTAACATCTGTGCCGATCTTCCTCTATTTTGTATGTGGGATGCCCCCACAGCATGGCTTGAGGAGTGGTGTGTAGGTCCATGCTTGGGATCTGAACCCGTGAACCCTGGGCGGCTTTCAGCAGAGCATGAGAACTTAACCATTATGCCACTGGGCCAGCCCCTAGTTGATGATTTTTTTATAATTCAGATACCAGACCTCATATATTGGAGAAAAGTGTCCTGTTAAAAATTGTCATGAAAAGCTGGACACCTGTTGGTACAGCGGGAGGAGCAGGGATTTGGGGGTCACACTGGCCTAGATTTGGATCCTGGATGTGTCCTTTCTTCATGGGGGAACTTTAGAGAGTTACTCCCACTCTCTATAACCATGGTTTCCATACATGTAAAACAAGGATAATGATGTTTACCCCATATTATTATGAGCATTAAAATCACATAAAATGGCCTTCATAAGACAGCAAGGAGAGTGCTCTACAGTCAATAAATTTTAAACATTATATTGACAAAAAATATTTCCTTGAACTTGTTCAAAACTAATTCCTTTCATGGAATGTTCTTCAAAGCCTATGAGATGTGGCATAAAATAATAACAATGATTCACTATAGTACTTAAAAGTGAACTGAGACTTGTTAGAAAAAGAAGTCCAAAACATTTTCTGAATGTTGTTTAAAAGGTAATCTCAGAATTTTCTCATAACATGTTTTTAAATTTGTGAAGATGCTGATAAGAGCATAATAGTACTTGAAATGATCAAGTACTAAAAAAACTATTACTAAGCATCATATTACCTTATTTAGAGAATTCTTTCTTATATTGGATTTCCTCAGAATCTTCATGGCCAGTAGAAGTATTTTCTAATATCCATGAATCCTCTGCATTTTTACTTGTATTCGTTATGTTATACTAAAATGGAGTATTAATAAAAGCACAGTATAATAATTAGGCTGTCAACTATATTGATAATTACTGTCAGGAAACTTCAGTATCGGTATTTATACTTACATTTCAGAGTTTGTTGGTGCATAAAAGTATTACTTCCTCACAGATTATTAAAAACACACAGAGGCAGACTTACTGTAGAACAATCCACTTAAGCTAATTGAAGGACAAATAACATCTGGGAATGCTATAAATAAAGACTTAATTATAGATCAAACAAAAAATAAATAAAAAAGAAAATGGTGAGAGAATTGAACCCTAACTTGAGGGCCAATGATTGCACTAGAATGCCAAACACAGGAGAACCTAAAATCAGCAGTCAGGACTATATCGATGTTCACGTATACAGTTATAAAATATTATTGAGTTCCTATTAGGTAGCAATTTCATTTCAGCAAAATAATGGCATGAATCATATTGAATTATTCTTAGTAATTTAGGTTTAAGAGTTTATAGTTTTGTCCGTAGTCTTTTTCATTGTATAAGAGTTATAAAGACTATAAAGTGTAGTTTACATTTATATATTCAGTAATATTAAATAAAAATGATCCAAGGAAATAATTTTTTTCTCTCTCTTAAAAATGTTCTGAACATATATGAGTCTGAGAAACACTGATGGAGTGCATGCTGCTACCAAGGTTATGATTCAATTTCTGATGAGTCCATAGGCTTCTCACTTTCCAAAGACAAGGACCAGGCTTTACTCTTTCCAGGTAAGACACAAGTAAGGGCTGATTGAGAGGGTGAGGTTGATGACTCATTGTATATATATCTCTTGAAGTGATTATCGATGTTGGAAGGCAGATATTACCATCACATCACTCATGGAAATAGAGGCTCAGAGAGATTCACTCTGATGGGCATTACACAGACAATAAGCAGGTGGGGAATTAAAAACATTGCCTGATTCCAAAGTATCTCTGATATTAAATACTCAAAACTGAAAATAAATAGTCAAATATTTCCCCAATATAACCAAAGTTTCTTATTGGAGACTTTCACTTGATAAACACAAGAATTGAGCTTTTTTAGGGACAAAATAGGTTAATATGAATTAACATTAAAAACAACATTACTATCAATAGAATCCTAAAATTTCCCAGGGAATAACATGGAAAATGTCACTTCATACTATCAATACTACCAAAGCATTTTTACTAGTGAATTTTTACTTGTAGCGTTGAAATCATTGACTCTTACAAAAAGACAATAATGGACTAGAAAGCATGTGGATGTATCTTATAGCTTTACGATTCCATTACGTTCTTGAGGCAACAATCTAGAGTAATGCATAATTTAGGTATTTGGGATGCATTCTGCTTTCTACAGTAGCAAGATTTCCTATGTGCCAAGCCAGTCACTTTCTTGCAAGGCATAAGATTTACTTCATTATTTGGCTCCTAATCCCCTTCCTAGTGCCTTCTCCTAATGCTTCCCCTCAGTGCCCTCTGGACTGGCCATGCCTTTCTCGTTATTATTATGTAAGGACAGCATGCACTTTCATGTTTCCACTTGATGGCACATGCTGTTCCTTTGCCAGGAATCCATTGTCCTCTCACTTTCTTCTTGATGAATCCTCACTCTTCCTCCAAGACTCTGCTCAATTTCGAAATCTTCTGAAAGCTGATTAGACTAATCCCACACTTTATGTACTCACTAGAATAGCTCACAACTTTGCCTCAGGCTTCAAGTCACATCAGGTACTGTGCTCTATTAGCAGCTACTCCAGTGTGACTTTTAAAACAAAACTTCTATTCTAAGCACTTATCTACAGCGAGAAACATCTTTCTCATCTTTATGTCTCTAGCACCCAGATGGATCATTACATAATAGGTCCTAAATGAGTCAATACAAATGGATTGATGTGATATTTGTGAAATAACTACAATTCAGTCCTCAATACAGAAGACAAATTACAGTTTTCTTGTTTTCAAAAGAAGAAACAAAGTTTTATTCGAAAATATCAATTCATAGAAGGGGCACTTGCTAAAGGAGTGGAATCGTATCTTAAAAATGAGGAAAGCAGGGGGCCGGCCCGGTGGCGCAGCGGTTTAGTCCGCGCTTGGCAGCCCGGGGTTCGCCGGTTCGGATCCCGGGCGCCCGCCGACGCACTGTCTGTCAGCCATGCCGTGGCGGCGTCCCATATAAAGTGGAGGAAGATGGGCACGATGTTAGCCCAGGGCCAGTCTTCCTCAGCAAAAAGGGGAAGATTGGCGACGGATGTTAGCTCAGGGCTGGTCTTCCCCACAAAAAAAAAAAAAAAAAATGAGGAAAGCAGAAGTCGATATGCAAAACAAGAAGTTTTAATTTGAATTTTGTCTCTGCGGTGATAAATAATTGATATGGATGTTTATATTTGATTCATTTGCTTTTATAACGTTCTTTTTGTTAAAAAATTGACATAATTTATAATTTAAAAAGACATAAAATACAATTATTAAAAGTACATCAAATAATTTATAACCACACTCCAAAGAATGTTTAATGTTAACATTGAGATGAATTTCTTTTCACATTCATAGACATGTCAGAATATCATCTTAAAAAATACATTATTTAAACATGTACTAACCACCTAATGTATTCCATACTAGGCCCTGGTAGATTCAATGGTGAAACATCAGATGAAACCCTTGTCTTTGTTAAACTAAATGAATCAAGATATTAATCAAATAATCCAAAAAGTACACATAAAATTACAAATAATATACTGTGTTTTAAAGGAAAGATATATAACATCGTGATAGCCTATAGCGTGGGCTCATGACCCAGAATCAGGTTAAGGGAAATTTTTCCTGAGGCAACAACATATAACTTGAGATCTGAATATTGAAATTTGGTGATTTTAATAATTTGTAAAATTCTGAAGATGCAATGTGAAATAAATATTTATCATATCACTTTCCCTGGATAAATAAAATCCTCCAATGCATTTTGATTTTATCACAATTTAAAATGGGAAACCATTAGAGGGCTTTATACGTAGAAGAAACTCAACAGATATGGTCTAGGATGTTCTATTTTTGTTAAAAATTAGCCACAAAATGGTATTTGCAAGGCAACTTACACTTCAGTTATATAAATAGGGGCAAAGAAGTCATGCCTCAGAGGTCAAATGTATAATATTGGGAAGTGAGAGAAAGGATGACATTCTCATTTAGTTTTGTAGTCCCCAAATAATTGTCACTCCTTCCAAAGAATGTATATTTTCCAGCCACTCAAACACAGGTGTGCACTATTTTTATGAAAGCCTCTTCAAACACAAATCCAAGCATAAATATAATCAGTAAATCTTCTGCTTATGGAAGAATTTGCCACAGACTTTCTTAATATGAAGCATTCCTGTCACGCATTTCACATGAGGTTTACAGATTTGTATTTATATAAACAATTTCTTTTTCAGAAACACATTTCTGAAAAAAGCATACTCATTTTGCCTTGGATCTAGCAAGTTTGAAATTTAACTTAGCCTCCTCTGATTTTTACGGAGTAGCTAGAAAAGGAGATAAAATGTAAAAATCTCTGCAATTTCTATCCCACATTTCAATGGTGCAGTAATGTATTGCAGCGTTCTATTTGGGTATAGAAACAAAGAAAAGAAAGTGATTCATGAGAACATGGAGTGATTTTGTAAGATATAAAAATATATATTTATCCTTATCTCAAGCACATTTCTGCATTGATTGTCACATGACTCCAACTCAATGCAGAGAGAGATCACTTGGCTGTGCTTGTCATTACTTACATGATGAGAATGACACACAGCCAAGACTAAGACCCATGGGCTTCGAACTATAAACATTAATGAATGCTATGGAGTTTGAAATTCTCATTAGATACATTTCTGCATATTAAGCCCAGTACTTTAAGAGCAAACAGACATAGTTTTGCATCATGTTTCTGCTACTTATTTACTGCGTAAATTCAGATAATTAACCTTTGTTATCTGCAAAATGAGAATAACAACGTATACCTGACAGGACCGTGGTTGAGAGAAGATAATGTGTGCAGATAAAATGCTTTGCATAAAGAGAGTTGGAAGGACTGTGTCTTAGTCAGAAGATAGGCTACAAATCAAAGGATAAGACAAGAGTTTACCCAAACTTACATATATTAGGTATTTACATGTTTATATAGATAGTATGTGTGGATACATATACAAACATACATATATAAATATACATGTATGTGCGTGTAGATATATATATATATATATATATATATAAATAATGCTAGATTGCCTTAGTACTGGCACTCTGAAATCACAGATATACTCTGAAGAATTGTTGTGTGAAAAAGTATTTAGGCATTAGTATCACAGATGCTTCAACAGATGGACAATTGTGTCTGAAAAGCATTATCACACAAAAATCATAAAATGGTGTAGGAAAGTAAATCTTGATGGTCCGCCAGGAAAGTATAGATGAAATACAAGATATCTGCAGTTCTAGTTTTAAGTTTAGAAAATGTATGTCTCTTCTAATTGTATGTTTCCTTTCATTCTTTCACCTTACTTCCTTCTGTTCATTCAGATTCTGACTGTCATCTAGTTTCCTCTGAATCCTTCACCACAGTTAAAATTCTCTTCCATCATCCGCTGGATGACTGATTGAACATCTTTTTGTCCCATTCAAATGAGCCAACCTCAGTATAGAAACCTACTTTTATATTCCTCAATAATTGTCTGAAGCATGTGTCAATCCATGTCTACCGACAGAATTTAGAGAAAAGCACAGGTAGGAACTGTTCTCAAGTAAGATCCATTTTCTCATCACACACAGAGACACAGACACACAAATGCACATTTAGAAGAATAATATTTACTTTTGAAATGTGAAATTAAGGATATTCCTTTTTGCTTTTCTATATTCCTGACAATGAACATGACTAAGATATTTTAAATAATCTATTTTTTATTGGTATGATCTATAAGTTCATATTTTAGTGTGGGCACTCAAATGGGTAGGAATGCAATAAGTCAAGTCACAAAGTGTGGGGAATAAAAACAATTTTGAGAGTGAGAAAGATATTTATGGATGAAACACCATAAATACAGTCTGTAAGAACATTTTTCTGCATAATTAGAATTTGCATCTTTCTGTTCTCTTTTACTACTGTGAAATATGCTCATTTGAAAGTTTGTAACTAAAAGACAGCAGATGGTGAAGGCAAAGAGCATGGGTGTCTCAAATAACTTTCTCAAATCCATCTTTCAAAATTCCAGTAAAAAGATGCATTCCTGCATTATTCCACGACATACCTCAGAATAAAAAGCATATAGCAATTAAACATGTTTCTCCTAAATTAGAAATATTTTATGCTATTTGTGCCAATCTAAGTTGTCTCTGTTTTTTATCAATCATTGCTAGTTTTGTAAGAATATTACATAGGATGCCATTTTTATTAATAATTAATATTCTAACAAATTTTTCACTGTTATATATTTTATATTTATCTAGTTGCTTTTATCTTTACATTAATCACACTTGGAAAACTGTTGATATTAATAAACTAAAACATATTATGAATATCTTAATACAGAGCTTTATCATATAAATAAAAAGAGAAAAAATTTTTTGCTAGCATCTTCTGAAAATGGTTCAGGAAACAGTTCTAACATTGATTTTACCAAGAGAAATGAATCTAAAATATGTTTTCTGATTACAGCAGTCATGTGACCGCAAAATGATTTTGAAATACTGAGTGTCTTGCCCTATCTCTCTGATTTTAGTATATTTATATCCACTGCACTGGATAATTATTTAAAGCAAAAGAAAAAAATCAATTTGAATCTCAGCATAGAATCAAAAAGGACAGAATGTTTTTCCTCACAATTTAATTACTGGCAAAGCTAAATCTTTTCTTCAGTAATGACAAAAGCTTTATGATAGAATATCAGTTAGCTTCTCTTTCTCTCCCTCTTCTTTTTGTTCGTGAATTATGTATTGCTCCTTGAAACCTGCAATATCAAATATGACTCCTGAAGTGACTGTAATTTCATGGACAACAAAAGATTCTGTGA
This sequence comes from Tapirus indicus, assembly GCA_031878705.1. Classification (NCBI taxonomy): domain Eukaryota; kingdom Metazoa; phylum Chordata; class Mammalia; order Perissodactyla; family Tapiridae; genus Tapirus; species Tapirus indicus. Next base: position 47,798,678 of record CM062926.1, on the reverse strand, counting down.
CTTAAATTAACATTTTAATTAAAAATATATTAAATGTCTGAACAACTTATACTTCATCATATTTATAACTTTGCTAGTGAAGAATTATATAATTAATAATTTTCCTAACATTTCACCTGACTCTGAATTTTATCAACAGCAAAACTCTTGCAAGTGCAAAGTAAAAATACTGGCAAAAACAAACTCCAGTGAAATTTGTTTGCAAAATGTTTCCATATAATCCAGAGAAGCTAGATTAATGTGTTTCAGAATAATTATTTTTTCTTGTCCCTACGGATGAGTCATACTGAGTTCAAAGTCTCCTGAATTTTGAATAAATACATAGACTTGAGGGAAATTGAAATAGGACATAAAGACACCCCTGGAAAGAAAAAAAATTATCCCGATATTGGTTGAAAAGTTCAAAAATAAGTACTTTGTCATCAGGAAAAAATTGCAAACCTTTGAAGTTTGATAAAATTTTGTTTTTTTTAAATGAAATTCAGTCAGAGCCCTTGCCTTGTGTAAACAAAATAGAACCAGAAATGATTCTTCATTCAATACGTGACAGGAAAGAGCAATATGTTTGGCAACCACAGTTTAAAAGTTGGTGAAGTAAGATGTCTTTAAACATTTCTCTTTCACCTCCTTATTTGACAGTCACATGCTGTTTAATTTGGGAATGTTGCAAGAAAATGTATACAGCTCTCTGTTTGGAATCATGGAATCTCCTAGCCTTGCTGTAAAAGTGGAATGTAACTTTAGATGGAGTCAACTCCATCCAAAGTTGGAATTATAATAACTTGAAATTTCCTATAAAATGAAAACTGAGAGACAAATTCCTAGATATGCAAACTTGTCTTAACAAAATAAAATATTCCTTACACCAGGAGAGTTAGGAATAATGGTAAGAAGTATCTTATAATAATATACATATCACAATAAGAGTTGGGCAGCTTTTGAGAAACAGAAAAATAAAAGTCAAGAGGCTTATTTCATCAGCATCCATCCTGCCTTTTGAATGAGGAGTAGAAGCTGTAGCCATTCGGTTTTGAGTACTATGGTTCCAGGTATCTTCAACAAAAGTTCAAGAACTCCTGTTATAATCAGGTTGACTCTTTTAGTTCTTTCTTGATGATCATTAAATGTAACATGGTTAAGAACGCAGATTTAAAACCGGATCGGCTAGATTCAAATCTAAGCTCTGCTACTTATGAGCTATATGACTATGGGAAAGTAATCTAACATCTCTGTGTCAGCTATTCCTCAACTGTAAATCAATTGTTACAGGGACAAGATGGGCTAATATTGACAAAGTGCTTAGAACAGTGTCTGGCACATAGTAAACATGCTGTAAATGTTTGAAAAAGATAAAATAGTAATAATAATAATTTGGCTTCCAATTTAGAAGTTTCAGTTTAGAACTTTTCTCTGAGAGATCACTTTTATAGGGAAAACAAGACTGGATTTCTGAAACTTCAAGTCTGAGGAGCAGACTCGAGACTGTGATACATTCTCCAAAACAATTGATGCCAATGTGGCAAGGTGCTTCTTGTAGAGCTGACCTAATCAATTATGGTGATACATGACTTGCCTTCTGGGAATGAAACTCCAATGAGAGGTATGCATTAGAGACTTGGAAATCACAAATTAAAGAGCCACACTTTGAAAGAGCTGGAATGAAAAAGCTGAGATTCAACAACAACTCTCTGACTCCACAGCCTGAGTTATGTCTGTCTACTCTTTTGAACTTTTTATTATAGATTATGAATTTCAAATGTAAACGATAAAAGACATTATAGTGTAATGAACCCCCGTACACCCATCATCCAGCTTCAACAGCTATCAATTCATGGCCAACTTTGTTTCATTTTTATCCTAATCTACTTCATTTTGTACTATAATATGTTAAGGCAAATTTCTGCATCTTATTTTATCCATAAATATGAGGACTCAAAAAAATCACTATTAAAATAACATACCTAAATAATTAATAATTTATCAATAAAATCAATTATCCACTTTGTGTTCAAATTTCCAAATGTCTTTCTTATAAATGTCATAATGACAAGTTTTAGTTTTTCTTATTTAAAACTTATGACTTTTAAAATCTTTAATTTAGAGATTCCTGTACCTTCTCTTTTTTCTCTATCCTATAGAGTTTCCCGCAGTCTGGATCTTGGTAGTTACTTTATAGGTATACAATGTACTTTAACACGTTACTTTCTCCTCTGATTTACTAAAAACTAGTAATCAGATCCAGATTTAGTGGGGTTTTTTTTCAAAGCTTCTTTATAGATGGCTGATTTTTAAAAATTTTTTCTGCAGTCAGGAAGTAGTAATGTCCGGTTTGATGTCTTTTTTTATTAGCAGCTATTAATGACATTGTCTAGATCAATTCAAAAGAGTTGCAAGCTGGTAATATATTAATTATATTATTTCTTCTTTTTTCTTTGAATATTTCTTTAATGATAAACCTGTCTTCATCTACTATTTGGCTATCAAGGGGTTCAATTTCCATAGAAAAGATAGGATAAATATTTACTTTTCACTTTATTTACTAGTTTTCAAAAGAGTTGGTTTCCAAGTCTCTTCCAATAAGAGCAGTTTTATTTTCTGTTTTAACAAGAATTAATAAAATTAAACATTTTGTTTTGTTTTGTTTCTGTTTTCTTGGTTTTTTGTTTTTTTCTCTTCCTGAGGGAGATTGGCCCTTAGCTAACATCTGTGCCAATCTTCCCCTGTTTTATAAATGGGACACTGCCACAGAATGGCTTGATGAGCAGTGGGTAGGTCCACGCCCAGCATCCGAACCTGCAAACCCCTGGCTGCTGACGTGGAGTTCACAAACTGAACCACTAGGCAACCGGGCCGGCCCCTCGTTTTTTTTTTTTTTTTTTAACACATAGTAATATTATATTTTAAATATTTTCAACATTTTTAATAAAAATTTGTAAACCTCAGGGAAAGTTGAAAATTGTGTAGTATACAGCCATACAACTACTAATTTTACAATTAACTTCTTACAAAATTTGCTTATTGTACATTCTGTCTATCCGTGTCTCTATGCATCCACCAGTGAAGCCTGAGTTTTTAACTGCTCTATTATGCTTTTATTTATCATTAAAACATTGTTTGAGGTACACAGGGTTCTTAGTATCCTTATGCTCATAAATATGGCATTCAAAGTTAGTCCCCAAATAGTTATGTAAGTAATCATTATGGATGAATGGATGGATGGATGGATGGATTGATGGATGTATGGATACATGAAAGGATAAAGGGACAGAATGAAACTGAACGGAGTGGAATTAAAACAAAGCTCTTCTATCTCCTTTCATCCATTTCCCTTCACCCTGTGACTTTCTTACCTTGCAAGTTTGTTGTTTTTTAAAATAGAAAAAAGAATACTGTGTATTTTCCAATACTTTAAAATGCTATACATAGGCAATTTATGATAATAAAACATCACTGTGATCATCATTGATAAGGTTAAGTGATTAACTCATTTAATCCTCACAAATATCCCCCAAATTGTAGAAGAGGAGATCAAGGCACAAAGACATTTAGTAATTTGCATATCTCACATAAGAGGTGTGTATATACTCCTCATCTGATAACCTACTTTTAGTTTCCTTGTGAAAACCTCAGAAATGCTTGCTGCTCAAGAATTACAGTCCCCAGGTGGTTATGCCCACAATCGTTTTCACTGACCCAAGTGTTGCCATATGTTTTTCTTACTTTCAAAGACGCATTAGTTAATTTTCCTTGAAACTTAAGCTTTAGTACTATCAGTGAATTAAGCTGTCAAATGATGATTTCTTGCAAAATGGATCATCATCTAAAAATACTGCTGATTTCAGCATGCTCTGTACTTCCAAGCACGAATCTCCATGCAGCAGGGCAATAGCTCCTTGCACGGTTTGTTTAACCCTAAACTCTAAATTTTCCCTATTTTCCAGATTTAGTGCTAGATTGCTTTCTTCCAAGAAAAAAGAATCAAAGAAAAGAAGTAGAGTCTGTTGGGAATAAAAAATTATGACATGCTGAGTGAACAAGTTCTTCTCTGTCACTTGAATCAAAGAACAGGTATGTCATGTTTCCCTGAGGAAATTAATTTTAAATTTTGTACCTTTCAGTTGCCAGAATATTAATGGAGCTGAGTTATAATAAAGGACTCAATCTTGTGAACTCAGTAGTTTTTACTCTTCCTCTTCTTATCTCCTGCCTTTAGATATTTAAGGATAAGATGGAAAAAAAAGTTAGAGTTTACGTGAATTAGCAAGTAGTAAGAAAATCCTAAAATGTGAATTAAATAGAAAGGAAAGTGAGTTTCTTCAAAGTTTTACTCTTTTTAGACCGATTTGGTCAATTTTTTTATTGATGGTTTCCATACCTGAATTAGTAAAAATATAGAGGAAGGAATTCATTATTAATAAAATAAATAGCCTGAAACTCTAGATTTATTCCATATCTAATAAAAAGGAGAAAACAAAAAGCATGAACTGAGTTTGAAGTGTGGTGAGGTGACGTTGAATATATTCGCATTATTTTTCCAACTTAATGAATACATAATGTAATGGAAAAGTTATGTTAAATAATTCTCTGATTTCTTGGGCAAGATGGACATGAAACCATCTCCTAACCTCTGTATGATTTCCTTTCTTCAGTCTCTTCCCCTTTCAGTCCTCCTGAACACTCTTTCCATATCTATCCCTCTTATGTCCTTGTAACTTACCTAATAATCTTTTTTCCCCTAGAATGCCCTTAATACTTATGTCAATAGCACCTGATTATCAAGCACGATTAAGCTAAAAGGCTACCTCATCTTGTCAGCAGGTCCTAAAAATCCCCACTTTTATAGCATTTACTAGTATCCTGCTTTGGGGATTCTCCTTTGTTCACATGACACTTGGTGATTGGTATGCTTCAACTTCTGAATTGTTGCCAATCTAGTGGGTATAAAATGGTATGTCATTGTGGTCTTAGTTTTCTTTTTTCATTTTTCCTCTTTTGGAGAGTCTATATGTTTTCTACCATGATTATCATTATGAAAGCACTAATTACATAGTAATTTGACACTTATTTTTTTGTTTATTTCAAACACTGACTGTATACTCCCTGAGGACCCAAATTCATTCATTCCTATCTTTTTACCAGTAATATCTGGTACAGAGCAATTCTTTTTTAAGGCATTCTATCACTACTAAAAGATAATCACTAGCTGTCACATTGTAGTCTTATGTATTTAGATTGATTGAACATTGATGAAATCTAAGTATTTAAAATATTTCAAAGGACATTTATTTCCAATATTTATATGCAATTCATTTTAGTCTATAAATCCTGCCATTGTTTTCACATTGGCATGTTGTACTCTACCAAAATATATGTAGAGGTTGGCAAGTTCCACTATCGTAGGTATACATTTACACTACCAACCTGTCATGCAAAATGCTTTTGATTTCTTAAATATTTTTGAGGAGATGTCTATTTATGGGTTTTTTGTTTGTATTCTTGTTTTCCTTTCAGTGAAACTGTCTTTATATATAAACCAGAATCGGTGTGTTCTAACCAACTGAAATTACAGAAAACATAGTTCAGTTTTTCCCAGCCCATTCATACGATTAAAAAAAATAAAACTTTAATATGAAGTAATAGAAATAAAATTTAAAAAAATAAAGGACTATTTTAGTTGAATAAGAAAGTGACTAAACTAGTCAATGTTCTCCCATTATTCAACCTCTGTTCTCAAAAAAGATATTCACAATCTGGGTATCTTAACTCATAAAGGATATGGTTATCTAAAGATAACATGATGTAAATAATTGCTTCCCTCCTCACCCCCTTGCTCGTTAGATTGAGAGTGGGCATCCATTGAGCTTGAATTTTGAGTTGCTCCATTTATTTATGTGGTAAAGTTTAAGCTGAAGTCCAAAGTCACTTGAACAAATAGATATCCAGGGGCCCCGCTCCCTGCTGAGTCCCAGTCCCAGCCTTACCTCCCCTCCACCCAGCTCCACTGGTTTGAGATGGGGATAAATTTTAGATTTTCTGACCCTCGTCCTCTAAAAGCATTATGTTAGAAGTGGGGAGATTTTCTTTCGCTGGTTTGTTATCCATAAGAAACATTTAGAGGAATTAATTCCAGTTGTCTTAACTATTTTATCTTAATTAGGGAGACAAGATTTGTCAAAATAAGAATGAAAACATTTTACACGCCAGATTATGCTAGCCAGACAAAGTTATGTCTGATTTCACAATATATTATTTTAACAAAAACATGTACAGAGTATGAACCTTGAACATACATCTGCCCCTCTAATTTTCAAGAGGAGAAAGGGCACACCAACAGAGGAAATTTCTCAATGTACAAGCTGATTTCTTGTTTCTTTTTTGTCACAGAAAATGTTAGAAATCCTAAACTAAAATTTGTAAAATATATAATTTGTAAAATATATCTTGATGGGTAGAGAGTTACTTTAAACAGGTTGTAGGCTACATATTTAGAAAGGAAATTTAGCCCTTCATTTCCATATAACTGATATTTATTTAATTTCTTTTTTTTATTGTGCTCACATTGGTTTATAACATTATATAAATTTCAGGTGTATATTTAAATTTCTGTGTAGATTTCATCATATTCACCACCCAAAGACTGATTACAATCCATCAACTCACACGTGTGCCTAATCATCCATTTCACCCTCCTGCTTCCCCCCTTCCCCTCTGGTAACCACCAATCCAATCTCTATCTCTATGTGATTGTTGCTGTTTTTATCTTCTACTTATGAGTGAGACCATGAAGTATTTGACTTTCTCCCTCTGACTTATTTCACTTATCATAATACCCTTAAGGTCCATCCATGTTGTTGCAAATGGCTGGGTTTCATCTTTTCTTATGGTTGAGTAGTATTCCATTGTGTATATATACCACATCTTCTTTATCCATTTGTCCCTTGATGGGCACCTAGGTTGCTTCCAAGTTGTGGCTATTGTGAATAATGCTGCAATGAACATAAGGGGGCATGTATCTTTAAGCATTTGTGTTTTCATTCTTTGGATAAACAAGCAGTGGAATAGCTGGATAGTATGGTAGCTCTATTCTTAAATTTTTCAGGAATCTCCATACTGTTTTCCGTAGTGGCTGCACCAGTTTTCACTCCCACCAGCAGTATATGAGAGTTCCCTTCTCTCCACATCCTTTCCAACACTTGTTTCCTGTCTTGTTAATTATAGCCATTCTGATGGGGGTGAGGGGATATCTCATTGCAGTTTTCATTTGCATTTCCCTGATAGTTAATGGCATTGAACATCTTTTCATGTGCCTATTGGCTATCTGAATATCTTCTTTGGAGAAATGTCTGTTTGGGTCTTTTGCCCATTTTTTAACTGGGTTGTTAGATTTTTTGTTGTTGAGATGTGAGAGTTCTTTATATATTTTGGATATCAACCTCTTATCAGATATATGGTTTGCAAATATCTTCTCCCAATTGTTAGCTTGTCTTTTTGTTTTGTTGATGGTTTCCTTTGCCCTGCAGAAGCTTTTTAATTTGATGTAGTTCCATCTGTTTATTTTTTCCATTGTTTCCCTTGCCCAGTCAGACCAGGTACTTGAAAATATGTTGCTAAGATTGATGTCAAAGAGCATACTGCCTATATTTACTTCTAGAAATTTGATGGTTTCAGGTCTTACATGCAAGTCTGTAATCCATTTTGAGTTAATTTTTGAGTATTGTGTAAGATAATGACCTACTTTCATTCTTTTGCATGTGGCTGTCCAGTTTTCCCAACACCATTTTTTGAAGAGACTTTCCTTTCTCCATTGTATGTTCTTGGCTCCCTTGTTGAAAATTAGCTATCCATAGATGTGTGGGTTTATTTCTGGGCTCTTAATTCTGTTCCATTAATCTGTGTGTCTGTTTTTGTGCCAGTACCATGCTGTTTTACTATAGCTTTGTAGTGTATTTTGAAATCAGGGATGTGATACCTGCAGCTTTGTTCTTTTTTCTCAGAATTCCTTCAGCTATTCAGGGTCTTTTGTTGTTCCATATAAATTTTAGGATTCCTTGTTCTATTTCTGTGAAAAATGTTGTTGGAACTTTGATAGGGATTGCATTGAATCTATAAATTGCTTTAGGAAGTATGGACATTTTAAATATGTTAATTCTTCCAATCCAAGATCATGGATCATCTTTCCATTTCTTTGTGTCTTCTTCAATTTCTTTCAACAATGTTTTATAGTTTTCAGTATGTAAGTCTTTCACCTCTTTGGTTAAGTTTATTCCTGAGTATTTTATTCTTTTTGTTGCCATTACAAGTGGGATTTTATTCTTAATTTCTCTTTCTGCTATTTCGTTTTTAGGGTATAGAAACACAACTGATTCTTGTATGTTGATTTTGTATCCTGCAACTTTGCCATATTCATTTATTATTTTTAAAAGTTTTTTGGTGGATTCTTTAGGGTTTTCTATATAAAAAATCATGTCATCTGCAAATAGTGGCAATTTCAATTCTTGTTTTCCAATTTCAATCTCTTTTATTTCTTTTTCTTGCCTGATTGCTCTGGCTAGGACTTCCAATTGTATGTTAAATAGGAGTGGGGAAAGCGGGCATCCTTGTCTGGTTCCTGATCTTAGAAGGATAGCTTTCAGTTTTTCACCATTGAGAATGATATTAACTATGGGTTTGTCATATATGGATTTTAGTATGCTGAGGTACTTTCCTTCTGTACCCATTTTATTCAGAGTTTTTATCATAAATGGGTGTTGAATCTTGTCAAATGCTTTCTCTGCACCTATTGAGATGATCATATGATTTTCATTCTTCATTTTGTTAATGTGGTGTAACAAGTTGATTGATTTGCAGATGTTGAACCATCCCTGGAATAAATCCCACTTGATCATGGTGTATGATCTTTTTAATGTATTGTTGTATTCAATTTGCTAGTATTTTGTTGAGGATTTTTGAACTGATGTTCATCAGTGATATTGGCCTGTAATTTTCCTTTTTTGTGTTGTCCTTGTCTGGTTTTGGTATCAGGTAATGTTGGCTTCATAGAATGAGTTAAGAAGCTTTCCCTCCTCTTCAATTTTTTGGAAGAGTTTGAGAAGGATAAATATTAAGTCTTCTTTGAATGTTTGGTATAGAATTCACCAGGGAAGCTGTCTGGTCCTGGACCTTTATTTTTTGTGAGGTTTTGATTACCGTTTCAACCTCCTTTCTGGTGGTTGGTCTATTCAAATTCTCAATTTCTTCTTGATTCAGTTTTGGAAGGTTGTATGATTCTAAGAATGTATCCATTTCTTCTAGATTATCAAATTTGTTGGCATATAACTTTTCATAGTATTGTCTTATAATCTTTTGTATTTCTGAAGTGTCCATTGTAATTTCTCCTCTTTCATTTCTGATTTTATTTATTTGAGCCTTCTCTCTTTCTTTCTTCATGAGTCTAGCTAAAGGTTTGTCAGTTTTGTTTATCTTTTCAAAGCACCAGCTCCTGATTTCATTGATTCTTATCTGTTGTTTTTTTGTCTCTATTACATTTCTTTCTGCTCTGATTTTTATTATTTCCTTCCTTCTACTCATTTGGGGCTTTATTTGTTCTTCTTTTTCCAGTTCCTTTAGGTGCACTGTTAGGTTGTTTATATGAGATTTTTCTTGTTGGTTGAGGTAATCCTGTATTTCTATAAACTTCCCTCTCAGAACTGCTTTTGCTGTATCTCATAAATTCTGGCATGCCATATTTTCATTATTGTTTGTCTCCAGGTAATTTTTGATTTCTCCTTTGATTTTTTCATTGACCCAATCATTGTTCAGTAGCATTTTGTTTAATCTCCACATATTTGTGGCTTTTTTCATTTTCTTCCTGTAGTTGATTTCTAGTTTCATACCATTGATGTCAGAAAAGATGCTTGGTATTAGTTCAGTCTTCTTAAATTTATTAAGACTTGTGGACTAATATGTGATCAATCCTGGTGAATGTTCCACGTGCATTTGAAAAGAATGTGTATTCTGTGGTTTTTGGATGGAATGTTCTGTATATATCTACTAAGTCCATCTGGTCTAGTGTGTCATTCAATGCCAATGTTTCCTTATTGATCTTCTGTTTGGAAGATCTATCCAGGTGTAAGTGGAGTGTGAAAGTCCCCTACTATTATTGTGTTACCATCTATTGCTCCTTTTATGTCTTTTAATAATTGCTTTATATATTTAGGGGCTCCTATGCTGGATGCATAGATATTTACAAGTGTTATATCCTCTTGTTTGATTGTTCCCTTGATCATTATGCAATGTCCTTCTTTATCTCTTGTTACAGTTTTTGTTTTAAAGTCTATCTTGTCTGAGATAAGTATTGCTACCCCACCTTTCTTTTCATTGCCATTTGCATGGAGTATCTTTTTCCATCCCTTCACTTTCAGCTTGTGAGTGTTTTTAGGTCTGAAGTGTGTCTCTTGTATGCAGCATATATATGGGTCTTGTTTTTTTTTTTTTAATCCAATAAGCCACCCTATGCCTTTTGATGGGAGCATTTAGTGCATTGACATTTAAAGTAGCTATTGATAAGTACGTGCTTATTACCATTTTGTTACTTTTTTTCTGGGTGTTTTAGTAGTTCTTCTCTGTTCCTTTCTTCTTCTCTTGCTCTCTTCCCTTGTGGTTTGATGGCTTTCTTTAGTATTATGTTTGGGTTTCTTTCTCTTAGTTTTTTTGTGTATTTATTATAGGTTTGTGGTTTATGATTACCATGAGGTTTATATATAAAAATCTATGTATATAGCAATCTATATTAAGTTGATAGTCTCTTTAGTTTGAACTCTTTCTAAAAGTTTTACTCTTTTACTCCCCTCCTCTCATATTTTATATTTTTGATATCATATCTAACCTCTTTTTTTTATGTTTGTATCCATTACCCTGTCATCATGGAAATAGATATTTTTTCCCTATTTTTGGTTTTTTCTTTCCCCCTTAAATAAGTCCCTTTAGCATTTCTTGTAGGACTGGTTTCTTGGTGATAAACTCCTTTCATTTTTCCTTTTCTGGGAAACTATCTCTCCTTCCATTCTGAATGATAACATTGCTGGATAGAGTATTTTTGGCTGTAGGGTTTTTTTCCTTTTAGCACTTTAAATATATTGTGTCACTCCCTTCTAGCCTGTAAGGTTTCTGCTGAGAAGTCAGTTGATAGCCTATGGGGTTTCCATTGTGTGTGACTTGTTGCCTTTCTCTTGCAGGTTTTAGGCTTCTCTCTTTATCTTTAATTTTGGACATTTTAATTATGATGTGTGTTGGTGTAGGCCTCTTTGGGTTTATCTTTCTTGGTGTCCTCTGTGGTTCCTGTACCTGGATGTCTGTTTCCCTCCTTAGGTTAGGAAAGCTTTCAGCTATTATTTCTTCAAATAGATTTTCTGCCCCTTTGTCTCTCTCCTCTCCATCCAGGATGCCTATGTCATGGATGTTAGTGTGCTTGATGTTGTCCCAGAGGTCTCATAGACTGTCCTTTTTCTTTTTAATTCTTTTTTTCTCTTAGCTATTCAGCTTGGGTGATTTCCTCTAGTCTTTCGTCCAGCTTGTTGATCCATTCTTTTGTATCATCTACTCTGGTTTTGAGTCCCTCTAGTGAATTTTTCATTTCCAGTATTGTTTTCTCTATTTCTGATTTTTTTTAATATTCTCCAATTATTTGCTGATGTTCTCATTGAGTTCATCCATTCTTCTCCCAAGATCAGTGAGTATCCTTACAACTTTTTGTTTGAACTCTTTGTCCGGTAGATTGCTCATTTCTGTTTCATTTAGTTCTTTTTCTGGGGTTTTGTCCTGTTTCTTTACTTGGAACATATTCCTTTGCCTCCTCATTTTGCCTCTTTCTCTTTGCTTATATCTATGTATTAAGTAGATCAGCTAAGTCTCCTGATCTTGGAGAGGTGGCCTTATGTAAGAGATACCTTATGAGGTCCAACAGTGTGCTTCCCTGTCATCACCAGTTCCAAATGTTCTAGGAGTGATCCCTGTGTGAGCTATGTGTGTCCTGTTGTGGCAGGGTTGCTCTTGCTGCCCAAGGAGGCTGGGCTGTCCTCCTGGGTGGTTGGTTGTATGGCTCAGCTGTGTATGGCTGCTATGGACCCTTAAGTCACTTTATCTCATGGTGGTGGAGGCAGCACAGTTAGCTGCAAGGACTAATAGCACATTCCTGTTGTGGTTTTTCTGTCAAGTGAGTAGGCCCCTAGCGTGGCTGCTTGTTAGACTCAGGGGCTTACCATTGCTGTATGCCCCTGGCCTAGAAGGCTCTTTTCACTTCTCTCAGGATTACACCTGAGTGGGGCTGACCCCAGGCATGATAGCAAACAATCACTTCAGGCTTTGGAATGTGGGGCTAACCCCCTATGTGGCTATTTGAGAAGCACTGAGTCTTCAGAAGCTGGCAGCCCCAGCAACCATAGGGGCACTCACCCCATCAACACAGTTCCACCCTATGTTGTACCCCAACCCCCTGAAGTGGACCCAGTCACACTACTGCAGAGGTCCCACACACTCTACCTGCTCCAGGGCATGCCCTGCCCCACAGAGGAGGACTCACTCACCTGGCTGCAGAGAATCCAGGCACCCAGCTTATGAAGGCCCACCAGTTACCCAGAGCTTGCTGTTGGGTGGGGTCAGTCTCTAGGGCACGCTGCCTGCCCTGGCTGAGCTGGATTAAATCAGTGCTTTCATGGGTGGGGCAGACCCTGGATTAGTAAACCAGGGGAAGAACTCCAAAGGCATCTGTGTCAGCATGCCAGTATTGGGTCACAATAATGGCTGCCAACAAGGTCTCAGTCCCTGGAGAGTCTCTCACCTGTTACCAAGATGCACCCAGAGCCTATCATGTGAGTCTCTTTTCACCAAAACACTGTGCACCTTTCTTTCTGGTGATTTTAGGTTGTTTTCTGAAACAGGTGAATTTGTATACAGGTCCTTTAAAAGCTGGCTTTTCCCCCCTTATATATGGCAGCTTTTCTGGGGGTATTCTCTGTTGTTGTTAGTATCCAGAAAAGCCAGACACTATGACACTTGCTTCAGTTGTGCTGGGACCAAAAGATGCTTATAGTAGTAATGCTCCCCCACTCAGGTCCCCCACTGCTCCAGGGAAGGCTGCATACCTTTGGTTTGCTCCCGGGTAGCTGTGAAGTGCTGCAGCTATTTTTCTCGCGAGAAAGGAATTTCTGACTCTTCCACCTCAGTCAGGACTGTCCCTTGTGGGGATTCTTTTTGTATAGTTTTCAGTTCTCTCTCAGGGATAATTGTTTCAAAGTAGCTGTAAATTTGCTGTGTCCATGGGAGGAGGTGAGTTCAGAGTCTGCCTATGCCACCATATTGACACCAACCCATATTTATAAAATAAGTGGTGAATATGACCACACTTTTGGTGAAAGATAAAAAGGAGAACAAGAAGTTGACGGACAACTCATGGGTGATGCTATGATTGAGAGTGATGGAAAATATTAGAATAATAGTATCTTCAAGAACAATACTCATCAGGGATAATTTTGTCCAAGAATCTGTATTTTAGAAGTAGGATTTGTTTCAAGAAAGTCCTTCTGGAAGTGTTACTAAAATGTATCTACTAATGCCCTAGCAATTACCTGATATAACTGCCCACATGCTTTGTCTCTTCATTATAAATATTGAAGATTTGTACTTTGAAAGATATGTTCCATACAGCCAAAGATCATGGTTGTCTTGTCCTTTATTGTGGACTCTGTTGCCATCACAATCTCTGTCTCAAAGTGGATAATTCAATCAATGTACATTGAATAAATGAAATGCTATAGGAACCTCAAATGTTTAATTCTTTCTAAACTATATCTACTCATGTCTATACCCATGTCAAATTAACAAACCAAAACCTCATTAAATTGGAGTTGGGAGGCCAAAATGGGGAGCTCTCACACTTTATGTCACCATGGAGCCCAACAGGAAGAAGAAAGACTTCCTCTTCCTGACTAGCAAGAAACTCAGCCAATGAGAGACTGTCACAATTCAGCCAATGAAAAGCCACTACATACCAAACTCTCAATTCCTCCAATGGACCCTTTGTTTACAATAGCCCTCTCAACTTCCTTCCCCTCTCTATAAAAGAGTTTCTCCTCCCTTGTTTCTGGGGTACTTGCACCTCTCAACATGGTTGCACAACCCCAGTTGCAATTCTTCATTCATCCCCCTCCGAAAAAAACATTTTTGACAGAGAAATATTGGCTATTTGTTTAAGGTCAACAGCCACATACTCCATCAACAAATATCTTTAACTTCTCTCTATACAAATATACTTACAGTAGAATGAATTGCTTTTATTATTTCAACTAATTTTTTGAGTATTTCTATGTATGTGTCAGGGGTACTGGGAAACTCAGATGGACAAAAACACAGAAAACTTTCTTTGCTTCATAGAATTTATGATTTCCCTATTACAGATATCAAATAAACATTTACACAAATGAATGTGTTATAGACCGATGAAATTGCTTTTGAAGTGCATATTATGCATGGAATGTGTAACAGGTGAACCTGACCTAGAGTGACGAAATCATCCTCTGGCTAAGAACAAAATAAGCATGGAATATAAGATTCCTCTGGAATATAAGATTTATGAGGGCAAGTAAAGATTCATGTTTGTTTTCAGCAGGTACAGTGAATTGCATATTGTGGGCACTCAATAAATATTGGTTGTATAGACTATGAATGGGAAAATGAAATAAGACCTGGAGTCTGAAGGGTCAATAGGAAAGGGAGAACAGCATTTCATACAAAACCTTCTGCAAAAGCTATGTGTAATAGTATGTAGCACTACAGACCCTGATATTTTTACCAATAAAGAGCAATTCAGTGTGATTGAAGTGTTAAGAGTGAAGAACTTGCTGTGAGAATGCACTGGAAAGGGTCTGGCTGCATAAGACCTGTTTTCCATATTAAGGAATGTAATCAATATTCTCAGCTCAATGAGAAACCATCAATTGATTAGACTATGACTAAAATAGCCTTTTGTAGGAACATCACTCTTGTTAGGATGTGGTGAATGGGTGTATGGGAGATAAGAATAAATGTTGGAGATGAATAAAGAAAAAATAAGTTAGGAGATTGGCTTCAATTGCACAGGCAGAAGATAACATTGGTTTATACTAGACTGGTTGTGGTAGGCTGAATAATGGCCTCAAAAGATATCCACATCCTAATCCCCAGAGTTTTTAAATATGTTTCATTACATGCAAAGGGAATTATGTAAATATAACTAAATTAATGATGTAGGGGAGCAGAATTTGCCACCCCAAAATGTATTTCTTTGGCTTGATTATTTTTAAGAACAAAAGGCTCAGGAAGAAAGTTTGACCTTCCCCCTAACTGCCTAAAAGAATTTAAGATAGAAGTCCTGTTCCAGGAAGGCACTAATACCATAGATAACTATAGTATAATACAAACTAGATATGATAGACAGAGAAGAACCTAGCAAGGCACATTTAATAAAAGTCCCATCTCCGTCCCATTGTCTCTGCAAGGCATGGCAAAGATTTGTTTTCTAAACATTTGCTTTTCCATCCCCATATGAATTGCCTCCTTTTTTTGGAAGTCCAAACCACTTGCCCCAAATCCTCTTTTGTCTTTAGCTGATGATGTTTAAGGTGGTGGCTTCAGACTTTTGGCAAGTTACTCATTTTTCCTGAGTTTCTTCCATCTACACATATTATTAAACTTTGTTTGACTTTTCTCCTATTATTCTGTCTCTCATCAATTTAATTCTTAGACTTGCCAGAAGAACCTAGAAGGATAGAGGAAAATTTCTTCCTCCCCTGCAATGATCTTGAAATGAAAAGAATTATCCTGGATTGTTTGGGTGGGCCCAATATAATCACATAGATTTTTATAAGAGGACGATACAAGGGTCATAATCAGAGAGAGGGAGATGAGAAAATACTATGGTGGTGGAATTGAAGATGGAGAATGGGGTCTTGAGCCAAGGAATGAGCCAGTGGCCTCCAGAATCTAGAAAACTCCCATAGGTGAGGATCACAAGTATTCAATGAAATTAATAAAGATAATTTTTACTTAGTTTGGTTATGGTGGGTGAGATAAGGGGATTATCAAGAATAACTCCTAGGCAACTTTGAGGAGTGGTCCCTTTATTTGAGATTAGGAAGAGCAAAATAGGAACAACAGATTTGGAGCAGGAAGATTATAGAGGTCCTTTTAGAATTCACTGAGAATAAGTTGCATTTAAGGTATTCAAAAGGAAATTTCAAGTAGACCATTGAGATTATGCTCCTGAATCTCAAAGATGTGATTCAGACTAGAGAGCCTATGGGGGATGAAAAATAATCACTGACTTCAATGAAAATGAAGTTCTGAATGAGAGCTGTTTAGAATGAGATATAGGGCAGAAGCCAGACTGGAGTGGAGTGAGGAGAGGCTTAGAAATAAGGAAGTGGAGATAGTTGGTGTGAATACTTTTTTCAAGTTGTTTGGCTCTGAAGTGGAGGAGACAGAATTCTAGAAGGGTATGAGTTCAAGGGAAGTTTAAAAGGTTTTCAAAGTTTTACTTTGTTTAATATCAGAGAGCTTCAATACATTTTCATGGTAAGGATTTTTTAAAGAGGGAAATGTTAAATATAAGGAAGAAAGAAAACATAATTGACGTTGTAAGATCTTAGTTTCTAAAAGATGAGAGGAGATAGGAACAACACTATGGAGTCATTGTCCATAGATGACAGAATGACTAGTATCTATATTATAACAGTAGAGGAGAAGTGAGAAAAGTATTAGTACAGATAGAAGTGAGTTAGAGTTTTGGAAGCAAGAGGCTAAGAGAATTTGTGATTAATGGAATGTGTGGTGCATGTGTGTATGTGTATATATATGATACTTACATATATGTGTAAATCCCATTAATCAATTACATACATGGAGAGAGAGAGAGATTGAGAGAGTAGACTTAAGGTTACTCATTCACTAAAAGTGAGGCTGGGTGGATAGAATGTTGGTCAGAGAATAAACGTGGGCTTAGATTTGAGTGAAAGAATTTTATATTTTGTATCTCTGTACCTTTAGTGTCTTGCAAATACCTGACAAATAAAGGACACACACCAAAACTGACTACTTTCCTCTTTATTTCTCTATAGATTTTGTTACCATTATCACTGTTCACATGCTATTATTTAATATCACTACTGTTTGAATAAACTCTCCTGTGGATATATTGTTTTTTAAGTGTTTCACTAGAAATGACACACAAATCCCCTCCTACATCCTTATTTATCTACTATTATTATTATCCACTATCCCATGTCTTCTACTTCATTTAATAAAATGAGGGCCATGCCTCAGGCATTTTGTTTTTGAAGGGGAGAAAGAGCATTCTCGACCCACTCTGGGTCCTTTCTGTCTGGGCTACAAATTAAATTAAAATGAGGCTGAATAGCAGGAGAAAATCAAACAAAGCTTTATAACATGTATACATGCGAGAGACTTGGTGAAACTGAGTATTTCTTGACAGAATGGCAGAGCTTCCCTCATATAGACAAATGAGGATTTGGGAAGTTGGGGGTGTCAGGCATGAGTGATTACAAGAAAAGCACAGTAAACAAGAGTATGCAGATTTCAGTTTTTGCCTTCTGCACTGATAAGATGCCTAGAGATAGTCAACCCCACTTCTTCCTGGTACAGAGAAGGAGATACCTTTACTAATGGAGATTTCCCTTACAAATGTAAATGTCTGGTAAACAGAACTTTGATAAGAATGGGCCCAGCAAAGGCCCTACCAGTCTAGAGATACTCAGAGTTATCCATGGCGAGATCCTGTCCCTGGGACAGGCCTTTCATCCCAAATCCCTTCAGACAGTTAGTGGGGGTAGGGAAGGTCAAAGTCTCTTTCAGTGCTTGATGTGGCCAATTCTGGTCCCCACATTTTCTACATACTATGTGAAAAAGAAAGAAGGAGATGAGTAAAGGAGAGAAATTGAGTGGGGGAGGTAAATCTGCTTGAGATTAGATATTAAAGCATAGAATTGATATAAATGCACAATACTAACTCAGATGAAAAGACAAAGACAGAGTAACAATGATTTGTGGAAATTAACATAAAAGAGTATATTTAAGTAAATAAATACTGATAAAGGTGATGACATGATGATGATAAGAATGGAGGAGAGAGGGTACAGAGTCCTTCCCCCCCACCTCTTTCCCATCATCTTTAACCCAGTAACTGCAACGCGTTTGGAACTTTAAATGTGAAATAGGTAAAAATGGATGGAAATGATGTAAAATTATTATACATGAGTAGCTTATTTGTGGTAGGTATTATTCTTGGTATTTCAGGAAAAAAAAGAAGAAAAGAGAAGAACAGTTTGATTAAAGTGACTACAGAGCATGCCGAAGGGAAGAAAGAGCATTCTCTACCCACTCTGGGTCCTTTCTGGCTGGGCTGCAAATTAAATTGACATGAGGCCAAACAGCAGGAGAAAATCAAACAAAGCTTTAAAACATGTATACATGGGAGAGACCTGGGGAAAATGAGTATCTCTCAACAAAATGGCAGAGGTTTTCCTCTTAAATAGACATATGAAGATATTGGGGGTTGGGTTAGCAATGGGAGATTGCCAAAAAGGCACAGTAAAGTTATTATGCAGATTTAAGGTCTCACCTTCCACACTGACAAGTTTCTAGAGATGAGCTCTTCCGCCCCCCTTCCCATTACAGAAAGGGTGATACCTTTACAAATGGAGATTTTCCTTACAAATGTTCTATTTGGTAAACAGAACTTTGATAGGAATGGGCATAGCAATTTATGCTCCCAGTTTATCAATACCCAGAGTCATCCAAGTTGAAGGCCCGTCCCAAGGACAGGTCTTCCATCCCAAGTCCCTTTAGACAGTTGGGGGGAGGGGGTGAAGGTCAAAGCCTCTTTCAGAGCAAGGTAAAGAGAGACATCTTGAGGTGGCCAATTCTGATCCCCCACAATGTCCACATTCACAATATTTAAGGTCTTTGGTGTCTTCTTTAGTTAATTTTAACTGCATATTTTAAAATGTAATCGATGTTTAACAAGACTATTTAGCATTCTTCCATGATTGTAATTTTTCATATGTTTGCTTATTCTTATTCTTTGTTTAAAATAGTAGGAAAAGGTACCAAAAAATTGGCATATAATATTCTTTAAAAATATGCAGGCTAGGCCAACATGTTTCACATTTATAGGTCTAACTACACTTGATTATATTGTGTTCAGTTTCTTGGAAGAGAGCAAGTTAATTGATTATGTTATTGTTTAGATAAAGGGCCAGTGAAAATAATATTTTAAAACCAGTTTGAACCACCCCGATGATGTACATAAAAAGACAATTCAAGAAGAAATCAATGTAATTGAGTAAAAAGACAAATCTCTGTTGCCAGCAATCATATAAATAATACCCACTGCAAACCACTTTCCATTATTAACTACAGTCTTATATGCCTCACTGTAGCCAAAATGGAAGCAGGTGTGCATACATATATTTAACTAATGGGAAAACTGTTTTCGTCTATTTCCTAAGGTATTATGGCGTACATGTTTCTACCAGAGTTGCATTCTTGAGGCAAATGAGTTTTGAACTAAGTATTGAAAGAGATGCTGACCTTAAGAAGAGGAGAGTGAAATATATTCTGAGAGAGTGGATTGAGCAATAGCATGGAATAGTAATGAGTAGGAACAGAGGGAGAAATTAAGGCTGTTGACTAGAACAATGAGGATGTGCTATATCGGCACTCAACAAAAAATAAGAATAGAAAGGTGTTTGGTTTGAGAGAAAGAAGAGGAAAAACAGAGGACTGCCTCAAAGAAATTTTCAGTTGACAGTGTGATAAAATGAGGTGTCATTTTCTTATCTGTAAATAGAAAGTCGTATTGGTGATATGAGCTAACATTTGTCTAATTCATTGAGCTCGTGCTAAAAGTCCTTAAGAGATTTGCTTTAAAATTTAACATGCTTAAAACTTTAAAATGTTAAGCCACAAATGATTAAGCTGTTGTCTGATTTAAGTCATCGAGATCTAATACACTGTGTTGAAATGGTGCATCATCTAGTTACATTTACACTGATTTTATAGCATCAGGACAAAACCACAAAATAGTCACATGGTTCAAAATGGCTTAAGAACAATAACCACAACCATTTGGAAGGTAATAAGATGAAGTATGCTGATTACAAAAGCTAAAATAACCCCATTCCTCCACTGGAATTGGCTTAAAAATAAATAAGACTATGTGTACACGGGGGAGAAAAATAGGGTGACTAAAAATGAAGTTTACTAAATGTCCTGTAGGGAATGGACATTACTGTTAAAGTTTAACTTGTAAAGTGTCATTTTTTTTTAAATCATGATTATTATAGTTTAAGGAATAAAGCTTTTCTGCAACTGAACTTATTGAATCTTTCTCACGGGATTGTATGTATTTTATATCTTATCTAAGATAACATCCACACATAAATGCGGTGTCATTATGCATCAAATATCTCAGTGGGATCAGAAAAATTCAGTTAGATTTATGTATATTGCCTTAGGGCCCTGGTGGTCTAGCGGTTAAGATTTCACAATCTCACCACAGTGGCTGGGTTCATTTCTTGATCAAGGAACCACACCACCCATCTGTCGGTTGTCATACTGTGGTGGCTGTATGTTGCTGTGATGCTGAAAGCTATGCCACCGGTATTTCAAATACCAGCGGGGTCACCCATGGTGGACAGGTTTCAGCGGAGCTTCCAGACTAAGACAAGCTAAGAAAGACCTGGCCACTCACTTCTGAAAAAATTGGCCATGACAACCCTGTGAATAGCAGTGGACAATTGTCTGATGTAGTGCCAGAAGGTGAAATCTGCTGTACACAGAGTCTCTAGGGTTCAGGATCAACCTGATGGCACTAACAACAAAATGCTGCCTTTGGGACAAAATATGTGAACAAAATATTTGTAAATTTTCACTTATTCTCAGGCTGATGTGCTGGCAAATAAATAGTTATAAACTTTAGGGAAATAATGACATCTGAATGGTTCCTAAGGTAATACTTGTTTAAAAATCTTTCTTTATTCTAGCTATTAATCCTATTTTGTACTGGATCTAAAATATCAACCACTGTGTGTTTTTGGAACAAATTCATAACTCTGGGAACGAAGTGGATTATTTTACTAATTTTTTATTAAATCATTCATATAATTATATGTGTCCAAGTAAACTTTGGGTATGAGATAAGTTTTTCCCCTTTTCATATTAATTAAACTGCATATCACAAGAGAGGAAAATGTTTCATGTGTTTCACATGTGTGCATGTGCTATGATATTTGGGAATGGAGAGTAAAATAGGCAAAAAAAAAAAAAGTAGCCACTATATACCTGCAGATCACAGAAGAGCATTAATATTCCCCATCCATTTGACTATCCTATCAAGACTGAAGGTTGATAACAGAGTGATATTGATGCAATTCATTTACCCAAGAAGAATACATTCTAATGATATCTACTCTACTCTTTCCTTAATTCATGCAGTCTGACAGAAATAGCAATAAATGTAATGATATGAAGTAAATATCTACTTTTTCTGGAGGATTAATTTGATATCTAGCTTGGGGAGAGGGGAAGCCCTGAGGGATAAATTTACTCCATTTTTCTCACTGTGCTGCTTTCTAATAATTTGGGTTCTTGGAGAGCTGAAAGTGACATGCATGACACGAGAGAGATTTAAGTAGCTATAGTCAATATAGGGAATATTAGAAGCAGTGGGGATAGATGATGGAAAGAAAAGAGGGGACTGACTAATGTGGAGGGATTTTGGTCTGATTGGAAAATGAGTTAAACATAAAGATTTAAGGTAAATTTGGGCCTAAATTTAAGATAAATAAATATGGTCTGTATATCTCCTGTGTCACCCCAATAATACTCAATAAATTTCTATATTACTTACTAGTGCATTTTAGAGTTGTTTCATTTTATCTATAATCTACCAAATTTTGTCTCTTTGATTTTTAATGTACCTTTGAAATTCAATGAGGTGAACTCTCAGAATTTGACATGGACATAGGTAGAACTGAAGTTATTTATAGGAGGCCCACAAAACTGGGGTGATATAATTTTACTTTCATGTACTTTATTATATTTATTTTACTACTTTTAACCAGAAGCTCAATTCTGCAATTCTGTCTATAGCACGTTTGATAGATGTGCATGCATAATTTATCATTTAATTACATATGTTTAATTATATTGTAGTCATCGTGTCCTCTTTAATCTGTGGACTTCACTGTCTCAGACAGAGTCTAACATTTTTTTGTGAGCAGGAAGAGTGTTTTACTTCTCTATTTTCTTTACTTATTATAGGTGATCAATTTATTTTATATTCTTCATAGACCATCAGTTTATTACTTCATTTTTGAAACATTTTTTGCTGCATTTTA
Organism: Tapirus indicus; assembly: GCA_031878705.1. NCBI lineage: Eukaryota > Metazoa > Chordata > Mammalia > Perissodactyla > Tapiridae > Tapirus > Tapirus indicus. The sequence continues at coordinate 47,776,251 of CM062926.1, read as the reverse complement.
TGTGTTAGGGGTTATAGTAGACACCTAAGTTACAAATATAATCTCCAAGTTATAATCTCCAATTCTGACAAGAAGAAATTATAACCATAAAGTATTTGTATTAATCAAGTCCTTTTTAATTCCACATGAACAAAATTCTAATCCCATTGAGGTTTAAGGATCCATTAAATAATACAAGCACTAATGTAATATGTTAATTGGGATCAAGGGAAAAATTTAAAAAATCAGAAGTCACTCCATGAATTCCAGGTAGAAAGGGTTTAATATAGGAATCTTGGGTACATGTGACTGTAGAGCTGAGGGGATTGGGGTGAGAGAAGTCACCACTGAAGATCAGGAAATGTATCAGTCAGCGTTTCTTCAGAGAAGCAGAATCACTAGCAGTTATAGAGAATAAGGACTTTATCAGCGGGATTTGACCCTACACAATGTGGGAGCAGGCTAACCAGTCTATTTCCAGCTATTGCTTCTGTGTCGGGTGCTAGGCTGACGTCAGCAGGACAGGCAGTCAAGAAGAGAAGATGAACGTGGAGTGGAAGGGAGCAAGGACAAACTGGAATGCCTAAGGGCAAACTGTATTCCTTGAGGGTGAGCTGGAACCCATGGGGCCTCTCATGGCTTCTAACCATGCCTTCTATAATATGTGCAACCTGAAATAGAAGCTGGTGACCTTCATTACAGAGCTAAACATGCATGTTTGGGGAGTCAGAGAGGCTAAAGGAGGAGATACTGAAGAAGCTGTAAGAGCTGTAGGCTGGACAGCTGCTTCATGCCCACAAAGTGAAACATCACAATACAAGCTGATACAGAGACTGAGCCAACACTGACCTGTCAAGAATATCCATGAATGCTGCTTCACTTTCACCTTACAAATCTCGCTGAATTTCTTTTGAGGTCAACTTTACCCCAGAACCCACCAGAGGAGAAAATTCTGTGAATACAGCTGCACATTAGCTGACACAGAACCAAGCCATCATAGAGAAACTGCATACAGGTCACTGAAGATCAACCCTAAAGCACTAAAGCAGGTTATCCTCAAAAGTTCACTTCAAAGCTACTAGGGAATCTCTAAGAAACTCTAATCAACACTGTCTGCAGCAGCAAAGTGGGTGGTTCTCAGAAACTCATTAGGAAGTCACTGAATCTCCTGTCTGCTCCACACATCTGTCTACAACTGTACTGAGAGAATAATGACTCTTCCTTCTTTTCTCATTTCCAAACTTCCAAAGAGTTTCTCTTATTGGAAAAGCTCAAAGCCAGAACCATAAAGGGAAGAAGATTCTGGAAAATGAAGTTCTTGGCTTCTCTTGCAATGCAGTAAAGCCCTTAAAAGAGGAAGTCCTGGGGATGCTGAATTGGCAAGAAACAATCCAGAAAATATAATTCTTCAATGAGTGTTCTTATGTAGAGGAGGATCATGTAACACGTTCTAAAAGGAGGAGGAAACAGACAACAGAGGAGATGGTATTTGAGCTGACTGTTAAGGAAAATAGAAATGTCCAGGCAGTGAATGTCAAGGGAGAATGGCAGGAAAGGAGGCCAGAAGTGGAAAGGACAGAACTTAAGCAAAGGCATGGGTAGGTAGAAGCACATGGCATACACCAAGAACTGTAGAGTTGAGTATAACTGCAGTGCAAGGGGCGCAAAGAATGGAGGGAGAGGAGTCTGGAAAGGCACATGAGGCTTAAAGGCAATGGTGTGAGGAATAACATTATTAAATGTGCCTTTCAAGCAACCAGTAATAGTCAGGCAACGGTGAGGGAGAACGACTCAAAGAGTGCAAGACTGGAATCAGTGCAACTAGGTACCTATTTCAGAAAGTTTAAGAGCCATACGATGGAAAATGAATTAACTCTTCATAGTTGGACTGAAAATATGAACTAGAACTGAGAAATAATGAGAGGACCAAATTAATGAGTTTGATAAGTTGGAGAGGTCTTCTAGGCTCCTGGCTTGGCTGGATGGTGTTCTGTCCATTTCATTAGAGAAGACAGGGGAACTAGAAGAATCTGGAGGAAAGTTATGAGTTTGGTTTAAAGCATATAGGAGTTGGTATTCTGTGAACTATTTAAATAACATTGTTCGGTGTAGAGTTCTAAATATGAGTGTTGAACTCACGGAAGAAGCCTGGGTAGAAACATGTAGTTGAGAGTAATTATTGAAATGTAGCTGAGATACAAGCATGATCGAATGCTTGTTGAAAAACCAAGCCATGTCATGGATGAGAAACCTTTTATTAAGTAGTTTATAAGTGCTCAGCACTAAGCTTCAATTGTGGACAAAAAATAGTGAATAATATGTTGTACCTGCCCACACAGCAACAAGTAAATAACTATTTATGTGTGTGCGTGTGCGCATAGTTTAGAGTTTAAACTTAAGGAGGTATAAATAATGTACTCATAAGCAACTGAACATTGATAGCAAACACAGTGCATATTTTGCAACTAGATTTTTTTATTGGACTCTCAAAGACAAATCTCATTTCCTTTATGATTTTAGCCTCAGTTTTGTCATCCGTATACTGTTGTAGGGAAAATGAAATTAGAAAAGCATAGGTAATAAATTTTTGACATAGAATTAAAACTTTATAGAGGTGTTATGACAGTAGCTGTGATTATATATATCAAAGTTAAAAGTCTAAAAGAAACATTTAGATATTCAGTCATCTAAATGGTTATAAATGTCCTGCAATGGGTTAGACCAGACATCCAGATAATTAGCTCTAACTTCCAGTTTTCATGCAGATTTCAGCTTTATATGGAGACAGCACCTAACCACACTAAATAAGTCTATACATTCTGTCCATGCTTAATTTGTCCATTATTTCTGGTAATAGAAGACTTATTATTTGGTGGGAAAAATATCAGTTGAGGTTTCATATTGTGATGATAAATAAATGAAAAAACAAGGACTACTTTTCATAATCTTCTGTCTTAAGCACTGCTTGATATGTAGGTACTTCAGCTTTTCTCCAAGATCTGAACCACTGATAATTAATTTTAGGGGAAACATAGATGCATAATCGAGACAAATAGACAGATAGAGTCATATCCTCTAACTTATTAAGAAGTCTCTGAGTGCTGTACTTACCTCCTTCACGCTCTGCATTCAATCTCTAAAGAGAAGTTTGGACATGAATGATGGATAAAACATTACTCTCATAGACATATAATTAGATAACAGTACTATAGGGGAAGAGGGTGGCTTTTTCTAGAAGATAGGTTGGGATAAAAAAATCTATTTCATTTTGGCTCTCTTCCTTTATTTCTTCCCTTCCTTTCTTTCTTCAAGTGGTTAGATCACATCTAGAGAGTTGAGGAGCATCACTGTGGAGCCCAGTTGAAATGACACATAAGTCAAAATTGCCTTAGGACCTGTCACTTAATTGCAACAGTGCACAAACCAGCTATGTCCTCACTTACAAATGTGCCAATGCTGCCAGATAGAGATGTGTGGTAATGGATAATTAGGTCCTTGTATTTTTTCATTGTTTAAGTCGGGGCTGGCAAACTTTCTCTGTAAATGGTCAGATAATAAGTATTTTAGGCTTTGAAAGTTATGAGGTCTCTGTTGCAATTCTTCAACTCTGTTGATGCAGCACAAAAACAGCCATAGACAATTTGTAAAAGAACGAGGAGGCAGTATTAAATATAAGGGCAATACTACAAGGAATGCTGAAAGAAACTATTTTTAAAAAGCTTTAAAAAGTCAAAAGGAAAATCTTATCCTTGATAATGTCCTTAAGCTGGTTAATGAGCCAAACACAGCAACCACCTCCTGATTTTTGTTTGGTAAGATAATATGTTTCCTCTTCTATAAGTCATTTGTAGTTGTGTTGTTTTTGTTGTTACTTGCCGTTTAATTTGCCCTAGATGAATTAATTCCCTTTAGCCAAATAAACAATAAAATATCCAACCTCAGCAAATCATGCCTCAATATATAGGTCATTTGTGGATATTCAGTTAAATATTGACTAAGTGGTTAGTAGTAATTGATGTTTGATCTTCATTGGGTCAGACATAATTATTCTATTTTATTATTATGGTCTTCCATTTCCTAGACATTTTTTACAGTTCAGTAAGTTGGAAGAATAGAGTGAGTATCATTTTATTCACTTATTCCACAATATTTACTGATCAGCTTCCATGTGGAGAGACTGAGATTGCTACTGGGTATTTAATGGTAAGTAAAGCAGGTTTGGACTCTGAATGCATGCAGCATGCATTCTTGTAGGTGAGAAAGGCATTAATCAGATAATCATGAAATTATGTTTTTACAAACTGTGGTTAAGTGCTATAAAAGACAAATACAGAGAGTCATGGGAGTCATAACATTGAGATATGATCTAATCTGGGGATTAGAAAAGATTTTCATGAGGAAACGATCTCAAGTTGAGAGCTGAAGGATGTTTAAGAAAGGGAGAGGAGAGCTTAAAGCAGGGACAGAACATTTCCAGTAAGGCCCCAAGGCCATGTGGCATTCACAAACTGAAGGGCATTGTGACAGAACATCTGAGACCCTGGGGGATCTTGGTGTGAGAAGAGGCTGGGAAGTAAGAAGTGGCAGAACCCTTTAGGAATACATAGCTTTTGTTGGTGGCAAAGTCAAAGGAATGTAAGAGAACTACTCACATCTCTTTCCACAGGTAAAGACATTAAATGCTTTCATATAAAAAGTGGGCTGGGCCCCAAGAGTTTACATTCCTACAAGGTCCTAGGGGATGCTGAAGTTGCTGATCCAGGGACCACACTTAAGAAGCACTCTTATATGATTTGGCTAAGCCAATAATTTTCTTTTTTATACTTGTGTCATTAAAAGCTGCATATGAAAAGCACTCTAGACTGAGAATCAAGAGACATGTCACTAACTATATATTTTCCTCAACCTATATGGCATTCAAGGTCCTTATCTTGTTCAGTATTTTATATCAACATGTTTGCTCAGAGCAACTGATTTGATTCTAAAACACCTCTCTGAATGAGTTAGACCTGAAATTATTATAACTTTCTACTGATAACTTAGCCATCATTAAATGGCTTCTCCACAGACACTGAATTAAAGTGAGTCTGAAGCTAAGGCTTCATCTAAATCTCTTCACTCTACATGCCCTACCCTTTCCATTATGCTGCATTTAAATGAACATTATATTTTCTTTCAACACTACCATTTACTGTTTCTATTAAGTGCCAGATAAATTCTCTTAATAGTCATAACCCTACACTATTAACCAAAAATTAAAACTCAAGTGGTTTGTTATCCTGTCATTATTCTGAAAAGTAAGTCAAATTTATACCGCCTGATGTCCTCAACGAATAACTTTGATGCGGTTCGCTTCAACACAGAGACTGGAATTTTTCGTATACCTAAATATGATTCTACAGGAAACAAACCAAGAAAAACTGATAATACTATAATTTATTCTAAAGACAATAGAGGAGTAATCATTCAAGCATTTTTTTTTCATCATGGATAGCAATTCAAATAGGAGTGTGTGTGTACTTGGAAGGTAAAGTACCAAAAACTATCTTTGTGGGTTTATTTACGTAAAGTCTCTGATTTTTTTTTCCTCAAAGAATTGTCATCAAGGGGCCAGCCTGGTGGCATAGTGGTCAAGTTTGTGTGCTCTGCTTAGGCGGCCCAAGGTTTGCAGGTTTGGATCCCAGGAGCAGACCTATACACTGCTCATTAAGCCATGCTGTGGTGGCGTCCTACATACAAAATAGAGGAAGATTGGCACAGATGTTAGCTCAGGGACAACCTTCCTCAAGCAAAAAGAGGAAGATTGGCAACAGATGTTACCTCAGGGCCAGTCTTCCTCACCAAAATAAAAAAATAATAAAAAATCATTGTCAAAATCTGTCCCTTCTATATAGCATAAACAACTATCACCTCATTGCCCATTTGAATATAGTAGTTAATAAAGATGATTTGCCTTATATTTCTCCATGTTCTTTAATAGGGACTTAGCACTAATGAGACACTAAGTTCTAGCTGCTTTTCAGGGTACCATCATTCATATTTTAGAGTTTTCTAACAATATTTGTGTACAATTTTCAGTTTTTAAATAATTGTTCTCACAGTAGATAATGAGGTAAAAGATTCATTAGATTTATTAACATAAGTAAACATTGTTAACCTATTAATGGGAAAGGTTGTGAAGAAATAAATTTTTCTTGTCAACCACACCAAACAATGTGTTTTGTGTCGCTATTATTTCCCAGGTCAGAACAATATCAATATTAACAAAAACAATACAATATCAACTTTAGAGGGAAAAAATGTGCATCAAAGTCATGATGAATACATCTAATCAAAAGAGAAAAACAGCTAAAATTGTTGATTTCTTGTTATGCTGCTATTGTCACATTCCTTTCCAATAATTCTCTGTTGAATTTTAAAGAAGGAAAGCTTTGGGGGAAGGCTTTCTTTGGAAGTTTGGTAGACACTTCATCTTTTTTATCCATTCATTCATTCATCCATTGAGAGCATGCCATGTGGAAGACAAAGTTCTAAGAACTAGGGATACTTAAAACAGATTAAAAAATTCCTATTGTCAAAGAATTACATCTGAGTGTAGAAAATTAAGAGAAAGAAAGAAAGGAAGGAAGGAAGGAAAGATGGAAAGAAAGAAAGAAATTAGTTGACAGTAAATTCTATGGAGAAAAATAAAGCTAGGAATTCAGAGAGAGAGAGAGACTTGGAAAGGTTGTTCCAATTTTAAATAGTCAGGTGATGTTAATAGAGCAAGTGACACTTGAATGAAGATCTAAATAAAATGAAGGAGTGATCCCTGCAGTTGATTATCTGGGCAAACAACATTCCAGGCAAAGAGAACAGAAAGTGCACAGGACACAAGTAGAGGTGTGCCCAATGTGTTGGAGAAACAGCAAGAAGCAATTGTGGAGGGAGTCAAAAGAATAGAGAGCAGATGGAGATGAGATCTGGACTGGAAGCTGTATTGTTTAGAGCCTTGTCTGAAAGTTAAAATTAAAATAAGAGTACAAATAGCACCACAAATGATTTCAAACTGTACAAGTCACGTATTTCATTTCTAACAAATTCCCATGTGATGCTGATGCTGCTGGTCTGTGGACAAGACTTTGAGTAGCACAGGTGTAAACACATTGAAATCCTCCCAGGCCTGAAGGCTAGTATGAAGGTCAGAGATAAAATGATCCTTGTGAGATAAGAAATTATGGGAAGAATACAAAGAATGATTACAACAACAAGAAGTGCTATATTCCTGAATCCTTGAAAAATCAAAGAGCTGTGTCTCTCAAGTATTTAAAGTGTTATGACATTAACAGCCCATGGCCACATAAATAAACAATGACACTTGAGAGTGATCTTCTTTCTACCCTTCTACGCCTAGAAATGACAGCCAAATAAGCAATGACAGAACATGTCCAAGTCACTCTTGGAACGGAGGTAGCTCTTTTCGCTCATCAGTGCCATGTGAAGGGGACGCTCTGCTGGACTGATTACAATATTCCAGCTTTTGCCAAACAATATTGTATAAAGCTTTGAGGTTCTTGAACTTAACAAAAGGAGTGGGCATTAAAGACAAATCTATTCTTTCAACAGGAGTGGGGCAGGATGTGAGATTTGAAATCACCCTGTGAAGTAGTAGAACACATTGATTACATATAATCATTTGCATTTGCTTTTATATGTTTACGTCTTTGCTCCATCCATAACCCGGGAGTCCCTGCAGGGACAAGACAACGGAGGCAGGGATTTTTGCTTTTGTATTTTCGTATAGCACAATTCCAGGCACAGAGCAAATATTCATTGTGTGTTGTGCTCAAATGAAAAATAAAGACAACTGATTATACATGTGTGCTCATGCATTGTTGCCTAATGTCACAAAATTATTGTAATGATCATGCATTTAGGGTGCTTGGAGATAACATTTTTGCCTCTTGCATAATTTACATTAATTATTTCATAGCCATTCTTTGTTGTTTTTCACAGTTTCTCATCCTACAGTGACTATTTCATCTTGTACCTTCATACTAACCTTCAGGACTGAAAGGGCCTCAGTGCATATGCACCTGTACTACTCAAAGTACAGGACCAGCAATGTCAGCATCAACTGAGAATTTGTTAAAAATGAAATTCTTAGGCCCATTCCAGACCTTCTGAATCACAACCCAACAATCTGTGTTGAGGCTCCTGGTGAACATTAATTTCTTAGGTGGTACTAACATACTGTTTTGTTTCCTTGTGGCCTTTGTTTTCTGCTTTCCTATATTCATGTCCTGCTCTCAGTCAGTCATCTTCTTTCATAAATCCCAGTTGATGCTTATTCCTTTCCCCTCTTTTACTTTATATCTCATATTCTCTTTCAATATTACTTACTTTAGTAAGTTATTCTTTATTTTTAATCTATAGAAATGATAAAGGAAAAAAAGTACCTTAGGCCCCTGTACAGAGCAACGTCAGTGTGTGGGTACAATGCACATCATTACAAGAAGATGCATTTATGGAGATGAACACAGAGAGCTACATTGATTTTAGTGATGTCCATTTTCAGAGGACTAAAGAAGGTAACTAGATTTGAGAATGTGCTACTTCTTTCACGGGGAATTCTGTGTCAATTGCCCCAGTATTTTGGTTTTTTTGGCCTTCTTGATCAACACAAAGGGACATTGGAAAAAGTAGATTATATATATGTATATGTTTATATATATGTATATATATATGTATATGTATATATATGTATATATATATACACATATATGTATATATATATATGTATATGTATATATATATGATTTTACCAGAGAACTCATGAGTTCAAGTTAATGCTGCATTCCCAGTCCTCTTACACACACACACACAGAGTCCATTAGCCTGCAGAGAAATCCTATGAAATTAGACTTACTAATATACAAACGGTCCACAGTGTCTTCTTTCAAAAAATACATTGGATGCATATCATGTTTTTTGAATGACAAAGGAAAAGCTGTAAACTATGTGTATCTATGTCTAATCTATCTCAAGCAGTTTGAAATATACCCTCCCATCTCTTTCTTTGGCTCTCATGACTTAATGTGTTTAGTGCTATAAACGTGAAATTGTCAGAGGCACTTCTGAAGGGATACTTGTTTACCAGCCTGCTCATTGCAAATTATTCATATGTGGTCACAGTTTAATGATGACACAGGTTAAGAATATAAGTAATTGAACTGTACATTGACATCGTGCACAACTCAAGGAATAAAAAGACACTGTGGGGTTCTAAATAACGGGAAATTACATGAAAAACCATCATGTTGCCGTAGAAAGAGCACTAAACTAAAAATTAGGAGACCTAAATCCTCTCCAGCTCTCACTAATATTTGACGTTGGAACCATAATTTTACATATTTCTCTTTTTATCTGTTGGAATACATTGTGTATGTTAGATACAATTTTGTAGTCTTACCTATAATATCTGATTTCATTGTGTCTTAGTTGTGCCACAGCATATATAGGGGTATAATAATAAACTATGATTATATTTCAGCAAATATGATCAAACATTTATGTAGGCATATTATAATAATGAAATTATTATCAGACGTTGGGTAACACTCTTTTCTTCGATATGGGGACTCTGTGTGGACTTCCTGGTTTTATTACCTTCCCTCCTCTTTTCTACATCCACCATCTGGAAAAAAATCATCTTAGAGATGACACCCATTTAGTCAACAGTGATAAATATATTTGTATTCATGTACGACAATGAGTAATAACTCATGGCAGTCTTTATTTGTCTGAATTATTGGGTTCTAAGAACCAAACATTAAGAAATTAAACTCTGATAGCCTTATCCCATTACTCTTAATAACATCTCATCTAGTAGACAGACTAATGTGATTTTCATTGCTTTTAATTTGAAGTCCATCAGATTACATGCACCAATAAAAAGGCCTGGCATCAGAGTCTGCACAAAGCTGAGAGAAATAGAATCTCTATAATGAAATCCCGTGAAAGGCTTATCAGTTACTAACACTGGGTAAAATGCTAAGTAACACCCAGTCAGGAAATCAATGCCTATTCACGTGAATTTTCTTTTCTCCTGCAATGGAAAGATAACATTAACATTCCAACATATTAAAACATTGTGTTTTTCACTCCTTCAGGTATGGGAATACATAATAAAGATGTTTCAATCTCTAAAGATTTACAGGATCTTTCTGATTCATTGAAGCCACATGAACTCAGAATACTTATCTAAATGTTCACAGCTCACACCTTTGGAGATTTGTTCTTTTCGTTTGCTGTTTGTTGCAGTCCCTCCTATCCCTCTCTCTTGTTTGATTTCATGTTGTGATATTTTTGGAAACATTAAGTCTTTGTATGGCTTCTGCCATGTCTATACTCAGACAAAAAAGAGATTCCCCTACCAAGAATTACTTTTCTTGACTTGAACCTGAAGTTCACACATTTGGATTTATTTGATTTACATTACCCTAGGATGGCCCTTGTTGAAACAAAAATATATTATTTGAGAAGAGACACCTTATCAAGTTATATCCATGCACAATTAATCATGGATTTGGGTTATTAGATTAGTGAGTATCTTGTCAAGGTCTTAAGTCAATGATTCAAGTACCATTTGATTATATAATAACTTGGTCCAGGGCAAATACATGTCTTTATAGATATCAAAATGGGCAGAGTGACAAAATGCAATCTTAAAATTTCTATTTCTCTTGTTAGCCTTTCTTATGAGCTGAAGTAATAATAATAAGTATCCTTATTTATTTATTTTCTCCAGGAAAAATGGTTTCCAACCATCCTAATAATTAAACTCAGTGTCAACTTATTCATCCTGAAATTACTCCTCTGGCAAGCTCACCATCCCAGAAGACAACTGAAATGTGTGTGTGAGTGTGTGTGTGCATGTGTGTATGCACATCCTCACACATGCAGAGGAGGAATCCTTAAGTGAAACAATGAAAATTGAACTTCTTTTATTGCTAATGTTCACAGACACTTATTTCCCTTCATTCTTCTCATATTGAGGAGGAATAAAAACAAATATATATTGACTGTGTCCGCTATCTCATTGCTCTAAAAATACTAGAGAAGTATTAAAAGATATTACTATTGACATAAAACTCTGGAAAATTATTGACTGCCCTTTTTAACTCACAGAGGATGCAGAGTAAGTACTTTCAATTAGAGAAGACTGTTACCGGGAGTGTGGGTGCAGTAAATTATTCTTAGTGTCTATAGACTCTACATGGTTACCCATGAATAACCATATAGCTTATACTGTAATCTTCCTCTGTTCTCCAGAACTCAGCCTATTCCCCACACAATAGAAGTACCCTTATCATGCTCTCCCCATCCAGAGTACAACGTTGTTAACCTTCTTAGAGGCTAGGGTGTCAAAACACTTTCTTCCCTTTCTCTCTTGTTTCAGTTCAATTTCCTCCTCAATAACATGATTTCCAGGAATATAGTTCTTCTCTCAGTGAAGAAAAACTTATATATTGTTATAAATAGCAGTTTAGCTCTTGATTTTTTACAGTGTATAAATTCCTGAAGATAATTTTCCCTTTATATTTAAATAACTAAAAAGCCTATTAAAATATTTGTTTCCAAACCATGGAGATGTGTGTACCAAGTAACATATTCTGTATCTTCTTTTGGAATAATAAAAATTAAAAGCACCACTGGAAAACCAACAAATCACTAGCAAACACCAACAAATATCTTCTAAATGTCAATTTTGGAGTCTATTCTTAGAACACCCCATTAAAATCAATCTGTTGATTGAAGTTGTTTGATATATGATCAAGAATGAGGAAAAAAATTTAGAGGAACTATTTGGGTTTGCTATGCTCTGGTAGAATGATGTTATCTAGAGCCAAAATTACATATCTTTATGTGTTCCCTATGGGTTGGTCAGTGCAGGTATGGAAGTCTTTTCTGACATTATTAAAATCATTCCAAATATCCCAGATAAATTACAACTATGTGAAGGGGTACACCTACTGATCCCTTTGGTATGATTGAATATATATAAATTTTTTTTTTACTGAGTAAGATTAGCCCTGAGCTAACATCTGTGCCAGTCTTCCTCCACTATACATGTGGGTTGCTGCCACAACATGGCTGACAGTGGTGTAGGTCCACAACTGGGATCTGAATCCACCAGTCAGGGCCATCGAAGCAGAGCACACTAAACTCAACCACTGAGCCATTGGCTGGCCCCTTAGCAGCCATCTTTTCCTGTCACAGGAGTAAATATTGTGATTGCATTGTAGAAATTTAAGCCAATAAAGATTAAATGACTTACTCAAGGTCACAAAGCTGCTGCTCAGAAATGGAATTCCTTCCCACATTAGACTGAACTACAATGGTAATTATAATTTAATTGTAGGTTAAAAAGTATACCAAATTTTGTTCAATCAACTGGTAGATAGGGTCTACATCTATAGCTAGAGGAAACGTTAAAAGCAATAACAAGAACAATAATCACAAAAATAATGAAGAGGAGGAGTTAAAAAAGAAGTGGAATCAGCTATTTATTGTAGGGTCTCAGGCACTGTTGTGATTGCTTCGCATACTTTATAAGATTTAATTACAATAATTTTAAAGGTTAAGTATTTATACCCATTTCTATGAGTGAAAAAGATTGAAGCTCAGAGGTTAAGTTCCTTGTACAAGATCACACAATGATTTCCTGACCCAGGATTTGAACTGGCAAAAGATATGAGCAACTTTGAGAGTCTCATATACTATTCAAAGTGAGATTCCTGCAATGATATAGATGTGAATTATAGAACTTCTACTCAACACTATTTTCTCAGGTATTGCTCAGCTAAGAAGTTCTTTTTCCATACAGAATTGAGAAGATTCATTAAATCTATTTAGCTTCTTCAGTTTCTCATTACATCCATCTTTCTTAATAGATTGTTTTACCTTTGTGTTTTATCAATCATGCCACCAGTTACAAGATTTCAGACTCACGTAGTACTCTGCTTCATAGAAAACTCCTGCAAATGTCTTATAGACATGTCAAATGCTATATGTACAAAACAGAATCCGCTCTTCCCACCTTTATGCTGTTTCTAGCAGCACTACCTCAACCAGTTTCTGTTGGAGTATTTCCCACCTTGGTTGATGACGCCAAATTCTATCCTGCCTACCAAGCCAAAAACCCAGGGAGAACCCACGGCCCACTCCCCCTCTCTCATCTCTCATATCTTATCCTTGTAGGTTCTGCCTCAAATACTCTTCTGTTTTCCTATAAGTTGATTTAGACTAGACTTCCTTTATTTCTTGTCTTGATGAGTGAATAATGCTATGATTTTCTCCAATTTGGAATAGGTGACTACAGAGCTGGCTTGATTGTTTATCTACCACAGAAGCTGAATCTCCAATAGAGCCACTTTTATCTAGTGAAGATCTATAATGACCCTGAACCCAGTCAAGTCTGGATCCAGTCAGGTCTGCCACAGATTTCCCTCTCCTCTTCTTGGAATGATTTCAATGTATTAAGCAATTATCTGTTCATGGAATCTGGGATAAATGCTGAAATGCCCAGTTCCTTAGACTTTCTCTATCAGGGTCCTAACCCTATACTGTGTACATCCAGTGCTATATTCCACACACCCAACTACTTTTGCTCATTTATCTCAAAGTCTAAATTCTCTTTGGGAGAGTGGTCTGAACAATTTCTATTCATTTTGAGATGGATTAAAAGAAACACTACAGCTTATTTTGAATTGACCTCTATTCCCATGTACCTTAAATGCAGTAACCTTGTAGTTATGCTGAAAGGTGTTATCAGTGCAGTACAGCTAGCTAATGCACATCAAATCCAAAATCCTATTTGTCAAATCTCCAAAGAAACAAAATGGGTGATCTTTAAGCCATTTACTGGCTTAATAATGGAACAACAGCAAAAAACAAAACAAAACAAAAATACCCTCAAAAAGTAAAACTTGAAAAGATATGTAGACTACACAAAGTCATTTTACAAAAAGTATATGGAGAAGGGTTATAAAAGAATACCCTGAAATATTTCCCTATAAATATTTATCTTTAAAGTCTTCATCTTCATAAAATTGCCTGTATAATCTTCACTCGTACCCTAAATTGTGTTCTTCTCCACCCTCTGCTGTTTTTGTCACATCAGAAGCAGCCAACATCTAATTTCTCCAACGTCTATTCTCACATGGAACAATTTAGTTGGCTCTCATTCTCTGCCTTTCTACATTTCTCCCATCAGAAAGAAGGCTCAAGAGATTAATGAGCAAAGAATTCTTCCATTGTAGAAGACAGAAGGAAAGGGGCAGCCAGGAAATACTTATAATCTAATTATTTTATTTTCTGGTTAGTTAAATTAGAAACTGTTTATGTATCATATGCTACATGATTTTATGCTTAAATTTGAACTATGCATACTTCAAGTGAAAATACTTTTCTTTTTATTGGTAGAGAAAGAAGCCCAACACTTTCAGGGCAACTGGAAATCAGAATCCTCAAAAGTAAAAGAGAAAATTTACAAAATTATCCTATAGAGACTATTTCTATTTTGGCATGCCACCCCAAAGAACAATGTCCAAATTTTGGGGTGAAAAAGGAATGGAAAATCATTTTTTTTGCAATGACATTTCAAATGCAGACTTCTGACAATTTCTGGTTAATTGAATGATTTGTCATTAGTTAAATGAATGCCTGACTCCCTCCTTTCCCATTTCCACAGTCTTTTATTCAGCTAGAAACACAGCTGTCTGTGTCTGTCCTATTCATTGTTTCAATTTTGGGAAACCAGATAAACCACAAACATAAATTTACCTTGTAGACTTGACAAGGGCCTTTAGTGTATTTTCTTGGGTAAAGTTAATGGTTTTAGTATGGTCTTGTGTTTAGTAAATACTGACAAGCATAATTAGAACTCCTTTTTCATGAGTGCTAAGAAAGAAGAAGGACATGTTCCAACCTGGTAGTGAATTGCTTTGTCAGTTTCATAATAGCTTTTATAATTCTATAATATACCTGATCGCATAAGACATAGTGTAGAAAATGGAAGAGAATCAAACTGACATGGCTTTGTATCCCAGACTTATAACTATGTCGACTTGAGTTAGTTACTTAAAATCTTTGCACCTCCTTTCTACATCTAAATGGAGACAATAATATTAATTTTCAGATTTATTATTGACATTACAGATAGTATATGCAAAGTTCATAAAATATCTATCTATGTAATTTAGACAATAATCTATCTACATAATCAAGACAATATTTCTTTAAATGGGGATCATCTGCCTTATAGTTGAATAAAATGGGAAATTTGTCAAAATAAGTGAAGAGATGTGTCATATATGCTATTATTTTTAATTAGAAAAGGGAACATACTATCAAAAAATCACAAATCATTTCCAAAATTCAATCAATAACTTGAGATATTTTCTAACATCTAAACAAGAGGTGTCTCTTTCACAAAGTGGGCTAACATTTCTCCATTTCAGTCCATTGTTTCAACATTGTGGTGCTATAACCCCTGTGTTAACTTCAAATGCACAACAAGCCTACAAGATGTTAACAATTCTACAAGAGCTAGTTTGTTTATTAACAAGACAATCAAGTGTTCAAACTCTCTTAACACCATCTGCTTTTTATTTATTGTCACCTCACTGCAGCCATTAGGAACTGAAAAGGAAGCATAATTGTTCACAGAAGCAACTTGTCATTAAGAATACTCTCTCTACTTCTGCAGTGTTTCAGAAACAGTGTGATATTGATCAGAGAAGATATAGAATTTGCTGTTACCTTTTCAAATGTGAAATGAACGCAAAAGACCTGATTGTTGAAGAGTCAATGAGCACTCATTTTTACGTAGATAGAGGTCATTCAGAGGGTTATTCTGAGTGTCACTATCATTCCATCAGTTAAATTCAGGGAAAAAAAATGAGTGATTACTAGGTGCCCAGCAATGTGCAATGTACAGGGGATACAAAAATAAGCAATATGTCAGTCATGCTCTCAAGAACATCTTAGTTTAATAGGAAAAATGAGACTGTAGGCAAATAATCTTTATTATGACAGGTGCAATGATAGAGAGACAGATCAAGGCCAAGTAGTGGCACAAAGATGGGAGAAATAATTAACTTGGGGATATTTGGGGGGTTTATAACATAAGTGAAATATTGCCTCACAATGAGATTACTTGATTCATTAGTAATTAAACCTATTAGATAGGACTAAAGCCTGACCCTCTGTGTATTGGATTTTCCTTAATATAAACCCTGTTGCATTGGGACCCAATTTAGTTTGAATTAGAGACAATAAATGGTGATAAAATAAAAATTATATCACTTGAAGTAGGCAGTTCAAAAAATTGACAAATTCAAGAAATGAGCAAGACAGTCTCTGCTCATTTTGCCATTAAACTGAAATAAAATTTTTTAATTTAAGCAAAATGCATGCCATTGTACATGGACCCAATCCAAATTTTACTGGTCACATTTGTACTATTCAACTGTCAGAATGATGATAAAAGTCTAAATACATAAAGATTTAACTTTGGCAAATGTCCAGGGCTATGGCATGTTAATTGCTTTTTGCTAACATGCTGAAGTTGATGGGCATAGTTTAATTCACTCTCCAGATTGGTTGACAAATTCTTCTTGACTTGTCTATGTACATAACATAGAGTTCTATAGAGATACCTTTATTTTTATTTGATACTATTCCTCTTCCATTTGAAGCAAAGTCTTATTGTGTTGACAATGCCTCAGAGGGACTGGATATAATTAAACATTTTCTATTTTTGAGTTTAGCATGATAAGATAATCTTCTGATCCCACAGAACCTGATTTTATTTCTGGGAGCAGCCCTCCTTCACTTTCTAACTCTTATCAAAATATACCAAAAACCTCCTTATAATAAACACAGAGTTTCTTGAGAGCAATACAACCCTGGATTATAAAAATGGTAGAATTACATTCATTTGCAGGATTCTGAGATGCTACCCCATGCCCAACTCCATTTTGATCAGGTGGGTTTTTCTCAAAACCTCATTTGAATATGAACATTGCAATTTTACCCTTTCTGGTTTCTTGCTTCTGGCTTGCAGCTATGGGTGTGATCACATTTCTACCTCTTATCTGCTGGATCCCTTTAAATTCCGAGTGTTAATAGGATCTTCTTAACATATGACATATTTATATGTTCTCCTCATCTTGCTTTATTCTCTGAGCATCTATTCTAGACCATTCATTCAGATTTCAAACTCCACCTCATTTTTTTTTTTAATTTAACACAGAATCTATTCCCCTAAAACTTCTCTTTAGGGGAAATATCAATGTCAAAAGATTAATGACTGCCTTCAGTTGGAGGAAATCAGGAAGAAAAGATGGCCAAAAGAAGGGCAATGATTGTGAAGAGGCAGTTCATACATACATAAAAAAAAAAATCGATAAGCATATGTAAAGTTTAAAGTGCATATTTTGGCAAGCTTGTGGGGAAATAGGCACTCATACTGTAGATGGGAATAAAATTGGTACTTTTTTTCAATGTGTGACTAGCCCTGAGCTAACATCTGTTGCCAATCCTCCTCTTTTTGCTGAGGAAGACTGGCCCTGGGCTAACATTCGTGCCCAACTTCCTCTACTTTATATGGGATACAGCCACGGCATGGCTTGACAAGCGGTACGTCTGTCCGTGCCCGGGATCTGAATCTGTGAAATCCCCGGCCACTGAAGCAGAGCATGCGAACTTAACCGCTATGCCACCAGGCTGGCCCCAAATTGGTACCTTTTTGGAGAGTAAATTGGTAAAATCCATCAAGATAAAAAAGTACATTTTTCCCCAATTTAATTGAGACGTAATTGATATACAGCATTGTATAAGTTTAAGGTGTACAGCATAATGATTTGACTTACATTATTGTGACATGATTACCATAATAAGTTTAGTTAACATCCATCATTTCATATAGATACAAAAAAGCAAAAGAAAAAAAATCATTATTTTCTTGTGATGAGAACTCTTAGGATTTACTCTCTTAACAACTTTCATATATACCATACAGCAGTTTTAACTATAGTCATTATGTTGTACATTACATTCAGTACTATTTATCTTGTCCAGTCATGAATCACTTAATGACAGGGATACATTCTGAGAAATGTGTCCTTAGGTGATTTCATCACTGTGCAAACATCATAGAGTGTACTTACACAAACCTAGATGGTATAGCCTACTCCACACCTGGGCTATATGGTACCAATCTTAGGGGACCACTGTTGTACATGTAGTTTGTCATTGACTGAAATGTTGCTATACAATGCATCCCTGTAACTGGAAGTTTGTACCCTTTGCCACCTTCATCCAATTCCCCCTCTCCTTACTCCTGCCTTTAGTAACCATAAATCTGATCTCTTTTTGTGTCAGTTTGATTTCTTGGGGGTTTTTTGTTTGCTTTTTAGATTCCAGATACAAGTAAAATCATACAGTATTTGTTTTTCTCTAATTTATGTCACTTAGCATAAATGCCCTCAAGGTCCATCCATGTTGTCACAAAAGGCAGGATTTCCCTCTTTTATGTGGCTGAATAATATTCCATTATGTGTATCTATCTCTCTCTATATTGATATCTATATAATCTTACAACTTCTTTATCTGTTCATCTGTCAATTGACACAAGTTGTTTCCATGTTTTGGTTATTGTAAATAATGCTGCCATAAACATGGGAGTGCAGATATCTCTTCAACATAGTGTTTTTGTTTCCTTTGGATTCATTCCTAGAAATGGAATTGCTGGACCCTATGGTAGTTCTATTTTTTTTTTTTTTTTTTTGTGAGGAAGACCAGCCCTGAGCTAACATCCACTGCCGATCCTCCTCTTTTTTTTGCTGAGGAAGACTGGCCCTGGGCTAACATCCGTGCCCATCCTCCTCTACTTTATATGGGACGCCGCCACGGCGTGGCTGACAGGCGGTGCGTCGGCGGGCGCCTGGGATCCGAACCCGCGAACCCCGGGCTGCCAAGCAGGAACTTAACCGCTGCGCCACCGGGCGACCCCTGGTAGTTCTATTTTTAATTTTTTGAGGAGCCTCCATACTGTTTTCCATGGTGGCTGCATCACTTCCTCTCTTATTTGGCCTGGATTTTGGATCACTTACCCCAGTTTCAAATTTGGGATTAATAGAAAGAGTGCATTGGCTCTTTGTTATTTTGTTCTCTTAATTCCTGAGCTTATTTTCAATAAGATTGTTATATTTTAGGAATGCCTAATTAGAAGAGAATAAATGAATAATGACAATGGAAAGAGGAAAATGGACGCATTTATTTCTTTGACTTGCTTATTATGACGATGATCCTGTACCTTAAGGCACTATGCTAGATGTGGATGACAAAATGATTGTAATTATTATTCAATGTTAAAAATAAAACAAAAATCATAGAATTCTAGAATTAGATGAAAATAAATTCAGGAAAATTCTACATGTAAGTAGTCCTAGAAACTACAGCCTAGCTATTTCTCAAGGGTGGGAGCACTTCACATCTGCTTTCGCCAAGAGCTTCAGAATTTCCATATTTGAATAGTCAGGAAGTTCCTTTACAATTTGCTGTATTAAAATGTAAATGAATTTTCTTTCATTCTATTGAATATTCTCTGGTCCATAATCCAAGTTTATGGCAGAATACACAAATATATATTTTCCTGGATTCAATTTAAATCCTATGAACACCTAACGTGTGCTCAGAGATTTTATTCACTGTAAAAGACATTATTCTTGGGTTCTGAAGGAAATTGGGGTATTTATTTAAACACATGAAACAATTATCAATTACATTTCTTGATTCTTATTTTATATAAGTATACACAAGTTTCTCTCTGTGGTTAAATGTTTCTCTCTATGGTTATAGTATGTGATAGAGGCAGTTCCTACTCAACAAATATTTCATGTGCTTGCCTCATTTCCTTGCAGTAAGTTGGGGTTATGAGGCCAATTGTGGACAATGGACTCTGAGTCAGTGTGTCCTTTATCCTTTTCTTTCCCTGCCCTTTTCACATTGGAGCCAAGTGTTCAGAGGGAATGACTAAAAGATAGACAATGATCACCTGGCCTGGATTAGGCATTACATAATGACAAATCTCTATGGCGTTAAGTCATTCAGATTTTGAGGTTTCACTCTTACAGCAAAGAGAATTAATTACTTCAACTAATAATACACATATAAATTTAGGTTATTTAATAGGTGGACTTCTCTAAACAATTGCTCTAGATATGAGGGGGATAGGATAACTTAAGGGTCCTCAAATAGTGTTTCAGAGCTGAGCAAGCTGATAAATGATGCTTGATTGGGCTAGATTTTAATTTGATTTCTATTTCTACACAGCTCTTTGATCTGGGACCAAGTTACATAACATCTTAAGACTATGTCTTTGTAAAATAGGAAAAAGCATGTACCTTCCAAGATTATTATGAAGATAAATGTTATAACGTAGGTGAAGTATATAGTACAGAGACTGGCACATATTAGATGGTAAATAAATAGAGCTTTAGATGTTGGGTTAATCTCAATTTCATTTTCAATTAGCCATATACTCAACATTTTCCAAGTGAGAAAAATCCACCAAGTTATCATTATTTTGCTTGTATTTTGTGCATCCATTTAAACTTTTTGTGAAGACTTGCAGTACGAGAATAGCCATTTAATAGTGATAGTGATGAAGGGAAAGACATTGAGGAAGATTTACAGTATTTTCAGGGTAAAATATCACATTGTTGGATCAAAGAGATAGAAGTGGGAGCCAAATTATCAGTCTTACACATGTAATTAGACCACGTTCAGCTGGGTCATTGCGTGTTGAAATTATTTATTGTTGTTCTCATTTTCCATTGCCTTCCCTCTAAAAAGATTAAACACCCTTGCCCCATTGCCATCAGCCTTGGTCATGTGACCTGCTTAAATGTGAGTAAAAATGAAGTATGTTACTTCTGCATAGAAGCTTTAAGAGCCAGGTATGGTTCCAATACTTCCCTTTTCCTTCTGCTTAAGAAAAACAATGTCCCAGTCAGGGCCATTACTTCAGACTGGAACAGAGCCATAGATAATCTGTAATTTACATGTATCATGAATAAGAAATCAATCTTTGTTGTGCCAAGCCATTGAGAATTTTGAAATTGTTTGTTACTATAGCACAATCTAGTAAAACTTGAATAAATCAATATCCAAGTAGGACTTTTAGCTGTATGTCCTTTTTTACTCCATGAAGAAGAATTGATAAGCCAAGCAATTTATCTCTTTCCTGGTTCCATATGACTTGGATGAATAAGTGTAGTTTAGCACCTCCATCTATAACCATAACAATACATTGCTATTATTTTTGTTTTAATAGTCACTTTTATTTCAAAATATTCTAACCAATAAAAAAATTCATTTATTTTTGTCCTTACAGTTACCAATTCCAGTACTCTGCTTTCCATTTTGTATATTCATATTTCTATTCTATTTCATTTTCATTTTACCTCATAGAATTCCTTTAATATTTTTCAGTTTAGGTATCCTGGTGATGAGTGATTTTGGCTTTTTATGTTTCAAAGCATCTTTATTTCTCCTTCATTTTTGAAAGATATTTTTGCTGGGTATAGACTTTTAGGTTGACATTTGGTTTACTTTGTACTTAAGGATGTTGCTGTAGTGTTTTGTAGCTGGAATTTTGTCCAAAGAGAAAGCAACTATCCTCCTTATCTTTAAATCTCTAAATCCTCCTTATCTTTAAATCAGTACTTAATTTGCATTTTTTCTGTCTGCTTTAAAGATTTGTTTCTTTATGACTGGATTACAATGTGCCACGCAGTACTTTTCTTCAAGTTTCATATTCTTTGGGTTAATTGAGGTTCTTGGATCTGTGGGTTTAGAGCTTTCCCCAAATTTGAAAATAAATGACTAATTTCTTTATATATTTCTCTGCACTGCCTTTCCTCCTTGGACTTTAATTACATGTTTAAAATCTGCTAGAGATTGTTTTTTGGCTCTCTGAAGTTGCATTCAATTTTTTCAGTCTTTTTTTTCTCTATGTTTTATTTTGGATATTTTACATAACTATGCCTTCAAATTCACTAAACTTTTCTTCTGCAATATCTAATGTGCTATTAATCTCAATTTGTGTATTTTTCATTTCAACCATTTTGGATTTTTTTTTTTTTTTGTGGGAGCTTGGCCCTGAGCTGACATTTGTTGCCATTCTCCCTGTTTTTCTTTTTTTCTCCTCAAAGCCCCAGTACATAGTTGTATATCCTAGTTGTAGGTCCTTCTAGTTCTTCTATGTGTGACTCCTCCTCAGCATGGCTTGATGAGAGGTGAACAGGTCCACACCCAGGATTTGAACCAGGTAACCCTGGGCTGCCAAAGTGGAATGTGAGAACTTAACCTCTAAGCCACAAGGCCAGCTCCTCAACCGTTTTAGTTTTTAACTCAAGAATTTTTATTTGCATCTTTCTGTATATTCCATGTCTCTACTTATCATGCTTAATCTTTCCTTTACTATTTGAACACACAGATCATGGTTATAATTACGGATTTGATGTCCTTATCTACTAGTTCTATCATTTGTGTCATTCTGGGTCTGTTTTGATTGACTTATCTTTCATATGGTTTGTATTTTCTTACTTCTTTGCATGCCTAGTAATTTTTGATTGAATGCTTTTTATTTTGTTGAATTCTGAATATTTTTGAATTTTATTTTATTGAGTTCTGGATATTTTTGAATTTCTATAAATATTTTGGAGCCTTATTTTATGATACAGTTAATTACTGGGAAATCGTTTGATCTTCTTTGTCTTGCTATTAAACGTTGTTAGGTAGAACCAAACCAGCACATTGCGTAAAGCTAACTTATTCTCCAATACTGAAGCAAAATCTTTCTGATTACTTTACCCAATACCCATGAATTATGAGGTTTTCTATTATTGTTGGTGAGAACAGGAACTATTCACAGCCTTATGAAAGCATAAAATAATCCTTTCAGGTAACTCTTTCCCCTCCTTTGGCTAGTTTCTTCACATGCCTGCACTGGTAAATATTCAGCTTAAGACTGGAGAGGGACCCTATGCATATCTCCAGAGTTCTATCCATGTGGAACTCTCTCCTCTCTGTTACTCTTTCTAGCTTGCTCTTGTCATCTTGGCCTCCCTGGGATCTTAGAATCATCTCATTAATTTAAGTTGCTGCCAGGTTCCACCTGGGTTCCCTATTACTGGGCCATGGTCTAAGAACTCTCTCAGGTAGATAAGTTGGGAAATCAAAGGACTCACTTCATTTGTTTCCCACCTTGCAGGGATCACTATCATTCATATTGTGATGCCCAATACCTTAAAAAAGCATTGCCTTGTATATTTTGTATAATTTTTTAGTTATTTCATACAGGAGGGTATGTTCCATCTCTGTTGGTTCATCGTGGCCTGAAGAAAAACTTTCCATTACAATGCATTTTATTTTTAAAAAAGGCCATTCCTCTCTAAGGTATCCCTACCTGTATTACCATTTTTCCTAACAAGTGTGTGTAAGTTAGTCTTTTTCTTAGAATAATTGTTATTTTGTTCATTATAATTTTTGAAGACTGACATAATTTCTCCAACTCCATAGAGTCACTATATGTGAAATTTAAGTATAATCTCATCATCTCCTTCTCTTTCATCCTCTCTACCTGCCTCCTTTTAAAGACCCCTCATGGCATGAGAATTTCTTCTATAGATACCAAACAAATATTCAGTCATTCTTTGTTATGATACCTTTATTTTCAGTGAATCAGTCTTTTCTTTGTTGGGGAAGATTCAATAAAGAAGACTCTTGTTATTGTAAATTGAAATGTGTTACCAGTGACATTCAGACACTGGTTTTAGTTTGCCCTTTAGAGTTTCAAAAAATAGCTCTTATTTTCTCTTCTAGGTGACAGCCATTCCACAATATGTAGACAATTACATACGTCTCTCACAGTCTCTCATTTGCTTTAATGTTTTTCTTCTAAAAAATCTTTTCTAAATGTCTCATCATCTTGGTTGTTTTCCAACTTTTCAGTATCCCCCTATAATGTGGTTTCCAGAAGTGAACAAGGTACAGGAAGTGTAATATGGACAGCACAGAATACAGAAGAACTCTTGTTTTCTGTGATCCATACCCTAAAAATCCATTAATAGTATATAAAGATTGTGTTAGGTTTTGAAATCATTGCATTACCTCTTAGAGAGGAAAACATTTCACCTCTGCTGAACTGAGATTGTCAAATAATTTTCATGTAATTATTAAAGGCTATTTGATAGATTTATTTTGATATGCAGTCATCCCTCAGTATTTGTGGGAGTTGCTTCCAGGACCCCCATAGATACCAAACCCATGGATGCTCAAGTCCCTTATGTAAAATTGTATAGTATTTGCATATAACTATATGCACTTTCTCTGGTATACTTTAAACCATCTCTAGATTATTTGTAATACTTAATACAACATAAATGCTATGTAAATCGTTGTTATACTATGTTGTTTAGGGAATAGTGACAAGAAAAAAAGTCCATACATGTTCGGTACAGACACAACTATTATGGGCCTTTCAATCCAGTTGGTTGAATCTGTGAATGCAGAATCTGTGGATGTGGAGGGCGGATTGTACTTTCAACAATCAACGACTTTTAGAAATTTTACCTTAAGATTTCAAACTCTGCCAAACTTCCATAAAATAAAAAATATATATTTTAAGTTGCATGGATGCACTGAAAAAAAAGATTAAATAAAACTCCCTGAGCAGGAGATTATCTGTAACAATTGTCATCCAACATATGTTTGGATTTTTATACTTTAAAAAAAAATTCCCTAATATGAGAGCATACTGATATTGACCATAAGTTCATAATTTTTTTCAAACATCTGAGAAGTGGTCACAAGAATATAACTTTCTTTAGAGTATGAACCCAATTATATTTATTTTTGTTTATCCCTGACTATCCTATACTTGTAACAAAACAAGTGCTAAAAGAGCAGGTAGGTTTTAGCTTTCCCAGAGAAAATGTGGGCACATAATAGGGAAGCAGATATTGATCCTATATAGCAAAGAATTTTATAAAGTTGAAACTACCCCCAAAGAGCTCTGCTTTGAAAAGCTACTGCTCTTCACCTGAACTATTCAAGCAGATAGCTGGTGATAAGCTGTCAATGTATTATACAGTAATGTACTGCAGTGAATTCTCAGATTAAGTGGAAATTTCATCTAGATAAGCTTTAGAGTTTTTTCAAATACTAAGACTCTATGGTACTAATTTTCTGAGATACATACACAATATAGGGGCTTTAATTGTTTTATATACCAATCATACTAACACAAAAATTGTAAAAAGGAGTAAAAGGATATTTGTGTATTTTGACATTTTAGTCTAAAGGTTAAAAGGAGCATAGTATGTATGTAATGTTCAATATTAATAAATAATATTCAAATAAAATATTCCACAATTTATAGTGGATATGATGGAGACAACCATCAAATTTAAAATTTGCTATTTTTATATCCTTTGACAATGGCATTCTCAGCTTAGCTCTGTTTTTAAGCATGTTTTTCAATACATGTGTAAGCTGATTCCTGAAGGATGAGTGGATGACGGTTGGTCAAAGGAGGATGAGAAGGAAGCAGTCTACACAGTAGTAGCAGCATGAGTAAAAACATGAAAAAGCAAGAGGTAAGCCATTTTGTGTAATCAGATGATGAAGTGGAGAGTGATTCCATGGTTATCAAAATACTTCTACTACAGTATTTTCAGCTTCTTGGTTCTGAACAGCCAGTGGTATGTTTTACTCCTTTGAAACAAGTATGCAGAAAAGTCAACTCTAAGATATCCTTAAGAGGCTGGAGAATTCTACTGCCAAACGAGAGGAAGATTCTCTAGAAATGGAACAAAAAAAAGGTAAAATGTGAAAGAAATTGGCCACAGAAAAGATGACAGAACTTATCATGTAGATAAACACAATGAGGAGAATATAAAGTTATCCTGTTAAGTTTGATCCACCTGAATTTTTGATTTGTTAGATCAAGTTTGAATGAATCTAAGTGAATGAAAATTTACAGGAAATTTATTCCTCTGAGAAATGACAGTATATTCTAGAAAATAAAAGGATCACAGTCGAAGATCAAAGAGTACTTTATCATAGTGACCTCGTTGTGCTTTCATCTTCAAGTTTCTCAGTGCAGTATTTTTTGTGTATTTGGATGTTAAAATGGGACTCATTCTTTCTCAGTCTAGCTAAGATTCAGAGGAAAAGGAAAAATAGAATAGGTACTTAGAACCCCCACATCCTAAAGCAAGTTGCTAGACAGCATACGTAGTACAAGCTGAGGCCATGAAAACTGCTTCTGCCAGCTTTGGGGATCACGCACCTCACTTGTAAAACAGTGAGGGTTCAGAGTCCATAGAGAGAATCCCAGCAGACAGCACTATTGGAATTCTATGCATTTGCCAAGCTCCCCAACTCCTCATACTCTCCATGGGAGAAGAGGGGAGAACCTTTCTCGCCCACTTAAGAAAACTGCTTGGAGACCTGACCACCTCCTAGAGTTCTGATAATCAGTGTTTAATTCTCATCAAGGACTGACTAAAGTTGAAAATTTGTCTGGAGCTGCCTCTACATGGCACTATTGAGAAAGATGGCTGCACTAAGAGGAAAATGAACTTAGATAAAGGTGAGGAGAGAGTGGACTATTCCAGAGGTCAGCGTTCTCGCTGGGAGAGGTTAGCCAGGGCTTTCTAAAAAGACTCTGCTAAAAAAGATGACTAGGAAAAAAGAACGAATTGACATCAAGAGGGAATAGTTGGGGTGGGAGGTAACTGCTGGAAGCATAGGAGCTGGCTGAGGGAGGGGACTCTTAAATGCCTAGCCAGAGAAGAGGAAGCATCAGGATAATCTCTGAAAGCAAACAAACAAATAAAAACAAACAACAACATAAAAGCACAGGAGAAAAAGAGCAACAATTGTGTGCTTCCACTTTGTGCAGGGGGAACCATTGTCAGATTATGTCACCACACATAACAGGGTGTTCTGTCTTCTTCATGCTGGGGGGCAGAAAAGGCACAGAGCTAGGTCATAGGATCAAACCAGACCACATCCATCGCAAACTTCAGCATTCCAAGACTGAACAGGTCCAAGATATGGGAGATAAAAAATGTTAAAAGTTAATTGAAGCTCAGAGAACTGATTGTTACAATGGACAGACATATTAGTCACTGAAGTAAGAAGGTATTTGGGACAGCAATGGACAGAGAAGCTATGAGACATGCCTGAAATTTTTTTCATAGTCAGAAAAGACCAAATCCAGGGAGAGTTTCTGCAGGGACCCTGGCAAAAATAACATTGCTTTGTAGAGATAAAATAGCTAGGAATAAACCTAACTAGAAATGTACAATATCTATATAAAGAAAACTTTTAAATCCTTTTAAAAGACATAAAGAAAGACTTTGAAAAAATGTTCTTGGAGAGAAAGGTTGAATAATATAAAGATGTCAACTCTTCAATTTGTTTTAAATTTAGTATGGTCCAAATAACAATTACCAATAGTTTTTCTTACATCCTTTGAAGTTGGGACAGGACTAGATAAAGTGCTTTGTTAGTTCACTTGGAAAAACATACAACACAGATACAACTATGCAAGAAATTTCAAAAAAAAAGGAAAGCAATAACCAACCATAATAGATATTAAAGCTTAAAGCCCAATAATATAACTATGCATTATTGATATATAATACAATAAAATTGTGTTTAGCTAGACAAATCAACAAGTAGAATAGGAAGTTCAAAAATAAACTCAAATGCATATGAGAATTTAGTATATTTTGTATATGTCATCTGAATTCAGTGGATAATTAGGTGGATCACTCAGTCCATGGTGTTGGGAACGTTGGAGGTCATTTGGAATAATTTGAAGGTGGATATATTCTTCTTCATACTGAATATCACAATGAATTCCAAGTGCATCACATATTTAAATGCAAAAAATAAAGTAAAATCATAAAAATACAGGAGAAAAATATGGAAAAATTATGTTATAGCCTTTTAGAGGCTGAGACACTTTTAACTGTGATTCAAAATATGGAAGCTATAAAAGTTTTTTTTTAAGATAAATTCAACAACATAGAAAATATCATATACATGGCAAAATACTATAACCTAAGTCCAAAAGCAAATGATAAACTGAAAAACAATACTTGCAATTTATATTACAAAGGATTAAGGATTTCCAGAAATAAGTAAGGAAAGGATTAATGAATCAATAGAAAAATGAACAAAGAGTATAAATATGTAATTCAAAGAAATGGGAATATAAATCCTTTTTAAATATGTCCAACCTCAATTTAATAAAGAAATAAAAGTAAAGACTTTAATGAATATCTTTTTCCTTTTATCCACATGACCAAAACTGATAAATCTGATAACACTGTGTTGTTGAGGCCATGGGAAGATACTGCCATTGGGAATATAAATTTATAAAATCCCCCAAAACGGAAATTTGAATACATTTCTTAGATTCATAAATTCAAAGTTTCCCTTGACCCAGCAATTCAAATTCCTGGATTTTATCCTACACACACATTTTCACATATGTGAAATGATATATACAAGCCTGCCCAACTGTGAACAGTATTTGGAAGAATTGTATTGTATATCCATGTTTTTTAACCAATGGCAGAGAAATAACCTTTGCTTTATTTCACTATGGAGAGTATGTTTTCAAAAGTCAGCTGTCCATGAGAGCAGTGGTTCCAATCAAGCCGAAACCTTTGAACATATAGACACCTCTGACCTCCAGGATAATCAGCAGTTTATATGGAAATCATGTCTCTTTGCATCCCTCCCAGCGTTTGGCAGAAGACCCTTTCAGAATAGGTGTGCTGATGCATGATAGATGGAAGTACCAAGTGCATTAGCAATATCCTTATATGTGTCACTCTTTATCACTGCTGCTGCACTTAAGTTGGAAGTTAGGTATTGTTGGGAATTGTCTACTTCCACTGGAATATAAGTTCCAGGAGGGCAGGGAACTTTTTTACGTTTATTATCAGTGTATTTCCAGCATCTAGAACATTGCCTTACACATAGTGGGCAATAATTAGTTAAATGATAAATGAAGCAAATATCATTTCATGGTCTCTTTAGCACTGTTGCATCTTTTCTTTTACTTGATGTACCTGTCCTCTTAATTTCTGTTTACCTCCTGGTTACTGACTGTCTATTTGCACGTTGGATAATCATTCTCTAATATCTAAGTCTTCACATTTGGGCCAATTTTACATGGGTTCTTTTATTTAGATTATTACATTATTGTTTTTAGAAATTCTTCTTAACTGACCTTGCAAAAGTTTTCTCCACAAATGATAGAATATATATATATATATTTGAGAGTATTCTTTAAAACGATGCAAATATGAATTTGTTTTGTCTTTTAATTAATTTATGAACATTAGTTAAGTGTCAAATGTGTGCAGAACTGTTTTAGTGACTACACAGGATTTGTAAAGACACAGCTTTTCAAATAATGACAGTGGAGGCACAGATAAAAAAAATCCTAACTTTGCAGATTAGGACAATAATTGAGGACATGAAAATTTCCCACAGTCTAAAAAACTATAAATAAAAATATGTTCTCTAGAACAGTAATAGCACTCTCTTTTCATGCCCCTTTGCTCTATATTTTAAATGTCTTTCTCTTGGTGCACTCATTTATGGTTTCTGAGTTACTTGATCTCTTAGTAAATTATTTAAAAGCCCCACCAAGTAGAACATGGGTTCTGTTAACAATAAAGATTTGGAAGAAGATGGGATCAATACAAGGTCAAGCCTTTTCTACTGAAGTTAAGTTGGTCTCATTTCTAGGTAGTGCTATTGTCTTGAAGCCATTTTAGGAATGATTTGCTGGCTTTGTGGAGACTTTGTTTGTTAGGAGGGTTCTATTTTAGTGGCTGTATTAAATTTGATCTTCCCATTATTTAAGAATACGTTGCATTTTATCTCTCAAAAAACGACAGCTCTCAGTGATTAGAGATTAGTCCAACTCCATCGCTTCAAGTCTTTTATTGAAGAATAGATACTAAATGAACAATAATTAAGGGAATAAACTCAATGATGAAAGTACCTTTGAGCATGCCTTTCTTCTTCATTCACTGTCCAACTGCAATTTGTCAGCTCCTAGTTAGAGAACCTCTCTGCCTTGTTCTGATCCACTCCCTTCCTTCTGGGTTAGGAATCATTCTTCCTTACTTCCATAGCGCAGTAAGAATAACTCCATCATAGAAGATACATTGCACTGCATTATAATAATCACTTAACTTTGTAACGTTCTAAATTTAAATCTCCTGAAAGACAGTGTCTGTGTCCTTTATTTCTATGTCTTTGTGCTTAGCACAGAATATGGCAAACAGTAAAGACTCAAAAAGGAATTGTTGAATAAAGAAATAAATAAATAAGACTCTTTTAATTAATTCTGCAAGTTTGAAAAAAAAATAGAAATCGCCGAATGCAAGAAGGAAAATGATATTGAAAGTTGCATATTTATGCTAACATTTAATTTGACACTAAGCATGATTTTATTCTCAGGAAGTACACTGATATTTAAATATCAATTTCTTTATTCACCAAATAATTATAGCTAAAATTGCATTTTGTTTAATTTATATTTTGATGAAATTAACTCTCCTAGATTTATGCCATGAAATTCCTTTAGCTACCCGGAGTCCCTTATGTCTGGCTGTATGCTGTCAGTTACTGGATGACAATCTGTCCACACTCCATCCCAGTCCCAGGTACAGTTACTGCAATATTGCCCATGAAGGAAAACTAATTTCTACTGAGAACCTGCTATGTTTCTCACAAGAGGTAGACTATCATTTATTAAATACATTTTAGTAGTGATTTTAACTTGCAGGAATTCAACTTCATATGGTAAAACAGACAAAAAGAGAGAACTTTTCCTTTTTCTTGAAGTATGACATACAAAAGGAGAAGTGTACAAACCATAGTCACAAATATCTACACATTACCCAAAATTTACTCTTGTCAGCAGATGGAAAATTATCTGCATGCCAGAAGTTCTCCTTGTGACACTTCCCAATCTCTACCTCTTCATCCTCCCAAATGAACTATTATCCTGATGTCTGAAATCTTGGATTAATTTTTCCATTATTTGCAAAGTATAGAATAATAGTACAGCATTTTAAGTCTTTACTTTCAAATTATAGGCATGGGATTATATATTATGTATTCTTTTGTCTTTTCTTTGTGAGATTCATTTGTGTTGTGTGCTGTGTATGGCAGTAGTTGGTTCATTATTGTTTTTGTAGAATATCTTATTGTCCAAATATTTAAGTTTATGTATCCATTATATTGTTTATATGGACATTTTAGTTGTTTCCAGTTTGGATCTGTTATAAATGGTACTGCTATATACAATCTTGTCCATATTTTTGACACATGTGTGTACGTGTTTCTGTTGGCTGTATACCAAGGAGTGTGTGTGTGTGAATAAGTATTTATTTTACTCCTGAAAATGAATTGAAATTAACAGGTAAATGAAGTAATGAAGCATGAAGTTGTCTTTCATATTGCTAAAACTTGAGGAACAAATGTATAGAAGATTCTAAGACTTTCCATTTATTGACAAATAACTGAAAATGTATCTAGATGAGAGGTTGGTCATGTATCATTGGCATCCTGGATGAAGAAATAAAGAAATATTAATTTAAAAAATGTAGAGGAACAGATAAAAACATCTGCAGAAGACTCCTTTTCACTGACTCAGTGCTTAGTTTATAAACGTACTCTGACAAGATATGTCTCTACTGCACTCATTATGATGTTTGAGCCTTTAACATATATTTTTTAATCCATTAAAAATTAAAAATGTTACAAATTTTACACATAACAAAACCAAATATCAATGAACTTAGGTAAATTACTCAAAAAAAAACCTATTAAGTAAAAAAAAAGATTTTATTTTAAATATAAATATATAGATCTACATATATATGGAAATTTTATTCAGAATATGCTTAAACAAATGACAAAGGCATTTAATAGACATGTGAATTACCTGAGTTGAGACAGAGAAAAAAAAATCTCTACTTCTTTATACAATTAAGAAATATTGTATAAATTTGTATGTTTAGAATGGGGCTTTGTGGCAAATGTGGCATTTTGCTAAGGTCAGAAGTGAGAGGAAGAAGGAATGGGCCATTCATTCCTTCTGGAGATACACCAACCTGAGCCACCCTCAATAGATACGGATCTGCTAGGAAATAAACTGTCTCTGAATCAATAGATTTGAGCTTGTGAGCTCTTCCACTTTCCACTCCCATAAGCTCTAAGACACTCACATTAGAGTTATCCATCTTTAACTACTTCTGGGTATTAGGAGAGATTGAAAGTGCCTGGGAATGTGAGTTCTATGAATGACTCTCTACTATGTTTGCAAATAAAAGAGAAAAAAATGAATCTTTTTAATAATATTAAAAAACAGAAGATTTTATTTCTGACCTTTTTAAAGGGACACAAAAGTTAGGAAAAAAACATGTAAAAATTATAGGTACTTGAAGGACTCTTGGAAGTCTTATTGTTTCCCAGTCTTAGGGATTAGTATTTTGGAAAGCGTGCTATAAAATACCCTTTCTTTATTTTAACTTGTGGGGAGGATTTTAGAGGGTCTCTACCTCTCTGTGGCTCTCCAGATCTGATGGTCCTGGACCAGCTGAACTGGTAAGAGAATTGATTAAGAAGGGATGAGAGGGAAAATAATAAGTGGGAATTGTAATGAAGGTATATGCCAAGGCTTTTAGAAATGAGACTTTGTTGAGTTCAAAGGCTAAGGTGAGACTAGAACCCAAGGGAAAATGGATTACATGGCAGAGTAGAATGTTAAGTGTGCTTACCACAAGAAAACAAACACAAAAGGCCAGAAGAAAATTTAGGGAGGTATTGGATATGTCTATTACCTTGATTGTGGTGACAATATCATGGGTGTTTGCTTAGGTCCAAACCCCTCAAATTGAACACGTTAAATACGTGCTGGTCTTTGTATATCAATTATACCTCAACGAAGCTATTTTTAAAAAGTGTTCGATCAAAAAGAAAATGTAAATTTAAACCAACCAATAGTGAGAAGCTTGTGTTTCTCTTTAATTATGTGATCTCAATGTTGTGAAATAGGAGTAAAGGCTTAAGTGACCCTGCAGTTATAAACTTATGATGAGGCAAATATTTTGTATATACAAAATCAGACATTATTAGCTTTAGATGGTCTTTTAGAGTATGAGTTAACTAATGCTTGTTAAGCACGTTAAGTATGACTGACATTGCTTCTGCTGATGTTTATATTGGACCATTCTCAGATCCTAAATACCGTTACTTGATTCTTTAGTCTACCCTAGCCATCTAGTTCCCAAGCCCCGAGAAGAATAGAAAAATAAAATTAGATTGAAGAGGGCAAACACAGAGAATAGCAACAAGTGATAAGTGACAGCCTGATTGCCAGAGGGACTATAAAAAATAAGATACAGGGTACAAAAGAGCATATAATAACCTGAGGCTTTCCACAACAGGTGTGAATGCATGAGATTGAGTAATTAAGGTAAATAAGACTCAACTAGGTAAGATTTTAAAAAATCATGAAGCTTAAAACAGTAACTCTCCGAATATGTGGCAAATTTCCTTCTTGTAGACCATCTCCTTCTTTAACTGTGTAAGATAACTGAGCTATCACTGAAGTGAGCCAGATCTATTTATGTTAATAAATAACATTGGGCACATTTCTTAACCTTTGAAACTCAATTGCAGTAACTATAAAATGATACTAAGATATGCATCATTGGTTTAGTGAAATTATTAATAAAATACCACATATAACAAAATATTATGTGGATATATATATATGGATGGAAATTAAAATCATAATTTTAATCATAAGGTGAAAAACAACCATTTTTAGCTAGATCTGATTTCAAATGCCAATTCCTGGACCTTTTCACATTTCCCATTACTAACTGAATGGTGAGTGTTCAGATTCGGTTGCTATTTGGTGACCAACATTTAAAATGGAATTTTTGGAGAATAATGAGGAAAAGAGCTCCCCATATGCTCAACCCACATCCCCACACATATCATATACAGTAAAATGTAAGCATTTTGTAATGTTAAATGTGGGTAGCATTATCAGTGACAATATTTCTTTTTTCCCTGAAGAAAACTAGGCTCGAAGAGAAAAAAAATAACCCACATTCAGTCCCATCACAAAAGAAAGCTGACAACATCTGAGGCTAATTAAATGCTTGTGTAACATAGTTTTCGTTAACTGATATCTAATTACTGGGATCTCAATTCCATTCCCTGACGTCCTGAGGAGGTCTCTTGAGCTTTTCTTTTATCCTACCATGAAGTGTGAGAATGAGAGTAACATGTGCAAAGATGTCTATCTGATGGCAATTATTTGATTTTAATAAGAAGCTTGTTTTCCCACTTTTATTTGACAGCTATGACTATGTATTACTGGAATTGAAATTAACCTTCTTTATTTTTCTGTTTTATTAATAAAGATATTTATTGGAACAGGGTATAAAGGGCTTTATACAAAATGAAAACAAGGCATCAAATCAATTAAATACTTGGACAAAACAACCATTTTTACAAAAATTAAAATTCAATGCAGAAGGCACATTTATTCTATATATTGGGAGTTTACTGTATGCCAAGGAGAAGAAATCAGCCTCCACAATAAACAGAAGTCTTGTTGAAAAGTTAAAATTTCACATAACAAAGAGGTATTTAACATTTTACTACCCAGAACAAACACTGCAACCCCATTATATATCTTCAGGGTTTCGTTCTGTTGGGCAAATAAATTCTGAGACTTCATATAGATCCTAAATTTCTCACAGTAATATGTTTTCTTTCAAATGAATGATATCAATGCCTCTTTTAAATAGTCATTGTTTTCTATTTTTGTCTGCAAGATATACCTTCCTCTGTTGTTAAGTGTAACATGGTCTTCTCTCCTCTCATCTCCCAGTGTCCCAAGGTCCCTCATTCCCTGTTCACTACCAGACAATTCTTTGAGAGGATCTTAGGATTTCCTCATGTATAAATTACAGATTTTCTGTGTTAAGGAATATGGGTGCCACGGTCACCCAGCAGCTGGGCAGTAGGCATTGCCCACCTTCTCTCTTGAAATATTGTCTTATGAAGAACAAGGGCCTTTTTAAAAATTCTCAGTCAGTGCTCTTATTTCACACAACACAAAATATATCCCTAGTGCTTTCTAAACAGCGTTATTAAATCCTACAACAAGCATAATAAGGTATGTATAATACTATCAATTTAAAAAATGAATAAACCAAGATTTAGAGAGGATAAACAATTTACTAAATATTTAAAAAATAAGTGATAAAACCAGAACTTTACTGAAGCTCTGATTCTTAGAACACCTGTCGGAACATTATGTTTCTCCCTGTTTGATCAAAATACCCGCTATGTATTTGTAATGCCTGGAAAAAATGATATCTTCCAAGCAATTGGTCTGAAAGTTTCTTTGTAGGGAAAATGACTCTGATAACTTTATTAAGGGACAGAAACCTGCAAGCATTTTAAGGCAGAAGGAACAAGCCATCTAGCTCAATAAAGAAAAGTGGGAGAAAGCTAGAAGCTGAGGGATGCCCGGGGATCTGGGGAGTGGAGAAGGTTGATAGAAGGTTGATAGGTCCTGGTTGATAGAAGGACTGAACAGGGCCTTTGAGGAAAGTGTGAAGGACTCCTGAAGCTTGTGGTGGTTTGCATTTACTTTCTGTCCATCGTTTTCAGTAAATCTTCTATTTTACTCTCATGATTTTGAAGAGCATTTTCTTTTTAATTACAGCATGTGGTGAAATGCCAACTCCTGCTGCAAAGATGGATGACTACAACAGATGATGCTGATGGGGGCAGCCAACTTATGGGTGTGGAATCCATTACTGCAATATGCTGCAAAGAAACAGAAAGAGGGAGGGCACATTTCCTGCCTTTGAGGACTTAAAATCTAGTTGAAAATTGAAATCAAGTTTAGAATAAACATTTAATAGTTTAACTAGCTGAGTTTGTATTACATGAGTAAAGGAGATGGATCTGTCAGGACACTTTCAGAGAATGAAAACCATTTTAATGATATTTAAGTAACATTTATGATATTTTAAAAATTTAGATAATTTGAATTATTATAATAAGAACAAAGATGTACCCTATTACAAAAATAGTTCCCATATAGTCCTTACATTACCAGAAGCTGAGATGCATGTGGATCCCATTTTGATTTAGGGACATAGAATTATTTTCCTAAGATAATATCACCAGCTAGGATTTTTACATAAGGCCAAAATGGCTAAAATTTTACCGTATGAATGTTAACAGAAATCTCAAGTGAGGCCCAACTCTAATTCTCTTTTACTCAGATTTATTCTGTTCTCTGACGTAATTTAGCAAATGTCTGAACACCTGCTATTTGTAGCATACTCTGTTAGGTACTGCAAGGAACAAAGGAAATGAATGACAAAAGCTCTTCCGTCTACACTTTGCCATGAGAGAAGCACGACTGCTTCCAGTGCCTCCTGGAGTCATCTAAATGCAGTCTCTTCAATCCCAGCCCTCCCTGGTACCATTCGAGGAATAGGTGTGATGTGTGAAAGGCCCACTGCCCGTCTAAATCTAAAGAATCTAAAGACAAAGAAAGCAGAATTCTAAAGAAAAACGAAAAACTTATGTAATTGTGACAGTGGGCTGACTTTTCTTTTACAAAGCCAATACACTCTAACATTTACCAAGGTAATAAGACTATTTTTGTATTATTGTGTGCTCTTTTATATTCTATCATGAGAACAATTTTAGGGGGAACTATATCTAAAAATATTATTGTTATGTTTTTCTTTATTACTCTAATGGCAGATTTTATACCAAGAACAGACGTTTTTCCAAAAAATAATAATGGATAATAATTTCCTTTGACAAGGAGTATATTGAGACATAAAATGGAGGGGGAGAAAGTACACATTTATTCTTGTGGCAAATATTTCAGTGCACAGAAAATTGTGGACAATGAATCTATTTGTCTGACAGGCTTTGCTTGGACTATCATGGGGCTCAGAGGAGGTCACATCCTATATCAGTTTCTCCCTCCAGGAGGAAAATTATTCATGTGGTGGAATATGGAAGAATACAAATGGAAAGTGTAAATGTACCCTGCCAAACTACATATAGAAGCGTTTCTCTCAGCAATTCTGTAAACACCCCATTTTAAGCACCATATGATACAATTACCATAATTAATTACCTTTATGGGGCTGTGCTCAGCAGTCACCTGCTTTCAGAAAGAAATTAAAGTAACTTTCTAAGTTAAAGAATTATTATCAATGTGGCTGAAATTACAAACCATTGTGTTCTTATCATGTCAAGTTTTCCACAGAAAATGAAGGAAATAAATATTTCCAGGGGTGACTAAACATTCTATGAAGAAAAAGACTAGTTAAATGAACTATATAAATATTTATCACTCAATGGCATAACCAAAGATCAAGGGTTGCAAGTAATCAAGGTCTAGACTTCCCTCAAACCTTTATGTTTATGCATTTCCTACCCTTGTCATCAGATTAATAGTAGAGCTCTTTCCCGTGTGAGATAAAATAATATTGGCTACAAATCTAAATGAGGCTTGGGATCTGACCTTCCATATGACTGTTGATAATGAGGGGGAAATATCTAGAAGAGAAATTTAGAATAATGAAAACAGATTGTATCTCATTTTTACTACCCTGTATTTTTCTAAATAACTTTAAATTTTGAAAAAAATATCTTTTAAAAAGAAACCTGCTCGATTATATATGTTTTGTTATAAGGCAGAGTCTTGGAAAAAAATCAGCATGTTGCAGAACTGAGTTTAGCCATAGATAAACTGGAACGTTTGCTGATAAGCGTGGAAAATATTGTACACTGCCTGAGTCAGGGAAAGAGAGATACTAACTAGGCAAGCAGGACTAACAAAGGAATTTATATGGAAAGAGTTTGCATTATACTCTGTCATATGCTCCATCTTGATTTTACCAAATACACTAAGTTGAATGGTGGCACCTAAAAAGATATGCATATGTCCAAATCCCTGGAAACTGTGAATGGTAGCTTATTTGGGAAAAGGGTCTTTGCACATTAATTGACTTAAAAATCTAGAGATGTGATAATCTTGGATTACTGGGTGGGCTGTAGATAATGACAAATGTCCTTACAACAGAGAAAAAAAGACAGCAAAGGAGGTGGCAATGTGAAGACAGAAACAGAGTTTGAAATGATGTAGCTATAAACTAAGGAATGGTAAGGATTGCCAGCAGCCACCAGGAGAAAGGCATGGAATGGATTCGCTGCACAGCCAGGGACAGAGTGCATTGCAGCCCTGCCTGCACCTTAATTTCAAACTTCTTGCCTCCAGAATTGTGACAGGATACATTTATATTGCTTTAAGCTTCCCAGTTTGTGGTAATTTGTTATAGCAACCCTAGGAAACTAATACACTATATTATCTCCAAAGTGAAATGATAAATAAAAATATGCAAAGGGAAAAAGGAAAGAGAGACATTCCCACTTCTTTAACCATCCCAAACTAGTGGGAAGGCTTTAGTGAAAGATATGCTGACATTTCAGAAGCCTGGCTAAGAGAGGGGAGGGGAAGTCTGGTTCTGGCAAGATGAGGGAGAAGCTCCGGACGCAAATGGTGTCATCTATATACCTACTACACACAATATCTAATGAGAAAGACAAACTCTGCTTTCATTCATAAAAATATCACAATTAAAGAAAACCAATCTGGTGAGAAGGCAGGCACAGTAGTGGGAGGCTGGACAGTCTGGAATGGAAAAAAGATCTATTGGCAGAAAACCTGGTGGATTCCTGGGGAAGACCAGAGAAAGGGAAAAGAGGCAGATGCTGGTAAATTTAGCCAGCATTGCTCTACCATTGATTATCAATTTCATCCCCATGCAGTGTCAGCAGCTTAGTGTTCCCACTAAGATGACATGGGGCCATTTGACTTTGAGTGGTTTGAGATGACCTGATGGAATGTATCAATTGCACTATTTTCTTTTTCTTAATATAGCCTCTTTCAGACCTCATTAGAATTTTGATTTTTTGTTTGATACCTGTTTTCAGAAGAATGTGAAAGTCCTTGAGAAGGCACGATGGTTTCAATTTTCCTGAATATTTGTGGTGTTTATTTCAACTGCTTGGCTGACGGGGTAAATAGTAAGATATAGTGTTTTAAATTCTTTCCACAGTGTTCAGCATAGGTTAACAGTTGACAGTGACTCTGATATATCAGGGAGATTATGCTGTGTGAAATATTCTTTTATTTGATAATGACAATTTCATTGCTATTTTATGGTGCAGGTGCCATGGGGGAAGTCATGGTGATGTATTGGCATCATTTATATCTTCCTAACATCATAATTTCCCACTAATCCTAAAACCTCTACCCCAATTCCTATCAGGTTTCAGATACAGGCCTCTGACTCCCCCTCTGGCTACAGTTTTGTACCTGTAAGTCAGCAGGAAGTATAAAAAGGGGAGAGAGCATTCAGTGATATGTAGTGAGTGAAATAAAATATTTTGGCATAGTGACAGGTTTAAAGTAAGCTTTACCACTTACTCGCTATGTAATATAAGTTTCTCACCTGCACAGCATCTCAGTTTCTGTGTAAGTCAGGAACTATAATCTGATCCCACAATTAATTTATCCATTTATCTGTCAGTGGGCGTTTTGGTAGCTTCCAGTTTGGGAATACTATGAATAGCGTTGCAATAAAATTGGTACATATTATATTTGGTGAATATATGTACTCATTTCTATTGTGTATATACTTAGGAGTGGAATTACTGAGGTATACTTTATGTGCATTTTTGTTTTTTGAAGATATTGCTCAACAGTTTTTCAAGGTGGATATATACATTTTACTCTTCTACCTCCATTATAAGAAAGTTCTAGTCCATGTCCTCACCAACACATGACATTGAACACAGTCACATCTTAGCTGCTGGTTTTCTTCCTGAAATCTGTTTCTTCCATGGTCTTGCACGTTGTAGTAACTGACAGAGCTGCATTCCAAACCTGTGTGTCTGCATTGATTTCTCTCTCCACTTCACTCCCTAAATCCAGTGAAGCACACAGCCTAATAATCTATTTCTAAACATCTTTCTAATGTGTCAGCTTCCCTCTTCCTCCACTGCCAACATCCTAGTCTAAACAAATACCATTTCTCACTTGGTCTACTGTAATAGCTCTTAACTATTCTCCTCACTTCGCTTGCTGCCTCCAATTCATTCTTCATATAGCAGCCAATGAGATGTTTTCAAAAGTAAATTGGATTTTTTCACATCCCTGTTTAAAAACTCTTCATATAAAATGTTCTATAATTATATCATAATGTTTTCAAGGTTCTCTTCAGAACGTCATTCCTTTTTATGACTGAATGATATTCCACTGTGTAGATATACCATGTTTTGTTTATCCATTCATCTTCTGGTGGACTTTTAGGTTGTTTACATCTTTTGGCTATGTGAACAGGGTTGCTATGAACATTTGTGTACATTATGCTAAGTGAAAGAAGCCAGATACAAAAGGCCACATATTGTATGATTCCATTTATATGAAATATTCAGAATAGGTAAATCCATAGAGACAGAAAGTAGATTTGTAGATTCCAGGGGCTTGGAGAAGGAGGAATGGAGAGTGACTACTTAAGGGGTGTGAGGTTTCTATTTGGGGTGATGAAAAAGTTCTGGAACTAGATAGTGGTGATAGTTGCACAGCATTGTGAGTGCACATAAACTACTGATTATACACTTTAAAATAATTAAAATTGTAGATTTTATGTTAAATGTATTTTATCACAGTAAAAAATTTCAATTATAGGAGCCAGCCCGGTGGCGCAGCGGTTTAGTCCGCGCTTGGCAGCCCGGGGTTCGCTGGTTCGGATCCCGGGCGCCCGCTGACGCACTGCCTGTCAGCCATGCCGTGGCGGCGTCCCATATGAAGTGGAGGAAGATGAGCACGGATGTTAGCCCAGGGCCAGTCTTCCTCAGCAAAAAGAGGAGGATTAGCAATGGATGTTAGCTCAGGGCTGGTCTTCCTCACCAAAAAAAAAAAAAAAAAATTTCAATTATAGTGATGGTTGCACAACTTGTAAATATACTGAAAACCACTGAACTGTATACTAAATGGGTGAAATTTATAGTGTGTTAATTAAAGCTAAATAAAGCTTTTTTTAAAAAGCTCTTTTAAGATTTCCATTTTACTTCAACTAAATTGCAAATTTCTCATCTTTCTTAATCTGACTCCTTTTGATCTGTCATTTTTGTTCAAAGCTATTCTCTTCAAATTAGGTGACCTCCAGTCATTTTATCTCCTTTTAGTTCCTATAATACACTGCATTTTCCTTAATTTAGGTCATCTGTACTCGCCATTTCCTCTGCCTGGAATATCATTCCTCCTGTTCTCCCTCATGACTGAATCCTTCTCATCCTGTAAATTCTGCTTAAATGTTATCTCCGTAGACAGACTTCCCCTCACCCTGTACAAGTAGCCCTCAAGTTCTGCCTCCTGTGCTCACAGTTATTCAGTTTGTTCTATCATGACTCTTAGTTCATCCCCTTTACACCTCATTCCCAATTTGTAATAACTGACTTATTTGTTTACCTGTTTGACATCTGGTGCTCCCCAACTAGCGTGTAAGTTCTGTGAGAGTGAGGAGCATGTCTACTTCAATCGCCCCTGACAGTATCTGGCACAGAGTCAGTGCTTAAGAAATACTCATTGAGCAAGATAATTAAATTATTAATTAATGCCTCTCACTGGTCTACATTGGAATTTCACATTTCCACAGATGCTCCGAATAAAGGCACTCCAGATGCTTATGTGGAGAATTTTTATTCTGCCTCACCCATATAGAACTCCAACAAATGCATTTTAAAAATAAATGAATGAATGAATAAATTGACATTGGAAACGTTAGCTGAGTCTCTTAGATTCTTAAATGTAAAAGATTTCTTATCTAAAGAGTAATATACTTTCAACTTATTTTGGTTTTCTTAAGATTTGAAAATTTTATTTTTTATACTAGTATTTATATATATATATCAAAATATGTATATATATATATACATATATCACCGTTTTCAGTCTAAATCAAGTGCCACGTGGCCAAGCTTGTAACTACCTAAATTATAGATAAGTTAAATTTTAATTTCTGATAGTTTTACAATTAAACTAACTGTGAAAATGGTTAAATATAAAAGATAAATGGATTACCATCAAGCTCAGCCACTTTCTAGGTATGCGGCAATCCCCTTAATCTTTCCGTGACTCGCTGTTTTCATCTATTAAATGCAAAGCTTGGGCTAAATGGATGTTATAGCCTCTATGAATTCCACTGCCCTCAGGACTTTTCCAGACAGGAATCCCCTCTACAGATCTGCTGACTGGTTGCCATTCATTCTATTCAGTTCTCCTACTGCCATAAAAATAAAGTAAAAAAAGAGCTACCAGACGAGATTTTAATCGAAATGTGAGTTACACTTTTTTTGTTTGTACAATTCCTTATTTATTACTACTTTAAATTATTTTTAAAGAGTCACACACCAAATCAGAATTATATCTTAATGTCGCTGGTTGTCTAGCGGCCTTTGCCATTCCATTTTGCAAGGAGATACAGTTCAATCTGAGCCTGGAAATTTATACACACTGTAATTAGTTGAGCCTTATAAATTACAGACTTTACATCCTTGTAATGCATCTTAGAGATTTTGTGTCAAGACATGAAATGATATAATATGTCAAGATTTGGGAAAATATATGCCCAAGTGTGATGGTTTAGTTGAAAACACAGCTGGTGGGGAAAAAAAAACCAGGAAAATTGTAGGGTGCAAAAAGCACATTTAGTGAGTTTGGAATGCTTCTAAAGATATTCACATAGTCTGAAGATTCACTTTACTGTGGGCATGAGAGGTAAGTTTAAGATGAAGCAGTCCAGGAATATTTGGTCGTATTGTCCCTCTTACTTTGAGAACTAACTATTGGCAGAATAAAGAAAGGATATGAGTAGTTGTTGGAAGTGACAAGAAGAACATGAATAAGTTATCTTGAGTAGATAGGAAAACATTGATCCAAAGTATTGGAAAAGTTTACGCAAGTGCTGTGCCTCAGATATACATTGCCGTTTATTTCTCTTTCTAAGCACTAGTATTCTAGCCATCCCACCTTATGAGAAGCCTTTTTGATTGTCTCAGTCAACAGAGACCACGCCTTTTCTCTAAACAGTAGTAGGACTTGTGTAAAGTGCGTGAAGCCAAGTGCAACCCTGTCTAATTATTACACGTTTGTGAGACACTTCCCTCGTGTGACTGTCAGCTCTCTGTGGGCAGAGATAGTCTTACAGTTCCTTGTGTGCGCATAGCACGGTGGTAGCTGCCTAGTGCAAAAATGAATACTTTGCTTACAAAATGGTTAATTCAATTCCCTAAATATTTATTGACTACTTATTCTGTGTCCCAACACAGGCTGATGCAGAAAATTAGGCATAGTCACAGATACTTTCTATCTCAAAGGGGCACCAAATGCTCTTCCACGTAGATAACATTTGTCCA
Source organism: Tapirus indicus (assembly GCA_031878705.1). Taxonomy (NCBI): domain Eukaryota; kingdom Metazoa; phylum Chordata; class Mammalia; order Perissodactyla; family Tapiridae; genus Tapirus; species Tapirus indicus. The sequence continues at coordinate 47,732,562 of CM062926.1, read as the reverse complement.
TTTTCCAATCTTGTCACATAAAGACGAAGTATTGGGTTTTGAAGGCATGTGAAGTAGTGCTGAGAGGCACCCTGGTCATGTTACATCTACCTGGAAGGGAGGTGGAATTAATTAATTGACTGATTTGGGGTGGAGTGCAGGGTGGGGCAGAGGGCGGGCAGGGCTTTAACAAAATGAAAACTTGTCCCTGAGTCTCAGGGAAAAGTGAAAAATCAGTAAAACACTTTAGTAGTATTTTCATTAATGAAGACACATTATGTGACAGTGCTTTTAAAGCCATAGTAATACAGACAGTATTCCTAATGCATTAATGATGAAAGCTAAGCAAAGTTGAGAGCTCTTTATCCTATGCGGGCAGAAAGTAAGAATATTAATTCTTATTATATTTTGGATTCCATGTTAAGCACATCACAAGAACATTGTCATTTTGCTCTTGTAACACACTTTCAGGCAGGCTCATTTCCCCATTTTACATATGGAGAAACTTTGACTCAAAGGAGTTATGTCTTGTTCAATTTCATGGAACTAAAAGAAAGCTAAGCCCTCAAAAAAGGATGTTCTACAGGACTTACTCTCCCAGTTTTCCCTGCTATTGCATAGAAGACTATAGAATGAAGTGGTGTGCATTAATATTCCTGCAACAAATTGTTAAGTATAACTTAGAAAAATGTCTATGATTTCACTCTTTTAGCTAGTGTGGTTATTGAAAATTTAACAGTTGCCGCATAAAAATAGTGGATATCATTATATTTTCCTCCAGCAGAAAAACAATGAAGAAAAACTATACGATTTAATTTTACATTTGAAGTAAAGGCTAATCACAGCAGCCTATAAACTTATTCTCTGGAAACTTGTTCTGTAAAACAAATGTTACTGATTTTAATTAGAGTACACGTGTGCACAATTTCACATTTAATGCTGAAACGGGAAATTAAAGAATTCAATCTCATTGGCCTTAAGTCAATTCAGAATTAAAAATAACCTCACATCAGAGCTTAAGCAATAAACACAGCTTTAAAGTTTTTTGTTTGAATTTCAGGCTAGTCATTTTTCTCCTTATCATTTAGAAGTTTCAATTTTTAACCACGGTACCTGCTCTATATTCTCTTTTCTCTGCACAGGAAATAATGCCATTCTGAAAATATTAAGTTTTCAGAAGGTCAAACACAAAGGCAATGAGAGGAAAGAAACTCTCCAGAGCTTTTCTTTGTAAAGATGTTTTTGGATAATTTCAATTTCTCGGTAGTTCCATTTCCTCATCTGTGATGAATATGGCATTTACTGTAATTCCTTCTCTCTTTGATAGGCACTGAGGAAAGCACTCCTGGTTAGCTGTCATAAGCAATGGATTGGGTCACCTAGGAGACCTACTTGTATTCAAAAGGCCTAAAATTGAATATAATAGAAATGTAATTAAAAGTTAGTTAAGTATTCTAAGGATCAAGTCTTTCATATTTGCTATACATTGGATAAACTGGCCCATTAAGAAGTGGAAGGAAAACATAGAACTTCCTTGCAGAAAAACATTTAATTACTCTATGTCACCTACAGGAGAAAGTGCACACGTCTTCCAAACTGCTCTTTAGGGTCCTCTGTTACTCCGACAGAATTTGCTTCTCTGTGGGGTTTGCACCTCCACTGTAGTCAGGCTAGGACTACAGACTGGGCAAGGGGAGGTCAGGAGTGTTAATAATGGAGCAGAGCTTCAAGGGATTTTTGTTTGTTTGTTGGTCAGAGTAGAAGCTAAACACAGGACAAAGAAGGTTTTTGGAGCAACCTTCCCCAGAATGCTGTGATGTGGAAACACCAGGATGAGTGGTGAATAAAAAGGAAGGTATTCATAAGCTTGGAAATGAAACTGAGGTTGGAAACCATTTGTCAAGTCAATTGGTCTATCAAATGGAAAGATCTAGAACAGGAATTAAACATTTATTGATTTTGTAATTCTTTGATTTTCCCCTTCTCATTCATTAAAGACATTATTCGTTGATCAAACAACTATTCTGCATGGAGCTCAGATGCTGCAAAACACCTGTTATGATCACCAACGGTGTAGGCACACCAAGAAAGTTGAAACTGAGATAGTAGAGCTAGAAAGTGTCAGGTAAATGAAACAAAGCATTTAAATTGGAGGCTCTCAGACTAAGTATTGAAAATTCCCAAGTTTTCTTTTTATCTGAGAGTCAGTATTGCTTATGGTTAAGAAACCATGCTTGGAGCCAGACTGTCTGTGTTTGCTTTTTACCTCTGCCACTATCTACCTGTGTGACTGCCATAATTACATCTCTGTGCCTAAAATGAAACATAATAAAAATTACCTTATGATGTTGTTGTGAAAATTGAGTGAACCTACAACATTGGAAAGGCACTATCAATAATAGAGGTTTTAATTACATCAGATCTGATGACCTTACTCTAGCCTTTGCCAGAAGTGAATTCTTAAAGTGAATATAGGGTCAAATTGTCACCAGCTTCATCACCCTCCATTTCTTTTCCCAACCTCTGCTTTTGTTAATTGGTTTTTCTACAGAATCCCTAACATGCCTCTAAGTATTTTCTCAGGTGGTGTGATGGTCAATTTTATGTGTCAACTTGGTTAGGCTATAGTCCTCATTTGTTTAACAAATACGATTCTAGGTTTCTCTGTGAAGGTATATTATAGATGTGGTTAGTATCGATTCATGGGCTGTGGACAATGATGTGACTGGATGGTCAGGGACTTGGAAGAAACACAATTAGAAAATTCCTGACAAGGAAGTCTGGGGAGGATGTATGTGGATATACCTCTCTGGATGGGCAAGAAAATGTGAAGATATCTGTTCCAATAATTTCTGTATGTATGTCTCCACTGATACTGCACAGTCTCGATTATCTTAGTGGTATGATAAAACTTGAAATAGGATAGACTGATTCTTCCTGCTTTCTTCTTCACTTTTTGTTTTTGAAGGAAATTGGCCCTGTGCTAACATCTGCTGCCAATCTTTCTCTCTTTTTTTTCTTTTTTCTCCCCAAAGCCCCAGTACATAATTGTGTATCATAGCTGTAGAGCTGTAGCTCTTCTATGAGGGACACTACCTCAACATGGCTTGACGAGTGGTGAGTAGGTCCACGCCCCAATCTACTGATGAGCCCTCAAAGTCATCTTTCATTTATGTTTCAATGTTTTTTTTTTATTTCTAACATTTTGATTCTTTTTTAGAATTTCTACCTCTCTGCTTATATTACCTATATGTTTTTGAATGTTGTCTACTTTTTCCATTAGAGTCCTTAATGTATTAATCATAGTTATTTAAAATCGTCTGCCTCATGATTTGAAGATCTGTATTGTATCCAAGTCCAGTTCAGATGCTGGCTTTATCTTTCTTTCTTGTTTTTTTTTTTTTTACTACTTGGCATGCTTTGTAATTTTTTTGTTGTAAGTCAGACATCTTGTATTGGGTAATAAGAACTGAGGTAAATAGGCTTTACTGTGAGGATTTATGTTAATCTGGCTAAAAGTTGGGCTGTGTTTAATGCTTTATGTAGCTCTAGGTGTCAGAAGCTTCAAATTCTTCTGATATCTTTGCTTTTAGTTCTGCCATTGCCTTTGGGCTTCCTAAGAACTCCTCAGAGAGTCGGTGTCTTGCAGCACTTTTGGCTGTAATCTACTGTTATACTGGAGTCTTGCTGGTGCGCAGATAATCTGTGTGTGTGTGTGTGTGTGTGTATGTTTGTCGGTAGGGGAGTATCCATAATCTTGTGATTAAATCGTAGTCTTTTAGTGGGCTTGTATCTCAGGACTGTGACCTTCACCAGTGCTTCTAAGCTGGTGTATCTTCCTCCACCCCTTTAAGTGAGAGTGGAATGCTATAGGAGCCTAGCACGGGAGGAATGCCCTTCCCCATCTGGAAAAAGGCTCTGATAAAGACTTTTTCCCTGAAGAGTAGGTCTTTATTATGGAGAACACTCTGGGCATTTTCAAAAATGATGCCCCGTCCTCCTTCTCAGCCAAAGCCAAGAAGGTGTCTTTCTAATATCTGCATTATGAGAACTTGGTGGGTAGGGGGCCCGTGAGACAGCAGCCCCCACAGTTTCTTATTCTCCTTAGTCCACACTCAGCCTCCAGCAACTATACACAATTTCTATTTAAGTTTTCTTACCAGTTTTTGTTCTCTAGTGACTCCTGTTCCAAGTAGGTAGGTCTTGGCAATGACTCTCTGGAGTCATCTGTCTCTCCAGATTTCAGGGTGCCGTTTGCACTGCTACTTCAGTTGTCCTACTGGTCCAAGAAAAGTCATTAATTTTCACATTCTTCTGCTATTGTCTTGTTGTAAGAATGGCAGTGACAACTTCCAAGCTCACTACATGTCAAAGCTGAAACTGGAAGACTCCTCATTTTCTTTTTATATCAGTAATTGCGTGGTACCACCAAGAAAAGTGTAAAAACTTAAAGCGAATTAGAGCTATTACCACTCATAAACTTGAAGGGGTGATAGGAAGAAGAAAGAAAATTCCATAGAGAAAGTTTTCTATGAAGCTTCTCAACAGTAGCCATGATCTTCCATGGAGGGTGAAGTTCAAGTAATACCACACAGTAAGGAAGTCAGGTAAATAAAAACTCTAATATCATCCATTTCGTCTGACTGACCTACTGTGGTTCCCCACTGGCTACCTTACTGTCAGACAGCAGACTGGAGAAGGACAAAAGATGGTCTGGCAAATGGAAGTTATCCAGCATAATTGTTATTGTTATCACCAACCCCAGATTATAATACCAACGATCATCTACGGCAAGAGGATGATGAGGGGAACAATATTAAGGAGGAGACACTGACAACTCTTAGGAAGTCTCAGAACAGAGGAATTGCTATGTGCTGAAGACCATCTCATTCATGGCTAGAAAATTTCAGTTTTGAGGAACTGAAGAGATTGTAAGTAGATCAGAAAAGGCAGAGTAACCGGGGAAAAAAATCCAAAACAAACCTTTGAATGCAGGACCATGCCCATGTTCTTTCATTTGTAGGGACTAGCCCCTTTGATTACAGTAGTCCCTCTACTTACAATGCTCTCCCATAATCTCTCCCGTTCGACCTTTTCCCATGCTCTGTAGCTTAGTGCAGTAGCTATTTTTTTCTATAAGAATAATTTCTCATATAAATAACTCTCTTATGTTTCTGAATCTCCATAGCACATTTTGATTCTCTCACATTCCCAGTAAATTTCACAGGCATTATTGGATTTTATGTGTGATTTTTTTTTCATTCATTAATATATTTTTAAAAATCAGCTATTAAAGTCAAGGCATGGAGAAGTGAAACCATATAAAATAATATAAATTGATAAAAATTTGGTGTGGTTTGTGATAGAAGACCAAATTGCAAAAATAAGTAATGACCAATTAATAAAAGGCCAGGACAGGCACATTAAGCTAGAGTTTGGATTTTTTTCTGGAATTTTAAGTGACTCAAAAATAAGAAGTAACTGCATGTTCTAGTTTGATCTAATAGATTATGTAGTAGCTGAGAGTGTATATTATTTTACCTCCATCCTAAATTCCTCAAAATACTCTATATACTGAAAAATTACTGTTAGATTGATAAATAAGTGAATTAACATTTTCTGTGTGAAACAAAACTGAGACCCAGAAGACTAAATAGGTTACCCGTGGAAATGTAACTAGATGGTGGCAGAGATTATGCTCTGATTCCTACTCTAGAACTTTCTATTACAGCATTATAGGATTTCCCCTTGCTTTTCATATCTCTTTTTTCTGTTCATGTTTGTGCTCATGGTTTCAACTAGTATAATTTTACAGTACAAAGCTTAACACGTGCTTTCTGCTAGACTATGCATATTAGCATATTTTCCCTGCCAAATTAGTCACAAGTGATTAATAAAAGTTAGAGAAATAATCTTAGTGGATGAAGGGAACAAAACATTGGTTCTCCCTGTTTACATTCAATGATCAGTCCTGAAACATTCCATCCAGATACACATTCATGAAAGAGGAGATCAGGTAAATTAACTCCTCCCCCACAAAAAAAATTATGAAAGACAGTAAAAGAGTAGAATATTACTTGATAATCTGGAGTAGAGGAGGAATAAGTTTAGAGTAGCAGAGTAATATATCAGACTTGTAGTGAGAAATTTTGTGCGTTGAACTTTTCTAATTTGGCTGTCTCAAGCATAATTTTAATACTTTAGATCAGAGATTTCCAGACTTTCTCTGTTCAAGGTGCCCTAAATATCTCAGTAAATTTTTCATAGTAACCCTAAATCAAAAGAAATAACTGAATCCTGTTTACTAAGCATGTAGGTCCAAACAACTTAATAAGAATTTAAGCCCCAACAAATTGGCAGCCATTTTAAAAAAATACAAAGAAATTAGAAGAAATTAACCACAATTAAATAAATATTATTATTTACTAAAGGCATGTATGTGCCTGTTTGTCACTGCACACGTTCTCAAACCTCGGAATCAGTTTGGGTAAAGTCACCCTTATTTCCTGTTTCTAGTTAATTTTCATGATAAAGTGCTTGCTTATTATCACAATAACCCACAATACTCGGCTTTGAAAAGCTATGACATAATTGGAGTGTATGCAACATGAGCTAATGAAGACACTGCACTACTTGGAGCTAGTAGTCCACTCAGTGTCATCAAACAACTAGTCTCACTGTGCTTTCCATGAAAATTTAAAATATCCTTTAGCATCCCTGTGAGTTCACCATGATGCCCTGGGGAATCCTGTCACAGATCTCGGGAAACATAAGCTTAGATTATTGCACAATTTTCTATAGAAACAAAACCAAATTTTTTTCAACTTCTCTAGAGTTTAGGAGTAGATTCTGAAGTAATAAAGCCATGGATATAACATCCATGCATAATTTTCCATATGGCAAACACCCTTGATTATCAGGTGATATAGAGATCTCCAGGCCAGAACTTAGGGGAAATGTATTCTATTCTATGTTCTGTCAATAACTCACTGAATATTTGGAGAAGGTCATTGGTGTTTCTATACCTCAATTTCCATTTTTCATTGGTAAGACTGAGGAAATTATTTCTGCTTACCACTAGACAAAATTATTTCTTAGTGTTAACTGAATAATCCGTGTGAATGTACATTGACATAAAAGACAGAATATACAAGTGAGGTTATTATGAACAGTAGTTACAAATGGACACAATTGAATAATTACAACTGATAAGTGATCCACTTAAGCTAAGGAAGTAGCCTTCCAATGTGGTTTCTCATCCTGATTCTCTATATTTTATACAGTAGAAGAGAAGTTATTATGTATCTTAATAAAAATCTTGCTCCCACTCCCACCTTTGCCCAATCACTCTATAGAATTTTAAAACTGATTTTATTTACTTAAAAATTTTAAATTTTAATTAAGTAAATTTGATACATAGATAATTGTTCATTCTAAGATTTAAAATAAAAATGAATAAACGCTCTGCCCTCGTGTCTCTGCCCGTTTCCAGTAACAACTATCCATATGAATAACAACCACTGTTAACAGTTTAATGTATATACATCCAGATTCTTTTTTAATGCACTGAAATAAATGTCGTATTAGGGTTCTCCAGAAAAACAGAACCAATAAGACATATACAGATATATAAGAAAAGATTTATAATGGGAATTGGCTCACATAATTATGGCAGCAGAGAAGTCACACTATATGCCGCCTGCAAGCTAGAGAACCAGGAAAGCTAGTGATGTAACTCAGTTCAAGTCTGAAAGCTTGAGAATCACCAGAGCTGATAGGGTAACTCCCAGTCCAAGGCTGAAGGCTTGAGAACCCTGGAGCCACTGATATAAGTTCCAGAGTAAAGGCCAGAGAACCAGGAGCTCTGATGTCTGACGGCAGGAGAACATGGATGTCCTACCTCAAGAAGAGAGAGAGAATTCACCCTTTCTCCATCTTTTTGTTCTTTTTGAGCCTTCAGCAAATTGGATGATGCCCGCCCACGTTGGTGAGAACAGACCTTTACTCCATCCACTGATTCAAATGCTAATCTGTCCAGAAACACCTTCATAGACACACCCAGAAATAGTATTTTACCAGCCATCTGGGCATCCCTTAGACCAGTCAAGTTGACATATAAAACTAACCATCACAAATGTGTATACATATACAGAATTTTATGGGCACTTTGTGTATTTTCTATAAAAATATGAAGTTGTAGGTATTTATTGAATTGAAAACTTCTTTTTTCATTTAACCATGTTAGAAAAATTATTTTTTATCGGTAAGTATAAGCTTATATCAATTTGGTATCTGCTGGTTAATATTTTATTATATTTTGTGCTGGATATCTTCCATATGTCTCTCCAGATCCAGTCCCCACTCTTCTCCACCCTGTTGTGTGCCCTGGGAAACAACTGAGATGACTGTGTGGGAGAGCTCTCCATCTCCAACACTTTCCCTGCTCTCTGTCTTCCACTCGGTCTAGCCAATGGAGTGAGAGTCATTGGTAGAAGATTCAGAAAGGAAAAAAGGACTATTCCTCACCTTCCTTTGTGTTTGTTTCCTATTAGTTTGCCATCTTCCTCTTGTCAGATGGCCTTCCACACACAGCTGTCACAAGTTTCTGATTGTTGCTGCAACACCTTGCCCTTTCAGTTCCAGATACTAGGAGTTTTCCACTTCTACTAACCCCAGGGTACTGTACCACTCTTGTTACTTTTCCTAAAATTTTACCCATTTTATTGTAAATAGTACCTTTATTAAAATATGCTCAGTTACCCAATTTGAGTGTGTCACTTGTTTTCTTTTAAGTCTTTGACTAATACATGAAAGATTAATATACTTTACTTATGCATTTATAGGTGCTTCCAATATTTGATATTTTATAAAAAGATAAAATGAACATCTTTAAACATCCTTCTCAATACATACTGTGAATATTCCTTTACGATTGATACTCAGAAGTATAGTTTTGAGGTCAATAGTTATGATTTAAATATTGATATATATTGTTGAAACTCCCTCCAGAAAGGGAACACCAACATATTCTTTCTCTAAAAGTGAATAATAGCATATATTTTTCCACTTTATTACTATCATTGAATTTATACATATTTCTTAAAATATTGTATAAAAATGATCTTTTATTATTTTGTGTTTCACTGGTTACTAATGAGAGTAAATTTCTTATGTTTATTGGTCATTTTTACTTCTTTTCTGAATTAATTCAAATTTTCTGCCATTACTGTGAGAACAGGGAATGACAGGTGGAGTAATATGAGAGACACATGGAGCAGATCTGACACTTTCTAGCCAAGACCACCCTAGACCAGCCAGACCCAGCCAATTTACTAACTGACTGCAGACACATGAGCAAGCCCAGTCCCAGTCAGCAGCTTTGACGCAGATCAACAGAACCTCCCGGCTGGCTTATGTATGAGGGATGTATGAGGGGAAACAGATGGTTGTTACTTTAAATCCTAAGATTTGAGTAGTTTTTTAAGTAGAAATAAGTAATTGATACAATCACCTGAACCACTTTTTAAAACATTTCTTTACTTTCTTACTCATTAAAATGCCGTGTCTATGCCTCACTCCAGACACCACCCCCTCCAAGAGAATACTACTTCTCTGTAAGATTCTCAAATGCTGGCTGTTTTCCTTTCCTTCTCCTCGTACTACTGAGTCTGGAGATGGAGTTAGGTATCCTCCTTTTCACATCCAGTCTATTGTCTTCCCCTTTTCTTTCAAAATATCTAGCTTCGATAATGTTCCCTCCTCATCCGTAGAAACACAAAACTTAAATTTTTTGTCATCCCTCCTTACAAATATCCAGACACTTAGGTTTCTTCTCACATTCCTTAAAATTTCACATCCCAGTGTACTGTCCCTCTGTCCAATATCACTGCTTTCATAACTTGATGGTTTAAATATTGACATAGAAAATTCACCCAACAATCACAGTTGTACCTTTTATTTTATCATAAATACATGCAAATCTTCCATAACCTCATTTTCAAGTGCATTGCCCTCTAATTGCCACCTTTTTCTTGTCCCAGTTTATGTGCTCTAACATCCCAACACCAATAACCAAAACCTAAAATGTATTGAACCTCTTATTTTTCATTGTTCCTTCTTGATTGTTCCTTCTTTTCTATCTTTACCCAGCTTAAATTCCATGGTAAATCATTATAATCAATCCCTTGCTCGTATCTTCAACTCCCTTGCTCCTTTGCAGCTTTGTTATACTCACTTGGTATTACAACAACCATGGTTCACTGTCTGCCTACCTTGCCCCTGAGTCCACCTACTTGAACACAATGGTGAGAAATACGCCATCCTGTTGATTGTTTGCACTGAGAATCATGTTTAAGAGCTTCTGTGTACTCCTACTTCTGCTCAACAATTGTATTATATTTTTCATTCTCTGTTCACTCTGCCATTCTTTTTGACAACTGTTTCAGACATTGTCCCCTCTTCTCAAATATCCAACAGCTACACCTTAGCTGAAGATCTCATTTCTAGTTTCACTGAAGAAATTGTAGCAGTTAGAAGAGAACTTCCACAAGCTGCTGCCACCATTTCAACCCGACTAATTGTATTTGTGGTGATATATATATATCTTTGTGGTTCACTACAAATAAATTGTCCACACTTCTAGCCAAAGGCAATATCTCAATTGTGAGGTAGATCCTATTGTCACTAGTTTCCTGAAGTACATCACTCCATCAATTTTTGCTTCTCTTTCATTTAGATTTTCAGGCATGCGGATGATCTTAGCATTCAAATCTGTTGCTTTTTCTCCCATCTTCAAACAAACGAAAAAAATTCCGATCTCCATACACTACTTTCCCTCTTTATACACAAAACTTTTTTTCTTTTACAACAACATTCTTTAGTAGACTAGTCTAAACTCATTTATTCTAATTCTTCTCTTCATATTATTCCTTGAGCCCATTCCAGTCAGGTCTACTGCTTCTATCACTCTACCAAAATTGCTCATACAAGGTCAGCAATAAGTTCGTAATTGCTAAATACAGCAGTCAATTCTTAGTCTTCATCTCACTTGATCTATCTGCAGCATTTAGCCCTCTCATCCCTAGACACATTTTTAACTTGTATCCTGGACTATTAGTACTCTCCTGGATTTCCTTGTATACTCCCATCATTAATATTCAATTTTCCTCACTGTTTTCTCTCATTTCCTGCTCTAACAATATTGGAATTACCATGGGCTCAGTCTTTGAATTCCTTGTGTGTTTTTTTTTTTTATTTTGTTTTTTTCATTTACAAATATACACTTACCAAACATCATTCAGGAACAGGTTTTTAAATGCACTTTCCACACTAAAGACTTTAAAATTTATATCCCGAAACTGGATTTTACCCTGACTCAAAAACGTATGTAATCAACTTTTTGCTTAACATCTATACTTGGTATTCTACCAGGCAACTGAAAAGAATTCTTCCCCAAATTGAACTCTCAGACTCTAATATGTCATCACTACCATCTGTTCTTCCTATAGCCCTGCCATCTTGGTTTAAGGCAACTCCATTCCTTATCTCACAATCCTGTGAAATTGCATCTGTTGCCCGCTTTCTTTCTAGAGGTGAAAACATGGCTGATACAGCCCAGGCTTTCAATGTGATAGATTGAGTAAATGAATGCATCTATTGAAGAAGTATAGATTTTATTAATTATAAAGATATATATTTGTCCTCTTAAATGTATTTAACTAACATTTCCTTTGTTCTAACATTGATAATAACACATCTGTTTATTGTTTTTAATATATCTGATATATACATTTTCTTTCTTCACTACCAATATTTATGTCATTTTCTTCTAAGTATAACTCTTTCAAACAGGAAACAAGATCACATTTTTTAAATCCTATCTGAGACTAAGTATTTAAACTGTTAAGTTTTTTAGATATTCATTTCATTTTTAATTACTGAGATGTTTAGATTGTTTCCTGACAATTTATTTTACGTTTTCTACTTTTTAAAAAAATCATTATTCTTATATTTTGATGAATTCATATAGTTTTCTTAGTTCCTTTTTTCTCTAATGGTTTGAAAATTTGACATCTCATTAATATTTTTCAAATAATTGTACTTGAAATTTTAACATGTGTATTTAAGTTTTGATATATCTATGGAATGCCCTATGTTAATCATTTTATTTATTATTATCACATAAATAAGAATCTTAGCATTTATGTTTTCTTCCTCCCACTCCCTGCCATCTTTTACATCAGTGGGCTGAAAAACCTATTCTACGTTGAGGTCATCAACAAATTAAACTTACTTTAAAGTTAAAGTTGTCATTTTTTTATAAACTACTCTTATTTAAACCTAAGTACAAATTATAGTGGTTTCATTGTTCTTCACTATTTCTTGTATAATATTTCCCTTAGAGTCATTGTTCCTTTTTTCAAAGTGTATCCTGTAGTAATTTTTTCAGATGGAGTGATGGGTAAGAAATGTTCTATGTCTGGCCATGCTTTAAATGTTTTTATTTAGCTCTCATAGCTGAATGTTAGTTTGGTTGAATATAGAGTTCTAGTTAAATTTTTTTACTTCACAATTATAAAGAAATTTCTTCAGAATCTTGTGCCTAAGGTTACTAGTGAGAATTTGGTTGTCTATCTGCTGATTATTCATTTAATCATTGTATCTACTCCCATACCATCGTCTGGAACTTCCAATGAAAGAACTCCTTTGAGTTCCAAAATTGTATTCTGATATGACAAGGTATGGGTCATTTTACATGTATATTTCTTATCTTTGTTGACAGTGAAAATCTAAGTTCTTATGTTTTCTCTTCAGTTCTAGAAAAGTTTTAAAAATTGTTATTATTATTATTATTTTTGTATATCTTCCTACCTACTCTCCCTACTCTCTGCTGTCCCATTTGTACGTAACAAGTGTTGACGGATGATGGAATTTTATTTATCCTCTCTATGTGTTAAAGTTTATTTTATTCTCTTTTTCTCTGTGTCTTACACACACACACACACATACACACACACACACTTGTGTGATGTATTCTGTGGGATTCCTTGTCTAATTTCCAAACTCACCAATTGACTTTATTTAGCAGAGTTCTTTTTAAAAAGCTCATATCTGATATACCACTCCCTCACACAATTTTGATTTTATGACTTTCTTGTTTTTCACTTCAAAAATCTTTTCATATCAATATCTATATTAAAATTTCCATAGTGCTTCTAGTCAGAACTCATATTTTGGTCTAAACAACACAAACCTGATTTTATACAATTTGCTTTTATTCTCTATTTCATTTGTACATATCCCATTTGTTCAGCCAGGTTACAAATCATTCAAAGATACTTCATATGAATTTTTTTCACCCTTTCTTAGTTCTTTTATCTTTATTGTTAGAAGATATCCATAAGGACTCATTGCTTCAAAGCAAGAGCCTACTCTATTTGCTTCCTTGGGTCTTCCATTTGTATTCCTGAACATGAACCTCACTTCCCAATCCTAGAAGTGCATGAATCTCAAATTTTTCCCTCCTCCCCGAGCTCCTGAGTCTCTGGAGCTCTGTCTTGTCTATTTTGGTCTCAGTTTTCCAGTGCCATTCAAGTATTTTGGGTACTGTGAGAATTGGAATGATGGATTACAAACAACTGATTGCAAACTACAGTTGTAAGAAATGGAGTTCAGTAAACTCAAGTCTCATTTGTCCCAATAAGATTTCATTTTCATTCACAGTCACATGCTGGCAGCAACAATATTTTCCAGGAATATTTGGGTTTACAACACAAGTCAGAAAGAATCATTATCTTGGAAGATAATATAGAAATCATGGTCTCTAAAAACAATTTTTGTTAGGCAATTATTTTTATTTATATTTTAAATCTGCCTTATCTAGATGGCATATGACTTAATAATGGAAATTACTAAAAAAATAACAATGAGGGTAGCAATTTATATCATGAAACACCATTGTGAATTACACAAATAGAACCAGATGACGAGCAATAATTTTGAATGGAAACAATCTAGAATCAACACTTCATTTCCGTAGTGACAGTTCAAGAATGTCAAAGAGGCTACCAGACTCTCAAATGATAATTAAAGTACCTGCGTTCACACATTTATGTTGCAATTAAAGCATTTACATGCAAAGAGAACTTAGAGCTTGCACAGCAGAGATATTTGATTTTGCAATAATTATTATGTGCCTGTCAAATGGCCAGGCGCAATCCCAACAGTTAATTTAAATCTAATGCTTGAACTAATCAGCCCAAGTGAAGATGAAAAAGTGTGAAAAGTTAAAAATAGCTTACAATAACAGAAAGAAAAACAAATTACCCAGAGTAACCTTATAAAAATGTTTTTAATTCTCCTCTAGGAAATAGAACAAGTTTGTTTTTTTATTTTAATATTTCTTATAAAAAAAGGGTTAAGAAAATCCATTTCCAATTATTGTTAAACAATGACCTTACCTTTGCACTCAAAGTCAACCAAAACATGATTGGGTACAAGCTTCACAATTATTTATAGAACACAAATTCAGTTCTACTCCTTTTGAAGTAAACATTTATTTGTAGAAAGAAGCTTATGGATCTGGGAATAGACGACAGGGTGGAAAATGTCAAACAGCGTAAGATTTAGTCCTTGTACCAAAGAGACAAAAAATGAAATTGCAATAGTATTCCTGTGGCAGTGGCTGTGGTCAGAAGTGGAGATGTGTAACAATGGACAGCAAATATAGTGAATATTAGAAACTCTTAAAGATGAGAAATACTCTTCCCTTGAAACTTTATGTGGGTATTGTAGAGTAAAAGAAAGCTTGTAGAAAGGAACGGATGTCCACATTCTCTTATCTGTAATTCTGAATTTCAACGTCTAGAAATAAAGCTCCTTCACCACTTGATTGGCAGACAAGCCTGACCTAAACTGAGTAAGGTGGCCTAGAAGCCTTATATATCTCACTTAGCATGGTTCTTCATATGTTCTGTTAAAGAAAAGTCAATGTACCCCTGCCCACCCTGGCTGTGTTACGTATATTTTGCGCATCTTTCTGAGAAATTTTGAAATCTGAACCATACCTTGTCCCAAGTGTTTTAAGAAAGGAGGGTATATCTATATTTAAGTAATTAAAAAGGAAAGTCACCCAAAGCAGAAGTTGCATCACCTTATATCAAAATAATATGCTGCTTTGAGATGTTAAAAATACAACTATACTTATTTATTCTCTATCCCTATATCCAAATGAGTATGTCCCTGTAAAGCAGCCAATTATTTCAACAGTCTTGACATTTATGGCATTAGAATTTTTTGTGTGTGTGTGGGTGTGTGTGTTTTAAGGAAGGCTTTTTTAGAACCCGGGTAATATTAATGTAATTGTCTTTAGTAGGGACTAATTTCTGTCCAGAGAGAGTGAATATAATTGAGAAAACAGCTGAAATATATTTAGATAACATTTTAATGAAAAATGAAAGTTACCAATTTGGATAATGTTTTTTGGAGTGTAAAAAATGAGTTAAGTAAACGAAGATGTAAGACTGAGTTTTGCATTATTTAGTGTTTAAAATGTTTGCATCTAGATATCAAACAAAGCAAAAAACGTTTTCCAAAATGTTTAGTGACTACCTATTGAACTTTCTCAATCATGTCAAAGTCAGTCATTTGTTGCAAGCATTGATATATGTATGTTTAAAATTTTATTTTTCTAACTTGAAAGTGACAAACTACATTTGCTAATGTTGAGTAAAAAGACACAATTCATTGGTATTTTATTACTTTTTATTTTGAAAATGACTATTTGTTAACAATCCTTCTCCATGGTAATCCCAATGACATACTAAAAACATGAAATTATAGCATTAATTCTTTACCTTTTATATATGCACAATTATATATAATTAAATTCATTTGTGTATGTGTTTGTGTGTGTGTGTGCACATGAACTGACTTGTGACAATTTGTGCATCAATTATCAGGGATTTTTGGTAAACATCTGCAGACCCTGTTGATTATAGGTAGGAGGAACGTATGTGATTTCTCACTCATGACACTACCAAGTATATGTGATAATAAAGAAAGTTTTATACTGGGTTTTTCCAAACTTGTAAATATTTATTGACAAGAAGGCACAAAAATAGCTATAGAACCTGTTCTTAAAGGCTCAGGGAAGCCCCACCCTCTATCCTCTGGTGTTCCAACAAGCTCATTGCATGAAATGTTCTTTAATGGTAGATATTTTGATAGCATAATGAGCCAGTCTTCTAGGTGGCTCAGGCAACAGAGTCCCACATGAGATGGGAAGACAAAAGAGTAAAGACTGGACTGACAGCACTGACTTGAATCTATTAGGCTTCTGAAGTTGATGGAATTTTATATCATGTTCAAGCACATTGTTAGTTCTAGCCACTATCTCTCTTGAATATCACTACTTTCAAGATATAAAATTAAATTTTACAAATCAAATCTTCAGTTTCCATTATTTTTAAGTGCTCACATAACCAATTCTGAAACGTGGATTCCTAATTATGGTATGTTAAATGCTTATGTTCCCATCTTAAGTCTAGAATAGTGGTTTTTCAGCAATGAACATATCACCCTCTTAGGATGCGTTTGGAACTGTATCACGGGATACATTCAGATGTCGTAATGCCTTGAGAGAACCCCTGACATTTTGCGTGTGGGGGAAAAAAAAGAGAGAGAGTAGACTATATGAAATTATGGTTTTCTATAGTTTTTGAAAATCCAAAAATGTTATCTGTTTATATATTGACTCTACCATGGTCTTTCTATTCACTCCTTCTGAGACTCCAATTATACCGATGCCACACTTTCTAAGTCTATTCTTCCTGTGTCTTAGCATCTCCTTTCTGTTTTCCATCTCCTTGACTTGCTACTTCATTGTAGGAAATTTATTCTTATTTATCTTCACATATATTATTTCTCTCTTAATCTACTGTGTTGAATCTCTGTTTAACTTTTTGAATGAATTTGTTCAAATTTGTATTCATTATTTCCAGTAGTTTCATTTGCTTTTATCTTTTTGATTTCATTTATATATAAAAATCTCCTTTAAATTGTCCATCTTTGAGATTTTATCCCTTATATTCTCACACATTTGATAAAGAGCTGTTTCATATCCCTTATGTGACAATTCAAATATCTAATCTTTGGCAGTCTAAATCAGTTTTTTATTATTTATGTTAACTCTTGGTCATGGTGGCTTACCCCTGATCTTTAATTGTGCCTTTGTTTTTTGTTTTCAGCATTATTTGTTGTAACTGTGGGAGTTCTGAAGCCTAAATGGCAAATTTGGATAGTATTCCTGGCTACAGAATTTGCTTTTATTTCTTTCAAAAGGTAGTCAGGGGTGGGGAGGTGTTGGCACTGATCCGGGACCACATCAGCTCTTTTATATAGTCTAAGTTTTGTGATGGGAGCTTCCTTACTTCATTGTTGCTCAGGGATCAGAACTGCCAACAACATCTATTCTCAGGCTAACTTCTCTTTTAAAGATTATTCACTGTGTGGGTCTTGGCTAATCATTTTTATTGGAGGATAGCCTTTGCAATGTTTATCGAAATTATCTGAAATGATCAGTCTCACAAAAAGAATATCATATGTGTGGTTCTACACTGTCAGAAACTCTTACTGCATATAGCTATCCCTGATTCTCGTAGATGAAGTTAGATGTTTAAGTTCCTCCTTTCTACAATCCCCAATTTTTCAATTCCTCCTTTCTGACTACCCAAGGGTCTCAATTTTTTTATATAGTCTTAAGAATTCTGTTGGATTAATAAGCATTATTGTACTACCTCATAAACTATGGTTTAAAAATATACTAGCATATTTGAAATTGAGGGAAAAAGTGAAGACAAGAGCACTTTGAGTTTCTTTTTAATGGATTTTTAAATGGAAAACATTAATTATAAGGGAACTCTAGGTTGAAGCGCATTCACATTCAAAGAAATACTATGTGAATCCACACAAGTGGTCTCTGAGAATTCTCAAACTAGAAACTGTGTTTATATACATAATATTCAGGAAGACATATCTTGATTTGGCTATTAATATATGTCACATTTGCAGCATGTTTCTCACTTGAAAAGATCCTTGGGGGTAACAAATGTACCCAACCATTCACAGATTTCATGGTGAGCACGGACTATCTATTTTTCCCATCCCATACTCCACTACATATTGTTATCGATCCCAATACTTTAATTAAGATGTACAGCATAAAGGATTTCATTTTCATATTTCTACTACTATATCAATATCATTTTTGTTAGTGCTGTCTGGTGGATTCTGAGTCCTAGCAACCCTGTGTACAGCAGGGCAGAACCCTGCCTGGTCTTTCTGTGCCATCCTCTCACCTTCCGGTGCTGGATCAGACAATACTCTGCTGCTGTTCACAGGGTTTTCATGGCCAACTTGTTCAGCAGTGGATGGCCAGATCCTTCTTTGTATTCTCTCTTAGTCTGGAGGTTCTGCTGAAACCTGTCTACCATAGGTGATCCTGCTGGTATCTGTAATACCAGTGGCATCACAGCAACATGCAGCCACCACAGTATGACAACCACCCGATGGGTGATGCGGTTCCCTGACTGGAAAACAAACCCAATTCACGGCAGTGAGAGCGCCAAATCTTAACCACTAGACCCCCAGGGCTGGCTACTATATCAATATATGTCCCTTTAGATATTGTTTTCACACAAATAAAGCTTCTAACTGATATTTTAAGACTAAAGTGGACAAAGGCAGCAATTCAATATAGGTTTTCCACAAATTCACTTTATCTTCGTCAGCAGGAATGGCAATGGAAAATGAAAGGGAGGTGGAATATTTGTTCCAAATCCTGATGGCAAAGATAAAACAACAAAATTGATCAGAATATTCATATTTATAGCCTTTAAAGACTCACCTTTGTCTACTGGTTAACAGAATACATCATGGTGGAATAATGGCAACCAATAGCGTACTATTTTAATTAGGGATACACCTGCATATTAAAACGATTCAGTGATAAATTCGCACATCCAATATGCCCATTATGACTGGCATTTTCACTTATACATCATAACCTGAAGTAAATGCAGAAAAAGTCTCATCATGTCACAGGCTATGCACCTACAGCAAAAGTACATGGGGTAGTATTACGGACCATTCTATGTTAGAGTTTGCTTGAAAAATGTTTTCATAGCTTACCTCATATAATACACATAGCAACCCATAATTAGTGTTAAATTTTTGTTATCATACTTATTATTTTACTACTAACATATTTTTCCATAAAATAAATTGAGGTCAAAAAACTATAGAGAAGATATCCAAGAAAATCACTAAAATAAATGGACTGTAACCTACTGAATAGTGCATGGTCAATCTAAAATTGTTTGTAATTATTTCTCCTTCCCTTTTTTTGTTTGCTAGTGCATTTATTGAGGAATAATGGAAAAATGAATTTTCATCTTACTGTATTTCTTGGCTCAAGAAATGTAAACATGTGCATAGTAATAAATCAAATAGTGAAGGACGGATTTCTTCCCTGTTGCCTCCCCACCTTCTGTTCCACTCCTTACTTATATCCTCATAAAATTATTGCTGTTTATTTTTTTTGCTATTTGGTGGTTGTCATGAGAACTATATACCTTGTCCAAGCATCATTTTTATACAGACTCTGCTCTATTTTGACTCCCTGATTTCATAAGAGAAAGTCAAGGATATCCTCAGTTTGACCAATTGTTAAATATAGCTCTACATTTAAAGGCACTATAAACAGTTTCATTTTATCTTGAACATTCTACCAGTTCGTACTGTACAAAAGCTCAGCTAAGAGAAACAAAATTTATGAAAGATTTTCTAAAGACTATCAATTCATATTTTTTCTCGGTAATCTAATATTGACTTCTTGCTTAACCCAAGTGATCATAAGTACAATATACGAGCAATGTTAGATAGGTGTCCGGTAGACCTTCTTTCACTGGATCTTATTTTGGTGAGATGTCATCAACTGCATTGAGAGCTATATGAAAAATTGTACAACAAATCACATGACTGTGGGTCCTAAAATGATGCTTTTAAGAATAATCATTACATTGCATAATATCTGCTTCCTAATGACCACCTGAGAAATTATTTGTATCAGAAAATTTTATGCTTCTCAAAAATTCGGTTTGGTTCCATCTTGTTTAACAGAGTCTGTTGTAACTGATTGTCTTTCCCACCTAGCTTTCATTACTATAAAGGTTGAAGTCAAATTTATATATTTCAAATCTAGCAAATATGGATATTCATAGTTTCAGTTCATTACAAGTCTCAGCTACGTCTTCACCTATCCTACCTACATTTGCAAGTGTTCAAATTTCCGTTATTTTAAAAAGATATTTTTGTCCGGCATTATGTCACACTATAATCTGAAAAGCACATATTCAAAAATAATTGCAGTACAATATGGAGTGTATAACTACTAAAATCTAAACTAGAGGTATATAATAAATACAGTAGTGGAAAAAAAAAGAAAGTAATAGTTCCACTTGTTTTAGAGAAAGTCTAGGGAGGATTTAAAGAGGAGAATCTTGACAAATGAATAGGTTTCATCAGGCTGAAGAGAGAGGTGGGATATTTCTATAAAGAGAACATTTCTGCCAAGGGCACAATGAATGATAATGGGAAGCGCAAGTAAGAAGGTATTTATTTTTTTAATAGGGCAGAAACAACTGCATAAATGGGAGAATAAGTCCTAGTGCAGCATGAACTGAAAAGCAGTCCATCTCTTTCTGAAGAATGATGTCTAGGTTAGTTACCTCTCTCTTTCCGCTCACTGTTCTTGGTTGAGCAAAAGCTGAACAGTAGGAGATTGAATCCGCCTAGCTTGGCATGTTGAAACAGCTTGTGGGATCTTAAATTCCACTATCTGAAATGTAACAAATAGTCATATCTAACTACAATTGTTGAGATTTCTTCTTTTTTTTGGTGAGGAAGATTAGCCCTGGGCTAACATCTGTTGCCAATCGTCCTCTTTTTGCTGAGGAAGACTGGCCCTGGGCTAACATTCGTGCCCATCTTCCTCTACTTTATATGGGATGCTGCCACAGCATGGCCTGATAAGCAGTGCATAGGTCCACACCTGGGATCCGAACCCGTGAACCTCAGGCCACCAGAGCGGAGCGTGCAAACTTCATCACCACGCCACCGGGCTGGCCCCAAGATTTCTTATTTCTTAACGATAGAAATATGAAATCACTCAAATGAATTAAAGTTGGATTAAGTACTACTTTTTTGATTTATTGCTAAAGTCCTTCTTTATTTTGTCTTCAACTTCTACCTGTTGTAAACAAATATTAAAGTAAAGAAACAAACAAACAAAAAAGATGAAAAGATGAGCACTTCTTTGGTTAGCTCCTTTTGTTTTGTTGTTTTTATGTGTTATAAAAGCTTATCCATTGTTAGTCAAGGTAAAACCTCAACCACTGATTTTCAGAAAGTTTTTTGCAGACAAAAGTGAAGAATTCATGAATATTGGGTAATTTTTCCTTTGTAAGATGGAAGTATCTTTAAAGACAAGGCTGGCCTATTATGCAGGTACAGAGATATAGGGCAGCTTGAAGAATGGGTCATCTGTCATGCATCAGCCAGTATACATATTGACACAAACATTAAATCATGTTATTCTCACTATGATCCTGAGAGTGAGAAATTAGTAATTCCAGTTTATAGGAAAGGAAACGGCCACAGAGAAGATAAGTGATTTTCTTGGCATCCCACAGCTGGTGGGTGGTAGGACAGTGAGTTGAACCTGCCTCTCTCTTCGGCTTCTTCGTTTTCCAAAGAAGTTACCCGGACCCCAGGATCTTAAAATACACTCCCCTAGTGAGTGACAAAGCCAAGTTCAACGCTTTTGTCAGATGGCTTTCTGCCGTGGAAGAGTTAAGAGAAGATCTGAATTCAGGATCCATAGGTTTGGTGTCTCTGTTACTGTAACTATCTGGAAAACAGAAACTGACTTTAGCCATCTTAAGGAGAAAAAACAAAGATTTTGTTAAAATGAAAAATGACTTGCAAATAACTGGTAGACCATTTTGCAGTTGATCTTGAGAAGTTAATTGATGTTAAAGAAAACCTATTAAAAGTAATGGAAAGAAAATATGTTTAGGCCAAAGCTGATTAGAGTTCCCTTTCTAATTTAGCTTACTTTCATTTCTTCCTAGAATAGCGATTGTTGATAAGTTGTCCTTTCCGTGATTGTTTTTTTTTTTTCTCCTCAGTTTTCCTTTACACATTTCTGGAAGGTGTATGTATTGAGAGGCAGAGAAATCGTGACATAAAAAAGAGGATAAAATTTTAAACATCTCTTATCAAGTTTAAATTTAGTATCATACCAATATAATTTTATGTATTCTGAACTAACTAAGGAAATCATTGTTTCCCCTTCAGTTTCTGATGACCTGTCTGGAAATGTTCATATTTTCTTAATAATGAAAATGCTTTCCCAGAATATATATTTTATTTTCCACATCTATTTTTTCTCTGAAAAAAATAGCATACAATATTTACTGTATCCAAAAAAGTATAAAGAAACATATCAAAAAGATAAACCAAACACTTGGATCCACGACCTAGGTTAGGATACAGTAATACCAATAGTTGAAACCAGTCCTGGGCATTTCTCTTCTTTCACATATAGTCCCCTTTTTCCTCTCCAGATGAAACTTCTGTCCTGAATTTGATGATTATTAGCCGCATGCATTAATTATACTTTTATGCTGTGTGTGTCTCAGTGCAATCTATAAAACTTGTCCAAATCTCTTCTGCTATCTTCTCATCACAGTGTTTAGGAGCGACTGTGCACCACACCCTCTTCTGGACCTGCTACTATGAGATTCCTTTGTCAAAATGAATGTGCTAAAATAGGACCTAAATATGATTTTAACTCTATTTAATAGTGGACTCCTGTATCTTTTCATATGTTTATTAGCCATAGATGTTTCTCTTTCTCTCAACTGTCTATTCCTATTTCCAACATTTTTGAATGTAGATTTTTAAACTATTTTAATAGAAATCTTTTAAAAAAATATATTTGTAATACCAACCATTGTTATTAAGTATACCGTAGATCTTTCCTCCAGACTGTCTTGTCTTTCATTTCTTCATGGTGATTTTAGATGAACAGAAATTTTGTTGTTGTTGTTTGTTAATTTGGTTTTTCAGGTTATTTATTTTTTTTTTTTGCCTTTCAATTTTAATGAAATTAAATATGTCAGTCAGTTCTTTTATAGGTTGTGTTTTTTTGCATCTAGTTTAAAAATTCCTTCTAGGCCCAAAGGTAATTATTATTTTCTCAAACGTTTTCTTCTAAAAAGTCTTCAAGTCTTGCTTTTTAGACTTGAGGCTTTGATGAACACAAAATTGATTTGTAGGAAAGTGTGAAGAGAAGACTAAATATAACTTTTTTTTCCATGTGAATATCCAATTATCCCTGGATCATTTGTTGTAGAGACTGTCATTTCTACAGTAATTGCACCACCTCTGTCATATATCAAGTTCCTTTTTTATGTGTAGGTCTGCTTCGGGGCCCTTGATTCTGTTCCATTGGTAGGATTCTTCTCACATACATGTTAATTTTCCTGTCAAGTGATTTCTATTCAGGCATTTATCTTTTCTAATTTTACCCATTTGTAATTTTTATTCTCCTTTATAAATATTTCATATCATTTTTGTATGATGGGTTTTCATAGTAATCTCCATTTTTATTTTATGACCCTGTTTTCTCTGTTAGATTTTTGCATTTTAATTTTGATTTTTACTCACACTTTATGAGATCATTGATTTTTTGATTGCTTTTTTTATGGTGACAAATCCAGACTGTTCATGAAGATTTAGATCGTACGTGTTCCCCCTCAATAGCAAGCAACCTAACATCAATTCCAATTGTTTGTTAATTTAATTAAAAATTAAATTAAATTTCTTTTCCATTGAAAATAATTAGCATACTCCAAAGATTACACTCTTGCTTATTTTCAATATTTTACAAGATTGGAAATTAATGACAACTAGGCTGTAAAGTTTAAACATTTACAATAAATTAAACACTGCAGCAAAAGGCAATCTGAGATGAAGTTTTAATTATATCCAAAGAGATAGAGTAGCATTTTTATGATACCCATTTGCATCTAAGTAAAATAATTCAATTTTGTATCTCAACCATCTTCTGAATTAAAGAGAAAACTATCATTTAAAAATTATCATGGCACTATTAGTAATCCTGATAATCTTCCTATCCCCTGAGATATCTCTAGAAACATTGAAAAATAAAAGAACTTTCTTCAGATATGTTTCTCTGATCCTACTAAAGCTGATTATATAAGAAAAAATGTTTGTAAACTTTCAGTATTTTTGTTCCTATATTATCAATAGGGTGTATTACTTTTACATAAAGGGGAAATATGTGAGATTGTACACTTCTTTCCTTTACATCTACGCTGATAGTTAATCAAAGAGGGTGTACCTGTATCTAGAGCTGGGATGAGTATCATCTTTTTCAACAAACTAATCAAACTCCCCTCACCTGAAACCTCTGCCTGCCTTGGTAACTGAGTGGATTAGGATATTGATCAGTGGAAAGTGGCTGTAATAAAAATCAAGAAAATCTGGATCCTGATCCCTGTTCTTCTCCAAGCTAGCAGGCAAACTTGATTTAATAACTTAAAGATTTTGAGTCTTAGTATCTTCTATGACATAATGAAGACTTATAAATGAATGATATAATTGTTATAAATGTCAAAATATATCTAATATTGACAGGAAATATTTCAAATATAAACAATGTATATCTAAAATTTAATAAATAATAAATTATATAAATAAAATGCAAGTCTTGGTAATTAATAATATCAATGAATAGCAGTACCTAATCATTAAGTACCTGATGTAGGAATAATGATGGCCAAGGGGAAGTATGTTTGTTTCAATATTGTCTCTCAAAATACACTGTGAACAGTATGAGAAAACATATTCTCAAAGAAACAGGAAATTATTTTAGCTGTAGATAGTAAAGTATTGAGAATACTCACCAAGCAAGATAATGCATCATGCTGAGAGCCAACCCATGCTTTCTTTGACCTCAAAGTAGATATGCTTTTCATTGAAAGGGTCACTGTCTGGAAAGGCATCTCTAACAATTCTTGATTAAAGCCAAAACATTAAGTCCATGGATTAGTCACATGGTACTGGAGGAAGACCAGGAGATGGACCTATAAACCTAGTTCAATACTAAAAGAATGAAAGGGAAATTGCAGAATCTAGGTATCCAAGTTTCAGATTGGACCATGGCCAGCAAGGCAGGTGTGAGTCACAGATAATATCACTAAAGAATATTATTGACACATTTTAGAAAATTTGAATACAGTTTGAGAATTACATAACAACATTGTATCAGTGTTAAACATTCTGACTTTGATGATTGTTATATGGTTTTGTTAGAGAAGGTTCCTGGTCTTATGGGTAAAATGTTTGGGGGATGGTGAAGGGGGATGGTACCTCCAACTACATTCAAAAGATTCAAAGTTTCTTTTGATATTCTTGCAATTTCCCTGTAAGTTTCAAATTATATAATATAAAAGATTAGAATTTATATATAGAGAAAAAGATCTATAAAGAGTAATTTCCTTTAAAGTTAATGAATGCACATATTATCAGAGGTTGCTCAAACTGCATATAACTTTAATCCTTGAGTTATAATTTACCCATCAACAAATAGTCAGTTGGTGTTAAAGGGAAATGCTTGTCCACATGCTATTATGCTAGAAATTTGGAGAAATAAAAAATACCTTAGACATGTCCTCAATATTCATGAAGCTTATAATCTGGTTGGGAAATCAAAACTACCAAATATAAAAAATGAATAACTAGTTGGGTGGTATGTGGAGTACTGAGGTATTGAGGCATGGGGAAGCAAAACATGTCATGCAAGACCAAGTCATGAGGGAACAAATAACCGGAATAAGCAGCCTTGAGGTTCACCTAGTAATTTGGATGAAAGACCTGGGAATCTGGGTGGAAAGAAGAATGGAAAAAATAGTTATTGAACATCTAGCATATGATTAGCATCATGCTCAGTGTTTGCTACCTTATTTAATTCTCACAACAATGCCATGAGGTCAATATTTTTGTTTCTCACGATTTAGAGATGAGAAAATTGTTACTGATAAAGCTTAAATAACTTACCCAGAGATGGTGGAGTTAGAATTTGCAGTAATGTCACTCTGATTCCAATTTTTAAAATAAAACATGAGAAACAAGCTACTAAAGGATTTCAAAAGCCATCCCATTAATCCTTCCAAATGATCTATCTAACTAAGTAATCTAGCTTTCTGATTTTACCATCTAGAAAGGAGTGTGGGGGTCATTGCAGTCATCAGTGCCACAATGCAAGGCAGTCATCAATAGGGATAACATTTAAGACAGAGCTGAGAAAAGATGAGCAAATGTTTACTGAGTACATACTGTAAACTACAAATAAGGCTATGTGCTAGATGGTATACATGACATTTCTTTTATAAGCTGCTCCACAAGCACATGGGGACATATTTTCTCTAAAGATGGCTAACTTGGACTCAAAGTAAGGAACTTAGAGAAGAAGGTCACAGGCTACAGTAAAATAACTGTGCTTGAACGTACATTTTTACAACTACAGAACATTAGTATTTTATATGTTACCAAGGTCTACCCAAGGGGTAGTGGCATGGAGTGGGGTGGGTTAGGAGAGAATGGAAGAAGCAAACTAGAAAATAGATTAGAAGAGAGGTTACAGAAAGCAAGAGAGCTGGGCACACCCTGGGTATCTAAAGCTGACGGAATTGAGGGCAACATCTTCGTGGAATCCAATGCAAAATTATGAATAGAAAATTAAGTGTGGGGTCTTGGGAAGGCACCCATGAAAATAAGTAGCTATGAAGATGTCTGTTCCTATTCCTATGCTATGTATTGCAACATAGTAAAACACCCCCCAAATGTAACACCTTAAATCAATAAATTACTATCATCTCTCACATTTCTGGGCATTGATAAGATCAACTAGGTAGCACTTGCTCATGTACATTCCTAATGTAGTTGGAATTAGATACTAGCTGAAGCTGGAGTCACCTAAGCACTTGCTGAGCTGTACAATCAAAATGACTCATTCACACAGCTGGCAGTTCACGCTGGCAGTCAACTGAGTGCTTAACTAGGGCTGTTGACCATGATCTTCTCTGGGGCTGTCATTATGGCCTCTCCACGTGGCTTGTGTTTCTCACAGCATGACAGCTGGGTTCGGAGATGTAGTATCACAAGACGCAGCTTTCCAATAAGGATGGAGCAGATTTTGCCAGTCCTTTTAAGAGTTGCCAGAAGTTGTGCAGCATTACTTTTACTGCATTCTATTGGTTGAGCAGTCACTGGGCTTGTCTAGATTTAAGAGAAAGGGAAATAAACTCCGCTTCTCGATGTGTGGAGCATGACAGAATTTGTGGGCATCTTCAATCCACCTCAGCAAATCAGATAAAATCCTACCAAAGGGATTAATAGAGCACTGTGGATTTTCAACACTGGTTAACTTGAACAGACAAACTGCTGACAAGCATTGGAATTTAAAATCACTGACCAAGGCAAATGGGAAATCCTATTACTTTCTGCCTTTCTTTTACCCTGATGCTGATGAAAGAAATAGAGAAAATGGTAGAAGCAGAAATTTAAGAGTTTAATCTATGAATGGTACCCATGAGTAACGAGAAAATATGTTCAGCTAGGAGAATCAAGATTACCAATTACACTTGTGTAACATATAATAAAATTGGCCAGGATAGAGTTAATGCATTGCTCAAAATTACACAGCAAGTGAGGAACAGATTAAGATTAATTGTGGATTTTATATTATAAATTTAAGAGTTAAAAATGTTAAACTCTCTTTTTCATAGAAAGAACTACAATTTTACTTATGTAAATTTACCCAAATTCAAATATAGCCACATGTAAAAATTTTTTCCAAGTGAGAATCTAGGTTTTTAGCTTGAAAATACATTCTTGGATTTATCATAATGTAAGCTTCGCAAAGGAAGAGAACGTGTCTACTTTACTCAACTTTGCATCTCTGGGATTCAGCACAATTCTTAGCACGTGACGTTTGAGTGCTAAATAAATGTTGTTAAATATTATTAAATCAATAAATAAAAATAACTTTGACTATTTTGATTTTCTCAAACGTCTTAAAAGGAAATGTAATTTGTGTGTCCAGTTTATATCCCAAATTGTCAGTTAGGTTGTATACCATGTATCTTGTTTCTTGTTCTCTGCCTTCTTCCCTGGAAGTCCACTAATCTTAGAAGAGAAGGACATGAGGCAGAGCCATACTTTTTGGTTCATAGACCTGCAGTCTGAGGCAGATCTGCCTCAGTTGACCTGTGGCCTGTTCGAATGGCAATAATTCTATACTGTCGTATGTCACTGAGTTTTGGGGTGCTATCTTATGCAGTAATAGCTGACAAATAGAAAGATGTGTGGTTTGTTCTTTTGGTTTTGGTTTTGGTTATTGTTGTTGGTTTGTTTTTCATTTAAGTTTTGTTTTGAAAAATAAATAAATAAAATTATCTAAAAAGTTATCACTAATATTTTTTGCAAAGAATAAATTAATAATATCATCCCATGCACCAAAATATAGGACCTGAGGATGTGTAATCATCTGAGGAAAAATTCTTAAAGCCAGACAGGAAATAGTGAATGACAAATATCCCCCACATTACAATTTAACTTTAGTTTAATCATTGGAAAATGTAAAGTTCTTTATAGGATAACACAAGCAATAAACTGGCTTAGTCTCTTGTTTCTTGTTTTAAATCCTGTTTAATTAAGTGACAGTAGAAATCGTTAAGCTCAATGTATAACTAGCCTCAACATAGATCTCTGTATATTAAAATTTTTATATATCAAACATTTTCAAAAAGTTTTCATTGAAATAAAACTTAACAGTGATGAAAGAGAATGCACATTCCTATATCACTGTCAGGCTACTGAGGATAATTGAGGACTGAAGATGTTTTAAGTAAGAACAAAAATCTTATTTTCATGTTTCTTTCTCCAGACAGACCCAACATCAATGGTTCAGCAGAATTGAGACCAGCATAGCTACACCAATACCCAAAATTCTGAAATGTAAAAGCATATCTCATGGCCATCTCAAGTTTTCTCCAGTCCTAGGTCATATACCAGCCAAAGGGAAATGCATTGAGGCACAGTGCTTTAGACATTTATGATTAACAGGGAAAATAGTAATTATAAGGTAATGTAACTGAATGGATGTTGATGGGAGCAATTAATGCTGTAGATAAAGTTAATAAAAGACTAAGGGTAATAAATCAGCAATTAAATGTTACATGTGAAAGCCAGAAATATTTCTTGCCAGCATATAAGGAGACTCACCTTCCACAGTGGGAAGGCAGGAAAACCTCAGTGCCAGTCTCAAGCCACAATCAGAATTGCAGTGAAACTCTAGAGAAGGTTGAATTTTTAGGCTCAGCAGTTCTGTCACCCTAAACACAAGGCTTTGATCAGAAAGAAAGGGAACGTGAAATATGAATTTAGGAACATCCGGGATAGTGTACTTAAAAATCTTGAGTTCCCTTGGCCTTCAATAGTGACCCACTCCTCCCTATTGAAGGCCAGTGCTATCCCCATATTTGAAGGTGATCAGAGATTTTCTTAATCTGCCCCCAACTACCTTCTGGCCACCACACCATTAAAACAACATGACAAAGCCAGATAAGAAGCTGGATCTTGAAAGGACGAAAAAGACTGTACATTGAATGACCTGCAGAGCTAGCCAAGATGTACAAACAAGAATTGGGGGTGTATTTATGAGAACAGATTCTGACAATTCTAGATCAAGGAGCTGAAATATGTAGTTGAATAAAGGTGAGTTTGATCACGTGGGATCCCACTTCCAGTTTATAGGATTTTACACGCTGGAAAAGACCCTTGGGAATAACACTAAGAAGTGGAAACCAGCAGAATGCAGTAAGTGAAATAGAAATACCCAAACCACTGTGCTAGATAGTGGAAGAAGGGATCAAAAGGCTCAGAGAATTGGATGTACTAGAGTGGATATATTATGCCAGGTTGGGATACCCAGAAGATGACTATACTCCTGGTGGACACTCCCTTTACCAAACCAATAAAGAATGTATTGGTGGGAAAGGCACCAGTTTCCCTGAGAAGCCCTGTGGGAGATGCCCTCTGAAGTCTGTAGCTGATAGTTGGAGATGTATTTACACAACTAGGCTACAGGATAGCAATGAGAATGATAGACTCCTGAAAGGATGGAGGCTAAAATAAAGTTGGGGACAATTGTTTATTGTTGTTAAAAGCAGGTCAGAGAGGAAGTCAGGAAACTGACACAGAGTTATGGAGATGATTAGTAGTACACAGTTTTCCCTTCAAAGCTAAAGACAAATGATTCTAACTTGTACCTCTCACTACTAAGAAGAAAACATGGCACATTATAGGTCTCTTTGGATCCTCAAGACAGCACATTCCTCACCTGAGAATACTGTTGAACTCATATATTTGGTGACATATAAGCCTCCAGCTTTCAATACGGGCCAGAGCAAGTAAGAGCACTGAAGCAAGTCCAGGTTGAGATGCAAGAGGTCCTGCCATTTTGGCAGTGGACCCCATGGTAGTAGAAATATCTGTGTTGGTAAAAGACATCATGCAGAGTTTACAGCAAGGTCTAAAGAAGAATCACAATGTAAACCTCTATTGTTCTGAAGCAAGTCCACTCCATCTGAAGCAGAGAATTATACCCTTTTTAGAAAACTGCTCTTGGTATGCTGATTGGCCCTGGTAGAGACAGATTGCCTGATGATCGAGCACAAACTGACAGTATAGACAGAACTGTCATGAGCTGACTTTTATCGGACACAACAAGTCATAAACTGGGCAGGCCCAGCAGTGATCAGTTGTAAGATGTAAGTAATACACCGTTAGGTTGCAGAGACAGAGAAGGAAAAATCCAAGATAGCATATGGGTGAACAAGCTCAGTACTTTATGCAAGCTGAAAATAGATGGCAGTTGTACTATAGCCCTACTCAAGGATGCCCTGGAAAGACAGTGGTCAGGGAAAATCCTCCAAAAGTGCAGAATTTGAAGTGGTCCATCTGATCTTCTACTCTTTCTGAAGAGAGATAAGGCCTGAAAGAACTTATATGAATTCATGGACTGGTTACTCTAGGTGACTAGAATGAGATGTATTGGAAGGTTGGGAGAAGAATATATGTAGAAGAGACATATGGATTAACCTACGTGAATTGGTATAAGGTGTGAAGACCCTTGTATCACATGTTAATGGAGAGAGCATATATCAGAACCAAGCCTCTAAAAACAAATAACAAAGTGACTCAGCTAGTACAGAGCAAACAGTTGAGGCACCAGTTTCAAAATGATACCATGCAAAGATGGGACACTGTCAACACTCTCAAATAATCACCATCATACATTACTGTGTCTGCAGTAAGTAGAGTACATGAGTCCAGAAACTAAGTGGAACTGACAAAGACCTAATTGGAGAGTTTATTTCCTTTTTTGCAGCTCTAGGTTTTACAGGTTTAAGTCTTGTCTCTAAGATTACAAAAGTCAATCTCACATATAGATAAATTAAAAAGGTATGATTTGCCTATGTGAACATTTCAAAGAATACCCAGCCAAAATACAGAATGAAATATGAGCATCTACTTAGCTATTCTGACTATGCTTTAGAATAATGCATCATTATAAAAGTGGAAGAAGTCTTCAAAATGATCTTATAAAAGTGAGTATAACCTTGGTTGAGGCACTGATTTTGAAAATTCTATGTGAAAGCAAAAGACAACGATATCCTATATTATTTTTTCCAAATAATTGTTTTTGCTAAAGAGGATAACATGGATGTGTGAAAAAACACAAATTACCGAGTCTTAATTTAAGAAACTAACAAAAATGTACACAATAGCAAGAAAATTTCCATAAATAATCAATTAAATAGTCAACTAAAAGATCCATTGTCTCTTTCTATTAGGGACTCAAAGTGAAAAACTGTAAAGAATAAGTATAATCTCCTAAATAGTACTCTGAAATCAATTTATATCAAGGAATAATAAAGAAATATTTATTAACCTCTCCCAAGGGCATATGAACAGAAGAAATGGCAAGGTAAAGAAAATTAATTGAAACATTTTCATAGAAGATTAAATTAGAGAGCCCTTCTAAGACACAGTGATTTATTACTATAACGTCTAGAGAATAGGGAGAAGGAGAAGAAAGAAAAAATCTTTCCAAGTTGTTAACGGGTATGTGTTGGACTTTTCCAATTTCATATTAATCAGAGTGGAAACAGTGAGGAGTAGAGAAGACAGGATATAGATCTCAGACAGGCATTTTCCCAATTGTAAGCCGTCTTAAGTCAGGTTTAAATTTCCCCAGGGAACAAATGACAATATTTTTAATGACCTGGGAGATGACCTCTACTTCTGTGTGTGTTTTGGAGTGAAGCAGAGTTCGAGCAGTCTGCAGCATCTTCTAGCCTACTTCGTGGCCAACTCCTTGCCTCAGAGGAGCTCATTTAAAGGAGGTGGGAGTATAAATATCTCTTAGAGACACAGATACTGTATTGGATGACAATACTGTATAAATAAATATAATATGAAGTGAAATAAGATAAATGCTCTAAGAGAGGTAGCATATTTGTGGTAGAGCATCTCTAAGTTCTGTTCATCAGAACTACTGTAACTTCAACTTGAGCCTCATGTAAGAATTTAGGTAAAATCATGCATAATGTCCATGCAAAGCTATTAAAAGTTGAATTATTTTCAGTAAAAGCCCCCAAAATCTGCACTATGTCAAGAACAGTAGCCACTTGCCATATACCTAATGCTTACCTGCTCATACTTCCCTTACCCCTTAAAATTTCATATATACATGATTAAACATATTACATAAAATTATATATAAGATTATATATACATTAGATATAACTGTGTATTACAGATGATATATTTTTATGTTTACAGATGAATTCCTTGGAATTTTTCTGAATTCAGTCTAAACTGATTTGCATACAAAGATTACTTTGAAGGCAATCACTTCGTTGTTGTAAGGTGTTCTGAGAAGGGTAAAATTTCTTTGATCTAAGGTGACAATAAAGGTTCATTGATAAATGTGAAAAGTTTGTCTCTTTTTTCTTTTTTTCACTTGGAGGTTGAAGGGAGAATGATGAAGGGTTAAAGGAGTAATTGTTCTGTAACTGTCCATGGAGTTGCATCAGGACAGGTTGTCATAGACTGGAACCTCTTGCTATGGAGGTTTTAACTCATTTTTTTGAATCTTGATGGAACTAATCTGAGCTGAGAGAGTTCTGTGATGACATTACTTCGACATATCCTGGCGAAAAAATATAAATATAAAAATTCAGCTCCTCACTCATAAGCTTTGTCTATGTAGTGTCAAGTATCTAGATTTTTGGAAATATATGACAATTGACTGACATTTTCATTTTTCAACTAGAAATTCTGGCAGAATGTTGACCCAGCCTTCATCTGAAAAAGTCCCCTTTTTCTGAACTAGAATTTTATTTTAGAATGATTGGCATATCTTAAAATCACACATTTTTTTGATTTGCCATTTTACTGGACTGTGAATTTGAAAGGAAAGAATGAAAGAAACTATCATAAATCTACACACAAACCATATTAAATGCTTAACATACAAGTATAAACTTTAACTCTTTATAATTTCTTAACTTTGAAGATACTTTCAAATATCAATACAAGACATTTTTATTACTGTGTAAGGAATCTTATAGTTATGAAATTTTAGCACATGATTTTAATTGGAGATTTAAAAAAGATTTTAGGCCTTTTACCATTAGATTTAGTTCTATTGTGAATTAGAGAGAAGCAAATGAGCTAATGTTGAGACACATTTTGCTAGAATGTAACTCTGTAGGTTAGAAATTCGGGTCTGTTTACTTCTCATCACAAGTGTATCTTAATGCTTAGGACTTTCATATAGTAGGTGCTCAATAAGTATTGATCAAATGAATTGAATGGATAGGAGGCATTTGGACATCATAACTAATAAGGGTTGTCATATTGCCTCTTTAAGAGATTCTAAGACACAGACAATGGGATATATAGATGTATTTCATAGAATTTCTAAAATTCACAGAATTTTAAAAATTCAAAGAAAATTTATGAAAACCAGGTTGTCTGGTTTCCATTTTTGTTTTGTTTTTCATTCCGATGTTAAAAGGACAATGTGAAAGGATTAACAGATAATTGTTACATATCTCTCTTGGAGTTGAATCAGAAGAGGTTGTCAAAGCTGCAAACTTCTTGCTACAGAGAGGAGTTCGAACATCCAGGTCTTTTAAAAACCTTGATGTTCTCCCGGGATTCTATTAAAGACAGAGTACATGTGACATAAATATATTTTTTAAAAGTGCAATAGAAATTTTCTTGTTTTATTGCTTGATCAAGCATTTTGATTATTCAACCACCAACTTGTCACATATCCTGGCACACTTAGACAAAAATTCTGAAATGTAGATGAGATGGACTAATTGGATAGTCTGAGCACATACTTTTAACTTTTCCTCTTATGAAGTCTCTTATGATGACAGTGTGTCTGAGGGTATATGTATTTTGCAAACACATACACATTTGTGTGTGTTTATGCATACATGCAACAAATACAAGATTAATTTGCAATTCCATGGAAACAAAGAATTCCAAAGCTTATGAGTAAATAGAGAAGATGTAAAGTTGGTAATATCGGATTGACAAAAGCAGAAAAACTAAAACCCAAAATATGCACAGTAGAAAACTACTGAAAAAGAAAGTACTCTAAGTTCAGAGTGGAGAAATACAAAGAATGAGGAGGAGTATTGAGGAATCAATTATTTGGGTATTAATTAAAGAAAGAAATGCTAACTAGCTGGACAAATGAGTCCAACTCCTTCCTATCCCAACCCCTAATTCCAAATGGCAATCTAAAAATCAGTGAATGTAATCTAAATGTAGTGAACCACTTGACTGGGGTCAGCTTTAGTTCACATACAGAACAATGAGAGAAAAGGAGCTTGAGGCAAGTCTGAATAGGTGGAGTGGAGTGGGGAAGTGGAGGAGAAGCAATTGTGTTATTGAAAGAAATTTACTTAATCTTAGTGCCAGAGAAAGTTACTCCTTATTTTGACAGTTAGGGAGTATCCTAATCTTTGCTGCCTGCTTCAAACCAATGGATCCTAAAGAGTGTAATATTAAAATCTATTCCTGACTTTTTATGCAGAGCCTTTGATGAACGCTTCCACTTAAACAAACCCATTTCAGCAATCTTAACCAATCACCAACAATCATGAGCCACCTGAGGAAAATAAACAGCATGAAAGAAAAGGTACAAAGCAGAGAAACATGCCAAACTTTGAGGAGAAGATGAGAAAAAGAAAATCCAAAGAATAGAAGACATTGACAAAAATATACATATTAATTAAAAGAAATTTGGGAGATTATTGTATCCATAAAACAATGATGGGATTATGAAAATGAGGCAATAAGAAAGAAAGAATTATAGATAAATGGAGAAAGGTTACCTAAATTAAATATAATCAATATAAAACTGAAAAATGAAGTGGAATAAATAAAACTCAATAAGAAAATTAGAATATGAAGCAAAAGAAATTATAAAGACAGGAAAAAATGTTAAATATGCTAAAGTTAGGTGACTTGGAAGATTAATCTAGGAGGGCAAATATCTTTTTAATGGAAGTACCAGGGCAGAGAATAAGGATCTCGAAAGAGGAAAGATCAAATAAATAATAAAAGAGAATTTTTCTGGTTTGAGAAGAAGCATGAATCCACAACTCACAAGGCTGAGAATGAATGAGGAAAGTTCCCCACACAGTTGCATGCAGGTGAAAAACTTCAGAAATAAGTAGTAATACATGCTAATCTTTTACTGTGTGCCAGGCACTCTTCTTAAGGCTTTTTAGGAATTTACTCATTTAAACCTAATAAATATGTGCAGAAAATGTTATTTTATTCCCACTTTTTAATTGATGAGAAAGATGTTATAAGAAACATTTAGTAAATTGCCTGAGGTCACTAGCTAGCAAGTAGTAGTGTGGGGATGTGAACTCAGATCTTCTAGCTGCAGGACTGGGCCTGAAAAATACTGAGATGCATTAAGAGCAGGAACATACCTGAAAACAGAAAAAGAGAAAGCATTTTGACATCTCATTAGCAAATTGAATGGTGAAAGACAATGGTGCAATATTCTCAGAGATTTCAAAGAAAATTATTTTAAGCCCAGCCAATCCACTATCTGAAACGTGGACTGGATGCATCTACTATTACTTTTAAGACATAATATTTACAGTTTAGAATTTACAAAGAATCAGAAATTTAAAATAATTAATTTAAAACCTACAGACTTTCTCTAAAAGAATATACTACAGCAAAAGAAAATAATACAAAAATATATAAAATTTAAAAAATAGCAACTGTCAAGGAAACCAGTAAAATATACAGCTAGTACTGTATAATTATAAATAATGCATACATAATATGTATTATTTATGCTTATACAATGTACTTATATGATGATGATGTATAAATAAATATTTATATAGAGATAAGAAACAAAAAAATAGTTATCATCTGAAACAAGAAATCCCAGTCGGATTCAATATGGGAGTTATGGGAGGTGGAAGTAAATGATGGTATGCTATGTTATCTATCTTCAGAAGAAAGAATAGGGTTAGGAGTAAGAGGGTGAAGGGATATATTAATTAGTCTTGAAGGTTTATAAAAAATACATATGGATGTTTGAGAAAGTAACCATTAGAAAAATAGTTATAGAATATGAAGGAATTAAATTTTCTAAATTAAATTTGTCAGATTATAAAAGACCAAAAAAAAAAAAGAAAGAAAACATTCACAATCTATTTACTTTTAAAAGATTCACCCAAAATAATTTTTTTTTTAAATACAGGGAAAATAAAAGATATACCAGGCAAGTGTTAATGAAAAGAAAGCTACTTTGTAATAACAATAAGACAGAAAACAGAATTCAAGTCCAGAGTGAAATTCCATATTAACAAAAGGTAAAGCTCATGGAGAAAATATAAATCATTATCCTTTAAATATGTAATACTAAAGATCCCAAAAATATAAAGCAGAAGCAGAAAGTGGGAAATTGACAATTCTAGAAACACATCGGTAGTGTTCAACACAGAATTCTCAGAAAAGAGCAGAATAAAAGAAGAAAATAATAAATAAGACAGCAGAGGACTTGAGTGACACAATTCAGATACTTCTAGTCATTTTTCAACAAATGTTTACCAAGCACTCACGATATGACTGTTACTCTTTTGCATGTTCATGCTCATAAAGTTTAAAAAACAGACCTTTTCCTAAAGATATTATATTCTATAGACAACTAAAAAAATAAATTAAATACACTACATATTATAAATAAGTATTTAAAGAAAAGTAAAGCAAAGAATGAGAAAAGTAAGCCTGGGTAGGTGGGAAGATTACAATTTTACATGGTGTCTTTAGTGAAGTTCTTACTAAGAATGAGACATATTGAGTAAATACTTGAAGGAAGAGTAGGATTGAAATCCAATGGCCAATTTTGTGTAGAACAGGGACATGATCTAGCTTATGTTAAACAGCGTTACTGGATAATCTGTTGGGGAAAAAAAAGGCAACGGAGGTAAGGGTGGAAGGAAGGAGGCCCACTGGGAGCTTCTAGCAATAATTCAGGTAAGACACGATGGTGGCTTGGACCAGCTTGCAGCATTAGAAGTGGTTAAAAATTACCACATGCTGGATCTACTTTGAAAATAAAACAAAGGGGTTATAGTGACGGATAGAATGAGCAGTGTGCTTGATTTTTCCATATCTATAGCTTAGTTATATCCTTAACTCTTATATCTATATCTGACCATCTACATCATTGTAATTAATAAATAAATTCAAATTATCTTTAAGTATTCATAAAATGCATAGGAAAAAGGAATGATGTCTTATATCAAACTGAAAAACTTAATAAATTAAAAAGTTAAAAAAAATATAAGCTACATCTGGTCATCATACTTAAAATGAAAAAGTAACAAAGAAATTGCTAAAAATTATTTATCCACTAGGATTTTTTTTTAAAGCACTGATCTCAATCTCAATAATTTGGAGCTTAAGGATAAAAT
Organism: Tapirus indicus; assembly: GCA_031878705.1. NCBI lineage: Eukaryota > Metazoa > Chordata > Mammalia > Perissodactyla > Tapiridae > Tapirus > Tapirus indicus. The sequence goes on along the minus strand of CM062926.1, from coordinate 47,694,334 downwards.
TAAAAAAAAAATAATTATTTAGAAATGAGTGGCAATGACAGTACCACTTAACAAAAATTTTGGTACACAGCTAAAGAAGTACTCAGAGGAAAATTTAGTGTTAGATTAACTTATTACAAAATAAAAAGGACTAAAACTAAATTTTCACATAAAAAGGATGGAAAAGGAAGAGCCAAATAAACATAAGGTAAAAGAAAAATATAATTAAGTACTTAAAAACAAAATAAATATTTAAAAAACCACTACCAAAAAATAATTGATGTAACTAAAAGCTGGTTACTTATAAAATCCCATAAAAGAAAAAGGTAATAATAATTTGAAAATGTTTTATTTCTGCTGAAGAATAAAATGATGAAATAAAGAAACAGATTAAAAATGAAGAGGAGTTGGGGGCCGCCCGGTGGCGCAGAGGTTTCGTCCGCGCTTGGCAGCCCGGGGTTCGCCGGTTCAGATCCCGGGCGCCCGCGGACGCACTGCTTGTCAGCCATGCAGTGGCGGCGACCCATATAAAGTAGAGGAAGATGGGCACGGATGTTAGCCCAGGGCCAGTCTTCCTCAGCAAAACAAAACAAAACAAAAAAAAAATGAAGAGGAGTCATAATTCTAGATACATAACATCAACTAACTGAAAGAGAACACTATGTACAAATTAGCACCCTGCATTTGACAACTGTGTGCATTCCTTGTGAAAGGTCAATTAACATTATTTGTTCAAAAGAAACAGGAAACAAAAAACACAGAATGAAATTAAATATGGTCAGATACCCTTGTGTCAGGCAGAATAATGGCCTCCCAAAGATGTTTGTCTCCTAACCCACTGGAGCCTGTGAATATGTTATATTACAAAGCAAAGATGAACTGAAGGTGACAGATGAAAATAAGGTCTCTAATCAGATGAATTCTAAAATAAGAAGATGATCCTGGGTTATACAGGTGGGCCCAGAGTAATCAGAAGAGTCCTTAAATGTGAAAGAGGGAGGCAGAAAAGTCCATTTTAGAGTGATGGTTCATGGGAAAAATTATACTAATCATTGTTGGCTTTGAGGATGAGAGGGGACCTTGAAGCAGGGAATGCAGGCAGCCTCAAGAAGCTGGGAAACGAGGAATACGATGCCCCCTTAGAGCCTCCAGAAAGAACACAACCATTGAATGTAGCGCTGTGATGTTTTAAGCCATCAGGTTTATGGTAATTGTTGCAGCAGCAATAGGAAACAAATGCAACCCACAGCAAAGGCACCAGGTCTATAGGGTTAGGATGTAAATCCTACCATACTCAGGGGATAGCTAAATATGACATAATTTGTTCCAAAGCCCTGCAAAAGCTAGGCAGTATCCTATATTACTATAAGAAGACACTTTTTAGAGTGAATGTGACATTAAACCTGACAAAATTGACAGAATGAAAGATAAAGGAAAAAGGAAAGAGAAGGGGAAGTAGGAGTAGAAGGAAAGGAAAGAGAGAAGGGAAAAGGAGAAGGAAGGAAGAAAAAATATTGGCCAAGCTCACTCATAAACATAGTTGAAAAATTAAAGGATCAAACATGATTTACAACAAAAGTGCAAAGATGTTTTGGCATTCAGAACTTTATTAACAAAATTCATGGCATAAAGAAAATAAAGGATAAAATATTTTCAAATCAACATAAAATATTAATAACTTCAATACATATGCTGGACTTTGGACAAAAAAGAGTTAGACCCACAAGAAAATGTTTATATCAAGGAATATACAGAAATGAAAAAGGAAGGTACAACAACCATTAATTATAATGGTGATACAGTAGAACATTTCCATAGAAATCTAGAACTGGAGAAAGTTGACTTTTGTCATTGCAAGTATGAACTATTTTACTAGAGACCCTTGTGAATGAAATAAGACAAGATAAATTATTAGGATTTATAAATTTGGAAGAAAGGCAGAAAACTATTATTATTCAAAAATCACATGACAATTTAGTAGAAAATACTACAGAAGAAAGTTCCATATTAAAGCTAATATGGAGTGTGGTTATTGGACTAATCTATTTATAAATAAATACAAAAATATGTATTCTAAATAATATAGTTGAAAATCAAACCAAGGATATGAACTGGAAATAGATATGAGAAAAATAAATGATCAGTAATCATATGAAAAAGATTTTGATATTTGATTTTCTAGTATTTAGGTAATTTAATTAAAATGAGATAGTTTTCACACATCAAAGTGGCAAACATTAAAAAGTCTAACAGACACACTCATTTGTAAGGATGTTGTATAATGCATACCAATCTTTGATGAGAATTTATATCTTAAACATCTATTTATAAGATAATGGATAAATTGCAGTCTACCCACATTATAAGTCATGATTTAGCAATTTAAAAAATTTAATCAGATTTATAGGAGTTGACATAGAGACATTTTTAGGTAAGTAAAAAGAAGTTTCAAAGTAATGTGTGTGTGTGCATGTGTGTATATAAATGTACAGAAATAACCATGAGGAGGATCAGAATTTGCCACCCAAAAGGTGTCTCTCTAGCATGATTATTTTTAAGACAAAAGACTCAGAAAGAAACTTTGACCTTCTCCCTAACTGCCTAAAGGAATTTAAGATAGTAGGCCTGTCCCAGAAAGGAGCTATCACCATAGATAACTCCAGGTGTGGTAGACTGGGAGGGATCTTGCAAAGCCTGTTTTTATCAAAGTTCTCTCTTGGGTCACATTGTCTATACATGGCCCAGCAAATTTGTTTACCAAATATGTGCTTTTCCATCTCTGTATGAATTGCCTTCCTCGCCTTTGAAGTCCCAAAGCACTACCCTCAACATCCTCTTTTGTCTTTAACTAAAGGTGGTATTTAAGGTGGTGGCTTCAGCTATTTTGGCAAGTTTTCTCAGATTTCCTGGGTTTCTCCCACATATACATGTTATTAAATTTTGTTTGATCTTCTCCTGTCATTCTGTTTCATGTCAATTTAATTCTTAGACCAGTCAGAAGAATCTAGAGGGTGGAGGAATAGTTCTTCTTCCCCTACAACTATAGATAGAGAGAAATATATAGAAAATTATAAATATGTAGAAAACTGTCTTGAAGAATACATAAACATGTTAATAGTACTCCTCAACGAGGAAGGGAATTGAATGGAGTGAACAAAGTGAATTTAGATATTTTTGACTTTATATAACTCTACCATTTGCATTTTCTGAAAAATGATTGACTTCACATATATTTTTGACATAATAGGAAATTAATTTTTAAATAAAGTTAACACTCTACCCAGGTTCATGGTCCAATTAAGAAAACAGAGAGCATTGTAATCATATAATAGAGACAAGTCAATACAGAGATTTTGTTACACAGTTGATGGAAAAGCTGGGAAGCCAATAGGAGATGGTAAAGAAAGTCAGAGATTGGCAATTATAGAAGACAGCATTAGGAATCCCAGAAAAGAGTGGTGTTACTGGATCCCAGGGGATGGAGACAGTCTGCAAAGCTGAAATTATCACAGAGATTTTGGTGTTGTAGAGCAGACACCGCACTGCCATAGGTACTGCCCGAAGCATAGAGATTAGAGGATAAATGCCCCAGCTTTGTCTTTTATTGTGCCCTCTCTGAAATTACTTGCCATTGGTTGACACACAGGTGACAGCAGTTGAAGAGGTAACCGAGAAACAGCTTTCAGAGGTCATCTGTCCTGGCACACCCAGAAAAACATGGGAAGGATAAGAAACAGGTGTGAGGGTAAGCCCCGGACAGAATCAAATACTTATGATACTTCTAATGATTTTTTATGACAAAATGTCTATCATAGTCTTGCCAACCAATGTTTGTATTTAACATGTAGTAGCAGATATGCAGAATTTTTGGCTGGAAAAAATCTAGTACTTAGGATGTCAGAGAACACAGTCTTCATTGAGAGCTCCAATACACATACAGTAAAGGATGATCGATGTCATATGTGTCAACAGGTATGATTTTTGCTCTTCTGCTTTTCTAATATGGAGTGAGACTTGGAAATTTACAGTAAAGATCCCAACTTTTAAATAGTTAATACCTACTCAGAAGCAGATTATTCTAACTGGGTAAGAGCTGGCAATGATTTCAGTCGAGTAGACATTTTATGTATTCACGCTTGATTCACACTTCTGACATTCCTGATTTGCCTCATTCCAGGGTTAAATTATTATGTAAATGATCCCATGAAGAAGTCTCACACAAAGGCCATCAAGTGTTTCAAGAGGAAACAACAGGTTCTTGAACACCCATGGAAAGGCTAGTGGAATCTGGGGAATGCTCCTTTGACGAGGCTCTTTTTTTGGATTCTGAAGTTGTAAGAACTACAGTTTCATTCACTCAAAGTGAATAGAGAGTCGAAAGGAAAAAAGTCACTTTGAAGATACAAATGTAATAATTTGCTCATTAATTCTCAAGAAGTTACAATGAGGAATATCCTTTTGAACACAGAACATTTTAGGCTAATAACAGACTGTTTACATCACATTTTATGGTGTGATCAGTAAAGTCTTTACATAAGACGGTCCAATTAAGGAATGCCTTAAGCAATTTCTTATGATCCTGGTGACCAGGAGCTATTGTCAATCTTCACTCATCTCTCCTTCCAGCAGCACCATGAAATTCAACTTGCAAGGGTCTATAGAGCTAATTTTCATAAATTATCATTTTGATAATGACATTTCTTTTTTTCCCCCCCCAGTAATTTTATTGAGCTCATAATGGTTTACAACATTGTGTGATTTTGGAAGTATATTATTGTTTATCAGTTTCTGAATCGACTTCATCCTGCTCAACCCCAGTAGACTAATTATCGTCCATCACCATACATATGTGTCCCTTTATCCCTTTCACCCAACCCCCAGCCCCCTTCCCTCTGGTAACCACTAATCTATTCTCTTTATCCATGTATTTGTTATCTTCCACATATGAGTGAAATCATGCAGTATTTGTCTTTCTCTGTCTGGCTTATTTCGCGTAACAACATCATACCCTCAAGGTCCATCCATGTTGCTGCAAATGGGATGATTTTGTCTTATTTTACAGCTGAGTAGTATTCCGTTGTGTGTGTGTGTGTGAATAAATATATATACATACACCACATCTTCTTTATCCATTCATCCGTAGAAGGGCACTTGGGTTGCTTCCATCTCTTGGCTATTGTGAATAATGCTTCAATGAACATAGGGGTGCATAAAACTCTTTGGATCATTGATTTCAAGTTCTTTGGATAAATACCCAGTAGTGGAAGAGCTGGATCGTATGGTATTTCTAATTTTAGTTTGTTGAGAAACCTCCATACTGTTTTCCATAGTGGCTGCTCCAGATTGCATTCCCACCAAAAGAGCATGAGGGTTCCCTTTTCTCCACATCCTCTCCAACATTTGTTGTGTTTTCTCTTGGAAATTATAGCCATTCTAACAGGTGTAAGGTGATATCTCATTGTAGCTTTGATTTGCATTTCCCTGATGATGAGTGATGTTGAACATCTTTTCACGTGCCTGTTGGCCATCTATATATCTTCTTTGGAAAAATATCTGTTTATATCCTCTGCCCATTTTTTGATTGGGTTGTTTGTTTTGTTGTTATTGAGCTGTATGAGTTCTTTATATATTTTGGAGATCAACCCCTTATCGGATAAATGATTAGCAAATATTTTCTCCCAGATGGTGGGTTTTCTTTTCATTTTGTTCACAGTTTCCTTTGCTTTGCAGAAACTTTTTAGTCTGATGTAGTCCCATTTGTTAACTTTTTCTTTTGTTTCCCTTGCCCATGTAGACATGGTATTTGAAAAGAAGCTGCTAAGACCAATATCATATAGTGTACTGCCGATATTTTATTCTAAGAGATTTAGGGTTTCAGGTCTTACATTCAGGCCTTTAATCCATTTTGAGTTAATTTTTGTATGTGGTGCAAAATAATGGTCTGCTCTCATTCTTTTGCATGTGGCTGTCCAGTTTTCACAACACCATTTATTGAAGAGACTTTCCTTTCTCCATTTTATGTTCTTGGCTCTTTTGTCAAAGATTAATTTCCATAGACGTGTTTTAATTTGTGGGCTTTCAAGTCTGTTCCCTTGATCTGTGTGTCTATTTTTGTGCCAATACCATGCTGTTTTGACTACTATAGCTTTGTAGTATATTTTGAAGTCAGGGAGTGTGATGCCTCCAGCTTTGGCCTTTTTTCTCAGGATTGCTTTGGCTTTTGGGGTCTTTTGTTGTTCCACATAAATTTTAGGATTCTTTGTTCTATTTCCAGGAAGAATGTCATTGGGATTCTGATAGGGCTTGCATTGAATCTGTAGATTTCTTTAGGTAGTATGGACATTTTAATTATGTTTTCCTTCTGACCCATGAGCATAGAACATCTTTCCATTTCTTTATGTCTTCTTTAATTTCTTTCAGTAATGTCTTATAGTTTTCAGTGTATAGGTCTTCACCTCTTTGGTTAAGTTCATTCTCAGATACTTTATTCTTTTTGTTGCAATTGTAAATGGAATTGTATTCTTGATTTCTCTTTCTGTTAGTTTATTGTTAGTGTATAGAAACACAACTGTTTTTTGTAAGTTGATTTTGCAACTTTGCTGTGGTTGTTGATTATTTCTAATCATATTCTAGATGGATTCTTTAGGGTTTTCTGTATATAGAATTGTGTCATCTGCAAACAGCAAGAGTGTCACTTCTTCCTTCTCAATTTGGATTCCTTTTATTTCTTTTTCATGCCTAATTGCTCTGGCCAAAACCTTCAGTACTATGTTGAATTAGAGTGGTGAGAGTAGACACCCTTGTCTTGTTCTTGTTTTCAGAGGGATGCCTTTCAGTTTTTCACTATTAAGTATGATGTTGGCTGTGGGTTTGTCATATATGGCCTTTATTATGTTGAGGTACTTTCCTTCTATACCAATTTTATCGAGAGTTTTTATCATAAATGGATTTTGCATCTTGTCAAATACTTTCTCTGCATCTTCTGAGATGACCATGTGATTCTTATTGCTACTTTTGTTAATGTGGTGTATCACATTGATTGATTTTGCAGATGTTGAACCATCCTGCACCCCTGGAAGAAATCCCACTTGATGATCATGGTGTATGATCCTTTTAATGTATTACTGTATTAGGTTTGCCAATATTTCATTCAGGATTTTTGTATCTATATTCATTAGCAATATTGGCCCATAATTTTCCTTCATTGTGTTGTCCTTGTTTGATTTTGGTATCACGGTGATGTTGGCCTCATAGAATGAGTTTGGAAGCATTCCATCATCTTCAATTTTTTTGAATAATTTGAGGAGGATAGGCATTCAATCTTCTTTGAATGTTTGGTAAAATTCTCCAGAGAAACCATCTGGTCCTGGACTTTTGTTTGGGGAAGTGTTTTATTACTGTTTTAATCTCTTTATTGTGATTGGTTTATTCAGATGCTCTATTTCTTCTTGATTGAGTTTTGGGAGGTTGTTTGAGTCTATGAATTTATCCATTCCTTCTAGGTAATCCAATTTGTGGACATGGAGTTTTTCACAGTATTCTCTTACAATCTTTTGTATTTCTGCAGTATCTGTTGTAATTTCTCCTCTTTCACTTCTAATTTTATTTACCTGAAACTTCTCTCTGTTTTTCTTGGTGAGTCTGGCTAAGGGTTTTTCAATTTTGTTTATCTTCTCAAAGAACCAGACCTTAGTTTCATTAATCCTTTCTGTGGTTTTTCCAGCCTCTATTTCATTTATGTCATTTATCACCATTTATCAGCTTATGTTATAATTGTATTCAGCTATACTCTTATTTATCACCCACCTTCAATTGACAATGCCTCCCACGCTAATTCATTTCTGTTCTTTACCTATCTGTTTGTAACAACAAAGTCTGTTAGTTAACTCAGCTTGTGATGTTAAGCAATGCTGGATGGCACTATGTAAGCTGGCTACCTAAGAAATTTTGCAAGGACTGCATTAGCAATGTAAAGAAATATTTATTTATTTTTAAAATATAATTATTAACAAAAATTATCAATATTCCCAAACCACCCTTTGCTCCAGTTGCCTCATTCCACAGATATCCAAGTAATCTTTGTAACTTTTGGTTTTATACACTTGGTTTCAATAACATAGTAAGCTCCCATACAAGGAAGAGGAAAACCTATTCCTCTGTTTTTCTCTTTTTTTGCAATCATTGCTCTGCAGTTGATGGATGCTTAGGAAATCTCCAAAGGGTAGAATAGGATGACATTGTTAATTACACAACTGAAGGATGAGAAATTCCCCATCTCTAGTACGGGAAGCAAGAACAAAAAGACAGAAGAGTAAGACAGTTCCTTCATATACTTGAAGTAAGATGAATTACACAGCTGCATAAGATGAGTAGTTAGTGAGATATAAAACGTCTTCTATGTGAAGCACTGTTCCAAGTACTTCCCATAGCTTCTATCATAACAAATCATAACAACCCTGTGAAGGATAATATTGATAATAATAGCCAGCATTTATCAAATGGGACAATAACAGAGCAATCACTCTATGATTTTGCCTGAAGGGGGCTCTTTATGTGCTATCTCATTAAATGCCCACAGAAAATGTGAGATTGGTATGAGAATCAAATTTTATTTGCTTAAATGAGGCTTGGAGAACCAAGAAAGCTGCCCAAGATATATAGCTAAAAAGTGACATTTTATGGATTAGAATCCAAGTTCTTAAGTTTCCAAACCCATACCTTTTAATGAATTTTTGTGAAATAGAAGTTGTTCTGACTTTTCCCTCTACGTCCATCAAATACTCCTCTGGACTTTCATAGTATTTAATAATACCATTGGTTCTTAAGACACCTACATCTCTCCTTTCTCTGATATGACCTCCCCAACAGTTCTTTTAATGATAAAATATTTAGAAAGTCTAATTCACACTGTAATAGGAATGTTAAGAAAGAGCTAATGTGTTACTTTTTAAAGATACATTAGTTTTTTTTTCCCAAATGACTTAATTTTTTGTTTATACTAGTAAAGGTCAATGAAGAAACCTAACAATTAAAAAAAAAATGTACACAGACCAAAATTCTTCCCCATGCACATGCACACCCATTATTATTAACACCTTGATATATCTGCTCCCAGTTTTCTAGTATTTTATATGATTGTACCTTCTCATTAATAGTCATATAATGACATGTAATCATACCAGCATATATGGATATATACATTTAAAGAGAGAGAGAAAGCTCATCCTCCTTCATTGAACTATGAAGAAAATATAAGTACTGCCTCTGTTACAGCCATAGCAAGGACCCTGTGATTTACTTATTTACATTTTCCAATTGCCTTTGTTTTCTTCCTTTAAAATTCATTATCCCTGCTCTTCATTTCAATAAAAGCCTTAAGATAGTCACAATAGTTACCATCTCCAGATTTCTAGTTTCTCATTATCTTACTCTATGGGGCTTCTTATCCCAGGACTTTCCTGGATCTGTTCTGGCCAAAGTCACCAACAACCTCAAACTACATCAATCCAATGTCCTTTCCCTGTAGTTGGCCTCCCCTAGACCCCGCCAATACACTTGACTCTGTAGCACCTTTTGAAAAACCCTTTTCTCTTCCCTTTCTTGATATGACTCTTGGTTTTCTCTCTTTCAATTCTACAGATGCCTTTGTTGTATGTTACTTGCTTGATTTTAAATGTTGGAGTCTTTGAAGGCTAATGTTTTTACTTTTTATAAGATTATGACATCTAGTCTCATGATCTTAAATACAATCTGTATGCCTTTACTTATCTTGATTGCTGACATGCTAACATCTCCAGTAAAGCCAGTGCCTACCTGAGATCTCTATGCAAATTTTTCAAATTATATTCCTTTATTTCTATTTGCAAAACTTGTTTCATTTCCCCAAAATCTTCCTAATTCAGTTCTTTCCTGGCAACTCTCATCCAAGTCATTAAAAAATCCTTTCAATATTACCTCTGAAAAATGTTCTCAATAGGTCTCTCTCTTACCATCTCCATCTCAACTCCTACTATTCAAATCAATCCATTGTCATCTCTCACCTAGATTACTGCCATAGCTTTCTGTCTGATCTTAGAATTTTTCCATGTCTGGACCCCTACATCATTCTCTGCATAGCAGCCAGATTGATCATTCTAAAGCCTACATCAATTCACTTTATTCATGTGCCTAAAACCCTTAAATAGTCTTCTCACTGTTATCTCTGCCCTGGAATTAGATGCCCCCCAGGCTTTGTACTTTTTCCTGTCATCAGGATCTCAGCTTAAATGTTTCCTCTTTAGAAGGATCTTCCTAATTGCTTCATACATTTTTGACTCCCTTAGTCACTCCCTTTAATATCACTCAATTTGTCTTTTCTTTAGGAGTTCAAATCACTATGTGAAATTATTTTATTCATTCATCACATTTTGTTTATCCTCACCCTAAAAATGTAACCTCACAAATGGTCATTGCCTGTCTTATTCAATACATAATCACTAGTGTGACGGTACAGAGTAAGCATGTATAAGTACTAACAAATGAATTGTTTAATATTGATTGCTTGCATGAATCCTACATTTTTCTTTCTCCTTTGATTATGTATTTTCAGCCTATATTTCCATGATTCCTTCATTATTTGCTTCTATCTAATCGCTAGTCCTACACTGAGAGACTGTGTCAAACTGCTGAGATCAGTAAGTGAAAAATCACCTGTCCACATTACTGATGTGACAAATTCACTTGTAATTCAGAACACAAGCAATTCATCTACACAGCCTGGTATTCATTTTTTTCCTTTTACTTTTTATGTTTCACTCTTTTATATGTCTATAATTACTTTTATGTTCAATGTAAGATAAAGATCTGTGGGGGTTTTTTTGAATATTAGTTCATGACTTTCACAAAATTATTTATTAAAGTAAATGCTGGGATTTGAAAAGACCCATCCGGGCTGGATATAGAGATTTGTGGGTTATCAGCATAATGATATATTTTTAAAGCGGAGGAATTGGATGAGATCACCAAGGAAAGTGTTCAGAGTATGAAAAGCATATATTCTTCAAAATCTTTCTTACTCAGATTTCTCCTTTATTTTGGGGAGTATTTCAAGAACTTTTCTGTGTTCTCTATTTCATTCCATTGATTTGTATATTTACTCTTGTGCATACGTTAGAGTGTGTGAGATTACAGATTATGTGGTGTTTTAATTTCCAAACATACTTCTTACTATTTTCAATTATTTATCTTTATATAAACTCAAAAATAAAGTGGTTATAACAGCTACTTTGGCCCTCAATGTTTCTCAGTAGCTCCTACTACTACCTATATTCCTGTTCTTCACATTGGGCCAAGGCTGATGGTGAACGATCAATAAATTTAAACTATATTATTTAAGAGATCTAACATCTGAGACATGTGGAGAGAGTTCCATAGACATGATTGAAGCTCCTGAACTAACCGTTAGCTTTTGGATGTCCCATATAAGGAAGAAGTCATCCTTGACAGAGAGAAACTTCTGAAAGCATTTGCCTTAATATCAGTTGATTCAAGGTTTTGAAGATAATCTATGTGAAATAATCCCCATTGATCCTGTATTAGTTTGCTAGGGTTGCTGTAACAAGACCCCACAGACTGAGTGGTTTAAACAACAGAAATTGATTTTCTTACAGTTATGGAGGCTGGAAGTCCAAGATCAAGGTGCCAGCAGGGTTGATTTCCACTAAGGTTTCTCAGACAGCCACCTGCTTGTGTGTCCTCACATGGCCTTTTCTCTCTATGCACACATCCCTGCTGTCTTTTTCTCTTCTTCTAAGGACACCAGTCCTGTCATACTAGGGTCTCATTCGTATGACTTCATTTAACCTTAATTACCTCTTTAAAGTCCCCATCTCCAAGTACAATCATGTTGGGGTTAGATTTCAACATGAATTTTGAGGGGACACAATTCAGTCCATAATAAATCCCATAAACTTCCTATGCTTTCTTTGCCCCTTGGATTTCAAGGTTTTGGTGAGATTGTGCCAGAATTTTTCTATTTTAACACAAAAAGTCATTTGCTTTCTCTGGAGATAGAGTAAATTCTTGGTACCATTTTCTATCTGTCTCTTTATGCACTAAATTTCATATCTTAAAGAAATCACTGGTAGTTTTTTCTAAATGGTAACAACTTTCCATGCTTTCTAATGTTTTATAAGAAGAACATTTTTGCTTTAGAAGACTTTTCAACAATATTCAGGTGATACAACAACATATGCAAAAATCAATCATTTAATTCAATAAATCTTTGCAGTTTATGAAACTTTTTCATATGCATCTTTTCTTTTCCTCCAAACACACTTGTACATTGGGTTGGCTAGGGGTGGATATGAGGCTACCCAGAGCAGATTTGATAGGAAGTAGCGTGTTGGAGAAATGCTGAGGAGTCATCCTGAGAGTGAGCCTTTTGACAAAACACATCATTGTTATTCCCTTTCCCTCCCTACTAGAAAAAATAAATCAAAAGTAAGAGTTAACAATTTCTAATCTTTTTGGTACCTAAAAGAGTTAAAATCCAAGACAGGAACTAAAATGAAAGAAGAATTTAAGGCAAGAATTTTAGGTGAAGGTGCCTCCTCTTGCCTGGTAGGAAGAAAGTGGGTAGAAAGCCTAAAGAAATTCCCAGACATACATAGGAAAGAGTGTACTGTGTATGTTATTCAGAGCACTAAAACAAGGTTGGAAAGAGGCAGAAGTGGTCATTTCCTTAGGCATTACACTGCTACAAAGGGAAAATAATGTACACGTTCTAAGTGAAGAAAATCCATTTCTAACCTGCAGTCCCCAACCACCCCATAACCTCTCACTTTTTCATAACATTGAGGCCTAAATTTTACCTCATTTTGTGTGAAAGAAAACATAAAAAGACACTCTTGCTCTGTGATGACTTCTTCCACAACCCAGAAATACCTTCCTTTCTATGCTTCTCTTCACAGAACCACTTCTTCAGCCAGGTTCTTCATAAGAACAGCTGCGTTAGTGTATGCTCAGATGTATAATTTAAAAATAAGATATCAGTATTCAGAACATTTCCAAGAAAAGGGGTTTTCTTCATCGATTTTAGGTGTCTGGAGTCTGTGATCCAATTACAGAACAGGGGATGCCAAGAAGTCAGGAGAAGTGAGTAAGTCACATGTGATGGGCGTGAAACAGCTGAAGAACGAAGCCTTCTCCAGGCACATGAAGCTCCGCCCTACGATCCCACAGGCCCTTGGCAGTGTGAGTGTGTGTACTGATCATCATTAATTAAACATAAAGGCAACATCTTTAAAATAGCAGGGACGGAATGCAGAGGCCAGAAGATAGTTTTTCCTCCCCTTCTTGTGAAGATAGACTGGTTCTAGAAAAAACAGATATTCAAACATCTGATTCTACTGGAAGGGAAACATACAGAAGAGTTATAGCTCTTTTTTCAGTAAGATGTGTATTAATCCATTAAATATGTATTAACGGGGCACTATTCTAGTCACCAGAGGTTTAGAAATAAGCAGATTTGTGCAACACAATTTTGGACGCAAAAGGAAATATAAATAGACACAAAAACAGAAACAAAAATGGAAATAAACATATAAGCATATAAATATACACATAAGGCACAATGTCTATCCCAAAAGGAATAAACTTGGATTAATTGTGTAATGGCAGAAAGAGAAATTGACAGTACTAGGATCTGAAGTGCCTAACAAATCTGGAGCAGCTTGAAGTGATTACTTTATAATTTCTGTGAAAATAGATTCCTTTCCCCTTCCTTTGATCATTCTATTAGTCAGATATTGAACATCTGGGTTGGATTACTTAATTTTCTTATCTTTTATCCCTTGGTTTGTATTGTCTTGAGTTTTCCCCTCTGTGTCCTCATAAATATGCCCATATCTAACTGTTCTGTGTAATTTTCTATTTTTGCTACCATATTTTAACTTTCAAAAGCTCCTTGTTGTTTTACGATTGTCCTTTTAATGACACCCTGTGTCTATTTTATGGTTTCAGTATCTTCTCTTACTTCTTTGAAGACATTAATTCAAGTTTTAAAATACTCTTTCAATCTCTGCATCATTTCCTGGATGTAACTTTGTGTTCTGTTTGTAGCCATTTCTGTAGAATGGCTAAAATCCCAAAACAAGTGACAATACCAATTGCTGATGAGGATACAGAGCAACAGAACTCATTCAATGCTGGTGGGAGTGTGAAATGGTACAGTCACTTTTGAAGACAGTTTGGCAGTTTCTTACACAACAAGACATAGTCTTACTATATAATCCAGCAATCTTGCTGGATTTTTGCCCAATAATTTTAAGATTTATTTACACGAAGCCTATGCATGGATACTTAACGCCGTTTTCTTCATAATTCGCCAAAACTGGAAGAAACCAGGATGTTCTTCAATAGATGAATAAACAGTGATACATTCATACAATGGAATACTATTCAGAGATAAAAAGTAATGAGCTAACAAGGATGCAAAGACATGGATGACTCTTATTGCTAAGTGCAAGAAGCCAGTGTGAAAAGGCATGATTCTATTAAATGACATTCTGGAAAAGGCCAACCTGCCAAGATGACAAACAAATCAGTGTCTGCCAGAAGATAAGAGTGGGGAAGGGCTTAAATAGGTGAAGCACAGGAGATTTTGACAGTGAAACTTAATTTTATATGATACTGTGATGGTGAATACATGACACTATGCATTTGTCAAAACCTACAGAACTTTACACAAAAAAGCAAACCTTAATGTAGTCAAATAAAAAAATCATTTAGAAACTTGAGTAATCTGAAGATAGAATGCAGGATGAGACAAAAGAATGTCACTGAATTACACATGTATAAACAACTCACTGAAGGGCCTGGGTGAAAAGGTATAGATCTAAGTATTTTTGGAAATGAGTAGAGTCTGTAAGACAAAAGGCAAAAATAACAACATAAGCTCTGTATGCTAGCCGATAAACTTCTTTGCACAGGTATGTGGGTTAACAATTCTGAAACCACTATATACATACAAAGGAAGGTAAGTTTTAATTCTAGATGGTGGGAACCAAGTTTTTCACTGCTGTGTAGGAGGTTTCAGATAAGCAAGGGGTGAGGGCTAGAACGATTCAGGTTTGTCCTGTCCAGGATTTAAACATCTGTTCTTTTCCCATCTTAGTGTCTGGGCCATTCCCACATCCTATATCACGGGGCAAAGAATCTCATTTTATATAACTACTATTACATGAACTTTCAATGATCCCTTCTGATTTTAGCCTCATTTGGAACCTTCCTTTCACATACCAAGTGTTTCTAATTTCTGAGAATTTGTGAGAGAAATAACTTGCTTCTGTGGTGTCACTCTGTGTAGGCTTGCATATCAGTGTTCAGGGATATGCTAAGTTAGTTACTACTCATTCCTTTGCTTTCTAGCTTCCAAATTGTTATTGTTGTAGCCTTTTTCTGTCATTTTTTTACACCTGCTATTTTTTCCTTACCTGTCTATGGCTTTCCTATTCATTTACTATCATTTAAGGAAGAAAATAGATAAATTCATGTATTCAACCCAAATTATTTAACTCTTAGTCCTTAGGTTTGTGTTTAAATTTGCAGTATACCTTGGGTTTTAGTTAACATGAAGCTGTGCTTTACTTGGCATGGATTTAGTTTCTTTTGCCAAATAATTTAACTTTTTTCTTTCATAAAATTATTCAACAAAATATTTTAATTCATTCAACAAATATTTATTTGAGAATTTTCCGTATACCAAACATGTAGTGTAAATGTCTCCCAAGCTATATCAAAATATTTGTCTTTTAAGTGAAGAAAAAAGTATTGACGGGTTTCAAGTATGGTTTCACTATGATAATGCTTTTGATTGGAAAGTATATTATTTCAGCTGCTGTCTATAAAATGAACTAGAAGAACATAATAATCACAGCAGAGAGACCCGATAAGGAGGTCATTTCTATAGTGGGAATAAATGAGGATAGTGGTTTGGACAAGAGTGTTGTTAAAGAGCGAGATAGGGATGATGGGCTTACTTGAGAAATATTTTGAAGGGAAAATTATGGGACTTATTGATTGGATCTAGAGAGAGATGCAAATGAAGGAAAAGTACGATTGCTAATTTTCTGGCTTGAACAACTATAGAGGTGTCTTTACTGAGAAGAAGATAACTGGTAACTGAATATATTTATGGAAATGAGAGTGAGAGGGAGGTGCATTGCAAGGGCTACATTTTATGTGTTACATCCAACTCTTGACTTGTGGAACTATTTGCAATATTATTAAAGCAAAACACCAGAGCTAGGGGGATTCAACTGACCGCTGCTGTAAGTTTTCCTGGTTCTTGGATTAAAAATAAGGCAAGATGTGCAATATTCTTATACTGATTGGTTGAAAAACCACCTTTGGCCAAATAGAAGGTTAAAGAATCCTCAAAGAAAGCTTAGGATCCTAATTTTTAGGGACATCAGTTAAACAACTGAAGTGTTGTTAATTGAGATATGCTTGAATATATTATCTGAGTTATTGAAAAATAGAATTGTGTAGCCAAGTGCATTGCCAGAGAAGTTAGAAAGCTGGAAATTAGAAACAATTTTGGAGAAGACAGAAACTCTTTGGGCGCATACTTCTTCTCATAGCCTACATTATTAATGAAAAAATTTACTCTATAATGGGTGACTGACTATACCAAGTTCAGTTTTGTATGAAATATTGTTAAGCGTATCAACTGGTTAAAAATATAAATAATTTTATTTACAGATTTGTTGTTAAGTATGAAAATCTACAGTGTTCATGATCTCTTTATTCATAACAGCATGATAGTTGAGGTCCTTCATTATGCAGAAACATGACCATTCAAAGGTCTCCCACACTGAATGGCAGCTGGTAGAAAGGGGAAGAGTTTGACTAAATTCCTGTACAGTATTTTCTTTACAATAACTCTGAGGCTTCTGAGGATTCATAAATTATACATGAGTACAAGTGTTCTATTAAAAAAGGCTTTTTTTTCTTCTCATCAGTGCTTGGTTGATTGAGTTAAAAGGAATCAAATATTCCACAGTGAACAGTTCAAAGGAATTAATGCTATCTCTAGGTCACACTTACCTCTTTATAATAAAGTAATCTTATAGGTTTAGTTTACTCTAAGTTGATTTATTGATTATCTGCTGAGCCATATGTGGCTGAAAGATGAATAAGATATATTACCTACCTTCAAAGGGATTCTTACATCACTAAATTCTACTGCAATTATTCAGATCGCCTCTGAAGTCTAGCATAATGGAATTTACATGCAGAAAGTAGTCAGGCAAAGAAAGACATTTTGCACCAGCAGCTAACAGTTATTTAACTCCCAGAACTTTTACCAGTTAGTTCTATACACTTTTCCCATATAGGGGAAATGCTAGGTTTTGGATGTGTATCAAACTTTCTGAAATAATCCTCCAATACACACACACACAAACACACACACACACAGATTTACTTCCTAAGTCTCCTTGGCAATGTAGTGGCAGAAACAATCAGTGCTTCGTGTAAAGCTATGAGTGCTCATTCATGACAGCCACAGGTGTATTTATTGCCTAGAATGGATTTTAAGTGGAAACTCTGATTGTAATTACAGCAATAAGCAGATATTGAGCATAGCAATTTTTCATGCAAGTATTTTGCCAATTTTGACATATCATTCTCCAAAGGGTTATATCACTTTTATTTTCAAGTTGCAATTGAATGTTCTCAGGATGACACCAAAAACTGTGCTGCAATTCTTCCTTGAGCAGCCAATAACTTCCCTGGTGGCACTCGGCACAGGGCAGTGTCACTTGCTGCTTACAAAATCAATGTAACGGACAATAACCAAACATATTTGTAAACCAAAAAGAAGAAAGAAGTCCAAAGGAGCAAACTGAGGAATGCCTTTCTATTTAGTAATATTTGTTCAAATATTTGTTTTTCATAACACACCTCAAATATGAAAACATATCAGATGATTGCATCTGTTTTAAAAAATGTAAAAAAATATATATTAGTCCCTAAGGTTTTATCCCCAGTTTCACATTTGTATTTTATTTCCACTTTTGGCAAAAATGATGAAGTTAAAAGGAAAAGAGTATTGTGTGTGTTTGGTAGTAATATATAAGAGCAGAAGTGTATTACCATAATATCAGCTTCAATAATAAAAGGTAGAGGCAGATCCATTTCACTGAGTGAAATATTTTTATTTCAGATGGTGAAATAAACTTCAATCACTGTTATCTGGACTCACTATCTCCCATCACTGAAGCCAACAATCGAAAGGAGTCTTGGACCCTGGAATGAGATAATTAGACGTGATGGTTCCTAGTAACACAATCACTATTCCTGCAGGAATAGGTCTTCTCTCTTGTTTGTTTACACTGTAAAAATGCCTCTAGTGGAATTTTGGGAGAATAGAGGGCTCTCCAATTAAGCAATGGGCTCTGGAGACAGAGCTGCTCTGAACTTGGTCCACTGGCTTGTCAGCCTGAATTTTCTCCTCTATTAAACTATAGCCTCCTAGATGCTCATGTCACCCTCAATTAATATGTGAACTCTATGTGTTCTTGAATACTCCCCTGCTAACCTATGGAAGTTAGAATATGAGGAGAATCTAATTGCCAAGATATCTCAGTAAACCTGATTTCTTTGATGTTTATGGGCATATTGAAGCTCCTAAAGTGGCAGGAATCACAATAAGGGGCTAGTGGGAGCACCTAAGACAAAGGTATTATTTTCATCATAAAACCAATAGTAGGTCTTAAGATCTTCCCTGAAAAAAATGACCACTTATTTAATTTATTTTTCCCCAATAGCTCATAATGGCTGCATAACAAGTGGGTAGAATTGATCCTAAGAGAAACACATAGATGTTTAACCTATTTCTTTCACCTGAGTGTTGGATAGAACTATAAAATTTCAGTCTTGTAAGGAACATTAACACCCAGTTCCCAATACAGAAATGAGGAAAGAGGCTCCAGCGTTGTGAAGAGGGAGGAGCAAGTCTAGAACTTAAGTAACTAGACAGCATGCTACTTCCAACGGGACTTGACATCACTGTCAAATCCCTGGTCAACTATGTAAACTGAAACATCGTTTGTGAAATGTGTCTTTTATGCCTAGTTCTCTTGAGACCTACACAATAAAGGCCATCAGAAACTCACTTGTAGTTAAAAAAGATATTTGTTTACTTTGCTGCATATAAGAAGAGAAAACAAAACCTAAGGGAAGTACAAGGATATCTCAGCAAAGGAGAATTGGGAGTGAACCTTACTAGGTAGGTTTTAGTGTTGAGTGACTTTGAGAAGGGATTAGGGAAGTAAGCACCTATTCCAGATCAGACGTCTTCCAGAAGTTGGAACAGTGTAGTAACTGGACATTTTAATATTTTTAACTAGGAGGTGGGAGTTTTAAGCAGTATGAGAGCTCTCAATGGAAAATAAGAACAAATCTGTTAGAAAAGATGTTAGTTAGAAGAAAGGGGATTTAGTGATTTTTGAGGTCTTAGGGTTGTCTTGTCTTATTTGAACGGGACAACACAGTCAGTTGTCAGTAGGGTGACTTTTTCAGTTCTACATAGAAACTCATGAAAGTTTTATTATACTCCACGTTTTTAAAATACAGAAAGTAATAGTGATCTTAGCCATTGGAACAATGATTTCCATATAGGTCAATTAGCATATTTGTAGAAATAATAGGTATAAATCATCTGGTTTACAATTTATTGTAAATAAAATATTTTGCAGTGGGCTTGAATTTTCTTAATTGTGTAATGGTTGTTAATTCAGTGAAAAATTTTCGGAACTTGATATACTAAATAAATATATGAATGTTATTTCCACATTCCCAGAAAAAATATTGATCCAAATTTCTCATGTGTTTTGAACATATGAGCCGTAGAAACTTTCAATCATGGACAAACATGGTGCCAAGAAATCTGTTAAAACATTTTCTTTGGCTTTTGTATTTCACATTCTTGCTTACATATAAACACCTTGCAAATAATTCACAGGAAAAAATACAATTTACCAACTATCCTTCTTTATCAGGTAATCTTCAATTTAGCTCCCAGTCTTGTGGAGACAAATAGACAAATTAATATGGCAAATATTTGTTAACATAATCACAGGAAGGACAGAGAGGATGAGAAAAAAGAAAACATATAATTCAGACCAAGGGACCAGAAAGTCTCCAGTGATAAAAGGACACTTGAGCTGAGTGTTGAGTGTAAAAGATAAGGACAAGTTAGAGAAGAGTAAGTGGAGGGAGTATCTTCTTCACAGGAGGAACACTATGTGAGAAGACAAAGAAAAGAATGATCAGATGTTTCATGAGAAAAGCTCCCATCCAAATAATTGGCACAGAGCCTGGTAGAAAGTGAGCATTTATTTAAAAACTCATGAATTAATCATTTACATATGGCAATCAGTTAAATCAACCCTGGAAGCCAATGTGTTGACAAGTCCTTTGCATCCAGATCAACCTCACTACTCAGATCTGTGAGATGACTTGCAGCTTAGGAATATAACATCCACTCTGAGAGAAGGGAGGTCCTGGAGTTATTACCATGCAGTTGCAGTAGCGTTTGACCTTCTCCAATCACAAGACATAACTATAATATTTTGTGACACACATACATTTAGCAAAGATTTTCAAATCTGCATTGACATTTTAGTTTTTAACATATATGTTAAAAACTAAAGTTTTCATGTCCCCCAACTTTGAAACATTTTCTTAACTTTTCCTCCATCACAGTGATAGAATGAAAGTTATAATGAAGTCATAATAAATCAATCAATAAACATGCATCCAGAACTATCAGAAAGAGAACTATCAGAACTACATCAGAATTATAAGGAACTATCAGTAAGATAAATTATGAAAACAATTCCATTTACAATGGTTTCAAAAATAATAAAATACTTAAGAATAAAGTTAAATAAGCAGGTGAGAGACCTGTACACTGAAACTATAAGACATTAAGGAAAGAAATTGAAGACACAAATATAGGGTAAGATATTTTGCACTCACACATTAGAAAAATTAATATTGTTAAAATGTCCATTCTACTCACAGAAATCTACAGATTCAGTGCAATCCCTATAAAAATTCTGTGACATTTTTCACAGAAATAGAACAAATAATCCTAAAATTTGTTTGCAACCACAAAAGACCCTGAATAGCCAAAGCAATCTTGAGAAAGAAGAACAAAGTCAGAGGAATCACACTCTCTGATTTCAAAATATACTACAAAGCTATAGTAACTAAAACAGCATGGTACTGGCACAAAAACAGACACAATAATATGCAGCACTATAATATGCAAGCAGGAAAGGTATGAGACAGCAATTTCAAATTCTTCAGACTCAATATGTCTTTTATCAACAAGCATGATGTGATCCCTCCTTCTTAGGTCCTACAATATTATGTCTGAGTCACTCTTATAAAACGTAGCAAATACTATCTTGTATTAGTGACATTTTTTCATTTATATTCTTTATTCATCCACTTAACAATGCACTACTTGATTCAATCAGTATGTGCCAGAGCAAAATTCATCTTCAAAAATAACTAGATAGTTGAATTTAAAAATCAGGAATCAGAAAAAAAATGTCTAGGTTGAAAATATTGATCAAAAACATTTCCACTGAGATTGTAGTATCCTTAAATGTTGTACTATACATTATTAATTTGCTATTCCATATAGTGACTCCCACCATTTGTAGAAGTATCTTGTGCAGTTTCCAATAATTTTGGAATTTTTAGCATGTATTTTGACATCAACTTTTAATTCCATCATGGTCAAAGAACACACTTTGTATAGTTTTAATTATTTTAGATTTGCTGAGACTTATTTTATGGTCTAAAATACAGTCTATTCTACCAGATAATGGTGCACTATGTTCCAAGTGCATTTAAAAAGGTAATCATAGTGGCAGGGTGTACAGTCAACTTATAAAAATCAGTTGCATTTCTATACACTAATAATTAACTAATAGAAAGATAACTCAAAAAGACAATCCCATTTACAATTGCAATAAAAAGAATAAAATATCTGGGAATAAATTTAACCAAGGAAGTGAAAGACCTATACAATGAAAACTGTAAGACACTATTGAAAGAAATCAATGATGACATTAAGAAATGGAAAAATATCCCCTGCACATGGATTGGAAGAATAAACATAGTTAAAATGGCCATACAACCTAAAGAAATCTACAGATTCAATGTAATCCCAGTTAGAATCCCAATGACATTCTTCACAGAAATAGAACAAAAAATATTGAAATTTGTATGTGGCAACAAAAGACCCTGAATAGCTAAAGCAATCCTGAAAAAAAATAACAAAACTGGAGGCATCACTGTCCCTGACTTCAAAATATATTACATAGCTATAGTAATCAAAACAGCGTGGTACTGGTACAAAAACAGACACACAGATCAATGGAACAGAATTGGAAGCCCAGAAATAAAACCACACATCTATGGACAGCTAATCTTCACAAAAGGAGCTAAGAACATACAATGGAGAAAGGAAAGTCTCTTCAATAAATGGTACTGGGAAAACTGGACAGCCACGTGCAAAAGAATGAAAATAGACCACCTTCTATCACCATACACAAAAATTAACTCAAAATGGGTTAAAGACCTGAAAATGAGACCTGAAACTCTAAAATTCCTGGAAGAAAATATAGGCAGTATGCTAATTGACATTGGTCATAAAGCGATCCTTTAGGATTCCATGTCTACTCGGACAAGGGAAACAAAAGAAAAAATAAACAAGTGGGACTTCATCAGACTACAGAGCTTCTACAAGGCAAATGAAACCAGGATCAAAATGAATAGAAAACCCACCAGCTGGGAGAAAATATTCACAAAGCATATATCCAACCAGGGATTGATCTCCATAATATGCAAAAAACTCACTCAACTGAACAACTAAAAAACAAACAACGTGATCAAAAATGGGCAGAGGATATAAACAGATAATTTTCCAAGGAAGGTATACAGATGGCCAATAGACACATGAAAAGATGTTCAACATCACTAATCATCAGGGAAATGCAAATCAAAACTACAATAAGGTATCACCTTACACCTGTTAGAATGGCTATAATCACCAAGACAAAAAACAATAAATGTTGGAGAGGTTGTGGATAAACAGCAACCCTAATTCACTGCTGGTGGGAATGCAAACTGGTGAAACCTTTTTGGAAAGCAGCATGGAGATTCCTCAAAAAATTAAAAATAGAAATACATTATGATCCAGCAATCCCACTATTGGGCATCTACCAAATGGACTGGAAGTCAACGATCCAAAGAGGCTTATGCACCCTATGTTCATTGTAGCATTATTCACTAGATCCAAGAAGTGGAAGCAACCCACATATCCCTCAACTGATGATTGGATAAAGAAGATGTGGTATATATATACAATGGACTACTACTCAGCCATAAAAAAGACAAAATTGTCCCATTTACAATGACATGGATGGACCTAGAGGGTATTATGTTAAGTGAAATAAGCCAGAGAGAAAAAGACAAACACCATATGATCTAATTCATATGTGGAATATAAACTAATGCATGGACAGGGAGAACTGTTTGGTGGTTACCAGTGGCAAGGGGGGTGGAGGGTGGGCACAAGGGGTGAAGGGGTGCATTCATATGGTCACTGACCAACAATAATGTACAAGTAAACTTCACAATATTGTAAACGATTAAAACATCAATAAAAAATAAAAAAGAATCATTTAACAATGCACATGTATATTGTTATCACATTGTACATTTTAAATAAGTGCAATATTATTTGTCAAAGATACCTCAATCAAGTGGGAAAAAATTAAAAAGAAATACATATTATGCTACTTTTAGGTAGCATTTCTAAAAAAATTATTTCGGTCTCATATCACAATGAAATTAGACTAGAAATTAATAATAGAAAGATAACTAGAAAATCCCCAAATACAGGGACAATAAACAGCATATTTTAAACAACATATGTTATTTAAGAAGAAAACAATAAAAATTTAAGAACTATTTTAAACTAAATGAAAATTAAAATATACCTTATCTAAATTTTGGGACACAACAAAAGCAATGCATAGAGGGAAATTGATAGAATTGAATGCTTGTATTAAAAAAGAAGAAAGATTTAAAATCAATAATCTAAGCTTCCACCTTAGGAAACAAGAAAAAGAGGAGCAAATTAAATCTAAAGTGAACAGAAAAAAAGGAAAAATAAGGATTAGAGCAGAAATCAATGAAAGTGAAAGTAGGAAATCAATAGAACAAAAAATCAGTGAAACCAAAAGCTGGAACTTTGAAAAGATTAATGAAATAGGTCAGCATATAGCCAGGTTAAATAAGAAAAAGAGACAGAGGGCACACAAGTTACAAATATCAGAAATGAAGATGGGACTATCACTGTCAAGATGAGAATCAAGGAATACTATGAACAACTCTGTGTCCACAATATTGATAACTTAGATGAAGTGGATAATTCCTTGAAAGACATAAGCTGTCAAAACTCATACAAGAAGAAATAGACAACCTGAATAGACCTGTATCTATTAAATAAATTGAATGAATAATTAATAACCTTCCAAAATAGAAAGCACCAGATCCAGATGGGTTCACTGGTGAATTCTATTAAATATTTAAAGGAATAAATTATGCCAATTCTCTATAATCTCTTTCAGAAGATAGAAGCAGAAGGAATATTTACCAACTCATTCCAAGTTCAGCATTACTATAATATCAAAACCAGACAAAGGTATTTTAAGAAAAGAAAACTATGGAACAATATCCCTCATGAATATAAATGCAAAAATCTTCAAAAAATATTAGCAAATCAAATTCAACAATATACAAAAGGAATGATACACCATGACCAAGTGGGAATTATCCCGTGAATGCAAGACTGGTTTAACAATCAAAAATCAATTAATATAATCCACCACATCAATAGGCTAATAAAGAAAAATCACATGATCACATCAATAGATGCAGAAAAAGCATTTGACAAAATACAGCACCCATTCAAGATAAGACTCATAATAAACTATAATAGAGGAGAACTTGCTCAACTTGATAAAGAATATTTTAAAAAACTAAAGCTAGCATCATACTTAATGGTAAGAAATGGTAAGAAACTTGAAGCTTTCCCATTAAGATCAGATACATGACAAGGCCATCCCCTCTCTCCATCATAGTGGAAGACTTTACTAATGCAATAAGTCAAGAAAAGGAAATAACAGATATACAGATTGGAAAGAAAGATATAAAAGTCAATTTGTTCACAGATGACATCATTTGTGTATAAAATCCAAAATAATCAACAAAATACTCCTGGAACTGATAATTGAATATAACAAGATTGAAGGATACAATGTAAATATACAAATGTCAATCATTTCCTAAATACCAGCAATGAACAAGTGGGGTTTGAAATTAAAAACACAATATCTTTTATATTAGCATCCTAAAAATGAAACACTGAGGAATAAATCTAACAAAATATGTACAAGACCTATATGGGGCAAACTACAAAACTCTGATGAAGAAAATCAAAGAAAAGTTGAATAAGTTGAGAGATATTCCATGTTCATGGATAGGAAGACTCAATACTGTCAAGGTATCAGTTCTTCTCAAATTGATCTATAGATTCAGTGGAACTCCAATCAAAATCTCAGCAAGTCATTTTGTAGACATCAACAAACTGATGCTAAAGTTTATATAGAGAGGCAAAACACCACAAAGATCCAAGACAATGTTGAACAACAAAGTTGAAGAACTAACACCACCTGACTTCAAGACTTATTATAAAGGTATAGTAAGTAATCAAGACAGTGTGGTACTGGCAAGACAATAAAGGCATAGATCAGAGAGCAGAATAGAGACCTCAGAAATAGACCCATATAAATACAGTCAACTAATCTTTGACAAAGGAACAAAGGCAATAAAATGGAGCAAAGATAGCCTCTTCAACAACTGGACAAAAAAAAAATTGAATCTATATACAGGCCTTACATCCTTCACAAAAATTAACTCAAAATGGGTTATAGATGCAAATATAAAAGGTAAAACTATAAAACTCTGAGAAGATAACAGAGAAGAAAACTGAGATGACTTTGGGTATGGTGATAACTTTTTAGGTGCAACACCAAAGACATGACCCATAATTGATAAGCTAGACTTCATTAAAATTAAAAACTTCTGCTCTAAAAAGGAGAATGAGAAGACAACCCACAAACTAGGAGAGTGCATTTGTAAAAGACATATCTGATAATGGACTGTTATTCAAAATATACAAAGGACTCTAAACTCAAGAATAAATTTTTAAAAAAACATGATTAAAAAAATGGGCCAAAAACCTTAACAGACACTTCACCAAAGAAGATATACAGAGGGCAAACACACATATGAGAAGATGCTTCACATCATATGTCATTAAGGAAAAGCACATTAAAATATCAGTGAGATACCACTATACCACATATCTATCAGAATGGTCAAAATCCAGAACAATGACAACACCAAATGCTGGCTAGGATGTAGAACAACAGAAACTCTCATTCATTGCTGATATAAATGGAAAATGATACAGCCACTTTGAAACAGCTTGGCAGTTTCTTACAAAACTAAACATACTGGCCTACAATCTGGCAATCGCACTCTTTAATATTTATTTACCCAAAGGGGTTGAAAACTTATGTCCACACAAAACCTGAACACCATTGTTCACAGCAGTCATAATTATTAACACTTGGAAGCAATCAAGATGTCCTTCAGCAGGTGAATGGATAAATAAACTGTGGTACATTCATAGACAATGGAATATTATTCAGCACTAATAAGAAAGGAGCTTTGAAGCCATGAAAAAGCATGGAGGAAACTTAAATGCAAATTACTAAGTGAAAGAGGGCAATCTAAAAGGCTATATATTGTACAATTCCACTACATGACTTCCTAGAAAATGCAAAACTATGCAGACAATCAAAAGATCAGTTGTTGCCAGGGATTGGGAAAAAGGATAGGATAAACAGGTAAAGCAAAGAGGATTTTTAGATGGTGAAAATACTCTGTATGATATTATAATGATGGATATATGTCATTATACATTTGTCTAAACACACACATCAAGAATGAACTCTAGAGAGTGATGTCAGCATCATGGCAGAGTGAGTTGTCCCCTTTGTCTCTCTCTAAGTTATAACTAAACAGACATTCATTAACCAACAGAGGATTCCCTAAACAGCACAACAGGATGCCTGAGAGATCCATGCAGCCATACACCTGAAAGTAAGTGGACTAGATCCCCAGGAAGCAGTGGAGCCAGGAGCACAGACTCCTCCCCTTCCCTGGTGGCAGTGATCCAGGTCATGGGTCCTCACACAGTGGCCAGCATGACTATAAGGGGAGGTGGGGGCAGCCTGGCCCATGCACAAATGCTTTCAGAATGGTAGCACAACCTGCAGGAGTGCCCACTGTGCTGTGGTGGCTTTACATGTGGGAATGCTCCCCACGGAGTGGTGGCAGCTTAGCCCCCACAAAGGAGCCCCACCCACCACATGCAGCAGGAAGCCAAACTGCCCACAAGTGTAGAGCCAGCCCATGTGTGAAAGAAAGCAGCCCTCCCCTCTTGCCTAGTGCAGCAGCTCAACTGGCCTCCTGCCAACTGCAGCAGCCCCACTTGCATGAGAGCAATCCACCCACTGAACACAAAGGCATGCATGCATGACCTGCCAAGTGGCTGCAGACAGCCCATGCAGGCACAGAGCAGCCCTACAGGCACAACTTCCAGCAGATGGGGTAGGATCAGAAAACACAACTCCTGCCATCCCTAGCAGTGGCAAGTGGAATCTGCTACCTGATAGGACCACAAATGTGTTGGCAAAGGATCAATTCACCAAACACCATGAAGAACTGCAGTAACACTTCAGAGCAGAAGGAAAATGACAGATCTCCAGAAACCAATCCTCAGGTCACAGAAATTTATAATCTAAATGACATAGAATTCAAAATAGTTGTCATAAAGAAACTCAATGAATTATATGAAAACTCAGAAAGACAGTTCAATGGGCTCAGGAATAAAATTAATAACAAGAAGGAATACTTCACCAAAGAGATTGGAGCTCTTAAAAAAAAAATAACAGAAATTCTGGATATGGAGAACACAATTAGTGAGATAAAAAATATAGTCTAGTATCCATAAAATAATGACCTAACATCCAGTAGTACAGAATTAGTGAATCAGAGGTTAGAAATATAGAAATGCTTCTGATGGAGGAAGAGAGAGAACTAAGATAGAAGAAATTCTTCAAGAAATATCCACTCAATTAGGAAAAGCAGCATAAGGATGATAGGTGTCCCAGAAGGAGAACTTGTTCAAAGAAATAATAGCTGAGGACTTCCCAAACCTAAGGAATGAATTGGACTTACAAGTATCTGAAGCCAATAGAACTCCTAATTACATAAATGCAAAAAGACCTTTTCCAAGCCATATAATATTAAAACTTGCTAAAGTCAATGACAAAGAAAAAATATTAAAGGCAGCAAGGCAGAAGAAAATAACCTACAAGGAACCCTTATCATGCTTTCAGCAGATTTCTCAGCAGAAACATTACAGGCTAGGAGACAATGTAATGATATGTTCAAAGCACTGAAAGACAAAAACTTTTAGCCAAGAATACTCTATCCAGTAAATTATCCTTCAGACATGATGAAGAAATAAAAGCTTTCCCAGATAAACAAAAGCTGAGGGAGTTCATCACCACTAGGCCTGCTTTACAAGAAAAGTTGAAAGGAGCCCTCCCATCTGAAACTAAAAAGCAAAGGTTTGCAAAACCTTGAGCAAGGAGATAAATAGACAGATAGAATCAGAAAATCTCCACTCCAAATCAGAATAGGTTAGTAAACACTTAATTATAACATAAAAGATAACGGGAAGAAAAGCATCAAAAATAACCATAAACACTTCAATTTAGTTACAAACTCTCAACACAGAAAAGAATAATTTATGATGACAATAACACAGAAGAGGAAGAGAAAAGTGATAGATCCTGCTTAGGCTAAAAGAGATAAGAGGCTATCAGAAAAGGGACTATCATATGTGAGATCTTTTACACAAAACAACATGGTAATGTCTAGACAAAAATTCAGAGCAGAGCCATAAATCATAAATGCTGAGAAAACCACCAAACTGAAATTACAGTCAGAAATACAAGGGAAAAGAAACAATGGAAATATAAAGCAATTGGAAAGTAAAAGGTAAAATGGCACTATTAAGCTCTCATATATCAATAATCACTCTAAATGTAATTGAATTGAATTCTCCAATCAAAAGACACAGAGTGGCTGTCTGGATTAAAAAACAAGACCCAACAATATGCTGCCTCCAGGAAACATAGGCTCTAAAGACAAGGATAGGCTCAGAGTGAAGGGATGGAAGAGGATACTCCAAGCAAATGATAAGCAAAATAAACCAGGTGTTGCCATACTTATATGAGACAAAGTGGGCTTCAAGATTAAAAAAGGTAAGGAGAGACAAAGAGGGCCAGTATATAATGATAAAACGGACATTCTGCCAAGAAGACATAACACTTATGAATATATACATACGTAACACATGAGCACCAAAGTATATAAAGCAACTATTAACAGACCTAAAGGGAGAAATTGACAGCAACACAATAATAGTAGGGGACCTCAATACTCCATTTACATCAATGGATAGATCATCCAGACAAAATGTCAACAAGCAAACATTGGCCTTAAATGAAACACCAGACCAGATGGACTTAATAGATACATATAGAACATTCCATCCAAAAAGAGCAGACCTATGTGACCTCAATAAAATAATTTTAAAAGGAAGAATGAACTATATAATAAATTATGTACTTTGAGTAATTATGATGCACAACGTAAGTTCATCAATTGTAAAAAGTGTATCCTTCTGGTGAATGATGTTAATAATGGGTGAGGCTATGCATGTGTGGGGGCAGGTCATATAGGGGATATTTCTATACCTTCCTCCCAATTTTGCTGTGAACCTAAAACTGCTCTAAAAATTGTCTATAAAAATGTTAATTAGGTCAAGTTTGTTGATAATATTGTTTAGATTTTCTATATCCTTACTGTTTTTCTGTATTTTTTATTGACTGTTTTTTAGAGCAGTTTTAGGTTCACAGCAAAATTGAAGGAAAGGTACAGAGATTTCCCATATACCCCCTGCCTCCACACATGTATAGGCTCCCGTATTATCAGCAATCCCCAGAATCAGAAAGTCTTTGTTTCTCCTTCATGTATGAAGGATAAATTCACAGGTTCCTTTAACCCTCCACCTGCTGCAAGCAGGAGGGTATTTTTCTCCTTTATTTTTTGTGGGAACCTAGTTGAACTCCTCGAAGTAAATCTCATAATATTGTGAACCCTCCCTATAATTGAGTCTTCCTGGAGTTTTTAACTCTCAGGGTTGTCCACATTGAGCCTCTAGCAATTAGTCAATTACAATTCAGATTTTCCTACCCCAGTACTGGTTAATGGGGCAGTTTCTACTCCTGAGTCTCTGCTCTGGTAAGTCGTGACTCCTTGTATTTAGCTGTATGTCTCTCCTATCTTGGAGGCAGTGGTTTGGCCTGTATCCTCCCCTCTCTTACAGATCCAAGATGTGTTGTTGATGTTTAAGTCTGTTCAACTTCTCATTTCCTGTTAGGATGAAGTGACAAATTCTAAGCTCCTTACATGTGAAACCAGAAACACTGTCTTTTCTTTATCAATTTTTAAGAAAGAGAAAGAAGTTGAAATATCTGATTATAAATATGGATTTATCTAATCTCCTTGAGGGCCTATCAGTTTTATTTCATATATATTTAAAGCTCAGTTATTATGTGCATTAACATTTAGGATTGTTAGGTCCTTTTGATGAATTGACATTTTATCATTAAGAAATGAATAATTACTTCTATTATTATTACTTGATCTGAAAATCTATTTACTCTGATATTAATATAGTCCTCTAGATTTATTTTATTTAGTGTTAGCATAACATATCTTTTACATCTTTTTACTATTTGTATAATTGTATCTATATGCAGAGTGTATTTTATTATAAGTGCATATGTAGTATCTTGCTCTTTGATCCAAACCCTAATTTGTTTATCAATTTGCCAATCAACCTTTATATTGCTTCTTATAGGGGAATATCAAGAATAAATCTACTAGTAATACTCATATGCAAGTCTTTTATAGACATTTGTGTTCATTTTTCTTAGGTAATTACTGAGGAATGGAGTTTCTGAGTCTTATAGGAGGGGTATTTTAAAATTTAAAGTAACTGTCAAACAGTTTTCCAAAGTGCTTGTAATATTTTACACTCCTTTCAGGAAGGCATAAAAGTTCTACTTACTTTAAAGTCTGCTGATATTTGATGTTTTCATTATTTTTATTTATTTTATTTTAAGCTATTCTGTATATATGAAGCAATATTTCAATGTGGTTTTAACTTGCATTTCCCTATTTTTGAGTACTTTTATATGTGCTTATTTTACATTTACAGATGTCCCTTAATTATATGTCATGTGTGTTTAATGTAAATTAAAGGAGGAAATAAAAATATTCTTTTATCTTTATCCATGTTTACAACTTCTGATGTTCTTTATTTCATCCTGCACATTCTTTTTTCAACCTTTATTCTTTAGCCTGAACATTTTTCTTTTACATTTCTACTATAGTGTTGATCTGCTATAACAAATGCTCTCAGTTTTGGTTTATATGAAAATGTTTCATTTTGCCTTAATGTTTAAAGGACATTTTCACTGGGATTATAATTCCATGTTGAATTTCCTTTTTTTATTTAGTAATTTAGAAATGATATTTAATTGACTTATGCTCCCCATTGTTTCTCAGGAAGCATAAACCATCATTTCTGTCTTAATTGTTGTTCTTAATTTTTGAATTTCTGATCTAGGTGCTTTTATTTTGTATATATATTTATGTTTTGGAATATTTATCATATCAGAATATTTTTAATAATTTTCTTCTGTTTTGAAGTTGATTATTTGAGGAGAATATTCATTAGTTGAAATGTACCAAATAGCATGTTCTGTTCTCTCTTTCTTTTTTTCCTGAGGAAGGTTTGTCTTGAGCTGACATCTATTGCCAATCTTCCCCTTTTTCTTTTTTGGTGGAGAAGATCAGCCCTGAGCTAACATCTGTTGACCATCTCCCTCTACCTTGTATGTGGGTCACTGCCACAACATGGCTGATGAGTGGTGTAGGTCCATGGCCAGGATCTGAACCTGTGAACCAGGGCTGCTGAAGCCAAGCATGCAAACTTAATCACTAGGCCACAGGGCTGGCCCCTCTATTCTCTTTTTATGGTGAGTTTTTGTGGAGTTGGTTTGAGTTTTGTCTATTCCTTGGCATTTTGTGTACTGTGTTTCTTCAAGGTATCTTCTTCTATCAAGCAATATAGTGACGACAGCTTTTTTTAATAGTAAAAAAATGGGAGAGAGGAACAACTGATTAGTCTTGTTTCTATTTTGTTTCTGCAGGATCTTCAACTTCCTCCTCTTGGTTCCCTCTTTATTTTCATTACCATGTATACCTGATTCTCCTGTGGAAGCAAGGGTCCCTTGAAGCAATGCTTCACTAAGGGTGGCAGGGCTGACCATGCTCACTTTTGAGTCTCTTCGTTTTAGCTGATGCTGTGAACCACCAAATCCCAGCAATGTGTGCAGTGTTTTGACACTCTGCCTTTTGCATTTTTTTTTCTAGGGTGAAATTTTTCTGTACTTTGTCTATGTCATATACCCATTTCCTATTTTTAATAAATATGCTTAATCCTGCTTAAACTTGTATTCACAATCTTGCAACAGTGACAAGAGAGCTATTGGAATTTACTGTTTGTCAATTTACTGTTTTTTTTTTTTTTTGGTGAAGAAGACTGGCCCAGAGCTAACATCTGTTGTCAATTTTCCTCTTGTTCCTTGAGGAAGATTTTCACTGAGCTAACATCTGTGTCAATATTCCTCTATTTTGTATGTGGGACACTGCCACAGCATGGCTTGAGCAGTGGTGTGTTGGTCCATGCCCAGGATCCAAACCCATGAACCCTGGGCTGCCAAAACAGAGTGTGAACTTAATCACTATGCCACCACACCAGCCCCACAAATAATTAGAAGTTTGCATCATTCTCATTTTCAAGTATAACTGAAGGCATGGGTCATGTATGATATAATTTTCAAAATCTTAACCATTTTGCAATGGTAGAGGGAGGGGGAAAACATATATGGAGATGATAACATCCATTAGCTTTAAGATCAAACTGTGTTGTTAAAACACAGACACACATATACACATGCACACAAATATTTACATCAAATTTCTTATTGAGTTTGTAAATGTCTGAAGTCCAATTCCAGGTTTAGGAATATTCTTCAGTCAGTCTGTTTCCAGCAAGTGTAAATCAGTATCTTTGTCATAAAATCTCTTTTTCTTATTCTTGGAATATCTAAGAATATTTAGAATATCTTAAAATATCTACAGAATAGCTGTAGAATATTTTATTCTACAACTTAATACACTGTTATTCTACAAATTTAACTTTGAGCAAATATTAAGTTTAAAAATGTAAATTTAATATTATTCAAGAATATTATTTACTACTCATTATTTAGTGTATTTCCCTGTGATCACATAATTAAAGTCCTTCAAATCAAGGGCTGTATCAAATTCTGTGTGATAAGGATCATGTATCATAGTGCTTGGCTATACTAAGAATTCTTTGCATGAATAATCATGGAATGAATGAAAAAATGAATAAACACATATTCAAAGAATGTAATGCAAATTCTGAAGATTATTTTCAAAAGCATTTGAAAAATAGCAGAATTTTTTAAATAGTCTTACAAGTAAGCACTCAGAGGTATAAATTCTGATGTATTTTGGAAAGTAAACAAAATTATATATATACTTTTTTAGGTACAATTTTTATTTTTATCAAATTATCATTTGATATTTCATTGATTTGCAAAAAATTACATAAAAATGATATAAATCAATATATTGACTTCAATCCTTATGATAAAAATAATTTAAACATCTAAAAATTTTGGATTTTAGAAGAATATTAAGTTAAGAGAATGACTAACACAGTATGAATATACAGCAATGAAGTATATCATATCTAATAACGTATAATTGCATTAACTGAAAACTATGCACACTCTCTAATCAAAGACCCTGTGTTTCTTTATATTACTGGTATCAGCAGCAAAGTGAATATTTGGGCAGTCACAGAAATCAATATAACCCAATAGGGTTTGCAAAGGTTAGTCATAGGTGAGCTTAAAATTGAAGGGTGAACTGAAAAATAGTAGAAACAAGTTGGAAGATACAATCTACAGAGGAAGGGGGACAAAATATAATTTCTGAGGGATTATTTGAAGGAAACAAAACCATCATAAATTTTAGTGTCTAAACACAACGTCAAAAATAGAAAATGCCCAATATGTCAGTCTTAAACATGCCTACAAATAGTTTGACAAACTGGGACTTGAGAAGTTTAGTTGATTCCCTTCTCCTGAATCTGGGGTAGCTTTACTATAACAGGCAGCCCTTACGATGGTCCCAAATAATACCTGCCCCCTAATATTTATATCCTTTTGTAAACCCTTCATTTTGGTTGTAGACTGCACCTAGTGACTTTCTTCTAATGAATAGAATGCAGCAAAAGTGATAGCTGTTACTTCTAGATTAGGTGACAAAAAGACTCTGATGTCGGTCTTGATTGGCCCCTCTGCTTTCCTTTGCATGTTCACTCTGATGGAAGCCAGCTGTTGTGTTGTAAGCTGCCTGAGGGAGAGGCCCATGTGGCCAGGAACTGAGGGAGTCCTCCAGCCAATAGCCAGGGAGTACCTGAGGCCCTCAGGCTGAATCCTGACGACAACCACATGAGTGATCTTGGAAGTGGATCCTCCCTCAGAAGAGCCTTCAGATGGTATTGCAGCACCAACCAACACCTTGAATATATCCTTGTGAGAGACTTTCAAGAATAGGAAACCAGTTCTCAGGTTTGTGACCAACAAAAATTGTGCGATAGTAAACATCTATGGTTTTAAACTGTGAAGTTTTGGGGTAATAGAGATTTTGGTATCTGGAACTGAGGTGTTGCTGGAACAAATACCCAAAAAGAGATAATGGCTTTGGAACTGACCAGGTGATGGGAGCCATAAGGATTTTGAGTAGCATGTTGGAGAAAGTCTGTTTTGCATTGAAGAGATTGTTAGCAGACTTTGAGGATTCAGCCAGTTACGGCTCCAATGGAAGTGCTGAGCATACTATTGGAAATTGGAGGATCATCCTTATAACTTTATGGGTGAAATGATAGCAACATTCTCACCTGAAGTCATTGTAGAAAGCATAAAATGGGCCTAATGAACTTGGTGATCTCACTAAGGATACTTCGTAGCAAAGTGTTGAAGATGCTTCCTACTTTTTCTGGTTCCTTACAGTGAAATGAGACGGGAGAGATATAAATTGAGGGAAGGATAGTTATATAAAAAGGAGCCAGGAGTTGATAGTTTAGGAAAATTTAATCTTTCTAGATGGCAAAAGATACTAAAATTAAGAAATAACTTTTAAGCAAAGTTCAAGTCTAGATCATGGCCAGAAAAATATAATCTAAAGATGAAGCAAAAGGCTTCACTGGAAAAACTTCTCAAACCTCAGTGACATCAAAGATGATACCCCAGAGTATGATTTAGTCACACAAATGTCCTTGAAAAATGTTTAAGGATGGGATGTACCTCATAAATCCTCTCAATCAAACAACATTAAGCTGTTTATTGGAAGCTGTTCTGGGCTGAATTGTGTCCTCTCTAAAGTTCATAGCTTGGGGGCTGGCCCAGTAGCATAGTGCTTAAATTCACAACTCCACTTCAGCAGCCCAGTGTTCGCAGGTTCAGATCCTGGACATGAACCTACGCACCGCTCATCAAGCCATGCTGTAGCAGCATCCCATATACAAAACAGAGGAAGATGGACACAGATGTTAGCTCAGGGCTTCTCTTTCTCAGCAAAAAGAGGAAGATTGGCAACAGATGTTAGCTCAGGGCCAATCTTCCTCACCAAAAAATAATAAATAAATAAAATTCACAGCTTGAAGCTCTAACCCCCACTGTATAAGAATGTGACTGCAGTTGGAGAGAGTGCCTTTAAAGAGATGATTAAGTTGAAGTGAGCCCATTAGAGTGGGTCCTAATCCAATCTAACTGGTGTTCTTAGAATAAGAGGAGAGTAGGACACAGGTGAATGCATGTGTACAGAGAAAAGACCTTGTGAAGACACTGGAGAAGACAGCCAACTGCAAGACAAGAAGAGAGGCTTCAGCAGAAATCAAACTTGTTAAAACCTTGATCTTGGACTTCTAGCCTCCAGAACTGTGAGGAAATAAATTTCTGTTTTTAAGCCACCCAGTCTGTGTCACTTTGTTATGGCAGCCTGAGCACACATACAGAAGCTTAATGGACTTGTCCCTTAGCTGTCTCCACAGGAGCCAAAAGTAGAAACAGGTTTATGGCAAAGACATTTGTGGTTTTCTACTTCTATCTAATGGAGTAAACTCTGATGGTATTCGCAGAAAGTTTTTGAGTGAAGTATATCAGCAAAATGCTAACATCCTGGTGGAATGGAACAAAGTGATGATGCTTTTGGACTTTAAAAACCTATAGGCAGAAAGCAGGCTGAAAGCACTACTTAGCTAGAAACATATGCTACCAGTCATGAAAAATGACTACCAGTCATGAGTATGACTTGAAAGGCACAACAGAAAGCCCAGAGGGGCACGATGAGAGCCGCGGAGAATTATTCCCAGGTCTTGAGACCCAATCAAGAGAGCTGCCCACATTTAACTGGCTGGATTTCAGAATTTCTATCAATGACTCCTTTTTGCTTCTTATTTCCCCTCTTTTAGAAAAGGAATTTCTATAGGGGTTATCCTATATCTGTCCCACTACTGTATGATGAGTGTTTAAGTGACAGAATTTGTCTCTAGTTTATAAATCAACAGAGTGAGAGAAACTGTGCCTGAGAAGCTGAACTTATGGCCCTTTATCAGAGGAGACTCATCACACGTGGAAATGAGTTAGATGGTGAGATTCTGGTCTTTAAGCAGGTGATGTGATGTGATGCCACTTTGCGGGAATTTGGAGTACATAAATGTATACTGAATGTGGAAGAGATATGAATTATTGGGAGTCAGAGGGCAGATTGTAAAAGGCAGCCCGTAAAATGGCCCCCAGTAATTCCCACCTGCTGGGATGTTATTCACACCATTGTATAATTTCCTTCCCTTCATTTTGGGCTGGCCTAATGACTTGCTTCTAATGAATACAATATGGCAAATATGTTAGAACACCCCTCCAGGATTGGCTTATAAAAAAAATCTGTCTTTTCTCCTCCTTGGCCTCTCCTGCTTTCTCTCTCATCCTGATGGAAGCCAGCTCTCATGCTGCGTGTTGCATAATGGATAGGCCATATGGCAAGCAATGGAGGGAGGTTTCTGGCCAACATCCATGGAGGAACTGAGATCCTCAGGACAACAGCAGTGAGGCACGGAATCCTGCTATCAATCACATGAGTGATCTTGGAAGCAAATCCTCCGTTAGTCAAACATTCAGAGAAGACAGCAGCTCTGGTTGACAACTTGATTACAGCTGTGTGAGAAATCTTGAGGTAGAGTCACCCAGCTAAGATGTAAGCAGATTCCTGACACACAGAAACTGTGAGATAATAAATATTTTTCTTTTTGTTTTAAGCCACTAAGTTTTGGATTAATTTGTTACATGGCAACAAATTACTTATACAATCTGTGGCTTGTTTTTAGAAGATGGAATGCAGCAGATGTGGGACTACGACTCCCAAGGCTAGATCAAAAGAAGCCATGTAGTTTCTGCCTTCCTCACAGGAAAAATGGCTCATAGAGTGCT
This sequence comes from Tapirus indicus, assembly GCA_031878705.1. Lineage (NCBI taxonomy): Eukaryota > Metazoa > Chordata > Mammalia > Perissodactyla > Tapiridae > Tapirus > Tapirus indicus. The sequence goes on along the minus strand of CM062926.1, from coordinate 47,656,361 downwards.
GAGTCGCCATGTTAGAATTCTGATTATTCTGAGGCCCTTATGCGGTGAGGAAACTCAAACCATGTGTGGGTAGGTACTCAGTCAAAGCTAAACTCAACCTTCAAGACATCTTCGCCCAGGCACCAGATTTGTGGCTGAAGAAGCCTTCCCCAGACAATTGAGTCATCCCCATTTATATAAGTTTTCCTAGCTGAAGCAACAGGCATAGTGAGGCAGAGACAAGCCATCTCTGCTCTGTTTGAATTCTTGGCCCACTGAATTCATTAGCATAATAAAATTTTAGTTTTATGGCAATACATTTGGATGTAACTTTTCATATTCTCTGCTTTCTAGTAAGCAGCTTACTAGAGAGTAGGCAAATGCCTTTTTCTCTCTACCTATTAATAAAGACCATCCAAAGCAGTTTGCTTTCCACTGACAGGGGCCATAATGCATCTTAATCATCTTACTTCATGGTGAAATCAACTCTTTTGCCTTGATCACCTCCTCATAACACAGTACATCACCCTGATCTATTACTCTGAGGATATAATGCTAAATGGAACCAGTGAATGAGAAGTGGTCACTACTAGACATTTTGATCCAATGAATATATGGCAGAGTGTGGGAAATGAATCCTAAAAGAATTCAGAGATCTGCCTCTCCTATGGTCTGGGGCATGTTGAGTTATCCCTTCCAAGGTGAATGATAGGTTGTTGCATCTGGCACTCCCACAACTCAGAAACACACAGCGTCTGAAGGGGTATATTATTTACTGAGTTGTGCTACTATAAACTATGTACTAAATAACCCCAAAGACTTCCAGTTTTGAGTGGGACTCTGCTTTGGTCTGAATGTTTGTGTTCCCTCAAAATTCATATGTTGAAATCCTAATGCCCAATGTGATGGTATTAGGAGAAGGGAGCTTTGGTTTGTGCTCAGGTCATGGGGATGGAGCCCTCATGAATGGGATTAGTGCTTTTATAAAAGAGAACCTGCAGATCTCCCTAGCCCCCTCTGCCATGTGAAAATACAGCACAAAGTCAGCAGTCTGCAGTCCGGAAGAGGGCCTTCACCAGAACCTAACCATCCCGGCACCCTGATCTTGCACTTCCAGCCTCCAGAATTCTGAGAAATAAATTTCCATTGTTCATAAACCACCCAGTCTGTGGTATTTTTGTTATAGCAGTCCAAATGGTCTAAGACTGGCTCAGAAAAGGAAAAGTTCTGGAACAGGTCCAGGATGCTTTGCAGGTTGCTCTGCTACTTGGCCTATGTGGCTGAGTAGATCCAATAGTAAGTGAAGTATGTATAGCAGATAAAAGATGCTATGTGAAACTTTGAAAGACGTATCAGTAAATCATAGCACAATCCTTTATAGTTTTGGAGTACAGCTATCTCATCCTTGACATCTAACCTTTTACTCGAGTTTCTGATTTCTAGTCTCTAATAGATGCTGAATTCTTGACCACCGGCCATCTTATTACCATCATTATGCAGGTGTTAGCTAACAGCCCAAGTGATAAGTTTATTTGGTCACAGCAGGACTTCAACATCAGATGAAAGTAGTATATAAAATAGAGGGTTCAAACAAATCCTGAATTAATGAATGAGTTACATGACCAAGTGGCCCAGATGCCCAGGACCCCTACTCCTACCTCATTGCATCCTCTATCTCAACCCACAACTATGGCCTTATGGGGAGTTTCTTGTGACTAGGTGACTAAGGAAGTAATCTGACAACTTCCATTGCTGAGTACCTAACTTGCCAAAAGCCAAGACCAGAGCCGAGCCCCTAACACTATTTCTCAGCATGATCAGCCAGCCACCTCAAGGCAGATTGGTTACTTTGGACCATTTCTATCATGAAAAGGGCAGCACCTTTTTCTTTACATCTCCAGACATCTTTTTCTTTCTTTTCCTATCACTCCTGCATCATTAATTTCTCTAATCTCTCTCTCTCTCTCCCTCTGTACCTATCTCTGTCTCTATCTTTATCTCTTCTCAGTCATTCTAATTAGACCACAAATATAAGATAGACTATCACATCTTATGTTTTTTCCTTTGGTGCCACATAGACCTCCTTAATCATGCATTCGATACTCTAGGAAAACTGTGCTTGTCAAGATTTGTGATAACTTCAATAATGTCAAATTTAATTGCTGTTTTTTGGCTTTGACTCAGCAACACTGAAGAGAGTGACAAGATCCTTCATCTTGAAACACATCCTTCCCTTGATTCGCTTGATCTTCCTAATATAAGGACACTTTCCTTTCTTCAGTCTCTTTTTCTAGGCTGTTCCTCCACTACTTGCCTTTTAAATGGACCTCTTTAAGGCTTGGTTCAAAGTGTGCTTCTTTTCCCCAAAACAGTAATAATAGTCATTAAGCTTACAGGTTCTGGATTCAGACTGTAAGAATTTAAAAATATACTCCCCCCATTTATTAGCTGCCTAGCTATGGGAAAATTGCATAACCCTTCAAAATCATGGTTTTTGCTTCTTTAAATGGAATATAATAGCATTACCTATTTCCCAGAGTTGTTGCAAAGACTAAACAAAATAAGTCATACAAAGTATTTAGCACTTCTTCTGGAATCCAGCTAACACTCAATAAATGTTAGCTATATTTAGCCATATGTACATTGCTACATACTCTTTACAGTTAATCTCATCTATTCTAGCAGCAATATACAATGTTGGCATGCTAATGACTTCCAATTTAAAACTCTCCTTCCACTTTCTCAAACTAGAAAATTGTAGAATCATCCTTGGATTCTCTTTCCCTCTTTTTATATATAATATCAATCAACATTTGGTGCCATTTTATTTTATTTTTTTGCTTTCAAATTATGTCTTAAACCTGTCTACTTTCCATTCCTAGGAGACTACTCAATTTTAAGATCATTATTTCTTGCCTTAACTGCTGAACTAGTCTCATTCCTAGCATTTTTCTTTCATGTTTCTCACATTAGATCTTTTGTCCTCAGAGTAGTCATGACAAGAAGTTTAAACAAATTATATTATGTTGCTCTACTACTTACAATCTTCCAGTGATTTTCCTAGTTTATATAAAATTCAGATGCTTTAAAATGACCATCAAAAGTGTACATGACTTAGTAGCCCTGCATCCGCCTCTAACCTAATTCCCCGTCACCTTTTGCTCGGTATGTCTTAGCCAAATGGTATTTTGGTTGCTTAAAATTCTGAGTGTGTTTTTCTTTTCTTTATGCCCTCTTCATTACTTTCCCCACTGTCTACAATGTGTACTTTTCCTTTCTATGAATAAATCCTTCTCATTCTTCCCCAATGCACCCCTCTCTATCTAATGGTTTTACAGATGCCTTCAACTGTGTAGTGAGAATCCTCTTCACAATGCAGTTTAATATCGACAATTAAGAGCTCTTTTAAAGGAAAATCAGAACTGAATTCTCAAGTTAATAAATATCTTGCCCAGGTTGGGCCACATCACTCTTTCTATTCTTTCTATCATTGTAGGCCTCTGCTTCTTTAAGCCTACAATCCTAATAACAGAATCATCATTCTTAGCCTTTATACATGGGCTGGGAAACACAATCCGAGCTCTAGACCCCTTTGCAAGTGACTCTCTCTTCTTAAATTCCATAGGAAATGAACATCAAATCTTCTTTGTCAGTTTCTAATCCAGGAGCTCAGTGTTTGTCACTTTAACCCCTATTTGCTGCTGTGTATTTACATTTTATTTCTCATCTAGAGAGATGTCGACCTCATTTTATTTTCAATTTTACTTACAAAATATATACATTTATGTAAAAGTATGTATATGTCTGTATGGATGAATGGATGGATGAATAAATAAATAGATATAGATACATGAGTATGAATATATATATATATATATATATATACACACACATATATATATGTGTGTATTTTAAAACTTGGTATGGCATTATTGTGTTTTGCAAGGGGTTCCAAATCCTTCTCATCATGATTTGGAAGTCCTCAAAATGTCCATGTACTCAAAAATATTTATTTTGTAAATAAATGGGTAAATAAATGAAGGAATACATGACACCTAGCTAGGGTATCCTGAAAATTGAGAGTGTAGAAGACTGTAGGTTCTAGGATTAAGAACAGTTTAATGATTTAAAAGATGTAGTAAATTTAGATTACAGACAATGTCTGAATATTAACTTTATATGGAATCAGTACTATTAGCTTGAGTGACATCACAGGGGCATATAGTTACATTTTGAGGGACTGACATACCATAAGCTTTGTTGTACAATGTAGTACAAAGATCCTGATTTAGACACGCAGCAGGGCTAGCTCCTAGAACATAAACATATGTATGTTCTTACGTAATTTATTTTCTTTCTCTGAACAATATTTCTGTTTTTCTCCTAAACATTTTCTAATGTGAAATATAGCTTACTTTCATAAAAATGTATAAAACTAATAACTAATAAAACTAATAAATGAACTAATCAATAAAATGCCAAAAAGGAAATTCCTTATTTGATATACATGCAGCTCAGTACATAGAACACTGACAGCACTTAAGAAACCTCTTTTGTGCCATGTCCCCCCATTACTCTCCATCTACCCACAATTTCATAAATTCCAGTCATTGCTTTATTAATTTTGAATTATTTTCATATCTAAGCTTGATTGTTTTATTTTTATTTTTGTGTAAATGGAATCATACAAGGTGAATCATTTTGTCCCTGGTCTCATTCACTCATTTTGTTGTAAGATTCATACATGTATATGTATGTATGTGTAAATGCGATTTATGCTCAGTATGTAAATTTTTCCAATGTATAAATATGGCACAATATAGTTACCATTCTGCATAGGTTATTGACAGACTTTGTTTGTACCAATTACACTCACAAGAATAGTGTATGAAGGCTCTATTTACTCTACATCCTCACCAAATCTTGATATTTCTAGTCTTTTGTGTTTTAGTTATTCTAATAAGGCTGTGCTGACATAATACTGTGATATAAAACTTCATTTCCCTGATTCCTAATGAAGTTTATACAATTTAGTTCAACATATTTTATTTCCATTGTGATTTTTTAGTTTGGCCCCTGAGATATTTAAATATAATTTTATATATATATATATTTATATCTCTCTATATAAATATATATATCTAAATACACATAAATATGTATATTTATAACACATATATATATCTTATTGTCCAAACATATGGAGATTAACTTGTAATATATTGCTATTATTTCTAGCCTAATTGGATTGTGATAAGAGAAGACATTGCATATATTTAACTTTGACATTTATTGAGCCTTACTGAATGAGTCTATGTGCAGAAAAGAGTTAATATTGTAGGTCTGAAACTGCTTTAGAAAGGTCTGTTTAAAGGTTGGCCCTGGGCTGGCATATGGGAATTTAGATATTGGAGGGATTCCCTCCATTCTCAAAATTGATAAGACCTATTCATTGTAACTAAAATTTTATACAAATAAAGCTGTTTATGCTGAAAATCTGCTTTCTTTCTGGGTGTCTGGAATTTTCATATGCACAAGGCAGAAAATGTCTGCATAACCAACCGTCAATAAAAACTCTGGGCACTGAATGTCTAATGAGCTTCCCTAGTAGACAACATTTTATATGTGTTGTTATACTGCTGAAGGAATTGAGTGTGCCCTCTCTGACTTTACTGGGAGAGGACTCAAAAAAGCTTGAACTTGGTTTCCTTCAGACTTCACCCCCTCACCTTTCCCCCTTGCTGATATTGTTTGGTATCCTTTTGTTGTAATAAATTATAGTCATGAATAAGACTATATTCTTATTCCTGTCAGTCCTCCCCTGACATAGTTGGTGTCAGAAGTGGGATGTGCTAGAATCACCCTGACCCACTGAAATATGGCAAAAACATTGTTTGCAAAAAGGAAGACTCAAGGAGCAGAGAAGGATAAACCCTCATTTCCTGGGTGTCTATAAGTTGTCCACGGTAAGAAACAGCAGCTGAACTGCTGTCTATTGTGAAAGGTAAAAGTTATATATAAAATTTAGAAATGATATACTCACTCCAGGAGAGTTGACTTGCTGGATTCTCTAGCTGTTTTTCACCATCCTAGCTAGACTGAGGAGGAAAGAATGCAGCCTGGGTGATATATTTATTTTGTCTCTCCTTCCAAGGGAAGGAGAAACAAAGAGCACAAACATTCTCAAAGGTAAGCTTTGGATGGGCCATAAATGTTAAAAGTTTGTATCTTTCTTTCCTCCAACTGGGAGAAAAAAGGTTAAATCAGCTCCCAGAGCTGAAGCAAAGCTTTAGATAAACCAGAAGGGATAAAAGGAAAAACACTCTTGCCACTTCTTCAGCTTAAATGCTTCTACTTTAGCAGATACCCTGCCCTTAGCTTGCATTCTAGCTGGATCTTCCCTGGCAACTGTAATCTTAAATTTGTAAATGTGGAATTTACAGATTAAAGTTTTAATACATTTGCAATAGCCAATAAAATTTTAAAAGGGAGATTTTTCATTGGCCTTGTACTCTGTGGTTATTGCATGTGCGTATATAATAAAAAGTTTTATAAATGCTTGTGATTTCATAAATTCTAAAGCAATCATCACAATCAGGGAGAGCTGCAAAGAAAACTACAGTGGGACACAGATTTCTTGTACTTTGTCACTAGTGGGTTGGTTGCAATTTAAATTCTTTAAATATTTAAAACAAAATGTGTCTTTTATGCTTTTGGCTCTAATTTGTGCCTATCATTAGAGCCTCTGAATAAAAGAATACACATAAACAGAGAGTCAATCTCCAGATGGAAATGCACTTTTTTTGTGTGTGTGAGGAAGATTAGCCCTGAGATAACATCCATTGCCAATCCTCCTCTTTTTGCTGAGGAAGATTGGCCCTGGACTAACATCCATGCCCATCTTCCTCTACCTTATATGGGACTTCACTAGAGCATGGCATTGACAAGTGGTGCATCTGTCCGCACCTGAGATTCGAACCTGTGAACCGCAGGCCACCAGAAGCGGAGTACGTGAACTTAATCACTATGCCACAGGGCCAGCCCCTGGAGGTACATTTTGATGTTGTAAAAACAGTTTTGAGTTGCTAATAAGCTCTTATGAAATCAGATATCTGATCCAACGAGGCAGAAACTTTTCTAGCCTCATGTGCATATTTTTGAGTGGATCAATTTGGACTACATGACTTATAAGACAAAAAAAGCTCAGGAAATTCTTGTTTGCCACTTGGACTTGGAACACAGTTGTCTGGTCCTATAGGATCTTAGCTTTACTGCTGCTAAAGAGAAGCCAGCTTTTTTGAATCTGAATTCAGACACTTATTGCCTGGACCTGACCTCAAGTTGAAACCTAGTCTTGTCTGTTATGGGCTGGTTTGGCCTCAGAATGGGCTATGCTGACCTGAAGGCAGACATAGGCTTACTGAACAGAACTCAGATTCCAAGACTGCTGCAGATTTAGGATTCCCCTCCAAAGGGCCATAAACTATGAAAATACCCTGATGCTGACTGGACCATCTGTGTCACATACAAATGACCACAGAAAAGGGCCCATTCTCTGATGGAAGAGTTTGAAATTGAGTTCCTGATCAATTTTATATTTCTGAGACTGACTGGATTCACATGTTATCTCTGCCAAAGGCTGAAAGTTGGAAGCAGGGCACATCACGGGGGTGGTGAACCCTACACCCACTCTCTGCAGATGAGACCCTTGACCCACTGGGGGACATCTCATTGCTATTGCCTTATTGTTTTTGGCTTTCTTGATTATTGTAGTTTGCAGCAGTGAACTGATACCTTGAATCATCTTTCTCCTGGTGCCCATACCTCTCAGTAAGGCAATTTCATTATTAAATGCAGCTGGTCCCAGAGAGTTGTGATTTCTTTTTTTTTTTTTTTTTTTTTGTACTTTGCTCACTAGGTAAATGATTAGAATGAAAGGGATAGGAGGTTGCATAAACTTATTTCAAAATTTTTTGAAAGTTGAGGATTTTGTCCTAATTCGTAAACATAATGTGTCTTTCTGGTTAAAGTGTTTTTTTTGGTTTTTTTCTGAGAAAATGCTTGGACCCTTTTGTATACAACCCTTTTAGAAGAATGATCTGGATGAGAGTAGGGGATAACTGAAAAAAAAATGCTGAATGAGACACAGTCTTTGTAACAACAGAGAAGAAACAAAACCCCAGCATCTGGGCAAGCACGGAGAGTGGAGAGGGGATTAACATTTTATTGATTGTTCCTGGAAGCTTTTCCCTCCTCCCAAAGAAAAAGAAAAATTCCCAGTGTTGACTTTCCAAGCTGCTTGAGCATTTTGAATCAATCACACTGTTGAGCCTATGGTCACATCTGTCTATGAGACAGCAGGGGTTGGCCCCAGCACTTTCCACACAGAACACCTCCAGATGCCATCCACATGTGTGAGGAAGAGGAACTGATGTCAGGGACAAGCAAAACTATTTGGAACTGACTACCTCAGGGTGTCCCTTTGAAACTGAGGACTGAACTGAATTAACTGGACTGGACTTAGAATCCTAGGGCAATCGCCCCCACAGTAGGAGGTCACATTAGGGGCCCTATTAACTTATACTGCCTGATTAATTATACTGCCTAGATTCTGCTTGGGGGGGCCCTAACAATGGTAAATTCTTTATTATAGTGTACCACATGTGCCTTCTGGAATAGTAGTTCTTGTGTGTGTATCCTATCAGTCCTGAAAGGTGTTCGGTCAACTTCGACTTACTGGTCATAGTTTTGCTGTGCCTAAATTGATGCCATGGGCTGGATTAAAAAAAGGGTAATGCAGAAATTTAAGGAGGAAGCCTCTTGGTTTTTGAAGATAGACTTCTATAGTAAATGGAATTTGTTTTAACTGAATAAATCCCTAACCCCTGAAGTTATACCTGAGATAACACTGCAGTTTGGTGTGTCCTTCTGATAATAATTTTGTGGTAAATACGCCTTGGCTAGAGGGCAAGTGGTAGACTGCACAAAAAAGAGTTGAAATAAGACTGAAACGGCTATCTTAGAAAAGCCTGCTTGCAAGATTGGCCCTGGGATGGAGTCTGTTAACTTAGACTTCAGAGGGGTCCCAGTCATTCCCAGAACTGATTAGAATGGTTCACTATGTGTAAATTGTTTGCACAAAAAAATATGGTTTATGCTGAACACCTGAATTCCTTCTGGGAGTCTGGAATTTTGACAAGTGATAGCCAGAAGGTGCCTACATAACCAACTCCTAATTAAACCCTTGGCTACTGAGTCTCTAATGAGACTAGTCACATTTTACACACATCATAACTTGCTGCTGGAGAAATTGTGAGTCCTGTGTTACTCTCCTGGGAAAGGGCTCTTGGAAGCTCATACCTGGTTTCCTCAGTACTTCACTGACATGTGCCTTTTCCCTTTGCTGATCTTCTTGGCATCTGTATTTGTTTACTAGAGCTGCCATAACAAAATACCACAGGCAGGGTGGCTTAAACAACAGACATTTACTTTCTCACAGTTGGGATTCTAGTAGTCCAAAATTAATGTGCTAACAGGGTTGGTTTCTCTGGAGGTCTCTCTCTTTGGATTGCAAATAGCCATCCATTTGCTGCCTCTGTGCATGAACCCTGGTGCCTCTCGGTGTATCCAAATTTACTCTTCTTATAAAGACACCAGTCTTTATAACGGCCTCATTTTAACTTAATCACTTCTTTAGAGGCTCTATCTCCAAATACAGTCACCTACTGAGGTACTGGGGGTTAGGGCTTCCGTATATGAATTTGAGGGAGAGCTCAATTCAAGCCAAAGCAGCATCCTTGTGCTGGAACAAATCATAGCCATGAACAACTATATATAGAGTCCTGTGAGTCCTCCTAGTGAATTATCAAATCTGGGGGTGGTGTTGGGGACTCCCAACGAAATCAGTATGTAATGCTCTGTGTGTGCTTAGTATGAAAAAAATGTCTTCCCCAATTTTGGGGGTAGCATTCTATATATGTAAATTTTGGCAAGTTTGTTAATCATGTTGTTTTCATGGTACTTTTCTTTTCTAGAACGCCCCCCTTTTTTGTGTGTGAGGAAGATTAGCCCTGAGCTAACATCTGTTGCCAATCCTCCTCTTTTTGCTGAGGAAGACTGGCCCTGGGCTAACATCCATGCTCATCTTCCTCTACTTTATATGAGATGCCACCACAGCATGGCTGACAGGCAGTGCGTCAGTCCACGCCTGGGATCTGAACCTGTGAACCCTGGGCCACTGAAGCTGAGTGTGTGAACTTAACTGCTGTGCACCTGGCTGGCCCCATCTAGAGCCCCCTTTGATTCATTTATTTTAATTTGTTTCTGCTGGTTTTCTGTCATGCCTTCTTTCTTCTCTGTGTGCCTTATTATTTTTGCATTGTGTATCAGGTGTTTAGTTGAAAAATTATTTGTAGCAATTCTTTTTAGAAAAGAGAACTTACTTTTTCTCTTGCAAGGTGCCTAGAGACACTAGCAACCTAAATCAATTAATCCAATTTAAGGATTCAAAACAATTTGAAATTGCTTTGTGGCCACTGAAAGCAGGACTGCTTCCAATTAATCCTTAATTCTGGGATGTAGCTTTCATGAATCCAATGTACATTTGTCATCCAAGCCCTACAAGGCTTTCAATAGCTCCAGTACGCCTCTCAGACATTCAACTCTCTTTACTCAATGGAAAAATCTCTCAGAGAAAAAGCTTCTCAGTTTTATTTCTCTGAATTTCCGTTTTCCCTTGGATCTTCTTCTAAGAATGCTTCACAGTCTTGTAAGCTCTCAGAATATGCTTTTACACCTTATCAAGTGCTCTGATCATTCTCAGTAGGTAGATAACTCCAAACTAACTAATATGAAGGTGGAGGTCCTCTCTAGCCTTTATTTCTCATTTATCAAATATTATTATACCTCTATGTACTTTGAAGATTTATGATGATGATCTAATTAGATGTTTGAGAAAGCCCTTTGAGAATTCTCTTGGCTACAGGTCTACATCTTCACACTCCTTTTCTTCATTTCATCTAGCCAGATCAAAGACGTACAATTTTGGGGAGAAGTCATTTTTTTTAAATAACTCTTTTTGAGTAGATGATACATTTATCTAACATATGAACATTGTGCTCTTAGAAAAAGCCATTTTAGCCCGAGTTCCTAAAAACAAACTTCCCATTTGATCTGAGATCTATGCTTTCTTAGAAAATTAATTCAAGATCTTTGTCTTTCTGGAAAATGGATATAATCTGCTTGTTTCTTAATAAATATCACCCTAAACCTTCCAACATATTTTATATGAAATCCTTCATGTAAACACACTTAAATTCTACAATCATCTAGCAAGAAACCATAGCATTCATAGATAGAAAACTCTAGCAGCTGCTATGGGAGTGGATATGTTCATACAGACAGCTTTTGCATCCAGTGTATTTCAAAATATTCTTAGACTTCTTATAAATGAAAAATAAAAAAATAAAAAGTTTACTCAGCAGTGCTAGGAAAGTGTTTTGAAGGAAATGTAGAAGAGGCAAGGTACACAATTTTGAAACAATGTATTTCCAAAAGAACCTCACTGGAGAGAAAGAGCTCTGGACCTCTCCTTAGCTAGAATAAGTCTCTTTTATGCTATATCAACTCTTCTAGATAACCATATCTCATTGGCAACTTAAATTTCCACTGAATTGTATTCAATGAAGTAATAATACTATTGGAGATACAAACAATGCTGAAGGTCCCAAGTGCAGTAGAGTTATACATTATTTTCTATAGAACTGATGGATAACTAAAACATGTTTGTGAACTCATATTTGTTAATAGAATCCTATTTTACTGCAATTGAAAAGATTTATTAAAGGAATTATGCAACAAAGCCTTTGTTAATGGATATAGTTACCATCTGATGATGTGTAAATTTGGACTTTTTTATAGTGGATAGTTTCTTAAAGCAGTTTTGCTCATGGTGATAGAGGGATGTACATAAGGAAATGGGATTTTGATTGGATATCAATTGCTTTTGACAGTTTATCATCTATCTGTCTCCTCTTCAGTGGTAATGAAATCCTGATTTCCCTTTGGAAAACTATCTTTTGCTCATTGTGCTGTCTTGACTTTACCTTCTTCTAGTTAAGAGGAATATGACCCATTTGGCCAACCAGACTCTTCCTGTTGGAAATTTGAATCTTGAGCAGGGTGATAGGATAACAGAATGATTAGAGCTGATTTATCCCAATGATAGTGGCCTGAAAATCCCCATCAGTTCTGTTTCCTTGGCCCCAGAAGACGCCTTAGGTCTTGTCCTTTGCTTTGCCTAGATATACTGCTTTTCTTTATTTAAGCCATACCACATACTTCGAGTAACCTTTTTTTAATTTAATAGGAAGTTTTTCTGCATAAAAGTACCCAACCAACCAGTGATTTTCATGCAGAAAGCACATAGAATGATAAGTAATGATTTGACAGCTTGCCAAGTCTCACTATAAATCTTTAGTTCATAGTCTGTCTCCTTTTGCTAAACTTATCTACTGCAATGGTTCCAAAAACTGCCTTCATATTGGAATAACTGACCTTTAAAACCATATTAATGGCCAATTAATTCAGACTCTTGATCATGAGGACCAGGCACAAGTGTTTATTATTATTATTGGTTTTTGTTTTGTTTTATTTAACTCTTCAGCTCTAATAAGCAGGCGGGGCTAAGTACCAATAATTTAATGCTATGATATGAGAGATATCACATTGTTTTTGATACTTCACAGTTTATGACATTGAGTAGTAGGAAATTCCATTGATAAGGAAGATAAAGATGTGGTGAAGGGATGAGTGGAACAATGCCTATGAGAAAAATGAATGGAGAAGGTGGCTTTCCAACTTAAAATGAAAATAAGCAATATTCCATAGTGGATGCCAGATCATTCTACAATTTTGAAACTCCTTGAAAATGTAAGGATAACAAAGTTGAGATAATATTTCCACAGCTAAATGATCTATCCAGTAATAATTGTGCCTTTACAGTTTTTTAGAATTAGAAGGTATCAGAGGGAATCTAGGCAAACTCTTCAATTTTAGATGAGGAAACTAAGGATCAGAGATGGCCTCTGTGAGGCACATAGTGAGGTAGCATCATTGACAGGTCTAGAACCATGTTCTGTTAAGACTCCTCTTTATCTACTTTATTAGTTATTATTTTCTCCATTCACACCTTCACTTGCATTCTTCTTCCTACCCCAAATGTCCTCATTTCTCTTTATATTCTGAACATTAATTCCCTAAGAGGCAGTATAGTGTTGGGATTAAATATTTGTATTGCTATGTCTAGATTCAAACACAAGCTCCATTCATCATTTATTGGTGGGTGATCTCAGGGAAGCTTCTTGATTTCTGGGTGCCTTTTACTCCACCTGTAAACTTGGGGTAATAATAGCACCCACCACATACAATTATTGCTAGGATAAAATTAATCATGCAAGGTGGTTGGGAGAGTATCTCTCACATTTTATGTACTCAGTGCAGGTGAGCTATTATTCTTTTCATCACAGCTTGTTGTCAGTCCTTCTCATTTTAATTTTTTTTTTTTCCTGTATGGTTTTCTTCTCTTGTTTCAAAGAAGACACATCTTTTATTGTGGGTTCTAAGAAAAATTCAATATTTTCCTTCCTCTTCCTAGAGTCATACAGTCTTAAAGTATGCTTTACCTCAATTTTCCCTATATCATTTATCCCAGGCGAGTAGTGTTTTTTTTTGTTTTATTTTCATAGGAATACCTATAAATAGTTTAAAATATCAAATAATTTATCAAGATTTATATTGAAAAACATAGTCCCGTGACTCATTCAATTCTCCCTCCTCTGGCACAATTACTTTGAAATATCTTAGTTTTTTCTTCTGGTATTTATTTTATATTACTAAATAACTTGTTAACAACTTTTATTGCCTGATTTTTCTGTTTTATATAATAAGCAGTGCAATCTGTATTAGTCAGGTTCCCCACAGAAACAGTATCAATGGGATATATATTATTATTCATCTTATTATATTATATATAATCATTATATATTATCTTACTATATATTATCCTATTACAGATTATATATTTAAATATATTTTATATATAAATATATACTATATTTATATATATATATATAAATTTATTATAAGGAATGGGGTCATGTGATTACAGAGGCTAAGTCCCGAGATCTGTTTGTTGGCAAACTGGAGACCTAGAAGAGCTGATGGTGTACGTCCTAGTCCAAGTCCAAAGACAAAAGACCAATGTTTCTTCTTGAAGGCAATCAGGCAGAGAGAGCAAATTCTTTCTTACTCAGCCTTTTTATTCTAGTCAGGTTTTCAATGATTTGGATGAGGCCCACCTACACTTGGGTGGGCAATTTGTTTTACTCCATCTACTGATCTGAATGTTAGTCATATCTCCTTATGCTAAGTAGAGAGCAAATAATGTGTGATCTGTATCTATCTATCATCTATCTATCTATCTATCTATCTATCTATCTATCTATCCATCTATCTATCTATCAATTGATCTATCTATCTTTCTATTGCCTTCTATCTTTGGAGCTGAAGCCCCGTCCCTTATTCAATGCTGTCACTTCTATTGGATTCATGTCATTTTAATCCAGTTATATTATTCTAACACCCCCCTTGTCTCCTTCATAGAGGCAAGGTTCGGTAAGCAAACATTTATCTTTCTTCTGGTTACCGTTAACGACTCTTGGCTTTGGAGTATATTTACCCAGTAAGCAATAAAAAGCCAGATAAAGAGGAACCTCAGTCCCAAAATCAGTTTACTAATTCTGCCTGCTATACCCACTCTCGCTTTTCAGTGTCATGGAAAATGTCAGTGATTAATAAAATTCCATCTGGCAACAAGTTAGTGTTGCAAAATGTTAGATGGGAAATAATGATGAAAATAAATAAAGCAAGAGAAACTTCTCTTTCTATGTTCTCAGAGAAAGAAGTTCCATAACAAACCCAGCAAATTTCCTCAACACCGGTACTCATCTTTTCCTATGATTTTGTTTTCCAATGTGTTCTCTGCTAAAAAAAAAAAACTGCTATTCTCCTTGGAACATGATTGATTCTATGTTTTGGGGCAGGAAAAATTCAATTTGGACTTAAAATACACTATTATTGCTAGAAGAAAGGATTCTTTCAAGGATGCCTGGGAGGGAGGATATTAAAGGACAAAGGAGCCATATTAAAGGAGCTCATAATGGCTGACTGTGACAATTTTAAATTAATAATTACAGAAAAAAAATCCTCATAATAAATGTTAACAAATTCAGTTCTTGAAAGGCCATGATTTCATGGTAAAATATGAAAGTGAGAGATTAACATAAAGTGTATTAATTACATACAAAAGTAGGAGAGTATTAATGTACATGCATAAACTCTTTCTTCTGTTAAGTACACATTTGTTTGTAAACTGCCAAGATGGGTTTGCTTCTCTCAGAGTAATAGAGAACGATGAATATGGGGGGCTGTTGATTATGCAAATAATCTTAGAGAGGTTTGTGGCTATACCAAGACTAGGAAGGAAAAATCAGTCTCAATGCCACGTGAAATATACAGACAGAAGAGGGTTCTACAGTGTATTTCAGTTTGGTGTATTAGCTAAATGTGCTATAGAGAAGACCTTACCATGGAGACTTGATCCTTCATCTACTGTGGAAGAAACCTTTTGAAGGATCTATTAATTGAGATTAGATACAGATAAAACATCCTTATATTTTACTTGTTTATTTTTGTTTTCTTATATCTTTTATTGTAACAAAACACACATACAAAATTTATCATTGTAACCTTTTTTAAGTGTACACTTCAGTGGCATTAGAATACATTCATGATGATGTGCTACCATCACCACCATCCATCTCCAAAACTCTTTTTATCTGGTATAACTGAAACTCCATACATATTAAACAATAATTCCCCATTCCTCATTTCCCCCAGCCTCTGGCAACCACTAGTCTACTTTCTGTCTCTATGATTTTGATTACTCTAAGTACCTCATATAAGTGGAATCATATTGTATGTGTTTTTTTGAGACTGGATTATTTCATTTAGCATAATGTCCTCAAGGTTCATGTATGTTGTAAACTATGTCAGAATTTTCTTATCCTTTAAGACTGAATAATATTCCATTGTATGTATATACCACAATTTGTTTATCCATTCATCCATCAGTGGATACCTGGGTTGCTTCCACTTTCTAGCTGTTGTGGATAATGCTGCTATGAACATGGGTGTATAGGTATCCATATTTTAAATAATATGTAAGAACAGATGATACATTGGATTATATAACACTCATCAAAAAATTAGAGTGTGCATAAACTGTGGAGAAAAATTAGGTTAAAAAGACTTGTATGGGGCTGGCCCAGTGGGGTAGCAATTAAGTTCACACACTCAGCTTCTGGGGGCCCGGGGTTCAGAGGTTCGGATTCTGGATGCGGACCAATGCAACACTTGTCAAGCCATGCTGTGGCAGCGTCCCACATAAAGTGGAGGAAGATGGGCATGGATGTTAGCCCAGGGCCAATCTTCCTCAGCCAAAAGAGGAGGATTGGCAATGGATGTTAGCTCAGGACTAATCTTCCTCACACACACAAAAAAATGACTTATATGTAAAGAATAGATCAAACAAATTATTGAGGTAACAAATGAAGTTTATACCCTAAAACAAAGCTTGAATGAATGACTAGTGACTAATTAGAATTGCCTTTGGAGAATCAACCAGATCTACTATCCAACACAAACATCAATTGGTTGATAATGCAGAACCTATAATCACTTTTGGCTTAAAAATTTATTGTACATGTATTAGATCTACAAATATTCTATTCCCAGTAAGGCATCAGAATAAGAACTACTATAAACATCGAGAAGCATAAAACAAGAATAGAAATGATGATGACATGGTGTTGAGATTTTAAAATAGCTTTAAATACACTTAAGTATCAGTGTAGTAATATGTTTCATAATCAACATATTTGTATATTTGCTGTCTCCTATTTAAAGCAGTTAAAATGTTCAAAAGAATCTTAATATTCAATTTGAATTTTAGTTTAAATTATTTATGGAAATTGATTTCATTAAGCTTAAAGGCAGTGTCTAAATGCCAAAAAAATAAAGTTTAGAAAGTCTGTTTACAAAATTTTTTATACTTTTCATCAAATTAATTTTAATTTCTCTAACTCTAGTACTCATCATTTCCTGTGATTTTTTTTAATGTGTTGTCTACTGAAAAATAGCTATGGTCCTCAGAAGGTGATTGGTTCAATACTTAGCATATTCTGTTATTGCTAGAATACAACAATTGTTTCAAGGATGCCTGGGAGGGAGGCAGGCAAAACTCCCACTTGGATTTGAAAGAATCTTTACATTGCTGTCTCCTGAATTCCGTCTTTCAATGCACTGGCCTGAATCCACTGAAAACTGCAGCCATCTTATAACCAGAATCATCCAGAAACTTTAGAAATCATCAAGTCAAACCTTGTTATATCAATGAAGAAAATAGGATGGGACCAGCAAAGAAGTGATTTCTAAGACTTGGCAGGGCTGGTAGTCAGACCCACATTTAACTGATTCCACGTCAAGAGCTTTTGATGTCACTTTGTGATTTTTGTCTTTTGTGTTTGCTTGGCATATGGTGCATGCTCAAGTCTTCCAGCTCTGTCTGCCACCCAAATATTTGCCCTCCTGTCTGTCTTGCTGTCACACATGCCTTCAAATTTGCATTGATGACAGACTTCACAACATATTCTAAGAAAGAGACTCATTTATTGAAATAGCACAATTAGAAATCATTTATTTTGCTGCAGAGGCTTTAGGGTTCCTTATTCTTCTCTCAGTTTTTTCCCGAACTAAGACACCTAGATCTAACAGTGGCGAGAATACTTTTAAACACCCAGGCATGGTAGGTACTGACGTTATAAATCTAAAATGTCTAACATCTCTTCATGTCACTAGTGCAGGGTGGGTTGTAGGCTGTTTGCATTTCATTATTTGATTTTTCAGGAGGTTGAAAAAGGAAAAAGTTTTAAAAACGGTTATCTCCTTGCCTCCATATAAACTGCCAGATTTTTTCTTCTTCTTCTTTTCTAATGTTTTAGTTTTCTCTTTAAGAGAATTTTTTTGGGGTGAATATTTCACTTAAGGAAAGATATTCCAGTTGTGGGAGAAGCAGGCCATTCTCAAACCACCAATGGAAGTAGAGATGAGTCGTCCCTGCCCTGCTCCCACTCTTCTAGGCTCTTGTTCCCAGCATCCCTCGCCTTTAAAGTTAATTTCCGAGCATGTGCCTCCACGTTCATTGTGTGCCCCTTGAATCCACACTCCACAAAGTGGCAAGTAACCTATCTCAAATGCTCAGTAAATATTGCCAATTCTCTGCTGAAAACTCTGCGTAGATATTTTATCATCTTTGGACAAAAAATTAAATTCCTTAACTCAAAAGATTAGCTCCTCTTTAAACATTCCCTGTCTAGGTCTAGCTTCGTGTTCATATCACCGTACGCTGGACACTTAACATCCTACCAAATGCTGAGCTACTTTTATTCTTCACACACAGTACAGAGGGAAAAATTGCACCTGTTTCTCACGATTGTTTCAAAATAATGTGTCTAAAGAACTTAGCACTTGCCTCAAGGAAAACCCTCAATAAAAATAGCTTTTGAAAATTAATTTTATGTTGTTAATGCCATATATGACTTGTCATTCTGTTTCCTCCCCCTGGATGCCCTCAACTCCCCCGTCCTCTTCCCCTTTCTTGATTTTGTTAACTCTGACTTGTACCCCAAAACGCATTTCACAGGTCATCTCCTCCAAGGATAGATGCCTCTCCTCAGAATAGTGCCCTAGCTCCTCTTTATCATCACAATATAAAGTTATCCTTCGAAATTTTTGCACTTCCATCTACCTTTCCCATTGCTCTGGATTTATCTTGAGCACAAGAATAAGGACTTACTCATTTTTGCATTCTTAGCATCTAGTATAATAAATGGTACTTATAGGAACTCAGTGTTCTTCTTTTTAACATAAGATACAAGACTATTAAAGAAGAGACACTTGAGGGGCCGGCCCGGTGGAGTAACAGTTACGTTAGTGCACTCCGCTTCTACGGCCCAGGGTTTGCAAGTTTGGATCCTGGGCACCGACAGACGCACCGCCTGTCAAGCTATGCTGTGGCAGCGTCCCATATAAAGTAGAGGAAGATGGGCACAGATGTTAGCCCAGGGCCAGTCTTCCTCACAAAAACAAAACAGAAAACAAGAGAGATACTTGAAGCATGCAAAGTCTACAAGAAAAACAAAATTATTGCAAAAATTATGAACTTATTACATACCTGTTATTTATTGTGGAGTTATGGTAGTCATTGTTTTTCTGAAGTGGTGTAGAACCGAATGTGACATACAAATGTGTAGGAGCTCTTACATGGGCATACTTTAGGTTTGGGGTCTTTTGAGATATTATTTGCTGTTAATTAAATCAGCATATCAGGAAGAAATGAATTCAAAATTCCACAGAAAATTTTCTGGTGCTTGAAACCGGGGATGAAGAGTCAAAGAAATACAGATTAAAATTTTTAAAAAGCAAATAATAAATACAGGAATGAAAAGTGTATTTTATTTCAAGTAATGGAAAGACTCTGCTTTAATCTCTGAAATACATTTAAAACCCATAAATAGGAAACTATTGCATATTTCTGACCCCGTCTCATCTGCTTGCCTTACTTGCTACTCTAGTCAATTGGATATTGGTTAATTGCATAGTTTATCAATCTGCAGACTGCACTGAAGTCCAGTTGCTCCTTAAAATGTAATCATTCTAGATAAATACTGTTGCCATTTTCATATCAATTTTTGATCACATCACAGTAATATAATATTTTCTCGTTACATTTCACCATAGATCATGCCCTGACATTATTTTCTCAACTTGCTTGCCAAATGCTTCTTTCATGCCATAGTCCTTATAAAATGTATACTTTGTTAAAGTGGGAACCCTGAGTGCTTTAGATTAGGTGGAATCCTTCCTAATCAGAAGCTCTTTTAAAGTCATCAAAATCAGCCTAGGTCAATGGAATGAGAAACGTTCAGAACAACATTCTACAAAGTTGACTTTTGAAATGTTTTCATTTCCAAAAGTAGTTTTAGTAATCAAGATCCTAAAATACCCATTTTTATTTTTTCCTTTCATAAGGAAAATACAGATAACTTTTTCAGCAACATAAGAAAGTATAGGGGCCGCCCGGTGGCGCAGCGGTTTAGTCCGCGCTTGGCAGCCCGGGGTTCGCGAGTTCGGATCCCGGGCGCCCGCCGACGCACTGCCTGTCAGCCATGCTGTGGCGGCGTCCCATATAAAGTGGAGGAAGACGGGCACGGATGTTAGCCCAGGGCCAGTCTTCCTCAGCAAAAAGGGGAGGATTGGCGACGGATGTTAGCTCAGGGCTGGTCTTCCCCACAAAAAAAAAAAAAAAAAAAAAAAAGAAGTATAGAGTGTCTCTTGGAAAATATAGTATCACCTTGTAAATTCAGGTAGCCATTTAAAATATTTTAAATATCATTGTTGTTAAAGATACAGCAATGAGATGAGTTTAGAATGCTGTTTCAATTAAACTTACCTTTCATCATTATAAAAAACTGAATAATATTCATATTAAAAAACAAATACATATTTTAGAAAGTTAAAAAAAAAATTCACCAGACTCTCATCCACTTCTCCTTGTGTACATATGTACTTTATCAGTATTATTTTCCCTTTACTAGTCCTAAGCCATTAATAAATATATGCAACAAACCATAGCAATCTATTCTCAATTGTATCAAAAACAAATTTTAGGGGCCAGACTTGTGGCATAGTAGTTAAAGTTCATGTGCTCTGCTTCTGTGGCCTGGGGTTCATGGGTTCAGATCCAGGATGTGGACTTAGGCAACACTTATCAAGCCATGCTGTGGCAGTCTTCCCACATATAAAGTGGAGGAAGATTGGTATAGATGTTAGCCCAGGGCCAATCTTCCTCAGCAAAAAACAAAAATTTTATAAATAATGTGCATAAAATTAACAATTTCAAGAAATGTGTATTTTCTTTTGGAAGAAAACATTAAATCAGAAATTAAAAAGGATAAAACTGATAGATTAGACTATAAAAACTTAAAATATTTGGAAGGCACAAACAATGTCAAGATATGTATCTCTGGTTAAAAGGTTTCTACCTTTGCTGCTTACTTGGTTTCCATTCCCTCATGCCCACTTTTCCATGCTGTCTTATTTTCGTCCAGGTATATTCCCCTCCCCCATGCAGCTCATCTGCTACAAGGGAAGGTAGTCTTACTTTCAAATCTAAGCATGCACCCTGATTTATTTATTTCACTCAATACTTCTAATTATTAAGCAGCGACAGTTAGTTAGGAGTGACCTAAGCCAGTCCAAAGAAAATTCAAATCTGTTGTTTAGGATGCTGAGACAAGGATTCTCCCTTTCGCTGGATAGCATGGAGGTTAATGTGATGCCTGGAAGTCCTGAAACCATTTTGCAACCAAGGGGGAAAGCCAGCCAGAGCACAAAGTTGACCCATAAAGGAAAGAACACCTGAGAGAATTAAAGCAGCAACCTGATAAAACCATAGCTGAAATCTACCCTCCCTCTGGACTTTTTTTGTTATTTGAAGCAGTACACTTCCAGTATTAATTTGCTGGGGCTGCTGTAACACACTGGTCGTTTAAACAACAGAAGTTGATTGCCTCACCATTCTGGAGGCTAGAAGTCTAAAATAAGGTGTCAGCGTGGTTGGTTCCTTCTGAAGGCTGTGAGGAAGAGTCTGTTCCATGCCTCTCCCCAGCTTCTGGTGGTTTGCTGGCAATTTTCAGTGGTCCTTGACTTGTAGAAGCATCATGCTGAGCTCCGCCTTCTTTGCATGGTGCTCTCCTCATGTGTGTGTGTGTGTGTGTGTCCAGAATTTCCTCCTTTTATAAGCACATCAGTTATGTTGGATACAGTACCCACCCTACTCCAGTATGACGTCATTTTGATATAACTAATTACATCTACGATGACCCTATGTCCAAATAGGGTCACAGGTCACATTCTGACATACTGGGGGTTAGAACTTCAACATACCAATTTTGAGGAGGGGGAAACAGTTCAATCGATAACACTTCCTTTATTGTTTAAGCCAATTTCAGGTTTTGGTTTTTGTCGTTACTGACAATTAGAATCACCCAAAATAAAGCCAAAGGGACCCTTATACACATCGTCAGCTAATATTTCAAATTCCTAGCCAACTACAAAATAAGCTCTTTCATTCCCAGATTGGATAATTATTCTCTGAACAACATGTCATTTTGGAATACACTTCAAAAGTGATTCTTCTGAGGCTCTTTGACCTTTAAGAAAATCCAGTTAACTGTTTGTTTCTGTGCCTACACAGGGCGGCCAAAAATTTAACTCAGAAATTAACCCTCAACATTTCATAAAAAAGCCATAGGCTATGACACTTTCACAAGGCTAATAAGTGCAATCTTCTCCCAGTTAGTATACCAACCAATGTCTGAAAAAAAAGAAGCTCCTAATTTCAGTGGCTTAATAATGTTCATGTTTCTTACTCATGAGTCCAATGAGGAAGTTACTGATTAGGTGGCTCTTTGGGCCTCTCTTCTCTGCTCAGTGATTCAGGGATCCACCTCACATCACCACATCTAACACACAACCTCAAAAATCATTGTATTCGTTTACAGGTTTGTCGTAACAAATTACCACAAACTTGGCTACTTAAAATAGCAGAAATTTACTCTCTCATGGTTCTGGAGACCAGACGTTCAAAATCAAAGCATTGTTCTGGAGAATCCATTCCCTGTCTCTCTCCTGGCTTCTGACTGCTGATAGCAATCCTTGCTTTTTTTTTTTTTGACATGTGACTGCATGACTGCAATCTCTGCTCTGTCTTCACTGTCTTCTCACGGCCTTTCCCTCTGTGTTCTTCTGTTTCTGTTTCTCTTTCTCTTCTATTATAACATATCATTGACTTCTTGGATTTAGGGCCCACCCTAGGCTAGGGTAATCTCATCTGGAGATCCTTATCCTATTTATATTTGCAAAGATCCTTATTCGAAATAAGCTCACATTCTGAGATTCTGAGTGGATATATCTTTTGGCAGCCACAATTCAACCCACTACAGTCATCATAGAAAGATATGAGATAGGGAGCTACACCAGATATGTACACTATTTGCTTATTTTCTACTGGCCAGAAATACTCACATGTCTCTAGATGTAAGGTGACTGAGAAATGTATCCTGTGGCTTGACAGCAGCTTCCCAGAACAAGCCATAAGGTAGAGACTACACAATGTATGAAGAACTTTGGTGGTCAGCTGACCTTCTCTGCTATACCCCTAAGACTGGAGCATAACCCCTCCTCTTGATAATAGGACGGATATCCTGAAAGTTTCTATTTCTGTAACCAACATAAATATATGATGAGTTAAAGTAGCATAAAAAGATAAGAGGGAGAGAGAGCAAAGGAAGTACCACCACATGTAGTTATACAGAACACCAACCTGGGTAGAGTTTGGGACACTCTTGAGCAATATCCAACAGGACAGCACCTTAGAAGTCTTCTTATAGAATTATCCTTGGAAATGTCCTTTAGTGGATTGTCACACTTGAGACTTATATTCCCTCAAATGCAATAGCTACAAATTGAGATTCTGATTGGTGTATCAATTTATAATATTTTCCTTGAAATTTTCTACGTTTGGGACCTCTAGCTAAATCGATGTTTCCTTGTTTCTTACTGCAGATAGCCTATTTGGGTTCTATATTAGTCCTCAGCCATATCCCATATTAAATTCTGTATAATCTATTATTACAAAAAGAAAAAATAAAAAAATTCACACTCTAAGGTTTAGTATATTTGATATTTTTAATGGATGAAAGGTGATGATGGTGTACTCGCTAAAATACGTATATCTTCCCCATTCTCTGCCTAGCATATGGGGTTACTTTGGCAACGACCTTATCAAGATTCTACTCCACAGAAACCACGGCAGAGCGTTTTGCTTTGCAACACCACAAGTTTGTGGCTAAGAATGTTCATGATTTTATATTCATGTGTACCCATTGGGATTATTTACAGATGGTGACCAAGAAGAGTCAATATGATTGAATTGTTCCAAATCATGTTAGCTCTAAATTTGAGTAATTAGAAGGTAGAGTAATTCAGACCGGAGGAGATGATTAGAAAATGAATTTTGAAGAATGATGATTGGAAAGAACTCACTTTAGACTCTCCAACCTCTCTCTCAATGTATATAACTCTACATTAATTCTAAGCCGAATACTTTATGTATAGAAATAAGTTTAATTATCTCATATGTTGGCAGGTATTATTCTGATCTCTGCTCTTCAAAGATCTGTGTGATAGGCATTTGAGAGAAAATGTCTTTTAAAAAAATTTAATTATATTTCCTTGTGATTTCTCCTACCTATATAAAAAAGGGCCAATTACTACCTCTTCCAAGGTGATCATTCAAGTACAAGACTGGTAAAGATAGCAGAAATGTTTTCTTCTCTTTTATCCCCTTTCTGTGGTGTCAGAATACTTTGATCAGAAAGTCCAATGACTTGGCCTTTAATTCCAGGTCTGGGACCCTATGTTCATGGGAATATGAGTAAGTCACATTTATTCTATGGCTCTATTTTGTAAATAGGATAGATAGGTCTAGATAAGATGTCAAGAAATACTTCAATCACTTCTAAAAGAAAGTGATAAAAAATAATCACAACATAGCACATTTTCATTAATAAATTTTGTTTGTTTTTAATTCTGAGGATATAATCTCAGCCCCTGCTTCTACAGAGTGATTGTCAAGAGATGACAAATAATATCCTTAATGTTAATATTTTTATTTGGTAAAATAAAAAGTTGCTAAACATATGTAAATTTTTATTTTCAAAATAATGATCTGTACAATATAAAACCTTGGAACTGCTTGGACTAAAATATCACTATGTTTCTTTTCAGCATTAGTGTTCTGTGATTCCATGGGCATAGTTCTCAACAGCTAACACGCATCATGTGGTTTATAATTCATAATCTTGAGCAATGGTTGAAGGAAATAAGATACTCTTTAAATATCAGGCAAGTTGTGTCTCTTATGACCAAAGATACTTTATCAAATCCAAAATTGGTTTTTGTCATGGGTGAATATTTAAGTCTTGACAAAAGGAGTAGACAATCAAAAACTGTGTAGCTATTGAGGACAAAAGAAAGAATGGATAAGAACGAATAGGAAAACAAAGTTGTATTGTTTTATTACCTTTATGGAGTTATAATTGATATTTAATAATATCACACTATAATATAATAATAATATATTATGTATTATTATTTTATATAATATATTTTATTTTTATTATATTTATGCAATAATATAGTATATATTAATATATAATAATTATAATAATATAACAATTGCTGTTATATACAATATAATATCATACTATGTGTCAAACTATGCATAATTTAGTGTACAATTTAATGACTTTTGACGTATATATATACATAATGTGATCATCACTACTATCAAAATGATGAACATATTCATAACCCACAAAAGTTTCCTCATATTCAGTTGCAATACCTCCATCTCCTCCCCGACACTATCCCCAGAAATGTCTGATTTGCTGTTTGTGTTTTCTGCTCATGCAGTGAGGGGATGTTATAAGGAGAGAAACCCTAACATTAAGATACTTTAATTTTATACCTTGAAATGGGTCAAACATTTAAATGTAAGACTTACATCCATAAAACCCTTAGAATAAAACATAGGGAAAGATCCTTGCATTGGTCTACACTATGATTTCTTAGGTAAGTAATCAAAAGCATAGGCAATAAAAACTAAAACAAACAAATGGACTATATTAAACTAAAGAGCTTCTGCACAGCAAAGGAAACAATCAATAAATTGAAAAGACAACCTAAGGGGAGAAAATATTCACAAACCATATATTTGTTAAGGGACTAATATCCAAAATATGTGAAGAACTCATACAACTCAATAGCCAAAAAGAAAATCATTCAATTATAAAGTGGGCAAAGTACCTGAATAGACATCTTCCCAAAGAAGATGTACAGATGGCCCACAGATATGTGAAAAGATGCTCAATATCACTAATCATCAGGGAAATGGAAACCAAAACCACAATAAGATATTATCTCCCACCTGTTAGGATGGCTGTTATGAAAAAGACAAGAGATGACAACTGTTGGTGAGGATGTGGAGAAAAGAAACCCTGTACTGTTGCTGGGAATGTAAATTGGTACAGCCACTATAGAAAACAGTATGGTGGTTCCTCAAAAATTTAAAAATTGAATTTCCATGTGATCCAGAAATCCCACTCCTGGCTATACATTGAAAGGAATTGAAATCAGTATCTCAAAGGGATATCTGCACCCCATGTTCATTTCGGCATTATTCACAATAGCCAAGATATGGAAACAACCTACATGTCTGCCAGTGGATAAAGAAGATGTGATTGATGCACACACACACACACACACACTCACACACACACACATAATAGAATAGTATTCATCCATGAGAAAGAAAAATATCCTGCCGTTTGCAACAACATAGATGAAACCTGAAGGGCTTACGCTAAGTGAGATAATTCCGACAAAGACTTATACCATATGACGTCACTCATATGTGGAATCTAAAAAAACTAAACTTGTAAAAACAGAAAGTAGAATGGTAGTTATCAGGGGCTGGGGGAGTGGGGGAATTGAGGAGATGTGTTTTAAGATTACAAACTTACAACTAGTAGATAAATAAGTTCTAGAGATCTAATGCACAACATAGTGATTATAGTCAACAATACTGTGCTATAAACGTCAAAGTTCTAAGAGACTAGATCTCAACTGTTCTCAACACAAAAAAGAAATGATAAATATGTGACATGATAGAGGTGTTAACTAACTTTACTGCAATAATCATATTGCAATATATAAATGTATCAAATTAACACATTGTACACCTTAAACTTACACAATGCTATATGTCAATTATATCTCAATAAAAATACATATAACTGGAAGAATTAAGTTATGACTACAGTATCTTACCTGTCACACTTTAAAATATTTTATACCCAATTTTGTCCTTTTAGGGCATAATTTTAAAGTAATTCAAATTTTATTTTTATCTTTATTTTTACTTTTAAAAACATGTCAATTTAAAATATTTCTTTTAATTAAAGATACAGATTGCCTAATAGATGTTTAAAACCTTTTAATACTTTTTCCCTATCTACACCCCCAGAATAATGAAAGTACAGTAGTGCAGCACAATTGTTACAGAAAAATGAGTGTTCTAATCTATGTTAATCTTAGCATTTTCATTTATGAAAGGCATGAGGTGAATATATGAAAAGGGGCAAAAACACTTTTTTCATCAGTTGTGGTGGGGTTTTTTTTTGGTAAAAAAGAATGGTGATGCCACTTGACATATCTTCAAAAAAAAAAGATACTCTAATTTTATACAGAAACTTCTGGAAAACCTGCCCATCACTAGAGGACTGACCAGATCCTTGCCCCTTCTATATCTTGTGGTAGAAGATGATGGATACCATCTTTGTATTAAGTTCCTAAGGTTCTTGAACAATTCAAACTCATGAAAGAAACTCATGGAAGAAGACTGGTGTTCTTGACAATAAGCAGGGACTTTAAAAAAGCATATCATGTTGTATATTAAGTTTGTAGATGGAATCCTGACAACCTATAATGATTATAAACAGGTGAATGATTTCATCAGATTTGCCCTGTAAGATATGACTCTGGTAGAAGTTGCAGAGAAGCACAGGAAGAGAATGAGAACTGAAGAGGGTTATAGGGCATAAAGCTGTTTTTTTTACAAATAAATGAAAATGTCCTGAATTGGATAGCAAATGTAGAGGGTTAAATTCAAGAGTCATCAGAGCGGTAGAATTCTCATGATTTAGTGACTGACTAGCTGTCCTAGATAAGTGGATAGGAGGTTTTCTATGTCCCTGATTTGGTGGCAGCATGGATATTGATGCCATTTCACCGCCCTGGAGAGTAGAGAAAGAAGAGGTTTCCTTTAGTGGGAAGTGGGCCACAGAAAATGATTACACGTGCAAAGTGCAGTGAATCCGTGGAGCAGCCAAGTGAACAGTAAATAGATGGCAGGATCTTTTCCAGTTCTAAACAGAATTATGGGCTGGTTCTCATGACATATTTCAGAAGAATTTCTGGCAGTGATCCCACACTTAGCAGGGACATAATATATTAGCGTAACATTTTATAAGGCTATATAAATAAATGTTATTTTTTGATTTTTATTTTACTTGGGACACAAATTAAATGTACAGCTTTCTGAAGATCCCTTCTCCAGAACGATTGGGCAAAAAAATTTTAGACTGTAATCTAGGATCTTCATTTCAATAATCTCCTTAGACGAGTCTGACAGGCTGTGAGGTTTGTCAGCCACTAGAGCAAGGCCACTTTTCCCAAACCTTGATGTGAGAAAGAAAAGTTTGGAAACATATTTAACTGGTGGTCCAATAACAAAGTGTTCTGTCAGATGAGCTTGAGGGATGCTATACACATAGTCTCTTTCTAAGAGATACACAATAAATATTAGCTTGATAAATAAATAAGAAATCTATTTAATATATGTAATGGTTAAACTTCTTTTTAAAAGGAACAATTTTCATTTGTACCTATAGTACCTTGTCAATCTTAAAAATAAAAGTCAGTTGTTTTACCAGCAAAACGAATTTATTCAGGAAAAATGAAAAGAATTGCAATTCAGGACCTGCATGCTACGGCAAAAGCCATAGGCAAGTCCAACAACCAAAGGAGAGGAATGTTATTTTAAAGAGAAAAAGGAGGAAGTTGGGAAGGCTTGTTTTAAATGAACATCCATTGGAGGAAAGCGAGAGTTTAGGGTGAAGAGGGGTTCTCCTTGGTTTAGTTGCTGGGGTAGTCAATTTCCTCCAGGAGATACAGTGTCCATCTTTCCTGATGAGGCCTGTAATTGATTCTTCCCGTTGACAGCTTCCTTCTATTGGGGTCTGTAAATGACTCCCTTCCTGTAATTGACCTGGAGTGGTACTGCGTGGGAGTTCCCCCCCTTCTGACCTCCAGACTCCATTTTAAATAAAGTTTCTCTTTATTAGTTTTCACACTCTTTAGAATATTTGTTTTTTTTCTTAACCTTAACATAAACTTGGAAAGTACTTTTTTAGATATAATCTAACTTTTGGTGTATTATGTTTTTGCTGAAATTAAGTTAATTGGAATAATTAATTGATATAGTCACCTCCATCAATCATAATTCCAATTACATCAAAATATTAAATAGCCCATTGGTCACCAGAAAAGTCATTCAATTTATATTTTCTGGGTTCTTCTAAGTTAAATAAAAAGCAGCATCTTTTATTTAGACCTACCTTAGAAATCTCTGTAAAAAATTTTTGGAAAGATTTATTCGACCTAGATGTTGCATTCTTTTCATTTCTTATACATAAGAAAGTATTTTAGTACTTTAATTTTGAAATAATTTCAAATTCATATTTCTTTGCTCAGTCATAGGTTATACTTAAATTTAGTTTCAAAATTGCTAACCTATATCACTGTAAAAAACAAACCTATTAACTAGAATTCAAGGTATTTTGTTTATTTTTTATAGCTCATTTTGTTTAAAATTGAGAGTATTGTCAAAGAAAAATAGCTGGATACTTGTTAAAAGTGACAAGACAAACTTTATTGAGACTACTGCAGTAGAGGAGAGACACTCCAGTACACATTGAGCTCAACTGCAAATATGACAAAGGTGACTGAGGTTTTTGAAAGGAGAATACATAGGGAACAGAAAAGGAACGTTGGGAAGTAAAAACGGGGGAGCAAAAAAGAGGACTAGAGGGCTGTGTGGAAATTGAAAATTACAGAGGGGGTTAAGTAGAGAATTACTGAAAACAGGTTGGCAAGTTGGACAATGTGCACTTTTTGATTTGGCGACATTGCATTTTCTTCAGCAGACTTAGTATGGGGCCTGTGGCGATCTGTAGGGACACAGCCCAGTGCATACAGAAACCAGAATAAAGTCTAGGCAAATCTCTAAAAAGTTAATATAATTCAAAAAATCAAAATTAAACAAAAAGTATACTTAGAGAACTATTACTCCTCCCACTTCTTCCATTCTGCTCCTGCTTATCACTCGGTAGTACTAATATTATAGTTGTTAGTTTATTCTTTTTGTTTGTTTTCCAAAATATAATAAAATAATATATTTATACTATCTATAGATATAATTATATAAATACACATGCATATATAAATATATATACATGCACACATATACACAAAAGAATATTTTAGATTCTTATTCTTTGACATTATCAATTATAAAATATTATGAAAATCATTCCATATCAGATCATCTATATCTCCATTAATTTTTATAATTGCATAGTACTCCTTTGTAAGAATTTACTAGTTTATTCAATTACTCTACTATGTATGGGAATTCAGGTTGTTTCCAATTATAAAATTACCACAGTGATTAACCTTGTCAAAATATTTTCTAATATTAATGGTATATCTTCAGGATAGATTTCTGGAATTGGATTGCTGAGTCAAAAGATAAGCTGATACATAATTTTGTAAGATATTGCCAAATTCTTCATTACAGGAGTTTTACCAATTAGCATTCCCACCAGTGTAAGAGTTTGAAAATGCCTGTATGAAAATACCTTCTCAGTTTTGTCAACTGAATACAGTGTCAAGTTCTGTAATATTTGTCAATTTAATATGCAAAATATAGTATCTCAGTATAGGTTTATATTTGCATTTCTCTTGTTATGAATGAATTCGAAAAACTTTTTTATGTTTAAGGGCCTTTTTATGTATTTTACATAAATTCCCTTTCCATGGGTTTTGCCCATTTTTATTTTTCTTGGTTGTATTTTTCCTTCAATTTGTAAGAGTTTTTTATATATTATGTAGAATAATTCAATACCTCTGTTACATACGCTGCAAATTGTTTCTCTTTCTTTGTCATTTATATTACAAATTAGCTAATGGTGTATTTTGACGTGCTAATTTTAATGTAGTGAAATTTATTAATATTTTCTTTTATCCCATCTGAAATTTGAGTCATACCCAGGTTATAAAGTTATTCATTCAATTCTTTGGGTACTGACAAGGTTTCATTTTTTAAATTTAGATCTCAGACCCATTTAGAAATTGTTCTTGCGTATGCTTAGAGATAAGGATCTTAGGTACCTTTTTCTAAATGTGTTTTCATTTGTTACAACACAGTTTATTAAAACTCTATCTTCACTCCAGTATTTTCTGACACCATCTTTATCGTATATTAAACTTCTACATATGCCTGGATCTATTTCTGAACTTTAGATTCTGTCCCATTTGTATATTTATTCTTTAGCATCATACTGACTAAAATACAAAAGTTTATATTATGTTAATGTCTATTAGGTCTACACCCATCAGAGAATTTCTTTTTAAATTTTCCTGGCTATTTATTTCAGTAAACAGCTTTATTGAGGCACAATTGATATACAGTAAGGTGCACATATTTAAAGTGTGCAATTTGATAAGTTTTGACATATATGTAAATCCTGGAAACTATGAACGCCATTAAAACAATGAACATATCCATCATCGTCAAAAGTCTTCTTATGCCCCTCTCTAATCTCTCTCTATTACCTCTTACCACCCTACTCTTTTCCTCCCCAGGCAACAGCTGTCACAATACAGTTGTTTTTTAGAATATTATATAAATAGAATTTATATAATTTGCATTTTTTAGAATATTATATAAATAGGATCATGCAGTATGAACTCTTTTCTGCCTGGGTTTCACTCAGCATAATTATTTTGATATTCATCTATATTGGTGTACGTATGGTATTAAAAATTCATTGTTTTTTATTGCTCAGTAGTGTTTCATTGTATGGATCTACCACACAGTGTTTATTCATGCATTCATTGTTAGACGTTTGAATCCGGTTTTTGACTATTACAAATAAAGCTGCTATAAGCAGTGTGGACAAAGTCTGAACATGCACTTCCTATTCTCTTGGGAAAATACCTAAGAGTAAACTAACTGAATCATATGGTAGATGTATGTTTAACTTTTTAACAAAATGTCTGTTTTCCAAAGATGTGTAACTTGTTGCATATCCATTAGTATTATATGAAGAGTTGAAGTTAATACACACCCTTACTAATCCTTGGTAGTACCAGTCTTTTTAATTTTAATCATTCCAGTCAATGAGTAATTATCTTTCACTATGGCTTTAATTTGCATTTTCGTAAAGGCCATTTATGTTGGCCATTCCATTCACTTATTTGCTATCTATAGATCTTTTTTGGTGAATTGCCTGTTTAAATATTTTCCCATTTCTTATTGAATTTTATTTTTCCTATCATTAAGTTTTGGGAGTTCTTTACATATCTTGCATAAATTTATTTATCATATATATGATTGTAAAATATTTTCTTACAATCTGTGACTTATCTTTTCATTCCCTTAAATGTGGCTTCTGAGGACCTGACATTTCTAATTTTTTGAAATCCAATTTATCAATTAGTTCTTTTATGAATCAAGGTTTCCTGTCCCAAGGCCACAAAGATTTTTTTAAAAATATTATCTTCTAGCGGGAGTGATATCAGCAAGATGGTGGGATAGGTGGTTCCTGATTTCAGTGCCCCTCACAGAAAGACCAACTAGCAACCATCCATAGACAAGATACCTTTGTGAAAATCCTATAACCTGAGGGTGGGGCTGAAGCACCTTCTTGAACCACAAAAACTGAGAAAGACTGCATTAGAAGGGTAAAAGAAAGTTTCACTTTAACCACATCACTCCTCCCCAAGCCAGCACAGCAATGAACTGAGAGGATCCCCCTGAGCCTATTGTTTCTCCAGTGGGAAAAAAAGACTAATGTGGACATTCAGTTTCCCCAACATTATGGGATGCTTCCTACGAAGCCACTTAGGTCTCACATCACTGGGATCACTAGGGGGATCAGTAGGGCTAGACCACCTGGGATCAGCTAGAGGTGGAGAAAATGAAGTGGGCTCAAAGCAACTAGCTTACAGATCTTGGTGGGCTGTGCTCCTACTGGCAGTGGTGCCTGAGCAGAGATTCTGGCCAGCAGTTCTGCCCATCTGTATAGCTGAGCCAGGGTGCTCAGTTGGCAGTACTGCCCAGTTTGGGTCCCTAGACAAAAGGCTATCCTGACTATGGAGAGCATTCTACAGTCCTATCTGGACAGAGAAACAAATCAGCAGCCCAGTCCACCTGCTGAGAATAGCTTCCAGCCCCACCTAACTGGGAAGCCCAAACAGTGACCCTGGAAAACTCAGAGCCCAGCTTTGGTACCACCCAGACACAAGGTCCAGCCTACCGACCTAGCCCAAATGCTGAACACAGTTTGAGGCCTTACCCAAGCAGGGAACCCAATCTGTGACCCCACCTAATCACAAAGCATAGCTTACAGCCCCATCTGACAAGGGAATTCTGACAGCAAACATGCCTGATTGTGGAGCATGGCCTCCAGCCACACATAACTGTGGGGTACAGTAGTAGTCCTGACAGAATAGAAAGATCAGCCAGTGACCTTGACTAACAGCAGGGCACAGCCAGCAGCCTGTCTGATTGCAGAGCCCACCCTGCAGCCCTGCTCAACTTTGAGGTACAAGCTACAGCTCCACTTGATTGTGAACACATCATGAGGACCTGCCTGAACACGGTGTCCAACTAGTAGCAAGATCTGGCCAGAGAGCACAGTCTGGGCTCTACCTTACCAGGGGTGATTGCAGAGCCCAGACTGTAGCCACACCCAACTGAAGAGTTCAGCCAGTGGCACTCCCCTCCCATGAAACACAGCCTGTGACTCTGCCCAACCAAAGGTGATTGCAGAGCCCACCAAGTTGGCCCTACCTGACCATGGAGCCCAGCCAGCAACCCTACTGACCAGGGAGCCCAACGAGTGGCCTTGCTTGAGCATTGAACCGAGCCAACAGGTCAACCCAACTATGGAGCCCAGCCAGCAGAATTCTTAACCTCAGAGCACAAGCAGCATCCCCTCTCAACCAGTGACCCCAATAGCAAGCCCTGCCCATGGAGATGTTACCAGCTGACTCATCCAGAACCCCAAGCTGAGCTGACTGCTGAAGGTCTTTCCCTGCCAAAGTGAGCCAGTAAAGGCTGGAGGAGGAGACCACTTACTCAAATATGCAGATACTAATGCAAGCACACAAGGATCATGAACATGAGACCACCAAAGGAAACTAATAAATCTGCAATAACTGACCCTTAAGAAATGGAAATCTATGGACTGTCTTGCAAAGAATTCAGAATATTCCTATTAAAGAAGTTCAGTGAGCTACAAGAACACACAGATAGACAACTAAATAAAAGTAGGAAAACAACCCATGAACAAAATGAGACATTCAATAAAGAAGTGGAAATCATAAAACCAACAAACAGAAATTCTACAGCTGAAGAATATAATGGCTGAACTAAAGAATTCACTAGAGACCCTCAACAGAAAGTTGACCAAGCTGAAGAAAGAATCAGTGAATTTGAAGACAGATCATTTGAAAGTATCTAGTCAGAGTTGCAAAAAGAAAAAATACAGAAGAAAAGTGAAGAAAACCTATGGGACTATGTGACACCATCAAGTGAAACAACATACACGTTACAGGGATCACAAAGAAGAAGAAGAGAGAAAAAGAAACAGAAATAAAGAAATAATGGCTGAAAACTTCCCAAACTTGGGGAGAGAAGTGAACATTCAGATTCATGAGGCCCAGAAGTGCCCAAATAATTTCAAGGGGAAAAGGGCTACAATGAGACACATTACAGTGAAATGGTCAAAAGTCAAATACAAAGAATTTTGAAAGCAGCAAGAGAAAAGCAGCTTGCCATATACAGGGGAGCCCTCATAAGATTATCAGTAAATTTCTCAGCAGAATCCTTAAAGGCCAGGAGAGAGTGGATTGATATATTTAAAATATGGAAAGGAGAAAAGGCTGTCAACCAAGAATACTATACCTGGCAAAGTTGTGCTTCAGAAATGAAGGAAAGATAAAAACTTTCTAAAACAAACAAAAGCTAAGTGAGTTCATCACTAGTAGACCTGCCTTACAAGAAATTCTACAGGGAGTTCTTCAAGTTGAAATGAAAGAATGCTAATTAACAAAGTAAAAACATTTGAATGTGTAAAACTCACTGATAAAGATAAATATTTAGTCAAAGTCATATTCTCTAATATTGTAATGGTGGTATGTAAATTATTTTTAACTCTACTTTAAAAGTTAAAAAACAAATGTATTAAAATAATTATAACTATGATAATTTGTTATTGGATACATAATATAAAAATGTAAATTGTAACATCAATAATTTAAAATGTGAGGGGGGAGAAGCAAAAGTATAAAGTTTCTATATGCTATTAAACTTAGGTTGTCATAAGCTAAAATAAGATATTATAAGATACCTTTTGTAAGCTTCATGGCAATCACAAAGGAAAAAGTGTAGTCAATACACAATGAATTAAGATAAAGGAATCAAAGCATACCTCCACCATAAGAAAAGACACAATTGTCCCATTTGCAACAACGTGGAAGGACCTAGAGGGTATTATGTTAAGTGAAATAAGCCAGAGAGAGAAGGACAGACACTGCATGAACTCACTCATATATGGAATATAAGTGAACACACAGACAGAGAGAACTGATTGGTGGTTACCAAGGGGAAGGGGGGTGGGGGGGCACAAGGGGTGAAGGGTTACATCCACAAGGTGATGGACAAACAAAAATGTACAACTAAAACCCCACAGTGTTATAAACTAAGACATCAATAAAAATGTTTATGAAAAAAAAAAAGACAAAGCATACCTCCACAAACAGTCATTAAATCATAAAGGAAAACAGCAAGAGAGGAAGGAAGGACCAAAAGAATTACAAAATAGTCAGAATACAATTAACAAACAAATGACAATAGTTAGTCTTTACCTAACAATAATTACTTTAAATGTAAATGGGTTAAATTCACCAATCAAAAGACACAGAATGGCAGAATGAATAAAAAGGAAGATCCAATGATATGCTGCCTCCAAGAGACTCACTTTAGCTTTAAGGACACACATAGGCTGAAAATGAAGGGATAGAGGAAGATATTCCAAGCAAATGGTAACCAAAAGAGAGCAGGTGTGGCTATACTTTTATCAGACAAAATAGACTTTAAGTTTAAAATGTCACAAGAGACAAAAAAGGCCATTATATAGTGATAAAGGGCACAATTCATCAAGAAGGTAAAGCAATTATAAATATTTATGTATTCTACATTGGAACACCTAGATACATGGAGCAAATACTAATAGAACTAAAAGGAGAATTAAACAACAATAAAATAATATTAAGGGACTTTAAAACCCGCTGTCAACAATGGATATATCATCAAGACAGAAAACCACTAAGGAAACAACAGATTTGAACTCTATAGACCAAATGTATCTAACATGTAGTGAACATTCCATCCAACAGCAGCAGAATACACATTCTTCTCAAGCACACATGGAACATTCTCCAGGATAGATCATATGCTAGGACACAAAACAAACCTTGACAAATTCAAGGAGATTAAAATTACAGCAAGTGGTATTTTGGCAATCACTTCATAATATATACATATATCAGATCAGCATGTTGTACACCTTAAAATTATACAATGTTATATATCAATTATCTTTCAATAAAGCTGGAAAAAATAAATTACAAAGGTAAAAAAATGTTTTCTGCTTGAAATTTTCTAATTGTAAGTTTTATATTTAGATCTGGGAGCTATTTTTAGTTTATTTTCATAAATGATGCAAAGTATGGATCAATGTTCTTCTTTTGCATGTGTGTATCCAATTGTTTCAGCCTCATTTTTTGAAAAACAATCCTTTCTGTACTGAATCACATTGCAGCTTTGTAAAAAATCAGTTGTTTAAATATATGTTTATCTTACTTATTATTTATTAAATGGTGTATTATATTACTGGGTTTCCTAGTAGTGAACTAACCTTGTCTTTCTGAAATAACTTCCACCTGTTCATTATGTATTATTTTATTAATAGAGATTTGGATTTTGTTTGCTAATATGTTATTTAGTTTCGTCATTTATATTCATGAGTTGTATGAACAGCATTTTAAATTTGGTGCTGCCATTATCAATTTAACTAACGATGCTATATTTGATTCATAGAGGAATATAAAAGTTTTCCTTAATTTTCAAAGCACTGAAAAATATACATAGAATTGGAGTATATATTCCTTTTGAAGCTTTGTCAGAGCCCCATGAGAAACCATCTCAGTCCAGTGCATTTTGATCGGGTAATTCCTTCATTATTTTCTTTATTTTTCTATGGATTTAAAAAATTTCTATCCCTAATAGGACTAACCGTGGTAAACTGGATTTTCCTAGTAAGTGCTCCGGTTACCTAGATTTTCAAATTTATCTTCACAGAGGTCTTCAAATTATTCCATTCTTAAAAATTTCTTCTACTTTCATAGATATTCCATGCTTGTCATTCATTATATTAGATGTTTGTGCTGTCTCTCCTTTTGATTATTTTATCTAGGGTGTCGTCTACTTTACTGTTTTTAAACGTACATTATTTGGAATGACTGTCTCCTATTTTCTACTTCAATGATTTCTTTTTTATCTTTAATATTTTCTTTCTAATGCTTTGCTTTGGTGTACATTCTGTATTTTTTTTTTTTTTTTAGATTTTTGAGTTGAGAATTTAGTTGTGTTATCTTTAATCTTTCATTTTATTGATATAGATGTTTATACTAAGATTTTTCTTAATCACTGCTTTAAAAGTACCCATAGTTATATAGGGTTTTATTATTTTAATTCTTTTTCACATTTGCAATTTCAGTTTGTATTTCCCCTTTCACTTAAAAAGAGTTTAAAATTGTGTTTCCTGATCTTTTTTTTTAATTTCCAGGTGTACAGGTCTTTTGAAAATTTTGCTTTAATTTCTTTTTTTGTATTGTGAAATATTTATTTCTTATGAAATATACCAAAGCTTTCTGTATGTGTGTAGTGTGTGTGCATGTGCATGAGACCTAACATATATGGTCCATTTTTGTGACTACTCCATGTGCTTGAGAAAGGTGGATTCTCTATTAAGGTTGTCGATATGTATTCATTATACCTAGCTGTTTTAGACTAACTACAATTAGCTAATGGTGATTAGACTAAGCTAATTATTCTTTTTTAGTGCCTCTATATCCTTACTTATTTTTCACTCTCTTGATTTGTTTTGTGCTTGAATGGTATGTTAAAATCTCCTATTATGAGCTTCTTTCTATGTCTTCCTACATCCCCCATAGTTTCTGCTTTATACACATGGTTTTTTGTTATTCTCTTCATATATATTTATAACCATGAACCATTGTGAATTGTCTCATTAGATTTAAAAGTATCCTTATTTGATATATTTTATTGTATTTTGGCTTAACTTCTATTTTACCTCATACCAGCTTACCACCCTCTTTCTATTTGATTAACATACATTTACCCATCTGTTAATTTTGGCTGTCTAAATTAACTTTGTTTTAGATGTTTTTCTTTTGTGCAACATATAATTGAATCTTGCATTTTGAGCTAAATTGATTTGGGTTTTTTTGTAGGAGAGTTAAGCCTTTACACGATTATTGCTGTTACTTATACTTTATTTTCCATTTTGTTGTTTTATTTAATGTTGTGTTAAAATTAATATGTGGACTTTGTTTCCTTGGACATAAATTTAAATATAAGCACTCTCCCATTGTTTTCCTTTTCAGGAACTCCAATTACATCTATGTAAGATTTTCTTTGCTTGGCATCGTTTCATCAACTATTTTCTGGACTTTTTCTTGATTGTTTAAATCCCGTCTTAATTCTCTTGGACATATTCCCTTTTTTGCCTTTTTTAATAGTTTTAAATATAACTCTATTTCATTATTTTATTTTTCTTTTTCAGGTCTTCTAGTAATATGTACATTAAATCTTTGCACATCTTCCTTTTCATCAACTTTCTTTCTGAAGTTAATATTTTCTTCATCCCATTTCATTCTGTTGGCTTATCTTCAGCTTTTCTTTAATCTCCTCTACTTTAATTTAAATCTGTTCTGTCTTGGATACTTCATAAGTTATTCTTCTTTATTTTATAAATTTGTCTTTTTAGGTATTTCTTTCCTAGGTCCAAATCTTTCCTGGGTTCAAGCATTTCATTTTAGTTTGCTTATCTTTTCTTCATACCTGTTGTTGCTTTTTATATTCTGATTCTGTGTTTTTAATAGGTGCAAATTTTGTGGGCAGGGGAATTTTCATAAGCTTTTCTTCTTACAGTAGCTCTGTGTATGCAAAGATTGCTTGTTCTCTACATTTCATAGATATAGATGACCTTATGAGGTATTACAGAACAGGGTATGGCAAACAATGGTCTGTTGTCCAAATCTGGCCAGCAACTTTCTTCTACGAATGTTTTTCATGTTTTTAGTTATCTTCTAAATGGTTGTATGTAAGTATATACATAATATCCTTAATTTTGTGTCTTGGCCTGCAAAACCTAAAATATGCTGCAGCTCTTTAAGGAAAAGTTTGCCAACACCTGCTGTAAAATATTTCTGGTTCAAGTGTACTCTGTTGTCAATGTATCAAAATGTAGTCTCTTTAACAGATTTTTTTTGCAGGGAGGAGATTTAAGCAGAGTGGAGTTGTGTATTAGTATCCTAGGAATAAATGCTGCAAAATAGTGGCTTAAAAGAACAGAAATTTGCTCTCATAATTCTGAAGGCTAGAATGAAATCAGTGTTTTTACAGGGCCATGCTCCTGCTGAAGACTCGAGGAAAGAAAGCTTCCTTCCCTCTCTCTACCTTCTGGTGGCTCCCAGCAGTCAATGGCATTCTTTGCCTTGTAGCTGCATCACTCTAATGTCTGCCTCTGTCATCACATGGCCTTCTTCTCCATGTATCCCTGTCTTCTCTTCTTATAAGGATGCCAGACATTGGGTTTAGACCCCACTGAAAGTCCTGGATGATTTCATCTCAAGATTCTTCACTAATTACATCCACAAAAAAACCTATTTCCAAATAAGCTTACAACCTAAGTTTCCAGGCATTTTGAATTTCAGGGGGATAATATTCAACCCACTACAGTACACCTTCTGGCCAATGAAAATTCACATATTTCCTGCTTGCAAATACATTTATCCCCATCTTAATACCCCCCCAAATTTTAACCCATTCTAGTATCAACTCCAAGTCAAAAATCTCATCTAAATATCATTAACTCATAAAGTTTCAAAGTTCATCATCTAAATCATCTAAATTAGGTATGGGTGAAACTATGGATATATTCCATCATGGGTCAAAACCTCTCCATCTGTGAACTTAGAAAACAAGCTATCTGCTTCCAAAATACAGTGTTGAGACAGGCGCAGTATAGATATTCCTGTTGGGAGGAATTAGAAGGAAAAAAGAAGCAACAAGTCCAAAGCTCAACAGGGAAAACCCCCTTGGGTGTCTAGGCCTGAGAATAACCTTCTGTGGCTTCATGCTGTGCTCAAAGTGGCAATAGCCCTGCCCCCTCTGTTGCCTGCCTCTGCCGCTCTGCCCTCGGAGTAATTCTTCCTTGTTCCTGAAGTTAGCACATATTCATGGCTTTGTAACTCCATTAGCCTATTTCCTGCTTGTAGAATCCCAGAAGTTTGATGGCCTTTCTTCATTTCATTCTATCTGTCCCCTTCAATCCCAGTGGAAATGTTTATGCTGGTGTAATATTCTCAAAACACATGCCGGTCTCCCATGCATGTCAAGGGGATCCACACCATTGAACAATGCAGTTCTCCACAGTTCTTTGCTGGGTAACCCCATCTCTATTCCTGACTTCTGCTGAGATGGTTGATGAGAATCATGAGTCACAGCCTAATCGTTTTATCAAAAGGATGTTCAGCCATACCCATGGCTTTCCCTCTAGAACATGCTTTTCCAATAGCAAATTTCCTAATTTTATCATCCTTCACAGTCTAAATGGGCTGAGAATATCCCAAATCATCACATGCTGGATCCTTTTTGCTTAAGACTTCTTCCTCAATTTTTCTTTCTTTTTGCATTTTACTATAAGCAGTAAGGGAAGCCAGGCTAACATTCGACAACTGGCTTAGAAATGTCCTCGGCTAGATATCCAAGTTTATTGTTTACAAGTTCTACTTTCCACCAAACTTCCAGCCAAGATTTCTGCCATTCTATAACAAGAATTACCTTTTCTCCAGCATCCAATAACATGTTCCTCATTTTCTTCTAAGGTTTCACCAGAGTCATCGGTAACGTTCATATTTCTAACAACATTTTGTTCACGATGATATACATATTCTCTAAGATGATAGAAGCTTTCTCTACAGTGTTCCTCACTCCTTTCTGAACTCTCACCATAATCACCTTTAATGTCCATATTTCTACCAATCTTCTCTTCAAAGCAATCTAACCTATTTCTATCAGGCACATAAAAACTCTTCCAGACTACCTATTGCCCAATTACAAAGCCATTTCTACAATTTTAGGTTTGTGTTACAGCAGCACACTACTTCCCAGTACCAAAATCTGTATGAATTTCCTAGGGTTGAT
This sequence comes from Tapirus indicus, assembly GCA_031878705.1. NCBI lineage: Eukaryota > Metazoa > Chordata > Mammalia > Perissodactyla > Tapiridae > Tapirus > Tapirus indicus. Next base: position 47,614,657 of record CM062926.1, on the reverse strand, counting down.
GTAACAAATTACCACAAATTTGGCAAATTAACAGAAATTTATGGTATCAAAGTTTTGAATGGTAGAAGTTTGAAATCAGTCAGAAGTAGGGCCATGCTACTTCTGAAGACTCTAGGGAAGAACCCTTCCTTGCCTCTCCCTAGCATCTGGTAGCTTCTTGTAATCTTTGGTGCTTCTTGACTTGTAGCTGCATTACTCCAATTTCTGCACCCAACCTCCCATGACCTCCTTCTCTGTGTCTTTCTGTGCCTTTTCTTTTTGTAGGGACATCAATCACTGGATTTAGGGCCTGCTCTAAATCCAGAATGATTTAATCTCAAGATCTTTAATTGATTACATATGCAAAATCCCAATTTGCAAATAAGGTTGTATTTTGAGTTTCCAGGAGGATGTGAATTTGGGGGGGAACACTATTCAACACATTACAGTTTGTGTGTCATAATGTTTTTCTTTCCTTTTATTTTGTAAGACATGAACATTTTTCTTCCTGCATCTTTCTCTTCACCACTATCTCCAAAGGATGCCTGTCCCTCGTATTTGCCCTCTTCTCTCCTCAGAAGCATTTTTTTTTGTAGACGTCTCCTTAAGTTGTTTTAAACACATTTAAGATTCTCCCTGTATCTTGTCTTAAGAAATATCAAGGCACATTTTCATTATTAATAATTTTTTTTTGGTATGAAGAGAACTCTTTCTTTCTGTGAGTGATTTTGCTTCTTTCTTATCTTTTCTAGAAAAATTTTTCAAACCTATTTGTCTCTCTGTACTTATTTGTGTTGCTGGAGCTTGAGGAATTATTCTGCTAGAGATTTATAATTCTTTTTCTATTTACAGGTAGTTTGAAATTTAGTCAACTGCCATTTCGTCTACTACTTTCTCCAAAGTCTAAATTTTAATAAAAATTACAAATCTTCCTTTTTGACCGTAGACTATTATTTATTCTAAAGGTACTATTTAAGAGCTTTCAGAAATGGACAACTAGAAATAACCTTTTCATTATCTTAGATTAAATTACTTGTTAAATTAAACCCGGGTGAAATACTATAATTGGCAAATACCAGTTCTTGCTCAATTAATGAATGCATGCATAAGAGAAGTGACAAACAGATGTCTATGAAGCTGGGAATACAAAACAACAAATCCCTGAATAAAAAGTTGGAAACAAAGACTTATTCTGCAGATATTTTTAAAACAAATGGAGTTCTCTATTAGCTAAATCACAGAGTTTTGACTGTCTGTGTTCATTAGTACTTTTTAATTACAATTAGCAAAATCCTAAGGTAGCGTAAGTAAATAATAACAATTACATTAAAAATAATAAACCATTGGCTCACTTAATTGAAAAGATCTAGAATTAAACTTACTTCAGACATAGCTGAATCTAGAGGGTCAAATGGGGATGTTAGTGGTGATGTTCTTTTCTTTGCCTTAAATTTCAGCACTCTCACAATGTATGGTCACAACTGAGAAAGAAATTATCTTTCCAACCAATAGGTCTGGAAAAAAATATATATATGGATGATTCAAATTGGCTTATCTGGGTTCATTTGGCCATTTTCAATCAATATCTGAGTGGAGAAAGGGAAAGATACCATGACTGATCAAGCCTAGGTAATGTGCCTACTCCTTAGTTCAGGTAGATGACATTGGCTCTACCTGAAACACATAGACTCAGCAAGATCAGTATGGAGCTGTGGAGAGAGTGGTTCTCAAAGAAAGGAATGTCAACCTATGTTACCTCTGCAACCCCTTAATTCCATAATAAAATAATAATATTGATTTTCTGTTTGAAATTGTCACAAATGAGTATGCATTAATTTTGAACAATAAAGAACACATAAATTTTCACTTGTTTCAAAGTGTAGTTTGTCAGATTGAATTAAAAAATTGTAGTAATCATGCTATTATTTCTTTTTTGATTACTTTCAGAAGCTTGTTCACTGGAATAATGTACTTCATAATTACCATGTTATCACGCTATCAATTCTTGGGAACATGGCTCAGAGAAAGACTGTCTGGTCTTTATTAATCAGGGGGCATATGGGTTGATGCATCTAATCTGAAGACCCCAAAATAGAATCTCTCCATGAAGAGATTTATACAACCCTGCTGATTTTGGCTCTGCCATTCTCACCTTGCTTATTAAGACAGGTGCTACTGTCTTCTCTCTGCAGGCAGTCAACTGGAGAGAAATTAGTGAAGTTAGCCATTGACTACATCTACGTGCAGCCTCAGAAACTGGAAAGTCTACTATTATCGCTTCTGATAATCATAGTTTCAAAAGCAAATAAGCTCTAAGAGAAGGAAGGAAGTTCCAATTGCAACTTTCAAAATTTCAATTGACTGAGATGTATAAAAGGCAAGAGGAAATAGTGGCTAATTATGAGTTTCATTGCCGGGAGAAAATATCACAGTATGGAAAATAGTTATCAAATAGCAGCCTTTTCCCTTTTATATTTATTCCTGGGAGTGGAAGTAAACTAATTTCTCTCATGCAGGGGCTGTATATATTTAGCAGGACAAAATGAGTAAGAGATACATACAATTGTAAACACTTCAGAAAAATGACAGGGTTACTGACTCATTGTTTATCCAATAGACATAATTGAGACAATACATATAATTGTAATTTTTATCCTACTCTTTTCATTTAGATTTTATCTTGAGCATTTTTCAATATCATGATTATGTCTTATCAAAATATTTTAATTGTTGCATAATATTTTATTGAACAGCTTTACCATTATTTACTTAACCAGCTTCTTATTTTATGAATATTTCCAACTTTCACAAATCCAAAAAGAGTCGAATCTTTTTCTGTACTTTGAAATATTTCTAAAAATCATATTTCAAGAGAAGTAAGGTATTAACATTTTGAAGCTCTTGATATATAATCTCAAATTGCTCAAAAATGATACAAAATTTTACTATACTAAATATAAAGTTATATACAAGGCTATTACTCATAATTATTTGACAAACTTTTTCTTTAGTTTTTTTAAAGTTCTTCTTTGAACATAAAGTAGTAAGGCTTATAATGTACATATACAGGGTAATTATTAAAACATAAAAAAAAAGAGAACACCAAAGCCTCAAAAATTAATTCCTTTGAGAATAAAAAGAGAGCATAATCTGACATCCTGAGATTATTACCTATAATAGCTTCCTGAAGTCTTCTTTCATATAAAGAAATATTTATTCAGAATATATACTACTGTTTAATTTTTATTTAGTTTTATTTTTTCATAAAATTTTGACCAAGGATATGGAGAATACTAATTTTTCTGATGTGTTTTGACATTAAAATAATGGCTAATATCCATTGGAAATGAATTATTTAAAAGAATAAAGATCCTCTAAAATTATAATTCCAAACTGATCTTTAACAATATATATCAAATATGCAAGCAAAGAAGGAAGCGGAAGAGAAGAGGAAATGAGATAAGAATCATTCCTCCTATCATCTTGGGGAAAAATATAGTTTGAGAAAGCAAAATCGTTCAAAAACACAAAGCCTTATATTAGCAGAGTGTCAAAAAGCTCAAGTTTAGGGCATTAGGAAACAACAAGCTGAAGAAACCATTGTGTCCTTACCTAGATGAAAGAGAGAGGGAAAGAATAAAGACTGATTAAAACAAAGCATGAACTGAATAAAGATTTATTTTCAAGTATTTCAATAAGTTATGTGGTATTTTAGGGGAACTAATATTTTACACACAAAAACTGTACATTTCTCCTGAATGTACACAGCAAAACCAAGTTTTTCAAGTATATTACATTTCTGGAATTATTTTCTTTTCTACCATGATTCAATTCATCCATAGTCCTGAAATTAAAAAAAAGAAAAGAAAAAATTATTTTTGACAAAAACATCAAGCTTCAGGGGTTATTCATATTCACTTAAATATCTGTCTTACTATTCTACAATAAGCTTTACACTATTCTAGGCCAGATGCTTGCAATGTAGCAGAAAATTGTTGACATGTGTCTCATCTGGAATACAAGAAAGAATTGATCAGTCAGTACCAAAGGTGGAAATTAAAGATTAATTTCTATACTATTTAAAGACTGACACGTGTTTCACTTTTCTAACCCATGAAAATGCAGGTTGAATAAGAAAATTAGCAAGTTATTATGACTAGAGGAAATTACCATCATTTAAAGTCTGTATGGTACAGTGGTTTGCGAGAGTTGCCATAACAAAATGCCACAGGTCTTGTGCCTGAAACAACAGAAATTAATTTTCTTACAATTTTGGAGGCTAGAAGTCCAAAGTCAAGATGTCAGCAGGTTTAGTTTCCATATTTAAATCGTAATGTTTTCTTACAAAACATAAAATTGTCCTTATTTATTATATAACCTTTGAAAAATATGATAAATTTTAAAGAAAAGTATTCAAATAATCCAGAACACTACTGCCCAGAAATGAATGTCATGAAAATGTTGCTACTTTCCTTTCAGAGATTTTATATACTTATATCCAACAGCACTTTTTAAAACCAGAATTAGAAACATACTAAATGTACTGTTTGGTTTTTTTTTCTGCTTTGTCCATTTAACATTATGTTGGGCACATTTTCCATGAGAAAAAATATATTTTAAAAACTTGATTTATAAATACTGTGTATTTTACATATATTTCATAATTTATTTTATCTTTTCTCCTTCTTGTTAAAGATACGAATTTCTAGATTTTCACAGTTTCAAGTAACACTGTGATGGGGCTGGCATAGCAGTTAAGTTCACGCGCTCTGCTTCTGGCAGCCCAGGTTGCAGGTTCAGATCCTGGGTGCAGACCGACACACCACTCGTCAAGCCAAGCTGTGGCGGTGTCCCATATAAAGTAGAGGATGATGGGCACGGATGTTAGCCCAGGGCAACCTTCCTCAGCAAAAGAGGAGGATTGGCAACAGATGTTAGCTCAGGGCTAATCTTCCTCACACACACACACAAAAAGTAACACTGTGATGAACAAATTTCTATGTGAAATTCTTATGTATCTATGATAATCTCTAGTTAATAAATTCCCAGAAGTGGAATCGCTGCCTAGAATTTGAATCACATTTCAAGTTTAAAAGAGCTGAAAAATAATACTTGCCAGATAATTCCAAAATTGGATTCATATCAATATAGTTCACTGTCTTTTAAGCTGTGATTTTCCCTGCTCCTGGGTGTGAAGGGTAAGTTTTGATAGTATCCTGGGCACTTTGGCTGTTATGTTAGAAAAGTGAGCCCTGTTTAAATCTCATATTTTAGCAGGCGGTCAACTGAAGAGGTGGAAGCAGTTTATCCAGGCTAGGTCACCTGGTGCCTCTGGTGGGGAGAAGGGAGTCTAGCCTGCAGGGTCAAAGTGCCAGGCCTTGGTGTGACAAGGCCTTACCTGCTGTGCTGCCCAGGTATCTGGAGTCTCTAGTAGGGTGGGGAGTCTCTAGGAGGGTGGGGAGTCTCACGGCTGGCAGGGGCAGAAGCACTTCCGGGTCAGGTTCTTCTTGGATATGATCACTCTTGCCATTGCTGCCATGCTGCTCAGTGTCTCTAGTGGAGCAGGGGAGTCTCAGGCTCCACAGACAAGGAGGGACCTTCCTCTAGCTTCCAACTGACCCTCCTAATTGGGGCCACCAGCAGGACTCCATTGGATCAGGAGGAGAAATAATCCTACCTGGGCCACCTTCCACTGTTGTTTGGTAGTCAGGAAACACTGGGCCTTGGTTAGTTTTTCTGTTTGATGGGGAGTTATACAGTCACCCTGCTGCCTATGTTGTTACTCCAGTGCTGGGTCACTAAACAGCCTGGCTTCCACTTTCTATCTTGAAGAGTTCTTGGTTGCCTCATGAATTTTTGCTAGAGTTTAAGGTTCCACTTAGTGGGAAAGAACAGGGACAATGAGTCCACATCACCTTGTAACAGATCAGAAGTCTCCCCGTGATATCTTTTAACTAATTATTCCTAAACTTACATGTATGCTATATTTTTTCTTGTGTCCGTGTTGAACACTCACACATTATCACACACACACACGACAGTACACGTCATATCAACAGGGGCTTCATTTATAGATGCAATCAACTTCACAAGGCATAAGATTATGTTTCTTTGAATTTATCTTTAAGAAATATGAACATAAACAATGACTTGCTCCAGAACAAAACATGGAACTGTGATGATTTAAGTAATCTGACAGTACTTTGACACTGTTTTTCAGAAAGAACATATTCTATCTCATAGCAAGGGCTTATTAACTCTAAATGGAATAAAATTCCTTTCTACTTTTTTCCGTTTATCTTGCTTTCTATGGCTGTTGCAGCTCTTTCAAGTTTCAAGTTTGAAATATCTCTGTACAATGAGTAAAAGAACAAAATGTTCAGACTTTGGCTCTTCCCTGTTCCTTCTTTGGTTTTTAGATGAAGCCTCCAGTCCTTCCCTGCACTTCCCTTGACCAGAGTCAGTGAGCGACCAGACGTGCATAATATGAAGATGTCTGGAAACAGAATTTATGATGCTACATGCCCAAGGTTGCAGGAGTCGAGCTCATTCTACTTAGGGGGAGAATGATGTAAAGAACATGAGTTTTGCAGTTAAAAACAACCTGGTTTTCTAAGGTCTACTTCTTACTAGCTATGTGATATTTTGCAAGATTCTTGAGCTCAGTTTCCCCATCTGTAAAATGGAGAATATTTTCCTCCATGTTTTGGAGGAAGATTAAGATTAACATAAGAAAAAAAACATATAACAGTATGGATTTAATAAACGCGGCTGTTAACGGTTATCTGCAAAATCACAAGAAAGATACATAGTCAGAACAGCCTCCCAAAGTTGCTGATGTGCCTTCCTAACTCCCTTCCGCCTAGCTCTGTTGAGTGCTTGACACTTCTCATTTGCCTCAGCACAGCAGAGCATGAATAAGATTGCTGCCCTATACCCAGTCAATGGTCCATGAACTAGTATTTGTTTATTCGTGCCAATCACATTTTTCTTCTCCCTTAGTATGTTGTCAGATGAAATTTCCAGAGAGAACTGTATAGGTCTGACATTCACAACTTCTCTGCTCTGTACTTCTAAAACCTACAGGCATCTCATTACCCTATCCCAACCCAAGTTTTTCACATGGTCCCCATTATGTGTATAATTTTGTCTTAGCTGACCTTGAATTTGGGAGGACACAACCTGCTTTGTATTTGGTCTCTGAACTGAGCCACACTCTCAACCTTTCTTTACCAGTCCTCACTCACGTTATTATTAATTCCAGGAACTTTTCCCTCCCTTTCCCTATGTAGTAGTCTCCCCTTTGATATCCAGCACGCTGTGCGTTCAATAAGTAGTGGTGCATTCTGGGAATAAGCACTGACAATAGCAGGGCCAGTAAATGGCCCCTCTAGACACCAGCAGCATGTACAGTAGCTATAGGTGCAGCCTTTAAAGATAGGAGATACACCTCAAAACAAACAGCTGTCTTTATAAGTTTGCCTCAGGGCGGTATTACCATCATGAGAATTTGAGAACTCAGTGGATCTTATACAATTCCAGAGCAAAATAAATATGGGCAATTGAGGTATTTTCTAAATAATTATTTGATTACAATGGATCTAATTCCTCCGGTATCTAATTCCGGGTTAGAGATAGCCGAAAGAGACATTTGCATGAGTTCTGTAAGGTAGAAATGAAGAGGAAGACATTACTCTCTGAAGGTTAAATTCTGTGAGAAACTGCAAAGGTGCAGGTGAGTTCCAGCTCGTCCTGGCTCACCCCACTTCATGTCCAGTTCTTCGTAACTTCTGGCTCTGTTGACCAACAATAATCCAAAGAGCACCACCAGACGTAGAGATGACAGCCTTTTACAGACCTCTCCATCAGCTTCACTCCGTGGTCACACCCTGGCAGCTCAACATACCCGGTTTAACAGACTTCACCGCAAGCTCTGACTTTTCTACCTGCACCAAGTGGTCAGGAGGCCTGGCAAGGGACTTTTCTCTGATGCTCCAGCTCCCCTTGTGGCCCTTACTCCCCAAACTCCTCTCTCACTTGTGTATGTCTAGTTGCTATTATAAATCCTTAATCTTTAACAGTCATTATTGTTGTGCTTCCCTGATCAAATCCTGATTGACATAGAAATGTTGTATTTTTCTTTATTTCCTACTTAAAATTATAGCTAATAGCTGTTATTTATTTGTTTTATTTCTGATTCCAAGTATTATGGTTTATGTAATATCTTATGGACACATAAAAAGGATATTTTATTGGTGTTAGTAGGATGTTAAGCATTAGGTTGTTATTAGTATTCCAAATATTTTACATTAAAATCACAAATTGAATAGAGGGGTCAAGAGTATGACTTTGAAATCAAATAGACCTGATTTGAATCTCATCTTACTTATTAACTGGGTGACTTTGTATAATTATTTAATCTCTCAAAATGCCAATTGCTTCACATGTAAAATTGAGATAATCTTTATTTCATGGAGTTATTAGAATTCTTTAGTGCATTTAACAAAATCTCTGGCATAGGTAATATTATTATTATAAGGTGACTACTGTTTGCTAACTCTCTGTACTAAGCATGTCATGTACATCACCTTTAAAAAAACAGTACTCACTGTGGCAGTTTTTATAATCCTTATTTTCTGGATCAGAAGATTGAGGCTCAGGACCTCTTCCCTACAGACTTCCCTACTAACTTATAAATATTTCTCATAAGAAAAGCTTCTTTTTCCCTATAGGACAATAATCAGGAAATAAATTGTAATTTTGATTCAGCAAACCAACTGAAGAGAGTAGAGCCGTGAATAAGCCAAAGAGGTAGGTAATCCAAGATTATAATTACCTAACGTTCGAGCATGAATCACATACAGTTTCTCCAACAGATTCGTTTCCTGATTCAAAGCAGTGAACTTATTTTGCACCTTCTCAGTAAATATGACTAGTGCAAAAAACTGAGCTGGTTCTGAAGGGCAATTGAAGAACAAAAGCAACTTGACCTCATTCAAAACTTTCCACTGGTAACCCTTAATGCAGGTAATTTCCGTAAGGCAACCGGAAATTGATACACTTCTAAATCTTAGGCGAGCACATTAGCTGCTATGGAACTAGTACAGCAGCAGCTACTGCCACGGGTTTTGTAATCAGACAAGCCTGTCCTTTCACTCCAGCTCTGACAGCTAATATCTGTGCATCTTGGTACACATTTTTAAGGCACCTGCGATTCAGTTTTGTCATCTGTAATAGGATAATGATATATCCTGCTATTGGAATAGTGTGAACATTAAAATGAAGTAATATAAAGATAGATAGTTTCATGATATATGGGCAAAAGATTCGAAAAGATACTTCATCAAAAACTATATATAGATGGCAAATAAGCCATGAGCGTACACTTAACATCATTAGTCATTAGGGAAATGCAAATTAAAATCACAATGAACCACCACTACACACCTATTATAATGGCCCAAAACAAACATCAAACAATACCAAGAGGGGGTGAGCATGCAGAGCAACTAGAACTCTCACACATTAATGATGAGAATGAAATATTATACAGCCACTTTAGAAAAGAGCTTGTACAAAGTAAAATATACACTTACCATAGGACCCAGTAATCCCACTCCTAAGTATTCACCCAAGAGAAAGTAAAAACTATATTCACACAATAATGTGTGTGTGTACATTTATAGCAGACTTACTCATAATCACCAAAAGGAGAAAAGACCCAAGTGTTTTTCAAGTGGTAAATGCATAAACAAACTGTCATAAACCCATACAATGGAATGCCATCCAGCAGTAAGGGGGACTAGACTACTGATGCCACAGCATGGATGATCTCACCTGTGTTATGCTAAGTGAAAGAGGATACACTCAAAACAAAACTATGGGGATGATGGAACTGTTCTAGATCTTGATTGTGGTGATAGTTGCATTAAAGTATGATTGTGTAAACACTCAAAGAACTGCACACTGAAAAGAGTGGATTTTACCCTATATAAATGATGTCCCAATAAAAAGATAATCTCATATTTGTTCAACCTTTTATAATTTACAATGCAGATTTCATACACCATTTATTTGATCTTCAGACAATTTAGTTGATAGATATTATTTTTCTTCTTACTGCATCTTGAAACATTAAATACAAAAACCCAGGAACAATTCCAGGTTTTCCGATTGCTGAGCAGGTGTTCTCTCTGGCAAACGGTAAGGTGCTAAGGTGATCCTCATTATTCAGCTCAACATTAAGATGCTGAACCTAAGTTGCTTGATATTTTAAAAACACCCCATGGTATTCTTTCCATTAACTAGCTTTGCGATGAAAAATATTCCAAGGTGTCACACTTTTCTTGCTATATTTTTTGTCATTCTTGGGAAAGGGTGCAAACTTTCCCGGGGTAATTGACCATCCATTGAAGTTTCATATTTTGTATCTTTATTCTATTGCTATTCTTTTCCTCAAAAAAAAAAACAACGTTAAAAAAATATATCAACAATCCTCCTGCCAAACTACTTTATAAGGGAGTAGTTTGTGCTCTTGGAGAATCTAAGAATAGATAGCTTTGTTTCTTCCCATAAACTTTCTCCCCAGGAATGGTAGATTAGACAAGCTAGCAGGTCAGCTTTGAAGACACTCACAGCAGACATGTGGCACCATACAGATTACTTTTCTTTAGTGAGATGGACATTTCTCATGCCTCCTTTCTCTCAGAGAGAAAGAAAGCTACACAAAGAAATTCAAACCTTGTGCAACAAGCGGAATAACCGCTCACCCCCAATGCAAAGTTCCCTGAGAAGGAATAACAGAGCTCTTCCCCCACAAGATTTAACCATCAGCTGGAATTGAGAGACCAAACTAGAAGACTAACACTTTCCCAGCTATTCAGACTGGTGACCCAAACAGTTTTTCCCCTACCCCCAGGGTAATCAGAGAACAATCTCATCTTCTACCTTGAGAAAGAAATTTAAGCTGATTTGAAGTGGGAACTAAATGGCCTCACAGGAACTGAGAAAGAATTTACTTTGGTTCCTTAAAACTGATAAGCCACATTAAGTAAAGGGCATGTATTGGTGGAGGACAGACACAAAAAAACAGAGAGCCTGTGGTTATTTGGCATCAAATTAAAATATGTGGGAAAGGGCACAGGGGGAAAGGATGCTGAATTTGGAGTCACTTCCATATCTGCTACTTACTATTGGTGCCTTTAGGCAAGGCCTGGGGCTTTTTTGTTTGATGGTTAGTCAGGACTCTTGGAGCCTCAGATAGAAAATCAACTAAAATAGCTTAGAGAAAGTGATGGATTTGGTCTAATAATACCGGATATTTTTGGAGCCTAAAACAGAAAAAAAGCTGGATTAGCAGAAAAGCTGAAATGAGAGTCTGGAGTTCTATCAAATCACTCTGTCCTCAGGTCAACTACTTTACCAAATTTGTGTCAGCCCTCCCTATCTAGAACAATAAATTGTAATCAGGGGGATGAGCAGCTAGATTGACCAGAGTTGAGCAGATACTAACCTTCGGGCAAATAAATTATGTGTGGACATAGGAATAATTTCTAATATAACTTCTCCATCTGCCACCCTGTAGACAGGGGTAGAGGAAGTTTCTAGTCAAGTAGTGGATACTGTTAGCAGCACCGGTCAGATCAGTTCTATGGGGTCCCAGGTTCTTGGTCCACAAACACACAAAAAATTTGAAGAGCGGACACACAGCAGAAGTTTTAACAGAGGAGGATTTATTAGAAGAGAGAAAGCACGCCCCCAGGGGAGGGGTGGGCAGGCTCAAGGTGAGCATCTGCACTGAAGTTGTGGCCAGTCAGTGTCTTTAAAGATTGGATCGTGGGGCAAGTGAGGGTCCTGAAACTGGGACCCATCGGGGAATTGTCTCCACCGCCACGTCGGGAGGGGGAGATTTTTTCCTTACATAGGTATCTCCGGAACTCTCATGGCGATGATCCCCGCAAGGGGGGTCAAAACCACAGCGCAAATGAGCGGATAAGGAGACTAAGGGCTACTCTCCGTCAGGGTCAGGAGGAGTTGCAGGTCCAAAGAGCCACTGCCCAGTAATGAGGACACTGCCGTTGGTGGAATGGCCTTGCTCCCAGCTCCTATCTAGCTTCCTGCCTATCTCAGTACCTTCTAGTTACTCTCTAGTCTACTGTTTCTGAAAGTGTGGTGCCCAAATACTTTGAAATGGTATTGTCAGAGATGCTTTGTAAAATGTGGATTCTTGGGCTCTACCAAAGATTTCTCAGGTTGGAATGCAGGAATTGGCATTTTCATAATATTCCCTAGAACATTCTTATGCACACTGCAGATTGAGACCTAGTGCTCCATGCCTTTCATTTATAGATTAAAAATAATGAGTTTGATGCTTGCTAAGGTCGTTTTAACCCTAGAAATGGACTCTTCTTGGTAAATGTAAAAATCTAGAAACTGTAATCTGCCTGTGTGGAACTATTCGCGTAAAGGCCAAAGGTGGTATTTGCGGGGTTACAGTCTTTGTCAAATTTGTTCATTAATGTATCACCAGCACAGAAAGTAGTGACTGGCATATGGTAGGAACCCAATAAATATTAGCTGCACTTGTTAAATTGTTTAACGGTTTAATGTATATTATTATTTGGTAGCAAAATAATACAAAAGAAAATAGTACAAAAGAAGAATACTTTGTTGTCTAAGAATAAACCCATGTTGATGCTAGATAGTAAGTACATTGTTAATCCATACTCATCTCTTTACATACTCTTCTCCTCACCCTTTGTTACTTATAATGAGCCAGACCACCAGCTTCCCCCCCAAAACCATGTTCTTTTCACTGTAAGATATTCTTTCCTCATGGACTTATTTGTTTTTAGTTTGTCTCATAAACTTACATAAACATGTTCAGCACAATATTTACCTGAGTTTACCTTCTCTAGTCAGGAAAAGAATAATAACCAATCTCCGTCAGTATGAGACAACTTTGGAAAGGTAATTACTAGCATGACGACCTATGTGAGGTGTTGAGGATCTTGGCAATCTTGCTAAAACCCCTCTATTGTTTTCTTTTTTTTTAGTGTTAAATACACATTTAAATGTTAAGTTGTACATGATCAGTAAAACCAGTGAAATCATACAGAAAAATAGAATTAATTCCACCCATCACTTGTCCATCTCCTAAAAAGAAAAAAAAAAGCCTGAGGCCTGACATGTGGTGTGTGTACATACATAGAAGTCATTTGTTTTTGTTGTTGTTGTTTTTAAAAGGAAGGTACTATACACATTTTGTTGTAATTTATTTTACTTAATTAACATCACCTATGGATATCATTCCAGATTATCAGATTATCCAATACAGTTTTATCTCATTCTTTTTAATATTTTAGAATTTGGATTTAACACAACTTATTTTACTCTTTTACTGTAAATAGATACTCAGATTGCCTCCAATGTTTTGCCAGTATAAACCATGCTACAGTGAAATTATTTTCACATATATTTTTAAAGAGTAATGTTTAATATTCTACAGATTAGTTTTTCAAAACTGTGGGTCAAAGGGCATTTAAGTTTTCAACTTTAATGGGTTCTTCCAAAGTAGTTTTTATATAAAAGTTAACATTCTCTCTAGCAATAAGTGCTCGTTTCATAATATCTTCACTCATAATAGATGTTGCTTTACTATTTTTCCCTAATGTTATAAGACAATATTGTGCCCCACTATAGCTTTAACTTTTATTTCCTAAATTCTGATGAGGTCGAGCAACTATTCATATGTTCAGTAGCTATTTTGCTGCAATTAAATTTCAAGGAGGTTGGAACACTAATTCAAGTTACCCCTTCAGGAAATCCTTTGGAAACACTCCTTTTAACTTGGAAAATGCACCCTGGGCCCCTGTTGGTCTCAGTGAAAAAAAAAAAAAGAAAGAGAAATCCAAATAGATTACTTAGCGTCAAGTATATAGACACTAACATGAGAGTGGGACCATGCAGAAGTAATGGGCCTCAGTCTTTATCAGGGAAAGGTGTGAAGAACACCATGTGGGGTAGATTGAACCACTGGTAAAAGCCCTGAGTATTTAGAACCACAGGCAGAGTAGACCCTGTGTCCTTCTGGAAGGACTGTGGGCATTTGCAAGCAGTAAGGCTGTATTGTGACAGTCTGAAGAAAGCAGAATCTAAATAAAGTGGAGGGACGCCATACAGAACCTTTGTTTTCTCAACCACATGCCAGATGGGACATGAATAAGAAAGAAACCTGTCTGCAGAGCACAAATGAAACGTGCTAAGTAGTGATTAAAGAGCCAAGTTTTCATATGTAAATCAAATGTAGAAACACTAGGCAACAAGTAATTTGTAGTCTTGTGTCAATTCTGGCCCTACTTGGAGGCTATATTTTCTTCTGAGAAAAATAGAATAACGGACTGAAGCTCCCAGGCGGCATCCAATGGCCACAGGTATGCTGATCCCGCAAAGCCCTGGAGATTTACTCAGAGAACTCTTCCAGTGCTTCCTCGCTGTCTGCAGTCCCGAGGAATGTCAGGCTCCTGCAAGTTTAGGGTCACAGAAGTGTAGATCTAACTGGACAAAATGACCTCTGGAAGCCTCTTCCATTCATTGCAGCCGTTCCTCACGCAAAGCCTGGACATCCGTCTATTCCTCTGTAAGCCCGCTGCACTTGGAATTCTCAAACCTGTCGAGATCGCCGTTGATTGCAGTGCGCCTCAACTTGAGCAACAGTCTCATTCTAAGCCTCTGAGTGAGCAGCCACCTTCACTTTCCAGGGCCTCTCTGCACAGAGCTGTCACTCTGCTGGAAGCCCTGGGGCCAGAGGGCTGACTAATGCAATTCCCTCTGCCTGGAGATCGGTGAACTTAGACATGTCTTGGGTCTCCCTGAATGACCCGATTCAAGGCAGGCTAACCTTTCAACAGAGAGAGCCACATTGCTGCAGAGACAGCAAGCTCTCTGTAGAAAAATCACACAAAAAGAAGGACTCTGTTGCCCTTTGGAGAAATTAAAGTCTGCCCAGGATACCTGCGGTTTTTCTATTCTGGAAGAAACGCATTGCCAGAGTGGACACGTTCCAATCATTTGAGTTTATTTGACGAGCTTAATTGCTAAGAAGGCAGGCAAAGAAAAAAAGACCAGAATATAGCGCCACTTCTGATTTTTCCCCCTTCAAAACGGATAGTCTGTTATCCAGATGAGTCACGTTGTCACATTACATTACCTGATGAAGCAGACCAGTGCTCCTCATTCGGAAAATTGTCTCCTCTTTAAAAACAATTGTGACATCAGCCCATTTATAATATAAGTAAGTGGCTGCCAGTTTCCAAAGTGTTTATCCTCAAGTATAATGAGACAGATAGAGCAGAAATGGCACAAGATGCAGGTCAAGAGGCCTGCCAAATATCAAGGAAGAGGGTCTCTTTTTGAGGATGTTGCTGGTGGAGCAAGTTATCGCTAAAACAGTTAGGAGCAAATTGTAAATTGTCGTAGCCTCTCTGGGAGAGCTACAGCCCCTGAAATAACGGAGATGCAATATTGGATAATAGTAATCCTTTGGTACCTTCATCTGATTGTCTTTAATGATATTTCATTCTTAATAGTGCTATGACGATATTTTCTATCTACTGTTCCATAAAAGGAAGGCCACTTGAGCATATGCTGTGTGCACTCATGTGTAACAAATTGGAAGAGTGAGGACTTAATTGTATGTGTGGGAGGTAATATCAAAATACTTTTACAAGTTAGGCTACATTTTATTACACATGTAGTAGGAGATAATATTCTGTGTCTAGTTGATAACCTAAGATCAAATTTAGCAGATCAATATTACATTAGTGTTTTTATGAAATGAAATTCAAGTAATCACTTTGGAAAATCTGAAGAATGAGAGGATCCTTGTATTTAACTCTTACTAATTTTCCATTTTGCAAATTAGTTGAGAAGCACAGTAGCAATTATTCAACTGAACCACCAGCTATTGGATTTTTCTACAAAACTATGAGATTTTGACTATCTTCTCATTTATATGCCTATTCATCTAAAACTAGGGAATGGCTGCTATGTGCCAGACCTGTCCCAGACAGTGAAGATTCAGATTTAAAGAGACACAGCCCCTGCATGTAAGATTGTTACATTCTAAGGGAAGGCAGACATGCAAATAATGGCAAAAACATGAGATGTGTGCAGTAATTGAAGGATAAGCAAAGTGCAACAGGTTCATACGAAAAAGAACACATAAGTTAATTTGGAGGAATAAGATAAGTCTTCAAAGATAAAGTGAATTAGATTTGTAGGAAGTCTGGAAGTTTGCAATCCTAAATCTTGGGAGGGCATTCCAGGCATCCATGAGAAATAATTGTGTATTAGGGTAAAAACAAATGATGTAGCTTTTCAAAACAGGGACTGAGTCATACAAAAAGATGCTGGACACGTAGAAGAGGTCTTATCGTGATAGACATTTTTCTAATAAATGATTGGAAGAAATTCAAGAATATAGAGCAGAGGAGTTTCATGATCAGCTTTAGAAAATAAAGAGATTTTGGCTGTGCCAATCATATGCTGAAAAGTGGTGGAGGTCAGGTAAAACTAGAGTGCCCAATAAGAAAAATATTGAAATTGTCAAGAGTTAATTGACAAGAGCCTGTCCTAGGGCTGTAGCATTTCATCTAAGCTGTCACACTGAGGTGTGTAGAGTTGTTTATAACATCCCCTTATTGTCCTCTCAGTATTTGTGAGGTTGGCAATGATTATCCTGACTGTCATTCCCAATACCGGCAATTTCTCTTTTGTTAGTCTTTCTAGAGTTTTATCAATTTTGTTCATCTCTTCAAAAAACCTGCTTTTTATTTAGATTTTTCTCTGATGTTTTTCTGTTTTCAGTTTTGTTTATTTCTGCTCTTATCGTTAGTATTTCCATCCCTCTGCTGAATTTATTTTCCCCTTCCCTTTCCAGTTTCTTTAAGTGGAAGCTTAGATTGATCATTTAAAACCTTCCTTCTTGGCTAAAGCTATACATTTCCCTCTAAGCATTGTATTAGCTGCATCCCCCCAATTTTTTTATTTTCATTCAGCTCAAAGTATTTTCTAAATTATATAAAGAGTTCCTCTTTGACCCATAGATTATTTCCATGTGTGTTGTTTCATTCTCCAGTATTTGGAGATTTTCCTCTTATCCTTCTGTTATTAATTTCTAGTTTAATTCCACATAGTTTGAAAACATATTTTGTATGATTTCAAATCTTTAGATTTGTTAAGATTTGATTTATGGCACAGGATATAATCTATCTTGGCTAGTTTTCCAAGTGAATTTGGGTGAAGTGGCCTATAAATATCAATTAGATCTAGTTGGTTTATGGTATGGTCCTCCCATATTCTTGCTGATTTTCTGTCCACTAGTTCCATATATCACTGCAAAAGGAGTGTTGAAATCTCCAACTATAACTGTGGATTTATCTATATAATACTTTCAGTTCTGTTAGTTTTTGCTTCATGGATTTTGAAGCTCTGCTGAATTTTTAAGTCCTCTTGATGAATCATTGCTTTCGTCAATATGTAGCATCTCTGTTTTCCCTGGTAATTTTTTTTGTTTGATATTAATATAGCCACTCCAACTTTCCTGTGTTTATCTTTACATGGCATATCTTTTTCTATACTTTCACTTTTATCATACATTTTAATTTTTGAAGTGAATTTCTTATAGGTTTCATACAGTTGGATCATGTTTTGTATGCAATCTGAAAAATCTCTCTTTCAATTAGTATGTTTAGACTATTAATATTTATTTTAATTATTTATATGTTTGTAATTAGGTATGATATTTATGCATATTAAACTTTTCCCAGTCTATTCAGAATCAATAATTTACCATATCACTGGACTGTAGAAATATTGCTACCATATAGTTTCCCTTGTTCTAATCCCCTCATGCTCTAGTAGGTGTCATACGTTATATCTAAATACAGTGAAAACCTCATCTGGTGATGTTATACTCTCTGATTTCAACTGCCAAATATATTTTTAATAACTCAAGAAAATAATGGAACAATATTTACCCAGACATTTACTAGTTCTTTTGCTCTTCCTTTATTCCTAATGTTCCAATTTTCTTTCATTTTGTTTGTAATCAACCAATTCTCTTAGTTTTCCTGTAATTAAGAGTCTTTATTTTACCTTTATTCCTAAAGGATATGATTGTTGGACATAGAATTTAATATTCTTTTCTTTCAGCACTTTAAAAAATATTGTGCCATCTCCTTCTGAACCCAGGGATTAATTGTGGAAGTTTCATAGTCATTTGCATACTTGTTTTTCTATAGGCAATGCATCATTTTCTCCAGCTGCTTTAAAGACTTTTTGTCTTTAAAAAAAGACACTGGTTTGTTATGATGTGTCTGACTATGGATTTCCTGCTTAGGGTTTGCTCGACTTCTTGAGTTTGTAGGTTTAGGTCTTGTGCCAAATGTGGGAAGTTTTCAGCCATCGTGTCTTCAAATATATTTTTCAGTTCCAGTCTCTTTGTCCTCTCTTTCTAGAACTTTGATGACACAAATATTAGACATTTTGTGGCTTTCCCACAGGTCCCTTAGCCTGCTCAATATATTTTGCTCTTGCTCAGATTGCATAATTTCCATTGATCTATCTGTGAATTTACTGACTCTTTTCTTTGTCATCTCCATTCTGCTGTTATGTTCATCCAATGAGCTTTTTATTATGGTAAGTGTATTTAATTTCTATAATTTTCTTTGGGTTCTTCTTTATAAATCTTTTTTTTTCCTGAGACTTCTATTTTAATGCTTTTTTTCAAGAGTAAACATAATTTATAGTTAGAGCATTTTTACAAGAGCTGCTTTAAAGTCTTTATCAGATAATTCCAATACTTGTGTCATCTTAGTGTTAGTATTTATTGACGATATTTTTTCCATGAAAGTAATGAATAATTTTGGATTATATCCTGCACATTTTGAATGTTCTCATGAGATTCTGGGTCTTGTTTAAATCCTATGAAAGTGTTAATATTTTTGTTTTAGCAAACAACTGAATGGACGAGGTTCAGTCACTAGTTCCAACATGACTTCTGAGGACTGTGGTTCCAACATCATATCTATTTTCATGCCTTTGTAGTGGTCTTCAGATTTGTCCCAGGTGTGTGTCATCTTATGGGCATTCCGACATCTGGGTGCTGGTCTATCTTTGAATTTATTTCTCAAAGTCTATGGCATACCTATTAGGATCAGTCCTCATATTCAGAGTTTGGAGGTAAACTCTGGAGTACATAAACAGCTTTATTGGGTCTTTTTTCTTAGTCCATTCCACTTCATGTCCTTAGTTATTTATGGTTTCCTGAGGCTTCCCTCTTCAGTCCTGGTGATAGAACTTGGGTCTTTAGCTTACCTGCTCTGCTGTGCATTACTACCATTGGGCTTGCAATTCAGCCACTTTTAAGTTGGGTACACCCAGATAATCCAGGATAATTTTTCCATTTTGAGGTCTTTAACCTAAATCACAACTGTAAAAATCCTTTACCATGTAAGGAAAGAGGTTCCGGTGATTTGGGCATGACCGTCTTTGGGTGGCAATTATTCTGCCTACCACAATCTGCCTTCTGGACTCTAAAGTTCCCAACTCACATGCAAGACTTTCACTCTATCCCAAGGGCCCCCAAAGTCTCAAGACGTTAAGCATCAACTCGAAATCCAAAATCTCATTTATATCTTATCAGATCGACAGTCGCAAATATCATATAAATTGGATGTGGATCAGACTCTAAGTATAATTCATTCTGGGGTGCAATTCTTCTTCATGTGTGGATATGTAAAACTTAGCAAACAAGTTATTGGCTACCAAAATGTATTGGTAAGACAAGCATAGGAAAGGAGTTACAGACATTCTGATTCTAAAATGGAGAAAAAGAAAAGGAAAAAGGAGTCACGCTTACCAAGTAATTTGCAAATCCAGCCAAGTGAACTCCATTTGCTTTTAAAGCCTGGAGATAATCCTCTTTGGCTCCTGGCTGGACTCACAGCTCTGTCCTCGGGACTTGTGACTCTGCCTTCAGAGTCATCCTTCCTTTTTCAGGGAATGTATCACATGTGTGCTTACAGTTCGTAGTTTTATCACTTTGTTTTCTGCTATGAGAATTTTTAGGGTTTTTCATTTTGCACTCTTTCTGCCTCTTTCAGTCCAAGCTGGCAGAGGTTCTACTATGTAAAATTCTCCAGGATCATATGGGTTTCCTATGTATGTTAGTGGGATTCACTCCTTTAAGCAAGAAACTCATTTCCCTATCTTTCCTAGACAACCCTGTCTATTTTTTATTTTTACTGAGATGGCTGAAGAAACATGCGATCATGTTTCTGAGATGCTCTCTGGTAAGACTGGTCAGATCTGTAAATTACACTCTTAATCTCTTCAAAGAATCTTTGCGTGACTGAATTCTCTGATCTTTTCATCTTTCTAATATGTTAGCAAAAGGTGACCACATTCTCAGTCTTTTCTCTAGAGTATGCTTTTCTGATGGGATATCTCTTGTTTTTAACACCTTTTGCCAGTTAGACTGGCTGAGAATTTCCAAAACCATCAAAACCCTGTTCTGTTTTGTTTACTTGTTCTTCCCTTAATTTATCTCTCTCCTCTCTTATTTTACTATAAGCAGTAAGAAGAAACCAGACCACATCTCTAACCTTAGCTGAATGTCACATTTCATCATTTACAACTTCTGCTTTCCACCTCACTGCAGGACACAATTGAACCAGGCTTACTGCCACTGTCTAACAAGGGTTTGCTTTTCTTCACTTTCCAATAACATTTTCTTCATTTCCTCTATAGCTCTCAACAGCAGGGACTTAAAGGCTCATGTTTCTATTAATCTCTGCACAATAATTTAGGAATTCTCTAAGATAACATGTTTTTCTACTATGCATCTGACTTTCTCTGAGCTCTCACTGACAGGATCTTTAATGTCCATGTTTCTATTAACAGTCTGTTCAAGGCAATCTAGAATTTTCTAACATAATTCTCAAAATTCTTCCAGGCTCTGCCCAATGTTCAATTCCCAAGCCACTTCTTCACTTTTAGATATTTATTACAGCAGAACTCCACTTTCAGGTATAAAAATCTTTGTTAGTTTTCTATTGCCACTGTAACATATTTTTACAAGCGTAGTGTTTAAAATAGCATAAATCAGGTGTCAACATGGATCTCACTAGGGTAAAACTAAGATGTCAACAGGGCTGCATTGGTTTCTGGAGGACCTAGGGGAGAAGCCACTACCTTGCCTTTTCCAGCTTTTCCATGCTGCTGACATTCCTTGGCTCTTGGGCCCCTTTCCCTACCATTTTCAAACCAAGCAACATTGCAATTTCTCTAACCCTTCTGCAGTCCTCATATCTTCACTGACTACAACTGGGAAAGTGCCTCCACTCTTAAGAATTCATATGATTAGGTTGGGCCCACCTGGATAAGACACAATAATTTCCCCATCCCAAAGTCCATAATCTTAATCACATCTGCAAAGTCCCTTTTGCCATGTAAAGTAACAATTATAGGGAATAGGACACAAACAACTTTTTTCCTTTTGGGGGAGAAGGAGCAGGGGAGGAATTATTTTGACAACCACACTGTGGAATTCATTGTACCACAATAAAATTAGAGGTTAATCAGTTAAGTGGAGAAAACATTCTGTTTCTGATGAATCAGGCAAGAAAGAAAGCTGAGAATACAGCATTTCCTTACTTAGCTAAGGAATATGATAAATCTAGAAAGATCTTGGTTGAAGGAATGAATGATTAAATTCATTTACAATAAACAGACATGCACAAATGCTCTACTGGGACATTTCCCAGCTAGTTGACAATTTCGGGTGCTGGAGAAGATCGAATAAAGTTTTAAGGCCAATTTTACAAAGCTATTTCCAAAGGCAAAATCGATCTAAACCTCAGTGTCTATCCAATCTATCCTCCATGTGTAGATGTGCTTCAAGAGTGTTCCAGTTGAGAGGTCATTTAAAAAGAAGATATAGTGGGGGCCGGCCCGGTGGCGCAGCGGTTTGGTCCGCGTTTGGCAGCCCGGGGTTCGCTGGTTCGGATCCCGGGGGCCCGCCGATGCACTGCCTGTCAGCCATGCCGTGGCGGCGTCCCATGTAAAGTGGAGGAAGATGGGCACGGATGTCAGCCCAGGGCCGGACTTCCTCAGCAAAAAGAGGAGGATTAGCAACGGGTGTTAGCTCGGGGCTGGTCTTCCTCACCAAAAAAAGAAAAAAAAAAAGAAGATATAGTGGACTTTTATATAAACTCAAGCTAAGAAGATCAAGATTAATAATTCAGGAAACTGGAAGAAGGAAATGAGTTGTAAGGAAAGTATGGATAGTAAAAAAATTATTTCATCAAAATCTCTGGACACTTGAATGAGTTCTTAAGTATTGAAAGAAACAATTTTAGTATAAACAAAATGACGTCATATTCCAAACAGCTACTGTGATTAGCTTCCGCAAAGCCATCCAACCCATTTTCCCCTGCTGCCTTTAATTACAGAGGTTTGAAGTCTAGCATTGTATTTTCTAGTCTACCTTATAGCCCTGCATAGTCAGGACACTCAGTTTGAGCCTATGAGAAAAGGTTTAAGTCATCTGTAAGATTCAACTGGGTAACACTTTGCTTTCTTGATTATAACCCTACTATCTCCCCCTTCTTCCTGCCTTGGATGGGAAAATGATGCTTCCCACTGAGCCAGTCATTGTTACCACAATGTCATGACAATGAGAATTGCAGAGGTGCTGGCCCTGGTACCACGAGGCCAACAGAAGTTGCCTATCATTTAAGCCACTATAAACTGAATCTTCTTTGAGTCTAATCTTAGCATGTTTCTAATTAATAAAGTCAGTTAAAGGTTTATAGTAACTTTAGTTTCCCCCAAATATTTAGGATATTAAATAAATGCTGGATACCTGAATAGAGGGGAGGGAGGGCAACGGATTCCTAATCACCGAATACTTGAATCATTGCATATCATTCTTATGCGCTGATGCAGAACCTCTGTCAGGTCAGAGAGCTGAGCTGAGCAAAGGATGCGGCAGGCCCAATTCATGCTGTTGGGAGAAGGATATAATTCTCAATGTGAATAGAAAAAAAAGGAGAATGAGAAAAAAACAAAAAACTGTGTAATCAGAGAGTAGAAGGCATAGTCTTAGACAATAGCGAACTTAGAGACAAACAATTTTATCTTACTTTCATCAAGCATGCTTGAATTGCATTCTGTCAATTTTACGGGTTTATATTTTACAGACTTTAATGTTTTCCGCAACTTCCCTTTCATTGAGGACATCAAATTTATGAAAAGAATTTTGAAAGCTATTCTATTTTCGTGGGAACTGGGTCTGTACTCTGAATGGGTCAACAGCCTGCCTAGCTATAATGGGATCTCATTTATATCAAGTAGACTACAAGAGAAGTAGCGGAGAAAAGGACAAATGCCAGGTTTAGCATTCTTTATTTGGGAAAAGTATGAACAAAAAAACTGCATAATTTACAAAATAAGATGTTTCCCACTTGTAGAATCTTATAAGTCTTAAAAGATCTCTGCAATGATCCAGATTTTGCTCTCAGATGCCCTCCAACTACTTTGCATGCAACTGAGGGAATAATTGACACTATTCTAGTTTATAGGGAAGGAATAAATTCTGCTTATATTGGACCATTAATTTGTTAAATGGTTGTGAACAGCTTCCATCCCTCCTTAACAACCATCACCACTAAAACTCTACTGCCTCCATTTGGATGTTTGATTTGGGCAATTCCTTGTGCTCTATAAGAAATAATTTATTATATCTGTGAGATAGATGACAGGGTTTGGATCTTTTCTCCTGGGAGATTTAACCCGGAAATTCTTTTTAATGTTAATGGCAATTATTCACGTCAAAGCTGGCATATTGGTGGAGGAATACACTCCTAAATCTGTTTTTACAGTTTGTGTATACTTTGAAGATTTTACCACCATATGGCCCTTAAAGATTTGTTGCCAGTCGATCTACGGTGGTTACAAAGTCACATGTATAGTGTTCTTACAGGTACTCCACACCTCCATTCTGGGAAAGAACCCTGAAATAAATAGGTTAACTACTAGAGGAAAGGTAAGAGATGTAACCAGTGTGATAAGACAGATTCTCACTTATCTTTATACTCCTCATACAACAGCAACCTGGAAAGATATAGATGGCAATTGAATGAGTGATGTATATATTTTCCTTCATTATGTATCTACAGAGGTATGAAAGAAATAAAGGAAGGGTGATACCAGAAACTGTTGCTCTCTGGAATGAAAAACTGACTAAGAATTGTCATACGATATACTGATTAAGAGATCAGACATCCAGGGTTCAAATTCCAGCCACACCTCCTTCTAGATGCATCATATTGGGAAATTTATTTAACATTTCTTTGCCTCAGGTCCCTCACATATAAAGTGGTTAAATAATAATAACCTCCTTCTAAATTAAAATCAGTTCATGTATTTAAAGTCCTTAAAGCAGGAGCTGGCATATGGTAAGCACTGAATAATTTTAGCTCTTATAACTAGTGAGTGTTTGATAAATTATCAGGGGAGAAGATTTCATCATATCTGCACAGTTTGGATTGGACTTTGTAATAGGTGGTGTGGTAGGTAGAATGATGGCCTCACAAAAATGTCACACCCTAACCCACAAAATCTGTGCATATGTTACTTCACATAGCAAAGGGGATTTTTAAGATGTGATTAAAGTTATAGACTTGAGATGGGGAGATTATCATGGGTTTTCCCGATGGGCCCAATGTAATCACACAAATCCTTAAAAACAGAGATTCTTTCCTAGCTGTGGTCAGAGAAATGTGACAGTGGAAGAAAAGGCAGGAGAGATCCACAGTGAGAAAGGGATTCAGTGCACCATTGGTGGTTTTAAATTGGAGGAAGGGGGTCATGTACTAAAGAATATGGGCAGTTTCTAGAAACTGGGGCATCCCTTAGTTGACAGCCAGCAAGGAAATGGAGACTTCATTCCTACAACCACAGGAAGTAAATTCTGCCAATAATGAAAATGAGTAAGGAAATGGATTCTCTCCTAAAGCTTCCAGAAAGGAGCTCAGTCCTGCCAACCCATTGTGGACATCTGACCAAGAGAACTACAATATAATAAATTTATAATGTTTTAAACTTCTAAATTTGTAACAATTTATTACAGCAACAATAGAAAACTAATATGGTTGATGTATACTTAACATATAATATGTGAATTGGCCTGGAACAAGAGAGTATTCTGGGGATGTGGATAACCTCATTGCCTAACCAAAGACAATTATGAGCCAATTTAGAGAAGGCCATCAAGACTGTTTCTTTTAGAAAACTCTAGAGGGTTCTCAAAAATTGGATTTCTTGAGAAATCTGGTGCCTTGAAAAAGTTAATCAATTACAAAGTTGGAGTTAAAGAGCTCAGCAAAAATCATCATTCCCAACTGCTTTTTGATCCACAACATTTAAATTGATCCCTGAAACATCACGTCAGTAAAGTAGGTATTCAAGAAGCAAAAATAATTACCTTGACCCTTCCTTATTTCTGTTTTCACAATGAAAAAGGTAAAAAAAGCAAAATAACTTCATGAAATCCTCCCTCCTCAAATATTGAAAGTCAACGATAAGAATTAGAGTGTAATGCCAAGTAAGAGAAACTTGGACTTATATTTTCATCCACTTAGGAAGTATTTATTGAACATCATGTACCACGTAGTAGTATAAGTGTTAGGGTTCCTGTGATGAATAAGACAGATGAGATCCTAGATCTCATGGAGCATTCTGTCACCAACTAATTGCCCTGAGGAACTCAAGGGAGCTTGTGGCAGAATTTAACTGTTTCTCCAAATTGTTTTTCTTTTCTTTTTTTGTTATGTTAAGAGATGCAATCACCAACCACCCTGAACCAGACCAAGCCCCTCAGCAAGATCAGTGCCTGTGTAGATGTGGAAGCATGTTTTCCAGCTGAATCTGCACAAGCTAATCCTCCCCAGCCACCTTTGAATATTCATTCCCCATCTGAAATAAAAGGCCCTTGCTGTCCAGCGCTCTGGGACAGCCCGACTTGGAACTGATTCTGCATGGCCTCCCATTTATTGCAGGTAAGCTCCACTTTGTGTAACAACTACTTCTGGTGGAGAGTCTGATTTTAACTTGCCAGGAAGTGAACCTGCTCTGGCTCGGTAACAATTCTAGCTATCTTTCTAATATACTAATATGTTCAAAAGTGAAAATATTAGCTTCTGAACTCTACCAGCCTAAGAGCCCATGTTTAAATATTAAATATTGATACTATGTCTGTCTTCCTCAAAAGTATTATGTTTTTATTCAGTTATCCAATTCATTGACTGGTGAGGCAGAGACCACACTACGTCACCCCAACGTTCCCTCTTCTTGAGCATGGAAGAAAACTACGTTCCCTGCACTTAGGTGGACAGACATACGGCTGAGTTCTGGCCAATAATAGGTGGAAGTAGCTAACTGTAAGCTACTTTCACTTCTGGACTTAAAGATTACCCATGTAATACTCTTCTCTTTCCATCATGACCTTAGAAGCCATGTGTTTCAGATGATCTGATGATAAAGTACAAACCTTCTGGGCCAATGGTTTACCCTTTGGAGAAGAACCATTGAGGATACTTCCTTCATGAATGACTGTCACATGAGCAAGAAATTTAAAATTTGTTGAGTTAAGGCTTTAAGGAGATGTAGGGGTTGATTATTGTTGCAACAGAGCCTGGCTAGCCTGACAAGTTAGGAAAATGGCATTTTTATTTAGCGTCTTATTCCTATGCCTAATACAATTGTTGGTCATACTGGCTCCAGTGACGATATTTCTTGGCCTCAGCAATTATATTGACCACTTGCAACTTTTAAGAAAATTAAGAATAATTAGTGCAGATAAAAATGGAATTTTTCAATCTTTGCTCATTTTTTGCCTGTGATATTAACACATCCATTCATTATTGACTGGATTGGCTGTTTAATTTGAGTAAATCAAATGCTGAATATTTCAAAGAAGAACAAAAATCTGTCACTTGGTATTTCACTACTGTGAAAGAGAAGTGAAAATGAAGGTACTGCCTTAAATATTTCTATTGCTCAGTTGGCTCCCTTCTCATTTTTCATTAGCTGCAGGGAATTGCCCTCTAAATGACTAATTAAGACTGGTGTCCTGAGGTACCCAGCACTCCCAAGTGATAATTACCTGAGATTAAAAGCCAAAGACCAACAGGCTTTAAAGTGTTTAATGGGGCAAAGTAACAAGGCTGATGTATGTGTTTCCCTGGCCTTGAAGCAGAGATGGCCTAGGAAGCATGGATGAATCTAGCTTACTAGGAAGACTGCCACTCATGCTGCTCACATATCAAGAATCTCAGGAGGTCGGTGAATCAACATTTTTATTACAGAGGCAGCACTTGAAGAAAAGTGAGAAGCATTTGAAGTGGTAGCTTTTAGAGATGTGTCAATGAAAGTTTTTTCACTAATTTTTACTTAAATCCATAACATTTTCATGATTTCAGGAGGATAGCTCCATGGTTACGTGTGTTGGATTAATATTACATGCCTTTGGTATAAGTGCTGGCAGCCATGTTGGGGCTTCAATGCTTTGATTTCCTAGTGACAGGCTGATTGGACCATTTGATTTTTGAAGAGAGTCTGTTTTCATAGTTTGAGCTGAGATATACGTGAACCTTTGGTGTGTGTCTTCTACCACATATCTAGAGAAGAAAGACCACTGATCTATAGGCAGAGAACATTGAAGGGACCTCAGGGAAGGAGTAGAAACAATGGCCTACACAGTACCAGAGAAAGAGACACTATCTGTCTTGGTTCCACTTTCTAGAAATAGCTAGATCTCTCTGACCCTGAATGTGGCACAGTGTCCAATTTTATAATATGGTCTATTTTTGGTCTAAGGTGTTGAAGCAGCCTTTTGTTACTGCTGCCACCACCAATAACAACAACAAAACACTAAGACATGAGCACATTTAAAATTACCTTAAACACAATATCTAAGATTATTTCATATCTTCTTTCTGATATTAAAATGACCATTCAGTTTCACTTACTATCTGCCATAGATAACTATGTACTGGGGGTATAAAATGAATAATACCTGATCCTAGTGACCAAAGGAACACCAAGTGAGCAGTAAATTCCATGAAAAAAATATCATGGCTATTCATGATAGGTTCCTCTGGCTATTTGTGTGACTTGGATGAATTAGGGTCACCAGAAACTAGAAGCTGAAGGATTCACTATAGTTCTTTTTCCCAGTTCTTACTCTTCTATTTAGTTCTTTGCAGTGAATTTCCCCAGCAAAGGGAAAAGCAGCAATGGATGTTACAATTTGGGAAGCTGCTTTCTAATTTCAATGTTCAACAACCACAGCCCTTGCTGAGATTTATTTGCAGCAAGGAAATTGTTTGGGGAACATAATTTTTACAGAATATAACAGTGCTATGTGCTTTTCACAGCTTCCACTGATAACGTTTGTGACACTTCAGGGGAAAGTGCAAACTTTTATAAAGCTACAAAACAGGTCTCTAAGGGGACTCATTTTAGCTCAGTTAATAAAAGGTCTCAGAGTATTTCAAGTTTAAAAAAAGGCAAAGCATGGAGACCAAGATGTCAGCACAATCCTTTTCTCAAAATAAATTACCCTGGATCCCAGAAGAGGGGAGTTGAAAACTGGCATTCCACATAAGGAACTCAGGTATGTGTTGTGGCATAGTTTCTCCAACCTACTTTCTATTTCATTTTATGTTTGAGTGATATAAAGAAAATTGTAATGATTATTTCAGGCTTTTTGTTCCTTAACTTTAGGTTGGGGTAGTGTGAAAGAAAAAAGAAAAGAAGGAAGGCAAAAGAAAAGGAGACATTTGGGGAACAGGTTTTGGAAATTAAATGGCACTTAAGCATTTCTCAGAAGGAAGGGGTTAAAATGGAAATTCATAAAAAAAAAGTAAAGTGCTACACATTTTCACTTTTGCCATGTGGGGCATTTTAGTTCATAGACATAATTTTGTAGTTGAATAAGAAGGACATTAAACTGGAAATTAGATAAGTTGTGTGAGAACTTTGGCAAGGAAATAACTTACATGTGCCTTAGTTTCATACTTGTCATATGGAAAATGCAAGATTCAAACTAACTGTTTCACTTGAATTTTATCTTAATTATATTCAACAAAAATATTGCACATCTATTTTACTGTGGTCAGTTACTCCAGGATAGTTTATATAACCTTAAAAAATATTCTAGACTTGATAGTAACAGCTTTAGAGTATTTTTCAGAATAAAATAAGTATTGGGAAGCGTGTAACCTAGTCCTAAGGTTAGAAACAGAATTCAAAAATATTAGATCTATTTTAAATATGACTCAAATGAGAGTTAATTTAAGTTGTACTATTTCTCTCTAACATAAAATTAAAACTGGATATGTTTAAAATATATCCTTGACATAGAGCAGTTTATGGGTGTGTTCAAGTCTTCACAGATAGTTAGAGGGGGAGTGAAAATTCAAACCTAATATCTTTTAACTGAATGTTTACTACTGTCTCTACCAATTTTCTCATAATAAAATCATGTATATCAAAAAGTTTTCTTAAGTGAAAAATAGTATTATATATATATATATATATATGTGTGTGTGTATATATATTCATTTACGCATTCTAGAATGATTCAGTTATTCATTCTTTCAACCAATTATTATTCTACATATACTCACATGCCAAGCACTATGGGAGGATATGGGACACATAAATTCAAAAGTCTAATGCCTTCACTCAAGTGACTCATTTTCCAGCATAACACATGGGCAGGCAAATAAACAACAAGAAAAAATTCCAAAATAATATGATATGAGATTTAATGAAAGCATATTCTAGGCGCTATAGAAATAAAAAGGCGTGGAACTTCCCAGGCCTTTTGGTGGGAATAAAGGTGGAAGAGGATGTATTGAAAGTTTCTCAAACTTTTTTTTCCAGCTTTTTCAGATATAATTGACATATAAAATTATATATATTTAATGTATACACCATGATGATTTGATATATGTATACATTGTGAAATGATTACCATAATCAAGTTAATTAACACATCCATCATCTCACATATTTACCTGTGTGTGTCTGTGTGTGTGTGTGTGTGTGTGTGTGTGTGTGTGGTGATATCATTTAAGATCTACTCTCCTAGCAAATTTCAAGTGTATAATACAGGATTATTAACTATAGTCATCATGCTGTATGTTAGACTCTCAGGACTTATTTATGTCATAGCAAAGTCTATACCCTTTGACCAAGAACTCCTCATTTCCCCTACTTCCCACCCCCTAGCAAACTACATTATGCTAAATGGAATAAGCTAGACAGAGAAAGACAAATACTGTGTGGTACCATTTATATATGGAATCTCCCCAAAAAAAGTTCAAACTCGTAGAAACAGAAAGCAGATGATTCTTGACTTTACTCTTTTAGAGTAAAGTTGTTTTCCAGAATGCAAGAGAGGAGTGAACTCTAGGCAGAAAGACATTGAAGCAGTATTGTGTGATTATCTGAGAAGTAACGTTATATTTTGAAACACACATCAGAGTAGCAAGACATCAATCATGAGTAGTTTGCAGGGTCCAAATTATGACATTGTTATTACGGTTATAAAGTGACCAAATGTAGAACACAAAGTCATTGATAGCTTTATCTGGGGGAATCACACATAACCATCAGTGACACAGAAGAAAATATAGCATCATGTGTACCAGTTGAGGGCTTCAGGCATAGATGAGGTTGAAGAAGTAAAGAGTGTACAGGTATAAAGAAGTGCTTAGTTAAGAGATACTTATCCTTTAAAAAGATGAAAATCATTCAATTTCCAGTGATTATAAAATAAACTGTTAGACAAAAAATAAACACAAAAGAAAAGATACCCAAAGATAAATACTGTTAATATTTGTGTAGTATCCTGCCATTTGTTTTCTATGTGCATTTGTAATTTGTTTTAAAAAAAGTTATGCTGCTTTGTATACTATTTTTTTTTTAGTTGCACCACCTATTCTTTAATTTGCTTGCACAATCAGGCTTGATATTTCTTCTCTTAAGAATAAACAACTACAAAAACTTCACTCTAGCAAAAATGTAATGACCCATGCACAATAATAGATTGACTAAATATAAAGGTGAACAAAATTTTATAGTAAGCAGAATATAAAGAAGCGTATGATAAAATATAAACCAACTAATTTAGATATTAATAGTTTAATTAATTGGACAGATATAGATAGATAATTGATGACACTAGATAGATAGATAGATGACCATGGCCATCCATAAGATACTAGTACCCCTAGAGTAAACATGATGTTGCATATACTCCTGAAAAAGCATTTGACAAATTTTAATCAGTTTAGTCATGACTGTAGCAAGAATGAGAGTCTTTGAGATAACTGGACATGTGGAAGTGTGATATCACATATTACTCAATGATAATCATTTCTACAAGAGACCATAGCTCCTTTCTTACTTTTTAATCTTTCTTGTAAGTTTAAAGATGAAGTGAAGTATCTCATGATTTCTGCTCTGACAACTTCCTAGACAAAAGGACTGTATTTCTTCCTTTTCACAGACAGAATGATTTTTTGAAGCAAATTCTCACAGCCAATATAGAATTTTCACTTCTTAGGTGAGTTTCTTCCACTGCCAACTACTGCATCAAACAGGCTTCTGGGTCATCCAGCTGCTGATGAAGGCCAGTGGGAATTTGTCCTGAAGAGTCTTATTCCAAGCAGCAAAAGAGGTCAAGAAAACCCAACGTCAGAAATGAAGTACTAAAGAATAAGATTTTATTGCGTAGAGTTGATCTTTGGAGAGTTACAAACCTTTATAATATCTAAGGTCTGTTTGCATTCTCCTCATTCCCTGATAACCAATTTTCAACCTCTTGGAGGTGACTATTTTTTCATTAGTTTTTCACTTACCAATTTGTCCCTGCTTCCCAAGAGTACTGCTGTGGACTGAATTGTGTCCCCCTGTCCCCAAATTCATATGTTGAAGCCAATATGACTGTATTTGGAGATAATGTTTATAGGAGGTAATTAAAATTAAATAAGGTCATAAGGGTGAGGTCCTGATCCTGTAGGACTGATGGCCTTATAAGAAGAGCAAGAGAGAGAGATCTCTTTCTACACATGTGCTCACCAAGGAAAGGCCAAGCCAAGAAGAGAGCTCTCACCAGGCACCAAATTGGCCAGGACCTTAATCTTGTACTTCTCAGCCTTCAGAACTGTGAGAAATAAATTTCTATTTCTTAAGCTACCCAGTCTGGGGTATTTTGTTATGAGAGCCCAAGCCGACTCAGGCAAGTACATTGTAGTTCATTGCATGGGAGTACCTTAGCCTATATAACTAGTATCACAAATCAGGACATGTAAAACCTATCTACTTTTACACTATTAAAAATGCTTATATACATATTTTGTGCATTTATTGGTTTCCTTAGGATAAATTCATGCAAGTGGAATCACAACGCCAAGTTTACAGATTCTTTAAGAGTTTTGATACTGGTGTCAAAAGATTTTATAAATTTTAACACTACAGTAATTTATAAGAGTGTTTATTTCTCTATATCCCAATTAATAATGGGCATAATTATTTAAAAATCTTTGCAATTTCTCAAACACTGACATCCTTGTTTACTTTCCATTGTTTTTTAATACTAGTGAGATCTAAAAAAAAGTTTTTAAATTGGCCATTTGCATTTATTCTTTTGTTAATTGCTTTTTTTCCTTTTTTGCTATTTCTTGTCTGTTTGCAAGAAAAGTTACTATAGATACACCTTCAAAGTCCAGAGAAACTGTAGTGATTATTTAAGCAGAATGAGTGACATGACATCTATTCAAGCTTTCTCAGGACTGAAGTCCATGCTCCCTGATTAATTTAAGGAGAATGCTTGGCAAAAAAAAGTCCATCACATGAGTTTGTTTGCCTGCCTCAGGAGCTGTCAGGGATTCTCTGATGGTCATATTTTTATTCATAATGCCAGCTCTTCCAAAATGATTCCTGCAAGTATCAGTCCCAACAAGGCCTTTTCAAAAAAGATGGGAAGATGGGATTCTTTCCATCTGCTCAATTATAAAATCTCTGAATTATAAGAACAAGGGGGACAGGGAGTGATGCTTGGTCCATGGGAGGGAGCACAGCCACAAAATATGTTCAGCACTGGGATTTTGATGACTGACATAAACTGTGGTCTTTTCTCCCAGTGATCTTCCATTATAAAATCACCGCTCTATCATATAATGGTAGTAGAGAGGAAAGAAAACAGCAACTCTGATTATATGTTGAAGATAGAGGGTATAAATGATGTCTGAGGAGACAAGTGGATGTGGGATGGGAAGTAAACTGTGTTTTTCATTTCACAACTATGAAGAAAACAGATTGAAATCTCAGGCGTGTTCTGGAGGCTTTGGTAGCTGGTAGCCGTCTCTTCTCTTACTTCCCTCTTCTCTTGCGGGACTGCTTCCTCAAATTTTAAAAAATAACATGACTTAGGTATCTTTCATAAGTGTTGCCCTAACAGAAAAAAATTGTCTATTAATTCCTGTCATGGCCAAACTTCTTTGCAATGAGTCTGATCATAACATTAAATTTTTTTCTCATAGGGTGAATGATGAAACACACTTTTCCAATTTACTCACTTTTGTTATCAGAAACTCGGGATTGTCCTTGAGCTGACTGTCGAATGTGAATCATATATTATGGGGGACTTTCCAAATATGTACTTGTCCCATTCTCTAGACAGAACTTGGATCTAATGTACAGTCATGTGCTATATAACAACGTTTCGGTCAACAACAGACTGCATATATGATGGTGGTCTCATAAGATTAGTATCATATAGCCTAGGTGTGTAGTTGGCTATACCATTTTGGCTTGTGTAGGTATACTCTCTGATGTTCACACAATGATGAAATTGCCTAAAGATGCAGGTCTCAGGACGTATCGCCATCATTAAGCAAAGTGTGACTGTATAGGAAAGTACAGTTTCTCTGCATTGTGATAACTTTGACAGTTACACACAAGAGAAAAGAGAGTGAATTGATATAAGGAATCACTTTGAGCTGAACAGTGTTGGGAAAACTTTATATTTTGAAAAAAACAAAGAGATTGAATGTGATTTGAGGTGTTATTATGATGCTACATGAACTCTAAAGAATTGTGATATTCGTCAACTTTTTTCTCCCCATTGTTTGCTTTTGTATTACTATTTTTTTGAAGAATGGGAAGATCTGCCCCTTTTATTTATGCTTTACTTCTTCTCATGGAGGAAAGAAATTTCTGTCCAAATTCCTACTCTTTTGGCCACCTTCTGGACTAGGGCTTCTCTAAAGATGGAGGATTTGCCAATCAGATTTTTCAAAGCCCAAGATATTATGTAAGTGGTCAGTGACTAAGGTCATGTTCCAGGTCTGGGGAATCTCCTTCAGTCTCTTGCCGTCTCTTAGCTAAGTACACCTGGGCATACCTAGGCTTGTTCTTGCCCTTATAATTCTTGCTTCCATTGGTAAGGAGACTAAGCCATCGTCCTCTAGTAGTAGAGTCTAGGCATTGTTTCGTTCTGTTCCATGTGTTCACTTTTCTCTGGGTGGATATATCAAAGCAGAGACATCACTACAGACCCAGGCATCTCAGAAGTAAGATGCAAGAGTCTGCCCCAGGTCTTGTAGACTAAGTTGCTTCCTATAATCCATTTGTTACAAAAGCTATACATTTGGTATAAACACTTATCTATTTATTATTAAAATTGGACTTTGTTTCTTATATCAGTTAAGATTGCATTCAACTGGAAATAAGCTATAAATACAGTAAACAGTGGGTCAAACACGATTTCTTCGTTGGTGATATTATTTTTTATTTTTATTCTTTTCTTATGTAACAAGAAGACTAGAGCTAGAACTCAGCAGGCCAAGGCAAGTGGAGATGCTCAATGATCATATTAGGAATACAAGAGATAGCTAATTAGTGAATCAGCAGTCCAAAGAATCATCTAACTTTAGAGGTAATAACACAGATTGTGTTTTAGAAGGACCAGCATCAGCAAACATTTATGTTTTTTAACAGGAAGTTACTAAATGCTTTGCATACATTAAATCCACTATTCTCAACAATAATAACGACAAAACTCTAAGAGAAAAGCACTATTACTATGATCCTCATTTATAAGTGAGGAAATATTCCTAAGCAGAAGCTTTGAAGTTTGCAGTAGATATTAATATATCAGAGAGACGTGAGACAAGTAGCAGATACAGTGTCAGGTATAATCTACTGTAGAGTCAGGACACAGAAATTACACAATGTATAATCAGAGTCCTAAGCAGAAGCCACAGAAAAGTAGGAGCCAAGCCAAACTGACCAAGGAGTCTGAAAGCAGACAGAGTCTGAAAGGATAATCATGACAGAGTAACTCCCAGTGAACTAATGAGGGCCTTAGCCTCTAGCTTCCTCCCAAAGGCTGTCTTAACTGACATCTAGGAAGAGTCTGGAAGTAGGAGTCAATCAGCAGGATATTTTTCCCACAATGTAAACTGTGTCTGGATAGGATGTGGGGGAGGTAATGGCAATGGCCCATTTCCCCCGAAGTATGGCCTGGAGTGCTAAAATTAAAGAGAAGTGCCCAAACTCCTCTGCAGATATTGTTGGATGATAGATGAAATGAAACTCTTTATCCACATTATCAAGACAATTTTTAAAAAATAATTTGATTTCTGCATCAAAAGACACAATCCACAAAATGAAAAGGCAACCCACAGAATGGGAGAAAATGTTTGCAAATCATATATATGATAAGGAGTTAATAGCCAGAATATATAAAGAACTCCTAAAACTCAACAAAATGTCAAATAAAATGTGGGCAAAGGATTTGAATAGACATTTATCTAAAGAAAATATACAAATGGCTGATAAGTACATGAAAATGTGCCCAAAACAAATGAAATCAAATGCAAGTAGAAATCACACTGAGATACTAGCTCATACACATTAGCATGCTACCAGGAAAAAAAAACAAAAACAGAAAATAAGAAATGTTGGCATGGATGTGGAGAAATTAGAACTCTTGTGCATTGTTGGTGGGAATGCAAAATGGTGCTGCTCCAGTGAAAAACAGTATGACTGTTGCTCAAAAAATTAAAAATAGAATTACTTTCTGGTCCAGCAATTTTACATCTAGGTATTATTGGGGAAGAAAAACTTTTCCTCTACCCCCTTAGGTTTGGTATCTGGGGATCTGCGAGTTAAAGTAACAAGGGAAAGATTAACAGGAAAAAGGCATACAATTTTTATTAATATTTTGTGTGCATAGACATTTACAGAAAAGAAGTGAAACAATGAAATAGACTTTGGGGCTTATATATCATTTTAACAAAGGAAAGAGGGTTTGGGTGTCAGGGCAGGATAAATCATGGGGAAATGATTAGGAGATATATGGGGGGACTAATGGAAGATATAGGTTATTTTAGTAAGGTTTATTTATGCAGACTCATGTTGGTGCTGATTCTTTGGCATTGGTGTTAAGAATAATTCTCCTCTTCCTGGTATAGAAGAGGGAGACATCGTCACAGGGAAATTTATTCTACCTTCACAAAGGGAAACATATGCCCTGCTTTAGGCAAATAACAAAAGGATAGAGAAAATCAGTTCCTGATGAACTGATTTTCAATTGCCTTAATCTCAAAATAATCCTTATGCCAAGTGTCATATTTTAAAGTGGCGTATTCTGAGCCCTTTCAGTATATATACCCAAAATAATTTAAGGAAGGATCAGTAACAGATATTTGTATACCCATGTTTGTAGCAGCATAAATTCACAATAGCCAAAAGGTAGAAGCAACTCAAGTGTCCATTGATAGACGAATGGATAAACAAAACATGGCATATATATTTATTTCTATATCTATCTACATATATAGATATACACACACACAATGGAATATTATTCAGCTTTAAAAAAAGGAAATTCTGACACATGCTACAGCATGGATAGACCTTGGGGACATTATGCTAAGTGAAATACCGTATGAAAAGACAAATACCGTATGATTCCACTTATATGAAGTACCCTAGAGTAGTCAAATAAATAGAGACAGAAAGTAGAATGCTGATTGCCAAGGGCTGGAGAGGTGGGGGATGAGGAAGTTGTTTAATGGGCATAGAGTTTTAGTTTTGCAAGATGAAAAGTGTTCTGGACATCAATTGCACAACATTGTGAATATACTTAAACCAGTGAGCTGTATGGTTAAAAATGGTTAAGATGATAAAATACAAGAATGTGGTCTGCAATGTCAAGGCAATTAGACTTCTTCCTGTAGGCAGTGGACAGCTCCAGAAACAGATTTGTCATTTTGAAAATATACTCTTACCAACACGTGGAGGATACATGGGGGTTGGGAAGGGTAAGGAGATTGAAAGTAACTAAGAATCTATTCAACACAGATGAACCTTAAAATATTATTGTAAGTGAAGGAAGCCAGTCACAAAAGACCACATATTACGTGAGTCCATCTATATGAAATGTCCAGATTAGGCAAATCTAAATTGACAAAAAGTATATTAGTGTTCCCCTAGGGCTAGGGAGATGGAGGGGCTGAGAGGAGACAGCTAAAGTTATGGGGCTTCTTTTTGGGGTGATTCTGGTGATAAGCTGCATAACTCTGTGAATACACTAAAGTTATTACATTGGATACCTTAAATGGGTGAATTGTATGTCATGTAAACTTTATCAACAAAGCTGTCATCTGTCATATATGTATAAACATATTTATATACACATAAATATATATATGTTTACATACACATATGTTTGAGCTCTTAAAATTCTTTCACAGAGTTCAATATATTTAACATTATACAGTTCTGATCAGGTAGGCCTTATAGCAAAGCTCCCACCAGTAGGTGGGCTTGGGTCTCAAGAGCCTATAATCAACACAGTGGGAGGCCGAACTGCCATCTTCATTTTCATCCTACCGAACATAAATTCAGATGTCTCACATTTGCAAACTCTCTCTAGTCCTGGTTTCTCAAGTTGCACAGAGTTCAAACACTCACAGGATGGTTTGAAGACAGAGTGATGTAGGCAAAAGATTTGGGAAGGGACACAACAGAAGTCGAAATATTTGCTTCTGGAAAAGCAAATTGCTCACATTATTGCTGGGAATGAAGGAATCATAGGTGAAAACTACAGGATAGAGAGATGACCTGAATCTCCCACCTTACCTACCACTTTCCATGTTTGGGACAGTGGAGCTGGGGAGCACAGAGCACAAGAGGAGAGAATGCAGAAAGAAGAAGAAGATGATAGAGCACCACAGCAATTTGCTTTCAGCCAAAGCTTGTGGAGAGGAATGAACTTTAATAAAAGAAGATATCAATGTGTCCTCTTACAGCAGGAGCCAAGGAAAATAAAGCAATATTGAGCCTATAGATCTGGGCTAGGGAAAACTTCAACATTACTGGGATGGGATTTTGGCCATAATCCTTTTCTTATAAGAACTATATTTCAGGGGCACACTTGAGAAAAATCAGGATTTAGGAGTTGGAAGCTACCTTGACTCTAACATGTTGTTTGCATAGATCTCATAGCTTGTAACATTCTTTTGTAAAAATGTGCATCTTCCAAGTTACTGATATTTTGTGAGGATAGTAAGAACAGTTAAACATTGACATTGTTAGATTAATACAGGAAAAAAAATCATGGCTAACAGACATGTAGAACATTGCTCTCAATAAGTTAACGAAGAAGAAAAAAACTAATTCAGTGGCCTTCTCTAAGCTAATAATTCAGTTGGCAAGAGCAAGCCTAAAGGAGCTTGGCAGTAGAGTTTTTCTCTCAGCATCATTACCATCCCTTCAAAGCAAGACTGAGGTCTCAGGGGAAAAGTGGTGAGATAATGTGAAGTGTTTAGTGTTTGGTGGGCATTTGCTTTTGCAAGAAAAAAGATTATAGTTACTATTACAAATGAAAAAATTTATCTCTACCACAACAAAACAGTGGTTTTAAAACAGACATTTTTGGAAAGTATTTCCTTCCTTTCTTTGCTGATCTAAATTCTTTATTTGTGAAAAAACCCAGCTGAAGATGTTATTTCCCATGGAGCCTATCAGAACTGGCCTAACTGATCTTCACTTTCTCCCAACAACTTAATGTTTACACCGAATTACCCAGCATTTGATGGATATCCTTTCTAATGGTGCCTCCTCCATAAGCCTTTCTGTTTTTCCATTGTACGAGAATTTCTCTTTCATTTTTAAGTCTAACTCACCAATGTACAAATCAAAGCATTAGAATCCTATGAAAAGAAAATGTGTGTGTCCATTAATGTGTAGAGACAAAGAATGGTGTTCTATTGTTCATTTTTTCTGTTGCACTTCACTTCCCTCTCAATGTCTCTATTAACCAGGCTTTGACCTTTTAGCTTAATTACATGTTCCAGGTCCCTGTAATCAACTCTTAGACTTAATAACATCATTGACTTTCCAGTTTTATTTTTACTCTGGCTATTTTCATGGAATTTTTCCTTGAAGTCTTTCTCTATTCTGGTTTTCCTTGGTTACCATCTAACTTACCAGATCCTGGCCTCTAGATGCCAGTGTCAAGATCAGGTTAACTCACTATTCTTGTTTGCCAAAAACACCTTGATCTGTGGCAGGAAGTCTTTCTTCTATTATGTGCATAACTTTCATAACGCCAGCCATAATTTGGGGCATATAAAAGCAATTTAAAAATATTTTCATTTAGTTAAGTGGTTAAAATTCAGTGAAGCAAAGAGGGAAGCTAAACAAATAGTTTTTAAGAGGCTCCTTGAGTAGTTTTAGTGGATTCTTATTCTTCTGTTGAGTTGAATGAATTGATCAGTGGCCCTGGCCTTGTGTAGACACAACCTAAATGAATCTTGGTGCTTAGTGGACCACTGCCATGGAAAAGCCTTCTCTGTCTCTTGATTATACACAAAGAACAAGAAAGCAACAATAGAATACTTGTATACAATATTGCATCTACCTCTGTAATTACACGTTGTCATGACTGCTGCTAGTTTTTCAAGCTTTTGAGAGACTAAGTGAAAAGAATAAGCATTTCTCCAGACTTAATGTGTAGCAAGAAGCAAGGTCTCCCTTCTCCAGAGATCATCTATTTTTTCTCTCTGTCACTTTCTAGCAAGCATTTTGTATTTCTTTTAGGTAGCAATTGTCATTGTTTGTTTTACACTTACTGACTTGATAATAAAACAAGTGCCCAGCCAGGTATCCTAGCAACACAGTGTCTTTTTCATTTCTCTCTGGTGCTTATTTATTAGATGCTCTGGAGCCTTTTCTCAAGCTATTAAGGGACATATATGGCTAATCTAGAGCAACACACTTCATCTTGGTCTAACTTACTAGAAATCAATATTCATTACCATGGATTATTCACCTCAGAAGGGTTACTCTTGGCCCTGAAAGATATCAAGAGGCTGGGAATAACTCCAAGATGGTGTTAAAGTAGACACTTCAAGGAAAACAGGGCCACTGATTGGAAAGGGTTGACAGAAGGAGTGATGTCTCACTTTCCCACAGGGCTCTGGCTCTCATCACTCGAGTAGCAGACTGCAATCCCAGACCTGAGGATGTGGGAGTCAGCTGGATTAAATGTACCCCAGCTCTGGCACTAATAAGTTGTGTGATTTTCAACAGGTCACTTAAGCTCAGGTTTATTCATGACTAATCCAAGAGAATGGAGTGTCAGTGATCTGGGGAGACTGACTGGATCCTCTGGCACTCTGTGTATCCTCTGAGTGTTGACTGAAATCCCCAGACATAAAAAGTTAATGAGAGAGGACATTCATATACAGGGTAAGTCAAAATAAAAATGTGAAGACCATAGCTTCGCTTGGGGAAACAGGCTTGGGAAAGAAGCTTCTAGAAGGGCGGAGAACTCAGACTCAAAACAGAAAGTTTCTTTCACCAGTACCAGAGAAAAGCAGAGGCAGTCCTAATCTTCTGGAAGGGAGTGGGGTGGGGCTACTGCTACTATAGGTTCATGAGAGTTGATTGTTAAATTTTCAGGAATTTTGCTAACTGGATGTTGAATCTTCCATTATTAAAAATTAAATTGTATAAATTTACAATAAAAAATACTTTAGAACACAACAGCAAACACTGTTGTGAGTATGTGGAACAAAAAGAACTCTCTTTGCTGGTGGGAATGCAAAATGGTACAGTCACTTTGGAAGATTGTTTGGTGGTTTTTTTACAAAACTAAATGTACTCTTACCATAAAATCTAGTAATCAGACTTCTTGATATTTACCCAATGGAGCTGAAAACTTATTTCCACACAAAAATCTACACATGGATGTTTATAGCAGCTTTACTCATAATTGTCAAAACTTGGAAGCAACTAAGATATCCTTCAGTAGGTGAATGGATAAATAAACTGTGAGACAATCAGACAATGGACTATTACTCAGCACTAAAGAAAATAAAGCTATCAAGCCATGAAAAGACATGGAGGAAAATTAAATGCATATTATTAAGTGAAAGAAGCCCATCTGAAAAGGCTATATATACTGTATGATTCCAACTATAGTCTCATATATGATACTCTGGAAAAGAAAAAGCTATGGAGACAGTAAAAAGATTGGGGCAGGGTAGAGACAGAGATAATTAGGCAGAGGACAGAGAATTTTTAGAGCAATGAAAATCCACTCTGTGGATACCATAATGAGGATACATGTCATTATATATTTGTTCAAACCCATAGAATGTACAACACCAGAGTGAACCCTAAGATACTATGGACTTTGGGTGATTATGATGTCTCAATGTAGGTTCATCCTGGGCAACAAATGTCCCATTCCAGTGAGTGGGAGGCTATGCATATGTGTAGGGGCAGGGAATATATGGGGAATCTCTACCTTCCTCTCAATTTTGTTGTAAACCTAAAACTGCTCTAAAACAAGTTTTAAAAAATACATTAAAACAAGGGTAATAAATACTCAAAATTCATTACTCTCTTATTATTTTATTATATTTAAATAGTTTCTATGAATTGGTGTAATTTTTACTATGGAAATTGGTGAATGCTACAAATCAGGGTTTTGTTAGGGGAAGTGGGGATGGGATAACTGTTTTGGTTTTCAGAGCATTTTTCACATATCCTATGAGGCAGTCAGTGTAACCACCATCATCATCTTACTACAGATGTAGAATTTAAAAAGTTAAGTGACTTGTTTGAGTCACATCATAAATGGCTGTGTAGAGATGGGATCCCAAGTCTCCTGATTCCTAGTCCACAAATATAATTTTCCCTTTTCACACTCCATTTATTTTTCTTTTCAGAGGAGGCCAAAAAGCAAATCTTCAGTGATTTCACATAGCTCACTGAACTTGCTTGGCAGAACATTGTGTTATGTCCGAGACACACCTAATTCCCTGTTCCTTTCTGAGCCATATATACCACTTTCCTCAAGGGTAATAATACCTCCCCTGCCTACCTTATAGGTTTATTGAGAGAAATAAATGAGAAATGGACAGGAAAGTGCTTTGAAATGAATATAGTGCTGTTAAAATTTTATGGAGTGTTTTTTATTAAATGCTCTTAATTTTTATTACCATCTCCCAATTATAATAGTTACATTACTAGTAAAAGACCCAAACTGTGTTTGTTGCTAGGAGTTAAAAAGAGGCAAGTAAATTGAGACATGAATTTTTTGCCACATTCTCTCTTTACTCAACTGATCAGATTCAT
This sequence comes from Tapirus indicus, assembly GCA_031878705.1. NCBI lineage: Eukaryota > Metazoa > Chordata > Mammalia > Perissodactyla > Tapiridae > Tapirus > Tapirus indicus. The sequence goes on along the minus strand of CM062926.1, from coordinate 47,571,880 downwards.
TTTATAGGTATGGTGAGATTGTGGCTCAAGTTGAAGGAAGTGGTAAAGGTAAAAAAAAGTTGGTGATTTAGTAGCTTTCATTAAATTTAAATAAGTAATTTAATGATAGTTATGACAATAAGAGAGAAGAAATGAAAAGGAAACTAAGTTATTGCCAATATAGAAAGCAAATGTTTCTTAGCAATAATCTTTGGTGGTGGGAGGGATGAGGGAGGGGTCCAGAAGGATCATGGTGTATGGTTAAGTTATCTAGGGTTTGTAACCTCAAAATTGACCTCCATTAATCTGGAATTCAGTACTAAGAAGGTGCCAAATGTACTAGAAGACAGAATTATGCTAGGTGTCTGGATTATCAGATAGGGTTATTAGGTGGAGGGGAGGAAAAAGATTTCCCTGAACCTCTGAGGGTCCCTGACTGCGTCTGAAAATTAAACTGACAAAGATAGATAACAAGAGAAAATTACACAATCTTGTTTATGTTTTACATGACGCAGGAGACTTCAGAATGATATGAAGACCAGAAAAAACAATTAGAGCTGAGTATTTTTATGGTAGTTTTGATGAACAGTGAATAGTCATAGAGGAATATGATAGGTTAAGGAGTATGAAGTAAGTGTAGTAAAGCAGGCAACTAGCAAGCCTGTTTGTTCAAATTCTTCTTGGCATTCCATTGTCTTTGGATATGAGGATGCTCCTTTCCTCCTGGTACAGGGATGGCACCTCTCACATTAGGGTTTTATGACCTGTTTCAGGGGAGAAGAGTAGGGGTGAAGTTCAGAGTGACTTTCCTGCTTCTGCTGCTTTCTCAAACTCCTTTAGCTTAAAATATTCAAAAAGGCTGGGGTGCCGTATTTTGGAGTAGTGTGTCTTGAACCCCATCACAGGCAAAAGGTGAAAAATGTAATTTAGGCAGAAAAAATAAGCCTTAGGTCTGACAACCTGCAGAAAATTATGAATTTGGAATTAAAAAGGAAAAATAATGTCTGTTGATTTTCTCAGTATCAAAGGAGTGTTTTTAAAATTTTCTCATTGAGTTTTAATTTTTTCTTCTCTCCCAACTTTTGTATATTTTTTACATGTACTTTGATTAATATCTGTAGCTTCATATAGATTGTAAACACTAACAAACATTTGAGACACATGAATTAATTTATATCCTCATACATGGAGCAGAAGAAATAGTTGAAGACAAAAAGGCCAAGAATTTTCCAAAATAATGTCAACAAAATTCATATCCAAGAAGTTCAAAGAGTACATTAGGATAAATATAAAAGCACACTCAAACATACATGCATACCTAGAAATATAATGGTCAAGTGGCAAAAACCAAAGAAAATCTTCAGTGTAGTCATGGGTGGGGAAAAAAGAGAAAGATTGCCTTTAGAAGAACAAAATTAAGAATTGCAGAAGATATCCCGTCAGAAGAAAATGGAATTACTTTTTTAAATTCTGAAAGAAGAAATTAAAAAGCTATCAACTCCTCATTTTAAACTGATCAAAGATATCTTTCATAAATGAAAATGAAATAACTTTTTCAGGAAAACAGAAGCTGAGAGAATTGAGTCTTATAGAACATTCTTCATGCAGAAGGAATGTGATACTAAATGGAAATTTGGCTATACACAAATGAAGAGCACCAGACAATGTAAAAAATAAAGGTTAATACAAAAATTTGGCTTTTATATCATTATGTTTAATAGTTTTAAAGACTTTACAAAGCAGATGTAGTAACAATATACTGGGATTTCTAATATATGCAGAAATAAAATGTATGACAGTAATAGCAAAAAAAGAAGGAAGGGAGGAAATGAAAGTGTATTGTCTTAAGGTTCTTATACTGTATTGATAGTGTAGGAAGTAAAATATATATTATTTGAAGGTAGGATGTTATAACCGAAACATATATATTGTAAGCATAGAGCAATGACTAAAAATAATTACAAAACACGTGGCCAATAATGGAGATAAAATGAAGTCAATAACAAATTCTCAATACAGAAGGCCAGAAAATGGAGGGAAAAGAAAACATAACAGATGAGACAAATAAAAAGAACTACCATGATGGCAGATTTGAATCTAAATATATCAATAACTACAAGAGGTATAAATGATCCAAATACTCCAAATAAAATCAGAGATTGTCAGATCTGACAAAGAAAGTGAGACCATATTACATCCTTCTTGTATGAAACTCATTTTAAATATAAAGACAGGTTAAAAGTAGAAGAACGGAAACCCATATATCCAGCAAACACTACTCAAAGTAAAGCTGCATTGGTTATTGTCAGACAAAATAGACTTCAATACAAGAAAAATTACCAGAGTTAAAGAGGTCATAACATACTACTAACAGGGTAAATTCAACCAGGAGATGTAACAATCCTAAAGATGTATATACCTAACAGTAGAGTTTTGAAATACATGAAACAAAAAATGGTTGATAGGAAGGAGAAATGGACAAATCCACAAATGGGTGGAGACGTTAACGTTCTTCTCTTGGTAAACAGAACAAGTGGATAGCAAATTAGTAAGAATACATTGTTAAAATATTTTCTTAAGCTGTGAAATGGGAGAAAATATTTGCAAAAAATATAGCTTGTAAAGGACAGTTATCCCAAATATATAAGAAATCCTTCCAACTCTACAATTAAAAACAACCCATTAAACATTTTGGCAAAGGTTTGAACAGATACCACACAAAAGAAAAGCTATAGATGGTAGATATGCTCAAAATCATTAGTCATTAGGGAAAGGCAAATTAAAATCACAATAACATAACACTACATACCCATTAGAATGGCAAAAACAGACGAAAACAAAATAAATTAATAAGAGAAAATAGAAAGTACTGAGAAGGATGCAGAACAACTAGAACTCACATATATTGCTGATGAGAATGAAAATTATATGACCTCTTTGAAAACAGTGTATCAATTTCTTCTAAAAGCAAGCATACCCTTACCTTACAACTCATTAATCACACTTCTAAAGACATATCTAATGGATATGAAAACATATGCTACACAAAGACCTACATGCAAATGTTCAAATAAATATTTATTCATAATAGTGACAAATGGGAAATACTTAAATGTCCATCAACTGATAGGTAGATAAATAGTGGTATATCCCTATAAAGGGATCAACTCAGCAATAAAAAGGAAAGAACTGTTGTTACATGCAGCAACATGGAAGAATCTCAAAATCATTCTGCTAAGCAAAAGAGGCAGAATTCAAAAGGCTATATATACTGTATGATTCTATTTTTATGATATTCTAGAAAAGGCAAAACTGTAGGGAAAGAAATCAGATCAGTGTTTTCCAGGGGCTGGGGGTAGGAAGAGAGCGTTGATAACAAAGGAAAAGGAAGGAACATTTGGAGGATGGGATGATGGAAATAGTTTCTATTTTGATTGTGTTTGTGGTTACATGACTGTATACATTTATCAAAACTCACTGAAGTGTACACCAGTAAAGGAAAAATTTTATTGTATTTGTTTGTGTCTCAATTTATATCTCAATTATGTTAAAAAATGGTAAAGGAAGATTGAGAACAGAAATAAGCCTGATCTTAAAAGAATCCTGGCCTCCTTTATAAACTCTGTTAGGGGTTATAAACAGCCCTATAACTTCAGTTTTGAATGGCATGCAAATTAATCTAGGACGGTAGCTCTTAACATTGTCTACACATTAGAATCACCTGGAGAACTTTTAAAAATCCGTGTTGCCTAGTTTCAACCCTATAACAATTAAATCATGTTCATGGGTGACACTAGCATTTTTAAAAAGCTTTCCCACAGATTTTAATGTGAAAGCAGAGTTTGGAGCTATTGATCAAGGTGTGATTCTCAAAATGCTGAACACATTGGAATCACCAGGAAGGCTGATGCTAACCACTGGGTTAAAACCCAGTGGTGCTGCTGGTCCAGGGAGCACACCTTGAGAACAACTGATTTAGTCAAACTATGGCTACAGAGGTTTTCATATGTTCGAGGTAGCTGTGTGAGAACTAGAATTTATTCCTAATGTAGTCTTTAAAATAGGCTAATAAGATAAAGTGGTTTTAAATGTACCCATTAAGATCTCTATGGATCTATGTTAAATTTTGTCAACTGATTTGCAAAGGTGCTATATATTGAATACAAGTCATTCATTTTGGAAGAAAAACTGTCCAAGGACATCAGCAATCTTAGAATGAGTAATGAATATGATTAAAGTGATTGGTAAAGCTAGCTTAGTTACTGAAAACAAATGAAATGGCAGCATATTTAAACACATCTCCTTTGCTGCCTATTTTTCAAAATCATTCCAATGATTCAATGGTTTCAAAAAAATAGACAGAATATTAACAAATACAGTGATGCCTGGTTAGCTAATAACCACCATCATCAGTGTGATTATATTATTTTGGGGCATGCAAATGAGCCATTTGTTTTCATAAAACAAGTTAGGCTCAATTCTATTCAACAAGAGTTTATTGGGAGTTTGCAATGGACCGAACTGCGTCCCCCTTCAAAATTCATAAGTTGAAGCCCTAACCTGCAATGTGACTACATTTGGAGATAGGGTCTTTAGGGAGGTTATTAAGGTTAAATGAGGTCAACAGGATGGGGCCTTAATCTGATAGACTGGTGCCCTTACAAGACAAGGAAATGACACTGGAATCTTTCTCTGTCTCTTTTTCTCCTTCTCTCTTTATGGAGAGAAGGCCACGTGAGGGCACAGCAAGAGGGTGGCCATCTGTAAGCCAGGAAGAAAGCCCTCACAAGGAACCAACCCTGCTGACACCTTTATCTTGGACATGTTGCTTCCAGAATTGTGAGAAGATATGTTTCTGTTGTTTAAACCACCCAATCCGTGGTATTCTGTTATGGCAGACTAAACAAACAAATACAAAGTCCAACCTATTCTAGGTAATGTTGGGTTTAAAAAAAAGAAAAACAAGCCATAACCTTTTACTTCAAGGAGCTTACAATTAAATGAAACGATAAGACCTGCATTTAGGAACCAACTTTAAGACAACAAAACACACAGCTCAATTAGATATCAACCCTACAACATAATAGTTAGTGCCCGAGTTCACAGAGGGAGAGATCAAAAGGAGCAGAAATCACTAGGAAAGTGGCACTAATAGTTTCCATCAGATTGGGTTCAATTTCTAAAGAAGGCTCCCAGGAATCAAAATAACAATGCTTACAAATATGCATTTTTGCAGGAAAAGGATACTACATAACAATGGCACTAAAGTAAGGATGTGCATCACAGTAAAAGACTGCTCACAGCAAGGTGTCAGAGAGGCCAGGCTGGAGCATCAACTGTCCTCCTCCATGAGGGCCACACCAGACACACTTTCTCTCGGGATCAGGAACCACCAATATGTCAATAGAACACTCACACCTAAGAAGGGCAAAATTAGATCTTGATCCACGTTCCTTATACCCTGCTGGTCCTGCAGGCATATTCTTGCTAGGTAAGCAGCCCCAACAGCAGACCCTCTGGGGGGATCTCATCAAGACCAGGTGTAAATCATCAGTCTCACTGACAGCAGTATACAATGCTGAAAAGCTAGTATAAAAAATTCCCAGAAAATTCTCAGACCTCTGGTTAGAGAGCCTCCCTATTGATTAGTGTGTTTCAGGCCTTGATCAAGCAGATATTTCAACAAAATAGGCCAGGTCAAGTCCAGGCCCGCTGAAATTACCCTTGTGGCACAGAGGTCTTCACAAAAAGGGCAGATCTTGATAAAGAGATCAAGAACTGGTAGAATATGAGTCAAGAGAATACAAAGTTCCTTTGTAGCCCACATTATCCATCATTATCCAGTCCAGCATCTCTCAAAACATCTGGAGATCTCTGATGGTGCCCAAGACCCTTTCGGGCAATCTGTGAGGTCAGTACTGTTGGCAAAACAATATTAAGTCAGAAGTTATTTTTTCATTCTCACTTAGTTGTCACAGTGGCTTTTCCAGAGGCAATATGGCGTGTTCCTATGATATCACAACAGATGGGCCACAGAAGCAGATATAAGAATCTATCTATTAAATACCTAAATATTGTAGAACAAGAAATACCACTCCTCTCACTTGTCTTTGGAAAAAGCTATCTTTTATAAAAATGTTTTATGGTAATTTGTGATGGGTTTATTGTTATTTTTAAAAACTAACAAATACTGCTACCACTAATATTAATAAATATATTTAATGTTTTACAATAAATATTGATAGATATGCACATGAACAGAAACTCTTTTTTTGTTTGAGATACAATTGACATATATAACATTGTATTAGTTTCAGTTGTAGAACATAGTGATTTTATGTACGTATATATTGAGAAATGATTACCACGATAAGTTTAATTAATACACATCACTGCACATACCAATTTTTTTATTGTAATGAGACTGTTAAGATCTATTCTCTTAGCAACTTTCAAATATACAATACAATATTGTTAACTATAGTCACCACGCTGTACATTACATCCCCCGGACTTATTTATCTTGTAACTAGAAGTTTCTACCTTTTAATCATTTTCACCCATTTTTCCAACCCTTCCACTCCCTGCCTCTGGCAATCACCAATCTTTAACAGAAACACTTTGGGATCCTCAATAGTTTTTAAGAATGTAAAGGGATTCTGACAGAAAAAAATTTTGAGAACTGCTAATTTATTCTATGCATATTAATATGCATATTAATTAGGTTGGGAAGGAAATGCAGACTTTTTTGTATTTGATTTCTATAATTTTAATATACTGTCCATAACAAATTAAAAATAAAAGATTTAATATAATTCCAAGTTCAACACTTGATCTTGGGATTGAAAAGGGGGAAATATTAACGGCGCATTATATTAAGTGCCTGTCATCCATCCATCCTAGAAGAGCACATGTTCAACTTTTAATATCTAGCCAAAGACAAGGTAAAGCCACTTCTTTTATACACACAGACCCACATGCATTTTTGGCCAACATACTGATGAACCCTGTTCTAACAGAGAATACAGAGGCACCAAATCAGTACATGTGCGTTGACATAAAAATAGCTAGAGTAATCCTTTCAATTATGACTGTATAGTGATAACTGGACTGGAGAGGACCTTATCTCTTAGAATCAGGTGTCCATTGCCCAGAGAACATTCAGTTAGGCAAGCTGTTTCCACTATAGAGTTTTTATGTTATGTTTTGTTTGAACTGAGTGTCCTATGTTTTATTGAAATGTTCTCAGTGGATCAGCAGAATGGGAAAAGGCACAAAACTAAGAGCAGATGTGGAGCACCGAGGAAGCCTGAGTAGGATGGAAAGGGTTCAAGTTGGCGACTAGGAGCAAATAAAGTTGGATGGGTGAAGTGCATCAAATTACAGATGGCCAGTTAGAACAGATGCAATCTGTACTTCAAATAGCAAGTGATGAGGAGGAGTGAGGAAGAGTGAAATTTAACTCGGTGACCATAAGAGATGAAATCAGAAACATTATTCTAGAGATAGGGATACTATGAAAGGAATACATTCAGTTTATTTGTTCATTAATGTATTTATTCACTGAGTCTAGGAAATGAGCTAGGTTCTACTCTAGATTGCAGAAATACAAAAGTAATACGACGTAGAACTTGTCCTTGAGATTCAGGAAGGAGACAACTATGCTTGTATATTTACTGGAATAGACTAAAATAAAAGATATCATTAAATCTAAAGTGATTAAGCTCAAGATAAGATTGCCTGCCAAGGATATTTTCATCAAGAGTCTAGCTTGATCTTTTTGAAAGATTTTTTTTTTCCTATGAATTCTGTAATAGATTTAGATTTTGACATCTGACTCCTTTCTCCAGTGGACCTTGGAAGAAATTTCTTTGGCTTCAAATAAGGCTAATAGAAGCAGCATGCAGAATAATTGTTGCCCCAAGGTTGATTTTGTTACAAATATGAAAAACGGTGATCCTATCCCGGTACTCTGCTAGTAGGAACAACCTTAATGAAACTATTCCTTCCTCCTGCCCCACCATGAGAGGCAGTATGAAATATCCGGTTAGAAGTCAAATTACATTTTATTGATATACTGCAAAATGGAAAACATTTCCCCACAAGTATGTTAACAAAAATCCATTCTTTTAAACAAATGGGGAGAGATTCTTTCCCAACTGGATTGAATTACCTGCCAGAAAATTTCAATTAAAAAGTCATGTTCAATATTTAAGATGAAGAATGACAACTAGCACTAGGGAACTCATATCAGCAAATGGAGACCTTGTAAAACACGCTGTAGTTTGCATGGTGGGATAATCAGATCTGCACAAACAAGAGTCTTCCCATCACTGACTCTCATTCTGATTTGGGTTATACATTTCCCTCAAGCCTTCACTGAAGTAGGGCAACAAAGCTTTCAAAATTATTTAGACACATACACACACAACAAGAGGAAGAGCCTGAAAACATATCCAGAAGATAAATTGCCAAGAAAATTCATTATCGAGGAAAGCTCATATATAAATGAAGAATCTCATTTACCCACTAAAATTATGGAAAAATTTGAATTCAGTCCTCTTCCCTTTCTTTTTGTCAACACTCACACGTTTTCTTCACCGAACTTCTGCTACTCCAAATCTCCATGTGCTTATGTGCTACTCAGACACAATCAGGAGCCCCTTCTATTATTCCTTCCTAAACAGACTTCACACTGAAATATGACCAGTTCTCCCCATCTCTACTGAAATTCCCATAATGTAGTGAAACACATTCCATTTGGAAAGAAGAACAGTGGAGTCAATGGGCAAATCATTGCAAATGACTGATATTTGATACTGTGTCTGCCCAATTTCCATGTTTAAAAGGAAGATCTTAAATCCAAAGCAATCATTTTATTTATTTTTATTGGGATGAAATTCACATAACATAAAATTACCCATTTTAACCTGTTAAGGGCATGTTACTAAAGGCAGAGGCATTTAGCACATTCACAATGTTGTGTAACCACCACCTCTATCGAGTTCCAAACATTTTCTTCCCCACAAAAGGAAACTCAATACCCATTAAGCAGTTGCTCTGTATTCTCCCCTCCCCCAACTCCTGGCAACCACTGATCTGCATTCTGTCTCTATAGATTTACCTATTTGGAATATTTCATATAAATAAAATCTTAAAATGTATGATCTTTTGTGTCTAGCTTCATTCATTTAGCATAATGTTTTTGATGTTCACCCATGTTGTAGCATGTGTCAATACTTTGTTCCTTTTTATGGCTGACTAATATTCCATTTTATGTGTATTCCACAATTTCTTTATCCATTCATCCACTAATGGACTTTTGTGCCATTTCTACCTTGTAGCTCTTGTGAATAGTGCTTCTATGAACATGTGTGTACATGTATTTTTTTAATTACTAGTTTCAGTTCTTTGGAATATATATCTAGGAGTATAATTGCTGAGTCACATAGTAATTCTAGGTTTCACATTTGAGGAACTGCCAAACTGTTTTTCATAGCAAATAAATCATTTTATATTCCTACAATTAATGTTCCAATCAATTTCTCCAAATCTTTGCCAAAACTGTTCTTTTCCTTTTTTCAATGATAGCTGTCTCACTGGGTGTGAACTGCTACTTCATTGTGGTTTTAATTTGCTTTCCTAATAATTAATGATGTTGAGAATCTTTTCATGTGCCTGTGGGTCATAGTATACCCTCTTTGGAGAAATGTCTACTCAAGTCTTTTGTCCATTTTTTAATTAAGGACAATAATTTTTAATAGCAGAAGTTCCGTGAAATAGTTATACACAAAGCAGAAGAAAGGAAGCAAGGAGTAGAAGTCCCCCTGCTGCCTTGCTCCTGCTTCCCCTGAAACCTCTACATGAAGCTTTTTAAATTTTTTTTTTTTTACATCCTGGGTAGCTTGAAAGAGATGGGGCTTGTGTCCAACCTGATACCAAGTAATACTTCTAATCCTTTGAAATAATTACCATCTACCCACTTCTCATAAACAAACAAAAAACAACATTACCCCTTACAGTTGGAAAATATACTGGTACCTTTGCAGTCCTGCCTTGTTGTAAGAATGGTCACACTGCAGTCAGCCTGTCCAGGTTCAAAACTCTGACTCCTCCATTTTCTAGACATGTGATTTGGGGAAAGTTATCTTGGTTTCCTCTCTATACAATGGATACATTAAAATGCCTGCTTTATGAAAATACTATGAATATACAAAACAGCCCAGATAAAGTGTCCAACATAGTCGATTCACATAAAAATACTGTATACATGTTACCTATCATAGTTTTAGGCTGTACCATAGCATCTCTCCTACTCCTACTCTCCTGCTACATCATCCCTCCTACTGTCATCCAACAATTTCCAGAATACTCTCTTCATTAACTGAGTGGATTGACACTGGGTTCACATACCCCTTTCAATTCAAAGTCCAAGTGGTCTTTAATTCTATGTTTCTTTCCTGTTTCTCTTCCTTAGTCAAATATTTTGAAAACTGAAAATTTTAAATGCTGTTCGTAAGCACTGTATACATACCTTCAACTGACTTTCACACCTTAATACACTCTAATATAGGTTTTTGTCTCCACCCAGATTTCTCCTTTTTTCAGTCTTTCCATACCCATAATATATTTCAGCCATCATCTCACTCTACCATCCCTCAGCACATTCAACACTATTGTCCACACTCTTTCTGAAATAGGTCCTTCACTTGCTTCCATAAGAAGCACTTTCCTGGTGTTTTTTCCTCCTGGTGTTTTTTCCTCTTTAAAAGCTGCTCCTTCTCGATTTGTTGGAAGGTTTATGCCCTCTGCCAGGACACTAAATTTTGGCATTTCTTAAGTCTTGTTTCTAGAGCCACTTCACTCTATTCTCTCTTTCTAGCCAACAATAATTTTTGTTGGATGAATGAATGTACAAATGAGCATGTAAATGCCAGTTATTTCCAAATCTTCCAGGGAATAAATCAACATGGTCTTCCTTGGGCACTTTAATTTATAAATATGTTTGCTGCGTTCTTTGGTAAGATTTTTGTTGCTTTGCCTTACTTCATACTGAGGGTTGATATCAAATCTATTGCCTACAGATACTTATCTTCCATGAACCTCTAATGGACCCTGCATAACAGTTTAATAGCTCCCATTTATCTTTCCATGAGTTGTGCTGGACACTTTATATATTTCTTATTTAATTCTCACCACAACACTGTTAGATATGTATTAACAACCCCAAATTGAAGACAAAGATTCAAGTTTCAGAGGTTAAGTCAGCTGCACAAAGTGAATCCATCTAGTTGACATTGGAGCTGCTGTTAATAGAAGGTTGGCGATACTCTAAAATTACTACTCTTTCCAATGTTTCACATTTGCCCTTCATAAAATTAGATCAATCACATTTGTATCTTCACATAAAAACTTATTTTGAAGGAAAAGATGATTAAATAAAATATCTGATTGTTTTGAAAACAAGAAAACATCACCAAATGTTGTCAACGCATGTTTACGCGTGTCCACATAACTAGCGGCTTGCCTAAAATAGACTCAGTCTAGAACATGCTCAGAAGTTGATAAATGGTAAAAGGGCAATGCAGAAACTAAAAATCCCCTTTGATATCTAAATAATATTATTGAGAAATTGCCACATACACTGAACAACTTCAAACTATATTAAATCAGAACATCCCATATAAGGTATGCATGCAGCATAGAGGAGAAAGAAAGTTTCCTCTACTCTTCTGGATACTTCTGGTTGGTCTAAGAATTAAATAGAAGACAGATGAACAGGAGAAAATCACACAATGTTTAATAACATTTGTAAATGGGAGAGATCCAGGAAAACTGAGTTACTCACCAACATGGTCGAAGCCACCTCCTTAACTACCATCTTCGGCTAAAGACAAAATAGAATGTTGGGGGTAGTGACTGGAGACTTCAAAGGGGAGGAAGGCAACTCACATGGAGACAGAAATGCAAATGTTTGGTAAATAAATGTTTGCCATGCCTTGAAAAGAAAATAGGACATGGAGAGGACTGATCTCTAGGCCTCCTACTTAGCCCATATTTTTTTTTTTTTTTGTGGGGAAGACCAGCCCTGAGCTAACATCTGTTCCAATCCTCCCCTTTTTGCTGAGGAAGACTGGCCCTGGGCTAACATCCATGCCCATCTTCCTCCACTTTATATGGGACGCCGCCATGGCATGGCTGACAGGCAGTGCGTCGGCGGGCGCCCAGGATCCGAACCCGTGAACCCCGGGCTGCCAAGCACAGACTAAACCACTGCGCCACCAGGCGGCCCCCTTAGCCCATATTCTTTGTTGATATCCCTGGTGATAGTTCTGTTCTTGTTACAGGCTCTTTATCTAAATCTTTTTAGGCAGTTAGAGAGAACTAACAAGAAAAATTGTGAGTCTTTTGTTTTTTAAAAATAATCAGCCTAAAATAATCCTTATGTTCAAGAGACACATTTTGGGGTGGCACATTATGTTCCCCTTCAGCAAGAATCTATATTTTAGAAAAATCTGTAAATGATTTTGGAATCAAAGAACATTGAAGACTGTCTTCAGAACCACTCCTATGATTTGTGCCAGTAAATGTATCAGTGCCAAACTATTGAACAGAGGGCATATCACTCAGTAAAAGAACTAAGGATATAGGAACAGAATGTTTACTTTTATTAGTCTGCATATACTTGGAATATTCAAAAATGCTTTACGCAAGTGATAAAATTGTTTGAATTTTCTTACATATTTTTCTATTAGCATATGCAGTTATTTGTGGACAAAAAGGTAGTCTTGCCTTCATTGCTAGAGACAAAAATTGAGTTTGTATTGTTTTCAGATTTGATAGTCTTAGAGAGCTTTGAACACAAAGGCTTTAAATTATGATTTCTTCCCCTGTTCTGTGTAAAATAAAAGTCCTACCTTTTGTTCTGCATATATATCAATATATATTCAAGGAAATGTACCCAAAAAAGGGTATTCAAAATGATTTCAAGTGATATGAGTTTGGTGGATGGAGTTAGGAATTAGTGCTTTCATGAAATACTTGAATGGAATTTGGAAGAGTGACATTTAATAATCGAGCTTTTGTCTTAGTTTACATTCCACCTAGATTTCTTCAATAACCAAGGAACATATTTTCAATAGTTTGTTTATAGTTCACATAAGAGAAAGGTGGTCCTCAGAGTTAGCTGTTTATGGTCAGGTGAGGCCGAGCTATCAGAGCAGCAAGAGTAGTGGGCAGTAGCCTGAGATACAGAAATGTATTTGCTCCAGTTTCCTGATAAAAAGACACTGCCATCCTTGCCTAAAGAATGTTCCCATAGAGGAAAGAGGCAAAGCAAACAGTAATATAAAATAGTAAATCAATAGCAGATAGAAAGTAGTAGACTCTAGTCTAGAGCATTATATAGGCCTTTTAAGGGGATTGGTTTGAGTTTGGGAAAATTATCTATTTATGTGGCATTGAAACACACCCCTCCTGTGTGTTTCTCCTTTACTCACACTACTGCCACACTTCACTTCTGATAAGTGATGATAGGTTTTCCACACATGAAGCAGTTCTCCAGTGCATCAGCTGGGTATCCTATAATTCCATCCAATTCTGACACTACCTACCTGGAGTTAGCATCAGATCCCACAAGTTAAGGGCTCAGTCCCACAAAAACATCCCCCCACCCTCACTTCAGATGCCAATTGTAAATCTCAGGTTGTCACCTGTACTTCTGACTGTGGGGGACCAGAATTGGCCACCCCAAAGTGTGTCTCTTTGGCATGAGGAATATTTTGGGTTGGTTACTTTTAAAAATTGCAAACATGGGAGAAGCTCTGAAGAGTAGAAGTTACCCTTTGTAAGAGACATTTACATTTGTAAGGGAAATCTCCATTTGTAAAGGTAACTCCCTCTCCATACTGGGAAGAAGGGGGGATGGCCTTATCTCTAGAAACTCTTATCAATGTGGAAGGCAAGGATTTAAATCTGAATAGTAACCTTATTCTTATTTACTGTGCTTTTCTGGTAATCTCCCATAGCTGACTCCCCCCACCACCAACAACCTCCTTGGTCTTTAGCTGAAGATAATATTTAAGATGAGAGCCCCCACCATTTTGGTGAGTTACCCAGTTTGTCTTGGGTGCCTCCCATGTATACATGTTATAAAGCTTTGTTTGATTTTCTCCTGTTATTCTGTGTCATCTCAATTTAATTCATACCCCAATCAGAAGGACCCGGAGTGGGTAGAGGATATGTCTTCCTCCCCTACATGACTAATTGGCTATAATCAGTGTTCCCACGACCTCTTCCTTGGGTTTGATAATTTGCTAGAATGGCTCACAGAACTTAGGGAAACACATACTACAATTTCCAGTGTATTGTAAGAGGATACAACAAGGGATACAGATGAGCATTCAGATGGAAGCAATACATTCTGCAACATATGTGGAAAGGGCTGCAGAGCTTCCATGTCCTCTCCAGGCAGTGCCACTCTCCCAGCACCTTCATGTGTTCAACAACCTGGAGGCTCTCTGAACCCCATACTATTGGAATTTTTGTGGAGGCTTCATCATGTAGGCATGACTGATTATTAACTCCATTACCAGTTCCTGTCTCCTTCCTGGAGGATTGGGGAGGCAGTGGGAGAGGGAGTTTCAAGCTTCTAATTATGGCTTGGTCTTTCTGGTGACCAGTCCCCATTCAGGGGCCCACCAAGAGTCACCTCATCAAAACAAAAGATGCTCTTATCACCAGGAAGTTTAAATGGATTTAGGTGCTCATGTCAGTTGTTCTTATCACTCAGGAAATTACAAGGGTTTTAGGAGCTCTGTGTTAGGAACTGGGGTCAAAGACTAAATGTTAGAACAAAAGATCCTCCTAGCACCCTTATTTACAGGGGTTTTAGGAGTTCTGTGTCAGGAATTGGGGTCAGAGACAATATATACATTTATTATTTCACAGGCATCATCCACATATAAAACAATGCCTAACATCATCACTGTTGATAAGATAACACAGTGTGGATAGATTTGCATATGGCTAAAGGAGACTGAGAATGCTATAGTATAGAGAATAGTGTATAGAATAGCAGAGTGAGAAGGGAATTTGAGGAGTACTAGGTCCAATTCACTCATTACATATACAGTTCACATGGAAAATGGCAGAACTCAGACATTTACCTGGTGACAGGACATTTATTTCATTAAGGCAGTGGTATCTAAACATGGGGAATCACTTGATAAGTTTTTTTTTTTTTTTGAGTAAATCTTCTAGGTACCTCCCCAGGTTGACAGTGTTAGAATTTCTCTAAAAAGGGCTTGAAAATCTGCATTTAAAAGAGCCCTCCAGTTAATGCTGACATGCTACTACCTAGGAACCCCAAAACTTGAGCATTAAAACTCCCTACAATCTGATTGGCTCTTACACTCTTGCCAAGTTAAAATTTCTGTTAAAACCAAAAGGAATTTCTACCTCTCTCTTTTAACTCTTCTAACTAGTAAGTTACAAAAATCCTGTTAATTATTTAACAATCATAACCACAACTACAACCTGACCTATATTAAGTACCTACCAACACAAGCCTATGGAAAATACTTTACTTAAATACTTCACTTAATTTTATTCTCACAACAACCAAAAAGCTAGGTGCTATTATTAACTTTTTTATTGTGCAGAGAGGAAGTAAAGTTCAAGAGATTATCTGCCCAAGGTCAAAACTGATAAATTCTAGAGCCTTAATTCATTGTTGGATGTGACAGACTTAGAGACCCCCTCCTCAAACTCTCCTTCAAAGAAAGATTTACTCCCCAAGTGCTAGGAGTGCTTTCAGCAGACAGATTCTGGCTGAGAGCTTCTTCAGGGATTGTCTTAGCTGCCGAGCTACCTTGCCCAAAGTCACACTCCTCCTGGAGGTGCCCATATCCAATGACTAATTGATGTAAGCATATAAGGGACTGACCATTCCAACAAAAGGTAGACCATGCTGCAGACATTCCAGTGGGATTGGCCAAGGTGTTGATCTTTAATAAACACCATGCATGTTAAATTCTGTCTCAGCATCTGCTCTGGAGATAATAATTGACAACGGCAGACAGGTCTGACTCCTGAACCCATTGCTTCAAGCATCATGTTCCCCGTACTCTCTTTCTTCACCCTTTTCCTATTTTCCATTGGGCCCTTTGCAGCTTATTCGAAAATAAACTCTGAGATAGAGATTCGTACACAGGAGATTTTTTGGAAAGTACTCTCAAGATCAACACCTGTGTCCTCAAGAGGAAACAGGATTGAGTAGAGAGAGTAGCGATTTACAATGTAGTTGCAACCACAACTTCAACTGATCCCACAGAACTCTGGAGCAGGGATAACTGTCCAGTCATCCATCATTGAGGCAAAGAGACCAGGCCATTATACCCCTGTATTATCATCAGTTTCAGCCTGGTTCATCAGTTCCTGCTTAGGAAGAGAGAATAAGTGGCTCAGTTTAGCTGAGGGTACTTTCCAGAGCGGGATAGGCCGAGAGTTGTCAAATCACCGACAATGCCAGCTGTGGGTAGAATGCAAGCTTCAGTTCTGTAGAGGGGGAAGATCTGGGTGGTCTACCAAAAGCATCCTCTATGAACTATCTCTTACTCTGCTTGGATCGCTAGCCTTCTTAATGTATTTTAAGAACAACTCTTTCAGGAGTCTCGTGGCCTCTTTCATAGGAAAATTTATAAGAGAAATGTTCGTGGATGAACTATAGCTCCCTCTCACTGAAATGTTTTTCTTTATTTAGTATTTTGTCTAAAGGGGAGGAGTACAGTTTCAGCACATTTTAGTTCTTGGCTGATACTCAACATGTATTGTTTTCTACCAATTTTTTATTGCCCTCACCATCAGCTAGAAATTCTACGGAGGAGATCCAGACTCTGTTCCATTAGAAGTCTAAATACCTGGTCACCATGACTTTCTCAGGCTGTGGCTGCTAAATTTGTCTATTTACCATTGCAACTGGGCTAGGGAGTACCAAGACACACCAAAGCGTATCATCTGAATGCCAAACATATTCTCCCCTAAACCTATCAAGTAACAACGTACTACCTCCTCCTGATGATCAGAGTTAATTAGACCTACCAGAGTGGTGATTCCTTTCCTTGCCCTACAGTCTCTTGGCATGAGGAGCCCAAAGTAACAGAGAAGGAGCTATGGCTTCAAGTTTAATGGCACTCTCCTGTTGTAAGAAATTCCCTTGTGGAAAATAGGATTGCTAAACTCACAGTGCTCAGAATTGTGGGAAAAAACGCACAGATTCCCCAAGAGGGTCACTGGAAGTGGCTGTAAAGGAAGACTCTTATTTTCACTCAGTGACCCCCGCCTCATCTATTTTGCCTATTAAGGACACAGTATCAGATAACGATTATTGGTTTATAGTATACACGAGACCTGGAGGATGGCAACACATCTATACAAGGTGTCATCTCCAAGTTGAGTTCTCAGCCATGATTCAGGCTGTACTATATATCTATATAGCTGGCAGCTTCTGAATAATGCAATATGTTATAAGACCAGTGGACCCCATAGTCATGAGCTTACTGTCACACCTCCTTGCTATAAAGTGTGTCCCTTGGTTTGATGCAATGTCATTCAGAATCCTGTGTTAATGGATCAAATATCTGCCAGCTTTTAGATATTGGTGCTGATGGAGGATGTGCAAGTAGAAAATGAAAACTTATACTTGGAACATGTGGTGATCAGTCAAGATAAATCATTGCCTCTTCAAGAGTAGAAGGAATCCAGTGTAATCAACTAGATTCCAAGTAATTGGTTGGTGTCCCTGGGGGATGTCTGATGCTGGTGGTTGGACATTTGAAAGTAGCAATAGCTAGATTAGCCTTGGTGAATGGAAGCTCTTTCTGTTGAGCCCATGCATGGCCTCCATGTCTGTGACCATGGTTTCTTTTGTTATGAACCCTTTTCCAGCACTGTGGTGGCTAATGACAGAGGCTTGCGGATATCTACTGGGAAAGTTGTTCTATTTTCTTTGTTGTTTATCCTCCATCTGTAGGTGATATTCTATGGTATGTGTTAACATGTGATACACACTTCATACCAAATCCCCATAGGTCCAGCCATTTGCATGCTCTTCTCCAAATTTCTTCAACCCTGATTTCTCAGGCTTTCTCCTTACTTCTTTACAGGCCCATGACTAACCAACCAAGCCACTCACCACCACCGATAATCCTGTGTGTGTGTGAGTGTGTATAAATATATATGTGTGTGTGTGCACATCTATTTATCTATCTATATACATAAATAAATAAATAAATAAATAAATAAATATATATATATATATATATATATACACACACACACACACACACACACACACACACCCAGGGCACTTCTTTTTACACAGAAAGTGGCATATCAGGTACACAGACTAAATTCCTTCCACTTTCCCCTTACTTCTCTTTTCACAAGCCTGAATGAATCTTTAGTGCAGCCGCAGTGCACCTTTGTCTTCACCCAAAATTCAAGCTGACCCATCAATGAAGCAAGCCTGTTGTTTCTCATTCTCCATCAGCTTGTAACAGGGATGGCCCCTGCAGCCGTACATGTCAGCCGAGGGAGAGATGCTGGGGCAAAAGTGGCAGATGACATGGGGTTTGGGCCTTCAGCTTGTGTGGTTTACTCTTGACTTTCTACTCTGCTCTTGTTTGATCCTAGATGTAACATTTTCATCTTAGGTCATGTTAATATACTCTAACAAAGATATCATATTTGTTATAGCAGCTGCAAATGGGACTACCGCTAGGTTGAATTTTTAGCAATCCACTGTCAACCTCCATGTCATTTAATATTTATAGGAGCCAGACTGGCAGTGGTAATGGAAATGTTAGGAACACTATTTCTGCATCTTTTCTGTTGTCAAGGCTGATACCAATTTCTTCTATTCCACTTAGAATGTCATATATACATGTATATATATATATATATATATATATTTTTTTTTTTTTAATTTACTGTCTAAGCTAAAGTGTAGTCAGTTTCAGAGGGAGGCTTCTACTTGGCCTTCTCCATGATAATTACACTACACTGACTCTTACAACACCTTATATCGGTCAGGATTCAAGAGAAACAGAACTAGGAGATTTTATACACACACATACAAGGTATATACATTCTATATTCCTATGAAAATTCTAAATTTGCTGAATCTCAAAATCCACTTTCAGTTCCATGTTACCTAGAATAGAGGAAGAAAATTGAATGGTTTTAAATAAATAAATGTGTATTTTTAATATCAAGTCACACCATATCTGCATATTGTCTTATACAATTTTGGTATTTTTAAAATTTTACCTTCAGGTTCCTAAAAGTGGCATTGAAAACACCTACTGTTATTTACAGTAAAAGGTAATTGTACCACTGGACTTTGGAATGCTCAGAACACAGCTGATCTATTAAATTATTGAAGACTTTTTCTTTGAAAAAAGCACTAAAAAGCTAGAGTTAATTATGAAGGTGTTGGCAAAAATTGTAAAACTTCAAATATTATAATCAGAGGAAAGCAATAGAGGCTCTTTAGTCTGAAAATATTACATGTTATTGGGCATGGGAGGACGTGAAAGAAAGATGGGTTGACATCTTTAAAGGGATTCCTCCATGTGTCTCTGAGAGAGCAAAACTAGGCTCAAGGCGAAGATGTAGAGAGAAAGCTTAAAGTTTAGTAGGGGACAAACATCCTAAGAAACAGAGTTGAGCGTAAAATAGAATGGCCAGCTCCTCTCTCATTTACTCATTCATTTATTCTTTAAATATTTGTATTGATTGCAACTTTGTACTAAGCCTTTGCTAGACAGCTATGATGCAAAAATGAATCAGGTTTGACAGATTTCTCCTTTAAAGGACATCATAGTCTTTGGGAGTGAAAAATATGCAGACAAATGACTGCAATCGAGTGCTATATATTTAATGATAGAGAATATTGGAATCCAAAATTGGGCAAGGCCATGATACTTGAGCAAGGAATGTGAGGTAGGGGTGATTTCCCCCGCTAATGAAAAGTTACAGGGAGTAGAAGGTGCACAAGTAAAGGCAAGATGATCACCCACTCTTCAGCAGCGTTATTGAATCAAAGTCAGAAGTAGCCGCTCTGCCTTACTCCTCTCTATCCCACTAATATTTTGCATTTTCTTCACAGAATTGGTAGCTAATGAAATGATCTCATGCATCTGTTTGTCGATGTACTTATTTTCTTTCCTGCACCCTGCTGGACACGAGGGAGGGGAGCCTCTCTTGTTCACAGTTTTCTCCCCAGTGCTTGGGTCACTGCCTGGCACAGAGCAGGTACTCAATAAATGTCTGTTGAATTAAAGAATAAAAATAATTTCAGATTTCTCTATGACTCTGGTAGCCTATAATTCTGTGGTCCTTTGAATAAGATGCATCTGTGAATTTTCTTATACTACATGTAGCAGCAGTCAAGGAGGCAAATATAAAAATTATATTTTGAAGAAGCGTCACATCCAGCTGTCATTTTACATTGAAATGTGCCATGTGTTTTAGCTCAATGGCAATTAGACTTAAATCCTGACCATACTGATCAAAGAACAACAAACTGCAGCTCCTGGTCATAGTTATTAAGCATTCAAGCCAAGTACTTGTGATTAACTGGGAAACAGCATGTGGGCCTATGTGTCCCCAGGCTCCGCTATACAGATACGAATGCAGGTGTTCAAAGGGAGGCAAGCTTTTTTCATCTTCTTAACTAACTCTCAATGCCTAACTTGTTTTATTTTTATACCAAGAGAATATGCTATCAAATTAGGTCTTTCCAGAGCCACAAATAACAGATCTTTCAGCCTAAACCACCTCACACAAACGTATCAAACAAACTATGCCAGTCAACCATTAAGCAACTTGTGGATTTGGGAAAACTGGTGTTATGGCATAGGAATCAAGTACCATCTATGCCTCCCTGAATTCTCTGGCAGATCAAGAAGCATCTCTAAAAGATGGTTCATTCACTTTCTTTTTAAAAATCTCTATTTTTTTTTCTTTTTACAAGTAATTGGAGGTGTGAGTGTGATACTTATATTTTGTGTCTGCCTTGTATGTCTTAATTTACAGCTGTTCAACTACAGGACCTTAGAAATCAGTATTTCCAAGCACATAACACTGACCAAATGACCTTCCCTGGCTTGGTTCCATTCTGCTAATTATTGGGCTCCCAGAAGCAGCGTGCAACAGCCCCCAAATGAAGCTAATGCTGAAGGAGGGGGTGTTTGAAGACGTTATCTGCACAGTAGAAGCCACAGTCTAATTGTTATTCTCCCACTGGTCTGGGAGGGAAAAATACCTGCCAATGATTAAAACTTGAATATTTACTTCCTTCTAAAAAAGTCCTTACTCAGGCTCAGAAATATCTCTGAACGTAGGCCCTAGTATGTGCCTGATTCAGTGAAGCAGACGTGTTCCACGTGCCTATGATTTCTGTGGTGGTGTTCTCCTTCTGCAACCCAGAGTGAGTTACGGGCTGTCCTCTTCTATAATTTCTATCGTTCTTTGTGGTCGTTCTTTTTTTCAAAAAGACAAAATACTTCTGGATACCTCTTCTCTGTTTATTCATGTACTCTTTGATTCAGTCATCCATGGCTTTCTACTGAGGAGGTAATTCAAGTCAGTTATGTATCTAATGCATTCCCAGATAAGTATATCAGATCTACATGGTCTATAGGCAAGAGGCCTAGGAGAGAGAATTTTAATTATCCATATATTTTTAGTATATGTTTTGGGCAGCAACACATTTTAGTGAAAATATCATGGTCTTTAGTATCCAAAATGCTTTTAGTTTAAGTCCTAATTCTGCCTTTTGCAAACAGCACACTTTTTGGTGATTTACCTAAGCACTTGAGATCCATTTAACTTTTTTACATAAATTACTATATTCCATAGAGAGCACTAGATACACAAACATGAATCAGCTATGGTCCTTCCTTTCAAAAGGTCCATTATGCAATGAAAGAGAAAGACACATACATATATTATTTTAGAATAATAAAATTCTAAGATATGTATAGATATTATGATATCTTAGAGGCACAGAGGATGGAAAGAATTTTCTCTTAAGTAAAGTAAGACATGTTTATATCATTGCAGTTCTTAATTCACAGAATAATGATTTTCTCTGCATATATTTTCTTTCAACAATATCTGACATTCAAGCCTTCAAGATTACAATATAAGTGTGTTTATTTCTTCAAAATACAGACAGAGTTCAATCTTCACCATGAAATCTCCGTGGTTTCCACATTGCTAACCCTGTTCTTCCAAAGCCATTAACAAAACACCAGCGGTAGCTCATGTGAATTTCATCTCTTATTCTTATGCTGCCTTTGAATTTATGTTAACTGCTTCATCTGCCTTTTCTCCAAAATGAAGTTAAAAGTTTCTAGGAAACATGAGTACCCATGGAATTCATTTTATCTACTTCCACTATACCACATATAATGGACCGAGGAAATCTTCAATAAATAGTGGACAAATACACTTTAATGGTATATCTTTATTCTTTCATGGCCCTGTTTATGAAAGGAATACTATAAGAGGAATACCAGTGAATGTTCTTGACTCAATTACTTATTCCTCTATTTCCTTGAGCGATACTTTCACTGATAATATCCAAGCGAACTTTAAAAAAACTATATATTTTCACATTCATTTGTATCTCAATTCTTTTGTCCACATTAAATAGTGACAAGAATATAAAAGTTCAGACCTTATAAAAATTATATTCTTCCATACTATAGAATGAAGTATACGATTAAGGGCTATTAGAGAAATGTTCGGGTAGACCTCTTATATCGTAATTATTCTGAGAGAAAGATAAGTAGTTATAAGATACAAAATTATCATCACAGTCTTTTCTCTTTGAAAGAATGTTTGAAATGTGCAGAACACTGGTATTTTCCAGAAGTGGGCTAGCACTTTTCTTAAAATCGAAACATTAGTATTCATGTAAGTCCCTGATGAATGTAGTCACTCTAAAGGTGTTTTTCTTTTTTTCCTTTTCCGCATAGTCAACCTGTTCATATAAAAGAATGTGTCAGAAATATTTCCATGGAAATTCGTTTTATGGAAATATGAATCATTTAGTATATTAAACCTATTTTTAAAAAAGACAGAGTTACAGCATGCTAGCCATCTGGTGGAGGCCTGGATGAAATTCAATGTAGGTATGACTTAAGTTTCTTATTTGCTAAATGGGCATGAATCTCAGCAATCCATGTAGGATTAATTTGAGCAAAACTTCCTGGGCATGATGGATGAGGGTCTAACATTGTTGAGTACCTGTTATTTGTTAGAAACTGTGCCAGATACCTTATACTCACTTTCTGACTTAACTCTAGAACTCTATGGGATGATGTTCTTATTTCTACCCTACCAGCCCAGTTATCTCTTGCTGAATAATAAGCCACTCAAATTTAGTAGCATAAACTAACCACCATTTTTTGATGCTTACTGATTCTGCAGATCAGAAATTTGGACAGTAGATGTAGCTTGCTCTCTTCCCATGCCTTAGTTGAGAGGACTGAAATGTCAGGGGACTGGAATCATCTGAATGCTTCTTCACTCAAATGTCTGGGGCAAGTGCAGGATACTCAATGTCTGGGCACAGCTGAGACTGTCAACCAAAGTGCTCATATGTGACATCTCCATGTAGCTCAGGATTCTTATAGCATAAAGAACAAAGCAGAAGCTGTGTGGACTCTACCCCACACTCATCCCCCAAGAACCACAGGGCAACTCTTATCCCAGCATCACCTTTTCAAGGTTTTCTTTTTCTTTTGTCCTACTATCATCATAAGAGGTAGTATCCTACTGTTGTATCCTTAGAGTAGATCAGGAGACATTGTACACCAGGTATGCTTATATATTTTGATATGTTTATGAAAGAAAAACTCTAGCATTGTGTAACAAAAAGGAAAGGAAATATTTTTCTCTGAAATGTTGAGAAGTATTTTCCAAGATTAGAAAGGTCTTCATAAACATGAGGAATCAACAGATATTTCACATTGCCTCAGACCTTAAAAGAGAGTCCAATTAAATTGTTTAAAATCTCCTTTGAAATATATATAGAGAGGAATGAGTTCTTTGAATCTGCAAGACTGAGAGAGCAGAAAGTTATCAAGATCAGTTAAATGGACCTCTACCATCTTTTTAACAGGGGGAAAGTTGGCAAATCTAGTGAAAAAGGTAGCTCCAAGGACCGATTCCTCCATAGAAACACTGAAAAATCAAGCAAAACTGTCAGAATTCACTTTGTCAGAACTCTGACAAAGTTAAAGCAACCAAGTAAACACTGAGCAAGAAAAAAACAATTTAAAATGGTTGGAAAATTTTGTAGCCTTTTTATTTATCCTTGCCCCACCCCTACTCTCTGCACAACTGTGGTCTTGAAGAGGCAGCCCACATTCCCAGAGTAGCGCACTGGTCCCTGGTTCCAGATAGAGGAGAATGGACCTTATTCACTAAGAATTGTGTTTGTCCCTTCTAATCTGTCTGAGGGCTACCTGAAGTACTAATACAAGGTGCTTGCCTTTTTTTTTTCTGATGAGGAAAACAGGCCCTGAGCTAACATCTCTGCCCATCTTCAACCATTTTATATGTGGGACACCACCACAGCATGGCTTGATGACCGGTGCGTTGGTCTGTGCCCAGGATTTGAACCTGCAAACTCCAGGTCACCAAAGGAGAGCATGCAAACTTAACCACTATGCAACCCAGCTGGCCCTAAGGTGCTTTTCTTTTTTCACCTAACAATGCAGAATGGAAGAGTGGTGAGGATTCCTCAAAAATGTTGTAAGGCAAATAA
Organism: Tapirus indicus; assembly: GCA_031878705.1. NCBI lineage: Eukaryota > Metazoa > Chordata > Mammalia > Perissodactyla > Tapiridae > Tapirus > Tapirus indicus. The sequence goes on along the minus strand of CM062926.1, from coordinate 47,547,057 downwards.
GCAACCCACAGCCAATGGGGGCCAAAAATTACAATTTGGGCAGCAATGGAGCCCTGAAACCATGAAAGGAAAAATGGTAGATTTTTTTTTTGGAAATTAGGAAGTTAAAAAGTTCATGTGTGTACTGGGAATTTTGGAAAGTCATATGCATGCTCGGAGCTGGATGCATGTTCAGAAAAGACTTGAGAATATCCTAAGCTTTGCCCTCTGGTTGACCATGAGGCTGAGCACAACCAAAAAGTGACAGATAATAGAGTCATAAACTGTCTGGCTAAGCATTGAAGACATGCCTCAACACAAAGCCAATCTGCAAAGATTGGAAGAGGACTCTTCCTTTCTTCCTTCCTTCCTTTTCTTCTTCTTCTTCCTCTATTTTTGGTCATGATGTTCAAGCAAATCTAAGTCAAAACACTAGCTAAACACAAGTTAAAGGATCAGAAACTCCAGAGAACACAGAAGAAAAAGAATATTGAATCTATAAAATAGTTTATGAAAGTCACTAAACAAGAAACTAAGCAACAAGAACAAACAAACTCTGAGGAAAGGGAAAAAACTTGTCTCCAGGGTTACCATATTAGAATATTCAAAATGTCCAGATTTATAAAAAAAATGACGACACATGCAAAGAATCACAAAAATATGACTCGTTCAAAAAAGAAATTAACATAAACTATGCCTAAGGAAGCACAGACATTGGACTTACTAGAAAAAGACTTTAAAGAAGCTGTCTTAACATGCCCAAAGAGCTAAAGAAAAACATGGAAAAGACCTACAGAAAACCAAAAGAATTATGTATAAACAAATAGAAAATATCAATAAAGAGATAGAAATTTTAACAAGGAGAAAAGCAGACTCTTTTGGAGATAAAAAACAATAGCTAAAACAAAAAAAAATTAATAAAGGGTTTATATAGTAGATTTCAGAAGACAGAATCAGCAAACTTGAAAATAGATCCATTGTTATTATCCAATCTGAGGAATAGAAAGAAAAAAAGAATGAAGAGAAATGAATAAAGACTAAGAGAGTTTTAAGATGCCATCAAGCAGACCACCATATATGTTATGGGACTCCAAAAAGAAAAGGAAAGAAAGAAAGAAGGGAACAGAAAGAATATTTGAAAAAATATTGGCCAAAAATGTCTCAAACTTGATTTTAAAAGACATGAATCTACACATTCAAGAAATGTAATTAATTCCAAGAAATATTTTTAGAAAACAGCTTTACACTGAGATAAATTGTAATCAAATTGTTGAAATACAAAAGCAGAGAGAGACTCATGAAAAAAGTAAGAGAAAAATGATGTCACTTATAAGGATCTTCAGTAAGATTAAAAGTATATTGATTGTCAGAAATCATGGAGCTGGAAGAGAGTGAGATGGACCTTTAAAGTATTGAAAGGAAAATATACCTGCTAACCAAAAATTCTATCTGGGAAAATTATCCTTCAAAACTGAAGGAGAAATTAAGATTTTCCAAGATAAATAAAAGCTAAAGGAAAGTTGCTACTAGACCTGATCTAAATGATGTGCAAAAGGGAGTCCTCCAGGCTGAAATGAAATGACATTAAACAACAAGGTAAAGTCATATGAAGAAATAAAGAACTCTGGTAAAGGTAACTACATAGGTAAATATAAAAGCTGTTATGATTGTACTTTTCTCTTGTAATTCCTCCATTTATTTCCTATATCATTTAAAATTCAAATGCATAAAAATAATTATCAATATATGTTAATGGGCATTCAATATATAAATATGTAATTTCTGACAATTACAATATAAAAGGGGATGGAGTTATACTGAAACAGTTTTTGAATGCTATTAAAGTGAAATTGGTATCAATTCAGACTAGAGTATTGTAAATTTAGGATGTTAACTTTAATCCCCATGGTAACTGCTAAGAATATATCCAAAAAATGTATACACAAAATTATATGAGGAGGGAATCAAAATAGCACACTGCAAATAATCAGCTAAAAGCAAAAGAAAACAGTAATTAAGGAAGTGGGTAACAAACACACAAAAAACATATAACAAAATATTAGAAGTAAGTCCTTTCTTACTAGTAATTACTTTAAATGTAAATGAATTAAACTCTCCAATCAAGAGGCAGAGATTGGCAGAATGAATTAAAAAATAACTTGATCCCACTATATGCTATCTATAGGAGACTCACTTTAGATCTAAAAACAAAAGCAGGTTGAATGTGAAAGGAAGTAAAAATAGATATTGTATGCACATAGTCACCAAAAGAAAACAGACACAGAGACTTAAAGTCAAAAACTGTTACATAAGAAAAAGAAACACATCGTAGGTTGATAAAAGGCTCAATTCATCAAGAAAATATAACAATTATAAACATATGCTTGAAAGAACATAGTTCCAAAATATATGAAGCAAACATTGACAGAATTGAAAAGATAAATAGATAGTTCTACAGTAATAGCTGAGGAGTTCAATACGCCACTTTCAATAATGGCTAAACAACCAGACAGAAAATTGATAAGAAAACAGACAGTTTGAAAAACACTGTAAACCAACTAGACCTAACAGACAATATGCAGTGAACACTCTACCAAATGACAGCAGAATATACATTCTGCTCAAGTGTACATGGAACATCCTCCAGGATAGACCATATGTTAGGCCACAAAACAAGTCTTAATAAATTTTTAAAAATTGAAATGATACAAAGTGACATCTCAGCTGACAATTGTAGGTAGAAATCTGAACAACAGCTGAAGGTAGAAATCGATAACAAATATAACTGTAAAATTCAAAAATACAGGCATACCTCATTTTATTGCACTTCACTTCATTGCACTTCATAGATATTGTGTTTTTTACAAGACTCTCCACCAGCAAGAAAAGATTATGACTTGCTTAAGTCTCAGAGGATGATTAGCATTTTTTAGCAACAAAATTTCTTTTAATTAAGGTATGTACATTATTTTTTTAGACACAATGCTATTGCACACTTGATAAACTGCAGTAGAGTGTAAAGATAACTTTTTAAGCACTGGGAAACCAAAATATTTGTGTGACTCACTTTATTGAGATATTTGCTTTATTGTGGTAGTCTGGGACTGAACCCTCAATGTCTCTGAGGTATGCCTGTATACAGAAATTAACCAACACATTCTTAAATAACCAATGGGTCAAAGAAGAAATTACAAAGAAATTTGGAAAAAACTTGGGAATGAAAATGACAACATCATATATCAAGAAATATGAGATGCAGTGAAATTAGTGTTGAGGGAAATTATAGCTGTAAAACCTACATTAAAAAAGAAGATCTCAAGTCAATAATATAACTTTACACCTAAATAAATAAAAAAGAAGAACAAATTAAACCCAAAGCTATCAGAAGAAAGGAAATAATAAAGATTAGGACAGTGGTAACAAAATAGACAATATAAAAACAATAGAAAGAATAAAAAAATGTTTGTTATTTGAAAAAAATTGACAAACATCTAACTAGATTGACTAAGAAAAATGAAAAAAGCTAGAAAATAACTTATAAGAAATGAAAGTGAGGACATTACTACCAACCTTGTAGACATAAAAAGAATTATAAGGGAATATTATGAATAATTATACATCAACAAATTAAATAAGCTAAATGAAATGGATAAATTCTTATAAATATATGCGTACTAAAACTGATTCTAAAAGAAATAGAAAATTTGAACAGACCTAGAACAAGTAAAGAGATAGAAACAGTAATCAACAAACTCTCAACAAAAAAAAGTCCAAGACCAGTTGGTTTCACTGGTGAATTCTACCAAACATTTAAAAAGGAATTAACACTTATTCTTCTCAAACTCTTGCAAAAAAAAAAAAAAAAAAGAATAGGAGAGATCATTTCCTAACACATTCTATGAGACCAATATCACCCTGACACAAAAGTAGAAAATGAAAGCACAAGAAAACTACTGACCAATATCACTTATGAATGTAGATGCAAAAATCTCAATAAAATATAAGCAAACTGAATCCAGCAACAAATTAAAGAATTATATACCATGGAAGGACTTATACTAGGAAAACAGTGTTTCAGTATAAGAAAGTCAATCAATGAAATGAAGGGGGAGAAAAAAGTACATGATCAATTCAGTTGATGCATGAAAAGCATTTGACAAAATCCAACACCACTTCACGATAAAACATATACATACACATACACAAATTCTGAAAACCAGAGATAGAAGGGAACTTCCTCAACATGATAAAGGATGTTTACAAAGAATTCGTATCTAAAAATCATATTCACTGGTGAAAACCAAGAGCTTTCTCTCTAAGATCAGGAAGAAAACCAAAGTGGCTGTTTTCATCACTGCTATTAACAGTGCTATTTAACATTGTATGGAAGTTCTAGCCAGAACAGTTAGGCAAGAAAAAAAAGAGGCATCTAATTAGAAGCCTGAACTTAAACTATTTTTATTCACAGATAAAATAAACTTGTAAAGAGAAAATCCCAAAGAATCACACACACACATGCACACACACCTATAACCTACTAGAGCTAATAAATACATTCAGCAAAGTTGCAGTATACAAGGTCAATCTGCAAAAATCTGTTGTGTTTCTATCCACCAAAAAAGAACAATTGAAAAAAGAATTAGGAAAACAATCCCATTTATAACAGCATCAAAAAGAATAAACTGTCTAGGAAACAATTTAACCAAGGAGGCAAAAAACTTGTACACTGAAAACTTCAAAACATTGCTGAAAGAAATAAAAGACCTAAATAATTGAAAGACATTGCACATTCTTGGATTGGGAAACGTAATACTGTTAAGATGTAAATGCAATCCCTGTTAGAATTCCAACAGCCTGTTTACAGAAATGGCAAAAGTGATCCTCACACCCATATAGAATTGCAAAAGGGATCTGAATTACCAAAATAAGCTTGAAAAGAAAAACAGTCAGAGGAATCACATTTCTTACTTTCAAAATTTACCACAAAGCAACAGTTTGAAAACAGTGGGGTACTGGCATAATGATAGATACATAGACCAGTGGAGTAGAATTATATGTTTGGAAATGCAACTCATGAATCTATGGCCAACTGACTTTGACAAGGGTGTGAAGACCATCCAATGGTGAAAGAATAGTCTCTTCAACAAATGGTGCTGAAACTTCTACATATCTACATGCAAAAGAAGAATTTTGACCCCCACTTCATGTATGTGAAAAAATTAACTCAAAATGGATCAAGAATCTAAATATAGTAGCTAAAACTATAAAACTAATAGAAGAAAACATAAGGATATGTCTTTATAACTATCAGATTTAGCAATTAATTCTTAGATATGACACCAAATCATGGGCAACAAAAGGAAAAATAGATAAATTGGACTTCATCAAAATAAAACTTTTTGTGCATTGAAGAACATTATTAATAAAGTAAAAGAACAAACTACAGAATGGGAGAAAATATTTGCAATTCCTATATTGTAAGGGTCTAGTATTAAGAATGTATAAAGAACACTTATGACTCAATCACAAAAAGACAAACAACACAATTTAAAAAGGGACAGAAGACTTGAGTACATATTTCTCCAAAGATGTACAAATGGCCAATAAGCATGTGAAAAGATGCCCAACATCATTAGCGATTAGGGAAAAGCAAATCAAAACCAGCATGAGATTTACTTCACATCAAATAGGATGACTATAATTTAAAAAATATAAAGGAAAATAACAAGTGTTATTGAGAAGTTGGAGAAATTGGAATGCCCATACATTGATGACAGGAATGTAAAATGGTTCAGTCACTTGGAAGGTTGTTTGGTGAGTCCTCAAAAAATTAACCATAGATTTATCATCTAACTCCACAATTTCACTCCTAGGCACATACCCCCCAAAATTGAAAAAGGGGCTCAAACAAGCACATGCACACACATACAAATAGCAGCACTATTCACAATGGCCAAAATGTGGAAAACAGAAAATTTCCATTGGTGGATGAATGTGATATACATATACAATGGAATATTCTTCAGCCATAAAAAGGAGTGAAGTACTGATATATGCTACAACATGGATAAATCTTGAAAATGTTATGTTAAGGGAATGAAGCCAAACAGAAAATGTCACATATCGTATGATTCCATTTATATGAAATATCCAGAATAGACAAATCTTAGAGATTGAAAGAAGATTGGTGGTTGCCAGGGACTGGAGGAAGGGGAAGTGGAGAATAACTACATATGAATTTTGACTTTCCTTTTGGAAAGATGAAAATATTTTGGAACTAGATAGAGGTGGTACTTGCACAACATTGTGAATGTACTAAATGCCACAGAATATATTAACATAAAATAATTTCATGCTATGTGGATTTTACCTCAAAAATATTTTTTAAAAAGTGAAGAGTTTAGGGGAAAAGCCCAAAGACTGAGATCCTTATGGTACACACAGTGATCTAGATTATGTCTGTGATGTTAACCTTACACACCCATATATTTCATTTATTTGAGAACAGCTCATGAACGTCAAGAGTCTTCTGCAATATATCTAACCTGTAATGTATAACTATTCATCCAGTTCACTGATTTGGGGGGAAAAATAACGTAACATTACTTGCATTCTTAAGAATTATAATATCTGTCTCTCAGGTCTGCCTGCACTCCTTAGCCCTTTCTTTACTGCATTTGTGCTTAATATTTAATAAAACTTTGAGAGTAAAAATTAAAGCTACATACAAAAGTATTAATGCTTAGCATTTGCTGATGCTGTTTATTACTTGAACTATACATATTATCAGAATGAAGATTTTCCTTTATGTATAGTCATGTGTCACTTAACAACAGGGATACATTCTGAGAAATGCGTTGTTAGGCAATTTTGTCATTGTGTAAACATTATAGGGTGTATTTACACAAACTTAGATGATATAGTCTACTACACACCTAGGCTATATGGTACTAATCTTACAGGACCACCATTGTATATTTGGTGCCTCATGGACAAAAAGGTGATTGTGTGGCACATGACAGTATCGATTATCTGTAGAGCCTTAACAAGAGGGGTAGCTGGCTGAAATTTACCTGTAAATTTACCTACGGATATATATGCTGGACTGTTATTACATAACCTTTTAAAATCAGTGCAATCTCCAGCACTTGCAGGAACACAAACAGCTTACAACGAAAAATAAGAAAGGCCATTTTCGATATCCATAAGTCTGAAGAAACAATATACATTATATGTCCCATAGGTGTAGTCATCCCATGTAGATATGTGCATTTGTTTTCTCACCAGGAGAGTTCTAAGGCAGAGGATATTTAAGTAGATATAGTAACATTGCTAAGGAAATAAATTTTCCATTAATTCTATTATAATACTTAACCTCTCTCACAAACAAATCATTCAGATGTTCATTCATTAGTTTATTTAACAAATATTTGATAAGCATTTGAGCATTTGCTAAATGCCCACAGAGAAAAAAATACAGCACATTCAGAGCACATCCATTAAGTCAACATGGCAGAAGCCTAGTACATAATCAGGAAATTGGGGCTTCTCTGTATGCAAACCTAGGGAAAGTCATTCCCTTGCTTTGATCCTTGGTTTCCTCAATTAAAGAATAGAAATGTCAATTGGGTCCTTTAAAATATACTTTCAAATGCAATAGTCCACGACGGATAGCTTCTCTCTTCTTTTTTTTTTATGTGAGGAAGATTGGCCCTGAGCTAACATCTATTGCCAGTTTTCCTCTTTTTGCTTGAGGAAGGCTATCCCTGAGCCAACATTAGTGCCCCCTCCCTCTACTTTGTATGTGGGATGCTGCCACAGCATGGCTTGATGAGCGTCATGTAGGTCCATGCCTGGGATCCAAACACATGAACCCTGGGCTGCCAAAGCAGAGCTCATGAACTTAACCACTGTGCCATGGGGCTGGCCCTAGCTTCTCTCTCCTTTAAAGCATTAAGAGATGCAATACAGTACAAGTATATATTTTCAGGTTAAATGCAATCACTTCAAAACTAAAAGGAGTCACAACAAAATTATTATTTTTAAAATTCTGACACTGAAGTTTATATGTCTTTGATCCCTAGAGTTGAGGGGAGACTTGCATCCAGTGTGTACAATATGCATTTGCTACAAGAGTAAAGATAAAGATCCAAAAAAGTTACATGGCTTTGCTCTAATAATATAGATCATTAGTGACTGAAGCAGGATTAGAACTGGGATTGATTGACTTTTTTCAAAATGCTAAAAAATTGCCTCTGATAGTTAATTTTATATGTCAACTTAACTGGCCAGAGTGCCCGATTAAACATTATTTGTGGGTGTGTCTTTGAGGGTGTTTCTGGATGAGATTAACATTTGAATTGGTGGACTCAGTAAAGTGGATTGCCCTCTCTAATGTGGATGGACATCATTCAATCCACTGAGAGCTTGCATAGAACAAAAGATGAAGGAAGGAAGAATTTACCGCTTTTTCCTGCTGGAGCTGGGACATCTCATCTTACGTCCTCCTGCCCTTGATTTGGTCTAAATTACATCACCAGCCTTCTTGGGTCTCCAGCTTGCAGATGGATATATATTAGATACATATCCACTTGGTTCTGTTTCACTGTAGAACCCTGACTAACACAGATTTTAGTACCAAGAATGGTTCTAGAATTAAAGAATTTTAAGAATGAGTTTTATGAATTGGTTCTGGGGTCTCTGGAATTTGCTCTAATCTGATTATATTTAAAGATGCTAATGACTCTACTTCTGGTAGTCAAGAAAGCACTGATTTTCCATAGCATCCTCCAGAGCATGAACTATTTATAAAGATATTCAACATTTCCATTGGATACTTCTGATCAACCACTTATAAGAAGCAAGAAGCTAAGGGACTTACAGGCAGTTGCCATGTAAGACAATACCTGTTCTCCTCAGGACCCACCACCACCACCCTTTTAAGTTCTAGACCTATAACTAGACTCAAATCCCAGCAGACCTCTAAAGATGAGGTATAACATATGATCTGTGACAAGGTGTGTTACACTCCAAAAGAACTCCTTAAGTTTTATAATTTGTACAAATAGAAATCTGGAAACATATGTGGAAGTGGAAACTAAGGGTGTGGGACAATGATGGAAGGAACACAAACTTGGATCAGGCAGAATGTACTGACCAAGGTCTCACTAAGCAGAGATTCTGCATTTCATGTTGCAGCTCAGGGAGTTAGAAAGGGCTTTAATGGTTTGGTTGGTTAGCTGAAATATGAACCAAAAGGTGGCCCACTGTGAGTGATTTGGTAATGCTTTGGTTGAATGTAGAAGGGATTCCAAGTGTCAGGGAGATTGAAATGTAAGAGTAAATTTGTCATTTAAGACCTACTCATCCACAGTGAGAAGGTCCTGAAAACATAACTTTCACCAATACTGTGAGAAATAAATTTGTGTAGGAAGCCCCAGCACCCTTGAAGAGTTCTGTGATCACTCTCCTCTGTAAACTAGACCCATAGTGGGAACTGCAGTAACTGAATTGGGAAATTTAAATGTAGTGGGAGTAATTGAATCCTGGGGTGTGACGGGCCAAGTATCAGCACATAACTGCTAAAGACAAGGTGGGTGTATTTATCATAGTAGACAGCAGAATCAAAGAAGTGGTCAGAATGTTCTGACTCACACAGACCTATGATATTGGCTAGTTGGTCATGGTATTCCTAGAAGTGAAGTAGATAGGAAGCCTACAAAATTCTTAGTTGACCTGTATGAGAAAAGTTCTAGTTCAAGTGAGCAAAAGTCTAACCTGAATCATGAAAACAGAAAGTCATGGCCCCTCAATCAATTCTCAGATTTGAGCAAGTTTATGGACCCAGAACACCTTGAATGAAGAGGAGGCCAGTTCCCATTGAGGAAGGACTCTGGTACATACCAAAAATGTATACCATTAATCCTTTCTCTCAGCCTTCCCCAAAGGATCTATGGTCTTTTACAAAAGTAATCATACATTGGGGAGAAGGAAATGATCAGACTTTTCAGGGACTACTGGACACTAGCTCTGAACTGATACAATTCCAGGAGACACAAAACATCACTGTGGCCCACCAGTCAGAGCAAGGACTTATGGAGGTCAGGTAATCAGTGGAGTCGTGGCTTAGCTCCATCTTGCAGTGGATCTAGTGAGTTCCTGAACCCATATCACAGTTATTTCCCCAGTTCCAGAATGTATAATTAGAATAGACATACTTAGCAGCTGGCAGACTCCCCACATTGGTTCCTTGATCTGTGGAATGAGGACTTTTATAGTGGGAAAGACCAAGGGAAAGCCATTAGAACCGCCTTTACCTAGTAAAATAGTCACCTCAAAGCATTCCTGGAAGGGTTGGGAAGATTAGTGCCCCTGTTAAGGACTTGAAAGATGCAGGGTAGTGATTTCCACCACATCCCCATTTGCCTCTCCTATTTGGTCTCTGTAGAAGTCATATGGGTCTTGGAGAATGACAGTGGATTATCATAAACTTAACCAGGTGGTGACTCCAATTGCAGCTGCTGTACCAGATGTGGTTTTATTGCTTGAGCAAATTAACACATTCCCTGGTATCTAGCATGCAGCTATTGGTCTGGAAAATGCCTTTTTCTCCATACCTGTCCATAGGCCCACCAGAAGTAGTTCACTTTCAGCTGCCAAGGCCAGCAATACACCTTCATTGTCCTCTCTCAGGGGCATATCAATTCTCCAGCACTATGTCATAATTTACTTTGCAGGGATCTTGATATTCTTTTCCCTTCCAGAAGATATCACACTGGTCCATTACATTTATGACATTATCCTGGTTGGACCTCGTGAACAAGAAGTAGCAACTGCTCTAGACTTATTGGTAAGACATTTGCATCTCAAATGGTGGAAAATACGTCCTACTAAAATTGAGGTGCCTTCTACCTCAGCACAATTTCTTGGGGCCCAGTCTTTGGGGCATGTTGAAATATCCCTTCTGAAGTGAAGTGTAAGTTGTTGCATCTGGCCCTTCCTACAGCCAAGAAAAAGGCACAAAGCCTAGTGAGCCTCTGGATTTTGGAGGCAATATATTCTTCATTTGAGTGTGTTACCTCAGACCCTTTACCAAGTGACCCCAAAAGCTGCTAGTTTTGATTGGGGCCCAGAACAGGAGAAGGCTCTTCAGGTCCATGGTGCTGCACAAGCTGCTCTGCCACTTGGGCCATACAATCCAGAAGATCGCATGCCACTGAAGTATGAGTAGCAGATAGGGATGCTGCTTGGAACCTTTGGCAGGTCCTTAAGGCTGTTTTGCAGTGCAGACCTTTAGGATTTTGAAGCAAGGCCCTGCTACCCTCTGCAAATAACTACTTTCCTTTTGAGGAACAGCTCTTGACCTGCTACTGAGCCTTAGTAGAGATTGAAGACTTAACCATGGGCCACCAAGTTGTCAGGTAGACTGAATTGTCCATTATAAACTGAATATTCTTTGACACACCAAACCATAAAGTTGGATGTGCACAGCAACACTCTATTATCAAATAGAATTGGTATATATGTGATCAGGCCAGAGCAGGCCTTGCAGGCACAAGTAAGTTACATGAAGAGGTAGCCCAAATGCCCATGGTTCCCACTCCTGTTATCTTACGTTCCCTCTCCCAGCCTGTACCTAGGCCTCATGGGAAATTCCCTACAATCAGTTGATAGAGGAAGAGAAGACTTGGGTCTGGTTTACAGATGGTTCTGCATGGTATGCAGAAGCCATCTGAGAGTGGACAGTTACAGAACTATAGCCCCTGGAACATCCCTGAAGGACAGTGGTAAAGGGAAATCCTCCCAGTGGGCAGAACTTTTGGCACTTGCACTTGGTTTTTCTCTCTGCTTGGAGGGAGAAAGGACTAGATTTGCAATTATATACTTGTTCATGACCTGTGGCCAATGATTTGGCTGATGGTCAGGGATTTGGGAAGAACAAGATTAGAAAATTGGTGACAAAGAAATTTGGTGAAGAGGCATGTGGACAGAGAGCTGAGTGGAAAAAAAAAACCTGAAGGTATTGTGTCCCATGTGTATGCTCACCAAGGAGTGACCTCAGTAGAGGAGGATTTTAATAATCAAGTGGTCAGGATGATCTGTTCACTGGGTACCAGTCAGCCTCTTTCCCCAGCCACTCCTGTTGTCACCCAATGGGCTTGTGAAGAAAGGAGTTATGGTGGTAGAGATGGAGATTATACATGGGCTCAACAATATGGACTTCCACTCAGCAAGGCTGAACTTGGCTTAGGCCACTGTTAAGTGCTCAATCCGCCACTAAGAGACACCGACACTGAGCCCTAATATGGCACCATTCCCTGAAATGTTCAGCCAGCTATCTGGTGGCAGATTGATTACATTGGACCACATCCTTTATGGAAGGGAAAGTATTTGGTTCTTACTGGAATAGACACTTATTCTGGATATGGACTTGCCTTTCCTAAACTCAATGCTTCCACCAAAACTACTATCCATGTACTTACAGTATGCCTTATCTCCCATCATGGTGTTCTACACAGCATTGTTTTGGATCAAGAAACTCACTTTGCAGCAAAGGAAGTACAGCAATGGGCCCATGCTCAGGAAATTCACAAATATTACCACATTCCTTCTCATTCTGAAGTAACTGGCTTGATAGAACAATAAAATGGCCTTTTGAAGACTCAGTTACAGTGCCACCTAGGTGGTAATATCTTGCAGGGCTGATGCAAGGTTCTCCAGAAAGCTGTATATTCTCTGAATCACCACCTACTATATGGTGCTATTTCTGCCAGAATCAATATTCATGTGTCCAGGAATAAAGAGGTGGAAATGCAAGTGACACAGCTCGTTATTAGTCCTAGTGACCCACTAGCAAAACTTTTGCCTCCTATTCCTGTGACTTTATGCTCCTCTGGTCTAGAGGTCTCAGTTTCAGAGGGAGGAATGCTTCCAACAGGAGACAACAATGATTCCATTGACTGTCACCTGGCCACTTTGGACTCCTCATGCCTCTGAATCAACAGGCAAAGAAAGGAGTTACTCACTTGGCTGGGGTGATTGATCCTAAGTACCACGGGGAAATTGGAATACTGCTCCACAGTGGAGATAAGGAAGAGTATGTCTGGAATTCAAGAGATTCCTTAGGATAGCTCTTAGAATTATCATGCTTTGTGATTAAGTTCAATGGAAAACTATAATAATCCAATCCAGGCAGGACTACTAATGACTCAGATCCTTCAGGAATGAAGGTTTGGGTCACCCCACCAGGTAAAGAACTAGGACCAGCTGAGGTGCTTGCTGAAGGCAAAGGGAATACAGAATGGGTAGTGGAAGAAGTAACTGTACCAGCTATGGAAGTAGTAACAAATACTAGCTATGTCCTCATGACCAGTTACAGTAATGGGGGTTGTAATTGTCAAGTATTTCCTCCTTATTTTATTGTGAATATGTTTGTGTGTGTGTATACACATATAGAGTGTGTGTGTGTATGTGTATATATAAAGATGTCTATCTATCTATCTAGTATTTAAGTTGTAGGATATCAAGAAAAAGAGTAAACATCACTCAAAGACTTTACTTCCTCTTCTGGGAAAGGAGTTAGTGCATTTTTGGTTATATGCAGATAATTGTATCATGTTAGGCAGCATTATGACCTTGTTATTGTCTTTGTTTGGAGAGTAGGTATGGTCTAAGGAGATGCATATGGATGGCAAGTTGACAAGTGTTGGACTTGTGATGGTTAATTTTATGTGTCAGCTTCACTGGCCACAGTGTGCCCAAATTAAACATTAATGTATCTGTGAAGGTGTTTCCAGATGAGATTAACATTTGAATCAGTGGACTCAGTAAAATAGGTTGCCCTCCTCAATTTGAGTGAGAATCGTCCAATCCAGTCAGGACGTGGATAGAACAAAAGGTTGAGGAAGGAGGAATTCACCCTTTTTTCTTGCCTCACTGTTGAGCTTGGACCTCTCATCTTCTCCTGCCCCTGGACTTGGACTGAATTACACCATCTGCTTTCCTTGGTTCTGTTTCTCTAGAGAGCCCTGACTAGTTTTTTTTGTTGCCGTTAGTGCCGTTGAGTTGATTCCAACTCCTAGCGACCCTGTGTACAGCAGAACAGAACCCTGCCCAGTCTTTCTGCACCATCCCCTCACCTTCCGGTGTTATATCAGACAATGCTCTGCTGCTATTTATAGGGTCTTAATGGCCAATGTTTTCAGAAGTGGGTGGCCAGGTCCTTCTTCCTAGTCTGTCTTAGTCTGGAAGCTCTGCTGAAAACTGTCCACCATGGGTGACCCTGCTGGTGTTTGAAATACTGGTGGCATAGATTTCAGCATCACAGCAATATGCAGCCACCACAGTATGACAACCAACAGACTGGTGGTGTGGTTCCCTGACCAGGAAATTAACCTGGGCCACTGTGGTGATACTTTACTCCTAATCATTTTCAGTCTAAAATAATTATCACAATCTTTGCAATACTGCAGTGAATATTTAAATTATGTGAATAAGGTTATACACATTATTGGGAGATATTTGAACCAAGATATGGGTCCTCAGATTACAAATGTCGTTGATGTTCTTTTTAAACTGCTATTATTTGCAGATATTTTAAGTCTAAAGAAGTCATCAGATAAAACATTTAGAAAGCCAATGAAATTCTGATATATAGTAGTGTTCTTCCCTCCAACTGTGGAAGAAACATAGAGAAAATGTAACTTAGAGAAGATGCGATTCTAGTATTAAGAAATGTAAAGGGAATTATCTTCTAATAATATGAGGTGAAAATATTTCCACATTCAGCTAAGGAGCTGAAGGGCAAATAACTCTATATGTGGAATTTGATGAGCCTAAAATGTGAGTAATTTTCCTTTAACTGTGAAGAGGGCTGTGACAGTCTCAACATAAGTCTCGCTTGCATTTGGTCCTCTTGTCAATATGATTAACTGGAGTCTTTAATAGTTATCATGAGTTCTTGTAAGGAGTCTGTGAGTGAAGTTTTACAGTCTTTTAGAGTAACCTTCTGCTCGCTGAGCTCTGAAGCAAGCATTACAAGGCAACGTTAAGACTCCCAGTGGAAGACAGTACAATTTTCCAAGATATTACAAACCAGTCCTTGGACCTAGAGTATGTTCCTGAGAGAGAGCTATGACGTTTTCCATTTGTGGGAGTTTTCTACCAGGTTAGGAGATATGCATAACCAGTTGAAATCTCCACGACTCCTATGGCAACTTGGACTATCACGATCCTCCAAGTCGCACATGATGCCTCCAGAAACGAAGTCCCAAAGGCTGCATTGTATCTTGCTGAGTCTACATCCCCCATACACTATTAAAAATAATTGAAAAATGGCCAGCAACTAATGAAAATCCCAACTCTAATTTGGCCAGCCACTGGAAGGCTTCTGTGTATTACACTTTCTGAATATAAATTCCTTATTTTAAAATAAATATCAATTTGTCATGTCTATGTTTTTCAAACTACTTTAGCTAAAACCAATGGTTCCATTTATTTGTTTCAAAAAGAAGTATGAGTACATATATCCTTACAAATTATAAAATTCCATTTTTATCCTCTTCTTTTCTTGCAGCAATCTTTCTTTCTTTATCAAATGAATGAGTTTTAAGCAGATAGATAAAATATCACCATTAAAATATATATACACACATATACACATACGCACAAGCACACACACACCCCATTGCAAATCAATCCAAGAACAGCCTTCCTGTCTATTTTCAGCTTAACTCTGCTCTCAGGTTAGTAGTGGAGCAACTGATTAGCATAAGGTGCAATACATTGTAATTGAACATTAAAATATTTTTAGGAAACTGATGGTATAAAAGAAAAGGATAAACCAAGATCTACATATCATACCCTTTGACCTTCTTTTCTACATTCCTATGTAAAAGATGCTTTTTTTCTCTTTCTGTTCCTTTTTAAATATCTGTTCCTTATCCTTTTCAATGGATGAACAGATCTACTGGTTTACTGCTGAAGCATTGCCACTGATGAATGGGCCTTATCTCTGGCCTAACATTGAATGGGTCTTTTTAATGTACTTCATTTTGATTTTGGACACCTGAATCCCCTTGTGTCTATTAATAGGGAATTTGGGTGACTGGAAAATTTCTAATACAATATTTAGAACTTGTATATCATTAGAACACTTCTAAAGACGTCATAAAAAAGTGATATTTTTATGAAGGGAGGCTTTTATTTTATTTTGTTTTTCCTATTCAAAATAGAGCAAAGAGAAATCTGAGCAATATTTGGCTCATCTAATATTAGTCTTACCCGATTTCATTATGTCACATATTTCCAGTTGCACACATTAATCTGTAGCATTCTGTGATTTCCCAAAGTAGAAGTCATTATGAAATTAAAAGCCTTCCCTCATGTAATTATGTCTGTTTATCAATGTACCTGCTGAAATAAAATCTTCATTCTCTAAGTGAGGTAGAATTCCACTACAGCAGGCAAATCACCCTGCCAGATCCACATTACATCACACAGATTTCTCAGAATATGCCACAGTGCGTAGATGGCATGAGGGTCTGATCTGCTTTAGAAATAAATAACCCAACGCATAGGTATGTTTACACATATATGCCAGTTTGAAAGATTGTAGATGGCAAATGAGAAAAAATTGAATTGAATTAAGAAAATTTGGTTAGGATCTCTAAGGGTCTTTTAATACCTGGACTATGATTCTAAGACTCTTGCTTAGAAAACATCTGGTTGAATTTAATTGTCCAAATGTATTTATTCTACTCAAATTGATAGATACTATAGATGTGAATCTGGACTGGAGAACAGAGAAAGTTTATTGTGTGTGTGTTTTCTTTTCCAGACAATGAAAGAGTTAATCATTAAAAGCTATTTGAAAATGGAGGTTATGTGAATAAGACATTCTAACTATCCTGCCTAAATCATGGTTTTCTTGTGCATTATTAACACTAGACTTTTCCCACTTGCCCTCTCATATGATTTTATTAGCCCAAATCTGATGAGTATAAAATCCTTCCAGTGTTTTCAGTTATGATAAGTTTTAAAATGAACATCAATAATATGTAAAGACTTTGTATACATCTCATATTTAATGATAAAACAATGTTAATAATATCTATTTTATATCTAACATCTCTCAGTTTTGTCTGATATTTTTAATGTCTTTTAAATATCTTTTATCCCCAAGTTCTGCTTTCATTGTTCTTTTTACCCCTCAAAAAACATATTTGTAGAAGAAACCATATAATTTATCCTGTATGGTTTCCTACAAGCTGGATATATTCATTTCCATGAAGAAGTCAACCAAAATACTATGGTTTATAATGCTATACACTTAGCATGTATACTTCACTTGATATTTTTCCAAAATTCTTTTACAGGATCTGATTTAATCTGGTTTTGGCCCTTATATCACAAGCAAAATCCTAAATGGGAATGGCACCTCTAGGCGACTGGAATAAGATACAGGGTTACAGAAGCCCGTCAGACCCGTCAGACGTTTACCCTGAGTTACTTAATGTCACGTGCTGAAGGAAATAGCTCACCATCAAGGTGAGAGGCAGGAAATTGATATCAAACATCAGTGCCAATAAGCAAGGCAAAATTATTTTAAAGGGAAATAAATACTGAATTTTAAAGCTACGGAAGATCCAGAGACAACAGGATGCTCATCAAGGGAAGATTTGAACAAGCAATTTAGGAGGAACTATAGCCAGTACCAATGAGTTAAAAACTTAATTTTATGTGATACTTTCTCCAGTGTCAGGTTTTAAGGTTTATATGGGCATATATTAGGTTACATTGGAAATCCAATTATTCCTTTTCTCATACTTTATAGAAAAAGTATTAAGCTTAGAAGGCTTTCTTATCCAGTAATCTTTTAATTTTAGCATACTGCTTTCAAATGATCTTAAGTGGTTTTTATTCTAACATCCTATGTTACATAGACCAAGAAAAATATTACTTTCAGCAAACATAGTTAGCATTCCCAATTTAAAAATCTGATACCCATGAAATCAACCAAAAGAAAAAAATTTTTAAAGATCCTAATTTTGGTGATCAATCAAATTTGGAATCCACTGTTTAGATAACACCAAAACTCATATTTCTACTTCTTTTTATTTTATTGCTTGTTTGTTGACATGAGTAAACAGTAGAGACCTGA
This sequence comes from Tapirus indicus, assembly GCA_031878705.1. Lineage (NCBI taxonomy): Eukaryota > Metazoa > Chordata > Mammalia > Perissodactyla > Tapiridae > Tapirus > Tapirus indicus. The sequence continues at coordinate 47,528,918 of CM062926.1, read as the reverse complement.
AATAACAGGACGTACTGGAAAGTTTTCTCATTTTGGAATCAACAGTCTTGTTTTGTGACCTTGGGCAACTTACCTTCTAAGAGCCTCTCTTTCCTCTTCTTTAAAGTGAGAATTAAAATACTCATCTTAAAGATGAATATTAAATAAAATAATGTAAGTTAAGACACTAGATGATAGTAAGTACTTAATAAATGCTAGTTCCCTTTCTCCTTTTAATCAATGATGAATTCTCTTTTTTTAAAAAAGAAAAGACGCACTGGTGGCTATGTTAAATACAAGCATAATTTTGCCATAAATTATTTGTAACAATAAAAAGAGCAATGAGTACATTTATTTTAATTTATTTTTAATATATAGATCTTGCCTTTGAGATATTAATTCGTGTATTTATGTTTAGGGTAAATACGTGTACTCTAGGGAATCAGGGGGTGTGACTTTTCCCCAACAACAAATAGTCTTTAAAAGGGAACATTGGAAAGCATTTGCAAACTTTGAATATTATAAAATTTGCTGGTGTAAACATGAACAAGATACATATAATAAAAGTGGCCTGTTGGTCAAAGCAACTAGATACGTTCCTAGTAGTAAAAGAACCACGAGAGGGATGTTTAACAACAAAGTAAGGAAAGAGTCTTCCAAGATCCTCTTTTTCTCGTCTCTCCCAGTTTCAACTAACGGATTAATCTTCCAGACAATGAGACACATACTGGACACCTGGCCTGAATATCTTATGAAGTCCTGGAATTTCCTTCATTGGTGTTGGTTTGCAGCACTAGCCCAGTGAAATTCAGGATGGCTACAGGGAATGTGGAGGTACAAAACATTTCTCATTTATCTGACTCTCTGGGGAATCATTTCTTTCAAACCGGAAACAAACTGAGCTTTTCTGTTATCCAAGTGGTCTGCGAGTTATCAACAAAACTCAACTCAGCATAGGTTTTGCTTGCCAAGGAAAACCTCTCTGCTTCAAATTCTAGCATTTTCTCTTATACTTAAATTTCACATCGGGTAGCAGATTAGAAGCTTTTCAACCCCCACACAATTTTCACTTTTTTTCTGAAAATGGGGACTGTTAACCACCTAATTCAAGCTAATATTATCACTTTTTACAGAATTAATGAGATGCTATAATTGCCGACACTGTTTACCTGCTAGTCTGGGAGTATATTTCAAAGGCATATGAATTAGCCGTTGCTGGCTTTATAATTAGCGCGTGACAAGTTTAATTCTAACGGCATGTTTAATCAACAGCAACAGATGGAAGTGCGCCTGGTGGGAAGTCATCCCCTTCACAGCTCCTGATAGCAGGTTTGGCCCACCGGCTCTGAGTTACAAGCTATTTAGCATAGTAAGTGCTAAATTACTGGTAATAATCTCAGTCTTTTTTCAACTATCAGAGTTTCAATACTTGAAAATAATTATAATCACTGACATATATTGAGTACTTGCTGCATACTAAGCACTATTCCTGTTTTAACTTAATGAAGGCTTCCAACAGCCCCTCAAACTGGGTCATTTTAAGATTCCCATTTAACAGATGAGGGAATTGAGCCTAGAAAACCAAAGTGACTTGCCAAGAGTTCCACAGCTCATAAGCAGTAGGGCCAAAGTTTGGATTCAATCTCTTTGGTTCCCAGCATCCATGCCAGGCGACTAGAGTCATGCTATAATAAAAGCCCTTTGGTGTTCTTTACTTGTATGTGGCTATTTACTGTAGTGGTTTTGGCTTCTGCTAACAAAACTATGTTATTTTGTGGATCTTATGATTAAAGTTTTTCTAACTTTCCTCTTCACCAGGACCAGCCACAGACACAGGAGACAGAAGTTGTCTGCTTGGTCCTTTCCTTTATTCCACAAATGTGTTAACTCGGAGTCAGTCACTATGCAAAGTCTGCACTCACCATCATCTATCTGAAATGGCATCTCCTGGAAATTTTCAGGGAACCTTCTAAATGATGTTCCATTTCCCACAGGTTCTCTGGATGTACCTTCATCAAGGCTGCCATAAAGACAGCACCTTGTGACTTTATCCCCAGCCCCCATAAACCATCCCCTTCTAGGGTTTTGGCACTGTCAGAGAAATGTGATCCAGCAGGCTCCAATCTCCACCTCTAAAGTTCCCAGACCTAAGATATCAAACTACACACAGGGAAGGGATGCTAAGGTTTAGAGTTTGGAGCACTTCAGTTTCTCCCTATCAAAGCACAAATTCTCCTCCTGTCTATCTTAATGGACAGCCTAAATTGAACATATCTGGACCCAGAACCAATAATTTTCAAAACTCCCTTAAACATTGAGATTATTTGAGGAACTTAAACAATAATTTCAACAAACGTGCCCAAATCCATATTAGTTATTCAAACACCCGCAGAGCGGGGCCTGCACCTGTCTCAGTTAGAACTCCACGTAGTTCTCGTGTATAGCCGAGGTTGCGATGCATAACTTGGAAATATAACAGAGGTTTATTTAATGTTTTTCTGAAGAAAAATGTTGCATATTTACATTAAACCCTAAAACTCATGGGTAAATTGCCTGTAACATTCATTTCTTGGGCACAGAAAGGGTAATCGGAAAGGTTCTGGCCCTACAATAATTCTGAGGTGTTTCATCCTCTCTAATTTGTAACATGCTGTTATTAGAGAAATGACAACTGTGATGTGATCAGAACAGATACCATTTTCATTTCTGTGTAATAAACCCCAGGAAGACCTTTATTCATTTTGGGAATATATAAGCATCTAGCTGCCAAACAAGGTTGAATAGCCTTAGAATTAGAAAAGAATAAATTAGATTTTTTTTCCTTTTTTTTCTTCAATGATCATTGGCTTTTTCTCCTTCACTTGGTTAACAAATAGCAATTCTAAGAGCCTTGGGCCCATTGCTTCATCTTTCCATTGGAGAAATCCTTTAAAACACAGGCAGACATGCACAAATTTACACACACACACATCGTATCGATGTTAGTATCAAAGTGACCTTAGAGACCCTTTATTTACAAACAGGGAAACCTACATTATCTTTCAAATAGCTTGATTCACTTACAGCCATATACATAATATTAGTTTTACAATTTAAACTTAAATAATTGAGTCTATTCACTTACAGTCATATGTTACTAATACAACCCAAATGTGATTTTTAATGTACCCTGTAATCTCCCTGAATTTGAAAAATAAAACTATCCTTTTCATTACCATTTGGCCCATGGACTAAATTAGACTACCAGTTAAGATTATAAAATAATTAATTCATCTGAAATAAAGTAAAATCCATCATGAAATCACTACTTTGCACTGGGCACTCAATAATTAAGTAAAAACAATGAGACATAAAAACGAACTCTACTTGATCAGGTGAGATAATGTTGCTTGTGCATTTCCTTGCCACAGGACACGAAAACTTTTATAAACGTAAAGGGGGAAAAATCACTTAAATATAACAACAATATAAATAACATGCTTTCTAAAGTTTGCTGTCTTTTTTTTTTAAAGGATGAAAGAATGCTTTAGTGTGGGTCCTTTGACCGTGTCTCCCTCCCCCCAGGCCACCTTTATGTATGTTTGACTACACAGTGGCCTGCACACAGGGGGGTCCATGTATGGTTTAATACTCTTCTGTCGCAGTCTTCAAATTCTTAACAATTATAAACAAGGGGCCTTGTATTTTCATTTTGCTCGAGGCCCCGCAAATTATGTAGCCATCCTCCTCCACTCCTGCCCTTTACTCTCGTAACTACCAAGTTTATGCCTCTGATATCTCTAACATTTCCTAGTTTATGCTCAAAGTTTGATGGCAGGACTTTGACCCCTGATTATCCCAGGACAAGGTCGATGCTTACTTCCTCTTGCTCTGTGCTGCTGACCACTCCTGGTGTTCTCAACACCTTGTCCACCTGAGGAAACCTGAGCACACATCCCAGCATTGTGATTCTAACCTGCGATACCCTGATGTGTTTGCTCACACTTCCCCTCATCACCCACTCTAGCAACTGATAAGAGTCAACCCATCAATTAAAAACCAGAAATTGTTTTGCCTACTCGGTACAGCCATTCCTTACAAAATGAAGAAAACAAAGTGACATATACATATTTGTTGCCTCTCTGCCTCCTTTTCCCATGCTTTTCTTTTATAATATTACACATCACACTTAATGTTTATAGTTAATATTCTTTTTTTTTTTTCTGACAACACACTAAGAAACCATCTATGCCTGACAATGGCTATTCTGGCTATATTCCCTCTTATATAGGTTCTATTAGCTTCAGTTTCAGAAGATGACATGTTCTTGCTATTTCCTCAAATTCTAATCAGATATTCCATTTCTAGTCTTACTATATATAGCATGCGTATGCAAACTCATTCTAGTGGGTAAAGTGCTTTTTTTCTCCTATGAAAAGAGGCATATTTTCTCTTGTTAAAAAAGTAATTTCTTAAAAACCAACCAGTTCATTGGATTTGGGTGATTGAAGTATCTTCACTCTATCAAAATGACTTAATCAACACACAAATTCCCCAACTGGGAAATTAATGGAGCTTACGTTCAAGATGTTTAGTATTTTCAACCATGCTGGCAAATTGAGTTATCAAGGAGAGTTGCAAACAAGAAAATCATACCACAGCCATTTTATTAATATAAAGGAGCACTTCAATATGTGAATAGTCCCAAGTTCAAAAATGGTTGTAAGTATTTTCTCAAGGAAATCATTTGAATCCCATGGAAATACATGTAAGAAACAAGAGCAAATGGCAGAGGATACAGAGGTTCTGGGAATAATACCCAGGCTGCAAGTGTGTTTCTATATCATTGATGCTGCATTCAAAATAAAGTTTACTATCCTCAAAATAATTGTCATTAATTTTTTCTTGGACTATTTATTTTCTTATTTTTCAGTAACCAAACTACATACGTCATAAGATAATTATTTAAAACATCCTTTCTGATTTTATTAAACTTAAAAAAATAATCTTTATGCAAATATAATTGTGTGTGTGTGTGTGTGCATGTGTTGGAAATTATAACATTGTTTCTATGTGATAATAGGATTTTATGATGAAAAAGTCTGAAATTACACTTTTTCTAGAACTTTTGTTTCTTTGTGAGGAAGACTAGCCCTGAGCTAATATCCGTTGCCAATCCTCCTCTCTTTTTTTTTTGCTTGAGGAAGAGTGGTGCTGAGCTAACATCTGTGCCAATCTTCCTGTATTTTGTATGTGGGCGCCTCCACAGCATGGCTTGATGAGTGCTGTAGGTCTGCACCCAGGATCCTATCCCATGAACCCCAGGCCACCCAAGCGTAGTGTGCTCAACTTAACGACTATGCCACCGGGCCGGCTCCTAAGCAGCTTTCTCAGTGTCATTATTTGTAACACTGGTACATCCCTCTTTTTAAGAATAACAACACAATTACCTAGCACTAAACAAATAAAGCTTAATTCCTTTATAGCTTGGAGACTTGGGAATTTCAAAAAGAAATTCATTAAAATCAAATTTCCAAGAGAAAAGGGTCATACTTCTGCTACCTTACTTAGGATGTGACATGTTCTTTAGGTTATCCTCAGAGGTAATGAATTGTCATTCTTTAGAGAGGATTTGCATTAAAGGGACAGTTTAAATTTTCATACCAGTGTGATGAATATGAAAATGATCAAGCAATGAAATTCTGTTCTCATCTTTAAAATATATACACTTACATAGCATGTGCTCTGCATTTATTATTTTTATTTTAGTCACTAACTTCCATAAGTTTCAAAAAAAGTCCACAAAAAATCCAAACAAACAGGGCATCAGAATTCACCAGGCAGGTTCTACTTATTCTGTATGCTCACCTACTACATGCATTTACAAAAAAAAAAAATGGAAAGAATTACCCTGGAGTAATTTCTAGACTCATTTGTTTACTATGCATCTTGCTTGATTTTATTGTTATCCTCATAACATGTAATAAAATAATCGAACTCGTGTCACATAATGTTAGTGAATAATTACAAAGCAGCATGACAAGTCTATAATTTCTTGGTAATGAAGAACAAAAACAATGAAAACAGCAGGAAAACAGGGCAGAAGGAGTTTGAAAATATTCTCTTTCTGATAAAACATGGGCATTTCACAATTTTATACAAATTTAAATTCACCACACTTATTGATATCCTGTTAGTTCCAGGTACTGTGAATATTCAGAGTTGAATATTCTTTGATGAGCTTACAATCTATTAAATTGCATTAAATAATTTAAAATTAGCTAAAATGTTGGCATTATAAATACAGTGTAAACCACCAGGCTATGGGGACTTTGGAGTAGGGCCAAGGAAATTTCCTTGGAAGGAGGTGATGTTTTAGTTTCTCTTGAAGGGCAAGTGGAATAAAATGGCTTCAGAATGCATAGGTGTCAATGAATCACAATGTAATTATTTAATAGTGGTCTTCTCAGCTAGAACCTAAGATCTTTGAGCTCAGGACAAATACCAGTCTTCTTCCTGTTTCCTCAGTGCCTAGCAAAGAGTAGATGTGGAATAATACCTGTTGAATGGACAAATAAAACACAAAAGACTGCATTTTTGTGTCAAAAGTCAAGGCAGAGATTCAATAAAGAATTTTTCTGGGAACAGCAACATTTTACCAAAGTCCAGTTATTTGTAGAATAGGAAGTTTAGAGCCTTTGGTTGCTGAGGCAGAATTAAGTATAACTCCAAGATTTGAGATTGATGTTACCATTAGTATAAACAGGGAATCAGGAGGAAAGTTTGCCTTGAGTCTACAGGAGAAAAATTTAAGTTCAGGGCATGTTGAATTTAGAGATCCAGACTATTATACATGACAAACCATCAGTTCAAAATGCAGTGCTGGATGCCAGAAGAGATGTCAAAGCTTTAATCTGCAGAGTTCTGTAACCCCACCTATGTAGACAGATGGTAGAAAGATAGATAGATAGATAGAGAGAGAGATAGAGAGATAGATAGATAGATGCTGGGTAGAGATGTAGATATTACAGGTTAAGATTTAGAGGTTGATTTAGGTGTAAATATAGATTTATGTATATTTAGACAAATATATCCCACAAGGTTTAGAAATCATATGGACAGAGGAAATAATTAGAACTGAAGGCATGAATGAAATTTCTAAATAACAGCAATCATTTAGAATAAAATTTATAATAGAATAAAAATTAGAATAAAGTAAAATTAGAATAAAATTTTAATATGTGCATTAGTTTTAATAATCAACTTTTTAATACAAGTAAGTCAAAATATTATAAGGAACATATAAATATGTTATAATCTTGTAGAATTAAACACATTTTGGCTATTTTTTGAACTGATGTTTTTTCTGCTGAAGTCTAGACAAAAATGGTAAAATGGAGGAAAAAAAGCAGAAACTAATTTTCTCCTAACAGTAGCAACTGATATTTTAAATCACCAGTCATTTGAAATATTGATTCAGATTCATTCAAATTGTTTTGGGCCTGTCATATTGACCAAGTATGTGATATTTTAATTACTTTTTTCCTTTTTATTCAGTAATTGTCCTTATCAAATTATCTCTTGCATAAAGAAGGCTCCAGAAAGTCAGAGAATAATATGGTTTTCAATAATAAATCTATTCATATATTATAAAATGCCAGCTCAGGGCATAAAAGAGTTTTAAAACTAGTAAACACTCCCCTCTTTTGGATTAGAATAGTTACTATTTAAAATTGTCATGTTCACACTAAATTAATCTGTGAATGAAATTCAACTGAAATCAAATTCCCAAAAGTGTTTTCCTATTTTTGTAACTAGTCAAAATAGTCCTGATTGTTTGTAGAATAAAAATATTGATGCCTCAGTTTTAAATACAAAGGAGAGAGGGCCTTGACCGGTCATATATGAAGCATGTACTTACTAAACTGTTGTTGACTGAATGAAAGAAAAAGCTGAGCCAGTTACAGGAGCGTGGAAAAGAACCCTCTGAGACACAGTGCAAAGGGAAGACTTAAAAGTCAAGGTGGAGCAGACATTGAAAAAAACCCTCTGGTAATCCAGCTCCCACACCGAACATGAAGTATCATTGGACAAATCTGAAGTGTGCGGGACCCTGAAGGCAATCACAGCAATGTCAAGTCTCAGACCTAATCCACGTTTAAATAAATTAAACCAAGCCCCACAACAAAGGCAAGGCAGACAGAAAGGCATGCCCATTATCAGGCATAAAATCTATTTACCTCTGTCGCTAACTATCCCACACAAGAGATCTGGATTTAAAGAATAAAGATTATAAGGCATAATCTTTGCAAAGATAAGCAAAACCAACATACTGCCAAGAGACAAAGCGATCAACTAAATAAGACTCACATAATACACAGTTGTTGAAACTAACAAGAAATTTAAAATAAATGATTAACAGTTTAAAGGCACTAATGGAAAGGTAGGCAATGGACAAGATCAGATGGGAAATGTCAGCAGAGATATCAGAACTATATGAAAGAATTGAATGGAAATGAGAAAAAAGAACAACAGTAATGGAGATACAGAATGTCTTCAAAGGGCTCAGTTCAGACAAGTAAAGAATAAGTCAACTTGTAGAGAGCTCAACAGAAACTAACCAAACAGAAACACAAAGGAAATAAAGGATGAGTGCATCCAAGAGCTGTAGTACAGTATCAAATAGTCTAATATGTTCATAAGTGGAATACCAGAAATGAGAAGACAGAGAAATTATCAGAAGAAATATTTGAGGAAATGAAGGGGAAGAAAGTTTTAAAAATAAAGCTAGACACCAAATCACAAATCCAAGAAGCTTCGAGATCAGCAAAGAAACTAAACATTATATGATTTTTGTAAGTTTTTATCACTTTGACAGAAAATATCCCAGTTATAAAACTTCTTCCTTTTTTTCAGCCCCACATGCAACTTCCTTGCCTTTTAATGCTGTGGCTAAGAATATGCAGATTACATTTCTCTACCTCCCTTGACAGTTGGTTTCTTGTTAGTTTCTGCTAATAAGTGGCACTGATGGGAGATCAGAAGGCATGAGGACAGGAGAAGCCACTTTCTTCCTCTCTTTTTGTGTCTGGCAGCATTTCTGGATGTGTGTATCTATGAAGAATTTCTAACTTAAACCACAGGACTCAACTTCCTTTGTTCCAGCAAAGTAGTGGTTCCACCCTTGTAATTCCGGTACTGGCCATGTGCCACCTCCTCAGTCTTTGAAGGCTCTGACATCTCCTCATTTTAATTCACCCAGCTGGGTTGTAAGGGCAGGTGGCTGCTGCTTATTGCAGATACTAACATCTGAGTTAATTTGCAGCCCCCTTTTCTCTCTGCATTTCCAATACATGCAATTAGTTTTCTTTATAGTAGCTTCAGTTCTCCTGACAGGACACTGACTAATAAAGAAAAAAGTGTACAAGGGTAGCAAGTAGCTCGTTCTTGCTTGTTCACTTATATGTTATTAAAACCGAATCCAAAAATATACAATTTTACCAATAGATCTCTGAGCAAGAGGCAAAGACTAAAATTAATCATGTTGTAATGTCAACATGTGTTTCCATTTACAAAAGAAATATTAGGCAAAATACACAGCACACTACTAAAAGCATATAGTACCGTTAATAAGTGTTTGTGAAAAAGTGTATAAATATCCACATGCCTGTTTGAGAGAGAAGGACTCCCAAACTGAGCGGTGGAAAATGCCCTATGGCAAACCTCTAGATACTCGCACTAGGGAAAATGTAAGGAAACTAATTCTGACTGAGCCCCTTATTTTTGCTGAAGTTTACATGCATATTTAATTTGATTTAACTCCACATATTTATAGAAGAATGTATTCTAATCCTCTTTCATAGAGATTAAGGGAGATTAAGCGGCTTTCTTTGGTGTAAACCAAATTCTGTATGACTCCAAATTTCACGTTGCTTCCATTATACCATTGATTTTTCATAAGTTTTCTGTAACTCTTTTGGCTTTGGATGAACCATTCTCTGGACAAGTAATGTCAAAAGATTGTATGAAGCACAGACAACAAGCTACGAGATCTAGAACTACCCTTTTAATGTGGAAAACACTAGCCACATGACTCTATTTAGATTTAAATTTGTTAGTTAAAATTAGGTAAAATAGAAAATTTAGCTCCTGGTTAGCACTAGCTGCTTTTCAAATGCTCATTAGCCAAATTTGACTCATGACTACAACACTGGCTAGCATCGTTATAGAATATTTCTATCATCATAGAACAAGTTATTGAACAATACTGATTTAGAATATAAGATACGAAGGGAAAGTAAACACATCCTGTATGTTCCTAGAATTAATTCTATGTCATTCCCAATACAGCTTTTTAATACATTTCAATGGCATGTCGCTGAATTTCTGAAATTAATTTCCAAATGATAAAGTAAAAAGAATAAGATCTCAGGCCAGATGCCCACAAAACTTAAAATGCAATATTGCATCAAGATTTCTTGAGCATATTGACAGGTAGAATGAAGTAGTCAGGAGTACCATTTCTCAAATTGGAAACAATGAATAAAATTCAGGTGCTTAAAAAGACAGACCAACTCTTAACAGCATCAACAAATAAACAAACAAAAGCTGCCACCTTTCTCTAGCAATAAGTAGCAATCTGTGGATTGACAGCATTATGAAAGAAAGAAGCCCTGGGAAAGTTGTTGCTCACACCCCAGTTAATAATGGCAGCAGCAAGGGTAGCAAGAATGACCATTGTTACTCACACAGCCACTCAGTACCTAGCAAATGACACCTATTACCACCTCCGGGGGAGGAGTTCCACTGCAAGGAGAATAGCAAAGAGCCTAACAATGCTTATAAGGAGGACCGGCAGTCCCAGGATGCTAACCCACTGCTTGGCTTGCAGGTTCAAGGGTCACCAAGAAAGATACGACTCACACAGGCACTGGATGAAACAACACTTTACTCAAAGAATAGACAGAGCAAGATCGGCTTCTATAGTAAGCACTGGTCCCTCGTGGCCAGATGGTTCGACCCCGCAGCGGACACAGAGAGACTGCATGCACACCTCCTGTGGTGCAGGCAAAGGACCAAGTTCACTCACCAGGAACAGATAGAACAGTGGGGTTGGCCACGTGCCATGTAAGACACGCTTAAGCCAAACAAAGAAGCACACATCAAATCTGGAGCAGGGGAAGATATTCCCCAAAAAGGCAATAGGGCCAGCAGAGGCTGTGAGGGCCCTTTATCTCCAGGTAAGGAAATGTTCCAGAGCCAAGGCACACTTTTATGTGCCCATGCAAGGGTGACAGGCTCTGCATGACTGCGTTTCCCACACACTGTCTCATAAGTTGACTCATTTTCTTCTCTTCCTTGGTTTTTCTATATGTGTTATAAGAGGATAATACTGTGGGTCTTTTTTTTTTTTCCCCCAAATAACTCAGAGGGTCATTAGGAGAACAAATGAAATACTAGCTCCAAGAAGCTTGAATTTTTCCAATCAGGTGGTGCTATTTAAATACAAGCTGTTGTTATGTGAGCCCAACATTTGAATTTGTCAATTTCTTGTTAAGAACATGAATGTATAGAAAGTATGGTGGGAGAATTGGACCTAGTCATTGTTGACTAATACGTTGGCTTTCATGATTCTTATACCACTCGGGAGTTCCTTCCCAAAAGCTGGTTCATGACGAAATAGCTAGAATGATAAGTGCATCAATTATAAGCAGTCATTCAGAGGAAATATGGGGAGATTTCCATGAGAAAACACAGAGATTCAGGGAAAAATATTTAATATCTATTTTTGTTCCCTGTATCTTGCCTCTAAAAGTAAAAAATTAGCAAGTTTATCTCACAGACTACGAAATAAAGGGCTAATTGCCTCCAAGTTATGCCCAGCTCTATGCCAGCTTGATTTTAGTAGACATCCTTTAGACCTTCATTTCAGACTTCAGAGACATCAGCTAACTATAGTGCAGCCAATAATAAATATTAGCTATGGCTTAAAGTTTTTGTATGTGCTTCACTCCACTCGCTCACTTACTTCATAAAACTTATCCCTCAAGACTGGTATTACCATCTCCATCATACAATAAAAGAAACCTTGGCTTTACAAAAGTTGTGATTTGTTTTCAGAATCACACCGGGAATAAATGGTAGACTATGACATCTTACGCGTCTCACTCCCAATTCCAAGCTCTTTCCAAAACGATACTGCCTCAATGGAATTGAATAAACAAAGTAGATTTGAGTACTTATGCCTCTCTCTCCAAGTATTACCACATTAGGTAATATTGGTAATACTGGGGAAAAAAGGTAAAGGGAAAGTTAATTAGCAGGTTTATTTTTGAGAGAAGCCAAAATCAAAACCAAAACTAAACCACGATGAAAAAAGATACAAAGCAAATAGATGATAGTATCAGTAGTAGACTGAAGAGAAAAAACAATACAACAAATCTAGATCAATAAAGAGTTCTATTAGATAGGAGAGGAAAATTTTTAAATGAAATAAATAAAATCTTACTTTTTTCAATCAAAACGAATCATAAGATGTAAATATGTTCACTGGTAATTCACTACATGAAAAACTGGGAATAGCACTATTTGGAACAATAATAAAAGGGGCCGCTTGCAACTTCTATTTTGAGAATCCATAAAATGAAGTTGAAAAGGGGGTTTCAAGCTACATACAACCATTTTACTTTTATAATGTTCACTGCAATTTATGTTGGGGAGAAAACAGTCCAGATTCTGTTACCTGACCAATCTGGAGTTATAGTCACAGTACCAGTGGTTCCAGGAAAAAAAAAAAAAAAAAAAAAAAAATATATATATATATATATATATATATATATATACATAAATATATTACTTTTCCTGGTTATAGGGTAAGGTGCCTTCCTATTAAATGATATGGCATTTCAACATAAATTACCTCTTTTCTTTGTGACTTGTTACCACAGCAAGCCACAGGAGTTCAGTCTTATACATTAAAGGATGAAATAAATTTAGAGAAAAAATTAAACTCTGAGTAATTTTGGCAGGAAAATATAGATTTATCCACCAAGAAAAATGAGTGTCACTTTGTATCTTGAAAAATTAGGGCAAAATGACTATTCCTTGCAACAAACTCAAAACGAAATAAAACATTTTATAATCTGAAGACATGGGTTCAACTTCTGAACCCAACTCAACAAGCTCTGTACCTTTGGGAAAATAATCTAATTCTTACAGTCTTTACTCTAATAGTGATACCCCAGTGGGCTTTGTGAAGATTGCATGATACATGGTTAAAAGAAAATAAACAAACTAAAAAACCTTGGTAAATTACAAATCATTTTGAATATATGTGATTATTATTATTGTTAATAACAAGGATTGAAGAACTGGTAAAACTCACCAGCCAAAGACCCCAAGAACACATCTGGAGTGAATGAAAGGTAAGTTTCTGTAGCTGGCTGCACCAAGGGAGAGAGAACGGGTGTGGAGAGTACACACCAGAGGAACACTGGGGCATTTTGATAAGAGAGTTGGGAGAGACTGAATGATTTTTGTAAAATAACATCTTCATTGAAATATAATTCACATGCCATAAAATTCACCCTTTTAAAGCATAGATTCCAGGGGGTTTTAGTATATTCAATGAGTTGTGTAACCATCACCACTATCTAATTTCACACTATAACCATTAGCAGTCACACCCCACTTCCCACTACATCTAACCCCTGTCAACCACAAATTTGCTTCTGTCTCTATGGACCCACCTAATTCTGTTTATTTCATATAAATAGAATCATACAATATGCAGATTTTTTGTAACTAGCTTCTTTCCTTTAATAACAATTTCAAGGTGCATATATATTATAGCATGTATCAGTACTTCATTCCATTTTATTGTGAATAATATTCTATTGAGCAGATAAATGACATTTTGCTTATTCACTTATTTATCTGTTGATAAAAATTGGGGTTGTTTTCACTTTTTGGCTATTACAAATAATGTTGCTATGAGCATTCATGTACAGATTTTCTGTGTGGGCCATGTTTTAAGTTTTCTTGAATAAATACCTAGGAGTATAATTGCTGGGTCATATGATAACTCTATGTTTAACATTTTGAGGATTTGCCAAACTGTTTTCCACAGTGGCTGCAATCCCACTAGTATGTTGGAGGATTCCAATTTTCCCACCTACTCAAAAGCACTTGTTATTATCTGTCTTGTTTGTTTTAGTCATCCTACTCTGTGTGAAAGGTTATCCCATCATGGTTTGGATCTACATTCCCCTTGTAACTAGTGACATTGATAAACTTTTCATGTGTATATTGGCCATTTGTGTATTTTCTTTGGAGCAATGTCTATTCACATCTTTATCCCATGTATTATTGGACTATTTATCTTTTTTTTTTTTTTTTAAAAAGTGGTTCTTTTTAGAGGAAGGCCCCTTTTTGGTGATGGGGGGGCGGAGAGATTCATCCTGAACTAACATCTGTTGCCAATCTTCCTCTCTCTCTTTCTTTTCCCCTCCCCAAAGCCCCAGTACATGGTTGTATATTCTGGTTGTAAGTTCTTTTAGTTCTATGTGAGACGCCACCACAGCATGGCTACTGACAGATGACTGCTGTGGTTCTGCGCCTGGGAACCAAACCTGGGCTGCTGAAGCGGAACGTGCCAAATTTTAACCATTAGGCCATCAGGGCTGGCCAGGACTACTATTCTTTTTATTGTTGAGTTTAAGAGGTCTTTATATATTCTAAATACAAGTTTCTTAATAGATGTATGATTTGCGATATTTTTTCCCATTTCATGGGGTTTGTTTTTACAGCTTTATTGAGGAATAATTGCCTTATAAAAATGTACATATTTAATGTATAAAATCTGCTGAGTTTGGACATATGCATACACCTGTGATATCATCACCACAATGAAAATAATAAACATATCTATCACCTCCAAAATTTTCCTGTGCCCCTTTGTTTGGTGTTTGTGTATGTGTGTGTGTGTGTGTAAAAGAACTTAACATGACATCTATCTTCTTAACAAATTTTTAAGTGTGCAATACTGTATTGTTATCTTTTTACTTTCCGAATGCAGTCCTTTAAAGCAAAAACGTTTTAATTTGACAAAGTCTGATTTATTTATTTTCTTCTGTTGTTTGTGTTTTTGTTGTCATGTATAAGAAACCATTTTCTAATCCAGGGTCATGAAGATTTCCTCCTATGGTTTCTTAGTAGTTTTATTATTATTTTATTTTTTATTTTTATTATTTTTAATAGTTTTGCATGTGTGTGTGTATTACTTAGCATTTTCTATATACAAGATCATGTTGTCTGAGAATAAACATAGTTTTACTACTTCATTTCCAGGATGGGTGCCTTTTGTTTAATTTTCTTGCCTAATTGCCCTGGCTGGAGCCTCCAATATAATGTTGAATAGAAGTGGTGAGAGTGGACATACTTGTTCCCAATCTCAGCAGTAAAGCTTTCATTCTTTCATCATTAAATATAATGTTAGTGGTGGATTTTTTGCAGGTGCCCTGTTTCTATTCCTAGTTTGTTGAATGTTTTTATTAGAAAAAGGTGTTGAATTTTGCCAGATGATTTTTGTGAACTTGTTGAGATTATCATATGAATTTTGTCCTTTATTCTGTTAATTTGATATATTATATTTATTAATTTTTGTATGTT
Organism: Tapirus indicus; assembly: GCA_031878705.1. NCBI lineage: Eukaryota > Metazoa > Chordata > Mammalia > Perissodactyla > Tapiridae > Tapirus > Tapirus indicus. The sequence goes on along the minus strand of CM062926.1, from coordinate 47,513,291 downwards.
GAACTAATCTTACATGCCTAGGATAAAGTCTACTTGGTCACAGTATATAATTCATTTTATGTATTGATGAATTAAGTTTGCTAATTCTTTATTGAAGAATTTTTCATCTATATTCATAAGAGATTGTGGTCCTAGGCTTTTCTTTTTGGGAAAAAAATTTTATTAGAAATTTAATCTAGTTACCTGTTAAAAGTCTAGTTTAAGTTTTTTTGACATGCAGTTGTTCATGGCATTTCTTATAATCTTTTTTATTATATTTCTGTAAAGTTGTTAATAATATCCCTCTTTTCATTCATGATTTCAGTAATTTGAATCTTCTCTGCTTTTTTTGGTTAGTCTGGCTGAAGGTTTGTCAGTTTTGTTGATTTTTTCCAAAGAACCAGCTTTTGGTTCCATTGACTTTTCTCTATTTTTTATTACATTTATTGCCACTCAACCATATATTATTTCTTTGCTCTGCTTGCTTTGGGTTTAGATTGCTTTTCTTTCTCTAGTTTCTTAAGATAGGTTAGGCTGTTTACTTGAGATCTTTCTGATTTTTTTAATACAGGCATTTACAGTCACAAATTTCCCTCTAAGCACTGTTCTAGCTGTATCCTGTGGTTTTTGTTTTGTGTTTCTGTTGTCATTCATATCAAAGCAGTTTGTAATTTCCCTTCTGATTTCATCTTTGGCCTGTTGGTTATTTAGGAATATGCTGTTTACTTTTCACATATTTGTGAATTTCCCAGATTTCCTTTTTTTGATTTTTTATTTCATTCCATTGTGGTCAAAAAATATATTTCATATGATTTTTCAATTCTTTTAAATTCCCTAAGGCTTGTTTTATGGTTTAACATATGATCTATCCTGGAGAATGTTCCATGTGAACTCAAGAAAAATGTGTATTCTTCTCTTTTGGGGTACAGCATTCTATAGATTTGCAGTATCATTCAAGTTGGTTTATATTATTTTTCAAGTCTTCTGTTTCTTTCCTGATATTATGTTTAATTGTTCTATCCATTATTGAAAGTGAGGTATTCAAGTCTCTAACTATTATTATTGAATTGCCTGTTTCTTCCTTCTATTCTGTGAGCTTTTACTTCATATTTTGGTGCTCTGTCATTAGGTGCATCTATGTTTATAGATGTTATGTCTTTCTGATTGATTGATCCCTTTATCATTATAAAATTTCTTCTATGTTTTGAGTGATAATTTTTCTATTTAAGTCTATTTGCCTGCTATTAGCATAGCTACTCCAGCATTCTTTGATTAGTGTTTGCATACTATATATTTTCCCATTCTCTTACTTTCAATTTATTTGTGTCTTTAAATATTAAGTGTTTCGCAGTAAAAAACATATAATTGGATCATATTTTCTTAATCCATTTTCCCAAACTTTGCCTTCAGATTGGAGTGTTTGATCCATTACATTTAATGGAATTATCAATAAGGAAGGATTTACTTCTGTGATAGTTTTTCTTTTGGTATTTGTTTTCCACAGATTTTACGTTTTTCTTGTGTGTGTGTTGTGAGGAAGATTGGCTCTGAGCTAACATCTGTTGCTAATCCTCCTCTTTTTGCTGAGGAAGGTTAGCCCTGAGCTAACAGCTGTGCCCATTTTCCTCTATTGTAAATGTGGGACGCCACCACACGTGGTTTGATGAGCTGTGCAAGGTCCCTGCCTGAGATTTGAACCAGCGAACCCTGGGACACTGAAGCAGAGTGTGCAAATCTAACCACCATGCCACTGGGCTGGCCCCAGATTTTACGTTTTTGTTGTTCTTCCGTTCTTCCGTTTTACTGCCTTCCTTTGTTTTCAATAGATGTTTTCTAGTGTGCCATTTTAATTGCTTTGTCTTTTCCATATTTTTGAGTTAGTTCCATCACTTTCTTAGTGATTGCCATGGGGATTGCAATTAACTCTTTAATTTATAGCAATCTAAATTGGACTATTATAAACATATTCTACAATATACAAGAACTTTCTTTCTATAGAGCTCTGATTCCCTCTTCTTTCTTTGTTTTGTGCTTTTATTGTCAGGTAAAATATCTTTGTACATTATAAGTCTATCAACAAAATTTTATGAGTATTGTTTATGAGGCTGAATTTTAAAACATATAGGAGAGAAAAAAGTGACAAATAAGAAATCCATTTATAATATCTTTTATTTTTACTTATATAGCTACTTTTGACATTGCTCTTTATTTCTTCATGTGGATTTGAATTATTGTCTAGTGTTCTTTCATTTCAGCTTGAATCTTCTAAAAAGATTCTTTCTACCCCTTTCTCTCTTTCTTCTCTTTCTAGGGATTTCATTATATATGTCTTGCTATGTTTGATGGTATCCACAGGTTTCTGAGGCTGTCATCAGTTTTCTTCATACTTTTTCTTTACATTTCTCAGACTGGATAATTTCAATTAATCTGTATTCAATCTTGCCATTTCTTCCTTCTGCCAGTTCAAATCTTCTATTGCATATTTCTAAAGAATTTTCATTTCAATTATGCCATATATTCCAACTCTAGAAATTATATTTGGTTCATCATTTTATTTCTATGACTTTATTGATATTATCAATTTCATAAGACATTTTTCTCTCATGTTCTTTATTTCTTTAGGCATAGTTTTCTTTCCTTCCTTGAGCATATTAATAATAGCTGATTTTATCTCTTTTTCTCTAAGTCCAACATCATGACTTCCTCAGGGACCATTCCTATAGGCTCTTTTTTTTTTCCTCTATAGTGTCCATACTTTCTTGTTTCTTTATACATCTCATAAACTTTGGTTAAAATTCAATATTTAAAATAATATAATGTGGCAACTCTGAGAACCAGATCACCCTCACCCAGTTTTGTTGTTGCTGCTGCTGCTATTTAATTATTTAGTGAGATTCCTAAATTACTGCTGTAAAGACTGTATTCTTTATCACGTATGGACACTAAAGTCTCTGTTTAGTTTTCTTTGTGGTCAGCTAATAATTAGGGAATTTCTTAAAGACCTTGAACCATTTAGCCCCTCACCCTGTGCTTGGGGAACATGTGTGTGTGTGTACATTCAACATTCCAGCAGTTTATAACTCTGCCTTAGTCTTCATTTCCTGCTTGTGCAAAGCTTCAAGGTCTTCCACAGGTGAGAGATTAGTGCCTTATTGATCTTTTCTGGGCATGCCCACAGCCCTTTACTTGTGCATGAACTTCCAGATACCTCGGTGTATGTTGTAGTATTTCAAAACCCTCTATAGACATATTATACTCGGCCTCTCCTCCTAAGTTTTTTGATCTGCCTCTTGTTTGCTACAACTGTTATTGCTGCTTCAAGCAGCTTTTGACATTAAATAACTGTCTCCTTTTTTTTGACAAATGCACGAGAGAAATGTCTGTTTATACTGAGTAAGCTCCAAGACAGCTTATATAAGACGGACACTGTGAGTGGGGGTTTCCAAGGAGCTTCCACACAAATCAAATAATGGCAATTCTCTGGGAATTGGGCTGTCGGTGATCTCCAAACCCATCCTGCTGTGTCCAGTGGCTGCAAAGCTGCTGGTTTTCATAGCTACCACAATTCTGAATCTGTTGGTTTTCAAGGCTATCCAAGAGCAGGAAAGGGGAAATGGTAATACAGTTAAGTTAAAATGTCACAAAGCTCTCTATTTTAACTAATATTCAGCCAATTTTCTTACTCCTTGGATTGTTGCATACTTTTGGTAAATCCACAGATCTCTGAGAAAGTAAATTTTGATAAATTTTTCTAGCGTGCTTGTTTCTTTTATGGAGGAGTGCATTTTAAGAGTTCTTTACTCCACCATTCAAAAAGTATTTCTCCCTTAGTGATTTAGGAAGCAGAGGCCATTTTTGTTGTTGTTGAGTGCTATCAGTAAGCTGAGGCAACTAGGAGATGCAGCCCTTCTATAATTAAAGAACAGAAAGATGAATATGGGATTGGAGTTACCATTGATAAATAAACAGTGGTGACTAATGTTAGATATAAAAAGGAGAAAATTTAGTTATTTTTGTGGTGGTAAAGTGTCTTCTCTGTTTTGTTTCAGATATAATCATAGAGTGGTCCTCTATCTTGTTAAATTATGATCAAAGAGTGGGTTTTTCTGGGTATTATTTGTGTTGCAAGAAAGTAATCTATGCTCATTGAGTACATGTTGGCCTAGCTGACTGTATTACCTAAAAATTGACAAAGCTGTCTACCTTCTTATAAGCTATGAGAATGCCCTTTCTCATTGCATTGGTTCACACTGGTCACTATTTCCTCTCCTTCCTCCCCACAATTTTTCAGAGTTTCGGCCATAATTTTCTCATAAAAGTTAGCAATATTATTTCCACTCTTAGTTAATTTTCATGGTTCTCTCTCCCATTAGGCAATAGAGAGTTTAGAATTTCCACAATTCTGTTCAGATTGACCAAGATATTCTACGATACTGTGTTTATTAGAAGCCATGTGGTTTCTGTTTACTTTATTAGAGAATTAGAAATAAGAAAAAAGAAAATTTTCGCATTTTCCTTTTACTCCTTTCCCCACAAAATTTCCCCCTACTCTATTCCTCAGCTTTGAAGAAGAAATATTATTTTTTTAGCATATTAAATAAGTAGTAACTGGTAAAACAAATAAATAGGCTATATTACCTGGACTGAAAGCAGAAGTACATGGCTTTCTACTCTAAGATTTTGAGTTTACTGGGGTCAGAAATGAGAAAATTTAACATTCAACCTGTAAACTTCTTTGGTTCTAAAATTTACCTTATGATTTTAACTTCCACAAAATAAAAATATGTTTGAAATACCACTTCAGGAAAAATGAGATTTATTTATGCAGAATCAGTAGTAATTTAATCAATAAGTCCTTTGAGAACAAAGTTCTTTTGAATAATATCTCCTTACATTTAGAAAAGTATTCTTCTCTTTAGGGCTGATTTAGCATTGACAGAGGATAAGGCAGCTATAATTGTAGTATCTACTTTCTCAAAGGTGAGGTCAACTTTGAGTCCCACTTCATGGGCAAGATCACATTCTTCATAAACTTGCAAGGAATGGGATGTCAGATTCTTAGGTTATAGTTAGTTGCTGCTCTGCTCTTTAGTGAGGAGTGATGCGCAAAGAGGTATTACTGCCCTGTAGTGTTAAGAAAACCCCAATCATCTCATCAAAACAAACAAACAAGATTCAGTGTTGAGAGTTTCTAGATTTGTTCTTCCATTTATTTAGCACATGATATGGGCCAGACACAATACTAGGCACTTAGCATATGTTATCTTATTCATCATTCCTACAACTCAATGCAACAAACTTTGAAATACCAATTTTATATGAAACAACTTATAGAGATTTTAAATAAAATATTCAAAAACTTTGATCTGTCAAATAGAGCCACAATTCAAATTGAAGTCTCATTCCAATTTCATTACATCAAAAGATTCTGGCAGTTTCCACCAAGAGCCACAGTCTTCTATTGCAACTATAGAAAGAAAAAAATAGCTTACATGGGGATGAAGAAGCCAAGTCAGAGGCTCAGCCACACTGGCTGACTTGACATTTGAATTGTTTCTAGTGGGGGGGGGATGGAGCATCAAGGACTAAAAGAAGTCCATGAACAAATGATGCAGAAGTGGTAATGAGGGTCAAAATAGAGAAAATAAAACTTCTTACTGGTTAAAAGAGTAAAACATATGGCTCAGAAGTTGTAGATGAGGTTATGGCTAGCCCCAAAGCTGTTGAAGCAGAAGAGCAATGGGTAAAATCAGGAATAAACTGAGAGAATACAAGGTTAATTAAGATCCACAGACTTGTCTACAGAAGAATGCTTTGGGGGTCATTGCACATGTGTGGTGATGGTGAACTGATGAGTGGAAAAGTATCAGGTTTGGAAGGATACAATTAAAAACTGAATGAACGTTGAGAGAAATTTTTTTCCAGATTTAATTGATAGAATGGATTTAGGTTATGATGCATATTAAATTTCTATTTCAAAATTAGCTTGCCTTTTTGAAGAGCTAAAGAGAGAACCATTTCATAGATTCCTTTTGCACAATGGCCATATTTTCTGAACTAAGCAAATTTCTCTCTCTTAATAATCTAAGAAAATCTGATTTATTAATTTATTTAATTATCTTTTTAGTTACAAAATAAATGAGTTTCCTGAAATGAGCAACTATAATACCTGAAATTGAGAGTGTCTCATGAAAAATTTGTGACATAGAACCTTTCAAAATTATAGACAATCAAAACACTCCTGAAATTTGCAACTACATGCTATCTCCTTGATAAGCCATATGGCTCAACTATCCACCCTGATGTTAGCAGAAGGCTTGTACCAGTGATTTCAAGAATTCACTGAAGCTTTTTACTGGTGAAAAACACTATAACATGGAGTGTTTTTCAGCAGTCATCATAGTAAGTCCAAATTTATTTTCTCAGAAGGAAGCAGTGTGTGATCTGAAGGATTTATAAAGTTGGAAAGACTGAAATAACTAGAACAGACATTTGGCAACTCACCCAATGCATCCTAAATCATCAATTCTGTTTGGAAGTTAACAACTCATCTTTCCAAATGTCCAGGTTAACATCCAGACATCTTCACATTAAGAAGAATTGGGAGATTGGCCTGAAAACTGAGTGGAATTATAGGAAGCAAAATTGACTCAGGAAAGCATAGATCTGAGATTATTGTGACCAATAGAGGTTACTGAAAATTGTTTTCCATGGCAATTTCTTTCTATATCAAACTACTTTTTAAAACTGTGGGCCAATGTTCCTTAGTATATGTATAATTTACGTTCATTTTGAGAGGACTTCTTGATAGTTTTAAGTTATTTTTGTGTCCAAGTGGTAAAGATAATTGAAATGAGTACTTACAAACTACTTAGTAAATGCTTACTTAATAAAAACTATTACTTATCATGATGTAGAATAGTCAAAACTAGTCCATATAAGATGATGTGACTAAAGTAAAAAGAAAGAGAGAATGTAGGATAAATAAAAATGGCTTGCCTGTCTTGTGTAGGGAAAGAATAGACAACCACCCAGGTGGAATGATTTGAGAGTTAATAAATAGCTTCCTCCAGCCCTCTTCAGTTCACTAAGGTGACTAAAATTCTAAGCATTTATAGAATCATCGATTCAGAGAATTGTATATTTTCAGTTACCTTAGAAGTCTGTTAATACACCTCCTTCATTTAACAATGAGAAAATGGAGATTCAGAAAAGTGAAGTAAATTGTTATGTCATATAGCTAATCCACAGCACAGCTAAACCATCAATTAAGTATTACCAACTCCTATTATTATATTCTGTAAGTACATGGCAACAACAAAGCAGTTATTTGGTAAAACAAGATCTATCATACTCATTTCACCCCCAAATGGCCAATAGTACTAATGCTATTCTCTACTCCTTGTTACCATTCCTTTTGTTACTGATTTAATTCACTTTGAGTATCCTACTTATACCACAAAATCTAACTAAAGTTCATCCTGGTTTATTATTCTATTAGGCATTTCAGCTCTCTCAAGTACTCTCTGTCTTCCAAATACCTGTATATATTTGGTGATGTCTTTCATTTGCTATTTACCAAACATTGCCAGATGACATTTTTTGAACCACGATCTTACAATTTTGTGTAACTGCACTTATCAATTGGCCTTGGCTTTACAATAAAATTATAAAGTACAAGGAGTTAGAGCATGTGTTTATTAGCCCCTTGTGGTCACATGCTAACCATGAGAAAATGGAAGTCTAGAGATATGAAATCACTCTGGCTGTAATGTTGAGATTGGATTGAAAAGGAGCAAAAGTGGATGTAGGGAAGATCATGTAGAGGATTTACTTTATCCACTTAATATATTTTATATCAGTAGGTGATACATCTAACACAAATCAATATAAATTCTGGACTGATTAAGGAATTAAATGCAAATGAAACCATAAGGGACACATATAAAAGGAAGTCTTGCTAAGTATAAATGCACAGGGATACAACATAAAGGAAATTCCTGGTAGATCTGTGTACATTTTAAGAAAAATTAATAAAATGCTTTAATACTAACATAAAAAACTTAAGTGGGATCAACTTTTGACACATTTAAAATACAAAAATGTTAATTTCCCTGGTGCACAGAAAGCCTTAAATATCTACAATAAAAAAATAAACATTATGAGAGAAAAAATGTGAATGAATATGAACAAAAAAGTCATATAATAAAAATACAAATGGTTAATTAATGTGTGAAAACATTCAGTCTCACATATATTCAAAAAATCGCTTTAACATACTAATATCTTACTTATGGAATTAAATTATTACTAATTCCATGGAAGTCAATTTTGCAGAATCTATCAAAAAGCCTTCAAAATATTTATACCTTTCCCTCCAGTAATTCTACTTTTATAAATTTCTCCTGAGGAAATAATCAGAGATATACACAAAGATTTTAGAACAGCGATATTCATATCAGTATTTTTAATCATACCCAAAAATATGAAACCTCATTGCTACAAGATACATTAGATAAGTCAGTATGCCCATGTGATGAAATTTTATGTATTATTATAATTATGTTTTTAGGAAAATATTTAATGATATGGAAAAAATAAGATGATATAAATTTGAGTGAAAAATATTAATATGCAAAATTACAGAGAATATTATCCCAACTGAGTATATGTGTATATGTTGCCAGTCCATATTTCCTAAACCCATTAAAGTTAATGTGTTATTTTAATTATGAGGAATAATGATCATAAAAATGTTGTTAAATTGATAAATGAAAATCAGTTCTACTATTAAAAATATTTGTATTTTTAACTAAGTTAAACATTTGTGTTAGTTCTAACCTAAATGAATTTTGTAGGTTAAGAGTATATTAGGAAAAAAAAAAAAAAAGACAATTGGATGGTCTTAAGAGATAAATGCTTTCATTCTCCTTTGAATGAAAGTTCTAGACTCCATAAAGACCACACTGGTTTGAATGAATTCTTCATTTAGGTGATAACACAATTTATTTTGTCACAACTTTCTTTAGCTACATTTCACATACCCTAATGATCTGGATTAGAATTTATACACACCATATCCTCATCACTTATTCATTTGCAAACCATTTCTTAAGTTGAGTTACTTTCCTGGGTGATTAATAATGCTGTATGTTGTTGAATTTTTGCTGGGTTGTCACTAAGAGAGAAATTTTTCATCATATTAGGAGCAGTTTGCTAATTATTTAGGTACCAACACTTACTCTTCTTCCTAACCTGCTAACCTATCATCCACCTGGAGGAAGGATAAGTCTGAGACTCAAGCAAGACTGAGTCCCTTGGATATTGTCATATGGATTAAGTATGTGGAAATGATCCTTTAAGGATACTAAAATTGAACCTCACATGTGAAAGGCAATATATATTGGACAAAATGTTAAGAGCATCAAGTTAAATATTTCCTTTACCTGCCATTTAGTAACTACATAACCTTAAGTAACTTAATTAAACTTTCTAAGTCTCTGTTGACTCATCCACAAAGTGGAAATGATAACACCTCCCTCAACGGGCTGTTATAAAGGTTAAATCATATAAAAGCTACAAAGTGTCTAACACAGATATCTGCTGCATCACATTATCATCATTTTGAATTCTTAAACCTGTTGTGCCTGTATAATTGGAGGGACAAATTGGTCAAAACTGGTGTGAGTAATTGGAAATTTAATTTTGGAATATTTGAGAACTTGATATTTAGGTGAATGCGGATATCATTTTACATTATATATTGTATAGAAATTCCCAATAGGTTAATAGAAAGTTTCATCATTTGTTTTTGGAGGAAAAAAAGTGAGCATTGAAAAATGTGTGTGAAGGAAGTCAGATATTAGATAAATAGGTCTCTTGAGCAACTTTCACAAAATGGTGTCACATTGTGACAGAGAAAAACATGCTTCCCTGCGTCTCAATGTGTATGTCAGACAAGCTGAGCTGCTGCATCGGTATATTTTCTTATCTCTCCATGCCATTTTTAATCATGTGAAGTCTGCTACAATATTGAGTTATACTTTAGATCACAAAGTAAAAAATAGAACATATAAAATACAGACACCCCAGAAAAAGCGGAACCACAGTCTTCCATTGTGAGATTTGTCTCTTTTTATAAGTTTCTGGAAAGCATGCTGTAAATTTTCCCAGTAACTAGCCACTGGAGTCATATTTCCAAGCAGCATTTACAGAGTAAAAGGTAATGCATGGCAGTTAGAGTATCCATGAAGGATAACTATTCTGTTATCTCCACACAATAGAGTGTTTGCACTATGAGTGTAATCAAATTGCTGCTACATTTGGGGGGAAGTGGTGAGCAAGAACATTAGAACATCAGACAGAATATCATCGATGCCATAATATGTTTTACGGTGGAGGAAGTGTGATAAGATCATACAAGAAGATGGCTAATTTTCCACAGCAATGGGAGCTGTCAATGAGGGAATGAGTAGAAACAGGATGATTTAGGGTCAAATCAACAAAGGTTGTATTGCATTCCAATGTGATTTGTTCATACCAAAGAGACTTCGTTCCTCTCAAGTTCTTGAGGCAAAAGTTACATTTCAGAGCCAAACACAAAAGAAAAATCTGCCCCAAATAAAATTTTAACTTTTCTGAAAAATGCCAAAATGCATCTTACTATAAGGGGAAGTTAGAAGACACTTCACATTTCAAAATATAGGTAGTGTGTACAGATCTAACAAAAAATTAGTATCTATGGGATCAATAATCTATTAAGTAACTGGAATGTTCTGATGTAATCAGAACCACATTGATGAGGCCATTTGACACAGTAATTATAATTCTTACAGTAGATTCTCTGGCATGTCTCCTGCCTTCAAGGACAGTAACCGAATGTTGCTGTATAACCTGCCATCCCTTTGCCTTTTTCCTATACTGCTTCACTGCCTGGCAAATGTCAATCATTCTGCAAGACCCAGACCATGTGTCATCTCCTCCATGAAGACTTCCCTTGACACCTGAGGATGAATTAATCACCTCCTCTGTGCTTCTGTAACACCCACACACACAGGTCCCTGTCTCTGTCTCCCATGACACTGTAACTCTTCAAGGATCAGAATGACCATATTCATCAGTGCCAGCCCAATGCCCACATGCTCTTTAACAAACACTATGCTAATAATTAAAAGCTATTTGGTGATGAGAATTACTATGAGTTTCAAATGGCTATCAAATGATTAAATGGGTGAAATTTTAAAAATCTGAATCAGAATGATAGAGCCCCTCCAAGATCTGTTCAGGCTCCAGGCATCACTGACTTCCGCCCTTTCTGCCCGGCCACCCAGGGAGGGAGTTCTGGCTCCGGGCCCTCTGCAGCCCCAGGTCATCTTGTGAAGCTGTAGGTGGTGATGGGTATGTCAGAAAGCAGAAAAGGACAGGAGGAAGGGATGGCCTGGGAAAGATAAACAAGACAAATGATGGGAGGAAGAAGGTGACAGGAAGGAAAAACTTTTGGATGAGAAATAAGTCCAATAGAATCTGTAATACGAGCTCAAGCAAATTTAAATAAAACACAGTCAAATCCTATTAAAATATTAGAATATACACTGTAGGAGACAAGCAAACACAATGGAAATAAATTGCTATTTTTAAAAATAGAATGACTTGGTACATATCAGCTCTTGCTTGTTCTTTGAGGAAATGCCTCCTGGCCTAGTATGTAACACAAACATAATGAATGATGATTTACATCTCTTCTTCTCACGTGGAAGAACCAGTGAGTGGTGGAAAGTCTGTGAGTTTTGGAGTCAAATGAGAATTTGATTTCTAGCTCTAGTAGCAAAATGACTATAGGAAATTTGCCTATCTTGTCTCATCTTCACTTGAAAAATCTTCAAATTGAGAAATTGATAGTCTCTAGCTCCAAGAGCTGTGTGAGGTCTCAATGAGATATTATGTGAAAGTAGCCTAGCACAATGCTGGCGTGTGTCCCAGACTTAACATTTGCTGCCCTCCCAGCTCTCTTTTTTCCCTTTTCTTTTTTCTTCACTTCACCTATTGAAATATGTATTTATTTATTTATTTTACTAACGGTATTTGAACATAATTCAGGAAAATTAATGATAAAAATTGTTGTCTACCTAAGTAGATGTGCTAGATCTTAAAGCTTTCTAAAATAAACCTGTTTGTATTATATGATGAGAAAAAATTGCTGACTCATGAAGTTGAGCATACAGAAGGATTTCAGTAAATATGTGTTGATTGGTTTATTGATATGGCTTAGTTTAAGCAAAACATCAGACATTTGAGGCACATAGACCATGTGATTGTTGGTACTCATATAACTTCTATATGAAACAATCCCTTGATAGTCACTTTGTTATTTCCACATGTCTTTTATACATTTCACTTGGAAGCCTCAAGTCTTAAGAAAATCCTTTAAAGATTTCCAAGACTAAATACAAAATCTCCTCAAAACAGTGCCAATTTCCATGTTATCTATAAAAGCGTTACAAATTGTTCCATTTCCCCATGTTTGACATTGTGGCATCATCTTTATCTCTTTCCTCTTTTTTTCCCAGTTATAATTTAATTCCTCTCCTTAATCACTGTCTCTAATTTACCTTTTATTCTCCAATTAATGACCCTTATTAGCCTTAGTCCTTAGCTTTTTTATTTATTATATTTTTCAATAATTTCTTAATTCACACCCCTTGCCAAATATTTGTTGACTGTTTATTATATGCCAGACACTCTTCTGGCTGTTGAGGAAACAACAAAGAATAAGATAGACATGATTCCTGCAGTCATGGAATTGTACTGAAATGTAAGATTGTAGTGGGAGGAGAAGGACATAAGACAATGCCAAATGGCGATACATGCTATAAAAAAATAAGATAGAGAGTCATTGAGGAGAGGGAGATAGTGGAGTTGTGCAATATAGACAGAACAAGGAAAAGTCTTTGAGGAGATGGGTTTTGAACTGAGACCTGAAAAGAAGGGCCAAGATGAAATCACTGGGCTAGATGGATTGGAGTTAAGGAATTTGTCCTTGTGGTTCTCTCTAACTGATGTAACCTCAGGCTGGCTAGAAATCCCTACCTCCCTTTATCTCTTCATGGCTAATGGTGACAGCTCTGCTGCTGCTACTACCTCCAGATTCTTGAATTCTCTCTTGTGGTTTCCCCACTCCTCACCCATATATTTGTAATTAGTCACTTTGTAAATAAAATCTCTTCAAATTATCCTAATTTGAGTGTACCATCTGTTTCCGGCTGGCTCCCTGACTGATACAGTAATTTGTACTGAAATGACCTAAGGAAAAAGGCCCACCCAGTTGGATTCTGATGTTGTGTTCGTCATATATTGAGTAATGCAGGATAACCTCCTGGCTGGGTGAGGGAGGAGGTAAATGGGATATAGGTGGGACACAGGTAATCTATGATATATGATGGCATTGTGATCACTGAAATTATCACTGGTGGCAGCATGAAATGAAATGCAGATGGTGAGGAAAGCCTGGGGAAATCAAAGATCTGAGTCACTTAGTTGCTACCACAACAATAGTGATTATGGAATCACCTGATTCTCCTATTGTGCCTTAAGAATGTACATTAGGAAAAACGAATATAAGAGCTATGAATACAAATTAACAACACATGGAGAAACACAACATCATTATGGCAGTTTCAAATCATTTTCTATAATTGCAGGACAAGTATGGCTGAGGTCCAGGCACTGGATCTCTTTGGAAGGTGCGCTGAGTTGCATTGCTGTTTCAATATTCAACCACATGGTGTTTCTCATGCTAAAGTGAGAAGACCAGTGATTAAGGTTTGGGAGACTGACCCATGAAATAAGATCACTTAGGCATACATGAATGAGGATGAAACCTGGCATCTCAGAATATCCTTTTCCTATGGAGATAGTCCTCTTCTGCCTAAAAGCCTTTAAATGACACATGAGTTTTTGCGGATTCTCCTCAGGACTTAGCATCACGCATTGCCTCCAGACCTATATGAAACTTAAAGAGAAGTAAGCCTATTTGGGGCAAATAGTTTACAATCCAAAGATTTTAAAAAAAATCTTGCTAATCAGCATTGGCAGGGACCTGCGGAATGGGTGGGAAGTGGATCCTGTGGGTGTTATACCAAGAGAGAAAATATAAAACTTAGTGGGGCCAAACCCATTCATATTGATAGGAGTGCCCAATATTTGAGAAGTCATGGGTTGGCTTAAGGGGCTAAGAGTGGCACTATGTTGGTGTTATGGACTGAATGTTTTTGTCCCCCCAAAATGCATGTTGAAACCCTACCCCTCAATGTGTTGATATTAGGAGGTGGGACTTTTGGGAAATAATTAGGATTAAGTGATTAGGTCATGAGGGTGGAGCCCTCATGAATGGGATTAGTGCCCTTATAAAAGAGACTGAGGAGTTCCCTTGCTCCTTACACCATATGAGGACACAGCAAGAAGTTAGCAGTCTGCAACCTGGAAAAGGGTTTTCACCAGAGTCTGACAGTGTTGGCACCCTGATATTGGACTTCTCAACTTCCAGATCTGTGAGAAATAAATGTTTGTCATTTAAGACTCCCAGTCTATGATATTTTTGTTATAGCAATCCAAATGGACTAAAATAGTTGGATAGTGGTAATCTGGACTCAATGGTGGCATACAGTTAATGGAGTCAATATGCTAGCACTTACCTGGCATACTATATGGAATGAATTCCAAAGTTTCAGGTAAATGGGAATGTTGGAATTGATTTACTATGTGAAGGGCTCAGAAAAACAGTCCTTGCACCAAGACATTAAGGCACAAAGAAATCACTGGTGAGAGGGCCAGTAGTGTCCTTGAAGATGGTGCTGATGGGCTACAACTATGCAATTATGTTTCCTGATTTCAGTGTGAATAATGGGATCCCAGAATGGTACAGTTTGTAGCTGTCAGAGACAGGTAGGCAAATTACTACAGCAAACCAGAGTGATGGAATGGTGTAAACACTGTTTTAACTCATAAGGATTTGTTGTGATGACATTTATCAGGAAGTCCCTAGAAATGAAATAGATGGGCAAACTTAGAAGGTGTTGCTCATAATATATAGGGGAGGGGCGGGGAGAGAAAAAAATCAACATCATCTGAAAAAAAGCTTAACGTGAATTTCTTAAGTGGAGATTGATGGTCTTTTACCCATTCTCAAAACTAAGCTAGTTCTCAGTTCTGAAGTCTCTTTACTAGGGGATGGTCAAGGCCCTTTGAGGAAGCCCTTTTGAGATATATCTATATCCAGACAACAGGTAATGGCAGAGATGCATATGTATATCTCAGATTGTTGGCACCAAAAATATGAAAGCTGAGGATTTACCACTGTGTTAGGCTATCACTTCCCAAGAAAGAGAAGTGGGAATAAAGTAATATTATATGTAATTATTGTTATGTCCCCTTTCCTCATCTTGGGAGTTTTTGTTAGTTGACATAACATAGACGTACATATAAATATTCTTCACCATAATTCTTTAAATATACAAAGATGTCAACTCTTTCTGTCATCATCATACAGAGATTACCCAACATTAAATAATTCAAAATGCAACAAAATAGTTTTGCTTCCTGCAATGATGGACTAGCTTGTTTTAGATCATTCTTCCATCTGAAAATAAGTAGATAAGTAACATAAAATAATACCAAAATATGTTTGAAGCCACTGAAAATCTTTCAAGGTAGTTAGGACTTTTGGTTCTGAGGGCTAAGAATCCAGAGAAGTGAGCTAGATATTTGGAGCCATTCATCCTTCAAGGCATTTACCAATTTGAAAGGAGTGGCTGAGAGACTAGAAGCTGTGCAGAGCTTAGAGAATTATGGGGCTGGAAGAACAACAGCTGGATTCAGGGCTGGCAAAAGAAGTACAGCCCCAGTAAATACACCAGAATTAAGTAGGGACCCCAAAAGACTGTTTCCTAAAAGTAAGATGAAGTAGAAATTGACAAGCCCTCAAAGGAATGGAGGCCCAGTTTTCAAACACCTCAATTCCTGATTATATGAAGATTAATATATCATAGAACAAAATAGAGAACATAGATACAGACCCACATATGTATAAACAGATGATTTATGAAAAAGATGTCACTGGACAGCAGTTAGCAAAGTATGATTTTTCTTTTTTGGTGTGTGAGGAAGACCAGCCCTAAGCTGACATCCATTGCCAATCCTCTTCCTTTTTACTGAGGAAGACTGGCCCTGGGCTAACATCCATGCCCATCTTCCTCTACTTTTTATGGGATGCCACCAGGGCCTGGCTTGACAAGTGGTGCATCTGTCCGTGCCTGGGATCCGAACCATGAACCCCGGGCCACCGAAGCAGAGCGCACGAACTTAACTGCTATGCCACCTGGCCAGCCCCCAAAGTATGATATTTTTAATAAATGATGATGGGTTCATTGAATACCCATATGAGAAAAAAATGGTATTGACTCCTAACTATACCATACACTAAAATTAATTCCACATAGAGTGTACATCCAAATGTGAAAAATAAAACAAGAAAATTTCTAGAAGATAATTTAGGAAAATATCTTTATAACCTTGATTTAGGAAAAGATTTCTTCAACAAGACACAAAAAACCTATAAATGAAAAGATTAATAAATTGGATTATATTAAAATAAAGAAGTCCTTTTCATTTATAAACATGATTAAGAGAGTGAAAATATAAAGTATAAGGTTGAAATATTTGTAATATATGAGACAAATAGATTGTTTACATAATTAATTAAAGACTCCTATAAATCAGTAAGAAAATAAAATCAGACAAATAGAAAAAAGGCAAGAAACATAAACAGGCATATCTAATGGCCAATAAACTTATAATAAAGAGTTACACCTTATTAATAACAGATAAATGAAAATTAAAACCATAATGAGATACCACTACTTACGAATCAGAATGACTGAAAAAAAAAAAGATGGAGAATTGCAAGTCTGGAAAAGGGTATGAGAATTAGAATCCTCATGTGCTGTTGATAACAATGTAAATTGTTGCAAACACCTGGCAGTGTTTATATGGATATATTTATATCCTTTGATTCAGCAACTCTAGCCTTAGGCATATACCCAACAGAAATTCATTCATGTGTGCATCAAATGACATGCACGAGAATGTTCATAGTGATTTTATTCATCATAGCCCTAGTACAGGTTGAACTGTGTCCCTCAAAAAGATATGTTGAAGTCCTACCCCACAGTACCTCAGAATATTACCTCATTTGAAAATTGGGTTGTTGAACATATAATTAGCTAAGTTAAGGTAAGATCTTACTGGAGTAGAGTTGGTCCTTAATTCAATATGGCTGATGTCCTTATAAGAAGAGACACACAGGGAGAAAATGGCCATGTGATGATAGAGGCAGAGGTTGGAGAAAAGCATTTACAAGCCAAGGAAACCCAAAGATTGCTGGCAAACATCAGAAGCCAGGAGAAGCAAGGAAGGCTTTTCTTCCACAGGTTTCAGAGGGAACATGGCACTTCCAGGACCTTCATTTCAGACTTCTAGACTCTAGAACTGTGGGCAATAAATATCCATCGTTTTAAACCACCCAGTTTGTGGTTCATTGTTACAGAAGCCCTAGGAATCTAATCTAGGGTGTGAAGTAGAAATAATCCAAATATCGATCAAGAATAAAATAGATAAATACATCATGTCCTATTCACCAAATGGAATACTATCCAACAGTAAAAAATAAACAAAATACTGTTACATGCAAAAACAACCATAAATTTGAGTGAAAAAAGCCAAATACAAGAGAGTATATGCTATATGATTCCATTTACTTACAGTTCCAAAACAGACAAATAAATCATAGTGTTAAATGTCCAGAAATAGTGATTATGTTAGGAGATGAAAGAGGGTGTAATGATTAAGAAAGGGCACAAGGGTGACTGACTCCTGATGTTTCGTTTCTTATCCTGGATGATGATTATATATACACGTTCACTTTGTGATAATTCATTGTATACTTTTTCATACATTTGTATATGTTATAATTCAATAATAGGTTAGTTAATAAACTCGTAGAATCTTCGAAATGTCTTTCACTAAAGAAAAGAAATAAAAAGCTTGATAAGAAGAAAAATAAATGGATTTAATTATCTAATTCCTGAAAATTTTTCCCTTGTGATGCTGCAACTGATATTAAACAGTCATAGCAATGAAATAACAGAGAATAATAAGTTCGGATCAGAAATAAAGTCTTTATTGGCTAGTCCATCCCCAGTTCATACTACATGCAATTCCTACTCCTCAGTCTAATGAAGTACTGTAGTTCTGCACTCAGAGGTTATGGTTCTTCTGAATTGTGGTTTACCTAGCTGAGCCTACATTCTGGCCCATTAGTCATCAAAGAAAAGCAGAGGTTACAACAGTTTGACATTGAACTATTGAAATCTCTCATGAGTCTGGTAAAAATTGGCTCTAAATAAAATAGTTCGTAGATACAATTCAAACAGCCCTGAAAGAATTAAAGTCCTCTCAAAGGCTGTGAGGAGGGAAGTTCTGAGCACGTTGAGAGGGTCAGTTATTGGGCTGTGGTTGAGAAAACAGAGTCTACAGTCAGTTTTCCTTGGGTTCAGATTCCTGTTCCACCACTCAGTGTCGGTGTGAATTTATGTGAGCCACTTACTCTTTGGCAATATCTTAATATCAAAAATCCTCCTGACAAAACTATGAAGTGCGTCATTTTATCCTCATTTTACAAAGGGGAAAATTTAGGCTAGGGCAGCTTAGGTAAGGCTAATTAGTTCACATAGCAAATTGTGTTGACACAGTTGAGATTTAATTCCAGAGCAATTTCAATCTGAAATGTGACCTTTCTACACTGTCATGCAGGGTACAGCTCAGATATTACCTTGTATGATATGCTTTCCCTTGAGCACCCAAATCTAAACATCCTAAGTACTGTGCATACGTCTTTCATAGTACTTGTCAGGATATTTTGCTAGTTATCTGTCACCGTCTGTGACAGATACCACAGATAGATATCAACATTCTTCTGTGTGAACCCCACTAAACCAGGAGATCCTTCAGGGTAGAGACCTTTTATATCTACATCTCTAGACTCTAGCAGTGTGCCTGCACAAAATGATCAACAATGATGGAAAAAATTGAATATACTCAGATAAGTTATCAGATGTTTAGAAATCAAAACATACATTGTATGAATCTGAAACATATTACTCTTGTCAATATGCTATGTTTCTAGGAGGTCTATGAACTAGTCCCTGATATGTGAAAATATTTTCATCTCTGATGGGAGTTTGATTATATGACACCTTCTGTTTCAGACTGATCACTCATTGGCAGAAATGATTCGCCAAAATTGTCACAAATTCCCCCCAAATTCCAAGAACAAAATAATCTATGGAGACTACATGGTATATCTGCATATTTTTAAAAAATCTTCAAAACTTAGGGAAAATACGAAATGTATACTTTTTAGGCAGTTGTAGAAAGAGGCTTGGCTTTTAATCTAGTTGTTTATGAAGTAATTAAAGATACTTTTTTGATGTCAGTTGTGTTGGAACTGTAAAGTACTTCAAATATGAGGCAAAAGTGTTTGTATATTCAAAAGAAATCAAAGGACTGATCCTGGAATGCCATATAGTTCTTCATTTTTAGTGGTTCCTAATCAATGCATTCACTTTGTTTTTAATCTATAATTTGGTTTCTTTAAAACAGACTCTAATTTCCAAAATGATGGAAACAACCTTGATAATGCTTTCTACCTTTCAGCTCTCATCACTACAATACAGAATATTCCTCCAAATTTTCTGTAACTGAACATTTTGAAAATATCTAGGTATTTTAGCCATTTAATTGACTATGTACGTGCATGTTTGGAATCAATTGTAATGCTAGTAATTATGGTATAATAATTATAAAGATAAAAAAAAGAATTGGTCATCCCTACTTAGTGTTGACTTAATTGAGGAAACTTCTAAGAAGACATCCATTAATCAACCAAAAATCATTTTGAGAAAAATAAAGTTAAACAAAAAGATTTTAAGATCACCTTAGTTATTACCATAAAACTCAGTAACTCCTAAACCTTCCCTTTTAGCATAGAAATATGTGTCTTGGTTCAAGTTGAATATGCTGTTAATATTTAATATTTAATAACAATAAAAGACACAGCAAGCAGGAAATTTATAACTTTCATTTTAATTAAGTAAAAGTTGCTAGAATCACCACTTTAATTAAGAAATCCAGATGGCTCCAGATTTCAGGCATAAAACCTGCTGCCACCTTGAGAGGTGTCATCTTGGGTAAGTTTCCTCTTTTAAAATCATCACAGATGTTCTCTAATAGAGAAATACACCTGTGGAACACAAATGATGACTTATGGGAAATTCTGTTTCTGATAGGACATTCTATCAAGGTCCAGGACACAATTTTAACTTTATTATCTGGAGTGTGGTTTAATTATTCAGGAACAATTATTTCTGATTGCCCAAATATCTCAGTTTATTGACCTATTCTTTCAAGTGCATTTCAACACTACAAAGTCTTGTCTTCTTGAAACAGTAACAATATTCTTACAAGGACAATGATCCATTTCCTCCTCACAGTGTTTTGGAATGTAAAATTTGTCAATCATATTTCTCCAGGATTTATGTTAGATACTACAAAAGAAAACTCTTTGAATTGTGCAGTATTTCAGAATGAAATCTGCAGACCCTCACTGGTATTGATGCTCACAACCTGTAGACCAAGTTATAAAACACTAAGAGGAAACCAAATAAAATGATCTCTAGCTTTCTAGCTGCTGGGTTTATTGTCGTTTTCATTTTTGTTTTGATGGTTTTGTTTTGTCTTTGTTATAACCATGGGTGATAATTCTCAGAGTGCTAAAATTGTCCCCAAGTTATCATGAGTATGGCGGTATTTCAAAAATGAAACGCCTGCCTTTGCTTTTTACTCCATCTAATTTTGAGTTTCTGAGTCTCTTGGCTTTGACTTCTCTTTTGCTTCCACAGTTATCCTTACACATGATAATAGAGCTCAGTTTCCCTAGTTTTCTCCCTAGTGCTCCCAAAGACAGTTTGCAAGTCCCCAGTATTTCTGTCTGCCAGCTGCATCAGATTCAGCTACAGAAATGCCACCCTACCATTGGTCACTGTAGCCTGCACCTTACTACCCCTTCCTGGGGGATCGGGAGGTAGGAGTCAGACCTCAGAAGGTGTTCTGATGAACATTTTCTTTTCCTGTCACTTGAGTATTTTTCATTATTATATTTTCTCATCACAAAAGGTGAATTGAACTGACTGTTTTCCTGATACATCTAACTTTTTACATATCTAAATTATTATGGGTCAGTTGGAAAATATCTCCTCAATAACATCTTCTACACTTTCAAAACATTTAGTTTTTAAGATTAGAAAACTCCCTAAAAAATACTTAAATTCACCAAGTTATTTGCAATGATTTGAGAAGAAATAAAAATATAAACAAGAAAATGACATCCAGTGATAATGGACACCACATTGTAGACAGTGAACATTTTAATACATCAGATTAAGATGAGGAATAGAATAATTGATCTATTATAGCCCTAGGCATTAAAATCCTAGTCCTTCCTCAGCTACTGAATAGCTATGTAACCTTGAGCAAATTATTTTATCATCTCTGGGCATTAATTTTTCTCATTTACAAAATGAAGAATTGAAGTAAATTATTTCTAAAGTGTTTTATATCTTAGGTTTTACATTCTGTAATGCTGAGAAACGTTGTTGTAGAGTCATGAGTATGTATTAGCATGACCCTTGAGATAATGGTGAGCTAATTGCACTAGTTTCTAATACAGTAAGAAGCGCCATTTGTTAGCTGAAGTTAGGTAAATGAGATTGGTTTCTAGAACTACAGAGGAACAACTGTAGGAAATAACCAATAAGCATTCATCGGTAAATTTATTGATATGTGTATATATTTACATATTAAAATACCAGAAAGTTACTGTGGCTATCAGCTCAGTCAAAAATGAATCCAGAGCAGGATGAATCGTAAAATACATAACATTAGCTGTAGAGACTCCAGTCCACCCTGTGTCCTTTTCTTCCTTCTACGTCACTTCAGTCCCTGTCCCTGAGGTAACCAGGTCTCTGACACATCTACAAATTTTTACCCAGTTAAAATCTAGATGCAAAAAAAAAAAGACATGATAAAATCAATCACATTATTCAAATATTAGTCATATATTCAAGTATTAGATGCTAGCTTAATGTACACCCTCTTTAAGAGGTTTTTGAATTTTTAAAATGTCAAATATATCCTATGATTCCACTCTTACTTATATACCCTGAGGAAATTCTTACAAACACACATGGAGTTGAAGGCATATATTGAAGTGTTCGTGAGGCACATCAAAACTTGGAGGCAACCTGGTTGGAAGCAGTGAACAGGTGGAAGGATAATTGTGATATATTCATACAATGGAATACCAAGCAGAGGTGAAATAAATGAAATAAGGCACATATATCAACATAGATGACTCAAAGATATAATATTGAGTGAAATATAAAAATGCAAGTTAAAAAGGTTTTACAGAGCATTCTATTTCTGTAAAGTATAAAAACATGTAAAGCAATGTAATATGATAGAAACTTCATATATTATCATACACATAAATGCAGACTCTGATCAAATATTACATTGTTTATACATACAGAGAAAGAGAGATGATGGTAGATAGGTAGGTAGATGACTGATAGATAGAAAGACACATAAACAGATAGATAGAAGTAAAACTGAAGAAATGTGTAGGTTAAAGTTTCCTCTGGAGAAAGGACAAAGGATGGGGAACCAACATAATTCTGGTACATAGATATCCTCAAATTCTTTTCTTTTTTTATAGTGAATGGTGGGCTTATGGCAGTTCATTATATTTTATCTCTTTTAATATGTCTGAAATGTCCTCAAATATATAAAGTATCAAAATCATGAAACAATTTTATATTTTAAGCAGTTCCCATGGAGGAGTTGAGATGAGGGCAGTGCTTCTGAATTCACAGTTGGATATAAAGATTGTCACTTCTGAATGCATGGCCAGCTCGGTTACTTAGGGTTTTGCATAGTACTGGGTATATGGTGGGTGAAAAAGACACTTACAAATGAATAAAAAACATCATAAATAAGCTTTTCAAGTTGAAAACTTACTTTAAGGCTGATATTAGGCAAAGATACTGCAGATGTTCTTCCAAATGTATTGACCGATTTTCTTTGTACAAAATATATATCACGTTTAGTGGAAAAAGTATAAGGTGACAATGAAGACATCACTGAATGAATATCTTAGGTAAATTTATAAGTATACATTACTAAATAGTTTTAAACCATACTGTTACATCTTGATTTCTCTCAGTTTTTTTTTCACATTATCAATTATGTATATAATGGTGCTTATTGATATTAAGGGATTTTAATTCACACAAATAATTATCATATTACATCTTGAGTTGTGATTTTTTTTTATTAAACTTTAGAATTTACCTAGCTCTGTGCACTGGATTTAATATCACTATATATAAACAATGAATTTCTATATCCTTATCAATGCACCTGTATATTCTCAAAGTATATAATGAATAGAAGTAGGACAATTCTGTACTAACAGTAGATTTCAATAAACAGTTGTGGGTTGATTATAAATTTTTGTTTTTATACTCTAATCAAATAAAATCTAATGCAATATAAATAATAGAACATGTTTTAAAATGTAATTTGTTTCAGGATGAAAGAAAACTGGAGTTTAAATAATATAACTTTCATAACATATCAAAAGGAAAAAATTCAGCAGATTTTATTAGACTGAAATGATTCAAACTTTAAATCATAGCAGGAATGAAGCATGAGTCGGTTAAGATCTTTCATCATCTTACAGTGATAAAAAGCAAATGCCTTTGGAACGAGATACAAAGGAAGGCTTTCCTTGTTATTCACACCATTCTATTTTCCTTTCCCTTGTTTTCGAAGTATGATCACAAGAATCACAACACGAATTTCAACAGATGTAAAAACAGTATCAACCTGTCAAATAACGCTTGCAAGAAACTTGTTTTGGCAGCAGATCTTATAAAGAAGGTTTGAGGTTTTCAATGAACCTAAGATCAGTCTGATCAACTCATAGCATCATATTGCAGCTTTTACATGGCTAACAATATCCTTAGCCGCATTAGGGTAACTAGAGTTCTAGACCACACATATTAACTGAATATTTCTGTTCAATAGCAGGGATAACATACTAAGAGCAAATCTGGCAAACTAGAATATATTCATAATTCCAGAGGAGGGTGTTCATGATGAGGAGGAGCTTTAGTCACTATAGCAGGGAACACACAAAGAAAAAAAGTAAAACTTAAGAAAGAGCTTGTGATGTCTATCTTAGAAAAGATTCAAGGTAATTATAATAACTATCTTCTAAAATTTGAATGGCTGTCAGTATGTTTGCTCAGTTTTGTTTCATAAATAAGAACCTCAAAAGCTGGGTGGAAGTAATAGCTTTTAGCTCAATATGTGTGATAGATTGCATCTTTGGTCCAGTTCTTCATTCCTCAATATATCCACACTCTTTGTCATGTGATCCGGCAGCTCCTGTCACTAGAGGCAGAGTACACTTCCATGTGCCACTGATTTTCATCTTGTTTGGACAATGGAATTTGGATCAACAACAAGCTAGTTGAGAGCCTGGGCTTTAAGCGACATTGCACGTTTCTGTTCAGTCTTCTTGTTCTATGAGAAGTTGCCCACTAATCCAAGGAGGATGCGACCTGGAGCCCTAGATCCAACCTTAGAACTTGGAGCCGAGCCCAGGGATGCAGGCTAGTCTCCAAGTTGACTGATTTTAATAATTCTTAGATGAATTTTTGTCTTCAGTGAAGCTTTTCTGAACTGTTCCAAGCATATACTTTTGCCTGGTCTACATAGTCACTACTAGTTACTTACATTTATTAGTATAACGGGCTATTTGGGTATTATCATTTTAAACAATGGGCAATTGATTTTTTTTAATTGCATCCTCAGCATGTTTATTATAAGACACTTGTCAAGACACACCCAAACTCTTTCCTTCATCCTCACCTTATCTTTGATTCCTTTCCCAACTAAATTATTGGCCCTTACCCCATCCTTAACTTCCATTTCAAATAAGTTTTCAGTGCCAATTATATTACTGTCAATTAGCTACTATCAAAAAACTATTACAGACCTATATTGATTTAAATTTAGCGCTAGGTTGACATAGATGCTTAGATCCAGGGCTTTACTTACTTATTTTTGTTGTTATTTATGTAGATTGACAGTACCTTGCTAAATTTCAATCAGTTTGAACTAAATCCTAATAAAATAGACTTCAGTGTTTCAGATTAGGAAATCACTGTATTGTACTAGCAGAAGTTCTACGCTGCTGTACAGAAATACATTGCATAAGGGAAGCAATTACAAATGAGGTAATACATATAAAACATTTAAGGCTTACAACAATATAATACAAACTATTTTAACATTTTATGGATGAAGAAACTGAGATACTTTAAGATTAAATGATTTGCCTAGATTCACATAATTTTTAATGGGAGAACCAGGATTCAAATCCTGCCAGGCCGATGCCAAAATGTTGCTCTTAGCTAACAGATTCTACTGCTTCCATAGATGGGATTTGGGAACACTGTATGCTCTTTTATTCTATAGCAATCTCAAGCCATATGTCTTTCCAATTAATTAGAATAAAACTGAAATCCACAGCTAGGTTTAAAAGATGACATTGCCAGGAATGGAATAAAGCTCAGGGATGGTTACCTCTTCAGGACAGGATGAGGGTGCTTTTGGGCCCATTGTATTTTCAAAATGGCAAACAACTAATTATTCATGTAAGGTCATGAAATAAGTAATAATGTCAAAATATTTTTCAAGGATCAACAGTAACAACAACAACAAAAAACACGTACCCATTTTCAAGATTTCTTTTTCTTTATGATGTTGGAATTTAGTTTATATCTCTGTAATATGCTGACATTTTAATAAGACTATCCCCATATTATTTGTTTCAATGAGCTAATTGTGCACTGTCATCATGAGTGATTTTTCTATAAGACAAATACTTTTAATCATAATGATCATTTTTATGTAAATCAATACACTGAGTGCTTAAGATAAATTATATCATTAGATCTTCACAAAATAGTATGAGGAAAACAATATTATTCATCTTTGTTATGATTAAGGGAGAGAAGCTTAGAAGCATTAGGTAACTTACCCGAGATAACACATCTTATAGGTGTCAGCTAGTTAGTATTCTAACTAAAGCTATAACCTGTTCCCTTAACCAAAGCCGTACTATGTCTGGCCATAATATAAACTTCTGCAGTTTAGAACAACGTGGAGAAAGAGCATTTGTGTGAGATCCTGTGTCAATGGCATCCACTTGAGTAGCGCCAAGAGTGGGCTTCACATAGTATATAATATGTATGGTGCCTCCCAGTCTTAGGCAACAAGATGAAATTGCATTAACTTGAAATTTGCACCAGATATTCTTATGCGTCTAAAAGTGACATTCATTCAATTAGTGCATTTCTAAATATTTTTGTTAGAATCAGAATGAATAACAACAGTAAATATGACCTTACTATTGTGTTTATCTTCCTCCTTGTGCAGTATTTGAATAAGAAGGAAACACAAGGCATTCTTCCCCAGTGGTTTCTATCCCACAAACATCCAGAAGAAAGAAATGTAGTCTAATGGGCAAAGAAAGAAAACTCTGTGGACACAATTTGGTTAGAATCTTTCACATGTTATTGTAGACTACTTATATGCCTATAATTCTTCACCAGAAAAAAAAAAAGAAAAATGATCACAATAGGGAGGTGTTGACTTTTATTGAATTAGCCCCTGGGAAGCCGATCTAAGGCTGGAGCAGGTAGCAGCTGCACGTGAAGACAGCGCTAAGATCAGCTCTGTGGAGAGCTCTGGGAAAGGCAAGCGCCTGGAGTGAGGCAGTTGACACTCCCTAAGGAGAAAGCACAGTGGTGGTTTTATAAATATTTATAGAAGGAAGACAGGAGTCACCATATAAAACCTTGTTCTTTCATCACAAATAAAGATATTACACAGAAACATATTTTTGTTTTCTCAAACTGAGACTCCAAGTGGGACTGGCCCACCCGAAAGCTGGGAGGCAGACAGGTGCAGCTATAGCGCTTCCTCACCTACTCAGTAATCGCTTCAGTCTCACCAGGGACCTTTATGTGGCCTTGTGTGGCATCTGTTCTCAGGTCCATCTTCTACCTCCCACCTCCCACGAACCTCCTTTTGTGAGTTGTTTTCTTTTTAATTCTCTAACTTTAATATAAAAGTTTTGGTTTTTGATAAATGCTCACTTACGGTGGAGGTAGGAGGAGAGGTACCACACCAAATCCTAAGAGACTGAAACTTCACTTTAGGACAGTGGACACGTGATCTAAATCATCAAAAGTCAAGGTTGTATTTGAAATGTTCAAAAAGAACTCTGTGCTCAGGCTCATCAGATTTAACAACTGCTTTCAAATCAAATATTTAAGAATCCAAGCTCTAAATTAAATGAAAACAACCACTAGCTTCTCCCACATGGGGAGGGCATAGACTTAAGTTACGTTTCATTAGAGGGCAGATCTGATGCCAGTTCCAAAAGCCGAAGGAAGATTACAAAGTTGGGATAGAAGGAAGGTCATCTGGGAGACTTGAGGTATTCAAGATCAGGCTGAAAAACCACCTGAGGTGGATCTTGCAAAAGGATTTTTGCTTAAGGAAGCAAGTTGGCCTGGATGACTTTAAGATTTATGTAGTCTATCTGTATGAAAAGAGTTACATTTAAATACATTTAATCAGGAAAGTATATATACTTTTGGAAAATTACAAAAAGAAATAAGTGCTTAGGAATGCTTGGATACATGTCTTTTTGGCCTGCTAAAATCCAAATTTTATTTGCCAATCAGATCTTGCCTGCCTTTTTATCATAAGCTATATAATCACACAACAAATATTCACGGAGGACATGAACACAGCGTTCAGCCAGCATGAGTTAAGCTCTGCAGGCTGGTGACCAAGAGAACGTGAGACCCTGACCTGAGACAGCAAATTCAATAGGAAGGATGGAGGTTCATGCCCCAGGGTGTAGCTGGAAACGCACCAGTAACCAGCCATTTAGTTAGAGTAGGGAGAAGTATCTGAGCACTAAGACCCCGATCCTAGGAATAAGAAGCCTTAGAAAACTTTGAAAGTATTGTAAAGGCTGTTGTTAACACGGATTTGGCAATCTCACTTCAATATTTTAGAATAATGCTAAAGCAACTATGAGTCCAGGAACGGTGGAAACATCCAGCGTCAGAAATCTACCAAAAGCCTGGAACAAAAATGGATGAATAACAAGGTTATCACCTTTGATGCTAAATCTATAGTTTGTATTCCTCGTGGTATGTTGGGTGGGTCTATGGCTTTCTTGTAGGCAGGGAGAAGCAGAGTCCTGCCCAGATTGACCATGCCTTCTGGAAATTTCTTATTTAAACATGCCCTGAAATGTAAACCTCCTCTCCCATTCTGTACCTTGGACTTCTTTTTCGCTCTCTGTTGCAGACAAAGTAAATACTACAGTAAAAGTCCACATGATCATTCCCAAACTGATGAGAAGAAAGAAACCTATTTCCTTTTTACAGTGTTTTCTAAGCACTTGCAGTCACTGAGAGGGAAATAAAGAAATGCAGCACCATTTATTTATGGCATTTTGTTATTGAGATGTGAAGAGTTCTGCTTTCTTTTCTCTCAACATTCTCCTTTATTGTTTCAGTCTGTCGATTTGTTCTTGGTCTTCTGCAGCTGACCTTTAATAACTCAAATAGCCACAGAGCACCTGGTTTATTTTTTCCTCTACCTGCCTATTACCTGCATACACGATGGCTTTAAATGCAAAGACCTGGACAAGGGGGACAGATGCCCTCTCTATATCTAGCAATTTGAATTTCAAGGGAAGCCTCTGACTAGGACACACGGACATTCACAAAATGTCCCCTACCTTCCATGTTTGCCCAAAATGAAGAAAACCGAACTTGAACATCAAGTTTGTAAGGTATATTCATGTAACTATCAAATCATATAAAAATACTTAACTGTATGAAACAGACACTTAAGAAGATGCAGGTCAATTTCAAAAAGATAAAAACCCATTGTGCATCCAAATCAGTTCTCAGAATTTAACCTGCATGTTGCCTCCAGGATAAATGCTAACCCATGTACACATGATCAGAACCACTGCCTAAAAGTAAAGTAAATTAAATACAAAAGAAAACACATACACACACACATATACACACACCTTTCTCCAAAGGTAAGCTTTCAACATAATCTTATTTTCTAGTGTATTCCTTCATGATTTTCCTGAGAACATTTCAGAACGTCTCCCCAGACTCACTAACGACCTGTTAATGAACTGACACAGACTGTACTTATGTAAATTATGGAGTTGCTGAACCTAGAGTTAAAGTTTGGTACATTTCAAGGATATGAAATCAATCAGCTTGATATTAATAACTGCCACCTATGTGTCCTTCACATCTGTGCTATTTCATTGTCCCTCCACCTTGATGAGTGTCATAGGTGACTTTGAAAGCCTGGACATTCCTACATTTGATTAAACTATTTTCTCTAAGCTCAGTTTTCTCTAGGGTAGTTATTTGTGGCTAAAATGCCCAGGTGTGCAGATCATCACGGGCAGTGAAAACTGAGGTTGGAAGTGAGGATAAAAAGGAGCTGCTCCTGAAAAGGCTATAGCCTCTGAAAGTGAAGACAGTAGAAGTATTGCCTGCCAGAAAGAAGGTATAAAACAAAGAATTTGCAGGGTAGAATCCTAAGGAGGGCCTAAAGTTCCAGATGTCGACTCCAACTAGTCTGTCACTCGACAAGCTTTCCTTATGCACCCACAGCTGACCAGCTCAAGGCTTGAGGCAAATTGTATGTCACATGCTCTGTCCCTTATCCTTGAGAAAGTCCAAAAGGTAAAAATTAGTCTTTCCCAAAGTGTCCTTTTGGAAAATTTATCATTAAAATTAATATGACTTGCAAAATCAATAAATATTTTTCTATGTTCTGCATTAATCAAACCTCTGTAATCATAATTAAGAAAATAAGACTAGAAGTAATACAAAGAAAAATTTCTAAGATAAAAGAATTAGGTTGTCTGACCAAGAAGAAAAGAATTTATATAGTGACATGTTTATTTTCCTCAAGTAGTATCTGAAACAATTTACCAGGAGTCTTAATCAGCTGGAATAAATCCAAAGTTTAGTTTATATTACAATTCTATTCTTCAATTAGCTTGATCTGTCCATACTCCACCTTTTGGCTAACAGCCTATAAAGAAAGCCAAAGGCATTCCAGACTTTGTTAAAATCTGACTAGCCATCTTAATCTTTCAGTTCCTCACAGACTCTAACTTTTCTTCCTCTTTCTCTCTCTCTCTCTCTCAGTCTGTCTCCCTCCCTGCTCTTTCAGAATTGCATGTGAATAGCATTTCTAATGAAATTTTTGACTGGGCTAGAACAAGGGCTGATAAATAGAGATTAGAAGACAAAGTAAAAGTGAGACAGCAGAACCTGCTAAGAAATAGCAAAAAGGAATACCCTTTAAATTTTCTGATTCCCCACCAATCAGCAGTGGAGCCACCATCCCCCGATGTCCTGCCCGTCTCTGCCCATCCCTCTGGGTTCACTCCCTTTATCTTTAGAAACAGACTTCTCTATTGCTCCTAGAATTTATATTCATTAGTCATCTCTACACATCCTTTCATTCCCTGTATAAGGTCTTGAACTAAGGAAGCATTTAGGAATTTTATGTGAAACTTACTAAGTAGAGTATAGCCCATCTCCCTATGAATGTAAAGAAGGATGTTGGTGCCCAGAGAGCACACAGCTTCCATACCACGACTCTTTGTGGTATGTCACGTGTTACACAATCACCAGAGCCAGTGAAAGGCCCACGTTCATGGCTTTTCAGGCCTTGCTACCCCGATTTTCTCTTGGTACACAACCACACTGACAGAAACCATAAACAAGAAGAGAAGGCAAAGTTTTTATGTGAAAGATGGCAAAGTAAGAGCCAGCTGATGGTGTGCTGAGGAAAACAGACAAAGACAACATTGCTTAATTATTCAAGTGCTGATTCTAGCACTATAATACTGTTTTGATGCTTGTTCTGCCATTTGCTAGCTGCATGACCTTGGGTAAATCACTTAATAACTTTATGCCTCAGTTTTCTAGACTGAAATGGGATTAACAGGACCATCTTTATCCTTGCGTTGTAAAGATTAAATGAGAAAAAGTGCTTAAAACTTTGGCATATACTTAGGTCTATATCAATGCTATCAATTATTATTTTACCATATAAAGCTATTAAACATGAAAACATATTCAAAGGTTCTGAAGGTTTCATTTTATTTCAGCTCAGTAAGAAAGCTTATGCTCATAATAAAGGCCCTGAGTATCGAGAGCATATTAAACAATGATTAGTATCCTTCATTTAATATAGTAGGACAGATACAATTATTTTAGAAATAGTTTCTCAAAAGACAAGCATAAACAAGAAATACTTTTTTCCTTCATGAGCTATACCTACTTGCTTGCCAAAGAAGAAAACAACTTAGAAAGCGTAGTTCACTACTTAATGTTGCTAGAATAAGCAATACTACACATGAAGATATAAATGAGAGAGAGGTAGAAATATCGTTACTGCTAAAGTTAAAATTCACTAAAAAAAATGTGCTTACATTTGGACGGGACATAGTGGGGTAGCTGTAAGGAACAGTCATCCTCAGGAAGGGTGGTCCCTCCATTCTTAATATCTTCAAGAACTGAACTGCAATCAATTAAACATTCATTTGGCACCAACTGTGAACTAGATTCTGTGTGGGGTGCTAGGGGTACAAAGATAAACAATACATATATTTGTATCTAAGGAACTGTCAAACTGATAGAAAAGATATAAAAAGTTATGATACAGCATAATAATCGCAAAATGAGATTTATACTGAGCATCGCTGTGAAGCAAAGGAAAGAGTAAGTAATTCTTCCATGGAAGTAGGCAAACTTGGATAGGAAAATGTCCTGAGTTGAATACTGTCCCCTCCAAATTCATGTCTACACGGAACCTGTGAATGTGACCTTATTTGAAAATAGGGTCTATGCCAATGTAATTAAGGTGTAAGTTAAGATAAGGTCATGCTGGATCAGAGTGGGCTCTAAATCTAATCACTAGTGTCTTTATAAGAGGAAACATAGAGACACAGAGGCACAGATCCACACAGAGAGGAGAATGTCATGTGAAGACAGAGGCACAGATTGGAGTTATGCTGCCACAAGACAAGGGATGCAAGAAACCACCAGAAACTGGGAGAAACAAGGGAGGATTCTCCCCTAGGACTCTGGAGAGAAAGTGGCCCTGCCAATACCTTGGTTTTAGACTTTTCTTCTCTGGAACTGTGAGGGAAATAAATTTCTGTTGTTTTAAGTCATCCAGTTTGTGGTAATTTATTACGGCATCCACAGGAAACTAATACAGGGAGCTTGACAGAGTAGAAAGGATTTGAGCTGCATTTTGAGGACTTTATATAGAATTTTGTCATATGATTGAGGAGAAAAAGATCATTGCAGGAAATAGGATGTGCAAAGCATGGAGGTGAAAGTGATGTGGCCCGTTGAAGAAACAACAGTGGCTTGCAAAGGTCGCATCCAGAGTTCCTACATGTGGGAGTGGTAGAGAGATCTGCACCACACTTGGCTTTTTACAAGGAGCCAGACTGCGCTGAGATTTGCTTCAAAGTGCAAATGAAAGACCAATCAAGAGTAAGAGCTACCACCTGTATTGTCTAATTGCCCAGACAACTTTCTATTCGCCCATATTAACCATATTGATTCTCCAGCGCTGTTTTTTGTTTTTGTATTTGTAATCGGTTTTTGCTTGAATTCCCCCTGGTCTCCAACATCTTGGATCCCCACTCAGCTCCTGAAAGACTTTAGGCCCTCCTTTCAAGATATTCTTCTCCAGTTTACTGCCTTCCCCACTACATTCTGAGCTAGAACACACATATTCACATGTGTAATTAAAAGACTACTATGTCCCGTATTCTAGGTCCATGGAAATCATACCAGCTAGCTCATGTTCATCCTAGAAGGATATTAGGCAGGTAACAAAAGGAACAGTACAGGTCAGAAAACATATTTAGAGACATCAAGAGGCAATCATATTCAACCAGGAAGTGGCTTAAATCAACCTTAATAAAGTTGAATTCTGTAATGTAGCAAAGCTACCCTTCAGAAGGAACAGAATTCCTCTAGGGGCTAAAGGAATAGAAGTCATGAACGTCAGTTCCATCTTCCCACCTTCGTTTCCTGTTTATCTCCTCTTTCCCTTCTTGGATAAGATTTGATGCAAAGAAAAATAAGCCTCAAGGAGTCTTAAAAGTGAGAAAATGAATAATGGTGATATTTTAGCATTTGAATTATATAATCGATAGAGATTTCCTCTCGATTTATAGTCTGGGAAAATTTGGAGACTATAATTTGTAGCATGAGAAAGGTCTCCACCCTGAAAAATGTTATATGTTCATGAGGGCAGAGTCTGAGCTCTCCCCACGGAGGGGGCATCCACGCTGTGCCTTTGGCAGAAGGGTTTTTATGTAAGTCACTATGAGGTTAGTTCAGGTGAGCTCATCACCTACTGAGTTCATTTCACAGCTCCATGTTGAAGAAAACCTAGCTAAAAATATTCAGGAGAGTAAAACTAAATAACCACCAAAATAAGCCTCTGAAACCTGTTTCACATATTCTTCCCCATAGCTCTTCCTGGTGTTATTTTGATTTCTTTGAAACCTTGATGGAATTTGGTAAGCTTATAACTTCTTCAGGTGTATATATTTTAGAAAAAGATATAGCATATTTGGAAGCAGAGAAAATAACAGAATTACTTTTCTGTCCAAGCAAAATATGGAGTTTCTGTCAAATGAGACAATAAGCAGCTGGTAATTATCCTATCATTGGCAAGTTTCAATAGATACTTGGCCTACTGGAAATCGAAAAATAAAAACAAACTAAGTTGGAGGACACTTCGTCAAAAAGTTCCATTGGTTTGTTTTTTTGTTTTTTACTACTATTTTAAATACTTATCAATACATTTTCTCTCTTTGACTCTTTGATGGATGACAGTTAAGAAGGAATGGATTATGAAAAACTTTATTTGATGGCCAATTGCATCCTGCCATTTAATCATGTAGGCTACTCACAGTAATGTTAATAATAATTGTCTCAAATTTTGCTTATATCAGTTAGTTTGCTATCACTACAAGTAAATGGAACATCAGTTCATTCTTTTCAAAAATATTCTTACTATCTGGGCCTGCACCTTATACTTCCTCATGTATTTGGAAATAATAAAACTTCAGGTGTCAGTGGAGGGTGGAGGTGAGATAAAAAGCCAGAAGAGCCATACCAAAGGATTCAAGTCAATCAAGTAACAACAACAACAAAACTAATTTCAAATATTCTGCTGCTTCTTTATATTGCTGAGGACAGAGGATCAGTGAGACAGATTTTTACAATTCATCTTGCTCAGACAGTGCTGTACCCTCCGTCCATTCTCTCCAAACCTTCTTTGAAACGACCACTTGAAACAGACTTTTGATAGAGTTGTGTTGGGGAATGGGACAAGGGTTAGAGGTCATACATGGGAGAATGCAGAGAGGGTGAAAGACTAACAACTGTAGGAAAGAACATGTAGTGAGACCAATAGGGAAAGGAGAATCCCAAATGGAGAGTGAACATAAGCACATACAGAAATGTTTAGACGTTTTGGGAAGGGCACCAGATTGAAAGTAGGATGGGACATTTGAGTCTTTTTAATTAAAAATTAAAGTTTGGGTTGAGTACATCACAAGCATTAAAGTTACATATATATACTTTAAAAGTACAGAATCATGCAAGAAAAAATTATTAGGAAATTCATAAAACTATTGTCTTTTGGAGAGAAACACATAAAACACTTCATCTTCCTTCTAATTTTCCAAAATTTTATGCAATAAGAAAAATTAATTTTATAATGAAAGAATATAAAAGAGATCAATTACATCTTTAGGGTTCCCTTGAATTGTGCTGTGATACAATTAAAGTATGATTATCCCTACACTTTGCAACACAAGAAAACATCTTCATTTATATAAACTCACAAAGAAAAAAACCGAAAAATCAATGCACATAAATCTTAGCATATAAGTGATCACCAGACTTTCCTAGCTTTAAGCAAGCCGACCCGAAAGTTCCATAGCTTCCCCGACTCTCTGGGTAAGTATCCTCTTCTCAGTTTGAAGAGGAAATTAAACAATGATGAAAGCCCTGTGCACATCCCCGCCAAGCCAGCTCTCTGGAGTAGATGACCTCACAATATCTGTGAGAATGATTCTGTTTTTCTGTTGTTATTTCTCAACTGTTTTGACAATTAAAATCTAAATATCTATGAACAAGAATTTTGATATTTATATTATCTGAGAATTGGAGGGACAAGAGAGAGAATGCGCCAAGGACAAGAGTAAAGACAGAAATTGAACACCACAAAATAAATGAGTAGAAATGATGGTTGAAGGCATATGAGAAATCTATTAATAAACTAAACACATTTAAAAAGTATAGTGGGAGGTGGAAATAAATGTGATTGGAGGATGGTGTTTTCATTGTGTAGTTTTTGCTGAGCTAAATCGAATTTACGAACCAACCTCATTCTTATTTTGTAAGAACCTGCAGTGAGGCCCATTTGCCCTGAACTTCCACAGAAGTAAGTTGAACCTCCAGGCGTTGTCTCCCCATTTTGCTGCAGAAATAATCCTGAGCATCTCTGTAGCCACCCTTGAGGGATACTAAGGAACACTTAGAGCCTCCAAACTCTGCCCAGGAATTAAAATGCATGCTTCTGATTTCCTGGACATGAGTGTTCTTGCTCTTTCTCACAACTCCAAAACTGCCTTCCCAGATGTTTATAACCTGCCTGACTCTGTCTAAGGTGCTTTCCCCATACCTCACCTCATCCATCCTGGATCTTTGGTACTCAACATTCCATCCAGACCTGTCCGGACTCTGGAACTCTGTTCTAAACTATAATCTTCAAGTTTTATCCTGTCCCCTGCTGCTAAATAAGTCTTAGTAAGATCTGGAGGAAGGAATAAATATTTGCATTCCTTTGGAAAGTTGATGTAGGAGAGAGTGAGGTAGAGTACAGAAATGAGAAAAATAATATAAGAGATATAAAGGAAAACAATCATTTTGGAAGGAAGAACTCTGGCTGGCTCTTTCTTTTTTTTCCCAGTGAATTTCACACAGTTTATTTTTTAAAGTATTATGGTTTAAATCTAAAATGCAATCTAAATAATTTAGTCTTCCTTGTCCTAAAATTTTACAAAAAACCTTCAAGAAACAAATGTAATCTAATTCTAGATTAGGGACAGATTTATTCATTCCTTTTTATTTGCTTTAGGGGTGACTATATGAAGCTAAAAATATTAAGGGAAAAAAAGCAAATATTCAGGAATTTTTATCCACATTATCAAGAAATCCATCTAATTACTTACTTTAAGTAAAATTAGTCAAATCCACTAACAAATAGAAACTCCAAACCTGAGACCATCATGGTAAGCACTATCCAAGCTTTCTAAAGGGTTAAAATTCTTCATTTTTCTTTTTTCCCTTTCTGTTTCCCCATTAGTGGTGAAACTCACAAATGTAAAGGGCCCGTGTGCATGTGTTTTGGGAACAGGAGCAAATGGATTATGGGTGAAGGGGATTGTATGTCATTTAACAGTTTTCTTGGGTTACCAGGAACCCCAAATGACAATGTACGTGTTGGGAGCCTAAGAGTTGACATCCAGATGCTGGGTCTCTGTACTTGTTCTAGGAAAGGGGGGACTATAGAAATAATCCAAGTCCAGATCGCCCTGGGTATAATACAATGCTAGAAGAGATCCACAATCACATCCCTCAACACATGCTCCGTGGAATGATCCTTAGTATTAGCAACTCTGGACAGTATTCTATCTAGACCCTTAGTGGATGTTTTAGAGTTATGCAAGACTCCTAAAACCAAATCTGTCTAGTTTTCTTTTTCTTCATCTGTCTCAAGAGCTCCCTCTCCATCTTTCTTCTAACTTCATTTTGTCAAAGTAACTTCGTGAGTAAAGAGACAGGAAAGATTGAATTGCATTTTTTATGTTTGCATATGAGATTCTGGTTATCCTTATTTCACAAATGACATGTGTGTGTGTGTATGTGTGTGTGTGCAGACACAACCATTGTGCCATTCATTGAAGAATTGATTGACACTAAGAATTGACATTTTATTTATTTTTCCCCATTTAAAAAATACTGATGAAAAATGAAGTCCTTAAAAATTTCTCTCTCTTACCAAGCAACTAGACTTTTGCTTTTTCCTTTTTTCACTATTCTAGTATTACCACATAGTTATCATCCTTCCAACATTTTTTTAAGTGAGTGTGTGATCTATGAATAATACAAACTGTCTGAAGTTAAAAAAATCACATTATTCTGAACACTGTAGAATGATTGCTAGCAAATATCTCCCAGTATGTTGCCACTGAAATATCACACACAAGTTGGATGTTGTGTAATGTATATGCCAGGATAGAACCTTATGTTCACAGGACTTGAAAATATAATTTCTAACTTCAACAGAATAGAAACAAGATGCCTATTTTCAGAGTGTAAATTCATTCTGGAACACTGACAGAATGACAGTTATTAAAATGAGCCCTGTATTCCAAAGTGACAGCCTAGGCTAACATGAAACTTTTAAAGTCAGGACAAATCACGGGGAGATATTGCCAATTTGCCTTTTCTTTTTCTTATTATTTCTTTCAATTTTTGCACAGTATTGCCTTTCTGCAGTGTCGACATGTTCTAAACCAGGGTGCGATAAAATTATGTCCCAATGTGTAATTGTTATTTCAGAAAGAAAATGACTTTTATTTTTCTTTCTGCTTTCAAAGAAGCAAGCTGCTAAACAAATTAGTTTGATTAATGGCTGCCAGTTATTGACCTCCTTCAGTTTTTCAGACATGTTTCACCATCCTTGCATGCATTTTCTCTAATCTCAGAAAATCTAACAGAATAGACTCTGATTCCAAATTTTGCACATGAGGAACCTGTACTCGTAGGCGCTATGTGTTCTTGGCCACGGCCACACAGCTAAGACGTGATGGCCCCAAGATTCTACCCCAAATCTACCTGACACCAAAGTACATGATCTTTCTGCTATGACTTCATTGCCAATCTCAATAAATGTAGTAACTCAACAATTAAGGATTCTTACTGGGCCTTGAATTATACAGACAAATTAGAAAATCCTGTCGTCAAAGAGCTTAACAAACTGTTCTCGACTATTCAGCATCATCACTATATATTTTAAAAGGTTTATGTGGTTATTTTTAAATTTCTAAACATGAATAGCCCTTATTTACTATTATTCTGAAAGTATTTTACGTATTATCCGACAATAGAAATTAACTTTGATCCAACCATTCCAACACATTTTGAATTTGGATACCCTGTTTAACATCAAAAAGATAGGGGCTGACCTTGTGGCGTAGTGATTAAGTACGCATGCTCTGCTTTAGCAGCCGGGGATTTGCAGTCTCAGATCCCAGGTGCGGACCTACACACTGTTCATCAAGCCATGGTGTGGTGGTGTCCCACATATAGATTAGAGGAAGATGGGCACAGGTGTTAGCTCAGGGCCAATCTTCCTCACCAAAATAAAAAAGTGGAATCCACATCATAAATGAATACAATTTCTCATTTATTCAGGGTTTATAACCAAAAACTATTCAGAATTTCTTTCCCAGGATATTATTTCTAGGAAAATGTCTTCCATCACTTTGCCCAGGGCTGCGCTCATGATTACTTATGATCTCTCTGTAGCAAACTAATATCTTTAAATAAAAAATTTTAAATGTGATTTTCAGGTAAGATGACTACATGTTTAAAGACACTTGGAGGCTTCTCTCTATTTACTCCAGCACATTTACTAAATTAATATATATATTAATTAATATATATTAACAATACCTAAGAATATATACATATTTTAAAACTTGAATTGACATCAAAATCTATGCATAAAAATCAACCAAATAGCAAATTCTGGAAGCATTTCTTCTAATGGCCATTACAATAACATCAGATTGATAGAAAAACCATCACAACAGAAACTCTGTTTGGATACCTTCCAATTTTCTGTATTCCTCTAGAGCAAAAACAATGCATATTCAGAACCTAGATCTGTAACCCACTGTGAAGTAATTTGGAAAGAATACAAAATAATGTTTTACTAAGTCCAGGTCCACTCCTACAGCCTTATAAATCAATTCTAAACAGATATTTCCTTCAGTGAGTATGAATAGACTATGGAAAATAGTCAACACAGGGAAAGACCACTGAATCTATGAAGAATTATTCTAATTCTCTCCTTAAAAAGGTATTTTCATGAGAACTCAGAAGAAAACATTAGTTAATATCTGATTTGTGCCCTCAAAGAGAATCCAGAGGATATAGCTTCCATGAAATTAGTTTAAATAGACATGAGAAAGGGAGAATCAGAGGAAAGGAAGAAACTCACAGACACAAAAGCCACAAAACTGAATTTTTAAAGAGAGCTTGGAAAAGCTAAATCCTAAAGAATATCCAAGTGGTTAAGCAAAGGACAAAGTTGAAATTTTTATGCAACCCATGAAATGACAGAGCTCAAAATATCAAGGAAGAATATAATATATATGGAGGACAGATGTTAGAGTTCAGAACAGTAGATACTAGCTATTCCTTATAAGACATTTCAAAATAATAAATGCTCACTGAGTCTTAGACAAAACTAGTAAAAGGGATGCCCATCTAGTCACATTAAGGTAGAAATGCAAGACATTTATATATAAAAGACTCACTGGCCTGTAGAAGAAGAGAAATGAAGCTGATCTTAACCTTGTCCATGGTAGATTACAAAGAAATATTAGCTGCAGAGATTTGAAGGGAAAAATATGTGATATATTTTAAGAGTTAAGATGCAGTCAAACTTTAGTTATTACAGAAAGATAAATAAAAATCCTTATAAATGCAAGTCTTCAAAAATAAACCAAATAATGCAATTCTTGAATGCCATTCTTATGTTGAATAAAAGAATAACAATCAAAAGGGCATTTAGTTAACAAAAGAAAGAATTAGAAATTTTTAAAATAGCCAAAAAAGCAAAGAGATATAAAAATCTTTATTGTGTGTGGGTTTTTTTGTTTTTGTTTTTGTTTTTCTTGCTGAGGAAGATTCACCCTGAGCTAACATCTGTGCCAATCTTCCTCTATTTTGTATGTGGGTCATGGCCACAGCATGGCTGCAGAAAATGGTGTAGATCCATGCCTGGGAACCAAACCCAGGCCACCAAAGTGGAGCCAGCCAAACTTAACCACCAGGCCACAGTGTTGGCCCTAAAAATATTTTTGAAGTAATAGTTATGGTCTAAACTTTTATTGGTTCAGACTTTTAAATCCCTTTATTAAAAGGGCGTATGCAATAAGACAAACTTTTAGAAAAGAGAGAGAGAGAAAGAAAGAGAAAAGGAAAGGCCAACGGCAATCTGTTTCTAAGAAAACATGTTTAAATGTTAGTAATGGTAATGTGGGCCTGTGATAAAGGAGTAAACTACCTCTGCAGGCTAAAAATAACAAGAAATTTCCCAGTTCAGGGCACAAGTATTTTTCTCTTCTCCCTGACAAAATTCCACTAAAATTATATTAAATGGCTACATATATGTTTTTAATGAAAAGATCTAAAGGAGATGGACCATGAGTGCACAAGATAGTTCAATAAATTTACAGCAGAACAAAAGATAGTAGAAGCCTTGTGAAATGACATGGACATGAAACAGTAGTCTGATGAGAACCAAAATTCCCTGCAGAATACCTGGAGGCTTGGGCAGGCTTAATGGAGGGTTGAAGTGAGAAGAAAGGGTGGGTGTTCATTCAAAGTCAGTCTGTTTAGTCACTGTGCTGGTTGTCTCCCCACACTAACCTACAACTTCTCTGCTCACCTCTTTCTGGACTCCTAAGCACATTTTATTCTGGGTAAAACCCAGAGGATTATTTTCCAAAAAAGCAGAAGCATGTACACTGAAGAGAATTTGATAGTTCAGATGTATGAAAATTGTCAGCAACAGGTGGCTATCCAATCAGATTTCACGCAGGTAAAAAGTATTTTTATACATTCAAAAATTAAAGAAACATATTGTAGTTATTACTAATAAATAGTGCTTTTCAAAGAAGTTTTCAAGTCAATACAAGGTTAAAACATAATTAAAAATCCCAAATCAAAGGAATCATAGTGCAAGAGGATGGTTGGTGAGCATTGAAACCTCTAAATGATATACTTCGTTTTAAGCAATTGTAAAAAATAAGGCTACCTGTGGGGTAGGGGTGGGGGGGGCTAAATCTTAGTGGCTTAATATAATATAGCTCCTTTCTGGCTCACAAACGGTTGAGTGCAGGCGATTGGTGAGTGACTTTCCATCTTGTGACTCCATCTATTAGGATCTTAGAATTTTCTGTTGGGTCCTCTGTGATCTGCTGGATGATGGGAAAAGACCACGATTCTGAATCACACGAAGCTTTTGTTGGCTGTACCTGGAACACATCTATCATATCCACCTGCCTTCTGTTAGCTGTAACTCTCACTATTACACATGTCTCGGAAATGAAACCTACTTGTGTTACTGGCACTGGTCACATCAGTGCGGTGGGGTCCAGGTTCTTGGTCCACAGACACAAAGGAATTTGAGAAAGGACACACAGCAGAAGTTTTAACAGCGGAGGATTTATTAGTAGAGCAAAGTATACCCCCAAGGGAAGGGCGGGGGTGGGCAGGCTCTAGGTGAGCATCCATACTGAAGTTGTGGCAATCGGTGTTTTTGGAAGGTGGGCATCCCGGGGTGGGTGAGGGTCTTGGAACACAGACCCATCCGGGCCTTTTCTCCACTTTCAAGTCCGGAGGGGGAGATTTTTTCCTTAGGTAGGTATCTCTGGAACTGTCATGGCGATGATCTCCCACAAGAGGGGTCAAAACTGAGTGCAAATGAGCATATAATAAGGCTAGGGGCTTCTCTTGGTCATGGTTGCGGGGAGTTGCACATCTGAAAGCTGCTGTTCTGTAATTAGGACACTGCTGCTGGTGGAATGACCTTGGGCTGGGGACAGTGGTGCACACTGAAGAACTGTTGCCAGGTAATGAGGACGTTGCACCTGGTGGAGTGGCCTTGCTCCCAGCTCATGTCTAGCTTCCTGCCTATCTCACTTCTATGCGCAGCATGTAAGTGAAAAATGTTTGGTCAAAAATAAGCCAGTTTCTGCCACTGTTACAAAAAATATTATAAATATCATCAGTAATTATTGATTTTAAAGATTAATGATAATTTGAGGTAAAAAGTAGGGCAAAAAACTGCAGCATAAACCAGCATATATTACTGATGAGAATTAGTAAATTCTTATCATTTCCTTATATTACTTCAAGAAATATCTTAAAATTAATATCTTTCTATTTTCAACATTGATAATTAGAAGAAATAGATTTAAATAACCAATTGCAGAATTCTAAAAGTATGTCTACTTTCTAAGACACTATAGGAAAAAGCCATGTAAAACTGTACAAATGAGAAACAACAACAATAAAATGCAAACTAACTTAAAAAAATTCAGAATGCTAAAAGCTGAAATGCATGAAACAGGAAATCCAAAGAAAAACACACCAAATAAACCCAAAATTTATTTACCCTTAGAATTAAAAAAAAAAAAACAACCTGGAACAACAATAGATAAATATCAAATATGGTGAGCAAAAGAAACCTGAGAACAAAAACAATTATATCGTCTGCTTCATTTACCGAAACTCTAAAACAGGCAAATGATAGTGTTAAAAATCAGAATAGTCGTAAAACATTGGAGGGCAGACCACATGGGTGGGTGCTTCCCCACCCATGAGAATGTTCTATTTCTTTATCTGGATACTTGGTTACGTATGTATGTATACTTCCTTAATGTTCATTGATTCTTATGATTCTTACACTGACAAAATCACTTGTATC
This sequence comes from Tapirus indicus, assembly GCA_031878705.1. Classification (NCBI taxonomy): domain Eukaryota; kingdom Metazoa; phylum Chordata; class Mammalia; order Perissodactyla; family Tapiridae; genus Tapirus; species Tapirus indicus. The sequence goes on along the minus strand of CM062926.1, from coordinate 47,470,100 downwards.
TATGTGTGTTATATTTTCACAAATATTTTTTCAAAGGAAAATATATTTGTTATAGAAACAAATTATTGAGTATTCATGAACTACCATAAATATCAATAAAACTGTTTAGGATCTAGGAGTAAAACAACAAAACCTTGCTAAAAGATATAAATGAAGACTTGAATAATTGAGAAGACAGATGTTCCCTGGCCATGGTGATTGGGTCAGGTTCATCAAATCAGAATGAAATGTGGCATTTTCTTTCAACACATGTGGGAAGAAGACTTGACTCCTTCCAGTTGGTGTGTGAACAGATGTGAAGCCCATTTACCAACATTAGTGGAACAGAAAGGAGGTTAAAACTAAGACAATGGCTAAGAATCAGAGACCAGAGCACTATCAAATTGTGCTAGCTGACCTTTCCTTTGTATCATTTCTGTCATATAAATTAATAATAAACCTTATTGGAACACTGCTCTTCCCCAATCTGAGTCTGATAGCAATGGGATACAAAGAACCCATGGTAAAGTAGAATTAGTTCCTTCTCGATGATGCCTTCAAGCATTTATATCCTACAACTGTTACAGACTGAATATTTGTATCCCCTCAAAATTCATACATTGAAACCATACCACCCCCACTCCCATACCCGCAATGTGTATCAGGAGGTGGAGTCTTTGAGAGATAATTAAAATTAGATGAGGTCATGAGGGTGGAGCCTTCATGAATGGGATTACTGCCTTTATAAGAGTCATGAAAGAGCTTGCTTCCTTTTTCCACTCTCTGCCATGCAGCAGGTCCTGTGTGGAATGTGAATGACCACGAAGATTGTTACACAAATGAATTAAGTCTCCAAAATGAGTAATGAAGAAATAGCACTGAGGATCATGATTCTTATTTTGAAACATCCTTTCCTTGGGCTCCATAATTCTTGGCCTCCATTCAGATTACAAAGAAGGGCTCAATAGTTTTAGTCAGTTTCTTTGTTTCACATGATAATAGCCCGACTGTAAGGTTCTCTTTGAAAAAAAGGATCTCCCTTTGGGCAGCTAAGAAACAAGACTTGTAGGATAATGTTTGATCACGAAACAATAGAGTTAAGGTCAAGGCCAATAATTCCCTGACACCAATATTTAAATGTAGAGTGTAAATTGTCAGACCTTTTTCTTTTCATCCTTTTTAATAGGAGTGAGCATGCAGGTGTCAGAGTATTGAAGCAAAGCTGTAGGATTTTAAAGGGCACAATATAATCAGTTGAAATAACAAGAGAAAGTCAATCGACTGGGTGCTGTGACTACAAACAAATAATGAAGGTCATTTTTGTTTAATGAATTTAATTCACAGGGTTTCAAAAACATAGAATCTCAGAAGTATCCCTAGATACTAATCTAATTCTTTCTCAGTTAATAGCCACATCTCTTCTATAGGCAGTCAACTAGTTTATGTTCAATACCTCCACTGATGAGGTCACGTTACCTCTTGAGACACTGCATTCTCTTTTTGGCCAACTCTAATTACAAGAAAGTTCTTTGAAATATAACAAAATTCTTATATCCCGTAATATTCAAACATTCATCTGATCTTTATCCCTTTGAATCACAAAAAGCAAGGCTAATGACTCTTCTGTACATGGCTCCCAAATATAATTGACAAAACAATCTTCCAAGGTGAGCATTATTCTTACTTCATATTTAAGTACACTGAGTCTTATAGAACTTAAAAAACTTATGCAAGTCTACACACCTAGGAATTGTCACATAGATACTGGGGCCTAGAACTATCAGCATTGTTAGCTGAGTGCTAACTGTGATCCAAAAGGTAATAAATTCCAACTGCTTTGATTTCTCCTTGCATATTCTAGCTTTGTTATATTAAGAACGTGTGTTCTTTGCCAGGCACTGTGGCAGTGGTGGGAGTGACACTGGCTCAACACAAGTTTGGCATAAGGGAAGCCATACTGTAGGAAGGAAGCCATATTGTAACAAGGATAACCTCTAAGTAACTAACCCAGTTGGACATACTCTGACTTGAATGTAGGCTAGATAATAAATAACTGAAACACAAAGAAAACAGCATGCATTGTGATTTATGACCCCTGTTTAGCTACATACCTTCCAGCTGCAAAGAGATAACTTTGTTCTTTGAGTTCCTTAGGAATGTGATGACCCCAGACAAAAGTTCTATACTGGCATCCAACATCAATGACAGCTAAAAGGTCTGGTGTGGCAACCCCTAGTCTACTGTGCCAGATAGTCAACATTCCTGACCCCCTCCTCTACAGCCCATTGGCCCTATATAAGTGCTTCAAGATTCTGTATTCACCTTAAGATGGTTCTTTGGGATGTTGGTCCACCATCTTCTGATTAGCTAGCTCATAGCTTAATAAAAGTCCTTTCTCTGCCACCATCTTGCCTTTTGATGAATTGGCTTTTGTCTTGTGGAGAGCAGATTGTGCCCTTCGTGCATTAACAGGAATTCCTGTGGAGACTTTAATATGGAGATAAAGAAGGATAAATATAATTGCACAGATAAATATATAAACTGTTGTGAGAGACATTTAAAAAAAATAAGGGGTTCGGGAGGGCATAAACATGTTATCAATCTGAGGAGCTCAGTCTCTAATGGGGGAGGCAGATCTTGTTTAAGGGAAAGTAAATTCATAGTGTTTGGAAATGAGAGGTGAAAGCAGAGTGATGCAAACTGTGTGGAAACACAAGGGTCTCATAAACATTATCGATAAAGACACTGGTCTTTAAAACAATAGGAATCCACTGAATTATTTGAATGGGGTTGCATGATGATATCAGTTTTTAGAACAAGAATCTATTGAATTACTTGAATGGGGTTTGCTGACATGACTATATTTACATATCAAAAGGATCACTATCTTTGGCAGACCATTTTAATGTTTTTTGTTGTTTTATTTTTGTTTTGTTTGGCTTGCACTCTGGACGCAGGGTTCAAGTATCTGTATATTAACAAGCCCTACTGGTGATTCTGATGCCTGCCAACACCAGAGAACTGCTGAAGGAGGCTTCTATTTAGAACATTTGGTTCTCAATCCTGGCTGCATATTAGAATCATGTGGGAACTTGCTGTGCTCACTTAAAAAAAAAAAATTCTATTAAACCTATTTAATTGGTCTGGGGTGGAACCTGGGCATCAGTACATTTTAAAACTGATTTTAAAGTGTAGAGAGCTTTGAAAACCACTGAATTAACCCATAAAGGAATTAAACTCTAGTTAACACTGACAGAGGAAGATTTCCCAAGCCTGGGAAGACAGAGGTGATAAATTGTGAGAACTGCTTTTGGTCCCCACTTAGATTCTTGGGACATGACTGGACCTTAGAAGAGGGTAGTGATGCCTGGGCACTCATTGAAAGTACTACAGCCTTGGATGTAGCTGAGAATATTCCTAATGTCTGATGCTATAGAACTGGGCCTTCTGAGATTTTCTGCACTGGCATACTGGGAGCCCTGCAGGTTGTGAAGATTAGGGATGGGGTGATATCCAACAGCTGCAGGAGCAGCAAAGGTGGGTCTAGCCACAGGTGTGGACTAAAGACTAGGTCCTTTCCCTATTTCAACACCATACACTTTGGGATGCTCATACAGGGCTTCAGGGCAAGGGAAGGGCAAGGGAAGCCCCAGTCACAGTTGGAATTAGACAGCCCATAAGTCAAAAGTCTACTTCTCAGGGCCAGCCCTGTTGCATAGTGGTTAAGTTCATGTGCTCCACTTCATGGGTTTGGATCCTGGGCATGGACCTCCACCACTCATCAGCCATACTGTGGCGGCTGCCCACATACAAAATGGCGGAAGATTGGCATAGATGTTAGATCAGAGCCAATCTTCCTCAAGCAAAAAAAGATGAAGATTGGCAACAGATGTTAGCTCAGGGTGAATCTTCCTCAGAAAAAAGAAAAAAAATAGTCTACTTTTCTAGTTTCTAAAATCAAGATCCAGAAAATCAATTCTATGGTTTAATAGTCTCTGTTTGCAAACTTATAGAGAATGAGAACAAGTCCAAACTGTTAAGAAGTGATCTCTAATATTCTGCAACATGATTAAAAAATAACTAGTTGCTTAATTTTAAAACCTAAACCATAAAACTCCAAGAAGAAAATATAGGTGGTAACTCCTTGACATCAGTCTTCATGATGGTTTTTTGGATTCGACAACAAAAGTAAAAGCCACAAAAGCAAAACTAAACAAATGGGACTACATCAAATTAAAAAGCTCTGCTCAGCAAAGGAAACTATCAACAAAATGAAAAGGCAACCTATTGAATGGGAAAAAATATTTGTAAATCATGTATCTGATAAGAGGTTAATAGCCAATATATATAAAGAATCCATACAACTCAATAGCAATAAAACAAATAATCCAACAGAAAAATGAGCAGAGAATCTGAATAGACATGTTTTCAAAGAAGACATACAGATGGCCAATATGTACATGAAAAGATGCTCAACATTGCTAATCATCAGGGAAACACAAATCAAAACCACAACGACATATCACCTCTCACCTGCTAGAATGGCTATTATCAAAAAGATGAAAGATAACAAATGCTGGTGAGAATGTGGATAAAAGGGAACACTTGCCCACTGTTGGTAGGAATGTAAATTGGTGCAGCCATTATGGAAAATAGTATGGAGGTTCCTCAAAAAATTAAAAATAGAACTACCATATGATCCAGCATTCCAATTCTGGATATTTATCCGAAGAAAGCAAAAACACTAACTGGAAAAGATATATGCACTTCATGTTCATTACAGAATTATTTACAATGGCCAAGGTGTGGAAACAACCTGTATGTCCATGAACAGATGAATGGATTAAAAAAAATGTGAATGTATACATGCAAAATATTACTCAGCCATAAAAAAAGACAAATACCATATGATCTTACTTATATATGGAACTAAAACAATTACCACAACAAGCTTATAGATACAGAGAACAGATTGGTGGTTGCCAGAGGCCAGGGATGGGGAACGGTTGGCTAAATGGGTGAAGAGAATAAAAAGGTACAGACTGAAAAAAACTAAAAGGAAAAGTTAGTTGCCTAATTACAGTATTTTAAAGTTAATATTTAAGCATTTTTGGTTTGTTTATGCAAATCGTGTGTAAATTAATTTGACCAATATTTTAGAAACAAACTATCAAAACCATTTTTAGCATCATAGCCTAGAAAATTAACCACAAAACAACAAGAATATTTACATTTTATTTAGAGCTTATTTTCTTTCAGGCACTGTTCTAAATACTTTGAAGCTATTATCTCATAGCAATTCTACCATTATGATTCTTATTTTAAAAATAGATTCCCAAGGAAAAGACAGGATAAAACTTGCCTGAGATGTATGGCTTAATAAGCAATTGAGACAGGATTTTAATCCAGGCAGGATAACAACTAAGTTACCATTATTGAGTCATATAACGTTCTAGATAGATACATAGATGGATGACAGAGATGTGCCTGAGATACTTACTCATTTGATCACAAAGAAAGTAGAAATACAAAATCGTGATTCAAAATACATATTTTTATTATGAAAATAATCCTCATTTTTAACATAAGTAAAATAATGTCAACAGCTAATTCAAAAGTCTATATTTACTGAATAAATAATATCTTTTAAAGGAGTATGTGCACAGGGTTGAGCACTGGCAAAAGCACTGTCTATCTGAAACTAACCCAGTTAAAAATATATATTGAAGTATTGATAAAATGTCAAGAGTTTTTTTAACATAATAGAGATATTTTTTAATTGTCATTTAATATTTTTAACATGAAAATATTAGTCTCTCACCTCTAAGCTCACACTTTGAAACACTGTAACAAAGAGCGACATATAAGAAAGAAATCTAAAATCACTTAGCTAAGCTCAACTACAAGATAAATATTTCTCCGGACAAGGACTGAAACACAAATGTAAAATGGTGAGCAGTGGCTGCTCACCAGAGCCTCCAAGTCCAGAAGCAGGCAATGGAGGTCGGGAGTTTGGCTCCTGCATGGTAATGAGGAGAAAAGGTGCACTCCCTAGATGGGTGCAGAGCCAAGCCCACTATTTGTAGAGCCCACGGAGGGTGAGCCACCCATGAAAGGAGTTAGAAAACAACTGAAGAAACAAACACACACACACAAATGGACCAATAAGCTGCTGCTGCTTGGGGCAGAGTTTATAGAAAATTGTGGACATAGGGAGTCTGGAGATAAACATAGAGTCTCATTATGTGAACCCGAGCAAGATGCCTGGTCTGGTCACTCTGGGTCAGGGTCTGCCCAAGCCCTAAATCCTCACATGGCAATAGCTCTGAACCACCTTTATAAGAACGTGCTTTGGGTTATGGTAATAAAGCTGGATAGAGAAAAGAGCAGAAGTAAGGGAGAGAGGGATGGAGGTGGTGTTGGGGAGAAACAGAGAGACACACATACACGGACAGAGAATGAGATACCCATTCAAATAAAACCTTCAGGTCAAAATGTCCAAACTCACTGACAAAGATTCAAACTCTAGTAGTCAGGCTCCTAAACCTTCTCCTAGATCCATCTGTGCACTTTCTTATAAAACCACCAGTCATAGCAAGAACACTGCTAAGTCAGTTTAACCAGAACACTCCACCCTCAATACCTGATCACCACCCCCCATATCTGATTTGGTTCCTCATCCACCACTATCCCCCACGTGATGTCTGATCACCCTGGCCTGATTCTTCAGGAAAGAATCCTATTGGTCAGTTTAGCCAGAATCTCCCTCATCCCTGATGTTTCCTCTTAGTAATTTTCTATCCACTGACCTGCTCCTTGGCTATAAATCCCCACTTGCCCATGCTGTATTCAGAGTTGGGCACAGTCTCTCTCACCCACAGTAAAATCCCATTGCAATGGTCCTTATATCTATGACCTAACAAGTGTCATTTATTTATTTTTTTCTTTAATTCCATGAAAAAAGACAGCCAACAAAACAACAAAATTAACAATCAGACAAGGAATCTACTGCACATGAAATTAATTACTAGAATAGTCTGATAGTATTGAAAATAAATATGTTGAGAATTTTTGAAGAATTAAGTGACGACATCCACTAAGGATAATAGTAAGTTATTTTTGAAAAACAGACAGAAATAAAACAAGATCAGGTGGACCTAAAACAATTAACTAGAAATATTGGAAATGAATAATATAACCACTGAAATAAAAAATAAAACAGAAGATATAAACTCTTAACTAGATAGAGTTGAAGAACTACTATGCAATTGTGAGATCTCATCCAGAACGTAGCATGGAGAGACACAGAGATAAAAATATAAAATATCAATTAAGAGACAAGGATAGATCAAGAGATTCCAACATTTATATTACAGGGTTTTGAAAAGAAGAAAATGGAGGAAATAGAGAAGAAAAAATATCTGAACAGCTCACTGTTGAGAAACTTCCAGAATTGAAAAAAAAAGTGAAATCTGAGAAATAAGCAAGATATATAAAAAAAGACCCATCAGAGTGAAACTACCAGAGGTGATGAACAAAGACAGAGTCATAATTCTTTCAGAGAAAAGACACAAGATTATTCACCAAGCCGTAATAGTAAGGCCAATGATACATTTTCATCAGCAGCAGTACAATCTGAAGATGTTAGAGTGATGCCTTAAAAGGGCTAATGGAACCATATACCCAACCATGTTATCATGCAATAATAAATTCAAAATATCATTTTTACATGCAGAAGACTAATACTTTACCACAGATTTGCTTTAAGAGTATCAATGAACTGTTGTGCCTCAACAAGAAAAAAAGTGATTCCAGATGAAAGAGATGGGATACTAGAAACAAGTGCATAGAAACTGAGAAAACATGATTGATTTTTAAAAGTCATAAATAATTTTGTATATTTTTAAGGGATAAAGTAAAAACTCTACAAAATAATAACAAGACACAAGGCAGAAAGTAAAGCCTTTCTATGAGTAAACTGCTAAGATCTTCATCATTGTCAGATGGAGAATAGATATAGATGGACTTATTTGAACAAACTTATTACATGTGAATCTTACAAATAAATGTAACCACAGAAACCAAAGAAATGTAACTAATAGCCTGGAAATCAGGAGAAGGAATGAAAGGGAATAGAGAAAAATGTCTCTAAAACAGAAAGCAAAGAAAACATTAAACAGCAAAGAAAACAGATGGTAAGCAGAGAATACAAAACAAATCAGAAGAAAATTTACACATTAAATGTACACAGATTATTGAGTTAGATAAAAATTACATAATGTAAAATAACAACATTACATGGCTTACCATATTCTCATCTAAATGAGAACCACACAGAAACATATATAAATAAGAAGATGAAAAAAAGATATTTTAGCTAAATACAATTATAAAAACAAAAATTGGGGATAGTAATATTAACATCAGAAAGAATGTTAATTAAGGCCAAAAGCACTTACTGAAGACAATCTTTATAAAACAATTAAGAGAACAATTTATCAAGAGGATATATGAAGAACTCATACAGACATGATATATATAGTCCTGAACTAAATACAATGACAGTATTTCAAGGAGAATTTTAAAACCCCATAATTAAAGTAGAGGATTTTAATATATTTTTACAGTAAACATACAGATCAAGCAACCAAATTTAGAGTAAAAAGGTGTTGAGTAGGGGGCTGGCCCAGTGGTGTAGTGGTTGGGTTTTTGCGCTCCACTTCAGCAGCCAGTGTTCACAGGTTCGGATCCTGGGTGAGGACCCATGCATTGCTTATCAAGCCACGCTGTGGCAGTGTCCCACATATAAAGTAGAGAAAGATGGGCAGGGATGTTAGCTCAGGGCCAATCTTCCTCAGCAGAAAGAGGAGGATTGACAACACATATTAGCTCAGAGCTAATCTTCCTCACCAAAAAAAAACAAAAAAGTTGAGCAATAATGACCCAGCATGATCTAAAAAATGGAGAAGTCTTCATACAAGATACAGAGAATGTACTGTTTTGCTTCATGTTTTGTACAAGATTTCACTGAAATAAGCATTTGCTAAATGTAAAGGAATTACCTCAAATACATTGGGAAATTTTTGTTTTGTGCAATTTTTCTTTATTGGTTTTGACTACATGTACTCTTTGAGAGTTAATTAAACTTTATCCTACCATTTGATTTACCCTTTAGCTACTAGTATTCCTCGAACTACAACAAAGGCATTTCACAACATGAGCAATCTGTTTTTGATGAAATTACTAACCAAGAACCTATTAGCCATTATTTTAAATGGAGAAATTCATAATACATTAGAAATTAACCTCCCAAACTCCCAACAATTTCTAAAATAGCACTAAAACACAGAAAACACGGGTCTGTGTGTAATCTCTCTTTTTTTTTTCTTTTGGTGACAAAGATTGGCCCTGAGCTAACACCTGTTGCCAATCTTCCTCTTGTTGCTTGAGGAAGAGTGGCCCTGAGCTAACATCTGTGTCCATCTTCCTCCATTTTGTATGTGGCATATGCCACCACAGCATGGCTTGATGAGTGGTGTAGGTCCACGTCTGGGATCCAAATCGGCGAACCCCAGACTGCTAAAGCAGAGCACACCAAACTTAATTACTGTGCCACCAGGCCATCCCCACATAATCTAACTTTTTAAAAACTTCCTTTACTTCTTTCTTTATAATTTTCTTTAACATGTTTTGGGGATTCATTTTAACACTGGGCATTTATCAAAGGCTAAACTAAAAAAAAACAAAAAACAAAAAAACAGCACAGAAAGGAGATCAGGACAAACACCATGGCAGAGTGCCTCTCACAAAAACTGATGCTAGGATCTCTCTTGCCAGCATTAACATTCAAACACTGTTTCCCTTCAAGGGCCTTCACTTCCGGATCCTTAGAGGCGATTCTGACGTTCTTACTCCTCACTGTATTTGGAATGTTATTCAAATCTTTTCCAAATTCTTAAAATGTTATGTTGAGAATATCAGGCATAAATAAACTTCTTTCCTGTATAAAGTGTCTAAATTCTATAAAGTTTGGATATTAACAACTAGAAAGTATTCTATAGGTAAACGTTAAACAGATATTCTAAGTGCTATGCCTCTAATGGTGTTTACAAATACAGTACAACGTATCATACTGTATATAATTTACTCAAAAAATATATTGCTGCTAATATGGTTTTCAGTTTATGATTGCATACTTTATTAAAGGATCAGTAGGCTATAGTAGCATATTCATATTTTCTGTATTTAATGCACATGCAGAACTTATGTCCTATGTGATTCTAATTTAGAGAAATGGTTTTCACGTCAACCAAATGTGTTTCCCATAAAATCACTATTGGGTGACTGGTGAAAATAACATAATTTTTTTAAAAATTCCTTATAAAAATTGACTTATATGCTTGCAAAACATTTTTTTTCAGTTTTTTCAATGCATTTCAAATATTTATCCAAAGCATTGATATAGTCTTTATATTTAAATATGACAGATTAAACATGCACATTTTTCTGCTCCTTCCATTAATTCTCAATGAAAAAACAGCAGAGGAATTAAATCAGCAAGGGCTTGAGAACTCAGGAGGAGAGGGTGGATGGCAGATGAAAAATGCCAAAAAGTTTTAAAAGATTAAAATTGGATAGATAAGTAGCAGCCAACTTATGTTTTAGTTTTTCCACTTACTTAAGTGCCTGTGGCAGGATTAACAGCTAATCTCTAGTCTTTCCTCTACCTTTAGGGATTCCTGAGGATTTGACCCTTAGATAAATACTTCTCAGAAGACCTAGGAAGGAACGTCTAGGAGTATTCTGTCTCCAAGAGAAATGAAGGTCCTGCTGAGTTTGCTTTGTACAAGGGTAAGCTCCTGTACTTGGCTGTCGAGATTATTTATTAGGTAACCTATTACTGAAGAGTAACCTGAAACTGATAAATAAGCTGTAATTGAGGAGTAATGTGCAATTGATGAAACGCAGTTTCATCAGGGAATGAGAGCCAGTCAAGTACCCTTGGGAGTGCTGCATGACTAATGAGTGTAAATAAAGACACCACTGGGTATGGCTTTCCTCAGCCTCATCTCATATGACTCCTTGGATCCAATGGGGGAATGACAGGGACATTTGGAATCTGCCGCTGGGAATCATGAGACATCTGCTAGCTATTACTATGCATGGTCCTCTCCCTGTCCTATACTCTTGGTTCAACTAAGTAAACTTGGTAGCGGGTGAACTTCATTGCATCTCCTGAATTTGATTGTTAGTCTCAACCTAAAAGCATTGTGGCTTGTCAAGCAGGGTTAGTGTTAAAGGCTGAAAGAAGGATGGGGAAACAAGGAGGCTAACTTGTGTCACAGACCACCAAAAAGTCCAACAAATTGGAAACACTGCCTTTGGGAGTAATAAAAAGAGGAGGCTTGCCTGAGAAGCTTTTAAGGAGGATATATATCTCCATACTTAATAACTTTACTACTTTACATCAGGCAATTATCCTTTTCTTACCCTTAGAGAAGGCCTTACAGCTTTACTTTCTGGAGACAATGCATTTTGTTTATATGAAAACAATGTCTCTCCCTTGAAATCCAGACAGAAAGCTGAGACAGAGAGGTTTGAGAGGCCCTGAACTCTGGGACAATAGGAATAACCGAGGGGAAGAAGGAGGCACCATACTGAAAACAGGGAGTTTGTGTCAAAACCTATTCCCAGCTGTATACTCTAATTTTCCTTCTTAGCTCTTGAAATGTAGGTTTTGAGGTAACACTGGAGATTTCAGGATAGATAAGGCACCCATGTTTCTTGAGATTTGGAGTTTTCTCAACAAAATAACCACATCTCATGAGATCATCTCATTCTGTGGCCCAGTGTTTGGTGAGCCCTGCCCATGCAAACAGAGTTTCTAGTCACTCTCACATGAGAACCAACAAAATTTGTCAGATATGTGAAAAATGCTTTAATAAGAACAGAGACAAAAAAAATTTAAAAGAGGATGCTGATCAATGGAATAAAGGAATAAACTGAAGAGGAAGTCATGAGGTCAAGGAAATAGGAGTGGGTGCCAACAAAGGAGAGAGGAGAAAAATCCCCAGGTTGATGGGGAGGGATATACTGGGATAAATGCTCTACACCTGGCACAGAGAATGCATGGCACCCCATGGAGGAGGAGAAGAGAAGAGAGAACCTAAGGAGAGAAGATTTCAAGGAAAAAAAGAAAAATTGTGCAGATAATTCACCTGACGTACTTAGTAATATTAGGGTGAACATTTTAGTTGGGAGTTTGGAGACAAATTCGTGATAATTAAAAGGAAAAGGAAGCCAACAATATAATTACTTAATTATTAACTTGAGAAAAAAACCCACAAAGTCAATCAAAGTAAATTTCAACTGTAATATTAACACAGCTGTATGATGAAGACAGTAATATTGATTTAATGAAAACTGTAACAGAGCTATAGTAGAAGGCCAAGAGATGGGTATTCATTGTTTGTGGGGGTACATGGAGCAGAATTCTAATATCCTATAGTAGGAGGTCCACGGAGAGAGCTATGACATTATTTGGGAATATGGAAGTCAATGCAACAGAAATAGCTAAACAAGCCAAAAATCGTTGTTTTTAGGGATGCGGTATAGAGATGGGAGGAGTGAGGAGTAAGAAAAAGGATTGCCTTTTTACATTAGAGGCCATGTAGTGTTACCTCATTTTTAAAAATATGTTCAGTTGATGATCTAATAAAAAAATTAACCAATTAAATTTTTTTTTTTTAAAATAACAAGTTTCTAAAAATGAATGTTCTGTCTAAACCTTCCTTCAGAGTTACCACTTTTTAACCGTTTGCTGTAAATTCTTCAACCTGTCTAGATCTAAGTCCAGTTTGTCACTTAATGTCCTTAGGCCAGTTTTTAAACAGTTTCCTTACGTGAAGTTAATTAGTAAACATACTGTTGGAGGAGGTAATTGAGAGGACATAACCACTAGTTGACCTCCCAGCTGGACCCAGGCAATTGGAGACTCCTCACCCCCTCCCCTGTCCTTGGAATGTACATCCTGCCTACTATTCCCACCCCAGCAGCCGTTTCAAGGATGCAGCCTTGAGAGAGCAATGTGTTGTTGAGACCATCTGGACTGAAGACAGGACTGAACCCAGTTAAGGCCTCTGTATAAACTTTTAAGATTCTTGCAGGCGAGTGGGGAAATCTACTCATCTTGCAGCTGCCTAAGACAAGCCTTGCATGTAAGTTCTCTCACTTATTAAACCTACCACCTACCGAGCTGGAGTGGTCTGCCTCTCTTTGCCTTCTGTGTATGGGGGCCAGGTTGCAAACCAACACATAACTCAAAGGGTTGTTATGAGGATCTAATAAAATCATGCATGTAAAATACTTTGCATAGTACCTGGAAAGACTCAATTTTATCTTCACAAATATTATAGGTTTATTGATTATATAACTTCTAATACAGGATCTTATAAAATATACTCGTTTGCTCTTTGCTTTTATTTAACTAGATATAAGGTGCATATTTTCCCTATCAGGATAGATATAGGTCAAATTTTTTCAACCTTGGTGCTCTTGGCATTTTGGGTGGGATAATTTTTTGTCGCTGAAGGCTGTCCTGGGCATTGTAGGATGTCTAACAGCATCCCTGGGCTCTACCCACTAGATGCCAGTAACAGGACCTCCATTCCCTGACTGTGACAACCAACAATGTCTCCAGACATTACCAAATGTCCTCCAGGAGGCAAAAATTGCCAATTGTTGAGAAACACTGATATACATCTACCTCTCATTTTCCCCAATGGCTATAATGTCTTCCTATTGAGATACCAAGATATATTTAACTACTCCATGATCACTGGTTGTTTGATTTATTTCTTATTTTTAATATTACAAAAAATGCTGAATGAAGATCCTGGTTTAAAATTTATAATCAAAATCCTGTGGTGAACATTATTGTACACAAATATTTGGTTATGTCTCCTATAATATCCTAGACTAAAGACAGTTTAGGGCATACAGAATTAAGATTTTTTAATTAAAATTTAAATTGTAAAAGTTATAGTGGATTTAAAAATGCATATATATTAATATATATGAGTATATACATGTTATATTTATATAATTTCATCATCCCTAAAATCATCAGGATTCTTTATACTGAAAACTTATTCAAATAAAAATAAAACCCTTTGCCATTGTTACAGATGTCTCACAAATTTGGGAGCAAGTACTTTACTTGGGAAGATACTGTCTGCTGATTTTCAAGCATCATAACTGAATCACGAAAATGCTATTGAGAGGATTTTTCTCCAGAAAGATAAGTTTAGGATATATGTTTCTGGAACAGCAGAAAGCTGACAAGTGTCTCCCTTTTCAAAGATAAATGTCTTAGAGGACCATTAAGATATATTTACTATTTGTGGGAGGTTCATATATTAGTTTGGAAAATATAGGCTTTAGGATTGACATTTACTTTCCATAGGCAAATAAATGTGTTGACTTACTTTATAAACTTAAATCTTGAGGTATTTTATTTATAGAAGCAGATAGACTATATGTCACTATCAACTTGCTTATTCCAGATGCACAGATAACAAGCTTTTCAAAAACAAATTAATATAAATAAAGGAATATAATAATACAAGCAGATGGACAGAAATAGCCCAAAGAGGAAAAGTCATTGAAGGCATTTCTTTTCTACTCTTTTCGCAATCAGAAAGTTCAGATATTTCCTTCCCGTTAACAGAAAGCTGTCCAGAGGCACAGAGTCATAAAAAGCAACAGAAAGTGTTAATGAGGCTGAGGAGGTACTGGTAAGATGTCTCCATCCTGAGTATTTCGTGATCTGTCACCATTCAGAGGGTGTCAGGATTTACCTTCCTTGAAGCTCGGTCTTCAGAGACATGATAGAAGCACGCAAACAAACCTCTGACACTTTATGACATCTTCAGCAGAATGCCTCAGGGACCCTAATTCTTTAAGGATCCGTAAGAAAACTTTGGTTGGCATCAGCTGTAGGTACATCGTTTTTTGCTTTCATTTTTGTTTTTTGCTGTTTGTGAACTGTGATTTCACACATGTCCAAATGCCTTCTTTCCACCCTCTCAAAATAATCTTCATACAGCTTTCCACGGCATCTTCTTAGATCACCATTAGTCCCGACCTTGGATAATTGAAACAGTCTCATAATAGGCTAATGCATCATACAGGAATGATAATATTTTGTATTTAATAAAATATTTTTATTACAAAAATAATTTCGGCTTTGCATAAACTTGGAGAACACAGACCATAACAAATAAGACAAACACCATATTTCTGTTATCAAAAGGCTGCCACTTTTCTTACCTTTTGGTATATTCTCCTAGACATTTTTTATGCTTGTATATGCATATATATATTTTTTAATTTTTACCAAATGAAATTATACTATATACGCTGTTTTGTAACATCCTTTCTTTAGTTAACGATCTCTACTTTTTCATGGCAATATATTTTCATCCTATTTTATACTCCATTCTATAAGCAAATTTCCCCAAATGCCCTTTACAACTGGTTTGTTCTTAAGAGAATCCATTCCAGAGGCACGTGTTCCATTTCATATTCACGCTCCTTCAGCTGCTTTTACCCAGCAAGTCACTTTCAGTGATACTCGTTTGTTGACAAGACCTGGCCTAATGTCCTACAGAAGGTCAATCCTTCTGCATTTGTGTGGTGTTTCCTCTTGGTGTCGTTTAAGTTGTTTGTCTTTTGTGGATCCTGTAATCTGAAAGTTAGATCTAAAGAGGATTTAAGTTAAGCGAGTCTGCTAAAATACGTCCTAAGTAATGTTGGGGTACTTTACATTCCATCTCATCAAGAAATACATAGTGGAACAGTTAGTTCCATCATTAATATCGATAAGACTTGACTGGAGTGATGACAGGCTGCGCCCTCGATTGTCCCCAGACATTTTCCTCTTTGCAACTATAAGCTAAAATGTGGTATAACTTTGGCTTAACAATATGAATTTCCAGTTTCCTCATCAACCATATGCCTAATTGTTTTGACATCCGTTCATAATCCTTGTCTGAGTCAATATTTTCATTAGAGGGGATTTTAGAATGATACTTTTTTTTGTTCTGTCATTTATTAGATGTCATTCTTCTCTAAAGCATAGCTCTCCCTCATCAATAGGGTTTATTTGCTCATAGTTTTTTATTCAAAATTAGGATATAAGCTTTACCTTGTCCTTTTAGTGACCAATTTTCAAAGGAGAGGATTGGTTTCCTTTCCACCTCAAATGGCAATTTCTAGCTTTCTCTTTTTTTAACATTTCAGACACATGGAATTTCATTAGTTTAATGTTTCAATTGACTAATTTTTATTCTTAAATTTTTACAATTTGTATAGTGTGATACAAAGTTGATAGATCTCTTCATGTTGGTCATTGTATCCATCCTTTTAATTTAATTCAGTTATTATTTCTTAATTTCTGATGGTGAATATTTTAATCATATAGAAAACAGAATAGAATAATGAATCTCACACTACACTGCACCAAGCTTCAACAATTTTCAACACATGTTCAGACTTGTTCCTTCTGTAGTCCCAACCACTCCCCTCTCCAAATTTGGAAGCAAATTCCAGATAATTTCATTTCATCCATAAATATTTCAGTGTACTTCTAAAAGATAAAGACTCTTGGGACAGCTGTCAAACCAGTATATGCCTAAAAATCCAATAACGTTGATTTCTTAAATATCATTAAATTTTTTGTCAGTGTTTAAATATCTAATTGTCTTTCAGATATGTGTGTTTGAGCTTTGCTTGTTTGAATCAGGATCCAAATAAAGGCCATGCGTAGTAATTGATTGATATGCCTCCTAAATCTCTTTAAATCTATAAATTCCCTCCTCACAGATTTTTCCCTGTTAAATTTTTGTTGCTGTTGAAGAAATTAGGTCTCTTGTCCTGTAGAATTTCCCATGGTCTGTGTTTTGTTGTTGTCGCCCCCATGTGTTAATTGATCGATTCAGGTTCAATATGATCAGCAACATTACATCTTGGGGGTATGATTTTTTCCTTAAGATGCCTGTGAAATGAAGATTGCAAAAACCCTGTCCAGTTTAGCAATTATTCTCATTATTAGCCTGACGTGTTTTCCAGTGAGCACGTGCTGGTGATTTTAGGTCTGTCAGACACCCCTTTGCTTTTTCCTACTTCTCCCATCAAAGCTTAGACTAAATGAGTCTTATCTTCCCATAAAGACTTATGCCCATCTGCTTAAATCTTGGGATAATGAGGACACCTTGTCATATAGTTTTGTTGGAGATGTCCATTGTTTTGCTTTCCTGCTTGTTCTATTTTTATTGGTGGATGCAAGGAGATTAAAAACTTACATTGTCACTATTACCATCTTCCCTGAGTTTCTCCATTAGGTTTTAAAAGTCCCTTGCTTTCTGGCACAGTTAGATGTCTCAGTCTCATTTTGTAACTTTTCAAATCTGAGATTGGCCAGTTTTCAAGAAGGCTCTTTTTTTCTAGTGAGGAATCATATTAAAGACCAAATCTGGGCACTAGTGGTGCTCACTGATACCCAGGTGCCTCTGCTTCTGGGCCATCTCAGGGGACAGAGCTAGAAGTTATAATTTTTTTTTAAATCATCAATTCATAATAATATTTTCAATTCAATTTTAACGTTGCAGTGATTTCACTTAACTTTTTTGACTTTGTATTTCTTTTCTCTTATACTGAAAAATCTTGAGTCTTATTACCATTAGCATAATTACTTCTTTGACTTATCAGACAGCATAAAGAAAATAGCTTCAAGATAGCACATCAAAATTACAAAAACAAAACTTTGAAGGGAAGCTTAAAATGTTTTATTTCTTTTTATGCTTGTAACACTTTCCACCAAGGCAGTAGAGTCAAACTTTATGTTACAAAGTCATTGAGAGCAATACTTTCTGTGTATAATTATGTTAGCAGTTTGGGACCAGCTCTTAGGAAAAGGTTGTGGAGAGAGAAGATGGTTTAGTATAGATTCCCAGTTTCTCTCTTCAAGGGCTGTCTCTGCTATTGCTACAGTGGCATGAAATTTCTTTGAGCTATGATGCTATCAACACTGTTTTTCTCCTCTTTTTTCTTCACCTTTTCTAGCATTCATGCACTATCCCTTTTCTACTTGGATATGCCCACAGTATTGCTCATCCAGGATAGGCCCTCTCCTTCTTTGCTGTGTTCTCTAAATCCTGCTTTCTCCAGGCTCCTTCATCTCTTCTGGATTGTCCCCAGTTGTGTGTGCCACTCCACCTCTAGCTCACTGCATTGTGGTTTCCTGCTCCAATTCTACTGGTTTGGGGGAAATTTTCCCGAATTCATACATTACTTGGTTTCTGTGCCTTCTGTGATTTCCCTCCCCTCTGGTATCAGTGAACGTGTAAGTTATTGAGCTCTCATTTATTCCTCTGGTTAGTTCAAGCTTTGGGAAGGAGAAATGAGGAGATCTGTGCTTGGACTGCTGCCATGTTTCTAGTAGAACCCAGAACCTTTAGGTTTCTGCTGCTGAAACAAAATTCATTCACTGGATTACTAAATTTGTTGGATTATAAAAGGCCCTGAGGTTATATCTGAGGGTGATAATTGAATGTATAAAGGAGGGAGGAAGGCTCTGGGTGTGGTTTGCAACTGTGTACCATAGACCTCAGGGTCCCTGGGAAGTTAGTAAGAGCAGCCTAAATTCCTATA
Source organism: Tapirus indicus (assembly GCA_031878705.1). NCBI lineage: Eukaryota > Metazoa > Chordata > Mammalia > Perissodactyla > Tapiridae > Tapirus > Tapirus indicus. The sequence goes on along the minus strand of CM062926.1, from coordinate 47,451,410 downwards.
GGCCTATGGAACATCTCTCAATTGAAAAATTAAATAAAAATAATAAATTTCAGCACATATAAAGTATGCAAATATATACAGTCCTATGGGACCACAAGCATAACACGGCTGGCCTGCAAAGTTTCTGCTGAAAAATCTGCTGTTAGTCTTAGGGCAGTTCCCTTGTATATAACAAGTCATTTTTCTCTTGCTGCTTTTAACATTCTCTCCTTGTCTTTAATTTTTGACATCTTAATTATAATGTGTCTGGGTGTAGGTCTCTTTGGGTTCCTCTTATTTGGAACTCTCCTGGCTCCCTGCATCTGGATGCCTGTTTCTTTTCCCAGGTTAGAGAAGTTTTCAGCCATTATTTCTTCAAATAAGATTTCTGCCCCTTTCTCACTTCTCCTTCTGGGAGCCCTGTGGTGAAAATGTTACTTCATTTGGTATTATCCCATAAGCCTCTTAAGCTAACTTAAGCCAACATTTTCTGTGTGTGTGAGGAAGATTAGCCCTGAGCTAACATCCATGCCCATCTTCCTCTACTTTATGTGGGACGCTGCCACAGCATGGCTTTATTAGTGGTGTGTAGGTCTGCACCCAGGTTGTGAACCCACAAACTTAACCGCTACACCACTGGTCTGGCCCCAAGCCAACTTTTTTAAAATTCTTTTTTCTTTTTTCTGCTCTGATTGGGTGAGTTTCACTGCCCTATCTTCAAGGTCACTGATCCTTTCTTCTGCTTTGTCTAGTCTGTGTTGAACCCTTTTGTGTATTTTTCAGTTCAGTTATTGTATTCTTCAGCTCTGTGACTTCCAGTTGGTCCTTTCTTCTATTTCCCATCTCTCTGTTGAAGTTCTCACTGTGATCATCCATTCTTCTCCCCAGCTTGGTGAGCATCTTCATGACAATTACTTTGAACTCCCGATCAGGTAAATTACTTATCTCCATTTCATTAAGTCTTTTTTTTTTCTTTTTTCCTGAGGTTTTATCTTGTTCTCTCATTTGGACGATATTCCTTTGTTTCTTCATTTTGCTTGACTCTCTGTGTTGGTTTCTATATGGTGGATGGAACAACAACTTCTCCCAGTTTTGAAGTAATGGCCTCATGTAGGAGTTGAACATTGTCATTCAACCCTGCCTCAGCTCCTGGCTGTCTTTCAAACCTCCATGCTTGTCCAAGCAGTCTATTACATTTTTAATAATTTTCAGTAGTTTAGAATGAGCCAAGATCTGTCACTGTCCCAAAGAGGAGAATCTCAGCACTTAGATTCCGGCTGACTGGAAGCCAGACCCTCAGGCATCAGCTTTTAAAAATATGCAAATGTATACAGTCCTGTGGGACCACAAGTGTAAGCCCCACTGGACACCAGGGCCAGGCAATCTGGATGTGTCCCCTGAGCAGCAGTCGTAGAAATTGGGGCTCCAGATGAGTATATAAGCGCTTTTCCAGGTGATATCAGTGAGCTGGAGCAAGGCAGAGGGGGAGTGCCAAGATGGCATCCTCAGCCTTTGTTCCTTGAAAGCAGCTCCACAGGCCACTAAATGTGTGCCAAACCTGAAGCGTTTCCCTCAGGACAAAACTCCAGGACAAGCAGACAGGCATTCCTCTCCTCAGTCCACTATCTGTGCAGTGCCCTGAGGGAAGTAGCCTGCCAAGAACCGGCCCTCCCATTGTCATGGTCCAGTGGGACTCAGGAACGCAAGCCAGACCAGACACCAAAGCCAGGTGATCAAGGGCAGCCCCTGGACAGCAGCCACAAAAACCTGGGCAAGATCAAAAACCAGGTCACCAGATGCGTGTAACCCTTCCCTCCAGAAGACACTGCAGAGAGTGAGCACAAAGATCGCACCTGCCCTCTGACGTTTCTGGAAAGGGTTATGGTCAGCATGTGTGCTTAATCAGAAGCCAGCCCTCAGGCTGCAGTCATGACAATCGGCTAATAAGCTCCTTTACAGAAAGACTGAGCTCCCTGGGCCTGTTGCCTCTTGCTGTGCCCTGGGGTGGCAGCTGTTTAAGAACTCTTTCTCCATTGGTTACAGTCCTGTGGGACCCATGAGTATAAGCCCCACTGGCCACCAGAGATAGGTATGTTGAGGCATCCCGACAGCAGTTGCAAAAATTGAGATGCCAGGCAGGGGAATGAGCTCCTTCTTGGGTGACACGGACTATTACAGTTCCATGGGACCAGGAACACAAGCTGCCCTCATCTCCAGAGCCAATCAATCAAGAGCCAGGCAATCAGCCACAAAACTCTGGGCACCAGACACTGCGGAAGCTCCCTCCAGGAGGTGCTGAGGCTCTGGAACACAGCAAAGGGAGAGTGCAAAGATGGTGCCCAGCAGTTTCTGTCCCCAGAGAGTGTTCCAGCAGGCTCCTAGATGTGTTCAATTAGTTTTCTGCTCCTCAGGTCAATGCTTTAATATAAGTAGGTGAGCCTCCTTCACTTTAAATCTGCCTCTGAGCTGGGTCCTGGGGCAGGGAGTCTGAGAGCGTGAGGCTCTTTAAGAACGGCTTCTCAGAGCCAGAGTCTTGTGAGTCTCTGGATGTTAGTCCTGTTGGGTTTCAAAGCTAGATGTTTTGGGGGCTTATCTCTCAAATATACATCCCAAAAGTTGGGATGCCCGATGTGGGGTCTGAAACCCTCACTCTTCTGGGAGAAGCTCCAGGTTCTGAGGTCTGCCCCTGTGTCCTGTCTTGTCCTCCCAACCCCCAGCCTCCCCACCACCCCCCCCCCCGCCTGGTTGTGAGACACGCAGCCTAGGGTGGGGATTATGGCAAGATTGTGTTCCAGCCTCTCCTACCTGCCTCCATATGGTTTTCTTCTTGTTCACCCAATGGGTAGTTGTCATTCAGCCATCCTTTAGGTTTTTTTAAGAGGAAATTGTTCCATATGTAGCTGTAGACTCAATATGGCCATGGGAGGAGGTGAGTTCAGGATCTTCCTGCCTCGCTATCTTGAACTGGAACCTGGGGTGTTCACTCTTGTACCTTATTTTTTAAAAAATTAAGGATAGTAATAGGCAGGACATGGGAAGCAATTGTATCAGCCAACATTTGATTCAAGTACTCTGGTTAAGCCTCTGCCAGTGAGAGAAAAGACAGGCAGGCGTTATGCCCGTGATTCTTATAAGCTAACAGATTTGATCCATTTTATTTTATCTTCATCACATTTTTTCTACAAAAGTCTCAATAACTGGGGCTGGCCCAGGGGCATAGTTGTTAAGTTCATGTGTTCCTCTTCAGCAGCCTGGGGTTCACAGATTCAAATCCCAGGCACAGACATATACACCTCTCGTCAAGCCATGTTGTGGCAGCAGCCCACATTAAAATAGAGGAAGATGGGCATGGATGTTAGCTCAAAGCCAATCTTCCTCAGAAAAATGAGGAATATTGGCAAGAGATGTTAGCTCAGGGCCAACCTTCCTCACCAAAAATAAAAAAAAGAAAAAACCACTCAATAATTGTCCTTCAAACAAATTTATTCCAGAAACACCCCAGGAATGTTAAAATCACATACCATCTTTGTTAGTGTTGTTACAGAGTCTCATATCATCTTCCAGAACAAGGCCGAGTCTTCTTGTTGAGCAAGACATGCCCTTTAAATTCTAACACCTTTATATTTATATTTTTGCAAAAAAATATGAAACATTTCTAAATGTAATTTGAAAAACTTTTATAAGGTAAATTGTATAAGTATGTTATTTAATCTAATTATTTCTCTATATTTAAATTAAATAAAAATTTCTGCTAATCATTATTATCACTCCATCAGTTATTTTTTATTAAAAAAAATCACTTACTCACTTTGATAGTATTTTCCCAACAACTTTGCTATGTATTTTTACCATTTTCAAATGTATTTAGCTTTTATAATCGATAAAGTGCAATTTTACTTCAAAGTATTTTTTAATTCTTGGGTTTTTCAACAAATTGTATTTCCTCTATCACAAATAATTAAGATACAGCTACTTTGTGCTGTGTTAAATATAATTATTTTATAACAGAAAAGCAAATCATACATAAAATGTTTGATATGTGGAAGCTGCAGGGCTAAAGCAAGGGCTGTTTGTCTGAGAGGGCAGAACTGATCTTGTCACTAGAGGATGCTGTGCAACTAGCGAACAGAATAATAATTTGCCATGAAGGTGAGAGGGATGACATTTAAAGATTTGAAAAGTCTTTTCAAATATGCCTCCACAAAAAATGGCCAATTTACATTTTCACTCTTGTCTGAGAATTCCCATTGAACTGTACCTGCTATAAACTGACTATTTTTTCATTAGAAATAAAATTATCATATATTCTTGACACCAAAATAATACGACCATTGTATAATATTTGGAAAACAAAAATAAGAAAAGATAAATAAATAAAAATTACTGCAATCTCACAAATAAGTAGTAAGCACTGTTAACATTTTTTATGAGGCATTTAGTGTGTGTGTAGATATCTATAGACAGAGATCTAAGGTTTTTTCCCACAATATTATACAGTTTTTCTGTTAGCTTTACTTGCTGAAACATTCATAAGCCTTATTTTAGTATATTAATGATATGCTATAATACGATTAAATTTGCCATTCCACTATTATTGAACAATTACATTGTTTCTAGTGTTTCACTATTGTAACTACTGTTTTGATAAATATAATTGTAAAAGCTTTTTCTCTCAAACATTTATCTCGGAGTTCTTTAAAATTAATTCTGATAGATGATGTTGAGATACTGATGGATTGGGCCTGTATGAACTTTTGAGCCTACAACAAAGACTGCTAATTGTCTACCCAATTAGATTCTGTCTTATAAAATATCCTTGCTAGTATGTGGCTGGCCACGTGCCCTTGCCTGCAGACTGAAATGTGACGTAGCTCTGGCAGTAAGACGTAATTGAAGTTGAACCTCTGGAAAAATTCTTTTAATGGAAGGCTGACCTTGTTGGTGTTGTTCCCTTTCACCTTTAGCATTGGAATGTGATGACTAGAATGTGGTCACAGGGCTGGAGTTTTAGCAAACGTGCTGGGACGATAAAAAGCAACCTGAATAAACAGAATGGCTGGATGTGCAAGCACGCAAAGGAAGTGTGGGAGAGAGACAGAATGAGAATGAGAGTATGTGTTCATGGAGCTGCCATACTATCTCTGGATTTTCCATCTCTAGTTTTCTCATTATGTGAGAAAATAAAACACCTCAATTGTTTAAGTCACTACCACTTCAGCTTTTGCTATGGACAATTTAATTCCTAATTGATATAATAGGCAAATGCCTTCCAGAAAGGTACATCCCAACCAGCAGCATATTAAACAGCCTATTTCCCTGTGCTCTTACTGTCACTGGATATCTTGTGCTTCAACTATTTGTTTCTAACGTGATAGCTTAGAACAAATTTTTATTTTAAATTGCATTTCTTTGATAACTACAGAGATTACCTTTTTAAAATATGATTATTAACCATTTGTATTTCTTCTTTTGAAAATTATGTGTCCTTTGCCTATTTTTCTACTGGGATATTTGTTTTACTTCATTTACAAAGGTTCTTTGTAAATTGAGATTATTAACTTTTGATCTTCCACATATGCTGTGAATATCATTTTTCTGTTTTATCATTTATTACATATTGATTATTGCAATTTTTGATCTTGAAATTTTTATGCAAATTTATTAATTTTTCATGTGAGTTATGTTAGTACTTCTATGCATAGGAAATCCTTGAAGGCTTTATGTACCCCCAAATCAGATGTTTACCTTTCTTTCTGGTTGTATTTTAATGCCATAGTATTTCATTTAAATCTTTAATAGAGCTAAAATGCATTTTCATATGAGGAAAATATCCAACTCAATATTTTTCTATGATGAACTATTTGTCTTCATATCATTTATCAAATAATAATTTATTTTCTCACTAATTTTAATCATTTTATGTGCTATTTTCTGTTTCTTGATTAGTAAAATAATAACATTGTGGGTGTCTACTATGTATCAGAATTGTTAGAGTGATGAGACAGACATTCTGCCCCAAAGGAATTAGCAGTTTATTTTGGAAATAGGCAAATAGTTTATTTCAGTAAGACATGATAAGCATCTGCAGAAGGGATCATCTCTGGTACTCTGTGCCTTTTCTTCCTATTCCTATATGAAATCACATGTTAAAACAATCTTTCACATACTTCGTTGTCCAAATTATTCCAAAAAATATGTGCATATTTGCCTACCAGGCACTGGGGTACACTATGCTTGGTACGTGTGATATTAGCGATTGAAGTATGAGGACAGTGCCCTCTACTATGACCTAAATTTAGGAGGATTTACTCCTCTTGCTTTTGGAGGTTACCCAGCTCTGCTCTCGGTTCCAGAATACAGGGTGTCCTACTGCCCTCTAGAGCCCTCTGTAGAATTCCCCATATGCCACGAGTTTAGCTCAGTCACTCTACAGAAACACCTATATTAAGGAAACACCTATATTAGGTCACCAGCAGGAGCTGCCTTGAAAAGAATGATGTTCCCCAGAGGAAGAATGTAGCCATGCCATCAAAAGAAACTTTACAGGCTCAGATTTTCAAGCAAGATACAGAATCTGTCAAACTGTCAGAAACTCAGCAGGAAATGAGTCTGTACGAAGCCAAATCACAGTGCCACTGTCAGAGGGGAACTCTGCCGCCCTTATTCTTTTACTTGAAAATAAACAAAAATAAAAGTTTCGATTCTATTGCTTTATTTCCTGACTCCAATGGTAACAGTTTTCCCTCTTATGATCAAATGAAGTTAAAATTATACTTTAAAAGGAACTTCTGTGTTTATTTGGTTTTAGCTGACCTCCAGAACCAAGTGGGCCATCACAAATTTGAAGACAGAGTAATGTCATGATAGTTATTCCTTGTAAAAAAGTAGTCTCAAGCGATGATTGCAGGATCAGGGCAAGCTGGAAAAAATTTCCATGTTGAGTCTCAGAGAAAAAAATATTAAAAATAAAGAGTATAAAGTGTTGACAGTTAATTTCAAGGATATGTCAGGTCTCTGTGAAAACAATGGTTTCGGTAGACCCCTGTTTCCCCAAATGTTCTGCGACAGGTTTCCGAGGAATACATGTTTCTCATAGAACACCACAATGAAGTTTATCTGTTGTTTGGCCCTAAACACCAAGAATTTTACTGTTCGATGCACAAGGTTGTACCACTCACAGGCCGAGAACATTCTCTTCTGCTTTTCCACATTCTAGGCTGACCATGTATGTGGTACACACAGCTATGCTTTCCTGAGCCTAAGCCATGTGCCAATCATGGCCCTTGGGACCTCAAATGTTCAAAGCTAGAGGGAGAACAGAAATAAAAAATCAAGGGGGGTGGGAGTGTTTACCAATAATTCTAATCCACTTATATTCCTCCCACTAAAAAGGGAATCCGCTAACATGTGGCCAAGATTCCTACTAGAGGTACCACTCAATGGCTTGGGCAAAGATGCACACACACTTTAGCATATGAGAGGCAACGACTGGGGGACCCTCAGGCTCCCACTGTGTGTTAGTGAGGTTGAGACTGATCAGAACTCAGAAAATAAAGGTGAGATAGAAAGAGATTCTTCCAGGACTTGGGACTTAATTGAACTGGGTCTATGGGTCTTGGACCCCAATTTTGCATTGCATAAAAGCTAAAAGTGAACGGAGTTTCAATGACAAAATTTTTAAGTGATTTCTTTTCTTTTTGAGATTTGTGTGTGTATGTTTGATAGTCAGTTTTCTTGATGGATATATTGAATGGTTAATATTTAGATCCAATGATACACACTTTTCTAAAAGGTTTCTGAGGTAGACAGGAGTTGACATTTTCTAACTGTGTCTCTGACTACCTATCACCACCTTTTGGAAGATAATAAATATTGCACAATTAATAGATATCACAGATGTTACATCTGTCCTCGATGCTAGCATTATAAAGAGATTATAGTGGTGCCCCTGTGATGGGAAAGTCACTTATGTTCTTTCTTTGTTTTTCTTTTTTTTAATTTACTGGTTAAAATCATCTGAGGTGTAAGCTATTAAGAGGCCCTTTGTATGGATGAGAGATTTTAGGACTTCACATAAAGGTGACAGCATATGTTTATTGAGTAAGTAACATCTAATTCAATATAAACCCCTAATGAGAAAAAAAAAATTAAAAGTGTACTTCTACCAGAATTCAGATAAGCACCATGGTTGTTTGTTTCCAAATCCTGGGGTCTTCCCGTTAGATGGGGGTTTTCTCTTCACTACCTCACTTTCCCTACTTGGTTCATTCATTCACTCAACAAATGTACAGAAAGCTAGAAAGACCCTCTCTCCCACTCCTCCCACCCCACATCTGGCTCATGCACCCGTTTCTCAGTTGTCCAAATGTGCTTTGTCCTAAGCACTATGGTGGAAGCAGATGCTGTAACAGAGTTCCAGGGCTCATGGGGACAGTAACTACACCAAGAGCAGACACCAAGATGAGGTGGCAGCAACGGTACAGTCTGAGTCAATCTCACAGGTGGTGCTGAATGAACATTTCCTTTCTCTCGCCTCATTTTGAACCCCGCTCTGGTCTTTCACTCTGTATTGGTTTCCCTAATTCCTTCTCCGACATTTTTCTAACACTGTAAGGTGTAACAATTGTGTCTCAATTGTAGGTCTCGGTCCTTGTTTCTGGCTTTGGTCACCAGGAATATAAGAAGGCATACTTCCATAGCGTTCTGCCTCTGCAACATGCAAGACTTGCTGTTACTTATGCCATTTGGTGTCTGCCTTTGCTCCTGGTGTGCGAGAGAGGCATGACATCATTCTTGCTCCTAATTCCATGGATTCTGACCCCCTGGGAGAGTCTCTGTTTGAAATTTGTCATCAGCCCTGTCCTTCCTTGAATGTCAAGAACTCAGTCCCCACTAACACTCACTACATCATTTTGATCGTATTTTTCACATCACTTGATTTTTTTTTTCACGTGTACTTGAATGTTTTCAACTACATTCTGTCTCCAATTTTGTTCTTACCCCTCAGGAATGTTCAGTTCCTGTCATCTCCATCTCCATCTTGGTTCTATTCTAGATTTCTGCCCCAAATTGCTACCAAAAGCTGGGAAGTTGAGGTATGATATATAATCCTCCACCTGAGGATAAGTCATTTCCTGAATGTTCTTCTGTTGCTCCATGGTTGTCCATTGCCTTTTCTTGGATTTATTCTCTGAATCTGTGCTTTGGCTTCACTTTTTGGTAATTCCTCCCTTTGAATTTGTATCCCAGCAATAACCTATTTCTCCCACGACCACACTACCATTCCTAATCACCAGCTAACATTTACTGAGTCCTTTCCAACAAGTAGGCATGGTGTTAAGCACCTAATATTCATCACCTCACTTAGCCCTTCTAAAATCAATGTGAAGTAGCTATTAGTTTCATTCAGTGCCCCACATAAAGGTTGATCCATATTAGGCTCTTAAATATTTCTAGAATGAATGATAAAGGAATCTTCATTTTTACAATGGAAGAACCTGGGGCTTAGGAACACTTTGTTTCTTTCCCCAAATAAGGCAATTAGTAACAATAATCATTAATCTTTATTAGGTGCTTACTATGTGCCAGTGCTTTTGCAAGTATTAGTCATTTTGCGTGTGTGTTTTTCCTTATCTTGTCACCCCACGAAAGAAAAAAACAAAATGCTTCTGTGTTCTTAGAAGAATAGAATTAGGGCTGTAGGGAAGGAGAAACTTTACCTTCCTAGGTTTCATAGACGAGTCTCTGAAACAAACTGAAAACAAACAGATGAACAGGAGTAGATGTATATAAATTTATTAATTTTTAATATTATGTGCATGGGGTTATCATAGGAAAAAGCTAGTGAATACCCCCAAAAGCAATGACATTTGGGAGCTTATATATAGTCTTAGTGAAGGAAGGAGAGGGGGAATGTAGGCAACTTAGGTAAGACTAAACAATTTTTAGGAAAGATGACTGGGCCATTAGAAGAATAGATGGGAGATGGGATAGCTTGTGACAAAGTTTGTCTGGGTGTGATGTTGACTTCTAGTCTCTTCTGCGATAAGAGTCAATCTGCTCTAATTGATGAAATTCCCAGGGCAGGACTGATGGCCATTGAGTTCCTTTTGGAGGATCTGTCTTTAGGCAGATAAGGAGAGTTCAGAGAAAGCCTCTCCCTTCATTTGCTGTTTTTCAAGTGCCTTCAGTTCAAAATAATCAATATGACAAAGCAGCATATTTGGGGGGGGGGGGGGCATGTCCGGAACTGCTTTAGGACAAGTGGGCGGAAATTTCAGAGAGGTAGTATATTCAGTAAAAACAAAACCCAGCATGGACAACTTCTTACCCTAACACTATTCTCCAGCAGGATGTATTCAAACAAAGGCTGTGCAAACACTCCCCAAAGGTGCTGTGGAGGGAATTCCAGCCTCTGTTGGGAATGAAAAAAGTGATATCTGTGTTATCTTTAGCTTTAAAACTTCTATGGCAAGACACCTTGGGCAAGATAAACCTAAACCAGAGAGATGATTGGGCATTTCGTGGTCCTTATTACAAAAGAAAGCATCATACAGAAAATTCTGATGGGAGTAACATTGAGTAAGTAGGAATTCAGGGGTAGTATGGGGCACAATGATCATTTTCATCTACTACTGTTTAACCAAAAATTCTGCCATCCTAATTGTAGATATATTCACAGAAATTATTTTTTCCACTTGATTTCCTCAAGTGTCTTGCATTAGGGCAACTGGAGACCCTGCTCTTCTATGTTGGTTACTTCCTAAGGCACATAATTTGATTTCTTTCATGGTACCTGCATCCTTGAACAAATGTCTTGTATTTTTTAAAAACTTACTATATGGAGTTTGGACCTTGTGGTAGTTTCTTGGATCAGAAAATATGACTTTCATGAAATAGAGTGGATTTGCTACACCTGAATAATAATGGGGAGCCAACAATATTAGTTCAAAGATTTTTACACACGTTAAAACAACATCTACCAATTTTCATATTCTCTTTTGATTGAGCATCACAAAGGACTATTAGATGTAAATACTTAATGAAATTGTTTCCTCCCCTATATAACTTATAAAATAAATTATATTTTATAGTGAAATTCTAGAATGGAAAAATAGGGCTGATTTTGCATGGATTTTGGTTATGCAGTCTTATAGTTTACAGAGCAAGTCATATTCTCTCCAGAGAGAAGCTGCAAAGTGTGATGGAAAGAGCCTGGCTTTTGAAGCTGGAGGATTTAGTATGTTCGAGTTCTCACCTGCCACTGGGGGACCTGAACAACTCTCGTTATCTCAATCAGACCCCTGGACTCATCTGTACAACCAGGAAATGGTAATAATACCCACTTCACAGGGTTATTATAAAAATAAGTAGAATAATGTGTGAAAAAATTCTTATATTTATTCAAGAAACACTTACTAAGACTGTTATGTACCAGGTACCAAGGATATACAGATGAATAAAATAAAACAGTAGTTTGTAAAATTTAAAGCAATATACACATTATATAGCTTTATTCAAAGTTCTTAATTAAGACATCACTGACTAATATATGATGTTTAGTCCTGATATTTAACTTTGAATTTCAAAATAATTTTAATACATAATGTACTGACCAGATCAAATGTAGCTGAGTTTGCAACGGAAAATCATACATATACACAATTTCTAACAATCCCCACACCCATCCTGCACACACACACTCACATGCTTTTTTCTCTATGTTAACTTGCCGTATACAAAATTCCTTCTTGATCTTGCTTTCCTTATGCTAAAACACAACTGTTTTGTTTCATCCAATTATAGGGAATTGGGATGATGCTCCATTGTTGGCTTATTTCAGAAATAAACTGCACAATGACAGAAAGACAACAAATTATCATTGTTTTGGATGTTGGAGAACAATTAGATGTTTGCATATCAGAGTGGGAAACATCTCCAGCGCTTATGACAAATGCATGAAATCAAGCAATTTAGGAGTCTCATGACACATTTGTTTGTTGTGGGATTGTCTCTGTGTTTCTAGCTAATGTTGTTCTATTAGCTACATAGAAATGTAGAAGAAATGACTTCTCAAAATATGTGATGTGATGAGCATCAGGTAAGAAATTCTTTCTTCATTAATCATTTTCATATGATAATTGGACATGTCAAGCTCATCCTGTGTTTCTCTTTTCAAATTTAGGGAGCTCTGCATGCTGCATCTTTATTATTGTGTTACCTAGCTATTACCTTAAAGTGAAGTACTGTGCTGAGGATATGGCCTTAAGTGTCATGGGTCCCTGAGCAGGTTCCAGAATTTGATGAGTGTGGAAGAATGCTCATATTGTTACCAAACCAAAGTGGATTCACCTCCTGGCAAGTTAAAATCAGACTCTCCACCAGAAGTAGTTATCACACAAATTAAATTATATTTGCAGCAAATAGGAGGGCCACTTGGAATCATTTCCAAAGTCATGGCTGTCCCTGAGCACAGGACAGCAGGGGCCTTTTATTTCAGATGGGGAATGAATATTCAAAAAGGAGAGGTGGGCATTCACTTGCACAGGCTCAGTTGGAAAATACGCCTCCACTTACACTGCAGGTTTTGGTAATATGGGCTAAGCTCCTCCCACAGAAGAGATCTTAGCATTAAAAATGAGGCAAATGTCCTAAGCCTCACTCTTACGGTGAGGTTTGGTCTGGTTCAGGGTGGTTGGTGATTGCATCTCTAAACATAACAAAAAGAGAAAAATAATTTGGAGAAACAGTTAAATGCTTCTAAAACCTCCCTTGAGTTAGTTGGTGACAAAATTTGCTAGAGGAAGTCATTTAGCTTGGTAGTTTAAATGCACAGATTTTTTTCAGGCACATATAGGTTTGCATCCAGGCTCTGCCATTTATTTACCATGTAAACTTTTACTTATTTAACATTCTATGCTTTTGTTTCCTCAATTATATAATGAAATAATGGCAGTCCATAACTTAAGTGATTGTAATGAGTATTTAAAAACTTAATGCATGTAATAAAACTATTACCATGTCTGATGTTTAGTAATCCCTCAATAAATATAAATTGTTGTTGTTCATAACAGTTGAGATTAAAAGTATGTTAGCAGGCTTTGTGACGTAAGGACAACAAAGTTATCAGATTTGAGAATGCATAGGAGTGTGCAGAAACCCAGAAAAACAGCAAAGAAAGAAGCCACCCAATTATCAAAGGGAAAAGAAAAGATAAATGAAACAGACATTTCCTTAGTGCCCACTACATAACAAAGTTTTACACAGGTTGTCTCATTGAATTGAACCCTAACAAATCTCTTAAAGAAGGAATTATTGTTTAACTTATTTTAACAGAAAGAGTCTGAGAAACAGATAAATAATATACCCAAGATGACGTAGCTACTGAGTTGCAAAGCTAGCATTTGATCCTATATCTGTCTGATTTAAAGTCTTTTTCCCCTCAAGCCAAGATTAAATATCAGACATGCTCAGAATAGGGAGTCTGCAGGTAATACATATTCAAGGCAAATAGCAAAGCATATTGGAACATGGCAGTGAGCAGATTGCCTTGGAGAGCACTGATATTCTTTGATTCTCCAGTAAAGACTTTTTCACGGGAGATCTTGGGAACTTCCCACCAGGAGAGGACGTGAATGATTGGGTCTCAATTCATAGATATGTGTTATTGACTCAAAATAACCAATAATTCTGTAGATAAGAGAGATAAGGTGAGATTTATCTGAGCCAAACTGAGGATTATAACCCGGGAAGGCCTTTTCCAGAAAGGAAGAAAGTTGTTCAGAGAAGCATGGTTTGCAGTACTTATACCTTTTTAGTAAAATGAACATACATTAAACATGACCCAAGTACATATTCATCAAAGTTACAAAGATTAGCAGGTTGACATGACCCTTATTTCTGGAACGGGAGTAATGTGGCCATTACCTGTAGGGCATAGGAAGGGAAGTACACATTCTTATCTTAAGAGAGGGCATTCTTTACTGGTTAAAGCAGATGTACAATGTATGTTTGATAGGCCATAAGTCAGGCTTATTTAGTTCAAATCAAATCAGTTTTGAACCTGAATAATTACCTCATATATCTCAATATGTGAAAATCTCTTATCAGTGTACACAAGTGACCATGGCTATCTGGGTAGGGGATAAAGGAGTGGTGTTGACAGAATATGCCCAAGAAGCAGAATGCCAGTGACTCTTAAACTGTCTCAACATCCATGAAAGTAATATAAAATAGATAGGCACTATAATAATAATTTAAAAATAGTATTTATTACAGTACTGTGCTTCTATGTCAGACACTGTAATAGGTGCCTTTCTCATACTAAAACTAATTTTTATGAGAACCCTGCAAGACTGATGTCAGCGTTCCTACTTTACAGAACTAAAAGGTGGGGCTCTAAAAGATACCATAATTTGCCGAAGGTCATGTGATTAAATAATGATAGAGAAATCAGATTGTATTAGAAATTAAGAGTGCTTGACTTGGAGGCAGGGCATGTGATTCTTATTCATAACTGAGAATTAGTAAAATCCCCAGTAGATTATTTTATCTTTCAATATACAGCAGCATGATGTGAAGAAAGAGCATTTGACACCAAAAAAGGATTCTCTGTCTTTAGTTTTGCTTCATGTTAGAAAGTGTAGCCTTGGATAGATCATTCAATTAAACTATTTGACCTCAGTATCCTCAGTTGTAAAATATGGGAATAATATTTCCCCTGTCTATTTCACTGGGCAGTAGTAAGACTGTAATGAAATCATAAATTGACACTACATAAATTCAAAGATAATATGCAAATGTGACATTATTTTTGCCTATCTCCCTGGAGCTACATTTGAATAAAATGGGTAAAACATATGAAAATGCTATCCAATTATAATGAAAAATCAAGAGTCATTAAGGGTAAGTCTAACACTCCTGGGAGGTATATAGATGTTTGAATATTCATATGAAAAGGTGATTGCTGTGCTTTCCATTCTCATTATTAATATGATCCAATAATTTTTTTAATAATTATATTTATCATGAACCCTACATTTTTTCACATAAAGAAAACAAAGCTCAATGGGGACAGCTGACTTGTCCAAGGCCACACAATTAGTTAGCAATAAGACTAGAATTCAGATTCTGTACCTCGCAACTTTACGTATTTTCCCTGTATCTCACTGCCTTCTTGTATAAAATGATGCATTCTTCTATCTAATGGAAGGATGGTGCAAAAATTAATTTAGTTTCTTCTTCAGAGTATTTGTATTTTAAAAGTCATCTTTTAACCCAAAACTTTAAAAAAGGCACTTTAAGCCAATTTTCCCAATTCTCTGTGGACTTATATGGAAAGTTTTCTTCGCTGCTTTAATAGACTTTATTTCTGCTTCTGGATATTCCCCCACAATCCCCAAGATGGATCCCATTTTTGACCTTCCTCCTTCTTTGATCTCCTCAACAGTGTCCGGATTTCAAGGGCCCCCTTTCCTGGTCCTCTGGTTGGTAGCCAGGGCTTTATTCTTGCTATTCTGCTGTGTGGTTCCTGAGACTGGATTTGGCTGTGTCCCGTGGCAGGATAATAGAGAGAGGAAAAAGACAAAGATGTCCTGCACAATTTCTGGATCCCAGTGCCTCTGGTCAGAGAGAAGAATTTCTGTATCTCAGTATTTCTGATGCCTGCATGGTCACTGCTACCACGGAATTGCAGCGTCAGAAGTGGAAATTGCCTGGGAACAGGGCTGGGAGAGAAAGACAAAAAAGAAGACAGGAATTTCTCCCACTATCTCTGCCCCAGAAGGACTCCCCTTCCCATTCATTGGACTTAAAATGAGGGCTTGTCTTGGAGATCTTCCTATCCACATGTGGTGCACATTGCCAGGATTTATTCTGCTTTTAAATTCAGACTGAGAGAAATAGGAAGGGAAGAAAATAACAAACAAGAAATTCGCCATCACATAATTCATACAGATGGAGATTCCCTCAAATGAATATATTTTGCACAGTTATCTAGTTAGCTTTGCTAGTGTAGGAGCATCCCTGAATCAAATAAACTCTGATGCAATTATCAAAAAGACCAAGAACAAGATTTCGAACTATGATAATTCACTAAACTAATAGTTTCTGTATTAAGACATAAGTGGTCAGCATGCTTCCATAGATAACATTCCTTTGGTCAGGTTCAACACTTTTTTTTTCTTTTTTCTGTGAGGAAGATTAGCCCTGAGCTAACATCCATTGTCAATTCTTCCCTTCTTGCTGAGGAAGACCGGCCCTGGGCTAACATTCGTGCCCACCTTCCTCTACTTTATATGGGACGCTGCCACAGGATGGCTTGACAAGCGGTGCATTGGTCCACGCCCAGGATCTGAACCTACAAACCCCGGCCTCCAAAGTAGAGCACACAAACTTAACTGTTATGCAGCTGGGCAGGCCTGACACTTCTTTTTTTTAATCTCTAAATGTAATTTGGTTTTGCCAGCTTTATTGAGATATAATTGACATATAACGTTGTGTAAATTTAAGGTGTACCAGGTGTTGATTTGATACACATTTATTGCAACATGATTACCACCATCATGTTAGCTAATACTTCCAACACGTCATTTAACTACTGTTTCTTTTTTTAGTGAGAACATTTAAGATCTACTCTCTTATCAACATTCAAGTATATAATACAGTATTATTACCTATAATGCCTATGATGTACATTAGACCTCCAGAACTTAATCTTATAACTAGAAGTTTGCACACTTTGATCAATCTTTCTCCATTTTTCCCACCCTTTCACCCCCTGGTAACCACCATTCTACTCTTTGTTTCTACTAGTTCTGCTTTTTTAGATTTCGCATATCAGTGACATCATACAGTACTTGTGTTTCTGTGTCTGGCTTATTTCACTTAGCATAATACCCTCAAGTTCCATCCAAGTTGTTGCAAATGGCAGGACTTCCTTCTTTCTCACGGCTCAATAGTGTTCTACTGTATATATATATAGAAACCATCTAGGCCTGGACTTTTCTGTGTTGGGACATTTTTGATTACTGATTTAATCTCCTTACTCATTATTTGTCTTTTCAGATTTTCTATTCCTTAATGATTCAATCTTGGTAAATTGTATTCCCAGGAATGCATTCATTTCTCCTAGGTTACAGAGTTTGTTGGCATGTAGTTGTTCACAGTGGTCTCTCACAATCCTTTGTAGTTCTGTCATATCTGTTGTAACATCTCCTCTTTCATTTATGATTTTACTATTTGAGTCCTCTTATCTTTTTTCTGAGTTAGTCTAGCTAAAGGTTTGTCCATTTTGTTTATCTTTTTTAAAAGAACAGCTTTTAGTTTTGTTGGTATTTTCTATTGTATTTCTGGTCTGTATTTCATTTGTCTCTACCCTGATCTTCAGTATTTCCTTCCCTCAGCTATCTTTGGGCTTAGTTTCTTGTTTTTCTCTAGTTCACTGAGGTGTAAAGTTAGGCTGTTTATTTGAGATCTTTCCATTTTCTTTATGTATGAATTTATAGCTATAAAGTTCACTCTCAGAACTGCTTTTGCAGCATCCCATAGGTTTTGATATGTTGTGCGTCCATTTTCTTTTTGTTCAAGATATTTCTTGATTTCTCTTTTGGTTTCTTCTTTTATCCAGTGGTTGTTCAGTAGTATGCTATTTAATTTCCACATATTTGTGAATTTTTCAATTTTCTTCCTGTTATTGATTTCCAGTTTCATGCCATTCTGATCGGAAAAGATACTTGGCATGACTTTCATCTTCTAAAATTTGCTAAGACTTGTTTTATGATCTATCATATGTTCTACCCTGAAAAATGTTTTGTGTGCACTCGAGAAGAATATATATTCTGCTGCTGTTGGAATGCATGTTCTGTACTTGTCTGTTAGTTCCATTTGGTCTAAAGTATCATTCGATTCCAACTTTTCCTTGTTGACTTTCTGTCTGGATGATCTATCAATTGTTGAAACTTGGGTATTGAATTCCCCTACTATTATTGTATTATTGTTTATTTCTCCCTTCAGATCTATTAGTATTTGCTTAACATATTTAGGTGTTTCAATGTTGTATACACATGTGTTTACATGTGTTATCTCTTCTTGATGAATTGACTCCTTTATTATTATATAATGACCCATCTCTTGTTACTGTTTTGGGTTAATATCTATTTTATCTGATGTAAATATAGCTACTTCTGTTCTCTTTTGATTTGCACTTGCGTGGGATATCTTTTTCCATCCCTTCAATTTGAGCCTATTTGTGTCCTTAAAGCTGAAGTAAATCTCTTGCAGGCAGCATATAGGTGGTCTTATATTTTTATCTATTCAGCCACCCTCTGCCTTTTGATTGCAGAATTCAGTCCATTTAGATATAGTATAATTATTGACAGGTAAGGACTTATTAATGCCATCATATTAATTATTTTCTGGCTTTTTTTAGTCCTTTTGTTTCTTTCTTTCTCTGTTATTGCCTTCCTTTGTGAATTGATGATTTTTCTGTACTAGTAGGCCTTCATTCCCTTCTCTTTATCTTTGAGCCTAACGTAAGTTTTTTCTTTGTGGTCCCCATGTAACTTACATAAAACATATTTATCTATCTATCTATCTATCTCTCTCTATGTATACATCTCTCTCTCTCTCTCTCTCTCTCTCTATATATATATATATATATATATATACACATCTATCTATCTATCTATAATCTATCTATCTATCTATAAAACAGTACATTTGACACTGATAGCAATTTAACTTGGATCACATACAAAAACTCTATCCTTTTATCCCCACCCCTTTTTATGTTTTTGATGTCACCATTTACATCTCTTTATATTGTGTATCCATTAACAAATGTTGAAGCTATAGCTATTTTTAATATTTTTGTTCTTTAATCTTTATATTAGAATTAAGTAGTTAACACATCATCATATTACAGTATTAGCGTATTCTGAATCTGACTATATGCTTACCTTTACCAGTGTGTTGTATATTTTTATATGTTTTCATATTACTAATTAACATCCTTTTGTTTCAGCTTGAAAAACTCCTTTCAGCATTTCTTATAAGGTATGTCTAGTGGTGATGTATTCCCTCAGCTTTTTTTTTTTTTTTTTTAATTAGGGAAAGTCTTTATCTTACCTTCATTTCTGAAGGACAACTTTGTTGGGTAAAGTATACCTGGCTGGCAGCTTCTTTCTTTTGGTACTGAATATATTATCCCATTTTCTCCTGGCCTGCAAAGTCTCTGCTGAAAAATCTATTGATAGCCTTATGGGAGTTCCATTATACAAAAGAATTTTTTTCACTTGCTGCTTTTAAAATTTTCTCTTTGTCTTTTATTTTAACTGGTTATATTCTAACATATCTTAGAGAAAATCATTTTAGATTGAAATTTTGGTGTGACCTGTTAGCTTCATAAACTTGGATGTCCAAATCTTTCCCCAGTCATGATTTTTCTAAGTAAGCTTTCTATCCCATTCTTCCTCTCTTTTCCTACTGGGCCTCTGATGATACATAAGTTATTTCCCTTAATGGTTTCCCATATTTCCCATAGGTTTTCTTTATTCCTTTCATTCTTTTGTCTTTTTTCTTTTTTTTGAGGAAGATTGGCCCTGCACTAGCCTCTGTTGCCAATCTTCCTCCTTTTTCTTTTTTCTCCCCAAAGCCCCGGTACATAGTTGGGTACTATAGTTGTAGAGTTATAGCTCTTCTATATGGGATGCCCCCTCAGCATGGCCTGATGAGCAGTGAGTAGGTCTACACTCAGGATCTGAACTGGTGAACCTTGGGCAGCTAAAGCAGAATACCGAACTTAACTGCTACGCCACTGGGCCAGCCCCTCATTCCTTTTTCTTATTGCTCCTCTGATTGGATACTTTCAATTGATCTTTCATCTAGCTGCTGATTCTTTCTTCTATTTGTTCAAGTCTGTTGTTGAAGCTCTCTATTGAATTCTTCAGTTCAGTCATTATTTTATTTTTCAGCTCCAAAATTTCTGATGGTTCTTTTTTATGTTTTCTATTTCTTTATTGAACTTCTCATTTTACTTTTGTATTGTTTCCCTGATACTGTTAAATTGTTTATCTGTGTTCTCTTGTAGCTCTCTGAGCATCTTTAGAATAATTATTTTGAATTCTTTGTCAGACAATTTCTGAATCTCCATTTATTTTGGGCAAATTACTGGAGGTTTACTCTTCATGTTTCCCTGATCCATTGTGATCCCTTTAGTCTTGCATAAATTCTATGCATTTGAAGAAACAGCCACCTCTTCCAGACTTTATGGATTGATGTCGGTAAGGGAAGCCTTTCACCTGCAGATGGGGACACACTGGAGCATGCTGTGATCCTGAGTCTAGTGGTGCATGGTGCCAAATGTGGATGTGTGTGGCAGTACCAGGTCTGAGGGGTGTTGCATGTCTTTGGCTCAGGCTGCTGAGGTCCACAGCATTGACAACTGTGTGGTCCTTAGTGAGCATGGCTGGGGGCTTTCCAGTGGTTGCAAGGGCTGGTGGATCCTCAGCAGCCCCTCCAGGTCTGCAGCTAGGGATCAGGGCAGCCAGTGTTAGTGGTCAGAGCAGTGGTGTGCATACACTCAGCTGCAGGGGCCAGCAGCAGATGCCTCTGTTATGGCAGGGGCCAATTGCAAACACACATGAAGTGATGAGGGCCAGCAGTAAGTGCTGGGGCCAACTATAGACTCATTGGCAGCTGTGGAGACGCTGGGTCTCGGCATGTTCTCCTTTGGCTGTGCACTTTCCTTCCATGTGTGCACACTACAGTAGAGGCTGGTGACAGGTGTCAGGCTGGGGTTGTGCAAGTGCACAGCTGGAGGGGTTAGCTACAGGTGGCGTGGTGGTGTCTTCTAAAGGAAGAGAAGGCAGGACCTAATCCAGGACCACAAGCAGCTGCAGGTGCCCTGGCTGTCACTGTGCTCTCCCATGACTGCAGACTCTCCCCTGGGGCAGGGTCACTGAGTGGAGTCTGATAATGGACATCAGACTGATGGTTTGCAGGTGCACAGCTGGAGGGGCTAGCCCCAAGCACAGGCACAGCAGTTGGGGTCAGCTGCAAAGGTCTAGACTGGCATCTGGCACTTGTGCAGCCACAGAGGCCCAAGAAGACTGTTTGCATGTCTCCTGGGTTCTGTCAGGGGTGGGGGAGGACTCAGGTGGCTGGCATCAGCAAACATGAGTACCTGTGGGATAAAAGCTAGCCAAAACCACAGAGGCCTGTGGTGGCTGTGTTGGCCAATGGCTTCATCAGTAGCAAAATCTGCTGAGTTAATCTGCTAATAACAGCCTTGCTTTTCTTCCTCATTGCTTATTCTATATGTCTCAGCTTTACTAATCTGGGTGGAGTGAAACTGAAGAGGAACCTACATGCCACGCCCCAAAAGGCTGGAGAAGCTGGTCACTCACCCTGCTCTTTCTTTCCTGGCAAGGGGAACTCTTTCTAGCTGAGAAGTTTCTTCTTGGCACTGAACAATATCAGCTTAGGGGATAGGATGGTGCAGGCAAAAATGTAGCTGTCTTCCTACTTTTCTTGTGCAATTATTCTCAAAATTTTGTTCTACTGTGTTGCTAAATCTTCTTAAGTGGACTGTAGAGCTCTCCCAGAGCTGTTTTTGTTTGTAGATAGCTGTCCAATTATTGATCTTTGTGGGGAGTTGGGGGGCTGTGTTCTTCTATATTGCCATTTTGGTCTCCCTCAGCACTTCTTGTTCTTGTAGAACTTGAACCTCCTCTAAGTCTGTTTTCCCGTACAGTAGAATTTCACTCACCACATTTACCTGTACAAATGCTAGCATTTGTTCAAATTTTAAACTACCAAAATAAAGCTGGATTTAATATTCGAAATTTTACTGAAAGGGTGTACATATTTTAGAGGAGTAATTCCAAACCAGAAACAGGATAAACAGGCCTCTGTGATTTAAGTTGATCAGAATTATAATAATTTTGATCATTGGTTAAGGTTGGTTATACTGATGTAGGGCACAGAGGATTGTTATTTTGAATCAAATTAAAGATTTGTGAAAATATTTCTACCCTTTTAACCAGAATGAGTTGTTTTATTGTCAACTATACCAGTAACAAATGGCAAAGCCTTAAGAAGAGACATACATATATAATATGTTTTGAGGACATTGAAAAATTATTATAGGATTGTTAGTTTGAAAAACATTTCTTTATTAATATAAGCTAGTCAAATACATTGAAATTGAAGATGTTTTACTATTTTGTTTTCTTATTCAGTAAACACATAAGGGCAATTATTTATGTCCAGTTAAAATCAGTTCTCACTTGACAACCATAAAATTTTAACTTTCTCTAAAAGGCAGGACTTTGATATCCATATCGCAAAAATAATGAATGTTATATATCTTATTCAGCTGACTGGTAGGTCAAACAGATTCTATCCAGTGCCTTGAAAAAGATGTCTTTTGGCTTAATGATATATGATAGCCTCAAAGAAAAAAAATCCATCCTTAAACCTCAAGCATCAGCTAATCTTCCTCAACTTCTACTTTTTGTCTGGACTCTGACAGTAGATAAAGTATTTTATGTACTTCAGAAGTACAGTCAATAGAGTTAGTAGCTAGGTAGATAAGAAGAAAGGTAATGAGATACATAGTTGATAGATTGATAGATAGATAGATAGGTAGATAGCAGATAGATGACTGAAGTGAAATATTGTTAGGGAAGTATCTTTCTCATGATATAGGGCTTAATCTTACTGGCCTTACTAGGAACTTGATACTGGCTCAAGACGAGGTTGACATAAGGGAAGCCATTTTGTAGAAAAGAAACACTATTATAACTTTGAATGACCTCTGACTAACTAACCCAGCTGGATACGTACCCTCCAGGAGATCTAATTGCTCTGCAGATTTTACAACCGCTGCTTGTGTGTGTACCTCCCAGCTACGATAAGATGATAACTTTGTTCTTTTGATTTCCTTGGGAGTGTGATGACCCCCGAACAAAGAGTCTATGCTGATAGCCATCATCAATGAAAACTGAAAGATCTGGTGTAGCGACTCCCAATGTGTAACACCCGAGGGCCAACATTCCTAGCCCCCTCCCCTGTAACCCACCAGCCTATATAACTGCTGTAAGATTTTGTGCCCCCTTAAGATGGTTCTTTTGGACATTAGTCGGCCATCTTCCTCTTGCTAGCAAGCTGTAATAAAATGCCCTTTCTTTTCCACCATCTTGCCTCTTGACAACTGGCTTTTGTCTTGAGGTGAGCAGATCGTGTCCTTTGTATGGTAACAAACTGGCTTGCGGAAGCTTAGGGAAATGTTGTATATAAATGAGGACTGAAATGAGAAATATTCATGAAAGAAGCACATATGTCAGAAATATAGAAAAATAAAAACTATTAAATTTTAGATCTACATAGTATTAAATATAATAATTATCATGAATACAGTGCTTTCTCTGAGTAAGATTAAGGTTATCTCAATGGTCCACTTAGTCACAATTTGGGGGAGATGTTATAAACTATCCACATTTCATAAACACTCTAAATGAAGTTCAGAGAAGTTAGGTCCTTCTTCCAGTGTCACATAGAAAGAGCACATAAATGACAGGACCTGGGGACCCTTTCTGTTGAGTTATATGATGCAAGATTCAGAAGGGAACTGTTGATGCAAAATAACCAATAACCATTCTATAGATAAGAGAAATAAGGTAAGTTTACTTGAGCCAGAGTGAGGATTACAACCCAGGAAGAGTTTAGAAAGCATTCCAGAGAAGCATGGTTTTCAGTACAGTCATATCTTTTTGGAACAAAGAACATACATTAAACACACCCAGGATACATTTTCAAAGAGGTATTTAGTTGCAAATTAGCAGGTCAACACAACCCTGATTTCCAGAAAGGAACTAATCTGGGCATTATCAATGGAGTGTTACCAATAGGGCATAGGAGGGGAAGTATGCATTCTTACCTTAAGAGAGTGAATTCTTCACTTTAATGGTTAAGCAGATGCACAATGCATGTTTGATAGGCCATAGGTCAGCCTTTTTAGTTCAGGCCAAATCAGTTTTGAACCCAAATAGTTACCCCATACATCTCAATATATGAAAATCTCTTGTCAGAACCAAATCCTGGAGAGTTGAAACGTAGAGATAAGAATCAGTGTAAGAGCAGAAAGAGTTCAGACACTGTGTAAGCAATTTGGGATTGTGGAAAGCAGGGTAGATGTCCCAATGTCATCTAGAAAATCAGGATTTGGGCTTGTCTTTAAAAAAGACCAATGTAATTATATCCATCTGATTATAGGTTCAGTGCTGGGTTGGATAATTACAATAAAGCAAAACAAAACAAAAACTTGTTTAGATGATTCTCTAAGTAGTTGAGCAGCAGGAAGAAAAGGTGGCGTTAGCATCTGCATCTCTACTAAGAGCACTGGAAATGCTTCTCCCTTTATTAGTTATATGATAACAGAGGGAATATAAAGGTATCCATCACACACTTTGCCTAAAAATAGCTACTATAGCAATAGTTTTTTTCCTATTCAGTTTCCTAATTCAATTAATCACATTGTATTTTTCCATTATTTTTTCCGTTTGTAGAGGAGGAACAATAATTTTCCCTCTACCCTTCTGAGTTCTTGGCTTAGATCCCCTGTAATAAAAGACAGGTTAGCAAGAGAAAAACAAAGAGAAGTTTATTAACATGTATACCTCATGTATATATGGGAGATACTCAGGAAACAGTAATTCCCTGAGAAGGCCCAAGCCACCACTTTAAATACTATTTTCAATTAAAGACAAAGAAAGCTGTAGCAGGGGAGGCCAGTTATGGAAAGTTACCAGGAAAAGCATGGTAAACAAGGCTAAAATCTAAATTGTTATGCAGATTTAAGTCTTGCCTTCTCCATTGAGAAGATTCTCTTATGATTTAGAGTCATCCTTCTCTTCCTGGTACAGAGGGAGACACCCTTGCAAATGGAGATTTCCTTTATAAATGTAAAGTTCCTTACAAAAGGGTCACTTCTGTTTTCAGAGCTTCTCCTATGTCTGCAGGTTTTCAAAATAATCCTTATGCCAAACAAGCATATTCTAGGATGGACTATTCTGCTATCCTTTGCTGTCTTCCTATTTCTCAAAAACATTGAAGGTCATCTCTAAACTAGATTCTAAATAATCTTCCTGTCTAACATTTGAAATTCTTAATTTGTCTCCAGCATTCATTTTTATATCTTGTCTTCAAATCAGCTTTTTATCTTTCCATTTACCATTTAGCTTCTCAATGCAAAAAGTTAAAATAGGTCCCAGGCTCTTCATAGTAGAGTTCATTTACAGTGCTCTACTAAACAGTCCTTGAAAATGTATCTTATTTAGCCTCTCACCTTTTCCTACTAGTGACTCACCATTTCAGCCAGCTAAGGCCTCTGGAAGATTGTCTAATTTCCAAGCAGGACTATCCAGTGTGTTGTGGTTGTCTCTGGTCTTTTAGAAACTCTTCATTTTTCTCAACTTTGACCAAGGAAAACTAGTTTTTGAATTTGACTTCTAAACATTCTTTAAACCTGGTGGTAATCTGAGTTACTATGCCTTATGCTATATCATCTATCTTTTGATCATTTCTATTTCTTTATAGTGTTAATATCAATTTAATTTAACTTGCTTTAAATAATGCCTAATAATGTGGGTTGTACTTTGGGAGCACCACATTCTTTTTTGAAATTAAATTTCAAAAGTCTTATCAATTGCATACTGTGTAGAAGACACAGCACAAAGTCCCACCCAAATCCTTTATGGCTTTCCCAACCTCACTTGAACACATTGGCCTTTTCCTTAGGGTTAATTCCTACAGACTGTATTCACATAAAATCATATTCTGTAAGATATTTTCTACATTTAATGGTTCAAAATTATAGCTACCAATATGCTGAGAGAATATGGCATTGGTAAAATTAACATCCTAAGCTTTTATCAGAAACATAAAATGTATATTTGTGTTATTTAGTACTGTAAATGATTGTCAAACATGAAAAATGCACATTTCCAAGAAGTATAATATGATTTCTGATGTATTTAAAAATGGAATTGAAAATAACGAAGAGTTAAGCCATAAATGTATTTAATAATTAAAATAAGAAACCTGCTTCCCAGGTAGCTTCTTTTAGAGTTTGTAGCCACATTTATCTAAACTATCATACCCTACATCTCCAGTACACTGCACAAATTGACTAATAGCTAGCAAACTATCCACCTTACCTCATCCCAAAGAGTTGGCCCTCATTTTAAAAGCAGCAATAAATCCTCACATTTCTCCATACAGCTCATCATCAGTTTGCTGAATCAGCATTCTGGACCATGCAGACTATATTTCCAGAAATAATGCATTTCCACAGCAATACTCCCAGATATGCTGAATCAGCACGCTGAAGGACAAGCAACACAAAGAGATACCTTTAAATGTTGTGTCTGAGCCAGATTCTATCAGTAGAGATGAGTATTCAACATGTAGACAAAAACATATAGGTGGCAAGAATCCTTTAACTTAATCCTGGTCACATACATGTGAGTAATCAGTATTTTACTTGATTAGAGAACTTTCAGTTTCTGCCTATGAAGGCTATAAAACCATGAGGCCATTTTTATAAATCGCCAAATCCACTGCATTACTGTGATTATAAGATTTGACAAGATGATCTATGACATTTTGTTTTATTTAAATCAACTTAACTCTGTGATGCTACCATATTGTTAAAACACATACTTTGATGTGTCATGCCTACCTCAGAAATGTAATGCTGTTGATAGGCAGGCAACCATTTATTGGAACTCAAAGGGCTGGTGATCCAATCTATGTTTACATAGACTCATGACTATAAAGAAAATAATCTCTAGATGGCTATAGCTAACAGCTTTGGAATTGTCTGCGAGCTATATCTTTTCCAGATTGTTGTCACTATAAAAAAGCAAGTTGAAAAAGCATTATCATCAGATGTCCATCATAGCGAGTTCAATCCTCACCACTGACAAATACACACAAAAACACACTTTTAATAATCCATAATAGCTCAAATCCTTGGCATGAATATGTTTTTTCCATTATGGGATCTCTTCAGAGTTTTCAATGAGTATGTTTGAAGACCTTCAAGAATTTGCAAATCAAGCACTATAGTGTACAATTTTCTAATTGTCTGGGCTAATAAAATTGTTTTCTTTAAGATTGAGTAAAATCATACATTAAGTGAGAAATGGAAAGCTTACTTAGAATTGGTGCTGGTTGGTGGTCAGGTTGATTCATTCAAGAGCTAAATAACTTGTTCTCATATATCAGTTTTACATAATTCATTCTACCCCTCAACAAGATAATTTATATATCTAATGGAATTTTATAATAATTCACAAAGAGATGGAAGCATAATGAATGCAAAGAGTCTATTCAAGTCACATAAACATCTTCTTTCACTAACACCAATCCACTGGTTTTTGTACTAATTTCTCAAGCTCCCTAATTCCCTGTGGCTCTATGTCTCAGATGCTTATATTCATATCAAGTCTCTTTGACTCTGCAGCTCCCTCTAGTTCCATTCCCTGGATGAATTGAAAGCTATCTCTGAGAGTTAATTTTGATTATTATCCTCCTTCTATGTGTATTTATAATATGTTAAAGCACCCTCATTCCATTCCAACCCAACATGATTTGGTTGAGTTGGGTCCCTCTCATATGGACTTCTTGCTAGGGGAGAAGGTGGACCAATCAATAGCTATAGAAACACTACCATGTGGAAGGTCAGTATGTCTAAATCTGTATATAAAGACCTCCAGGAAATTGAAATAAATCTGTGGTTTTCAGTCTTCTTTTAACAGTTTATCAAGCCAAATGTTATGAAGAATCCCAACATATAAAGTAGATAAAAAAGAAAGAATGAAAGAATGATGGAGTAGGAAAAGCCTCACATGGTTGATGATCATCACCACAAATCCCCTAGGTCTTGAAGCACTTGTACCTGGTCCTAGACTGAATCAGAACATTAACTGTAAGATGCTAAGGTAGACAACCCCTGAAGTCTCTTTCAGTTCTAACACTTTAAGTGTAATATTAGAAATTTATTTATCATTTCTGTGTTTATTCTAATTTGTGTATTACATTTTTTTATTGTTTAGAATTATGACTTAAAATACCTTTAGCACAATGCACCAGGTCAGCAAGGTGTTATAGTTATAGGTGACCTATAGTTATAGGTCAGCTTAGGTGTTATAGTTCAATGAATTTTCACACATGTATATACTCACATAACCACCTCCAAGATTCAGACATAAAACATATATATTACCCTAAAAGTTTCCCTAATGCACCTTACCAGTTCATGAACTACTCCAAAGGTAACCATTCTTCTTAGTTCCATCATCATTTTGCTCACTCTTAAATTTTGTATAACGGAATCATACAATATGTCGTCTTTTACATGAGGCTTTTGTCTAATATGATGACTGTGAAATTCATCCATGTGAATGCATAGATAAGTAATTCACTCTCTTTATTGCTTTGTAGTATCCTATTATAAAAATAAACCACAATTAATGTATCCATGTTCCACTGATGGATGCTTGGATTGTTTTCACATTGGGGTTATTCTTAATAAAGCTGGTGTGAACATATTTGTGTGTGTCTTTTGGTGATATATGCACTGATTTTTCTTGAATATATACCTTAAGATAGAAGTGTTAGATCATAGGTAAGGTATATGTTCAACTTTGGTAAATACTGTCAAACAGTTTTTGAAAGTGGTTGGATCTATCCATCCCCTCACCAACTATTTAGAACTCTTCCAATTTCTCCACAAATTTGCTAACATTTGATATTATCACTTATGAATTAAAGCCAATTTGGTGGCTGTGTAGCGATACTTCATTGTAGTTGTAATTTGCATTTCCTGGATGAATAATGGTATTGACTATTTTTTCAAATATTCATTGTCAAGTTGGATGTTCTCTTTTATAAAGTGCTCGTTCAAGTAATTTGCCCATTATGTTCTTTTACTTTGTCTTATTGAGCTACAGCAATTCTTTATATATTCCAGAAAAGAGTGCATAGTTAGATATATGCATCATAAAGATGTTCTCAGTGTGTGACTTGTGTTTGCAATCTTTCAGTGGCATGTTTTTATGAGTGGAAATTCTTAATTTTAATGAAATCAAATTAATGAAAATAATTCATATTTCCTTAATGATAATGCTTCTTTGTCACATTAGAGAAATCTATGCCTCCTCTATAGTCTTGAAGATACTTTTTATGCTTTCTTCTATAAGTCTTTTTTAACCTTTCATATTTAGGTCTATTCTCCATTCCAATCAACATTTTATATCTTTATTTTTATTGAACAAATAAAAGCAAGAAAAGAGTTACCTGAGCCCTTCTCCCCTAGGCTCCAGTGTAATGAGTGAAGGGACCACAACAGAAGCTTTACCAGAGGCTACATGCATTCTTTCTAGATTTCCCCATTGCCCTTATCCGCTGAGTTTTCTTTAAGTATGATTAGATTTTGATCATTTTTTTCACCTGTAAGTCTAAAGCAAAACATTTTTATTTCGTATGTTTACCTGATTCAAACTTGAGTTGGACTGCTATTCCTTAATTAATGAAAACCTCCACGTACTGCTCTAAGGCAAGAGTCATAAACTCCTTCTGTAAAGGGCCAGATAAATGTCTTTGTAGGCCATATGGTCTCTGTAGCAACTACTTAGCTCTGCCATTGTAGTGCAAAAGCAGCTATAGATAAATACATAAATGAATGGGCATTATTTTGTTCCAATACAACTTAATTCGAAAAAAAGGCAGTGGGGTAGATTTGGACTGTTGACTGTAGTTTGCCAATTGTTGCTCTAGGGGAAAGGAAAGGCTACTATCACTTATTGTGTACCTAATATGCAACAGGTGTGGCATTTCAGAACATAAAATAATCATGCATGTTAAAAAATTTCTTAAAAAAACATTTTCTCATTTATGAGAGTCAGTCCTTTGGCTAACTACCATACTGGTTAGTCTGGTAGCTAATGTGTGATTGAAAATGTTATTAGTTTGAATAATAATAAGCATGATTCCAAATTAACATTTTTATCTGATATGAGGTAGGAGTCAAAGTTAATTTTATTAGCTGAGAGCTGTCTTCTGGCTGTACTACCAGCAGCTGGGCAAGTCAGTTCTTCAGTTCTGAAGGAGGATCTGAGCAGCATAAGACAGCATCCACAGCAGGAGAAACACAAAGTTTTCCTTAATAGAGTCAATAAATAAGAACTTTAAGCAGTGAAATACAGGATAAATGCAATCTACAAAGTGAAACATTATGAGTTGCTAAATAGTATGTTGAAGTTGAAATTTAACTTCAACCCCTTTCTATTTATAATAATAAAATTTCAACTCGCTACAGGTCTCACCTTATTTACCCATTTATGCATTTATTGATAGTTTTTAAAAGCCTTAACAGTGGTTGTTATAAATTCCATATAATGGAAGGAATAATGTTAGTTGAATCCAGCAAATTTGCTTTATAAGTTCAGGTCTTGCAAAGCTTCCTATTAGAATTTTCCCAGCCTTTCTACTCTTTGTGTTCACTCTGCATAATGAAAACTATGTTGCTATATGGGTGCCATCACTAAAAATGCATTAAATGATCATGTAAAATATTTTCAGTCCTTCAGAAGAAAAGTTGTATGTGTTAAAATTTCTGAAATGTAACAACTTTTATCATAAATAGTCCAAAGCAATGACTACACCATTTTTGGTAACAGAGTAATTTACATCCAATCTCACCTTAAGAAAACTGAATACTTGCTACTATTATTGCAAAGATGCAACCTGGACATTAAATTAGTTTGATATAGGAGATCAGTGTAATCTCTGGATATCTACAAGGAAAGATGTCAAAAGATACAGGATATGATTTTAGACATTCTAATGTTTAAGATCAGGAAAAGGGAAAAACCAACAATATTCTGTAAATCTAAAAGCAAAACAAACAAATATGTGAACACATGATCAAAGATCACCAGATGCTTGAGCAATATGAATAGGCTAGACCAGAATTATTGCTCCCTTTTGCACGTATCTATGGTGCCCTCATTTTTCTCAGCAGAGGGGCGGAGGGCATTTGAATGCAGAACTCCTAATTGACAAACAATCCAATCTAGTAAAAATAGAAAAATAATGTCAGCTATTCAGTGAGGCTTCCCTGACCACATGGTATAGAGCATCAAATCTCCATTTCTCCTGCCACTCCCTCGCCTGGTACACTGCATACCTTTTACCTTTTCTGTCCATAACACTTTTTAATTTTGTTACATATTTATTTGCTTATTTTCAGTTTCCCTAGAATGTAAGCTCCATGGGCAGGGACTTTTTCTAGATTTGGATTTTATTGATTCCCATCTTTATTTTTCTCATACAAATGTATGAGATACTGAGCTCTGATAATGTTGTTTAAAATGACTTTCTTTCCTATTCAACACTAGGGGAAGGTTTCTCAATCTCAGCACTACCAACATTTGGGGCTGAATACTTCTTTGTTTTGAAGGGCTGTTCTGTGCTTTGCGGGACGGTTAGCAGCATCCCTGACCTCTACCCACTAGATGTCAGTAGCACCCACTCTCCACTGGCGACAGCCAAAAATGTCTCCAGACAGTTCCAAATGTCCTTTGGGAAGCAAAATTGCCCCAGCTGACAAACACTGCTATAAGGGATTGAGCTGATGATAATTAAGTTCTCTACACCTGAATTCTGAAGCAGTTAAGGGAGCAAAAAAGGATCAGAAGATAGAGATCAGACACAGATCAAATATAAATTGCAGCTTGGATCAGCAGGCAAGTGAGTTTGCTAATCCCTGACTCTAAGATGAATAGGATTTATCTACTCTAACACAAGTAGTCCCGGAAGCACAGGCCTCCACCCCCAGGGGCCAACCCGCCCTGCTTTGAGTACCACACTGGTGATTACATGGCCAAGAGAGTAGATGAGAAAATACTCTTTCAGCTAGTTGGCAGATTCAAAGAAAGAGAAAGGCAGATTTACACTAGCTCAACTGCATTGGCCTCATGAAGGAATAAAGAATGAGAGAAGCCAGGAGTCCACTCCACGTGCTGGATAGTCTGTATGCCCTGCAGTTCCCCTCTCCATCCCATTCCAACCTGTTCTGTGTCCCAAATGGCTGATCTCTGAGGAACATATCAACTGAGCTCTGTAGCCCTTTAGATTTCAGTTGAGTTCATCCAGAGGGAGGCACCAGCAGAGGAAAGGAGGACAGAAAAAGACATATCATGTATTTGTTCCTTCAGCTACTTCTCAACTGGCTTCTATTCCTCTTCACAGGGCCACAGCTCCTTCTTGTATGCCACAACTACTAACTTCACTCTGGCTTCTTCTGGTAAAACTCCTCCTAATTGGACCTTCAGACCTCGAGGTTGTATAGGTTTCCACCGTTGTTAGGCCTGGGGTGCTTCACTATCTTGGTTGGTTTCACTTAACCACGCCAATTCTTTCTTTAAACTCTGTTCAGTTGCACCTATCTCTTCTTAAACATTTTATTTTAAAAGAATTTCAAAATTATAGAAAATCTAAAAAACTGATTCAGAGAAATCCTACGTTCCTTTATTCAAATTCACCAATTTTATTGTCTTGTGATATTTGTTTTATTAAACACTCTCTTTATACTTATATATGTTTATAAAATTAAGTTATATAAACCATTTCCCCATAACACTTTAGTGTGCCATCTTTGTAACAAACACATTCTCTTACATAACCACAGTACAGTGATTAAATTTAGGAAATTTAGCCTTGAAATTTATCTATAGCCCATAATAAAAATTTTTATTTTTTAATTGTTCCAATAGTGTCTTTATAGCAGTCCTTTATTCTAATACAGGCAATAGTCCAGAATCATGTATTGGATTTAGTTGTCTTGTCTCAAACACCACTTTTGAGTATGCTGTTCCCTGATGGGACCATAAACAATGTATTCCATATGAAAACATGAAAAGTGATGAATAAATGCCCCCAATAATCCATATTAGAATTATGAGTATAAAAGTTATTAAGATTCCCTTTTTGAGCTAAACAGTTATTACCTTTGAAAAGAATGTTCCTCTTCATTTAATGTTCATTAAGTTTCTGCTCCATGTAGGTCCATGTACGTACTAAGTACTAGGAATTAGAATGGGCAACAGAAAGATATCAAAGAAATAGAAATATAATCTTTGTGTTTGAAGAGTTCTAACTTTAGAAGATATGAGGGTTCATTTTTTCCCTCTGAAAACAAAAGAATGGATATAACTAGAATTTACAAATTCAAAATAATCCTATTGGACGGGACTGAACAGATATCTAGACAGAGTTCTGCTATTTCAAAAGACTTGATGGTAACAGACCTCAAAAATTAATGGTGAGCCCAACTGTGATCTCAGAAACTTTCACGATGCAACATAAACTAAGCAGTCATTATCAACTGATCAAAGCAGACATCCACAATGAAACAATTTTTCCCATCTCTGATCTAGGAATAAACAATATGTTGTGAAAATAATTTGAGGACCCAGGTCTGAATGAGGTGAAGGACACCAGCCAGGTCAGCCTGTAGATGATGCAAAAAAGAGACACTCGAGGCAAGAACACCAACAAATTCAGAAAATGAACAAAAGACTTTTTACTTGAATATCAGACAGCTTTTGTCTCCTTTTGAGGGACACAGTTTATTTGAAGCAAAACCAAGCAACAATCCATCAGATTATTTTGAGACTCAGGCACTGAAGTGGGATCTGGACATGGAGAGGTGCATTCATTAGCCTTTAAAGAACAAGATCATTATCTAGCCATAGTCACCAGACATTACAGAGTGGATAGAAGAGAGCCCACAGAGAATGCACAAAAAACCAACTCAAATTAGAGATGTAAATAAAGCAAACATTAACATCCTAAAAATGTGAAACAGAACTCGGAGCCATTCAGCAGAAACTGACAGAGTCACTAAGAGAAACAGTCCCTAACAGTATTTGAGACATGGTGAAGAATCTAAACTACCAATAAGCTTAATTTGAAAGCAAGTAAAGTGTTTTTTTTTTTTTTTCACCATTCCCCTATGTAGGCAGCTGTCATCAGATCAGAGACTGTTTAACATTCCAGAGCTGGCTAATCAACAGAGACAAACACGAAGGGATCTTGGATTTCCCCAAGAGGTGGCATCCATTCCACTAAGGCTTATATGAGTGAACAGAAGGAGTACGTTATTATAGGCTCTGCCTCAGGACACTCACATGAAAATTGCATTTCACTATTGTGATTGCATTGGCAACACACAAAACAAAGGAAAAGAAAGTGACAGGCTGCACATGGAGCAATCTTGCTACATAGAACTTTCTTGTCCTCAAGGTAAATCCAACTAGTCATGCAAATTTCTCACTTCTCACTTGGAAACAAACACACACACACACACACACACACACACACACACACACACACAAATAATATATATACTTTTAAAGATAATGAGGTAAAAAGAAAAAGAAAAATTTTGGGAAACAACAGTGTAGGCACTTTCCCAGTGAAAGATGGTTTAACTTTGATAATAGAGATAGTAGGTAGGCTATTAAATCTGGGCATTGACTCCTCTATGAAAAAGAACATATAGCAAGATACAAACCTTATGCAAGGCTGGCGATGGGTACCGAAATGTAGAAGGGCATCTTCATAACACAATTTTAACTTAATACTTAAGTTGCTTAAGTCACTTATGCTTAAAGGAAATGAAGGTTATAGGAGAACCTTCTTGGAAGGAGGGAAGAAAGTGGGTAAATACTAGTGTCCTGAGGAATGTAAAAGTGGAAACTTTTGGGAGTGTAAAAGAGTGGAGCACCTGGAGGTGAGAGTAGGGGACACAAATTTCACCCTCCTCACAACACCATTGACCTTTCTCTTTCTACTAACTCTTTAATAAAGTCAAGTCAGTTAACTCCTGCCTCTTACACTTTGGATATAAACTTGACCTGACTTTTGCCAATGGAGCATTTTGGGTGTTCCACTTGCTTACCAAGATTAGCATTGTGAAAAAAATAATGCCCACATGGAAATTGTCAGGAAAAAATCCTTTGTAATGTTTCTTTTCTCTTATTTTTAGCATTCTTCTCCATCTTCTCCTCCTTCTTCTCTTTTACCTCCTCCTCCCCTTTCCCCACTTCTTATTCTTTAATTATTCATTGGGTATATGAATTTTAAAAGAATACTTCATGTTAGGACTTAATGAGTCAATTAGGAGTAAAAGATTAATTCCATTGGCTCTGGAGTCAGACTGCTTAGAACACAGGTTGGCATACTTTTCCTGTAAGGAACCAGACTGTAAATATTTTAGACTTTGCAGTCCTCAAGATCACTGTTGTGACTATTCAATTCTGATGTTGAGTCATATACAATATGTAAGTGAAAAGATGTGGCTGTGTTCCAATAAATCTTTATTTACGAACACTAAACTTTAAATTTCACATAATTTTCATGTCACAAAATATTATTTTTATTTTGATTTTTTCTAACCCGTTTAAAAATATAAAAACAATTCTTAACTTATAGTCCATATAAAAACAATTGGCTGGCTAGATCTGACCTATGGACCTACAGTTTATCGTCCTCTATCCAAGAGTTAAATACTATTCCATTGCCTGCCACTCGTGTGATTTTAGTCAAGATACCTAACCTTTCAATTTTCCTCATCTGGTAAAGAAGGGTGAACCATGTTATTGACTCTAGCTAGCTCTTAAGTTGTTTTGAGGATTAAAGATGTTAATATATCCAAAATACTGAATGTTGCCTTACATATAGCAAGCATTCAATAAATACTATCTGTTACTATGGATAAAGTTATATACTAGTTTACATCTATGTACTTTATTCAACTAGCCCCTGTTAGTAATTTATGTGACAAATTCCATTATAACTTACTTCAAATTGAATTACATGAGTTTGTCTGGACTTTTAAAAAAATAAATGAATTGCGTTTTAATTAGTTTTGGCTAATTCAGGAGAGTAACCATGAAAAAGAGGGAAAGATAAAAAAGAGATACAGAGAGAGGGAGAAAGGAAAGGAGAGTCAACATTAATTGATATCTAATATGTCTCATGATTGGTGCTAAGGACATTTTGTGTGTGTGTGTGTGTGTATATATATATATATACATATACACATCATATATATATATACACATATATATGTATATATATATTTTTTAAATTTCATGTTTATTGTAAGTCTTTGTCATATATTATCCTCCTTTATCCATTGAAGAAATCAAGGCTGAGAGAATAAATAATGTGACAAATATCACATAGCTAAGCTAGTAACTAGAAAATCAAGACAAAAAGGTGTTTAACTTCGGAGGCATAGCTCTTCCAGTTACTATGTGTTTGTCTAGAGAAGCTACGTCTTAAGTCATTCAATTTTATTTATTTACATAATTCTTATGGAAAATTTCATACAAAACAAAGGTGCATGTCATAATTAACTATTCCTCAATAATTAAGCTTGCATTTTATATTTTTTAAGTTTGT
This sequence comes from Tapirus indicus, assembly GCA_031878705.1. NCBI lineage: Eukaryota > Metazoa > Chordata > Mammalia > Perissodactyla > Tapiridae > Tapirus > Tapirus indicus. The sequence goes on along the minus strand of CM062926.1, from coordinate 47,414,894 downwards.
ATTTGTTACAAGTTAAAAAAATAGCTTTAGGAAAAATTGGATTTATTGCAAGAATGCTTAGCATTTCACAGAATTCAAGGCAGGGTTGGACTTCCAAGCCTCCAGAAGGGTAGGGCCAGGTCAGCTATGGGGACTACAGTAGCAGAGGTCTAGGGACTTACTCTCTGAAATGCTGCTTCTCAAGTTTTAATGCGCAAATAAATCCTCTAGGGACCTTATTAAAATGCAGATATCTATGGAATACACTTAGAATGGGGCCTGAGAGTCTGCCTTTTTAAGGAGCTCTCAAGTTATGCTAATATAGCTGGTCCCTGGCTCACTCTTTGAAAAGCAAGGTTCTGAAACATTCCATTTAACATGATTTAGCAACAGATAACTTCCCCCGATTTTGATTCACATTTTTATATTTTTGTTGTTTTATATATAGTGCATCATATGCACATATAGATGTGACTGATGCAAAAAAGGTTTTATTTTTGTGTTTATTATCAAAACTATTCATCTTTATTCTTTTTCATCTTTTCTTTCCCATTATTTCTATGCTTTAAGACAATCTTATTTCCAAAGTCAAGCAAATGTGGGGGATCAGAATTGGCCACCCCAAAATGTGTCTCTTTGGCATAAGGATGATTTTGGGCTGGTTACTTTTAAGAAACTGCAGACAGGGGAAAAGTTCTGAAAACAAAGTAGAAGTTACACTTTGTAAGAAACATTTACATTTATAAGGGAAATCTCCATTTATAAAGATGTCTCCCTCTCTGTACCATGAAGAGGGGGGAGATGACCTTATCTCTAGAAACTCTTATCAATGTAGAAGGCAAAGACTTAGATCTGCATAGTAACCTTACTCTCGGTTACTGTGCTTTTCTGGTAATCTCCCATAACTGACTCCCCTCACCCCCAACATCCTCCTTTGTTTTCAGCTGAAGATAGGATTTAAGGTAATAGTCTCTGCCATTTGGGGAATTTACTTAGCTTTCCCGGGTCTCTCCCATGTATACATGTTATAAAGCATTGTTTGATCTTCTCCTGTTATTCTCTCTCATGTCAATTGAATTCGTAAACCAGCCAGAAGGACCTAGAGGGTAGAGGAATACTCTTCCTCCCGTATACAACTCATTGAATTCTCATGTGAAAGAAATTCAGGAATTGGTTTCTGATGTTAAAACAATCAAATACAATATAGAAATATGAGGAAGAAATTAAGTAAATCAACCAATAAGTGTATATTAATCTCCTACTAAAGTCAAGGGATTATATTAGATGCATTGGAACATAAATTTAAAAAAATCCTTCCTCATTATGTCATGAAATTTATACATTCATTTAGGATCATTTCCTATTTCTCTTTTACCGTGGCCACTTCCAAATTTTATTTAGTGACTAGGCATGAAAATCCACATACTTTTTGGTAAGTGAAAAATTCCATGTAAATCAAATCAATTCTTTGAGTTGCAGTGGCTATGGTTGGGGTTTTATGGATTGAAGTTTGCAAGCCTGTCATATGTCATTTCTTCCTATGTGTTACATCAGCAATGCCATTAGATGCCACCAAATGTGTCTTGTCTTTGAAGGTTAGGCTATGCTTTCGCATTCAGGCATTTGAGTGAACAAGAATATGACACCATCTACTTAACAATAAATAGAATTATTCTATCAAAATATAAGTCCTTATTCAAATGAAGAGCATAGTTGCCTAATTATTATATTCAATATTTCCTTAAATTGTCAACTAATATTCACTTTTAGTAACTTGCTAACTTATCTAGAAAAGATAACTCTTTCCTGATTATTTTCATCTTCAAAAAAAACAAAACAAAAATATGAAGATATGAGAATTTGAAGCCATATTTTCTACAATTCTCATTTACTACACCCCAAGCTGCTTCTGTATACTTTACTCATTGACTTACGTTAATCTTATATATGGATAAAAATTTTGCATCAGTTACTTAAACTTATCTACTAACTGTTTTAGAAAACCATCAGAGGTTTTAAAAACTGATCTCTTTCAAAGGTTTGATTTTAATTTTTTAAAAGTGACATATTTTTCTTCTCTGAACATTTAAATCTGTAGAAGAAATAAAGAGCATCAAACTTAAACAATGATATCAAACAAGTTTATCACAGATTTTAAAAATGCACTCGGAGAATAGCAGAGGAGACTCAAGCAATTTTCCTTTTAGAATCTTAATTCTTCCAGCTAGTCTACTATATTGTAACCAGCTCTCAATCCATTCCCTAGAAACTAAGTTGAAGCACATGGGCTACTAGCAAATGATCTGGTTCGTCATGTCTGTGTGTGGAATGACATTTGGTGGTGGTGGTTATAAGAATTCCCTTACTTTCAGGCATGTGATGTGATTGTTCGTCAACTGGTGGTCCCATTACAGACTTCCTGTAAATGACCTTTGTCCCAAGATAAAGGTAAATTGAAGTGATTTTTCTCTGCATGCAATGGCCAGTAATTTACTAAAGTGCTTGGAGGTATGTATTTATAGATCAATGGAGAGAAGTAAACATTTGTCCTATTACCAAATATATCTCAAAATACAAAAGTACTGTTTAGCTCTCAAACGTGCTTTTTTGAGCAGTATCCGTTTTTCAGTATCCAGAATGCAGAATATCACTGAGGGAGGGGAGGGGTGTCACATGTCTAGAAAATTGTAACCAACGGCCCAAATCAAGATACATCCTAATAGACTACAGCAAAAACCCCTCAAGTCAATCTCTCTGTTCTTTTTTTTGAAGCATAGCTCTCTCAGTCTATATGTTAATTTATATAGGTTGTATCTAATGTTATGAGTTTCAATCAATATAGTCACAATGACATTTAACTTTCTCTACGTTCCTTAATCTCCTCACCCTAAACATGAGATAATATTTTTTAGAGGTGAAACCTCTGAATTTTAGCCCCAGAAGGCTATGAAGCAAAATGGAAAATAATTTTGAAATTAGATCTTCGTTCTTGCTGAGCTGCAATTTTCTCACTCATAAAATGGGAATGATAATGCCTATTTCTTATTCATATTCTAGGACTGAATAGAAGAACACATGTAGAGTGACCTCTCTAGTACTTGATACAGAGATGAGGATAACGTTGGTAGCTGATATTTTTATTATTAGATTATAATCATCATCACCTACTGGTGGGAATACACCAAACTAACTTCTTTGGTAATTCTCTGAATGCTATGAATATTTTGAGAACATTTAGAAAGTTTTCCTGGGAAGTTACATTTTTAACTGGTTTACTAATAAGAATTGATGGGTTCTAGGAAGTGGTGTGCTGGTAAACTTATTCCCCAAAAAGAAAAGAGCTGTTATTTGCAGCATTTGCAGATTTCTGTGGTCTAAAACACTCCCACTCTGACCAATTTCATGTCACTAAATCTGAAGTATGGAATGCATGCACAGTCGGTCTCATGGGCTGGGTCATGCTGGCTCCTGCACATTCCTGGCTCTAGGTCAATTAGATGATAGCCAGTTATTGGAATGACCAACTCAATAAATAACAAACTCAGCAAATGACCAACTCATCAAATGACAAATATGTCAAATAACCAATTTACAAAATGACAAATTTGTCAAAAGCCAATTTTCCAAAAGCTAACTTGCAGAAAAATAATGTGCCATATGATCAATTCCCAAGTGACCTTAGTCACAAAACATATCAAGTAACTTAAAGAGGAGGTAGGACAATTTCTTCAGGCATTGTGCTTTCAGAGGCAGGCAAATCCAGGGGCAGGAAAAAAAGCTTAAAAATACAGAGATAGGCACGTGCACATATGGAAAAACACATTTAAATATAAAATGCGCTGCCTGGAATATGCATCATGCATGATCCTGACTCTGAACCAAACTAGACTAAGAACTATGCGGCTAAAATGCTGACAGGCAATGAATAATTAAACTCTGAAACAGAATCCTAATCAATTTGGCTATTTGTTCATTTGCTATTTGCTATTTTAATCAACAGGCAAATTGAATTTTCAGTGAATTGGCTTTACTTGAATTTATTTTTATTATCTTTATGTGCTTTGCACCCAAAGATCCTGAAACATAGAGACTGTTAATAAAAACAAATTTAGTCATCGGGGTCTTGATATGAATTTCCAGCCATTTTTAAAGGTCTGTTGTCAAACTGTCTGGATGTCTAATCATTTTAAATGCTAACTCTTCACATTAGGAATAGAAGAGCTAGAGGAATACAGTATCTGAATTCTCTCATTTTGCAGTTGTACTTAGAACTATTTAGGCATGATTTAACTTATATAACTCACTATGAGCAAAATGATTAAATATTCAGTTTGTCTTTATCTCACCTCTTTCCCCAACTTCCCTTTCAGGAGCTATCTATAGCTGTTCTGAGTAACTCCGAATAATGCAAATATATGCTTTCACCTACCTGTGAGCTTACACACCCTCCAAATCTCAATGCCCATAGATTCTTTCTACTTTTTCCTCAGCCTAATCAGTCTCAGAAAATGGCATTTTAAAAAGTATATTAAAAGTATAGGTACTGAGGTCTGAAAGAGACCTTGCACACCATTTAAATTTATATTGGATTTTATTGGTGGTGAAAATAAAATCCAAAGAAGTGAAGTGATTTACTGCAAGTCACAGGGAAGTAAGTTTATTCACTAGAATTTCACTTAGGATAAGATATTTATGGTCATAATTTCTTTGTACCTCCTCTCATCAAAAGATGAACTCTGTTTCTTTATCCCCTTGTATCTGGACCGGTCTTGTGACTTGTTTTGACCAATAGAATGTGGCAGAAGTCATGTTGTGTAAGTTCCAGACAGTAGGCTCCACAGGCCTTTCAGCTTTTTTGCCTTTTCCCTCATAGAATGTTGTCCTGAGCCCACCAAGTAAGAAAGACAGGTTAGCCTCCTGGAGAATGAGAGGGTACATAAAGGAGAACCAAGGCCACCACCAACTACCCCAACATGTGAGTGGAACTATCTTGGACATTCCAGACTGACTTACTCTCAAACTGAACAAAACAGCATGAAATGAGCCCAGGTGAAAGAGTAAAGTAACTATCCTACTAACCTACAGAATTCTGAGAATTACTAGATCACTGTTGTTTTAAATTACTAAATTTTGGAGTGGTATGTTACATAGCGGTTAATTGACTTTCAAAAAAAAATGGGCATTTCAGGTAGCCTACAAAAATATAAGCAAGTTTTAAAAAAGCCAAGAAAATAATTTAGAATAGCAAGATGAAGGGGAAAGTAAGATAGCAAAAAACAAAAGATGGGTATAGGTAGAGAAAATATAGACTCATATCTGGGCATATGGTTTACAGTGTCCTAAAACAGAAGCATATGAGATACTTAAGAGACTCAGCAAGACTTGAGAGATGCCACTCCATGAAGATGGGACACTGTCACCTCATGAGTGCTGGAAGACAATTCTCCATGGCTTTCTCACATTTCTGCATGTTTTCAAGAACGGGCACTGACTGCCACTGTTCTAGGCTACTTTTTCAAGAATGTTTATATAGTGAACAGCTTTCAAACTTTAGAGACAGTATCTTCTTAGAAGCAAAGAAAGATATGCTTACCATGAGTATAGAATATTCAGTTTCCTTTAAACTCAGATTTCCACTCCTGTAACCCAAACCACTGTGCATGCAGGAATCATCTGCTCCGCTTTACATGACCCTGAAGGAACTGAGACTAGGGGAACCTGTGCCAAACATGCTGATGCTTATGCTGCTTACTGTCCTGTGAGTAATGAAGTCATTCGTCTCTGACCTAGGAGACTCGTGTCATCTGCCAGCATCCGTGAAACTTCAGCAGTCTAGCTTGCAAGAAGGAAAAATCTCAAACCTTTCACAGTTTTAACAATGAAGACTTCCACAAAATATCTACAACAAACACCAAAATAAAGTTGTTCATCTGTCCTAGGAAGTGTGTTTATGTGTCATTCATTATTAAGAAAAGAGGAAGAAAAGAACCCCAGTCACTGAATTCCAAAGCCAATATTTTCTTTTATTATGAATAGTAGGAAATTTTATGATAAGTCCTCAACAAAATGTTGATAAGTGATAGTTTAATTTGTTATCCTGTTCCAGCTTTATGATTTTTAATAAGGGAAAGTGCCTTAATCCAAATAATAAACAGCTAGTGGATAACTGCAGGATTAATCAAATGAATGAGAAAAATATTTTGAGGCAGAAATTTCTGACTTTGTCCAATTTGTATGATTCAGCCAGCTGTTTATTTCAGTTGTAATGTGGTATAAAGATAAAACAAGGCTTTGAAGTTAGAGAGACCTGGGTCCAATTGTGATTGCATAGCTTCTAAGGCATGCAAATTTGAGCAAGTGATATAGTTTTAGTAGTTTCAGTTTCTTCACCTGAAAAATGGTGTTAAATTGTTCTAATGTAATAATACCAATCTACTGTATTATTTTGAGTATTAAAAAAATTTACAGTTTATTTCTACACATTCAAATAACTAAGTAAATGACAGCCTCGATTTTCATTTCACGAATAGGTATTGCTGATTCTTTTCCTAGAAATTTATAGGGGCCCATGGTTTCCAGGTCAGCTCAGCTGTTATGAAAGGGGAGCACACAGGACATGACTGTGAGTCACAAAGTGAGTTCATAATTAAAACACAAGCTCCATGAGGACAAGGATCATGCTTTACATCAGGACTTAGAACAGTGCCTAGCACACAGAAGATGCTCAGTAAATTTTTACTAAATAAATTAGTAGGTAAATGGCCCTGAGTACCTTTAAGATTAAGTCCAGAAGTCCTGAGAGCAAAAACAGGAGACAGGATTCAAATACACCTATGTTGGCTTTCACTGAATCAGTGCCACTTATCACTGCCATGATGGCACAGTGATGTCTTGGGGTCCAAGAAAGCACCAGATACCTCCAAGGCATAAGTACTCACATGGAAATGGAACAGACTGGACTGCAGTGGGGAAGGCTGCAGCACAATCAGAGGAAAGAATTCTCTGTAATACACAACCACCGAAAGTTTGTGTTACCTATCCACAGTGACGTGAGCAAGGCCACGGAAGAACTGAACCTCAGATGGCTCATGGGGACACCTGAAAACAATGTAGGGGAGAGGTAATAACTCAGAAATTGAAACTTTTTTTTTACAAAAAAGAAATTAATAGCATTTTTTGGTTATTTTAAAAGCAAACTAAGCTTATTGGCCAAAAAAGAAAAGAAAAATGCCCTAATTTAAGAAAAATATTAAGAAGAAAATAAGAGTCATAAACTTCACTACCTTGAGATAATGACTCGAAGATTATTGAATTTTAAAGCTGGGAATGCTTATTTACTCCAAATCCTCTTTTTACAGATGAAGAAACAGAGGCCCAGAGAGGCTGTTACTTTTACAAAGTCACATTCCAGTTCACTGGTCCATAGATTGATGACTGAAAAAAGAACTGAAAGGAGAGAGTCTCCCTCCTAGAAATGCATCACCAGCCACTGCCCTGGTCCCTCCTGCCTGTCTGTTAATTAGTTAGCATTGATCCAAAACTGATTAGGCCAAAAACATTTTCCAGAGCTGAGCGTTCCAATGATTTTTCCATTTAAATATCAAAGTTAAAAATAACCTTTATAGAAACCTCACATGAGGGCAACAGAACAATCCACATTTGGCACCTTTCAGGGAAACAAGCTTCTCTTCTCTGCAGAATTGCAACTCTTTGCCATAGCACAGACATGACATGCCAGATCAAATCCATCATAACAAATAGCATAAAAGACCTGGAAACACTTTTTCCCCCGTACAAAATGAAGAAAAATTAGAATCAGGAAATCCTTAGATGTATTTAACTTGGATCCAGTCATCAGATTTGGAAAGCACACTGTCTGAAATCGTGTTGCCTCAGCCCTCAGATGATTCATAAGGGCTTGTTGACTAGGTGTCTGGCAAATACTCCAGGCCATTGCTACTGGCATGTGAGTCTAACAGATGTTAAAAATGAAAGGCTGACAGTTTTTATAGTCTAATTAAGTCTCTCCTTATTTCTCAAGTGCTATTTAATTTAATTTTAATCAAAAGTAATAACCATCCATAATTGCGGTAATAGCAGCATTCATGTTCTATGTAAAACATTACCTATTGTGTTTTAGGAAGAAGTTTGCAATGGGAAAGTCTCTTGCTAAAGTAGTTTTAATAACTTTCAAAACATTTAGAAGCAATGAACATACTCAAAGAAGATAAAGTTTCAAGTTGTCCCATAAAATGTTAAAAAGGCCGTAGGGTCAATGCGCTGATATGATGTTCTTTGCCAGTTTCCTGCCTTGTAACTGAAATGGGAGGAAATTTTTTCTTAGAAGGGTTATGTTATGAATACATATACTAGAAACTAGTGATTTTTATTCATCAAGGCTGATGAAAGTAACTGAATAGATAACCCAAGACTTTGGTCTCTGGTTTCATCCATTAGGATTGCTACAACAAAATACCACAGACTGGGTGGCTTATATAAAACAGAAATTTATTTCTTGCAGTTCTGGAAACTAGAAATCCAAAACCAATGTATCCATATAGTCATATTTTAAATTAAATTAGGTTTAACCCTCGTTTAACTCTAGTGTCTGGTGAAGGCCTGCTTCCTGGTTCATAAATGGCCATGTTCTCATGGTAACCTCACATGGCAGAAGGGATGGGAGCCCTCTCAGGCCTCTTTTATAAGGACATCAGTTCCATGTGTGAGGGTGGAGCGCTTATGACCTAATCAACTCCCAGGCCCCAACTCCTAATACCATCTTCTAGAGCGTTAGGTTCTCATATATGATTTGAGGGGGTGCAGGGGTACATAAACATGCAATGTATAGCAGTCACTGAGAAATCACTGAATTTAACTTGCAAATATTTATTCCATTGGCTTGGTTACGAACATGGCTTAGGTATATATGATACTTAGGATAAACAGAATTATACTTTCAGAGCTAGAAGGAACATAGGGGATGAGCTGGTCTGACCTTCAAATTTTGCAAGTGAGGACAATGGAAGCCAAGTGGTGGATGTGATTTACCCAAGTACCCATGACTGGTGAGTTGAACAACCAGAAGCAGAACCCTGGTTTGATGCATCCAAATCCATTAGCTTTTACATCTAACCACATTACCATCTCATTAATGTGGTTTTATAAAAAATTGGTCTTATGAAAATCCTGAAACAATAGTTCAGAACTATGTTATACTTTTCTGTGTAAAACTTCCCTAATTACTACTTCGTTTTAAGTAAAGATATTCTCCATTTTCCTCTAAACATGCTATCTGGCTCACAACTTTATTGGAGTTAGCACAGAGACTCATACAATCTCCATCATTTGAGCTTAATTAATACATTTTAAATTAAATTAGGCCTAACTCTGTGGTTAATTTAATACACTGACATGAAAGCTATTGTATTTGAGATGGATGTTATGTATTGTTTGACTATACCTATGTTTTATATAATAAATTGTGATAGTCTTGGTAGCTTTGTATTGGTTGACTACAATGGAAACCCCATTTGGGACAAATGTTGACAGTGCTAGGAAATATCACATGAGTCACTTTTAGAGGGGATAAAACTCTCATGGAATGGGGCCCAAAATGGTGGTTGGGCAAGAGGTACCATAGTTTTGAATCCACTGTTCAGAGATGTGTAATTTAGGACCCCTTGGTAGAAACAAAAGCCCTATTACATGCCTATGGGTACTAAAGTGGTGAGCATGAACATAGAATGTCCAGCATTTTGGGAGGGGAACAATACAAATATCTGAAAATGGCAACATGCAGCCCTCTGGGTCAAAGAGCGGATTCATTTTGAATGGTTATGTCCTGTATCTGAGTTTCTACTTGAGAATAGACTAGAATGATTAGTGGTAGAAGAAACACTGTGAAGTAGATATGTGGGGAAATTTGGTATAGAATTATTATTTGAGCAGGCAAAAATAAAATTGGGAGTACAGTAAAAACTGGGCAACTCCTTGAACAATTGGACAAGAAGAAGGTTAAAGCTATTTTTGAAGACCAAAATATACAGTTTTTGAATACAGTAATTTGGCCTGGATGGGAGAATGCAACCATTGGAAGAAAGGACTGGAGTGTTTAGCAATTTTTTTGTGATTTAGAATGGGGAATTATAATAATAAAAATAAGTAATATTCTAAATTAATACTATAGTAGACATAATATGAGAAAAAACCAAAAATTAGAAAGTCAGACAGGGAAAAAAGTCATTGATTAGTACCATTTCATAAAGAAATAAAATTTTAGAAAGATAGGAAATATTGAATATTTATCAGAAAATGTATTCAGAAGAGGAATTTACTAATTAGGAGAAGTAAAGATATCAGTTTTAGTTAGTAGAGATAAATGCAGTTACTTAGTGAGTTTAGGAGAAACCATACTGGTCAGCCAAAACTTAAAAATAAGAAATAAAAATTTAAACAAAAATTAATCATAAACACACAAAACACGCAGAATGCAAGAATGTCTACTTTCTTGTGACTACAAATTTAAGTGAACAAAGTACACAGTGGATATTGAACCAAATAAAGTTAATACCTCAGACAAAATTGCACTGTATCACTCTATTACTAATTGTACAGCCAATTGACACCCCAGATTATGGTAATTACTTTATATAGATAAAATTCTATATCAACAAAGTAAGCTAAAAGAAGAGGCAAACAAGCAAATGGTGTAGCTAGCTTTTCTTGTGAGAAGATCTGGGAAGGAATTTAAGAAAGATGGAAATTTAAGGAAGATTTTAAGAAGGAATTTAATAAAGATTCACAGGTAACGAAGCCACAAATAAAGGGGATTTTATGTGGAAAAAAATGATTAATTCTGTATGCCTGAGGAAACTCTGGTACCAGAGATTTTTTTTCTTTTATTTTGCCTAATAATCAGTTTTTCAAATTTGTATGATTAATACTTCATGTACTTGGATAACCACGTTCTCACCCATTCCTCTCTATGGGAGCACCATTCAGAAAGAAACTCCAGGACTGCAAAATGGAGGAAGCTTTTTCTTTGGGTGGCCTGTGCAAACTGACTTGAGATCAGAGTTATTGAAACAGCCCATAACTTTGACTGTTCTTCCTGTCGTTATTTTTACCATGGAGTTTGCACCCACTTAGAGGAAGTATGAGAGAAGCAAAAAGAGTAAATATTGGAATTTTAATATACTTAGACAATGATGAGATAGAGAAAGAGTTAAAATCAATAGAACAAAGGTATATGACATGATAATGAGATTAGCTACATATCAAAAATTTAAAAATGATAAAGAATATTGATGTCATAGCAAATAATATGAGAGAAATATTTAGAAAAATTTTCACACTCACTGGATTAGTTTTGTATTACTACATTACAACTTACTCCGAAATTTAGTGACTTCAAACAACAAATATTTATTACCTCATAGTTTCTGTGGGTCAGGAATCTGGGCATGGTTTACTGGGTGACTTAGGCTCAAGGTTTCTCAAGAGGTCACAGTCTGGGCGTTTTGAAGGCTCAACTGGACCTGTGGGAGGAGTAGCTTCTAAGTTCACTCACATGATTGTTGGCAGCCCTCAATCTTTTACTGCATGGATCTCTCCACAGAGTTGCCTTCACAACATGGCAGATGGCTTTTTCCAGAGTGAGCAAGAAATATACAACGTGGATGTCATAGTCTTTTGCAACATAATCTTGGAAGTGATATTCTATTATTCCTGTCTACTATATTCTACTCTATTCCTGAGAAGTGAGCCATTATTTAATTCTCAGTACAACACTATGTAGTAAATATATCATTGTCCCTGTTTTGCAGATGTGGAAACCAAAGCCCAAATAGTTCAGATAAGTGTACTGAGGTTGCACAGATGGTGAATAGCAGAACCAGAATTCAATCCAGGCAGTGGTCTGTAGAGCCTGCTACTTATTACCAGGTTACACAGCATTTCTGTATCATAGTGCTCAAAATGTAACGCAGATGATGATAGTGGTGTCTTTAATAGTGTGAAAGAAAAACAGCCATTTGCTCAAGTCTCACTTAGAGTGTTTCAACGTAGGAAAATCTCCAAGATGCACGTTATAGGGAAAGCATGGAGATTAAATATTTGCTAGAAAAGACTGAAGAAAGTTACTCATAGTTCAGTTTTCATCTGTGAAGTGTTAACTGTTCAAATTCACAGAAGCAATAGGAACACTGGAGGTGTATTAACACAGACAGATTGGAGGAGTAGAAAGCCTGTGATTACAGCTTAGCAGCCAATCACTGAATGATGTACTTTAGCAAGAGAGATGGGGAGGAGAAATTGCGACTAAGTCTTGCATATACTCTGAGAAATGTTTCAGCTCCTCAAGATCTGATGAGTGTAATTTTTCTCTGAATATTTGATTATTTTATATTTTACTAGTTTTTCTCCACTTCAACAATTCTGTAACGCATTGGCTGTAGTCTGGAACTCGTCACAACTGTAAAAACTATTTTTCAATTACCATGCCTACTTCTAACTATATTTGTTCAAATTCAAATTCAAAAAAAATTATTATGGACATTCTTCTAATTTTATTTGACCACTTCCAAAAATGCCTCAATCTACATTCCCCAAGTTATCAAAATAGTATTTTTAAAAATGTGTGTTCAAACAATCAAGATAAAGGAGAATGAATTGTTGAAAATGTTAAACACGGTTTTGACACAACTATTCTTCTAATTCACTCAAGAGAAAGTACGTATTGAAAGGAAAAAAGATATGATTTCCAAGCAAGTATTTTCAAGGTCAGAAATAATTGTGTGTGACAAATTTTGGCTCTTGAAGTTTAGTTTCCATGAGGAAACGTGCTTTGGTGAGTGTAGCAGAGATTTAATAGCACCATGGAAATTTACTGGATTGTCTATTTCAAAGAAAGTATTCAAAATAAGCTTACTTTCATTTACTCTTCACTTCCTGGTGCAAACTGTGCTCAATGAAATTAGCACCCACTTGGTAGTTACTAGATCTGGGAGCCATCTTGACTCTGCAGCAGTTAGTTGTACTTTAGTTAAGCCCATAACATCTATTTTCTAGTGCGTAAGAGGGAGCCATCCAAATAGAAGTCACCTAAAGGTTCTCTTAGTTTTAATATTCTCTGATTTTATTATTTCAAATTTCCCATATACTGACCTTTTCAATTCATTCAAATGAACTCACTCGATATTCCATTTTCCATTTTTAGATCTTTCAATTAAATTTCCTGCTTATTATTCTGAGTGATCTTTCAGGTAGTTTTGATGAGGCTCATCTGAGCATGACTTTCGTTATTATTCCCCAAGTCTCAACTGGGAATGATTTTCACACGATCACTTGTGTCAGTAAGCATCAAATTTCCAGTGGTCATGGAAAAGCCATGCCCGTTATTTTACAATTATTAAACCTGAAATATGTCAGATAATTCATTTGAATGCTTAAGAAAATTGAATAATTTTTCTGAGTGTTAATACATTTATATTTAAAACACAATACTAACATTTCTTTAGCAACTATAGCTTATCATTACTTAATACAAGAGATAAAAAAGACCTAATATTTGGAAAATAATACAGTAAATAAAAATGTTTAGGATAATTTTATACCTACCTTAATATCTTGCAGCTAGAGATTTAACTAAAAATCTCCTATTTTTTTCTGATTAGCATGGTCAATTATATGCTTTTTAAAAGTTCTCTCCTTAGATTCATTAAGTGTTGTATGTAAGAAGAATGTTATGTTAACTGAAATATAAGAATATGCCATCTATTAACATTTGGATAACTGTGATAGTCATTAATGTTTCTCAGTAATGCTTCCTGCTATCTAACATCTAGGCTCATGATGAAATTGTACTTCCTGGCCTCCTGTGGTTAGATAAGACCATGTGAATTTAGGCCAATGAGTTATGTGTAAAATTGATGAATGTTACTTACTGGCTGAGCATCTAATTGCCAATTGTGAGACATTTCAGTGCTTTCTCTTTTCCCTCTGCCACAATGTTCTAGATGGGGGTTCCTCCATCAGCCCAGGACTAGAGTGAGGACAGTAATGATGCACAGCAGAGTTCCAGTCCACAAGAGAGAAGCAGCGTGACCAAAAAATAAACGTGTTATTTTCATTTGTTTAGTTCTTATTTTTCATCACCATGTAACCTAATCTATCCTGACTGATATAATAACTATTAATATCTCCTATATTTACAAACAGGCTGGGGATACTACCAATCCCTCTCCCTCCTCCAAACACCAGCAGCACTAAGACGGAAAAGCCATTTGAAAAACTTAGATGCTAACAGATATTGTTAGTAGAATGTTAATATATTGAATCTCTTTCTACAAATTCTTTACAAAATTTGTTCAGCTGGATTATTCCAGTCAAAATCTCAAGATATCCTGCCATTAGATCAACTTTCTTTATATTATTTTCTTTGCATCTCTTTCTGTTAAGGCAACAATCATAATGGCTCAAATTTATTGAGCATTTATTGTGTGCCAGACACAATTCTAAGCACTTTAAATCTATTAACTGATTTAATTCTAACAACCACCCTATCAAGTATGTACAATTATGGTCCCTGTTTACAGTTGAAAAAATTGAGATCAAGCATGTTAAGTAAAATTCCCAAGGCTACCTAACTAATAAAGTTCACAGCTAACATCCAAATCCAGATAGCTTAGCTCTAGAGTTTGCACTCCTAATCAATAATCAATATTGTACCACGATATATTCTATCTAAGATACAGGAAGGATTAGTAGCTATTGACTGGAGACTGTTAATTATTCATTGAACTTCTGTGGAAGATAGGTGTACATGTATACACAAATATATATGTCAAAATCTTTTCTTCAAATCTGAACATTTGAGTATTTACAAGCTTCCTTAAATTTCTTGGGAATATGCTGATAAAATGAATAAACATAGGAACAGACTATTCTAAATCATAGTTCCTTTGAACCAAATCAAAAGTTAAATATCAAATCATCACAGATACTTCCACATTCAAGTGTGATGGACTAAGAATTGCAGAATGACTCCCAGTCACTGCATAAAACAATTGTAACACCTGGACCTAATCCCAAAACAACTACCTGAAAGTACTAGAGAGTAAACAAAAGCAGAGAGATTGGAGGCTTACAAGTGTACGTGCTCTTTAAGGAAGGCAGACAGAGAACACAAGTGATTTCTCATGTCTACAGCTTTTCATCTGATGCTAAGTGTTGTCAACCTTGCAAGAACAGTGACTCCAGTGGGCACACATGAAAAAACCTTCTGCATTCTGACTAGAGAACCAGAAAAGTAAAGCTAGGAAACATGAACACTGAGAAGAGTAGAGAATCCTGGAGGGCAATGAATCAGAGAAGGCTCAGAGGCTCACAACATCTTTCTAGCCGCAACTCTGACTGATCCCTGAAACACACCTGTGCTGAACAGGGTCAAAGAAGTTCATCTGAAGATGAAAGATCTGAACTGAGTCTGCAGCTGCCACTCTAGAAACAGAGTTTGCAGTGCAAGTCCAGCCAAAAAAGAAAATAATCACTTGCTAAAAACAGTGCTTATCAGAGAAAAATGACAGAATCCAGAATCTCAACAATTTAATATCCATAATGCCCAAAATACAATGGTTTCAAAACAAAATGCATTACCAAAGACAAAAAGAATCACTTCATAATGATAGAAAAGCCAATTTATCAGGAAGACATAACAGTAATAAATGTATAAATACCCAGTAATAGAATTTCAGAAAATATGAAACAAAAATTGACAGAGTTAAGGTAGGAAATAGGCAATTTCCATAATATAGTTATAGATGCTAACACCTGTCACCAATTTATAAAAGAAGGAGAAAAAATATAGGTACAGATATAGAAGATATGAATGACACTATCAAACACTTTGACTTAATTAATATACATGTCAAGAATAATACATCAAAAAATAAAATAATATACTGGGCTCGGCCTGGTGGCATAGTGGTTGAGTTCACACCTTCCTCATTGGTGGCCTGAGGTTCACCGGTTTGGATCCTGGGTGCCAACCTACCCACCACTCATCAAGCCATGCTGAGTTCCATATAGAAGAGCTACAAATCTACAACTATGATACACAACTATGTACTAGGGCTTTGAGGAGAAAAAAGAAAAAAGAGGAAGATTGGCAACAGATGTTAGTGCAGGGCCAATCTTCCTCAAAAGAGAAAAAGCCAAGATAATATATAGTCTTTTCAAGTAAACATGGTATATTTAACAGGATAGAAGATATTCTGGATCATAAAACAAGTCTCAATAAATTTAAATCCATTGAAACTATACAGAGCATGTTCTTTTACTATGACCAAATGAAATTAAAAATCACAAATTATGTGATAACCAAAAACCTATGAAATATTTGGAAATTAACAGCAAATTTCTAAGTAATCATTGATTCAAAGAAGAAATCACATAATTTAGAAAATATTTTGGACTGAGTGGTAATGAAAAGGCATAATATCAACATTTGTGGAAAACAGCTAAAGCAGTGTTTAGAGGGAAATTCATAGCTTCAATGCTCTCAAATTCAATGCTCTCAAATAATTTTCTTAAGAAACAAGAAGAAAAAGTTAAATACACAGAAGCTGAAGAAAGAAGATAATAAAGATAAAAGTGGGAAATAAAGAATAGAAAGCAGAAAAACAATTTTTAAAAAAAATCAATGAAACCATCTTTCTTTTTTTTTTGGAAAAGAACACATTTTACAAACCTCTATTCAGACTGAACAAGGGAAAATAAAGAGAAGACATGAATTACCAATGTCAGACATGAATGAGGAGATAGCGCTAGAGATGTTATAGACATTGAAATATAATAAGAAAATATGATGAACAACTGTATTCCAATAAATTTGACAGTCTAGCTGAAATAAATTCCCTGAAAGACTCAAATTACCAAAATGTAAGAAGAAATAGAAAAAGTGAATTGTTCTCTATCAATTAAATAAATTGAATTCAAAATTTAAAATTCTTTCATAAAACTCTAAGCTGGGGGTTTTAGTAGTAAAGCAGATTAGTGTTGCCTGGGCCCAGAATTAGAGAAAAAATCAATTAGAAAGGGACAGGAACTTTTTAGAGCGAGGAACTATTTGATATCGTGATTATAGTTGCAGTTAGCCTGTTGTATATAATTACCAAAATTCACCAAAATGCACAATTAAAATGGATAAATTTTATTGTAGATAAATAATGCCTTAATAAAAATGCATTTTATTACTAAAAAAAAAATCAAACAGGTACAAATTTAAAATTTCATTAGTGATTTTCATAGTGCTATAAAATAGTCCAGCAAGATCCCTAAGGTCTTTCATCTCTGAATAATTATTGTAAAATAGCATAAAAAATATTTATCAAGAAAAGTAAGACTGCTATAACCAGATATCATGTTTTATTTGAAAACTGGATAAAAACAAAAACCAAAAAACAACTTCAAGTGAGGAGATCCAGCTGGCAAAAGCATGTGTGTTTTACCTGGATAGAGCCAGTCAAAAGTTATTGATAGCAAAACACTCTTTTCCTAATTTCTCTTCCAAAATAGATGTCTAAAGACTGACAAAGAACAAGACTTATTTTCACTTTGGCTATTGTTACCTTTACAATTGGTCCTTCCCAACAAAGTAGATTTCTGCTTTATACATGTTCTAATATTATCAAAAAATGCTCGAGCTCATCAGGAGGATTGCACTGATGAAAGCTGAACGTTACTGTGGAAACAGGGAAATGGAAACACACAGCTTACTGTTCTGATATGTACCAACATTAACAGGGAACGAGGTAAAAACAAAATAGAACAAAATGAAACAAAAACAAATGAAAAACACCCTGTCAGTTCTACACCTAAAGCTGCCAAAAGAAGCTGAATGGCAAGATACTTCAATTTGGGCCTCTGCTTCCTCATCCAAAAATGAAGTTATTGGGATTTGATAATTTCTAAGGCCCCTTTCCAGCTTAAATATTTTATGGTTCTGAGCTATTTGAACTTAATAGGAACCAGAAATTCATTCTGAGCCTGAGCAGATGACCAGTTTCACAGAGGCTCCGTGGAATGCCTATGTCAGAGTTTTCCAGAACCTGGATTTTAGACAAGAGTAAAATTCAAAAATTACTTTTTTTCTTAATGCTCATTTAATTAATGAGGCCATCTCTTAACTTTGTCAAGTTAGGGGATTTATGAAAAGTGAAGAATAAAAAGAAAAGCAAACTATCATACATCATCCATACTCCTTGTGGAAAAAAAGAGAAATTTTAATAACAAAAAGGAAGAAAAAATATCAGAAAGCACTTGGCTTTAAAATTAAATTTATGAAAATCTCACTACATTAACCTACCAAGAGAAATTTTATCCCCAAACTGGTTTTTGGAGTGTTTGGAACTATTGGTCAATTCTGTTGTGTTTCTCCTTCTATGCTCAAATTTGGACAAAAGCTATTGTGTTCACAAATCACAATGCCTGCTTCTTTATCTCCAAGCTTATATCCTTTTTATCCCTCTCCTGATAGTCATCTAGCCAATATGAAAGATATAGTCAATCTCTGAGAACCATTGAGACTAGTCTCAAGAATACCAAATGTAGGCAGGGATAAAGAACAACCAGAACTCTCATGCATCGCTGGTGGAAATGTAAAATGGTAGAATTCTTTGGAAAATAGTTTGGTGGTATATTACAAAGCTAAATATAGACCCACTGTATGTCCGAACAATGCCATTTCTAGGTGTCTGTTTACCCAAGAGAAATTAAATCCTATGTACACACAAAGACTTATACTCAAATATACATAGCAATTTTATCCATGATAACCCCAAACTGGACAAAAAAAAAAATGCCCATCAGCTGGTAAATAGACAATCAAACTGTGGCATATTATACAATGGTGTCGTGCTCAGCAAAAAAAAGTAACAAACTACTGATACAGGCAACATCAGGGACAAATCTCAAAAAACACTATACTGAGCAAAGGAAGCTAGATGTAGAAGAATCCATCTTGTGCAATTGCATTTATATGAAGTTATGGAACAAGCAAAAGTAATCTACAGTGACAGAAATCACATCAGCGTTTGCCTGGAGTCAAGGGTGGTGTTGGTTAATTGCAAAGCAGTAGTTACATGAATATATTGGTCTGTCTAACTCATCAAACTGTATATTTAAGATATGTGCATTTTATTATATGTAAATTATACTTTAATAACATTAGTTTTATAAAGCAAAAGAAAAATCCATATTCAAAATTGAGAGCTTCCTTTCCTAAAGCTTGATATATCAGTTTTTACTCATAAATAGAATAATTCAAAAATAAAGTTATTTCACGCTTAAAAAACTAGTGGAAAATGGAAAATGGTGCCAAGTGTGTACTCATAAAGTTGATTTAATACATGTAGTAATTTCAAGATGACTTGCTTTGAGGCAGAAGTGATATACATGTCCCGTTTTAGTTTGTTTTTCTAAAAATGCATGTTACCTAAAGGTAAAATTTGTAAGTGTACTTCTTTAGGCTACTTTTATTATCTCTCATCTGATTGTTCTTGTAAATGTATATGTAATTTACTAATGTGTAGATGCATGTTATTGAAACATTCTGTCAGCTCCCTTAGGGGATCAAGGGAGTGTCATAATATGTATCTGACAATATCTGCCAGATTGCCTTACATTACTGAATATATTGAATTGTATTAAGTTGAACTGAAATGAGCTGAATAAGAAGCAATAAGGTACACTATAAAGGGCACTGAGCTGGCATTTAAGAAACTTGTGTTCTAGCCCTGGTTCTACCACTATACAAACGTGGATGAGTCACTTCATTTCTCTAAACTCCATTTTTCTCATTCACTAATCTAATACTTTGAGGACTACTTTGCATCCAAACCTTGATCTATAAGCTAGGAATAGACACATGGAAGGCCTGGCCCCTAACATGATGCACAGAACAGTCAAGTAGAAAAGACAAAATTACACTAACTATAACACAACAATGTGGCGGGTACCATGATGAAGAACAAGAAGGAAGGTAAACATAGGCTGCTGGATCCTGCCTTAAACCCAAGTCTGGAGGGGCCACAGATCTGAGAGGGTAACTGAGAGGTACCCCAGATTTTATCACTAAAAGCCCTTGTATAGGTGAAAGCCAGAAGCGTCTTTATGTGTAAAGGAAATTACAGCCTAGAGTGGGAGAGGGCCAGATGTTGCAGATGAACTGTATGTTGGAAGAGAACAGGTATTATCCCGGATGAACCAGGACTTTCCTTATCAGTCATGTGACGTAGGAATGCAGCAGCAATAGTCAGTGCCAGCCAGAGGCAAGTGGGTAACTTCAGGGCTGTGCTAGAGTTTGGCTAGGGTGAAAAGCCAATGATGGGAGCAGATGGAAAGGCCTACTATTGAGAGCTCCCTCTTGCCTGGCCTCCCCCATGCCCTGAACTCGGAAGTGTCAACATATCATGGCAAACTATAGAAAGAAGCAATGATGAGGCAGAAGTACTTTACATTTGCTGAAGGGCAGGACACGCTGGGGTCAGTGACGCACGTGAGTAGTTTGGTCCAGATTGTCACTCTAGAAATCCTTTCCCATGAGATGTCCTCCCTGACTCAGACACTCACCAGGAAGAACAGAGCCTAGTGCCTAGCTTTTATTTCTGTCCCACAGGCTGGTCAGAGCTACAGTGGTCCTGACAAAATGAACCTTCAAAAAAGACAACAAAATGTCTAAAGAATGCAAGAAATTACAAACAAAATAAAGAGACAAGAAAATACTATGTCACCGAGTATGAACCAAGGAATGCTACAGGGGAGGGAGTGGTAATTTTAATGTTAGACAAAAAGAGACTTTAATTTTGAAAACATAATATGTGAAAAATTTAAGCCATAACTTGATATATGGAACAAGAGAACCAGATATTCAACAGTTCTTATATGTTTCTAACCTAATAGTCGCTATAAAAAACTGACAATAATTATTTGTTTTTTTCTTTTTCTTCTGTGAAAAGAGATGCCTTTTCATAGTGCTTTCCCATTTTTCTCTATTGCATTTTATGTCTTCTGCTTGCTGATTCAAGGAGTTCCTAGTAAAGTAAAAAATTTAGTCATTTCTCATTTGTAATCAATGTAGATATCTTTTCCACTGTTCACTCTTCTGCTAACTTTACCTTTGTTGTTCTTTCCTGAAGAAAATTTATTATTTGTGTGTTTTCAAATCCATCAAATATTTTCTTCAGGCTTTGTGCTTTTAACTCTCTTTATGAAATCCTTCTTAATATACCCTATTCCCAATATGTTCTGTTATTATCGTTATAATTTTACCATACTCATTTAATTCTTCAATATATGTGGAGACCAACATTGCCTATGCTGTGGTGTAATGGTCAATTCTGGTTGGGAATGCATTGAGTGTGTAGATGAATAGGAGAAGAATTTATGTCTTTACAATATTTAGCCTTTTCTATCCATGAGCATGGCACATGTCCATATTTTTTTAGTTATTCTTCTTACTAATCAGAGAAATACAAATTACATATTACAAATCTAAGAAGACACCATTACATTCCCACAATAAAATGGCTAAAATTAAAAAGGCTGATATTATCAAGCTTTGGTAAGAATTTGTAGCAATAGGAATTTCTTTCGGTAATAATAGTGGTGCAAATAGATTAACCACTCTGGAAAAATGTTATTATTTACCGATGTTGGACATCAAGATACTTAAGCATACCTAGGCACTTAACTTCTAAGTATATACTCTACATGTTCGCCAAAATGCATATAAGGATAATCATACCACTTTTTTTGGTCTTAGCTCAAAGCTGGAAACAACCCTATTAAGGTGTTCACCACTTTAAAAGAAATGCAAAGTCCTATATCCATCTCAAGAGATATCAATAAGACATTTGATAAAATTCAACACTTTTCTTGGCAAACCATTCAGTGAGCTAAAAACAGAAGAGAAATGTTTAACCTTATAAAGTATGTCACTAAAAAACCCACAACAAACACTTTATAACTTAGCTAAACTGAAAATTTTCCTTTAAGAATAGGGATAAGATTGCCTATCATCACTCTTATTCACCAATAAATTGTAAGTAACAGATTAGAAAGTTAAGACAATAAAAATATGATGGTGGGGAAAAAAATAAAACTTTATAGATTATAGGATTATCTGTGAGAAAAGAAATACACTAAAGCATTTACCATAAATTATTAGAATTTATTACAAAATTTTTTCTAGAATTCTTGATTAAAAGATCAGTGTCTGGAATTGTATTGGTTTTTCTATAGCCATGAGATAATGACAGAGAAATGTAGTTTAAAATATTCTTTACAGTTGTATCAAACATATAAATCAATAAATAAATAGGAATAAACCTAAAAAAAGATGTGCAAGAATTTTACAAAATTTTTTTTTAATAATGAAGAGACATTATAGGAGACCTTATAAATAGAGCGACAGACTGTTCATTGACCAGAAAACAAAATCTTAACGTTTCAGTTCTCCTGAAATTGATCTAAACATTCAGTGCAATCCTAACCAAAACCCTAACAGTTTTTTAATGGAAATTTACGTGTAGAGTCTAATATATAGAGAGATGAGCAAATATCTAAGAATAAATGAGACAAATCTCAGAAAAGAACCAGGAATGTAAATTTGTCACAAGGATTTGTCATAAATCAGTAGTAATGAAGAAAATATGGCATTGATTCTTGATAGACAAATAGAATAATGCAAAACAATAGAGAGTCTGAACATAGAATGACAGAGCTAATAACGAGGATCAGTGATTAAAGGATAGACTTTGCAATAAAAATACTGGGATAATTATTATACAGATTTTGAAAAGTGAAATTTCTCTCCTTCCTTGTACCATGCAAATATAAATTCCAGCTGGATTAAAAGGTGTAAATGTCAAAACAAAACTAAAATTTTAGAAGTCAACATAAAAGAATATCTAGAACTTGTGTAGAGAAGTGTGTCTTAAAAAGACAATACAGCACTAAATAAAAAAGGAAAGAATGACAGATTTAACTTTATAAAAATTAATACCTCCTGCTTATCAAATCACACAAAAGCACGAGAAGACAAATCACAAAGGGAGAAGATAATTATGACATACGTAACTGTCACTGAATTAGCATCCAGAACATATATAAAACCTCTGTATATCAGAAAGGGAGAAATAGAAACATGAACAAAAGATTTGAAAAGGTACTTTACAGAGAAGAATTCACAAGCAGCCAGTTGATATATAAAAAGATGTTCAACCTCAAAATAATCAGGGATTTTTCAAATTAAAACCATGATGAAATATCATTGCACACCAAAAAGAATGTCTCAACTAAGTCTGACAATATGAAGTGTAGAAAAAGATTAAGATGAATACTCGCTTACTGCTAGTGGGATAAAAATTGGAAAAAAAAAGAAAGGAAAAAGTAAAACACACTTCAGGGGCCAGCCCAATGGCATAGTGGTTAAGTTCATGTGCTCCGTTTCAGCAGCCCAGGGTTCACAGCTTCGAATCCTGGAGGCGGACCAACACACTGTTCATCGAGCCATGCTGTGGTGGTGTCCCACGTGCAAAATAGAGGAAGACTGGCACAGACGTTAGCCTAGAGCCAATCTTCCTCAGCTAAAAGAGGAAGACTGGCAACGGATGTTAGCTCAGGGCCAATCTACCTCACCAAAAAAAAAAAAAAAAGAAAAGAAAAACACACTTCAGAAAAAAATGACATATTTTGAAAAAGTTAAAATATTTATACCACAAGATCTAGAAATTCCCCTCCAAGCTTCACACCATGGAGATACTTTTACATACGAGCCCCAGGAGATGGGTACAAGATTTTCATTGCAGTAATAGCAAAAAATCTGCAACAACTCAATTATTCATCGATAATAGGGTAGATAAATAACATATATTTATATGATGAAAAACTATACACCAGTGATAAAGAATGGATTAGACTTATGCCCAATGACATGGATGACTCTCAGGAACATAATATCAAATAAAGAAAAGTATAGAAAAAGATTTCTGCATTTCATGGAACTTTCAAATATGTACAAAATTAAATAGTATATCATCTTGAAATATAAAAATGTCATGAAAACTAAAAGAAAATCAAGGGGAAAAACATTTAAGGAGTAAAAAGGGGAAATAAAAAGTTGTAATGAACTATAATGGAGAGGAGCCTTGGAGAGACGTAATCAGTGTGCAATGAACTGGAGAATACGATTACCTCAATTCCGTGCAACTGGTGACGGAGATAATCACAGACTCCAGTGGGGAAGCACAGAGGAAGCATCGACCTAGTTAAGGAGGAAGGGATGATTTGTATTTTCATGCTTCTCAGTCACTCTGTACCCTCCTACTACCTACACACCTTGGGCAATCCCATAAGATGAAGATATTGGGTATGGAGTTTCTGCAGTTTCCTCCATTAATAACATTTTAAAAGTTTGTAGAATGATAAGAGTTCAGGTAATTATCAGAAATGGAGAGTGTAGTGATAAGGTGACTTAAGTGCCCATTGTCTTTCCATGGGTCCAGCAAGTTCACAGTTGTATGAGGGATGTGATCTATGCCATTAATTTTCTGGTCATGAAACGTTGGCCCTAGGACATCCAGTTGGCCAGGAGTGATTGAAGAACTGTCCTCGCTCATCTCTGTAATCCTATAGTCTTACTGTTGTTTTGGATTAGGCATATTCATGCTGAGGGTGGGTGTGGAGTCACTTTTATTTCTGTCCAATTCATTGGTAGTGAACTCTTCTGGCAGCTTCTAAATAGAGTGGATGGTGGTAAATTGAGGGAAAGATATTTTCATCTTCAATGTTTAACTAAGCTTCATTTTTCCTGACACTGAGTTGTCAGGTTCAAACAGCCTCCAGTTGATAACCCCTCCCTCAGAGGACAAGTACTATATCCTAAGTAGCATGCATAGCACCGTGCATGCTGTAGCTCCAAGGCTCTGGGTCAGTGTCTCAGGAAGCTCTTAAATCAATTGTTGAGACTGCATGTGACAGGCCCATGATATCAGCCAACTGCTCCCGCAGAGCACAGCAGACCTCAGACTGCTGCCTGCATTTTGCCCTGTGTGATCTTCAATCATCTTATCTTGCATCCTTTCTCTATCAGCAATTCTTACCTCTCCCCCACCCCCAGTGAATGAGGAAGGACTAGGAAAGGATGTTTCTATGAATACCATCAGCCTCTGAACCTCCTGAAGATTTTAAGTTTTAAAAACCTGTGTCAGCAAAACACATCCCTGCTGTCGAATCCTTTTGTAGATGGGAGAGATTGATTTGACACTTCTAAATCCCTCTTTTTTTCTTTCAAATCTCCCTCCCATCTCATCTAGCAGAGTAGATCAAATACAATGAACAAGATTATACAAAGGTCACTTGGAACCCTCCAAAAGGCCAAGGTGGAACCTAGCAAATGAGTCAATATTCTGAGACACTGAAGCACATCCCTCAAGCTATCTTTCTCTTTGATGAAAATATTTCTGAAATGTATTACATCCTTTCTTACCTTCTGAAGCTTAATATTTAAAAATTTATTATCCTTGAGACAGACATACTAACTGCATTGTGTGATAATAGAGTGATGCCCTCAAGAAATAAAGCAGCATAGAACTTCTCCCTTCCATGTCATATCCCTGGAGTATGATTTTTTTCTTGCATATAGGAAGTTTTATTTCTCCACAATTTAAAGTAATTTTTCACAAACAATTACTAATATGTTAAAATTGAGGTAAGAAATATTCATAAAGCATTTGATCGGATAAAAATGGCACATTCTTTCTGTAAGTATTTGATTTCTAGGTAGCTTATCACATATTTATTATTCTTAAAAAGTTTTTTAAAAAAAGACATATAAGGGGGCCAGCCGGTGGCATAGTGGTTACATTCACGCTTTCTGCTTTGGCAGCTGGGGGTTCGCCGGTTCGGATCCTGGGTGCGCAACTACTCACCACTCATCAAACCATGCTGAGGCAGCATCCCACATAGAAGAGCTACAACTCTACAACTATCATACACAACTATGTCCTGGGGCTTTGGGAGAAAAAAGAAAAAGAGGAAGATTGGCAACAGATGTTAGTGCAGGGCCAATATTCCTAAAAAAAAAAAAAGATATAAAACACATACAACAAAGTTTGTAGAGCTTACAAATCTTAGGTCTGTAGACGTAAGCCATGTAAACATGTCATATAGCCCAATAACCACAAGCCAAATCCAGAAACTACTCTTGCATACTAGAATGCTCCCTTGAGCTTATTTGTCATTACTAATATCATTATTCTAACTTTCATTATCAATTGATTTTACCTGTTCTTGAATTTCATACTAATTGATGATATCATATGCATTCTTTTGCAATGACATTTTTGCTCAACATAATAATGATAATGTCTGTAAGATTCATCCACATTGTTTCATGAATCAGTAATTATTACCTTTTTATTGCTGTGTAACAGTCTATTGTATGAAATGTCTCATAATTTGTTTATCCACTCTTTTATTGAGAACATACCCTCAGAATGGGTAGCACTTAGTAAATACTGCCTTATAGTATTGCAAAGTATCTTTAATGATTTTTATTCCCATCTGCAATGTATGACAGTTCCAATGTTCCCACATCCTTGTTAATAACTTTGCATTGCCAATCTTTATTTCTTTTTTAAAATTTCAGTCATTTGGGGGGATATGCAGTGGTGTGGAATGGTGGTTTTATCTCAGTTTTTTATAGTGATCTTTATAATAATTTTGGTTTCTTTTGTTTGGTTTTGTCTCCTCATTTGGTACTTCCTTTCTTAAACATTTTTAAATTAAACTTTTAATTTTGAGATAATTGTACATTCACATGCAGTTTAAACAAATATTTAACTTTACTGTTTCTTTCTCTACTATATCTATAGTCTTATATTTTGTAATTTTAATGTGGTTTTGTCAAGGTTACTCAATGTCGAAGACTATCAACATTTTATGTAAAACAAAAGTACATAGGCTTTGAAAGAGTTTGAGATTTATGAGTAAATTAATGAAATTGTAGGCATGGACTTTATGACTTTGTGACTTTGTGGATAAGAGGCTCTAAGGAGCTCTTATTCTAGTTTGCAGATAGGAATAATCTGGTATCCAGATAATGCATTGAAAATATTATTTAATTCTGTTTATAGTGTTTTGAATTGTTCATATATATTTTTTATCACAAGAGTTTATATAGCCAAAAGTCCCAAATATCTAAAAATTGAGTTGTCTAAGCTATCCAAAAAGACAGTGCTAGTGTGCCTTTAAACTAATTTTATACTAGGCTATATCTTTCTTTCCTTGATCAAACCAGTATTTGTATTTTATCCTTGAAGTCTATGATTAGACTCTAGAGAAACATTGACTCTAGAGAACCACAGTTTTCTAAAGAATCTCTCTTACATGACTGTCTTACATTATGCCTGCCCAGGACTCCTCACTCAAGAGCAATAAAGTAGCATGATATATCACAAATTGAATAGAATGGGTTCCTTTAACATAAATTAGCAATATGTGCATCTGTGTTAATTCTTTAACAAAATCATTATTTGTCAGTATTTTAGACAACAATGACTAGAGATAAGAAATGTGTGCTAAGCTAAACAAAAAGAATCAAACCTATCTTTTAAATTACTATTAACTGTTTACATAGATGCCTGCCTGAAACAAAGATTAGCTATTACTTTCAGTCTAAGACGATCCAGAGGAATGTAAAAATCATATATTGGTGCTAAGTTTCTAAGAATTCTATACATAAAATTCTTGGTAAAAAAAAATAAGTAAGTGAATATTTCATGAAATAAAACATTCTGTTCTTATTTTATAAACTCATTTCTGGCTGCTCTACTGGGAAATCATATTGGTCATAGCCACAACAATAAAAAGAATAGTCATATTATATTCATTTGTATGTTAAGAAAACATAGTCCCGGTGGCACAGCGGTTTAGTCCGCGCTTGGCAGCCCGGGGTTCACTGGTTCGGATCCCGGTTGCCCGCCGACGCACTGCCTGTCAGCCATGCCGTGGCGGCGTCCCATATAAAGTGGAGGAAGACGGGCACGATGTTAGCCCAGGGCCAGTCTTCCTCAGCAAAAAGAGGAGGATTAGCAACGGATGTTAGCTCAGGGCTGGTCTCCCCCCCCCCCCCAAAAAAAAAAGAAAACATAGTCCAAATAGCCTACCTACTAGCCACCAAAACGCCTTCCCAAGTTTCTTCCGTATGGGCTCTCAAATACATTCTCCTTTTCTCCTCCAGCCTCTTCACTCCTAAATCATGTCTTCTCAGCATTTTTTAATGTATCTTTTCTGTTTCCATCTAAAATGGCTCACCTCTCTTATCTTGAAGGAAAAATCGTCAGGCACCCCCACTGAAAAAAACAATTCCGTGATTCTTCCAAGGCCACTCGGTATCTCCTTATTCACGTTTGTCCTCTTAAAAACGAGGAACCAGAGTATCCCTTGACATTTCACACCATGCTAATCAGTCATTATTGTTGATTTATTCGACTGAATGCCTGCCTACGTGATGGTTCCTTTCATCTCCAAGGCTCAAGAGATATTCCCCCTTAGACTGTATTCACACCCCCCTCCACACACACACACACACACACACACACACACACGCACACACGCTTGCCACCTGGTGGATAATCTGAGATATACAAAATTTTGCACTCTGTCTGTAATCTTCACACATACCTTCAAAATTCATTTGGAAGAAAAATTGTAAAATGAGCCTCCTTGTGTCAATGTTTTTACTACATAATCACTTCCTAATTGAATGCAATCTGGATACTATGTTGTGAAAGAAATAAAGCTTCACATTGAATTTTTGCGTCAGAAACTGTCGGAGGTATTTGTATTCGGCATAGGCTTATTGCAAACAATGAAGCAAGGAGAGAGAAAGAGCAAATTGCAGCCATCTCATAAAGCAAATATTTTACTGAGGTTTTTTTTTTGCTTTTTGCTTTAATTATTTCATTGAGGTTATATGGCTCATAACTGTGTAATTTCAGGTGTACATTACTAGATATCAGTTTCTATATACATTGCATCATGCTCACCACCGATAGTCTAGTTTTTGTCCATCACCATACATATGTGTCCCTTTACCGCTTTTGCCCTCCCCCCACTGCATTCCCTCTGGTAACCACTAATCTGTTCTCCTTATCCACGTTTATTTATCTTCCACATATGAGCAAAATCATGGTATTTGTTGTTCTCTGTCCGGCTTATTTCGCTTAGCACAATACTCTCAAAGTCTATCCGTGTTGTTGCAAATGGCATGATTTTGTCTTTTTTATGGTTGAGTAGTATTCCATTGTATATATGCCATATCTTCTTTATCCATTCATCCCTTGATGGGCACTTAGGTTACTTTCACCTCTTGGCTATTGTGAATAGTGGTGTGATGAACATACAGGTGGGGAAATCTCTTTGAATTGTTGATTTCATGTTCTTTCACTAAATACCAAGTAGTGGGATAGTGGGATCATATGGTATTTCTATTTTTAATTTTTTGAGAAATCTCCATAATGTTTTCCATAGTGGCTGCACCAGTTTGCGTTCCCACCAGCAGTGTATGAGAGTTCCCTTTTCTCCACATCCTCTCCAACATTCGTTATTTTTTGTCTTGGTAACTATAGCCATTCTAACAGGTGTGAGGTGATATCTCATGGTAGGCTTGATTGGCATTTCCCTAATAATTAGTGATGTTGAACATCTTTTCATGTGCCTGTTGGCTGTCTGTATATCTTCCTTGAAAAAATGTCTGTTCATATCCTCTGCCCATTTTCTGATCGGGTTGTTTGCTTTTTGTTGTTGAGTTTTATGAGTTCTTTATATGTTTTGGAAATTAACCCTTCTTGGATATATGATTTAATATTTTCTCCCAGTTGGTGGGTTATCTTTTCATTTTGTTCATGGTTTCCTTTGCCTTGCAGAAGCTTTTTAGTCTGATGTAGTCCCATTTGTTTATGTTTTCTTTTGTTTCCCTTGTCTGAGTCGACATAGTGTTCGAAAAGGTACTCCTAAGACCTATGTTAAAGAGCATACTGCCTATATTTTCTTCTAGGAGTTTTAGAGTTTCCAGTCTTACATTCAAGTCTTTAATCCATTTTGAGTTAATTTTTGTGTATGGTGTAAGATAATGGTCTACTTTCATTCTTTTGCTGTGGCTGTCCAGTTTCCTCAATGTCATTTATTGAAGAGATTTTGCTTTCTCCATTGTATGTTCTGGGCTCCTTTGTCAAAGATGAGCTATCCATAGATGTATGGCTTTATTTGGGGGCTCTCGGTTCTGTTCCATGGATCTGTGTGTCTGTTTTTCTGCCAGTACCATGCTATTTTGATTACTATAGCTTTGTAGCATATTTTGAAGTCAGGAATTGTGATACCCTCAGCTTTGTTCTTTTTTCACAGAATTGCTTTTGTTATTTGGGGTCTTTTGTTGTTCCACATAAATTTTAGGAGTCTTTGTTCTATTTCCATGAAGAATGTCATTGGGATTCTGATTGATATTGCATTGAATCTGTTGATTGGTTTAGGTAATCTGAGCTTTTTTTTAATAGTATATAAAATAAAATTTCATTTCAGGCTATTATTTCTATAGTATCAAGACTGTATTTAAAACTAGGGACTTCATAGATAAGATATGTTTCATTCCAAGCTATTTGCTCCATGTTTCTCTTTAAATAACATTGATTTGTTCTTAAAGAATTACTCACATTTCTGGCTTTATAATTTACCTTTTCAAAGAGTGGCTGATATATGTTATTTTCCTCTAGTCACTACTCTGTTTCAAGAATTTCACACTGATATGCCATCGGTTCTAGTGTCTCCTGCATTTTACATACAATTAGTTATTAACTTCTTTAGGCTCTACTTTCTCAATGTCTTCTATTTATAATATAATATAAATTCCTTTCAATTCTTTCTACCATACATTGTTAATTTTTATGTAGATGCATAGTAAAACCACAATAAAATCAATGAAATACCACTTCACACACACTACAATGACTAAAATAAAACTACTGACAAATATTCATGAGGATTTGGAGGAACTAGAACTCTCATACATTGCTGGCAGCAAAGTAAGTGATACAACCATTTTGGAAAATGATTTAAGAGTTACTAAGAAAGTTAAAACTCTAACTAACCTATGATTTAGCAATTGCAGTTCTAAGTGTTTATCCAAGAGAAATGAAAAAAAAAATGTGTCCATTAAAAGACATGCACAGGAATTTACTGGAAACAACACAAATGTGCATCAACAAAAAATGAACAAATTTTCAGATATTCAATGGAATAAAGGAATAAACTGACACATACGACAACATGGATACATCTCAGTAATATGTTGAGTGAAAGAAGACACACAAAACAGTGTATGCTATCTGATTCCATGTATATGAACTCCAAGAAAAAGTGAAACTAATTTATGACAGTAGAAATTAGAACACTGGCTTCCTCTCATGGGTGGGATGTTCATTGGAAATGGTCATGAGGGATATTTCTAGGATGATTGTGGTGGAGGTTATTCGGATGGACAGATTGAACTGTAAATCTGTACATTTTGCTGTTTATAAATAATATCACCATAAAGTAATTTGAACTATGACATTAGATTCCAAACTTGTCTTTCAATATTCACTTGTATCAATATGCTGGAAGGGAAAGTCCCTCCTTATTTTGGTTCTAATTAATAGAACAGACCAAATAATCACTTGATAACAGAGATCAAAATGTTACCTTTAGTAATGTTTGAGAAAATGACCACTTATCACTCCCAGAAAATGTAGAGCTCTCAGATAATGACTAAATTGGAGTGTTTAGCTTCTAATCAATCTTGATCTGGAGAATAGCCTGTGGGAGCAATCCCTGAGTTACCCCAGGGTTGTAGACAAGGAACTGCAGACTTAGCCAAACTTCCCAGTCCCATAGGAAAGTTTTGCCTCGGGTTTTTACAACAAAGTGCTTAGAGCAAGAAAGCTCAAAGAAAGCGAGTGTGCCATTGGGCCCTGGAAGGTCAAAAGAAAGCGAGTGTGCCATTGGGCCCTGGAAGGTCAAATGAAAAAGAAGCAATTCCTTCCAGAAACAATGACCTTTAACACTATGACCCCACTTACTGTAAACAAGACCCAATAATTAACCTTTGGGAGACAGAGACTGAAAGTGTTCATACCAATGTTCCTTCTCCACTGTGGGTGAACAGGAGAAATGCCCTTCACTGGTGACAACAGAGAATGTGGTTTCCCCACCCACACTGAAGGGAAGAATTCAATTCATTCCGGTGCATTTATACAATAAAACAGACAATCACTAAAACTGTGGTTCTAAAAAGCTAATAATAAGTTAAGAAAGTGCTAACATTGCATCATTACTGGTATTTTTAAAACAACAACTGCAATACTAGTTGCAAATACTGTAAAAAACAATTATAATTTCATTAACAATAATATGTACACATATATATGAAATATAATGTTTTATATTTTATAAACTCATGTAAATATTAAGAATGGTCACCTATGGGGGCCGGGCCAGTGGCGCAGCGGTTTAGTTCGTGCTTGGCAGCCCGGGGTTCGCGAGTTCGGATCCCGGGCACCCGCGGACGCACTGCCTGTCAGCCACGCTGTGGCGGCGTCCCATATAAAGTAGAGGAAGATGGGCATGGATGTTAGCCCAGGGCCAGTCTTCCTCAACAAAAAGAGGAAGATTAGCAACGGATGTTAGCTCAGCGCTGATCTTCCTCACAAAAAAAAAAAAAGAATGGTCACCTATGGGTGTTAAGCAT
This sequence comes from Tapirus indicus, assembly GCA_031878705.1. Taxonomy (NCBI): domain Eukaryota; kingdom Metazoa; phylum Chordata; class Mammalia; order Perissodactyla; family Tapiridae; genus Tapirus; species Tapirus indicus. The sequence goes on along the minus strand of CM062926.1, from coordinate 47,382,073 downwards.
TATTTTTAGCATCCTTTATAAATTTTGGTATATTTCAAATTTTTTTATTATCATTAATTTGCTTTAAATAAATCTGAACAATAAATTAAACACACACAAAAGCTTAATCATAAAGTTTATTATCTTAATTATAAAATTTAAGAGTAATACAAGATAGGTTGCTGAGACTTCTGGGAAAAGATTAAATTTTGTAGAATAATCCAACAACACATCATCATCATCATAGAAAAGCAGTGGAGCTGGGCTTGTTAGTCACTGGGAACTCAAAGATGTCCCTGCCCTAGAGAAGTAAGGAGCACACAAGGACAAAACGGAACACACACAGAAAAAGTTACTTTGCCACACACAGTAAGTACTGTGTAAGAGGTGCAGATGAGAACTGTAGAAAATACAGAAAAATTTCCCAATTAGTTCTGCGGTGAAAAATTTCCAAAGAAAATGTGAAGGTGAACTATGCTACACAAATGGTTAGAACTCTAAGAGGAAAGGAAAGCTTAGACCTTGCAAGCAGGCAAAAGGTATTTTAGAAGCTATGGCTCCTTGCCACTGAATCCTGGTTAATGATGTGCCACTTTTAATGTGAACATTGCTCAAGTGAAGAAATAAAATGGGAATGGCTATGGGAGGAAGTGTAGCCATCTTGGACCACATTTTATGTATGGAAATAGATGAGAAGCACTAAGACCCTCAGAATTCTCTTCAACAAATTAGAAGTCATCACTAATACATATAAAAAATTAAAATCACTCTTGTTTGTGGATAACTTGCATTGAATTGTTGTTGGTTAGTGGCTATTTATTATAAAACGTGGCAGAAGTAATGATAGTATCTAAAGTCCTTGTAAGAATACCACTGACATAGTAAAACAAAGAAAAAGGATTTAGATGTTGGCCAAGTGAAAAAAAGGAAATAAGAGTATGATTGAGGGGCAAGTCAAATGTTCTCTGACCAGTTCAGAAGTAGATGGCATAAGAATGAGCAAGTTCGGAAAAGAACATTCTTCAGATTGGAGTTTAACAAGGAGAATGGACAGTTTACGCAAGCCTGAGATATTATATTCTGCTGTTTCGAGTTGAGCAAGAAAAAAAAAGGGTGCTTTAGACTAGAGACTTGCAATTGTCAGTGCAGTGTTAACAAAACATTCTTAAACTCCTAGAATCATGAAGATGGTTATATTAGCAGCTACTATTTTTTGAATGCATACTAAGTCATTTACTGTGCTTGAAATCCTGCAAATGTTCTCTCTCATCTTTGCAACATTGCTGAAAGGCAAGTACCATTCTGTTCATTTTGCAGGTGAGAAATCAGTGGCTCAGGAAGATACCCAATTTGCAGCAGTCAGGGCAAGCAATTGAGCCCAGGTCTAATTCCAGAGTCTTTCTCTATTATATCATCCTTATTACAGAAGAAAAAAGTGTCAGCTTCTCTAAGGGAATTATTTCCTGTACAATAAATGCAAAGAATAATACTGTTGACAATGCTGGAAGTATTTTCATCTACTTTTCCCCTTGTTTTCCTTCTGATATGTTTTTACCTCTCTCAAGTCATGCTATAGATTTAGACTGTGTGCTGTTAATTTGTTATGTTCTCCTCATTAGTTTTCTAAAGGCATTTGGCTGTCTGCAGATGTTAGACCCCTGGGCTGTAAAATTCACTAAACAGATTGCTTTGAAATATTCTCCCTCCAAAGACCCCTTGTTTAACTTCTGTAAGTCTCTTCTGAGTTGCTTCCCTAACTTGACTTACGTGGCTTATGTGTTTTTACATACCAATTTTGTTCAGTGAGTGAGCAAAGATAGTTTTCTAGAGTCCCCACACTTAATTCTTTCCCCACTCTGCACATTTTATCTTTAGCTGGTTTGCAGACATGAATAACCAACAGTGTTGACAATCTGTGTATTCCCACCTGAGTGCCACCATATTGGCAGCATAACATAGAGAGATTGTGTTTTTCATGCTAAATGAGAGAATTGTTGAGTCGTAATAGATATTTTATGCACTGCAAGCCTCTCAAAAGTTCTGCATATTATTCAAATACATGCATATACACAATTTTCTGTCTTAGTTTTTTTCTGTCTCTTACTCATTATCATTACCTCTATTTTGCATTTTACAACTTTTGCCCAAAGATAGAGAACATGAGGATGGAGAGGTTCATTTTCTGTATACTCCATTTTGCTTTACAGTATCTCTCCAACATAAAGCATTTCATGATCCCTGACTTTCCTCTCCACGTATCCCATAGCAATTTTGCTCTGAGTCTTAGTTGAGACCTCTGCTCTCTGCTAATGCAGGGAGGGCATAATCATTAAATAATTTAGATTTGAACTCCTTGTTGGTAAAGCCCCTGGCTTCTTTGATTTGTCTTTGCACAATCAAGCACATCCATTCACTCCATGAGCATTTAATGAGCACCTATGCACCGTGCATTGCACTAAAGGCCACATGAGCACAAAGGAATAAAACGGTCTCTGTTTTCAAGGAACAAACTGTCTGATGGGAGAGATAGTCAAGTAAGCAAACAAATACAGGGCAGTGTGACAAATGCCTCAAAGAAGCTAAGTACAAAGGATCAGAGTATCACCGAATGGGAAGCTCTCAACTATTCTCTGGTGTGGGTGACGATAAGAAAAGTTTTTATAACGCACACATCTAAGTTGGTCTAGATGGAGTTAGCAAAGCATATGAAGGAAGACAAGGCATGGCTGGTGAAGAAGCAGCACGTGCAAAGATATGGAGTGTTGCAATAACATCACAAGTGCAGAGAAAGGCAAGTGGTTTGGTGTGAGTAAAGAATGAAGGGCCAGTTGAAGAATTCTAGAGGGTAAGACTGGAAAGTCACATGGAGTCCAGAGCTTGGAGTCTTTGTGTGTTATTCTAAGAAGTTTGAACATTTACATAGGTAAGTGTTTATCCAGAGAGGATATTTTCACAGGTTGTGAGTATGTACATTTGAACAATAATTTAGAAAACAACCTGGACATTCTCACTCTTTCATACAGCACCATGATCATGTTTATCTGGGTGACATCTGGGTGAATTGGATCATCTGGGTGAGGGCCATATAAATAAGTACTACCACGTAAGGGCATTATACCTTTTGTGAGATGGGAATATTGTCTGCAGTCAAAATAGAAATGTTATCCCTTAAAGTGACAACATTTAACATTTAATATATTGTCAGGATGTTTAACCATTATTACTTTAATATATCCTAATAGGAAAAAGTCTCAAAACTATCCCATTCACCTTGATACACATTTTGAGTTACCTTAGCAGTTATAAAGATAATTTTTTTCTTTTCCACTAACGATGTGCAATTGATCTTTTCATAGATTTAAGACTTCAGTTTCTCAGCTTAATAAACTGAGATTTTCATTTGGCATCTTGAAACTACATAATGTTGTGGAATACTATTCTTTAATTGCTGCAGGCTTATGACAAAAAATCAGAGACTGAATGAATATCTAACATGATCATTTGTCACGCTGTATAGAGGACAAATGACAGCAGTGATGACAAATGCTGAATTGCTGTGTGACTAGAGGTGCTCTGTAGTCGAAGTGGAGATCACGTTGGGGAGTGGAGTCATCAGATGGCCACAGAAGAAGTGGTGGACTCGCAAGAACCCATCTCTTAGCACTGAGTCTCATTTATATTACAAGTCTCTCTTTGCTTTCTGATACATAACATCAACAATAACACTAAATTAAAATAGTTAATTGAATTTTATTGTTTTTAGTTGTTTTTATTTAGCATGTTATTATTTTGTTTTTAACAATTGTATAAGATGTATAAACATCAATAGTTTCTACCTCATTTTTGTTTATACGTATTTAAGTAACACTATAACTAAATAGTTTAAGTCAAAGTCGGATATCTGTAATAATAATTTTTTAATTGTCCATTCAATACTCAAGTTTAGGGGTGGCCCCACCTCATAGTGGTTAAGTTCGCATGCTCCACTTCAGCAGCCCGGGGTTCACAGGTTCAGATCCCATCCGAGGCCCTACACACTGCTGATCAACCCATGCTGTTGCAGGCGTCCCACTTATAAAGTAGAGGAAGATGGGCATGGATGTTAGCTCAGGGCCAATCTTCCTCAGCAAAAAGAGGAAGATTGGCAACAGATGTTAGCTCAAGGCTAATCTTCCTCACAGACGCACAAAAAGAATATTCAAGTTTGAAAAACTGTAATAGGCACTGGGAACCTCCGTTGGCTACTTCATGAGAGAGATATCAAAGCATAGTGGAAACTGGCGTTTATCATGTCAAAAGACCTAGGGTCACGTCCTTGCTCTCTAAGTTTTTATGTGACCCTGAGTTATCAATCTGTTTCTACATCTTGAAAATTGAGATAATAATATCTGTCTTTCAAAATTCATTGAGATTATATGTGTAATGCATCCGACACACTACTCGTACTTAGTAATGTTAACTTCCCTTTTTATATATCTGAACTCTAATTTTCTAGAAAATGGAAACATTAATACACACCTCACAAAGCTGTGTACATGTGACGAGATTTGTAGAGTCATTATCCCTGTGAGGACAAACATGAAAATTGTCCCTGCTGCGCCTTTTATAGAAGTAGAGACAGAATGACAACATTTTCCATTTTGAAACAAATATCCCCTGAGTCACCTCTCAGTAATGTTTCTTTAAGAAAAGTAGCAACACATTTTCCTAAAGAATAGGTATATAAGAACTATTTGTGAGGGTTTAGGTATTTATGTGGATGAGACTTTAAAAGGCTCTCCACCCCTACATACATGTGTTGGAAAGCAGAGCTTTGGAAAGGGAATGAACCAATTTCCATAAGGACCCCAGCAACCTATTGGAAAGAAAAGATCTAGACACTAAAACCTTCTACCAGTGTCAAAATTAGGGAAACCAGGCAAAGCAGACTAGGACAACACTTGGTCAACACTGATCAAGAAGGGGGAAAAAATTACCATAAGGAGAGAAAAAGATCACTATATTGACAGTATTAGCTACCATTTATCGGGCAGTTCTGTGTGTCAGATATGGTTCTAAACATTTTATATGTATCAACTTTAATCTTTATAAAGGCTTGTGCTATGCATTCTGTTTATATCCACTTCATAGATGAGAATATTGAGGCACACAGAAAGTTAGGTGGCTTGTTCAAAGGCACACAGCTAATACCTGGCACAGCCAACATTTGAACCTAGACAAATTGGCTTCTGAGACTCCTTTGTTAACCGCCGTGTAGTTCTGCCTCTGATGCATCAAACCAGAGAGTGAGCTTTTGGACTGAATAGACAAGAGATAGTGAGAGTGGACCTGGGTCCTCAAGGTGATGAATTATAGATAATGTCCTAATACAGGAGAAAAGACACGTGGTCTCTGGAAACCACCTTATTTACAAAAGTGCCTCCCTTGTGTTGAAGCCAGCCCTTCAGTCTATGATCCAGGCCCTGGGTCTGTTTGCAAATTGATGAAGTAGGAGTGAGAAGGAGTAGCCCCTGGATATCCTGGACTGATGGGCTCATAGAAATTCTTAAGCATATTGGATGGGTACAACATAGTTGAAGAGGGTGGGGTGAACCTTTGGCAACTGAAGCATGTGAGGGCTCAAGCATGGTGGTTTGGCTAACCACTGGAGTGAGTGTACTATTCCCACCACAAAAAAGTAAAGTCTCACAACTAATTTACACATATAACATCATTTCACAAACTGCATACTAAAACATAACTGTTAGCATTCCTTCACTTGTACTTGCCTACATGTATAGATATATATGTATGTAATAAAAATTGAAATTAATATGGTACAAATAAAATGTGAGGTTGGTAGTAGGATGAAGATTAATATAATCAATCCCAGTGTCAGAGAGAGGAAAGTCCAATATGCTTCTGGTCTACGTGTTGTTCTTTGGATCCTCGCTCACCTTTGAGAATATGTCCCTCAACCTATTTGGTCACTGGGTGACCTGAGGTGGTGTTTCCTGAGTTGTGTGTCTTACAACTCCTGCTTCATTTGCAAATTATGCTGCATTCATCTCTGCAGTCCATGTTCTTTGTCATATCCTCCAGTCCTAAGGTCCATGTCCCTTGTAGCCTTCCTATTCCAGCTAGAGGCCTCCAACAGTAAACTGATGCTCTGGGCCAAGATCTATGCTTGGGGTCCTAAAACTTTTGCTACCTATGATTTTCTACACTGGATTCTGGGTTGTGGTTTTCTGGGAAGCTTCCGTTGAGCCCACCCTCCTCCACACTTCCCTCAAGTCATTTCTACCTTTCGGTCAATGGCATGTGCTTAGTTCCTGCACCAGGCTGGATACAAGGCTTCCCTCGGGGGCTTGGACTTTCTCTAAGATGAGCACTGAGAAGCAGGAGAAGGACCTCTAGGATTCCTTCAGAACTCACGGGTTGTGTCTAACCCATTTCTGAGGTTTTTAACCCTCAAGGTTTAGAAGCTAGACCACTCATATCTGACCCCTTGCTGTCTAACTTCCTCTTTTATACTCTGCCTCAGTTTTCCCTTGACTTATGACACATCTTTCTTTTTCCCTATCTGATCTCATGGCCGTGTCGTACCATCACAGAGACTGCAGAGCTAAAATCCAAATTACAGAGAAGGGAATATATGTTGGAAAATATTTCAAAAATTTTAGGCACATTGTACAAATATACTTAAATATCATTAAACTCTTCCTAAAACTATTCATTGTAAGGCTGTTTCTATATTTTGTCAAAGTGAAAACAAAGAAAAATGAGCCACTCAAATAGTTTGCTAAGAATATGCTAAATAGCCGGTTGATCCTAACCTCTTCATTCTGTAGCCCAATCCACACAAATCCCCATTTTCTGCTTGTTAACTCTTGTTGGTCATATTGGAGTCATGTACATGATAATCCTTAATACTTATACTGGTTTAGCATTTTAACAGTTCAGAACATTGATTAAAGATGAAGGTGGGTATAGTGACAGTTTCCAATCTTTAATCTGCTAGCATTGTTATAAAAGTTAAAGATAAAGTGAATGGAAATAGCATTTACTTTTTATTCTGGATCAAAATCCTAGCTATATTGCTTATGGCTGAATGTATTGGAAGAAATTGCTTGATCTCACTGAGTCACAATTTCTTCATCCGTGTAATAGAGTTAATAACATCCACCTTTCAAGATTGGTATGACGAGGAAATAAATATATGTATATATGCGTGTGTATATCTGGAATACAGTAAGTATATTGGTATTTACATATATATATGTATATTTCAGGTGAGAACGTATATATATATATATATTCGTAAGTGCTCAATTAATGGGAGTCTATATGAAGGGTTTTTTCTTTTTTTTTATGATTCCTAAAGTACTTGATCACAGAAAGTATTGGTTTCTATTTGTCATTTTGTAACTTAGGATGGCTCCATTTGATACCAAAGGAGAAAGCAAAGGACTCTCAAAGGGAAAATTGTAATGTGTTGGGTGTGCCACGGTCATGCTAAATGCAATGTAGCTTCCTTCCTTTTTCTCCAATATTAAATCAGATTGAGAGAGTGAGTAAAGTTCACAGATAAGTTTCTGAAATAATTGCCTTTTATCTTCTCAGCTGTATGAGAAATCATTTTGTGTAATCAAATAACAAGACTTTGATAGCAGTCAGCATCAACCTTAGCCTAAGTTATGCTCTTAAAACCCTGTCACATACTTTCAGGGGGACAGAGCCATAGGGCATCTGTTTGCAAAGTCCTTTTAAATTCTAATAAGTTTCTCTGAAGCATATTTCAAAAAACCAGCAGTCCCTCCCCACTGCTTCCGTGCTGGCTCAGAGGCAAGTCTCCTCTTTCATCTTCAAAGTTTATTTTTGAAATAAGAGTTTCTTTTCCCATGGAATTCAAAGAGCTTTTCAGCCTTCTGTGAGGGAAGGAGCTCCTGGCTTTCAGGAATGCATTTAAAAAGCTGCTGCTATCTTAGTGCCTCCTGATAGGCCTTGCTGACCCTCGAAAGTGTTCAATTTTCTTTACCTTTGTTTTTTGGCTGGCTTTGTTGGAAGTTGGGGGAGGTGCTTGGGACTTAAGAGAGGCTGGTTGTCTGAAATGAAGAAATGCCTAAAAAATGCTGCCTTTTTTCTGTCTACTTATGGATTATTGAGAGATTTTTAAATTAACTTAAGGAAGGAAGGGAGAAAGGAAGGAAGTGAGGAAGAGGGGAGGGAGGAAAAAAGAAAGAAAGAGAGAAAGAAAGAAAGGATGAAGGGAGGGAGGAAGGGAGTGAAGGAGGGAGGGAGTGAGGAAGGAAGGAAGAAGTAAAGAAAGAAACAAAGAAAGAAAGAACTTTCCACCTGCACATGCACTCATTTTGTTTTCCCTACGTTGAGGACAATCAGAACATTTTTCATTTGGAAGCTGAGATTTTTTTTTTCTTTTTTTCTTTTAAATTGAATCCTCCAGAGACAGGAGTTCGCCTGCCAGGAGGCTGTCAGAGGCTGTGCTCAGACCACACCCCTCCACTGTAACTAATGCAGGTGCTGGAGCTGGGAGGGCGCCTGACTCTGGTAATCGCGGGGCTCTGTCACAGCATCCACCTCAAGCTAAGTCTTCTGCCACTCCTATAACTCTCTGACAACCACATCTGAAGCTCTGGAGAGAGGTGATTCATCTTCAGCATGGTCACTGGAGGTGATGAAGGAGAAGGGAGGATAGAGCTTTCTTCTTGGGGATTTTTCCAACTGGTGTAGAATATTTTTGTCCCCATAATTCCTGTCAGAGAATTACTGAAAGCCTTGGACCGGGGACAACTGGATCCAGGGTACCCCATTCCCCATCTCTGTGTGTCTTGTTTCCATATGTGTGTGTAGGGCTTATTATCACTCCTCATGTGATGTATTATTTGTCATTTTTCATGAACTTATGTTTTCTGTCTCTAAATGGATCTTCAGCACTTTCAAGCCAAGGATTCTTTTCAATACCCCTTAGTATTCCTTACAATTCCCTTTGCAGTGACCTACCTAGTTTAGAAAATAATTAAAGGCATGTTTTTTTCTTAAGTCAAGATGGATAGTAGATTTGCCATGAAATCCTGCTTCCATAGGAAATCTGTGAAAAGCAATGAGTCTCTTTTTTTGTGAGATGGTGAAGCACTTTTTCTAAATGTTTAGTTTTGTTTGAGGCCTATCCTCTGGAATGGAAAAATATGAGAAGTCATTGAAAACTGTTTCAAATAAAACCGACATATCTTAAAATGTAAAGATGAATTCCTTCATCTTTCTCCTTTATTTTTATTAAAATAGCTAAAATCTCACAATACCTAATATGAGAACTTCTGAATTAATACTGAATATAGTCAGATTATCAGTCTGGTATTTCAATTCACTAGTTTTTCCTATTCAAATTTGGGTTATTGGAAAAATGGACCAATGCCTAATTATTTTATGTAAATATAGAATTTTAGAACTGAAAGGAGCTTTAAAAGTCTTAAATAAATTAAATTTCAGCATTTCCATAGATGGACAAGTGCAAAAAGGTTGAGAGAGTTGCACGTAATCATACAATCACACAGTTCATTTGGGACAAATCAGAAAGATAGAGAGAGAGAAAAGGAGAGAGAGAGAGAAGAAAAGAGAGACAGTTTATATAAACAGAATTGGCCTTGATTATCATTTTCACAAAGTAGACTTCTGTGGCCAACAGCCATGCCTTTACCCTTAGAGAACTGATCTTCTATTTTGCTCTCCTCGTAAATGCTCTGTGTTTGAGGATAGACAATTGTTTTAGCAGGCAAGATTGGCTTTAGGCCAGGTTGTGAAGAAGGATGCAATTTCTTGAAAAATAATCAGTATGCCTTTTTTTCCCTATAAAACATGGCCTAATGTTTCCAAGAACTGAATATATCTCTGTTCTACCCAAAACCCGTGTTCTACCCAAATTCATGAACTCAAAGCTATATCCACACTCAGTTTTTCACTGTCCTCTGGCTTTCATTTGTGTACATTCAATTGTATTGTGTCCTGACATTTCAGAACCTCTAGTTTCTTTTACTTAAGGTCTTATAAACTGGTTCAGAGACATGTTTAACTCATGCTGATTAAAGTTTTGAATAAACGAACTGCCACACTTTGATAATTTTGCAGCTGTAATGGTGACTTCAACTCAGCAGCAGCCAAGGAGATTCTGAGTGGAAGCTTTGCAGACAATCTGGCAGGCCTTCAGAAGACCAACCTTCTCTCTTGAGTCAGTATTGCCTAAAAAATAGTCTCTACTTTGCCAAGTTCTGGCTCATTTCTCTTTCCCTAATAAACTATAACCTGTATTTCAGAGACGTATCACCAGACAATCTCACCACCTCTTCTGGCCTACCTGTGAGGCTGATAGATACTCTAAGTGTACTGGAAGAAGAAGCTTGCAGGTCACTGGACCAGTCCATCTACATCTCCGCCCTCCTCCCACCCTCCAGATGACACCACAGGAGACCACGCTGAGGAAGACTCAGGAAGAGAGGAGGCAGGTAATGTGAACAACTTGCCCAGAAGCATACTTCAGGCTACTGTAGTTCCAAAGGATTACCATCTAGGTGGCAGCATCTCTGACCCAGAGATAGTACCTACAAGAAAGAAGCCAAAGGAGGTAAGAGTTCTTAGAAATGAACCAAAGGAGACATCAGACCAGATTTTCCAAAGTGGTCCATTCCAGATTTTCAAATTTAAAACTTCAGAGTTAGCATCTGTGTCCAAAGGGACTGTTTTAATTATTTCTGGATGAAGAGACAATTGACTTCATTGTGAATGAAATCAATTATTATGGTTCTCAAAAGAAGCTATACCTGAGGCTCACTTAAAGAAACCAAAGTGTGTTTTGAGTGTTCTGATTTTGAGTAGATACATTCTGTACACAAGGGAGAGAATGTTTTGGGACAATTCAATATCACAGCTTAGTCACAAATGCCATTAGGAGAGACTGGTTTGAAATGATCTTTGCTCATCTTCATTTTGAGAATAACTGTCTTGATGAAATGGATAAATTTACAAGAATCAGGCCTTTCATTATAAGAATGAATAAAAATTATATGCACTTCTACACCTTCAAGAAGTCCAGAAGTATTTTAGGCATCAAGGATTCAATCAATCCCCGCGGAAAAAGCCAATTCAATTTGGTTATAAAAATTAGGTGTGGGACAACTAAGCTTGGCTGCTTGGTTTAATTTGAACACTACCAGGCAAAGTCCCTAGTTCCTATAAACAAAGACCTTGGACTGGGAGAGTCTGATGATGAAGTTTGCTAATACTCTTCAGAAACAAAACCAATACCCCATCACTTATGTTTGGTTGGCTCCTTCAGTAGGGTGAAGCTGATGACAGCTTTGAAGAAGAGAGGAGTCAAAGCAACAGGACTGATTCATGAAAATATGACTGAACAGTGTCCTCTTAAAAATAACCCAGAGCTCAGAAATAGGAAGAGACAGGTGTTTGATTTCCAAGTGAATGAACAGGGAGAGATAGAAGTGTGCTGCTGGAGTGACAATGTCATCATTAACATCTGCTCCAAAGCTGTGGGCACTAAACTTTTGAAAAAGACCATGTACCATTGAACAGCAGCTAAAAAGAAGGTTCAGGTCAATCAACTAGCAGTGATGCGTGTGTCCAAAGAGAGCACTGGAGGTGTAAAACATATGGATCAGAATCTCTCTAAGTACAGGGATAAGGTTCAAAGCAAGACATAGTACTCCAGCTTGATGAGTTACATCATTGATGTGGCCCTCAACAATAATAGCGGCTGCATAAGATTTGTGTCAGTGAGACCTGGATAGAGTTTTCAAAGGCATTTTCAAAGGCATGTTGCATGTTTCTACTTGCACGACAATGTGAAGCCACTAAGAACAGAGGGACATGGGGTCAAACATAAACTGAGATCAGATATAACATCTCACTGGATAACTCCTCAAGACAAGAAAATATGATATGCCCTCAGCCATGTGTACTCCTACAGTAGACGTGAAAAATATCAAATAGATTCACATGAAAAGTCTTTTAAAACATATCACACAAAATAATGTCTGAGACAATGCCAGTAACTTGCGTGATGGAATTTCTGAGCATACCATTAATATTATCATTTACTTTTTTTATTGTTTTCTTTTGAAGTCTCCAGCTTCTTTTATTGAGATAACATTGGTTTATAACATTATATAAATTTCAAGTGTACATCATTATATTTCAATTTCTGTGTAGACATGTTCACCACCCAAAGACTAATTACCATCAATCACCATACACATGTGCCCTCTCATCCCTTTCACCCTCCTCCCTCCCCCTTTCCCTCTGGTAACCACCAGTCTAATCTCTGTATCTATGTGTTTGTTTGTTGTTGTTGTTGTTTTTATCTTCTACTTATGAGTGAAATCATACCAGTATTTGACTTTCTCTCTCTGCCTTTTTTCACATAGTGTAATACCCTCAAGGTCCATCCATGTTGTTGCAAGTGGCAAGATTTCATCTTTTTTTTTTTTTTTAATAGCTGAGTAGTATTCTATTTTGTCTTTCCCCCCAAAATATGAAATTTTGGTTCAACTCCAGTGGACTAGATGGGTTTATTATAAAGCAAACTCCTTTCCTTTTTTACCTCAAACTAAACAATTCCAAATCCCTGTGATCTCTTTATTTCAATTCTCAGGAAATCTTAATGCCTTCTGTTGGTGAAACAACTCTCCATAAATATTTTCCCATTTCTGAAATGCCTGGGCTTTCTGGTTAAAAAACACTTGTAATCTGAGTTAAAGGATTTGAATGGTAAACATGCCTTGGAAGTTACAGTGACTTAAACACCTATCTCCCCCAGAGCCATTTGCTTACATTCTAAGTGTCGTACATCTAGAGACCTTGCCTTCTCCTTGCCGAGGATTCCAGAGTAAAAAGATCTCCTGATCTCTCTTTTTCCCTTCCTCTATCCCTCCTCTTCTCTTGCTCTCCCTCCACCCAGGGGAGGAAGGACAGATTTGTAGCCACCTCATATAAGCTCTGAGTCTCACAATTTTGTGGTTACTCTCCTCTGAAGTTAACCCTCACTGCACACTCAGGTAGCATCAAGCCCTCACTGTGTTGCCTCATGGGAATTGGAGAGTAAGGAACCAGTTCTGCTAAGATACTCTGACCCAGTGGTCTGGGGTGCTGTTTATATACATATATAACTGTGGCTCACTAACTTGTTAGCTTGTGAGTAAGTAACATCTCAGACCCTTCACAGTTTTGCACTTAACATTTCTTTTAATGGTTTCACGTGGGTCACTCGGCTTGCCACCATACTTTTTCCTTAAAAAAGTTTTGATTGAGAATGTACTAGAACCTTATGGAAATCAGAATGTTGGTGAATTTTAGAGCAAAACAAAAGGAGCCTTTGATTAGTCCTCTAAATCAATTTTGTCAGCTAACAGATAAAGAATGGCGGCCAAGAATATTTAAATGACTTTTCAGGATAAATAATCATCAAGTTTAATAAAATCTTGGGGAGAGAAATTTAGTTAGAAATCTACTAGCAAGACTCATTTTCTTCTTTAATAACTCATATATCCCAGTCCATTCTGTATGCTATTATTTTTTCAAGTCTTTCTTAGCAAGGCTGCACCTTCCAATGATTCCAATTCCTGTTAAGAGTATTCATAGAGCCTTGTTGTTTGATTAGTGTTTTTTCATCTCTGCTTGTGCTCTCCCTCTTCCAGCTACAGCATTGTTCATGCTTAGGGATCTTCCTGTCAACCCATCTGTGTCCAGGCTGTAGCAACTCTGACAGTTAATCTAGGCATTAAAAATATGAGCATTCTTTAATAATATTTTTTGAAGAAGATGGTATAAATTCTTAATTGGAGACAGAAGAACAATAGACCCTCTAGATAGAAGGAATATGAACCAATTCTCCCAGGAACATATCAGGATAGTTTTATTTTATGAGGTGAATGAGTTGGTGCTTTTGTTTTTTTTCTGGAATGCACATCAAGGTTACAAAAGACTAAGCTCTGTGAGACAGAAAAACTCTGGTTGGGCCAATGTGGCTGAATAAGGTACAGTGGGCATCTGGAGCAAAGACAGGGTATAACAGGCACTACCAGAGGAAGCAATAGGAAAAAGAAAATAACAACAGAAAATGTATTTTTGGCAAAAACTTATTAAATATCTGCTAACTATTAGGCACTATACAAGACACCAGGAATTGATAGATGAATAATTGAATAGGCAGTGTCAAGTTTTTAAAATTTTTATTGAGAGATAATTCACATAAAATAAAATTAATTATTTTAAAAGATAAAATTCAAGATATTCTATGTATTAGTGAGATTGGGCAATTATCACCACTATGTAGTTCCAGAACATTCTATCACCCTCAAAAGAAACCTCATACCCATTCATAGTACTATTTCTCTCTGTTTCTTTCTATCTTCAATCCCTGGCAACCACAAATGTATTTTCAGTCTTTATAAAGTTGCCTATTCTGTACATTTCATATAAGTGAACTCATACTATATATATGTATATGGGGCTCTTTTTTTAGCTTCTTTCATATAGCACAATATTGTCAAGGCTCGTTCATGTAGTAGCATGAATTAGTACTTCTTTCCTTTATATAGCTTAAAAATCTGTGGTATGGATATACCACATTTTGTTTATGTGTTCATCAGTGGATTAAATTTTTGGATTGTTTTTACTTTTCGGTTTTTATGAAGAATGACGCTATGAACATTCCTGTGCAAGTTTTTGAGTGAATGCATTTCAGTTCTCTTAGATATATAACTAGGAATATAAATGTTCTTATTTCCATGTTGTAACTCTCTGTTTAGCATTTGGAGGAACTGCCAAATTGTTTTGCAAAGTGATTGCCATTTTACATCCCCATGAGCAAGGTATGAGAGTTCTAATTTCTACACACCCTAGCCAACAATTTTTATCTGATTTTTTGGACTATAGCCACTCTAGAAAGGATAAAGTGATATCACATTATTGTTTTGATTTGTGTTTCCCTGATGTCTAATGATGTTTAGCATGTTCTCATGTGCTTATTGGCCATTTGCATATCATCTTTGGAGAAATGTCTATTCAAATCATTGCCCATTTTTCAATTGGGTTAATGTTCGTTTACTGTTGTAAGAGTTCTTTATATATTCTGGATACAATGCCCTTATCAGATTATAATTTACAAATATTTTTTGCCACTCTGTGGGTTACCTTTTCACTGTCTTGATAGTGTCCTTTGAAGCACAAAAGTTTTTAATTTTAGTGAAGTCTAATTTATTCATTTTTCTTTGGTTGCTTGTGCTTTAGGTCATTGAAAAAACCACTGATTAATCCAAAGTCTTGTAAATTTATATTGATTTTTCTTCTAATAGTTTTAGCTCTCACATTTAATTATTTGATTCATTTTGAGTTCATTTTTATACATAGTGTGAAGTAGGGGTCCTGTCTCATTCTTTTGTATCAGGATTTTCAGTTGTCCCAGAACAATTTGTTGAAAAGACTATTCCTTCTTCATTGTTATCTTGACACATTTGTTAAAAATCAATTGACTGTAATGTGTGGATCTATTTCTGGACTTTAAATTCTATTTTATTGTTTTATATGAGTCTCATTATGCCATTGTCACACAGTCTTGATTTTTGTAGCTTTGTATTGTTTTGAATTCAGGAATTATGAGTCCTCCAACTTTGTTCTCTTTTTCATGCTTGTTTTGGCTATTCTGGGTTCCTAGCATTTTCATGTGACTTTTAGGATCAGCTGGTCAGTTTCTGAAAAAAACCTAGTTGAGATTATGAAAATAATTGCAATAGGGATTGCATTGAATTTGAACCTCAATTTGCCAAGTATTGCAATCCTAACAATTATTATGTCTTTCAGTCCATGAATATAGGATATCTTTCCATTTGTTTAGTTCTTTAATTCCTTTCAATGATGTTTTACAGTTTTCCGTGTACAAGTCATACACTTTTTTGAATCTATTCCTAAATAGTTTATTCTTTTCTATGCTATTGTAAATGGAATTATTTTTTTAATTTCCTTTTTGAATTGTTCATTGCAAGTGCATAGAAATATATTTGATTTTTATATATTGATATTGTATCATGCCACCTTGTTGAACTCATTTATTAGCTCTAATAATGTGTGTGTTGTGTGTGTGTGAGTATTCTTTAGGATTTTCCACATATAATATCATATCATATGCAAATGAAGATAGTTTTATTTATTTATTTCCAATCTAGATGCCTTTTATTTATTTTCTTTAACTAATTGCCTTGGCTAGAACTTCCAGTTCAAAGTTGAATGAAAGTTATGAGAGTAGACATCCTTGTCCTATTCATGAACTTGTTAAGAAGGCTTTCAGTCTTTCAGGTATAAGTATGATATTATATGTGGACTTTTCATAGATGCCCATTATCAGGTTGAGGAAGTTCCCTTCTATTGCTAATGAGTAAAGTATTTTTATCATGAAAGAATATTTCATCTCATTGAATTTTTTACTTGCATCTATTGAAATAATCATATAATTTTTATTCCATAATTTATTACTATGGTGTATTTTATTGATTGATTTTTATATGTTGAACCTAATTTGCATCCCTAGGATGAATCACATTTGGTCATGAGGTATAATTCTTTTTATATTTTCTTAGATTTTATTTGCTAGGATTTAGTAGAGGATTTTTGCCTCTAAATTCATAAGAGATATAGGTCTGTAGTCTACTTTTCTTCTGATGTCTTTTCTTATTTGATGGCTGTAGTATCAGGGTAAAACAGGTCTCTTTGAATGAGTTGGGAGGCATTCCTTTCTCTTCTATCTTTTGGAAGAATTTGTATAGGATTGGTTTTAATTCTTCTTTAAACTGTAGGATTGGTGTTAATTCTTCCTTGAACATTTGGTAGAATGAATAATATGGACCTGGGCTTTTCTTTGTGGGTAGTTTTTGATTACTAATTCAATGTCTTTGCTTGTTATGGGTTGGTGCAGAGGGTTTATTTCTTCTTGAGTCATTTTGAGAGTTTGTATCTTTCTGGAAATGTGTCTCTTACATCTATCTTACCTAATTTGTTGATGTACAATTCATCATGGTATTTACATACAATCTGTACTATTTCTTTAAGGTTAATAGTGGTGACTTCTCTTTCATTCCTTCATTTAGTAAAGTCCTCTCTTTTTTTTCTTAGTCTATCTGGCTAAAGGTTTATCAATTTGTTAATCTTGTCAAGGAAACAACTGTTTTCATTGTTTTTCTCTATTATTTTTCTATTTCATTTATTTCCAATCTAATCTTTATTATGTCCTTCCTTCTTCTTGCTCTGGATTTAGTTTGCTCTTCTTTTCCTAGTTTCTTAAGGTGAAAGGTTAATTATTGATCTGAGGTGTTTCTTCTTTTTTAACATAGGTGTTTATGACTATAAATTTTTTGAAGGGTAGTTTTGCCAGATATAGGATTATTGGTTGACAATCTTTTCTTTCAGAACTTTGAATATACCATTCCACCAGCTCCTAGCCTCCATGATTTCCAGTGAGAAATCAGCTGTTTTTCTAGCTGCATATCCCTTGTGCTGATTCTCTCTTGCCACTTTCAACATTTTCTGTCTTTGACTTTCAGCAGTTTGATTATGTTTTCTAGGTATGGATATCTGAGTTTACCTACTTGGATTTCATTGATACTCTTGGATGTGCAGATTAAAGTCTTTATCAATGTGTTAAGGTTTCAGCCATTATTCAAAAAATATATATATTCTTTGTGCCACATTCTCTCATTCCTCTTCTTCTGGGATTCCCATTATGCATATATATATTGGTATACTTGATATTGTCCCACATGTAGCTGAGGCTCTCTTCATTTTTTCTCATTCTTTTTTCTTTCTGTTCCTCAGACTGGACAATTGTAATTGATCTGTTTTCAAATTGAGTGATGCTTTATTCTGCTAGCTCAAATCTGTTCTTTATTTTCACTAGCAAATTTTTATTTCAGGTATTTCAAGCCCATAATTTCTCTTTTGTTGTTATTTACATTTTTTATCTCCTTATTGATACTGTCATTTGGTGGGACATTGTTCTCATACTTTCTTTTACTTATTTAGACATGGATTCCTTAGTTCTTTGAGCATACTTAAAATAGCTGATCAAAAGCCTTTGTCTAGTAAGTCCAACACCTGGGTTTCCTTGGGACCGGTTCTATTGTTGTTGTTGTTTTTCTGTATGTAAGCTGTACTTTCTTGTTTCTTTGAATGTTTCATAATTTTATTGAAAAATATACATTTTAAATAACATAAAGTGGAAACTCTGAAAATCAGATTCTTCCCCCTACCCAGAATTTGTTTTTGTTGTTTGTTGTTGTTCACTAGTGACACTTTTGAACTAATTGTATAAGTCTCTATTCTTTGTTGTGTGTCACACTGTAGTTTCTGCTCAGGTTGGTAGCCAGCTAATGACTAGACAGAGATTTTCTTAAATTCCTGGAATCAATAAGTTTATTAATCTTTGCCAAGGGACTGTTTTTGCATCTTGGGACACATTTTCAACACTCAAATCAGTAGTTTACAATTCTGCTTAGCCTTAGTTTTTGCTTGCACAGAGCCTCAAGGACAGCCAGAGATGAGAGTTTAGGAACTCTCAGGTTTTTTCCTGATCATGCACACACTCCTAGCTATGCAGACAGCCCTATATATGCTTGTGGCCTTCTAGATTTCAAGGAGTATTTTGGAGTTTTTCAAAGTCCCCATGTATGTCTCATTTTCCAGCTTTTCTTTTTTTTTTTCTTTTTTGGTTAGCTTATTGTTTGCCCTATTATGCACTCAGATTATTGCAAGGTTAAACAATTGCTCCAAGTGTTTTTGAAAAATCACCCCAGAGGAAAGACTTTTTACACTTGGTGAGCTTGCAGTCCTATGAAGTAAAAAGAGCCTTGTAAGTAGCCCCATGCAGGGAAGCACCAGACAAGTGTAATAATAGCAATTCTCTGAGTTTGAAAGAACTCTAACTCTGCTCTTCCCTTCCCTCCTCAGTGGCTGTTAGGTTGTTAGTTTTCACTGTGAGTGTGGGTTGTTGTTCTTCAAGGCTGTTATGGAGCTTGAAGATGGGTATGGGGGGACAGGGAAATTTGAAATGCTACAAAGAACACTGTTCTTAACAAGACCCAGCAAATTTTCTTGAATAAACGCTCCTCTAATTTCTTTCCTCTGAAGCCTTTGGTTAATTTCCAGAGTTCTGAAAAGTTGATTTTGACAATGTTTGTCGGTTTTCTCATTGCTTTTATAGAGGAGAAAGTTTTCAGGAGTCCTTGCTCTCCTATTTCTGTTGATGACTGCTCCAAGTCAAGTATTGATTCATAGAAGTTCCTGCTCTTAGTGTGTGAAGGTATGTCAGAAATACATCTTATGTCAAATCTGGAAAATGGACATTACTTATTCAACAAACAGTGACTGAGGATCTACTTTATTTGAGCCTTTCTGCTAGATACTGGGATTTACTGAAAAGGAAATACTGTCCCTGGCCTAAAAGAGCTCACAGTTTGGGGTTGAGACAGGTAAGGAAATAGACAAATTAATTTCAATGTAAACATTAACAAAAGCACCAGATGCAATAGTAGCATATAAAAGGAGAAGTCCCGTGGGTGAGGATATTATGAGATGTTATCAAAGTTGTGTGTGTGTGTGTGTTTATGTGTATAGTGAAGGGGAGAAAGACCATTCTCTACCCACTCTGGGTCCTTTCTGACTGGGCTACAAATTAAATTGACACGAGGCCGGATAGCAGGAGAAAATCAAACAAAGCTTTATAATGTGTATACATGGGACAGATCTGGGGAAACTGAGTATCTCTCAACAAAATGGGGGAGGTTTTCCTCTTAAATAGACAAACAAAGATATTGGGGGTTGGGTCCATTATGGGAGATTACCAGAAAAGCACAGTAACATTATTATGCAGATTTAAGACCTTGCCTTCCACATTGACAAGTTTCTAGAGATGAGGTTATCTTCCCAGTACAGAGAAGGAGACACCTTTACAAATGAGGATTTCCCTTACAAATGTAAATGTCTGGTAGACAGAACGTTGATAAGAATGGGCCCAGCAAAGACCCTCCCAGTCTGTCAATAGCCAGAGTTATCCATGGTGACAACCTGTCCTGGGGACAGGCCTTCTGTCCCAAATCCCTTCAGACAGTTAGTGGGGGTGGGGAAGATCAAAGCCTTCTTCAGTGCTTGAGGTGGCCAATTCTGATCCTCACAATGGCTATGTGGGGTAGTGGATATTCTGGAAGGAAAATACAATTACTAGAATCTATTGAGAGGGAGTATAATTTTACTACAAGCAGCGTATTGTCATACTTAGAAGCACAAACTCTGGGACAAACTCCCTGGGTTCAAATCCTGGCTTTGTTATTTATGAGTCATGTGATTTTGGGCCAATCACATAATCTCTTTGACTCTCAGTCCCCTCTTTGATAAATGGGGTTCCAATGAGTATTTACTTCATAAAGTTTTTCTGAGGATTAAATAAGTTAACATATGTGGCATATAACTGTGCCTGGTAATAGTGAGTGTTATATAAATGTTAATTATTATCATTTGTATATACAAAATATAGAGATATAGAAAGTATAAAAAAGAGAGAAATGCACATTTCATAATATAAACTATAGTAGAGTAAAGCTTAACAAACAGTTGGTGGGGATTCCCAGGGGAAAAAAATGGTTTTCAACGTTGGAGGTAAGGCAGATACCTCTAGAGTGTACTCAAATCCTGGGGCAAAAGCATAAGTTTGTGGTCTTTGGGGGATCTGAGTGTAAGAATGTGGAAAAAAACAGCATAAAGATCCATGAATTATGCCATTTTCAATATAATCTACCAGGCTCTCTAACCTTTGAACAGCCTCTAAAATTATGGTGACTTTCCTTAACCAAATCATCAATATCATGTCACAAGCCAAAGGTTTTTTTATTTTATTTTTTATTATATATATAAATCCCCAACAGGATAGGATGAATAAAGGGTCCAGCTTAGGGAGTCTAGAAGCTCCAAGCTTCTCACTGCTAATGTGCATCAATTCCACACAATTCCTCAAATTTTCTTTGGGACTAAGATTTCTTCAGTCAAACAAGGAAAAATAACTCCTTCAGTTATGGTAGTTCTAGGTTGGTGACTTGGAAAAGACCTTATCTTAGGCTCTGGGACTGTGGGCACAGGAGTGTCTGGGAAATGGCCTAATGGTATTTCTTTCCTAAACTTCTCTCTTTTCTTTCTTTCTTTTTTTTTTTTTTTTTTTTTGTGAGGAAGACTAACCCTGAGCTAACATCCATTGCCAATCCTCCTCTTTTGGCTGAGGAGGATTGGCCCTGGGCTAACATCCATGCCCATCTTCCTCTACTTTATATGGGATGCCGCCACAGCATGGCTTGAAGAGCTGTGCATCGGTCCAGGCCTGGGATCCGAACCTGTGAACCCAGGGCAGCCGAAGCGGAGCATGCACTTAACCGCTATGCCACCATAGCGGTTTTTTTTTTTTTTTTTTCCTTTTAAGTGATAATTTTGAGGTAACAAATCAGAATGCAGGAGAGAGATGAATTCCTTCATATAAACAAATGGCAGTACTGAAATCTTAAATTTGGTTTGTATCTTTGGGGAGAATCAGGCTTTTTTTCCCAGTTAGCTAACAATCTGATGGGGTGAAGTGGAATGCTAGAAAAGAGACAACTCATGATTGCTCTGGATTTTTTTGCAGATAAATATATTCTTTACTTTAACCTTCCATGGTGAAAGAATATAGGTCAAGAAAATATGGGATCACTTGGGCCAATTGTAAATGATGTATGAAATGAAAATTTCTCAGGGGCATGGCTCCACAAACACTGTAATGCTAGGTCATTTACAGTTGTATTAAGCTTAAACAAAGCAGAAAGATCTAGGATTTCAGGACAAAAAGGATAATTTTCAGATGTGCATATAGACATGCATGTGCACATAAAAACACACACAAAATAAAAATCTCCTTGAAGATTATTTTTTTAATTTTCATTCACAGAAGCAACTATAAGAGTTTATTTTCTTCCAGAGTGTTTTCTTTCGCATTTCTCCTAATCAGTTGCCAAGAGCTTAGGGAAAATGTTTGAAGTTTCAAAGACCTAAAATGCATTTTTGATATGTTAATTTACAACAGAAACTAAAACTGAAAGAAAAATTAAACAAAAAGTTGCAATTGGATAATTGTATATCTAAATTAGTTGACAAGAACATAGAGTTAATGACGTCAAATACAAGATTTAACGCCATGAAAGCCTCTTAAAAGCTTACAGTTCCCTTATCATATGGCCTACTTGACCCTGTGTATGGAGTTGGTCATAAAGCATGCTATGTAAGAGTAGGAACAGGTCAATACAAGCCTGACAGTCTCTGCAGTATACCCATTCTTAACTCTGAAGCTAACTTCCCAACATCCCTTACTTCTAGGAGCTGAAGTCTCCCAATGAAGTCTCAGCCTCAGTTGCAGATTGTACTTGGTCAAACTTCTCTGGGGTAAAATTCTGCCATACCTCAAAAACTGTTGTGCTGTTTTCTAGATACCCCTGTAGCCATTTCCTTTGTATGTGATGCCTCCTTGAACTGTACAATTTGAACAATAAATTCCCTGCTTAGAGAGTACTCTACAGTTGTGTTAGTTCTCCTACTTCCACTTATTCTTCCTAATTTATCCATAATAGTCAATGACAGATAGTATTGCTCAGCAAATGTTCTACATACTTCTCTACAATTCTCAGCCTCTGTTACAGTTAGGAGGGGGACATGTGATTAGTTCTGGCCATTGGACTGTGAGCATAAGCATTTAAGAGCTGGTATACCATCTCTATGCTTTCTCTTCCCTGGATCCTGAGGGAGACGTGTTCCCAATGGTGTGGCTCTAAGATGGTGGACTCTACACTAACTCTATGTGGAATAATCCTCAGCCCACAGTAGACTTATAATGTGAATGTCAAATAAACTTTGTTAAGTTAGGCCATTGAGATTTGGGGGTTAATCTGTTAACAGCCCATCTGCTTACTAAATCTGAAAAGCAATTTGCAAACATTTTGCAAACAAATATATACGTAAATTTGGAATATCATTTTGAGTGTGAGGAAACTATATCCACCTATCATTTATATCAGTAAGTGCATCTTTTAATAAATCCCAGTGAAATACTGAGGGCTTTGTGACTTTGTTAAATTAACATTTGCTAAGTGGAGCTCTGGGGTGTCAGATGGTGAGCTATGGTTCAACAAAAGACCACAAGGAAGTTGAAACAGAGAGGTTTATTGCTCACAAGTCCTGAAAAAAGTACATGGCATGCCTGGAGGGGCCACATGAGGAGGTCAGGAAAGGGTGCAGGCAGAGAGAGTGGCAGGACCTGGGGCATGTGTCTTTATTAGGGTCTGTGGGTGGAGTGCTTTGAGGTTCCCAACCTAAGGCTACATTAGCCAATTCAAGCCAAAAAGAACAGGTTTTCAGTAAGCTCTGCAGGAGTCTTAGGGATTGCACAAGGGGAAGGCCCTGGGAGACTATTTATCATGAGGGCCATTGTGGGAGTCACATCAAGAACTTATATTTACTTGTGATTCTATGGGCTGTCATCTAGGGTATGCGCTCACAAGAGTGGCTAGTGTCACTTGGCCACACAAAATGGATACCTAGGCAGCAATATTATGGAGTAGTTTTGCTCAATTTTCCACAGAGGGCTATGATTTAGAGAAGATTAAAGAATAGGAATGTACTGATTCCATCAACTCTCCTGTCCTTTGCCAGGTCTCTGGCATGACCCCAGTTCCCATCATAGGAATGCCAAACCTTCCCTGCAAACTAAAGTCTAGCCACTATGTGGCCTTGCCACTCCCAATACTTTTGCTTGTAATTGATAAATCAAATGGATCACATTTGCAATTGGAGAATCAAATGGACCACCTAGGCATTAAATAGTCAAAGGCCATTTTGAGTGGCAACTTTTAAATTCAACAGAAACTATAAAAACAATACAAACAAATAAATTGAATTTCGTTTTCATGGTTGGGGTCTATCTGTGTTGTTCCCACTGAACACCTGCCTCTAATTTCTTTTGCTTACATGAACTCTGCAAGCTGGACAACACTGGCCCAAAACTGAGACTGCTCAGGAAAGCCTGAGAGACATTAAACCCCAAGTACTCTAGTATGTTATTTTATTATGTTAGTTAAAGGTAACAAACCTCCCATTGTTTAAGTCAACAAAAAACTAGGATATCATTGTCTTTTTCTTTTTTAATCTATAAAGTGAATAATTTAATCCACATAGTCTGGGAAGTAGAGAATGGGCCAAATTGAAATAGTAGGCTCCTCATCTTCTTCAACATAGGCACACAACAAGAGAAAGCCCTACTCTGAAAAGGAGACCATTCAACCCTTCCATGGGTTACAGACTAAGACCTTATGTTTTCATTAGTTTTCTGTGAAGACGACACACCATGTTTCTTGATCATCCTAGGGGCTTGTAAGAACCTTCCCAGCACTGGTTCTTTTGTGTGTCTGTGTAACAACTTTATTGAGATATAATTCATATACCATAAAACTGACCCACTTAAAATGCAAAATTCTAGTGTGTTCACAAAGTTGTGCAACCATCACCACAATCAATCTTAAAATATTTTCATTATCTCAAAAAGAAAATTCTTACCCTTTAGCTGTTATCCCAGACCTGCTCATTCTCCCAATCCCTAAGCAACCACTTATCTACTTTCTATCTCTATATATTTGCCTATGCTGGACATCTCACATAAATGAAACCATATAATACGTGGTCTCCGTGACTGGCTTCTGACATTTAGCATAATGTTTTCAAGGTTCATCCATGTTGTAGCATATATCAGTACGTCATTCCTTTTTGTTGATTAATAATATTACATTGTACCTTTGTATATATAAGCCAGATTTTATTTATGCATTCATCAGATAATGGTTATTTCAACTTTTTGAATAATATTAATAATGCTGTTATGAACATTCATCTACAAGTTTTTGTGTGGACGTGTGTTTTCATTTCTCTTGGACATACCCAAGGGGGCATGGAATTTTGGGGTCAAATGGCAAGTCTATTTTACGTTTTAGAGGAGCTCCCAAACAAAAGAAGTGGTTGTACCATTTTACACTCCCACTAGCAGAGTATGAGGGTTCCAATTTTTCAATATTTTTGCCCAAACTTGTTTTCTGAATTTTTGGTTATAACCTTAGCGGGTGTGAAGTGGCACCTCATTGTGGTTTTGATTTGCATTTCCCTGATGATTAATGATGATCTTTTCATGTGCATATTGACCATTAGTATATCTTCTATAGAGAAATGTCTCTTCAGATACTTTGCCTATTTCTAAGATGGATTGTCTTTTGATTGCTGGCTTATAGGAATTACTTATGTATTCTAGATACAGATTTCTTATCAGACATATGATTCGGAGAGATTTTTTTCTGTCTGTATGTTGACTTTTCACTTTCTTGATAATGTTCTTTGAAATGTTTTTAATTTTGATGAAATCCAATTTATCTATTCTGCTCTTTTTTTGCTTGTGCTTTTGGTGTCATTTCTAAGTATCCATAGCCAAATCCAAGATTTACTTCATCCTTTCTTCTAATAATCTTGTAATTTTGCCCCTTACATTTAGGTTTTCGATCCATTTTAAGTTATTTTTGCATATGGTGTGAGGTAGAGCCCCAAACTCATTCTTTTGTGCTGGAATATCTAGTTGTCCCAGCACCATTTGTTGAAGACTGTTCCTCCACTGAATGCTCTTGGCAACTTTGTCCAAGATCAACTGACCAGAAATACATGGTTTATTTCCAGACTCTTATTATTCCTCCTGTAATCTATATGCCTCTCCTTATGCCAGTACACACTGTCTTGATTACAGCTTTGCAGTAAATTTTGCAATCTAGAAATGTAAGCCATCCATCTTTTTTCTAATTTTTCAAGATTTTTTTGGCTATTCTGTGTCCCTTAAGTTTCTATATGAATCTTAGAATCTGAAAAGAAGCCATCTAGGGTTTTAATAGGGATTACATGGAATCTGTAGATCTATTTGAGAATTATTGCCATCTTAATAACATTAAGTCTTCTGATCAATGAACATGGGATAGCTTTCCATTTATTTAAACCTTCTTTAATTTTTTTCAAAAATGTTTTGTAGTTTTCAGACTACTTTTTGCATTTCTTTGTTAAATTTATTCCTAAGTATTTTATTTTTTATGGTGTTTGGTAAATGAAATTATTTCCTTAATTTTATTTTCAGATTTTTCATTGCAATTATATAGAAATACAATTGATTTTTCTATATTGATCCTATATCCTGTAACCTTGTTGAACTTGTTTATTCATTTAATAGTTTCTACTGACCCCCTTAGGATGTTCTATATACAAGATCTGTGAAAAAACATAGTTTTACTTCTTCTTTTCTAATCTGAATGCTTTTATTTCATTTTCTTGCCTAATTGTCTGTGCAAGAACTGCTAGTACAATGCTGATTAGAAGTGGCAACAGTGGACATATTTGTTTGGCTTCCAGTCTTAGGGATAAAACTTTCACTGTTTCACTATGAAATATGATGTTAGTTATCATTTTTTTTTTTTTTTTACTGATGACCTTTATCAAGTTGGGAAATTTCCTTCAATTCTTAGTTTGTTGAATAATTTATCATAAAATGGTGCTGAATTTTGCAAAATCATTTTTCTGAATATATATTCCTTATTATATTGATAGTGTGTTTTATATTAATTGATTTTCGAATGTTAAGCCACTTCTGTATTTCTATCATAAATCCCAATTAGTCATGGTGTATAATTCATTTTATATATTGCTGGATTCAGTTTGCTATTTTTTTAGGGCTTTTTTATCTGTATTCATCCAAGAAATTATTCTGTAGTTTTCATCCTTTGTGATATCTTTGGTTTTGGTACCAGAGTAATACTGGCCCGATAAAATAAGTTGAAAAGTGGTCCCTTTTCTTTTTTTTGGAATAGGATGTGAAGAATTGTTATTAATTCTTTAAAAATTTGGTAGAGTTCACCAGTAAAGCCATCAGGGCATAAGCTTTTTCTTGAGAATAATTTTTTGATTACTAATTCAATATCTTTGCTTCTTATAGGTCTACTCAGATCATCTATTTCTTCTTGAGTCAGTTTCAGTACCATGTGTCTTTCCTGCAGTTTGACTATTTCATCTAAATTATCAAATGTATTGGCCTACAATTGTTCATAGCAATATTTCATAATTCTTTTCATTTCTGTAAGACCAGTAGTGATGTCCCTTCTTTTATTTCTGATTCTAGTACTTTAAGTCTTCTCTTTTTCCTTAATGAATCAAGCTAAACACTTGCTGAATATTTCTTAATCTTTTCAATATCAAACTTTTGGTTTCACTGATTTTTTTCAATTGTTTTTAATTCCCTATTTTATTAACTTCTGCTCTAATCATTTTATTTCCATCCATTCCATTGCTTACTTTAGCTTTTGTTTACCCTTCTTTTATTGATATCGTTAGGTAGAAGATTATGTTATTGATTTGATATTTATCTTCTCTTTTAACAGATATTTATAGCTTACATTTCTTTCTAAGCAATGCTTTAGATGTATCTTATAAGTTCTGGTTTGTGCATCTTCATTTTCCCTCATTCCAAAGTATTTTCTAATTTATCTGTGATTTCTTCTTTAATCAATTTGATATTTAGTAGTGTATTGTTTAATCTCCACATTTTTGTGAGTTTCCAAAGTACCTTTCTCTTATTGACTTCTAATTTTATTTCCTCATGGTTAGAGAGTATATTCTGTATTATTTCAATCATTTTAAATTTTTTTGAGTTTTGTTATGTGGCTTAGCACATGGTCTGTCTTAGAGAATATTCCACGTGTACTTGAGAAGAGTGTATATTCTGTTGTTGGTGGGCAGAGTATTCCATAGATGTCTCCATACGTCTATTAAGTCTCCAACTATAATTGTGAATTCTGTTTCTCCCTTCATTTCTGTCAGTTTTCTCTTCTTGTACTTTGCTGCTCTTTTGTTAGGTGCATATATGTTTATAATTTTTATATCTTCCTTTTTATCTCTAGTAACATTTTTGTTTGACAATATATTTTGTCTAATAATTGGTATAGCCAATTCAGCTTTCTTATGGCTGCCATTTGCATGATATATCTTTCTCTGTTTTTGTATTTTCAATCTATTTTTATCTTTGAATCTAAAGTGTGTCTCCCATAGACAGCATATAATTGGATATTGTTTGCTTTTCCATCCTGAAAATCTCTGCCTTTTGAACGTTTTTTCAATCCATTTCTGTTTAATGTTTTATCAATATAGTTGGATTTATGTTTGCCATTTCACTTTTATTTCTGTAGTTTCCTGTCTTCTTTTTTCTCTAGTCCTCTTTTCCTTCTTTCTTTTGCATTGAGTGAATATTTTCTAATATATAAAGACTTTGGTTTTCAGAATAGTTTAAGGTTCACAGCAAAATTGAGGGGAAGGTACAGAAATTCTCATATCCTCCCTACCATCATTCATGCATAGCTTCCCCCATTATCAACATCCTCCACCAGTTCTTTTGTGACAACTGATGAAACTACATTGACACATCATAATCACCAAAGTCCATAGTTTACATCACAGGTCATTCCTGGTGTTGTATATTCTATGGATTTGAAAAAATGTATAATGACAAAAATTCATCAATATGGTGTCATACAAAGTATTTTCACTGTCCTAAAAATCCTCTGTGCTCTACCTATTCATCCCTCCCTCCTTCCCAACTGCTAGCAACCACAGATCTTTTTACTGTCTCTATAGTTTTGTCTTTTCCAGAATGTCCTATAATTGTAATCATATAGTATGCAGCATTTGTAGTAGAGCTTCTTTCACTCTAGATTTTAATAAGCATGTGAGTTTCCTTAAATAAGCATTTAAGGTTCCTCCTTTTTTTTTTTTTATAGCTTGATAGCTCATGGTGGATAATATTCCATTGTCAGAATGTACTACAGTTTATTAATCCGTTCATCTCCTGAAGGACATCTTGATTGCTTCCAAGTTTTGGCAATTATGGATAAAGCTTCCATGAACATCCATGTGCAGGTTTGTGTGTGGGCATATGTTTTCAATTTGTTTGGATAAATACCAAGAAGTGCAATTCCTGGATCATGAGGTTAGACTATGTTTACTATTGTAGGAAACCACTGAAAGTCACATTAATTTCTTTAATGATATTTTTCAGTAAATTTAAAATAATATTTTCTTTGTAGTTGCTCTAGAGTTTAATGTACATATCTTAAGTAATCAGAATATGCCTTAGATTTATACTAATTTAGTTGAAATAAGATATAGAAATGTTAATCCTATCTACCTTTATTCCCTTTCCCCATTTTGTGATACATATTACATCTATATTTGTTAATACACCAACATTATATAGTTATAATTATTACTTTATATAATTTTTGGTGTATTAAAGCAGCTAGGAGAAAAGAGGACAGCAAATATATGTTTACAGCTTTTGTTATATTAGTATTCTGATTTCTCCTTTCTGGTTCTCTTTATTTTTTTTTTTCCCCCTGTGGATTTCAGTTACTATCTGGAGTCATTTTCTTAGCCAAATATAAGTTTTCTTCCATACACTTTCTTTGTGCTATAATTGACAAATATATTATAGTTCTATATGTTATAGTTCTAAAAATAAAATGGTATGCATATTATTCTATATAGTGGCTTTTAAAATCAGTTAAGAAAAGAAATATGCATTTATAAAACTGTCATTCAAAATGGCCTAATTACCTTTACTGGTTCTTTTTCAAAAAATGTGAAGTTGAATTATTTTCTTGGGTCATTTGTTCTCCTTCTGGAGAACTTCCTTTAGTATTTCTTGTAAGGTGGGTTGACTAGCAACAAGTTCATTTTTTTTTTTAATCTATCTATCATCTATTTTTAAAAATAGCTTGTCCAGGCATAGGATTCTTGGGTGACATTTTGGTTCTGTGAGGACCTTGACTATGTTATTCCACTGTCTTCTGGCCTCCATTTTTTCTAACAAGAAGTTAGCTGTTAAGCTTATTGGAGTTCCCTTGTAATCAAAATTCTTTTTTCTATTGCAGCTTTCATGATTTTCTCCTTGTCTTTGGCTTTAATGTTTTTACTATGATATGCTTATTGAGGCATGTTTGTGGGTTTATCCTACTTAGAGTTTGTTAAGCTTCTTGAATGTGTAAAAAAGTGTGCACTTAAATGTGTAATTAATTTTTTTAGTGTATATTTAAAATTTTAAAATAAATTGGGGAATTTTTCACCCATTATTTACTTGATATTTTTTCTTATCCTTTCTCTCTCCTCTCTTCTGGCACTCCCATTACACACATATGTTGGTGCATTTAATGATAGCCTACATTTCTGTTCGTCTCTATTCATTTTACTCTCTGTTCTTTGGATTGCATAATCTTTCTCTTTCAATCTTCAAGTGTATTAATTCTTTCTTCTGCAAATTCAGTTCTCCTGTTGAGCTCCTCTAGTGAATCATTCACTTCAGCTATTTTACTTTTCAATTTCAGAATTTCCATTTGACTCTTTTAAAAATAATTTTTTATCTGTTTATTGCTATTCTGTATTTGATAAGACAGTGTCATCATACCTTCCTATGCTTCCTTAAGCATGGTTTCTTTTGTTCTTTGAGCATATTTATGATGGCTATTTTGAAGTCTCTATCTATTAAATCAGATATCTTGTTACTCATGTAGGCAGTTTCTGTTGCCTGCTTTTGTCTCCTAGGTATGGGTCAGACTTGCCTCTTTTTTTTATCATGTCACATAATTCTTTTTTTGTTATTGGAAACTAGACATTTTAGATACTATTGTAACAACACTAGTTACTGCCCCTGTATGTGTGTGTGTATGTGGGAGGTTCTTTTGTTATTTACTGGCTTATGTATTTAGGGATTGGATAGATATTGTTAAGACAATTTACCCCCTTCCCCCAGCAGTGTGGAGCACAATTCCTATGATAATGGTGATCTTGGCAGGGCCCACTTTGACTCTCTTCTTCCGTGCTCATGCCCAGCAGCGAAGCTCCACTAATTGATGACTGATTTCTCTATTGTATTTAATAATTCCCTGGGCATAAATTAATATAACATATAAATTTATATATAATAAATAATATGAATTAATTAAATAATATAAATTAAATAATGCCCTGTATGTGATACACACAACTAGACTGTGTATCATTCTACTTCCACAGACTGATAGAACTCAGTTTTAGCTTCTTTAGAGGGATAGTTTTTAAAGTCAGTGTTTGAGGTTTGTTTTGACCCCAGAGAGCTCTTCTTAGCTGTCTCTTTCCCTGATGCTCTCTGATAAACTTGCTGGCTTGTGGTTTAATAATTTTAAGTAAGCTATAGACTCCACTTAATTGTTTTTTACCACCACTTCTTTTTGGGAGTACCTTAGGCTTTGACTTCCTGACACTCTGTTGCAAACAAAGTCCATTTCTTTGGAAGCACTTTGGAGTTCTTTGTTTTATGACCTGCCTCTCCTGATGGGCCAAATATCTGAGTCACATCTCTGGAACTGAGGGGAGGGACAGTGGTATGTTTCTGAAAGATCCCGGTTTAGGAACTGGGCACTCAGTACAGTAGGTGATGACTGTAGTCTGATCTTCTCAGCTTGCTTTTCCTAACAAAGAATATCTGATTTACGAACAAGCTGAGATAAGTGTGATCAGGCCCCAGTATTTTCAATGTGCTGTACTCAAGATAGAGCCTCCATCCCATCAGTTGTGGCTGAACAGAGAAGACAGCCTCCACCTCCTGGCTGTACTCTCTCAGAACTTAGCCTCTGCAACTGGTAGCTGAAGCCAAGATGAGAAATGCTGGCATGCTCCCCCTCTGGGAAGCTACCATAGCCCTCTGACTGGGAACTGAGGGGAGAGAGTCCTGTGTTGTTGGTTGCACCTATCTAGAGTGGAATTTCTCTCAGGCTTGGATGAGTAAGGGTAGGGTGGAGAGGGTTGTGATTCAGATGCCACAGACAAAAATCTGTATAAGTTTGCTAGGGCTACCATAACAAAGTACAACAAATTGAGTGGCTTAAATAACAGAAATGTATTTTCCAACTATTCTGGGGGCTAGAAGTCTGAAATCAAGACATCAGCATGGTTGGACTTCTGAGGTCACTCTCCTTGGCTTGTAGTTGATCATATTCTTCCTGTGTTTTCACAAGGTCTCCCCTCTGTACCTGTTTTTCTTTTTTAAATGTTATTCTTGAATTAGGTTTTCTTTGAAGAATAAATGTTTCTGATTTGCTATATGCCCTTAAGACTGTTTCTATAGTCTTCAAATGAATGTTTGTGGTTTCTTTATGATTTTTACCAGTTTCACTGGGGAGCATGACCATGGAGCACCTCAAATTGCCATGCTGGAGTTGGAACCCCTGCCCTTATTCTCTGAGAATCCATTTTTTCATAAAAAGATAATCTAAATGTAACTAAAATTTTATTGAATAAATTGTCAGAACTAGCCATTGATGAAGGATTCAAGGCAAACTTTTTTTTTTTTTGCTGAGGAAGATTAGCCCTGAGTTAACAAGATTCAAGAT
The DNA here is from genome assembly GCA_031878705.1 of Tapirus indicus. Lineage (NCBI taxonomy): Eukaryota > Metazoa > Chordata > Mammalia > Perissodactyla > Tapiridae > Tapirus > Tapirus indicus. Next base: position 47,349,491 of record CM062926.1, on the reverse strand, counting down.
AAACTTTGAGAACAGAATGTCATTTGCTAAATTTCAGATAAAAGTTAACTATGAATATGTTGAATTGGCTAAAATTGCTTTAAAATTTGTTATTCCATTCTTATCAACATACTTATTGTTTCTCTCTTATCAATGTTTTTAAAACAAAACACAGAGGCTGTTTATATACACATTATATTTTATAATTAGCATTGACTATAACTTAAATGGATAAGTTAACAAGCAAGAAGCAAGCCCCTCCTCATATTAAAACATTTTCAAGTACACACACTGTGTTTGTTCAAAATCTATCTATATGCTTTTAACATGAATAATTGTTATGCAGAATGAGAGAAACTTACGATTTTAGTTGCAATTCTCTATATTAATTTCCAATATGCACATTTTCCACAAATAATATGTAAACTTTTTATAATTTTTTCTCATTTATGGTTTTTAATTATATTTATTAAGATATAATTCTATGTCTGTTGATTTTATGCATTTGAAAATTATTACAAATGTTGGTGAGGATGTGGAGAAAAGGGAACGCTTGTACACTGTAGGTGGGAATACAAATTGGTAGAGACATTTTAGAAAACAATATGAAGATTCTTCAAATATCAAAAATAAAACCACCGTATGATTCAGCAATCCCATTACTGGGTATAGATCCAAAGGAAAAAAAATCAGCATCTCAAAGAGAAATCTGCACTTTCATGTTCATTATGGCATTATTCACAATAGCCAAAATATGAAAACAGCTTAGTGGTCCATTGACAGATAAATGGATAAAGAAAATGTGGTTTATATATACAATGGAATATTATTCAATTATAAAAATAAAGAAGGAAATCTTGCCAATTGTGACAACATGGATGAAACTGGAGGGTATTATGACAAGTGAAAAAAACCTGACAGAAAAAGAAAAATACCATATGGTATCACATATTTAGAATCCACAAAGAAGGTCAAACTCATAGAAGCAGAGAATAGAATGGAGGTTGCCAGGGACTGAGGGGTGGGGGAAGTGGGGAGATATTGGTCAAAGGGTGTAAAATTTCAGTTATAAGTAGAATGAGGATGAGGATTGAATGTACCACAGGTTGACTATAATAACACTGTATTGTATACTTAAATTTGCTAAGTGGATCTTAAAAGTTCTTACCACACAGACAGAAAGACTATGTGAGGTGATGGATGTGTTAGTTAACTTGATTGTGGTAAGTATTTCTCAGTGTATACCTACATCAAAGCATCATGTTGTACTCTTCAAATATATACAATTTTACTTGTCAATTATACCTCAGTAAATCTGGAGGGAAAAAAGGAAAAAGTGTTATGAAAGTGTTTCTCACTTTTACTATCACCGTTGTAGTTTGAGGCCTTAGCATCTTTTGCTTTATTCATGTTATTCCCCTGATCTAAAATTTTCTTTTTCTCCTTGTTTAAGTACTACTTATGAAGCTATAATCAATTCATGTGTCACTTCCCTTTACAAAATTTTTCCTAATTCCAGTTTCTTCTTTAGTCAGATTTTAATAATTTCACTTCTCTGTGTTGTAGCTGAACTATAGTCAAACCGGCAGTGTTTGTCTGTTACCACATGCTATAGTTAGTGGTATACATGTATATTTGACTTGTGAAATACTGTAAAGTCAGGAAACTTTGTGTTATTGAAGAATTATGTTATCTATTATTTAGTTTAATATACTTCTGTATAGACAGAATATATGTATACGTGAGTTAATTTTAACCTAAATCCAGGGGAAGTTACTTCATATTTGAAGTGCCCTATTCAACAAACCATCTTCCTGAGACACTTATGGAAAATGCTTCAAATATCATTATTTACATTTGTACAAGAAGGTACAAAATTTGCATAATGAAGTTTAGAATTAAATTTTCTCTGGTAAAATGACAAGTGTTTAAGACACCAGATTGGCCAAAGATTTGGATAAATTCTGTGTAAGTATGAATGGAATATAAGATCTGGTTAGCTTAGATACTTAATACTTTTGGAACACTCTAGGTCCAGAACTCCATTTGCTTATGTACCCCTCCATTTAATGAAGAATTCAGCACCTGATTCATCTAGAAATTTGATTGGTTCTGCCATCAGAATATTGTTGCATTTAAATTGGAGTGAAATTTTCATGCAAATTTTACTTGTCATTGAATGAAAAAGAAAATGAGCAGGAATTCCACCGATCTTAGTTTCCAAAAGCAACCAGTCTTGTGCATGATGATAGTAAACGATTTCATGTGTAGCAAAATGTGGACCAAGCATTGCATTCATTTAACAAACCACCTGGAAGAAAGGTCCAGTAAGAAGAGGCATATAGTTCCCTCCTTACTCTCTGATTCCGAGACTTACCGATAGTCACATAGGACAATTCAATGATTTTGAGTGGCCAAAACTAGCTTAGTTCAGTTTGCAACACAAAATCAATAGAGGCTTACAAATAAGGCTTAAACAAATATGATATTCCATGACCCTGTTCTTCAGCACACACTATTCCCTCTACTAGGCCTCTCATATCATCCTTTTTCCTATTTGTCATCAGGGACACCATTCATATGATACCTGTTTGGAGATGACATTCTTGATACTTCACTAATACTCTAGCCTCTTCTGTGTGCTCTCATTTCACTGTGCTTACTTGCACAATTGGACTCACCACCCTCTATTAAAATGTCTCATCTATTCTTTTCAATGACCCACAAACTTTGAGAGAAGGAGCTGTGTATTATTCATAACTCAACCACAGGACCTCACACAGTATCTGACACACAGCAGATATTCAGCAAATACTCAGTGACTTAATTATATGGTGCAAATTTTCTTCCAAATAAAAAATATGGAGAATAAAGATCATCCCACATAATGTATATGCTCTACATCCATTATTTCCCATGGCTTCCATCCTCCAAGGTGCATAACTCATTTGTTTGCTTTAACTATTTTTCTGGCTAATCTTTTGAAAGTTATAAATTGTATTTTGTAAATAATTGGTTTCGATTTCATGATTTCACCTGATATGATTAAATTGGAAAGGTTTCACTTCAGTGACACTAATTTGCTGGTCCTGCTTTGTCCATTGATAAGAATCAGTTCAAGAAATATCCCCACATTGCTACAGGAAGCAGTAATTTGCCACATCCATCATATTTTGTTTCCTGTGGAGCATTGGCTGCCAAGGTTTCTAAATTAATATGATGAAATTGAAGGCAACTGTAATTACAATATTTTTATCTCTTCCTCTTCATCATTCTTCATCTACATTATTTCATTGAACTTTGTGAGAGAAGGAAAGCCTACTAATCTTCTTGTGTTATTATTTGCTATCAAATTGATTCATTATGTTTCTCTTTTGTTCCTAATTATAGTTATCTGCCTTCCCATCTGCAAAAGCAGAAACAATATGTCTTTGGCTCTTTGACATTTTTTATTGCCATGCAGTGTAAAGCTGTATATAGCATGTAGGTTATTAATCAACAGATAATGAGTGAGCCCCTGCCAAATGCAAAACATAGTGGAGGATTTGATAGCTGCGAAATGAGATACCTGACATCGAGAAAGTTAAAGTTCAATTGTGATAATGAGGCATGCATTCAAAGCCAATCAAAAGTAAATATAAATATAGAATAGTGGTAGAGAGAAAATTTAAAGATAAGCTTAAGAGAAAGACTCCTCTTTGAAGATCCAGGAGGTTTCATGGGGGAAAAAAGGAGTTTTAGATGGAACTTGAGGAGAAAGGTATTTACTGGATAAGTGGAGAGGATTGTAGGCAGAGGTGAAGAAATGTCATGATGAAGTGGGGAAGTCAGGAATGAGGAAATGTTGTTTTGGAGAAAGTGAAAGAGTTGCCTCTCTTGAACAGAGGTTTGTGTAGGTGCATAAGAGATGGAGTTGTATAAGTCTGGCTTGAGGCCAAGTGCAGAGAATATTGTGAGGCTGGAGACATTCATTGATGGCTTTTGAATAGGGAACTGACTTGAGAACAGGGCATTTGAAGGAAATAACAATGTCTTCCCTAACTTCATTTTTAAAAAATGAATAAAAATATTTTCTAATGTTATCGACATTATTGAAATATAATTTACATAAATGAGCTTCACCCATCTTATGGATACAGTTACTGAGTTTTGACTATGTACCCATACAATGATCAAGATATGTAACATTTACCTCCAAAAGTTTCCCATGCCTCTTTTTTTCTTTTTCTTTTTTTTCTCCCCAAACCCATAGTTGTGTATCATAGTTGTAGAGTTGTAGCTCTTCTATGTGGGACACCGCCTCAGCACGGCCTGATGAGCAGTGAGTAGGTCTGTAGCCAGGATCCGAAATGGAGAATCACAGGCCGCCAAAGCAGAATGCGTGAACTGAACCGCTGCACTGCCATGTGGCTGGCCCCTCCCATGCCTCTTTTTTAATCAATGTCCCTTTCTTGCCATTATGGATTTGTTTGCATTTTCTATATTCAACTTTTTTTACTTGGAATTTTTCTTGTATAAGTTCCAAGGAATAACCAACTATTTTTACTTTTAATCAAAACAAAAATGAATAAAATTTTAATCTCCTAACGGGGGGGATGGTACAACATGTAGGTGGAGCATGACTGGTGACATAATGCAATTCTAAAGATCATAATTCATCAAAAAATGAATAATTTACCATAATTCACCATAAAATGAAATCCTAGCTAAATTTGCTTATGTCTTTGTTTTATTTGGATGTTAACAAAAAGTAATATTGCTTATGTCTTTGCTTTATTTGAGTATTAATAAAAAGTAATAATGTCAAAGATGTGGCTAGTAAATGAGCAAAAGAGTTGGAAGTTGGAAACACTGTTATCTTTTGTAGACATTTAATTAAATGTTCATTTCTAATTTCCCATTTTTTCTCATATATTTGTACCAAAGTTTTATTTTGAATTTAAAATATTTTCATAAGCCATTTAAAAACCTGCAGAGTTTATGTGTTGAACTTATAAAATGTCTAGTATCCTTAAAATTTCTAGCCATTAGAAAACAGGTTCTTAGCAGATAACTTAATTCTTTCAATTCTCCTCAGCCTGGTTAATTCTCTTGTAATATATACATTTCAATCCTCTCTGCTCATAACACTTATGAACGTATCCATTTTGGGGAAGCAACTCTTCCTCTAGATTTCCTTTTATTTCTAGCATTAGACAAAATCAAAGTACTTCTTTTTATAGTACAACTAAATCCCTATCATTAGTGACTGGAGGAAAAAGAAGAGTAACACACTGCAATAGTAATGGAAACCATCTAAATAAAATGATTTTGTCCCATACTTTTTTTTCTAAATGTCAAAGTAGAATGAAACTTGGAAAATTATTCAAAGTATGAAAGTAAAAAGTATGAAAACATAATCACCTTCACCGGCTATTTATTGATTCATTCAACAAACATTTATTAACAATCTACAAAATACCCGGCAATAATGTGCAGCAGGAGTAGAAAACAAAATGGACCCAAATCCTTACCCTCGTGAAAGATAGGTTCTTGTGAGGGGAAAATGAATAAGAAGAGATTAGTGAAATATATGCTACAGCTTGTGACAAAAATGGAACAGCAACAAGGGACATAGGAGTGCTGAAGTATGAAGACGACTGCAGTTGCAATTTTTAAGAGTGGTTGAAGAAAAACTACTGTGAATGACGATCTTTAGGCAAAAATCTGAGGAAGATGAGTCAAGCTCTTGTATGGGGGAATAACATTTCAGAAGTCAATGACCTCAATGAGAATTTGCCTGGCTTGTTCAAAAATGATTGAGGATGCCAGTGTGACACAATGACTGTCATTGTGTCAATCTTAACCTCAAAATGACATATGAGTCTTATATTTTGGATTCATTTCCCTAAGCCTTTATTTTGCCCCCATTTGTAACTTTGTGTCTCTTTTTTTTTTACCCATCATTTAATTTTTTCCCCACATCATTAAAAATAGCCTTCAAAAACAAGCTTTCAAAAAAATTTTAATGAATGCAAAATGGATATATCATGATTTACTTAAACATTGCTTTTGGTATACATCTATTTATCATTGTAAATCATTCTAAACATTACTGTAATGAGTAACTTTACATAGATATTTTTGTCCATGTTTTTGATTATTTCCTTAGCTATAGTAGACAAAGAGTTTTAGGTGACTGTGGAATCAAGAATGGTTTCCCATGGAGTAAATATCTCCATTTCATATCTTTAGCATATAGTAACAAATTGTCTCTGGAAATCCTAAGATGAGTATAAGAAAGAGAGTAGGTAGAGATAGTCTTAAGTCATGAAATCTATCTGGGTTTTATTCCCCTCAGGGGAGAGAGAATTATCACATTACATGATTAGTTTAGTCAAATTGGCACTTAAGAAATCAGAATTTCTAGGTATTTGAGCAAATGTTCTCTTAGATTATGCAGGCAAAGGAAAAAAATTATCACTAACCCAAAATGCAAACAGCAAACAAACAAACAAAATACATCCATGATATATTATCTAGTCAATAAGTTGTGAGTGGAGAACAAGTGAATATCTAATCTGTGAGTTATAAATTTCACCTACTGTGTTACAAAAGAAAGAAAGGAAGGAAGGAAGGAAAAAAGAAAAGAGGAAGGAAGGAAGTAGACTTGAAAGCCAACTTTAGGGAATGAGTGCCTAAATCTGACTTGCTCACCTTCACAGAAGCCTAGATATCCTCAAACTCCCACCATTTTCTTGTTGGTAAGGTATAGGGAAAAGAGAAAGAAAAGTTGAAACTTATGATAATCACTGGAGACCACTAGATATAGGAAGACTGGCAATAAACCATAAACAATATAACAAGTATTTGGGGTTTGGACAGAGATGACCCGTATCTCAGCTCTCTCCAGCTTAGAGGATGCAGTCAAATACAATCACACAACAAGAGAGCTCAAGGCTTTCCTTGAAACCTGGCTTTCCAATCTGTAGTCAAGAACTATGGAAGGAGGTGCTGCTTGCTGAATACCCTAAGTTACAGCTTTTCTCAGACTGTCTCCTAAATTGCTATTAAATTCAGACGATGGTATTATTAACAACTGCAGGATAGGAACTCATACCTTTGGACAGAGTCCTAACAGCCTGAGTTTCTCTTGATTTTTCAGAAAGTATTGATTATCATGGCCACAAACAAACATCCTAACATCTCTTAAACTGCCAATTGAATTGAAAGGTAATAATTTTTGTTTCTTGCTTTTCAATAAAATCATGGTAGTTATTCTCTCATTTTAATGGTTTCAATTAAATGGAAGTCCCTATTTTTTAAAAAATAATGTATGGAAACCATGACCCAAATTCAACAATGTTGGTGAAGAATATAGAGACATATATAAAGACATTTGAATGGGAAAGTAACTGTTCTAAAAGCAAAGTTTCATTGGATTATGAAGAGAGCAACACACAATGCAGTTGGTTAGTGTGCAGCCTGGATCAATCCTTCTGGGATATTAGTGTAAAACCTCCTTAATTAAGAAAGACACTTTTACCGAAAGGGTTTGTGAAAAATGGGTCAAGGTCTTAGAAAGCATCTGGTGACTGAGCTGCTCAGAATTTCTGATGACACTTTCTTTATCTTGGAGCACAGCTTAGACATGATACAAAAATCACTGAAACAGCAGCTTCTAGAATATTCACTTTGTAAATATTGGTGAATAAAAACTAAGTGTGGTAGAGCTGAATGACAGATTCAGGTAAATCAGTGTATGAATTCCAGTTCTGTGCCTTCCAAGAATCTTCATTTTTAATATTGAATTGCTGATATCTACAAGGTAGAGTTGTGCTTGGATTATATGGGAACATATGAGTATGAAAAGTTCATCATTCAATGACTACACATCACAGACTCATAATAAATGTTTGCTATTTCTCTCATTCTTCTTTCCCAATCTGGAAATATTATAATGCCTCAGAATTTTTCTGTAAAATTATTCTCCATAATATACATTCTCAAATTTTGCTGTGATGTTATACAAAATCACCTGAAAAACTTTTTTGAAATATACCCTTCCCAGATTCTACCCTTACAGATTTTGATTCAGGAGGTCTTGAATGTAGCAGGAATTTGCATTTTATCAAACCCTCCTGTGATTGCAGTGGCCTCTTGAAGACGTTACTATTTGCCATCCTTGGTCTGTATACAATGCATTTCTTCTGTATTACCAAATCATAACTAAGTGCATTATCTCCAATTACTGAGAATTCTTTTATAAGTTCATAGATTTACTTTGTTTCTGCTCATACATTTATTAGCACCTTTCCCACCAGCTCTATGAGTTTTGGTTATACTTGTCAAAATCATTTATGAACTTTTACCTCCTGATATTTTATATGAAAACAGATGGGCCAGCCTGTGATTCAGTTCACACACTCTGCTTTGGCAGCCCAGTGATCACCGGTTTGGATCCTGGGTATGGACCTACGTACTGCTCATTAAACCATGCTGTGGTGGCATCCCACATAGAGCAACCAGAAGGATGTACAACTGTGACATACAGCTATCTACTGAGGGCTTTGGAGAGAAAAAATAAGAGGAAGATTGGCAACAGATGTTATCTTAGGCCTATCTTCCTTAAAAAAATTAATATGAAAATAGAAAGGGTATTTAAGGTCTTTGTTTCCAACCAAGGAAGCCAGATGAATAAAGAGCAAGTCCTTGTTATTTAGAAGAAAGAACTATAACTGAGATATATGAGACACTTCCTAAACATTCAAACCTGCAAGGAGAAAATTTAACTTAAAATGAACAAAGCTGGAGGCACCACACTTCCTGGTTTCAAAGTATGTTACAAAGCTATAGTAATCAAAACAGTATGGTATTGGCATAAAAATAGACATGTAGATCAATGGAGCAGAAGAGAGAGCCCAGAAATAAACCCATGCATATATGGTCAGTTAATTCACAACAAAGGAGCCAAGAACATACAATGGGAAAAGGATAGAATCTTCAATAAATTGTGTTGGGAAAACTGGACAGCCACATGCAATAAGAATAAAATTGGACCCATATCTTACACCATACACAAAAATCAATTCAAAATGGGAGCCAGCCCCATGTCCTAGTTGTTAAGTTTGGCATGCTCCTCTTCAGTGGTTGGTTCCTGGGTATGGACCTACACCACTTGTTGGCAGCCATGCTGAGGTGGTGACCCACACACAAAATAGAGGAAGATTGGCACAGATGTTAGCTCAGGGTGCATCTTCCTCAGCAAATAAATAAATAAACTCAACATGGGTTAAAGACTTAAATTTAGGACCTGACACTGTAAAACACCCAGAAGGAAACATACAGGGTAAGGTCTTTGACATCAGTCTTGGCAATGCTAGTTTGGATTTGACAACTAAAGCATAAGCAAAAATATAAAAAATAAAGAACTAGGACTACGTTAAACTAAAAAGCTTATGTGCAGCGAAGGAAACCAACAACAAAATGAAAAGGCAACCTTTGAAATGGGAGAAAGTATTTGCAAATCATATTACTGATAAGGGATTAATATCCTCAATATTTAAAGAATATACACAACTTAATACCAAAAAGCCAAACAACCCAATTAAAAAAAAGAGCAAAGGAAATGAATAGATATTTTCCCAAAGAAGACATCCAAAGAGCCAACAGGTACATGAAAAGATGCTTGACATCATGAATCATCAGGGAAATGCAAATCAAAACCACAATGAAATATCACCTCACACCTGTTAGAATGGCTATCATCAAAAAGACAAGAGATAGCAAGTGTTGGGGAGGATCTGGAAAAAATTAAACTCTTGTATACTGTTGGTGGGAATGTAAATTGGTGCAGCCTCTATGGAAAACAGTATGGAGGTTTCTCAAAAAATTAAAAATAGAACTAACACATGATCCAGTAATTCCACTGCTGGCTATATATCCAAAGGAAATGAAAACAGGATATTAAAGATATATGTGTACTCCCACATTCATTCCAAGACATGGAAACAGCCTAAATGTCCATCAACAGATGAATGGATAAAGAAGATACCATGTATATATAGATACATACAGTGGAATATTATTCAGCCTTGAAAAAGAAGGAAATCCTGCTATTTGCAGCAACATAAATGAATCTTGAGGGTGTTGTATTAAGTGAAATAAGCCAGACAGAGAAAGACAAATACTGCATGATATTGCATGTGTGCAGAATCTAAAAGACAAGTCAAGCCCATAGAAAGAAAGAAGAGACACGTGGTTACCAGTGACTAGGGAGATGAAAGAAATAGGGAGAATTTGGTTAAAGGGTACAAATTTTCTGGTATAAGGTAAATAAGGTCTGAGGATCTAATGTATAACATGGTAACTATAGTCGACAACAGTGTATTGTGTAATTGAAATTTGCTAAGAGAGTAGAAATTAGATGTTTTTGCCAAAAAAAAAAAAAAGAAGAAAAGAAAAGATAACTTTGTGAGCTGAAAGCTGTGTTAATTAACAAGATGGGAGGAGTCCTTTCACAATGTATGCTTTATGTATCTTACAATTTAATTTTGTCAATTATACCTCAATAAGACTGGAAAAAATAGATTAGAGGAGAAAATATCTGAATGTCTTGCACATAGTAAGGGCAAATATTATTTATAAAACTTGTTTTAGTTATGCAAAAACACAAACATATATGTGGATGTACACTGAATCTCCTTATAAAATGTACTTCTTACTGTGGGTTGAGGTCCAAGAAGTTAGAAAAATATTTTTTTAGGCCAGGGCTTCCTCCACACTGCTATACAAATTTTATGTAGAAAAGTAAAAGACATGGCATATCCAAAATAAAGTTCTAGAAAAGAAAAAGCTGCAGGATATACTCTACCAGTTTTTAAGAATCATTATGATGCTATAGTAATTAGTACAGTATGTTGTTTGTGCGAGGATAGAACAATGGAACAGACTAGAGATCCAAAAATAGACTCTCAAATCAAATGTTTATAATAAAGGCTTCACAGCACTTTTTCAAGAAATGATGCTAAAGCAATTGAATATTGATTGCAGAAGAAATGAGCTTTGCCCTCCCCCTGTATTATGCCATTCACAAAATTAATTTAAGTTGGAGCACAGATCTAAATGCAAAAGGTAAAGCAATTAGTCTTCTAGAAGAACACATAGGAACATATGTTCATGACAGAATAGGCAAAAATGTATTTATCTTGACACAAAATATTACTTATCAAAGAACCAATTTATAAATTGGGTTTATTAAGTTTAAAAATTTTAAATCAAATATATGATTATGGGATTACAAAGGCACCCACAGTTTGAGGACAGGCTTTCACAATACATAGTATCTAAGAACTTATACAGACCTTAAATTAAAAAACAAACAATCCAATAAATATGAACAAAAGATATAAACCAGTATTTTAATGAAAAATCAGTATTCAAATGTCCAATAAGCATATGAGAAAATGCTGCATATCATCAAGAAAATGCAAATAAAAATCCACAATGAGATAATACTCTACAACCAGAAGAATAGCTAAATATAAGAGAACTGACCATATTAAGTGTTGCTGAGAGTACAGAGCAACTGGAACTCTCTTACACCACAGGTGTGGGTATAACTGGCTCTACCACTTCGGTAAACTCTTTAGCAATTTCTTGTAATGTTACAAATTCACCTAAGCTATAACCCAGAAATTCCATTTCTAAGTATATTGTCAATATAAATAAAAACATATGTTTATAAAAAGACTTGTATAAGAATATTCATAATATTCACAAAAGTCCCAAGTTGTAAACAATCCAAAAACATATATTCAAACACTGAGTTACCAAAAAGCAATAAAAGTAATGCACTCTTTCTACACTGAATGACATCATCATTACGTTGAGCTAAAGAAGCCATAAAAAGAGTACTTACTGTATGGTTAAATTTATATGAAGGCCATTACAAGCAAAATTAATTGATAATAAAAGAAAGTCAGAATTGAAAGTATAGTGATTATCTTTTAGAAAGACAGTATTTACTGGGAAGGAAATCTAAGTAACCGTATAGGTTACAGGAAATGTGATATATCCTGTCCTTGTTATGGTTACATAGGCGTATCATATGTGAAAATTCATTGACCTGTACACTTATGGTAGTGTATTTTACACACTCTATTGTTACATGATATACCTCAATAAACAAGTATGACTATGAAAAAGAGAACACATTTTAGCAGCAAAACATAATACCAATGTCTCTCATTATAAGCATTTGTAGGAGAAATTTCAAAAGGATTGATTTATTTTGTGACCCATAGCAGGAATTCTCAAAATCCCTTGTGAGGATACAGCAAGAAGGCAGCAGACAGAAAGCCAGGCAGAGGGCTCTCACGTTGCTATTCTAAATCTGGGACTCCAGCCTCCAGAACTGTGAGAAATAAATGTCATTTCCGTAAGCTACCCAGTCTATGGTATTTTGTATTAGCAGCTTGAGTTGCCTAATATAAAGAGCCACTGCTACCAAAGGAGGGAAGAGGAAATGCATTTTTCTTCATGAAGTATCCAGGTTACTTTGAAATACACACACACACACACACACACACACACACACACACACACCCCAAACAAAAAATTGTAAAATGCACAATTGCATATGAAGACATTGAAGAAGACATTTATCAATGTGGCTACCACAGAACTCTGATAGAATTGAATATAAAAAGTTCATTTAAAAAATGGAAGAAGAAGCATGCAACCGAATAAGAATGAAAGAGTTAAAAATGTCAACGCGGCTTTCAAAAACTTCGAAAGACAAAATCGTTGGCTGGTTATTTACAAAGGAAGGAGAAGAAGTAGATAAGCCCTCTACAAATGTTAATACGTTCCAGAGAAAATTAGACCTCCTCAATTCCAATTTGACTTCTGTCTCTCTATCAAAAACAATACTAATATTAGGAACAGATGTCTGGGAACTAACATTGGCATGGAGGAATTGAAGTCCAAGTTATGTTAGGAGATTGTGGGACAGCTCTTAGCTACTCAATGATTTCAAGATTCCTGATCAAGGCCAGTGAAATTCCAGGTGCTGTGAGAATGTGCTGGTAAAACTGATGTATTACTGAAATAAAGGCATTCATTGCCCCACTCATTTAACACACATATTTATTTAGAAAAAACCCAGAGTCAGTCAATTCATACCAGTAATCTTTATTTTGCCTCTGGCCAAGATTCTAAAATAGATCCTTTTTCTAAAAAAATCAAATTACATATGCATACAATTTAAAGTAGTCTAACTTGTAACAAAAATAATGATAACCTTCTCCTCATTCTCCCCTCTCTCTCTTCCCCTCTCTAGAGGTAGCCAATCTCACCTTTTTACTCACACTTGAAGTATTACCTCTATATTTTCACACGTCATGCTTAAATTGCTACTTTTTGATTTTCTTCATTTTAGGCATTATCTATGAACTCAGACTCCACTACCATACTACCGTTGTGTAAGTAGTAATTCATTTCAATTGTCCTGTACTCTTGATATATTTACATGATAATTTTGTTAGAGCACTATTCACTGCTTACACGTATGTCAACACTCTTCAAAATTTATCCACATCATGTGCATGATTGCTTTTCCTTTTCTGCATTTTTTGGTTTTCCTCAGAACTAGTAACTAGTTTTATTTTATTTGCTTAGTTCCCTGAATAGTTATTACTAATTCAACCCCAAACTCTCTGCAAACTGTCTAAACATTCACTAAAGATATTCAAATGTGTCAGACCCACAATTGATCCCAGTGCTATCGGTTTCAACTTTTGACTCGATCCAATCTGGACTGGTTGCCGTTTATACTAGTTCATAGCTATCATTTCAGATTAGCCTTTCGTTTTTGTCCTAGAGATTCTTCTTAAATTTCTCCTATATTGGAACCTCTTTTCAGGGTATTATGTCTTCTTCTTTCTTAGATTACTCCCTCATATTTATGAAGCATATGTCTGTATGATTTCCAGAGAAATTGTGCATGGGAGATACATTTCTTGACAACTCGAATGACAGGAAGTGTCTGAATTCCACCCTTCCCTGTCATTAGAGTTTGCCAGGAAATAGAAGTCTATGTCAGAAATAACATTTATTTAGAATTTTGAAAGCATTGCAATGTTTTGTGGCTATTGGTACTGAGCAGAAGTAAGCCATTTTATTTCCTAACTCAGTTTTTATAAAGTTCCTGTTTCTTTTAAATCCTAGAAATGTGTAGGAATTTTATTTTGACCACAGTGTTCTTCATTTAAGCAAATGTGCATGTTATGGGTCAATTCAAATGTTGTATTGAGACCTCAGTGATCTTTTAAATATGGAAAATTCATGTCTTTCAATTCTGAGAACCGCACGTTACTTTGTTGATTTCTTTCTATCCTTTTTTTCTGTCATCTTTATAGAACTCTTATTTGGTTTTTGGATCTCCTATAATTGGATTCTAATTTTCTGTTCTTTTTTCTTTTGTTTTCTATATTTTTCTCCTTTACTTTCTGGGAGGTTTCCTCAGTCTTTCTATTGAGATTTTCATTTCTGCTTTTATATTTTTAATTTCTTAGAGCTCTCTTTTGTATTCTGTATAGTGAAAAAGAAAAATAACACATAGCTTCCTGAGCCTGTTTCATGAATGTAATAACCTATATTATCTATCTGAGATCACTAATAGATCTGTTTGCTTGTTTCCTAGTTATTTCAATACCTCTGTTTCCTCCAAGATTTTTGTTGTTGTTTTGTAGATTTCCTTTTCATTTCTTACCTCTGCCTTTCCTTTTAGAGATTTTTTCCAGTATATGATGATCCTTGGTTGTCTACTCATATTTAGGAGTGAGCACTAACAATCAACTGGCAGCTCTGAGCCTGTGGACTGTGCTTTTTAACTATGGAATTTTATTCTAGATAGGTCTAGCTTAGGACATTTTTCGAGGGAAACCCTGATTCTGTGTCTAAGTTCTCCTCTTGGCCTGACCAAATTACCCAGAATAGATTTTTCCAACATCTTCTAGCTGTCTTGAAAACAGAATAGGAAAAGAGCTATAGATATAAATAGTAATTAATCATTGTGTTTTTCAGTGTTGTAGCACCCCAGTAAAATGCTCCCAGTGTATCCAAGTCCAGAAACCACACATACTACAAAGTGAATTTCTAATATTCTGCCAGAGTGAAGGAGGGAAATCTATGGATCTTTCACCCAGTACTGCTCAGGGAAGTCCTTGTTGTAGACTTTCATTTTAGAGGGCCCCACTTTTTTCCCAGCAGTACCTGTTTATACAGGGTAAGGAGTTTGCAGGGTGAAAAGGATGTGTCTGCCTGGAGTCTATGACTCCCTTTCTATATTATGACTCAGATACTTGGAACCCTGAATTTCATGCCCAAATGGCCCTCCTCCCACTCTCAATGTCTGTCTGAGCCTCACATTGGGCTCAGCCACAATTCCATCCTCCTGGGGACAGACTGTGCTGCCAATGGGGGTGGTCTGAGATCTGAGGGTCGACTAAGTAGTGGCTATTTGTGTGTACTGTACTCAAAGCCTGCACATGAAGATTTGCATCGCCACAAATGTGCACTCGTGGACACTGACAGTGTGAGATGGAGATCGATGAGGGAAGAGAAGGGGGAAGGCCTTAGGTTTAGGGCAAGTGCTTGCTCTTCCCTCACTGCTGCATTCCAGGGCAGAACTGAGTCATCCAAAAATGCTCCGTTTAAATCTGGTCTTCTTGTTTTCTGTGAAAGCATGTGTGTCAAGACAGAAGGATGAAATATTATTTAAAGGGTCTTTTTGCTTGATTTAAAATTTTGAAATATTTACATTTATGCTATGTGGTTATTAGTTTACTAGGGTCGACTTAACAAAGTACCACAGACTGGGTGGCTTACATAACAGAAATTTATTTTCTCACGATTCTAGAGGCTTAAAGTCCAAGGACACCAGTGTAAAGCCAGACGTTAGTTAAAACAGTGAAAACAGATTTTATTCCATAACTGCTGACGGTAGGAGAAAGAGCTGAGCTCCGTTCCTGTGTGTGCAGAGGAGCCTGGGTGTTTTAAAGGAAGAATGAGCATGTCGGTGGAGAGAGCAGGGATTCAAGTGAAAGATTACCACAGGTTGGTCAGCGTAAATGCAGTTAGGTCAGTTGTGTCTGCTAGCTGGCAATTGTGGAAGTTAAGATTCTATCCTCCCACAGAGACTGGGAGACAGAGGCCCTATCCTTCCTGAGGACTATATATAGAAGGAATGGCTTCCAGTTTCTTGAGAAAGATACTCCTGAGTTAGAGGAGATACATATACACCTCAAAGGGACAGAAGAAGGATTCACAATCATAAATGTTCTAAGAAAGGGATGTCAGGGGACTATTCTCAGGTGTTGGCAAGAAAAAGCAGTAAGTTCTCCTGGCGACTTTGAGTTTCTCAGGCAGGCATTTTAATGGGGAGCTGGGGTCATCCTAGGGACATAGCCTTATGTTGCCAGAACCATGCTAGAGTGTGGTCGTCTCTCAGTGCAAGGGTTTGGAGGGAGTCATTATGTACCAGAATTTTGAGGTTCTTACCAGTCAGACTGGATTAGGGCCACCCTAAGGGCCTCATTTTTAACCTAATCACCTCTTTAAAAGCCCTCTTTCCATATACAGTCACATTCTGAGGTATTAGGGGTTAGGGTTTCAATATATTAATTTGGGGGAGACACAAATGAATTGAACCGAATTGTGTGGCCATCCATGTGAATTTCTGTCCTGAGCACTTCAGTTGTCAGGACAGGCCTGCTTTAGCTCACTCTTTCAGTTTTACACCTATATTTGACATCACTTCCAAAGGTTCTTATTGCCAACAATTGTTGAGTCTTGTAGAAATCTGCAACATAATTTGGGTTTTTTCTCAATGTTTATCCCATTTTCTTAGGTGACCTAATATAGTTACTACTTATTTATATACTTTCACTGTATAATATTTTTGCGATTCTGTCTCCTTTTCTATTCTATTTTTTTGTCTTGTCTGTTTAGGCTTTTAAAAAAATTCCCCTATGTAGGTGAAGTGGGTCAGGAGCAGTAAAAATAAATTCATATGTTCAAAATGATGTTTTAGTTTGGAAAGTCAGATTCTTTCTTTAAATATTATTTATGTTATTTAAATAATATTTAAATAACATGCTCACCATGAGTTTCTTTACTGAGAAAACAATAAAGTATTTATAGTGATGATTCTAAAGATTTTTCCAGGTCTCACATGGCTTTATTCAGATATAGGCCGGAGGAATATTGTACTACCGCTTCAGATGTAGTGAGTCATAAAAGATCTTTGCTCCTAACCTAACCGTGAGAACAAGCTGAATAATCTACAAAAGTATAGTCTCTTTAAGACCATCAGTGAACTGGAGTTACAAAGAAATGTAATGAAAAATATATAATAAAATATATAAAATATATGTTTATGTATATTTTTATAAATATATATTTATAATATATATTTTATAAGAACTGTATATAAGAAAAAGAAGTAATACATGAATTAAGGAGTAATCCCTGACCTAATTGAATTTAGGAATGAGTTTACATACAAAAAGGAAGCAACAATGCAATGCAGTATATAATTATTTCTCAAAATTAGTACTAGAGGTCATGAATATGTAGAGAAAGATGGAAAAACAATTTTCACATTAGTCCTTCTGTTTTGTTTTCGTATAGCAGTGTTTGAGAACTTACACTAAACCCTCCAGCAGGGATAGTAGAGGGCAATACTTTTTTCTTTTGGTTCCATGAAGACAGTGTCTGTTAGTGGGAACGCAATCCCTGAGAGTACTGTTGGGAGCTGAGTGTGTGGATCCCTAGATTCATGTGTGCAGGAGAGTCTTATTCAGACTGTAGCCTGAGTATTTGTCAAGAGGTCCGAGGCTGTAATCTGGGGACTCCTACCACCAAAACAGTAAACGGCAAGGCAAACTATCTGACCCTAAATTGCTGAATTTATTTTTCAAAATTGAAACACAAATGATTATTAAACCTCCAGATGTTTCAAATAAATGCTACAGTTGAATGAAATAACAAACTTGAGTAGGTGGACTGGCGAACAGAAATTCTAATCACTACCTACACCCCAAACATAATTGTGCAGATACTGGGATTTCATCTTTCCTTTTGAATGTCATTCTATTATGTTTTGTCTGTATTAAAAGTAATTAGGTAATTTGCTCTGTTGCCCTTCCTCATTTCCCTGAGTATTTCATTTCTTAAAACAAATGAAAATACGCTGTGATCATAATGCATGACAATATAACACAGAAAATAGAAACTGAGCATTTTAATTGCCATTTAAAATCCTTTGCTATGTCATTTACAAGAAGAATTTCTTATTGTTCTACATATGTGTTTCTGTGATACCTAAGTAAACGACACCTTCCATCATTACTTCATTGTCATCTCCAAGATCCCTGTACTTTTTGAACTGAAAGTGAAATATTCCTTTATAACCCACAAAAATGAAAGCAAAGTTTATATGCTGTGCCACTAATGTCCTATATAAATGTGGTTAGTTTACCAACTTATTTTTCTCATTTTCAAAAAGAAAGCAAATAATTTTGCCCACATAAATAATTTTAATAATTGTGCCAAATTGTATATGTTATAAATTAAAGTATTTCCCATGTCTAAGCAAAAATAAAATCCTTACTATAATTGCAAATATCAAATATTCAATTTATTTACAGTCGTTTTGTTGCTACCTGGAAACAAGCGTGCTGTAAGAATGGGAGCTAAGCTAAAGTCAGGAATGGGGGCCCTGGAAGAGGAGTCTCCGCAATGATCCCTTGAGTGACAGTCCACCAAGAGACTTGGTTCTAACGAGTAACTTGGAGTGCCTCATTTTCTCCCTATAATACGGACAAATTTATACTGTTAAACTTTTAAAATTAATGACACCAATAAAAATGAAATATTATGTGTAATCTCAACATATAAACCAAATGAAACAGGAACTACTTCAGTTTTATCCAGGAAGTTGGACTCAGAGTTTCTCCATCAGTCTTCTCATTTCCTTTCCAACATAGACCTTCCCAGATTCTGAAAGGGCTCTTGACATTGACCATCCCTATGACCCTTCACATTTTAAACATCTTATTAACAAAATTCCTCAAGTGCATGCTGACTCAGATTGCTTCTCCTCATGAGTCTGTTTTCTTTTCTCCTATATTTACCCTACTATAACTTACCCAACATACCGCTGTCCTCACTTTTATCTGTTCAAATTCTGATTGCTACATTTTCTTGACCCACGATGGCACTTCTTTCTGGATAATCTTGATATGGCAACTCAACTAAAAAGTTCTGGCTTGTTTCTTTCAAATTTCTGCTGGTTTTATCATGCCACACACTTGCTTCAAAACATCTAGTAGATACCACTGCTTGTGGGAATCCAATACAAAGACTAATCTGAGTACATAGATATTAATCCATTTCCAAACTCTATTTGTAAACTTCTTGTCAAAAACTGCCCCATATAAGTAGTTCCATTATAAATATGTACTCTTCATATTTGCAAAAATATTTTGCAAATTTCCATCTCCTTGTATCTGTCTTTTATTTCTGTCTGTCCACATGAAGTATCTTACTCCAATTTCCCCACTGACCCAAATCCAAGATCTTTTTCTAGTCAAGATTTTTTTCTTTATGCTTTGAACATAAGCCTAGTCAAACTAAAATGAAAGATATAAAGTGATTTCAAAATACTAAAGAACCAGGAATAAACTACAATCAAATAAAAGCATGTGAATCAGAAAGCTATGCCACACTCCCCATTTCTCTCTTCTCTGCTTTTCTCCAGGCACCTACTCAAATCTTGTCTCCCTGTGACAAGTCCACTGCGTACTGATTTACACATGGCCATCAGAGTCACCTCCACATGATGACTTTCAGCCTTTAAGCCAACATCAGTTCTGACTTGGTTCAAATGTGCTCTATTTAAGGACCACTAAAAACTCCCTAGCTTCCATGGAATCATGCATCATCCCAGAAAGGGCCAGCCTTGGTCTCTAAACCATCTTTGCACATTGATGAATTTCAAATACCATCTAGAAACTTGAGTGTGAACTATTTGAATTAGGGATAGCAACCTTGTTCATGAACCATACCTTAAATACAACCCCAAGAATTCTCTCTATTCTATAGGTTAGTTGAAAGTATTTAGACACAAAGAGAAATTTTAGATAGATGCAAGAAAACATTTATAATAGGGAGAATGCGTAAGTTTTAAAATTTGTTCACTAACCTTAGGACAAACTGTCACTGATGATCCTTCTCCTTACTATATAACCTATTTAAGTAATTTTTCATTAGATGTTTGGACCCAAATTCATCAATAGTAACTTTAGAATTTGGTATAGGCAGACAGGATTATTGTGGACCCTGGATCTATAATTTAAAAAAACTTGGTTTTATCATTCCAACTATGGCTATTTACCTAAGAATTGTGTAGCACATGTCAGTGAAAATGCTTCAAAGTATGGAAATTAATCGGAAAAACTTCAGTATATAATGGGAACATCATAAACTCTATTCCATGCTCAGGTAACTCTAAAATGCAGAGATGTTTTCTTAATCCCTGTAGTAATATATGACGTTGTCTTCATAGGTTTGCAATAATTTTCATGGTAGGCAGCATTAGAGATAATTAAATGTATTGTGTCTATTTTGTCTACATGCTGCAATTAATTTTTCTTACTTGCACGTGTGTATCTCCAGAGCAACAGCATCTGCTTTTACTCATTTTCCCATCACATTTCTAGTATGCACCAAATATGGATTATCCAATTCTAGACTAACATGCTTTTGAAGAGCATACATTTACAGCTCACAGAGTAATGCCTTGGGCTATATACAGAAAGAGGATTTTCTGACAGAAGAATATCACTGATATCTCTTAGACAAATGTTAATATCAGTTTACCCTAACAAGACTTGTAAATGGCTCCCAGAGGCATACCTTGCACTTACTTGTTTCCTTAAAAGGAACAAGAAAAAGAATGGCCCTACCAAGCAACAAGTACACTATAATTAAATATGCATTCCATCAAAACTTCCTCTTTCTTGGGTTAGAAGAAAACAATGGCCTGAGAAGTGGTGCACAGACCTACTGATTAAGATACGTTGACCTGTCCTATGGTCTGAATCTTAGTGACTCTGCCAAATTAGTACGTTGATAGCCTAATCCCCAAGGTGATGGTATTTGGAGGTGAGATCTTTGGGAGATGATTAGATCATGAGGGCCGAGTCCTTGTGTTTGGGATTAATGTCCTTATGAAAGATACTCCAGAGACCGAGCTTGTCCCCTTCTGCCATGTGAGGTAACAGTGAAAAGACAGCCATCTATGAGGAAGCAGGCTCTCACCAGGCATTGAATCTGCTGGCACCATGATCTTGGACTTTCCAGCCTCTAGAACTGTGAGACATAAATTTGTGTTGTTTACAAGCCACTCAGTTTATAATATTTTTGTTATAGCATCCCGAATGGACTAAAACAACCTGGGATTTTTGATAATTTAGATTTGATAGGCAAAGTATTGCTTTTTAACTGTTGGGGAAAAATTATAAATAGTGAAAACAAGTTCTATGAACTGTATTTATGTCTACTCAGCACCTAAAATAGGAGTAGTTGTCATTTAATAATTCTTTCTTTTTTTGTGTGTGTGAGGAAGATTGGCCCTGAGCTAACATCTGTGCCCATCCTCTTCTACAGCATGGCTTGATAAGTGATGCGTAGGTCCGCAACCAGGATCTGAACCTGTGAAACTCCAGGCCACCACAGCGGAGTGCATGAACTTAACCACTACGCCACTGGGCCAGCCCCTGATAATTAGTTCTTAATTGATTAAATGAATGAAGGCAAAGAGAAACTAAGGAGACATTTATTTTATATAGTTATTTTCAAGCTCTGTTTCACAAGTACAATAGAACCACTCATATTTAAAAAGGCAGCCTCTGAGCAATTGTTATCTTCATTATAAATCACCTTTGTCTAAGTGTAGCACATATTCTATTCCTCAGTCTTCTTGCTCAGATGAAGAACAAGTGTTATTCCTTTTGTTAATGTCTATTTGCAATTTCCACAATTGTGATGGATGTGGATACTAATTACAACCCATAAGCAATCTCTTATCTCTCCATCTCTTATGGGGCTCAAGAATCACCTAAATCAAATTGAAAAGAAGGTAGAAATTCAGAGAAGTCACCACCTCCTATGAACCTCCGTGTAGCTGGTTCTTATGTCTGACTTGTTTGTGGGGCTAGGAAAATTTTTATAAGTACATCCTTTATCTTTACCAGTGTTAAAGAATAATTACAGCTGAACAGTAGTTAAGGTGGTAAAAACAAATTTTGTTCAGAACTATTGCAATAGGGGAAAAGAGACCTCAATATAGAACTGGGCTCAATTCCAAATACAACATGAGCAAATGGGAATTTATATCCAAGGAGCAGGGCAGGGGCCAAGGAGGGAAAACTACTAAGAGGAAACATCAGGGGTTAGGGTGAGTTCTGGCTAAATTGACCTAATAGGATTCTTGCTGAAGGCAGGCCAAGGTGATCAGACATCCCCTAGGGCATGGTGGAGGATGAGGAACCCAATTAGATATCAAGAGTGATCGCATATAGAGGATGGGGGATTCTAGCTAAATTGACTTAGCAGGATTCTTGCTAAAATTGAACAATACAGAGATGAACATGGGAGCCCAAAAGTTGAGGTCCAGTCGAAAAGGAATTTAGGGGAGCCTGAGTAGAGTTTGATTGAGAAGAGAATCTTTGTCACTGGAAGTTGGACTGATCTTCTTGGACTTCCCTTCAAATGTTAGTAAACTAGAAGAAGAACTTGTAGGTTAACTAAAGCTAGTCAATGCAGTTAATAAGTTCCAAGAGTGTTATATTCAGGCCTCTCTTCTTTCTAACAGATTTGTAATTGAACGTGCTAAAAATAAAAATTAAAAGTGCTTTAAAAATGTGTTGTTAAAACATATTTGGATTAGGATCACAAAAGGTCTAAGAGGACTTTTTTTTAAATATGTTTGAGATGAAGTAGAAAAAGGATTGTCTTTATTTTTTAGAAATAAATATTTTAAAAACATAAATTCAATCTTAATTATGCTCTGTTTTGATTAAAAATAAGTTAAATTTATTTCTCAGAAGTTTTTGTTCTGAGAAATAAAATAAATAAATAAACCACTTCCAAAGAATTCCTTTAGTATTGTAATTTATCAATTCTAAATCATGTTTTTGATTTTATTGTCTTTTTCACATCTTGCGTCTCTGAAATTAGCATGCAGTTTACAATCACTTTTAGCCGGGTGGAGTCATGATATAGCTGTCATTTTCTGCACAAGAAATATGTAATGAAGTTTGCAGAGTATATACTAAACTTGGAAAAAAATCCTACAGAAACTTTGGAGCGTACTTTCAGGAAAGGTTACTCCTCCGATGAATGCTCTTGATGGAACAAACACAAGAGGATTCTCTGTAGAAAAACATGGATACCAATAACTTAGAGTGGAAAAAGTATTTAGAAGAGTTGGACCTTGGTGAGAAGTTTCAGAAAAACCTTAATCAATTTATTTTGCATATATTTTCCAAAAAGACTTGATTCCACATGTCCACCCCTATGACTTCTTCCTTTTTAATTTAATCAGCTTCACTTATGTCCAAGAAAATTGCCATACTTAATAAGAGTAACCTACTATGTGCTGGGCACTGAGGCAGATACTTTACATATTTTTTCATCTCCTATAATGATAATATAATTTAGATACCACTAAACACATTTTATAGATGCTATGAGGCTTAGAGAAGATAAATCACCCAAAGCTAATAGCTAATGAATGATGGTTTTAGGACATGAAGCCTAGGTCTTTCAAGCTCCACATCTTATACTATGCTGTCTTTTACATTTTAAAATGATTTTCAGGAGGAACTAACCATTCCTTAATCTGCTAGGTAATTAATTACTGAACAGCACCTTTAAATTTAATCAAACAAATGTTTACTAATGTTATTGTATTCATTTCTTAATCACTTCATGGAATTTTATTGAGCAGCTAATATCTGCCAGACATCATTCTAAATGCTAGGTATATGGCAATAAACAAACAAAACCAAAGTTGTGCCCTGATCGAGCTGACATCCTACTAAGAAATAGGCAAAGTATAAACAAAGCAAATAAATATAATACATAGCATGTTGGATAGAGATAGAGTCTATGGAGAAAAATCAAAAAGGGAAGGAGGATAGAAATCTGAGTTGGGGAGAGTGTTACAGTCTTAGGGTCATCAAGTATGGTTTCACTGAGAAGGTGGCATTTGGATAAAGATGTAATGGGGACAAGAGAAAAAGGATTGGGCTTATCCAGGGAAGTATGTTTTAGGAAAGGAGAGAAGCAAGAGTAAAGTCTTAAAATGGGAATAACTGACACATTTGAAGAATAGCAAGACAGCAGTCTGACTGGGGCGTGGTGAGTGAAAACTAGACTTATAGGAAATGCATGCAGAACAGTAATAGGGAAAAGGTGGCAATTGGATAGGCTCATAAGGACTTTCATTGGCTTTTACTTGGAGTAAGATTGGAAAGTTGGAAGGTTTCAAATAGATGTGTATAGTGAACTATCTTAAATTTTACAAATATGACAATGTCTGCTACTGTGTGGAGAAGCATAACTGATTCAAAGGGGGCAAAGGCAGAATCAGGGAGGCTATGTTGGAAATTATTGACAATAATCAAGTGAGAGTTTCATGGTGGTTTGCAACAGGCGGTAGAAAGTGAAGATGATAATAACTGATTGGATTCTGGATATATTTTGAAGGTAGAACTTAAATTATTTACTAATGAATTAGATGTTGAGATGGGTGTAAGAAACACAAAGGAGTCAAGAATTACCCTAAAATTTTTGACCCGCACATGTGGATGATCAGAGATGTCATTTACTGAGATAAAGGAGACTATAGAACCGCAGGTTTGGGGTAATCAGGACTCAGATTTCAACATATTAACTTTGAATGCCTATTTGATATTCAGTAAGGATGTAAAGTAGTCAGTAGGGGGAAAAAGACTCTGAAGTTTATAGGAAACATTTAGGTAGAGGTATAAATTTAGAAGTCACCAGAATTTAGATAGTTTGTAAAGACGTAAGACTAAGGGAAATCTTCAAGGAAGCAGTGTGGAAAGAAAGATGCTGAGGCCCTAGGGCACTCTGATATTTAATGGTTAATGGAAATGAGCAAGAACATGCAAAGGAGACTAAGAAGGAAAATCTAGAGAGATGCCAAATGAATATGATATCCTTGAAGCTAATTGAAAATTGTGGATTCAAGCAGAAGAGACTGAACTACCAGCTGATAGGTTAAGTAAGAGGAGGATTTAGTATTGAACTTTGGATCTAGCAATGTGGCGGTTATTGGTGATCTTGATAAGAGAAGTTTGTGGAATGGTGGCAGCCAAAGCCTGATGGGAGGTGATGCAATGAAGAAGAGGAAAGGAGGACTTGGAAACTGTGTGCAGTGAAAACTTTTAAGAGATGTTTTTCTTTATAAAAAGAAGAAAAATGAGGCTGTAGCTGGAAGCAAAAGTGGTATTAGGAGAGGACCAGGGATTGTGTTATGTTCAGCAGATATAAAGATACATAAAGGGCAGGTCTATTCTTAGTGAACATAGGGCTTTAACATCTAATTACAGTCCAGGAGAAAGTTATTATTTCTTTGTGAAGATGATAATATAATCTATCAAACAATTAAATAAAAATATCAAATAGCCTGTGCCTAGAATGCATGGAACAATTGATACAGGGAATTGGAAAAGGGTGGCCCACGTCGGTTCCAAAGACTTCATGGAAGAAGCAAATCAGAAGCTAAGCCTTGACATTTCAGCCTGCGTGAACAAATGGAAAGAAATAGTTGTACTGGTGTTTTTGTTCTAAAATTATTATAAGACATTGAAATTTGCATCCCTTGCCCCGACAAATCCTAAAAGACAGTAATCATGTTCTTGCTTTCAACATTTTCCATGAATTGCCCAGTGCGATTCACTCGAGGCTCAGCATATGTCACTCCATCAGACAGACTGCAGACACGGCAGCTGCAGGCGCTGAGCACTCTTGCACCAAGCCCGTTCCTAATGAGAAGATGCCAACTCTCTCCAATGAGCCAGGCCTAGAATCACGAGCTGAAATCTGCACTTGAAGTTAATCTTAGAGGCATTAACTCTTCTACTTATCCCAATGTGGGTTAAAGGATTTCTGTTAAACTGACTTCACAGACATTTTATTAAATCATTTGACCAGTTTAAGAGATATCTTTTACATTACCCAATTCCTACTTTAGCAGAAGAGATGCTTCCAAGAGATTGACAGGGGGATTTAACTTGTCACAAGACATGCCACCTATTGGAAAACACACCCCTGCTTGGATTTGCCCTCTGTAGGGATAGTTTATTGTGGGATAAACTGAGATTAAGCTATAAATTGTCACATATGATTAAAAAAAAGCTTACCACCTTGCTTTGCGTAGGTGAAACAGGTGCCTGTCTGGACTGAATGATTTGAATGACACTGATTAGTTTACTAATCCAAATCCTCATTTGCTCTCTCCCAATGATATTGTCTTAAATCTCATATCTACTCATATCTCGAGTAGCAATTATGTGATCCACATATAAAGCTGGGCAGAGTTAGTGCTCTCAGTTAATGATCTAGTTGGAAACGGCACTAACATAAAATTGGCATACAATCCCCACAGGAGTATATATGGTGATAGGAAGCATTGTGTATAGATTTCTATAATCCATGATTTGACATAATAACTATTAGTCAAAACTATGGAGATGATCTCAACTGCCAAAATGGGGATAAGGGATCAACTTAATGATAACAGGACCGCCTAGTGGAGATGTAGCTAACTTTATGCAAACTACCTAAGAAAATGAATATCTACAGGAGTACTCTTTGCTTTATGAAAGACTTTTTTTCACTTATCCATCTCCTTTGCAAGATTTAATTTTTAAAAACACTAGCAGAATAAAACAAAAAAGAATTTTAAGAACATGCTTCTGAGAAAAAGGAAGGTCAGCATGCCTTTATTTTATCTAAATTCTCAGGTTGAATTAACTCTAAAAGAAAGACCTCATTCGAGGGTTCTGGGGCAGCTGTTAAATACCTGTTCAGGTTATTTTAGTTCTTACAAAGCCTAAACTGATGTACCATACCTTCCAGAATGGCAGTGCCACTGGCATGGCCACCTGAATGAAGGAGCTTTCGTAGTCTTTTGGGCATTTACATAAGACAAGTAAAACAGTCATCCCACAGAAGGAGAGGGAGAGAGCAATGATGTGATTTCTCATTGCAACTTGATTTTCCTTTCCATTACTGACTGAAGAAATACTGAAAATGACACTATTACATAAAACTTAGATGGCTTAATTTCTGTTTACAATTGTGACCTGATTATTTCTCTTCACAAAACAGTAAATTTCATATTGTTGCCCTCATTTTATGAAAGGAAAAACTAGCTGAAAGATCAAGAAATATTTTTCATGCCTTGAGAAGGAATTAACTTCCAAGTGACAATTGGTTCTGTTCTAGTTTCTGCTTTTAATGGACAAGAAAAATAAGACACCTATTAAAGAATATAGGGTATTTTAGGAACCTTCTGTCCCCCTTGTTCTTGTGTGATTAATGCCCCACAAACTCCTTTTAGTGGACAATGGTGAGTGCTCCAGCAAATTATCTATACTGAGGCAATCTCCAGGCTGCCACAACATTTAAATAGTATTTGTTGCCAGTTTCTTAAATGAAGGTTATTTTTGTCAAGGGAGTAAAAATGAGTCATGTCTAGGTGTAAAACAGAAATATCTGAAGTTTTCCTATAAATAGCAAATTATTATCCTCTGGTATCTTTTCCTTGCCATGTAATTCACACGAAGAAAAACTCTCCTCTTTTTGACTCCTACATCTTAGGACTCATTTTTCTAACATTGCTATTATACACATGAGGGTAAGCATCTCATGTGATGACTTTTAACAAATTTAAGGAAATAAGGTTTCTGATACTAAGCATGTAATCTAAACCAGATAGCATTGGCGAGAGAGAGACAGACAGAGAGAAGAGGAAGGAAAGAGAGAAGTAAAGAAAGAGACAGACAGACAGACAGAGGAGGAAGGAAAGAGAGAGAGAGAGAGAAAGAAAGGAGAGGAAAAGAGAATAAGAAAAAAAAACATATAACGAAGAGAAAGGAAATGAGAAAGAAGTTCTAAATTCACAAGACAAGGTAAGGCCAAAGCCTGACTGATTCTACCTATAAAGATAGGAGCCACTTTCGGATATGGACAATGTATTACTTACGTATACAGTGAAAAGAAGAATAAGCCAAATGTGTTCCTTGTAGTCCTTGTCTTACGTCCCAAAAAAGACCACAAAACAAAAGTTTCCTGCCACACAAATTGTAGGATACGTCCATTAATTTAAGAGTCAAATTTAGAATGTAGCTAAATGGTTTTTAATTCTGTAGGTCTATTCTAAAGGGAATGAAGTAGAAAGAACCCCAGATGAGAAACCATCTCATGACAGCGCCCAAGGGAAGTTAGGAGGGCACGTAGGAGACAGCCTCTTAGCAGCTCCTTACAGCCCCCCCCCATCCTCTCCTGTTCATGGAGGATCATAAAATTTTCTACCTAGACTCAGATAAGCTACAGTCCAAGTCTTTGCCTAAATGAGTACATGAAAAGTCTCTAGGATGCCAAGCAGTGTCAGTTGTTCCCCTACGAGAATCGGGGTTGTGATAGAGCTTACTTTGGAGATTGAGAGCCTATACACTGAAAGTAAAGATCTATTATTAGCTTCCTCATATTTATCAGCTTTCATTCATTCAATCAAAAATTATTGAAAAACTTTCTGAACATATACTCTGTGCCAGGCACCATGCTTGACATTGGAAAAGCAAAGATGAGCAAGGTATATTACCCTTTCATCAAGAAGATAGAAGAGTGATGAAGATAGTCTTGAAACTATCTAATAGTGCTATGACAGAGTTGTGTATTGGGAGCAGGCAGGGCACAACGTATGTCAATCACTTCATGGGAGAAAGGTCCACGATCAAGGCAGCCCATTCTATTTAAATCTTGAAAGATGGAACACTATACTCCACCTTGAAAAGGGAACTGGGGACAAAATCCCAAAGGTTAGCAGTGGAAAAAAGACATAATGGAATAAATCAAAGAATTTTAAGTAGCTCAATGTGACTGAAATTCAGAATGTTTGACAGGGAGGGACAGAGTAGATGGAGACATGAAAGGGGTCAAGAGAGCATCAAGTTGGTGCTCAGTCATGATAATCCTTATATACCCTAGGTTTTTAGGCTTTTGCTGTGAAGGCTTTAAGGAGTTCTGAAAGATAGTGAGTAGGGGAATGACGGTGGTATATTTTGCACATCTCTGGTCATGGTGAGGAGATTGGTTCAGAGAAGGATATCCTGGGGCTTCAAAGCTAAATTAGAAAATTTTAAATGAAGACAAAATGGAAATTATGGGAAATCTAGTTTTAAAAGGGAAGGATTACAAATAAAATGTGAACCTCAGAAGGAGGCAGATTGGTGAATATTGTAATTCACACAGAGAAAAACACTCTTCTCATTTTGACTCCTGCAGCATGGGACTTGTTTTCTTAAAACTGCTATTGAAATTAACAGTTTAATTCACCTTTCCATTTATGAGATAAATGCTCATGTAATATAGAGCCATAGAGACACTCGTTTACCTTTGGATTTAATTTACATTGACGACCTATTTGCCTGTTTTTACGGGAATTGAATTAGGTTGTCCATGTATAACACACGGTAAGTTTAATGAGGTTCAGACCTGTCTCCCACAGCTACCACTGTGTAAAAAGTGTTTCACTTGGGAAATTAGAATCTCTGCTGCCACCTTCATTAATCTGCAAGGGGAATTTGCTCTCCTTTGTATTACACATCTACAACAAGTAAAAACAGGATGATAAATAGTGATCTATCAGTTCCCAAAACAATTTACACTAAATCATTTATGATTGCTTCCCACTTCTAGTTACTTCACATGGAAGTACAAAGCAAATGCCCACATGCGTTAGAGTCCTCAGGATATTTTTCACAAATACAAAGGCTTTTCAGTAACTATTTCACATAAACAGATGTGGAAAGATAAGTCCTATAAAGCCAAGGAAAACAGTCGCAGACAGTTAATTACTGGTAGAGAAAAAGCAAACATGACCTGCAAATCTAATAAAGAAAGGTTTTTTAATAATGCTCCCTACCTTCTATCTTTTTGTACATTTGAAATTACTCTCATATACTTTATCCTGTGGGATTCTCATAAAGGCCCTGCAAGATAGCTCAGCCAAGCCATCTATGAGAAGTTAAGAAACTTACCAAAGTGCCTGAAGGATGTACTACTCACTTATAGGCTCTCAGTGTCTGTGTGTAATTGAAGTAACTACACAGTGAAAGACACATGAGGGGTTATTCTCTTACATAGAACTGAAAGTCTAATTACAAAGAATTATGCTCTGCTAAAAGGGAAGAATTCCATGGCATCTAGGCATGTGAAACAGTAAGCACTCTTTTGAATCCATTTATATCCTACAAGCGAACTGTCTTACCTCGCAATCCAACACGAGGCAGATACTTAATCAGGGTTGTGTGAGTATACCTGGAAAAGAAGACAGCTAAGAAAGCTGGGAGCCATAAGCTGCAGGCAATTGGTGAAATCAGATTTGTTTGCCTTTCTTTCTCTAACCCCATCTGTGTCCCTCCCCTGAGATGAAAAGGGAAATTTTTTTCTTTGGCTGAAGTTTCTCTTTTCAGAGCAGAACCAGGCTAAGGGCTATTTTAGGCAAAACGCTTGTTCAGATTGGAATCAATCATACATGCCCACTATTTTCCAAACACAGTGCTAGATATTTTGCATTAGGTAAGACAATGGAGATTCAACTAGTGAGAGTTGATGTCCAAGTTCACATGGTAGAAGCTTCTCAAGTGAAAAAAATGGGATTTACCTTCAGACATAGAGTCTCCAAGTCAATAGAGAATATGTGTCCCCCACCTCCAATTAAAATCAAGGAAGGTGGGCATGTTTCTAATGGCGAAATATGAGGAATTAATATGATACGGGGCTAGTTTTAGCAAGCATGCCACCACTAATGACTAAAATCTATTTGTGCAGATTTGACTGAAAAGACCAAAATGAGTGCTGGTACCTACCGTGGTGTTGGTGTACTGCTAGCATTGTTTTAGACTGGGCCATTCAGTATTATTTTTCACATTGGGAGAAAGGGCTTTCTTAACCAATGAAAACCACATGTAGTTTCTTTAGACAGCAGGCATGAGCTTGGGTACTCACCAATTTGTGCCTAACAGTCACCTGTCTTAATGGAAACATCAAAAATAGATACCACAAATGTACTTCTTACATTCACAACCTTGTCTTTGAAAGTACTTAACTATTCTTCATAGCTGGTTTTTTGGATGCAGATGATAATCAGCAGTTCATAGGTACTTTGTCTCAACGTACGTGCAAAGTGTTGCCTGTGGCGTTATCCCACCGGAGTTCCACAGAGAACTGCCCAGGTGTCTGGACACGGTCAGTCTCCACATGCACGCCCTGCAGACATGCCATTCCCTTCTAGTTATATCTCTGTTTCCTCTAGCAGCATTGATAGAGCTCAAGTTTAGAAACTCCTCCCAGCACTTCCTCCCTCCCTGATGATGTGACATGTGGTCAGGGCTGAATGCTGCCTCAGTCACGGTGTCGAAACAGACTCACATTTCAGCATTTCAGTTTGAGTAAACGACAGCTTCAGGATTCATTACGTGCTCTTGGAACACCGGCTTTGGGTTTGTGCTTTTAACATTGTCTTCTTTTCTGCCCTTGCTAGCATTAAGATTCCACTGCCAGCAACTTCACTGTCAAAACCCAAGGCTTTTCAGCCAAATCGTTCCCATAGATCAAGCCAACGGAAAACTCTGCCTCCATTTAATTTCTGCTCAGCTCAAACTTTTTGCTGCAGTGCTGACAGACAGGAAGCCATAGGCCTTAAAAACACTCCAGATATATATGGTTACCAATCTTTGACATGCAAAACTGTTAAAAATCTCAGCACTTACACCCTGGAGAAGTGCTTGCTAGACTGGAAGGCATGAAGTCATTGAGAATTCAAAATTCATTTCTCTGAAATGCCGAGAACAAGGCTGTTAACGCTCACAAAGCACGAGGCAGGTCCTCCGAGGAGAAGCGGGTGCAGGAACGCTCAAAATGGAAGCTCTGAGAAATGAACCATGCAGCATTATTTAAGCTTCAACCCAGGCAGAAAGACACACACTCATGATCATGTTCTACCTCACTGCCAACTAGTGCGTCATCATATTGTATTGCCTAAACAGTCGCAGATTGACATTGGGTACTTAAATGTAAATCTTCTTTTTCGTTGTTTCATAACTTTTGGGAAGAAAATAATACATTTTTATTGTGAAAGACCAAAGGACATTATCAAGTACAAAGAAACAAGCCAGAAAACATAACCCACATTCCTTCTAGTCAGTTACAAGCACCAGAAGTCTTTATTGATGAATTTTTTCTTTTTTATTATTACCACCCCAATCTTTTTCTCATTAACTTCTGCCTGCAATATTGCAATTACTTCCTAATTTATCTTTCTCCAACTCTTTTGGCCACCAGTCCTCAAAACCTATCTATAGTCTATTTAAATACCACTATTATTATGCTTTCTCATATACACACTCTAAATTATTTCCTGTTTTGTAGGGATAATGCCAATACTCCATTTTAAAAATTTCTACCTTCCCAACTGCCACTTATTTTTAAAATAGAACCATTTAAAATTGTATATCTATCATTTACCAGTTTCTTTTTATTTTATTTTTATTTATTTAT
This sequence comes from Tapirus indicus, assembly GCA_031878705.1. Lineage (NCBI taxonomy): Eukaryota > Metazoa > Chordata > Mammalia > Perissodactyla > Tapiridae > Tapirus > Tapirus indicus. The sequence continues at coordinate 47,316,587 of CM062926.1, read as the reverse complement.
TTTTCTGTGTGTAAGATTAGCCCTGAGCTAACATCTGTTGCCAATCCTCCTCTTTTTGCTGAGGAAGATTGACCCTGGGCTAATATCCATGCCCATCTCCCTCTACTTTATATGGGACGCTGCCAGAGCATGGCTTGACAATCTGTGTGCTGGTCCACGCCTGGGATCCGAATCTGTATACCCGGGGCCGCCAGAAGCGGAACGCAAAAACTTAACCGCTACGGCACCAGGCCGGCCCCTATTTACCAATTTCTTTATACATTTGAGTCTGTACCTTGCCTTCCCTCCTTTCCTCTTAGCTTCTTCCCTTCCAGAATTATTTCAATTTCTTCTATCTTCACTAACTTATGAAACCTTTAAAAACGAAGGCTAAATTAAAACCACTATGAGATAGCAGTACATTACCACTAGAGAGCTAAAATTAAATAAACTGAACATACTGTTTATGGGCTAGAATGCAGTGCAAGTTCAACTCTCATACATTGTTGGTATATGTAACATGGTACAACCACTTGGAAAAACATTAAGAAGTTTCTTAAGAAGTTAAACATACACCTTTCTTAAAACCTAGCTATTTCACTTCTAGACATTTACCCAAGGAAAATGAAAATATGGGGGCTGGCCCAGTGGCACAGCAGTTAAGTTTGCTGGCTCCACTTCAGGGCCCAGCGTTCGCAGGTTCGGATCCCAGGTGCAGACCAATGCATCACTCGTCAGCCATGCTGTGGCAGTGTCCCATATAAAGTAGAGGAAGATGGGCACAGAGGTTAGCCCAGGGCCAGTCTTCCTCAGCAAAAAGAGGAGGTTTGGCAACAGATGTTAGCTCAGGGCTAATCTTCCTCACACACACACAAAAGAAAATATGGTCTTATGCAAATATTGGTACATGAATGGTCATGCCAGCTTTAATTATAATAGTCAAAAACTAGAAACAACCCAAATATCCATCAACAGTTATATCCATGGTGGTATGGAAAATACTCAGCAACAAAAAGGAATAAACTATTGACACGTACAATAATATAAATGGATCTCAAAATAATTATAGCATATGAAAGAATACAAATTCCACCAAAAAAGTATATACTGTATGATTTCATTTCTAGACATTACTGGAAAGTTAAAACTAATCTATAGTGAGAGACAGCAGATCAGCATTTCCTGGAGAATGGAAGATAGAAATTGATGGAGAGGGCTTGGAGGGAGAGATTCCAAAAAGACATGAGGTAACTTTGGAAAGAAATATATATATTTATGATCTTTATTACAATGATGGTTATATGGGTATTTATTTATGTGTGTCAAAACTCATTGAAATATTGTAAGTTAATTATGCCTCAGCAAAGATGAAAAAATTAGTTAAAATTTAAGATTAGGAACAGTCAGTTTCTAACTCAGCAACTTTACTAGTCTGATGAATAGAAGACCAGAGAGAGAATAAGACACAGAGGCAGGGCAGATTTTTAAATAGGTTAAACATTTTAGGCTCATCAACTTATGAAGGCAGAGGGTCCATACATAGGGAATCTTTCTAAATGACCAGGATCTAGGAAACAACATGCAACTGGAACTAGGACCAAGGGAAGAACAATTTTAGTGGATACTAGAAGAGAGATGCCCTGACAGTGGAGACAGAGAACAGTTGCAGAGATTCCTAACTCCCACAGTCGGACTTGGGGCCAAGTGGTGGTGGACGGATAGCTGGTCAGTCCTGTAGGACCATGAGCGTGCACCTGGGCCACATCACAGGTTGCATCTAGGCTGCTTTATCCAAGACCACAGAACCAAGGCCATATGAATTTATTTCATGACAGGTACTTTTCCTTGTCATCTCGGATAGAAGCCTCATTGGCAGGCATTATTCTTATAGAATGGACCCCTTGGAACCCTATCAGACCTTTGAGGGGCTTCTCTTGTCATCCTTTACACCTGTTTACTGTTATAAACATACAGCCTCAAAACCAAGATAACTGACAGCAAGGCTGAAAAGTCTTGAATGTGTGGGGAGTTGTAGGCAAATTTGAGACCCTGTGGGAACTTCCCTTCCAGACACTCTACAAATCTCCTATACAAACCCTACACACTTAAAATTCCACCTCCATCATGAATCTTTTCGAGATCAATCTTCTATGACATTTCCTATATATATTATTGCATATCGTTTTGAGCCTATTTATCTCAATCACAAACCTCAAAAATGATTTCTTCCTTCTTTGAACTCCTCAAATTTGTATTATCTGTATTATTCATATGTTACTTCATTATATTTGCTTTATTGTGCTATTTAGAGGGGGAGACTGTGTCTTTTGTTGACAACCATGCAAGTGGACTATAAATTTGAGAGGCAAGGATTGTAACCTTACAGGATACTTCTCCCCAAGTGCATGGTATAGAGAAGAGTCATGTGTTACTTTTTTTTTCCAGGCAAAGAGATAAAAAGTGAAGAGAGAGAGAAAAAACAAAAAGAAGCATGACAGATGATATACAAAGAGGGAAAGTTAGTCTCTGGTATTGATTACCATAAATATAAATTTAATTACTATAAATATATATTTAATTACACACAATTTTTAAAGTTCTATTTATTCTTCCAAGATTTCCTTTTTAATTGAAATATATTTGACATATAACATTGTATAAATTTAAAGTGTGCATGTTAATTTGATATTTATTTATTGTACTATGATTGCCATTGTAGCGATAATTGGCACTTTTATCGTGTTATATAATTATCATTTCTTTTTAGTGGTTGGAATAGTTAAGTTCTAGTTTCTTAGAAAGTTTGATGATTATAATACAATATTTTGTCTATATTCCATATATAATAAGATCTCTAGGACTTATTTACTATGTGTCGCAAGTTTGTACCCTTAAATAATACCTGTCCTATCACCCAAACCCCATCCCCTGGTAACCACCATTTTATTGTTTATTTTTGTGAGTTTGGCTTTTAAGATTCTGTGTATAAGTTATATCATACAGTATTTGTCTTTCTCCGTCTAACATATCTGACTTATCTCTCCATCTTATCTTATTTCTTAATGTCATTGAAGTCTGTCCATGTTGTCACAATGGCAAGATTTCAATCTCTCTCATGTCTGAATAGTATCCCATTGTGTGTGTGCATATATATACATATATATATATATGTACATTATACATGTATATATATATATACACACACACACCACATCTTCTTTATTCATTCATCCACTGATGGGCACTTATGTTATTTCCATATCTTGGCTATTGTAGATAATGCTGCAATAAACATGGGAGTACATATATATCTTCAATATTCTGTTTTCATTTCCTTTGTGTATATACCCAGTAGTGGGATTGCTGGATCTCATGGTAGATCTATTTTTAATTTTTTGAGGAAGCTCCATATTGTTTACTGTAGTGGATGAACCAATTTACATTGCCACAAACAGTGTACAAATGTTCTCTTTTCTCTACATCCTTGCCAACACTTGTTATCTCTTGTCTTCTTGATAATACTCATTCTAACAAGGTGTGAGGCGATGTCTCATTGTGGTTTTGATTTTGGACATCTTTTCATATACCTCTTAGCCATTTGGATCTCTTCTTTGGAAAAATGTCTATTTAGTTCCTTTGCCCATTTTTGAATCAGATTGTTTGTTTCTTTGGTTACTGAGTTATATGAGTTCTTTATATATTTTGGATACTAACCCCTTATCTGATCCGTAGTTTGCAAAAATGTTCTCCAATTCTGTAGGTTGCTTTTTCATTTTGTTGGTTGTTTCTTTTGCTGTGCAGAAAGTTTTTAAGTTTGATGAAGTTCCATATGTTGATTTTTGCTGTTGGTGCCATGTCCAAAAATTCATTGCCACAACCAATGTCAAGGAGATTCATCCCTATGTTTTCTTCTAGGAGTTTTATCATATCAGGTCTTACATTTAAGTCTTTAATTCATTTCAAGTCAATTTTTGTGAGTTGTAAGAGAGGGGTCCAATCTCATTGTTCTGCATGTGTTTAGCCAGTTTTCCGAAAATCATTTTTTGAAAAGACTATCCTCTCCCCACTGGGTGTCCATGGCTCCCTTGTCAAATATTAGTTGACTGTATATGTTGCAATTTAATTCTGGGCTCTCTATTCTGTTCCATTGGTCTATATATCTATTTTCATGCCGGTACCACACTGTTATAGCTTTGTAGTAGAATTTGAAATCAAGAAGTGTGATACCTCTGGCTTTGTTCTTTTTCCCAGGATTGCTTTGGCTATTCAGGGTCTTTTGTGGTTCCATACAAATTTTAGCATTGTTTTTTCTATTTCTGTGAAGAAGGTCGTTGGAAATTTAATAGAGATTGCATTGAGTAATAGATGCCTTTGAGGAGTATGAGCACTTTAACAAAATTAATTCTTCTGATGTAGGTACATGGATGTCTTTCCATTTGTTTGTGTCTTCTTTGATATAATTCAACAAAGTCTTATAGTTTTTAGTGTACAGATCTTTCACTTTCTTGGTTAAATTTACTCCCAGGTATTTTATTGTTTTTGATGCTATTGTGAATGGCATAGTTTTCTTTATTTCTTTTTCAGATGTTTCATTATTAGTATATAGAAATGTAACTTATTTCTGTATGTTGATTTTGTATCCTGCAATTTACTGAATTCTTTGAATAATTCTAACAGTTTTTGATTGGATCTTTGGGACTCTTTATACACGATATCATATCATCTACAAATAGCAACAGTTTTACTTCTTCCTTTCTAATTTGGATGCCTTTTATTTCTTCGTCTCACTTAATTGGTCTAGCTAAGACTTCCAGTACTGTATTGAATAAGTGTAGTAAGAGTGGGCATCCTTGTCTTGTTACTGATCCTATAGGAAAAGCTTTCAACTTTTCATCATTGGGTACAATGTTAGCTACAGGTTTGTCATATACTGCCTTTATTATGTTGAGGTATATTCTTTCTATATCCAATCTGTTGAGGGTTTTTAATCATGAAGGATGTTGTATTTTGTCAAATGCTTTTTCTGCATCTGAGATTATCACATGATTTTGGTCTTTCATTCTATTAATGTGATGTATTACATTCCTTGATTTGTGTATGTTGAACCATCCTTGCATCCCAGGGATTAATCCCACTTGGTCTTGGTATAATCTTTTTAATGTGTTCTTGACTTTGGTTTGCTAATATTTTGTTGAGAATTTTTGCATCCTTGTATTCATCAGTGATATTAGTCTGTAGGTTTTCTTTTCTGGTAGTGTCCTTATCCGATTTTGGTATCAGGGTAGAATGAGTTTAGAAGTGTTCCCTCCTCTTCAGTGTTTTGGAAGAGTTTGAGAAGAACTGGTTTTAATTCTCCTTTAAATGTTTAGTAGAATTTGCCAGTGAATCCATCTGGTCCTGGGATTTTCTGTGTTGGGAGGTTTTTGGTTACTGATTTAATCTCTTTATTCATTATTGGTCTGTTCAGATTTTCTATATCTTCCTGATTCAGTCTTGGTAGTTTGTGTATTTCTAGGAATTTATTCATTTCTTCTAGATTATCTAATTTGTTGGCACATAATTTTTCACAGTAGTCTCATGATCCTATGTATTTCTGTAGTATTAGTGTGATGTTTGCTCTTTCATTTCTAATTTTATATATTTGACTCTTCTCTCTTTTTTCTTAGTCTAGCTAAAGGTTTGTAAATTTCATTTATCTTTTCAAAAAACAAACTCTTAGTTTCATTGATCCTTTCTATTGTTTTTGTGGCCTCTATTTCATGCATTTCTTCTCTGATTCTGATTATTTCCTTCCTTCTGCTAACGTTGGGCTTAATTTGTTCTTCTTTTTCTAGTTCCTTGAGGTGTACAGTTAGGTTGTGTTTTTTTTGAGATTTTTTATAATTTAACATATAATTTAATAATTTAATTTAATATATAATTTAATTTAATATAATTTAATATATAATTTTTATAATTTAATATATGCCTTTATCACTATAATCTTTACTCTCAGCTCTTCTTTTGCAGCATCCCACAGAACTTGGTAGGTTGTGTTGCCATTTTCATTTGTTTCAAGATGGTTTTGTATTTCCCTTTTGACTTCTTCTTTGAGCCATTGATTGTTCAGAAGTGTGTTGTTTACTTTCCAGATATCTCTAGATTTTCCAGCTTTCCCCTTGCTGACTTTTAGTTTCATACCACTGTGGTCAGGAAAGATAGTTGATATGATTTAAGTCTTATTTACTGAGACTTGTTTTGACTTGAGAAGAATGTATATTCTTTTCCTGTTGCTTGAAATGTTCTATATCTGTCTGTTAAGTTTATTTGTTCTAAAGTATGGTTCAATTCTGACAATTCCGTGTTGATTTTCTGTCTGGATAATCTATCCATTGCTAACAGTGGGGTACTGAACTTCTCTACTATTATTGTATTGTTATTGTATTTTTCCCTTTAGATTTTTTAGTGTTTACACAATGTATTTAGGTGCTCAGATGTTGAGTGTGTATATATTTATAATTGTTATATTATCTTGATGCATTGACCTTTTTATAATTATATAATTACTTTCTTTGTCTCTTGTTTCCACTTGTGATTTCAAGTCTATTTTGCTTGATATAAGTATGGCTAATCCTGCTTTATTTTGGTTTCCACTTACACGGACTACTTCCCTCCATTGACTTTGAGTCTAAGTGTGACTTGAGAGCTGAAATGAGTCTCTTGTAGGCAGTATATAGTTGAGTCTTGTTTTTTTGCCATCAAGCCATTCTGTATCTTTTGATTGGTGGATTCAACTATTTACATTTAGAGTAATTATTGATATGGAAAGACTTACTACTGCCATCTTATTTTTTGCTTTCTGTTTGTTTCCCTTTTGTGTGTGTGTGTGAATCTAGTCTAGATTTTTGCTTTGTGGTTACCACGAGGCTTACATAAAGCATGTCACAGATAAAACAGTCCATTTTATGCTAATAGCAACTTATCTCCATTCACCCTTTTATTCCTCCCCTTTAATATTTTTGAAATCAGATTTTACCTCTTTTTATGTTGTGTATTTGTTAACAATGGTTATTTTTAATGCTCTTTTATTTTAACCTTTATGCTACAGTTATGTGGTTAGCACACCATCCTAATATAGAATTAGTTTTCTAATTCTACCTTTCATCTTTACCAGTGTATTGTATACTTTCATGTGTTTTCATTTCTCTGCTTAGCATCTTCTTCAATGCTGAAAGAGCTCCTTTCAGCATTTCTTGCAAGGCAGATCTAGTGATGGTGAATTTCTTCAGCTTTTGTTTGTCTGGGAAAGGCTTTATTTCTTCTTTGTATCTGAAGGATAACTTTTCTGGATAAACTATTCTTGGCTGACTGTTTAATCTTTCAACATTTTGAATATGTCATTCTACTCTCTCTTGGCCTATAGAGATTTTGCTGAGAAATCTGCTGATTGCCTAATTGAGGAGGGGGGGTCCCTTTGTAGGTTATTTTCTTTTTTTCCCTGGCTGCCTTTAAGATTCTTTATCATTGATTTTTGAGAGTTTTATTGTAATGTGTCTTGGAGAAGGTCTTTTTGCCTTGAAATAATAGGGTGTTCTATTAGCTTCATGGACTTTTAAGTCCAAGTCCTTCCCCAGGTTTGGGAAGTTCTCAGCTATTATTTCTTTAAATAAACACTCTGCCCCCTTCTCTCTCTTCTTCCTCATCTGGAACACCAGTTGTTCCAATATTTGCCTTTCTGGCAGAAACCAATAACTCTCACAGGATTTCTTCACTTTTTAAAAAATCTTAGCTTCCTCTTCTCTTTAACAAAATTATTTCTATGTTCCTATCTTACAAGTCATTTATTCCTTCTTCCATCTGGTCTGCCTGGTTACCTACACTCTCTATTGCATTCTTCATCTCATTTATTAAATTCTTCAGCTCCAGAATTCCCGTTCAGTTATTTTTTATAATTTCAACATCTTTGATGAAAAACTCCTTCTGTTCATTAATTTTATTTCTGATGTCATTGAATTGTCTTCCTGAGTTTTCTCGTAGCTTGTTGAATTTATTCATAACAGCTATTTTGAGTTCTTTATCAGTTAGATCACAATATTCCATGTTTTGAGTTCAGTTGTTGGAGAATTATCATTTTTGTGTGTATATTATATATTTGTGTGTATAATACCATTTTTCCTTGACTTTTCAATGTGTTTGTAGGTATGTGCTTCTGCTTTTGCATTTGACGTAGCAGGTATCTTCTTAAGTAAGCTTTTATGTCTTCTTTGGTTCTTACAGTTCAACAGGCTGGCTATTAGAAACCTTTCTTTTGTATTCCAGACTGGGACACTATAGCTCAAGTTCGTGTTTTTTCCCTTTTTTTCTTGCCCATTGACCTTGGCCTATTATCTGGCATCCTTCACATCTACCAGATCTCACTCTCGCAGATGCACTTGGGAGAATGCAGAAAGAGCTGGCAGCAGAGTTGGGGGAGGTGTGGGTTTAGCAACTGGGGCTTTGGAGGTGCCCACAGGCCCAGTAGATAGATCCTTAAGGGGGGTACTCCCAGAGGTTGGTGGGCAGATTTCCTGCTGAAGTCCTGAAGCAGACAGCAGAAAATACATTCATTTAATGCCCTTTGATATTCTTATCTGCTTCTTTCCCTTTCTCCTCTTTCCCTCCAGTCATAGAAGTCTTTCCTCAGAAATCCAGCTGTTGTTGGAGAGAAACAGGCTTCTCCAGGTGCAACCTGCACAATGAGGGTAGCTGGGCAGTCACTCATCAATTTTGCTTTTTATCGCCTCTGCTGGAGAGGTAGCCACTGCCGCTGCCAAAAGTTTAGCCACTTGAACTGTTGCCTTGGAGAGTGGGGAGCTTTGTTGAGTTCCTACCTCTCCTCTGCACCCAAATTTATCTCTATCCTGTTCCTATGACATTCTGGAATCTCCCCTCAGACAAGCTGGACTTCTGCAAATTCTCTCTTGCCTGTCTCTATCTGTTCAGTTTTACACTCTCCAGGATTGTTTTTCCCCCACTGCAGCTAGTGAGGGTGGGGCAGGTTCACTGACTCCCTTGGATCTGCAGCCCTTACCAAGGTCTTGTTTGTTTATTTTTGGATGCACAGGTGGACTAGAGACCTCATGGGTCCCTTGGTGTAAGGTGCAGAGGCATTTTTGATCAGTTATGGATGTCTAATAAGTTGTTAAAAAGTGGGGGGAGAAAAGAGAAAAGACTTATAACTATCATGATGCTGATGTCACTCCTCTTCTTCCAAGATTACTTAATTAGATCTTGACATTATTTGAGCTTTGTATTTCGACCATATAATCATGAAGTCAATCAATAATCAGTCAGAAAAAAAATTATTATTTGTGTGAAATCAATGATATATGTAAAACATTTTGAACCACTAGTTTGAGTTACTTTTTAGCCCCTTAACTAGATAAAAATCAACAGTATCATTACTTACCTGAATTGTGTTCTTCAGTAGCACCCCAAACCCACATGGGGAAGGACAAAGCTGCTGATCTATTTTTATATTCCTTCCATACTTCCTTCTTTCCATTCTTCCTCCCTTCCATTCTTCCTTTTTATTGTCTGCTTGCCTGCCTTCCTTTTCCTTTCTTTCCTTCCCTCCTCTCTCCCTCTCCCTATTTCTCTCTTTTTCTTCCTTCACTTTTTTTCCTTTCATCCATGATATTGATTAAATTGTGTCTTTCCAAAAATATATCTTTAATTTTTAATATGTTGTTGTTTGGAATAATGTCATTGCACATGTAATTAGTTAACATAAAGTCATATTGAAGTAGAGTGGGCTTCTAATTAATTATGACTGGTATCCTTATAAGAAGAGAAGACAGAGACACAGAGTGAAGATGGCCATGTGAATACTAAGGAAGAGATTGAAGTGATGTTACTAGAAGTGAAGGAATGATAAGGGTACCAGAAGCTAGAAGAGGCAAGGAGGGATCTTCCTTTAGAGGTTTTAGAGAGAGCATAGCCCTGCTAACAATTTGATTTCAAACTTCTAGCCTTCAGAACTGTGAGGAATAAATTTCTCTTGTTTTAACCCATCCAGTTTGTGGTGCTTTGTTAGGGCAGCTCTCGAAGAGTAGTAATTCTAAATGTCTTTGCTTTTTTCTCCCTTATTTCTCCTTCTCTTCCTCTATCACTCTTTATCTCTCCTTGGTTTAATTCCAGTGTCTTCTGTATAACTTTTCCATCTTCTTAGTTCATTTTGACAGTGCATAAAAGCTACAGTTACTTGTAAATAAGGTTGCTTTCTGGAAACTAGATTAGGAAACCAACCCACAATGGAATGGAATAGTCACCTTTCTGGAACAGAATAAAATTGCTATGACATCACTACTATGGTATAATAGTGTTGCATCGTACATGCATTTTACTTCTGAAGACAGCTACTTATAAAGGGGAGAGGAAGAGAGAGAGAGAAAATGAGTGATTCCTGTATTTGACCCTTTATCAGTCCTAAAGAAAAAGCAACAGCCACCACAGAAAAATGCAAAGATAAATAAAATAAGCTAAATTTGGGTTTCTAGCCTGTAAAGTCATTATGATTTTAATGACTTTCAAGAGTTAAATTTTGTTGAGCAATATGGCTGAATAAGACCTCTCTCTCACATATCTCCCCTCAACAGCCACAATTTGGCTTCCATACAGGAATAAAAGTGCCTTTGTGGAAGCTGCGGGATCCAGCACCATACACTAAGGGACCTGGATGAAGTCTCATCCACCTGTGCATTTAGTAATAGGCACACGGTCCTTGGTCCTCAATGTCGGCCCTGCAGTGTCCCATGAAGGGGCTCAAGACCCTTTTGGCTGCCATACAGGAGTCCTGTAGAATACTATCTAAGACAATCACCCATGGACAAGGGAGGCTTTGTGGAAGTCCAGGTTTCCAGCAGAGAAGTTATGGCACACCATTGCAGCAAAAATCTATGAGGTTGGATGCATTGAAGAAGGTAAGAGGAATAATTTCACTATACCTGCATCACCCCTCCCCCAAGACAGCACACCTCAGCACAGAGAGAGGCCTTCTTGGCCTGTGATTTCCCTTCCTGGGGAAACTGGGAGCATGTGACTGAACACCCAGCTTTCCCAGCTGTGTGGGACGCTGCCAAAGAGGCCCATTTCTGTCTCGCCCCATCCAGAGTATTGAGTCATAAACTCCATGACTACGGAGTGGAAAGAAGCTAGCAGAGAGGCAGATAGGACTATCCGAGGGTATTAAAAGGGCATGGATCCTTCTAACTGCTTCACCTACTCCATTAAGTAGTTTGCTTATGAATTACTGGGGATGCCTCACCTGTGGATCTCCTCAACTGGCCCTCAGGCATTCCCAGTGCTCTGCATGCCTCTCCCACACACACTCCCACCCTGTAGCTGGCTCCCTATGTGCACTCCCAGTGGCAGTGAGAATGAGCTTTGGCAGAAAGCTAGTGAGCACATGTAGGAAACCAGACTGAATCTGTGCAGCAGGGAGAGATTACAAATTGGAGCTTTAGCTCCACCCTTGGGAAAGCAAAATGGAGGCTATCAGCACATGGCCTGGTACATTGTGGGATCAAGAGAAGGCATACAAGCTTAAGAATTATGCTACAAGAGAAAACAAAAACATGGAGGAGGCATATCCATAGAAGGTCTGAGAGAACCTTAGAATCTCTAGCAGGGCTAGTGGAAGGTATTTCTCCCCTGAAGTCAGTAAAAACCAGAGGAGGCAGCTACTACTTCAAATGCAAAAACAGCAATTCAAGACTTCAAGGAACATAAAAAATCTAGGAAACCTGACAACACCGAAGTATCACAATAAATAATCCAGTAACCAATCCCAAAGACATGGACATCTGTGATTCACCCCATAAAGAATTCAAAAGGGCTCTTTTAAAGAAGCTCAATGAACTACAAGAAAACACAGAAGGACAATTCAATGAAATCAGGAAAACATACATGGACAAAATTAGAAGTCTAACAAAGAGGTAGAAATCATAAAAAAGAACCAAGTAGAAATTCTGGAGCTGAAGAATACAATGAATGAAATGAAAAGTGGAATAGAGAGCATCAACAACAGACAAGCAGAAGAAAGAATCTGTGAATTAAAAAAAAGGACTTTTGAAATTATCCAGTCAAAGGAGAACAAAGAAAAAAGAATGTAAAAGAGTGAAGAAAGACTAAGTGATCTATGGGATACCAACAAAAGAAACAATCTGTGAATTGTTGGAGTCTCAGAAGAAGAAGAAAGGGAGAAGGAGGTAGAAAACTCATTTAAGGAAATAATGACTGAGAATTTTGCAAATCTGGGGAGAGATTTAGACATCCAAGTTCATGATGCTCATACTCAACAAAAAACTCAGAGATCTTCTCCAAGACACATTACAATAAAAATCAAAGATGTAGAGAGAATCTTAAAAGCAGCAAGAGAAAAGAAGCTTGTAACGTACAAGGGAACCCCATAAAGCTATCAATGGATTTCTCAGTAGAAATCTTATAGGCCTGGAGAAAGTGGGATGACGTATGCAAAGTGCTGAAAGAAAAAGACTGCCAACTAAGAATACTCTATCCGGCAAAGTTGTCCTTCAGAACTACGTGGCCAGATTGTCTCTCTCCCTGGACTTCCATTCTTCCACATAACAGCCAAGCCTAAGGCCACTGACCTATGTTGGATTTATATTAGGCACTCAGGACACAGCTTTCCTCCCCTGAACTGTCTCTGGTTTCATTTTCTTTGCAATGACAAGGCATAGTCTGGAGTAAAGGTAGGAGGAAAGCGGTGAAATAGAGTAATCTTTGAGGTCTGCTTTGATCTGAACCTATTTCAGCTGCATGAGGCTTGGAGAAAGGAGCCCTCCATGTAGTCCTGGCCAACTTACCAGAATTTTTCATCAGCATTTGGACCATTGTCCAGCTAATGAGCAAACATAACTTTTACTCTAATTTTTCTTGTACGACTTGTTTTGTACATATATTTATCTTGGGGACCCTACAAAAAATGTTATTGTAGGAAAGGTTTAGAAGTTCTTGGACCCATGGCTAGTAAATAATCATAATTGCACCCAATCTCATCCAAATTTGGAGGGGAGTATTTAGTCAATAGAATTTTAAGCAATCTAGTCCTATTGGAAAAGCCTTCCTGATTGTGAAGAGGGGATTGCCTGAAGATTTGTAGTACTCTACTTCAAATGGTAGCATTATCACTCTTTTGAGATATATGCCTCAGGATTATTTGCCTTTTTATTATTCAGCCATATTTCCCTTGAAGTTATTACTTAGTTTTCAATAAAAGGATGCATAGCAGGGAGACACTGTGTTGATTATATAGCCAATATACTTCTGTGACAGCTATTTTTTATTTTAAATGGAGGAAAAATAACCCTGATTTCTGCTTATGATTTGGCATCTGATGCAGCTTGATGACAGGCAGGTAAAGAATGCAATGATCATGGGTTTGCAAGTATTCCAGCTCAGGCTTAGCATCAAGTGTGCCCCTCTGGCATCTTTGGATAAAGGACTCTTGTCCATTTCCAATCAGGAACCGTCACTATTCCTTTCTGGAAAGAGCCCAATCTCCAGATAAGAGAGCAGTTCCCAGAGCAATCTAACCATGCTGGTGTTCCTCCTTAGTGTGGCCTGAGGTGGGAAGGATCCTAGACAGTGTGAAACTGTGTAAAGCTTTAATGTTTCCTGTAGTTGCTTATTTTCAACAGCCGTGAACAATCTGATTAAAAGAGAGAAAACAGAAACATAAGTAATACTCCCAATAGTCCAATGATGCATTATTTCTTTTTCATATTGATGCAGATTTGTAATTAAGAAAATTTTACTTTTTTATTAAATAAAAGAATCACAAGGTGGATGATATTTAATAGAATGAATTATATTCAGAGAGAAGATTAATCCTTTATGTTATTTAATTAAAAAATCACTTTATCTATTGAGATCACTATTCTGATAACACACTAGCCGTTTCCTAAACAATTTTCAAATAGGAAAACAGTCATCGGAATTTATTTTGGCCAAGCTATTCAATTTCTTTTAACTGCAACCATGCAACCAGGAAGGGAGGTAAAAGACTTGGGTTTAAGTTTGTGGATTTCTGAATTATCCAATCCAATTCTTTTGTTGTTCTAGAATGTTTATAGTTAGAAAACAGATACAAACTATTGTGGGTGCACAGATATTTTAAACACTCCTTAATAATCAAAGAATTGTTGTATGTTACAGTTGTAATAACTGCTTGTCAGTGTTAGTGTCAATGAAATTCTTAAAATCTTTTTAAATTGGCTTCTGTGTCTAAAAGTATGGGCTCCAGCTAACCATACTGAACATCAGAAAATAATTGCAAACAATAACAGAAGTTTTACCCCCTAAAGTTGTGAACAGAGTGAAAGCAACGAGTGATGGGTAGAAATGCGCAGAGAGAGAAAAGACTGAAATTTAAGTGTCAGCATGCCCAACAGGAAAGCCATGTCAAAGAAGGAAGGAAGTCAGATTCTTTCACAGCTGACACAATGAGGTAACTTCTAATGCTGCTTTATATGGAAAGTCAAAACTGTTTAGTTTCTATTCAGAAATGACATAATGAAAGGAAGCAACATTCTCTTGTTGCCTTCTCCTTTCAATCAGACACACTTATATTACAAGCTAAAATATGCAAATCAGATTGTGTCACTGGCCACAAATAGTTTAGTGTCCATACGTTAAATGGAATGTTAATTAATTTTACCTGCTACTGTTTCTGTGGTTTCCTTTTTATTATGGCAATTATGCTAGAATTATTAGCGACATTTGCCTAGAACACCCCCCTTTATCCCTTTAAAGATTTGCTTTTCTGTCACCTATTAATGGGGACAAAGAGAAAACAGGATGTAAGACAATTTATCCCTGCCAGAAATCAAGTTATAATGAATGGAGTCTCTTTAAAAAGGATATTTCTATAAATAGCAGTCATGAGGGTCTGTCATAAAACATCCAAAGGCTTTGGAAACCCAGTAAACAGGTTATATAGAGCTGTCCTCCAAAGTGTCACTATAGTCCTTGAAAATGTCAAATTCACTTTATGTCAACATTTCCTAGAATACTGACATTCAGAATAACTTCCAGAAAGTAAATTATGGTAAGTAAACATTTAGCGTCCCTAGCTGTTCTTGAAATTGTCTATATGATTCTGACCAAAAAAACTGAATATTGATAAGCATTCTTCTCAGGTATTTTTACAGAATGAATGAGAAGCCTTGCATAGCAAGAATCACTGGCCTGGATTTTAAAGGGACTAACTATAGAAGTGGTTTTGCACAGTGTCTATAACAGGTTAATGAAAGGATATTCAACACAATTGAGGTATCCTGGGCCCTAAATTGTTCTTCTGTTAATCACTTCTGTCCATTGTTGAAGCCACAATATGAAGAATCTTGAGCAACAATGTAAAGGTTTTAAAGTGAGGCAGACCTGCGTTGAAATCCCGTCTCTTCTACATGCAAATTGTGTAATTTTAGGCAGTCAATTTATTTTCTCCCCCTTTTAGTTCTTTCATCAGCAAAATAGAAAATATATATATTTATGTATATATGTATATTTCATTGTCATTGCAAAGGTTAAATACAATGGTATGTGTAGTTTTCTTATTTCTTGAATAAACCTGTTTGTGTGTAGGTCTCTCGTGGTAAGCATTTGAAACAAAAGATTTAAAATCTCACAAGGAGAACTAGTTGGCTGGCTTTCAGAGAGATATCACCCTGGCAAAGTCCAGGTTTGAACTTTGAAAGACCAGAGGCATGAGCTTCTCAAGGACCCAGAGATGGGGCATCTCGGTGTCACAGCACAGATGCTAACAAAAGATCTATATATACTTACAATAGAATAGGTCCCCTTTCCGGTGAAATCTTCCCCTCTAGGAACTCTGTGTGGGACTGTGATGTATATCCATGGAGACATTTGGTTATGATTGTGTTAATATAATGGAATAGGGATCTATGATTTGAATATTTTAATATTATTCTCTAGTAGCTTTTGTAGGCATCTCCATACAAACGTGGTATCTGAGATGGATATCCCCATAATAAACTTTTACACCGACCCTTTGAAACAACACTCGCTTTCCTGAAGTGTATGCAAATGGATTGCATGACTTTCCTTTTTCTAGCCATATTTCAGATTTTTCTGGTGGGATCAACCTTAGATATATTACTCTCAGGTATTATTAAACCAGGACACCTCTTGTGTCTTTGTAAAGACTTTGTTTATATTATCATGTCTTAATTCATTTGATTGATGTATATAGAACTATTATTGCAAAAATGTTTAAAGCAATTTTACAATATGCAGTGGTGTATAATAAACACAATATAAAGCCAAGTAGATGAAGAAATTAGAGTAAAGGCAGAAATAAGCACATATTATTATATGAAATCAGAGGTAAATTTAACCAATGGGCTATGTATGTTAAGTTCCAATGTACCAGGTAAAGATAGACCATAAATTCGGATCTAGATTCTAGCAACCAAAGCAAAATGGAAAACCTTATCAATGGGTGATTCAGTATCCTTAACATAAAAAATATCCACCTGTGGTTCAGAAATACAGTTACTTCGAGGACTGGGATTTGGAATTAGAGCAGAAGTTGAAAACAGTCTGGGTCTCATACATATTTGGTTTGGTTTTGTTATACCATACTCTACAAACTTTTGAATTAATTATTGATACTTAAACATCAAAATACTTTTACATCAAATTCTGGGTTCCAAATTTCTTTTCACAAATCCAAACAGTTGGACTCATTGTACCTATTTGCCTGCATGAAGCTGAGTGGCCATCCCTTCGAGAGAGCGTGTGTTCTCCATTTTACCACAGCTCCCATCAATTCCTGGTGTCAGATGTCATTCATCATCATGCTTGCACTGGTTCCATTTATTTTATATTTAGTGATTTTCTGGCATTTTACCCAGCCCGTTTGCCTCATTTCTGTTTCCAGCTTGTCCCTGTAGGCAAATGTATATACATCAGTTAAACCTTCAGAAATATTATTTCTCAAAGAAATGGTATACTATGAGATCATCAGCTTTTGATTTTGTTGCTAAATCTAAGCATGAAGCACGGAAAGTTCCAAGAGGCTAATAATCTGAAATTCATTTATGTTTATTTTGCCTTATATTGTCTGAGCATTTTCTGAAAATGCTATGCTTTCCAAATTATTTTCTGTGTTTGTTAATTGTGAAATTCAAATGCAAACATCAAAATAACGCAGAGGCAAAGAGAAGTTTCATCAATAATGTAAAGAAATCCATCTGGAATTATTTTTTCCAAGATGACTGAAAAAAACACACAATGCTTATATGGATAATTGAAAACTGATCATATTGTACAAAGTGTTCCAGGCACTGTAATTTTAGATTAATAGGAATTATGTAATTGAGTTTTCTTGAAAGTAAATATTTTATTTAAAGTATAACATACATTTAAAAAGTATGCAAATCATAGGTATACAGCTCAATGAATGTTTACAAGTAAACACGTTGATGTAACCTCCATTACTGAGACCAGAAATAGATTATCAGCAACCCCAAATCCTCTCTCATTCCCTCTTCTAGTCATTAGCCCACCCACCTCAACCCTGCACCAACGACTACCACTCTTTTGACTTTTATTGCCATGGGTTAGTTTTGTCTGTTTGTTAATTTCATATAAATAAAATCATACAGTATGTAAGTTTGTGTAAGACTTCATATTCAACAGTATGATTAGAGAATTAATCCATGTTTTTATACTACCAATAGTTTGACTTCTTATTGCTATACAGTATTACACTGAATATACTATAATTTATTATATATTTTACTATAGATGAACATTGGGTTGTTTCCAGTGTTGACCATTATCAATTCTGCTTCTATGAATATTTCTGTGTATGACTTTCACTGCACACATTTACATATTTCTGTTATATGGGAGGAAATATTGGATAATAGGGTTAGAGTTAGGCTAATGTAGATACTGGCAAAAATTTTTCCAAAATTGTTGAACCAATTTCAACTCCTAACAATAATGTAGAAAAGTCCCCGTTACTCCACATCCTCACCAATATTTTCTATTTTACCCAAGCTCTCCTCCTCAGAAAAATAACCTTACTGAGATGTTGACTAGTACTACATTGAATCTGAGAATAAACTTGGTGAGAATTGACAGCTTTATAATATTGTGTCTTCTGATCAGTAAATATAATATTAATTAATATCTTCATTAATGTTTAAATTATATTTGCTTTTAATTTTTATTTTTCAGTGTAGATATTTATTATGTAGATATTGATATAATACTAAATACTATATTTTAATTAAATTATATTTTCTATATGTTTCATGTTGATATACATAAATATACATATTTTAAGAAATTATATTGACCTTGCATCCTACTACCTTGCCAAACTCTCTTATCAATTCTAGTAGTTTTTGATGGATTCTTTTGGATTTTATAGGTTTACAGTCATGTTGAATACAAAAAATGATAATTTAATTTCTTCCTTTCTAAAATTTACACATTTTATTTCTTTTTCTTGCCTACTGCACTGGCTAAGGCACAATGTTGAATAGGAGTGATATAGAGGGCCTCTGTGTAGTTCTTGATCACAGAGGGGAAACTCTCAACATTAACTGTTAAGGAAAATGTTGGTTTGTAAGTTTTTTGATCTATAACCTTTGCCAGCATAAGAGAGTTATTTTCTGTTAATAGCTTGTCAATGCAGTGAATGTCAAATTTTGTCGCTTTTTCTTTGCATCTGGAGATGATGATGGTTTTTAATCTTCTATTTTAACTAATGCAATAAAATGCAGTTATTTAATTTCCATTATTAGCCCATCCTTACATTATGATTTTATATTGCCATTTCTCTTCTCCTATAGCAATCTATATTGTGTTATATATTTTGAGACCATCTATTAAATAATATACATTTAGGATAGTTATATCTTCTTGGTGGATTGGCTTTTTATGATCATGAAATATCTATTTTTATTAATTGAACTAAACTCTATTTGAATTATTTTAATTACTTGGTAAACAGCCTGGTGTATCATTGTTTATCCTTATACTTCAAAACTTCATTGTTTCCTTTCTACTCTCCTTGGATTTAATAATTTAACTACAGTGTGTTTAGATGTGGTATTTTACTTTGGTATTATAGAACATTTTGAATCTATGTCTTTATGTTTATTGTTTGTTTTGAAAAATTCTCAGATCTCTTTAAATAATACTTTTGCCCTCTTCTCTCTAGTCTTTGTTTCAGAGTTCCAAATATACATATGGAAAATGTCTTACCATTTCCCAGGTGTCTCTCATCCTTCTTCTTCTTCCCCCTCTTCCTCCTCCTCTCCTTTCTTCTTCTTCTTTTTAAATATTTATCCTCCTTGAACTCTAGCCATGATAGTTTCTACTAAACTTTCTTCTACTTCATTAATCCTCTCTTTGATTCTGTCCTGTCTACTATAAACCTAGATACTGAGTTTTTAATTTCTATTATTCATTTCTTAAAATTCTAGAATCCTGTTTGATTATTTTATGTTACAATTTTCTAATTTAATTCTCCTACTTGTCATTTATTTACTTATATGTTTTAATCAAAATTATATCTGTTCTTTTTTAATATGTACTGCTTTGTTTAATTTTTTTGAACTGCTTTATTGAGGTGTAAGTGACATACAATAAAATATGAATTTTAAAAGTGTACAATTTGATACAATTTGATCAAAGAATACAGAAATATATACAATTTGACATAAACACACCTATGAAACTAACATCATAATCAAGATAATCAATGTATTAATCATTCCTAAAAGTTTCCAAGACACTGATGTTTTGGAAATATCATTGATCTATTTTGTGTCACTATAGATTGGTTTCCATATTCTAAATTTTTATAAAAATGTCATCATGAATTGTGTATTGTTTTTGCCTGCCTTTTTTAACTCAGCATAATTATTTTGAGATTCATTGATGTTGCTCCGTGTTTCAATAGTTCAATATTTTTATTGCTGACTAGTATTCCATCATTTGGCCATACTATGATTTGTTTATCCATTCACCATTTGATAATATTTTGAATTTTTTCCAGTTTGGAACTATTGGAAATAAAACTGGCAAATACATTTGCCCACAATTTCCCTTTTTATGGACATTCACTTTCTTTCCTCTTGGGTAAATATCTAGGATTAGAATGGCTTGATCATATGGCAGACGCATGTATAATATTTTAAGAAACTGCCAAATTTTTACAAAAGTTATTGTATCATTGTAGATTCTCATCAACAGCATATGAGAATTCTGGTTGGTCCACATCCTTTCCAACTCTCATTACGGTTAGTCTTTTTTAATTTTAGCCAATCTAAAAGCCGTGTGGTTTTGATTTGCAAGTACCTAAATAATGTTTAGCATCTTTTCATGTGCTTATTTGCCATCCATGTATCTTTAGGGAAGTGCTTGTTCCAATATTTGGCCCATCTTTTATTTGAAAGCTATTGGAACTAATAATTGAATTTAGAAAGGTTGTATGATATAAGATCAACATAAAACATTCAATTTTATTTCTATATATTATCCATGAACAATCCATATTGAAATTGTTTAAAAAGTCATATACTGGAGAACAATAAAGTATGAAATAAGGATAAAAACTGACACAAGTTGTGCAAGACCTGTACACTCAAGGTTATAAGACACTACTTATAGAAAGTAAAAAAAATATATATTTTTAAACTAAATAAATGAAGAAATATACCATATTCATGACTTGGAAGATTCAATGTTGTCAAGATGTCAATTCTCCTCCAAATAGACATACAGATTTATGCAATCTCAATCAAAATATCATCAAGTCTTTTCTCTCTTTTTCTTTTGCAGAAATTAACTAGTTGATTCTAAACTTCATGTAAAATTGTAAAGAGCCTAGAATAACTGAAATAATTTTGAAAAATAAGGACAAAGTGGGAAGACTAACACTATGTGATTTCAAGACTTATTATAAAGATACAATAATAAGTAGCATGCATTTTTTTATATAAAGATTGACAAACAGGTCAATGGGACAAAAGAGAGAGTCCAGAATAGACCCATACATATATGGACAACTGATTTTTCACAAAGGTGCAAAGGCAATTGACTGGAGAAATTATAATCTTTTCAACAAGCGGTGCTGGAATAGATGAAAAAAAGTGAGCTTGGACTCACACTTCATACCATATACAAAAATTAATTCAAAATGTATCATGCACTTAAATATTAATCCTAAAATTATAAAACTTCTGGAAATAAACCTAGGGGAAAATCTTTGTGATCTAGGGTTAGGCAAAGAGTTCTTGAACAATATTCCAATATCACAACCCATGAAAGAATAAAGTGGAATCCATCAAACTTAAAATATTTTGTTCTTTGAGAGATACAGTTAAGGAAATATAAAGACAAGTCATTGATTAGTAGAAAATATTTGCCAATTATGTCTCTATAAGGACTTGTATCCAGAATACATTCAAGTCTCTCAAAATTTGATAGTCTTTTCCCTTATTATAATTCCAATATCTGTTTCATCTGCGGGTTCCATTTAAGTCAACTTGTATTGTCTCCTGCCATATTTGGTAATTTTCATGAAATTCAAGAAATTGTGTCTATAAACGTGCAGTGACTCTGTATGATATGATCTTCCTTGATAGAAGATTAATTTTGTTTGGCAGACAGTTACAGTAGAAACAGACAACGCAAAATCTGTAAGGAATTTAGATAATTTTAAGGAATGTTTAAGCACTTTCTGAGTGCTTTTCTATTTTAGTTTGCCCTCTTTCCTATGGTGTGAACTTCCAGTAGTCACAATTCAAAATCCCGAATATTAATTAGGTCCCCTCATTCTTGGTTAGCCTTGAACTCTATTTTTTAATCAAGTGACATGAGACTACCAAAAGCTCTACTTATATTTTTAGCTTTGAATTTACCATTTGGCCTCTAGCCCTATCATCATCCACAGGTTAAAAATCAGCAAATATCTCAAATGTAAAAGTGGTAGAGGATGTTGGGCTCGTCTCAATACATTTCTTTTCTCTCTGGGGTAATAGTCCTTCAAATTCCGGATATGTTGGTTCCTACTCTTTTACCTTCAAATAGTTACTTTGTAAAATTAATTTTACATAGCTTTTATAGTTGTTGACAGCAAGGATATTAGTCTCACAGAAGGTACTCTGTCATTGACAGAAGTGGATGTCTCTCTTTTAGGTTATTTAATAATATAAAGCCATTAAATATGAGAAAGGAAATGGCATACAATTTTCTCCAAAGAGTTCTGAGCAATTCACAGAATCCATATCATCAATCTTTACCATACCCTTGTCAACCCTGGTAAGTCATTAACTATCCAAAGGTCACCCAACTAACCCATCAGAGGTCCAGAAATAGAAGTTGAACATTCAGTTCAATCCCCAGAGCCACATAGACTATTGATGCCTCATATAAAAATTACATCCTCATTCAGGAAGCACTAAGTAATTCTATCAGTGACCTATCTGTCATTTCCTCAGCTCCATATCCTCACTAAAAGAAGGAAAGGAAGAAATGAGAGCATTTTCACCTTAGATTTTCAGTAAGATGGGTGTCTAGTGCTATTTTTTAAATTCTTTAAAATAATGTTTTTTCATTCATGATGGTAAAAGTAAAAGGGCAAAGAGTCATCTGATGTCTGATTATTCTTATCAGAAACTTGGAGAAAAATGAAAAGCTAATCCTACAGTTGTTAGATCCTAGGCTAAAAATGAGGAAGGAACCAACACATAATTCTAACATGCCACAGAGGTAAGCGTTCGGTTATTCATTTAATAAGTATCTATCTAATATATACTATTTGAATTGCTGTCCTTGGTGCTAGAAATATAGCACTGTACATACATAGGAATGCCTAAACACACAAAAGATACATTCTTATGGAGAAAGGGGTGATAAACAAATCAATACATAATATGTATGTCAAGAGGTAATAAATGCTGCAGAAGAAAATGCAGGGAAAGGTATAGGGAGAAGCAGGAATGCCATTTTAGATAAGGTGAGGGGGGAAGACCTTTCGGAAAAAGTGACTTTTGAACAGAGATCTTAAGGAAGTCAGAGTTGTGGAAGAGCCATGTAAATTACATTTGAGGCACAGAGAAGAGAAACTGGAAAGACTCTAAAACAGGAAGGTTCTTGGAATGTTTGAGAAAGAGCAAGCAAGATTGTGGCTGGAGTGTGCTGAGTGAAGATGGGTGGTTAGGAGACAAGATGGAATAGAAAGTAGAAGGCAAGATCAGAACAGAATTGTAGGTCACGATAAGGGCTTGAGTTTCAGCCATTGGATGGCTAGCTAAGGTGAGAAGAATAAAAGGTAGAAAGATAAGAACAGAAGCAGGGAGACCAATTAGGAGGCAGTTAATCAAGGTGGGAGATAATGGTGGCTTAGACTAAGGGGACAGGGGGGAATAGGTGAGAAGTGGAGGGATTCCGATTAGATTTTGTTGATAGAGTTGACAGGTTTGCTGATAGATTGAATGTAAGAAAAAGTGAGAAGTCAAGAATAATTCCAAGGTTTTTGGACAAGTAAATGGATGAGTAGTGGTGCCACTTACTGCAAGGAGGAGCACTGGGAGAAAGATAGATTTGGGGGAAGAAATCATGACCATCTTTATCCCAGATTCTTTACAGGCTTGGAGATCATTAATAAAAAAGGTAGCTGATAAAAATCTCTACTGCTTATTGATTTACTTCCCTTTCTTCTCTAAGAACCTGGGTTATCTGTGAGATCAAGTAGAGATATAAGAGGATATATGTGAATCAATAGGAAAGTGGTAAAGGTAAGTCATTGGATGAAGAAGGCAGGGATATCCTGAGCCAAAGGAAAATTTTAAGCTTTATTAAAATCAAAGGTGCACTTTCCAGATTGGTGTAATGTATCAACAGCTAAATATTTCAAGTCGATTGTTCAACCAGTGCTCAGTTTTCTTCTATAGGCTGCAGATCTGTTATGTAATAAGATCAAATAACCTCTTCATTCATTCTCATCCTTATATATTTTTCTTACCTTCCTTAACTCCTCAAATCTTATAGGGCCAGATGCTGAGAAAAGGATCAGGGTAAGTGTAAGGATACTTATTATGTATACTTATTAACCTTTTTGAGACCTGACTCCAAATACTGGAATGACCCATGTAGGTGATCATGAACATTTCTCTACCATAATTTATTGTTCCCACACTAATTGGATTGCTATCATTGCCCATTATTGTGGTGCCAGTCAGTCATGGGCAAGAGAGCAAGGATACCAAGTCTCTTAGGAGTTATAACTAATCTCACAAGATTCTATTTAATGGAAATGTTCGCTCACTGTCATCTCCTTTTCCTTGGAAACTCCTTTAGGCAATATAACTCTTAAGAACCCCAAGAAAAGAAAAAGCTATTAAAAAAGTTTCCAGTTGACTATAGTTGCCATGTTGCATCTTGATAAAAAGCACTGCAATTTTATCTTGTTGGTAGTTAATTGTGAAGATGTTCTCTAAATATATTGAATCTGGTATGCAGTTCATAGACTGAAATATTAAAATTTTAATAGCTTCCCATGCATTCTCAAATATGAACATGTTATACATTTCTATTTTCTTTGTAAGAACTTGCAATCTCTGCGCAATAATCTGCCATCTAATTTACATTTTTATAACGTGTCACAGATAGGAAAATATTCTCCCTCAAGCTTACATATCTTTATCTTCTGAATTGTTTTTTGCACTGCATAAGGAGCTGCAGTTTTCATAAAATAATTAAGGCTAAGGAGAAGACCCTATACTATTTCCACAAACCACCTGAGAAGTTTGAGGCATATTGCTGTCATAGAATTTCCTATTAGGTCAGAAGTATCTCTTTGTTCATTCATTCTGCTAGCCTTATGAACATGGAAGTCTTTTAAAATAACTATATCCATATTGGCCACATTTTCCATACATGGACTGTCCTTTTGTAGATACAGAATGCGCCATAATATAACACCTTAAAAAAATCAATCTCCATTTGCCCTCAAAAAATTGACGAAACTTTCCATTCTCTGTTTTCACTAAATATTTATAATATTTTTCAATAGCATATCTGGAATATAAACTGCATCTCAAAATTACAGAATAGTTTAAGTATAAAAATAAGGTAAAATGATAATCCTAGCTGATATATTGATGCTTAGAGAAGAGTTCATTGACCAGTCCTAGAAAACAATGTGTTCATTAACAGAGTGATAGAGAAATCTTGCAGGACATTTGGTCCCTTCCAAAACATCCATAAGACATTTGGTCCGTAAGACATTTGGTCCACACCAAAAGATCTTTAACATTTGGTCCTGTCCAAATGTCCATAGCAAAAGATTTTGGACAGGATCAAATATTAATGACCTTTTGATGTTTGGACCAAACGTCTCTATGCGTGTTTTGGACATAACCAAATATCAAGGACTTTTTGATGTGGACCAAATGTCTTCTGGACCAAATGTGTTCTGGGCATTTTGGACAGGACCAACTGCCTGCTAATCAAGAGAAAAGTCTCAAAATATAGGATAGTCCTGTGTTGTTTAAGATCCTAATCAACATTTTGATAAAACTGTCAGGATTCTTTAAAAAGTACAAAGCCATAAAATAGGAATAGGTTAAGTTAAAATAACATGCATTTCCTGGGGACCATGGAGGACTCCTGCTTCAGCAAGCCAGGCCTTGAGCACTTGCCTGGTTGACGATGTCTCCTTCTTCATTAAAAAAGTAGCTAAAAAGAGTCAATAAGAAAGCATGGTACAGCACATCTGAGGTTATTCCATCCTCCGGATAACCTGGAACAGAATATGAAGAAAAGTTGCAATTTTAAAAAAAAATTTTACAGAAGTTTATAAAAAATTCTGCATGCTTACTGTGTTGTGATATTCCCCTTAGAGACGTAGAAGCGTTCTAAGTAAGAAAGAAAAAGTTAAATCATCTTGGTTCTCTGAAAGGATATGCAGTACCTGGTCATCCACTTAGATCTGGTGATAGGCCACTTTCTCTTTTCTCCTCAAAAAAGAGATAAGTGCTAAGTCTGCTCAGCTATTTGAAACATTTGAAAAAAGAAAGGCTTTACAGAGGTATTGAATGTAGACAATACCTGATTATGATTTAAAGACTCAGAAATAAGAGATTTGTTTTAAATCCTCTTCCAACTGATGTCTACTTTACA
The DNA here is from genome assembly GCA_031878705.1 of Tapirus indicus. Lineage (NCBI taxonomy): Eukaryota > Metazoa > Chordata > Mammalia > Perissodactyla > Tapiridae > Tapirus > Tapirus indicus. Next base: position 47,290,397 of record CM062926.1, on the reverse strand, counting down.
TTTCTTAATCTTTATTGCTTTATAAACAAGACATATTAATTAAATTGAGTCTGGTTAGGAAAAGGGAGTCTATCCTGGCCATTGGCCAAAATAATGTTACTGTCTTTGTCATATTTTTGATGTTTTTTGTTTTACTATTATAAACCCTCTTTATAACAACCCACCTGAGAAAGACATCAGTATGGTATAAAAGCCAGAACTATCAATTTACATTGATAGACAAATTCAGAAGTGTAAGTTCCAAGTTGGAGGCTATGCCAAACATTTGTCTCCATGAGATTTCCTATCAATATTTAAGCTTTAATGGAAATATATGTCATTTAAAAAAACAAATTAGGCTGACATTATGGAGAATATAACTGCCAGTTCACTCTAGGTTTATCATACTCATTTTTCTTTTATTTTCTAGAATCTTAGCATTAACAAGTTAGATCCTCATATCATAATTACATTGAGGATTTTTTTCACCCACAAAATTCTCAGTGCTATGTTTTGCTGATTGGTAAAATTTAGTTATTATTAGTGTAGCTAGTAACATAATAACTTATATTGAAAAGGGGCAAATAAAATGGCCAGCACAGATCTGAAAAAGCACTACATTGATCATGAGAATATTGAGAATGGGATTATTAGATCATGTTTACCACTTTGAGAGAGGGAGTTGATGGGAGATCTAGATTCTTGTTGGTGGGTACACAATGAATGGAGGACTGGTTTTGATGCAAAATCCATGGTGTTGAGGCTTGGCTCTTAAAAAAAATAAATTACTACTTCACAATATATGTAGAAAGTCAGTTCACATCATGCCTAGATCTGAAGGGAACGTGAGTAGGACTAGCCTCCCTGCAATTTGCAATTCTTCCCCAAAGCTGCTGTCTTCCAGTGGCTTCTTTCCATGTTCAAAGTTGCCCTTGTAATTGATTTTCATCTGAGTGGATACTCTTTCCAATGATTCATCAGCCCTTAAAGATAGATTCCTCCATGGATTTGTTGATGAGGTCCAAATATGACTGAAATCTGCTGAATATGAGCCTTAAGAGGACTGCCTCATTCTCAAACAGGACCTATTTGTTCTTTCACTCCTGAAAAAATAGCAGGTAAAGATAAGAAATACAAATGTGCTCTTCCAGAAAGACACTTGGTGCTCACTCTTACCTACAGTTTTCACAGGTCCCTTTCTCCAATCAATGTTGATTTATTTGTCCGTTTTCAAAATGCAACGCCTTTGCAGTGATCCAATTAATCTCTCAGAGAATGATGGGTGTTCTCCTCTTGTTTCATGGCATTGCTCCCTCTATTTCACAGTTTTGCTGTTTATAAGCATTTTGGTTTGTCTTTACTTTTACCAGTTTACTTCATTCTCAGTTGTCTCTTTGAGATGCTCTTTTCTTCAGTTGTGTGAAGTCATCATTCTAGATATTCCACTAGAGTATCTTCCTTTAATTTCCTGTAAAATCCCCTCTCCCTTTGGAAGGGGTAGAGGATGGAAAGAGTGTAAGGAAAGTATGAGAGTCCCCATGCAGGTAGGAATTACCTATCTTCACAAACTGACAAGATGAGTATTCCCGATTTGTAGAGGAAGAACTGAAAGTTCAGAGAGATATTACATAGTTTACTCAAAAGAGCTACAAAAGGGTAGGTAGGTGGTTGAACTACAGTTTGAAGCTGAGTTTGATTCCCAAGCCCATGGCCTATTACATTCTCTCATGATTTTGAGTTCTATATGAATTCTAGAAGATCATTTCAATAAAGGCTGGTAATTGGGATTGAGTGCAAAAGTAATAAAGGTTTTATCACTAATGTCCCAGCTTTAAACAGTACTCGTTCTACACTTGAACATATCCACCTACAAGCTCTAATTTGACAGTTAGCAAATGAGTATTGTGGTATCTTTTCTCACTTGCATCCCCACTTATTTGGAAACAGATATATAACTCTATTCTACCCATAGACGTCATCTGTAACCCAGGATAAGCTGAACTGATCATAATATCCATGATAAATGGTCCCCAGATGGGCTCTTGAGCCAAGCAAAGCTAATTAGATACCTCTTCTGGGACATTTTTGCTAGGGTGTCATGGCAACACCTCTCTTTTTCTCTTGGGTCATGAAATTCCAACCGGCCATATTCCCTGGTTTATGGCAAAAGCCTTTCAGCTTTAATAGCAACTTATACTACTTTAAAAACAATTAACAAAGCATGAAAGAATATAGCTGCCAGTTCATCATGAGAACACGGCAGAGGTGCGAAAACAGGAGAGAGGGAGACAAGAGGAGAAAAATAGAAGGAGAGGAAGAGAGAAAATGAGATAACAACTAATTCCCTGGATTTAGTTATCCTTGAAGCTCCATTTCTGTACTTTTTGGTTATATGAGCCAAAAAAAAGTAATCTTATTGGGTATCTAATTTTTGCACCTAAACTTCCTAATATACACACCATTCCGAATTATTTATGCTATGATTATTTATAGTCCTATCACCAATCAACTCTCTGCTTAAGGAACTGAAAGTTAGGATAAAATGCAAGAATGTATTATATCACTTGAAAGGGTCAAACATGAATTCACCATGACATGGTAACCTGTCGCTGTAACGGACTGAAAAAAACACTTGTCTTGGTATACAGCCCCTAGGCTATGATAGAAACTCTGTTGGGAATTATCTGTGTTGTTCTGTGTTTCTATTTCCACACATATAAAATGAAGAGAATTGCCCTAAACCAACTCTAGCATCCTTTCCTGTTTTAAAATCCTATTACTCTCTGACATGGAATGCTTTTCAGATTAGCTTCAGTCACTTAACAAAGATTCACATATGTCCTATAAGGAGTGGCGTGAGGAATAGGAGAAAGGCTAGAGCGGTTGGACTAAGCTGTACGTTGGTATCAACCTGGTAAATAGACAGTCCAGTTCCATGCTGCAGTGAGGATAGCATCGGGTACCGCAGAAAGAGGACCTAGGAAGAAGAGATGGAGGAACCTTTGAGGGATAAGTTGTGCCCTCTGGATGCTCTGGTATGGGATATTCCCAAATCTCTGGGGTTATGGAGCTGACGGTAGGTAAAAGGGCTGTTTTGTTCATATGTTTTGGCTTGCTTATGTGAGGCAGATAATGACCTTCTCATTTTCATTGAATCTAATCTATTAGGGGAATTGGTTTTTCTCCAGTGATCAATCACACATTATATTTTCTTAAGTCCAAAAACATATATGGCATAATCCTTCTTGATTTAATATATGCATGAAAATATATTCTTGTCCCCTTGGGTTCTTCATATTTTAAGAAAATACTTACATGCACTTCAGTGTGGGATAGTTTTGACAATACATTACATTGTATTAAATACTTCCATTGTTACGATAGCACACTTCAGATTGGGTACTGAGGACCCATGATGACACATGGCTGAGTATAGTGTTTTCAGCACAGTGAAGTGAAAAGATGACTGATTTTGGAGTGAGGCAAACTTGATTCCCAGCTCTATCACCTATTATCTTGTAAATTTGGGCAAGGTCTAAGTAACTCTAACCTACTTTCTCATGTGTAATATGTGGATAATAAGTTTTACTACATAAGGCTGCTGTGAGCATTAATTCACATCACTTACATAGAGCACTTGGAACAATAGGTGCTCAGACATGTTAATTTCCTTCTAAATAGTCAAACCTGGTTTAATGAGCAAAACATCTTATTAGGTTTTTTTCCTTAATTTTACTGAGATGATTCCATCCTTTTTTTCGTTTAACTCGGCTTAGTAAAGTCTTTAAGTCATTCCTAACTTCTCTTAATTCTTTGTACCAATCATGTTATTTTTAGATTATGTAAATATTTTATTGAGATATAATTGACATATAGCATTATATTAGTTTCAGGTGTACAACATAATGAATCAATATTTGTATATATTGTGAAATGATTACCACCATAAGTCTAGTTAACATTCATCACTCACATACTGACAATTTTTTTTGTCTTGTTATGAGAATTTTTAAGATGTAGTCTCTTAGCAACTTTCAAATGTACGATACATTGTAACCGACTCTAGTCATCATGCTGTACATTACATCCCATGACTTACTTATTTTATAACTGGAATTTTGCACCTTTTGACCCCTTCACCCATTTCACCCATCTCCCCATCCCCCACTTTTGGCAACCACCAATATGTTCTCTGTATTTATATTCTTAAGTTATTTCCTAGATTTTAGGACCAGATTAACAACAAAGCAGAATTAAGCATTCAGTTAGGTGTTTATTACCATTTAATTTTAATTGAAATACTCCCTACTCTTCTAGGAAACTCAGAGAGATACAAAAGCTCAGGATTATTCTGTTTTTCTCTGTGTTAGATTCTAATTATTAGACTGCATTGGTCATTGGTCTCTCCACTTTAGGAAGGAATCAGATATTTGCACCAGAAAGCTATTACCCTGATTTAACAGAATGGAAAACTGGTGAAAGTTTCAAAGAGTTAGATTGGCTACTCTGAAAAGAGGTGATTAATGTAAGTCCTAAGCAATCTTTTAGTTATGTTGTGGTTTAATCTAAGTAAGATATTGATCAAGTTTTCTTCTTTTTAACAAAGTACAGAAACAGGGAGCAACTGTCATTGTATCAAAGAGAATTTGAAGCTTGATATTCACATATACTTATGAGAACAAGAGTGATTAATCCTTAATCAGACAACCTTAGAAATCACAGAATTTCATATTTTAGTAATGTTTACAAAAATAGCATTACACTTGTTTTGTGCTTATGTTTTCAGAACAGTTTCATGCAAATTCTTTTATAATTCTAACCACAAACCAGTGAGATAGGTATTATCTTTCCCACCTTAAGCAGAGGGATTAATTGGTTTACCTAATGTGAGAGAGATTCAAATTCAGATTTGAATTCTGGTTCCACATCCAGTTAGGAATTTGGGGGACTTTGGGGAGACGGTAGTCTGAATATGCCCTGGCTTCTCTCCACTTCAATTACAACCCATCTGAGTAAATTAGCTATTTAGCACCTGGGGCCCGCAGGGTAGGTGCCCTAGTCCCTTGCTACTCAGTAGCAAGTAGGACAACAGCAAAGTCTTCACCTGGCAGCTTGTGACAAATGCAGAATCTTATGTCCCACTTCAACATATGAATCAGAATCTGCATTATAGCAATAGTCCCACAAGCTTGGTTTGCAAACTAAAGTTCTAAAAGCTGACTTTAGACAGTGAAACTGAGGCTACAGGTATCAGAGAGCCTGGGGACAGCATCAGGATGTCCCCCAGACAAGGAACAGATTGTTCATCCTGAGAAATGCTTGACCCTGGAGATTCTTGAGATGGGAGAGCTTGACTCACAGGGAACTGAGGAGAAGTTAAAAGTTGAACTGATTTCTATATGTCTTAAGTTTCAAGAGCTTGAAATGACATGGTAGCATAAGACAAACTCCTGGTATTTTGTCAGGGTGCTTACACCCTGGCTGTTACCCTCAGCTGACCCACAGAGGTAGAAACCCTGGTGCCAGCCAGCGCTTGTGAGACTGCTTCCACCCATGGTACTCCAGCTGGGCATGGGCCCCAGGGAGCAGCCAAAGAAAAGAATATGCCTAAAAGTCCTTCTGGCCCTCCACCTAATAGAGCCCACCAGCCAGATACACTCCCGAATGAAACAGAGGTGTGTGTGTGGCAGGAATCATGCTAGGCCTATTAGGAAGAAAATGACAAGTTGAATAAAAAACATAAAAAGAGCACTCTAGTGCTTAACACAACTTAGTATCATGCTATGTTTTAAATATGAAACATAAACATTTTGAGTGCATTAAGAATTCGCTAACTGATTTCTACAGAAGCTAGTGGTAAGAACCAAAATCTGACATCTCTCTTATTATAAATGGATCAGCCCCTCTTACCACTTTGTCTCATGTATTAGTGATTTTCTGTCAAAATTATCCTTTCTGTAATTTTTATTATTTGTGTAAATGGATCTCTGAATATCCCTGAATTTGTCATCCATTTACCACCCAATCATTTCCGCTCCATACATGTGTTAACATCTAGTGATATTTTTTCACATTGACGTATGTCAATTGGATTAAGGACATACTTCGAAGATTCCAACTCGTGTGACATTTCACTTAATCTTCCTGTCCTTCCCAGTGGCTTTTCAGGATCTCCTTTCCCATCAGAAGCAGAAAAACATCTCAGAAAAGCATCTCTCCAAAGTTGGCCTACAAAATATACTTGATCCCTATTTGATCTCTGCTAAGGATAAAATCTGATAATTATATTTAAAATAAATGAGTGACCAACCTGACAACGTATTTCCTTGCCTTTGAAGCAAACTCATTTTAACAGATGTTAGTGATTTTACCAAAAATCATTTTGAGAATTCAGCACCATTTAGGATCAGTAGAAGAAATATTCGGGATCGTTGGATCTTTCACCTCTCTTCCTATATACTGTAGGAGTGATTTCCTTTTGCATATACAGCCAATTCTGACAAGGAAAACTCTTTTGATTTGGTATTTCATGTAGAACTTGATCCAACTAAGTGATACTTGCTTAATATATCTGATACATTCCTGTTTTTTTAAAATATGTTAAGTAGAGAATTAGCAAACTGGATGAAATGCAATCATCTCACAAGATTTAGAAGTTTTTTAATGATATTTTTATGTTTTCTGTTAACCATATGATAATTTTGGATAGTACCTAAGTTAAATACAACTTTTGGAATTACCTGGTTTAATCCAATGCTATAAAAACCTGAACCAATAATGTATTAATATCTTTGAGCAAAGATAGAAACAAATTTAACATCCCAATTTTTTTATAATTTTGAATGCTTTTTCTCTCTTTCTAGTTAGTTGTAAGACTCACATTTCTCTACATGTTATTTTAGATGAGAACATCAAAGTAACTTTTGATTTATGGGAGTTTGTCTATTATTTTACTTCAACGGCTTCTTCTGAAACTTCCATTGCTGTCTATGACTGCAAAGTCATTGGTATTAACTCTTTGGTTCTTAAAACCATGAACTGTTATATAATTGAATCCATTTCCAATGCAATCTGTCTTTCTAGATATTCTTCTCCATGATTTCTGCAATACTGCATCAGAAATGCCCTGGCATATCACACAGAAGGGGAGAAGTTTGGAGGAATGTGAATGGTGTCCCCTGAATGCCAATCTCTCGGAGATGGAATTTCATCTCTGTGAATACCACTACCCCAGTTAAATGGAGGGGAGAAAGAGGCTCAAGCCCCCTTCATCATCTATCTCACTAAACTCCTACACCTGTTTCTGAAAGCATGAAGAACTATAAGAACGTGTAAAGAAGCACAGGAAGGTGAAAGTATAAAAGTAGACTTCAACCAAATTATACTAAAAAATTATATCCTGGACATTGTGTAGGTATCTGAATACTTTTTAATTTAACAGGCATTTGAGCTGTAAAATGAGTAAAATCCTCCCACAAGAAGAGAAATAGAGTTAGAATAATTACATTATTTTCTCCTATATTTTTTCTCTACCTTAAATATGCAAACTACCTCCCTCTAGGGGTTAACTTCTAGAAAGACCTCACAGGATGAGCAAGAATTCATGTAAAATGTTATTTCTCTTAAGTATTCTAAGTGATTTAATGCCCTGCAAGATAATATTTGTAGTTGATAATACTTATGAAAAGATAGAAATATTGCTAAATTTGTAATCATTATTTTTTATTGTTATGTTTTTCATATGGAATTTATACTTTTTTATACACCCTTCTTAACTCTGGGTCTTTGAGAAGAGAAGCACAAGAAGTTAAATGAATGTAACGTGTCTCCCAGACCCTAAACCTCAGAATCTCCATTCTTCCTGCACATCCCTGATCTAACCCTCCAGGTACAGGCCGGAAAGCTGGAGGACGCTGAATGCTGAAGATAATCTTGCAGTATCTGCCATCACGATGGAGGGAGGCCGGTGCCTGGCACACCTGGGTACACACAGATCCAGGAATTAAAGCAAGAAGAATACAGAAAATAAATCTGTAGGAGGCACCAGAAAGTTCCCACTTCATTTCCTAAAGCAAAATTATTTCAGCAGAAGGGGAGCCTGGACCAGGGAGGTGAAGTTGCTCTAAATCAGAATTTCCCCAGACTTGGAGGAGCAGAACTACCTGGAAATGTGGCTGCAATTCAAGTTGCCAGTCCTCTCCCCAGAAATTCTGCTTCAATAGATTTGGGTTGGGATTTAGGAAATTTTTAATTTACATTTTCTTATTTATTGTTTTAGTAATGTGCCAGGTAATTCTTATGTCCAGGCAAGTTTTTGAATCACTGCTCCATTGATAACAGGAAAAGCCCCATCAGTGACAATAAAATGGGAACAAATGCCTGTTCAGTTCCATTTTATGCAACATTGTACAAAGCTCTGTATTTTCCTTTAGTCAATTATATCCTCTTTTTCAGATGAAGCAACTGAAGCACAGAGAAATTAAATCAGCCCAAGGTGTCACAGCAAGGAATTAGCAGAACAGAAACTTGCACTCTCTCTGTCTACCTTATTCTGTCTTCTAGATGTGAGTTAGATTGTGCTATCGTTAATTGTTTTATGAAATTAGAGAATATTAGGAATAAGTGATTTTCCTTTTAGTTTGGCAACTTTTAATGTTTTAGTTTCATAAACACACCTACATTCTAAATTGAAAGCTCCTGTAGTCTTAGAATGAAATTCAGCAACATCAAATATCAGCAGAAGAGTCTCATTGTATATATTGAAAATCCCATCATCCATTTCCATGCTGAGCTGAAGCAGTGTGATTTCCTCGCTGGCAGGCCATTTATCACCCCCTACAGGCCATCAATAATTGATTAGGGAGATTGGATTCAGCACAATGCATATCAACCTGTTTTATCAACATAGAGTACAGTTTGTGTCAAAATGTGGCAACCCTTGAATCTCTCTGCTTACTCATTTCTGATAGATGGGATTTTCACTTACTCCTTTCATACCAGAAGCAAAAGGAAGAATTGGGCAGAGGAGAAAATAACTAGTTGGTTTTGTTTACACCTATGCGCCTAAAATAACTTGCTACATACCATTTGTGTTTCTTACCCTTACCTAAAAACAAAGAACAAAAGGATGCTTTAGATTAGGGAGACAACCCCACAGCCTTTTGAAAGCAAAGCCTCCAAGCCATCTCTTGTATTCCCAGGAAGAGGATGAAGACCCTCAGGCCAGTTCCTTCTCTGTCCAGGATCTGCCACCGTCCTCTCTCCCCTGTTTCCATTTCCACAAAACGCTGGTTGCAGAGTAGCACATGATCTCACGAACTTTTGTGCTGACCCTAAAGGTAAGTGCACAGGCCATTTGGTTTAAAACATCAAGGTAGAAAAACAGGAAATAAAAGCAATAAATATGAGCAAGCTGCAGTGATTCTGGACTCTTAGCAACTCCTTTCTGTGATGCTTCAGGGTTTACTGGTTCTGATTCTTTTCCTAAAAAAGAATCTGTCTCCTGCTTTGAGTTCTGCAGCTGGGACTCATCAAATTTTCCTTCTTCTTTGGATCTGCATTGAGGGAAAATTCTTCCCTTTTTATACTGACTCTTTGGAACAAAGGCCTGAAGATTCAATTAACACAGACATCATAGACCATTTATTGGTCTTTGAGACTAAGGCAGTTTGCTTTTCAGGGGCACCCTCATCAGGATGAACTGGAGAGGGAATGAGAACAATTAATCTTGAGAGTCTGAGATGTGCCAGACTGGTCTAAGTATTTTAAATGGAATAACTGATTAATTCCTCATGGTAGCTCTAGGAAGTAGGTGCTCCTTTATATTCTTTAAGGTACGTATGATTCAACTAAAGCAAGAGAGGTTTTGTAACTGTTTACCCAGAATGTGAACAAGATCGGTATAGATCAAGAGCCTGCACTGTAATACCACTGGGTGTTTCTTCTACTGCTTCTCTGATCACAGGCTTCATCCACTTTAGCGGATCCGTTCTCCATATGGGAAGATCATCTTTTGGCATGTCTTCTCTCTTGGCCAATTTTCCTATGATTACATTGACCATAAAGTAATGTGTTTTCTCGTTTCCCCAGAGACTTAAGTCCACTTAAGTATGTTTGTGTGCGTGATGCTAGCAGTAGTTGGTGTGGGGCTGGGGCTGGGGCTGGCGGCTTCTTGAAAACAAGAATCGCAGACATTTTTCTGTCCTCCTCCCCTTATTCATCCCTCCAGCTTCCCCTCTTTTCCTGGCAAGAGTGGATGAGAGGGCCTGAGGTAATCGCTACCAGCACCAATATCAACCAGGTCAGAGCACAACTGATGTCGGCCTTCAGTAGTAATACCATTTTCTCCCAATTTCAGCAAAAATGATCTATGTGTAAATAATATAAAAGAAAGGTTTCACTTCTTTCAGAATACACATGATTAGAGAAATGAACAAACTTGAGCTCAAAGATTGCCTGAGGCTTTTTAAATAATTTGTTCCACTTACCTAGGAAGGAAGAGGCATTATATTTTTACGTCTATTTTTTTTTCATTTTTGCTTTTGTAATATGACCAAGGGCCTAATTTCCCCCTTGATGCCCTCCTGTAACTGCCAATAATGTTAATAGGACATATAAGCGCTCTTCAAACAAGTAAGGATATTGCTCAGCTCTGAGCAATTTTGCAGGTGTATATCTTCCCTACTCTTTTCTTAACCTCTAGCATACATATATATATAATGAAGCCAGTGACTAACACTGCACTTTGAAGGAATCAGACCTCCCTTCTGACCTTTCTCTGTCAGAATCCTCAAGAAATACATTTCCTATACTTTTGAGGAAAGGAGAAAACATTCAGTGTTAGAAACGTAACTTTGGGCACCTGAAAATATGAACAGCAAATAGGAAAATTAACTTTAGCTGTATCTCTTCACTTCAAAGGATGAAATTTATCTAGAAATTCAGATTAAATGTAGAGTGAACTAAGTCACAATAACATCAAGTATGGGTTAACTTATGAGCAAAATATAAATATCAAACAAATTAAACCCATTGCAAACACAGGGGATACCGGGAAAATTAAATGAAGAAGTAGATGAAGTTTATTCATGGTATTATTCAAGAAACATGGTTGAGCACTCAATGATCAGGCTCCCAATATGTGCTGGAGCTAGTACCAGAAGCTGAGGTTATAGAGATGAAAGATATGGCACTTTCTCTGAAAGTGTTCCTAGACTTATAAGGGAGGAAGACAAGAATATAAAAAAATTACAATGGTGTATGATGGTTGAGATACAGGGGCATGGACGTAGTACACATGACTGTCTCTAACTTAGCCCAAAGAGAGAAAGGAAATTTTTGCAAGAGAAGGAGGCACTTGAGGAGTTGCTTTAGCAAGAAGGAAGTGTACAAATAAAAAGAAAGGTGGGCAGAGCATTCCAGGCAGAAGGAACAGCATTTTCATGAGTCCGAGGCATGTGAGAGCACGGTACATTTGGAAAGAACTTCAAATTATTACTTGTAGTTGCACATAAACTTGCCTACAATCCAGCAATCTCACTCCTAGCTATTTACTCAACTGACTTGAAAATCTGCACATGAATATTTACAGTGGCTTTGTTCACAATTACCAAAAAACTAGAAGAAACTAAGATGTCTTTCAATAGGCAAATAGATAGGTTGTGTTCATTCATACAATGGATTACTATTTAGCTATAAAACAAAACAAGCTATTAATTCACACAACAATATGGGTGAATGAAAGAAGCCAGACCAAAAAGGATACATATTGTATGATTCAATTCATATGCCACTCTAGAAAAATCAACATTCTAGGCATAGAAACACATCAATGGTTGTCAGTGGTTTGACGGGGAGAGTACAGAGGATATTTAAAGTGGTGAAAAAAATCTGCATGTGGTACTGTCATGATGGATATATGACACTGTGCGTTTGTGAAAACCATAGAACTTTGTAGCACAAAGAATGAATCTTCATGTATACCAATTTTAAAAAATCAACCAGGAGGTAGGGAATCAACCTGGATGGAATGCAGACTTGACAAATGAATCTATGACATAACCTCACTGAAGGTGGTGGTAGAAAATATTTCTGACCTGAGTAAATTTGGAAAACAGTGCTTTGACTGGAAACTGTGACTAAAGAGACAATGATGGGTGTGCACATAAACATCGTACTCTAGTTGGTAAAGTTGCATTTCATGGGGGTATGAGTTTAAAATTCTGAAACTGCTTTGCAAATATACTGGGGTTGAACAAATAAGTAAATGGATGGTGGATGGTGGGAGCTGCGTTTCTCACTGTTTGAGATACAAATTACAGATAAGCAAGGGAAAAAGGCTAAGAGCCATAAGAATAAGATTAGTCAGTGATGTCAGTACGGACTTATGTTTAGATGCATGTTATAGATACAGAAGGATAGATATAGAAAGAATAATAGTTATGTGTATATACACAGGTTGGAAGACATGCATGTATTGCCTAGAAGCATTGAGAGAGCCTAGAAGCAATGACACCTGGATAGTGATGAGAATGTCTAATTGCCAAATCTTGATTTCTAATACCATTTTCCAGTAAAAGGAACCAGGGTTTTTAGGTTTTTAGGGTTAGGGCAGGAATATGTAAGGTGCTTCTGGAGCATCTTGTAGTACCAGAAAGGAAAGAAATGATCGAAATAAAGGGACATAGGAGCCAAGCTGAAAGAACTCCCAATGGCCAAAGCCAGAACAATTTGAGGATTAAAATAAATAACATAGTATTGGATTATAACCCAAATAATTAAATAAATATCTAATTGATACTGATATAAATAAATGATTAAATTAAATAAATAAATGGGGGAAGAAGGCACACATCTCACATACAGAAGAATCCCAAATAATTTTTGTAGATACTTCTCCCTCTAGATGAGGCTTAACATGCTCTTCCCCATTCCCATTGAGTGTGAGCTGCACTTTCAAAGAGTAGAGTATGAAAACATAGGTGGGAGAGGTTACCTTACCATAGAGAAACCTGGCAAACACGATCTTGGCCAGATTATCATTTTACATCATCACTAAGCAATATTTATGGGAGGTACTCTTGATATGATGTGATGAGAATGGCACCTTATCTCTGTGGTTTCCAAAAACCTATAACCTGAGTCCAACCATGAGAAAAACATCAGACAAATCCAGATTGAGGAGCGTTAGATCTCACCACCACTCCTCAAAACTGTCAAGGTCATTAAAAACGGAGACAGTCAGGGAAAACTGTCACCGTCCACTAGGGAGACATAACAACTAAGTGTAATACTGTGTCCTGGATGGGATCCTGGAACCCAAAAGGGGACATTAAGTTAGAACTAGTGAACTCCAAATAAATTGTGGAATTTAATTAATAGTAACGTAGCAGTGTTTGTTCCTTACTTGTGACAATTGCACTTTAACAATGTGAGATGTTAACAACAGGGGAACTGGGTGAGGGGTACACAGGAACTCTCTGTACTATCTTTGCAGCTTTTCTGTAAATCTGAAATTACTTTAAAATTAGAAGTTAAAAAATATTAGTCATAGTGAGAGTATAGGGTGAGCTATAGAAGTTGTGGAAGGTGGGAAGTTGGAGAAGGTGGGAGGCAGAGGTCCCTATAGTGTCTTAAAAGCCATCTGAGTTTGGAATTACTGCAGATTTGTGGACTGATGCAAGAAAAAAAGATCCTTGCAGTGGGACCTGTCAATAGACTTGTGGTAATTCCGATGAGCGATCCTTATCCAAATCAGTATTAACAGAGTCAGAAAAGCAGAAGTGACATAGCTGGTGACCAACTGATTATGCGAGGTAAGGAAAAGAAAACATCTCAGAAGGATCCCTGGTTTCTTTTGGGGTGATTGAGTAGGGAGGGATGCCTTACTGAGCCAGGGACCACATGGAAACAAATATGCTTGGGGAGAGAGACAAGGACATATTTCAATTTTTAATGTGTTTTTTTTTTAGAACTAGCAAGAGTTAAGGAGAAGTTCTCAGTTTTTCAGTCAACTGAGGCTTTCCTACTTTCTGCTTATGATCCCTCCATCCCATTGGATTCAGTGTCCATGTCCATACACTCTCTATCTTCTCTCTCTATTAAAATTTGCGCTCAACTAGGTATCAAGTTGAAAAAGATCTAATACATTATTTTTATGCTAAGAGAAAATGTGGTTTAGTGGCTGTTTCCAAATGTATTTAACTTTAAACAATATAAAATAATCAGATGAAAACCAGGAAGAAGCTGGAAGTGAGTGGGGCTTGAACCCCTGGGGGGGTGCTGGGCACCAGGTCAGCATGCACTTCCTGTCCGAGGTTGTGGTGAGGAGGACCTCTCAGAGGAGCATCTTAGCCAGCAAAGTAGCAGTCTAAACGTGAGAGGGCCCAAGTACTGCTCAGAAACAGGAAATTCAGTCAACAGGAGGAGCGGAGTGGGCAAAAGGAGAAGATCTCAAACAAAAAGATGGATGAAGACCACAAAGAGAACAGCTAAACTGTAAGTAGGTTTTTAAAAAGGCTTTGCACACATTCTTCTCATAAATATTTGTTGCACACTGTGTGCATATGTCAGGCTCCAATCTAAGAAGTTCAGTGGATTAGCAAGTCAGACAAAGTCCCTTCTCTACATAGAGCTTAAATTCTAGTGGAATAACAGAGATAATATATAAGTAAATAAAAATAATAATTTCTGGTTTTGAAAGCACTATGAAGGAATTATAGGGTGATATCTGAGCTGAAATTTGATGGATAAGTCTGAGGCACCCATTTAAATAAAATGGGCAAAAACATGCAAAGTGTGTTTTGTTCAATGTCATAGGCAGAGACATGGAATGATCTCATTTAATTCTCACAATATACATTATTTAATTAAATCTTCAAAGAAGTTAGTGCTATGTTTATCTCTACTTTATAGATTAGGAAACTAAGGGTTAGCTGTTCAGTAACTTGTACACTACTTGCTATGGGCTGCACTGGGTGCCTTCAAAATCCATAGGTTGAAGCCCTAACCCAGTACTTCAGAATCTGGTTGTATTTGGAGATAGGGCCTCTAAAGATGTGATTAAGTGAAAATGAGACATTAGAGTGAGCCCTAGCCCAATCTGACTGGTGTCTTTATAGGAAGAGGAAATGCAGACCCACAAAGAGACATCAGGGTGGTACATGCACGGATTAAAGACCATGTGTGGACACAGTGAGAAGGTGGCCATCTGCAAGCCAAGGAGAGAGGCCTCAGGAGAAACCAAACCTGCCAACAACTTGACTTTGCATTTCCAACCACCAGAATGGTGAAAAAATAAATTTCTGTTATTTAAGCCACCCAGTCTGTGGTACTTTTTTATGGCAGCCCTAGCAAACTAATATACTACTTAAGATGGTGACAAGGGAACTAAAATCCCACTTGCTGTGATTTTAATTACTATTGTGTACCACACCTCCCCAGAAGATATTTCTGAACACTTTTTAGGAAACCCCAAGGAAAATGCATGATCTTTCAAGATTATTTTAAAGGCAAATGGATAACAGACATGGAGGACAACATATTCAGGAAATAAAACTATAATGGTGCAACATCAGGTACATCGGTATGATTCCATCTCCATCACAAGTTTGACTGTTGTTGGTGGGACACTCGGAGTAAGGAATAAACATATTAATCGAGTGCTAGGCTCTCAATTACTAGTTGTATTATGATGGGGAATTTGTTTCTGAATTTCCTATTTTCTCATCCATAAAATGGGGTAACGATAGTACCAGCTCCCAGGGTGGGTGTGAGGTTTATGCACAGGTGCAATGTAATCAGAATGGTAGCTGATTCATTGTAAACACTCAATAAATATCAGCTAATATTATTTATAAAGCAATAAGCTTCACCTATTGATAGAGCCAGGGATGGGGGTGTGGGTTGTCGTCTTGTTTTGCTCACTTCTATATCTCCAAGACCTAGTAGGCCATGAAAAAATAGTTGCTGTTGAATGAATGTTCTCCTAAACTCCATGAGAGACCAACTGGAAAGTATATTTGAAAAATGAAGCCTAAAAATCATGAGAGACTAAGAAAGAAGATTAGTTCAGAGGTTCCCTGTATGTGTTCCTACTGTGTCTCTACTCCCTTTGTCCAAAATGCTACCCAGAGCCACCCAAATGGAAAGACACTGCTTGTGGTAGCTGGTTTGGCCCTGGGACAAATGGAGAGAGCTGTGTGCACAGAGTTATCTGAAAAGGTGGTCCCTCATTGTGTCCCAGGCAGCAAATCCTTCTCTTGTGATCTGTCTTTCTTGGGAAATGAGACAGAAACATAGAAGTGCAGACTTGGTATAAAGCAGAAGGAAGCAATCACTTTTCTATATAATCAGTTCAAGCAAAGAACACTATTTTCTCTAGTAAGGACAGTCTCTGTAAGTTCAAAAAGCTTTCGGCGCACAGGCTGAGCACCCCTTGGGGGCAGATATAACACCACCTCATAGGAGGTGGAACTCTCTGAAGGGACAGAAAAAGTTCTTCAGACCAAAAGGCCATGCCAGTTAATTGACGAAGCTGGAGAGCAGGCAAGTGGATGAAGTGTCTGAGGTCTGACAAGTGTTTCATAAGGTGAGTTGGCTCTGTGTGTAGAGAATGTGATCACCTTGAGAAAGTGCTGCCCAAACTGTTCCTGTTCTCTGATGATTAAGAGGGTTATTATTTATCTTTTTTTGATTACCCTTGAATATGTGACACAGATCCTTTGTCATCAAAAAAAACACTGTTTTTGCATTCCAGTGAGAACATAAGAAGGGTTTAATTACTATCCATAGCATCTGCCTATTTGAGTCATCTTATGAATAATTATGTAGACCAACATATCCAGATGGCCAGTCTGTCTTCCTTTTTCTGTCTTCTCTTCCTTTCTAATAATTAAAGACATTTTATTTTATATCCAGAAAAGTCACTTATTGAAAGATGATTGGAGATGTGGCTCCAAATGGCTGGGATAATATGGAAAATTAAATTCCAATAACAGGAAAGCACACAATACTCATGCCGATCAATTGTGTACATTTGCCTCAGTCTAATAGGTTGTTACTGGAAAATTAAATAGCCTTTAGTCTTTGGGAAAAATCAACCTTTTGCCACAAACTGGAAACTTTGTTTACCCATGCATCAGAGGCAGGAGGGGTCTGATTTAGATGATGTAAAATGATATCTGATGAGAAGTAATTTGCAGACTGCTTGCTCTGTTAAGACTCAAATAACCACAAAAGTTTTAAAACCACCACCAATTCATGTTGGCACAGAAAAACATATCTCAAGTTGTTTTTTGAATAACACATAGGCCAAGACTTGCTATTTGGTACCCTTCTCAAAAGAAAGGGAGGAGTGTTGCCTGTGATCAAATACATCAAATAAATTAAGGAAATGTTGTCTATCATATATCTCCTAGAAATTCACAAAAGGCCAAGAAATTTTGCAGTAACTGATTTAAAGTTGTTCAATATAGGTCCCTAAATTCTTTGACCTTGGAACAATTTTTATTGTTATTGTTGCTTTTACAAAAGTCCTGCAAAATGCCAGCTCTGTGGATCTCATTTGGGAAAGGCAGCTTTACATACAGAAGTTTATTTCTGTAGATCCCTAAGACATGTTTTTCTTTATGATGGTGCATTTTCAGCTCCAATCATTTAGAACTCTACTTGCCTCCTTTAGATAACCACTCTATTTTCCAAACTAGTCACAGGATGGAGGGCATCCAGCCAAATGTGTCCACCCAAATGCTCTTGGAGAATTAGCCTCACTTCTAACTGGACAGGTATTTTATGGCTTCCAAAGTAATAAAGTGGCCTATTCTCAATGCAGCACCAATAACAACAGTTGCTTCCCACATTGGCTAAAGATTAACAACAGGACTTGGGTGGATTTATAGGGCAGGTTATTAAACCCTGAAAATGAGAGGATGTTACTAATTCTCTTTCCCTTGCTTTAATAGACTGACAACCTCCTGGGTTCTGGGGAGCTTCGTGAGACAAATAGCTTTCCAAAAAAACCACCTGAGAGTAGGGAGCTTGGAGGTGACTCTGCTCTCTCTGTGACCTATCACTGTTCACTGCTGCAAAGGGACAGCAGCAAAAACACCAGTTATCACACAGTGCTTCTAAGAGTGTGTGATAAACTTCAAGTGTCAACCCCAGAGGAATTCGTGGTTGGGGTGGGCAACTGGAATGCTCACCCCTCAGCCACCCCCCCACATGCATTACACTCTCCCAGTGCTATTTATAGTCACTGACAATCTGTTTCCTTCTCAGGATAGTGTCCGAATCAACTTGGAGCTCTTAATCTCTTCTTTCTCACCCTTAGGAGAAAGCACAGGTCATATAAATCCTCAGAGACACAAGAAATAACCCTGAATTCTACAGCTGGGAGCTGAAGGCCCTATTTCATCATTTCTCCCTCCATTGCGTCAGCTCCTGGGACCCCACTTTAGATTTTAGAGTCTCAAATTTCCACTGGTCCAGTGAGGGAGTTTAAATGCATCATCAAGTAGGAAACTGCCTGCCTCGCACACTTTGAGGGATTTTAAGGGGCCTCTGCTGCCCACATGACTACTGTATATGCCCTTAAGTTACCCGAAATATCTAGATTCGATATTAATGCTAAAAATCTTTGAATAAGATTCAGATAGGGGCCGGCCAGGTGGCGCAGCGGTTTAGTTTGCACATTGGTAGCCCGGGGTTTGCGGGTTCGGATCCCGGGCACCGGTCCACGCGCTGCTTGTCAGCCACGCTGTGGCAGCGTCCCATATAAAGTGGAGGAAGATGGGCACGGATGTTAGCCCAGGGCCAGTCTTCCTCAGCAAAAAGAGGAGGATTAGCAGTGGATGTTAGCTCAGGGTGTAGTCCCCCCTTATTCGCTGTTTTGCTTTCTGCAGTTTCAGTTACCCATGGTCAACTATGGTCTGAAAATATTAAATGGAAAATTCCAGAAATAAACAATCCATAAATTTTAAATCGCACACCACTCTGAGTAGCATGATGAAATCTAGCACTCTCCAGCTCCATCCAGCCCAGGACACAAATCACCCCTGTGTCCAGAGTATCCACCCTTTGTCCAGCATATCCACGCTGTATATGCTTCCCGCCCATGAATCACTTAGTGGCCATGTCATTTATCAGATCAACTGCTGCGGTATCACAGTGCTTGTGTTCACGTAACCCTTATTTCACTTAATAATGGCCCCAAAGCCAACCTTATTATTAGCTATTGTTATTCTCTTACTGAGCCTAATTTATAAATTAAACTTTATCATAGGTATGTAAGTATAGGAAAAGATATAGTATACATAGGATTCGGTACTATGGCAGTTTCAAGCATCCACTGGGGGAACATACGCCTCACGGATGGGGGGCGGATACTGTAGAGTAATTCATGGTCTTCTGTTAATGATTTGTAATCCTTGTTACAACCTAGCGTTTGATTTGGGGAGTTATAGAAAATACAGCACATTAGATCGATATAGTTCAACTTTCCAAACAGGTTCTGGAGGAAAACATACATTGTGCTGTTAGAACTGACTCCTCCTCTGGAGATATCCATCACATCTCCTCCATCTCCTCCTCGGCTCGTGATCATGCAGTCCTGTAGAAATCAGGACATCGCATGGGACCAGGTGTGTTTGCGAGGTACGGCAGCTTGAGACAGTGATGGGGGAGGGCTCAGGGCAGACTGTCTGCATTTAATCCTGGCTCCGCCATGTGCAAGAACTAGGATCGACCTCTCTAAGTTTCCTCATCGGTAAAAGTGTTAAAATATTCTTTTCAATCCTACTACACTTATGGCTGAAGTACTTTATACTTCTAATTCCATTCCAGGGACCTTAACAACAACTCCATAAATTAATATATGGTTACACAGAATACAATGTATACAGATACAGTGATACTGTACCATCGATTAGAGGAGTTACTTAGGAGCTGAGGAGTTTGACTATGTATATCAAAGTTGCTTTCATCACAATAAATGCACATCTCTTGCTTCTTTGTCACCTACCTGTGGCCACATGAGAATGCCTTTCTCAGATGCCCTATTGCAGGGCACCAGCATCTGTGCTTTGAAATGCATCGCTGCATTTGCACTGAGGCTCTTCTTCCCATTTTCCCATTCCTGGGAGACATTGGACTCCTTTGATGGTGGCTTTGGCTCAACAACACCCCAATTGCCTTGCCTAACTTTCAGTAGAACTGCACATTGATCTAAGTTGCTGCTACTGGACTTTCTTCCCTTTCTTCTACTCAACTCGTTTTCTCTTCTTTCTCTCTTCCTTCCTCTCTCCCTTCCTTCCTTCCACCCTTCCCTCCTTCTCTCTTTCCTTTCTTCCTTGTGTCCTGGCTTTCTTTCCTTCCTTCCACTCAACCCATTTTCTTTTCTTTCTCCCTTCCTTCCTTCCATTTCTCCTTCAATAAGAATCCAACTTCTGTCAGGGTTTGTGAGTTCACTCAGGTTCTCTCAGGTTCCCTCAGTATCCACCCGTTTTCTTTCACAAGTATTTCCCCTAATTTATGTCTTGGGTGTTAATTCAATCTTATCATGTGCTTTTCAGAGGATCCAGATAAACACATGGATGAACCCCATGATAAAATGCAAGATAGTTGCTATTTTCAATTCTATGTTTCATTCTCCACTTAACATCTAGATATCCATTAGCTGTTTTTTTTAAAGGTACATCTGTCCCAAAGGGCAATTACCACCTTATACAATTCCAACATCAAAGATACCATTTACAGTTGAAGTGACTTTCTCCTAAAGGAAGGAAGGAAAGAATTAAGGAAGGGAAGGAGGTAAGAAAAGATATCATTTATTGAGTGTCTAATATGTGCCAGGCATACTGTTCTGGTAGGCCGTTTTATTTCAACTTCAAAGGAATCTTGTGATTTAGATTTGCTTATGAGATTTAAAAATTTTAAGCACCATACGAAGAACTAAGGGTCAGAGAGGTGGAAGAACTCAAATTTCAATCCCAGTTTCTTAAGTCTTATGCTCTTTTTTGTACATCATAAAGACTCTGAAAGATTGTATTCTCTACTACATTAGAGACATTTTCCAGATATATCTGAATATAATTATCTGAACATACACACATATGAGTATATCCACAAACACTGAGACATACAAACACACAGATTGTTGAGGGATAACGTGGTTATAAGCATATGCATATATGTATATAACAACATGGGTACATATAGACATGGATTATAAGCACATACAAAGTTTCTGCACATGAAGTTTACGTGTGTGTGTCGTAAAGAGTTTCCTTTATTCAAAGTAGTCACACATATTACCATCAGGACCTTTTGTTACAATGAAATAATCTGTTCCTACTAAATAAGGATTTTGACGTGTAGACGGTTGAAGATGTCAATGAAGACAAAGCATCAATAACACCCAGTGGGGCTCTGATCTATATTTGAGCTCCATTCAGTTCCACTAATGCCATTAGATGCGTGAGCCAAGAGTGGATAAGGTGCCCATGAATAGCACAGGATACCAATAGCTCACAATGGAAAACAGACGTTCTCCTACTGAGTCCTGTTGAAACCTATTTCAGTCTCTGTTGATGCAACCAGACTTAGTAGTAGTAAGTAGATGAGATCATCGAGTAATTCTAGAACAGAAAACAGAAGATATTTGCTTTCATTAATGAACTTCTCAGTTTGTGAACTTCTCTATGCACAATTGTAAAGGTGGAATTGGTCTGAATGACAATAGCTCCCATGTACTGATGCCCACTATGTACTCAAAATAGTACAAAGTGCTTTGCATGCATTATCTTTCATTTCATAACATGTCTAAAACAGCATTGCGAATAAGTGGTTGATCCTGAGCTGTTCTTCTCCAAAACCTATGTAGTACTGATCTCTTTTTTCCACAACTCTCTTTTGACTCCATCTCTGTTCTTTCTTTTTTGTTTGTTTGTTTTGTTTTTGGTGAGGAAGATTGGCCCTGAGCTAAGATCTGTTGCCAGTCTTCCTCTTTTTGCTTGAGGAAGATCTTCCCTGAGCTAACATCTGTGCCAACCTTCCTTTACTTTGTATATGGCATGCCGCCACAACATGGCTTAATGAACCATGTGTGGGTCCACGCCTGGGATCCAAACATATGAACCCCAGACTGCTGAAGCAGAATATGCAAACTTAACCACTAGGCCACCAGGCTTACCCCCCCATCTCCATTCCTAATTATCATCAATGACTCTCCCCACAACACATACGCACTCAGCTCCATTATTTTTATATTAATATTCTTGGGATGCATGAATGTCCTGAACCCCTAAGGGACTCAATCAACTTCACCTATAAATGAAGAACCAGACTCATTGCATCACACCTGCTCTACAAGGCAGTGCCCATCACAGCAGTGATGGCAGCAGAGGCGCTGGAGGCTGCTTTGGTTGTGCTGGCCCCCAGAGAAAGTAACTGGCAGGCTATGTCTCAGAGCCCTCCATGGCTGAGTGAGCTCCCCTTCGCTAGCCTGCATGAAATAGGCCATGCTTCAGTCCTTTGACTAGGGACCACTGACTGTAAATGTGATCAAGATGTTGGGATTTATATTAAAACAATAGTTACATCCAAGCAAGACACTTTTGGAATAATGCAGAGGCCAAACTCTTTCCTTATCAATTGTGAAAATGAATCATGGGAGGTAGACTCAAGTTTGGGTTGACACGTTGGCAACTAAAGGGGGTGACCTCTATCTACAGCAAAGAAGGGAAGCATGAGGTACTGTTGGTATTTTGTACATGGGGCATCAGGCACAGATTTGGTGACTTTGCAAGAGGAGGATTTAAGATAAGAAAGAAAGGAGAAGAAAATTATTATTAATTGAATGCCTGCTGTTTAGCCAGGCATCACATGCCTAATTTTACTCAATCTTTACAAGACTTCACTTATTCATTCATTCATCAACTTTCTTCTTGGTGCTGTAACAAACACTGTTCTGGGTATTAGAGATTTAATTGAGAAAGAAATAGAAAAGGTCTCAGTCTTAAGGAGCTTATATTTGGGAGATAGAAGGAAGGAAATAAATATGTAAATGAATAAATAAGATGATTCCAAAGAGCATTAAATGTTACAAAAACAATACAACAGAGTATTGTGCTAGAATGGGGTTATGAGAAGAGTAGCTTTATATTGAGTGCTCAGGGCAGGCAATTCTGAGGAGAGGACACTTTAGCATATACCCAAGTGATGAGAAGATGCCCAGCCCTGTGTGAAGATTTGGAGGAAGAATGTTCCCAGCAGAAGAACTAGCACAGCAAAGGTGCTGGCAATGGGAATGATAAAAGATTACCGAGGTAAGAGCCCTGGGATAAAGGACAAGATTTCCTGGCTCTGGGTGGGGCATTTATTGTCAAGGTAAATTATTTGTATTCTAATCCAAATGTGATGAAAATTCATTGGAAGATTTCACAAATAAGGAGTGGTGTGATCTGAGTTGAGTGTATTAAAATCCTTCAGGCAATTATGGGAGAATGGATTGTGGGGGACTACCCCATTTATACATAATGAAACGTTGTGCATAGGAGCCAAGTGGCATTTCAAAAATTACATGGATATCAAAAAGCAACGATGGAATTTAAACCCAGAAAAGCCTAGGCTCCATAAGTAAAGGAGGTCTTATCTTTGAGGCTTTTTTCAGGGCAGCAAGTGGACACAACCTTGAACCATTAGCCTCATGTGATGAGTTGTTTTCTTTGCCTACAGAAGGCATTGGTAAAAGTTTA
The DNA here is from genome assembly GCA_031878705.1 of Tapirus indicus. NCBI lineage: Eukaryota > Metazoa > Chordata > Mammalia > Perissodactyla > Tapiridae > Tapirus > Tapirus indicus. Next base: position 47,266,668 of record CM062926.1, on the reverse strand, counting down.
GGAAAGTTTTTCTTTTTGTTTTTTTGATGAAGGGCACAGGGTATTTTGAAGCTGCTGTCAGCACCTTTGTCTTACTATAAAACATTTCTTTTTATTACTATTTAATTCCTAATGCCTTTTAAATTTATTTGCCACCTGAGTTTGCACACAACCAATCCCTCTCTGTTTTAATCTTAACACCTTTCTTGTGTGGCTTAGAATTAGGAATGAAATTTGAGAATGTTTCTGTGGTCATGTGCACAATCTGAAAAAATTGGATTTTTGTTGAGTGACTCTTGGGGAAGCATTTTCAGTCTTTTGAAGAGGTTGTGTGTTAATTAAATGTAAATTTTTAAATAAGTAGCATACTCATGTTTCTTACTATAACAGATTAGTTTGTAGCACACAAATCTTCTACCAAGAACAAGGATAAATGATGGATAAAATGCAAAGCAAATCTGTTTGAAAGCATCATAGAGCTACCAAGATATCCGGAACTTAGGAGACCAGCATTGCAGAAGAAAAGCACTGAAATGTGATGTCAGTGGTCAGAGTCAGTCTTTCTCTTGAGCCATTCGGAGAAATAACATTGATCTTAAATTACTTCCCTAGAGAAGAGAAAAACCGGAAATGTTTCCAACTCATTTTGTAGAACCAAGGAAATCTTAACATCAGAACATCATGAAATTATAACAAGGGAAAAATTTTCAAATCAATTCCTCTCATGAACATGGAAACAAAATATTAGAAAATCAAGCCCAATAAACAATAAAAAATCTACGGTAACACATCTGAAAATAAAACTTATTAAAATTTATGTAACTGAAGTTTATATCAATAACGGAAGATTGGTTTAAACTTGAAAGTTATCCATTTTTTCCTTTGTACTTAATAAAGGAGGAAAATCTTGTGATCATCATACCTCATGCCATTTACAAAATTAATTCCAGATGAAGTATAGATCTAAATGTGAATGGTAAAACAATAAAGATTCTACAAGATAGAGTAGGATAATATTTTCATAACAATTGAGTAGGTACACAATAAGCAATAACCATGAAGAAAATAGTGATAAATTAGACTACTTAAAATTAAGAACTTTTGCTAATTGAAAAAGTATGTCAAGAGAGTGCAAAGGCAATCCACAGAGTAGAGGAAGGTATATGGACTACATATCTTTGATAAAACCCTTGACTCCATAATATATGATGGAGTCCTATAGATCAATAAGAAAAGACAATATGAAAAATCCAAATAAAATATGAGCAAAAGACTTAACAGACATGTCACAAAAGATGATACCCAAATAGCCAATGAACATATTAAAATATGAGCAACCTCATTAATCATTGCTACACACAAGTAACATCCACAACAAGATACCATCACACCACTATGTAAGTGGTACAGCGACAAAAGACAGATAAGTTTGGCAAGAATATGAAACAACAGCAGCCCTCATCCATTACTGGCTGAAGTATACATTAGTGCAGCTACTTCGGAAACATATTGGCCATATCTATTAAAGCAGAATATATGCATAACATATAACTCAGCATTTCCATTCCTAAGGATGCACCCAGTAGAAATGTGTACCTATGTTATCAGAGGATATGTACAAGTCAGTTTACAGTAACACTATTTTTAATAGCCCCGATTGCTAACAACTCCAACACTTAACAAAATTAGAATGGGTAACAAATGGTGCTATATTCATATACTGGATTATTATATGGCAATGAGAAAGAACTAACTACTGTTGCTCACAACATAGATAAATATCAAAAACATAATATTAAAGAAAGAAGTCAGACTCAAAAGAATACACGCAGGAAAAATTATTCTGTGGAAATAAAAGTCAGAAAAGTGTTTAGGAGGAGAAGTAGTGACTGGAAGGAGTCAGGAGGTGGGTTTCAGGAATGTTGGCAATATTCTTTGTAGTTTGCTCTTTGTAGTCACTGTGTATATGCATTCCCTTTGTAAAAACCCACCAAGATATTCACCAATAATTAGTGCTCATGTTGCATGTCTGTTGCGGGTTGGCTGCAACTGGCTTCAATGTCCTCTTTATTCCAGGACCACAGCAAGAGGAGTCTCTTTCTGGAATATGCCAGTCTTGTAGTAGAGGGAAAAGAGACCAAGACACAACTACACAGTGTGTCCTGACACTGCTGCCCAAGGGAGGAATGGCCCTGTCCACTTACACATCATGCTCACAGCAAGTCTCACAGCCACACCTGATGTCAACGGGGCAGCAGTGTGGTCATTCCAGTGGGACAGGAACTGAAGGGGAGAAAGTATGTGACAAACACTACAATTTTCCTGCAATGATTTTCTTTTTGTCAGAGTAATTCCATACACTTAAATAGCAAACTGTTTCTTTCTTGCTAAATTTAAAGTTTTCGATCGGAACAAGCTAAACAGAATGGTTTTCAAGAATTGCCTAAAATTCCCAAAGAAATTTTACGAAACTGATTCCAAATAAAACAGCTTGTAAATCTGCTCAGTAAGATTTTTCTTGTTGCAAGGTTTACAAATGCCCAAACAATTAATGTCTCTCATCTATCTACAAAAGCTGAGTTGCTAACCATATTAAATTGCAACTTTGGAGCTAGTTTTGAATCTACTTTTATTCTGACCCCAGAGGTAGTGTTTGTAAAAATACTGTAGAGATATTTAGGTGGAACATTAAACCAGTTCCTACCCCCTCTCAGAAAATGTTCAAACAGTATGTATGCCCATATATACCTATTCCAAACGCAAATGGTTCAGATTAGATTATTTATAGCTAAACTCCTTTAAATCACGTGTAGTTTAAAAAAAAGCAAATTTCATATTTCGCACAAATGAGTCAGATTAACCTCTTTGTCCTGGGAACACAAAAGACAATTTTGCACTATCACCATGAGAAAGACAGTTCTTTGAAATGGTGTGTGTGTGAAGGTGTTTATCAGCATGTGGGGACTGGGAGGTGCTAATGTTCATGGAAGACCTACTGCATGTCAGGCAGCCTGTTAGGCTCTTTTCACACGCTATCTGTCTCACATTTCTCACAATTAGTGGAGCTACAGCTGCTTTTTACATAAGATAACACTGTTGGCACATCACCTTTAATGCTCTCAACAGTCCTGAAAAATAGTTACCTAAATAACTTACCAAGTCCACACAGCTATTAATACAAAATCCATGCACTCTCTGACAGATTGCTCTCACTCCTTTCATTCTCTCTTTACTAATATTTGGAAACTCCACAGTATCATATCAGTGCTAACAGATAATAATAATCCAAACAGATCGCAATACTCCACTCATTTTAATTGCCATTTCAGTTTTAATTTGAGCACACCTTGTTTCATATATATTTCTCTCTGGACAGTGAAAGGAAATTTGTAAGTAAACTGTTATAGAAGTGGTTCATTGCTTGGTATATTGTGAATTACACATAATTTTTTTGTAATGTCATTGATATACAAGACTTCTTCACTGACCATTTTTAAAGCTTAGAAAATGAAAGTGAGAATAATCACAGTGGTGAAAACAATGCAGGTGTTGGGGTGTGTGTGTGTGTTATATGTGGGCCCAGCCTCACAAATGGGTTTGGGGTAACGACCTTGAAATGGGCAGGTAGGAGGACAGTCGATAACCAGTTAGTATAGTAATGCATGCCATCAAAAGCATAATAGCTGTTTGGTGTTACTGTAATTTAAAGCAGAGGTAGAATGAAAAGGACCAATGAGAGTTAGAACAGCCCAGAAATGTTTTAAATTTTACCCGAGTTAGCAGGGTTTAAACTAGAAAAGAGCTGCCACATGGGCACCCGCTCTGACTTCATGACTTGGGCTGTATTCCTTAATGACTGATTATTAAAAACTCAGTTTTGACATGTTTTCAAATGATTTTAGTTGTCTTGTCAGGGAGGAGGAGAAAAAAGACAAAGAGGAGGAGGAGGAGGAAAGAGAACTGATAATAACCATCATCTGCAGGCAGAATTAGAGTGCTGCCGTTGGCTCACAGCTGATTGGAGTCTTTCATTTTTACCAATGCCTAAGCCATCGTATGTCTGTCTCTGCACAGACTCATTACACACATTGATGGTCTTTCATTTTATTATTTCAAGGAATGGTACAGCATCTATGGCTATGGTCCCAGTCTTCCCATTCAATCTCAGAACAATATAAAAGTTCAGAGACAAGGGATCAAAGTAGATTTTTTATTTATTTCTTTTTCCAGTGGGAGTACACAGGAGTTAGATATCTGGATGACACTTAATGGCATTCTGATGTCACATAAAATAACCAACTTTCACTTATATGTAAAAGTAATTACTTACTAGAACAATAAGGCTGTTGCTTTATCAGAAGAGTCCTATTTTTCAAACATGTCTTTAACCTCAATTCATGCAAAACTTGTTCCCATCATGGAGCATTCTTACAGTCTTATGGCTATGCCCAGCGCTTCTGAAATGTTTGCACCCAGAAAGAAACAGGTGAGTCTAGCTGAATTAACACATCACTATAAACTGTACCATTTCTTGACATTTCTATATCCTGAAACATTCATCTTTTAGAACAATTCTGTTTAGGGCCAGATATATAGATAGATACACATATGGACATATACATATATGATTTTTTTTTTTTTTTTTGGTGAGGAAGATTCAGCCTGAGCTAATATCTGTGCCAATCTTTCTCCACTTTGTATGTGGGACGCCTCCACAGCATGGCTGATGAGTGGAGTAGGTTTGTGCCCAGGATCTGAACCTGCGAACCTGGGCTGCTGAAGCGGAGCATGCAGAACTTTAACCACTTGGCCATGGGTTTGGCCCCTAGACATATAGATACATAATTTTTATGTAAGGTTCTTTGATTTTAATGTGTCAGCATGGAGAAAAAAGCATTATATTGTTTCATTTTGGAAAAGGCAAAAAACGTCACTGAAATATAAGGCTTCTTTTTGCATTTGGATCTGTATTTTAAATAATAATAACCAGTTACTATTTGTTTTCATTTGCTGAGTGCCAGTCACAGTGATAAGTGCTATTTATGGATTACTTCATTTAATCCTCACAGCACCCCTGGAGGTCGGTGCCAGTGTATTACAGCAAGCCCAATCATACTATAGTAACCGGAGTTCAAAAAATGAAAACTACATAAAATGTGATGCCGTGTTATTAACAAGGTAATGGAATGAGCAGCGTAAGTCTATGTGGTTAATCTGGTGAAAATCCGGGGTGGTGGTGGAGGTGAGAGAGGCCAGTCCAGCTGTGCAACACGAATCGCTATGGGCTCGGCCTGGAGTTTGGTGTCACCTGCAGATGGCTGTTAGTTCCAGCTGTTGGATATTCAAGACTGTTGTGGTCACTGTTCCAGTCTCTCAGTGAGTCAATGTCCATTTTATTGGCCCCCTTCAGGAATATTAGGACTCACCCACTATTCCTTTTCCAACCATCTCAGAAGGTAAGAATTTTAGCCTATTCCTATTAGAGAAGAGAATTGAAACAGTTGATCTGATCTCCAGCATATGAGTTGCATGACAGCTTCGGGGACAGTATCAAGAAGTTTTAACATATTTGCATTTTAAGGAGTGAGTCATTTTCCTGAGTTTATGCATCTATTAAAAGGTGCAGCTTCAGTGGGAACACAGGCCGCAGATCATGTTGGTAAAGTAGGAAATTAATCTAAGGCCACATAGTTATTAATGCCAGAGCCTAGATCTGAACCAAAGTTGATTCACCTACCAAGTCTATACTAAACTATCCAGGAGGTGAGATGAGGAAGAAATAGAGAAGTAACAGACGTTTAAAAGTTGAAAATTCATATGCCATATTCCTTTTGGGAAACTTTTGGTTCAGAAAAATTAACTATCATTTGTACAGGGCTAAATGTGGTTTAGGCCTGTTGTGAAATTTACTGCAGTAAAACATACAAAGTGTGTAATCTAGTAGAATGCTTCATTTAGGAAATTGAACACATAGTAAGCTGTCAACAAAGGAACATTTCTTTCCTTCCCTCCTGTTACCTCTAAATTTTTTAATTGCTTTATTTAAACAACAATTTTTATGAGCTAAATCTGAGCATCCCTCTCCCTTTACAGCTGAATAATCTGACCCTTGGAGAATTCAGTAATCCCTGCCAGTTCACAGTTAGCGTGTGCCAGAACAAGGCTTGCATGTAGGTCTGTCCAGATCCAAAGTCCATGAGCTTCCCCTAATATAATCCTGCCTCCTCCCCTTATGCTACTAACTCAGAAACTCACTAAAAGATATTGCAGCATGTGTCTTTATTTAAGTCTTTAATATCCCCTTTCAAAAAGCAGACAAGAACATAGATAAGCTGGCAGCTGCTGTTCAGCAATGGTGAAAGAAAGAAAAACACTCTGATCCAATCACTCACATAAGAACACGTCGCCACCATCCATTCTGCCTCACACGAGGCATGACGTGTAGCCGAGGGAGCCTCATTTTCTTTTCTGTTAGGACAAGGAGAACAACTTAGCCCAAGAGGATAGCCGTCTGTGTGTTGTAGATCCAGGAGTGTCCTTCCAGGACCACGGATACAAACATCACTCTATGTGGTGAAGCATCAAGAAGATAAACCAGAAATATCCCAAAAGGAAAGCATAAATAAAATGAGACTTTGTATCTTTCCTTTTTCTTTTTATTCAGTGTTTAATATTATCTGGAACTTGGACAATCACAAAGATCAGAGATTAAAAAACAACATTAAACAAGAGAAACAGAAATCTTCTAAATACAACAAACTTCTTCAGAACTGCCTTGATAGATCTTGAAACCCTTGAGACCACAGAGGCACCCTGCAGTCTATTCAAACCCAGATGGTTAGTGTCACCTCAAAGGTAAAGTCCCAAAGCTCTCTCACTGAGAAGGAAAACGAATATATTTTCAAATCATTCCAAGACAGTTTCATAAAAAAAGAGATGGGTGTGTTTCTATTAATGAAGGCTGAGTTTTACACAATTAAATCTTCAAATTAAATGGCCAACACAGCAAATGTCTTCAACTTTGATTTTCATAGATTTATGCACAGATTCATTCATTCTTGGCTGGAGTCCTTCCACATTTAATGAGCTTCTATTTTGTTCCAGGCATCATCCTAGGCAGAGGGAAGTACAACACTGAAGCAAGCATGGTTTCATGATTTGCAATTGATCACAGCTTATCAGAGAAGATAGATAAGAAAACTAACAAGTTCAAGACAGTCAAGTAAGCTCTATCAAAGATTATGGATATGATGCTATAGAAACCCAGGGAAGAGGCATCTAAATCAAACCAAGACGTGTGTGTGTATAGGTGTGTGTATCTAAGGGGGATTATCAAGGAGTTAAATATTGAAGATGAGTAAGAGAGAGCCATATATGTTATTGCTGTTGGGAATTGATGGAAGGCACTGAAAGCAAAGACAATCGCTGGTCCAAAGGCAGGGAACAGTGTGATGTTTGGAAATCCATAAACAACTTGGTTTGCTCAGTCTGCCAAAAGGGTATTCAGATTCACATCTCATTTGGGCAAAATCATATATTTCATTAATTTTACTGCTTTGCTGCTCTTTTTAGATTTTTCATTGCTTGGTTAAATTTTGTTTGTTTCTTTTTGAGATAAAGTTGATTGACCTTTGAGAAAGAGAAAGGCATATTTATATGCATTGACAATCGACCTGTTTCAAAGTCAAAGCTACTCAGAGGTTATCTTATGGGGCTTCACAAATTTAGTTAGCACACTGTTTACTGTGGTAACAGTTCTACTTTGCCCGAAGCATTTTTACATTGCCTGACCTTTATATAACACTTTAATATTCATATGTGGCTGCTGAACTATCACAACTGTATAGTTTCAAAGTAGCTAATCTGATCACTTCTCTCTGTTCTTCTCACCTTTCTCATTTTATTCACTCTACTGACAGCAAAAGAAGAAACAGATTTAAATTAAATTTTGTATCATTCAGGACTGATAACCCAAGGGAATATTCAGGGCATACCTTCCTTTCAGCACAAATATTGTGGGTGAAGAAATTCAAATTAATGCAGTAATTCATAGTATGGACTCAATTACATCAATCAATAATTATTTCCTTGCTTTCAATCCTATGCCATGCAATATACTAGGTGCTGAGGCAAATAAATTCATGTGGGTCCATCATGGATTACCCTCAATCTGATTAAAGAGACAAAACATATCATTTAATCCGTTATTTTATTTTTTCACCCAACAAACATTTCCAGAATGCATACCCCATGTTGTATAGTAGAGATACGATAGTGAACAGGACACAGACATTACATTCAAGGAGCTCGTATGTGTTCATATGGCGGATGCTGATGAGTAAAAAGAAAATAGCAATACATTGTGGCAATTATTAGTCTAAAAATAAACACAGGGTCACCAAAACTATCTTGGAAATCCTGGGAAAACCCTCTAGAGAATGTGACTTCTTAGCTGAGACCTGAGGAATAAAGTAGAGTTTCCTAGTCTAAGAAAGAAGAAAAGAGTGTTGCATCCTGTTATGGGCTGAATTGTGTTGTCCCAAAATTGATTTTTTGAAGCCTTAACCTCAGAATGTGACTGTATTTGGAAATAGGACATTTGAAGAGGTGATTACATTAAAAGGAGGCCCATAAAGTGGGTCTTGATCCAATGTGACTGGTGTCCTTTTCGGAATAGGAAACGCAAAGAGACACCGGGAACAGACTCACCGAGGGAAGGCCGTGTGAGGACACAGCAAGAGGGCAGCCATCTACAAGCCAAGGAGAGAGGCTTCAAGAAGAACCAAACCTGCCAACACCTTGATCTTGGACTTCCAGCCTCCAGAATTGTGAGAAATAAATTTATGTTGTTTAAGCCACCTAGTCTATGTTACTTTGTTATGGCAGCCCTAGCAAACTAATACACAAGTACTGGTAGCAGCATGTTCAAAAGCCCAGAGATAAGATAGAACTTAGCATGGGGTAGGACCTGAAAATAGGGACTATAGCTACATGTACTATAAACTCCTAAGGGATGTATGTGTGTGTGTGCGCGCGCGTGTGTGTGTATAAAATCGTGAGACCAAATCAACAAAGAACTCTGATTGGAGGATTGGAGATGGAATCAGTTGGATAGAAAGAATGATGGCAAGCATGGGCTTAGCAGTGGAATCTGGGGTGGAAGTGGGAGAATATTGACACTGGAAGCAGCAACATTAATGACCAAGCGCTAGAAAGCATAGAAGTGACAGAACACAAAACATAAAGGTGAAGCAGAAATGAAAGGCACATTTTCCTGGAACAGATGCATTCTCAGGGCAATGGTGACAGCCCCGTTCGCCAAAATACAGCAGGAAGATAAAAAATAAAACCCACTTATCTGAAGGCCTGGAGCTATATGAAAGGATGAAGGAAATGAGTGTTTCAGACCTTTCAGTGATCCCTCCCTCAGTTCTCTGTAACCTCTTCATATTAGCATCCCCCAGAGTTGGATTCTTGGTTCTCTTGTCTTCACGCACCACATTCACTCTCTTGAGAGCATTTTTAAATATCACCCACACCCATGTGACTCCTAAATAATATAACTCAAGTCTAGACATTTCTCCTTAACTCCAGACCCACCTATCCCACTGCATATCCGATATCTCCATGTAGATATCTACTAGGCATCTCATATTTAATATATACTAAGCTTAATATTTGCTCTCCATCCCATCCCCCAAATCTTACTGCAACCCCAGGCATCCTCATAACCACTCATGTCAGTTTTTTACATACAGAAATTCAAACCAGAAACCTTAAGTTGTCCTTGAGTTTTACCTTTCTCTCACACCTCATATCTAAACCATCAGTAAATTTGATTGGCTCTACCTTGAAAACATATCTGGAATCCAACCACTTCTTGGTAGCTCTACTCCTATCACCCTAATCTGAACCAACAGCATCCCTCACTGGATTATTGCAGTTTTCCTCTAACTGGCCTCCTTGATTGTATCTTGACCTCCTTGTTTATTCTCATTACAGCAGCCAGAATATCCTTTTAAAATTTAAATCAAGTTTCTAAACCCCAGTATTATTGACTCTTTGAGCCAGATGACACTTTGTTGGGGGCAGGGGTGTCCTGTCTATTATAGGATATTTATTAAACAGCATCCCTCGCCTCTACCCACTGGGTTCCAGTAGCACCCTTCTTCATAGCTGTGACTACCAAAAATGTCTCCAGATATTACCAGATGTCCTCTTGGGGGCAAAATTGTCCCTGGTTGTGAGCTACCAAGATAAATCAGATCATAAAACTAAAAAAAATAATGAAGATAAAAGTCTAAATCCCTATAAGGGATTATACAGCCCTACATCCTCTGCTGCAGCCCTAGCCCTTTCACCTTTCTTTTCTCATCTCTCACTACTCTTTCTCTTGAGCCCTCTGCTCCATACCCATGGGCCCCTTGCAGTTCCAGGGAATGTCAGGCATGCTTCTGCCACAAGGCCTTTGCCAGGAACAGCCGACTCCTTACCTCTTTCAAGTCTTGGCTCAGTTGTCATCTTCCAAATGAGGCCTACCTGACCACCCAATTGTAAATCACTACCTAGTACTGCCACCTCTATGTGCTGACATCAAAATTTTTTGATTTCTCCTAATTTTGTATCACTTCTCATCTTCTAACACGTCTAATTTACTGACTCATTCAACAGCTACTTACAGAAGACCTACTCTCTGGTAGACACTGTTCTATGCTCCTGGGGTTTAGGAGTAAATAGAATACAGATCCTAGATTCCAGCTGGAGGAAACAGACATTAAACAAATCAACATATAAAAGATAATAATATGTCAGATGATGCTAAATGCTTTTGAGAAACAGAAAGCAGGCGAGGGGGTGAGGAGTGTTGGGGAGATTGTAGTTTTAAATATAATAGTCAGGGAAGCTTCACTGCACCTGTAAGACTTGAAAGATCATCAAAGTTTATGTTTCTTTGTATTGTCTGTCCTTCTCCACAAGGCTGTAAGCTCCATGAGGTCAGTGATATTTTTTTCTGATTTTGATCCCCAAGACAACTCTAGCAACTTGAATAGGACCTGACACCTAGTATGTGCTCAAAAGATATTTCTTAACTAAATTAATAAGCTCTTCTTGAATCAATGACAATGATCTGAGTTATGAAATCTTTATGATTTTGTTCTTTTGGTGGGGGAAGAATTTTAACCTGAAAATATGTCACTCATTTCTTGCATGAGTCTGTTATGAATGTACCACAGACAATTGGCCTTAGGATTATCTATAATGTCTGCATGGAAATAGAAGAGCAACATAAACTAATGGGGTACATATTATATAAATGGTGCATGCAGTGTTTCAGGGATGGGAGAGTTCAGTTCAGGTGCCAGAGCAGGTATTTAAATTGTGTCTTAAAGGAAGGGTAGGATTTCAATAGGGTGAAAAAAAGCAGAAGCCCATCCCAAAGATGGAGAAGACAGTGAACTAAGTATTACCAAAGTAATATAAAACTTGTGCCCGTGCCAACAACCGGTCTCCTGCCTCATTAGCTTATGACCAGTATGACAGGGAGACCATGTATGTCATTGCTTAGGCCAGGGTATTTTTGCAAGTAAAAGGGGATGTTATCAATAATTACACCAGGAAAATGGGTATGATTTGGGACTATTACAGGCAGACCTTATTTATGTTATTGTAAACCTTGCCTTATACACTCTTCTATTATTATGTTGTTTTCTTTTGTATGATCTCCATCATGCACGTGTCCCTGTGTTGGTTTCTACCTCTGTGGCAGAGGGCTGGGTTCCTGCATCTCACTAATCCTCACTCTCCATCATTCCAGTGACTGGAATCTTTCACCTGTGTTTGAGCCCTTCGTTTTGCTACTGAGACGTCCCCCCTTTTGACTGCCCACCATCCTGGGATTCTTCGTCTTTTACTTGGGACTTTTAAGTAACAATCGCTGTACATTTGACTGTGTTTTAACAGCATTTCCTGCCGTGATTATCAGGAGAGGCTTCAAGCTGAAAGGGAAGTTTGAAGAATGTATAGAAACTCAACACATTTATATGGTGACCTATGTAAAATGAATGAGCACAGATTAATGAAGGTAGTTGGGGGGAAAGGATGATGTGAACCAAATATGCTGGATGGAACATGTCATGCAATCTATGAAGAACAATGTAGAGTTGAATTAGGGCAATTAGCAAGCTTTATGAAAAAGAAACTTGGACAAGTAAGTTGAAGTCATGCTGAAGAAAGTTCTAAATGCTAAGCCAGAAGAATAAACTTTATTTGGAAAAAAATAAGAGGTCACTGAATTTTTTCAGAGCTCTTGTCACCAATCAAGTGTTTTTGGCTAAAAAGGAATCAGAGGACTATCAGAAATACTCATAAGCATTTCAGTGAGGCAGGGGGAGCTGTAGTCTGTGTTCCAGACACAGACAGACAACGTAATCAATAAGCAAGGGCTTAAAAGACAGGAGAACTAAGTGTGATGATGCTGTTATCGCTGCTGCTGATGTACCCAGTGCCAGACAGTATGCTAAATGTTTAACATGCATTGTTTCCTCTAATCCTAACAGCTCACTGAAATAGATAGTTGCCTTTTCCCATTTTACAGATAAGAAAACAAAGGCCTGGGAAGTTTATGAGACTTGACCAGGTTTATACAGTTGGAAAGTGGCGGAGCCTGGGTTTGATCCAATGATAACAGCCCGACTACTAAGACCAGCTTTTTAACCACTTTGCTAATGCTGACTCTCCATGTAGGAGAAACACATAGGAGTAAATCATTAGGAAATGAGTGTGTGTCACTCGTGGGAAGATAAATCAGAAAGCCGACGAGCAAAGCCAATTGAAAAATTGAAAATTGGAAATGGTCATTCACTACATGAAAGTGTCAGAGCAAAGATAAAATTCAGGGATGGGAAGAGCTGGAAGTAAGAGGGACAGAGAGGGGCAAACATAAGGCTCAGACTATTCAATCAACCTTGGCTCTGCTTTTAGGTAGAAAGGGGGAGAGTGGAGAGCATGGTACATATTTGAAGTGGCATATTCTGATCCCCTTCACAAGATTCAATGGGAAAAAATCAAACATTTTCTCAACAATAGAAAGAGTCCAATGCAGTAGATTTAGTTCCCAGAAGAAGGCCTAAGATAAGAGGAAAGAATGTGGGGTTTGAGCCAAACTGAGTACCAATCTGTGAGCAAAGCTTTGTTACAGCTCAATTGTAACGTGAATCTGTGGGGGCCTCTGCTTGCCGACTCCCTCTTGTGACTCAGCACCTTCCTCTAGTGGGCAGTGGCAGCAGGAGGAAAGACTGGGTGACAGAGATTCCAGAGTGAATTCCAGGCCAAGTTTTCACCTCCTGATCTTTGGGAATCTGGAAAATGGCTCTCACTCTCTCCCAAATGCATTGTTCTCTCTCTTTTTGACTTTCTTTTTGGTCTCTTTCGGGCCTGAAGCATTCTCACCAACTGCCCATATTATAACCTTCAATATGAAGTGGGAATGTCACTTCCCTAGTGGGATCTTCTTAATCTCCTTCAGTGAATTTTTCTTGCTGCATTCCATAACATTTTGTACACTCTCCATTATGACATGGGGACCCAATTAACAGAGCGTTGGTATGATCTTGCACCTTGCACTACCCCCATGAAATGTCTGATTATTTTCAGCAATTTCCTCCATTCCTTTCCCTCTCTGTTTCCCACCCCATGCCCGTCCTCTAGTCTGAGGACAATTTCAATTTCACTTTTATGATTTTGATCCTTAGTAAGAATTTAAAAAGTAGGCAATAGTAATTTGATGACTGACTTTGTCCAAACTTTTGCATTCTGCCATTGTCCACCTCTCCAATCTCTCTTCATTTATCAAGCACAAAGTTCTCACACTACTCCAAGTAACACAGCAAGCCAGGTCCATCTCTTCTCCATGGTTTGCTAAAAGGACAAAAACAGGATCCTAGATAGATGGTGACAACTGTTGAGACCTAGGAGGGCAAAGAATCTTTTCCAAAGGAAAGGGAAACTAGGGAGCAGAAACATTTTATTTTCTTTCAAAATAAAGCTATAAAACTGTGGGAGTTAAGAAAATGAGATAAAATTGCATTTAACTAAAGCCTCCCCAAATGGCTTTTGAAGAGATTCAGTGTATTTGGATAAAAGCTTTTAGGCTTTAACTGCCTTTCAGAGTGTGGGCCTGGTAAAGATGGCCCCACAGATGTGTGCTTCGAAAGCTTATTTAAAGTACACACAACAGAGCAAACTGAATGAGTTCACTCGTCAAATGTGTCATTTTCTTCAAACAATGTTTCTATGTGTTTCACTTCCATTTCAAATTTTGCCAGTAAAAATTATCTCAAACCATAACAGAGATTGGTATTGTGTGATTTCTGGTACTAGCCACTCATATATTGTGAATTTATTCAAATTCTATTTCTTGACGTTGTGTTATGGAGTTCACCTGTAAAAATTTTAGTGCATGAATAGCCTGTGTGATGGAAGCACCACAACTTTTTGCAAATAACCCCAAATAAAATTCTCTACAGTTTTTCCCCCCTTTCCAAAGGAGAAATGAGTTCAAGTGCTGTCAGTGATGATGTTAAATTCACATGGAATAAGCCTTAATGAAAAACACTCAAATATTTATAGAAGCATATTTACAGCATGTTTCAGTGCTAAATTGTGATGAAGCCTATGTATTTATGGCTTTAGAATTTGCAGAGCTTTGTATTAAAATCTCCAGTACCTCTATTTGCAAACAGGGGACTATAACTTTTCTGTGACTCTCTTTTGCTCATTAAATTCTAAGTAATCTGAGGACTAAGGGAGTGTCTATCTCACGTCCTCTCTTGCTGAGCACAGTGATATGTGCAGAGCTTCAGCTGAAATAACTATTGAAAATAAGTAAATAATTGGTACACAGTTTGGTATGTTCTTCCCTAGTGGGTATGCATAATGAAGAAATGCAGGAAAAGGCATAACTGGGTGGAGAAGAAAGGAGGAATTAGGACGGGGAAGAGAAGAAATCATTTTTAGCAGAATATTGAAGGAAGAACAGAATCTTCTAGGACATAATGAAGAGAACAGAATATTCTTGGATACCTGAATAGCACCCACAAGGGCTTGGAGGTGTAAAAGATTTGGTTAGCTGAGGATTGAAAATTAATGGTCAGACAGTAGGGGAGTGAGAGATTAATAAAAATGTCATAGGTTTGGACCAAGTTGTGAAAGCTCATTGAATCAGCCAAAGAACTTGCTGTTTTTCTGCAGACAAGGAAAGCCCAGAGAAGCATTCTAATCAGTAGAAGGTCCATAGTGTCTGCCTTGCTTTAAATAGTAACTATAGCCCACTTTACATTAAATCCCAGGATGTCTAAAAAGTTTATTTTAATGGTAGAATAGGAAGTAAAAGCCAAAATCATGGGGCCTTCATTGCTGCTGTCTTTTCTTGCTTATCTTCAAATACATAGATTTTTTTTAAGTTAATAATTCCTAAAAGATACATTCACTTGAGTGAAACAGCCATCATATGATAGATTCCAGTAGATAAGCCAATTAATAATTAAATTGATTAAAAAACCCACAAAAACCCCTGAGGACAGGAAGTCCTAGGGGCAATTGAGAATTTATCTAATGCTTGTGGAGTGGCTCCCACTATTTTTCTTTGTTTCTTACTTCCACTTTTTTTTTCTTTTGGCAGTTGGATGACAGATCAAATGCTGCCCAGTGATATCGCAAATACTACTGCCGAACAGGAAATCTAGATCAGGCCTTGAAAACTGTCCAGCTGTGAACTGGGCTCAGCCATCTGGGTCAGGGGGAGAGCACCACCCTATCAAGGCCCCATCTTTCAGGCAATAAGCCATTTGCCCATTCTGCCACACACAGCCAGGATATAAAAGTGGTGGAACCCAGATGTTCAACGAGAAACAAACAGGCGGTCAGTCCTACAATGCTGAGATTTCATTTGCATGCTTTTTGTATTATGTCTTTATTATGTACAATACCTTGAAATTTCACATCACTGCTACATTGCTTACCATGATTCATTAGTTTGAATTTTGCTTCATACAACCCACACAGACCCTTGATGCGTTTGTAACTCTCTTGACTTCAATTTCACAGTATTGCCTAAAGTTAACTCTGAAGCTATCTCATGTTGCTAGACAGCTGCAAAATTTCTTCCTAGCTATGACAGTACAGCTGAGACACATCCTAATTTCTTGGGGTAAAATTAGTTGTTATCATTTCCTAGGTTGATCAGTACAGGAGTTCCCATGAGTTCCCACCTCTCACTCCAATCTACTACTCCAATAGTTTTTAGAATCATTGCTACGGACTCTATATTATGAGAACTGTAAAATATTTGACAAAAGCTCATGGCTCAACAAAAGTATTGAAGAAAGTTTGTCCACAGGTCCAACCAGTTTTACTCAGAGACTTAAAGAGAAAGAGGAGGGTGCATTGAAGAAAGGAGAGCACCTCAAGCAGGCTAATGCATCAGTTTGTCTGTCACCATTGTCATCATCAGCATCACTATAAACGTATTTAATCATGTTCATACTCAGTGTTGCAAATGAAAACAAAAATAAGATAACTGTCACTCAGCAAAACTTTAAATAATAATATTGCCTAGTATTTTATGAGTTCAGAAAACATGCACTCCCCCGACCCTGGAGAAAGGATAAAATTAAAAATCTTATAGAAAAGCAGCTAGAAATTGTGTAGTATGAATGACAAAATGTTCATACCCTTTGATCCAGTGATGTTATTTTTAGGGAATCTTAAAAAAAAAAGGTCAGAGATTATAACAAGGATTTGTTATATACATAGAATTACAATTCCAGTATTACTGATACTATGGGGGAAAATGGCATAATCCAAGTGTTTAACAATAATCAAGGAGATTGGTTAAATAAATGATAAAACCATAAAATGTGGATTTATTAATATGGTAAAATTCTTGTGATAATGGCACATAAAAAAGAAAGTATTGTACATACATGATCACAATTTTAAAAATGTGTGTTTTTGTGCAAAAGTGCATATTTGGAAAGTAATATACCACCACATGAGCAGTGGCTGTCTTTTGGGTGGCAGGATTATGGGTAATTTTTGTTCCTCTTTTAATCATTCTATATTGTCCAAATGTTTTATAATAACCATGAATTGCTTTGCAATCAGAATAAAAAGTTGGTGAAAAATTTTAAAGGACTCAAAAATATTTTTATAAATATCTAAACTAGTTGCTAACTCACTATTGTCTAAATACTAATGCCTGACTTGGTCAACGCAAAAGAATTCACTCACCTGAGAGTAATTCTCTAACAAGGCTTATGGGAGTCAGCACCTTACGTTGGTTTGTCACATAAACTGTGTTGTATGAAAAGTCAAATATGTACTCATAGAGGTATTGTAGATTGGTCTTGGAGTGTTTTGTAAGTTCTTAGGGTTCAAGAATCTCGCTCCTCTGACACACTGAAAATATTGATGCTCATGCTTCATCCCCAGAGAGTTAACGAGTTCTAAGTGGGGGCTGAGGGTGGGTGATTTTTAAAGCTCCTCAGATATTTTTAATGTGCAGCCAGAGTTACTAATTTTGGATATAGACAGAGGCTGCTCAAAGTGCAGGGCTGACCCTAAACTTTTCCCTCCATTCCACAGTGAGATTTGTTCATAAATTAAGAGTGAGATGAGTTCTGAAATTGAAAGCAAGCATTTAGAAATGTTTACATCAATTTGACATTGCTGTGACATTCAAGTAAGTGATTAGTGAACACCTCTCCTTAAACAAGGTATAGAACAGCCTGGGTGCTTTTGAGATCAGTTGACTAATCCCATGAGCTACATATTCGTCTTGTGCAAATGCCACCTATCAGTTCATGATGAAAGGGAAAAAATAAAAAATAAAAACTGGTCTTTAGGATGCAAGATTTAATGTGCCTAACTTCCCAGCTACATTGTAAGTTATTGCATATCCCCCACAGAATTTAGCACAGACTACACCTGTACAGGAACTCCAAATGCTTCTTGAATTGTAATGAATGATGATTTAATGTTTCTTTCATTTAAGAAATTAGTTGAATTTTAACTGGGGCCGTTAGTGTCGTAATGTCTCTACAATGAAATAACTTACTTAGGATAGTGGAGGTTTTTAACACTATGGTTAGACTGGTTTGAGATATATTTGGCAGCAGAGCAAGGCTCTGAATGTTCTTTAAATGACCCTACGTCTCTTACTTTGATCCAGTTGACCTACTCTTTTAACTGCCCTTACTGCCCAGATCTACCATCTCACTTGGAGTGAGAAGTGGTGTCAATTACATCAGTGGCACCCTTAGACAGTAGCTCACTTGTCTCATCCTTGTGGAGATTGTATATAGACCTGTGTTTGGTTCTGCCTAACCAACTCTCTCCTCCCCTCTCTCACTTTTTGGGCATTTGATGTTGGAAGATATTTACCAAACACTATAAACTGGATTGTTGAAACTGCACATTTTGCTGAAAAATATCATCTGTTCTAACCTCAGAAACTTGTTCAGAGCTAAGATAACATCAGCATAGAAATCGAAGACTGGGTCTTCATGGACTGATGTTGTGATTTGCCAAGACTAAAGTTGTCCTCAATTATCAACCTAAGTTGGACACAATAATTGGGCTCCATAATTGTGACTTGATAGATGTGTGCTATAGGTAGTTGTCTTTGTCAGCAAAGATTAGTTTTATGGAATAGATTGAGAAAGCCAAACAAAGGGAACAATTTGTTATATTTATATTTTCTTGAAATACTATTAATAGATAAAGAGGTGAAGAAAGTTCCACATGGTTGAATGCTGTTAGCAAAGACAGAGAGATGAAGAAGGTGGATGGTTTATTTGAGAAATTCTGGACAAATAAATATGGCTGAAACAGTGCTTTTATAGGCTCCTTGAGGAATGTGCTGTAAGACAACTCAAAAAATATGGGGTCCTCTGAGAGTATTAAAGAAAAATTTATTCTGACGCTTGTTAAAATGATAAACAAGACTTTATTCAGGACTATTTTGGTAGGTGTTAAGACTATTGCAGTAAGTGAGACAGATGAAGCTCAACTCTGATACCAGCTCAAAACAAGGTTGACATAAGGGAAACCATATTGTAGAAAAGCCACCATGCTGTAACTTTGAATGACCTCTGACTAACTAACCCAGCTGGATATGCACCCACCCGGAGATCTAACTGCTCTGTAGATTTTATGACCCCTGCTTGTGTATATACCTCTTGGTTGCGATAAGATGATAATTTTCTTCTTTTGAGTTCCTTAAGAATGTCATGCTCCCCAGACAGAGAGTCTATCTGGTGTGGCCACTCCCGGTCTGTAACACCAGAGAGTCAACCTTCCGGACCCCCTCCCCTATAACCCGCTGGCCTATATAACTGCTTCAAGTGTCTGTGACCTGCTTAAGATGGTTCTTTAGGACACTAGTCCCCCCATCTTCTGATTTGCTAGCTTATCACTTAATAAAATGCTCTTTCTCTGCTGCCATCTTGCCTCTTAAAAATTGGCTTTTGTCTTGCGGGCAACAGATCGTGCCCTTTGTGCGGTAACAACTCCAAATACAACACACACAAGTGGGTATTTATAGCCAAGGAGCAGAGTGAGGGAATCAGTGGATGGAAAATTACTTAGAGAAGACATCAAGGGTAGGGGCCTTCTTGCCAGACCAATTTAACAGAATTCTTGGTGAAATCAAGCCAGGGTGATCAGATATCACAGGTGGAGGATGAGGAATTTGATCACATATCTAGAGTGATCAGATATGGAAAGGTGTGATTCTCACTTAACTGACTTAGCAGGCTTATGTTAAAACTGGGCTAGGCAGGTAGAAGGCAAGGCCCAAGTACAAGGCCTAGTCAAAGAGAGGGCTCAGAGAAGCCTGTCTCAAGTTTGTTCAAGGAGATAGTCTTTGTCGGGAATCTCATAAAATGTGCATATGTGCTTTTATGTTCATGTTTACATATTTAAATAAACTCTAAAATAAACATGCCTTTTCTAGAAAATATGGGAAATATAGGACACTTATTATCTCTCCACCCAAAGACAATGTTTTATTTTTTTGCATTCATTGTATTTCCTTCCAATATTTTAACAGGAGTACAGCTTTAAAAGCATAATGATAGCAAACCAATCCAAACAACAGAAAAACAACTTCAAAAAAAGGGTGCAGGCTTTACACAAGAGTGAGTTAAAATTCTTAACTCTATACACAGTGTTGAAGACAGAATTCTTACCCTAGCCCACCCCCAACAGAGTCTTGCAGATGGAATTGTTGATTTGAGGGCAATTGTCTCCCATGAATTTTACCAATGTGTGACAATTACCCAAGCTCCTGGGCTGAGAAGCAGTCCTGCTGTGAAAATTTATAGTGCTCAATAGTCCTCAAAATTTCTCATTTGTAACCCAGGGTGAGATGGAGACGCAGCCTTGGGGGGTGGGTAGAGAGGGGATTGAGTACACAAAGGGGAGCAGGGGAATTTTGCACACCAATGTGAAGTTTGCAAAAGAGAGGGGCATCAGTTTAAGGTTTTGACAAGGAGGAGTGATCATTCGGATGTGTTTTTGCACAGCAGCTGTACTGAGTGTCTTTAACTTGGGATAAGTTACAGCAGCTTCCTTGGTTGTCAGATGAAGATGATGATGCCTGCTTTCCTAACTCATAGGGATTTTGTAATGATGTCATTGTATCATAGATTTTTTTTTTTTTTTTTTTTTTTGTGGGTAAGACCAGCCCTGAGCTAACATCTGTTGCCAATCCTCCCCTTTATTTGCTGAGGAAGACTGGCCCTGGGCTAACATCGTGCCCATCTTCCTCCACTTTATATGGGACGCCACCACGGCATGGCTGACAGGCAGTGCGCCGGCGGGCGCTCGGGATCCGAACTCGCGAACCCCGGGCTGCCAAGCGCGGACTAAACCGCTGCGCCACCGGGCGGCCCCTGTATCATAGATTTTTAAAGAGCTGGAAAAGTTTAAAGTATTAAGCTAAAAATATGTGACCCATCATTTGTGTACTTTATAGAGAAGTCTTTTTCCTTTTCTGTAAAGAGTCAAATAGTAAATATTTTAGGCTTTGCAGGTCAAACTCTCTCTTTCTCAACTACTCTACTCTGCTCTTATGATGTGAAAGCAGCCATATACTGTAAGGAAACAAATGAGCATGGCTGGTCCCAATACAACTTTATTTATAGTCCCTGAAATTTGAGTTTCATTTTCACATTCATTTTACATGTCATTATTTGTTTACCACATCTTATTTCCTTAATCATACTTTAAGCTACCAGAGGGCAGAGCCCAGCTCTTATGCTTTTCTGCCAGGCAGTTGCTGGATAAATATTGAACAATAGATCAAAAGCACTAAGCCCCGTTTTGGCTAAACAACCATAGAAAAGAAAGGTGTCACTGGAAGTCTTGCTTCTTTGTTAAGATGAGAAATTCACACTAAGTCATTAGTGAGAGACTTGGGACACCAAGATCCACTTCTACTTTTATTATTTTTTAACACAGAAACAATCTCTCTGAAGATCACAGTGATAACCAGTATGCTTTGGAGAACCAGAGTGACCAGAAGAAATGACTTAGGTGTCCAGGAAAGCAAGCAATCAATTTCAAGAAAAATACTTTTATTACAGAAACTGAGCTGCTGAGGAATTTCAACTCCCTGGTGTTCCCCGAGGCCGGCCCCAGGGGCTCAACGCTCTCAAGTCCACTTTGGCCTGCACAATGAACCATTTCCCGGGATGAAAAGTAGCAAGGGTCCACAAGGAACGAAGGAGGGCAGTAAATTCCTATTTTAGGGGAATCTTGAAATAATCTCTTCTTTGAAGAAGTGGAAGACGTGTGATTTCTTGCCTGGAAAATGGGAGCAAAGAAAAACAATATGTGAGTGAGCAGCATTGTTTACTGCCTGGACTTCCGGTCAGCAAACTGAGTAGATGGCTTACCACTAGGCCATTAAACAACATCTAACCTCCACACGGGACATCCTGTCTTGTCAGGAGCACAGCAGGCCAAGGGGTAGAATGTCAGGCCAGTGGAACTTTGACAGCCCAAACTTCACTTCTTGAAGAAGGCATTACCCTACATGCAGAGGAAAGAAGATTCATTTTAGGTAACACTGTGAACTCTGACTCTTCCTCCAACCTGACGAGTAGTTTCTCCTTGACCAAACTTTAGTCAGTTTCCTCTGAATCCTCTTCCTAACTAGGCCTCAACTTCTGTACTTCCATGTCTGTCTTTGCATCATCCAATTTTTGTAAGAACCCTGCTAGGTGATTTAGCCAGAAACCTCTGTCCTCCATATCGATCACCCTCCCTATCTAATCAGATTTCTCATCCTCCACTATCCCCCAGGTGATGTCTGATTGTCCTGGCCTGCCTTCAGCAAGTATCCTAAGTCAGTTTAGCCAGAATCCCTCATATCCCTAATGTTTTCTTTTAGCAATTTTCCATCCACCAATCCCCCTCCACTGCTCCTTGGCTACTAATTCTCACTTTTCCTTATTCTATTTGGAGTTGAGTTCAATCTCTCTCCTCTACTGCAAACCCTTATTGCAGTAGTCCCTATAACTATCACAACAATCCTGAATAAAGTCTTCCTTACCATTTTAACAAGTGTCACGAATAATTTTTCCTTTAACAAATCCTCTTGCCAGGGATGTTCATGTACTAAGCATAGTTTAGGAATTGTGCCTCAGGGATGCTCAGAAAACAATTCACTACCATTGCAACTCTGTCGAGGTGGAGGTGACAATGTGAGAAGACTGCTCTTGTTACCGTGAAAAGGGGCATAATCTGCTTGATGCAAGACAAAAGCCAATTATCAAGAAGAAAGATGGTGGCAGAGACAGGGTATTTTATTAAGCAACAAGCTAGCAAATTGGAAGATGGTGGACTAGCATTCTAAAGAACCATCTTAAGGGGGGGCAGAAAATCTTTAAGCAGTTATATAGACCAGTGGATTATAAGGGAGGGGTTAAGAATGTTAACTCTCTGGTGTTACAGCCTGGGAGTCACCACACGAGATCTTTCAGTTATCATCAATGATGGCTATCAGCAGAGACTCTCTGTCTGGGGGTCATCACATTCCTAAGGAACTCAAAAGAACAATGTTATCGACCTATCACAGCAGAGAGGTACATACACAAGGAGGGGCCATAAAACCTATAGAGCATATATATCTGCTGGAGGGTACATATCCAGCTGGGTTAGTTAATCAGAGGTCATTCAAAGTTCAATATAGTTTCTTTTCTACAAAATGGCTTCTCTTATGTCAACTTTGTGTTGAGCCAGTATCACTCTTGCTCCCACAGACTTCTGGTCTGTCTTTTAAAGGATATTCTTGATATTCTTACCCTAGTAAATATCAATCTTCATTGAAGGAGACACACAGGAGATTAAGCCAGAAGTCTAAAATTGACCTTATGGCAAGATTTATTGTCTTGCTCTTATCATTAGTATTACATAACTGTATTGTATTTCCATTAATCATTAATGACCTTCTGGTGCATTGACTTTAACAATTAATATTAGAGTGAGATTCTGGATCCAAATTAAATAAAATTTACAATAAGTCTCTTTAGCTCCTCCCAAAAAATCCTCCAAATCTTCCTTCTTTTCCAATTCATTTGCATTTAGGCAGTTTACTGGAAGGTTTCCATATTTCAGCTACATCAAAATTTTCCTGAATATCAACTGTCTTACCTACATGAACAGAAAGAATAATCCAAAACAGTAGGTCATTTTAAAATCTTTCTGTTTGGCTGTGGATTGTAGTGTCCTGCCTGGAAGCAGCCTTGGTTACCTCCCTAATACTGTGTATTTTAGTCAAATGCCCAACCACTGACAGCAGATAGGGAGAGATTTCAACGGGAAATGAACTCTTATTGCAAAGAAATTCCCCAACATGGATCATTTTCAGACAGAAGATAGAAAAGAAATCACTGGGAGGGACGAGTTTTGTCCCCTTGAGTAGCTTATCTTTCAGATCTGGGGCTATAGAATTAACTGCTTAGTGATTTAATGAGCATTCTGGCTGCTTTGACTGTGGAGAAATTCATTCATATGGTATTCTGCTGCAAGAGGTTTTGTCAGAATTGGGAGCTTTTGTATGCTAAAGCAAATCTATGAGAAAAAGTTTTTATGAGCCAATGAATTTGCTGAGCCCTGTGTGGGCTGGACAAAGGAACACCCTGTAATAAATTCAACCCCAGATACTCTGAAGGTTTTCCTTGTTTTATTGATCCTGGCCAGACAGGGGTTATTGAGGTTGAGATGAGATTCATATCACATTATCTTTTCCAAAAACTCTCCAGAGGGCAATGCAAGTCTTGGCCATGACATTTTTTTCACCTACTCTCTGGTATTAGTTCTTGAGACTGGAGTAGTTGAGACCCTTATGGAGTGTCAAGAAAACATTTGTTATCATGAAACACTGTAAAATTGCGTCTGAGAATCTTATTGAAGTATTTAAAAAGTTGTTTTAAAAGAGTTTTACTCTGGCAGAAATAAAAGCTTTTTAAAAATCAGTTATTAAAAAAAAAAACTCCTTCAACTAGGAAATCTTGGTTAAGAACAGATTTAAAAATGAAGGTTCCTAGAGGGTACATCAAATTTTAAGGACAATGAATAGTATTTGATTACCTAGAGCAGCTAGAAGCCAACTAAGAGCAGAAAATGTTTCATATTGTTTCTGGATTTTGAAAGGGCTAAATTTCATTTCAAAAAGGAAAATGATTCACTTCTGAACTCATGGGTGTTCTTATTTCTAAGAGACACATCGTTTAACTTAGCACATCTCTGCCTCCACTACTGGTTTCTTCTCTTATGTCTGCTCTTGAAAACGTGTGTCACTCATCCTTGCTTTTCTTTTCTTCTCTTTGTATGAATAATTTCTAAATGGAGATATCCAGCCTTTTTCATACAAGAAATCAGGGAAGACTTCACAAGAGAAGTGACACTGAGCTGTGGATACGTGTCATGCCCTGCTTGCCATCACTTCTAGTCGGAGGAAGACAGCTCCAGCACCTCATACTCAGCGTGCCCAAACTAGTGGTTATGCATTGCTCCACCCTTCCCAGACTTTTCCCTGAATTTTTTTTCAACTCTCAGCGCAGCATGCATGCAGTTGTCCTCATTTGATATCCCAAGTCCTCATGGCTTCACCTCACGTATCCAAATATTTCTGTTTATTCTGCTTCCTAAACACCTCCCAAATCCATGCCTTGTCCCCATATCAACCATTACTCTCTTTACCCAGAACATTCTCTCCTCTCACTGAAACTATTGCAATCACTTCCCAAAGGGTGTTTCTGCTTACAGAATTGACCTCTCCCTTACAAACTAGCTGCCAAATTATTGATCGACTAATCTTTCTAAAGAAGAAATCGATTGCCTCATTTCTACGCTTCAAAACCTTCACTGGCTCAGTGTTGATAAAGGACTAAGTTC
The DNA here is from genome assembly GCA_031878705.1 of Tapirus indicus. Lineage (NCBI taxonomy): Eukaryota > Metazoa > Chordata > Mammalia > Perissodactyla > Tapiridae > Tapirus > Tapirus indicus. The sequence goes on along the minus strand of CM062926.1, from coordinate 47,241,225 downwards.
AAATGCCTAACCAGAACATGTGGGGACTGACTCTGCCTCTGACATCAGCATGCCTTAAATGTAAGTGTAAACCCCTTCTGAAAGTTTCACTTCACTTTGCTCCTCTGCTTTGCTGTTATTTTTTTCTCATGTCATGAATGTTTGCACTTATCACAGTAAGCGTAATATTTTCATATCTGTGATTCCCACCTGAATGTAAACTTCTCAAGGACAGGGGATGACTTAGTCATCTTTGCATTCCCAGCATGTCACAGAATCTTGTACACAGTAAACACTTATTTTTTTAATGAATGAATGTGTACAATCTTGTCTTATTCTCCTTATGCTCTCTTGTTATATGACAAGAAATGAACATTTAAACATTAGAGGCACAAGTGTAAAAAAGTATATGATAGGTATTTTAATTCCAGATGAAGAAGTTGGAGAGAAAGAAGAGGAGTAATCATTCTATCTATGTAATCAATACTATACCTTGTATGCATGTTATCATATTACTAATTACAGCCTGTCTGGACAGTGTTATTATACCTCTTTTATTTTTGTTTATTTTTAAAATAGACTTTATATTGTTAATTTTTAATTAAAACAAAAATGGTCCAAAATTTTACCACCCAAATAACCCAGATGTATATAGTCATGTGCCATACAGCGAAATTTCAGTCAATGATGAACTGCATACAAAATGGTGGTCCCATAAGATTAGTACCATATAGCTTAGGTGTGTAGTAGATGTATCTAGGTTTGTGTGAGTACACTCTATGATCACACAACAACAAAATTGCCTAATGATGCATTTCTCAGAACATATCCCTGTTGTTAAGTGATACATGACTGCATACACACACACACACACACACACACACTCTATACACACTATGTAATTACTCAATTCTTTAACCCAAATTATCTCCCTAAAGTAACCACTGATTACAGTTTCTTTTGATTTCTCCCTGAAATTGTTTTATGTTTTTACTAACATAAAATATATATGATATTCACATCTATAATTTATATACACAAAATATTGATATATATAACATACTATATGTAATTTTCACTATAAAGGTGATCATCCTGTACATAATTTTCTTCCAACAGCTTTTGACATTTAATAATATAACTTTCAAATCTTTATTTTCTATCACATTTTTTGAATGAGTACATATTAACATACTCTATATTTATTTATAGAGTATGTTAATATTTACATATTTTATTATATTTATATATTTATTTACATTAATATTTATATATATATTTATATAGAGTTTTTTATAATAAACTCTATAGAGTTTAATATACTCTATATTTATTCATTTTTAATTTTAAAAAATGGTCCAAAGATGATTTATTTAACTAATCCTCTACCAATCATGCTCAAAACATCTCTGACTTCCAATTTTTTGCTACTATCAAAAAATGGTGTAATGAGCATTCTGCTATAAAGACCTTTGTAAACCTTTGTCAATACATCTGCAGGGTCAATTTCTTGTAGTGGGATTGCTAAACAAAAGGAACGTGCCTTTTAAAATGGGATATATGTTGGCAAATTGCATTCTAAAAATGCGCAAAGGTACACCTCCCAATGAGAGTGTCCTCTTATCTTTATCCTCACACTGATGTTTAAGGACATAGATTCTGAGATAAAAAGTAAATAAAAAGCTAACATTTCGACTCAGCCCTGTTTGGTTTGTGCTTAAAATACCATAGTCCAAACATTATGATTAAAAGAAAGCCTAGATGATGCTTATACTTTATAGACATTTATAGCCTATTAAACTCTATTAATGTGATCTCATTTGATTTCTACAATAACCAATGAAACCTACAGTCAAAATGATTAATTGAATTGCCTAAGGACATGTAACTACCTATTACCTTACATTCTGCTATTGCTTTATTCAGGGCTCATCTTCTAATAATCCATGTAATTTTAAATGCGTTACCTTCTTGTCCAAAGTTTCTGGTTTGTAAAATGTGGAGGAAAAACAAAGAGATTCAATTACATGATATCTATGGTAACTTTTATTTTCATTTTTTAAAATTTTATTTCCTTAGGGCAGGAATTAAAAGTGGAATCTTACTCACTTTTAGGTACTATCACCGAACAGTATTATTTGGCTCTGAAGTGTGTATGTGTGTGTGTCTGTGTGTGTAAGGGCAAAGATGGGGAGAGGGGGTAGAAAGCTATTGTCTTTATAAGTGTTTTAAAAGAACCGTAACTAGCCAGGTATTATATTTGATTGAAATAGGAGAAGCTTATAACTAACTGACACTTCTGGCGTCAATCTGCAAAAACAGAAACCAATTTAAGAAGCGAAGCATTTATTTGGGATCAAGGAATTGCAATTCGGTGAAGATAGATGCAGGTAGAAACTCAAATGGTGTCTGGATTGCAGGAAAGGGGCTCAGGGTTTTCATGGGGAAAAAAAGAAGATGAGGGAAGATGTTTGTAAGAAGAGTTCATTGGTGCTGACATGCTAAGCTACTTTTGGCTCTACATGATTGATTACTGATTCTATCTTCAGAAAGTTCATAATCATCAGTCTTCTGATCAGGATGTCCATTCCCCTGCAGACTTCTCAAACAATTACTTGTAAAACATAGCCATTTTGGCTCAGTTCAAAGGTTTGGCCCACTCCAAATTTCAAGGAACAAAATGAACAAGCAATTCCTCCGGAAAGGCTGTTCTGACTCTATTTTTAAATGGCTCCACTTATGTCAATTTTTCACACTGACATTATGAATTTCTAAGTGCACTCCCCTTGCAGAATTTTCAATTTGAATAATTAGCTACAAGTGTTAAAGAGCTCTATTACAAACCCAGGAGTTTCCTTCAATGATGTGGAAGCAAATAGGATTCCACAATCAAAACCTGATCAGACAGAAAACATTAAAAAAACTCAACAGCTAAAGATTAGTAAGAGTTACCAATTTTGCCCAGGTATTTTTACTTCTTAAAAGTTTACTCTCTATGTGTCATCATTAGTTTGACTATTGCTAAATTTAGATATTTTAATATTTTTCCATCTTCTTTCATGTTTGTAAAAAGAAAGTAAGACCATGATGACACTAGACCAGAATCTCCACTGAATCATTACTTCACTGGGGGACCTTAGGTTGAGCACTTGAATATTTCAGTTTCCTTATGTGTAAACTGAGGATGATGAAAAGTATAAATATCACACCTATTGAGCCCTTTGTGTAGACAAAAATGGCAATATGAGAAAAATGTTTAGCACTAAGTACATTATTCTTGCTACTCATTGCTATCCACCATGCCATTTTGCCCTGGTAGAATAGGGAGGGATTATAATCAAACACAAAGGTCTTGGTTTTAGGATAGTATTTATTAATTTCTTAAATTCAAAGACAAATAGATGCTATTTTTCTTAATTCTTATTTTGCATTTTATTTCCAAGAGTCTAATATCCATCTTGATATTGATTCTTATTTTCACTAAATAACTCAACAGGTATTTATTGAGTGCCTACATTCTGTGGAACTGGGCTGGGTACTATGAGATCCTTAACCATTGAATTTTAATAATCACAGTCAAACTTCTATATCCTTTCCTTGCCTCGTGTTTTCTTTTCCTTCCTTAAATGGCTTCTCTGAAAGCGGGGTCCTCTCTACCCTTCTATCTCTCATCAGGCCTTCATCATGTTATCCACATCATAGGTCTTTGATACAGCCAGAGCTAATTTTAAGATATACATGCATTTGATCATTTCATTCTTGTCTGGTTTCATATAAGCTTTTCTCCACTGTCTACCATATAAATCCATACTCTTGATTGTGATTATCAAAACTGTGTATAATCTCACTCCAAATTCACTTTCAGATCATTTTTCAAAGTTAACTCTTAGTGTCAAAACCATCAGTACATTCCTTGATTTTTTTTATCATTATATAAAAGAAGAGAATGAGGAATGACTAATATTTAAACAATAAAGAAAAAAACTTCAGTAAAAATTCAACCTTCTCTCAAGCTAAGGTGTATGTCTAATTTTTTTCCTTTGGGAAGCTCTATACCTTCTTAAAATCTAATCTGGGCCGGTGAGGAAAGGGAACTTTCATTTCTTCAGTGTATCCCTTTCAAACATTTGTTCCATCTAACCAAGATGGAATCATTCCCTTTGTAAATGGAATGATCATATTACGCCCATTCATTAAAAGAGTGATTTCTAATAGCCTTGGCCAGATCTGGGGGCCTGCCTAGCCTAGGTAAAAACACACTGTTCATTTCTTCAACTAGTAGTCATCATTTCAAAAGCAATTCATTGTTTTAAATAATGAGGTAACTCTTGGTGAGAATCACAAAAGCAATTCTTGCCAGCTGGCATTTGTCAGTGAGTAATATATCACCAAAGGGATTGGACGCTTTTGATGGGTGAGACTAATACATCATCTAGATGAAATGCTGTGATGATATATTGAAGAAGATCAGGATGTCCAAGAAAGGGATTGGATCTTTTCCTTTTTCAGACAGAGAAAAGAGGAAATGGACGGGGAAAAACTCTTTAATTTATAAGAGTAACAAAGAACCCTGAGGATCTTTAAATTACAGCTGTGTCATTGGTGAAGTGTAATAAAGATGGTTAAAGGAATGAGACAATTTTTCTTTAAAAAAGAATAAAAGTATCTTTCCAATTGTAAAGCATTATTAAGTGAATTTCCTTAGTAAGCTAGCTGTATGTTAATCTTGACTTCCTGCAAAGTTACCAAGCAGAGCTGAGCCTTGCCATGATGTTATTAAGCAAATAAAACTGTGTGGAGAGTCAACTTCATAAACGGGGCACTTTTTTACAGGAATCTGAGTCCTTTCACCTCTGGCGGATGGATGGGGAGGCATTGCTCCTACAGGCCAAGTGCTTTTCTAACTTAATAATAGATGAGGTCTCTAGTTGCCATGGCAATGGTTAGAGTATAATTTTTCCCCATACGGAATGTATAATGCTAGCTTTTACGCAAAGAACAGAATTTCAGGATAACATGAAAATCAGTTATTTGGAAAAAAAGCAGTTGGTTTCCAAAACTTCAGATTGTCACAAAATATGCACACATGCTTGCATGTGCATGTGTGTGAGGGTGTGCACACACACAACTCTAAACCACTTCAATTTGAAAGGTTCTTGGGTTCTTAAGAGTAGCCCCAGGGCCTCTTTCTTGACTAATATGTAGCTTATATTTTGTGTCCCTTGCAATCATGTTATTCCCTGAAACATGCACTGCAAATATCAACAGCCTAAGTTAGCAGCTAGCTTCTACACAGGGGCCTGGTAAGACCCTGGGTAAAATAAGTCACATTTCCCATGGATGGTTTTAAGTTTCCATTGCGCTTATGTTGTAAATGTTGTGTCTGATTATTAAAAAATTTGGAGATGGTGTTTGATAAGATGAAAGAAAACAATTTGCCACAACAACAAGTTAGATACCATCTGGAGGGATCTGAATACTGAAAAGGTATGGAAACTAGTGTAAGAAACTGACCAAGAGAGAGACACCCAGTAACACAATAGTGAGTTTCAAAACCAGGCAATTCTTTTATAAGTGTGAGTATAGACTTTGGATAGTAAAAAGGTCAGAAAGGGAATTTAGTCTGAAGAAAAAATTAGAGAATAGTAAGATAACTTGTTTCCCTTTACTCTGTATTTCATGTCTGTCCATTTTCTTGAGAGTGCAGTACCAACCCGGATGAAAATATGTATCGAGCAGTATTGCTTGTCTGACACAATACTTGGTGTTGGGAATAAAGCACAGTCCTTTCCATCAACGACTTTAAAATTAAGTGAAAAGTGGGTATTAGGAGGAGAAAGGAGAAATACATAAAAGCACAAGGCAGAGTGAGATAAGGCAAAGAAAGGAGTTATTTAGAGGGTGCAGCAAAAGTTTCATAAAGGAGATGATTAGAATTCTGCTATTTAAAAGCTGGCTTATTGTCTTACACAGGTCTGTATTACTGGTGCATAGCAAAGTAACAGGCATTTGATGACTAAATGTTTAAACGAAGTAGTAAATAAAAAAGCCAATGAATATATAAATGAGCAAATCAGAAATGACTTTTTTGTGGATGTCAAATTTTGTGCAATATGTAAAATTCTCTCTTTATATCAAAAAATATTTTTATTGGGCAGGATAGGGGGCTGCCAGAAGACCCTTGAACAATCCTGTCTTTATGGTCAAGGTGCATTTTGGCCATTTGCCATGGGACAGTTTTTCCTTTATTTACAAACATGGAATTTTCAATTCTCACTAAGGAAACAGAGAACAATAAGGTTTAAACTATGCTATTGGTATTAGATTATTTATAAAACATATCAAAAAGGTAAGAGAACAAAACCTTATAAAGTCTAAATTTTGCATTGTGTTATGAGAACATTTGCATGACTGTTTCTTGGTAGAATCTCTGTAACAGAATAGATCAAGGCCACCTCTCAGTGAGCCAAATGAGAAAGGAAAAGTTGTCTTTGGATGTCTTCACTGTTAATTATCTTGACTGTAGAAGAGGGAGGCAGGTCAGTTCCAAGTGAGACACAGCGACCATGGGGTGTCACTGGATCTTGATCATGAAGATTTATAGATATAGATATATTTATTTATGTCTGCTTAAACTTGAGGAAAGAGGGCTCTAGAACAAAAGGACTAAGCAATGAGTGTTGGTAATATCAGGTAACATCTGCTTAGTAAACTGTTTTGAATAGAAAATAAAGGAATTTTGTTGATAACCCCTTTTGTATGGTGTCTTATCTCGGAATTCTGAAAATTTTGTTCTTTCCTTTATAAAAAAATCTTATCAATTAGCTTGGAGCCTTAAAAAGGGAGAAGGAGTCTCCTTGATCCTAGTGGAAAATTCCTCTAAATAGTATGCTATGAAAACAAACAAACAAAAGGAATTGAATGGTAGGAGGGAAGAGATTCCAGCCAAAGGAAAGAGAGCAGAAATATAGAGGCAGGGAATGTGGCTTGTGTTGAGAAAACAGGAAGCACAGAGTGCAGTCCACTTTGTCTAATGCCCGATCCTCGTATGTTAGTATACAGAAATTCTAGGTATCTTACTGAAAATGAAAATTTCAAAGCCCTGCCCAGGAGATTCTATATAGCAGGTCTGGGTGAAGCCTGGGAAACCTCACTCTTAACAAGTATCTCCAGTTTCTTACACATTTTGAGAACAACAAAAACTTTACTTTCAAATTTAATGTACGGTTTCTTCCCAATACCAATTAATATTAGACATAGACCATGTATGACAGTGGCCACAACCTCGCCTGTGTATGTGGGTCTAACAGTAATGCACACGTGTGAAGTGTGCTGGATGTATGACAATGGGATGTTTGGAGGACGGTGCGAAGTTGGAAGCTTCAGATTCTGATTAAGAAAGTAGCTGTTACATAGTTCCAGCCAATTGTTGACATGGTTGTGGTTAATTTCCTCATTTAAACAATTGTGTGTGAGCCAAACCAGTATGTCTATGGGATGGAGATGGTCCCCAGAAGGCTTGTTTTTAACCTCTATCTAGAGATTAGGTTTAGGTAGATTTGGAGGAAAGGGAAGGTGGGAGGCTATGGAAATTGATTGGCCTCATGAAATTGCAGAACTCAATGTTAGTACCTTAATTCGTAGGCAGTGGAGAGCCATTGAAGACTTGTAAACTCAGAAATGGCGCATACATTAGTAGTTGCTAACTTGGCAATTGGCTTTCTGATTAAGGAAGCAATTTGTTGTAATGAAATGGGTGCTGGGTTTATTGACACAACCTCCCCTTGTGTCCCAGTTTTACCACTTATTTCTTGACTTAATGAAGGAATGCTATTTAATTTCTGTAAGATTTATTTCCCTTCTCTGTAAAATAAGCAGAATAGGTTTATTGTGATGATTGAACAATCTATGGCAAGGGATCCATATCTTGTTAAGTAATATTCAAATATATTTTTCTAGAATTTTAGGTCAAACAGAAGAGAGATTGAAACCTCAGAAATGCATTGACAGCCTACTGTAATAGTCCAAGGAAGAAAGGGTGGCATTAATCTTTGCATAATAATCAGGCTGATGGCACAACTTGGAAGGCTAAGGAAGACAAGCAAACTCCTCTGGGAACCCCTCTGCCATACCCCATGTGGTTGACAGAGGAGAATACCTGGAAAACAAACTGGAATAACAAATGAGCATCTGCTGTACCACCTAGGCGTTGCTTCTATAAGTTCGTGGGGGAATTCAAGAGTGGTTGGGAGTACAAAATCACTAATGCCCACCTTCAGGCTACTATCAGCCTTTTAGCTGTCAAAGCCTCTGCAGCAGTATTACTCAGACGTTCAGAACTTGGCTTATGGATTCAGATAGACCTGGATAATCTTGGCTCTGCCACTTATTAGCTTAGGTAAGTTACTGAAACTCTCTAGGTGCTCATCTGTAAAATGAATCATAAAAACTGCTTTTCAGCGGTGTTGTGAGGATTAAATAAAATGGTACACATAAAACATTTAGCAAAATGCCTGCCATGAGTACTAAAAAGAACAATAGTTGTTATTTATATTCGTGAAATCGCTCTTCCTGTTCTCATCTGCATAATTAGAAAGCAAAATTTCTACACACACACCTACACTCACACACACTTACACACATTGGCCTTTTAATGCTAGCTTGAATAGTTTGGGGTACTGAAGAATCAGGAAATTGGACTGATTCATTTATAAATTTAAAGCTCACCACAGCCACGGAGTTAAATATAAAAAGTTGAACATATAGACATATATATTTTTTTAAATCTCCATTCCTTGTAGAAGTCTTGAAATAAGAGCAAGAGATATGTTTTAAAAAGTATAAATCTATGTGGATAAAGAAAACAAAAGAGGAGGCAGCAGTAAGAAAATACTGGAAACCAGGAAGCAGATGGACAAGTGGTAACTGACTCAGCAGATACAACAACAAAACAAAACTATGGAGATGAGCTTGGGAGATTGCAGACACAATCAAGGTGATTTTCTCATAAGGCCATAAGGCTTCAGAAATTGGCAGGCCCCGTACTTCTGATCGTGAGAGTGCAGGTGGGGCTAGAAAGACAAGGTGTGGTTGCGAGTACCTGTGTGAAGCAGTTAGATGCTCAGATTCTTTTCTCTATCCAATGCTTCTGGATCATTGTTCTTTCCTCAACTAGACAAAAGATTGAAGTTTTGTCCTCTACGGACATTGATCCAGAAACTCTGGACACCAGGCACTACTGTGAGCGAAGACTCCATTCCAGGGAAAAAGTGATTTGAAGTAAAGTCTACAAATTAAATGGGAGGAGCCACATAATCCTTCCCTTAGTTTGCTCTCATGTTTGTAGATTGGGGACATTGTTTCAGAGGAAAATGATCAGTTCAAGGGAAAATAACTAAACACTGACATTTGCGGGACTTGAGGAAATTGACCAAGCAGATCAGCTGTACCAGGTTTACCAGTTGAGAAGCCCACTGCCCTCTTCACACTTAGAGAGCTTCCAGTTAGCTTTTTAATGTTCCCATTCTTATGAGTACACCTCCAAAGATCAGTAGATATTTGAAGAAAGCCTCTAATGTAAAAAATATGGGGCTAAACTAACAAAGAAATAGGGGGGAAAAAAAGGAACATAGAGGAAACAGAAAATTCATGGAAGGTGAAAAAAATACTTCAAAAATTTTAATTGGTATCTTTAGATAAGAAAAGTGCCTACTTCTGTGAAATATAGAATGAGAGAGAGAGGAAGAGAGAGAGAGAGAGAAAATGGTTGACCAAATTATTATCACCAATATCAGCTTAATTATCCCCAATTCAGGACCAAGACAATGCCTAAGGTTGTGAAATAGTCTGCCTTCCATCTTTCCATCTTCCCCAGAAGCTGTCTCCTTTGTACCTTTCTACCTGGGTCAGAGGGTGAATGCAGGGGGTTTAAATGGACTCCTGTAAAACTTGGGAATGGCTGGATGCAATCTCCTGAGGATATGGGTTATTTTCACCCAAGGCAGCCTGGGCAAGTAATTTATCCACATACGATGAGCAGACTAGGAAGAGCACATGCAAGGCTAGCATCTGCATTTGCACTGCAGGGCAGGGATAGAGTTTGAGGGGTGGTGAGAAATATCTAAACAAACTTTGAGTTATTCCTCCCAAGTGTACTTCTATGTCTCTTGCCTGCATGCCTTGCTTGGCCTCACTTCCTAGAATCCACAGTTGACAATCAATTAATTGACAATTTAATTGATAGGAGTTGAGTGGTATAACTTAATGGAGTATACCAGGTATCTGGGAGGCATTGAGAGTATAGTAATATCATTAGGAGAGGCTGGAATGGCTACTGGCTCTCCCACCTGCTACATCAGATACTGGATGGAGTGTCTAGCACTATAACACGATAGCAGAGCAGGCAGCTATCAGTGAAAGACGCACCAGAAAATTGGAGACAGAGCAGGAGACAATCTTTTTGAAGAATTCAAATACGAACAATTATTATGCATCTCCACCACAACCACCCAAGGTTTTGGGTGTTTCTATCCAAATAGGCAAGGGACTTCTTTCCATTGCCATCACACCTTCACTCACTTTCCTTCCTGTGATGGTCAAAATGCACTTATTTACAGTCACATTGTAAGCATCAGGTGGGCCAGCTCAGTGCCCACCTGGCAGGATATCTGGACAAAAAGCACAACATAACAGGGAGCAGAGTAAAGGCAGTGAATATGTTCCTGCCACAGTGGTGCACAAATTCCCAACCAGAAGATGTCACTGATAACAGATAACAGCCACTCACATCCTGGCACAGGATGCCGCCCAGATTTCTAACAGCCTCAGAGTGAGTAAGAAGTGAAAGAGAACTGTGTGAAGGGACATCCATGTTGTACCGCTCCAGACAGTTTCCCGCAGCCAGACTCTTTGGTCACTAGCAGGCAGATGAGAACAGATGGATCCCTGCAGGGGATGGCTGTATTTTGGCATCCAGCCAGCTTACCAGTGAGTGGCTAGAATCTGATTAGAACAATTTGTTTCAGGGCCAGCTATTTTAACATTGTGTTGTTTTCATCTTCTGCAGAAGATATAAATGACAAGGCATAGTCATTAGGTGCATGCTGGGTGACCTAGAATTTTGTGGCCAAAGATCAAAGGTGTTCCATTTTCAGATTGGACAATATCTGGATATACCAATAGGAAACAGAGTTGTCTCACAAGTCCAAGAGTTCTAGACAGCAAGGGGGCATCCACAGTTGGATAGTCTGTGCCTTCTTGTCAGTGTTAAGGTTATCAGATACCCTGAAGTCCGAGGAGACAGTTGGCTAGTTTCATCCTGGGGCCACACTATTAGACAGAATTTTATACTGTACTAACCTCAAAAAGATGGAGTACAAGTTTATTGTCCCATTTACCCTTGTCTCCCAAATGGTCCATTGCTCCTTTAATATTCCATCTGCAAATGTACTTAGTTGTCACTTTGGTTGTACAGAGGGTCTTCCACAACCTAATATTTTTATAGAGTTGTATGGGAGCTATTTGGGGAGGCCTTCCTAATAGTTTTGTTGGTTTACATAGTCTCCCATGGGGACCTCCTTCAATGGGAGGGAGGCACAGTCATATTGATCCAAGTGCTAAGACTTTCCTCTTCCTTGCTTCCTTTTACCAGTGCTTTCAGCGCACTAGCAATGCTATACTGTCCCAGTAGCAAGAAGAAGGTCAGGGAGGTTGTCTATTTGTTTGGTCCTGTTGGATAAGTCTTTGAGTAAGATGTATGTGATCATGGATCATATGTTATGCACTAGAGTTTTGAAGCTGCAATTTTATTAGGGGTGCTGGTTCGGCTTTCTCCTCAGTGGAATCCATCTTCTCTTGGACAATTTCCTCCAAGACTGTCATCAACAATCATGAGATATTATCTCAGAAAATCCATAGGACTTCAGAGAGCTATTTTGCAGGGCCTGTGATGAGTTGCCATTCTGATATTTGAAGATGACTCACCAGGAAACCACAAGCAGACTTTTCCCAACCCAAAGATGGGTTTTATATCTCCTTGAACCTTGATGTGATATATCTCTAAAGAACCTTAGTTTTACTTTCAGAAGGTCATGGCAGCTATGAGACCTGACATTCTGTTTGCTCAATCAATTTTCTAGCAAACCAGGGTGAATCATTACAGCACACACACCAGGCATTTGCTAGAGAGTTTATTGGGGAAAACACATGAAGTTAGGAACATTAGAAAGTATGTGATTCACCACTGCCATTTCATTCCAGAGTGGCACACAGGGTTATATCTAGTAGAGTCGTACCTCAGATTCTAGGAGATGGACCTCAGCTCTTGGACTGAGGAGTGTTAAGCTACATAATTGGAAAAGCATTACCCTTACACTGAGATCAAGGACTGGGATCCAATAGCAATGTAACAATGGACCTTGGCCTTGTTCTGCCACTTCAGCATTTGTTGATAGGGAGAACGCCAATTAGTTTCCAGGCATAATCAGGGGGCTGAATTTGAAAACTCAAGGTTATAGAAATACAAAATGGCAGAAACGTGGCCTCCCTTCCTGTTGCTCCATCTCAGCACTCATGATTGGGAGAGCACTAACTCCTTCCCTGCGTGACTGAGATGTCCAAAGCCTTGTGATTGAAACTACATGTGGTGCCAAATCATTGGCTTCTAGTCTTCAACCGTTGAAAGATTAATTGCCTTAAGCACTCAATTATAGCCAGTTTCCATAAAACTATGCAAGAGACCCAGAGACCAGCCTGCAGGTGATCAATCAAATTTTCCTTACTTCTCACTGTCTGATATCCATCTCAATCTCAGCATGGTCAAAACAGGAATCTTAACTCTCCCCACTAAAATGCAGTTTCTCTATAGTCTTCCTCATCTTGGTTACTTAAAATTCTATCCTTCCAAAAAGTTTGGAGTCACCTTTGAGTTCTCTGTTTCTCTCACATTTCTCATCCAATCCAATGGCAACTATTGTTGACTTCTTTTTAAAAATATACCCAGAATTCAATAACTGCTCATTGTTTGCATCATTGTCTGAGCCACCATCATCTCTCACCCTGTATATTAGTTTTATAGGGTTACCATAACAATTACCACTAACTGAGTGGCTTAAACAACAGAAATTCACTGTCTCACAATTCCAGAGGCTATCAGTCTGAGATTAGGGCATTGGCACAGTTGATTTCTTCTGAAAAGTGTGAAGGAGAATCTGTTACATATCTCTTTCCTAGATCCTGGTGGTTTATAGACATTCTTTGGCTTATAGATGGATCACCATGATGTCTACCTTCATCTTCACAAGGTGTTCTCCCTGTGTACATGTCTATGTCCAAATTACCCCCTTTTACAAGGGACACTAGTCATATTGGATTAAGGCCCACCCTAATGACCTCATTTTAACTTGATAACCTCTGTGAATATTCTATTTCCAAATAAGGTCACATTCTGAGGTGCTAGAAGTTATGACTTCAATATCTTTTGGGGAGACACAATTCAACCCATAACACCTGGATTGTTCCAAAAGCCTCTTAACCAGTCTCCCCGCTTCCACCCTTCTCCCCACTACCCATTCTCAACTGAGCACCCACAGTAAAGAAGTAATGAAATTCAGTAACACTGTGTGCCTCTGAGTAAGGTCCTCCAATGGCTCCCTATCTTCTTCAGAGTAAAAGCCAAGTCCTTATGATGCCCTCCAATGTCATATGTGATCTGATGAGAAAATCAAACATTTGCCTAGTATAAAAGTTTAAAATCTCAACTAACAAAGGGATCATTAATGTTTTGCCTCTCTATGCAAATGTTGTCATCACTTTGTAGCTCTTTAATATAAGTCAAGAATCATCAAACCGCGGCCTGCAGGCCAAATCCAGCCCATCATCTAGTTTTGTAAATAAAGTTTTATTGGATCTTAGCCATGTTCTCTTGTTTATGTATTGTCTGTGGTTGCTTTCAGTTTTAATGACAGAGTTAAATAGTTATAATGGAGATCATATGGCCCAAAAAGTCTAAAATATTTTCTAACTGGTCCTTCATGGGAAAAGTTTGTTGACCTCTGAAACAGATCTTCAATGTTTTACTGCTCTGGGCAAGTATAACAATCCCTTTTTAAAACTTAAGTATTTTACTGAACAAATACCAGTGACCCCTTTGTAAGTTATACCCTTCAAATACTCATTTGAAGTATGTCACCTTATGACTTTTTTCTGCACTGCTGAGCATCATCGCACTTTCCCTACCTAATTACCATGTATCCCTTGGCCTTTTCTTCTCCTGATGATCACAGTGCAAGTCCTGAAGGGAGTCTTGAGTATAATTATGTAAAATAAGGCCTATAATTCTGAAGTGTTAAGAAATTGAGGTATGAAGATCTCTAGCTCTTGGTTGGTGAACATTTTTCTTCTTCATTTTTTCAATGTAGTTCTTATAAAGAACAGTCTTACTTTTAAAATTTTGTGTGTGTGCTCTCTTTTTTTCACAACAGAGTTGGTCTCAAACAATACCTCTCTGGTATTCTCTCCTATTAATCTTTTCCTCCCGCAATCCCCTTTAGCCACAATGCTCCTCTTCCTATTTGTTGAGCTCGCCAGGCATGCTCTCATCTCATGACTGGTCTTTGCCACACTTTCCACCTGGATTCCCTAAATACACACCTGGCTCATTCCTCACCTCCTTCAAGTATTTACTCAAATGTCAACTTCTCAAAAAAGACTTCTTTGACCATACTTAAAGCTGTAGTTCCCACACCTGTCTCTCCCAAACCTGTTTTATTTCATTTCATAAAACTTATCACCGTAAAACATATTATACAGTTTGCTTAATAATTATTCATTGTCTTCCTTCCTGGAGATGGGCTACATAGTGAACTATACACTGTTCCACGTCTAGAACAGTGTCAGGCATATAATAGGCACTCAGTAGATACGACTGGTAGAAACTGGAATACAACCAATTTCACATAAAATGCAACTCCAAACCAATATAATTGGAATTTATAGGATCAGGGTGTGGCAAGAGTTACAATTTTGTTGGCATGGATCACTCGTAAAGGGAACAATATTTACTGAGTGCCTGTTACATGCCTGGCACTATTCTATGAAACGGGGAATGATCAGCCTGCTTTATTTTTTCCTCAGCACTTATCACTCCCTGACCTTACATAACAGATATATGTTTACTTGTTTATCACCTACCTCCCCACCATTCCTCCAGAGATATGCTGGCTCTGTGGAAACTGTCATTTCACCATTTTGTTCAACGCTCTAGTCCTAGTTCTTAGAAAAGTGCCGGCACATAGTAGCATGAGTTCAAAGGTAACAACTCGTGTGATTGGTTTTCGAGTTCCTCCCACGGATGCCCTTTCATTCTCCTCCAAACTGTCAGCACTACTTTCACTTGCTCTTTCCTTCTGAATCTGAGGCTTTTTGGTTGTTTAGTGTTTCGTAGAGGTGGGGAACCCTTTGATAGTTGCGATGGTATTTTTTATAATAGCAAATAACATTTGGCAATAAATCATTAAATCTAGAATTCTTCTCAAAGTTGATAATAGCAGTTTGTTCAAATGGAAGATATGTGTGCAAGGTAGCAGCACTGATTTTCTTGTGTGGATTACAACCAGCTCTAAACACTAGGGAGAAACAACAAAGCGCCCTTTATGGCGGGCCCGCTATGAGTCAGTCACATAACATAATTGGATTGTTAACTTGCAAAACAACCTTTGGAGCTAAATTTTACTATAATCTTTTTACATTTGAGAAACTGAGGCTCATAGAGGTGAAATTCCTGCCCCAAATCATACAGTGGATGGCTGGCAGAGCTGCATTTGCACCAAGGGATTCCTGGCTCATGTCCTTCCCATTATCCTGCTCTCCAATTCAAAGTTCCAGAAGCATGTAAAACCCCATGAATGTGTGCAAATAAAGAGAAGCTAATTATGTCTAATAATAAGAGTCTCCATGTGGCTTTTAGGAAACAAAACTGAAGTGTCAAAATCAAAGAACAGTAAGAAAAGAATAATCACAACAAAAAATATATTAACATGAAGTAATGTACATTACAACTACTCTGCTACCTAAGAAGTGATCTGCATAGCAGCTGCGAGAAACTGTGAAAGAGAAAAATAGAGCTCTTGTATTTTAGGTCAGTGTTTCTCAGACATTAATAATGTATAATCCCCCTTGAAAAGGAAAAAAAAAATCACTCTCTGACCTCTACTGTTTACTTGAATTTTCTTTACTACAATATTACCTAAGTGTTCTTAAAGTTTCATGTTTATTGATTTTATATGACTGAAAATAATTTAAAATATTTGGTATCAATATTTATTTAATGTGGTTCATGATTCTGTTTGACTAAAGTAAATGGTTATTCCCATAATGAATATAATTCTGATGTCCAGAGTGTATGATATTTCATTTGTTTTGAATATAGTGCCCAGTGCTATGTAATTACTCGATTACTCCTCAACTTTTCTCTTTTAGAACTATTGCATAACCTTTGCATAGTGGTTGATTTTCAACAGGAAAAAATACAATATTTCCCACCAAGTCCTCTTGTTTTTACTGATGTTGTTTAGTTGGTTTTTAGCCTGACAATTGAAATGGTACTAACCGGCGCTCACTCTGCCATAAATGCATTTGAAAATCGGCATTGAACATACCATCACAGGGTCATAAGGTGATTATGCAGATGATCCTGATTATGCTTATATTTATTTTAAAAGTTAAAATAAAAACAAAAAAATTAAAATTATCATATAAAACTAAAAAATTCTCAAGAATATCATCTGTCCCACCAACCACCCCCTCCCCTGCCCCGAGTATGTCAAGTCAGTTTACAAAATACAGCAATGGGCCATTCCTAGTTCAGTCTCCTAAGTCCCAGCTGCTCCCATAGTGCAAGAGCCTCTGGCTCATACGATGGGAGAATGAGTTAATATGAACCCAGCTAGAAGAGACTCTGCTACCTCATTTCCAATGTCATTTGAGCAGGAAAGCACCCTAAAATGTGAGCATTGACATTCACACATACGCCTCCAATCCATATTTATGTCTTTGAGTTGTCTAGAAAACCATTTCCCAGTAATATTAATGAACATCAATCACAGAATAAAATGGGACCTTTATGGTGGCAGTGACTAGGATGTATTGATTGCTCAGCCGTAAAGGTGGCTGAGATAGTAGCTGGCTTACTCAGTGGGGTCACAGAGAATGACGGGGTCTCACTGAGGCTGCTTATCACTTTCCTCTTGGGCAGTGACACTGTTCAAGTGAGTTCTGTGAGCGGTGGCTTTAGAAACTAGATTAGGCATAACCACTTATGGATATTCTCAACAGTGTTCAGTCAGAAACTCCAGAACGATCAAATTTGGAAGGCAGTTTTCTCTGCTATGTATAGACAGAGGAAGGAAGAGAGGACAGAAGGAATGAGGGGGCAAGAGGAGAAGGGGCAGAAAGGTAGGGGAAAAGACATTGAGATGAAATATAAAGTCGCTCATCTCTGTAAGCCACCAAGACAAGAGTCTTGCTCCTTCATACATAAAATTTATTAAGAAAGGAAGTTAGTATTGTAGTTAAGAGCTCAAGTTGCAAAGATGGAGGGAATCTGATTAAAATCATTGGCTTTGCCAGGTACTAGTTATATGACTTTGGAAAAAATACTTAATCTGAAAAATACCAATAAGAATAATATTCTTCTCATAGGGTTTTATAAGGTGACTGTCCATTCTTGGGTTGCTTCTCTTGAAGAAAATACTTGCACACCTGGATAATGCATCTACTCATGAGGTATAAGCACCAATAATAAGAAACGTAGTTGAGGTGGCAAGAATAGAGGGGGGTATTTCTACAATGATCACTCTTTCTCTTTTTCTACCTTCCTGAAGGAAGATAACACAAGCTTAGAATATTTTGTAAGGAAGTTTTCAGATGTTGAGACCCTATCAGGGATGCCTAAGGGAGGTAGCTAGAAGGAGAGCATGCAGGCTGAGGTCATGCGCAGAAAACAAGGCTGAGAGACTGAAAGTGGGGGTGGGGAGCAGGAGTAATGATTTCCCTCTTTGATTCTTTTCCATCAGTCACCGGCCACCCTCTCTACTTCCATTCTTCAATGATCAAGCCTTCATTTCTGTCTTTATATGATTTGAGAAAAGAGATTATGGAAATCCAGGATCCAGAAACACAAGAAGACTACTTTTGGAAGCTCATCAAGCATTCTGATATAGTCAGCGTCCTTGGTTTGGTTCCCCCAGAAGCAAACATTGATACAGGGATTCAAATACAAGTAATTGATATAAAAATTGAAGAAAATCCCAGGAGTGAAATGTGGAAGTTGAACAGAGAGAGGAAGAACTGTAGTCAGGAAAGGGTGCAGTATGAGCCAGCTGCTGCTCTGGATGATGAGAACTTAAACCCCTATGGAAACTGACAGCCAGTGTAAGGCACAAGTTGCTCAGGGTACTTATACACCAACTCCTGTCCATCATTTGGTGAAGAAAGCACTCGAGGAAGGGGCACATAGTTCTCTGGTACTTCTGACCTGCTGCAACAAGCAGATAAAGTGGGCTTCAGAGGGCAAAGTCAGTCATTAGGAAAGAAAGGCAGGTGCTGACAGTAGAAAGTTGGGCTGCTGTGCAATGAATTGTAAGGGAGAAGAAAGAAGAATAAGCACCAAAAACATCTGCTACAGTATAGTCAGATCCACTTATATTGCATGTTAAGTTCACTTTGTCTTGTCACTGATTCTTTAAGGCAGTGGCCATTCAAAATTATTTAAAAGGATAAACTTATAAAACTGAAGGGAAGATGGAGGGACAAGTTTTCTTCCCCTTTGCTGGACAACTGATAATCATTATCTGCTTTCTCTACCACCTATTCTAGATCCTCCTCACCCTTGGTCAGCTTGCCCTGTGGGGTAAAGCAGACTTTTTGCTACCCAAGAGGACCCGCTTATTGTACCCTTGGTAGACCATGGTTGTTGAAAATTTCCACTTGCAGATACCAGTAGGCATGGAAGCACCAAGAGCTTCCCCCACCCCTGTGGTTCTCGTGAATTCCAGAAATACTTCTCCTTGCACCTACTATGTAGCAGCAGATAATCAGGGTTAATTTCCTCTGCCAATATAGTCACTCTCTTCTTGGCAGACTGGTTCACTGGCATAAGGATCCTGCCCACATCCATAACATTAAGTTTAGTGGAAATGTCACTATGTGCCCTGGTAGAAGTGTCCCTCTCTCTGATAACTGGGAATCTATTGCAACACAACCTGAAGTTGTAGTACCAGGAAAGAACAAAGACTGGGGGTGAGGATCTACTTCCACCCCTTAGTTTACAGACTTGTGGCTTCCACTTTTCAGGTACATAACACCATATAAAGGCCATTCCTCATTTTGAAGAGCAGGGACCATCCTCACAGTGTTATGCCCAATAAGTAGTCTTAGACACACCTTTAAGAGGCTGTTTCAATATTAAATTAAACCAGCAACTAGTAAGTGATGTGGTATATGGTAGAATTAATGGATCCCATGCTGTTTGCCTCTTTCTCCCATTCTTTTGTATAAAACAGACACCCCAATGTATAGCAATGTTGTCCAAGATTCCATCACCATAAATCAGATTCTCTGTGAGACTTCGAATCAACCTTGGTGAGAGCAAGTCCATTCTGCCAGATCCATGGATAGCTTCATCTCTGCTACCATGCCTCTACTCTGTTCATGGAGCTTTTGTGCAAGGTCTAGAGTGGCAAAGGACAGAAGCTGGTTGACCTCCACTAGACCAGACATTCGATTCACTGGGCCATTTACGGCCTTTGCTATAATGGGCGCTCTCTGACAGCCATTGACATGAATTAAGATATCCACATACTTTGTATACATTTCTATAAATTCATCCACATGCTTCATCCTCATATGTCTTTGCTTTCTTATACCACCTTTTCCAGGAACCTGGCCAGTCAGTCAAGCAATTTGCCACTGCCCAGTAATCTGTGCAAATTTTTGCCTCAAGCCACTTCTCCCTTGACATTAACCTGGTGGAGTTCTGCCTAATGGGAGGATTTCCATGTTTCAGGGCCACACTAGAGTGAGGTTGTAAGGGGGTAGAGGTCCATTTTGTTACAAACATATTGAGCTGAATAACCAGGTTAACTTTTTCCCTTTTATCTCAGCTTCTCATAGGAAATGTTCTATGAGGACACAGGTTTCAATTGAGGGATAAGCATTGATGTAACAGATATAGGCAGCATAAGAATCTAGACTAGCTTTTGGCTTAATTTACTTGTGCCTCCAGATGTGTTTGGGCCCTTTCCTGAATGTATCTCTTCCATCACATAATAGACTTCAGCTGTGCCCACTTGACTCTATGAGTTTATGTCTGAAAATTCTTAGTTCATGATGGGTAACTCTGGAAGTATAGTTAATTGATGACTCATGCTTAAATTTTCTAGTAGTAGCTACTTTTTAAACATTGACTAGTTATTCATGTGGATATCATGGCCTTGCTTCAAAATATTGTGATTATGCACTGCATCTCTCATATTAGGACTTGGAAGAGATCCATGAGGTGTCTTTATCTACCATGGGCACCGCTAGTATTATGGGATCTGCTGGGTCATATGGCACAAATGGCAGAGTCATTTATACTTCAAACTAAACTTGCTGCAAAGTTATATTCTGCTTTGAGCTCCACTTAGAAACTGGACACCTTTTGACTAACTAAATAAATGAGTTGGAACAGGTTCCAACATGTGATGTGTATTATCTTCAAAAGCTGAAGAAGTCGACCAAATCCCTCTTTCTCATTTACCTTAGAGGTTATATCTTAGAATGCTCCAAACCACTAGATTCTGAAAAATTTCACCTTTTGCCAGGCCCTTGAATATTTTAGGGCCTATTTTCCATCCTCTGATGCAATACTGTCTTACCATGGCATCCATATTACTTGTACTTTCTGCTGCCCAGTTTTTATTACCAGGGTATCATCATTATAGTGATACTCTGATGAGTGTCCAAAATGTCAAATATCTTCAGACATAATGCTGTGAAAAAAACATGAATGGGTACTGCTTTTTATTTGGGGGATTCAAAATAATACATTCATCAGATCAATAGCCACATACTAAGTGCAGCTTTTACTTAAGTTAGCAGTAGTCTACCATCAGCCATCAAAACCCATCTGGTAAATTAAATGGGTATATATTGGGGACCACAACTATGACATCCTTTGAATCTTTGTGAGTGGCACAAACCTCTGCTAATCCACTTAACAATAAGTATTGCTGCTTATTTACCATCTTGGCTGGAGAAGAAGGAGCAGTTTCAAGAGGTTCAACTTGAACTTTTCTACCAAGTCTTTAAAAGACTCTTATTCCACAGATTATGGAATAATAGGCCAGGGCTTTTTAATTGTCAAGTATATTCATCCCAGTTATGCTCTGAGGACTGGAGAAATGACCAGAAGCTAGGTGCACAGGCCTGTTAAACCACTGACAGATAGATCTGTGTCAAGACTTCAAGTGTCAACTTTCCTTCATAGGTTTCCACTCTCACAGGAGCCATTATAGTGTATTGCGTCTCTTAAAATCAGTGCCAGCTCAGACCTTGTATATAACAACCCTCAAAAGATCTCACTATTCTCCTTTCTCCAGTGGTTAATTATTTGAGTAAATGTCCAAATCTTCCTTTGGGAAATGGAATAGGAAAATCACTACCTTATATATTTGTCATGATGTTAGGCCCTTCCTCAAGGGCTTCAGTTGATGAAATCTGGATCTAATTGGCTCGAGAATAGAGACTGAACAATAGATTATAATTTTCCATTGGGTCTTTTCTCACTCACTCTTGATAGTTATTTGTTCTGAAGGTCAAGCAATACTCTTACTAATTGCCTCTCTATTTTAATCAGGGCTCTCCAGAGAAACAAAACCAATGGGACGTGTACATATTTAGAAGGAGTTTATTATAAGGAAGTGACTCAAGCAATCATGGAGGTTAGGGGGTCTAAAATTTGCAATAAGCTGGCAGGCCGACTTAGGAGAGCCAATGGTGTAGATGAAGCTTGAGGGCAGTTTGCTGCAGAATTCCTTCTTGCTTGGGGAGGCTGGTCTTTTTGTTCTATTCAGGCTTTCAACTAAGTAGAAGAGGTCCACCCAGATTATATAGGGCAATCTGCTTTACTCAGAGTTCACTGATTTAAATGTTAATCTCATCCAAAAACACCCTCCAAGTTAATACATAAAATTAACCTTCACTCTGTCTATGTTGTCCCTAGGAACACTGTGGTTTATTAAACTTCATCAGAGATCCTTGTAGGTCAGAGCCCACTAGATTCCATTCTAGTTTTTTGCCCACCTTACCTTTGATGATTACATGATGCCACTAGACTTTTTCTATTTCAGAATTGCATCATCTTCCCTTGACATTTGGGAGCCAATTTCGTAGCAGCCTCCCCAGCTACCAATGATGGACTACAAAGGACAGTCACCACTGAATTTCTCAGTGATGTCTCCCTGTCTCTGGTACATTTCTTATTATTATAATGAAGGAAACGTTCTCTGGACCCTGCCAGAGAGTATAGTCATTTGGTGGCATTTTTGGTCTTATACGATAAATCCTTTCTAGTATATTCACCTTTTTTAATCTTTTGTTGCCCCCTCCTCCATAATCTGCCAGTGAAATTCTGGATACTTCCTCTCATTTACTGTAGCCCTTCATTGTTTTTTTAGCTTTGAGAAGCCATTCAAGTAGCATATAAGGTGCAGTTCAAGGTTCTCTTGCAAGGGTATTAAAAATTAAATAATTAGAAATTGACCTCTATTCAATAAACTATCCCTTAACCAGCTGTATATTTTACCACCTTGGTCCAATGACCAGAATTTTTATACTTAAGTTAGTAGGCATTTATAGCCATTCCAATTATTGGGGAAAAAAAAATAATTTAATTTTAGTTAAAAATAAGCAACAGTCTGTACAAATAAAAATTAAATCTATGGTCTCAGAATTTTCCAATGCATTTTTGTTTATGTGCTTACTTTTACTAGGTTAGCGATAACTTGGTATTTCCAGTTCTTTCAGAATGCATTGCTTTCTTTGCTTGTTTCAATGCCCCTTAAAGTTTATTGGCACATAACTGAAATCTACTAGCCCTAGAAAAATAGAAACATATTTCCAAAATGGTTTTTAAATACAGACTCTTACATGTTCACAGAACCAGGTGTTTGCATTTGCAAAATATTTAATGAGTTAAAAGTCAGATTAATTATTTTAGAAACTCATGAGACAAAAAAAATGAAGCAACTTTATTTAGCATAATTCCAAAAGATTATAAGAAATCTTATCTTCAATATGATGTTGGAGTTTCATTTGTTGAGATGAATCTTAATAGTAGGAAAAGACAAAAAAAAAAAAAAAAACAAACAGGTGACATAAAGAAGGGCATACAATTAAAACGGAGGTGGTGTGACCATTGACTTTTATGTCTCTCCTGACATTGAAAAGTTTTGTTCAATTTAAACACACTTATTGTTGAGTTTCTAGTCTCTAAAAATGAATAAAATCTTTTTCCCTTCATGAAGGCTTTCTTGACTCTTAGAGGGAGGTACAGTCTGTACACTGGAGCGTTTTTACTGTGCCCATAACTGCTGGTGTTACATTTTCCTGTCTGCTTGTAATAAACCGAAACCTTTTCTTATGGCTTTCTAGTTGTCTTAACGCCCTTTATAAGTGTGCTAGCATCATTACTCATTCATAAACTCTGAAATCCTAGATTGACCCATCAATGTAACTTACTTTAGTATGGCAATTGCTGAGAAGAAAAGTTTAATTGCTTTGCAAAACTGTAATGCAAATTATTCAATAGGAACCCTTTCTAATTACAGTCTGGCAATTTGTGTTTTCCAATATTCACCAATTCATATAGCCAGTGTTACACTATAGATAACCTGTTAGCTACTCTTTAGCATTATATAATTTAGTCTCTTATGAATTTTATGGAGAAGTGACAATGAAACAGATAACAATCTGTTAACACCTTGACAATTAGTTATTACTTTATTTCATTTAATCTAAGACATTATTGATTTTCAGGGTAACCATTATTTTATATACCACTAAGAAAGAAAAATTACAGCTAAAATTGACATTCTCCTATTGTATGATGCACTTCAATTTCAGACCGCTCAAGTATTTTTTAAATGTTCCTCATATCCATGAAATGTGGCAAATAAAATGTTTTGTCCATTCATCAAAAATGCAGCTCAGTATAACAGTATGTTTTTCTAAAATTCTCTAGAATATTTTCCTAATGAATCTCAGACAGACCTACAGTAGAAAGCATTTAAACATGCACGAAATATATCATTTGTCAAGGACTTATTCTAATTAAATAAGACTCAAATAACAAGAGAAAGATTTCATGTATTTTTTTCTGACCTCTTTCTTCTCCAGTGAAATCCTAAATCTAAAGTCTGGCCAACATGAAGTTGGGGGAGAATCTACGGGGCTTTCTAAAAATTTCTAAAAATTTCCAGAAAATTAGGCAATTCTTCCAAGATTCTTTATCAACCTCATGTTTACAAAAAAAGAATATATGTTTATAAGTAGCAGTATTACAAGGTCTGCTCAACTTTCTTCAAGATATCTTGATGAACAACAACGAAAAATAAGTTACGACTTGGGTAACCAGTTTTGTCTTGAATTCTATAACCAACCATGACAGTCTCTGGACCATGATAAAATCTGTGTTCTAACAGAATTTAATAAAGAATGGCTCCAGAGAACAATGTGTACATAGTAGTACAAACAGATTCTTGATTAAATTCCATACAGCATAGAGGATTATTGCCTTATCCTAAGCAATTCAAAATAAATATTTAACAAGTATTTCTGCACTAATCAGTTACTGAACATGCAGTTATTTTAGTGCAACCCTTGTTTCTAAGCCTTTGGAAGTGTTAGTCAAAAAAGGAACAAATAAGAAAGATGAATTCCAACCATGTCTAAGCTACTCCAAAAATTAATTAAGGAAAATCACTGTTATAAAGAATGCCAGGGATGCTGTACTATATATGTTATTAAAATCAGTAAACTACAATTTTTCTGTCGTTTGAATTTTGAATGTGCATACTTTACTAAAACAATACAGCTATTTTGTTTTTAAATATCTTTATTATAGAATTTATATGATGTAATTACTAGTTGTGGATATATCTGAGTGTTCTGTTAAATTGTAAGCTCTCTGTGGAAAAGAATTATGTCTTTCTTATGTAATATTTGTTACCTTCAAAAAATGTTAATAAATATGTATTTGTCTTAAATGAAAGGCTGCGAACACACCACTCAACTCAAGAATATGTATATTCCCAAAATGATTAATTCTTGGTGCTCCAAATATTCTCCCTGACTCCATATTTCTTCTGCCCCAGTGGTAACAACTTCCTCAATTTTGTTTTTCATGCTCTTGGTGTCTTATGTTATAGTGTTATTCCTCATGGGTGACTTGTTATGTGATATATCATATTTTAGCTTTATAAATTTGTTATAAAGTTATTTTTCTAACATCTATCTGTGCTGTTGCATGTAGCTGTAGCTCATTCATTTCCCTGTTCAATAAAATCCCACTCTTTGAATCTCTCCAAATTTGCTTACCCCATTCTCCTGAAGATTTGGTTTGTGTCCAAGGTTTTCTGTGTTTGTTTTTGCTATGGTGAACAGGACACACTGTACATTCATTTTCAGGTCTCCTGGAAAACCAGTAAGAGTTTCTCTGTTGAAAACACAAACACACACACACACACACACACACACACACACACAGAGAAATGGAATAGTTGTGCTGTATGTGTCCAACTTTATGAGTTAATGCTTTCTAAAGGTCAATCATTTTCACATTCACCGAAAGTATAAAAGCGTATCCATTTCCATACTTTTGCCAAAATTCAGTATAGTCAGGATTCTTGACTTTTTTGTTATCTTCTTCTGTGTTTTAACCAATCTAAGGATGTAAGATTCTATCTTATTGTGGTATTAAATTTCAGATTCCTGATCACGAACATGATTGTGCACAGTTTTTCTTAAGTTTGTTCACGTTTTTTTCTCTTTTGTGAAATATCTCTTCATTGATTTAACTTACATTCAGGGTTGAATCATTTATTATACACCTTTTTGTGCACAGTTTCTTTCTCTCAGCACAACATCTTTTTGAAATTTGTTGATTTTATGAATATCCGTAGTTCTTTCCTTTCTTTTTGTTTTTGCTGGGAAAGATTCACCCTGAGCTAACATCTGTCACCCATCTTCCTCTATTTCTTTTTTCCTCCCCAAAGCCCCAGTACATAGTTGTATGTCATTCTAGTTCTTCTATGTGAGCCACTGCCACAGCGTGGCAACTGACAGATGGGTGGTGTGGTTCCATGATCGGGAAGTGAACCCGGGCCATGGAGGTGGTGAGTGCTGACCTGTAAGTACTAGGCCATCAGGGCTGGCTCAGTTCTTTCCTTTCTTATTATTGAGTAGTATTTAATTATACACACAAAAGGCAATTTGCTTATTCATTCTTCTGTTGACAGTTTTGGCTATTATGAATAAAGCTACTACAAACATTTGTTTATAAACAGCCTTCACCTGAACATAGTTGTTATCATTTCTCTTGGATAAATAGCTAGGAATGAATTTTAGGGATCATTTGGTAAGTATATGTTTAACATTTTAAGAAGCTGTCAAAAAGTTTTTCAAAGTGATTATACAATTTTATATTCCTACTAGTAATGTATGAATGTTATAGTTGTGCCAATCTTTACTAATACTTGACATAGTCAGTATTTTTTATTGCAATCATTCTAGTGGATCTGTAGTGGTATCTCATTGTGGTTTAACACTGCATTTTAGAGAAGTAATGATGTTGAGTATTTTTTCGTATGCTTATAGGTCATTTTTATATCTTCTAGGTGAAGTGTTCAAATGCTATTCCAATTTTAAGGGGCCATTACTTCTACACTATTGAATTGTAAATGTTGTTTATATATTATAAATAAAAGCTCCTTTTCAGATATATGTATCACAAATGCCTTCTCCCAGTTTGTTTCTTGCATTTACATTTTCTTAACAATATTTTTGAACATCATAATATTTTCATTTAATGAAACTCCTTTCTTTTATGGTTCATGCTTTTTGCATCTTATCTATGAAATCTTTGTCAACATCAAGGTTGCAAAGATTTTCTCCTTTGTTTTATTCAAGAAAGTTTTATAACTTTAACATTTATATTTAGGTATATATTCCCCATTTTGAGTTAATATGTGTTGATATATGGTGTGAGGTAAGGAGCAAGGTCCCTGTTTGCCTAATGATATCCTATTGCTCAACATTTTTTGTTGAAAAGACTATATATCCTTTCTCCCATTGAAATACCTTGACGCTTTTGATAAAAATCAATTGACCATTTATCTGTGTTTCTATTTCTAGATTCTCTTCTGTTTTGTTGACCCATGCAAATTTCCTTAGGTAAGTCTTGAAGTCAGATAGTGTCAGTGTTCTAGCTTGGTTATTCTTTAGCAAAATACTTTGGCTGATCTAGTGCCTCTACTTGTCCATATAACTTATAGAATCACCATGATAGTTTTCACGCTAAAGTCTACTGGGATTTTGATTGGAATTGAACTGAATATATATATCAATTTGTTGAGAATAGATACCTTAGCATTATTGAATCTTATGATTCTTAAACAAGTCATCTCTTCATTAATTTAGGTATTCTTTAATCTCTCTGAGGAGTGAAATAGTAACTGGCCCAGTTACTTTTTAAAATTTCAATGTCCTATTATTCATTGCTAGAATTTAGAAATACAATGGATTTTGCAGATTGATCATGTATATTGGGACCTTAATAAATTCATATAATATATCGAGCAGTTTTTTGTAGATTATCTATATATACAATCATCATATCTGAGAATAAAGTCAATATTACGTCTTATTTCCCTATCTGTATGATTTATTACTTTTTTCTTTCCTTATTTCACTGGTTAGCACCTCCAGTAGAAGTGGTAAAAGTGGCCATCATTGCTTTGTGCCGGATCTTAGGAAGAAATAATTCTCTTTTCATTACGACATGTGATGTTAGTACAGGTTTGTTGTGTATTGTTGGATTTGACTTGTTCATTTTTTAAAGAATTATTCCATCTATTTTCATACATTATATTGGTCTCTAGTTTTTTTCTCTTATGTTTTTGTGATTTGGGCATTAGATTAAGTCGGGCCTCATTGAATGAGTTGGGAGGTATGTCATTTTCTTGAATTTTCCAGAAAAGTTTATGTAGATTTGGTAATATTTCTGTCTTAAATGTTTGATAGAATTCACTAGTGAAGACTTTTAGGTCTGTACTTTTCTTATGAAAAGATTTTTGGTTTTTGAGATATAATTGACATATAACATTATATCAGTTTCAAGAGTACTGCATAATGATTTGATATATGTGTATATAGTGAAACGATCACCAAAATAAGTTTAGTTAACATCAATCACCATACATAGTTACAATTTTTTTCTTGTGATGAGAACTTTTAAGATCTACTCTTTTAACAACTTTCAAACATACAATGCAATATTATTAACTATAGTCACCATGCTATACATTACATCCCCAGACTTATTTATTTTATAACCAGAAGTTTGTGCCTTTTGACTACCTTCACCCATTTTGACATCCCCCACACCTACCTCCTGCCTCTGACAACCTCAAATCTGTTCTCTGTATCTATGAATTCCTTTTTATTTTTAAGATTCCACATATAAGTCAGATCATATGGTATTTGTCATTCTCTGTCTGACTTATTTCACTTAGCATAATGCACGCAAGGTCCATCCCAGTTGTTTCAGATGACAAGATTTCCTTTTTTATGGCTGAATAATATTCCATTGTATGTATATACCACATTTTCTTTATCTATTCATCCATTATGGACATTTAGATTGCTTTTATGTTTTGGCCATTATAAATAATGCTAAAATGAACATGGGAGAGCAGGTATCTTTTCAATTTAGTGTTTTTGTTTGCTTTGGATAGAGACCTAATTAATTTTTTGAGGACCTCCATACTATTTTCCACAGTGGCTGCACCAGTTTACATTCCCACATGGAAAGGTTTTTAATTACAATTGAATTTCTTTAATAAATATACAGCTATGAACACTAATTCTTCTTGAATGAGCGCTGGTAGTTTGTGTCTTTCAAGGAATTTGTCCATTTCACCTAATTGTTGCATTCATGCGATTTGAGTTATACACAATATTCCCTTATTTTCCTTTAAATATCTGTAAGATATGTAGTGATGTCCCCTTTCTCATTCCTAATAAAAATAATTTGGGTGTTTGCTTATTTTTTCTCAATAAGCACAGCTACAGATTTCTTTATTTTCTTGATTTTCCCCATGGATCAGCTTTTGTTTTTGTTGATTTTCTCTATTTTTGTTCATTGTCTATTGTATTGATTGCTGTTCTTATCTTTATAATTCTCTTTCTCCTGCTTAATTTTCTTTAAATTTTCTCTTCATTTTCCTAAATTCTTAAGGTAGAATCCTAGATCATTGATTTTTTAAAAAATTCTTATTTTACAGCATAAGCATTTAGTGCTGTACATTTCCCTCTAGGAATTGCTTTGGGTGCATCCTGTACATTTTGATTTCTTCTTTTATCTATTGATTATTTAGAAAAAAATATTTCATATTGAGTTCATATTGGCTTATAACATTGTATAAGACTGCATTGTGTTCATTACCAATAGTCAAGTTTTCATCCATCACCATACATGTGAACCCATTTATCCCTTTCGTCCTCCTCCTCTGGTAACCATTATTCTCTTCTCCTTATCTATGTGTTTATCTTCAACATATGAGTGAAATCATATGGTATTTGTCCTTCTCTGATTTATTTTGCTTAACATAATACCCTCAAGATCCATCCATGTTGTAGCAAATAGCACAGTTTTGTCTTTTTTATGGCTGAGTAGTGTTCCATTGCATATATATATACCACATCTTCTTTATCCACTTATCCATTGATGGGTACTTGGGTTGCTTCCACATCTTTGCTATTGTGAATAATGCTGTGATGAACAAGGGTTGCATAAATCTCTTTGAATTGTTGAATTGTTTATTTCATGTCATTTGCATAAATATTGAGAAGTGGGATAGCTGGATCATATGGTATTTCTATTTTTAATTTTTTGAGAAATCTCCATACGTTTTCCATAGTGGCTACACCAGTTCATTCCCATCAGCAGCATATGAGGGTTCCCTTTTCTCTATGTTCTCTCCAACACTTGTTATTTCTTGTCTTGTTAATTATAATCATTCTGACGGGTGTAAGGTGGTATCTCATTGCAGTTTTGATTTGCATTTCCCTAACAATTAGTGATGTCGGACATCTTTTCATGTGCCTGTTGGCCATCTGTATATCTTTGGAAAAATGTCTGTTCACATCCTCTGCCCATTTTTTTCATTGCTTGTTCATTTTTCTTGTTGTTGTTCTTTGTATGAATTCTTTATATATTTTGGAAATTAACCCCTTCTCAGGTATATGATTTGCAAATATTTTCTCCCAGTTGGTGGGTTGTCTTTTTGTTTTGTTAGTGATTTCCTTTGCGTTGAAGAAGCGTTTTAGTCTAATGTAGTCCCATTTGTTTGTTTTTTCTTTTGTTCCCCTTGCCTGAGTAGACATGGTATTCAAAAAGATACTACTAAGACTGATGTCAAAGAGTGTACTGTCTATATTTTCTTCTAGGAGTTTTGTGGTTTCAGGTCTTACATTCAAGTCTTTAATCATTTTGAGTTAATTTTCGTGTATGGTGTAAGACAATAATCTACTTTCATTCTGTGATGGCTGTGGGTTTCTCATATATGGCCTTTATTATGTTGAGGTACTTTCCTTCTCTGCCCATTTTATTGAGAGTTTTTATCATAAATGGATGTTGGATCTTGTCAAATGCTTTCTCTGAATCGATTGAGATGGTCATGTGATTTTTATTCTTCATTTTGTCAATGTGGTGTATCACATTGATTGATTTGCAGATGTTGAACCATCCCTGCATCCCTAGAATAAATCCCACTTGATTGTGGTGTGTGATCTTTTTAACGTATTGTTGTATTTTATTTGTTAATATTTTGTTGAAGATTTTGGCATTGTTTCATCCTCTAACTTCTTTCTATTGTGGGTGGATATTTCCTCCATATTGCTAATGGAATTACAGAAAGTGCTTGCGATAACACAAAAGATTGAATTGTCATGTCAAAAGATTGACGCCCATGAGTTAGAGAACTCGTCTTTATCAAGCTTTAGTAAAAATTCCAAGCATGCTAGTCATCATGAGACACAGACAATGCAGAGAGAGGTCTGGGATTGTCTACAGCTCCCAAGTTCTTTCTTGTTGCATTAGATACAGTCATCCCGGATTAACATATAAATTCTCGATGTAATGTAAGTCTCAAAGTAATGTCCCTAGCTACATTTCGTACACAGAAGATAGTCATTTTGATCATGAAGCATTACCATTTTATGCTCAGTTACTAGTTTTTGTGTCATTACCTGGAAGCCATGCCCCATAAATAAATCAACTCCAAGCATGTTTATCATGAGCAATCATAGACAACCAGAACTATCCAGATAAAAATGTTCCTTGATAAGGACTCTCCCTTTACAAATATTAGTTTCTTTCCTAGGACATCTGCCATTAAAAGGTTTATAAGGGGATTTGACTGGGTCACCTTCTATCTTTCCTGGGGGTGTCCTCCTTGAAAGGGAGAGAATGTTCTGCACACCTGCTGCTTAATCATTTATGGTCCAGTGCCTAACATAATATAACTCACACACTAACTTCCACACAAAGTGACTGTTCTTCATGGTCTTCTGGACCCTTCTGCCCATGGTTATTTAGTCTTCAATGCCATAAGACAATACCAGTTAGAGGTTAGCTTTAGATGACCTCAGTTTCCACCCGACCAGTTGAAGGACTGTTTCTCAGGATCTTAGTTTCCTCAACTATAAAATAAGAGAACAGGGGCCAGCCCAGTGGCGTAGCAGTTAAGTTCGTGTGCTCTGCTTTGATGGCCCGGGGTTGACCTCTTCAGATCCTGGGCGTGGACCGATGTACCACTTGTCAAGCCATGCTGTGGCGCCATCCTATATAAAGTAGAGGAAGATGGACACAGATGCTAGCCCAGGGCCAATCTTCCTCAGCAAAAAGAGGAGGATTGGCAACGGATGTTAGCTCAGGGCTACTCTTCCTCACACACACTAAAAAAGAAAGATGAGAGTCCAGCCAGTTGGCCTAGTGGTTAAGTTCACGCATTCCACTTTGGCTGTGGTT
The DNA here is from genome assembly GCA_031878705.1 of Tapirus indicus. Lineage (NCBI taxonomy): Eukaryota > Metazoa > Chordata > Mammalia > Perissodactyla > Tapiridae > Tapirus > Tapirus indicus. The sequence goes on along the minus strand of CM062926.1, from coordinate 47,208,899 downwards.
CGGATCCTGGAAGGAGACCTACTCACCACTCATCAAGCCATGCTGAGGCAGTATCCCACATAGAAGAGCTACAACTCTACAACTATGATACATGTCTGTGTACTGACACTTTGGGGAGAAAAAAGAAAAAAAGAGGAAGATTGGTAACAGATGTTAGTGCAGAGCATCTTCCTCAAAACAAACAAACAAAAAACAAGAGGGCAGTATCAGATGATTTCTAAAGAGGCTTTGATTTATTTCACACACTTAACACATTTTTTTTTCTTTCATTGCAAGAAAATCTCTGCTACTTCAGGTCACTTACCAATGGGTTTTCCTCCCACTCACATCTTCAACAGATTGCTCCTAATTTACAAGCAACAAATTTAAAAAGCATCCATCCTAGCTGCATCTCATTTCATTCCAGTGATTTATTAGATAGTCTACCTTGATACTTGAGATCTCAGAAACTAATCAAATAATCAGGTGGATTTTTTTCCCATCGCCCTGATGTTATACGAGTTTCTTAGAGTTAGGCAGTTTATTTCCCTCTTATCTGGCACATACGTGAAGTGGCAGAAGTAATAAGAGGAATAAACTCTTAGAAAACCCAGATTTCATATTTGATAACTGATTTTTAGTGTATCACAGGATTGGTTCTATTTGGTAGTATTCTCATCTATGTGGTCCTAAAATCACTGTGTTAGATAAAGAAAAAATATGAAGTAATAATTATCTTGCCTTAAGGAGTCCTTACTTGTTCATATTGAAAAAATGTATTATAATGTATGTGGTTGTTGATATCTCTCATAAGCATATATCATGGTGTCTTCTCTATTAGTAGTAACCATTTATTAATTTTAATGTTTATAACTATTTTCATGTACAGTCAATGGTGATGGCCAGTTAAAATGTACCTGGACTAAAAATGTAGCAGGATGTCACTCTCCAGACAACATTCCTCATTATATTCAGAGTAGGCTAATTACATCCCTCCCAGACATATTTTAAAAGCTTCAAATCTAAAAACACATTTTGTTTGGACAATTGATAAATAACAGTGACAGATGGAGCAGCCCGCTGGGTAGCAATTAGAAAAGGAAAGGAGTGAGAAGAGCATAAAATCCAGTTCCCTCCAAAAAAAGTTATGTGCTTTAGCTATCTCAAACTTAACACCTGCTCCACCTGAAGCATTTGCTTTTCACTTCATGGCTACTCCATCTTTCCTTTTGCTCAATCTAGAAACATTGGACCTTTCTTCCTCTCACACCCCAGATCCAACCCATTCGGGATGTCAGAGAAAACCAGGGCCAGACAGAGCTTAAAGTGGTGAAGGTAAAATTTATCCTGGACTGTTGCAGTAGGGGAAAAGAGACCCCAGTATAGCACTGGGCACCATTCCAAATACAACAGCGGCAGTGGAGATAGATAGCCAAGGAAAGGAAGCCATTGTCCAGAAAATTACTAAGAAGAGACAGCAGGTGTAGGGGGAATCCTGGCTGAAACAACCTAACAGGATATCTGCTGAAGGCAGGCCAGTGTGATCAGATACCAAGGGTGGGGGGTGAGGAATATTGATCAGACATCAAAGTTGATCAGGTATCAATGGTGGGGGGTTCTTGCTAACCAGACTTAATAGGGTTCTTGTTAAAACTGGATTTTATAAGCAAGTGCACAGAAGGCCCTAGGAGAAAGTTCAGGGGTCCGACTAAAGTTTAGTTAAGCCATGAATCTTTGTTGGGGAATCCTACTGGCTCTACTGTCAAAATCCATCTAGGGTTTGAAGACTTCTCACCATCTGCACTGAGACTGCCCTTATCTGAGCTGTCTTACTGCTCACTTGACTTGCTTCAAGAGCTTTCTCACTGCAATCGCTTCTTTCCTTGCTTCTCCTCTCCACAGAATTCAGATGGATCCTTTCTCAATGTAAGTTAGATCCTTTTAAAATGTAGAATGTCTCTTCTCTATAAATGTTGATTCAAAACCCACCCCAGTGACCAAGGACCCTGTATGTGACCCACTCCTTTGACCTCCTCAGCTACTCTCCCTCTTGCTCTCTCCACTCCAAGACCACCAGCATCCTTGCTCCTTAGTGATCACAGCAAGCCATTTCCAGCCTAGGGCCTTGCTCCTTCCCTCACTTTCTTTGGATCTGTGATTAAATCTCACCTCTACAATAAAGTCCACCTTGAACACCCTATTAACAGTGCAATCTGTTACAACCCCCAGCCCATTGTCAATCCCCTTAACATTGCTCTACTTTTTCTTTTTTCCACAACAATAACCACTTTTTACATACCACATGATTTAATTATGTTCATAGTTATTTATTATTATCTATTTCCTCCTTGCTAGAAAGTAAACTCCACAGGACTGGAATCTGTTTCTTTGATGTATCCTAAACTTTTAAAACAGTGTCTGGGGCTCCATAAGTATTTGTTCAATGAATGATTTAACACAATTTATTTGCTTCCAAACAACTACACTAAACTAAAAACACCTGTATTGGACCTAGTTCCATGCTAGTTGCTAGGGACACAAAGAGAGATAATAGGTGCTGCCTGATCTAAAGGAAGTCAGTGTGGTGGGAAAGACAGACCACGAATAAATGAATCACTTTAATACAGTGCTGATGGATATGGGTTTTATATCCTGGGAACCATGCTGCATGGTAGAGGTCCATATTCCTCTTCTTTTTTTATTCCCAGACAATACTTTTGTTGTCTTCTTTAATCCTGCATTACTATCTTTACTCTCTGGACAACTTTTTATGATTAGTATATAGTTAGATAGAATGGATTCTTAGGATTTAAATACTCTCATGATTGACCTAATGTGAAATATTAAGGAGGCAATATCCTTGGTGCAAAAATGCCTGGGGAACTTGAAAAGTTCCCTGTGATAATAGGCAGGTAGTCTACGTCATCTGATGCCCAGAGGCAAGAAGAAGAAAATAAGACCATGAGATGGCAGGCTGTGGAATGAGAGTCTCTGTAATTGAGGTGATTGTGTTTGCTTTATCTTTCTCCTCCGTTGTCCCCAGTTTATTATTTGGGGAAGTGGCTTGTTATGGAGATGATAAAACTGGGAAAGATGTAACATATATAAAACTGTCTGAAAGTATTTTATTTGAACTGGGCTTCAGTCACTGCAGCATAAGTTTTAAAGATGCCACGTAGCATTATGAAGCAAATAATGTACCCTTAAATATTGAAAGTCAAACTAGCCTCTGTTTTCTTCTTTTTGTTTTCAAGGTACAAGGATGTTTATTGAAGCATTATTCATGGTGGCAAAAACAAAAATAAAACAAAACCCTATGAAACCGGAAATAAAATGAGTGCCCTTCAATCAGATAATGGCTGAATAAACTTGGGTATACTGTCACTACTGAATATGAGGCAAATAAAAAAATATCATAACAAATTGAGTGAAGAAACAGGTATGTGAATTCAATTATCTTTCATTAAGCCAGACATTAAAGAGACTTTCAAAATGTATGCCAATATCACTCTTTAGAATGTTTTTTGTTTTTGAAAATATAGGTTTTTTAAATTACATATATTAATTGTGTTAATATACATGGGTTTATCATCGTTATTTCAAATGAATTAATACAAAAATATTTTGACAACAATTCTCATTAAATGAGGATTAGTAGGAAACTACAAATTTAATTAGAAGAAAAATTAGACAATTCAATAGAAAAATTGGCTGATGACCTGAGAAGACTTCACAAAAAGAAAATCCAAATGACCAATAATGTATAAAGAGGTCTTTAATTTTATTATTAAAAAATACATATGGTAATATTAGTAATATTGTGCCAATGTTAATTTCCTGGTTTTGATCATCGTCCTGTGGCTATATGTTAACATTGGGGGAAGGTGGATGAAGGATATTCAGGAATTCACTATACTATTGTTTTGTTTGTTTTATTGAGGTATAATTGATAAATAAAATCGTACATATTTAAGGTGTATAACTTGATGTTTTAATAAATGTATACATTGTGAAGTAAGCACCACATTTAAGCTAATTAACATATCCATCACTTCACATAGGTTACCCCCCCCACCGTGATGAGAACACTTAAGATGTGCTCTCTTAGCAAATTTCCAGTATACAGTACAGTACTATTAGCTATAGCTACCATGCTGTACATTAGATCTCCAGAACTTATTTACCTTTCATAACTGAAACTTTGACCAACACGAAACTTTTTGATGAAAAACTGACCAATATCTCCCCATTTTCCCCATCCCTCAACCCCTGCACCCCAACATTCTAGTGAGTTGAGAACCTTTTCTTAAATCTGGTGGTCTTTTGTATATCTTCTTTTGAAAAATGTCTATTCAGGTTTTTTTCCCATTTTTTAGTATAGTTATTTGGTTTTTTTATGCTATTGAGTTGTTTGCATTCTTTATATATTTTGGATATTAACCCCTTATCAGATGTGTCATTTGCTAATATTTTCTCCCATTCTGTAGGTTGTCTTTTCATTTTGTTGACGGTTTCCTTTGCTGAGCAGAAGCTTTTTAGTTTGATGCAATCTCACTTGTCCATTTTTGCTTTTGTTGCCTGTGCTTTTGGTATCATATCCAAAAATTCATAGCCCAGACCAATGTCAAAGAGCTTTTTCCCTATGTTTTTTTCTAGTATTTTAACTCTTTCAGGTCATACATTTAAGTCTTCAGTTCATTTTGAGTTGTTTTTTTTGTATATGGTGTGAGATAAGGGTCCAGTTTCATTCTTCTGCATGTGGATACCCAGTTTTTCCAACACTAGCCTCTGTTGTCTTTATTTTTTTCTTGTGATTCTGTGAAGACCACAGCTTCTGAGGGGCAGCTACAGCTGTGCAGAAGGGAAACAGAGATCTGCACAGAAAATAAATTTTCTGGAACTTCAGGGAGAAATGGCTAACTCAGTTGGAGAAAGGCATTTATGAGAGACAATGCAGAAGGAATAAAAAATAATGTTAACATGAGTCAAGGGAGGAGGAAGAAACGCATTCTAGAAAAAGGGGACAGCTTGAGCAAAGGAAAACAGGTAAGAAACCACACATAGGACATGGAGGGACCACCTACAGGTTTGGTGTTGCTGGGACTCAAAATCAAACAGAAAGAATAATATGTAATATTCAAGAGATTTTGTGTCTTCCCATATCCCTCACTTTCCCTCCTCTCTCTAATCTGCTTTCCTATACACACTTTCTCTGGATGATTTCTTCTGTGTCTACTGATTCAATGTCTATATCTCTCATACTTTCAGAGTTCTAGCATCATCTCTCACTTCTTTTGTCTTCTATGCTCAATGATGTGAGTAGTTAAAAAATTCTAATTCTCAGTTGTGACCAAGAATTTTTCTAGGCTATGATTTATTTCCCCATCTTCACCGAAGTAGTAATTCATTGATATTTTCTTGGTCATTTCCCTGTTACAACTTCTTTAATTATTCAAGATGTTTTTATGAGTGCATTTTCCTTTTGGATTTATCTTTGGCTTTTTATACTGTTCTTGTTTATTTTTTTTATTTCGCTGACATTTCCTTGCATGTCTCACTTTCTGGGTTCCCTGCCATCTTCCTTAAACATTAGTGCTGTCAATCTTCTTCAGACTGTCCTTGAGTTAGTTCATTGAGACACAGATTCCAGCAAAACTTGTCTAATGATTCCTAAATTGATGCCCGCATGTCTGATCTCTCTTTTCACTTTCTGCTTTACCGGCATTGCCTGCTGAATATGCTGTCACCACATTAAACTCACTATTTTCTAAACTAATTTTATCATCTTCCTTCCACAATATATTTCTATTGCCACCTAAATTCTCTATTTCTGTGACTTTCAGGGCCCTTGGGTTAAATTTGGCATCATCTGTGAATTTTTTTCTCCTCATCTATCCTATTTACAACGGCCATTGCCAGTTCTCTCAACCTTTAAATTATCTCTGAAATATACCCCTTCCTCTTCACTTTTGCCAGTACTCTAATACTTCAGTTCTGTATCACTTCTCACCTATGCAATTTAACATAATTCCTTTACCGTCAGTTTCTAACTTGTTCCAATTAAGGAAACTTATTTTAATAGGAGTATAGAAGATCAAGTACATTGTACTTTCTTCTCACAAAGCTTCCCTAGCTCTCTTTGCTTGCACAATTAAACATATATTTTAGCCTACATCTGAAGCAAAGTAGCTGCACCCTACTGTTCAAACACTTTTTGCAGTTCTTCCCAATACAGGGTCTACGGTCTAGCCAAACTGAACCTTGCACACCTCTTCATGTGACTTGAGCATTTCCACCTTCAGCCTAGCCATGCTTGTGCCTCCATGTGCAATGTTGTTTCTAGTGGCTCCTTGTTTCTAAATTGGACCTATTTTTCAAAGCTCGCTACAAGGACTTTTCTGAATTCTTCCACCAGAATAATTTTCTACCACATCTATGTATTCTTAGAACTTATGTATAGTTTCTTAAATGTACCTAGCATATTATAACTCTTTATAAACAAAATTTATTTTCTTTCATGAAGTGTTCATAAGCCCCTTGAAATCCTGGTCTGTTATTTAATTAATTTATTTATTTATTTTCAGTGAGGAAGATAAGCCCTGAGCTAACATCTGTTGCCAACTCCCCTCTCTTTGCTGAGGAAGATTGGCCCTGGGCTAACATCCATGTCCATCTTCCTCTACTTTATATATGGGACACCTGCCAGAGCATGGTTTGATATGTGGTGGGTAGGTGTGTGCCCAGGATCCAAACCTGCAAACCCTGGGCCCCCAAAGAGGAATGCATGAACTTAACCACCACGCCACTGGTCTGGCCCCTCCAGTCTGTTATTTTTCATTCAGCTCCTGTTTGCCCCCAAAACAATTAGCACATGGTACAATTTTTAAAAAGTTGATTGGGTACCTATGCAAATGTATAATTGTGACTATCACCCACAGCTACGTATGGCTTAACTACAGAATCCATTCTGTGCACTTACAGGCTGTCAACCCTGTTCAGAACAGTTTGAGTCACTTTTGGAAACATCATAAGTGAATGAAATGTTATTAATGTACATATGAGTATTTTTATATCAGAACTTCTCAACCTTGGCGCAATTGACATTTGGGGCCAACTAATTGTTTGTTGTGGGGGCTGCCCCGTGCATTGTAGGGCATCTAGCAGCATCCCTGGACTCTACCCGCTAGATCCAGGAACACTCCTCCCCTACTGGGACAATCAAAAATGTCTCCTAATGTTGCCAAATGTCCACTGGGAACCAAATTTGCTCCACTCTTGTTGAGAACCTAGTTTCATAACAGTGACTACCTAACCATATATCCACATGTATTAGTCACGGTAGATTGTGTTATGCATTGGTAACAAAACCTAACCTTATCACCACAAGCATTTCTCATTGATGTGGAGTCCAGTAGTGATATTCCCATTTGAGTATCTTCCCTGAGTGACCTTTTTCCAAGCAGGGACTTGAATGTGGTCTCCTTCTGTCATGTGTCTCAACAATCTCAGAGTCCTCTGCTTTCAGCTGCATCTATATGGGTGAGAGAGAAAGTAGTGGATTGTGAAAGATAGTTCCAGGCCAGACCTGAAAGTGGTTTCCATTTCTTCAGTTCACTGACTAAAACTAGTCACGTAGTACCACCTGTATGCAAAGGAGTTTGGGAATTGTAGCCTTCTTGTAAGTTGCAGAGGAAAATGAAACAGTTTGATAAACACATTGTTTCAGTCACATTACATGTGAATCATTGAAATTTAGTGACAGGAATTTTTGAAGAGTACTTACTATACAATAGCAAAATGTATTCAATTAGGTATTCTTAAAATTTCATGTGGAGCTTCAACTTCTAGCCAAGATGGAGTAACAAGGACTGGATTTACTCTGTATCACCTTCCTCCCACACACCTAAAACAACCAAAAAACAGACAAAATATATGAAACGGTGGTTGTCAAGACAGTCATCTTCAACAGAAAACAAACAGGGAAGTTTTATTTGTAATAGTCCCAAACTGGAAACAAGAAAAATTTCCATTAACAGGTGGATTGATAAATAGTCTGTACCATATCCATGCAATAGGATATAACTCAGCACTAAAAAGGAATGAACTAACTATTGATAAATTCAATAATATGAAAGATTCTCAATAATACTGAGTTAAAGTTATCAGACAAAATAGATTGCTTGTTATATGATTACATTGATATAAAATTCTAAAGAATGCAAACTAATCTATAGTGAGAGAGAGACCATCAGTGGTTGCCTGGGGACAGGGGGGTTGAGGGAGGGAAAGGTGAGAGGGAGAGATTACAAAGGGGCATGAGGAAACTTTTAATGATGATGGAAATGTTCACAATCTTGTCTGTGGCAATTGTTTCACGGATGTATACATATGTCAATGCTTATTAAATTGCATACTTAAATTTGTGCAATTTATTTTATTTTAGTTATTGTAATTTTCATGTAATTCAATTTCAACATGCTTTAGTCTGTCCAGGGTCTCCAGAACATTAACTCTCCAAGGTCAAAATAATTACAGACACACCAAGCATGAGACTCTTAATGCAAGCCCTCCTTCCCTATATTACAAGAACCTGGCCTTTCTTTCTTGGGAAGTAGGAATCAATATTCACAGGGACGGTAGCAGAAAATAAATAATAAAACTTCAGGCAAGAAATCAAAGCATCTGAATTCAAGCTTCTTGCTCAGAGCCAAAGTGCCTGATTTTTGCTTCAAACCTCCTGGAATTTCATCAAAGCCAAAATTTGCTCAAGATTCCCAAGTTCAGTGAATTATTTGCATGTTTATGGGATGTGGGAACCGCTTTAGCCTGAGCCATTGGAAAAAGATCAGTGAACTGGCCTTCAAACATTGGCTCTGAGATGCTTCTCCCCTGCGTAAGCTTCAAAGATTCAGCAACACTCTTTACGTTGTGTAAGGTCACTGACTCCCAAAGGTCTCAGCCTTATTCTACTTAAGCCTCATTTCTACCTTCCCAGATCCTAAAGGAAATTTTCATCAAAAGCAGATTCAGTTCCAAGTCAAAGACACCTGTCAATGGAAAAAGGTTAATTTTTCAACCATCTGTACCATTGGTTTCTGAAAGAGGAAATCATTGATCTGTCTATGAGTGCAGTGAAGAGAAATTTATTAAAAAAGAAAAATATGGCTCAAGTGTGAAAATCAATGTAGTTAAGAGAAAAAATGGACTAACGGAAACTTTGCAGGTATTCCACAACGAGGGAGAAAGAAATGACAATTGAGTTTCAGTGAAATACAAATATGATGAGAAAATGAAATCACTTTGTTCATGCAGTTTAATTTCTAAGAATGCTTCAAGGGAAAATATTCTGCAATTTTAATTCTAATCCTGAAGCAGAGAAATATGCTAAGATTTTTTAAAAAATGATTCTCAACTTTAAATAAATAAAAGAACATTTTTAACTTATATAAAATAAAACAGTTTCATCCTCCAGAGTCTGACGTATTTTCATACATATTGATTTGCTAGCTCCAAATGAGTACTTTTTTTCAGTTGGCAAAAAGATAATTAAAGTCTCCCCAAAGAATGGTTATACAATTACCTTTTCTTCCTTATTGAATTCTCTGAGAGTCTAGCATGGAACTCGACGTATTTTCTTATAAGTGCTAGGAGTAGAGACATGACTCAAACCTATTATACCTATAGCAGAAAATATATTATAGTATCACATTTTCTATAACTACAGCAATACAATCGTAAACTATCAAGAAAGAAATATTCATGGAAATCTCGACCACATGGAAGAGAGTTTTAAACTCATAAGTATGATTTAGGGCAAAAACAAAATCTTTGGTGTGAGAGAAAGTTGAGTTCAAGACCCATCTCCACTTTTAAGAAGATGTGCATAATAGACCATAAAAACAAAAATTTCTGCTGAGATCCTACTGTGGCAGACATTAAATGCCAAAGTAAATTGTGAAACAGACCACACAAGTTAGAGGACTCTGAAACCTTCCATTCCCATTGCGAGTATTAAAAGATCAGGAAAAGAGTAGGTTGGTGAGGTGCGGAGGGAGGGATTCGTCTGGAGAAGTCCTGCTGTGCTTTCCGTGGCTCCAGAGGTGGAAGTTTAGCAGGCATAGGTCCCCCCTCTGAAACCTGGTGAGAAGGTTCTCAAAAAGATTAATCAGAGAGGGGTTTTTTTTGACAAGTTATAAGCCTCCTCTGCAGTTGAGAGATGAGAATGGATTTGAATCCCAACCAAAAAAAAAATAGCCAGCACAGGATCAGTGTGGGACTATCCAGTGGGTCTGCCTGGGGCAGTGATGGGGACCCTACCAGGAAGAAGTAGAGGTAGGCCACTGAATTCTTGGTCTCTGCAGAAGTCTTTGCAAGCCACCTGCCAAACTAGTGACAATGCCCTGCTGCCTTAAAAAAATCTCCAATAGAGATCATTAGCAATTAAATTAGGGCAGGAGGAGATAGAGAATCCACATCCCAATCTTAAAAGTGCCCAAACCAGGAAGAGTCAGCTTTAAAGATCTGCCAGGCACAGGGAGTGCAAAGCTAACCGTTAGATTAGGTAAGGCAGGACTGGCGCTGTAAAAATGAGAAGCTCTCTGTCCTTCCCCGGATACTCATTCCCTGTGCTTGAGGCCCTACGGGGAGGGGTGGGGGGGGGGTGGGGGGGGTTAGTGATTATAAGAGATAGGCCATTCTAATTTGTAATCTGAAATTGTGTTTCATGATTTAAAGTGACCCTATGATTTCATATTCCCTGCAAGTAACCAAAAAACTCATGACCTTCCTGAATATTCATCTAATGGAGCAGAGGAAACACTAGCCCCATTGAGTTGTTTAAGAGAGAGAATGGGCAGCAAAAATTACTGCATTTTCTGTTTGTATCTCAGTGGCAAAGCTGGTTTAAGATACAAGCTACAGGGACAGTTTTAGGCAATTTATCAGCCTCACTAAAGTTCTCTTTCCTTACTATTCTTGAGAGGATTAAATAAGATAATATGTAGAAAGGATTCAATATGTTAAAAATAAATTCATCTGCCACACTTCTGAATACTGCTCTTCAGCCCTTCCGTACCATTGCTGGCTTCCTGCTCCACTCCACATCTCCTTTCCTTCTGCTTTCTCTGGCTTCTTTCTTTCATACAATTCTTTTTTCCTCCTTTTGAGTTGCTGTCACAGAACCCTTGCACTTTTGTTTGTGAAATGGAACAGAAAAAATTTAGGTCTACATCAGAAAAATTTCTCTTTAAAAGTGCAGAAAGAGGGGCCAGCCATGTGGCTGGGTGGTTCAACTTTCGTGCGCTCCACTTTGGTGGCCTGGGTTGGCCGGTTCAGACTCCAGGCACTGACCTACTCCACTCATTGGCCATGCTGTGGAGGCATCCCACATACAAAATAGAGGAAGATTGGCAATGGATGTTAGCTCAGGGTGAATCTTCCTCACACAAAAAAAATAAAAAGCAAATAAAAGTGCGGAAAGAACTAACAAGGATACACAATTTATAGCAGATAAAAGAATTTGAAAAGTAAAAGAATATGGGGTCCATTCTGGAAAGATCAATCAGCTAGTCACACCTAGACAGCAACAATGGAAGTTTCTAATGGAGACTGAATCACTGAGAAAAAAAAGGAACTATGTTCATAAGATTATAATTAATAGGGCAGCAACCAAGGAATTTAAAATAGCATTTTATCAAATATCATATCAACAGATAATTGGTAGTAATCAAATATTTGCAAGATGTGAAATTCAATAAAAGTTCAATATCTATTCATGATGATAAACACCTTAATAAATATATTAGTGATAGAAGAATCACTTAAAAACAGCAGTTGTAACTAGTAGTCCACAGTAGATTTAATAATGCAACAATAAAGCCTTCTCACCAAACCCAGCAATAAGAGAAAGATGGCTATTATTTTCTTTATTATTTAGTAGTGATACAGAAATGACAGTCATTGAAATAAAACATGAAAGAGAAATAATTGGTATAATTTTTTGAAAAAGAAAGGAAAATTTTTGCTCTTAGAAGTAAACAATCCAACAACTGTCATCTTAAGAATGATTATAATTAGTAACCTATCTCAGCAAAGAGGACTATTTCAGGCAAATATACAAAAGTTAATGATTTTCATATATACAACAGTAACTAATTTGAAGATGTAATAATTCCCAAAATGATTTTTAAATTGGAATATGATAAATTTAACTTAAACTAGTCAACCAGGTAATTGTAAGAGGGGAATTATGAACTCCACATATGTAACAAGAGACAAACAAACTTGCATCAATGGAAAGTCACACCGTGCTCCTAGGGCAGAAGAATGTTGTGATTATGGCAAATCTTCAGAGGCCACTTATAAACTAATCTCAATCAAATACTACAGTCCAAAACCAAAAAGCTTTCATGTTTGTATGAAAGATTAAAGGTTAAAACAGCTAAACAGTTAAAATAATACTTTTAAAGCAAGGTTGATATGATGGGGCTTGAGAACTCGGTTGAAGATATAAATGATATTAAAACATGCCATAAAGCTGTAACAATTTTCAGCATGGTAAAATGATGACACAGAATAAAGAAACAGGCCCATGAACTAAAATAAATAGATTTAAAGAAAAATAAGAATATATCAAACATAACGTAGGGTTTTAAATGAAGTATCTTAATAAACTATTAGGGAAGGAGATTATTTAACAAATGTTACTGTAACTATTCAGTTAATTATTTTAAAAATATAATATATTTTTATCTTCACATATTATTCTAAAACAAATTCCAGAAGGATTACAGTTTAAAAATAATGAAAGAAGTCACCAAGGTGAAAACCCAACAGATTTCATTGCAAAATATTTAATAAAAAGTCTGTGCATCAAAGGTATATTAACACATTTAAAAGATAATCAACAAACTGGAAAATTATATTTGCAAAAAAATTTATCCCAAATATAAGGTTAATAGGTATACTTTTTAAAGACCTTATTAAATTGAAATTAAATAAAGACCTTAATTTCCCAGTAGTCCAAAGATAATTCACAAAAGAGAATATGCAAATAGCTAATAATCATATGAAAGACTTTCAACTTAACAATCAAAGAAATTAAAATTAAAACAATGGGGTACCATCTTCACCTTTAAAATTAGCAATTATATATCTGTAAGACGGATGAACTATAAATTGGTACCGATCTGCAGGTTTTTCATTCATTCATCATTTTATTGATCCATTAGGGAAATATTGGTTCAATACTTACTATGTTAAGGCTCATGGACTCATACCTGCATCTTTTACCCCCCAACTTGCTGTTTGTTCTTGCCTCTCAATAGGACTGCCATCTTCTTTAGATGAATTTCCCTACTTCAATTGCATTTCTTTGCATATGATGGCTTTCTATCAGGCATGAAAGAATGCGTTTTGCCTCACTGGAGAAGCAAAGTGATTGTATTAGTTTGTCTTGCTGCTTTAACAAATTACAATAAACTTAGTGGGTTAAAACAACACAAATTTCAAATCTTAAAGTTCTGGAGGTCAGAAGTCAGACATGGGTCTCACTGGGCTGAAATCAAGACATTGGCAGAGCTGCGTTCCTTTCTGGAGGCCCTAAGGAGAATCCATTTTTTTGCCTTTTCCAGCATCTGGAGGCTGGCCACATTCCTTGGCTCACAGCCTCTTCCACATTCAAAGACAGTAATGACCAACTGGGTCTTTCCCTTGGTGCCCTGTCTCCAGTCCTGATTCTTCTGGTTCCCCATCCACTTAAGGACCCTTGTGATTATACTGGGGTCACCCAGATAATCTAAAATAGTGTCTTTATTTTAAAGTCAACTGATTAGGAATCTTAGTTCCATCTGTAAGTTTAGTTCCTTTTTGGCATGTAATATATTCACAGGTTCTAGGGATTAAAACATGAACATCTTTCGGGACCATTATTCTGCCTACCACAGTGATATACTGGAAAGAAAAAGCATAGATTTTTAATCATATAGTTATGATTTTGGATTTTTCATTCTTTTCACTTATTTTTCTATTTATGACATTGTGCAAGATTCATAACTTCTCTTAGACTCTGAGTCTTCATGTGTACAATAAGAAAATCAACCAGACAAGCTATTACAAAGGTTAAAGATACGTGTAGCACACACCAAACATTTAATAGATGATGCCTATTATGATTATTTAAAAACTCTACCAACATTTTAGCTTCGACACCATCACATTTCCACAGGGTCCATTTATATGCAACCAATGAAGCAAATGTTTGTCTCTGTGGCATCCATCTCGCATACATCAAACAATCAAACATCAACTGCATGCCAAGCATTGTGCTTATGCCACCAAAATTAATTCCAGGAATGCAGACACCATATTTATTGTGAACTTTAAAGATCCAATCAACTAGTTACTGTAAAAACATACAGAGTGTCATCTATCATTTTCTTGCAAGGTGATTTAAATGTAAAATAATCTAATTTGTGATACCAGAGAAATTATTAAAGCAATTACTGAAGTTGAGGAATGATTTAACAAAGTCACAGTGAGGGAGGTGGAAATATTGTATTAATTACAGATATCTAACTGGTTGAAGTAGCAAAAAGAGTCATATTATTAGACTTACTTGTTATCACAGATTAAAGTATGCATTTCCTGATAATAATTTCTTATCAACTTGTATGGAATTGCGCATTATTGCTCCCACAACTCATTCCGAGTTAAAGACAAAATTTTATATTGGGGAATGTTAATTAATGCTTTACTAGTACAAAGCACATAGTGTTATAGCTATGCTTTGTGATATAAAGAAAATAACAATGAAAATAATTACAACTATATTAGTGACAAAGAGAAAGGAATTTGGGGAAAAGAGCCACCTTTGGTGAAATGTAAAGCATAATCTCTGGTTGAGATTATGATAAGAATCTGATGGTTCTTAATATCATTCAAGCAGAAAATAAATGACTGTGCCTTGAGATGACTCTTCCTCAGTTCTCCCTACCTTTCAAAATCCTGTCTTGTTTTTTCCTCAATCCACCCAGTGTCTTGTTTTGTGGGGCGAGACTGAGACTGTCTTTGCCAATAGCTCACTTAACACAGGTTCACTGTGGGATTCATAATAGTTTCACAAGCCAGTAGCACAAAGGACAATGTCTTGTAATAAGCCAATAAAGAAATAACATAACATACTCCAAACCAATAATAGATTAATCATGCTATTGTTCCAGTCAAGGGGAGATGAAAGGAATAAAGTCCAAATTTAGTTCAAGGTGTACCTTTTTATAGGGGAGGCATGCGGGAGAGACGGCTTGACCAACTGAGAGGTCCAGCTGGCAGCTGGAAACAAAAGTGAAAAGTCCCCTGTTGCTAGAGCACGTTGCTAGGGAACAAAGGGGCCGATGCTGATGGTGGAAGGCAAATCTCCTCCACAGGGCCGCTGAGCGGCCGAAAGGGAGTCATCCTTACGCTGTAGGAGCTAATGCCTCACAGTCTCTGGAGAGTTTATTTAGGTCAGCAAAATGTTGCTTTGCCCAGACTGAAACTCTCAGATATTCCTCACAAACTCTGGGTATTTATAGTGTAAATGTCCCCTTGCCATAGTTGCTTCTCCACATGTTCTTGTTGATAAGCCCCCAGCAGGGTCCCTCAGCAGCTGAGCTACTGCATTCTCATCAACAACAAATGAGATGATGCCATCTTGACACAATTGACTTCATTCTTACATCAAAACAACAGCTTATTTTTTGTCCTTGCAATGAACAAGTGGGTTAAAACAACTTCACTAAGTCATAAACAACTGGATTTGAAATCCTATCCAACTGATACACAACACCCAGCATTAGTCTTTTCTTATTCTACATTTTCCTAGTCTTTATTAAAGTCTGTTACAGCACAGTATTATTTAGATTTGCTTCAATTAACTATTATAGCCATTACATATGGGGCCATGTCTGGATCACCTGGGATTTTCCCCTCCCCTGGACATAGTAGCTAGTACTATTCCCTGAACGTACTAGCACCCAGTAAATTCTAGCTGAGTCAAAGCAGATCACTGAGTCACACAGAGATGAAAGATCTGCAATAATAGAGCTATGAGACATAGATAAATAAAAACAGGAGATAACTCAAAAGCCTTGACATTTCATTTTATTTGGCTTTGGAACTTGGCTTTATAAAATATGTTAGCACTGTAAATCCCCTAATCCTCGAGCAGCCACCTACACTTCGGTGCTTTGAAGCGTATCAGAGGACTCTCTAGGTCCATCAACATACAGTACTACCCAGTCAGGTCTTTGGCCCCCAAGCCCTGTGTGGTCCCCTACTCTGGAGAGCTGGGGGCGGGGGGCTTTGTCGTTTTATCTGTAAGGACTTCTCTGGTCCCTCCAGCTTCAACCTGAAGCATCTTGATGCATTTGCTGAGCCCCCCTGATTTTCCCCCAGGGAAACAGTTTTCCATCTGACTAGACAGAGGTAACACACTCAAATTCTCAAAGCCTACTGGCATAATCTGTGCAAAGATGTGCTTTGCACAGTCAACATTAAGAAAAAAAAAATGACTCAGAATGCGTCTAAGCAGAGCATTCACTCTCAAATGGATACAGGCATTACCCTTCCCTGCTGTTGCTGTTCACATTCATAGAATGTCTCTGGTCTCTGAATTCATGTAAGTTTTCAATTTCTGGTAATTGGAAGAAAGTTATTTTAAACCATTACCTCAGATACTCCATTATGGTGTTCACGTTGCCTTTCAAATTGACGGTCCTCTTTGGACCCAAAGTGTGGCAATATATGTGTGTGTCTAGGCCCGTCTCCTTGCATCAGCTGTTTGAGAGGGAAGAGAAATAAGAGGTCTTCAAATTAGGAGGTCAAAAAAAGAAAAGAAAAATTTAAAAATTACCCAAACATAAGAAACAGACTCAGGCTTCGCTTATACCACAGAAAATCTTTACCTGTGGGAGCGAGTCCAGGTTTGTCTTGCTGATCATTGTATTTCCTCCTCTTCTCCTGGGGCAGGGGAGAGGTTATCCTCCTAGACTCTAAAAGTTACTATCAATATTCAGTAGAATTCAACTCTGTCTTTCAAAGAAAATCATGACTCTGCAAAGACTCAATCCAGAAGTTTTTTAAACTTCATCACTTGCATCTTTCTCAACTCATCCACACTCTCCTCTGCCCAAGCTTAGAAAGAAGTTCACACGTTTTCTTTGATACCAGGATGAGAAGTAAGTAACAAATATTTTGAATCAATAAATGCTTTCCTTTCAAATATAGATTTGTATGAGGAAATGACAATGTTATTTATTATAAGTGCTGCATTTTATTAAGTGCTGTCTTGTTTGGCCACACAAATAACTGTTTAAAGAAAGCATCTTTAGCTCCATATTAAAGATTAATTTTTAAAAATTATTCAATTATTTATTGAGTGTCTACTATCTCCCTGGTACTGATATGCTGAGATATTACACTTAACAAGACAGACAAAAATCTCTGGGACAGGAGTTTATACTTTAATTGGGTGAGAGGAAATGTAAATAAATAAATAAGTAGATTGCATAGTAAATTATTTTTCCAGATGGTGATTAGAGTTATGGATTAAAATCAAGCAGAAGAGGGGCTGGCCTGGTAGGATAGCAGTTAAGTTTGCATGTTCCGCTTTGGCAGCCCGGGGTTTGCCAGTTCAGATCCTGGGTGTGGACCTACTCACCGCTCATCAAGACATGCTGAGATGGCATCCCATATAGAAGGCTATAACTCTACAGCTATGGTACACAGCTGTGAATGTACGGGGGCTTTGGGGAGAAAAAAAGAAAAAAGACAAAGATTTGCAACAGATATTAGCATAGGGCCAATCTTCCTCAAAAAAAAAAGCAGAAGAAAAAGATGTGGAATGTCAGGGTCAGGGCAGGGGCTTGCAATCTTAAATAGGTTTCTTTAGGGCAGGTCTTACTGAGAAAGTGCTATCTGAGCAAAAACCTAGGTGAAATAATAAAAATATGGGCAAGAGTGAAATACCAGAATGAAGAACACTACCAACCATTATAAATAATAATAACAATGAAAATGTAATAATAATGATGATGGATTTCTTATATAATCCAGGTCTGTGTCAATCTAGAGCTTGTTCTCTGAACCATTATGTATTTTATTAGTAACAGTGCACACCATTCTCTGATTGGTTGATAATTAATAATCAACTGAAATTTAACAAACTCAGTAATTTTTTCAAAAACAACTGAACTTACTATGAACTTACTATAGTTAACTATGGTTAACTATTTTTCTGAATACTCAGTAGTGATTGTTCAGCCCCAGTATTTGAACCACACACAAAGCTTCCACTCTGCTTTCCAATGAGACAGATGAGTCTGCACGTCACCTAACAGAGCAGTTGGTGAAAGTCAGTGTCTAAATGTTACTGCACAAAGGCTGTCCCGTTGATATTTACATGCTGTCTCCATGCAGCCCCAACTACGTTTACTAAAAACCAATCCATTCAAATTATATATAAATTCTCTAACAACAAAGTCACAAGATATCAGTTCTCTAGTGCTTTGGTGGATTTTAAAATTGTCTTCAAACTATTTTGTTTTGGTGTTTCAGTATAGCATCATCCTATATTGAGTGAATTGAGAGACACTTAAAGGTCCCAAAAAGATTAACGTTATTTTCCACCTCTTGACTTTTTCAGGGCCCTGAAATCTCCAGTATCAATCACTCTTAAATTAGCATAAAAATCATTATCAGTTACTAAAATTTTAACAGGTAAAATGAAAAAGGGAAATACAGCATTCATTGAACCCATATTTGATGACAAGACCTTTACACGTATACTTCATTCTAATCCCCCCGAGAAGATAAAAAGACTTTAAGTTATGTATTATTTTCTCAATTTTATAGCTAACAAAAAATGAGATTTAAGAGATTTAAATTACTTGTGCAAATTCACAGATTTGAAAGCCAAGACAAAAATCTATCGTATTTGCATAATCTCCATTGTGTAGCTAAGAACGCTATGATTGGGATTTTAAATAACATCCGGAGTTGCACAGCTAATAAGTGACAGAGCTACACAGTATCCAGCCCCAGTCCCTGTGTATTGTCCAAGACATCAAGCTGTCTCTAATGTATTTGGAAGAAATAAGAAAGAGACCATTTCAATGGCTATTAAAGAAAAGCGAGGATTCAAAGCATATGATGCCATTTAGGACTGGCTCCTGGAGGCAGATCATCTACCGGAGCACCACGAGGCTATATGAAGTAAACCTCCACATGAACGGTGATGTCACTACACACAGGTTATTGGGAGATGGAATATGCTGAGACGGTTTCTTGGTGAAAGTGTAATTTAATGGAGCCTAGACACATGGAGAGGAATTTCATACTGGAGAAGACTGGGAATCAGAAAAAAAAAATGGCAGTGGGGCAAGGGCTGGTACTAAAAGAGCATCACATGATGGTCCAGGGGCCCTGAAAGAAGAGTACATCTGCCTTGCATTTTTTGCCCAGTGCCGGCCCTGCCTAACGTTGACAGAATAATTATTAGGGCCCAATTATACAATAAGCCATAGTGATTTATGGTGCTCTACAACCAGCACTGAATCAACCTGTCTCAGTAGCCGTAAGTCTGCATAAAGTTTTAATTAGGAACATCATAAGTTGGTCAGAGCATATGGAGAAAAATGGATTATGAATTTATGATGCAGTGAATTTTCCTGCCGAGTGGCTCTTCCCTCGATCAGGGCCTAGCGACAGGATGACAAAAGGCAAGTAGGAGAAGCCAGATGCTTGACAAAGCATCCACTTCCTTTTAAAAGTGAGACTGGGGACCGAAGATGTGGGAGTGTGCCAGAGTGAATGTCAAGGGACGTCAACTGGCTTTGTGACGTTCCAATCCCGGCCTCGGGTGAGACGTAGCTACCGAGAATGTGACAATGACATACTACCCCAGATTGGCATATGACGGGGTAGAATTGAGCAGAGGGATAGTCTTGGCTTGCTCAACAACTCTTTCAACACCCTTTATATAAGAGGATTTTCCAAACTGATGAGCTATGCACTCTATTTTCTCTTTAGGATTGCATGGTTCAATAAGCACTTATTGAGAGCTTATTATGTGCCAGATATCCAATGACTGGTCAACATGCGTGTGTAGAGGCCTGGATGCATGACCCAACTGGGGACAGCTTTGCAGGGCCATCATAGATGCAGAATTCTCTGAGGGCGTGGCTGAGTCTTTGTGACTGCAAGGCAGACCAACTTCTCCCTCTGCTCCTTCCCCCTCCCTTCACTTCCCCCACAAGTCTTGATCTGGAGAGCATTCCCCCATAAACTTTTTGCAAGTTAATCTCCATCTCAGAGTAGGCTTCCCAGGGAGCCTGACCTTCTAAACTCAGCATATCATTTGTGGAAACCTCGATTTCCTGGATCAGCACCCAGAGCCTTATGTAGGACTTGGTAAAATGAAAAAGTATATTCATCTCTTCTTGTATCCATTAATCATTTATTTATTCAAGCACATTTCATTACAGTGTTTACTGTATAGCTGGGTCTAGGGATACAACAATAAAAGAAAGTTCTTCACTGAAATAATTGGCAGCCCAGTCAAGACAGACAAATAAATAAAAACTGCTTAGTGTGATAAACAGCACGATCTAATCAGGCACAGGGAGCTATGGGAACATTGAGGAGGGACACCTACCTCAACATGAATATTGGAGAGAGAGTCAAAGAAGTCTCTGGAAACAGTAGTAATTGAATCAAGTAGGAGTGTAGGCCATTTGCTCTTCTGGCTGGACGCATGCTGAGGGAGGTAATCAGCAAGGAAGGAGGAGAGGCTCTGCCAGCTGGTACTAAAACCGAGCCGACGCTCACATATGCAGTCAGACGGAAGGCCCTGCGGCAACACTCCAGGAAAATTCTGCCCACCTCCTCAGGCTGTCATCTGTGATTTACCTTTGAGTCTCACTTTCTGTTCTCTCCTGGATTGAAATTATAACGATCACAGTGTGAAATTGACACCCCCCATTCCCAGACTTTCAGAGGGATTGTCTTGTCCATACCTAATAAACAGGAAAGTTGACAATCTCTGCTGCAAGGTCACTAGAAACATGTGATTGAATAGTGCAAACACCTCCCCAAACCCAGGGCAAGAGCAGCACATGGCCAGTGACACTCATCTCTGCCCAAAGGCCTCACCTAGTGGGGTTAGCATACCTGGTCATGTTTCTCAGATCAAGATTCTGAAGCAACTACTTCTTCACACTCCAAATTCAAGCTGATGGTGAATTAATAAGTAGAGCTTAGTTTGAAATGGATGCACAGAGCTTCAACCTCCCTTTCAGCTCTGGCAGCTTGAAAGATATACCTCTAATTAATCTATTTTGAAAATCTTTAAAGTTCTCCCATAATGAAGCCAGTCTGATCCTCTCTCTTTGAATTTATGCATAAGTATATGTGTGTATGTAAATATATGATACCGGCTCAGGACAAGGTTGACATAAGGGAAGCCATGTTGTAGAAAAGAAACCATATTGTAACTTTAAGTGACCTCTGATTAACTAACCCAGACATGCTCTGTGGGTTTTGTGGCTCCTCCCAGCTGCTATAAGTTGATGACCTTATTCTTTTTTTGTGTGTGTGTGGGGAAGACCAGCCCTGAGCTAACATCCGTCGCCAATCCTCCCCTTTTTGCTGAGGAAGACTGGCCCTGGGCTAACATCCGTGCCCATCTTCCTCCACTTTATATGGGACGCCGCCACAGCGTGGCTGACAGGCAGTGCGTCGGCGGGCGCCCGGGATCCGAACTCGCGAACCCTGGGCTGCCAAGCGCGAACTAAACCGTTGCGCCACCGGGCGGCCCCAATGACCTTATTCTTTTGAGTTCCATAGGAATTCTCTGCCCCTGGGCAGAGAATCTAGGCCGATAGCCATCATCAAGGACAACTAAAAGATCAGGGTATAGGGCATCGCTCTGGTCTCTGCATATCAAGTAAAACAAAAGACTGCCAGGAATTAAGACTAGATGGATGCCCCACCCTGAGACCAGATGCCTCCCTCACCCGGAGACCAGCCCCAATATAACTGGCCTGTAGTCTTTGTTCTGTAAGATGGCTCTTTGAGACATTAGCCGGCCATCTTCCCTCTTGCTAGTAAGCTGTAATAACCCCTTTCTTTTTTTCCACCATCTTGCCTCTTGATGACTGGCTTTTGTCTCACGGCCAGCAGAACATGCCCTTTGTGCGGTAACATATATACACCAGATAGACGGATATTCAGAATGATTAGAGCAATCACACCCCAGCTCAAATGGAGCTCACTTGAGACAAAAGGCAAGCACTAACAGACGAAAGAGCAGAAACAATCTAATGAGCCACATGATGTTCTAAAAATATACTGGCCTGGAACTCTGGAGATCAATTCTTCTAGCCTGGTTTCAAACAAGCAAACAAATAAATAGAAGAACTGACTACTGTTCACGCTGTTAGATAACAATTAAAGTGGTTTCACTTCACAATATATGTAGGCAATCACATTTCAGAGTTGAAATTATTATGTCTCTCTAATATGTAGATAGATATTACATTTGATGTGAGGGCTGGTGAGTGTTTATGATGTATACAATGGACATAAGACAGAATACCAATAGCTAATAAATATTGTAAAATGTTCAATATCACTAGTAAATTAAAAGTAAGAAATGCAAACTAGACAAGTAAAATCCTGTTGTAAACTATCAAACTAGCAGCGATTACATTCAGTATCTTTGACTGTGAATGGATGTGGGCGTTCTTGTGCTTTGCAAATGTATGTGTAAACTAATGACATTGTTCCAAGGAAAACTTTGCATGTGTCAAGAGCCCTAAAAAGTATCTGTACTTAACCTGTGGGATATGATGCTATATCTGGGTAGATAGTGTCAGAATTGAGTTGAGTGAACACCTAGCTGTTATCTGAGAATTGTTTGGTGGCATGGAACCCCTCCCCACTCCACACATACATGGGAATTGGTTCCAGAACCCTTACAGTTATATCAGTTAACTTGGAGATTTCAATGAAGTATTGGTTGGCTAAACAAAGAAAGATGTAGACAAATATATATAATATGACCCCAGTTTTGAAAAGTTATGACTGCACCATACACATATGTAACCACATAGGGTAGTAAAACCAGTTTTTATATATCTATGCCTATGTGAGTGTGTGGATACACAACAGTGATGAAAATATGGAAGAATACATCCAAAGTGGTTAGTATAACTTATCCAAATAAGGGTGGGGAAGAAAAGCAAGCACAGAAAAAGAGATTGCAATACCAAAGACAGCATATATGATAGGATTTCATTCATACATTTGTGTAAATTATATGTATGTATACATAAAAAATATATCTTTTAAAGCAAAAACTAGTTTTCACAGGACTCATTTGGGTATATTAGTGAAGTACATCTTCCTGGCTTTCATTCCAAGCCATGTTTGGAATGAGGCCCACAGAGCTGTGTGTTTATAAAGAAAGCTGGGTGATTGCATACATACACGACATGTAAACATGACATGTATTTGCAATTTTAGTCTTCATGACTTCAGGCAGAATGCAGTATCTCCTTTTACTTTTTCAAAGCCTGATGTCCCCCAAGAGCCTTGCCGAGGTCTGGTTATCAAGCTTGGGGAAGCACCTGACCCAGGACTTGCTTCCAGAGCTGGGATTACACATCTCAGTCTCATCAAGTGGATGTTTCCTCTATCCATGTCCTCAATTCCACTCTACCTCCTACTTTACCCATGTGGCTGGCATATCTGGCAAAAGATTACCAAGTAGAATTGTACTCTGTCATATGCTCTAATCCTATTGCGAAGTGATGGTTGCTCTTGCAAATTACACACTTCACAAACATTTGTGGAACTCAATTGCATACAGCCCCTTGCAAAACACCTGGCATATGGCAGACACTCATTGCAATAAAAAAATTAAGGTTTTAGTGAAACTGAGAAAACAGGCAGTCCCCAATGCAGCTCCTGTTTCTTGTATCCCCAGCTTTGCTATTAGGATCCCAGCAAATCTACCCTCACTGCCTTCAGTGGCTCAGAGGGAAGTCTCTGTGCTGGGGAATCAGAGCACTCTCTTTTCACTGCTGGTGAGTCCAGAAGAAAGAATGAGTCTATAGTCAAGCATTAGGTATTAGACCCATTTGCAATAAATATTCATTTACTGTCAAAATGATCATTGCAACACAAAATCTGAAGTTAGGAAACTGTTGACCTCGTGGCATATTTTGTTCTATATCCAATCATGATCACAAGTTTTCAACACTCACTGGTTTAAAAATGTGCCTTTGATTTATTGAACTTAGTTTCTGCCTTTAAGAAGCTTACACCCTAGTTGAGAGGCCAAATCCATTTGAGTGGAGTCACAAAGACATATGTCAATACACAAAAATTTAATAAAGCACAGACTCATTCCATTCCAAAGATGAGCTCCAAAAATTATATGAGCAGAGGCAATGTAGTGGCAATATGTATACAGTCCCTCAAAGAGCCTTCTTTGATGAGAGCACCAGACATTTGGATAATGATGTTCTATGACATTTAATAATCAGTTACATGACTTCATAGTTATACTATACATTTGTGTGCCTGCGTGCATGCATATTTTGAAGTCATTTTCCCTGTAAGAAAGCAACATTTGGCACCATTCTCCTCACCATCTGTATGCCTTGATTATATCTATTTTAAATGTAAATTTCTTGATGTAAGGAACAATATATTATGTTAAGTCTTAGTACAATGTAGTCTTTAATGGATGATTAATGTGGTTAATAATAAAAATTACATGTTAGCAAAAAATGTATCTATGCTTCCATGCAAATTAACATGGGAGTTACTTGTACATTTTAATATGAAAGAGTGATGATAACAGTCAAAAGCAAATAGGATCGTTTCCATAAAATTCAGGGACATTTTTACAACAGAAAAGTGACTCGCTTGAAGGCATAATAACATATATGGGAAAGATCTTACAGTCAGCAGTTACCAGAGTCTCTGCCCAGTAAAGTGGCAGTCTCGGGTTGTAGTAAGGGCAGAACAACATTCAGAAGCAGCAGCTTACTAAGTGTCTTTGACATTTAAAGTAGATAAATTTTTAGCATTTCCCTCCTCTATATGATCAAGTTATTTTCAGTATTCATCATGAAAATAAATAATAATAATCAGAAAGCAAACTTTTATTGAATTTTGTTTATATAGTCGTGGCAGTAAATAATAATAATAATTACAAAAAATTATAGAATAGTCATTTTAATTATATTTTTTTATAGAAAGGGAAAAAGGGATGTGAAAAATGCTTCCAAAAGAGTGAATTCCTCAAAGTTCATAGAATGATTTGCACCTCGAATGACAGAATTGAAGTAACTCAAGTTCCGTTTCTTCTTCTTTACAATCAGTGTGTTACCATTGTTTGTTTCAAGTTTGCTCCCTAAATACAGAAACATGTAGTACAATGGTGGCAGGAGACAAGGACTGCACCCGAGACAAGCATGACCAATGCTGAAATGTTTCCTTACCGACTCTTACCGCTTACTGTGGAAATGAATGTGTGTAGCTGAGTCCACATAGGTCGGGGGCCAATTTCATAATCGGGGATTTTTCAAATTAACTTTCAGAAGAATACAATGTTTATTACAGGATAAATATTAAAGGTGTGTTAATTTGGGGCTTGGGTATATTTTATTAAAAACTTCACACTAACCCTAGTACTTGTTTCACATGTAGATCAACAAAATATTTTCTTCAGGGAGAAGGGGTTTTCCACTGACATTGTTTAAAATTGCCTGAGCATAGTGAAAATAAAAGCTAGCCCGACTTTTAGATAATTTTAATTTATCATTTTCAGGCACGCGCCCTGTTAGCACCTGCACCTGGGTGGACTGCTCCTTGTCACAGGGAGCCCCCATGGAAGGCTAAACTGGGTTCCAAAGTGCAGCGAAGTACTTTAATAGAGGACATAGCCTAGGATCTTTTTCAAACTATAAAATTTGAAAGAGTGTCGCTTCTCATCCCCAGCCATATACAAAGAGCCATGGATGAGTTCATAGGTGCAAAATACTTAACCCTTACTTCCTCTTCTTCTATTCATGGCAGACATTCTTAATTCATCACAGGACTTCTTTCTTAATGAACAGGGACACCTCTTTTGAAGCCTTACAATAGTGCATTCTAGGCAACGCATACAATTGTCTGGCATTGGCGTGAAAGTTGAAAACTATTTGCATTCCTGAATTAAATCGCTAACCTGGCACTCAAGAGAAGATTATCATCGGGATGTATGAGGAGGGGTGGGTGTCCTGTAGATGCTCAGGCCACCAGGCTCATGGAGGGAGTGTGCTGCATGCATGTATATGTGGAAGTGAGGTCCAGGGAAAATGACTAAGAAAGCTAGTCTTCACTCTTATTAGAGCATAAAAAAATAGTAAGTCGTTACTATTCTCTAATGATGAAAATGAATACTTATCGAGTATTTATTATAGTCCAGTCACTATTAAAAGGCCTCAAGTGTATTAACTATTTTTATCCTTTCAAATTCCCAGTGCGGTAGGTACTGTTATTATCATCCCCTTTTCACAGATGAGAACCTGAGTCAGAGCATGTGAGCAACTAGCCCAAGATCACACAGCTAGTGGTAGAGCTGGGATTCAATGCAAAAAAAGTCTGCAAAGCCCAGCAGAGAAACACACTCATCATGGAACTCTGATGTGCTGATGTCCATTTTAGCTCTCTTTGGGCCACTCCAAAGTCCATGAGATATTTTGCAGAGGGATAATTTTGATTCAGCTTGCTATAAGGTCAGTGTGAGGGAGTAATTATTAGTGAACGTGACAAGCCAAGGAAAACAAAATATTAAAATCATCTCAAGGTAGCTTTAACATTTTATTTTCATTATGATATAAGCCAAACCTTTAATTAGATGGCTTAAATGCTTTATTATGGGGTAGGAGCTCTGAAAAGAAAGTCAACTAGTAAAGACAATGTGGAGATCTTAAAAATATGCTAACTGCCCTGTATTCACTAATTCAAATAAGCTTCCCAATGTTACTGAAGGTTATCCATTTTGCATAAGAAGGAACTAAACTTAAGTGACTTGCTCAGCGAATTGTGAAGCTGTCATTTGAACCCAAGTCTGTGTAATTTCAGGGCCCACATTTCACCAGATGTTTGCTCTTTGAATAGCTCTCTCAGGCTGTCACTCCTATAAGAACACTTTTACTTGCCCAAGGATGGAACTCTCCCCGTGTTGGTCAATAGTCACTATAGGCCAAACTTCACACTTTCATTTGTAAAAAGGATAAAGTAGAAAGAGGGAGAACATCTAATTGCAGGATGTGCTATGTGGCTACTGACAATGTCAAGAGGAGCTGGCACCAGGCCAGCACGAATTTATTCAGTAGAAGTTTGTCAACCCGCTACTCACTGCCAGCTCCTGCGCTGGGCTTTGGGATGACAGAAAGACAACATCACACCCCTGCCATTAAACCGTATTTCAAGTTTCTGGCATGCAGATAAATTCAGAAAATGCTCTTTTAAAGAATTAGAGCATTTTGTTAAAACATTTTTGTTGTTGTTGCTAAAAACATAACAAGTGTTGTGTCTAAGGTGTATCCATGCTTTATGCATCGATCAGGGGCATGTCAACTTTCTCTCATGTTTCTGGGAAATGAAGTGCCTCTTGATTCACCAGCAGTTCTTGAGTCTCATAAAATCAAGGATATTGTGATTCTAAGAGCTCCCTACCTATGCTCTGCCTCCCTTTCTCCAGGGGGCATTTCTGTCTAAGACAGTCTGATGTGATCATCACAGGCATAAGCAGCGCTCAAAAAATTGTGAGCTTGGTGAATTTATTCTTGTTGCTCTTTCTCCCGGTCTGTATTTCTTTTCTCCAGGTGTTTATGGTGCTAATGTTGCCTGAGGGCCGTCTGGCCTGGACTAGACAACGTGTGAATAATGAGATTGCCCACTGGCCGTGGAGATGGGATTTGAAACCAGACTTAATTATGACTTCTTGTTCTGCTATTTAGGATCTGTTTGACCTTTGGCAATTTTTTTAAACCTGAAAATGGGAAGCCTAATGGGTATTTATTTTTTAATTCCCTCATTTTAGTTACCCTTATCTCTAAACCAGTGGTTTTCAAGTGGGGGTGATTTTGTCCCCTAGGAGACATCTGGCTATGTCTGGAGACATATTAAGTTGTTACAACTGGGAGGGAAGGGATTGTGCTACTGGCATCTGGGCATAGGTCAGTATGAGGTCGGGGATGCTGCTGAGTATCCTACAACGTATAGGACAGCCCTACACCACAGAATTATCCAGACCCAAATGTCAACTGTGCTGATGTTGAGAAACCCGGCTCTCATCTCTCTCACATTCAGATTCCCAATCGCCATGAAGCCTGACCATGAGGAAAGTAAGTATGATGGAGAGAAAGTGGAGCACACTCCTTCCAGTCTGGATGTACCAGGACATACCTCAAACAAAGACAAAAGGGAAGTGAAAAAAAGACTCTGCCTCTACTGCAGGCTCAGGTTGACTCTGGAAAAAGAAGGGAAACAGGACACAAAACAGCAGGCAGTCCAGCGGTTACCTCAATCTCCCTCTCTTTCGGCAGATAGAGAGGTGCATTTTGTCAGTCAAGTGGAACTTCAGTGTCAGAGAAGCTCCTGCCCAAATCAGGATATTCTGCAATACTAGCAAGGGCTTAGGCAGGGCTGAGTCCAGAGTGCAGGTGATTGAACAAAAGAGGAGAGAAGAGGAGAGGAAGGGGAAAGGAGGGAAACAGGAGAAGGAAAAGAGAAGAGAGAAAAGGAAAGGAGAGTGGAGAGGGGGAGGGGAAAGAAGTGGAGGGAAAGTGTTACAAGAGCTGCAGGCTTTAGCAGCATCTGCTAGCAAAACAACCAGGCACCAAGCACAACTAATTTAAGCTACATTCCTCTCCTACAGCCTCAGTCGACATCATGGAAAGAAGGGAAAGGGAGGAACTCTGAAAGATTGTATTTTATTAGAAAGATACTGAAAAATTTCACCTAAAGCGAATTTTTGAATTATTGGCTTGTGTTCAGATTACTGGACTGAACTAAAATAATTTAGCTGTACAGGAAGATTTGATCAGCTCAAGGAAAAAAGTGTGCATATTTTTCTATACTTCTGAAGGTAGTATATGAATTTTTTACTTTTTATAGGTTAACATTAAATTCACAGGCTTGCTAGAAGGATTAAATAAAATAATGCATATGAAGTAGATAGCAAAGTACTTGGCACAGGGTAAGAACTCAGTAATCAGGAAGGAGAGAAAACTTCTTTTCTATTTAATATGTGTAGCAGACAGAATTTCTGAAATGATCCTCCAAAGATGACCCTCCTGATCACCAGATCCTGTGAATATAATGAGATATTTCTCTCATAATTATGTTATGTTATAAGACACAATTGACCTTAAGATAGGGAAATTATCTGGGTGTTCATGATCTAATCATAGAGACCTTAAAAGCCAAGAGTTTTCTCTAGTTGATGGCAGAAAGAGCAAAAAGAGAAGTCAGAGATATTTGAAGAACAAGAACTCTGAATGCTGTTGGCTTGAAGTTAGAGAGGGCCACATGAGAAGGCATGCAGAGGCTTCTTAAAGCAGAAAGTGGACCCAGGGCTGAGAACTAGGACATGGAGATCTCCGACCTACAGCTGCTGGGAACTGGATTGTGTCGACACCCCGCATGAGCCTGGAGGTGGATTTGTCCCCAGATCCTCCAGATAAGAGCCCAGTCGGCCAATGTCTTGGTTTTGGCCTTGTGAGACTCTAAGCAGGGAACTCATATGAAGTGTGCAGGACTTCCTACCCACAGAACTATGAAATAATAAATCCTTTTGGTTTTAAGCCCTCAGTTTGTGGTGAATAATTGTGCAGCAGTAGAAAATGGAGACGACACTTGAGGTTGTCTAATCCTGTAGGATAACAAAACAGAAATTTTATACTCCCTCTACTTAGTACAAACGCTTTGTCTCCCATGTCTTTATTGTCTTAGTGCCTCAAAACCAGTGTTCTCCAGCCAATGGTAGGTTTTTCATGAAACTAATGGAGCTTCAAGGCCCCTCATTTGCATGAACCTTTTCCAAGGAAGGGATTCAAGCAATGCATTTACATAACCATATGTTTTTAGAAATTTTGCAAAATATGACATTTTAATTGCAACTGATTAAAATTCCTGGCTTTTTCCACTCTTCTATTTACACTTGACACTCAAGTGACTATGGGCGTTTTTACATGTGGCCAAGGTGAGGTTGAATTTAACAAATATTCAGTTTGACTTCAGTGGGATATTTTTATGTGGCTTACAGCTACTTCCCTGTAACCACCATAGTGTAGGAATCTCCTTCAAGAATATCCCAGCCTCCCACTGTGTCATGACCTAGGTGCAAGGCAAGAGGTCATATTACTATGTGAAAGTATCTTATGGTGTCAGGAACCAAAAGTTTTTGAGTAGCAGAGGAAATACAAGCTTTGAAATGTACAGAACTAAAACTGGGGAAACATTGTAATCATGAGCTGTATGAACTTTTTGACAGAGTTCAGTGATCATTCATGCCTAGAAAAAATAGTTTTCTCCTGTCCAGAATATACTTGATAGTGCTGTATAGATAATTATTCACATACTACATATTTTTCTATTTGATAGGAATCAAATGAAGTAGAATATATCAGAGTTTCTCAGTTTGTCAGGCATAAACATGTAACAATACCACATATTATTACATTTGTGTTTGAAATTGTGTCTCTGTGCTTCCCCACATTTTGGATCAGTCTTAGTGTGTCAGTGCACCTTGTTCTGATGAAATCTCAAAGTCTCGTTGGAATGGCACACTAGATGGCCTTAGTAGCTTGAAGAAATGAGTGTTTCAGTGACAAAACCTCTGCATATGAGGGTATATGGTATAAGAATAATTTTATTATTAAAACATGTAGCTTAATATAACATATTTATATATTTAAAACTAATTTGGATTACTCATGCAATTTCAATTTCAGACTTTCTGTTTGTTTCAGAATCATCGGCCATATCAAAATCCAAATATAACAAGAAGGAATGTTTAAACGCATATTAAAATCCAAGCAGACATTAATTATGAATAACCAGTTTTCAAATTGAAGAATATTATCAATAATAATAATAAACCATCAATAAAAACATTAGTCATAATAAAATTTTGATCCATCTTATTAAGACAATTGACTTACCTTCTATTCTTTCTAAAAAATATTACAAAATCATTGTATTTTTACATGAAGAAGTAAATAGGATAATCCACCAAAAGAAAGAAGTAAAAACGTAATGTTAAGATGTGTCATAAAGTTAATCAATAAAAAATACATTATGTTATTTTTCTAGAAGTTTTACATTATGTGGTATTGTCAGCTTTCTTATATTTGTAATTTGTCATGATTTCTTTATTCATTCTAAATAAATATTCACTTTTGTAATTAATTTTGTATCTGTATAATGTATTCTTTTTCTTAAAGAAAGCTCTCCAAATTGCATAAACGTCATGTCCCACTTCTATTTGCCTCTGCCCCAGGTGTGGACTCAGTCCAGTCCAAGTTGCTCAGTCCAGTCCAGCCAGGACAGGCTGTACACCAAGGTCCCAGCTGCTCCTTTGTGGGAGACTTAGAATAAAGTTGCTTCCCTTCCTCCTTCCTAAGACTAGCTTTGGGACTCAATGGGTGAAAAGTATTCCCTGGATGTCCATGCAACTTGAATTAGAAGGTCTACTGCCTTCCTCAGGCAAATATTTAGGACCAGGTTTAGCTTCAGTTCAGTTAGGCCATCCTACAGATGGGGTGAGAGTCCTGACGATGGGCTATTCTGAAGTGTCTGTTGTGGAAGCCCACTGAGCTTTGTGACTGAGACCTACTGACTACATTCACATGAGACCACATTTGCTCCTGGATAAGATTCCCCAGCCCGCACTCTTCCCACAGAAAATGTGTTCATCCTCTCCTGGCTTCCTTCTCCTCCTCTGTCCCCTGTGTTTATCCAGAACATGCTAGACTCCACATCAAGTACCATCCTCCAGCATACCACCTAGAAGTTAGGAGGAGAAAGTCTGCAGAGATCCTGTTTAAGTCAAATATTGGGAGCGGAGGAGACTCAAAACCATTGGGGTGTTTGGAAGTCAGTCACAAACTTGTTCTAGTGAGTGAATGAGATATTCTTCCTTACAAGATTTTGAATTAGTGGTGAAACAGAAAGAGGTAGAAAAGTGGTGGATGGCACTGAAGCTTGAAATGAGACTGTGAAAGTCCCAATTAACTCCTCATCTGTATAGTCAACCTATAATTATTTCTCCTCTGATTCTTAAATAAGCATTTATTGGATATCTAATATGTGTAAGAAACTGTCTGAGGTATGATAATCCCCTGTTTATTGATCAGTATTCACCACTCTAAACCCCAAGAAGGCAGGAACTTGTTCATATTGATTCTTCAACATCCATCATAGTACATACATATAATGGGTGCTCGAAAATATTGACTGAATGAATGATTTAGTTCTATTTCTATTAGATAGTAAATACTTCACTTGTTAAGTAAAATGTATTTTTCTGATTACAAAAGTAATAAATGCTAAATACAGAAGAGTATGAAAAAATTGATATAATTTGGACATATTTTTCTGATAATTTCCTGGTAAATATGTATGTTCAAATATTTACTTATTTATTGCTGTATTTGTATTAAAATTGGATGTTAATACATATACATTTTGTTTTTATTTTTATCATTGAATATTATGAGTATTTTAAAATTATTTAAATATAATTTAAAAATGTTTTAAAAATTTTATACTGAATTACATCATATGTACTATAATTTATTTAACCAATCCAGTCTCGAATCATATTTGTTATTCCCTGATTTTAACTTTACTAATAGTACTGTGATGAGGACCCACGTGTGTGTGTACGCGTAGCACTGGGTATGATTATGTCAGCATAAATAATTAACCAAATATTGTCATGAAAAGGTGTAATGGTAGGAAGGACTGAACTGAATTAGGGCATAGAAATGGCCTACAGACAGATCCAAAGCTAGGACTTAATTAGAGCTGAATGTTCACGGCAATGAGAAAATTTAGAAACAGTGATGATAAATCTAAAAGAATGTGTTAAGCACGCCTTTTAAATTTTCTGATGTTTTGACATCTTGGAGCCTTGCTACCCCTCCCAAGGTTAGCTAATTCCTAGATAGTAAACAATTTCCACGGGATCATGCCTTTCATATGCAAACTAACTTTCCAGAGTCCATCCCCCAATCACCTCCCTATGGGACTCTCACACTCAGAACCATTGTTCACCTGCCCTAATAACTCAGGACCAGGTAACAGACAACTAGGGACAGCCCCTATGCCCAGAGCCCACTGAAATTACTCAAACTAGCCAATCCTAAATGTCCTTACCTTGCTTTGCCCAACGCTTCCCACAGAAACCACAAAAAAAGGCTCCTGCCCATGTTTTCCCCTCACTCCCTCTGCCTCTCGACCCACGGACCCTAGTGCTTCTGCATGTAGCCCTGTGTGGTACAGCATGCCTCCCGTTCCCAGGGATTTGTCCGTCTAAAAAACTTCTTAGTTATTTCAATGTCTGTGTCTTTTACCATATCTGATTAAAGCAAATCCCGGGTCACACCAGTACTCCTCTGTGACAAAAATAGAAATGGAAACAGCAATAATAGCCAGAAAAGTGAACCTGCTCACAAGCATAAGTCACACTGGAATGAAAAGAAGTGCACGCATGGGGCCTTGGAAAGAACTTTACACTTCTTGTTGCTCTAGCTGGTTGGTTTACCCTGCACATTGAACCCATGGAAGTTTCTGTCCCTTGTAAGGGTGTCTTAAAGATATCAAAATAAGACATGCTCATATAAGACACACTCTCCATTATTCTCTCAGAGCTTACAGTGCTTTCCACACAGGAAACACAAAGTAAATAATTGTTTAATGAAGCAATGACAATGGATCTAGGAAAACAGCTACCTAACTTACTGCACTGCAGTTGGAATAGAGATATGATGGCACTAGAACAAGGTGTGGTGGAATCACATGGGAAGAAGGACTGATTTAATTTATATTTATGCTCCTTCCCAAGCATTACCTTTTCTGTTCTTTTGATCCTTGGCTCTCATCCCTTTCACCCAGAAGTCGCTTCAGTCCCAGTGTCCCCAGAAGCAGGGAGAGAGGATGAAACCGGACAAGGCAGCCACACCTGCCTGCCCATCGTGAGTCACACCACAGAAGCTTTATTCAAGAAAGGAGTTGAAAGTAATCATTAAAATAGTCTTAGGGATTACCCTTGGATTTCTTTTATTCTCACTTGCTCTTTTCTCCATAGGCAAGAATAATGAGTTGCTTGCATTTTTATTCTCAGAAATTCAATGAAATTCTGAACTCTAAGAAAAGTATATTCCCTCAGAATTAGAAGAATATATCAGATAAATTGTCCAAAGAAGAATCTGCCCAAAGTCCAATTTTTGAGGCAAGTTTGATTTATCTTAGTACAAGAGAATATTATACTTACATAAAATATTCATATGATTAAGGAGAAAATTGTCTCGAACTTGGAACAGTTTGGGCTCTGAGGAGAAAGTCTTGAAAAATTACATTATGAAGATGTTTCTCTCTTAGAGATCTAAAATTCATATAAAAATTTAAAAAGAGATATACTTTTAAACTTTTCAGAAAACGTTTTCAATTACAGACATTTTTAAAATCACAAAACAAGTGATCTAAGGAGCTAGGAGTAAACCTATTTTCTATCCAAGTCAAGTAGCCAACATGATAGGTGCCATAATGTTTTAATATAGAGTTAATACTGAGAGAGTTTTTTTCCTCTGCTGCTTCATGTATGTGTTCATATAATACTTCTAAAAAAGTATACAATTAAATTACAGTTACGAATCACCTTTATATTTCTACAGGGAAGACCATGGAAGCAACACTGTCTCATAAGATCTGCTTAATCTAATGCATTAGGCACAAAGTAGATGTTCAATAAACGTTTATTGAATGGATTAAAAAAAATGAATGAACCTTTCTTATTTGTTCACAAGCCACCTGTTTAATACCCTAGACTTTTCTTAGAAAGATTTATAATGTTCATAGGTCTCTAGTTACTGAAAATTAGGCAATATTTATCATTCTCACACTATGCCATATATTTACCATATGTTAGAAATTCCTGATAATGTTTCTTCCATCCTATTTATGAGGTAAGGTTGTCTTCTGGGGGATTTATTTAGTGCTTCAGTAATGAGATGAGTTTCAAGATCAATCAGTCTCAGATGACAATTCTTCTTTAAAATAAAGAAGGACATAATGATGCTTCAGTTTGCCATTTGTGGTATGCACAGTGCTAAGAGGAGGTAGAGAAGCAGGAAGATGAATGAGTATGGTCTGAAAAAGTCTGTACTAAAAAAATGTTAATTACTTTATTAATCAACAAAGGTTGAGATATTGACCATCCAGCACTCAAATTATTAAAAAGAACGAATGCCTCTTCTATCTGCACATTGTTCTAATGTATTAAATTGAAGTGAATTTCTTACACTAAATGATAATGTCCTGTAATCCTAATAGCAAAAGCAAAGAAAGACGAAACAAGACTGTCTCACTGGGGTTGCTATGGGGACAGAATCAAGAGAGAGGCATGTTCTATGAGATGTACATGAGATGCCAATTAGGAGACCACTTTCCTCTCCTACCCTATCCCGTTACAGCCCAACAGCTCTCTGTTCCCAGAATTACCTCAAGCTTTCTCCTCTGTAATGTAGAAGGATAAGTGACAGAAGAAAAGAAACTAATGGTACTGAGGACAGTGGGTAAATTCAGATTCTGACTGTGAAGAAGACAAGTAGCCAATGGAAGAAAACAACTGAACTGTAAAGAGAGAAGTTTCAGCAGGGATGGTGTCCAAAAGAGAAAGACACTTTGTAGTTTTTGGAAATAGCAATATGCAGTCACAAAGCCTAGGGCCCAGTTTCTTGTTCTCCTCAGTGAGAAATCATCATCATCAACTGTGTGACTTTGATGTCTCCCTTGCCACGTCAATAGATGAGTAGCCGAGCTATGTGAATAATGATTCAGACACGTAGCTGTATTATTCATTTCTTTATCATTCCCCATTTAATTCTTCTAGTAAATGAATATAGAGTATCTAATAGGTACTCATGATTCTTAATCCTTTAAATTGGTATGGTAATACATGCGTACATATATATATGTGTGGATATGTATATACATGTGTGTGTGTACTCTTCCATTCTATATGTTCTTAACTCACCCTTTTCTACCACATTGACTAATCCAGTATTCAAAACCAAGTGTGTACTCGAGGAAGTGAATTCGAATATATAACAATATCTTACATCTGAGAGTCTTTTGAGAGAACTGCTGCCAGAGTTGAAATAGATGATGAGCTATTTATAATTCCTCCCCAGCAGGGCAAACAAATCTCCCTCAAATCTTTCAAAACCTAAATTGCATTCTGGTTCCTCACAAACCCAATATAACAAATGAACATTCCCTTCCCATCTCCTTGTCCTCCCCTTCTTCCCTCACAGTTTTTTATTCCTCTGTCAGCAGTGGTACATATCCTTACCCTAAATGATGCTTCGCTACATTTCTCTGTCAATTGAAATACTCTTCGGAGACTTTCTTTGAATTCCCCTTTTTGTTTTCCCCTTTGACTTCTTTGTTGCATTTCCTCCGAGATCAGAGTCTCTGTTATTTCCTCCTGGTCCTCTTTATTTTGGCTCTACTTGGGAGCCTTCTATTCTGGGGCTAGGGAGAGAAGTAGCCCTTCTCTTTCTGTCCTCACCTTCCCTGTTTTCCCTCTGCGTTCTCTCTCCTCACTTCCCACTCCCGTGGCTCTTACACAAGCCCATTTTCTTCCTCAGCAGGAACTAGCTTCTCCTTCCCCCACCCCTGACTTCTCTTGTTCTATGTATTGTTCACCTCAGCTACTTCATCTTTTCCATCTGCAATCTGAAATCCACCTTCTTTATTTTTTTCCCATGTCTACTTGGCGATGTCTTTCAAAGCCTCACTGTCCCCCTACCGCTGCATTCATTGGGACACTTGTGACCAGCTCGACTCTTTCATGTCTCCTTTCATTCTGGGCCCATGCAGCTGCCCCCATGGGGCCTCCTTTCTCTGCAGCTGACATGCTTTCATGCATTTTGCATAGATATGGCCTTTCTCATTACAGAAGTTACACACCGTTCACTTTCTGCAGAAGGCCAAGTGACACCTTATTCTCCACACCTGGAGCACATTTCCTCACAGCATGTTATATTCAGATGTTTTCTTGAGATATAGTGGGCTTTTAGCTCTTTCCTGTAAAAGCTATGTCATTAGTAACCCCTAAATAAAGAAGGCACACTTGGCAGACGGTTAGCCCTATCCTCCCGTATTTCAAACTTGTATAGTCCACTGAAATCCTAAACATGCAGGCTGTTTACATAAGGATTAATAGAGAGGGAACTGCTTGCTTTCTGGCAGAAACATGAATCCAGAAATTCACAGTAACCTTCATAATTTAGCTGGGGGGTTGGAAGGAAAACTTTGAGAAACGTTTGCTTAACCTTCTAAAATAAATGAAGTAGAATATCACAGGGAATTGGGGGTGTTTCTCAAATCTTCCCTAAATACACAGCCCTACCTCTGTGTGTAATGTTTTCCTGCCCAGGGATATCCTTTAGGCCTTTTTGTCAGTGGCTCTAATCTCTCTTCCCTATCAGAGGTAGGAACATTGTGCAGGAGTCAGCAAACTATGACCCACAGGCCAAATCTGGCCCTTCGTTGATTTTTATAAATAAAGACCTATTGGAACAGAGTCACATTCATTTGTTCATGTACTGTTTATGGCTGCTTTTGCATGACAAAGGTAGAGTAGAGTAGTTGTGACAGAGACCATACAGCCCACTGTATTAGTCAGGGTTCTCCAGAGAAACAGGAACATATATAGTAGCATATACAGACATATATATAAGAGGAGATTTATTATAAGAATTTGCTCATGCATTTATGGAGGCTAAAACATCCCACAATCTGCTGTCTGCAAGCTGGAGAACCAGGAAAGCTAGTGGCATAATTCAGTCCAAGTCAGAAGACCTGAGAACCAGGACACCAATGGTGTAACTTCCAGTCTGAGGCCGAAGCGTAAGAACTGGGGTGTGGGGGGTGCTCCTGGTGTAAAAGTCCTGGAGTCCAATGGCCAGAGAACCAGGAGCTCTGATGTCTCAGGGCAGGAGAATATGGCTGCCCCAGGTTAGAAAGAAAGAGAGACAATTCATCCTATTTTCTCCTTTTTGTTCTTTTCATGCCCCCAATAGATTGGATGGTGCCTCACATTGGTGACGGCGATCTTCTTTACTCAGTCTACTGAATTAATGCTAATCTCTTTCAGAAACACCCTCACAAACACACCCGGAAATAATGTTTTGCCAACTATCTGGGAAGCCCTTAGCCCAGTCAAGTTGGCACATAAAAGCAGCCATCACACCCACAAAGCCTAAAATAGTTAACATCTGTCTTTTTTCAAACTTTGCCAACCCCTGATGGA
Organism: Tapirus indicus; assembly: GCA_031878705.1. Classification (NCBI taxonomy): domain Eukaryota; kingdom Metazoa; phylum Chordata; class Mammalia; order Perissodactyla; family Tapiridae; genus Tapirus; species Tapirus indicus. Next base: position 47,170,279 of record CM062926.1, on the reverse strand, counting down.
GTGCCAAGACTGTGTTGCTCCATCTTCTTGCCATTAACTGTATTTTCCACCTTTATTACAACTCTATTCCTTCCTTTTTTCTGGTAAATCTCAACCATTCATACCTTCCAGTTCCTTTGACCCTGCATACAATTTAATCATCATCACGATGCATTAACTGGAATCACCCATAAGGTGCTCTATGCAGTCTTGGTACTTCTTCTCCTGATAGAGTGACCAGAATCAACTGATTTGTCTGCTGATCTGAAAACTCATCCTAAAATTCTTAACACCCGGGATTTTGGTTACTGAAGATAATGTTCATTGGGTGTTTATCCTAATCCTGTGCTGGGAAGTTGGATCCAATCCTTGTCAAGTTTATTCTCCTGCTCCATTATTGAAATTCCATGATTTTTTTTTCTTTGCTGAGGAAGATTCACCTTGATCTAACATCTGTTGCCAGTCTTCCTCTTTTTCTGTTTGAGGAAGATTCGCCCTGAGCTAACATCTGTGCCAGTCTTCCTCTATTTTGTATGTGGGTTGCCGCCACAGCATAACTTGACCAGGGGTGTAGGTCTGCGCCGGGGAACCAAACCCGTGAACCCAGGCCACCAAAGCAGAGCATGTGAAACTTTAACCACTTGACCATGGGACCAGCCCCAAAATTCTATCATTTTTAACATAATTTTTGCATGTATTTCTTCCTTCTGTATCAACTGCTATAGAACCAATGGGAGATAGCAAACCAAGAGCCTTTTATTTCTTTCCCTTTTGCCTCTATCTTGTTACTTTTGTATTCCTTCCTCTACTCTGCCTCACTTTTTCCATTTTTGGCTGCCCTTGACCCTGACCAACGTCCCTGACTACAGCTGAGATTGGGTAACTAGCCCCCATATTAGTTCCATTTTCTACTACTCCTATTGTCTCCTTTTACCACGACAGTCCTCATGACTTCTGCCTTCTCCTTACACTCTTCATCTCTCTTCCTCCACTGTCCTGTGGTCCACCTAACTGAACTGCCACCATAACTCTTACAATTTTCACCTCCTCTTCTTACTTTTCATGTCCATATGGGCTTCCTATAAGTTTGTGCCACTCATTCTTATGTTAACCAAATCCACCAACCACAACAATATCAAAAGGTAAAATGTCCCCATTTTACAGACACTGAAAAACTGAGAGGGTAATGGAAATATCCAAGCTAAACCTTGAATTGTGTGTTTTTCTGTCTGTAAATTCCACTAGGAAGTATTCCCTAGAAAGAGAAGAAGGGAGGAGGAAAGAAAATGTGCTGACTCCCTAACGTGCACCACACACTTCTGGATGCTTACATGAACGTTATTGAATTTATTTCCACTGCAATCCTATAAGACCAATATTATTACTTCTATTGAGAGCATAGACAAGTAAGGAACTTGCCTCGGGCTACATAATAAGATCACATCACAGGGATTTGATCACACAGATGTCTGACTCCAAACCCTATGATATTTTCTACGGCAGCATGTTGTCCTGCATTGTTACTTATTTTCTTATATAATCTATCTTGTTTCCTGAATAGGACAGAAACAAAGAACCATCCATTTTATTAGCTATCCCAGAATTTAGGAATGAGTCCTATACATTGAAATTACATGTGAATTATCTGTGGATTGGCTGTCTTACTGCTAGAACAAGTTAGGTGCTTGCGCTGCTATGTTACATTGCTTTAAGCAAAGGAACAAACAAACAAAATGATCAATAGCAATAAAAACAACACTGAAAAGCAATGATACCATTTCGGTCTGGATACCAGCCAGAGAGCCACAGCACATTCAAACTGGGTATTTGGTGAGAGTTTAAGGGAATTTAACAGGATTCAGAAAAGCTAGGCTGACACAAGAGTTGGGATGGCCAAGTCAGGCTCATATTAATCAGAGACTGTATCCAGGTTCAAGGTTAGAGGCAGTCACAAGACACCGGAGAGGCAGAGAGATCCAGGGCATCAGTTCTGCTGTTCCAGATCCTTACATCCTGGATTGGCAAGCACTCCCTGATCCAGATTGAAAGATGGTTTTTTTACGTGCGTTATCTGCTCTAACAGCAAGGGGTGTTTGAGGTTATAAAACATCTCCATTTTGTGCCCAGATAATTCCTAATTTACATTACCTTTCCAAGAACCTATGCCCCCAAATCCATAGACTCTAGATTTGTTTACCTGAAGTAATCCTAAACTACCATGGTTAAAGCAGTCTACACCATTTGTCTATCAGGAGATTGATTGTCATCATGTTTACCAGATGATTAGGTCTCCTGCCTTCACTACTTTTCCAAGAACATCCCATCATTAAAGAGAGAGAAATAGGTTAAAAGCCAGCTGCTTAATTCCTTTTTTCCCCAAACCAGTGAGAGAGCCATTAATTATCCCCAGGGTAAAGGAGCATGGAGAGGGAACTGGGAGGTGTTGTAATCTTCATGAGAAGGAAGCAGTAACCTGGCAGGGAGAGAATTGGGGGAATAAACATAGGTCACTTCCTCCTACCCTCAAACCTCCAGCCCATGCCTCCTATCAGCCCAAATCAACTAGACATCGGAGGGCAAAGAGCCCATTGTTACCGACCACACATTCCTCAGGGCACAAAACAGAGTGGAGAAAGGTAAAGAGCACATCTGGAAGCGAAACAGAAATTATCCCTGAACGGGCGTATTGTGAGAGGAACTAAAGTACAGTAATAAATGGCCAATTCTTACTAAACTCTATTGAATCATAAAATGAAGTTCAGTACTTTTTTTCCCCACAAACCATCTAAAAAAGATGTGCTACTAATACTATTAAAGAGATTTTATGACTTTTAACTGTATCCCAACTGAGAGTTTAAGGTTTCTTAGTCATATCTCCTAATCCATCCTGTTGCCATTTAAGTACTTTAATTATTAAGGAAGTAGAACAGCTAGTCCCGTGCTCCAAACACCATTGATATGTGACAAATTTACTATTCAGTTTTTTATTGTCAGAACAAGGAGCATAGTTCCCTGACACAATTTCACATACTACCATAACATTGGTCCTAGATTTCAATGATTTAAAATCAATTAACCAGTGTGTATTAAATAATTATTTCATATCTAGGTCTGTCTTAGGGAAAATGGGGTTACAGATGTATGTGTGTGGTGGGGGAGGAGTTGAGGGGAGGGATAGAACATCGTTCCCATTTTCAAAAGTTTTTGGAAGTCTCCAAATATCTTTATTGAAAATGGTTCAAAGTAGTTTTCTTCAATACATTATTACAGGTTCTATTGTAATTGGCATTCAAACATTTTAGCCCTTTAAAGGAAGCATATTATAGACAGCCTTCCCTGTTCTTAAAATTGAGTCAATCAATAATTAGCAACAATGTTCAAATTATACAAATTTTCATCAGAAATACAGAATGTATCTTTATAATTCTTTCTTGAATGTAGAAGCTACTTCTGGTGCAAATGCCTTTTTCCAACTAGTCTTTTTCCTGTCATAAATTTCATGAGAGAATCGTGAGTCATGGATGAGATTGGTGATAGTCAACTAATATTTATCGAAGACCTGTGAACATGGCCCTTTTCCAGGCATCATGTGACTACATTTCCCCTTATTAATACTGAGATTTTATTCTTGCTATTTAACTTCTGAGCCTCTATGTCTTCATTGGGAAAGTGGATTTTTGTTTCTACCCTGTATGGATGGGAAAGTGTTTGTAAACTATGGTGTTATACAAAGTTAGTTTTTGGCATTATAAACATGAAAACATATGATCTCTCTATCTCATGGAAATTCAAATTTTCCATAACTGTTCCATTTGGATCTGGTTTGCTTTTGTTCTGTCCTTGATGGCCCTGGTGGAGTGGATGGGAGAAGTCAGCAACCTCCCAGTGAGGTCAACAGGCTTTTGAAAAGGGCGTATGTGAAAAGTACCTTGAATCAAGACACATCACCAGGCACTCATCTCCGGAGACCTGCTAGCATGATAATGAGGGAACTTGGCTGCCCTTAAAGTTAAATAAAAACCCGTCACACTTCCTGCATGAAAGACTCGGATGTGAAAGCTTGAACTAAACTTTCCCTTGGGAGTGAGCTCTGCATAGATCAGGAAAGAAAAAAAAAAAAAAAAACCTAGAAAAAACGTAAAGTAAAAGTTGAAAAGCCATTTTACCAAAAATGAACCATTTTTGAACTTTCCAGAGTGGATGGATTATCAGAAATGATTGTTCGTCTACAGTTTTATCTCCCAGGCTCCCATCCTTTCATCCCCACAAAGTCTGGGTATTTTTTTCATGTTCAACTATCATTAACTCAACAAAGTCACAGCTGCCACTCTGAGACCTCTGTTTAATGAGAAAATAAACTGGAGTTTATTTTGGGGAGTATTTTAAATGGAATCTCATTAATTTGTTGTTTCAGAAAGCAGTCACCATTAGCAATCACTCCATTGCTCCAAACAGCAGAGAAGTTTTGTGCAATCCAATTTATTATGCCCTCTCTCTATGGGAAGCGGCCTGGGCTAATGTCAAAACTTGCCTTGTCGTTCTGACAATGCTGCAACATTTCCTGGAAAACTGGAGGCATTCAGTTTCTTTCATTTGCTAATCTACTTAGGAGTGATTTCATATTTTATTTAAGCTGAACGGTTGCCTGTAACCTATACAAAGGGAATAGTTGCCTCATTGTGATCCTTAGAGCGACTTGATCCCTCCTCACGACATCCAGGTAACCCAGGACCCATAGATTTTAAGACCCAGTTTTATATTCCTGGTTTTGACTCGCTGCTCCCAGTACCACCCAACCCACAGATCCTAAAAGTTGTTATTTTAGTTTCAGCTCCTCTGAAGCAAGAATTTGCCTGTTGGTAGCTTATTTGAGAGGTGAACTTAGGACGCAGAAGTGAAGGAGTGGAGCAAGTTAGAAGGAGAAGGGAGAAATGCCAACAGCACAGAGCATGTCATCGAGCTGGTTTTCCCTGTTGGCAACTGGAGCTCAAGCTCACAGAGCACACTGAGATTCTTGCTGCTGAAAGATGGGAGGCGAGGTCCTATTTGGTAGAGCATTGACCCCACCATGCTAACTTCCCAACCCTTTTGGGCAGTACATGCACTTGGGCTGATTACCTCCCTTGGCCTCAGAGAAAGCAGAAAAAGACAGCAATGTGAAGAGAACCGTCCAGCCCAGCTGTGATGAAATCAGTGTTCCTGGGGAAGGGGCAAGTCACTGCTACAGATAGGACATTGGCCTCTAAAAGGCATCAATGGCTGCTTATGCAGTATATCACCACGTTTCAGTTCTCTTGTGGGTTTTTTGGGGTTTTTTTTTGCCTCTTTTCAGTCAATGGAGATGCATATAATCAAATTCAAAGCCAAGGTCTTAATAACATTACACTGTGCACCAGACAAAGCAATGTTCTAGATGTGTTACACTGTTCGTGGAAAAAAGGCCTCATTTTTTTAAGAACACTATGGAGATCTTGGCTTTACATGGCATAAGTGTAAAGCAGGAAAAAATCATCCTGACCTCTCCTTTTTTTTTTTTAATGTTTCTCATTGATGTTTTCTCCTCTCATTTTAGAAGGCTTATAGTTTCAACTTATTCTCCCTCTTCTCCCCTCAACATCTTTTCTTCTTTTTTCTTTTGTTTACCACTAAGAATGATTTGATACAAGCAATATAAGAGAAAAGCAAATTTGCAAATTCTAAAATGGAATGTCATCTATTAATAAACACTTCTTGATTCTGAGCACACTATCATGAAAAAGAAAACTGAAGAGTTTTAAAGTCAAACAAGGCTGAGTGCAAAGCTCTTTGGGCCCATTATAAGTAATGTGTCCCTGGGAAATGTAAGCTCTTTTTTTTCAGTTTCTCTATTTTATTTATTTTTTCGCAGCTTTACTGAGGCACAATTGACAATTAAAATTCTATATATTTAAATTGTTTGAAATACATATATGTGGTGAAATGATCACCACAGTCAGGCTAATTAACACATCTATCACCTCACATACTGTAGTTACTATTGTGTGTGTGTGGTGAGAATGCTTAAGATCTACTCTCTTAGCAAATTTCAAGGTCTATTATTACAATACTCAACACAATATTATTAACTATAGTCACAAAGTTGTACTTTAGATCTCCAGAGCTTATTCTTCTTATAACTGGATATTCGTACCTTTTGACCAGCATCTTCCCATTTCCCACCTCCCCCCAGCCTCTGGTCACCATCAATCTACTCTCCATTTCTATGATTTAAATTTTGTTTTTTTTTTAGATTTCATATATAAGTGAGATCATATAGTATTAATATTTTTTCTGTCTGACTTATTTCGCTGAGCATGATGTCCTCTAGGTTCACTCATGTTGTTGCAAATGGCAGGATTTATTTCATTCTCATGACTGCATAACATTCCATTATGTATATATATCACATCTTCTTTATCCATTCATCCATAGATAGACACTTAGATTGTTTCCATATCTTGGCCATTGTGAATAATGCTACTGTGAACATAGGAGTGCAGATGTTTCTTTGAGACACTGTTTTTTCAACATCTTTTCTTAGCAATAAATTTATTATACTCATTTCAGTTAAGGTGTGTGACTTCTTTGGAAAATATTTGCATTTAGGTAGAAGGTAAGAAGCCTCAATACAAATGGGTCAAATTCTGCTGGTGAAATTTCAGACTTCAGTAAGCTTGAGGGAGAGATGATAAAGGAGACTAATAGCTATATGTAAGTCAAGCACTGATGGGGAACATAATCTCCTATTCTGGTGTCTGATCAGAATAGAGGGAAACTACATTCCCTGACATTATGCATGTTTGAAAAATACTTCTAAGTTACTTATATTAAACAAAACAAACCACGGGTAGATACAATATCTGGGGAATTCTATTCTTTCCCTGATGGCTTTTGAGGTGTTGCTCCTTTATTTATTAGCATTGCATTTTGCTTTGAAGAAATCTAAGGTTTCCACATTCTTCCTTAATTGTACCACTTGATTTCATTTTTGTGTTACTGCTCATAGAATTTTATTTTTATATTTTGTGGAAATAAATTTATTTGATGATGTCTTGGTGTTTATCATCCTTTATTATTTTTTTCCTGACATAATTACAGTTTATTCTTTCAAGCTTCCAATATGTCTTTGAACACTTCTTCTATTTTATTGTTCTGTTCTCTTCTTTAGGGGCACCAAATAGACTTTTGTTGATTTTCTCTGTCTCCATTCTTTGACTATGTCCCCCTATACTCTATGATATTCTTTGATGCTGTCATTTCATTTTGTTCAGTTTTCACAAGTCTATCTTCCACTTTCCTTATCACGTTTTAGATGTGTTTCTGGAATGGTGTTATGTTTCCTTTGCATTTTTCTCTAAACTCATTCAGTTCACTTTTCTTCTTTCACCAATAGTATCATTTTTCTTTGAGATATTGTACATCTTCTTTCAATTTTTGTTTTAAAGAGGTCAACTTTTCTTTGTTTTGTTTTATGGAAATCTCACTATAATTTTACTGGTTTGTTGGCAAAAAAAAAACTGGAATGCCAATATTACAAAGTTCACTTTCATTTTTTAGTGTACATATGCTAGTATATGATCTATATCTGTCTTTGATTTGTCAGGTAGCTTTTTCTTTTTTTTAATATTTTGCTCAAAAGCCATTTTGGTTTCTCTTTTAATATTTTTAATTAAGATACAACATACATACAATAAAATTTATAGATATTGAGTTATATAAAAATTACAGCTTGATTAGTCTTATTAAATGCATACATGCTTCCATCATGAACTATAGCCCCATCAAGATATAAAACATTCCCGTCATCCCAGAAAGTTCCTGCTTGCTGCTTCGTAGTCATTCTCTAACTCATCCCCAGAGGCAACCAAGGTTTTAAGTAGATTAATTTAGTCTGTCCTTGAACTTCATAAAATGGAATCATATAACACATTCTCTTGTGAATCTGGTTTCTATCACTCAGCATATTTTTTAAATTCGTCCTTATTGTATGCATTAGTAATTCATTCTTTTTTATTGATGAGTTGTATTTTACTCTATGGATACACAACAATTTGTTCATTTTGTTGATTAACATCTGGGTTGTTTATAGTTTTCAAAAATTATAAAGAACCTGCTATGAAATGGTTATTTTTAATTATTGCTCATTAAATAGAGGTATTTCCTGTGACTGATAGTAAGAAAATGGTGTTGAGTAAAGTGTTAGTCAGAGGAGCTTAGATTTTGGTCTCTGGACTGATGATTTTCTCATCAACACTTGACCTAGCAGGTATAGCTCTACTCTGGGCTGGCATGACGTCTCCAGTGCTCGAAGTGAAGACCTATCCCACATCCACCCACTTTATGTCAAAGTACTTTATGAGATGCATTAGTCTTTATTTTTCTGCTGATCAAGAACAGCAAGGCTTATAACTCATAAAATGTCTCCTCTATTTTGTCATTCCAACAGCTGGCTTCTTACAAAGATGCCGAGCCTGCAGATTTCCTCATTCTGCTCTGACTTTCTTGATACTATGACATTTAAAAGTGCTCAGACACATTCTAGTGTCTTTCTTCCTCTCACTAAGCTTGTTATTCTAAACGAGAGTCATTGACTTTGGCCCTCAAATATATGACTTCTTGGGGAAACTTCATGCTTCATCTACTCTACAGGAGAGAATAATAAACATAACTAACTTCTGAGTGCTTGCTATGGGACAGACATGCTTCTAAGCACTCTGAATATAATGATTCAATTAGTCTTCACAATACCCACATGAAGTACCCAGTAATCACACCCAGTTTACATATGGGGAAACTGAGGCACAGAAAGTGTCTATGTAACTTTCCCAAAGTCCCATGGCTATTAAGTGATGAAACAAGGATTTTAACGAAGACATACTAGCTCTCATAATCATGCACTGCCAGGCTGCAGAGATTTATGGTACAATTTATATAGTGTTTGGAACTCCTTTTTTGCACTATATTTCTGAGGTATAGATATATATATACCTTTTGCTTTGAGGATTGAGTTTTATTTCCTATTTCTTTTTCATTATTTTGTTTTAGATAATATCAAAAAAAGAGAGGCAACTTTAGTCTGCCATTGTTAACAGTCTGTCTTCAGAATTTATTTTTAATGGCATCTTGAGTCCAATGGAAGTGTTTTTTAGATGGCTCAGAAAAGGCAGTCATTTCTTTTAACTCTCTAATTGGGGCCCATGTATTCTGTTTACAGATATTGGCAGGTTAAAGCCCAGGGCAGAAAGGGAAGTCATGGCTACTATTCTCTGGTGCTTATACTTGTTTCTACAACAACAAAGAATTGTTGCCCAGAACACAGCAGGGGCCACAATGCAGTAAGAATTCAGAAAAGTCAAACCATCAGAGCCAGTTCATGACCCTCTCAGTAAATGTTTTCTCCAAAACTGCTGGACCATCAACTGAACTCATTGAGGAATGTGGGTAGAGGTCCAGGAGTGAGGGATCTGAATTCTCCAACTGAAAATTGATCTAAAAATAAATTTCAACACATCAGGAAAATAGGCAAAAGCAAAAAAGCATCTGAGAATGGAAATAAGCCAAAGGCCAGAGTTAAGATTCTGGATTCTACTCCCGAACTGACCATCACCTCACAGTGTAAACTTTGAGAAGTCTCTGTTCTCTACAGCATGGAAATACTACTACTTGTCCTACTTAGCTCACAGAAATCATGGAAGTTGAATACGACATCAGATATGAAAAGCCTTCAGAAAAAGAAGAGTTATCATATTTTTTGAAAGGTATGTTTTAGTTTACAAAGCATTCTCAGAGGCATTATCTTATTAGGGATCTGCAAAACACCCTGTGAGTTAGGGAGAAGTAAAACAGAGGAACACCTTAGTTATGTGGCATCACAGAGATAGAAATGTTGCACGTGAGTGATGAACTGAATCGTACTTATGTACATTATGTGGCCTGCACTGTAGAGGGAAAGCTTCTAATACACGTTAAGAGTCTACAAAAAGCCAAGCACTCCACATACATTATGTGAGTAACTCCTGCAACTATGCAATAAGGTGGACACTTCTGACTCCATTTTACTGCAGAAGAAACTGAGACTTCAAAAGGTGAAGTCAGTTACAGATGCATCAAGTGAGTGAGTGGCAGCACCGGGATGCGAACTTGGCTCTTTCTGACTAAAAGTTAGCCATATTCCCACTACGTCTTGATTTATGATTTAACTTTTTTCCTTGTAATAATAGAATTTAGCTTAGTCAAGTTTCCTGATCTCCAGACACTAGAGAAATTATCTTTTCCTTCCAAGCTCATCACTGAACTTCCTTTTTAGTGTCTTTTGTCACCGTTCATTTTTTAGAGAAAATGAACCAAACAAGTAAAACTTTCTCTATGTTTTTTAGCAGAATCAAAAAGAAGTTAATAAGATATACCAGTTAGTGAAAGAGTTTAATATGGTCCCTTTTGTAGTTTAATTAATGGGTGTGGTTTTCCTTTCACTGGCAAGCCCATCTCAGGCAATGCAGGAAATATCTAATGCTTCCCTGCACGACAATTGAAGGATCATTTTTTTCCTAGTGTATCATGTGTTGATGATAAAAATCCTGCAACGGGATAAATATAATTTCCTTGATGCGGCGTTAGATTCTGATGTGTCTTACAGAAATGAATGTTTGTTTTCACAAAGCGTGTTTACTTAACAAGTGATATGGGAAAGATAACCAGACAGGCTAAAGTTCTTATAGTACATAAACTGACTGCAGTTGACTGGTCCAGATCCCCCTTGGTTCATGGATCCATAGCTCATGCACTTCTGAAGCATCAATAATAGAGAGGAGAGAAACCTCAAAGAGTGCCAGGTTGAAGATTAACTATGCTCCTATTTTCCAAAATCCAAGAAGGAACCAAAAAGGACACCAGCTTCTGTTTGGAGTGGTGGAATTTTTCAAAGGGGTTGGGGGGATCATTAGCCTGAGAAACTTGGATAAGAGACTAAATGAAGGCAGGGGAAGCCTGGGAAGGGAGGAGCACATGGGTCATTAAATATCCCTCTGTGAGATGAACACAGAAATGGAATCGTGTTGCATCTAGTTCACACTATGTAAATGAAGATTTTAGCAAATTTTACAGTTGAAATAGCATATTTCAAGCACTTACTGAGTGTTTAAAATTGGCCTTTTGCATAACCATGCCAAAGAGGTTCATAAAAGGATGCTGATTGTTCCCAAAATAGAGCAGAGCTACAATACCACTGAAAACATTACTTTTTTTTTTTTTCATCTTCCTTTCAAGTCATGACCAAGAGCATGGAGAACAATTCTCTTCTTAATAGCCTTTTCATTTACTATATGGAGTACAACACAATGGTGCAATTTTCAAAATCGAAGCTTCTCAAGAAATCATTAGCATTCAACTAAAATGTCCTCTTTGCCAGAATATATGTTTGTAGACTCAAAAAATGTAGTTTATGCTAAACCAAATAAGTAGCAAGAATTTAATCATATATCTGTATATTGTTTTACTTACTATCTTCTATTTTTTGCAGAGATTTGTGTAGGTTCTACATTTTAATACACTTCAGAAGCATAACTGTATCACACAGGTTCACCAGCTATTATTAAAAACAGCAATTGTCAGCTAAAGTGTTAAAAATCCATACATCATAGCCAGTTTATGAAGAGCAATGATCTTTAAAATTGTAGGATCGTGCAACTCAGCCCATTTTCTTATGAATAGGATGGGGACACTTGCAAGAATATACCCTTGATCTGAATCCACTAACAATGTCAAGATCAATAGAATGTTTATCGTTAAAACAGACGTAAGAGGCGGCAGTAGCTGAATCATCTCAGAATTATCATCAAAGGCCTGAGTTATAGTCTGTTTATAGCACTTACTTTGCCTTGAAGAAAGTCACTTCTCTTTCCTGAGCTTCAGTTTCCATGCTCAGAAAAGGAAATTCTTTCTAACCCTGATTGGTCACATGCATTTCTCAAAGCCCAAACAAATAAAGAATAAACTTACCCTACACATTATTCTAGTAATGGAAATATACTCAAGTTGGGAAAGGATATTCTTTATTCTCCATTCCATATATCTATTATTTTTCATAAATTTCATAATATTTTATTTTATAATGTTACAAGGCAGACACTTATTGACAAAGAAATTACACTTTTGTCCTTAGAGACTTATACCTGCAAGGATGACGACTAGAACCATGCCTTCTAGGCAGGGGCAAGAAACCAAAAGCCTTTGGCTATGGAACATGTTTGGTAATACCATGAACATTAATCAATTTATTTAGCTGAAGAGAGAAACACAAAAATAGATATCTAAACTACACTCTGGAAAAGAAAGCAAGCAACTTTTTGCCATTAATGCATAGTAGTACAGTAGGCATGTAGAGTACTTCTCCAGCAGATGATTCTGCTATACAGAGATACGGAGAAAATGTATAGTGATAGATTCTAGAATTTCTTCCTTTTAAACAAATTGGTGGAATATGGACTAGTGACAGTGAGGTAAGGTCATTACTTTAATGGCTATTAGAAAAAGCAACATATAAAAATGTTTAAAACTAAAATTCCTATCAAAGTTTTATGAATTCCCTGAAGAGCTAAAATTAAAGTAGCAAACTAAAATGATCATCGAAATAATAGCCATTAGTTACTGAGCTCTTTCTCAGTGACAAAGAAACGAGGACTTCATAGGTAACATCTCTTCTTCTTGTGGCCACAACTCTATGAGGTTGATATTATTATCAGTTCATTTTACAGATGAGGATATTTTTCTCAAGCCTGGAGAGTTTGGTTCAGGTCAAATAATTAGTTAATAGCAGAGGTAGGATTTTACTCTAATTCATATCTGAACATTATATTACCTCTCTGTAGTCATACTCTGAAATAATATCTCTAGCTGTTCTCTAGGTGATCACAAACTAAAACAGAAGGTAGAAATTTTCCATAAAATTATGGAAATCAGAACAGATTTTTCACTCAGTTGCTTAAGCTACTCATCAGTCAAAGACAACTATAGTAGAATAACAAATTTAGGTACAATGAGAATACAAAAGAAGAAAACATTCCACGGTTGGCCAGATGAGCCTATGTCTCCATAAGAAAGAAATAAACAGAAATCTGAAATTGGAATAGCTGGGTAGAAGAACCAGAGTTGTTGAGCACCAGAAGTAAAGTCCTGGAGAATTGGCAAACCAGACATGGCAATGTGGATTATTCCCGGAAATGAAAAGAGAGCAGAAGGTGCCCGATATGAACACCTGAAGCAAGACAGATGAAAGTCCATGCCCATGAATTCTTAGGATTTGTTTAATGCTTCCTGGTACATGTAGTTGGGCTGGGAAGGGAAAGTTAAATGAGGCAAATGGCATCAGGCATTTCTAGCTTTCACAAATTGTCAGGAAGTGAAGACAAATATGAGCTGATTGGTAATCCTCCGAAGCACACTCACAAATGACCACAAGGTTTGTGGGAGCTTCGGCCTCCCACACCAGTCACTTCGTTTGCCTGAATGAGAAAAGGAGCTCAGATTCTACAGCCTCAAGATCTAGAATCTGCTTATCTCTTCAAAAAGCCCAGTATTAACCTTTCGTTATTTCTCTTAGTTGCAGATAAGCCAGTGTTTTAATTAAGCATGTAGATTTTTTACACTGCGGTGCCAAGTTTCTATTGGATGGCTGTAGTGTAGTACAAATACAGCTGCTTAGATACTACACACACATATTATGCCTTTTAAGTGTATTGGGAATGATGCCCTTTATTGAATCAGTTTTATAACTAATGTTTCTATTAATGTATCTCAGAGTCATCCAGTCAATATGAGTGACTTCTGTGGGCAAAAAAAGAAAAGAAAAGTGTATTTTGTCTCACCAAAAAACATTTACAGGCGATTGCAATTTATGTTTTATTCCTCTGGAATGTTTTTAACTCCGCACACATTCTATTTTTAAGAGAAAAGTCTTTTTCAGGGTCAGTAAAGAAAAGAAAATTAATATTAACTCCCCAAATTCAATCCAGGGATAAAAATATTAAAATAAAAACATGCTTTCCTGGTATTCATGCCAAATATCCTGTTTGCTTTTTCATTAGGACTAGAGATCATTTGCAGCAAAAATATCTGAATGAAATATCTGGAGGCAGTCTGTTCCTTGTCTACAAATGTGCACAGGAGTTGCACTGCGATGTAACATGGCATAGAAAGAATATGTCTCTTTTTCTCCATGATTTGTCTTTATTGCATAATGGTGACAACAAGTGTTATTATAACTGCAATTTATTGAGTGTCTGCTATGGACTAAACTAGATCCTTAACAAACACATATTACCTCTACTCCTCCTCAGAATCCGATGCATATGATTAGGGCCATTATCTCCATTTTACTAATGAGGAGAGTGATTCTCCGAGCCATTAAAGAAGTTTCTCAAGCTGAGAAATGGCAGGGCAACACTAAGATTTGAACCAGGTATGAGGAACCCCACACCTCTACCTTCTGCACCGTCTCGTGCAGCACCGTGTGGCTGTGGAACCTCAGAACTTAGGGTTCGCAGGTCTTTTTGAGTGTGATGCATGACATGATGGAATAGAAATAATAAATTCAATAATTTTGTAAAAGTCATACAATAGGATCTCACGGCCACACATTCAAACACTGCTCTCTAAGATTAGCAACAAGAAGAACATTTTTTTTTCTTTGTTTCATAAGAAAAATTGTCTACAGAAAAAAGAGTGGAATTGTCAGTCTGCCTTCTTAGCCAAATAGCAGATAGAGTACTGTTTCTTTGGTGTCATTTGTATTATTTGTGTTTATTGGGTTTGTTGCATATGTTCGCAGAGGGCAATGTTACTCAAGTGCAAAGTGAAGACAGAATGGTGTAGCTCGTTAATTAATTTCACAGCAGTTAGTTCTCTGCTGGCGTTTAAAATTAACGTAAGAAGTTCAAAAAATTTAGCTTCATTTCAAATCACGTAAAGCACTATGATTTTCTAGAAATGCTGCAAACTGATTGAATTGAATTAGTGTAAGATAATTACCCAGTAAAAAAGAAATATTAAGCACTGTATATCCCAGCCAATTTCAAAGGCCCTGCTTTTTAGTGTTTAAATGGTTATATGGTATCAAAAATGGCATTCCAGTTAATGCCACATGATAAATAAATTGGAACAGCAATGATAAATAAATGATGCCTCATATTGTGGAATAATTACTTGGACTGGTCTTGCTAATAAAAACATGTAATTTGTAACTGCATTTATAAAGAAGCCTTGGAAAGTTTAAATGCTGTGTTGAAATTACCATCCTCAGAAATATAAGGAAGAGAATGTGAGAGATTTTCGCTCTGCGACGAGGTCAGAAGAGCGTAGTGAAAGAGAGACTGCTGAGAGAGTATACTTATTTGTGAACAAATTGAGAGCAGCTCTTTAAATTTTTTTCAGGTTCTTCTATTAGAATAACTGAGAGCCCTTTCACCTTGTAGGATAAGTCAAAATAAATAGTTCTTTTTCTTCTGGCCAATTCAAATCCATGGACAACACAGAACTTGATTTATTTGATGGAACTTTTGGATGCCAAAAGAACTTTGAACTTATTTATTGTTCCAAACATTACAAAATAATTTTCAATAATGTTTATTTCACAGATGCAGTCCATCTGAACTACCTTTCGAAGTCCCATTTAATTAAAATGCTTACAAATTTCACACTGGTGATAAATTATTGATTATTCCTTACGAAATCAATATACCATCTCCATGCCATTTCCAACTTTTCTATCAATGCTCTAGTTCAACTCTATGTTTCACAGTATTTTAAATAATGGTTTTCTTTTTCTTCTTGTCTTTGATTTTCAACTAAGTTTCCCTAGATGGGAAGGAGTTATAGAGTGGGGAGAATGGATTCCAACTTTAGTATAATTCTGCATAAACACCGAATATCACTGAACATTTAGGTTAAGAACCACAGAACAGTAGTTCTTATGCTCAGGAGCTCACAGTTAGACGACGCATTAATGGTTCTAAAATACAACCACAGGTCATATTCAAACTGTATCTACAAAAGCCCAGGGAAATAAAGAGGGGAGACAATTATCTAGATAACTCAAAACCAAATTTCTACTGGTATATAAAGGTTCCTAAGGGCTTCCAAATAAGTTAAATATACTTATTAAGCTAGCCAGTGTCAAAAGTCTACTTACTCTTTTATTCTAAAGGCGATTCTTAAAAACCTTGAGTCAAACACCAGAAGTAATTGCTAGCCCTCACCTCTGCAGGGAAATGGAGGGCATGGAATAGAGTGGCCATTGCACCAATGCTCATCACTGTGTGCCCAAGGCAGGACCAGTCCCAGGAATTTCAGACGCCTAGCTCCCGTGGAGTGTCAAGGCCTGTGGAATCTATGGCCCCAGATGCCTTGGGTTTGCCTGAAAGGTGGTGTTGGCCTTCCTTTTCTCTGTATATATTTGGTGAATCAAGCTGTGACTATTAATTTTATGTCAACTTGGCCAGGTTATGATGTCCAGTTGTTTGCTCAAACACTCATCTAGATTTTGCTGTGAAGGTATTTTTTAGACATGTTTAACATTTAAACTAGTAGACTTGAAGTAAAGCAGATTACCATCCATAATGTGGATGGGCCCTATCCAATCAGCTGAAGGACTTAAAAGACTGAAGTTTCTTCTAAAAAGAAGGAATTCTGCCTTGAGAAAGCCTTCAAACTCGAGCTGAAGCATCAGTTCTTCCCTGCATCCCCACTCTGCCATCCTGCCTTGCAGATTTCAGACTTGTTAGCCCCCAAAATCACATAATCCAATTCCTTAAAATCTCTCTCTCTCTTTATATACATTTATATCTATATCTACTAGATATCTGTATCTACCTATAGTATATCTAGATCTAGATCTACCTACAAATATAAATATCTATATCTAATAGGTATCGTTATATAGGTATATTTATAGATGGATATACATATATAATTGCTGCTTCTTCTCTGGAGAACCATGACTAATACACAGACATTCCATGTCTGAGCTGGCCCAGCCCTATGCACATGCTTCACACTCTGTTCAGGCATCCCTTGAATGAGATTGTTACAGCATTACTGGTCCTGTTTCCACATAGCTATCAGCTCCTCTGAGCTTTCAGGTTATTCTACCATCTCCAAACAGCCCAATATCCAGAAGCTTCTCTAACTCTACTGTGCTCCCACTCTCTCGGCCAATCTTCACCATTTACCCGCAGTAGTCAAAAAATAGTTTCTATCCTATAGCTCTGCTCACCACCCAAAAAGATATTTGCTGACCCACTGAGCCCCCTTACCTTTCATCTCAAAGCCCTCCAAAATGATCTTTCCAAAGTGACTTTGAAAATTTTAACATAGGAAACCTAAATGTAGCTAGGATAATACCAGAGCTCATAAGCAAGTACATACATTAGAACCAAACACATACATTAGAACCACACAGTAACATTGGCTTATAATTTTATTGTAATTTACACCATTCCTTTGGAAGAGAAGTAATGGCCCACAATCACTAAATGGACGCAGATATAAGGGTAAAACTAGTACTAGGCACATAAATATGTATATCTTAAAATTAGAAAAAACAACTTTTAACCTCCAAATCTGAAAGTGCTATAGAGGGTAGTCATATAAATGCTACAGACTAAGACTTCTTCATCTTTGGTTTGTAATAGAAAAGTCAAAAACTTGAGAACAAGAATCTGTAATATAAATATAAATGTGATTTTGAAGACCTCAATCCATATCAGAATAACTAATCTTAATCTTGATTTTCAAGCAAGTATTTTTATCTTTGAAGATGCCTTAGTGTAAAAGATACTTCACTAACTTCTACTAACTATTAGCTAATGATGATGATGATGATGATGGAAGCTCCTTGTGCTTATTTGTACGGGGAAGGAAGGATAAATTAGTGAACATATAAGAAAGTTGATGAAATGATGGAAATGGGTAATAATAATAGCTAAGGATGTACCATGGGCCAGGCTTTTATAAACTTCTGATGGCCAGGCCTCACTCCAAAACCATTAATGGGAAACTCTGAGCGAAGGGACTGAGAAAGGCATTCAAGTTTTTAAAAGCTCTTTGAATAGTTCTAATGTGCAGCTTTTTACAAAGTGGAACCCTGAATCTTGGAAGCACAGAGTGTATATGAGAAGATGCTTTTCCTCTGAGGATAGCATGTGGAAAGGCCAAGTGGTGAATGGAGAAATCTGGCCATGATGAAGTTGTGTGGATGAAGAGGTCTGCTAAGCGAGAGATACTTGAGCGGATGCTCATGATGCCTTTGTAACAAGGGATGTGCTTTAGAGATAAAACATCAGAACCCAGATCCAGTCAAGCAAGTACAGACAGAAGATAATTTCCTCAACAAGCCCTGTAAGAGGGGAAGGGAAAACTGTGATATCAGAACCACTTATCTAGTGAGGTGGGGTGTGTTCAGGAAAGCACTGGAGAGAACTGGGTCATTGCCTTACACATTGACATTTCAGAGACAGCAGTATATCTGGAATTAAACCCCATTATCATCAAGGCAAAAAATTAACTCAAAACATTCACAGCTGTTGGCCAGCTTCTGAATAGAGAGCAAGGGTATCTATAAGAGGCTGCATCCAGATAAGAGTGAATGGGTACTTCTGCTCAGCACATGCTCCCAAAGTGGTTCCTTTCAACAATAGATAGATAATAGGTGGAAATAATGTTTAAGGTGATAATGAAAAGTTAACTGGAGTGTGAAAAAAGGTCAATTAATTCCACACATGATTGAGAAAACAACAGTTAGACCTCGAGATATGTAGAAAAAGGAGTCAAAAGGTGGTGACTTTCTAATGTACTAGTTTTCCACCAACCAGCTGGGAGGGCCTGCCATCCCCTACCCCAAATACCTCCACTTCTAAGCTTTCTAGCTTGATATTAGAAGATGAGTTTTCTTCTGGAGATGTTCTGATTGGATGGCAAATTTCAGAAGTTACTGGGTCTCTGGCGTGGCACCAATTGGAGATCTCACAGGCCTTCAAGTGTCAGAAGGAAGCCCAGCAAAGCAAGTGTGCACATGCCAGCAAAGAGGGCCCTGGTCTGTGAAATTCCCAGGTGGAGATACTGACTAAAAGCTTACACTGAGGTGGTAGCCACTCCAGTGCCAGCATTCCATCCCCACATCAGTGAGGAGAGGCCTCCACAAACGATCCGTCTGGACTACCCCTCAGAAGAACAGAAATTGCATGGTTCTGAGTGGGTTAGATGCAAACTTGAAAGTCTAGGCACCCATTACGGGGCATCTAGAGGAGAATGTGATCATGAATCAAATAGGAATCATGTCTACAAAATGATTTAAACACATTAAGGACATGTTGATGGTATCTATTATACTGAAAAGAGAAGAGAACATTTTTGAAGAATTTCCTTCCTTTCTTTGCTATTACAGCTCTGCTCTTCTGTGGACTGATACTGAGAATAAAAGGAATTCATATTTATAGATGCTGTGGACGTCAATTAAAGGTCACCACTCTGGAGTGAAGTTTGCCAGTGAGGGTAAGACAAGTGTTTATCTCTCTTAAAAGTCATAATGTTATCAATTCCAAAAGATACATTGCACCTATTTGGCACCCATCTGCTCAACTTCAGGAAAGTGTCATATAAAGGAAATCCCAGGTGTTCAGGAACTCTCAAACTTATAAAGGATTATCACCATGAAAAAGGACAAATGAATATCCAGAGACTAATATCAACACCCACAGATAATATTCCAAATAGTGTGATTCTATAGCAATTTGCAAACATATGCAAATATTTTGATCCATTTTTATAACATTCAACTTAGCACCACATGTGTAAGTAGACTCATTCTGATATTTTAAAATTCTAATTAATTGGCATTAGCTTCCCCAATCAAATTTTAATACAAAAATGATTTCTGAGTAATTACATTGTTTGTCAACATCTAATATTGATGTAATGTTGTTACTAGCTTCAGCACAATACAGGTACCAAAGAGAAAAACATCCTGTCTACAAAGAATTCATAATCTAATTTGGGAATATATGGATTGCAGATTAGAAATACAAGCTCCAAATCACAAAAAGCATCATTAGAGGAAGATTAGAAACATGCCTAAACATCAGGGTTAATAGCAAGGGATGAGTTTCAGGATTTCCATAAAGCAAAAAAGAGAATGATTATAAAAAGTATTTATCAGCATTGAATTTACAAAGTGAAAAGACATAATGGAAAGAAATAAACATTAATGAGGTGAGGGAAATTGGACTTTATCGATTAACAAACTAACTAAATAGGTAACTAACCATGCATATTTATATTTGGAATCAAGAATCTAAATAGGTTTTGAATCACCAGTCACCAATAATGCATATTTATTTAAATACAATGAAAGTGCTGTTCTAGCTATTAAAAGATTTGGGTTGATAGAAATGTGCCATTTATGCCTTATATGATTAAAAACTTTCAAAGACTGATATCACCACAAGTGATATATAATAAAAAAATTGATCTGAGCATATGTTGACTGTCTTTGGATAAGCTCAGTTCCTTAATGTCATTATTACAAACACCAAAACAGCAGCTGTTATAAGGCTTCCTCAGCACTTGCACACGAACACGCTTATTTGCTATATAGCACGAACATGAAGATGTGGATTAAATAAGGAATTCTGTTGAATAACAGATAATTTCACATGTTATGATTATAATTTTTTACTCTTCCTAATTAAATAAAAATCAATGGCTGGCAAAAAGAAGCATATGATTAAATGAATTTTTTGTTATTAAGGTAATTATAAACATATTCTTTACCTTTTTTTGAATAAAATGTATTTTTTAGATCTTCAGAAAAATTACAAAGATAGTACAGAGAGTTACCATCTATCCCACACCCAGTTTCCTCTATCAAATATCTTACATTAGAATGGTACATTTCTTAAAATTAATGGACCAATATGGATATATTTTTATTAAGTAAAGTCCATTCTTTTTCACATTTCCTCAGTTTTTACCTAACCACGTTTTTCTGTTCCAGGATTCTATCCTGGATACTATATTACGTTTAGTTGTCATGTCTCCTTAGACTCTTCATAGTTGTGACAGTTTCTCCGAATTTCTTTGCTTTTGATAACCTTGATGGTTTTGAGGAGTCCTGGCCAGGTATTTTGTAGAATGATCCTGTATTGGGATTTGTTCCTTGTTTTCTCATGATTTGACTGGGGTTATGGGTTTTGGGGAGAAAGACCACAATAAAGTGCTCTTTTCTTCACATTATGTCACGAGAACATACTACCAACATGGCTTATCTCTGTTGATGATCCCTCTTAGATAATAAGAGCTCTATTCCAGCCAAACACCACAGAAAAAAACTGTGGCCCAACCCCAGCCATGCCAGCAAATGCTGAGTGGGGAATCTAGACTTCCACACTGGCAAGTGTGCAATGAGATACTCCAAAAACCCCATTGATGTGGTGTCAGAGAAGGCAAAGTAGGGAGTCAAGACTGTCATCTCCATTGACCAGTAACAACTCCCACCTCCCAGCAGTTTCAGTGGAAATCACATGGAAGCCTAAACTTCCACTCCTACTCAGCAGTAACGGAAGTGTTCCTTCCACATCTGGCAGGGATGGCATGAGAAGAGACCTATTGTGGAGTCAAGACTGTCACAGTCATTGAGCAGTAACAAGAAGCCTTCCTCCTGAGTGTTAAAGGATGCCAAGTTGGAAACTTGGATTTTTCCCTCCACCTGGAAATACAGCAAAGCACTCTGCTTCTCCTGCTGGAGCATATCAAAAAAAAAAAAAAGCCAACTAAAATAGAAAGTTTGAATAAGATCCAAAGTTTCACAATGTCATGCAAAAATATTCACATTTCACTCAAAACAGAAAAATCTCAAACTGAATGAAAAAGACAATCAATTGATAGATGCGAACATTCAGATAACAGATATTTTAGAATTATCTACCAGGAATTTGAAAGCCAACTTCATCAAATTGCTTCAACAAGAAATTATGAATATGCTTGAAACAGATGAAAAAAATAGAAAGTCATAACAAAGAAGAAGTCTCAGCAAATAAATAAAAGATATAAAGAAGAATCAAATGGAAATTTTAGAAATAAAAAATACAATAAACAAAATGAAAAGCTCAGTGGATAGAGGAAAGAATTAGTGACCTGGGAGAAAGAACAATAGAAATTACCCAATCTAAACAACAGAGAGAAAGCAAGCAGTAAAAACATGAACAGAGGCTATATAGAGAGAGGGATATGGGATTTATGGGACTACAAAAAAATAACTAGCATTCATCTTTATCAGAGTTCTGTAAGGAGAAGAAAAGAGGGCAGGGCTATAAAAGTGCTGGGTGAAATTTTCCTGAATTTGGCAAGAGACATAAACCAACAGATTTAAGAAACTAAGCAAAACCCAAACAGGATAAATCAAAATAAATCAATGCCAAGACACATCATAATTAAAATTCTGAAAGCCAAAAACAAAGAAAAAAATCTTGAAAGCCAGAGAAAAACAACGCCTTATCTATAGGGAAAACACATTTTAAAAGACATCAAATTTCTCATCAGAAACCATGGAAAACAGAAGGAAGTGCAGAATATTTTTCAAGCATTGAAAGAATTGTCAACTCAGAAGCCTATACCCAGAGAAGATAACCTTCAGGAACAAAGGAGAAATGAAGACATTCTTAAATAAAGGAAAACGAAAAAAATTTGCTGCTAGCAGATGATATAACCTAAAGGAATTTCTCTAAGCAGAAAGGTAACAATGAAAGAAAAGACAACTTAAAACATCAGAAGGGTAGAAAAAGCATGGTTAGTAAAAACATAATAAGTTTTCCATCTTCTTTTGTGTTTTCTAAATTACATTTGGTGGTTGAAGCAAAAATTATAATATTGATGTGAGTCTAAATACCTGTAGAAGAAATATTTAAGAAATAATTAATACTATAAATGGGGGAGGGTAAAGGAACATAAATGGAGATAATTTCTATACTTTTCTTGAAGTGACAAAACAATGACACAAATAGACTTTGATAATTTAAGTATAAATAACATAAAACCTAGAACAACTACTAAAATAACTGTAAAGTATGTTCAAAAGGAATATAATCAAAATAAAATTCTAAAAGAAATGTTCAGTAGGTAGGGCAGGAAAAAGAAAACAGATATAGGAAATGAAAGAGAAAAAACAGAAAATCAAAAATAAAATGGCATACATAAACCCTCGTGTACCAATAATTAAAATAAAGATAAATGATCTAAATGCACCAATATAAAGACAGAGATGGGCAGGGTGGATTAAAAATATCACCCACCTCTATGCTGTCAATAAGCAATTCACTTCAAATATAATAATATGGGCAAATTGAAATGAAAAGCAAAAAGATATATCATGCAAAAATTAATCAAAAGGAACAAGAATGACTATTTAATATCAGATAACATGGACTTCAGAATAAAGAAAACCAGCAAAGAGAGAGAAACTATAATTAATAAAGGGTAACAACAATCATAAATGTAAATGCAACAAACAATAGACCTGCAAAAATATGAAGCAAAAACTGATAAAACTGAAATAAGAAATAGAAAAATCCTGGGGCGGCCCGGTGGCTCAGCGGTTTAGTCCGCTCTTGGCAGCCCGGGGTTCGCGGGTTCGGATCCCGGGTGCCCGCCGATGCACTGCTCGTCAGCCACATCGTGGCGGCATCCCATATAAAGTAGAGGAAGGTGGGCACGGATGTTAGCCCAGGGCCAGTCTCCCTCAGCAAAAAAGAGGAGGACTGGCGACGGATGTTAGCTCAGGGCTGGTCTTCCTCACAAAAAAAAAAAAGAAATAGAAAAGTCCTTAATTATAGTTTGAGATTTCAATACCCCTCTCTAAATAATTTATAACTTATTAAGCAATTAGACAGAAAATCTGCAAGACTATACAACTCAACAACAGATTCAACCAATAGGATCTAATCAACATTTATAGAACACTCCTTGCAATAATAGCAGAATATACATTCCTTTTAGGTGCCCATGGAACATATTCCAAGATAGACCATATCCTGTGTCATAAAACAAACCTCAGTAAATTTAAAAGGATTAAAATTACACAGTTTGAACACAATAGAATCAATCTAGAAATCAATAACAGAAAGATAATAGAAATATCTCCAAACACTGATAAACTAAACAATACACTTTTAAACAATTCATTGGTCAAAAAAGTCTCAAGGAAAATAATAAATACACTGAACTGAATAAAAATGAAAATACAATGTATCAAAACTGGTGAGACATAGGTAAGACAGCGCTGAGAAAGAAATTTATAGCTCTACATACATAAGAAAAGAGGTAAAGTCTCACACAGATAATCTAAGTTTACATGTCAAAGACCCAAAAGCAAACAAAAAGAAGGAAATAAGAATAATAACAACAACAAAACAGAAATCAGTGAAATTGAAAACTGAAAACAAGAGTGAAAATCAATGAAACAAAGAGCTGATTCTTCCAAAACATCAATAAAATTGACAAATCTGTACAAAATTCACAAAGAAAAAAAAGAATACATAAATGACCAATATCTGGGATGAAACAGAGGCTCTCACTGTAGACTTGCAGACATCAAAAGATCATAATAGAATACTGTGAACAACTCTACGTACATAAATTTGGCAACTTAGTTGAAATGGATCAATTCTTCCAAAAACACGAACTGCCACGACTCCTTCAATGTGAAATAAATAATTTGAATAGACCTATAACTATTAAGAATATTGAATTTGCCACTTAAAAATTCCCTCAAAAGAGATCTCCAGTACCAAGTGGTTTCACCTGAGAATACTACCAGACATTTAAAGAATTAATACCAATTCTATACAATTGCCTCCATAAAATAAGAGAACACTTCCTAATTTATTATTGCCCCCCTGAAAACAAAACCAAAGACAATACCAAAAGCAGAATATTACAGACCAGTATCCCTTATGAATACATATACAAAAATCCTCATGAACATATAGCAAATAGAATTCCCTGGTAGGTAAAAAGAACTAAACATCATGAGTCAATTGGAGTTTATTCCAAGTATGCAAAACAGGTTCAATATTCAAAAATTAATCAATATAATCTACCAGATCTACACGCTAAAGATGAAAACTCACATGATGATATCAATTGATACAGGGAGAGCGTTTGACAAAATTCAACATCCATTCACAATAAAAACACTCAGCGAAGCAGAAACAGAGGGGAACTTCCTCAAATTGATAAGAGCATCTACACAGAACCTACAGCTAACACTACACTTCATGAGGAAAGACTGAATGCTTTCCCCCTAAAATCGGAAACAGACTTAGGTTTTTGCTCTCACCACGCTTATTCAACATGTTACTGAAGCTATTAAACCAGGAAGTCAAGAAAAGGAACTAGTAGGCAAAGAATTTAGAAGAAAGAACTGAAACTGTCTTTATTTGCAACTGACATGATTGTCTAAATAGTAATAAAGAATATAAAAGGTGTTGCCATGGGTTAAGAATGTAGTGGCTGCAGGAGGGTGTAGCTGTAAAAGGGCAACATGAGGGATCCTTGTGGTGATGAAATGTTCTGTTTCTTGACTGTATCAGTCTCAATATCCTGACTGTGGTATTGTATTACAGTCTTGCAAGATGTTACCATTGGGGAAAACTGAACGACAGTTACCTGGAATCTCTCTGTATTATTTTACAACTATGTGTCAATCTCCAATTATCTCAAAATCAAAAGTTTAAAATATCTGTCTTTATTAGTATTTAGTTCCATAAGGTTTTATAAGTGCTTATAGTTCCATCACCACTACTAGAATCAGGATACTGAAGAACTCCCTCCTCTCCAAAATTTCCTCGTTCCCCTGTGTTATGGAGTCTTTCTTCAACCTGCAGCCCCTGAGATCAATGATTCATGTTCTGTTCTATATTTTACCTATTCCAGAATATCCTAGTATCTTACAGATGGAATCATATAGTAAATTGCATTTTAATTCTTGCTTTTTTTTTTTTACTTAACATTATTCTTTCTCTCTCTTCATCTCTCATTTCCTCTCTCTCTCTCCCCTTCTCCTTCACCCACTCCTCTCCTTCTCCCTCTCTCTCTCTCAGCTGGCAGTGGCATTCAGATATGTAAATTAGCCTTCCGTTACTCATGTTCTACATAAACAAGCAGTGTCTTAGGTTTATTTGAGGTGTCCACACAACACACTTTGATCTGAAATAGTGAATGAACACATTCCCTGGAAGGAGGACTTGAATGATTTTCACCATTTAAGAATCCCCCAAAAGACTTAACAATATGGCTCCCTATCAATGATAAATATATCACTGGCTCCTTCATTCCCAAAATTTCAGCCATGAAGCATCAGGCTTGACTTTCACAAGTAGCTAAGTAACATTATTTTACATTAAACAGATCCTAAGTCATATGTGATAAGAGTTAGATTTCTGAGAAATGCTCCTTCTGTGTCTACATTTTTGAAGATATGTTTGTAGAGGGGTATATTTTTAGGAACCATTTTGCTACTTTATACACCCAATGTGTTTTTCCACATCATGTATCCTGTTTGCTGGGAGATATAGAACTTTACATTCAAAGTTCCTAACCAGTTTGTCACAAAAATTAATTCTCAAATATGTGATTTTAATCAAAAGCAGATCATAAATTGATCCAGAAGTATATTTAATAACCTTATTCGAATTTCATGAGATTTAGTTTTTAATTCAGTATTGAGGGAATTGAGCACTTCCTTCAACAAAATGCTAGGACCCAATCACTAGCAGATGAAGTTTTCAACACCTGGGTGTATAAAATATTCTTGCTTGTCATTGACTTAAATATCTCCTAAGTCATCTTCCAAATGCTCAAATACATTCAACTTACCTTGAAGGAATTTACCAAGCAGCCAAATCTTTGCTAAATATGAAAAGTGGCTGGAGAAATAAAGATAGAAGACTCAGTGTCTGTCTTTAAGGAGCTAATAATCCCACAAAGAAGAGAAACACGTAAACAAATAATTTACTCTATTTTCTGATGAGTGGCAGATGTTTCCAGGGGAATCTCAAATAGCACAAAGAAGGGACTTCTAACACAATATGCGAGCTGTCACATATTTTGGATCTGATACCCCTGCACTGGAATGTGACTGATAATAAATAGAAGGAAAAATTATTTCATGTAATAAAAGAGAACATGAGCAAAATCTGAAATTTCAAACGCCTGGAATATAGAGTGTTGAGAGGATAGAACTTGAAAAACAGAAAGGATGACGCTGTATGAACACATAGGGTTTGAAAGGTGCCTTGAGGGCCAGGATGAGTTTGAAGAATACTATTTTGATTTGATTACACATTTCATAGCAGTGTGAATTTTTTTGCATCAGAACTCAGCAGCCTAGACATAGGCACAAGGAAGAAAGATGATGGGAAAAAAGTAGTGATAGAATTTTTATGTTGATTAGTTGGCTAGTTGGTTAGTTAGAAAAATAAGTTGTAAATCCCACTGTGTGAGGTCAATCCCAGGAGATGGAGCAACACAATCCATTGCAGTTGGTGCTTTATCATCTTTTTAATAAAAATATTCTGTTAAGACTGTCAACCCCTATGTTTCTTAGAAACGGCCTGTCTATACTGTTTAAATCACTAGTGATAAAGCAAAGATCTCTGGTTAACTCTAGAAAGAATCAACTTTCATCAGTTCCCGGATATGATGCTGACTCACTAATCTAGAGCATAGACATTAGAGGTGAAATAGAACAAATTCAGGCTTCCTTTTGAGAATTGGAAGTGAACAAGAAGCAGAGTGTAGAAAACAGAAAACCTAAACTCAGAAACAGAAAAGAAACAAAAATGGAAAGTGGACATTACAAAAGAGAAATTGCTATCTCGTGCAAATATCAGAACTGACAAGAGAGAAAATCTTATTTGAAAACTTAGTTTTGAAAATTTTCTTTGGTAGAGTTTATTTTTTTTCTGTTTTGCCCTATTTTTGAGGAATGCAAAGAAACAAAATGTATGGGTAGCTAAAAAAATTTGGTTGGGTTAGGATTCTGTATACCAAAACATGACAGAACACGTTCATCAAGCATACGTTACCACTACCTGCAATTATTAATCCAAAATATTTTCTTCTTTCTGAAAAAGTTCAATCCTGGTGATACAAGCATAAATGGAGTTTAAAGGCTAGTGAATAATTTTTGGTAGATGATCATTATTTTATAAATTTTTACCAAGCTTGAGAAACTGTAAACTTTTTGGCTTCTAGCGTAATTAGAGTGCTGTTTCTCCTTGATGAACTGTCTGTATGAAAACTGATTTTATATATTAGATAGGCAATTTCAATTTTCAGAGGGTCAGAATATAATAAATAAGAAATTTTAATAAAAAATAACCCAGTGTTTAAATTAAGCCAGTTAATGATTCAGAAGGCACTCTCTGTCTTAGACTACTTCATGTTTCTTATCAGAGATATCAATTAGTATTGTACTGGAAAACTGCAGAAATAATAACCCACAGAAGGTTTTAACTGAGAGGACCTTAGCTAAAATACATTTTAATGTGAAATTTGTTAGATGCCGTGTTGAAGGTAAAAAACAACTTCAAGATTTAAATTATTTACGTCTCTTTTACAACCATTGAAACCACTGCATGTATCCTGCCATATTGCAAACAATTAATTACACAATGATCTCCTCTTCTTGACCCTGTGCTCTTTAATGATAAGGAGTGCTTCTTATTTATCCTTGTGCCTATCACTGAACTTCAAATATAAGTTCTTAATTAGTCTATTAACCTAAATTGATTAGCAAAAATCAGAGTATGTGTATTTGAAAGTGCTATTAGCTTATCAAAACGGAAGTGGATGAAGGGATTTCTTGGGAAATACAATAGTGCAAAATATCCTGTTAATTTGTTTTGTCTTCAGTGATATTGCTAAAAAACAAACGTCAGTGTGGAACAGCAGGATAAAAAGCTGATGATACTTTTTATGTTAGCTGATAGCTAGCATATTGAGAACCAGTGCCACCAAATGCCTAACATCAAGCTTGAAACTAGTGGAGGAGTCAAGGAAAGTTAAACCTGTGGGGTTGCATTTTATGTATGAGCGCTACAGGTCAACTCTCCATCTGGAAAGCCCTTGGTAAAATACTCAACCCCAAACATGATGACATCTAAAGATAGCCAGTAGTGAGTGTTCCTCTTGCCTCTACATTTTTACTTTTAATTCATGTGCCTAGATGTTTCCCAGGAGATCTAATTAAAGCATAAAGAGCATAATAAAATTAAAATGTTTCTACAGAAATGGATTTGTTTTTTGAAACACAAAAACTCTGTACAATAATAGGTTGTATGTAAAATATCATTAAGGAAGGGCACAGGTTCCCAGCTTTATTAGGCAAGGGTGGGAAGGGGTTTATTATGCTGGCAGTTAGTTACACAGTGAGTTTCAAATTCAGGGCTAAATGCATTTTAATAATTAGTAATTTAGCAATTATTCAGGAAGATAAATGAAAAGATCACAATTATTACAACTATAGAAAATATTTGAGTTTAATTTGGAGCAGTATGAATTTTTGAGCCACTCCTGCATTTGTTATTAATAATTATTGCAATTATGGCAATAATGGTAAGCATTCTATAGCTGTGGAAACCTTTCTGCTTCAAAGTGCTGACACATCCATCTTATTTGATTCTCATAATACCCATGTTGTAAGCCTATAAAACCATGTCCTGACCATTTTACATAATTCAGAAGGACAGGTGTAAGGGTTACAGACCTAGAATCTTGCAGCAGAAGATCAACTTGTGAATACTCAGCCTGAAGAGTCCTTGAGACTTCTCTATACATTTTTTTTGATTCTTTTTATGTTTTTAATTTTTTTGATGAGGAAGATTGGCTCTGAGCTAACATTTGTTGCCAATCTTCCCCTTTTTGCTGAGGAAGATTGGCCCTGAGCTAACACCTGTGCTCATCTTCCTCTATTTTGTGTATGGAACACCACTACAGCATGGTTTAATGAGTGGTGCTTATGTCCGCACCCAGGATTCAAACCTGTGAACCCGAACCTGTGAACCCCAGGCTGCCAATGTGGAGCATTTGAACTTAACCACTATGCAACTGGGCTGGCCCTCTTTTTGTTGGTTTTTTTCCAGAGGAAGATTCACCCCGAGCTAACATCTGTGCCCATCTTCCCCTATTTTTATGTGGGTTGCTACCACAGCATGGCTGATGAGTGATGTAGGTCCACTCCTGGGATCCAAGCCTGTGAACCCACGCCACTGAAACAGAGCCTTCCAAACTCCACCACTAGGCCATGGGGCCGGCCCCAAGACTTCTCTGTACTTTTAAGGGAAGAGAGTAGGACATTAATATTGCATCTATACTTATAAGGAAGAGAAAACATTTTTGAGTTGGTTCTCATCTCTTCACTGAAAAACCTCTGGTTCTACTTTGTTCCCATTGCTTTCTTAGAAATGTTCATGTTTTCTAGCCTCCTCCTCCTCTTATCAGGCTGTCATTCTTTTGTTATTTAGTTAATTCATTAAAAAATTATCTTGAGTACCCAGTTTGTTCTGGTCATAGATCTAGGTGTCAGAATAAAAGCGTTTGAGTTACTGCTCTAAGAAACTTAGAATTGACATTAGAAATTTCTATCTTCTTTTTCCTCCACATTGAAGCTTTAAATATGTTATATTTTCATAACTCTAAATATTAAGTAATATTCTATTTCTATTTTTGTATGAAACATGTTTTAAATGGTAGTTGGAACTTTATGTATTCATGTGTTTCAGTACGTCTATACGTGGTGATACATAATAAGGGATTAAACATTACTTTTCTCCAATATCTTCCTTAACAATAATTTGTTCTAATAAAGAGAAAAAATAAAATTAACACCATTGTCTCTAAAATTTTGTTATAATAATATTTTATTAGCAATATTATTTAGTATTGATATCTTATTAAGAAAAGTAAAACAATTATATGTTTAAAAATATATGTCATAACATTCAGCATGAAAATATATAGGAACTAAAGAGATATACTAAATCATTCTCTAAGGAGAAAAGGATGTCTTTATTTGAAATTTCATTCTCTGTCTCTGACTCTATATATACGTGTGTGTATATCATATACGTGTATAAATGTGTATACGAATTTGTATTTATACACATATATAATACATGTGCATATAACGTACATGTGCACACACATACATATTATATAGCAAATTAAATGCATAGGGTCTTTCTATTTCAATATCAGTACAGCTAACTCTTGACTATCCAGAAGATGAATATTCTCATTTTTGGCCCATTTTTTCTCATTCTTTTTCTTATTGTTAGGCATTGTATTTCTTCCCCAATCAATAAGATTTACACAGAGAGTAAGGAGAGAAAAATGAAGAAAAAGCTGATGCTACTACAGATCTATTTTTCTACTTCTGACAAAAATTTTGAAGGTAGAGAAGTTGGAGATTGGAGATGCAGTTGAGCTTTTATCTGTGCTTAGCATTTATCTAGCCTCTAGCAGTCATTCCTTTCTATGGATTACAAAAAGGAAGAGTCTGTCCAAAGCTTTCTGGATACCTCCCATCTCACTACTTCATTATTGGTCTAAAACTGTAGCTTTAGAAACTAGGAAGTACATTCTAAGATTATCCAATAATAGCTGGAAATTTAGGGCCATATTTTTTCATTTGATTGATTAAAGAAACCACAGCAAACATATCTAGCCCTGAGTGGTGGGTTATAGGTAAAGGAGGTGGTAGTAATTATGCAAATTCATTGCCCTCAAGCCCCAGAAGACAAATAAGAAGTTTTCCTGAGGAATAATAACAACTTTAAAGTTCTTATAAATATCATGGTGAAATTGCTGAGAAATTAATTTACGACTTTTTTTTTTCAGAATTTTCAACCTCCCTGAGAATACTTTGGTCTTTTACAATGTGTCTTTAAACACCATGAACTGCAATCCTGTGTCTTTCCTAAGTTTATCTACATGATGATGTTTTAAGATAGTTGTATGAAAGGCCATTAGTTAATAAAGTAACATGAATCTCATTAGTGGAATCTCATCAAGTGGGCTTTATCATTTTCTAGAAAATAATAAAGTATTAAATTTTTTAGGATTGTGTCATAAGAGTATTTTTGTTTGTTTTATTTTATTTTTACCATTCATTTTTTTTTTGACTGAGACCCAAATAAGGTCCACATATCAAATTTACTTATAATGTCTCTTACACTTCTTTTAATCTTTTATTTTCTTGCAATTTATTTGTTGAAAAAAAAATGGGCTGTTTGTTGACCAGAGTTTTCCACAGTCTACATTCACTGACTGTATACATGTGAAGTCATATGACATATTTCTCTGCCCTCATTTTTACTATTCACTGGTTATCAGAACTAGTGGTTTAATCTGATTCAAGTTAAAAAAAATTGCAAAACTCCTTCAGAAGTGAAGGTATATGCTTATATCAGAAGGCAGATAATGTCTGGATGTCTTATTTTATGTTAATGGCCATTATGATCATTTCTCTGATTGATTATTTCACTGTGGATTTTTTTAAATGCAAATATTCTGTAACTAACATATGCTTTAATAATTAGAAATAACACTATAACAATATGTCATTGTTGCCTCTGCAACTGTTAACGGGAGGCTCCCCTTAACTGGTGATGCCAGGAGAGAGAAAAACACTTCAAGTCACAGCATTTTTCAGCTATTAGGAGCATATGTGAAGCATGTACTGTTTAATTATAAAGAAAGAAGAATTAAAGCTTTCCTAGAACTGTCTGTTTGAATGCTGCATGAAAATATCTTTGAACGTGTGCAGAAATGGGACAGCTTAAAGAATGTTTCAATGAAAGATAACTCAGGAATATGGGAAGGAATATACTTTACTTGTGCTAGTTTTTTGAGACAATGAAATAATGCACCATCACCATTTTTCAAGACCTTCCAAGAACTCAAATTCATTCATCCATTCACCCACCCATCCATCCATCCATTCAGTGAATATTGAGATCTACTCTGTGCCAGGTACTGAGGATACAGCAATGATCTGATCAAAACAAAGTCCCTGGCCTCATAAAGCTGACTTACATTCTGATGGGAGATAGCGTCAATTTACAAGTAGAAAATAAAATGTAAATGATATAATTTCATGAAGTGATAAGTGTGATGAAGAATAATAAAATTGAGAATAGGGAATATCATCTGATGTCAGGATTCCAGTGAAGAACTCTCTGGGGAGATGACATTTAAAGACAGAACTAAATGATATGGAAGACTAAAACATAACATCTGGAGGAAAAGTTTAAGAGGTGAAGTTAATTATAAAATTCCCAAGGTAGGAAGGATCTTAGCCTGAGCTTAGATTTTTAAGTTTTGGTTGTGAGAAAATGGATCATTAGTGATGGCATTTATTGAGATAGGAAAAACTGTAGGAGCATAAGGATTCAAGATGGGGGAGAGGGGATCAAAAGTTCAGTTTTAGAAATTCTAAGTTTGGGATATCTCTTAGACATCCAACTAGAAATGTGAAGTTGGCAATTGGAACTCAGGATTGAAGCTGGAGATACACATTTAAACCAATCCTGACCTCAAGCAGTCGAGATTTGAGAAGTTCTAGACTAATATACTAGAAATGAACTTCAAGTCACTGTTGCTGCAAGGATGACTCTGACTTTTCACTCTAGTTCCTACCTTGCTCCCAGCTCAGGTACAAGGTTCTAATCTTTGTCCCTTTGCCTGAATTCTTGAGTGAGTCACCTACCTTTTACCCAAACCGTTTAGGAGCAGAGATCTTGCCAAGATTCTATGGGTACTGTCCCTAACACGAGGCCCTTTTCTAATACACTAGCCTTGCTTTGCTTTCAGCAGTGGATCTCTCCCACCCCACCTCTATCGAGGACCTTGGGAAGAGTGAGGGAATTTCTTACCTACAGTCTCTTAAGATGGATCTATAAGTTTAATTCCTGAATCTGTTCGAAGGAGAGTTCTTAAATTCAGCCACCAGAGCAAACGAGGGGGATACAAAGAGGAGAATATTAGAGCTGAGGTACTGAACCAAACACCAAAGGGCAGGGAAGGAGATGTTGAAGAGCAGCTAGTCCAAATGGTTGAATGTCAAATTTCAGAGACAAGAAAGGAAGACAGAAAGCCTATATCTTTCCATAAAAACTAACACTTTTTTTATGAGTTGGGACAGGTATGAGACTGTGAAGCATTCTTAGTAAAAATTGCACATTTCCTTACTAGTCTCCCTAAAAGTCACCCACTTCAATATTTCCCTTTGCAGAACTCCACTTTCTGGTGGGGCATGCTGTTATATTTTGAATTATTTTCTTGCCAAATGATATGCTAGATTCTCCTGTTGTCAATAGCCAAACCATGTCTGTGTTTCTTAAAATGTGTCCTGTGGAAGGTTAATCCTGTGAGATGTTCCAGGAAAGGGTTCTGTGGTTAAATTTATTCAGGAAACACTGCTTACACTACCACCACTTGGAACATCCCAACACCTATTAGAATATTAATAAAGGACATCTCAGAAGCCCACTGAGTTTTGTATGAAAAATTCTTTTTACAGGAAACCTATTAACCACCAATGGAAAAGGTCCCTGAGAGCAGTCTTAGGAAATGCTGCCATAGATGGAGCAGCCGAAAAACTAGTCTTTTCCCACACCTGCAGCTGGATCAGAGAGCCTAACAGCCACAAATCTCAACCAGAAGGTCCACAGGCTGGTCCCTCCTGTCATGATGCTTTAATTGACTGGCGCCCATTGATTTCATGAGGTATAATAAGAATACTGCTAACATAAGAACCACAATGCTGAGGGCATCCGAATGAATCACATGTCTGCCCCATGAAGCCTTCACTCAGCATTCTGTCCTCATTAGTTTTCCTCTTTTCTAAACTCCCATAATACTCATAGCTCCCATAATACTCAGATATCAAATGGCTCACTATTCAACATTTAATTGTACACAGGCTTGTATTTCTGGCTCATTGCTTCTATCCTTACAGCTAATCATTCTCCACTTCTATGTGTATGCTCCATATGTTTCAGACACAACAAAGTCTCAGAGTCCCCAAGCACGCCTGGTTTTCGTTCAGTTCTGTGCTTTTAAATAAGCTGTTTGGGATATCCTTCTCCCTTCTTCTCATTCTGACTAATTACTACCAGCTCTTCAAGGCCTTTGGCAGACATCACCTCAATTGCAAAACTTCCCCTGACACAGGGAGTCACTCTGTCCTCTGGGTTCTTGTGACATTTTGTATAAATTACACTGTCACACTAAACATGTTATGCTATAAAGGTGAGCTTCTGTGACTATCCCCCACCTCTTGCTAGAAAAGGCAGAACTCTGTCTTATTCAATTGTGTATCTGTTTTGAAAGACTCCTGGGAGATTCAACTGCTCAGGAAAAAAAAAAAAAAGAAACCAACTGATTTGGAAAGAAAAAAAAAGGGCATGATCTGTCCATGCTTGTTGCTTTTGAGTGACAGTTCTTATTTTTAAATTAAAATTGTATGGAGAAAGAAGGGCTTCAGATTATAAATTTTGACTCACAATGCCACTTAGACATTTGAAATAAAAGGTAATTTCTTTATTCTTGACTAAACTGGATATGTTTGTTTATACAAGCCTTCATACCCCAATTAGCAAGAAAAAATTTACCAGATATCTAATCTGAACTAAATTTTAGTCCAATTCAGTAATTAAACTTCCTTAAGGAGGGGTTTCAGTCTCTCTGGCACACAAAATGCTCAGTCCTTGGAAGAGCTCCCCCATCTCCTGGGATCTTTTCCCTGACATCTAAATGTATGGTAAAGTAGGCTCCAGATGCTTCGGGAAGTGAAACGTAGGGGTTTTCAGACCTCTTGCCAATCCTTGGATCTCCAGAATAATATTATTATTATTATTATTTGCATCTCTCTGGTTGTTGCATGACATAGGTGGAGAGATCTGCAGCCTGTTTAACTCATAGTCTGGTCTCTCTAGGCTGCAGTTTTGGGACACTCTCTGAGACTTGACTTCAACTTATCTTCAACTTGTACTTGTTCCTGGTCCTTCCTCTATCTTGTCCCCTGGAAGGGATGTCTACCCACATCCTCTGATGAGAGGTCACCTTGTTCTTCCAACAGTATTCTCTCACAGCAGGCCACTGGCAAATCAGGCTGGCAGATCAGCATCTTCTACATCGGAACTGAGAGGGACCAGGATGGCTAAGCTGCTGCGACCCTGTCTGCTTGACCACATGGCCCAACATGATTGACAGAACAGGAAGATATACGAGATGATCTTTCAGTAGCCCAACAAATGATTTCTCAGTGCTCCTCTCACAGTATCTGTCAGCTCTCCCTCTCTGAGTTAGACTTTTATCTGGCTTTTTCATTTTCCTCCCTCTTTTCTTCTTTTCCTTTTCTAATACCTTAGTTCAAGAAAGGGTCTAACTTTCACCCTTTCTTTTTAGCTTTCCTTGTGTAAAATCTAGTCTGACATTCCTGTCTCTTAATATGCTTACAAAGGAAAACCAAAAATAGGATTTAGTCAGTTCTTTCTCAAGAAAGTAGCTTAGATTGAACATAATTGTCTTGCTGTAAAATCCCATTTTTGAATGCAAGAGGCTGAATATTAATATTCTTAATTCTTTCTCTCTTTCCCACAAACCCAGGGATATGAATACTGCAGGTCAACTAGGGTGAAAATCATGTACTCAAGAAATCTAAGGGAAAAAAATCACATTAATAGTTGTTGAAACATTTTTTCTGTAAAAAAAGTGAATTTTCTCTCTCTGGAGGGAGAATCTCTGGACATAATAACAATGATTTATTGTATTCATGTAATAAATTTTACTAAATACCTACTATGTATTTGAACTGTGTTAGATTTCACTTTGGGGAAATCCATTCTATATGGGTTACTCTAAATACAGGCACATTTCCTCTCTCCTACATTTTAACCTTTGGATAGGATGCTAACAAGAGACAAGCAGCACAGACCCAATATCTTCTATCAATAGGTTTTACTCATAATAGATGTTAGATAAATATTTGTAAAAAGAAGTTGAAATAAAAAAGACAGTGACCATGTTTTCAAGATTGAATATTGACTCAGTTCCACCAATCCTTGAATTTATTCTTTGGTCTTTTGCACTTCAAACTTCTAAAGTCCAGACTAAATTTCCCAGTGTCATTTCTGTCATGGCATCATATCATCCCAGATAAGGCAAGGTCACTCTTACTTCTCATTGCTTATGTCATTTAAGTGTTCGTTCATTGAATCTCACAACGTAAACTTGAAGAAAACTGGTGAGAGTATTCCACGAAACTACACGGGAGAACTGGTCTGTTATTAAACATTTCTTACAAAGAAGTTTTTATAGACTGAGAACTAGGCTTCAGAAGAAAACTCAACCCTAATAGCCTCCATACATAAGCAAACACTTGTTTCTGTGTGATTTACAGATTTTTGCATACATACACCTACATTTATGTTTGCATTATAATCCAATTCTAACATTGATAAAGAAAACCCTTAGCTTTCCTCATCCCTATTTAAAAGGGAGTTCATATGCGACAAAGACACCATTCAGAAGTGTGTTAGGAACTGATTATATCTAAAAAGCACATGAGGTAGTCTAAAAAGTAAATTACATTCATGCAGAATTTTCTTATTTCCATTTGATTTGTACTGCTTCCAAAGTTCCATCTACTTTCTATTTTTTTCTATCTGCTATCATCTAGCAATTAGGAATACATGTTTGCAGATTGTGAAGAAAGCTGCTAGTACACAAATTCAGTAGAAGATATTGTTAAACTAGGTCAAAGGGCATCAGAGTTCATTTTAAAGCAACAGCATCTTATCACATTCATAAGTCTCATATATGGCTAGAGCCAAGTATAATAAAGTCTGCAAAAGAAACCCATTACCAGGTCAAGTAAATTTGGATTTTATCACCATTCCAAGCAAATTTATTTAGAGAATAAATATGTTTTCCAAAGTTTGCTCCTCAGTATGATTAATTTGTTCTCTATCTCTTGTCCCCCTCTCTTCCTACTCAGCATTCTCATGCTAACTCCATTTCCCCCCTAGGCAAATTATTCTTTCACATCCTTTAACTATGCTCAAGTCTCTCTTACATGTTCACCTTCTGAGAGGCGTAGATGTTTAACATAAAAAAGGAAGAAACTTTTGGCATTATTCAAGTAAGGAAATATTAAAATGAGTGGCAGGTAAGGCCCTCTCTGCTTTTAATATTGCATCATATATTTGACCATCTATTTTGCCCTTATGCCACATAAGCCTGGATAACCATTGAAGTTCAAAAAAGCATTCTTAGAATACTATGCTAAAAGACTTTTTGCCCTCAAAACTAGAGGTGGTTTTTTAGAGCAGAACTACTTAAAATATGCTATTTGGCCTGCCATCATTCCCTAAACTGTTTGTGCCCAGACTGTGTGTACTAGTCAGGGTTCTCCAGAGAAAAAGAATCAATAGGAGATGATAGATAGATAGATAGATAGATAGATAGATAGATAGATAGATACATAGGTAGGTAGATAGATAGATAGATAGAGAGATATAGATAGATAGATAGATAGATGATGATGATGATAGATAGATAGATAGATAGATATAGATAGATAGTGTCGACCCAAATAATCCATAGCCAATCTATAAATCAAAATTGGGGTGAGTTTATTATGAGTCAAATTTTAAGGATCATATAGCCCAGGGCCTTCCTTCCCAAAGGAAGGAAGGGCACCAAAGAAGTGAGGTGTACAGAGTGGTTATATACCGTCAAAGAGCATATATCACATATGAATACCATGTCCTTTTTACAATAGTCACAAGATTGCCCTCTCGGCACAGGCTTTGATGGACACCGCAGGTAGCAAGTCTGCTGTCTCGAGCTGGGTGCTCACAAGATGAGCACAACAATCAAATCCTAGCCTAGGGAGAAATGCTTATCCTTAAGGAAATGCCAGTGTGGGGGAAGTTGCATCCTTATCTTAAGGGCATTTGTTCTTGTCTCTGGGCTGTGGGAAACGTTTAAAGCAGATACACAGTGCATGTTCAAAGGCCAGTCAGGCCCTTTTGGAAAAGCAAGGTCAGGCCGAATTAGTTTTATACCAAATGGCTTCCTCGTATACTCCAATATATCCTATTGCTTGCCATTTTATTTATCAATAGATAGATAGACAGATGATAGATAGATAGAAAGATAGATAGATGATATAAGAGAACATTTATTATAGGAATTGGTTCACACTATGGAGTCTGAGAAGTCCCACAGTCTGCTATCTGCAAGTTGAAGAACCAGGAAAACTAACGATATATTTCAGTCTGAGTCCCAGGGCTTGAGAACCAGGGGGCCAATGGTGTAAGTCTGAGCCCAGAAGTCCAAGAATTGGGGACCTCTAGAGTAAGTTCCAACCTGCGTCCAAAGGCCCAAGAACCAGGAGCACCTATATTAGAGGATAGAAGTTCAAACTGAGCTCAAGCAGAGAGAGAATTCGCCCTTCCTCCACCTTTTTGCTCTGTTTAGGCCTTTATCAGATAGGATGATGCCTACCCACATTGGTGAGGGCGAATCTTTACTCAGTCTACCAATTCAAATGCTAATCTTTTCTGGAGACATCAGCACAGACACACTGAAATAATGCTTTACCAGCTTTCTGTGCATCCCTTATCCCTGTCAAGTTGACACATAAAACATACTTACTGTGGTAAGTAAAGAAATTGAGTGTTTAGAAGCTCTCACAGCAATTAGATAAAGTCTGGTGATTGTTATAATGAAAAAAAGTTGCCTTACATTTTTTTGTATTATTAAAATATCATTTTTATAGTAATTTATTTTGCTGTATTTTAGAAAGGCATTTGTTGGTGACAGATTAAAAAATAAAAGTAAAGCTGATACTTCACCACTGAGAGTACTAGAAACATGTTTTAGACCCCTGTATCCTACAGATTCACTAGAAGCCTGGCTGACATTTTTTGATATATTGCTTAGTATATAACATTGACAATAATATTTTACTTAAGAGAAAATAAATATATAAGTGAAGAATCAACCTCTGCAGTCAATCTCAGGAGGACATACGATTGCAGCAAGCTAAACTTGGGTTTATGTATATTTCTACCTTGGATTATTCAAAGAAATGATAAAAGAAGGTAAAACGAAATAAAGGTAATTTACTGATACTAATTTTATTTCCACATATGTGACTTTCATTTTTCTTTATTGAGACATATCACTGACATACTTTGTTCATTAAGTTAAACAAATATATTTGGTGTACCATTTTAATTCCACGTGTGTTTTTTAATATATTTTTTAAGTTATTTTCTTAGGAGTTGCTCTAAGGCTTACAATATAGATTTTAATTTATCACAAGCTAATTCAGGTTAATAATCATGTAATTCCATAATATATAATAACTTTGTTCTAATAATGATCCATTTCCTCCTCCTTTTGTGCTATTTTGATATATATCATACATCTATGTGTGTTATAAACCCAACAGTTAAATGGCATATTTTTTGCTTTATAAAATCTTGTATTTTAAAAACAAATACATAGGAGAAATGAAAAGATTTTTCTTAAGTACTGTGTTTTATATTTACACACATACCTGCTATTTCTGAGATTTTCATTTCTTTTCATATATTCAAGTTATTGTCTGGTGTCATTTTTCTTCACACTAAAGGTATTTCTTTAATATTTCTTGTAGAGCATGTCTGCTACAATGAATATCTTTGGGTTTTTTTGCTTCATTTTGCTTTTATTTTTGAAAGATAGTTGTGTTGTATGTAAAATGATTGATTAAGAGTTTTTTGGTTTGTTTGTTTTCTTAAACCTTTTGAATATGTCATTCTGCTCCTTTCTGATTTCCATTTTTTCTGATGAGAAGCCAGGCATGAATTGTATTATCATTTGTCCTGTATTTGATTCATTTTTCTCTTGCCACATTCAAGATTTTCTCGTCTTATCTTTCAGCAGGTTGACTATAAAACGTCTAGATGTAAGTGTTTTTGTGTTTATCTGACTACGTGTTTATTAATCTTCTTTGATCTATAGATTAAAGTTTTCCATAAAATTTGGGAAGTCTTAGGTCGTTATTTCTTCATCTACTTTTTGTACCACTTGCTCTTCTCTCCTTCTGGCATTCCCATTACGTGAGTATTGATATGTTTGATGTGGTCCCACAGATCTCTACAGCTCTGTTTATTTTTCTTCGTTATTTGTTCTTCACATTAAATAACATTATTGATCTATCATCAAGTTCATATATTCTTTCTTCCACCATTTGAATATTTTGTTGTGCTCACCTAGTGAAATTTTCATTTCAGTTAATATAATTTTTAATGCTAGAGTTTCCAATTCATTTTTTTAAATACATATTTCTACTTTTCTTACTGCTATTATCTGTTTGTCAAGTTATCATCATCATATTTTCCTTAAATTATTTGAATAGGGCTTTATTTATTTTAAATTTATTCCCTTTAATTTTTTGAATATAATTATCTTTTGCTAAATTCAACCTCTTATTTTCCATTAACTGCTTGGTTTTTTGCTTGGGTATGGATTACATTTTCCTTTTTCTTATCATGTGTCATAACTATTTTGTTAGAAACCAGATATTTTAGATAATATATTATAGCTACTCAACTCTGATTTCCTCCTTAAGCAATGTGTTTTTGTTATTGTTCTTTGTTTCATAACTTGCCTGGATTTAAACTACCATGAGGTATGGCCGCTGATGTCTTTGTTCAGTTATTTTGCCCTTACTTTTGTTTTTTAATCCAGTTATCTGAGGATCACCCCTGTGTCATTGTGGCTTAGTGGCCAGTCAATATTTTGGGCAGAGGTTGGCTTGAACACGTTAATTCCAAAAGGTTTTCATCCTTTGTGGAAAGACTTTCTCTGCAGAATGCATTCAAAATTCAGCCAGTTCTCAAATCTACCTAGACTTTTACTTTCTGCTGGCCTCACTGTGATCTTCCTTGCATGTGTGCTTATTTCCTGTCAGTCAGGGAGGTATGAGGAGCTTATCTGGTCCTTCTAGGGCTCTCTCATCTCTAGGTTCTCTCCGTTAAATTTATGGCTTATTGACATGTTCTCGAGCTGACAGAGATGCAGATTTCTCAGTTCCATTCATCCCAATATTGTTACTTTTACTAATACTGTGAACATGATTTTTGGCCTTCACACCAGATCAAATCAGCCCCTTCTGGCAGTATGGCTACTGATTTTTAGGGCCAGCTGCATGCTGGAAAAACTGTCCTGGACTTTGTCTTGGATGGGACAAAGATAATAACAGCCCCAGGGAGGAAGGCTGTAGCTCCCACTGTCTTGACCAGGTTTCCAGTAGCTTTTTATGAATAAGTGCTTCTCAATTTGTTGTTTGCTTTTGGTTGACTTCCAGAGCCCTAAAGTGATTGCTTTTGGTCATTTTCCCAGTTTTATATTTGCTGGAGAAAGGATATTTTGATGGTTTCACATCATTATGCCAGAATCCTCACCTCTGGATACTGAGATTTCAAATATTTGTATTTCCGTGTGTTACTTTGACAGCAGGAGGAGGATAGTTTTCATAGTACTGCTCTGATTCTATGAGGGGCACATGATCACAAATATTCAAATTTGTATAGTATTTATATGTATCATGAGTAACACTAAATAGCTGTTGATGAGAGTGGAACTGAAAAAATTATGGTTAACCTGAAGATGGATGTGTATGCATTGGAGAAAATAATCAGTAAAGGATTAGAAGAATGGAGAATCTGAAAGGGACCCCAAACAAACTAATGCTTTTGGTTAATATCATTAGGTGAACTTTACGCTATTTGGCAACTCAGGATAGCCACACCCCAAACCTGCCTAACTCCAGGTGACAGGACCAAAGTCTCCGTAGCTGATGAAAATGCTCCCCAAATATGTCTGATATACAAAGCCTCTTCTCTATTTGATTATTTTCTAGCCAAACTGTAAAGTCCAAATGCTGAAACAGAAGTGGAGGAGGCACAAAATAAATCTAATGAAATGCTGCTTCATTACTGGAGATGGGTTAAAAGAAAAAAGAGGGGCTGGCCTGGCGGCATAATCGTTAAGTTCACACACTCTGTTTCAGAGTCCCAGGGTTCACAGGTTCAGATCCAGGCCACAGACCTCCACACTGCTCATCGAGCCATGCTGAAGCAGCATCCCACATATAAAGTAGAGGAAGACTGGCACATACTTTAGGTCAGAAACAATCTTTCTCAAGAAAAAGAGGAGGGTTGGCAACAGACATTAGTTCAGGGCCAGTCTTCCTCACCAAAAAAAAAAAAGAAGAAGAAGAAGAAGAATCACAATTTGGAGGCTGAGG
Organism: Tapirus indicus; assembly: GCA_031878705.1. Classification (NCBI taxonomy): domain Eukaryota; kingdom Metazoa; phylum Chordata; class Mammalia; order Perissodactyla; family Tapiridae; genus Tapirus; species Tapirus indicus. Next base: position 47,126,865 of record CM062926.1, on the reverse strand, counting down.
GGGAGTAGTTGAGAGGATGGACTTAGTCCTCAAAAGACCTGTGTTTAAATCCACCACTTAGAATCGGTGTAATATTGAACAATTTAGTTATTTTTAATTAACTAAAACTCCTTGAGCCTTATTTTTTTCATAGAAACTTGGGAAAATAGTATGTATTTTATAGGGTCTTTGTAAAGATTAAACAAATGAATCTATGTAAGGTGCTCACTTGGTACCACGCAAAAACCTGTGTGTGGTAACTGTTATGGATCATTTCTCTTTCTAGTGATCTGTACACCTTTTTTTTAATTGCTAGCTTGTTAAAGTCTTGGAGAGAAGTACTGTGGCATTCAAGAAGAGTTGTGGTTTCAATAAATACAGTGTGGTATGAGAAAAGTTCAGACAGCAGATAGAATGTTCTTTATTATGACATTTCTCTAGAAATTCACATGCTGGAAACACCCATAACCTTTGGCATTTATTCAAATCCTCTGAGAGGATGAGAACAGCATTCTGAGACCTGTGAGTATAGTGGAATTTTAAGACTTCATTGTCAAAGTACCTCATTGAGATGAAAAGAATTGAATCAACTAGCTTTTTACTGTTGGTAGTGATAGAGGATATAGAATGAGGGAAAGATGAGACACAAATCATACAACCTTTATTCCAACTAATTATTACAAAATCCTTTCTTATGAATACGGGTGCCTATATATAATAAAAAAAAATATGCACTGTTGTTTCCCATATTTTTCTATCTATATAGATAATACGAAAAAAGCTTTTAGCTTTTGTAAAAAAGAAAAGAAAAACAAAAAACAACTCATTTTATCTGTGTATGTGTGTTTTTTTTTGTTAGCTGAAAAATGTGATGGACAGTTTTATTCATTCCCACAATGTGAATAATGTAACTGAGTGCTGTGTGTGTGTGTGTGTGTGTGTGTGTGTGTGTGTGTGTGTGTATTAAGCCTTTAGTTTTCAGTCTTTTCTCCCTCACTCACATTTCTATACTCTCATGTAATAGGTCAGTGGATGAATACTAAAGCTGCTATTTCTCAAGTAAAAACGGATATTTGCATATTTAATTCTTTGCTTTCATTTTTGATAGGACTTTAGAACCACAAACTTTATTGATGTTGATTTCTCTTTTCTCTTGCTTTTAGCTAATTGTTTAGAATTAATCTTCATCTTTCTCATAATATCACTGAATACTCTTCTAAGGCATATTTAAAGTATTAGTTTACTTAAGCTTATTTTTTACTTTACTTCCTACTTTTATCAGTATTCAGAAAAAGTGCTGAAGTGGAATATTTTATTATTCCAGTTGTCAAACATCCAATCTCCCTTCATATTTTACAGAAATTCGTCACTGCTTATAATATTAGTGGGACGTAGTGTCTTAAGTTCCTAAATAGAAATTGAAGGTGGGTGTTCTTTTGTCTCCCCACTCCCTGGCAGAAACATTTGACCCTTGCTTTGCCAATCAGATATCCCCACTAAAGTCTTTGAATCTAAGGCAAGAAGCACAGAGATGAGTGAAGGGCTGGAGTTCTTTACTGCCATGAAGTCCATAGTGAAGGCAGGAGCAAAATTCTGGCCCAATGGCTCTTGCTGCCAAGCTCTTAAATTCTTTATTTTCCAAGGCTCCCGCCAATTTTAGATTCTTACAATACATCTTTTTAATCTCATATAGCCAGAATTGAATTCTGTCTAAAAAAATTCTGAACGATAACAATGTTCTCAAAGCTATTATTATTTGTTCAATCAAAACACTGCCTACATTCATAATACTGTCTGTATAGCTTTCTACATTCATTCACTCACTTACTTATAAAATTTGGTTCACTCATTTACTGAATATCATTATGATTTGGCATAAAGAACATGGGTTTTACTATTAGGAAGATCTGAGTTCAGATTTTTACTTGAAGAGATAATATGTAATCTTGAGAAATATGTGATATAAACAAATAATTCATTTTGAAACACACTGTATAAGAGAAAGAACAATTAATTCAAGATCAGAAAATGCATTACTAGCTCTGCCTCTAAGCAACGTTTTAATCTGGGGAAAATAGCACACTCTAATCTTATTGATCTTATCTATAGAGAAAGTGTTGTCCAGGATGATTTTCAACACCCTTCCTAGTTGTAAAATTCTATAATTCACATAAAATTCAGTTTCACATATCAAGACTGTGATTGTATTTTGCAATCTCCTCCTGTGTGTGTGTATATGTGTGTGGACAGGCACTAGATGATTTATATAAACTCATTCTTTCTTTAAAATCAGTCCTAGAAAGGTATCGCTATCATGACATTTCATGGAAGAAGCCATTTAAACCCAAAGAGAGAAGGAGCTTGCATGGCACACAGAGCCTGCATGTTCTGGGTATACCAACCCCCCCCCCTCCACCAAGCAATCCCACATGCTGTTCTTCTGTCTGCAACTCTCAGCACTTGTTTGCATCTGATCCTTACCTGACTTGTCTTTCACTGACTCTTTCAAGTATTGGCTTAAATTTTATTTCCTCCGGGAAACTTTCCTAAACCTCTCCCAACCTCTACTCTTAGCCTAGGTTAGACTTTCTCATGATAGATACTTTCAGCATGCCCTTCTTCTCTGTGGCACTCATCACAATTATAACTCAGTAACTATTTATTTTTATCGAGGTAACATTGGTTTGTAACATTATATAGATTTCAGGAGTACATTATCATATTCCGACCACTGTACACACTACATTGCGTTCACCACCAAAAGTCTAGTTTTCATCCGTCCCTGTACAAATGACCCTTTCACCCTTGCCTCACGTGCCTTCTTCTCTGGTAACCACCAATCTGTTCTCTGTATCTATCTGTTTGGTTGTTGTTGTTTTTTATCTTCTACATATGAGTGAAATCATACAGTATTTGCCTTTCTCCATCTGAGTTATTACACTTAGCATAATACCCTCAAGGCTCATCCATGTTGTCACAAACGGAAAGATTTCAATGTTTACGGCTGAGGAGTATATATAGTAGATACATACACACACACACATATATATCCACTATATATGTGTGTTACACATAGTGTGTTACATCTTCTTTATCCATCCATCCATTGATGGGCACTTAGGTTGTTTCAATGTCTTGGCAATTGTAAATAGTGCTGCAATGAAAATACGGGTACATATACCTTTTTGAATTAGTGTTTTTGTATTCTTTGGATAAATACCCAGAAGTGGATGGAATACCTGGATCATGTGGTAGTTCTATTCTTAATTTTTTGAGGAGTCTCCACTCTGTTTTCCATAGTGGCAGCATCAATTTAAATTTCTACCAGCCGCATACAAGCCTTCCCTTTTCTCCACATCTTCTCCAACACCTGTTATTTTTTATCTTTTTAATAAATGTCATTCTGATGGGTGTGAGGTAATATCTCACTGTGGTTTTGATGTGCATTTCCCTAATAATTAGTGATGTTGAACATTTCTTCATACACCCATTGGCTATCTGTATGTCTTCTTTGGAAAAATGTCTGTTCAGATCCTCTGCCCATTTTTTAATCAGGTTGTTTGTTTTTCTGTTGTTAAGATGTATGAGTTATGAGTTCCTTATCTATTTTGGGTATTATCCCCTTATTGGATGTATGATTTCCAAATATCTTCTCCCGGTTGATAGGTTGTCTTTTCATTTTGTTGATGGTTTCCTTTGCTGTGCAGAGACTTTTCAGTTGGATGTTGTTCCATTTGTTTATTTTTGTTCTTGTTTCTCTTGCTTGAGTGAAAAAGCGGGACCATAAAGATCCTCCTAAGACCAATGCCAAAGAGTGTACTACCTATGTTTTCTTCTAGGAGTTTTATGATTTCAGGTCTTACATTCAAGTCTTTAATCCATTTTGAGTTATATTTGGTGTATGGTGTAAAACAGTAGTCTAGTTTCATTCTTTCGTTTGTGCTGTCCAGTTTTCCCAGCATCATTTATTCAAGAGACTTTTCTTTCTCCATTGTCTGTTCGTGGCCAATTTGTTGAAAATTAGCTGTCCATGTGTGCGTTTATTTCTAGGCTCTTAATTCTGTTCCATTGAACCATCTGGGTTTTTTTTTTTTTTTTTTTGGCCAATTCCATGCCTTTTTTTACTCTAGCTTTGTAGTCTACTTTGAAATCAGACTGTGATACCTCCATCTCTGTTTTTTTCCTCAAAATTGCTTTGGCTATTCAGGGTCTTTTGTTGTTTGATATAGATCTTGGGATTCTTCTATTTCTGTGAAAAATGTTGTCGGAATCTTGATAGGGAGTGCATTGAATCTGTAGATTGCTTTAGGCAATATGAACATTTTAAATATGTTAATTCTTCCAATCCATGAGCATGGAATATCTTTCCATTTCTTTGTGTTTTCTTTGCTTTCATTCAACAATGTCTTGCAGTTTTCAGTGTACAGGTTTTTTACCACCTTGGTTAAATTTATTCCTAGGTATTTTGTTGTTGTGGTTGTGTAAGGGATTGTTTTCTTGATTTCTCCTTCTAATAGTTCATTGTTAGTGTATAGAAACACAGCTGATTTTTGTATGTTGATTTTGTAACCTGAACATTTACTGTATTCATTTATTATTTCTAATAGTTGTTTTGTGGATTCTTTAGGATTTTCTATATATAAAATCATGTAATTCTACAAATGCTGACAGTTTTACTTCTTCCTTTCCAATTTGGATACATTGTATTTCTTTTTCTTGCCTGGTTGGACTTCCAATACTATGTTAAGTAACAGTGGCGAGAGTGGACATCCTTGTATTGTTCCTGTTCTTAGAAGGATAGCTTTTAGTCTTTTGCTATTGAGTCTGATGTTGGCTATGGGTTTGTCATATATGGCCTTTATTATGTTCAGGTACTTTCCTTCTATACTCATTTTATTGAGAGTTTTTATCATAAATGGATGCTGAATCTTGTAAAATGCTTTCTTTGTATCTATTGAGATGACCATGTGATTTCTATTCTTCATTTTGTTAATGTGGTGTATCACATTGATTGTTTGAGGATGTTGAACCATCCCTGCATCCCTGAAATAAATCCTACTTACTTGTGGTGTATGATCCTTTTAATTTATTGTCATATTTGATTTTCTAATATTTTGTTGAGGATTTTTATACCTATGTTCATCAGCATTGTTGACCTGTAATTTTTCTTGTTTGTGTTGTCCTTGCTTGGTTTTGATATCAGGTTAATGTTGGCCTCATAAAATGAGTTAGGAAGCATCCTGTCCTCTTCAATTTTTGGAAGAATTTGAGAAAGATATGTATTAAATCTTTGAACATTTGGTAAAATTCACCAGAGAAGCCATTTTGTCCTGAACTTTTGTTTTTTTGGGAGGGTTTTGAGTCCCGTTTCAATCTCCTTACTGGTGAGCACTCTATTCAGATTCTCTATTTCTTCTTTGTTCAGTTTTGGGAGGTTGTATGACTCTAAGAATTTACCCATTTCTTCTAGGTTATTCAATTTGTTAGCATATAGCTTTCCCTACTATTCTCTTATAATCCTCTGTATTTCTGTGGTATCTGTTGTAATTTCTCTTCTTTCTGATTTTATTTTTTTGAAACTTCTCTCTTCCTTTCTTAGTGAATCTAGCTAAAGGTTTGTCAACTTTGTCTTTTCAAAGAGCCAACTCTTACTTTCATTGATCTTTTTTGTTGTCTTTTTAGCCTCTGTTTGGTTTATTTCCACTCTGACTTTATTTCCTTCCTTCTACTGACTGGGTTTCCTTTGTTCTTCTTTTTCTAGTTCCTCTAGGTGTAGTGTCAGATTGTTTATATGTGATTTTTCTTGTTTCTTGAAGTAGGCCTGTTTTGCTGTAAACTTTCCTCTTAGTACCACTTTTGCTGCATTCCATAGATTTTGGTATGTCATATTTCATTTTCATTTGTCTCCAGGTATTTTTTTATTTCTTTTTTTATTTCTTCATTGACCTAATAGTTGTTTAGTAGCACATTGTTTAGTTTCCACAAAACTGTGACTTTTCCAGCTTTCCTCTTGTAGTTGATTTCTAGTTTCCTACTGTTCTAGTTGGAAAAGATACTTCATATGATTTCAATCTTCTTAAATTTATTGAGACTTGTTTTAGTTCCCAACATGTGGTCTACCCTTGAGAATTTTCCATGTGCACTTGAGAAGAATGTGTATTCTGTTGCTTTTGGATGGAATGTTCTATACATATTTATTAAGTCCTGATCTAATGCTTCATTTAAGGCCAATGTTTCTTTGTTGACTTTCTGTCTGGATGATCTATCCATTGATGTAAGTGGGGTATTAAAGTCCCCTGCTATTATTGTGTTGCTGTCAATTTCTCCCTTTGTGTCTGTTAATAATTGCTTTATATATTTTGGTCCTCCTATGTTAGGTGCATATATATTAATAAATTTTATAACTTTTAATGGATTGTCCCCTTTATTGTTATATAATGTGCATCTTTGTCTCTTGGTATCTTTTTTGGCTTGAAGCCTATTTTGTCTAATATAAGTATGGCTACACCCACTTTCTTTTGGTTGCCAATTGCTTGAAGTATCATTTTCATCCCTTCACTTTGAGCCTATGTTTGTCTTTAGAGCTGAGATGGGTTTCCTGGAGGCAGCATATTGTTGGATCTTGTTTTGCAATCCATTCAGCCATTCTGTCTTTTGATTGGTGAATTTAAACCATTTACATTCAGGATGATTATTGATATATGTGGACTTAATGCTGCCATTTTAACTTTGTTTTTCTGTTTGCTATGTATTTCCATTGTTTCTTTGTCCTTGTGTTTCCATCTGCCATTTCAGTTTGCTGGTTTTTCTGTGATGTGTTTCCCAGTTTTCTTTTCCTTTTATGTTTTGTGTCTCTGCTCTGAATTTTTATTTTATGGTTACCATGAGGTTTGTATAAAAGGTCTCATAGATAAGATAGTCCTTTTTCTGCTGATAGCATTTTATCTTCATTTGCCTACACAGGTTCCATCCTTTTTCTCTTTCCCTTCTATATTTTTATGTTACAAGGTATCCATTTTTATGTTGTGAGTTTGTTACCAAATTGAAGTGGTTATAGTTCTTTTTAATGCTTCGTTTCCTTTTAAACATTATGTTATAATTAACTGTTTACTAATCTATTCTGATATAGAGCTGCAATTTTCTGATTCTATCTGTCTTTTTATTGCCTTGCTCAAAGTTTTGTATACATTTGCCTTTTCATTTCAGGTAGGGGAGTTTTTTTCAACATTTCTTGTAAGGCAGGTCTAGCGGCAATGATCTTCCTCAGCTGTCATTTGTCTGGGAAAGCCTTTATTTTTCATTTACATCTGGAGGATAACTTTGCTGGATAGAGTATTCTTGGCTGACATTTTTTATCTTTCAATATTTTGAATATATCATTCCACTCTCTTCTGGCCTGTAGAGTTTCTGCTGAGAAATCTGCTGATAGACAAATGGGTGGGGTCCCTTGTAGGTTATTGTCCCTCTCCCTCTGGCTGCCATTAATATTCTTTCTTTGTCATTGATTTTTTACTTTTTTTGCTATTATGTGTCTTGGCAAAGGTCTTTTTGCATTGAGATAATTGGGGGTTCCTTTAGCTCTGTGGATTTGTATATCCAGTTCCTTCCCCAGCTTCAGAAAGTTCTCAGCTATTATTTCTTTAAATAACCTCTCTGCTCCCTTTTCTCTCTCTTCTCCTTCTGAGATATCCATTATCCTTATGTTGCCCTTTCTAATGGAGTCAAATAATTCTCATAGAATTTCTACATTTTTAAAAAATCTTGGTTCTCTCTTCTCTTCTACTTGCATCATTTCTAGGTTTCTATCTTTGAACTTGCTAATTCTTCCTTCCGTATGATCTGCTCTATTCCCAGTGCTTTCTAATGCATTCTTCATCTCATTTATTGAGTTCCTCAGCCCCAGAATTTCTGTTTGGTTATCTTCTAGAGTTTACATCTCTTTGGTAAAGTATTTTTCTGCTCATTAATTTTATATTTGAGCTCCTTGAACTGCCTTTCCAAGTGTTCTTGTAGTTCACTGAGTCTCTTCATGACAGCTATTTTGAATTTTTTATTGGTTAGATTACAATCTTCCATGACTTTTTTCTTCCTTCCTTCCTTCCCTCCTTCCTTCCTTCCTTTGTTCATTCGTTCATTCCTTCCTTCCTTCCTTCCTCCCTCCCTCCCTTCCTTCCTCCCTCCCTCCCTCCCTCCCTTCCTTCCTTCCTTCTTTCTTTCTTTTCTGCTGAGGAAGATTAGCCCTAAACTAACATCTGTGGCCAATATTCTTCATTTTTTTGCTTGAGAAAAATTAGCCCTGAGCTAACATCTGTGCCAATCTTCCTCTACTTTATATGTGGGTCACCACCACAGTGTGGCTGATGAGTGGTGTGGGTCCACTCCTGGCATCCAAATCCATGAACCTGAGCCACTGAAGTGGAACACACCAAACTTAACCACTCCACCAGGGGGCAGCCTCTCTTCTATGACTTCATGTTTGATTTCTGCAGCATTGTTATTTTCTTTTTGTGATGCTGTGTTACCATGGTTTTTATGGTGCTTTATGAGTTATTTTTCTGCTAGTGCATTTGTCATAGCAAACATTTTTCTTATTTAGGTATAGCTTTGTTTTGATTTTAACTATTCAAATGATTGAAGACTAGGGTTTTTTTATTTTTCAGTAGGTGGCACTGTAGCACTAGCTTTTGGTTTCTCTTACCTGAGATGCCTTTGGCTGTATTTGAGGATGGCACGTTCCACCCTCCATTACCTCTATTAGTGGTGTTGTCAGTACTCTGGTCACCACTGCCTGTGCCTCTGGGGGTCACTGATGCCTTGATTTTGCCAGTGTTGCTGTGGCTGCTGACTTGGCTGCTAGGGTTATAGGGATGGCTGATGTCTCTGCCACATCTGGAATCACCTGGGTCAGAAGCTCCATTGCCATGGCTGGGGAAGAGGGAGAGTGGAGAGGGAGCTGGGTTTACAGAGCACCACCTGCACTGTAGCCCATTTCCTTGTGGCCACAGGTGCCACTACAGTTGGGAGGCCAGAGTCTTATGTGTGCCTCTGCTGCTGCTACCAAGCTCTGAGCTGTAGCGAGGGAGCCCAGGATTATGGGGCTCCACCTCCACTGCTGCTCTGCTTCTGGGAGGTTGGAGTTGTGCACACACCTCCATTGCTGCTCCCTAAGTTCTCTCAGGCTGGGGGGTGGCTGGATTAGCTGCCATGGCTAGGGCACCAGGATCCTGGGCACCACCTCTGCTGTTCTCCTGGTTCATTTCCTCTATGTGCTCAATCTAGCCACCTTTGTATGTACCAATGTGTGGATCTCTGCGGTGTCCTGGCGTGTTGGGCAATGTAGCCTTTGTTGAGTTATGGATGTTATACCGGCTGTAGACTGAAGGGGAGAGACAAAGGGATCAACTCATACTGCATGATGAAATAATTCTCAATAACTATTTTTATCATTACTCAATTAAGCTTCATGAAAGCAGAATCTTGATCTTAATTATATCTCTAGTACTTTGCATTGTGTCAAGTCCATAGCAGGTACACAACAGATATTTGTTGAATTAGAAAAATAAAAATTACTACCAAAATGCAGGCCTGGGTATCTGATTTCAATCTCTAGCTTTCTCTACTCAATGTGATGACCAGAGAAAAGGACTTAAACTTCAGAAATGTATTCTGTGCAATAAAGCCTTACCAATATTTGCCATAATTTTGAATTAAAGTCTATTTCTTCCTCTAATGTCCTGGAAACCACATATTATATATCTTGGCTAGAATCTCAACCTGCAGCTGCCTCCATTGTTCTCTCAGTGGCAAGCTCATCTATCTTTCAGTGATTTGGATAGGCTATAATGGCTCTGTTTTGGATAATTGATGACAACATAATGTGTAAGGACACCCTGGGGTTAGGAGCCAAGGCATGGGAGCAATTCCAGACACTGTCACTCTAATTAAAGGAATAACTCTCTAAGGGTAGAATTCATAATTCCCGGGAACTGGTGGGTGACATTGGCATTTGACTAGGGTCCATGGATAATGTAAAAATGAAAGCCAATATAAATCATCTCTTTATAAGAAACTGTATAGTATTGTCAAGCAAATAAATAGTGCATTTGTAAGTGACTTAAAGTGCCAAATAATTTGTAAGCTTCTCAAGTCTTGGTAAACAGCTAGGATGCCTGATATTTTGTAGGTACTCAGTCAAAGTTACTGAATTGTGGATTGACTGAAACAGTTGTACTTAGGAGAGCTATTTCTCTATGGTATATCGCTTATTGATACTAAAGTCTTATAGAAAGAGTATCAATTTAATTCAAAATATTAAGTGAGAAGAATAAATGTGATAATAAAGAAACAAAGTTCAAGACATGTAAAGAAGTGGCTAAAGAGCACTGAACACTTCCAATCTCCAAGATAAAATGAAGTATATCTAAGTGACTAAAACGATGATGGTGAAGTGCCTGACACATAGTGTATCTGTGTTCACTCAGTCATTAAAATGTGATCCTGACTCGTCTTTAGTTGGGATAGCTTGAAAGTTCATTCTCAGGGCTCCGTCTCTCTTCTACCCAAATATAAAACGATAGCTAAAATGGAGACAAAAGGTAACAAAACTACAACCACACTAAAACACAGAATGAACTTGAGTAATGCAGAAATGCAGAGCAGAAGTGGGAGACCTTCTTGGCTCCAGGTCCAGAAACTAGCAGAGAGAGCTGTGTATTAGATCATACTGAATACTGGGACAAAAGGTATTCCCCTGGAGGGGAAGGACAGGTCAAAACTCACCTTTTTTAATGTCTGGAGCTGAATTCAGTGAGGGGAAGAACCTGAATCAAGCTACCAGCTTGGATATTGCCAACACGATTTTCTGGCTGTCTGGTTTGTGTTGACACCACACTCTCCCTCTCTATGTTGATGCCTGTCTAACTGACTCCTTTTTGTTCTTACAGTCTCATCATTTTCCCTTTCTCTCCTTTTCGCCATTCTTTCCTTTAATCTTCTTCCCAATTCTCTCCCTCCTTTTCTCTGTCTCACAAAATTTCTCACATTTGCTGAGAGATAAGTACACACTATTATTTGACTCAGGAAAATTGAAATTAGTGGAAATAATGGCAACAAAAGAAAATGTCAGAACTGATGAATAAAAATAATTTATTAAACTGATTAATGAATCAATTTTCATTAGTAATTTAATTAAGAAATTATTTGCACTAATGAAAATTAGTTCAGCAGAATAAAAATAAATTTAAAAAAATTTAACTATGATGTATAGAAAACCAATGAAATAAAATGGACTAAAGGAATCTTTTCTGGAAAAATCTTTCTAGTAACATTTACTTGGGTTCATATTATTTGGATAAAAATGTTTATTCAAAGTACTCTCAGGAGTAAAAGTATTCTCAGCTTTAAATGACATGGAAAAAACATCATGATTCAGGAATCCATAGGAATTACTCAAAACTTATTTTAGAAGTCAAATTAGATGACCTCTAAACCCACTTCCATTTCTGAAAACTTTTTTTTCCTATTTCCCATTATTCCAATAAAAAGTTTCTCGTGAGATATAAAGGCAATGTTCTTTGATAAATCAGTACCTTTTGCCAGCCGAAACATTTTATTTTTAAGCTTTCACAGCTCAGTGGTGTGAGACTTGAACACAACCTGATCTTTAAGGAAATCGTAACAGTGGGATTTTGCAGTAAGATTTTCAATCTTAGGTTACCATAGAGTCAACAAAAAATTGCTTATAAAAGAGAAAGTAGCTTATCATAGGAAGAAAAAATGTTATCTTCTAACTTCATTCCCATTTGGAAAATTGGTATTTTTTATCAGGTCACAGTTGTCTCTTATTTTGGCTGAAAATGTTCATCCCCAATAGAGTAAATGAGAAGGGTTCAACTTTGTAAAGATGCACAGTTGCTCATGCCAGCATTCGTTTTCCCTGCCGTGTAGATCCAAGGTGCATGATTCAATCAAGTCAGCACCAAGGCGCAGCTGTGATCATGCCCTGAAGTCTGGGTTCTTCTAAGATTGGTTACAGAGAGCAAAAGTTTTCCTTTCAACTGAGGAACAAAATCTCCAACTATTATTTCCACCCAGGAAGTCATTGGGTAAATGTTGTGCTGATTCTTGGGAGAAAAAGAAGCAAATTTAACTGAAGAAAGATGCCAGTCATTTTTCACAGTCCATGTCAAAGGTTAATGTATATGCAAGAACCTGCTCAAACATCTTATTTTATACTTCAGAGAAAGAGAATAGTCTTACTGAAAATGAATATGTCCTGAGGCCTTACTCCTTTGGAATGCGTTTCTAGTCTTGTCAACCCACCCCTTTCCATGTGAGGCTCATCTTCTCCCCCATATCCAACAAGCATCATATATGTGATCTGCATCCTTTTTTTGCACACAGAGGAAAATCGAACTCCTGAGTGAACATATCTTATGTAATGTTCTTCTTATAGAAGTTGTTACTTAGTTAAGGATTGGATTTATAGTACTGTTAAGTTTGTAAGCAAGGTCGCTGCTGGTTCCTAATGGACCAGGACATCTCATATACTCTCCTAAAACAAAGCATTGTTATGGGGAATATTAAATCAAATGAGATAGGAAGTGTATAGATGACTCTCTATGAATGAACCTTGCATAGAATGTTAGTGGATGCCTTAGGTACTTGGATAACTGGCTCACAGACACCAGAGAATATTTAGTTTAGAAGTAAAAGGTTCTCACATTTAACACACTTAAATCAAAGATCACATCCTTGTAATTTTTGCATCTCCTACAAATAGAAATTATCATAATTCTAAGCATATATAGATTCCCAATATTTGTTATACGGCTGGACATTTATCAGTTGAGACTGCATCTTGTTGCAAGAAACAGAAAACCTGACAAAATATGGCCTAAACAAAAGTAGGTTTATTTTTTCCTCACAAGGAAAAAGGTCCAGAAAGAGGTAGTTCAGAGCTGACGTGGGGTTCCATAATGAGACCTAGACATCTTTTATCTTGTTTTCTTGCCCCACCACCCTTAGTATATGGCTTTCAGCTTCATGATGTCAAGATGGTAGCAACAAAGCTAGGTAATATGTCCATGTTCCAGGCAGGAGGAAGGGTAAAAGCAGAGAGTTAAGGGTAAAGAGACATGTGTCAGCTGAGTCTGTCCCTTTTTATCTGGAATGTAATAGTTTTCCTAGAGGCCCTAATCAATACTTCCACTTACATTCCACCTGCCAGAATGGGGTCTCATGACCAAACCTAGCTGGAAGATGGCATCAAGGGAAATCAAGATTTTATTCGTACATATTGCCTCCTCTGAAATGAAATTTAATGAGAAAGAAGGGCAGACTGGACATAGGATAGGCAATTAGCAGTAGCTATTATCGAGAGACAGAACTGTCCAGATACAGATGACTGATAGGTGGGTGGACAGGAGGCTGGAGGAGCATGCTTTGGCATGGCAGAGAAGGCGTTTCATCATCTGGCCTCAGGAGCTCAAATGTCAAAAGTGAAACCCATCTTTCACTGAAGAAGTCATGTGTGTGATTGCTGTCACACGTTTCCCTGTGCTTGGGATACCCGTTTCTCCCTTACTCACCTACAAAACTACGTGCCATCAGGACTTAGTTCAGGTATCATCACATCCACATGGAAGCCTTATCCGGCTCTATCAGAAATAATTTGTTCATTACCTACTAGAAAGTGAGATCATTGAGGATAATAACTGTCTTATTTGTTTTGGTATTTTCAACTCTTAGACAGTGCCGTGATGTTTCTGTTTAAGATGCCTGAATGAATGCCCATCTCACATAGTTTATTAGGGCTCGAGAACCCACAAGAAAGACTCAAATCTTTTTCACAGGAACCAGTGAGTATTTAGTTTAGAAGCAGAACACTCTCTCATTTAATGTACTTGAAAGAGAATCAAAGGCCACATCCTTGTTTTGGAACAGTTCAAATACACAGGTGAACCATAACAGGAGCTCAGCGTTAAACACCATAAAGCAAAGTTCATAAAATCAAATACTTTGGGGGCATAAAAGGTAACAAAATGTACAGAGGGCTTGAGTCCTTGGAATAGGAATCGTGATTGCTGTGGTGAACCAGTAGACAAACACCATACCTAAAGATAGTCAAATACAACAATTCTTTACCACTGTGCTGGCCAAACAAAACTCATCTGTGACTGAATTTGATCAGTAGGTCAACATTTGGTAGCATCTGGCAAAGAATATTGCCATAAAAATGTTAGCTCAAAATTCTTTTAAAAGAGATCTTACCAACCTGATCTACCACATTTATAGACAATTCGGAAGTCATTTATAAAAAATGTTTTCTTTTATTTCATGTAGATTCCTGGTAAACTCCCTAAGAATAATCATTTGTAAATCATGTATCTGGGTCACTGAATTATTTTTTCCACTATAAAGAATTTGTGGGTTCAAGACAATTAAATTTTGGAAGGCATTTGCCAAATAAATTGACATATAATAGAGGCTTCAGGATGATTTTTATTGAATGCATGAAGAAACGAAGTAATGATTCTAATGTTTTTAAAATCAGGGTCAGTCATACACTAACCTCACAGAAGTATATGATATCCCTTAAGTACTTGTTTGCATATTGACAGCATTAATTAATTAATTTCTTTTTGTGTAAGCCCATAGTTAATCATATCCTAACCAACCTCACATAAATTCATGGTACCTGTGATAGCTTAAGCAGTTGCTTCATTTTCTTCATTTCTTCCTGCAGCCATACCCTCTCATGACCTCCCTGGGAGTGACTGCACTTTCCTGATCCTTTGATTTTGGATTTAGTGTTTGGGTTTGCTTTGGCCAATGGCACAAAGGCAAAAGTGATAATATACCAGTTCTGACCCTAGACCTTAAAAGCCTTGTGTGTTTCCACTCCCTTTTTTCTATCTCTGATACTTGTAGGAAACAAAACAAAGCAAAACTAACTAAGATGTAGAGATTTGATCAGTTTAAGAAAAGTATCTCTTTTCTTCTTTTAATTTAGATTCTAATAAAACTCCAGCCACATTTTTGAAAATCCTTACATAAATATTGAAAATGGGGTCCCATTAAAGAGCTAATAATACTTTTAATAAGTTTTGTTTTCTATTGAAACTTCTTGTGAGGCTTTTTACATGAACCTTATTATTTGACAAGCAAGATATTATGAAAAACAATTTTAGAGAATATATGAAAAATTAATGAGTTTAATTCATTCTACATTTTTCATCTAAAAATACCAATGTCCTCTAAATATTCTATTCTCTTGCAAAAAGAAAAAGACTTTAATTCCTCTATTACAAAAAGGATATTTTTCCATTGACTGCTTTGATTCAAAAAATAATTTATGAGAGGAATGGAATTAGTATTCTCTGAGACAAATTCAATACAACACATTGTTCATAGCTTAATTTACTCCATTCCTCACTGTAAATTACTGAGTAAGCATTATAATTTTTATTTTGAAATGAGAAAATTGAAGCTCAGTGAGTTGAAGTAAGTTGCCCTAATTCATGCCGTTAAAAAATACACAGTAAGATTTGAAACCAGGGCTGTATAGTATTCTATTGTATGAAAAAACCCACAATATATTTATCCAGTCTATTGCTGATGGTCACTTTTTTCATGTTTTTGGTTATTATGGATAACACTATTATTTAAATTTGGATACATCCATTTTGGTGCCTACACATGTGCATGTATGTGCATGGGTAGTAGTAGGAGTGGAATTAGTGGGGAAAATGTATGCATGTGTTCAACTTTAGTAGAGAATACCAAGCAGTTTTTCTAAATGTTTGTTAACATTTGAACACCACCAGCATTATAGGGGACTTCCAGCTGGATCGCATCTTTCCAAAATTTGATATTTTAATTTTCAATTTTAACAATTTTGGTGTGTACCCGAATGTGGTTTTAATTTGAATATCCCCACATCTTATTATATGTTTATTAGCCATTTGGATAATGCCCTTTAGAATGTCTTTTCATGTCACTTGAATTTTTTTATTGTTTTGTTCTCTTTTGCTTATAGATTTGTAGAAGTTTTTATATATTCTGAATATAGTTTTAAATATTCTGGATACAATCACTCTGTTAGTTTTACTAGTTGAAAATGTCTTCTCGCAGCCTGTGGATTGCATATTCGCTTTCTTTCTGGAGTCTGTTAATAAAAAGAAGTTCTTAATTTTAATAGCCCAATTAATCAGTCATTTAATTCATGGCACGAATTGTATTCCATTTAAGAAATCCTTTCCTTTCCCCAAATCATGGAGATATTGCTCCGAATTAACTTCTGAAAGCTGTACTGCTCGATCCTTAGAATTTAGATCAACAATACTTATGGAACGACTTTTGTACAGATGAGGTACATTATCTGGGATGGATATTCAGTTGACACAGCACCGTTTATTCAAAAGACTATCCTTTCTGCCACTGCTCTTCAGTGATACCTTGGCATGAATCAAGCATCTGTTAATCGTTACTTCCTTTCCTTGACCTATTTGATTATTCTTGTGCTGATACTACGTTCTCTTAAATATATTTTTATTGTTAGTCTTGATATCCAGGGAAGATAGTTTTATCCTTTAATTATCAGGTTTGTTTTTTCCTATTTTCAATCCTTTGCATTTTATTTTAAATTTCAAAGCAACTTGCAAATTTTAAATTTTACATTTCTAAATTTTCAATTTCAACAATGAATTTGGAGATAATTGTCGTCCTTACATTATTGATTCTTATAATCCATGAAGTGTATGTGTGAGCTTTTGTATTCATTTTTCTATTTTTTTTAATTTCTCTCAATTATATTTTATAGTTTCCTATATTGAGGTCTTGAACACATTTCATCCTGGGTATCCTGGGCATTTGACATTTTATACTATTATAAATGGTATCCTTCAAATAGATTTCTCTGACTATTGGTGGTGGTATTTAGTTACACGTTAGTTATACATTTGATTTTTACACATTAATTTAACATCCAGCAAATGTGACAAATTCACTCATGACTGTTAATTGTCAGTAGGTCCTTTTGGAATTTTTCATGTACAATATCATTGTCTGCAAAAATAGCAGTTTATTTCTTTTCCACTCCTTATATATTTTTATTTCTTTTTCTAAATTTTTTCTAACTTTATTGAGCTTGCTGGGAGATAAAGTAAGATATTGAGTGCAAGTGGTCATAGTGAGCATATTTTTCTCATTCTCTATCTCAGTACTCTCCATGAGGTACGATGGGTGCTATAGGTTTGTAGAGTTTAAGGACAGCACTTCATAAATAGTTATCTGAGAATTGTTTTTTAATCTTGAATGGATGTTGACCTCTGTCAAATGTTTTGCTCAATCTTTTAAGATGACTATATGGTTTTTCTTCTTCGTTCAATTATTGTGAAGGACTACATTGATTACATTCTCAAACGTTAATCTTGCAGACCTGAAATAAACCCACCGTGACTGTGGTGTATTTACCTTTTTTGCATATCACTGAATTCTGATGGCAAAGATTTGAGGTAAAAAAAAATTGACATTCATAGTAATAAATGAAAGTGATGTTGTTTTCCCTTCCTGTAATATCCTTCACAGATGTATATATTATCAGCGTTATCCTAGTTCCATAAAATAAAATTAGTATTCCCTTTGTGTGAAGGAAGACTTTGTATAATATTCCTGTCCTTTTCTCCTTTGATGTTAGAAAAAATTCACGATACAAATTATCTGTGCCCGGTATGTTGTTTATTTTGTTTTTGCTTAAAATGGGAAGGTTTTTAAATTATGAATTTCATTTATTCCTTTTCATTCCCGATATTTGCTGTTTTACCTCCTCTCATGCTCTTTTACTTTATTTTTCTTGATTGATATTACCAGTGGTTTACCAACCTCTTTTTTAAAAAGTCAGCTTTGGGATTTGTGGATTTTCTCTGTTATAAATTTCTACATCATCAATCTCTCCTCATCAATGTTATTTCCTTCCCTTTACTTTATTTTCATTTTCTGCTCTTTTTTCAACATTTTTAGAGAGAGACTTAGATTCTGATCATTTAGCCATTCTGCTTTTCTAACATGCATTTAAGTATAGGAATTTCCCTATAAGCCCTGATTCAGCAACATTCCACAAATTTTGATACTTCACGACTTCATAATCATTCATGTCAAAATAATTTTTTTCCTATTTTCTTAGGATTCTCCTATGATCCATCGGTTATTTTTTGATGTATTGTTTAATTTCAAAATATATGGGCATTTTCTAGTTATCTTTTTCGTATAGATTTCTAGTTTAATTCCAATGGGATAAGAGAACATAATCTAAATCCTTTCCATTATTTGAATTTTATTGTGGCTTACTTAATGAATTAGCCAATGATTGATTATATAAATATCCCATATGTACATCAAACACCTGGGGTATTTATTCCATTGTCCATTGTATCATTCAAAATATATTGATTAGGTCAAACTTTATTTATTGTGTTATTTATATCTTCTATGCCCTTAATAATTTCTGTTTATCAGCTAGTTCTATGAGTTTCTGTGAAATTATGTAAAAGTCTCCCACTATGGTTGAGGATTTGTCCATTTTCCCTTTTGTTTCTGTTCTCTTCCATTTTATATAATTCAGAGCTATATTCTTGGATAGATGCCAATTCAGTATCATCATGTCTTTCTTTTGGATTGACATATATCATTTAAAAACATCGCTCTTCATCTCTAGTAATGCTACATGAGCGCTTAACTCACAGAAGCCAGGCGAGGTAATCTCTACCCCAGAGCCTCTATCCTTCTCAGAATTCCTCAGCAGCCCTAGTAATTCCCCAATAACCCTAGACCCTCTGCCTTGTCATGATACACTGTCAGAGCGTATTCATCCTGAGCTTCTCCAACTATCTTACAGGATTATATGGACGGAGGGAGGTGTTGCACTAAAGAGAAAAGCAGGAGCGTGCATAAGAGTCCAACTAGGCTCTTCTGTACAGGTCAGGCCTTTTCTTACTATAATCTTTTTTTTTTTTTTTGTGGGGAAGACCAGCCCTGAGCTAACATCCGTCACCAATCCTCCCCCTTTTTTTTTTTGCTGAGGAAGACTGGCGCTGGGCTAACATCCGTGCCCATCTTCCTCCACTTTATATGGGACGCCGCCACAGCGTGGCTGACAGACAGTGCGTCGGCGGGCGCCCGGGATCCGAACTCGCGAACCCCAGGCTGCCAAGCGCGGACTAAACCGCTGCGCCACCGGTCGGCCCCTTCTTACTATAATCTTAATATTTGAAATAGAATTTATCCTCTAATTCCATAGGCCTTTTTATTTAGAATCCTCACTCATAAATCCACCTTCTTTCTAATTATACCATACATCTAGGATGAAGTGAACTTGAGTTAATTAGGTAATATCTCAAGGTTCCTGATAAATTTGTTTCAGCTGATTTCCCAGCCTCTACTCTTCTTATAAGACATTTTCAGGATTACAGGATGGAGAGTTACTATGTTACTCTCTTACCTGAGTTGACCCTACTAATGTTTTTATTTTCACAAGCTGCTATAGTCCTCCTCCCCTTTTAAAATATAGATATAAAATGCTCTACCTAGTTTGTGTTAACCATCCCTCAAATATTTGTTATGGCAGCAGAGAACACAATCTCTCTTCATCTGAATTTTTCTACTTATATTGACTTTTTTGACATATTGTGTCATAAATATTTATAACAAGATCCCATCTCAAGGTTAAGCTTTGTCCATTGTAGGATTCAGCTGTGTCTGCGTATATTTGGGAGGCCTATAGGGTAAGTCTTTTAGGGCTCTAGTTACATGATAGATCAAGAAACTCCTTAAAATCAAGTGGTCCAAGGACCATGGGTCTGCATCAGAGCAGAGCAGTAATTGTGAACACAGCACTGTCGGTCACTTCTTCTTGTCCAGCCCCCAAGACACATATCTGAGATTAAGAGTATTCCATGAAGAATAATGAAATATAAAAAGAACTGTTCACAAAGAATTTGTGCGAAAATCTTCTTCAGGGATGATTGACCCAAACACTAGTGCTGGGAGGACATGTATTTGTGGCACACATCTGCTCATTTGATATTGGGAAAGTAGAGCCTTGCTCCAGAAATGGGTAAGCACCAGAAGCAGCTGTGGTGGTACTTGGCAGGCAACAGCAATAGTGGCACCTTTGAAGGTATTAACTCCATGACTGTTGCATTAGGTATTGTAGCTATGGGAGACATCACCACAGGAAGCCAGAACAAGAGATGAGGAAAAATAGTGTATGCCATGGAATCCCCAAGATGGCTGGCCCATGGAGTACATAGGAGACATGCCTTGGGGAATTCTCAGAACTCGGGGAATTTAAAGGGAATGAACTTCTTCAGAGCTGAGCCAGAAATACATAATATATATTTATTATATCATATATTTCCATTATATTATATGATACTATATTTAAATATATTATATACTTATCATGTATTATATGTACACATATATTATGTATACACACTATGTATGCATATACATATATATATATATATATAAGGCGTTATATATATACACACACACTATAGATAACTTCTTCCCAAACACACACATACCCTTACATACATACAAGGCTGGAGCCACTAGGTAAGTAGTTATTTATGCTTTAAATATTGGGAAATCCAGGACAAGGGTCTAGCAGCTTGCAACAATTAAGATAAGTGCTTTCTCCAAAAAGCTTAAGAAGTTATGCTTTCATGTTAGTATGTTAATGATGCAAAAAATCTGAATTTTCCTTAAACATAGATCATACTGAATTTCATGTGCATAAAACCAACATTTAGACAATAAATTTTAAAAAATCACCCCCATGCTTGCTTTATACCTGGCTAATTTATATAATTTATATCTGGCTAATTTATACAAATGAACTGATTTCTTTCTATAATTTGTCACAATATCTTAGACTCGGATAACATTGGAATCATAAATATCACCCATCTACTGATAGATTTGATTGAGAAATGTGATTACTATATTGGTCAAACACTACCTGGCTAATTAGACAGAGAGAGGTGCTATGGGGCACCCTGGATATTTAATTTTGATTTTTCCATTGCAAATATTTTAGCCTTCAAAAGAGTCTTTTTTATGAAAAGAGAAATATCAGGAAATAAGGAAAACAGTTTATCAGAAGGAAGAGTTATCTTTTTTACCCTAATTTACATTTCCTTATAGCTTTAAAGCTACATAAACTGATCATTACTAAGGCAATTTAATTTGAGACTAGATGCTATTAGCAAAAACATTTGGTTAATCATTCATGGTGATTAGGTTTCACATCTTTAAGTCTTTATCTCAAAACGTATTTTTTCCTTTAATTTCTCCAAGAACAAAAAGAATATTATCATATAATGTAGAATGAAAATCATGATGTGCTGCTCAAAAAATTGAAAAGGAGTCAAGTTCATTTCAAAAAAGAAAGCACAGCAGTAGTAGAACCATCACAAAAACTACTCAATATTAAATTTGAGTTCAAGATACTACAAGTCAAACCATTTGCTTAAATATGTAATAACCACAGACAATAAAACTCACACAGTTATCCTATAGCATCAACATTGGTCACTTCCCCAGACATGCTCCTCAGGTTACCACAAAATGAAAGATCCAAAATTGGTTTGGGCGGTGGTAAGTTTCAAAGGGATATCTGGAAAAAAGCATAAAAATAGACTCTAGTTTGTACTTTGCTGACTTGAAATTAGAGATATGACATTAAATTATGGAAAGTCCATCAAGTTGTACTAGAAATGGCCACCGTGTATACACCGAGACCTCTGCACAACCCCCATAGCTCTTTGGAGGGGCTTAAGGAATCCTCACACTCCTGATGTAAGAAAACAAGGATGCTGCCTCACCATCACTTTAACACACTATGGAAGTGCTTGCTGTGTCACACACACGCAAGCACCCTTCACCTCAGCATAGTTTCCGCAGGTTATTACATTTTGGAAAACTAGCTAGAAAACATTAAAAAGATTAACATGATTAGATTTTCTCATAGAATTCTCCAATTGTTCTCCATCTGTTAATCATGTCTACCTAGGATTAAAGACTCTTCTTGGAAATCAGGAAACGACCTAAATTTTTGAGCTTTCCAACAACATTTGACAAGACAGAGTGTCAACTAAATCCTCCCTTTCTTTCTTCATTTTGTAATTTTTTCACAGTCTGATTGTTATGTTAGCATTGCCATTTATAGAAAATGAAGAAAGCATAGAGAAACATGAGAAAACAAATTTTTATTGTCTATAATCTAACTCTGCAGAGAAAGTCTCTGTTATTATCCTGATTCATTTCTTTGAAGTTCCATGCCCACCTCTCTACCATTTTTGTAAAAACTTGTTCAGATTTTGGTTTGTTTGTTGTTTTTGTGTAATTGGAATCACACTAATTTTTCACACGTGTCATTAAATATTCTTTGGTACCATGATTTTATGGCTGCATAATTATCCATTTGTGACAGAAACAGCTGCCTAGCTACTCATTACAGACGCACATTTCTCTTTCATAATGTAGAATCCCAAACAAGGACGGTCCTTCTTACATCTAAATTGTGTGATGTGACTGCATTTTGGCTGGTGACATGCACACAAATGCCATATGCCATTTCTGTTCTAGCACATAAGAACCTCCTCCACAAACTTCCACTCTTTCTTCTTCTCCTATGTGCCAGTTTGAAGTGAATGCCCGGATATGCCTAGGAAACCACATGTTGTGAATGGCACAGCTTCCAACAGCTTGGGTCCTTGAATGACTACATGGAGTAGATTCCCCAGCTCCTTCCTCACCTACTGTTTATACATTATTTGAGAAAGAAACATCTTCCACTCTATTAACCCACTGAGATTTGGGATTTATTGTTAGAGCGGCAAGCGTAATCTTAAACCATCCTCTATAAATGGGGCATAACTTAACTATTCTATTATTGAATATTAAGTAGTTTTCAAATTTTTATCATACATAGAGTTGTAATTATGATATTTAGAGATAAATCTTTGTGTATGCACATATCTTCAGGACACATTCATAGAAAGTGTATTGTTTCAATGAATGAACATTTTAGGGTACTGGTACACATTGCCAACTGATGTCAAGAAGAGTTGAAACAATATACACTTCACCAAGTTGTATATAAGAATGCCTGGTTCCCTGAACACTCAATCTTTCCCAATCTTTTCCAAACTGATAGGAGAAAAATATTGTTTTTATTTCTTGGATTATACCTGAGGTTATATTTTTCCTTCTGCTCTTTCTTTTCTATTTTAACTATGTATGTTTCCCCATTTATGCTCAGATACAAGACCAACATCTTTACCTTGCATGCCCTAGGCCAAACTAGACCAAGGCTGCCAATAGATCAATACAAGCAGACTCATAAACTTGTGTGTTGGAGTTTTTCTTGATGCTGTAGAAGATTTAGCATCCAGTGTGAGCCTTAGCATCTTTTTGCTGTAGCCTATGTCTTCCTATTTTGGTCTGGACTTGGGCCAAAGTTCCTGATCTCTACTCTAGATCATCGGCTGTGATAGAAGTCCTCGCCTGAACTCCAGGCCTCCAGGATGATGCCCTAACAACCTACCTTGCCCTTGTAGCCTCCCTTTCTGGGAGCCAGATACCATTGCACACACTCCTGGTCCCTTACTTCAGTGATGCTGCTTATAGCTATGCAGAGACACCTGCTGCTTTTACATTCTTTATTTATCTATACATGTTTATAAAGTGTCTCCTATGGTCAGGCATGTGAGAAGCATTGGTATTACAGTGGTAAACAAAAAGTCATGGTGCCTTCCCTCATAAAGCTTAGAGTCTAGTATATGTGAAAGGCGAGGGGCTAAGAGATGTCAGAAAGAACGTATATCAGAAAGGAAAATACATCAGTAAAGATATAATCATCAAAGACAAAACCCAGACAAGTAAAAAGGTGATTTTATTCAGGTTATTTTAATAGAGAGAGCATCTCACATCCAAAGGTCAGAGTATCTCAGCAAGGTGGTTTTGCCTTAGACTTCTGTCAGTACGGGTGAACAAGTTGCTCATGGGTAGTTTACAGGTAGGGTTGTTCTGTAGGCAAGGGAAGTTACAGTCAGTTATCTAACAGGAAATGTTTTTCTCTGTGGATAGCTACTTTCAGGATAATTGGTTTACAATGGATAGTTCTAATCTTAGTTAATCAATTATGACCAACAGTTTTGATCTTAGCTAATCAATCATGAAACAAGGAACAGGAAGTTGGGCTCTGTCTGGCCTTATCAGCAGATTCAGGCAAAAAGGGAAGAAAGTCCTATATTTAGACCTGTCACAGTTCAAAATTGCATAAAAAGCTATAAAAGAAAGAGTGGAGTTTTAAGAAAGGGATTAGTAGAGTTTAGTAAAAGTTAGGAAAGGGCCTCTAAGGTTGGGCAGTTGAAGAGAAGCTAGTTGGAAAAGCATTCCAACAACGGGAACAGCATGGTCAAATCCCTAGAGCAGAGAAGAACACGGAATAATCAAGAAAATTAGAATGGTCAGTGTAGCTGGAGTGAGTAAAAAGAAGAAAGACAAGATATGTCAGCAGGGGCCAGATCAAGCAAGACAATGCAGGATGTGGTAATAAATCTTTATTTAATTCTGAGAGCAGTAAGAAGACACTGAACAAGGTTGAGGAGGGGAGAACTGTGGTCTAAGTGATGTTTGGAAAGATGGCTCTAGCTGTCAGGTGGAATATTAACCAGGCTGCAGGGAGTGCACAGGCAAAGGAGGGGAGCTGGTGATGAAGCTATTGTAGTAATCCAGATGAAAAAAGATGGTAGCCTGGACTATGCTGTTACCCATGGACTGATCAAATGCCTTACAGTTTCATTCTCATTGACAATTCTCTAGTATTTCCACACCTCTTTGAAGTAGAGAATTTAGAATGCTGTCCATCACCTTTAGGGCTCAGCAAACCTATGGACCAATTCCTAAGGTGGGGCCACCCAGCCTCAGCTTCTTTCCTTCTACACCAGCCAGTTGCAGAGGTTGCAATGAGGCTCATAATCACATTGGATTTGGTTCTTCCTGCCATCTTCCAAGACCAGTCATTTCACACCTGGATTATTGTGCTGGTCTCCACGAAATCCTGCATCCTTCCCCTGAAATAATCATTATGTAAAAGTTTATTTTCATATGACTATCATTGATCAAATTGCTTCACCATCTCCCTACTAGTTGTAGAATCAAAGTCAAAGTCCTTAAAATCCCCTTCAAGAGAGCCAGTCTATCGTCTTACCACTAATCTTTTTCACAAACCTCTGGATTAACAAAATTAGTCTCCTCATTCACACCTGAATATTTCCACTTCAATGTTACTATGGACTGAATGTGTCCCCTGCCAAGTTCATCTGTGGAAATCCTGACACCCAGTGTTGTGGTATTAGAAGGTGGGAACTTTGGGAGGTAAATAAGTTATGAAGGTGGGGCCCTCATGAATGGGATTAGTGCCCTTTTAAGAAGAGAAACGAGAGCTTTCTACCTCTCTTTGCTCTCCATCGTGTGAGGATACAATGAAAAGACTGCCTTATACAAATCTACAAGCCAGGAAGTGGGCCCTCACAAGACACGTGATCTACTGACATCTTGATCTTAGACATCCCAGTCTCCAGAACTGTGAGAAATAATGTTTGTAGTTTAAGCCACCCAGTGTGTGTTATACATATATATATATATATATATATATATGTATACATATATATATATATATATATATATATAACACATATATATGTATACAAAATGACTTTTAAAATATTTCCTGTTGACAAATTTCTTGTTTTTCTCCTCATTTGAAGGAGAGGCTTGGAGAATCTTTGTTTGTAAGAAGGAAGCTGTATCTTGTTAGGTGGAAGCACAAAGTTATTTTTGTTGTTGTATGGACGTTCAGACATGTAGAGGATCTGAAAGGATGTCAAGTAGTTGAAGGGTTGGAATGGACTGGATATTAAGCATTTGTACTCTCGGCTTTGCAGTACTGGAGCTGAAACTCTGCAAACCTCATTTCTGCTTTGTCACCTGGGTCCCTGTTAGTCTCTGTCAATAGGGGCTCTTGAGAGTGACGGGAGGCTGGAGGAGGGAGGAAATAGTTGTGCCATTTTGCTTGCTCCCTATTCCTACCCATCTCACTGTAGCAATTATTCTTCACCCTGACAGTGGTTAGCAGCAGTGGGTTCTTAATTGCCATTTTCCTCATCACCCCAAACCAGCCTCACAATGACTGAGAGATACCAGCACTTGCCAGCTGACACCCCTCCCCAGGGTCTGGACCCCAGTTCTTCAGGCGTCCTCCTCCAAGATCCTAACCTCTGTAGTTACTTCCTGCAGTTACTTTCTCTCTGATATGTCTATGTCCCCTTTGAGCATTTTCAGATCTTTAATAACTGGTTAACAAACCCTTGTATTAAATTATCTCTTTTAAAATAACTGGTGCAGTTTTGTTCCTAATCTGACACTGAGTGGATACAGTAAGGAGGTTTCATGACAAGAAGTGACTTTAAATTTTAATCATGTCCATTGAAACTGGGCTACAGAATTAATTCATGGATTTCATGAATGGCACTAATTAATGACCCAGCATTACCATCTTAAGTAACTTTACTGCTCTTGGTTATTAGGCAATTCACTTAACCTTTAGTTTTTTGTTTGTTTGTTTTGCAGGGGGAGTGATCATATCTCTACTGCTCACTAGTTGGTGAATGTGGATCAGTTAACAGTCAGAGAAGCACTTGGTCTCAAACCCAGACTACTTGGGTTCAAACCACACCTCCTCTAATTCTGTTACTAATTCTGTTAACCTTGGGTAAGTGACTTAATCTCCTCTTGCCTTGTCTGAAAAATGGGGGTAATGGTCATCTCTAATTCATGACGTTATTGTGAGGATTAGATCATGTAATTTATAAAAAAAAATTTAGATATGTACCTGACCCAAGTAAGTGCTCAGTACACTTTTCTGTTCCTATTGTCATTTGCCATGTAAATCTGGGAATTCACAATATTTTATTGCTAACACATATCAAATGAGAGCATGTACATTTCTTATTATAGTTTGAAAGAGTTCGGCTAACCTCTGAGATGCGATCTGGTAAATCAGCTTTCTTCACTGAACCCCAAATCCACATGAACTTAGGATAAGGTGTGCTCTGTGAGCCTGAATTGTGTGTCAGCAGCTCATCTGTGGTCTGTGAGAAAGGCTGTGTTTTTATCCTGGGGATGTGAACTCGCTGTTTTGATTTCTTTTGCATATGAAGCGTTAGTAAATCAGCAGGGAAAGCATATGAAATACATGAAGTGATTTTGTTTTTTAAAATACCACATTTGGATTTGTGACACAAAGTTCACAACATGACCCTGGTCAATTGCTGTCAAACTAGTTGTTGAAAACTAAGTTTGAATGGGCGGACCAACCTGTGATCAGAGGGTAATGGTACGAATTTCTCTAACATTGCCAGCTGGGCTGGAATATTGTGAAAGGAAATATTCCCCAAGTTGCCACATTGACATCTCTATACTTTGCTTCTTCACTTTATGAAATCTGCCTTTCTCATGCCCACTTCGCCTCTCCCAAAGCTCAAGAAAGAATCTGAGTGGGTATGTTTTCTCTCTTGGGAAAGTTGTATTCTAACCATTACTTCTTGCTAATCACTCTGATTTATTGAGCACCTCTATGTGACCTCTCGGTGAACAATCTCACCACGCAATTTAGATTTTTGGAAATGCAAATTCAAACAAAAACAAGATACCATTTTTAACCGTCAAACTGGCAAAAATTAAAAAGATTGATAACGGCCGGAGTTGGCAAGCATGTGAGGAAACGGGCTCTCTCATATCTTGCTGATGGGTATGTAGATCACTACCAATTTTTGGAAGGTAATCTGGCAATAAACAAAAATATTAAAATGTTTACAATCTTTGAATTCAGTATTTGCATTTTTAAAATTTTACCACACTGAAAAGAAGTACCAGTACTTAAGAATGTAACTATAAGAACATTTGTTTCAGTACATTTTTTAGTGGTAAAAAAGGAGAAAATTTGATTTTCCATAAATAAGTACTGTCCAAATAAATTACAAAACATCTAGATTTTTGCAATACTTTGGAGCGTATTGCACACACACAAAGATAATATATGTACAATGTATAATACATAACATTGGCTATATCCATGTGTGTGTTTAGGATTGGGGCCCAGATGGAAAGGAGTGACTGTCATTTATTTTCTTTGTGAAATTTGTAGTGTTCAGGCTTGTTACAACAGTGGTTTTCATTTGTAATTTTAAAATCAAACAAAATAAATAAAAATTAATAATTTATCATAACAGATTAGAGAAATAATTTAAGAACTTCCTAAATTTCCACATCTAATAAGGAGATAATTAATGTGGTATTTGAATCCAGGTCTGTATGATTCCAAAACCATCCTGGTGGTTTTATCCACACTTCCTCTGGCCTTGTGTAGTAGAGGTGGTGTTTTTGGCTGGAGAGAGCATTCCCGGTCCTTTGGAAATCAAAACCCACGAGAACCTGTTTGTTTCGAGTGGGATTCACTGTGCTCATTGTAAGAAGACAGGCGGAACACACAGCCTGAATCTGGTCTCTTTCTGCAACATTTAACCACAATTAACCACGTCCAGTAGTGTCCAAGAGTATTGGAATAATGCTATGGCACCACTTGGAGCAGGTGTAGAAAATCATTCTCCAGCATTGAGGTGATAAGAGGAAGAGGCACTGCTTATTTTCACTTCAATTCATTTTCAGGGCCAGTGCTTCCTTTTGGGTAAGAGAAAAACCGTGAGTTTGTGAGGCAGCTCAGCACATTGAGCCGAGAGCTCAGGCACGTGCACTATGTAAAACGCATCAAAACGCACACCTGTCAACCTTCCATGTGCAAGGGTTAATCGGAGTGGTAACTGGGGCAGTCTTGTTTATTCAACGGTTTGTTTTTTATGCAGATGCTGTCCTGTGGGGAAAGAGAAGCCCATGTGGAATTCATAAGCAGATTTAGAAGCTGATGAGAAAAGCAATAAGCTTCTGCGAATAGTCCTGCATCGTAACGTGTCCCCAGGGACCTCGTCTTCTGAGCATTACTATGCAATGTGAATTAAATCTGCTGCATAGAGGAGCCGCCTGGTGCTTCGGAGTTGATTACCATCATCCCTGGAGGCTGAGGCGCTCTGCATCAGCGACCTGGCATCAGAGGACCGACCCACGGGAACTGTGGGGCTTACTGAGTTCGGTCAAAGAGTTTGGCACGCCCTTTGGGTGAAGGACAAATATACAGCACGAAAGTATTCTCTGATTACGAAAGTCATGGTCTAAATTACGATTACATCAATTTGGGCAATCCAGAGAGGGCATGAGGTAGGAAGACATGAAGAAGGGGAGTTGTCACAGAAATTATTTTAAAACCCCGGTAACTAAATATCAAAGCACTAAATCAAGGGCAGCTGGCACCCATGATGAAGTGCTCATAAGCCAGAGTCAAAAAATGCAGAGAGGCCCATACTCTCCATTGTGGAAGCTGCTGCAGTGTACATTCAGAATAAGAAAATGAAAGAAGCAAAATGAATCTATCAGGACTGATGGCTCTTCAGTCCAAATCTGAAAAGGTAAGGGATAGAATTTCAGATTTTCTGTTCCTTTAATCAAGCCAATTCACTTGCCTTTGAACATCATTTTATAATTCATGTAGATATAGGATCAAAAGGGGCTCATGAAAGAAGCAAAGTTTTGTCACGTAAAAACAAGCTTTTGCAGTTTACTTTTCCCAAGTATTATCCGGAAATGGTTCCTGTTATTAGTCAGGAAATAAAATCATTGCAGATATTAGAAAGCGTGGAGAAATAAACCCAGCTAAATATCTGGCACACTTAATTATAATTTTTTAAAATGTCTTTGCTCTTGGCTTTAGGAGAAAGATCTAAATGTCAACAAACAAGTGTTACTGTCAGGAACTGAATAATTAAGCAACGTTTCAGCCAATGTCAAATATCATCTGTATCCATAGGCCTGTGTAATTAGAGACAATTCTCATAAAGAAGTTTTTCTTCTCTCAAACAACTCTTGACCTTAAAATTATATCACATTCACATCTCTCCTTTCATGTTTTTGTTTTGATTTGGTTTTAAGCTCCTCATCCAGTGTTCCTAATAGAATAGCCAGTATGTATCATTTTATTTTATTTTAGTTTAACTTACCTTATTTTATTTTACTTTATTTTAATTTTATTTTTTGTGAGGATATACATTTTTCCTAACCCACACAAAAGAATAATGGAGAAAATGAAAATAGAAGCAGGATTCCTTGAGTCTTAATTTGATGCTTTTCTAATGAGTTCACAGTGAATTCTGAATCCTCTCCCTCCCCCCACCTGAAGCTCCTAACTGATTTTTCCCGGAGTGACCACATTTATGGTGTCCGATGTTTAAATAGGCACCAAATGGCAAAGAAGCCACACGGGCACACGCACACAATGCAGAAAAGAAACAACCCCAGCAAGGCCCACTCGTGAACTGGAGTTTGGACAGTGAGAGGAAGCCCATCCTAGAGCAGATTTTCTCTTGAACATATTCATCTTGCAGCCCACAGAGAGAAGAGGGAGGAAGCTGCTTCTAAGAATGGCCAAGGGGCAAAGCCAGGGAAAGAGACTCAAAGTATTCCCAGGATGGCAGGTCGCACAAAGCTCCTTACCGGCCCCTCAGCTTGTGCTGCAACAAGATCAGAAGGA
The DNA here is from genome assembly GCA_031878705.1 of Tapirus indicus. Classification (NCBI taxonomy): domain Eukaryota; kingdom Metazoa; phylum Chordata; class Mammalia; order Perissodactyla; family Tapiridae; genus Tapirus; species Tapirus indicus. The sequence goes on along the minus strand of CM062926.1, from coordinate 47,096,117 downwards.
TTATCTGTAAGTTCAAAGAACACCCTCTCCATCCTCAGGGGCTCAGGCCTGGCCACGGGCAGGTCTAAGAACACTGACGAGGGCCTTCAGGCTGGCTGCCTTCAGTGCAGAAATGCAAACAGAAAGGCCACCCGGCTCAGGCGCAGAGCACAGAAAATCATTGCAGACACCAGCCAGAAAGCTGACATTTGTTTCTAAAGTCCTCTTTATTTGGGGGTCAAAACTCCCAGCAGGGAAATGAAAAAACTTCTGTCAAACAGTTGCCTTTGTCTACATAAGTGGATCTCAGCCTTTTCAAGCGTGAGAATTCCTTTTTCAAATAAAGTTGTGAATCTCCCCCTGACACTAGTTGTATGTGACTATAGATTAATTGAGAGCATATATAGCGACCAAATAACTACATAAATCCAATAACATTTTTAATAAGTGTTTATGAAATTAATCACAATAACATCTATGTACAGTTGATAAACTGTACATTGTTGATGTGTGACATATTTAATCAGACTTCATAAAATGTTCAAGTTTCTTTTATTTTTAATTGAAAAGAATTTTAGAAAACACATGTGGTAGGATTAATTTTGAACTTTTCATCATTATCTTTGTTTTCCTGCATCCGTAACCCCCTGGTCCCTGCTTCCGCAGAGTACCGGTCGTCATGTTGGGGGTTTGTATCTGCAGCAGTGACTCTAGAACTGAGACACAGCCATCAAATTCTTGGATTCCGAGTTTTATTGTTTTCATTTTTTACTGTGGAATATTCAAATGTTTACAAAAGGAAAGCATCCAAAAATGATCCTCCTGTTGACATCACTCAGCTTCAACAACTAGATATATTTGCCAATCTTATGTCATATTTTATCTGACACTTTTTGGTCTCATTAGTTTAAAGCAAATCCCAGATATGTATTCCTTCTGGAAATATATCCACATAGTGTTTTTATTGTTGTTACTGTTTTGTTTATTGGTTGTTGATATAAATACAATGCCATTATCATACCTAAAATAATCAGTAACAACTTCTGTTTCCTAATACCCAATCCATATCCAAATTTTCCTGATGATCTCAAAAATGTTTTTTAATTTGATTTGTTTAATTCGGGACCAAAACAAGGCTCACCTACTGCATTTAGATGTCTCTTAAGTCTCTTTTAATCTTTAGCAAACTTCCTTTCACTTTTAAGTCATATATTTGTTCAAGAAAACTGGGTCATTTGTCTCAGATCATCCATCACATTCTGGATATGGCTGATTGCTTCTTTGTGGTGTCTCTAACATGTTCTTCTTTCCCCAGTAACTTCTCCAAACTCGTACTTAGCTGGATTTAGAGGCTTCAATAAATTGAGTTTTAATTTTCTTGGCAAGCACAGGTGCACTTCTATTTACGTGACACTAAGAATCATGTGTATGTAGTGGATCCTTCTTTAGCATACTAAGATTGAGTCTTAGATATAAGAAAGTAATAAGACAAGAGTGACTGAAAAAATATGCATCAAAAAGGATGTGCGTTTTGGAACTGGTGAGAAGGAAGGGGAGTTAACAGAGGAAGCTAGGGTTTGACAAACCGGGACAGAACTGGTTGGACCTTGCCCCCTCCTCAGACTAAGTTATGAGGGAAACAGCATCAAAGCCCCATGTCAGTTTGAGATCCTGATGATAAAGGTGGCTTACACCTTGCTTTCCACATTGAATTCTGAGAAGGCATATCAGCTAGGAGACAACTTCCATCACAAGACAAATAATCTTCCATGACCCAGGAGCAACTTTGGAAATCAGTCTGAAGTTCACCCAGTTTGGGTGCAGAAGTAGCAAAGAAGATCAGAACACAGAAAGGAGTATTTGGAGGGGTCTGCTGAAGATGTCGATCTGGACCAAGTGCTTGGAGGACAGAGGGACAGAGGTCTCAGCAGATGCTCACATGAAGAGGGATAGCAGCTCTAAACCACAGCTCTCTAATTCCACTTCTCGGCAGGCAGGCAGTGCATACCAGCACCTACTCAGAAGCATCATATATGCCCAAACACAAGACGATCCCAACAACGAGGCAATTACTCTATTTTCCCAATGAGATCATTTTTTAAAATGCATTTTGGTCAACTTGAACATATAAATTCAAGCTTTTATGATATAGAAGAAATCACCAAATATCCATATATTAATACTTAATTCATTAATTACGCATGCACATTTAAAATCACGAGTAGTGATTTTCCATTCTCATATTTCATGAAACAGTTCATTCACATTCTTGACGTGCCCCTTGACTTAAGTGATGACCTCTGGTGACACATCACCATTTTTTGAGGAACCTAATACTGTGTTCCAGGGCATATCATCCTCACTTCCAACTAAATTGTTTGAAATACCACGTTTTAAATCTTGTGCAACATTGTGTCACTGGAGATAAAACTTTATCCCGAGTGCCAAGTATCCTTCTGCAAAACTTTAGAATAGCTGTTTCTTTACTACTCTGCAATTGTTATAAATTTTTGGTCTCTTCAATGTAATCATTTATGTTTTTGTTTTTCAAGGATATGTTTTGAAAACTTATTTATTCTAACCACTAAATATTATAACGTAATACTCCCAGAAAACTGAGATAAATCTGTATTTAATTTGCCTACTTTTTATATCAACTCTATAAAGTGATCTCCGCAAGCAGCCAAAATTGTTAACTTCAGGCTTATGTGTCTCCCCACCCCTTACTTAGTACTGTGCTATTAAAAATAGAAGAGAGAGAGAGGGAAAGAGAAAGAGAGAGAGAGAGAGAGAGGCTATACTATAAGAGAATTTGTAAGTCATGCAAAGTAAGATAACTTTCCCTTTTCTGAGATCTAAGTTTGGAGAAAAAAAAATCTGCCTCATATTTGGGCACAGGTAACTGATTCTTTCTCTCCATCAGCCATGTGAAAAAATAAACCCAAAAATGCCTAAAAGAGAAAATAATATCTGAGTAATTTTTAAATCTGAAATTATTGAGGAGGAATCACTGAATTTGACTGATTTTTCTTGAAAGTAACTATATTAAATATTTTGCTATTAGGCAGAATGAAGTCTACAGATAGAAATTAAGATACCATAGGAAAATAAAATAAATTCCATTTTTCACAAATTAGTATGTGACTGCAAAATCTGTAACTACTCTATATATAGTGGTGGGTGATTATAATAGAGGAGTTAATAAAATTTGATTCAGTGCAATGAGGAAATATTGAGTTCCTCTTAAGTTCCAGACACTGGGCTAGGCACTGAGCATAGAAAGATGGCAAAATAGATCCAGTCCTTGCAAAACTCCCTCTTTCATATTTTCAATATTCTAATCATAGCCTGTCTTTCCTAATGCCATCTTAACCCCAACCCTAATTCTAGATTTATGCATTTGGCTGCTTTCCTGTATATTTTCAGAAGTCTCAGTGCCCACCCTTTAGTCTCTTTTTCATTGTAACCATTACTGATTAGGTAGAGATAGTCATTAATTAAATTAAGACTTTAATTAATGCAATAAGTTAAATCATTAGCTCATTGGTCCCGGTTTATTACAAATATTACTGCTGCTCAGGTAATGAAAATGGAGTGCATACAAAGATGTTTTAAAAAAGGTTTAGTGATGTGTTAGCTAAGCCTGTTTCCTGATCTTTAATTCAAGCTAATAATAGTATCTCCCTTAAAGAATTGTTGAGAGGATTGAATGAGAAAATGCCTGTAAAGCAATTAGCACAATGCAGACACACCATAATTGTACACAAGGCTGTGTTGTAGTTCTTGTAGATGTTGTTGTCTAGAATAGTGGATCGTTGTTTGTGTTGTCATCGCTGTTGCTGAGGTTACAGTTGTTGTGTGGCCTACAGAGGTTTTCATGAATCTGGGATCATGGATGCATTGCTCACACACCAACGACCTACTCTCTTTCTTCACTGGCATTTGGATCAGTTCATCAAACCACTTAATTTTAATCTGACAAATTAATCAAAATAATCAAATGACTTTTCTTATTGAACCAAACTATTGTTGCTTAGACTAAAAGGTAGATTTTGAAGCTTAATTGGTGAAAGTATTTCCTCTATGGTCAAAGGAAGTGGAGATGGCACTGTGTTTACTCCAGGGATGTGATCTCAATGTTTTGATTCTTAAGTATATGTAGAATTGGTAATTAGTTGGAAACATTATGTAAAATATATCTAATCTCAGGTGCTTATTATTTAAAAATACTTCTAATTTTTAGAAAAGAACAGCAATCAACTTAAAAAACAAAGTTATGTAAAGAAGAGTTAGTAGCAGAGAACTGTAATAAATTTCAGTCAAGTTCAATAAACTTATATTGAGTACCTGGCAAGTCCCAGGCACTGTTCTAGACACCTACAGTACAAATATAAAGAAGAAAGAAAGCTTACCCCCAAGTAACTCTGATGAACTATTTTCTCAACATATTCTACTAACACTGTTTTCGATGGATGATTGATGTCACTATCTCCAACTTGAGATCACACCCACCACCCCCACCCTCCCACAAGCCCACAGGTATAAAAACATTCTTCCTTCAGAAATGCTTTCAGAATTCTGCTTACTCCCTGTTTTTCATGGCCGAACCCTTCTGTTTTAGCCATTCTTAACTTAGTGATTCAATAGAAATTTGTTAATACAGAATTGAATTCTAAATAATTAAAAAATTGCTGCATCAATACTTCTATATAGACATTGTTGTTCTAGAAGGTAACATCACATGGTTACTTAAATGTTACAAAGATTATTTGTAAAATGGCATTTTAAAAATTGTGATAGCTTTACAAAGACTTTAACTTGGAATTAAAATGGCACAAAAAGAGGTGAAGGAACAGCAAAACAGAAGGAGGAAAAGAACACTCTGAAATAGATACCCCTGTTTGAAAGGAAAAAAAAGCAAAGAAGCAAAGTCCCATTTCCTGAGAAAATGTCCCCACCACTGCTGTCTTCGTTTGTCATTTAATTCCCACAGCAATAGTATGGACTAGATACAGCCTACTTTTAGAGCTAAAGCTCGTGAAATGTGTCTTAACCAAAGTCACATACCTAATAAATGGCAGAATCAGAATTTTGGCACATGTCTATCAGATTTAAAGTCACGTTCTCTTGGCATTATAGACTAATTATAAAAATTCAGTAATTTAGCTGTTCTGCTTGACTCTAAGCCTTGTGCTTTTTCCTCTTGCTACTTTTTCTTGTACCCGTCCCTTCTTATTAAGAATTTCTACTCTCCATCTCCTATCACTCTCTTCTCTTACCAAATCATCTTCTTCATCCCACTTACACGCCAGCCACATTCCTCATGAAAAAAAAAAAGACTCGGTCTACTTTGTTCATTGCTGTATCTTTGGCACTGAGATAAGTTCCTGATACATGTTGCATGTTTGATAAATATTTGTTGGATGAATTACAACATTCTGTCCTCCACCATCTGTCTTTCTCCCATTCCCTCAGTGTTATTTGACACTTCCATGCTAATGATTTACAAGTACACATCGTTAGCCACAGCTTCTAACTGGAGGTCCAGGCTGGTATTCCTGGATATCTCTTAATGCCTCGCCAGCACTTCGAGCTCAACGTATTCCTCTTTTTGCTCCAACACCTTTATCTAATCTTTCCTCATTTATTAAAATGAATCACCTTTTCCCTAGGAACTTGCTCTAAAAACCTGAGTTATCTTCATAGGCTTTTTGTTCCTCTCTCCTCACATCTAAATAACTCAGAAGTCAAACGAGACTTCCCTACATCTAGCATATGGAGGTAAATGTAACCTGAACTCTTTTCTATCAATTCACGTAATCAAATATCTCCTAATTATTGGTTCTAATTCCAAAACATACTTCTTCAGGCTTTCTCAACTCTGTTATTCTCCACACAACATTTTTATTTTATTCTCCACTGGTTTATCCTCTCTTGCGTTCTTCAGTAATGAGGCTGGGAGTGTTGATAATGAGTGAGGCATTCAACATAATTTATTTAATCCAACCCACCCCCCCAAAAATCTGTTCAAATCAGCAACCTTACAAATACAGTAACTTTCCCAGGGGTTTGGGAGTGCCACATAGGAGAGACCATACCCAGAACCAACCAGCTTCCATATCTTATTGGCATTCTCTCTTCCAATTTGGCCCCTTCTATGGCCCATATGCTGGGAGTGCCACCTTCTCCACATTCAGCTTCCACACCCCACATATACTACTACTGCTTCTTCTTGGTGAGTAGCCCCACCAGCCCAGTGTGCCTTCTCCTGGATTCCTGGAATCTCAATGAATATTTTTTTACAACCACTTCATTGCCAGGTCCTTCTTATTCCGTCTCCATAATATTTTCACCTTTTCCATTATCACTGCCATTTTCCTACTATTGGCCTTCAGAGATTCTCTTTCTGAATACTTCCACATCTCATAACTCTGTCCTCAGATTCTAACCCCTGTAATGTACATGCCACTCTGTCTCTAACACACAGATTTACTCATACCATCCAAAAATCAAGACTAATTAGCATGATATTTAAGCCCTTCCAGAGATTGACACCACCTCTGTTTCCATATCTCCAGCCCACATTTCTACTGTATGTTCCTCTTCATGCAGCACTCAAAATGTTGGTCATCTCAAACCCATGGTCATTCTCCTTAAAACCCATATATTCACTGTTTTTGCTCATCCTGCCAAAAATGCTTTTGTTTTTTCAATTCATCTAAGCACCAATATTATTTATAGTCTTTTGAAAATGTCATTCCACTCTTTCATAAAACCTACCCTAAACCTCAGTTCTCATTTATTTTTTATTATCAGCACCTTGTAACTAATCCCATTATAATACTCTTCACAGCTCTCAAAAAGTCCACCATGCTTGAGAATTCACAATTTGCAATTTTCTCACTATATTTTAAGATCCAAGAACTCAAGAAAGGTATCTTATTGCTTTTTTATCCCTATAGTCCTTAACACATACTAAGAGTTCAATCATTTTCAATATTTTTTGATTAAAATATACAGGAAATAATTTACCGGAATACTAATAGCTGTTACAGGAATAATTTACTTTTCTCATTTACTTACCTTTAGGAGCAGAATTGTTCTCCATGAAATCAACTTCAAAGGTTAATTTGATGTGACTTTTGTCTTTCTACACATCTGAGAGGACCAGAGTCAATGAGGGGTGGAGGAGTAGCTGTGGCACAAGGACTTTGCAAAGTAGCTTCAGTTGAAATACCATATAAGCTTCTCTGTGGTTGGAAAAACCAACCTGAAAGGCTTTCTGTAGCTCGGCCAGTAATCCCAAAATGTGAAGATAGCTGCTGGCGCAATTACAACTCATTACACAAAAAACATAAATAGAAACACCCCAGGAACAAGTGAGCAGTTTGCCTTATTTTTCGGTGGTGGACAACTGTACTTCTACTTAACAGAAATGTGTGCATTTTACTCAATTTGCTCTTGGCTCCCCACAGATGAGCATACTGTGTGTATCATATGTTCGCTGCTCATTGAATCACATTTAAATTTTCAATTTCCTCTAAATCCTCATTTTACAGCCAAAATTTATAACCAACTGGATATATTTTTCTCAGTTCTCCCTGACTCCTGTGGCTTTCTGATTTTATATTCTGTGTGGGTTGAGTGGATGATGAGTAGATTTCAGAAGCTTTGATTTGAGCTTTTTAAATTTTCCTCACACTAAATCTTGAAGATCTCAACTAGGCAGGAGTGGCAAGGGTGGACTAAACATGCTAAATTTATTTCCATTTTACCTGTCTAGTAGAGTGATTCCCTATAAGATGGAGTTTGTAACATAGTTTGGACCACGTCATCATTGTCACTTTCTGAGTGTCCTAGGACCCCACATTTTTAGATGCTGTGCTATCAAGTGGTGGGAGCACACATCAATTGCCAAAGGAGGGATTGCACTCATTGGAGTTGTTACTAACTTTTCTTTTGCCCTGTCTTTCTTATATTAAAATGGGAGACTAAATTACATTAATTTATCTTACATGAATATGACCATTCAAAACGTATGCATTTCTTTGCATTATCACATTTACTCCAGTTAAGTTATCTCCCTTTTACTCTGAGGAGAGTACTCGGGTGACTGCAGGAGAGTGTGGGGGTATTTGGCTTCTGCTCTATCTTCAGCCATCTGCATTCACAGAAGTGACTCTCATTCTGATATATTAAGGGAAAGCAACACTTCACAATAGCATATTAAACAATGCATAAATAAAGTTTATACTTTCTTCTGCAAGCTGCTTGATGCTTTAAAGCTAAAGACAGCTTTAAGATAGGCAGTGTGATTTGTGAGTGAGGGAGGCAGGATAAGAAAAGAGGAAGAATATCTGCCCGCTACTAAAAATTGGTGTTACATGCAACATATTCTTTCTTTCAACTTCCATGTTCGAAATATAAGTATGTTTGATTTGGAGGTAAAAGAAGCATGCAGCTGTCTCTGCTTACATTCATTGGTGATATCTTTCATAGGCCTCAATATACATTATGGATCTGATTTTTCTTTGCCCTAATATCAAAAGAGCACTTTAGCAGAACAAGACAGAATATCTGAATGGCTTAGAGGGTGAGGAATTGCTACTTCTCTAATTTTCCACAAACTGCAGCCATCATAGGTATCTAAATGTGGGCTTTAGGAAGATTAGCATGGAAAATGGTATACTGTAGGAATGGGAGGCAAACTTTCTGTGTGTGTGTGCACGCATGTGTGTTTTGCTTGTAATCTCTAAAAGAAAGAAACCTATCTTCAGTCTCTAACATCTGAACACAGCCCCCCCACAACACACACAGATATCACCAGAAGGTCTACTTATCAATATGTGACTCATGACTACCTTCATCAGACTTACTTTGTAATTTTGTTAAACAGGCAGATTCCAGAATCCTGCGCTATACACACTGTATTAGAATCTCTTGTTCGCTGAAATTGAAATCCTCTGACTGAAAATTAATACCAATCTTTTCTGATCCCTGGAATTTACCAAAGAAGATATAAATATATAAACATTTCTCCAAGTTGAACAAAATATTTAAAGGGCCCCACTTCCACAATCTATAGCCTGTTCCAGATTTACATGGCTTGTCTTGTTCCTTTCATTTGTTCTTGCTCCCTGATTGTTTTGATTTAATTTTTTTTTCTGTCTCCAATAGCAATAATAAGAACAGTTGGTCTCTACTAGCACAATAAATATCCTTTTCTGTACTAGAAGATTCTGCATAAGTTGTTTGTGTTATCTGTTGTGAGAAAGAGTAAGTGCCTTTTGGGAAAAGTCTTTTGCAACACCAGCTCATGTGTCAAAATTCTCACTAAAGTGTCAGGCAGATAGGCACTTTGGAAGTGAAAGTTAGAATTCACATCACTGATCTCCTGTTCACTTAATACATCTTTGAGCATTCCTTTAAAAATATCATATCCTCCAAGTCTTTAATATTTAAGTTGAAAGAAAAACTAAAAATATTGTATAAAATAAAACCAATAACATTTTAGATACGTCATATTGCTCGAAGGAAAACATATTTATATCTATTTCTGCTACACTGAAAATTCAAATAATTACCCTAGAAGTCAAGACATATTCATCTCGCCACATCTGGGGGTCTTTAGGAAAAATTAAATTAGCTGCCAGCAAAGATAAAAAGTATAATAAAAGCCAAAAGATACCCAAGGATTTTACTGAGAGACTGTTTCAATTTACAAAGAGTGGAACAATGAGGGTACAGACAGCAGGGATTTTAGATGTGAGCTATTCAGGACTAAGCGGCATTTTACAAAAAGACTCTCTTGGACAAGAGGCATCATGTCCATCCCCAGGGGTGGGAAAGGGAAGATAATGAGTTATGGGAAGCTTTGAAGACAGAAAATCCTATGGAGAGGCAGCCCTTTGAGCTTTGGTGAAGAAAGGTATGGTCTAAGCACAAAGTGCTTTCCCAGCCATCCTACCAGTAAGTCGTAAATCCTCTGAATGCCTTAAGCAAACAGAGAGTATAAGAGCTGTTGAAAATCAAATCCTGAAATCCTGAATCTACCAAGGAACACAAGCAATCTGTCTCCTTTCTATCTTAATTAACAGAAAACTGACATTTCTGAGATGTTCAATAATGAATCCATAGCTGAAGCAGCAATTGTTTCCAGGTAGCAGGACCAGAAAGGACAGCGAGGGAAATCTCTAAGATGAAAGAAGATTTAGGGTGTTGGCTATGGTGATAACCAGGGTGAATAAATGTGTCAAAACTCTTTGACACGTACACTTAAGATCTGCGAATTTTAATGTATGTAAATATTTTTTGTAAAAATTTGATAGGCTGCTTTTAACATTTTCTATAGAAATACAATGGGTCAAATAGAGTCAAAATAATCTTGAGGAAGAATTGATTTGGAGAACTTACTCTACTGGATAGAAAGTCTTATTATAAAGATACAGTATTTAAAATGTCATGGTTTGGTGCAAAGAAATACAAATAGAAATGGAATGGAATAGAGAGTTCAGAGGGAGATCCACACATACATGGATATTTGATGTATGAAAAAGTGGCACGGCAAGAGAGTAGAGAAAAGACAAGCTTAAACGTTAATTATTTTTGTTTAACTGAATATCCATATGGAAAAGAATGGATCTTAAATCCTACTTCACACTATAATTGAAGATGCGTTCCTGTTGGATTGTAGAATTAAAGGAAAAATGATAAAACTTTCCAAAGAGGGGCCGCCCGGTGGCGCAGCGGTTTCGTCCGCGCTTGGCAGCCCAGGGTTCGCGGGTTCGGATCCCCGGCGCCCGCCGACGCACTGCCTGTCAGCCATGCCGTGGCGGCGTCCCGTATAAAGTGGAGGAAGATGGGCACGGATGTTAGCCCAGGGCCAGTCTTCCTCAGCAAAAAGAGGAGGATTAGCAACGGATGTTAGCTCAGGGCGGTCTTCCTCACAAAAAAAAAAAAAAAACTTTCCAAAGATAATATAAAATGCTATCTTTATAACCTCATGTTTGGCAAAGATTTCTTTGTTAGAAAAAAAGACAGTACAAAAATAATGAGCAAAAAAATCCAAATTGAGAAGCTAGGACAAACTAATAATAAATCCAAAGATAGCAAAAGGAAGAAAATACATAAGAGCCAAAATTAATAAATTTTTTAAAAACCATGAATAGAGAACAAGTATAAAAGTTGATTGTTTTAAAAAACAAATAAAATAAGCTTCTAGCAAGAATTATGAAAAAAAATATAGGTAATAGATATCTAGAGAGAAAGAAAGGCATCCATAAAAGAATATTAGAAATGGAAGAAAGCTGTAAGTACAAACACAGCAGAGATTAAAAAGATAAATGAGGGGCTGGCCCCATAGCATAGCGGTTAAGTTCATGTGCTCTGCTTTGGCAGCCTGGAGTTCATAGATTCAGATCCCAGGAGCGTACCTATGTACCACTTATCAAGCCATGCTGTGGCAGGCGTCCCACATATAAAGTAGAGGAAGATGGACATGGATGTTAGCCCAGGGCCAATCTTCTTCAGCAAAAAGAGGAGGATTGGCAATGGATGTTAGCTCAGGGCTGGTCTTCCTCATCAAAAAAAAAAAAAGATAAATGAGAGTTCATTATATGCAAGATTTTGCCAACAAATGCAAAGGCTTAGATGAAATGGACCAATTCTTACAAAAATATGAATCACCAACTGTGACACAAGAAGAAATAGACCTAGAGAATTTTCTTGATAAATTGTACCACACACATTCAAGAATCTTATGAATTGTCTCATAATAAAAGAATAGATAATTCAAAAATTGGATAAGCTTCATTGTAAAAGTAATAAGAGATAAATAATCCTCAGATAATTTTGTGAGTCTAATTTATCCTTGGTAACAAAATCAAACAAAGATGTTTATGAGAAAAGAATGTTATTGGCCAAGCTCACTGCTGAATATAGACAGAAAAATTCCAAATAAAACATTAGCAAATAAAATGCAGAGGTGCACTTCTATTTTGAAAAATTTTAAATACAATACATCTAAGTGGGTTTAGTGGCAGTTTCCATAGTGTAGCGGTTATCACATTTGCCTCACAATATATCTAAGTGGGTTTATTCCATAAACATAAAATTGCTTTTAATATTGGAAAGTGCATTGGAGTAATTTTTCAAATTAGCATATTAAAAGAGAAAAACCACATGATCGTCTAAACAGACACAAAAAAGCAAACTAAGAATAAAAGGTAACTTCCTTAAATTGCCACAACAGATTATTGCTAGGGCTTTTCAGCATCCTTGGTCCTCTTATCCCAGCACAGAACCAGATTACCTCTGTAGCCTCCCTTGCACCTGGATGTAATCATGTGACAGAATTCCAGTCATTAGATTGCAAGAGGAAGAAATGTGCACTATTTCCAGGCCTGGACCATAAAAACCTCCCTCGAGATTTATGCACCATCTTTCTCCATCTGTTTGACTAAATTGACTGGACTCTGAGGATTAAGACCCATAGAGTGGAAGTGATTGAACGACTATGTGCAGCAAAGCACCCACCACCACTACTAGCAAACAGAACTGGCTGTCGTAAGAGCCAGAAATAAATGCCTATATTTAAACCAATTAAATTTTGAAGTTGTATATTTTAGCAGGTAAGGTTATCCTGACTGATGCACTTGATCAATGACATCTAGCAACAGTTCATACTGATCATCATACTACATGTAAACATTAGAGGTCATGATCAGCACAATGAAATAAGTACAAGAGACAAAGAGATTAGAAAGAAAGGAGCAGTATTGTTTTTTGTCACAGAATATATAATTCTCTATACAGTAAATCCAATCAACCTCATCAACAAATAATAAGAATAAATAAAAATAGTTTAAGAAACTTGTCAGATATAAGATCAATGTAGAAAAGTCTATTGCATTTGTATACACCAACCATAAATTCCTCAAAACTGACTTAAGAAAAAGATAACCATGTATTGTTGCAACAAAATATAAGGAACCTAGGAAAATTTGTTTAAATCATATGTATGTTTCAAAAATTATAAAACCTAATTTAACAGTATTTTAAAAATCTAAATAAGTAGAAAAAATATACTTCTTTCATTGTTGTGGAAATTTAATATGGCAAAAATACCATTTTTTTCCAAATTATCTACAAAGAACTCCTCAAGAAAATTTCAACCTGGTTTTAACAGAATTTGAAAAGCCAAACTCTAAAATGTATATAGAAGATTAAAGGGTCTAAAATAGTTGATACATTCCTGGAAAAGAATAACCAGGCAGAGGGAATTGCCTTGAGCAATATCACTTTATTATGAAACTATCGTAACTGATAAAGTGTGGTAGTGACATACAGATAGACTGATCGATCAATGAGATCGAGAAGACTCCAGAAACAGAGAAACATATATGTGCAAATAGTGCCAAAATTGCAGATCACTGGGTGTAGTGTAGAAACAACCGATTACCCATATTAGAAATATGTTAGTGGATCTTTTATATCACACATCTCCACACACATACACAAACACAAATTCCAAATGTAACAAAGACTTATAAGAGAAAGGAAAAAACATGAAACCTAAAAACTTTTAGAAGGAAATCTAAAGTAGTTTTGGAGCTGTGCTTAAAAAGCACAAATTGTAAAGGAAGAGTTTGATGCCTTCAACCATATGAAATATAAGAAATTCTGTTCATCAAAAGATGTCCCAAAATATATATAAAAAAAGGCACAACTGAGAAAAAAATATTTGGAACAGATGTAACTGACAAAGGATGAATGTCTAGGCTTTTGCAAAATCCTATGAATGAATAAATAGTCAGCCTAAATAAAAATGGACACAAGATGTGAACAAAGATTTTTACAGAAGAGAAAACATAAATAAAGATATAAATGCAAATGAAATGATCTGCTTCGTTATTAGTCAGGGAAATGCTGATTTAAAAAGTATTTAACACATTTCTGATTTGACAAAAAAATTAAAAGTCTGCCAAAAGAAAAGACAAAGAAAGGGATCTCTCATCCACTTCCAGAGAAAGTGAAAAATTTGTAACAAATGATTTCAAAAACAAATTAATATTACCTAGTAAAATTGAACATACAAGCTCTGCAGCTCAACCAGGCACACTCAATGCTCATAAGAGCATTGCTGTAAAGAAACACACACACAACTGGAAGCCAGCTAATGTTCATTAAAGGTACCTGGACAAATAAATTGTGATTATTCACACAATGGAATATCCTACAGCCATGAGAACGAATGACCAACAGCTACATATATCTACATAGCCAATTCTCAACAACATTACGTTAAGCAAAAAGTGCAAGGGACCTAAGAACACTGATAGTAATGTTTCATTTATTTACATTTCAAAAAGGCAAAACTAGAAAATATATAATTTATAAATACACATATGACAAAACTATAATAAAAATGATGGAAATTATTAAAAGAAAAGTAAAGCTAGTGGTTACCTCTGGGCAGAATGAGGGGAATGTGATTGGGGAGAAAAATATTGGATATCTCAAAGATACTGGTCATGTTCTTAAGTGGATAATAGAATTCATATTATTAATATTCTTTTATTATGCCTATTCTCAGTATATACTTTTTGTATGATGTATTTTATTATTATAAATATTAATGCAAATAAAAGCTCCAACAAAACCCATTATTCCGCTGGGTTTTTCTCTCTTCATATAAATAGAAGCTCCAATTTTATTTATAAGTGGTAATCAGTTACACAAATTTAAACTAAAACAAATTAAAAGGAATTTTTAGACTGGATGTTCTTTGATTTAACTTTAACTTCCCTTTGCTTAATGATATAACTGGAAATGGCAAACAATAGTCACAAAAGTATGCTTTAGGCTCACACTGACATTCAATAAAGTAGACTTCTTGAAATCTACCAAACAAGCATTTTTAAACCTCTGCTTTTGACAGGTACTGTATGGAATACTGTTGAGTTTCTACATCATTTTCATGTAGCCTGTAATCATTGTATGTCCGAGTTTTTCCAGCCTGCTTAAAATATTCTTACAAACCTTCACCTTTCAGACATACGTTACATAAAGCCAGTCTCTGAATGTGGCCCAGGAGAGAGGAATTACCCATAATTTTTGGCATTTGTGTGATTCTTTTCAGGTTGTTACGAATTTGAAATGTTACTGTAACCGCACCGGCACTGGTTGCCAGAGAAAAAAAAAAGTCCCACAGCTTATTGATTCACTAAATTTCTCCTACGGCCAAAGGCCCCTGCCTCATCTCCTGCTCTTGGTATTCTCCAGAAACAGTTATGCTCTGTGCATGATTTCATGGTGTCTTTGTGCTTGCTCTTTCCTTTCTTGAAATTCCCTCCCTTGGTGCTTCATTTATCTTTTTAAACTTGCTTAGCATCCCCTTCTCCAGAAAGCCTTCCTCAGTACTCCTAAGGATAGGCCACTAGTCCTCAAAGTGGGGTTCTTGCACCAGCAGCAGGAGTATTACCTGAAAATTTGTTAGAAATGCAAACTCTTGGGTTCACCCCCAGAACTACTGTATCAGGCATCCGGGGGTGGGCCCAGCAGTGATTTAGTCAGCCCTCTGAGTGATTCAGATGCATGCTAACATTTGAGAATCATTGGGTTAGACAAAACAGCTCTTCATTGTGTTTCTATACCAGCCTCTACTCACTAGTGTCACTGTACACTCACCACGTTATGTTGAAAGTCCAAGTTCACCTGTTTCTTCATATGAGATTCAGAGATACAGACTGTGTCTTATTCACCTTGATATTCACAGGACCTTGTTCATGGTAGACACTCAGGAAATGTTTATTAAACTGTAAGAACTAAAAAATTTTAAAGATGGTAGTCAGAGGCACAAAGAAGATATACCAACCTTTCAGGGCACTGGGATTCACACCCATCTTTCTACCAGAACTCTGTCCCAGAGCCTCTCTCTGAGAAGTGATGAGTCATTTTAGGGAATCCTTATTTGAAAAGAAATAATAAGTCAATGCATTTGTGCATGTTGGTTCCAAAGCTAGGTATGCCTATTTGTCCAACCATAAATACAGCAAGAGGGAGATAATTCTGGCTTCTAAGGGAATCCATCCTAGTCAAATCCCTTGATGGTGTTTGAGTATGCAGCAATGAGCCTTATCCAATCTTTATCTTCTGTCAGTTCTGAGGCCATGGGCATCTGTGAATCACAAATCTACAGCAAGGAAACCTCTGCACTGAGAGCTGGAAGAGGGAAGACTGAGGCATTGCATAGATCTGGAGGTTGTATTAGAATCATGGTAGATAGTTTTGAAATGAGCTGAATAGCCTTAAATTAGGAAGATGGAGATCAAGGCTATGAGTCAAAATCTGGACAGGCCAGTATAAATCAGAAACATTCTAGAATCCAGGCGAGCCTACAAAGTTCAGCAGAAGGTATGAAGGTCCTAGTTCCTGGCCCATCCATAAGTTTTTTATAAATTTCTTTTGAGAGCAGGAAATCTGCCCACATTTAAGAGTTTTACGGGTAGGAAGTAAGCACAGGTAAGAAAATGCACCTGATGGAAGTTGGGGTTGGGGGCACAAAGAATCTCAGATCAGAGAGAGGAGAGAATGGTTAAAGGAAAAAAAAGCTAAAGACTGATTGATACCAATACCTCTGAACATTAACCCTACATCAGAAGGCAAATCTAGTGTGTGTTGCAATATTGAAATATTATCTCCTCAACAAGTGTGCTGAGATTGACAAACCATGACATCAGGTGGTGACTGCTATCTATTAAAGCATAAGCTCATTAAAGACAAGGATTGTTTCATGTCTAATTAGAATGTGTATGCTCTTTATTTTTCTCATTCAACAAATACTTAACACCAACTATGTACTACGTGCTGTGGCAGGCTTTCAGGTCCAAAGAACCAGGTCGGATGTCGCACTGCCCTCAAAGACATCAAGGACAAGTAGACAGGGAGATGGGCAGCAGGCTGACACTCATCATCTTCACATGGATTCACTCTTCGCCTCAAAACAATGGCCTCACAGGCGAGGCCTCCCACTCTCCTGCCTAGACCAGTGTTTTCAAATGTTATTAGATTGTGACTTTTCTGGAATTCATGATATTTTAGACAAAATACCCCATATTGTTATTTTGTACTTAAATTAAAATATAATTTTACACTAATTCAAACAGCACCTCATATTAGCATTTAGTGTTTGTTCATCATTTATTCATTTAATCAAAATTTAAGACTTTTTTATGTACCTGGGCCTGTGCAAAACACTACAGATGTGGTGACCAACATGACAGGTGCCTGCTCTGAGTCTCACAGAGCTCCACCCCACATAGACACATGGCAGGTCATGAAAAACTGCAAGTAGAGAAAGAGGAATACCAGCTCTACATGTGAAAAGAATGAGTGATCAGAAAAACGTCAGCAAAGAGGTGATGGAGGAATTGAGTCACAAAGAGTGAGTTGCTACTTACCAGCAGATGCTGAGGGCAGGAAGTAGCATGGGAAATTATTCTTGAGCTGAGAAAAAAGCAGCTCACCAGAGAGAAGAGCACCTCCAGACAAGATGAGTGGTTACGGCCGGAAGATAGCCAGGTTGCTAGACAGCGACAGCGGGTGAGACCCAAACACAGGCAAATGAAAAGGCCCTCGTAGTTCTGCCAGGAGTTGGACCGTATCCTGTAGGTGAGCGGGAGCACTGAAGGGTCTAACAGGGAAGTGACTTGTTGAGTCTGGACTTTGGACACATCACTCCAGCACTGGAGCTCTTGTGTGATGAAGTTCTGAAGACAGGCATCATCAAAAGACCAGAAGGTGACTTAGGGCACAGAAGGAGGTCATTGGAGCTTTCCTGGGGTTCCTAATGCCACAACATAATGCTAGCCCCACCCTTCTCTGGCCTTGGGTAAAAATAGCTATTCAGGAGTGGGCACACGCAGCAAGCCCTGACAACAGCCTGATGGACTGAAGCTGGACCGTAGACCTGCAGCGTGATAAACAGAGGGCAGACAGGATACCTGAAGTGCTGCTTTGTAGAGTGGGAAGGGAAGATGTGTCCCTCTACACATCTGTATCTCTCTCTTCTGATCCAGGATCTCTTCATCTTCCTGCCTATCACTTACCCACATATTTTTTTCACTTTTATTGCGATATAATTGATATTCAGCTCTGTGCAAGTTTAAGGCATACTTCATAATGATTTCACATACATGGACTGTGAAATGATTACTGCAATAAATTTAGTTAATATCCATGTCCTCAGACAGTCACAAAAAGAAAAAAGGAACACAAATTTTTCCTTGCCTTGAGAACTTTGAAGATTTACTTTCTTAGCAACTTTCAAATATACCATACAGCAGTGTTAACTATAGTCATCATTGTACATTACATTCCCAGTACTTATTTATCTCATAACCGGAAATTTGTACCTTTTGACCACCTTCATCCAATTCCCCCACCCCCCGCCCTTCGCCTCTGGTAACCACAAATCTGAACGCTTTTTCTAAGAGTCTGGTTTTTTTTTCAGAGTGAGTCCACATATAAATGAGGTCAATGATATTTATCTTTCCTCGTCTGACTTATTTCACTTAGCATAATGCCTTCAAGTTCCATCCATGTTGTCGCAAATGGCAGTATTTCCTTCTTTTTGTGGCTGAATAGTATTCCACTGTATATATCTATTTACCCACATTTTGTACACGTTGACAACATACCTTATTTAGTTTGTGTCTATGATCCCCTCCCCCTGACTGACAATCACAGGTCCATCAATTTCCCTGTTTTCAATGTTGTGGGTAGTCAATCCATCTTCCAGTTTACATCAGGAAAGTGCAAAGTTCTGACAAAGTTCATGCACTATCAAACTTTCAAAACCACGTTTATAATTCCCAAGACATAATAATAAAAAAAATATTTGCACAAGATACCTGTACTCAAATAACAAAAAATAGCACTTCTCCTACAGATTCTCATCTAGGGAAATTTTTTTGACATCTTCCTTTATAAGAAAAAACTACATCTCTGACAAGAAGGGAAGGAGAGAAGAAAGAGAGATAAGTAATAAAGAGGGGGAAAAAAGACATTCTCTCTTTAGAGACAGAGAAATAAATGTGTGCTGACATCTATTCTTTTTGTAGTAAATATAATATAGTGAATATTTGAAATAATGAAATAAGTTTCTTGAGTTCTGAATCTAAATTTTAAGTATTAATGAGAAGGTATTATGATATCCTCAAATTATTGAGTATAAAATTAGGGGAGGAACCAAAGGCTTTCAAAAGATTATAAACTAGTGTGGAAAACCAATGAATAATTAAAAGCGAACAAACAGGAAAAATAAATAAATGAGACAGATTCAGCCCTGAAACTTTGAATTTTCATAAACTAAACCCAGTTCCCAAAGTCAGCACGTTGGGACTGGCTCCTCAGAGAAGTGGGTCCCTTTCGCTTGAAGGTTACTTCACCAAGCCCCATGCTGCTCTGTTGTCTTTCCTTACCAATATATATATATTTTCATTTATGTTTGCATTTTAAGTTCTTTTAACTTTATTGCCACATATAATATGTTCAAAAGGGGGAAGGTCCTTTTCCCTAGGTCCTACATTTCTCTAGGGATAAAGGAATTCTTATAATTGGACCTTAATTATCAGGTAACAGAGGAATCAAATAAGCCCAGGAGGTCGGTTGGGTTAGGGGCTATCTGGGTCACAAAAGAAAAAGCCATAAACATTACATTAGTATTCTTACTGCACATCTTACTACTGCCAAGAGCCCTGGCTTCCTTTTCTCTAAATTGGTGTCTGAACCATGTGACTATTATTTCGGACAGCAAAAGGGTGGTTAGAGCTTTCCAGAATCTCTATGTTGCAACACAGCAGCAGCTGCTGACTCACTCACCTCGATTAGACTTAAGTATATTTGGAATTACATTTATCTCTTTGAATTTGTTTTTTGCAAGAAATAAACAAAAAAAATCTTTCTCTATTTCATCTTAGTCCTCTTCTATTCAGTGAGACTAAGAAAACACAATGCTTCCACTCTTCGCGTTTATCACCATATATCCATATTCAGGGTCCTGAACTACCAATTATCAGCACTGCTTAGAAAAGAAGAAAGCAATGTTTGTGGAAATTATTCTGTAGGTTTATTTATACAAAAAGACCAAAAACAATTTTATTATATGCTTGGAATAACTTAGGGATATGAAAAGTCATTTTCCAGTGAATGGTGCTATAATTAAGTCAAGAATTAGTAGTTATTTACAGCAATTTACCAGAAAGAATAAATAATCCTTGGAACACAGAAGATTCTATGATCTTATAAGTACAGTAGAACTTAAGTGTCTCAAATATATAGATTAATAAGAGCTAAGCTGAAACATTTCCATTCACAGACAAAAAATGGTGTTGAAAATAATTTACTGGTTCTAGTCTAGTCAAGCTAGACTGGATAATATATGGTTGTAATAATATATTATCTAGCATTGTAACTTTTCAAGATGAAGTATATAATAATCACGGAGCCTATTATTTCTAATATATGGTAAAATTCCTAAGGTACAATGTGTTCTAACAGTACATTAATGATGAACATAAAAAAGCAGAGAATGTGAAATAATTGATTTAGAATCCCCACATAACCCTTTCAAACTTCTAAAATGTAAGTACATCTTTGTCCTCTTTTGAAATAGGTAGTTTTATTAATTCTCTCTCCTCTGAAGATAGAACTGGATCAAATAAAATCCACTTCAAGGGCAAAACTTGTTTTGTTGAGGAGTTTTTGGGTGGATATTTCCTATTCCACTTAAAATGATTTTGCCAAATGTCTATAAGCCTCTATTTCTGCTCCTTAAGGCCCTGGCTGAGCTGTGTTTTTTTTAAACCATACAGTAATGCTAGCGGAAAGAATATTGGATGTGAGGTCAGATAATCTAAACCTCTAAGTCCTTGTGTGGCTTTTTACAGTTTAAAATTGCCTCAATTTCTAATTGATAGTACTTGCCTCCCAGAATTTTTATAAGGTGTAAATAAAAAAATAGGTGAGAAAGTGCTCAGTAATGTGCAATATGACACACATGTGTTTTCACATTAGTATCATCATAGTCAGCAAAAGATACTGAAAAGTAGACCACAATATGTAAATAGTTCATTGGAGCGAGAAGGACCAGGGGGCAGAGGAAGACAATATTTTCCATAAACTACTGAAAACTGCAGGTCAATGAACTATCTGAGAAACAGACACGGAATAATAACAATGTTCTGCAATGTTGTCCTTTTTGGTAGCACAGCCAGTCAAAAATAACTTATTTGCCAGATTTTAAATCTTTGCAGAAATTAAAGTTCATTTAGCTCTGGAGTCCATAGAGCCCCAAAGAAAAAATCTAAAGTTTCTATGCAACAGAATAAATGCATGTAGCCAATCTCAGTTATCCACAGAGATTTATTGTTGGGGATTGGGTTAGATGGAGAGGAGAGAAGAAGCTATAAAACCCAGAATCTCTGTCTATACAGATACCTAACTTGTTATTTGCTGAACTTTTACTTTGGTGAGCACTGTTTAGACCAAAGGCCTTAAAAATGATAGAGAAAATAAAGACGGGAAATGTGGTAAACATTTTTTTGTTTGTTTTTGCTTCCCAATGTTGACATTTGAGAACCACCCTTCCCCACTTTTAGCCCATAAACAGAGGTGAGACTGAGTCAGCCCTCAACTCCTGGTGGGAAGCATGTGATTTAGGCTTAAGCCAATTGGAGTATTTTTCCAATCCATTGTCATCAGTTCAGAGATTGACTGGTTTCCCAATAGAACCAATAACATGCAATGAAACTTGAGCTGAAACTTCTAGGGAAGAGTAATTTAACATGCTGGTATTTAGTCTAGGGTTGCTGAGGCCACCTTGCTTCCAAAGGGAAAAATTGTATCCAAATGAGAATACAGCTGAGTCAGCAAGACGGGTGCCAGGGAGGGGAAAAGACAGAAAGTGAATTCTGCTGTAAACTGTCTGGAGACCTGCCCTTACCCCTGGAAGTTTAGTGTAAGCTCCTCTTTCACTTAAGTCATCTTGCACTAAGTTTTCTTTGGATTGCAATGGGAAGAGGTTTAAATGATAGGAAAATGGAAAGTTAGATTACAAAAACCAGAAAATTATGAATAATCAAAATTCACAGATTTAGTAGAGATCAAAAATCAATCAAATGCCATCAAAAGTCACTCACATACAGGGGCCGGCCCAGCGGTATAGTGGTTAAGTTTGTGTTCTCTGCTTTGGTGGCCTGGGGGTTTGCAAGTTCAGATCCTGGGTGCAGACCTACACACTGCTTATCAAGCCATGCTGTGGCAGGCATCCCACATAAAATAGAGGACGATGGGCACAGATGTTAGTCCAGGGCCAACCTTCCTCAGCAAAAAGAGGAGGATTGGCAAAGGATGTTAGCTCAGGGCTAGTCTTCCTCACCAAAAAAAAAAAAAAGTCACTCACATACACTCAGGCAAAGCCACAGCCAGAAATTAAATTAATCATGACAAGTTAAAGAAGAAATAATATACCAGGAATCTGAATATGCAGATGCCCAGAAATGAAACAAGCAAGCAGATGAAAACCAGATAGATTTAGTTACTAATGGGCAAGGCCAACATGGAGTAGCAGTTCAATAAATATTTATTTAATAATTTTTGTTAAGAGTAAAACAAGTGATCAAGAATCTATTGATTTGTATGAACCAAAGGGGCATGAAAGAGCTAATAATGTAAAAATAATAGAAGTACAGCATGAAAGACAGTAATAAAGGCTACCATTGATTGTTTGCTATGCCAGATATTATCCCCCATGGTTTAAACACATGATTTCACTTTGTCTTCACTAGATCTGCATGAGATAAATGCTCTTACCTACCTTCAGATAAATAAAGCCATGCCATAAGGGTATGGGCTTTGGAGTCAATGCTTGGTTTACAAAAACAGTTTCCACATTACTCTCACTTCTTCACTCCCTCCCTGTGTTAGAATTATACATCCATGCCCTTGACATGGGGCTTTGCAGTGCCTCTACTATGGTGGAGAATATGTTCCTATGCCATTGATGGCAATTTGCTTCGGGCAGTGGACTATGGGTAGAAGTGACACTGGCCGATTCTGGACTGAGGATATACAAGCCATCACATCTCTCTCTCTTGCATTCCTGGGATCCACCATGGGAAGAACACGTTCCAGGTAGTGAGGACAGAGACCTGAACTCAGCCAGAAGCCTAGAGTCCAACCTGACCCAACCAAGTCCTGACTAGATCAACCGAACCTGACTAGATCAGTGCCATATTTGACTGACAGGTGGGATCAAGAAAGTCTTTGCACCTAGTTGAGAGGAGCTCTGGTCCTGATTCACTGATCCTCTCCATGCTGCCAATAAATTGGAAATTCTTCTACTATCAGGCACATATTACAAGTGATTCAAGTTCCTGTCGGGAGGCATCACAGCAAAAGCCCAGGCCTTATTGTCCAGGCAGGTTCATATGAAACCCAGACTTTGCCACTTGCTAGTTGTACTAATGTTGCCATGGTTTTTTTTTTTTTTTTTTTTTTTTGCATCCACAGAAAATGACAAATAACATCTAACTCATTGGGTTGCTATGAGTGTCTACCATTGTAATGTTTATCAAAATCTGGAACAGTGCCTAGCCCAGAGCTAGCATTTACTTAGCAAGCCATGGTTATGCCTGGGGTAGTTGTCTCTATCAATATCATTTGTTAAAATCATTCCCAAAAAACCCTATTGCCCTGTGTTGACAAGGATATCCTCCAGTGCAACAAAGTACATATGAGCTAAAAAATACATTTGGCAAACCTAAATCAGTTCACAGCTTTGGTTATTAGGTAAAAATTATGTTTCTGCCTTTTTTCCACCACTCCTTTCTTTAGATGTTGGCATCACTCCTAACTATGAAGCCCCGTTCCAACTGCTCCCCACAAACATAACGTGATCACAGGGTTAAGACAGAGTTGAAGGTTTTTCATTTCAGCCAATAAAACTTCAACTCTTTAACCTCAGGGGTATGTGAACTGAAGACTGTGCATGTGTGTTTTCTTTGGAAAGAAAAATATGAAATAGAAGAAGCAGTTACTCATCTGGCAATGATAGTAAATATCCTCATTCCAGAAAGTTTCTCCTTAAAGATGTCAACTTCAAATGGATTTTAAAGATTTATTTTCTTTTAGTTTTATCGATTCCCTGATTTGACTTCAACAGTAAAAAGCCAACAAGGTCAGAGGCTATATCTTCCTTGATTTTAATCAATGGCTTAGTAAAATGAGATGTGCATCACAGAGATAAAGTATCTAACAGCAGCCTGTGATAACACAATACCACTTTATGGGCCCAGATAGGCAGGTAGTTACTCCATTAAGACATCCTGGGAGAAGGGAAGGAAGGTGGTGGCAGTGTGGTTATCTCCTCCTGAGAGAAGGGTTCGGCGCTTGCTCTGTTATTCTTGAAGTAAAGATGCAAATTCAAGGGGCAGTGAGAGAAACAGCAGTAGCATGGCTCTACGTGAGCGTTTGCTACTGATAGGCACTTTGATAAACTCTTCATGCTGTAAATCATTTGATCCACATGACCGGCCTATGAAATCTATATTGTTGGACTCTGTTGCAAGAAGTGAATTCCCATGATCACACAGTCACTTGAGCCTACATATGTTTTACACCAAAGACTATGTTTTTAAACACTTTACTAACACTTTCCTTTTCTTCATTTATTTATGCTTTTAACAAATATTTATTAAACTCCCTCTAAGTACTAAACAAAAATCCCTACTCTCACAGAATTTACATTCTAGGAGGCATAAGAGAGACAGACAGTAAATGAAGAAACAGATAAATTCAGATAATAAATGCTATGGGGGGAGATAAAGCAAAGTCACAAGGAACATGGATTGTAGCAGAGGAGTGATACTTATTTTAAGGAGGTGGTCACCTCAGTGAAGGCTTCACAGATAAGGTGACAAGTGAGCAGCTCCTAAGGAAAATGTTCCTGCCAGCCATGTGGACATTTGGAATAAGATCATCTCAGACAGAGAAAATAACATGTGGAAAGGATCTAAGGCAGGACCATGTTTGACATGTCCAAGTAACAGCAGGGAATCCAGAGAGGGCAAGAGTGGTGGAAGATAAGATTAGAAAAACGCTGGAGAGGCATATCACATAGGGACCCACAAGCCATGGGAAGGACTTTTCCTCTGAGTGATGTGAGAGGTCACTGGCAAGTCTGAAGAAAAGCCGTGGCATGTTCTGACCTACATCCCAAAAGATTCACTCTGGCCTCTGTGCTAACAATAGGGGGTAAGTGCAGAAGTAGAAAACTAATTAAGACACTATTGCAATTATCCAGGGGAGAAATAACGATAGCTTGTATCAATGTGTTTGCAGTGGAGGAACCTGAAGATAGGACCTGCAGCATTTGCTGATGGATTGGACGTGGGATGTGAGAAAATGAGAGGATTCAAAGATTATACTAAGTTGTGTGGTTTGGCAACTGAATTGAGTAAATCAAATCTGGAATAGTACGTCTGTAGTGTTAAGAAATAGACTTAATGCAGAAGCACCTAGACAGCCCAGGATATGGAAGGAATGGATGAAGTGGTAAGGAGGTAGAGGGTGGGATAAAGAGATGGAGAGACAGACCCTGAAACCACCGATTTATGTTGACGTTGAGTTTGAAGATAAGGTGGTAATATTTGCTGAGGCAACTCTTAAAAACTGAATAAATCCTATTTATTTGGAACTCAGTGAATCATTACAAAAAACTTTAGAAACAGAAATAAACAAGATGACTTTATCCCATACAAAAGAAGAATAAAGTATAAGTGAAGATTGTCATCTATTTTATGCCATTCCCAGAAGTGCTCTTAAATTGATGGTGGGCATGGCGTGCATTTGCTTCCTGAAGATGCCGGTCCCACAGATATTGGCCATGTGGAAGGCATGTGCACAGGTTAATACTGTTTCTTTAGAACTTGCTAACAATCATCCACAGCAACATTTCATTGCAGACCATCAATGATTGCAAACCTCTCTTTGCCTTTGTGCATATATATTTGATTTTATAAATATTCCAAGGTGATTTAGAGGCCACCCTTACGTCAAGGTCATTCAGATCATGATGGGGGCTGAGAGTCAGAAAATGAGATGTTCTCGTAAAACAGCAGAGCTACTTTCCTTGTGTGATTCAAAAATTACTTCCAAACATATCTTGAGCCGCAAATTATCAAGACAATACAGCAATCCCGCAATGAGGTTTCTTTACAAGATAGCTCTATTATGAATGTATCAATTAATGTGTTGTTTAATAAGCTTTACATTATAGTCACACGTTTAATAAGGTATTGGCAATAAAGGGGGTAAATTAATGAGTACAGGTCCTCTTAGTTTTATTTATTGATTTATTTTGACTAGTTTCTTGTGTGATATTTTTTAAATAGATAGAGAAGTATTAAAGAGCCCTTTAGGAACTGAGAAATCAGGTATAATCTGGGATTCAGGATCTTGCTCTTCATTTATCCTAAAAAGATTTACAAAAAGAAAGAAGATGAAGAAAAAGAAGACACAGCACCAGCCAAACTGAGAACAGGCTTTTCACGCTTTACAAAAAGGATGTTTTCCCCCTCTGCCTTGTATTTCCTCTTTATTTCCCTGGGAGAGAAGAGCATGAGAAAAACACATTACTCAAAATGAGCCTGAGACTGAAAGAAAATAATAAAATCAAGTGATAGGTTACAAATAAGAAAAGAGCCCAGCAAATGAAATATCTACTGACAATGAAGATAAAGAGAATGTGTAGGAGCAGACAAACAGAAAAGGTAGTGGAAGGAAGGACGTATAGATTCAACCACAGATAGGGCTTGAAAATTAAATGTCCCTAACAAAAATTGGCTTGCAGACAGATAAAAGAAAACGGGAATTGTAGACAGGAGCAGATAAGTAATGCAGTCTATTCCTTCACAGGGTAAAACCTGGATTTGGAGAGAAGAGCCATTAATACAGTTTATCCACTCAAATGCCTTTACGATGAATCAACACAACATGGCCCTTCAAGTGAAAGTACAAACACTTTGCACAGTTGGCCGTGTATCTCACAATAAAGCCATCATGTGGAAAGAGATCTGGGTTGAGAAACAGGAGATCTAGGATCTAATTTCAAATCTGTCACAACTCACCAAAGTCCTTTAGGAAGTCCCTGGGCCTCATCATCTGTAAGTGGGAAAATGGGACTAAATGGTTTCTAAGACCCCTTCTGTCCCTGGTGTTTAATGAGTTACATAATGTCTGTTATTCAATGTCTGGCATTTGACCCACAAATGGTAGAATGATGAATTCATCAACTTCAAACCTTTTCATCTAGCTTTTTGATTTCTCCCCACCTTTTTTTTTTTTTTTGCAAGGAAGACCAGCCCTGAGCGAACGTCCGTTGCCAATCCTCCTCTTTTTTGCTGAGGAAGACCAGCCCTGGGCTAACATCCATGCCCATCTTCCTCTCCTTTATATGGGACGCCACCACAGCATGGCTGACAGGCAGTGCGTCGGCGGGCCCCCGGGATCCGAACCCGCAAACGCCGGGCTGCCAAGCGCGAACTAAACCGCTGAGCCACTGGACCGGCCCTAACTTCTCTCCACATTTATTCCTGAAGAGTGTTCTTTAAAAGATTTTCAAATGAATGTTTGAAATGTTCATTGCTTTATTAACTTGTCCATCTTTCAAGTCTCATGATTTATTAAATTCTATCAGTCTGGAAATGCCCATAATGAAAATGTAATGATTCTCCCTTGTGCCTCTAGGATAGCGTCACAAGATGTACAAAATTGTCACTTACTAGAGCATTACCTGTGAAATGCCAGAGTCTTCTATATCTGAACTTCTTTGTTTCAAAGAATGTTGGTACTGGAATAGATATGAGAAAATATCTAATGATTACGTCACAAAGGAATTATCAAATAATCTTTTTTAAAGAGCTACTTTCTTTAGTATTAAAATATGCTGCATTTTACAGCATAAAACTGAGATTTTAAAAACTCAGTCTTTAAAAAAACCCTCAGTTTACATATAACTTTTCTATTTCATCAGTTACTTTAAAAAATATCTACACTTTCCACCCACATATTTTACCAAAATTACGTATACCTGTCACTTGAAGGCTTAATTTTAAAAGATGATGATTTGTTTATGGGACTAAAACCCTAATGGCTATAAGAAAATGCAGCAGTAGAGTGAAGAGGATGCAGAAATAGATTTGCCATTAATTAGCTATGTTATCATTTGATGGAATTATTTCAATGCAAAATATTATAACAAACTCAAGCACCCACAGAGGGAAATTTCCCTCTTGCCATACATACTATCCATCATCCTACAATTTATTGAGGTATCATACATTTGTGTATACAATGTGCTGTATACAGAATATACAGAGCAATTAGAATAATTGAAAGAAGCTAACTGTTTATACTGATGACTCGAAACCAGTAAGCGTTTTAGAAAATGTCAGAACTTAAAAGATAAAGTTTCTGTTTTCTGGGAAATTCATCTATTGCCATGCCTCATTGCAACCCCACCACTACTTCTCAACACTTGCCGAAGTAAGCTAGATAAAAAGAAGTTTTTACATTACTTTCTTTAAGTTTTAAGGAAATTTCCCTACTTTTGATAATTGTGGTTTGGTGATTACAAAGGTCTTGAAGAAACTATTGTCTTTTAAGATATAATCAGAAATTCAATATGTAGGAAATTGTTCTAAGGAAATAATCATAGATGGCTGCAAATACTAACACACAGTGGTATATACATTATTATCACTATTATTATGTATAATGTTATCATTGTTAGTATAATTTAAATTTTTTTAAGTAGCCTACATAGCAAAAAGGAATATTCATAGATATAGATATAAATTACATTCATACCATGTAACACTATGTAAAAATTTTTGTCTTGAGTTTTTAATAAATAGGCTCTCAAATCAAAAGATGCCCAGGAAATAATATTTAAGGGGATAAGCAAATTGCAAGAATTAAAACCATATTATTTCATTTTTTTAACTGCATGTAAAATAAATACACAGCAAAATGTTAGCAGAGGTTATCCTATTATGGTTATCCTATTGTGTCTTATCTGCTTGAATATTCCTCTTTCATCACATTAAATCTCATCATATTATCCAGTTGGCCTTTCTTTTCTTCAAGACAGGTCAAACAGCTCAAGCACATCATCTGGGTAAAACAAAAACACGCCTCTCTGTTTAGTTTCAATATTTTTTACATTTCTGTAGGAAAACAAAGTCAACTTCAAATAGATTGAAGAAACTGAGGTCATGTACCTCTCACTTGATCAGTCCTCATTTTCTCAAACTGTCCATTTATTTTAAATATTTAAAACGTCAAGTGCTCGCTTTATAAGGTCAAACTAACATAAGGGCAGCCATTTCAGGCCCAGTGCCAACCAATTTGGGGGAGATCATAGCACAGGTCAGAAAGGGCAGGACACAAGAACACTTGAATGTATCAGTAGTTTCAAGGATTTATGACATTTAGAGCCAATTATATAGCCTGCCTTTCTCGCCACCAGTATTTCTGAACAGGGGAAATTAAAACATAAGTAATGTCTAGAAAAGGGGAAAAAGGCATTAAAGAGTAATGTCATATAACTTTTAGGTGTAACATGATGTGGAAAGAGGATTGCTGTTTGCATTGGGGCCCATGACACTTAAATACCGACGGACTTTGATTTTTTTTCAGTCACAATTTCCTCAACTCTTCAATGGAAATAATACTGCCAGCTTCACAGGATTATGGTAAACCATAAATGAGCTAACGATTCTACAGTACTTAGCAGAGCACAGAAGAGAGCGAGCACTCAGAAATAGTAGGTAATGCTGGCAGAGCTTGGAATGATGATGTTAAAGGAATGACAGTAATCCTAGTATTGTTTACTGTGGTCCTGGCAGTGATCGTTAATGGAGGTAGGAGTGGAGGTTATAGGCACAGCAGCAGAAACAGCCAAGGTGGGAGAATGTTTAGCAGTAATTATATACTGGTTGTGTTGATGTTCCTGAAAACCAAGGAAGGACCTAGTCCCACAGTGCTTTATATCAGGGATCAGCAAACTACAGACTGCCTACTGGTTTCGTATGTCCTGAGAGCTAAGAAGGATTTTTACATATTATAATGGTTACATTTTAATGGTTATGTGAGCACCTACATAATATCCTTAACTTTGCTTCTTGACCCATAAAGCCTAAAATATTCACTATCTGGCCATTTAGAGGAAAGGTTTCCTGACCTCCACCCTAAATTGTTGATTACTGCAAGATGCCCAGGATATCCCTTATTCCTTGTCCAAATGTTCCTCATATCCCCTAATTTGACTCAGTTTAAAAACCTCTTTCAAATACACATATCTTCAGCAAAAATCCTCTAAATTCTCAAAATCTTCTGTTTCTTCACCTTCTGAAGACATAGATTCCTCCCTTTTCTCCCACACAGCTGGTAACTTGAAGCCTAGAATGGGAAATACTATTCTCCCTGCCCTTCACAACACTTTCAGGCTATTCTTCTTCTCTCAGAAAATTCCAAGTTTCTTTGAAGCTCATACTACCAAAGTAAAAATATTAATTAAGATGGCCTTAATTATGATTCACTAACACAAACCAGTATCTTACTGGCTTAAAACAACAAAGGTTTATTTCTCATTCACCTAAGTCGTCCTTCTCTGGTCACCGTTATTTAGAGGTCAAGTGGATAGAACCTACATCTGGTCACTCATTGTGGCTAAGATAAGGAGACATGGAGACTCATGTACTGACTCTTGAAGATGGCCTTCCAGAAGTGACATCTCATGCTCACATTAATTGACCAAAGTTATTCATATGAACAGACACAACTTCTACCAAACAACTTGAAAGAGGGAAATGGAAAATATTTCTGAACTTCACCAACAAATCTCATACTCCACTACCCACTGTCCCTCCTTACTCTACTCCTCTATGGATCTTAGAACCATTGTCCACAATTCCTTGAAATTTTAGCACATGATTCATCTCTCTCTCTCTCTTCCAAAATTTTTGTCCCAATACTCAGTGATGTTAATCTCCACATAGATATCTTCAATATCTGCCCCTCAGTTAGTTGACTTTGTCATCATTCCACCTCAGTTATTTACACCTATGATCATAACTAGACCTTGAAATTACTATAACTGCAATCCTTCCATAATTTCAAGCACGTCCTTCTTCTATGAACATCTCCAATCTTTCCATCTCAGCCCCCCTCGTCTCTCAACCATAACATTCTCCCAACCCACTGGGCCCTCCAATCCATTGACACTACCAAGTTTTCACTATTGGTCACTCACCCCCTTATGTCTTCATGTCTTTCTGTATTGTTCTTTTATTTCATCATTCATCATTATAATCACTCCCTTGAATACTCTGTCAGTTCTTTTGTTCCTCTCTCTTTCCTTCCTACTCATTTAGGAAAATGCAAGGTTAAATCTTCATCTCCACCTACTTCCCACCTGCACCCAAATGGCTAAGTGGCCTTAGAAAAACACACAACCCATCAAAATATCCAATTGGCTGTATTTTCAACTATATCCACAGTCTGACCGTGTCTTACTTCCTCCATTGCTACCACCCTAGCAATAAACCACCATTATTCTTCACATGAATTATATTGAAAGCTTCTGTTTTATTTGTTTTTTTCACTTTGGCCCCCTATACAGCCCATTTATTTGCATTGCAGTTAGAGCAATCCTTTTGAAATCAGTCAGATAATGTCACTCCTCTGCTCAGAATTTTCCAGTGGTTTCCCATTCCCACTCAGAGGAGAATCCAATTTTTCATGGCCTACAAGGTCCTATATAATCTGGCTTCAGCTTCATTTTCTCCCTTTTTTTCTATTTTTTTCCTTGCTCAATTCTCTCTAGTCATGTTGGCCTCTTTGTATACCTTGACCATGCCAAACACACTCTCAATCCAAGGACTTTTGTAACTTGCTCTTCTCTCTGCTTGGAATTTTCTTCCCCCAGATAGCTATATGGCTAGCTTCCTCATTTCTTTCAAGTCTCCTAGTAAAGGCCTTTCCTCATCACACACACAAAAATGCAGCATCCTCACTTGACCACTCTCTATTCCTTTACTTCTTATACTCTACACTTTCTTATTATAATACTTACCACTACCGGAGATCATTTGTATGTGCATATGTATATGTGTGTGTGTATTACTGTGCTTAGCATTTAATAGGCACTCAATAAATGTAAATTTTATAAAATAATGAATAAAAAAGTTATTGGACCTAGTCTTGGGATTCTTGGGGATATTTTAACAAAACTTTTTAATAAAATAGTATATGACTTTATTTCTGATTTTAAATGTAATAAATTATTGTCTTATAAATATTAGAAAATACAGGGAGAACATCTATTTAGGAAGATGATACTAAGCCTGTCACTTAGAGAAAGCAATTAAAAGCACTTTGATATGTTTTATTCTCTTCTATTTTATTATAAACACACTTGTGTGTATACACACAAGATTGAGACTTTATATGTACAATATCCGGTCCTGACTTTCCATCTCACATTACACCATAAGAACTTTATATAAAAATGATTTAACAGCCATAGAATGATTCTGCCTCATAAACACCATAATTTATTTAGCCATTCTCTTATCGTTAGACATTCAAACCAGCTACTTCTAAATATTTGCTATTTTAAAAATTTCTTAGAAACCTCCTTATACATAAATATTTACTCGTCCCTGGTTATTTAAGACAAATTACAATAGGTTAAATGACTGAGTCAAGGGGAATATTTGAAAGAATTCTGATGTATATAATCAAATTAACTTTCATAAAATTTGTGGTAATTAACATTCCTGTAAGAAGAATCTGAGAGCTAAGACTTCAGTACACCTTTGATACTCCAAAATCTTTTATTCATTTTTTTAAATTGCCAATAATGTA
Source organism: Tapirus indicus (assembly GCA_031878705.1). Classification (NCBI taxonomy): domain Eukaryota; kingdom Metazoa; phylum Chordata; class Mammalia; order Perissodactyla; family Tapiridae; genus Tapirus; species Tapirus indicus. Next base: position 47,063,147 of record CM062926.1, on the reverse strand, counting down.
GATGAAAAATACTATCTCATTATTGTTCTAATGAGAACACTTTTATCAGCAATGAGGTTCATCAGTTGTCTCCATGTTTTGAGATCAATGCTTAAGCTCATGCTCTGCCCAACACTCCTGACTCGTAGGCAAAGCATTTGTCCTGGAAGCATGAATCCTACCTCCGCAGTAAGAAAGAAACCACTTCAGTTTTATTCATTAGAACTGGCCTCTTGCCAAGGAACCCTTCGTCATTCTTTTTCTAACGTTGACCTGACCCAATGTTGTCTTGCAATTGATCCAGTCAACATCTAATTAAGAGGGTGTGTACTGATGGTAAATAAGCCACACCATAATTTATAATGACTTTATTTCAAGAATTGTTTACCTATGGGAAAATGAGATTTCTTCTCTGTGAATTCAAACAGAGATACATAAATATGTGTATCAGAATCTCCAAATCAGAATCTCCAAATCAACCCAAATGGATTTATCACAAGAATTTTATGTCTCGGGTTTCCACAAGGCAACAGACCAAAAGCACAATTTATGCATAGACATAATAAACTGTTACTTGTTTCAGTGTGATTTGCAGGCCACTGTTAAATCTTCCCTAACCAAAATAATTTATTTAACTTACCATCCACAGTGTCTTAAATTTTACCATTATGGAGTCCCTTTGCCTAATGAATTTCAATGCTTTCAGGTGTGCACTTATGGTACTAGGAACCAGCATTAACATATGAGGTTCTTTTAACTCGTTATCGGCCTAGGCCCTTTTGATCCATGTCTGATGGAAACTTATAGCTGAAGTAATTGCAGGTTGTAAGGAAGAATATTTCAGAATATAAAGCATTATTCTAGAAAAAGTAAGTATTAGTGAGATTCCAAAGTTGGGGATGAGAAGTCGGAAGTATAGTCTGAGACTAATAATGCATCGGGAAATAAATTGGTAGTGCCTGCCTAAAGAGATATATTAAAAAATATTCTAGGGCTACACTCAGATGTAGTGGGAAATAATATCATCAAGAAATGAAAACTTCCAGCATGGGTAGAGGAATAGGACATAACACTTCAGGTGCTCTATATTTGCTTACCCTAGGCAGTGGTCCTCAAACTCCAGCTTGCATTAGATATTCCTGGAGGGTTTTTTAAAACACAGATTGCTGGGCCCCACCCCCAGAGTTTCTGACTCAGTAGGTCTGAGTGGGGCATTTCTAACAAATTCCTAGGTGAAGTTGTTGCTGCTAGTCTGGGACCACACCTTGAGAACCACTGGTCTAGCATGTTAAGATGTTATCCCTTACTGCTGAGGACTGGAGGAATCTAGGAAAGAAGCACAGGTTTGAGAAGTCTACTATCTTTAACTCTCTGCTGAAGATTAAACATCTTCAAACTATTCGTAGACCTATACAGTATAAAGCCTCATACAATATAATTCTGTTATAGCACAAGCAGCTCTTAGAAAGGAGCTCATCACTGAACTTTTTAGACTAGGGTTGCCAGATTTAGTAAGAGAAAGAAAACTATATATAGATATATATACGTATATATCTATATATAGATATAGATATACACACATATTTATGTATACATATACATAAATATATCTAAGACATCCAATTAAATTTGAATTTCATATAAACAATATTTTTAAATTATAAGTAAGTTCTATGCAATATTTATCTGAAATTCAAATTTAGCTGGGTGTTCTGTATTTTATCTTGCAACCCTATCTCTGAAAAAACTGTGTGGGAAAGCTTCTGGAAAAGTGGAATAATAATTCTATCTCCTAAACCAGAGATATGGAGAGAATTTAAAAGATGATTTCAGAAACACAATAGGACTGATTGTGAGTACTTTGAATTAATGATATCCATCTCTTACATAGATGGTGCTTGGTTCTGTTTAGCAGGCTGCAGAAGTAATAAGGGATAGAAGCCTAGAACTGAGTAGAGAGAAAGCAAAAAATGAAGTGCGTGGGCCTAAATTTGTGCCACACTTCCCCTACTCTATCACCTGGACCTTGTTCTGTAATAGTCTTAAGCAACCCAAGTAACAGGATAAGGGAATGGTGGAAAACTGAAGAGCATTCTCTACATGAGGCTATATTAGTCCATATCAATAAGGAAAATTCTAGGTACTTTTAAAATTTAATTTAATTTAAGGATTTGGCTAGAAGGAGAGGAAGAATCTGGAGAAGTAAAAGAGGAAGGTAAATTTATCCCAAAAATTCATGACTCCCAGAGGGCTGAAGAAACAATGGTATGCTACCACCCTGAGCCCATGATCACTAGTCTATTGAAAATGCTGTGGTTGGAGCTGAGCTACCACATCTGGAACCAAGGCACACAGCCTGCAGTAACCATTGCTAGCATCTCCACTGTTCCTGCTGGTGGTACCACTGCCACTTTAGAAAGCAGTGCCAGAAACTAGGGGGAAAAAAAGGGTCTCCCTTTCTCTTCTGATCTCACTCTAATATCTCCCATTGGCTGAACATGACAGGGAGCCAGTGGTAAGGGAATTTGGAGAGACATAGTTTATAGTCTTCCAGCCCTGGTAGGAAATAGTATAAAAGGGTTAGTATGAAGCTGAGAGAATACAGACACAGTTTGGCACAGTCCACTCCTGGCAGCTCATGTTTATACCCATCATTCTTCCCATACTTAAACTTTCAAACAACAATCTTAACCACGTCAAGTTTCCACACAACAAAAAGCAATTAACCTTCATAAATATGAATATACACTCATTCGTTTCCCCAAAAAGGGCACACACTAAGTCAAATAGGTGACTGGACAATATTAATTTCATTCCTAATTTAGCTATGAGCTCACTTTGATATACTATTACCTAAAGATGCAATTGTAACATTTATTACATAATATAGGAGGAAGAGGGAAGAGGAAAAATGAATAATATATAAAATATGCATATAGCAAGCAAATAGGAAAATATGAATAGTTGCTACAGTCCTCATTTCTGCAACCATCCATAAGAACATAGTTGATATTTATAACTTCCTTAATCTATGACCTCTGTCATATTCCTTTTGCCCCAGCCAATATCTCAGCTGGTTGACGGTCTTTACTTGGTGTTTGACCTAAACATTTATTCCTGAAGTTTCTGATTACTTGTTGGCCCTGCTTTTACTGGATTTCTGTAATCTTCCATTAATGTTTACTACTGTACATGGAAATACTAAGAGGCACCCTTGAGAAACGCCTGGGTTTCTTAGTTCCCCCTGCCTCTGTTAGGAACACTCTGTTTCCACTTGATAATCAGAATAAATAAGCCTCAGCCTGTACAGTAAGCCTACTATTTGCATTTTGGTTCAATGACATTAGGAGCCCAAAATCACCAGGTAGCAGTCTCAACTTTGATTTTGTTGAAAATAATATTGTGATCCTTAGAAATTTTCCTTCTGAAAACTAAAACTCCTAAACCAGAAAAGTCCAAAACTGTGGGAATGGGAAGCAAACATTTGTGAGTGTGGTGTTGGGTGCATTAGTGACATGAGCCATTCTTGGTTTTGCTCTTGGCTTCTTGGCTTCTGTATTCTTGCTGTGAATACAGAATGAAATACTCATCACAGGGTCACAGCATATATCACATCCTAGAGGAAAATAGCCTAACCATAAAAGCGTTATCTTTCCTCTGGTGTCAAAAGTGGCCCATCATTCTATGAGGCCGGCTGCTCCAGATGATATGGGAAATGCTATAACCAGTGACATCCACACAGTAGGATTGCTGAGGAGTCTGATTCACCTTCTCGTGCAATTTAGTTCCGTGTTGAAGATCTGATTTAGCCCAATATCTTACATAGCACTGCTGTTTGATGCTAAAATGCTGATGCTACCACCATTTCATTGTCATCACTGACTGGAGACACCTTCTTTTCCCCTTGTCCTACCTTCCATTCTCCTGCCAGTACTTCCCATTGGCAGAACCTAGCAGAAGTCTGTCTGAAATGTAATGGGCAGGCTTCTAGCACATTGATAGAGAGGAGTCTAAAGAAGGACAAGTGTGGAGCTGAGGAATAACAAACACCTTCCAACATAGGCACAATCCTCAGAGAATATTAGGATGGTAAAATCAGTCATAATAACTCACTCCTTCTCCTAACCTCAGAATTACTATTAACTATTTAACCCAATTCTTTCCTGACCTAGCCCTAGCCCTCATCAAGAAGTAGGAAACGTCCAATTTCTTTTTTCAAGGGCAAAATAGATTCCTATAGAATACAAACTGAGACCACTAAAATCATTAATCTAAAAATTACTAAGCCCTTCATATGGGCCAGGCACTCTTCTAAGCATTTTATTTGTATTACCTCATTGAACTCTCAAACAATCCTATGGATAAGCACTATGATGGTTCTAATCTTAGTGATGAAGAAACTGAGGTGTAAAGAGGTTAGACAATTTGCCCAAGGTCACCCGGGTAGCAAACGGCACAGTAGGGGTACAAACTCAGCCCACCTGGCTTCATAGGCGATGGTCTCAATCACTACGACTACGGCTCTCTGACCTCATCTCACTTTCGCACCCAATGCCTCTTATAACCAAATTGACATTTTTGTGAAGCATTTTCCCAGGACTAAATTTAGCTTAATTGTCCCACTGAGCTTTATTATCAAGATACCTAAATAAGTCAGAGAATTAAATGAACATATGCCAGACACAACCTCAGCCTGATTTCTTGCTGTGTGAACATGGGCCTAAAATACAGGTACAAAAGGAATAGCACAACGTCTGGCATATAGCAAGCAAACAACAAATACATATTTATGAATGGATTAATCACTTCTCTTTCCAGAGGTGCAAAATGTACCCACCATGTTTGATATAGAATAAGCCTACTTTTTCTTGTCTTCAAATGTGAGACATTAAACACCTGTAAATTGTTTTAACTTCCTCTTGTGCTCTGTACCAAATGAAGGAGAGCTACCTGAGTCCTACATCTATATTTTAGAAGAGAGAAAGGCACAATTTACCAACTCTTTTAAGGAAACTAGAAAGGTTATTGTGCTACAAATCCCAAAAGATATTATGCTGACATTTTCTGAGGTCAGACACCATAGAAGCAATATATCAGGGAGCCCAAAGTAAGGGTTTAACTTTTGGTGCCCTCTCTAAAGTCTTGAACACACTTTAATTATCTTTGAGTTATGAATAATATTGAAGCCAATTAGAATAAGGTTATAGTTTCAAGAGTGGACCCATAAAAAGAAGCCTCTGGTTCTCACAGCAAACACCAAGAGAGCCTTTAGACATGAGATTTCCTGGTCTTGGACCTATATATAATCATGAGTCCTGATTCTCCTTGTCCTTAGCTAATAGAAATTGAAATTGTAATGTGGACATCATTATCCCTTCATGAAAAAAAATAATTAATAATGAATGCCCTGATTGTCCTTCATCCCAGTAATATGTCTGGACCAAAATAAAAGACAAAGGAGTCCTCTGATAAAATGGATAAGATGAAAACCATATCCCAAAGTGTTCCTTCTCCAAGTTACATTTTTCCCACTTGTCACTCTTCTTTTCTGAAGCTCCCATTCCCCCTTTATGCTCTTACTCCCAAGCACTGCAAGCCCAGTTTATTCCTGCCCTTAGAAAGAAGTGATGGGGGATACTTCCTTAACAATAGCTTTGGTCCCTTTCTCTACTGCACTCCATCAAATTCCTTCATGAACTGCTCCACCACTCCTCATCCCCAACCCTAACCTAGATAGCTGCCTGCTTATGGTATTCCCTTGGAAAATGACTTTTAATGTGCCACCAAATCCCTAATTCACTATTCTCTTTCTGGTCCTTAAGATATTTTAAAAAGTCAGACTGAGAGACTGTCTAGGCATTCACTCATCTGCAGAAAACCTTAATTTATTGACCAGTTACCCAGGTGCTGATCTTCTTCTGTTCTATTCCCTAAAGCACACATATTTTGATTTTTTTAATAGACTCTTAAGACACACCCTTCATCCCTAACTACCAGCTGCATCCTCACAGCAGGTATCTCCTTAATGTGACAGGCAAGCACATTATGTTAAGTAGATGATCACAACAATTAACTGAAAAAGTTATAATTTGATCGTGTTTGGTATAGATGGCCTGTCAAAAATAATTAGGTTAAGATAGATCTCAAGCGTCCCTCAGCAAATCTGAGAGAACAGAAAAGCAAAGAAAGAAAAAGATGACAACCAAGAACTTTTAACTTGGCCAAATTAAATGTTCTGAAATTTCAGTACTGGCTGAAACACTAGAGAGATATTTACTAGAAGAGTCCAATTCAGTTGGAGATGTTTAGTTTCTGTTTCAGTGATTCACAATGTAAATACTGAAAAAAACCTACATGGCAGAATTTCAAGGCACAAGGGGCGACCAAAAAGATAATCTCTCAACTTTCATAAGGAAATGAGAAAAAATATAGAAGTAGTTCTGTTAATAGTTCTGAACCCCACCCTCAGTTTTGCTTGCCCTCATATTTGGCATTTTAACTGATCAAGAGCTAGGTATTTGCATTCTGGAGTCTTATCTCTACTCACAATCCAATTAGCTGTGAGATTTGGAGTGCCTCACTTTACGTCTTTTGTCTCCACTTTCATTACTAATAAAGTTAAAAGCTCAAACTAAAGTGCTAAAGTGTTACCTAGATTTAACGTTCTTCAGTTCTACTAAAATTCTCTAGACCAAAGGTGAACAGACTCCAGTGACAAAAGTTTGATTCAAACGCAGCGTTGTCACTGCCACCAGAAGAGGGATTTTCTCTTTGATGCTGTTCCTTTTTATCTCCTTCTATTCCTACTTTATTTCCTGCTATTACGTGTGGAATATAGATCATCATTATCTTCAAATTCTTGCCCTCAAAAAAATTTCAGTCTGTCTAATGAAGCAGAACTTAGATACATAACAACAATTAGAGAACCAAAACGGAATATTTTGGACAAAATAGGTGGAACCAAACACTAACATCACAAAAGCTAGCTAGTCTAGGAAATGAAAAATCACTGTGGCTTACACCACAGACTGCTTGGAAATTCATACAACGTTTTTATATCCTAAAACAAACTATGCATATTGTATTTATGTGAAACTGGATGCTTACATAGTATGAAAGATATAAAAAGTAGAGAAGAGACAGTATAGACACAAACCATGTCAACAGTACCTCTTTTCACAGAGGCACTTCTTACGTGTTTTCTTCTTGCATGGTGTTTTATACTGTCATAATGTACATTCCAATTTTTTTCTGGAAAGAATCTGAGGATGCTCTCTCTGCTTTGTGGATTTATTTCTTTTCAAAAATTCTCCCATCAATTTTTTTTTGTTATTTCTTATCAAATCACAATGATAAAAACATTGTAATTTTCCTATTTTCAATTCCTAAATCCATTTGTATGTTTAGCCTGCTTTTATAAAACTGTTTCTCGGGCTTGCTACTAAAGTAAGCTTTGTTCAGCACTGTTATTGTCCATGGCACACCGAATTGCTCTGCACAATATGTTGTTTATTCATGTGCCTTCCTAGTAAACTGAGCACAAGGATTCTGCCATGTTCTTTAAACCACACCTCCTACAGTGTTTGTCATATAGTAAATATTAATAGCAGACCCTATTGATTTCTTACTTAACCATATTCTCCTCTTTGCCCTTTCTAACAGAGCCCAGATTTCATTCAAGCACCCACCTTTTTCCACATAGCCATATTCTCCCAGAGATTTGAGCCCACATCCAGTCCCAGTAGGGGATTCATATTCTAAAGGAAACAGTGGTCTCATTTCTTTTGTGAGTGATTGAAGTCAGGAGACTCTTGGAAAGGAAAATTTATTTCACACGATAAAAATTTCTGTGGGATGGTATTTCTATGGTTACTTAACAGAGCAATAAAATGATGTCATCAAGGACCCAGGTTCTTTCCATCTTTTCTCTCTCCTTTCCTCAGTGGATTAGCTTCATCCTTAGACTGAATCTGCTTCTCTTTGTAAGATGGCAGCTCCCAGTTCTCGGATGTCACCTACAAACAAGAAAATGCAGAACAGAAATTTTAGCTAATGAGTTGTTAGGAAAAATCTTTTGGTCTGATCTTAAAAGATTTTTCCTGCCAATAAAAATAGATATAGAAGGGAAAAAATCACTCTCCTCTGCTACATATTTTCTTCTTCATATGTGACATCTGGCACTATGGCTGCCATTTTACAACCCTAGGTAGATCCAGCTTGAAGATAGAGCCAACATTTTGAAGAGAGCAGAGAAGAAAGATAGAATCATCCCTGCTGATTTAATCAACCGTGGCAACTGCCCTACCATAGGACTTAATATGTAAGATAATTTTCCTATTTTGTTTCATTGTCTAGGGGTTTTATCTCACTTACTGTCAAAGTCACCACAAGAAATATAATATTCTCTTAATGAATGAATAACTCCAATCCTATAAAAATTATTGGTGTTTAGAAAGGAAGCAAGACATTTTGTCTAAACCAGAGTTTCTCAACTTCAGCACTATTGACGTTTTGAGCCAGATAATCCTTAGTCATGGGGATGGTGGGATGCACTGTAGGATGTTTACCAGCATCCTGGGCCTCTCCCAACCAGATGCCAGTAGCTCCTACCACTCAGTTCTGACAATCAAAAATGTCTCCAGAAATTGCCAAAAGTCCTCCAGAGCAGAAAATTGCCCCCAGTTGAGAACCACTGGTCTAAACCTATGATTTTATAGATGAATATACTTAAATTCAGAGAATGAAGTGACTTTCTTAAGATCACACAGCTATAAAATAGTAGAGGGAATAAAAATCCCTGTGTACTAATTTTCAACAGGTGTTCATCACATGGCCACTCCTCATCTGTGGGACACTGTGTTTGATTAATTAATTAATCAAGCAACACTATGTGAATGAAATAATGGAAATGTATTAATATTAAGTTTGTTGTTAGAGACCAGATGTTTCAAACAAGATGTTTCTTCCTCACATAAACGGGGTGGATCTATTATCAGGATCCTGTCTTCTTCTATCTCCTTATTTTACTAACTTAAAAATACAGCTGCTTCAAAGTCGCAGACACTTGCTATAGCTCTGGGCATCATATTCTTACTTGGGTCAGTTGGAAGAAGGAAAGGAGGCTGGAAGTATTCTCAGCATCCCACCTCTAAAGATGTATCACATCTCCCAAACCATTTCCACTTCCTCCCGTGGGCCAGAACTCACTGTAAGGAAGGCCAGGGACGGTGGTCTTTATTTTGGGGCAGCCATCTGTCTTGCTAACATTAGCTGTCCTGTTACTGAGGAATAAAGAAAGAGAAGATGTTGGGGGACAATGGGGCATTCTCAACTACAGGAAAAATGGGAAGAATGGGAAAGGAAAGAACAAAGACAAGAAAGGCAAAAAAGGGGAGGAAAAAAGGAAGAATATAAATATAAACTGCTTGGAACCTAGTAGATCCTCAATGAAGATGAGTTCTCGTCCTCTTCCAATCCTCCTTTGGAACTGATTCTTTAAGTGCTGTCACTAGCTGTTCTGTCTATAACAGGAAGAGGTCAATTATTTAAAACTAGTAGCAAAACCTAATGCAACTAAACTAAATGCATTAAAATTAGATGCAACATTTTTGGTATTTTTATTCAAACAGAGAACTAGGGTTTTATCTCCTTATCCTATTTCTGATAGCACTTCCATGTGAAACTTGAGTATTATTATTATTATTTTATTCTGGAGTTGTATCCTGCTGCTTTCTGACACTAATTCATCATATCTGCTGTGCTTACAGCCTTTACATGTAAGCTAGTTACCCTGCAAAGCTGTAGGAACACAATATATTATTTTTTTATTTCATGCTCATTACACAGCAGATGGGATAGGAAATATGTTGCATGACAGATGGTTATTAAAGAAGTTTGCTGGTCAATCACAACCCATGTGGGCTTTTTGTTTACAAGTCTGATCATGCACTGGAAGGTTACATTTAGGGAATTGACAGAACAGTTTACATTGTTTTCAACTACTAAACTTAAAGCTGAATTACTTTTTAATTTCAGATTTATAATGAATAATTCCATTTAAGTTCCTGGTGCTTAGGAAACTATGTCTCAAGAATAAAATGCTTCATTCATTTATCTATTCATTTAAAAAGTTTTCACTGAATGCCAGATGTTGTTCTAAATGCTCAAAGATATTGCATGCTATTGGGCTCAAAGAGAGGTAGGGGTAAGCCTCTCAAATCTGCATCATCTCCTAAAGAAGGTGCTTCCTGACACCCTAGTCTGAAGTTGGCATCCTTTCTCTGCACTAACGTGGTGGTCTATCTATCCATAACGCTCTCATAGTACTTTCCCCACCGAACCACAATGCTGGTTCTCTTGCCTCTCCTTCTCTTAGTTTATAAGCTCTCTGAATAGAAGGATCATCTTAGTCACCTCTCAGGACTGTGTACCTAGCACTCAACAAAAGTTGGTCAGATGAATAAAGAAAAAAAATCACAACCAAATTTACAATTTGTATTTTACTTATTCAACAAAACATAAGTAATGGGAATACACGCTAAAAGTTATTCCAAGAAAGAAAGAAAAATGTAGCTTACAGAAGCCATGGGAAGCTTCAAAAAAAAAGCAGTGAAAATCTTTCTCTGAATAAAGGCATTGGCTCTATCTCACAAGGAACCAATCTTACTACTCTAATTAGCTTCAGTTTGTCTGCCATCATGCAATGTCAAAGGAAGAAGCAACTCTGAGACAGTTAATTCCATCTCCAGCTAGTGAAATTATACTATATTTGCAACTTCTAAGAGTTGGCTCTTGAAAAGTTACAATTTTCTAAAGAAATAATATGTAAGAGACATCTGCTTGAGTGGCTAATGTTTTCTCTCTACTCTTTTGGATACGCTGTCCTGAGATGGATGAATTCACACTGGCTGACAGGCCTGCAGCTCTGCAGCTGCAAATGTCACAGAAATAGACCTGATCAGGCAAGACTTCACAGTGACCTGGTAGGAGATGAATTAGGAATAATGAATTGGTAGGTTGCTTTATTGTATAACAAAACATTTTTAAACCAGGTGAAATACTTATGCAAATTTAGCACATTTTGCAGACATTAAATTGTGATATTAGAAACTTACTTAAAATGACTTCAAAACCTACTGCTTCGATTCTTTTTCTCTTGAATACCATATTGTATTTTACTCTACCTATATTTCTAACATAATATTATGAAAAACACTGAGAATTTGGAAAACTATATTGTGCAATGTGATTGCGCTAATGGATTTTGGAGTGCTTGATAGGCAAGCAATAGAGCACTAGAACAAGCCAATATGAATTTATGCCTCCTTTCCTTCTCTCCATAATACTCTCTGTTATTTTACTTACAATTGACTGTAAAATGTAGTCTGTGCTTTTACCTGTTTAAGTGACACTGCTGAAGAAAATTCATTTTAAAATGGTCTAGCCAAAACACCGACCTACTATTTCATTCATTTATTCACTTTTTTCTCTTTCTTTCCTACCTCCATCTTTTTATTCAATGAGCACTTATGACACTTACTTTGTGCACAGCTCCATGTTTTGTCATGGGAAAGGCAAAGTGAATACATATACTCTTTTTTGGATCAATCTCATCTGAGATGTTAACTGAAATATTTCCTGTTGCTCCACAATTGGTGACTAGAAACCAATGGTGAGGACAGAGGTATGAAGTGCTCATTATTCCAAAGAGAAACCCAACCAGTGGGAGATGCCATCTTTAGGATATTTTGAAAGGCCATTAAACAAGTTTTGCTACTCCGTGTCAGCCACTGCCCATCTTACATCCCATTCTGTATTTGAAGACTAGAATAGCTAGAGAGAGGATGGGAGCATTATAGTTGTGAGTTATTGGCTATCTGTAACTGCTGGGGCTTTTTCCTCTCCACCCCAGGATGGAGAGGAAAGGGTGCATCTTTGACAGCAACATAGAGAAGGGAAACTCCAAGAAATTTCATTTGTAGAGAATAGGGCTGTCTTCAGGGAGGGTGACTGACATCTTGTTCCCTGATTTGAGGTTTGTTTTTGCAGCAGACTTGATGACCAGCCTTCTAATCCTATGTGAGCAGCAGAAGAGGAGACACGGAAAAAAGTTGGCAGGACAGACATGAGGTGTGACCATTTGGTCTAGCAAAAATGTGTGAGTTTCCAGTATGTCAAGGAAACACTGTATGGGATAGTACAGTTTGAGTCGTCCAGCAAGTGTCCTACCCAAGAGGAAAGGCAAGGGAATTTCATCATCAAGAAACTGTGAAGTATTCTGCAGGAGTAGAGAAGGGTTAGAAACGTCAATCCAGAACCTTCCATGTCAGAGAATGGTGGCGGGCAGAGGGCTCCTCACAGGGTTCCCTAGAGAACTCCCATATATTCCCCACAGGAGGGCTAGCATTTGGATACCTGTCACAAAGAGGGCATCTCTAGCCAGTTAGGTTCAGCCAGAAATGCCATAACCTCTAAGAGAAAAGAATTGACAGCCAATTATCTAACTTAAGCACTGACATTTCTTCTATTTCTCTTCCAGATCTCTAACTCCAGAGAAGAGAGAATCAGCAGTGAAAATGAAGGGGAAGTAGAAACAGACCATAACTCCCTCCATTCCAAAGGGCAACGTAGGAAGAATAGTGAATGAGCAGATCATGCCCCATTCCCACTGAAATCTCTCAGTCTACAAAGCAACCTGGAATTCCAATATAAAGAGAAGAGATTGGAATTTAAGTTACACTGACTGGACTTTGATTTTATAATACTAAGCTATTTTTTAAATTTTAGTTATTTTTTACTTCAAATCAATAATTCATTTGTATGTTGCAAAAATCCAAACAATGACAACATACTATCCCATCTTATCCAGTCCATCTCCTATTGGTAACAACTTTTATTAAATTTTTATGGGTTTCTTTCTTATACAAAAGATAAAGATTATTGTGTCTTTTACAAAAGATTCATGTGTCTACGCTTTCTTATACGAAAGTATGTTTGATATGACATCCACTACTCTGATTTTTGCTTTTAGTCTTAGCAATTTATTATGCAGATCTTTCCAGATAGGAACATAAAACATATCCTCATTGATTTTTATGTTTGTATAATATTATATGGAGTGGATATATGAAATTTTCTAACTACATCTGAACTTATAATACCCATAAGTTACTAAAACACTATAGGATCTACCAGACATTATTTTAAATTTGACAAAGCATGATTCCAGGTGATAATTTGAAAATAAATAAAAATAAAGTTTAGAGCCAGTCCTGATAGCCTATTGGTTAAAAGTTTGGCATGCTCTGCTTCAGCAGCCCGGGGTTCAGTTCCTGGGTGTGGAACCACACCACTTGTCTGTCAGTAGCCATTCTGTGGTGGTGGCTCACATAGAAGAACTAAAAGGACTTACAACTAGAATATACAACTATGTACTGGGGCTTTGGGGGGAAAAGGGGGAAGATTAGCAACAGATGTTAGCTCAGGGCTAATCTTTTCCAGCAAAATGAAAAATAAAAATAAAGGTTATAGCCTACCAAATTCTGGTTGTTTAACATAGAATTTTTCTATTAAAATCTTCATGTTTATTCTCAAACTTTATTCTTAGCTTCATATATACAAAAGCTCGTCAAACTGTCTCATAAGCATCTCTAATTGAGCAAATTTAATAACGTGCATATTTATTCTACAATTCCCCTTTAAAACAGGGTAGGATCGGTGTTGATGCCTAGTGAAGCAGAGTATCGTGGCTCCATTCAGCTCTCCCTGGGAGGACTAGAGAGAAGTGTTGATAGATTGGTTGACTTTAAGGCACATTAGGAGATCGCAGTAATAGGAATGTGGTTTGTCTCTCTCCTGAAATTCTCTTCTGTGAAGGTGTGGGTAATATCTGACATAGAATCCGACAGTCCAAGTCTTCAAAACTATCTGGCCCCACCCACCTCAACTCCCCTTAGAGGGTTCTTGAAAGATAATTGCACAAAGGAGAGGCCAAGCAAGTTAAAACATTTAAATACTTTAAGGTGTTTCCTTACAAAACCAGTGTTGTCAACTGGTAAGGTAGACTGAACAACGTGGAGCAATTCTTTTGCCTAGGCCTCAGGTAGATTTCAGTGCTCTCCAGTTAACAGCAACCCATGAACTTCCTTTTCCATTTCCCCAGAATGTGTTCCTGCCTTGGACTCTGATAATGGAAAATGCCTATTCAAGAAAGACCATACTAAGATCGTGCAGGCCAGCAAGAGAAATCAATATCGGTCTTAATGCTCAGAATAAAGTAGAACAATATTCCAGCAGAATTAGCATTGACCCCTCTCACCACTTGCAAGGAGGACAGCGAGATTCCTGAGACCATTCTTAACTTACTAGAACTCTATTACTCTTAATTGTACTCACCTGTCAGGGCACCTAGAATTTGTGCTGTGTTTTCCTTAGATCTGCTAGAAACTGCTTTATGTTGTCAATATTAAAATTGATGTTGGAGAAAAGGTGATAAGTAGTAACCTAGAGAGAGTTTGTGCAATAAAAAAAAATACTCCAGTGACAAAATAAGTGGGTTTTAATATAGTGAAACAAGTCACAACCAAGTACAACTTTGGAACGTCTTAAAATGCATAATATACTGAGAAAGGCACAACATCACTTCTGTGTTGTTCTTGCCAAAAAATATATAATCTCATTCTAATCATGGGTAAATATCAGACAAACCCAAACTGAGGGACATTCTACAAAATAACTGATCAATACTTTTCAAAAGTGCCAAGGTTGTGAAAGACAAAACTAAGGAACTCTCTTCAATTTGGTGACTAAGGAGACAATGTGGGATCCTGGATTGGATCCTAGGACTGAAAAAGGGCAATAGTGGGAAAAGTGGTAAAATTTGAATACAGAATGCAGTTTAGTTAACAGTATTGTACAAATATTAATTTCTTGATTTTGATCATGGTAATAGTGTAAAGTGTCAACATTAGAGGAAGCTGGATAAGGGATATACAAGAACTCTCTGTATAAATTTGCATCTTTTCTATTAGTATAAAATGAATTCAAAATAAAATATTTTAAAACAGGTAATACAATAGGATATATACTACATATACCATATATGTACATACATACTATATGTATAGTTCACTTCTCTCTCTCACACACACACACACATACATCCACACCATCTTGAAAACACTTCTGCTACAAATCACATAGAAAATCAAAGTAAAATATAACAGCATAGTCTCAAAGAAGAAGTTGAAAACCAGAATGGTAAGCATGAACTATACTGATGTCACAGCTTTTCTGAGAGTTTGCTGATGTCTATCACCAAGAGTAGTAGTTCTCACACCTTGGCGTGCATCAGAATCAGCTGGGGAACTTGTGAAAACTGTCATGGCTGGGGCCCAATGTCAGAGTTTCTGACTCAACATTTTTAGACTAGCGCCCACACATGTTAGCTTTTTGCAAGTTTCCTGGTGATACAGATGCTGCTGGTTCAGAGGACACCCACAGAGAATCAGTGCAGTGAGAACTGGTGAACTAAAACATAGGGCTGATGCCAATAAGGCTTTCATACCCACCACTCCACCAACACAGTTCTTGTCAAGGTTATCATGACCTCCACATTAAAAAAATACAACCCTAAGGATAAATTATATTCCTTATCCTACTTAAGCTATCAGTAGACTTTGCCACATATGATTGCTTTCTGTTCTTGAAATATTTTCTTAACTTGGGTGCTAGAACACCACTCTCTTGATTTTTTGTCCTAATTTCACTGCCCATGACTCCTCATTCTCCTTTCCCCGTTCCTCCTCATCGTCTAAGCTTTAAATGTTAAAGTAAACCAAGGCTTAGTCCTTGAACTATTGCTCTATCTACACTGATTCCCTGAGTGGTCCAATCCAGTTCCATGGCCAAATAGCATGTTATGCTAAAACTTATAAATTTATACCTCCACGTCAGACCATTCCAGTGAACCCAACTCATATTCGTCTGTCTCCCTTAACATTTCCACTTAAATTCTAATAGATTTATAAAACTTAAATAAATTTCTTATTCTTCTCCCCATAACCTGCTCATTCCACAATATTCCCAATCCCAGTAAGCAGTAATTCAATTTTTTTTGTTTTTGAGCAAAAAAAAAAAATATATATATATATATATATATATTTGTCCTAGTTGCTCTTCCCTATATTGTGTTCTGCCTCTAACTGGCTTCCCAGCTTCAGCTCTTGCTTTTTTCCACCCAGTAGATGGAATAATCCATTTTTTTTACCATTATAACTATTTTTAAATGTACAATTCAGCAGCATTAACTACATTCACAATGTCGTGCAGCCATCACCACCATTTATCTCCAGAACCTTTTTCATCAGCCCAAACTGAAACTCTACACCCATAACTTCCCCAGTCCCCTCATCCCCTGATAATCTCTATTCTACTTCCTATTTCTATGAATTTGACTATTCTAGATACCTCATACAAACGGAATCATACAATATTTATTCTTTTGTGTTTGACTTATTCCACTTACATAATGTTTTCAAGATTCATCCATGTTGAGCATGCATCTGATTTTCATTCTTTTTGAGGCTGAAGGACATTCCATTGCATATACATGTATATATATGTATATACCACATTTTGTTTATCCATCCGTTCATCGATGGATGTGAGTTTTTTCCACCTTTGGCTATTTTGAACAATATAATAAGTAATGCTGATATGAACATGGTTTATGAATATCTGTTTGAGTCCTTTCTTTCAGTTATTTTGGGTATATACCCAGAAGTAGAATTGCTGGATCATTTGGTAATTCTGTTTAATTTTTTGGGCAACTACCAAACTAGTTTTCACAGTGGCCACATCATTTCATATCAATGCACAAGGGTTCCAATTTTCCCTCATTTTCACCCATACTTCTTATTGTTTTTTTTTATAATAGCCAATCTAATGAATGAGGTGGTGTCTTATTGGGCCTTTGCCTTACACTTCTTTTATAAATAGTGTTAAGAAAGCATTGTACATGTCTTCTGTCCAATTGATTGATCCATAATACTCTTGTTTTTTAGTATTTCAGCATTTCTCAAAATGTGTTCCATGGAACATAGGTCCTATTAGAGGCTTCAGATTATCATTTTATTACAAAAAGATATAATTCAGGAACAGCGAGATGGAAGAGATATATAGGGCAAAGTACGTGGGAAGAGGTAGAGAGCTTCCATGCTCTCTCCAGGCACACCACTCTCCCCATGTCCCTGTGTGTTCACCAGCCCAGAAGCTTCTGGAATGATCCTTTTAAATTGTAAATAGGATCATGTATGTAAGACATGAATCTTCGGAATTAAGAAGTATAACGAATCTCAAACAGGATTTAAAATGAGTCCTTAAAAAAATCTTAAAATAAGATCTGCACTTTAAAAGGTTGTAGTGAAATCAGAGAACACTAAAAACAAATGTAAGATCTTCAAGGCAGCCAGAAAAAAAGGTCACAATAACTACAAAAGAAAGTTCAACTAAAACAATTTTTTTTGAATCAAAAATGGAGGCCAGAAGACAGTGACATATTAAAATAAATGCATTGACAGAATATAATGGTCATCCTGGAATTATATACCAGCACCTTTCAAGAACAAAAGATAAATGAAGAAATGCTCTGACAAAAAAGTATATTGCTCATAAACCTTCACTAAACGATAAACTTGAGGAGGAAGGAAAATGAGATGGAAGAAGAAATGATGAGCAAATAGGTATATATATGGGTGACTAGAAAGTATATATAAAATAATAACCATGATGTCTAAAAAGATAAAACAATATAGAAATAGAATACTAGAAACAGTTACATGTAAGCCTGTGCACAAAGCAAACTACTGTTCTATTGTTCAGGGGAGGGTAAAGGTATTGACTCACTTTATAATTTTCTATGTATTTTTTAACAATATAATAAAAATAAAGAGAGTAGGAGAAAAAAGGTGAAGTGTTTTAAAATCATTCAAAGAATACAAGAGAGACAGAAAGAGAGAGAAAAATAGAGAGAGAGAGAAATGGAGAGCGAGAAGCCGACAAGAGCTGGAAAATAAAAAAGCACAAAATAGTATGAGGCATTAAATCCATACATAAAATTAGTGTAAATTACTAAAATCACTAATTTAAAGAAAGGTAATCAGACTGGATTAAAAGATCAAATTATTGTGCCTAAAACACAAGGCTGCAGAAATGTTGAATGTAAAAGGACAGAAGAAAATATATTAGGCAAATTCTAAATTAGCGAAGCTATATTAATATTAGGCAAAACAGACTTTGAAGCGAAAAGCATTAGAGCCAGTACATAACGATAAATTGGTTGAGAAGAAAAATGTAGTTCTAAACCTCTATGTCAGACTTTCCCAGCCGATGGACCCAGTACAATGGAGTACCCCAGTGGTTCATAGTCATGCCATGCAGTGCTGATGGATGTGCAGCTTAATGATAAAATTTAAAGCAATGTTTGCAAGAATTCAAAACTTTATAACAGTTACAATTATATTTGGACTTTATTAATATGACTTCCTTTGTAAAATGTCTAAATTCAGGCACCGTTATTTTGGCACCTTGATCATGCATGCAGCCCTTGCATTAAACAGTGCTCTGCACTGGTGACACCACAAAATGCTGGCTCTTGCCCTCCGGCTTAACCACCCCAATTAGTCTCCTTACTGCGGGAGTTATGATTTTTTAAAATCATCAATTAACTTGTATATACTGTGTGTGTATATACACCTTAATGTGCAAATTACGGATTTTAAATTTTAATTTGCTTTCAGTTTTTACATTCTTCCTAATATACACAGTGTGTACGATTGGCAAATTTGTTCCTTTTGTTGCTGGCATTGTTAATGTTATTATTTGCTGTTAGAAGTTTCAGAGTAGAATATAAGTTAAATTTCTTTATTTTTCCTTTCTGATTTATTTGGTTTTCTTTTCTTGTTTATTGGTTTTGATTTTGTTGAATAGCTAAAGTATGAGGAATCCGACTTTATAAAATTTCTAAGGATTGTTTCTTTTAAAATATACTTTACTTTTTAGAGTAGTTTTAGGTTCACAGCAAAATTGAGCAGAGTGCTCCCCTATATCCTCTTGAACCTCCCACATGCACAGCCTCCTCACTATCAACACCCCACACCAGTGGTCCATTTGTTGCAATCAATGAACCTACACTGACACATCATTATCACCCAAAGTCCATACTTTATGTTAAGGTTCACTCTTGGTGTTGTACATTCTATGAGTTTTGACAAATGTACAATGACATGTATCCACCATTATAGCATCATACAGAATAGTTTCACTCCCCTGAAAAGTCCTCTGTGCTCTGCCTATTTATCCTTCCCTCTTCCATAACCCCTGGAAAACACTGATTTTTTTTACTGCCTCTTTAGTTTTGCCTTATCAAGAACATCATCTTACTGGAATCATACATTATGTAACATTTTCAGATTGGCTTCTTTCACTTAGTAACATGCATTTAAGATTCTTCCATGTCTTTTCATGGTTTGATAGCTCATTTCTTTTTAGCACTGAATAATATTCCATTTTCTGAATGTAAGTCTATTTAGCCATTCACCTACTGAAAGACATCTTGGTTGCTTCCACATTTTGGCAATTATGGATAAAACTGCTATAAACATTCGTACGCAGCTTTGTGTGTGGACCTGTATTTTCAATTCATTTGGGTAAATACCAAGGAGCACTGTTATTGCTTGCTTTTAAAAGTTAAAAATATTTTATAAAAAGAATAATTGAACATAACAATGAAAATATTTATTAAACGGGGCTGTATCATTTACTGTTTCAACTATAGTATATTTATTCACAATATTTTTTGTAGACATGAATTTAAATAATATTCATATTTTGTGGATTTTATCTGAAATATGGATTTGTGTGCCCCAATAAGTCCTCTCTACCTCAGCCTAAATGGTTCCAAACGAAATATATACAGCACCGTACAAACAAACAAGTGATTTTAAGCAGAAAAGAGAAAGAGACAGAGTATTTTTTAAGTGTTTGCAATTACAAAGCATAAAACAAATGGCTTTAATTATATTGGTCACAGAAGTATCAAGTCAAATTTGTAAAGCAAAGATGAAGTGCTCTACAAGGAGAAGTTGATAAACCCACACTTCTCTCAGTAATTGATAAAATCTACCCTCCTCGCCACAAAAAAAATGAGGATATCAAAGACAAAAGCAACACATAGCCCTCCATTTTTTTTGCACATTATAGCTTCCTATTTTATTGGGTTTTATGCTTGAAATAGCTCCAAACCATTTCTTCTGCCTTTCTCCTCCCAACTTGTGTTATTGTATCATTTCTTCATTGTCAGATCAAATTACGCTTTTATTCTGTTCTGCATTCTAATCCCCACATTTGTCTTAGTCTAACTTCTACAGTCAAATATTTTCAGTGCTCATTAGCTCTTCTTTTTCTTTAATTTCCCTGTTTACTTTGGCATGAAAACTTTTTTAAAATTTATTTCTGTTTCTTTTCCAATCTAATTCTTCCTTAACTATCACTTACAATTTACTCATGTCAATTTAATTATACCATTTTTATTTTAAACCAAACTACCTATTGAAATGTTATATTTTTAAAGCTTTAGAAAACTAAAAGCAGGACTAAATCGTATTTGAACAAATCCTAAGATAATGCTCATAATATTTGACCCATAAAATACAAGTCACTTTATTTGAGGCTTTAGGAAGAACAAATATGTTTGTAATAATAAAAGATTAAATAGATAAAACTCACATGGTGATTGTGTGAAAACTATGCCTCTATTTCTTTTTGGACCAAAAATATTGAATTTAGTTTTCCAATATACTAGTCTATCTGATTCTCTCTGTTAATATTATTTTAGTACTAGTATTTTAGTGCTGGTTATTTGAAAAGAAAACAAGTCTCAACCTGCATGTAGGGGATCTCCAGAAGGAAACCTTGTAGCAGACAAAATATTATATAAGCAATATTAGAAACTATGCACAGAAACAAGTTTTTAAGGTTTTGACTAAAATTATTTTTTGACCTTTAAAACATTATATCCAGATTTTATATATATATATATATATATATATATATATATGTAAACATACAGTTGCTAGTGGCTAGGGGTGGGCCCTAGCACTCTGAGTTTTAACAAGCCCCCCCGGGTGACTCTGATGCACACTAGGGCAGATCATACATTCTTAAAAGGATGATATTGCCTCGAAGAGTATGAAAATTGTTTCTTGGGAGAGAAGAAAACCTTCGGTATTGCAATGCTTACAACAAAGCTCTAACCTACCTAACAAAATCTCACTCCTTAGTATTTAATTTCATGGGAGAGGGGCAAATGTCAAAAAAATCTCCTTATGAGAGCCTCAGAAAAAAGGTTGAGAAATACTGGGCTTGGTGAATGAGGGTAAGAGAACCATAAAAGCCTTTGTAGATGAAAAGAGCCCTGGCCTACGCCCTTAAAACATGAGTAGGACTGAGAAAAGTAATGCAGAAGAGGATGTGGGTTCCACGCGAGAACCACGCCCACTTCTCAACTGCACTGACCAGAGCAACTCTAGTACAAAACCTGCTGCAGGGGTCGGGACAAGGGTAGGATCAAAAGCTTTAATTAAAAAGTTATCGAGCTGGTTCATTACCTCATAAAGATAGACATAGTTGTTGTCTCAGGAGTGAGTAAAATAAAATCCTACTTAAAACTGCTGGGTGTGCAGAGCAGTAGGTAGAAGTGGCATTGAGCATCCGACCCGAAGTGCTTGTGCAAATCGCACTACTGGAATCAAGGCACCAACAGTTCAGGATTCAGGGAAATCAGAGTAAGCTTGGGAAATGAGGTCCAAGACAGCGTGAAGAAAAAGAATTCAGAACATGGAGGGTGAACAATGAAGAAAAACAGAAGTTCACTTTGGCTACTAGTTGTCTGGTATGATGGGTGTGTGTATGTATGTGTGTGCGTGATGTATGCACAATGATTGCATAGATCAATATGCACTCTGTTATTATCAGTCTAATCCCTTCACAAGTGGAGAGTTCATATGTTGCTTGTTTACTATTCTATCTCCGGTGTCAAGCACATGGTAGGTGTTCAGTAAACATTTATTGAAGGAATCAATCGAGGACTGAGTAGGACAACCATTGCTGTCCCAGAAAATCTATCTTTGTCCTTTAGGTTTATATATATTGACTTTATGCGACAGGGAACATTTCAGAATCTAATGAAATCTCTACCTCTGCATATATATATACCCATTTGTGCATAATTTCTGGGGATCCCCAGTTGCCTAGAACCCTTCTGTAGAAGAATCACTACTACAAGCAATGGGGGGCTTCGACGGTTTCTGACTATTAATGATTTCCAGTTGGTTAACATCAAAAATGCCTTCAACCAAAATAGAAAAATTACATGGACTGATTCTATCTTTGCAGTGGCATTTAAACTTGGTGTTCTTTTAGGACGCTTCCTTGCCTTTCCCTTAGCATAGTGGTTCCTATGCTACATAAAAACTAACATCAGAATTTCTCACTAAGAACCCAGGAGATCAGAGAGGTTTTTACCAATCAGTGACCACTCACAAACCAGATCAATTTTATGGTCCAGATTATAACCATAATCAAGCCTGTCTCTCCCTTCAAATTAATATGAAGACCTTGGACCCCTGCCTGTGAAATTGCTGTCTTAGAGGTTTTTTTGACCATGCACTTTTAAATCATTTAAATAACTTCAGATGAAAAAATTAAAATCTCCAGCAAAGCCTCATATCCTTTTCATTCTTTGTTGAAATCACAAAAAATACTTGTCTATGTACACACCATTTCAGTAATTACAACAACCTAATAAGACTTAGTAGCATTTCTAATTGGTTGGCATGTAAAAAATGATGCATTTCAGGGTCAATAATATTTTCATTTAACTCTTGAAAGAGCCACAGAAAGAGGAGAATGGAAAGCATGTAGCACAAAAGTTTTCTTCTCCTTCATTTTCTTCTCTCTTTTAGTTAGTTCTCATACTGGCTAAATCTTTCCAGAAAGAGTAATTTAAGAACTTACAGCTGTGGAGGTGAAAGCCAACTGCACGTTACTTAAAGAAAGAGTGAGTCTAAGTGCTGCTCTCCACACACCCGGGCACCAGGGCAGGACGGGAGTCCATAAATCACACACTGGTCTAAGGAAGTAAGATGCCGGTGCATGATGGATGTGTAACAATCTCTTATGAATCTCTTTCTGGGGCCATGTGTCTACTTAGAAAAGCAAGAGACCCAGAATTGTGCGATACAGCACTTGGTCACACATTCAACAAGCTTATTTAGCACTATCTGTATGCAAGTCACTTTGTGTAACCTAGATAATTCAGAACATAGACTTACTAAGAGCTACCGCCTGGATCAATTCTATTTGTAGACAGAGGCAATGGCTGTTGACGTATCATGATTTAAAGGATGCTACAAGGTCTTCTCTGCCCAAAACTCTCATTTCTCATGGCTTGATGTGGCTTGATTCATTCCTCTTTTGGCCTCATATTCATTATTAGGAACCTTTTCTTTTGTTAAGCAACCAAAGACATGGAAGTTTTAGTTAATCACTCAACAACAACAGCAATAATAATAATAATAAAAGCCTCATAGCATCTTCTCTGTCCTAGTTCTATGTCTCCATACATGGATCCTATGAATGAGCAAATAGCCCTTCAATATTTTTCATTTGGGCAAAAATTAGCAGAGCAACCAAAGAGCCCT
This sequence comes from Tapirus indicus, assembly GCA_031878705.1. Taxonomy (NCBI): domain Eukaryota; kingdom Metazoa; phylum Chordata; class Mammalia; order Perissodactyla; family Tapiridae; genus Tapirus; species Tapirus indicus. The sequence goes on along the minus strand of CM062926.1, from coordinate 47,039,409 downwards.
AACAGGTACAAATGAGGATCTGTTTAGCAGATTAGTTAATTTTTCCCCAAGATCCTTCAGCCCACAACAACATCCCAGATGTATCAGATACAAGGCAGCTCATTTTATAACATGGCTACCATGAGAAAATTTGGCTGGTTGGAGAGAGTTTTGCAAGAAGTTACTGCCATACATGATATTTAGGTTCCAACAATGGGGAACAGAGGAGCAGGAATTGACAAAAATGTAATGATTCACTCATTCAATAAACAGTTGTTTAGCACTACTTTATGCCAGGCCCATGATATGTGCTAGGAATGTATCAACGACAATGACAGACATAGCCCCTGGTGTCACAAGTGAGAAAGACCCGCTGAGGGACTAAGACAACACACAAATAATAAAATCAATAATGTAATTCACTGCTGTGAAAGAAACAAAGCAGATGCAATGATACAAAGATACATTAGCAGTTATGCAACCAGAGAGTGACATTGAACACAGGAGTTCTTTCCCACTTAATATAAAGTGTGGCAATGCAATGAGAGGTAGTAGCAGGCAGAAGAAGGGAGATAAAGAAGGGGAGGATAGAAGAAAGTGAGAAATGAAGGGAGAGAAGCTATCTAATGACACTTGGTGCCATTTAAAAGTGACTTTGAGCCTTAAGTATACAGCTCCCTGGCTTTGTGGATTAAGGCCTCCAAGAATTCTGATGTACACAGGTGGCTGGGGATCCACCTCTCAGTTAGTCCAACGTCCCAATGAGGGTTGGCAATGATAATTTGAAGAGTTGCATGATGAGGCAGGCAAGGAACAGAAAACTCATAAACTGTGAACAGTGAGTCAAATTAAATTCTTAAGAACATCTATGCAAACTGATGCCTCAGTTGCTGAAAGATGAATGAAGCTATACCAACCATTACTTCCAAAGCCCTGTCCATGCCAGACCATGCTTACCCCGTGATTTACACAGCATAAAATGGTCCTGGATTGTTAGTGGCTTGGGGCAGGAAGAGACGGTGTGTTGCAATTTAAAATGTACTAGATTAAAAGGTAGCATTTTCACATCATTGGGATCTGTATAATCTGTAGGGAACAAAGGATATCACCCATGCCCCCCTTCTCCCCACCCCTCCATTACCTGTCAAAGAGAGGATTGGTGTAGAACAGAGTCAAGCCCGCTGTCCTGCAGAATTGAGGAGCCCAATGGTTCAACGAAAAACCATCTCAGACATAACCAAGTCATATTAACTATCAGGCAGTCAAAAATTATGGCCCCAAGGATGGATGTTAAGTCTGAGTGATATGGGAGGATTTCTGTGCTACCCTCAAACCTAAAAAAGAATAAAACAAAAGGAACCCTGCACCTGAGACCTTCTGACCAGGCAAATTGCTAACTCTGCATAAAGCTTAGGCCTCTGAGCTTTAGCAGCACCTCCATGAGAAACCAGGGGGATGTTAGTGGACCACCATGTAAATTACACATGTATTCTCTTGCACTGCTTTTTCGTTGATTAAATAATTAAGCAAGTAAAAACAATTTCCGTCAAAACTTGAGTCGTCATTCTCCCCAGACATTAAAACAGGGCAAGTATTGTACTTTAGCCTAGCTCAGTATAGGAAATATGAATCCCACCGTAGAAGCCTACTCCCTTACTCAGAGTATAGCACTTGGACTCTTTCCCAGAAACCATGGAGCATAATTCCTCAGGGCATCTTTCAATGGTGTGTTGTCCCCAAAGCAGAGCCATTATGGAAAATCCAAATCACTAAAAGAGAGATGACTTTGTCACTGACAGAGGAACAGTGAGATCCCCTAGGGGATGGAAGAAGCTTTCTAAGATATTTAATGTATGATTTTACGGAAGTTAAAGAAACAAACTAACTGTAGTCCAAAACTTCAGGCAGATGTTGCCACGGCTTTATTGCATAGGATGTCAATTCCTGAGGCTTAAATAAACTCATCTTGGTAGATTACCTTAGTAGGAAGAACGAGAGCTCTGTGATCTGGCAGAGTCCAGTTAAACTCTTAGTAATGTCCCTTATTCACTTATTTTCTTCCATCCCACAGATATTTATTAGAGTCTACACAGGTCTGCTAGAGATACAGATTTAAATGAGATAAACACAGCCTCTACCTTAATAGAACTCACTATCCAGTTGGAGGAGAAAAAAAAACAGATGGTTTTAAATAAGACACAAATGTGTAAATGCAAAGACGTATGAGACAGTAAAGAAAAGATGTGGTGCTCTATGAGTGTTACTGCGGGCTTCTGATTTAGGCTGGGGCTCAGAGAAGCTTCCTTTAAAGAATCTTCATCTGAGATTGGAAGGATGAGGAGTTAATCAGGCAATTCTGGGTGTGTATGAAAGAGTGGCAGATAGAACTCTCTTTGCAACACAGCCTGGACATTTTTCATCTGATTGTGAAATATCACAAAGTTTAGTGATACCCTCTAGTGAGTATATGGAGAAAAAGTTCTACACTGCAGATATAAATTGGCAAAACACCTATAAAGAGCAATTTGGGAAAATCAAAGAAAATTACCAACCCGCACATTTTTTGATCCATTAATTCAGCATCTTTGACTGTAGCCTATTCACGTACACACATGGCAATATGAAAAATGTATTCATAACAACATTTGGGGGTGATAATTCAAAACGTTTGAAAACCACTTAATATTTATCAATTGGGTATTAGATCAATAAAATATAAGACATCCATACACAGGAAATCTATGATACAAAGCATCATGTAGCTATAAAAAGGAAAGATGGAGTGTTATATGTGTCAATTGGTTGTTTTCTCTTTAGCAGACACTCTTGGGGTCCAGCCCAGAGCCTCTTCACTGGGCTGGTGAACATATTCTCCAACTACGATGAGTGGTGGCTGCAACCAATCACAGCTGCACCCTACATGGAGGATTGTCTTCAGCCAGTGAGAGCTTCCACCTCAAACAGAGATGCCTGGGAGACTACACACCCTCCAAGGATCTAAGGGATGGTTGTCTGCAACCAACATCTGACTGATACCAAGGTATAAAAGCCAGTCACCTGACTCAAGGTGGAACAATCTGTGGTGTGATTACTATTCAGAGCCTCTTGTGGGAACAGGCTGAAGCTTGACTTCAGGAGAGCCCACATTGATGTCCATCTCGTTCTTCTGCATCAACCCTTCCCTCACTTACAGGTTTCCCACCTGAGAGCACTTGCTCAATATCTCACTAGAACAAAAATATCCACCCCAGGATCTGCTTCAAGGGAACCTGACACAAGAGGGCCTTTTTTTTGCTTTCAAGATCTCCCAAGCCATAAAATATCTGAAGAAACATTTCACAGGAAGATCAAAAGTAATTGAGAAAGAGAGAAAAACGGTTTGAGCTGTGGATGGCTGGGCTAAAAGAGATCCATCTGCTTTTCCAAAAGAGTTTCAAAAACAACTCAGCTTATTCTGCAAGCTGAAAAATCGGTCTTAATCCTTAAATGCCCAAATCAACTAATCCCTTTAAACTCAAAACTAGCATGAATTTTTCTGCAGGAGTTCTTGGCAACTTGACACCTGCTCTGAGGGAAAGTGGATTCCTAGAGTGCCTCAGAGCAGATAAATATGGCCCACATGCCCCCTAACAGAGCAAACAACTGGGATAGATAGGAAAAACAACCTAAAACAAAAGCAAACAAACACCAAACCTCACCCCTGAAACAATATCCATTGAGTATACCCAGAAACAAATGGCTAGAGATACAGTGTACACTTGTTTCCATTAATTCTCTTCTGATTCCCACTCCATCATGAAGTCATCATCTATTCATCCTTATAGGCCAGCAAGTTACATTTCTGGAATGGTTATCTCAAACTTTATATAAACATTCATTATATATACTCCTGCACACTGGAAACCCAGAACTGAAACTTTCATTTCAACAGTGCCAGGCTGCCTTTATTTTGCATTAATCCAATGGAGTTGAGCCACCATACGTATACTTCATATTTTTGGTGCAAATTTGAAAATTACAAATCACACCTGAGGACATTTGTTGGTCTGCTCACTTATCTGTGTTTGAAAAACCCATTTTGTGAAATCTGGAAATATCCTCTCCTATCCATTTAATGTTGTGGGTCTCTAAAGAATGATGATTGATTTTGTTTGGTCTGGCAAATACAAATTATCCCCTAATCATTTTAGCCTGCCAGCCATGCTTACATTGACTTGTTTGTGTTTTAGAGAAGAAAATGCAGTGACTGTCATGAAAAATGGAAAGGGTTACAGGCAAATAAAAGATTTCTCTGTGCTGAAGAAAAATGCAGTTACTTTAACTTTCTACACCAAATAGGTTTCATTTGATATCAAAGTAAAGTGAATTTGAAAATAGAAAAGGGTGCTTCAGTTCTCGAGTAAACTGGTCCTTTAGACAATCATTAGGATTTTTTGATTCACAGGCTTGTTCCATGCAAAAAGCAGATAAAAAAAGCAGACACTAAATGAGAAGACAGTTTGTACCTTTCCCACCCTAAAAACACCACTACTTATAATGACATCATAAAAATTTAGCCATGGTTTTAACACACACACACAAACCCAGCTCACACACAAAATATTCTCATAAACTCCTTGAAAACTAATAAGTGACATGGACATAAATAAATATTATTGGAGGGAAGGAAAAAAAGAAAGAAGGAAAGAGCAGAGGGAAGAAAGAAAGGAGAGAAAGAAGGAAAGAGAAAGCGAAGAAAGTAATATCTGTGTCTGTATAGTCAACACCATGTCATCCCATATCACATAAAGGGTGTGTAATATAGTGGAAAAACTAGGTCTTCCTTGTGCCACTAACTATCTCTGGGACATTGTAAAAACCAGTATCCTTCTAGGTATCTATTTCCTTAACTGAAAACGAGCAGGCAGAACTACTTCTCTAAGGCCCCTCCTAGCGTTGACTTCCTATGATTCTGAAGCAATTTCTGTAACAGAAGGCATTTGATAAATGTCCCCACAGTACCAGCTAGAAGGTTGATAAAAGTCAGTAGGGTACAAAGTTTCCAGAAAACTGTGCATAGGTTGAAAAGTAAGAGTCATTGAAATGTTCCAACAAAGAAAAGAAAGGTGTCAAGTCAGCAATTTGGAAATACCCTTTTGGGTAAAATAAGAAACAATTATAGTCCATCAGACATTTCTGAGCGGTTCACCTTGACAGTCTTTGCCATTTCAGCTTTGTCTCTCAAGTATGCACCTCCTATGTTAGATCTAATTGATCTTCCCTTTGGATACTCTAAGTTCCTCTGACTTGCTGGAAAAGTTTAATTGCAAAGTACCATCTACTCCCATTGTTTGACTCATTGTTCATTTAGAGATAAGGATAGTATGGCCAGTTATGCAATGTTCTCATTAACAAATTCTTTACACCAAAACAAAACAAAAACAATAAGATGCCAAGTTCTTTTGGTACACACTGCTGCTGAGACTGTTTAAGGAACTGAATCTAAGTAAGTGACTATGTTTCCAGTAATTCTCTCTGGTGAAATTTATGTAAGTATTAGTTTCAGCGTTATTACCTCTAATAACCTGAAAGACAATAAAGAATATTTGAATTTCATTGGCGTCTGTGTATACATTCAAATTAATTCAACATTTATTGAGCACTTCATATGTGTGGGGAACTCATCAAAATTCTGGAATAGAATGCATTAGAACAAAATTAATGGTTCAAGTTTCAATGAGATTATAATTATCAGTATTCTACTACTCAAAGGTGAGTCATTTCCATCATCTCTTTTGGTAACCTTCTGTAGTAAGAAATGCAGGGATTCTCCCTTTTCATGCGCATAAAAAACCTAGGTGATTAAGACTCTCCCAAGTTGCTGCAAATTTGTGAAAGAATCAGCATTAAAACACAAGGCTTCTTACTAAAAGTAAAAACTTTTTCTTACACATCAGATCAAACCCATATGCTACCAAGCTTGGGTTCAAGGAGACAAATACAAAAGGGTACAATTAAGGAAAATAAAATACAGCATTGCATACATGTGGCAGGCAAAACACCTGATTTAATGATTCAACAAATATTTATTGGGAACAAAATATGTGTCGAGCCCTGTGCTAGGCACTGGGAATAAAGGGATGAATAAGATGTCATCTCTATCAAGAATCTTACAGGCCATTAACATTATAAAAGTCAGAATAAATCACAAATCAGAAAATAATCAGAATTTCGTAGTAATATTTCAAACATAAACACTTACATTCGCAGCCTTAATGAAGTAACCAGACCCAATTTGTCCTCTGGTCATGAAAAAACTAGAAAACTGGACAGAATGTATAAAACATCTGTTTTTTAAAATACCAGACAACAGGCAGTATAGCACAGTGATCCTGAGACAAGGGAAACAAATGATGTGAACCTTATAATGGCTCCAGCTTTCTGCCAGGAAGCACCTTCGGGACCACATTCAGGGATACAGGACCCAAGCAGACATTGGCAGTGGCATTGAGTTAAAAAACAGATATCAGAGTTCAGGGAGGTGGATCAAGCTGACAACTGTGAGACAGAATATTGGAAAATAGATACATATGTAGGATAAGAATTCCAAAAAGGATAGGAATCTCCATAGTGTTTACCTTGAATCTTTGGCTAAATACTAAACTGCATACACCTAAAGTAAAATTTCACAAGTCTGAGGATACAGCAATTGCTAAAGAGCATTAAACTAAACAATTCCCAGAGATCTGCAGATTCAATGCAATCTCTTATCAAATTCCAATGGCCTTTTTGGCAGAAATTTAAAAAGTCAATTTTCAAATTCATATGGAATTACAAGGGCCTTGAATGGCCAAAACAATCTTGAAAAAGAACATTACTGGAGGACTCACAATTTCTGATTTCAAAACTTACCTCAAAGCTGTAATAATCAAAACAGTGTGGTAGTGGCATAAAGGTAGACATGTAGACCAATGCAATAGAATTGAGAGTCTAGAAATAAGCCTATAAATGTATGGGCAATTAATTTTTGACCATGGTGCAAAGGCTACTCAATGAAGAAAGAATAATCTCTTCAACAGATGTTTCTGGGACAGCTGGGTTTCCACATTTAACAGAATGAAGTCTGGCCACTACCTCATGTCATATACAAAAATGAACTCAAAATAATCAATGAACTAAATATAAGAGCTAAAACCATAAAACTCACGGAAGAGAATAAAGAAGTAAATCTTCATGAACTTGGGTTAGATATGACACCAAAAGCAGGAGCAAAAAAAGAAAAATTTCATAAATTTGATTTCATCAAAATTAAAATTTTTGTGTAGCAAAGGATATTATCAGGAAGGGAAAAGGCAAGCTGCATATCAGAGAAAAAAAACATTATGTTCCAATTTTCCTCTCAGTCTTTGCACATATTTATAACATCTGTTTTAAAGTCTTTGTTTCCTAGTTCCATCATCTCTGTTATTTCTGGGTTTGTTTCCATTGACCAAGTTTTTTCTGATTATGGGTCACATTTTTTTAACTTTTTTTGTATATCTCAAATTTTTTTATTGAATGTTGAATATGGTGAATATTATAATATTGAGTGTCTGCATTTTGTTGTATTCTTTTATACATTGTCAAATTTTGTTTTGTCAGATAATGAAGTTACTTGTGTATCAGCCAATCCTTTCACATCTTATTTCTATGCTTTGCTAGGTAAGATCTAGAGGACACTTGACTGTGGCTTGTTTACCCCTACTAATAAGGTGTGACACTTCTGGGGTCCCTATCGAATGTCTTGGGTCCTCACTGAGATCTCTCCACTCTGGAGAGTAAGAATTGTTTTATTTTAGTGTAAAGAATGTGTTAATAAGAACATTGCACAATTGGCCATAATATCCCTATCTTTGAAGGAAAGATGAGTCAAACAAGGAAAATGAAAATTTCTGACTTTGTTTTTATCTTCTCTCTTTTTCCCTATGTCAGTCTAGCTAAAGGTCTGTCAATTTTGTTGATCTTTTAAAAGAATGAACTGGTTTAACTGACTTTCTCTATTGTTTTTCTGTTCTGTATTTTATTTACCTCCACTCTAATCTTTATTATATTCTTCCTTCTGCTTGTTTTATCTCTACCTTGTTCTTCTTTTCCTGGTTCCTCAAGGTGGAAAGTAAGTTACTGATTTGAGAGCCTTTTCCTTTAGAGAAAAATTATAATTCTGATTCAGAGAGGAATTCTGACTAAAGGCTTCTACCATTAATTTATCTGCTCAGTTGATCTAATTCCTAATATAGTCAGATATTTGGTATATTAAATGTTGGGTATTTTTCTTTTAAATAAACCCTCAAATACACCCAGGGATTATAAGTAAGATGGATGGACACTCTATTCCCTTTTCATGTAGTGTCTCTCCTAGCTTTCATTATTTAATGTAAGAAAAAACTTCAAATTATAACATATCATTTCATCAATATTCTCCCTTGGAAAACAACTCTGAAGCGGAAGAACATTGTAACATGGCACTCTAAACTTTATAAAATATCCTCAAACATTGGCAATATATATTTATTTAAAAAGAAAGAAAAATAAAACTAGAATCAGAAATTCAAAAACTAATAACAAAAATTGATACATACAAAAAAGGAACAAATTTAATTAGATTTATTAAACTCATAAGACAAACTGAGAAAAAGACAAAATCATTTAAGAAATAAAGAATAAATTACAAAGTGATAAAGAATTAGTGGATCTGAATTAAAATTTAATAAAGTGCATTAAAGAAAGGTAAAACACATACATACACAATAGACAATGAAAATAAGATAAAGAAATGTGGAAGATCACAAAGAAAGTTGTTAAAATGGAAGACAAGGAAAAAAGGTCCAAAATGTATATAATTACATTTCCTAAAAAGGTGTGCAGGAGCAAAAGAACAGGAAAGAAAAAACCAAAATTCAAAGAGAAGTTACAGAAATAAGAGAAAATATAAATCTTTATATTGAAATGTCCCACCATGTACCTGTCAATATTAGTACCTGAAAAGACTAATTCTTTCTCATTAAAGTCAAGTGAAATAATTCTCAGGGCCACCAGACAATATTATACATGTTATATATATTATACATTATATAATAAAGGTAAAAGAAGTAGGCTATCATCTCACTTCACAAGAGCAATAATAGAGCATAATTTTTAATAAACTTGAAAGAGAAAACACAAGACAAGGATTTCATATCCAATCAAAAAGTTTTTCAAATATCAAGACTATTAAAAAAACAGCTTCAATTATTTCAAGATCTGACATTTCTGAAGAATCTACCAGAGGATAGACTTCAGTTATCCAAAATATAACTGGGGAAATTTCAGGAAATAAATTGATGCTGAGAATTCAATATAGTTAATTTTAGATATAAGACTAAAACAAAGATGAAGATATGGGGTGAAAAGAAGTATGTATGTGTGTATACGGACATACATATGTATGTATATAGAGTATGTAAAGGCTATATTCTGAAAAAGTAGGAAGAATGCAAGGAAAAAATAGAATAGGAAGAAAGAAAAGGAGAGTAGAATAAGTTAATTAATTGTGGTAGAGAAAAGGGATGGAATCAAAGACTACCGTTTAAAACTGACACATTATATAATAAAGCAGTATATAGAAAAAAAAGGAATTGAGGACGTTATAAGAAGCATGAAAGTATACATTAGAACAAAAATGCAAACTCACAAATTAAAGTTTTAGATAATACAATATCCATCAAATAAAGAAAGAAATATAGTAAATTTAATGTAATTAACTCATTAATTATAAAAGTATAGAGTTGCCACAAAACATATCAATCATATCAATATGTGTGCTTACACTTAACCAACCTATTAAAAGAAAAATTATTTTAAAATTGGCTTAGAAAGGAAAATCTATTTATCTGCTGTTTACAACACACTTTAGAGAGTGATTTAGTAAGACGCCTCAAAGCACACAAATAGTGACGGTTCATGGTAAGCAAAGCTGAGATGGCAGAATTGCTCTGACATATGCTGAGGAAAGGAAATAAAAGGCTGAGATAGGTGGGCATACTGAAATGTGTATATTATGCGTGGCTGGAAGGCCCACCAGATGATTATCTTCTTGGGAAGGACCAAGTGCCTTCATTTATCAAGGCCGTATTTCACTGGTAAGAAGAAATTAGTGCCACCCTCAGGATCTAAAGAGTGATGAATAGGTACCTATTATATCTTCATTTATTTCACAAGTCTGGCCCCTGTAGAAACCAGACATGCCCTGGTGGATGAGAGTAGATGATCACACACTCAATCAAGTAATGTTCCCAATTATTGCAGTCATGGTACCAGGTGTAATATCTTTGCAACAGCAGATTAACACAGCCTAAGATCCATGGTCTGCAGCCATTATTTGGTGAATGCATTCTTTTCTATCTCAATCAGAAAAAAGAATCATAAACAGCTTATATTTCCATAGAATGAGCAATAATATATATATTTACTGTTTTCCCTAAACTAAATTAACCATCCTACCAATAATATAGTTCAAAGAGATCTGGACAGCCCACAAAAATATCACATTGATCTATTACACTGATAATTCTACATTGATCAGGCCAGATAACACGAGGTTGCTAGCAGGCTAAAGAACTTTATAAAACACATGAGCTCCAGAGGGTGGGAGATAAATCCTATGAAGATTCAGAGGCCTGGTGGGACTCTTTGGGTTCTAGAAGCAGTAAAGTCCACACCTAGTGATACTGCTCCAGTCTACATATTGGGTGATGCAAACTCTTCCAGCTTTGATTGGGACCTAAAGCCAGAAAGAGATCTGGAGATAGTCCAAACTAAATGTAAGTATCCCTGTGGCACGAGACATAAAGTACGGCAGACCATATCGTGTTGGATGTATCAATGGTAGGAAAAGATGTTGCTTGAGGTTTATGGCAAGCCCCAGTGGGAGAATCAGCATAACTCTGGTGTTCTGAAGTAAAGCCATGACTCTCTAGCAGAGAGTTAAAAATCTTTCAAAAACAATCCTTGGCATATTATTGGGCTCTCATAGAGACAGAATACCTGACTATGGTTCATATAGCACTATTTCTTGATGACACCAACCACCCACTTGGTGACAAGTTGACTGCACTGAGCCCTCTCCATTCTGAAAAGGACAGCAGTTTTCCCTCATAAATATAGGCACCCATTCTGGGTACAGGTGTTGCCTTTCCTGCCCACATAGTATCAGCACCACCATTTTCCAAAGACTTGTATAGTGTTTTACCTACCAGCATGGAATCCCACTTAGTATCAAGTAGGCCAGGGAGCCTACTCCACAGTGAAGGCAGTGTAAGAATGGGATCATAACTATGGAGTCCTCTGGTCATATTACACACACACCACCCAAAAGCTGCTGACGTAGTAGAGCATCAGACAGCCTGCTGAAGACATGGCTGAAGTGCTCCATAGCTTGGAGGCAATACACACAAAGATCGTGCCTTCCTCCAGGATGCAGTGTATGTGTCGACTCAAAGATCTCAATATGGCACTGTGTCCTCAATAGGAAGAGTGCACGGGGGCCAAAACCCAAAAAACGGGAGCAGGAATGACCCTACTCACCATTATTCTCAATATTTTACTGAGAGACAACATACTTCTTGTTCCCACAACTCTAGGTTCCTCAGAGTTACAAGCTCAAGTATTCAAGGAGGACACACTCTCATCTCAGGATGAAAGCAAGAGCACCATTGAATTATAAGCTACAACTGGGGCCAGGCATTTAGGACCCCCCTCTATCTAGGTACTAGAGGCAAGAAGAGAAATAACTGTCTTAGCAAGAGTAAGTGGCCTGAATGTCACAAGGGCAGGTTGCTGACATACTATAAAGGCAGGGAAGGAAATAGGTACAATCCAAGTGATCTACTTGGGCAACTGTTGGCACTGCTTTGCTCAATTGTGACTGTAAATGAACAAGTATATACCCCTGGTCTGATATTGGAGCTCAAGGGCCCCTGTCTATTGAGAACAGGGGCTTAGACTCTTCAAAAATGAGGCTGTGGAGGGCCAGCCCGGTGGCATAGCAATTAAGTTCACGCATTCCACTTCGGTGGCCTGGGGTTCACCAGTTCGGATCCTGGGCACAGATCTACTCACCAGGCATCAAGCCATGCTGAGGTGGCATCCCACGTAAAAGAGCTAAAACTCTACAACTATGATCCACAACTAGGTACTAGGGCTTTGGGGAAAAAAAGAAAAAGAGGAATATTGGCAAGAGATGTTAGCACAGGACAAATCTTCCTCAAAATTAAAAAAAAAAAAATGATGCTGTGAATCACAATATCAGTAAAACCACAGAAGCCAGCAGAGATGGTAGCTGAAGATGAGGAGAATTGAGAATGGATTGTGGCGAAAAGAGACAATAACTTTTTTTTTGTAATGCTGAGGAAGATTCACCCTGAGCTAACATCTGTGCCAATCTTCCTCTAATTCTATGTGGGACACCACAACAGCATGGCCGACAAGTGGTGTAGATCTGCACCCAGGATCCGAAACCATGAATCTGGGCCACAGAAGCAGAGCATGCTGAACTTAACCACTATACCACAGGTCGGCCCTGACAACAACTATTAATTATAGCCCTGAGACGCTCTTACATTTTTTGTTTCCATAACGGCCAGAAGTTCACTGGTTTCCTAAAAAAGCTGCTTCCTGAAAGTATATGGAGAAGTCTATCTGAGCTGTACGAGGGATGGAGTGTGGTAGACAAAAGGACGTGCCTCCCAGATCCTCCTTCAGAGAAAGACGGACTGCCAGGGGCAGAAGTGCTGTCAGGAGCCTCCAGTTCTCTGCTCCTTCAGAGTCAACCTCATGTGCAGAGAGCAACCTCACCCAAGGTCATGGACTTCCAGGAAAGCCTAAATCTGGTAACTGAGCAGGGTGGGAGTATAGCCATTTTTGCTCATCACAGGACAACTCTGACAGGCAAAAGAAACTCTGACTCAGCCTCTTCTAAGAACCAAACCTAGGACACTGGGGTATTCCCAAAGGCAAAGAACAAAATACTTATTAAGCACTGTCTTCCTGCTCTACCACCTATGCTCATGGAATAAGCCTAAAAATGACCTCATATGTTGGTCAATACCCATTGGAATGTTTAGAGTGTGGCACTTTTGTGTGAGGAAAATGTCATGAATTCAATTAATGGCATTCTGTGGCACATATAAGTCTTTATTTTAATGAGTTAAATTATAATGGAGTTGATTTTCATTTTTACACTCCAGGGTGATTTTATAACGGATGCAATGACATTTTTCAAATAACCTCCTCTCCTAGCTACTCAATTCTATATTGTTTGTTTTCTTTCTCAGTTTCCCTATGATATATATCTTGTATTACAAGACTGAGAAACAGTGTCCTTCCTGTACAAAAAGAATCCTTAAGCAGAATTTTCTGTTGCCAGTGGGTTAGAGGGCACTTACTTTATAAAGTCAGCCTGGGGGCACCAATTTATGCCAAGGATTTCAGACAGAGCTCTGAGCTAGATCTAAGGAGCCCTAAGTTCTTGTTCTGGCTATGTGTGATCTCAAATTAATTTAATCTCCCTGTCTCGCAGTAGCTTTATCTTCTCCATGGAGATAATATTATCTGTCCTATGTCAGCGTATTATTTTTGTAGGATCTGAAAAGTTCTCATGAGAAAGCACATTGGAAAGCTAATGATAACACCTTACATTATAGAGCAATTTTATTACCTCAGACATAACCTTGAAAATGTCTGAGATATTAAATGCATTCTTTAAGTAAAATAACATTTTGAGTTAATTTTATTCTAGTCTAAGCAATAGAAGTGTTGATATAGCTGGACATGGGGCATAATTAAAGATAATAATAATGATATGAAACAATGCAGAGAATTTGTAGAAATTAGCTCAGGTTCATGCTAAAATGTCTGGGATTATTTAATTAAGGCAAAATAGAAGAATAATGGTAATAATCAAAACTTTGTCCAAAATAAAACAGTATCCAAGAAATCACTACTTAATAAATCCAAAGATAGCTTGAATTGTTCTACTATATTGTAATGAGAAAGGAAATAAATAAATCAACAAACCCTGAAAGGACAGAGGGATCATTAGGTATAAATTACACAGAATTACTCCAAACAAATTATATTCAACAAACTTTATGTCTATGTAACTATCAATTCCAAAATAATGAAGAAAATGCATCGTGAACTGTGTATTGAGATCTTACTAAAGTATTTGATTGCCACGGTTCATAAAATTTTACTAGAAAAAAATTAGTAAATTTAGTTTTATTTGAGCCGGGGAATGTGGCCTGAAACCTTGGAAGAAAATAAAGGACGTCAGAGAGGAGGATAAGTTGGAATGTGCCCAGTGGCTCTCAGTTGCTGATCTATACAGTGGCTGCATAAACTCTCCTGGGCATTCATTAATAGATGGGACATACATACACACACATGCCCAGAGCCTGTCCCAGGTCAACTAATAGAGAATCTCAGTAGTGGAACTGGAGAATCTATATTTTTAACAAGATGTCAGGTGATGCTGATATGCATTCATGTTTGTGGATCATTAACATGGTCAGATTTGTTGGAAAGGGGATAGCCTAAGCCCAACCAATAGCCAAAATGCAGAGGTCATTTAAAATGTTTATGCAAGTGTGCTATCTGAAGGAAAGAGGCAGTATAATTGTCTGAGTCACTAAAGCAAGACCGTATTGCCAAACCAATCCAGGAACGTTGGACCCAGCTCCACTCCCTACCTTCCAACAAACACATTCCTGGCAGATTCATACCTGCATGTGTCTCTGATTGTACCAGTACTGCCACGAGAAGACATCCTCTTTACTCCTATTAAATCAGAACTTTCATTCTAGTTCAGTACTTCTCAAAGATTGTCCTAGGGAAGAACATGAATAAAAACTTTTGGTGATTAAATAAATATGAGAAACCTGGTTAACAAATTTTAATGGGTTTCTTTACTGCAGGTCTTAGAAACTGTCACATATAAATGTGCACTATGGAGCTCAAAACATAAGCTACAAAGTCAGTGTTTCCAAGCCCATATGGCCATGAAACACTTTTAAATTTCACAGAATATCTCCTGAGTCTACTCTTCTGTGGAATACACTTCCAGAATTACTGTTCTATGAGCACTCAAAATCCCAATTCCAATTGTGAAGAACTCACGCAGTGAAATCAGGAGAGCTGACATTGTGTACTAGCCATATTTCATTTTTCCTGGATTCGCATCTTCCAAACCTTCTTCTTTGAAAAAAAAAGTCCCTCACTTTATCAGTCTTGGTGGGAGGCAAAGCCTTGATGCACAAAAGCCCTACAATTGCCTAATTTCATATCTAGATCATCCTCCTAGATAAGGATAACGTGTTCTAGTCTCACCCAATCAGGTACTTCCATAGAGGGCTTTTGAATCACAAGTCAGTGGTTCGTATTTGCTGAGGTAAGAGTTGACTGAGGACAGTGACATCCAGTGTCTAAGAGCAGTGGTGTTTGCAGTGGTGGGAGCGGTATCCAGTGGAAACTGTCTCATGGTGGTGCTCCACTCAGTTCCTGCCACGTGGCCTTTGCTCTGTGCCAATCTTTCAGATGCCACTTGTTCCTGAATATTTTCTAAGCCTGGTCTTCCAAGTTACTGGTAACTTTGTGAATTACCCAATGAAATCCTGGAAATAATTGTGTTACTGCTTAAGTTATCCATGGTTGTCTATTGCGTGTAATCAAGAAATATAATTGATACACTTGAACAGTTATTTAAAGACTTTGTCACTCAGTTTCTCCTCATAAGGCAATGGTATTAGACCTTCCAGCTTTAATAGTTTAAGGTTACAAGTTTCTTCTAGAAAAACCGAAGTATGATATAAAGATTTTAAATCAAATTAGAGGAATTATATATACTTGAAATAATAAGAAACTTTAAACAAAATCTCCAGATTGATACATCATTATTAAAATTATTCAAGTCAACAGGCATTTAGGACATCTACTTTCATTCAAGATGGAGTAATAGGGACCATTACTAAACAATGGTCAAAATGTGTGAATCAATGGCAATAAAGATATTGGAAATCATTTGACAAAGGACAGTGATTCCTGAGAGATGGGAAACAAATAAAGTGACCCCTACAATTGCCCAATTTACTATCCAGAGCAAGTTTTCAGGTCCAGGGATGGGGAATCCAGCAAGACTACAAAATATTCAATTGATTTTGATGCCTCAAATTTAGAAGATGGAGTTGGTAGTCTGGGGAAACCAAAATGGTTAGAGTCTATAGGGAAGAAGAATGGAAAGGAGAACTGCACAGAGACAGATAACTACGTAAATCTGCAGAAAGACTCCCTTGATTTTTCAGTTGAGTAGCTATCAGCATGTGTGTGTGTGTGTGTGTGTGTGTGTGTGTGCATGTGAATGTGTGTGAAAACTACCTAAGGCCAGGGAAAGAAGCTCTCGGAAAGAAGCTCTCAGAAATAAACAGTGCCCAAACTCAGACAAGGTCAGGAACAGTGCCAGTTCTTCCTTTTAGAAGAAAGAACACCTTATTCCAGAGAGCATCAGTTAGAGTAGTAGGAAGGGTCACACCCCAGTAGTAGAGAAAAATTAACCCCAAACTAAATTCACTTCTGCTCCAGTCTAAGAAAAATTAAAAGCAAAGATCAGAGCCATCAAATTCTTTTCAAGTAATCTAACTGCATCCCAGAAAACAGCTTAGGAATATTTTTAGAGACATAAAAATTATCCAGCACCCAATAAGGCAAAAGTCACAATTATGGCATTCAATCAAAATTGACCAGCAAGTAGTGAATCAAAATAATACAATCTATAATAAGGAGAAAAATCAAGCAATCTAAACTGACCAGGAAATGACACACATGCTAACATTAGTACAAAACCATTAAAAACAATTATTCTGACAGCATTCTATTGGTTCAAAAAGCTAGAGCAAAGATCAGGACCTGTCAAGTAGTGACATGGAAGAGATATATAAAAGATCTAAGTCAAACTTCTAGAGATGAAAACTATAATATCTGAGCTGAAAATTCACTGGATGAGATTAACAGAAGACTAGACATTGCATTACAAAAGATCAGTGAACTTGAAGACGTAGCAATAGAAATGATCCAAAAATAAAACACAGAGAAAAAGAGTTGGAAAGAAATGACAGAACATCAAACAGCTAACTGTATGTGTACTTGCACTCTCTGAAGGAGAAGAAGCAAAAGAAATAATTGAAGAATAATGGCAGAAAATTTTTCAAATCTTTAGTTTTCCAAGTTTTATAATTTGAATATTATAAAACCACAGATCCAAAAATGTGAAGTAAAAGAAGGAAGAAAAATACACCAAGGCACATTATGATCAAATGTTTAAATCCAGTGATAAAGAGAGCAATTTTAAAGCAGGCAGAGAAACAAAGACAAAGATGAGAGCAGATTTCTCCATAGAAACAACACAAGGTTGAAAGAGTGAAGTAACAAAACTGTCAATTTAGAATTCTTCACACAGACAAAATGTCTTTCAAAAATGAAAATGAAGCGAAAACTTTTTCACACTACAAAAGATAAATAATTTACTACCAGCAAACCTGCACTACAAGAAATATTAAAGAAAGTCCTTCAAGCAGAAGGAAAATGATCCCAGATGGAAACCTGGAACTGCAGACAGAAAGAACACTGAAAATGGTAACTATAGCGATAAATATAGACATTTGTTCTTATTATTGGAACCTCTTTAAAGATAATTGATTACTTGAAGCAAATTATTAATACTGTTTGTGGGATTTATACCACATGCAGAAGTAAAATGCATGATAACAATAGCACAAAAGACAGAAGGGAAAAATTGTTGTAGGTTTCTTATACCGTACATAAAGGAATGTAATATCACCCGAAGATAGCTCGAAGACAAAGATGTATACTCTAAACCCTAAAGGAAACATTAAAACAATACTCAAAGAACTGTAAATAATAATCCAAATACAATGAAATCTTAAAAGTACTCAATTAAGCCAAAAGAGGGCAGAAAATGAGGGGTTTGGGAAGGAACAAAGAACAGATAGGACAAAGAGAAAACTAATAGCAACTTTTAGACTCATAATGAAATTAAATTTAAGTGTTCTAACAACAGGGATAAAAAGGCAAAGATTGTCAGATTGGATTAAAAAGCAACACCCAAATACATACTATTTACAAAAAACCTCTTTATACATAAAGACACAAAAGCTTAAAAATAAAGAATAACAAAATATATACCATGCTAACACTATTTTTTTAATGGAGTATCTCTAAAAATATTACATAAATATGATTTGGGAACAGAAAAATATTGTCAAGGATAGAGAAGGTCATTTCATAATGATAAAGGAGTCAATTCATCAAGAGGACATAAAATCCTAACAATATATGTATCTAAAAAGAGAACACCAAAATACATGAAGGAGAAGCTGATAGAACTGAAAGGAGAAATAAACAAATCCACCATTTTAGTTATATATTTCAATAAATCTCTCTCAAAAGATAAAACTTATAGGCAGAAAATCAATAAGGATACAGAATGATTGAACAACACAATCACCCAAATGCAACAAATTGCATAATACTTTACCCAAGGACAACAGAGAACACAATCAAGTGAGCATGAAGCAATTATGCAATTATAACCTGGGTCATAAAACAAATCTCAATACATTTAACGGAATCCAAGTCAAACAAATCATGTTCATTGACCATGTGAAATTAAATTCAAAATCCACAAAAGAAAGAACTCTGGAAAAATCTCCAAATATTTGGAAACACAGAACTCACTGCTAAAGATTCCATAGGTCAATGTAGGAATAATAACAGAAATTACAAAAAATTTTTGAACTGAATAAAAGCAAAAACACATCACAAAATTTGTGGGATATAGCCATAGCAGGACTTTGAAGGGCAATTATTGCACTAAATGCCTGTGTTAGAAAAGAAGAAAAGTCTCAAATCAATTAGACCTCAGCTTCCACCTTATGGAACTAGAAAAAGAAGATCTGGTTTGAAAGTACATCTACAGAAATTACATGAAGTATGCCACAAAGAATTAGAAATTTAAAAATGAAAGAGATTAAGAGATTTGGAGGGTATATTAAGTTTCAACATGCTTCTAATCGATTGCAATAATTTCTAATCAGTTCTCCTT
Organism: Tapirus indicus; assembly: GCA_031878705.1. Taxonomy (NCBI): domain Eukaryota; kingdom Metazoa; phylum Chordata; class Mammalia; order Perissodactyla; family Tapiridae; genus Tapirus; species Tapirus indicus. Next base: position 47,020,262 of record CM062926.1, on the reverse strand, counting down.
AGGCTGGAGAATTGTGAGACCGTGGGAGACATACTACTCAAATAAATAATGGCTGAACTTTTTCTCTAACTGGTAAGAAGCATGAATATTCAGATTCAGAAGCGTATCAAATTCCAAACAGCATAAATAAATCCAAGTAGTGCCACATGAATCACGTAGTTGTAAAGCACAGTACAATATTATTTTCAATGTTCTGCTTAAATTGCTCCATAGCATTTTCTGAGAATTTTGTCAATACATTAACCTATTGAACCCCTCTGTGAGGAAAGACATTGTCATTCATTGAAGAATATTTAAGAATTCATTTAAGAATATTCAGAAGCGATGTAGTGTAGCAAAAGGAAAAATGAAGCCCTACCCAGAAGACCTAGGTCAAAAGCGCACCTGTATACTTGCCAGCTTTTTGTGCTTGCTCCCTGTATCAGCAAAAAGTAGCCATTGTCTGAAGGACAAAGATATTCTTGTCCCAATTCTACCTAAAATCTATAATCCCATCCCTAGTAAATCAATTCATTATTCTTTACCTAACATTTTTTCTGAAAATGCATTTAAATTACTTTGCCTGTTGTTGAGGGATGTTAAAAGGCAAAATAATCTTAGAAGATCAATGCTAAAAGACTTTGAAAAAAATAACACACAAATAGTACCTATTATTCGAGAGATTTTTTTTTTTCCATTTGAGCACTCCGTTCTAGCCAGCTATCCCCCACAGAGACAGAACCTTATACCTTTGCTGCTGTTTCATAAGTATAATGCAGGTTGTACTAGATAAGGATTCAGGAGACTGCTTCTAGGGCATACTTTACTACTTGCTAGAAAAATACTTTGAATCAAGTAAGAGAATTTCAGGATCGGAAGGGAAGATAAAGGTCATATTTGGGGCTCAAGAAGTATTTATTAGTAAACAAACTAATTTTCTCTACCACAGCCCTGTCAATGTGTGGTTAAACTTATGATTGAAAATGCCTCATGATAAGAAACTCAATACTGCCTAGGGAAGCCTGTTCTGAGTATTAAAAACTTAGTCCTTATTAAGGCACACTCAACCTATGTGAGATTTATTTTTCCCAAAGAGAATAATGGAGTAATAATAATAGCAACCATTCATTGATTACCTACAGTACGTCAAACGTGGAATTAGGCACTTTATATAAATTCTAATCATCACAAAAACCCTTTGATGCAAAGATGCAAAGATAAGTATAACTATCCTCCTTTGACATGTGAGGAAACTGAGATTCAGATTTAAATGGATTGCCTAAAGCCATGCACTAATCATTAGCAAAATCTAACTCTGGCTTCTAGTCTGCCAAGATTGCTGTAAAAACGTAAATGAAATCATATAAGAAAAAGAGATTTGTAAACTGAAAAAAGTTTTAAATTTAATCTGCTCTTAGAATGATTGAAAATGCCTATATGCTAGGACTAATGTCCAATTTCATAAAGGCTAGCTCAATTCTTGGCATAACAGTTCATTTAATCCAATCTTGAAAACAGAACGGTGCCCTGTTAAATATATTCAGTAATGCTGAGATCTACGAAAGCTTCATTCTGGCAAAGAAATTCATAAACAAGAAAGTCAGTATTTCCAGAAGAACCAAACATGTTAACTATATCTAAAAATGAAGAAGAAACGCTCTTTCAGAATCATTCTGAAGATAATGATTTTGGTCGTAAGTATTTTTGAGGTTATATGTTATATTTTCTATTCTGATTTAAAATTGTTAAGAATTTAGGAAAATTCCCAACTTACCCAGAAGGACACACAGTTATGGAAGATCATCATGATTTCTGGGTTTCAAGTTTTCAAAATATGAGAAAGTATCAAGACAGCTTTTAAAGATTACAACAGAAAAATACTTTTATCATAATATTCTCTATTTGCTATAGGGTTGACTGAATGACCATTTCAACAAAATTGTGCACACACCGAAAGGCATAAAATTTAAAGTTCCTCAGAGAAAACACCAGGAAGGAATAAAAGAAAGAGTTCTCCCCTTGCTTTACTCTTCCCCTGGACTCCACGTGCACCTCCAAACGTGAAAGTGGACTGGGGGCTTCCTGAAGCCAGTAGGAGCACCCACACGGTGCCCTCAGGTTGCTCAGCCCCCTCCTCTCCATTCCCACCCAGACACTGACCTTGGGACCATGATCTTTCATCTTCTTCCTAAACTTCTTTGTCCATAACTTCCTACCCAAACCCCCATACACCTGATTCTGGCTTCCTTAGCTGAATTCACCACCTGAGTCTGTCCAGATTCATCTGTTGATTTTAACCAATATTTGTTGAAGGTCTACTATTCCCCAAACTCTTTGCTAGACCCTGGAGATAAAATGGTGAACAAAACACACAAGGTCCTGACCCTCGTGGAGTCCAAAGGCTGGTGGAAAATGATCACATCAGTGAAGATAAAGTTAGAACTTAAATAAATGCTTTAAGTGAGAGGCTCATGGTGCCAGATACTTACCACAGGGGGAACACATAAGGAGGTCAGGAAAACTTACCCTGGAGACACGACAAACTAAAATCAAAGCAAAGTTAGGAATTAAGTGAAAACAAAGCCTAAATCTATAACGACTGAAAAAAATACCAGAAAAATAAATTTATACTTTTGTTTATAGTTCACTATCTATGTGCTTTATCAATGTATTAGTTTCCTATTGCTGCTGTCACATATTGCCATAAATATGTGAAAACACATACTTATTCTCCTACAATTCTGGAGGCCAGGTAGTTTACCACAAGAGGTTCCAATGCCAGCAGAGAAAGCAAGCTTTTTTTCTATTTTAAAGGGGCTGGGAAGAAATTCTAAAGTCGTTATGTTTCATTAGAGCCAATAGTTCTCTACCCTGGCTGCATATCATTATCACTGGGGGCCCTTTAAAAATGTGTCAGCCACATACCATGAATTAAATCACAACAACTGGAAAAGGGCTGAGGTATCTAGACTTTGTAAAATCCCTCAGGTGATTGTAATATGCACCCACTTTAGGGAACTACTGAGTTAGTCTACAGGTAGTGAAGTCACTAAACAGATAAAAGGAGTAGAAAGTTGGAGTCCTTTAGGCTGGTGAAAAGGTAAAGAAACTAAAGTCAATCATCTAACATCAGGAATCTCCAGGATTCAAAGCCAAGATATAGATATTGTCCACCACTTTCACTGTGCATATCACTATCTAGAATAGAGACATTTACATTATTACTTGCATAATATTCTTATGTCCTAGTGAGTAAGTGTGGTAGGCTGAAGATGGCCCTCAAAGATTTCCATGCCTTAGTTCCCAGACCCTATATATTATACTACCTAGAACAGCAAAAGGGATTGTGCATGTGTGATTAAGTTAAGGATCCTGAGGTGTGGAGATTATTTTAACAGTACTTATAGTCACAGGCAGAAATAATTCTTATGTCAGTTTCATCTCCCCACTACTGCTGCCCCATTCTTCCTGCTGCAGAGGATCCTGGGAACCCAAAAGGCTAGGCAACCATCAAGAAGTGAAAGCTGGATGTGTCTTGAATTATAAATGGGAGTTCATCGGGTGAGGAAGCAGAGGGAGTAACTGAGGAAGGCTTAAAGGGGAGTAGGATTAGACTGGATTGTGGAGAAAGCAAGAGAAGAGAAAAAAAGAGAAATGAGAAGAGGCCTCTAGAAACAGTGAAGAGACTATGAGTAAAGCAGAAGGATAAAATGAGTACAGTTGGAGCAAAGGATATATCAGTTGAAGGAAACTTGGAAATATAAGGTTCAGGAAGTTACTAAAAAAATCTTAACTGAAAGGTTCAATGAGCTTAGATTTGTTTTAATGGAGATGTTTCAAATTATTGAGAAGAGGAAATAACATATCCCCAAGAACACAAATGCAGTCATTTCTACTCTCGATCTATCAATGCTGAATATGAGAGGAAATAGGGTTTGAAATTAGAAGAAAAGAAAAAAAGGAAAAATTATGAATAGAGAAAACATGGGTTTGTTCATCATAGTTTGGGACACTATACATCAGCCCTCACACCCCTTATACTCTGAAAAGAAATAATTAGAACAAAATAATGAAAGAAACCTTAGAGAAGGTCTATCCTTGAGAGATATTCATATGATTTCCTCCCTCCCCTCCTTCAAGTTCCTGTTCAAACTTCTCCCCGTGAAACTTAATACCCTATCCAAAATAGTGCTCCTCTGTCTCCTTAACCTGCATTAATTTTCTTCCTAATTCCAATTCCTCCCTGACATTATATTCTACATTTTGTTTTCGTTGTCTGTTTCCCACTCTAGAATATAAGCTTCGTGAGGACATACAGTAGTCACTCAATTATTTGTCATCTGAATGAATAAATAAACCAAAGAATGAATTCCAAAGAATTATGAAGGATTATTAAAAGAAGATGGATGATGTTTGAAATATATCTCTAAATTTTAAAGTGAGGCAGCATAAACAGGAAAGACCACTAGACTGAGAAGAAGGAAACCCAAATGAGCTCAAGCCCTACCACTAATTAGCTGAATGCTTTGGGGCAAATTCCTTCTGAGCCTAATTCCTAACTTGAAAAATGAAGAGGTTGGACTAGACAATGCCTTAGAAGCCTTTTATTGCTGTCATTTTCTTATTTGGGGACTTCATGATGGGAAGAAGGAAGAAGGGATAGCAGAGGTGTACAGCTTACAGATGGCCCAGAAGGAGCAAGTATGTTTACCAAGCAGGAGAGTAAATTGATGCCCCAGGTGACTTCTTCCTGAGTGGCTGAGCATGTAAGCACTGCCTTCCCCAGAGAGAATACCTCTGGGTGTCAGAATCCCCATACAAGCCCAGCTACAGGTGGAAATTGACCACATCACCTAACTACTGCACATTCTTACCATATCCTACATCTTTGCTGTACGGCATATCTTTCAAATATAAGCCAAAGCCCTATCTTCAGAGCCCACGCTGCCGCTTCTTGTCTGAACTAGCAACCAGCAAATGGACGTTAAATGTACAACCATCCAGCCTAGATTTCAGCTTCCTCTGCTGTCTCATGCATTTTATGATCAGCATGTTCATTAAGCACTCTCAAACAACTTCATTAACTCCCTCTCACCTTCCCGAAGCCCCACATCACCTTCCCTTACCAAATTCATTTTCCTATCTGTGCCCTGGACTCCGCAATTGTATCCAAATGTGTTTCATTTGTTTCTAACTGGAAGGCACACATTTTCCTGTGACTTTTGCCACCTCTTAATAGCAGTTTATTTCTTTCCTTCGTCACCTTCCTCTTTCTATCTGCAACTTCCTCCACTTTAATTTCTGTCCCACGGCACTCACTGATTAGCTGATGAGGCTTCAGGTTTCACTGGCTGTGTATAACTTGTTCATTCCACAGCTGCCTGGCATAGAATTGCTCCCGATCAGAGCAGTTGTGCACTCAACGAACCACGGACAGGGGAAGACTTCAGCAGGCAGTCAACAGCTCGTGCATGCTGTCAAATTAGTGTGGCTGAACTAGCACTATGAGAGCCAAGTATTTCCTCTCATGGTGTTGTTCTGGTAAGGAAGTAACATGCTTCATCCTAGCCTTTTATTTGTCCTGTAGGACATTTGAAGAGCTCATGGTAGAATTTCTTTGCACTGCTTAAATTTGCTCTCAGCCAACCTTCCTCTCATTTCGAAACTGTGCCCTAAAAAAATTCAATGCCCTTTTGAGATATTCACAAAACAGCCAGGAGTTAGAGGACAGAGGAGCCAGAAGGGACCTGAGTAGTCTTTCAGCCCAGACACCTGGTTTGTCAGAAGGAAACCAAGGCCCACAGAGGTGTGCTCGCTTAGCCAAGGGTACCTCCTGAACCAATACCTTCATTATTCCCAGTGAGCACATGGAGAATTAAGCCAGAGAAACATTTAATAGTTGATCTGAGATAACTCAGTAAACTGTTTACAAAATAAGCTTCAAATTTACATGAGGCTGGCAAAGTTGCAGGCTACTAGCTCACCACAAGCAGAGCAACTAGGTTTGTACTAATGGAAATAGAAGGACCACGTGTGATGAGGGGAGGAGGAGAGATTCCCACAGGAACTGCTGTTAGTATCTCAATTGGACCCGGGCTGGGCTCAGGGTGGAACCAGCCTGACAGCAGGGCTGTTAACAATTTAATGGGAATTGCTGGAGTTCCTGAGAACTACTTAGTTCAAAGTTCTCATTTTTGAACTTAATTTTTTTCTTATCCAACATATTTTTATTATACAAAATATGTAAACACACACATATGCCTATATGTGTTGTTTTCACCCACTGAGGATATGCATTTCTCTTCTGCAGCTTGGCTTTCTTCGCTAGGCAACATCCAGAGGCTACTTTTCCATATCGTTATGCACGTCTAGATCTACAATATTCTTTTTCATTGCTGCATAGTGTTTCACATATATAGTGTTTGAAATACAAAATTAATATATTTACTTTTTTAAATCAGCCTTTTTCTGATAAGAGAAATAATACATGACCTTCTTAAACAAAAATAATTTGAATAAAGGAATAAAATAAAAGTGAAACAATCTTCCTTTTCCTCAATTTTGCTCCCACTCCCCAGAGATAACTCTGCTAAGACTCTATTTTCTGTTAATCTAGTCTTCACCTTTATGGCTTTAAATAAAACACTTATCCATCTATTTGGCATTTCCTAACCCGAGAACATTTCTTGATGCCCTGTTGTCAAATGTGAGGAACTTGGCCTGATCGTTCTTGGCCACCTCTCTCAGGATTCATGCACTCCTCTTGTAATGTGATTTACATTTTCAATGTTTAAAATATTTACATTTTTATAGGAGACTATAATTTACTGTCCTACACTTTATATTTAGGATGTGGCTAAAACTCATAATACAAAAAAAGTCAACATTTTCGTTATTATGACTTTGCAGTTGTATGCCATTAATAGTTTATTGGTAGAAGGAAAATTTTCTAAGTATCTTTACCCAGAGGATACCATATTTTCTTCCTCATTTCTTTCACTTATTTTGGGATAGAGTTAACTGCCACCGCTTCTGGTCTCTAATGTCATTCTTTTCCCAGGATTAATTTTTCCTTTTCTTTTTTTTTCCTGGCGTATGCCCTAAAGTACACTTTTTCGTACAGGGTGTCTAGGAGAAAAATTTTCTACATTCTTATATGTCTAAAATGGTTCTTATATTTTGCTCTTAAGCTTGTTTGAGAACTTTCCTAGAAATAGAATTCTGGGTGCAACTTTTTTCTATTAGATTTTAAAGATATTGAAATATTGTGTTCTGGTATTCAGTCTGCTATCAGTCTGATTCTTAATCCCTTGTCAATAACATATTCTTTCTCTTTGTCTTCCACTTCCTGAAATTATGAGCAGTCAAAATTTGTGTAATTGTTTTGTCATGATTAGATTCAGATTGAATTCATTTTTTTTCCACAAAAATTGTAGTGAGCAAGCAATTTGTGGATTTTAACATCATGGGCGTATTCTATTCTTCACAGCCTTTACCTTTGATGGTCTGTGCCTGAAGCAATTTTTATATTAGGGAATTGCAAAGTAGCAATTTTCTAAATTGTTCCTTCCTTATATTAAAAAAGAAAGCTTCCTTTTTTTTCTCTCTCTATCCTCTCTCATACACACACATGCACACGCACCATATATATACATATACATATACATATATATTGACTATCACTAAGGGCTTATAAAATTATTTTTATTCAATATGTTACAATCCGATTTCTGATTCCAGTAATGGGGAAGTAACTTGTTTTGTACCAATCCTTCCAAAGACAATAACTCCAAATAATGGGAAAAATAAGATAATTTTTTTTATGCCGAAGTCAGAAATTAGAAGGACTCTGACCTTTGAAGGGTAAGAACCACACTGAGTGAGACCCAGTTTACCCAGCTTTCCCCAGATAGCATCCCCAGTCCACAGGGCACTGCACACCTAGAATTCACACAGGGAGCCAGTCTTGTTAGTCTGAGGAATCAGAAGAGGAGTTTAGGACTATCAGAGTTGCACAAAATTGAGAGGAAAATCCTAGAAAAGGAGAAACCTCAAAGAGCCCCCAAATCTGCATATAAACTCTCCTCGAATCCTTGGCTGACCCTTGAACTGTACATGTTTGGGGGAGACTAGAGAGACCAAGGAGAAAAGAAAAGCTAAAAAACTGAGAGAGCTGCATAGAGGTTTCAGCAGAGGGACGTGCAGTTTGGAGTCTGAGTCCTGCCACATTAGAGACGCTTGCTAAACACCTCAAATTTCCCGCTGAAACCTGGTGAGGGACCTTACATTAAAGACATACAATAATTACCAGATTTGCTTCAGCACTAAGGGAAAATCCAAAATAGACCCACACTAACAAGCATAAAACTAAAGATAAAGACAAAAATCTTAAAAGCTGCCTAAGAAAAATAAGACACATTTACAAACGAATGACAATAAGAATGACAAATGATTTCTCGTCAGAAACAATGAAGGCCAAAAGATCATGTTTTCACATCATTAATTTCCTAAAAGAAAAAATAAATAAACCTAGAATTTTGTATCTGCAAAAAACAAAGTACAGATATTTCAAATCAATGAAAACTAATAAGATTCTTGCTAGTAGACCATCATAAAAAATATTAAAGGCATTTATTCAGAAATGACACCAAGTGGGAAATCAGATCTAGGGGAAAAAAAGGAAGAACACTGCGAAATACATGGTAAATATGTAAAACTGCTTTTCTTTATTTTCCTAATTCTTTAAAAGTCAGTCAATGCATTAAAGCAAAATTAAAAACTCTGTATCTTGGAGTTATATGTAGAAGTAAACTATATGACAACAATAGCACAAAAGATAAGAGAAGATGTACATGGAATTATTCTGCTGTAAATAATTCTCACATTATACACGGTATAGTATTATTTTACTAATATTTATATTTCTCCATTGCAATTCAAAACTAAAATTGACTTAGTATGTAGTTTCCTTTTTTTGCACTACTTATTAAATTTTGATATCAATGTTGTACTTCCTTTATATAAATAATTTTCTATATTCTGGAAGTATCATTGTAGCATTGGGATGATCTAGCCTGAAATTTTGGTGCAATTTCCCTGTGCAATCATCTGGATGTGTAGCATTTTTGAGGGTAGACTCTGTTGTTGCTGTTGTTTGTTTAATAACATTCATTCTCTTTTCATGGAAATTGGTGTACTTGAGCTTTCAATCCATACTGGGGTCAATTTTGGTAATTGTATATATGTAGCAAAATATTCTTTTCATCTAAGTTTTCAAATTTTTTCGTATAGAGTTATGCAAAATACTTCTTGCTATTTTTAATTTCCTCCAGCTTTCCCTTATCATTTTGTGTTCTGTTTATGTGTGCTTTCTCCTTTCATCCAACATTAGTTTGTGGTTTGTCTATTTTGTTTAATTTTTTTGAAAGAACCAGTATTTTCATTTGTGTTTCTGTTATTTTTATTATCTCTTCTTTCTTTTGGTTTAATTTGTTTTTCTTTTACTAGTTCTTTTAATTTAATTCATTTTTTTTTCTGAGAAAGATTCGCCCTGAGCTAACATCTGTTGCCAATCTTCCTCTTTGCTTGAGAAAGGTTTGCCCTGAGCTAACATCTGTGCCAGTCTTCCTCTGTTTTGTATGTGAGTCACCACCACAGCATGGCCACCAATGAGTGGTGTAGGTCAACACTAGGGAACCAAACCTGGGCGGCTGAAGTGGAGCATGCCAAACTTAACCACTAGGCCATGGGGCTGGCCCCTTAATTCACTTTTACTATTTATTCATTTTATAAATGAAATTAATCATAAACTGATATAAGTATATAAGACTGAATTTTTCTCTTATTATTATTTTAATCAAGCCCTGCAAATTTTAGCATGCTCTGTGTTGATTTTTATTTTTAAATTGCAATTATGTTTTGCATTTACCCTGCTACCCAAGAATGGTTTGAATAGAAGGATAGTTTTGTTCTTCCATTTTGCTATTTATTTCTAGTTTCCTTTGTGCCCAATATATAGTCAATTCTTTTTTTAATGATCCATTTGTACTTGATAAGAATTGCAGGTTTTTTTGCAGAGTGTAAGTTTGATATATATCCATAGGTATGCTGGTAAACTGGCCTTCAGAAGAAAAAAAAAAAGCCCTGATTTATAGCATTTGCAAGTTTCTGTGGTACAAACGCTACCACCATAGCCAATTTCAAGTTACAACATGCTGTCATTGAACATGGTGTTGGAAGGGATGTATAAAATCATCTCTCATAAGCCATACTGTACGAGTCAGCTCCAACACAACAGATGTAACTTATTGACCATGTTGTTTACACCTTTGATGGCCTTACTTATTTTTCGGTTCACTTGACCTGTCTTGGACTTAGAATGGTTTCTTAAAGTCTTCTATTATTAGTATGCTTCTACCAATTTCTACATATGTAGCTCTTACAGTTTCTGCTCTATGAAGGTGAATGCTGCATTAAATAATGCATAGTATTCATAACTGTTATAGCCTTATTTTGAATTGTGGTCATTAGTACTACAGATGTATTCTTCATCTCATAAGGCTTTTTGGCCTAAATTTTACAATGCCTGATATCAAAATTGCAGCCCCTATTTCCTTATTGTTTCTATTTACCTAATATACACGTACCCATGCTTTTATTTTCTTGTGTTTCTGAATCATTTTGTGTTAGGTATGTCTTTTGTTTACAACTGGATTTTTCTTTGTAAGCCAATTTGAAAATCTTTTTCTTTTAATAGGTAAATTAAAGAATTTATATTCATTAATATGACTGAAATATTTGGTCTCAACCAAGATGATATTAAATTATATTTGCTGTGAGTATTAGATTATGTTAACTATGTTTCTTTATATGCTTTTTTTATCTTTTTAAATTTTTTGGTCTTGAGGAAGGTTTATACTTTTGTACTAGTGGTCACTTTTATACATTACGTTTTATGGTACCCTTAATCCTCTTACTTAGGTTTTTACTATTTGGTTTGTCAGCATTAAATTATATCCTTTGATTCCCACATGTAATTGTCACCCATGTAACAATCATTAAGAGATGATTCTACTTTTTCCTTCCTTCTCCTTCTCTTCCAACTTTTTTAGTTAAATTGTGTTCTTTTCTTCTGAACATTCAGGATTTACTTCCTCTTCTTCCATGCATGTATCCATCTTTGAATTAATCTTACATCTATAAATAAATGTGTTCAATGTTCATCACCATTCCTTTTGCTGGTTTCTCTAGTTATCTATTGGTTTGATGAAGGTTGCCCTATAGTACGCGCTTTGGAAGTAGCTCTGGAGTACAGTATCTCCTGTGTCCTGCAGGTTTGAAACTGTTTTTCTGTGGCCTTCACACTTGAAAGACAGCTAAATTCCTCAGGGGAGGAGTACTGACTTGTGTATCCTCAGAACCTCGCATAGTGCCTGGAACAAAAGAGGCAATCAACAAATATGAGTTGAATTGAAAAATAGAAGATGTCATAGGTAAGTTTAATCAAAGGGAAGATCAATTCTGGAATGCATATTTTCATCATTATTCAAAATCAGATCCTGGAATCATGTGCAACAGTTATGCTTTGTTCTTGCAAAGGTTCTAAATAAATGTGTTCTTTACCAATTCATAGTTTATCTTCTATCTAAAAGAAGGAGGTTGATTTTTCTGTTTAGAGTATTCTCTCCTTTAAGGAAAAGAAATAAAATAGTACAGAATATATCCACAAGAGAGAGGGTCTTACTCCATGGTACTTTGATCTTCACTTCTCACCAGTCAAAGACTAAGATAGGTGCTCAGCTCCCAGCTACTGTACTTTGGAAGCTATTTTCAAGAGAACTTCTATTGCTCAAAAGGAACAAGAAATTTGAGACCAAGTATTGAGAAATAAGGATAACGGGTCAGGAGGAAATCCAGGAAAGAGAGCACAGCACATAAGAATCTGACTCTTCTATTAATTCCAAATTGAAGGGAAATCTAAGGAAATGTAACAATGAGGGAAACAAATACCTGGCTCACTCAGAAGACTGGTCACAAAAAGAGCCACAAAAATTAGAGGAGGGTAGTCCAGCAGGAGTCATTCAGTTAATTACAGATCCCAACATGGTGCATTGAGGAAATACAGCCTCCGGCACTCAGGCTCCTCTGTGAGAGGCTAAAAGGGAGAAGATAATATTTAATAATTATCAACGGTGTACCAGGTACTGTGTTGGAATTTTCATATGGATTTTCTTTCTTATCTTCACGACAACCTTATGGAGTAGATGAGGAAACTGAGGTACCCAAAGATTAATTAACTTTCCCAAAGTCACGTAGCTAACAATTGTTGGCAAAGCTGAAACTTAAACTTAGTTCTGTCTGACAAAAAGCCTTTACTTTCCATCTGTCTTACTTTTTGTCTTACCCCTTGTTTCCAACAAGACCAATGAGACCCATAAAATTAGGCAGTTAGAAATGAGAGTGAGTACTGTAACATACAGATATTTATGGGCTGGAGAGGCACTCATTGCTCTAGAGGAAGGAGACCAGACAACCTCCTCCTGAGGCATGGTCCCGTCCATCATATCAGAGCCAGAGCAGAGTTTTCCAAGGTTGCAGGATTGATGGTGGCCTCTTTTCTCTGATGAACAGCACAATTTAAACTATGAAATCTTAGAGATTTTAATGGTTCCATATTTTCCAACATTTTAGGTGCAAGACCCTTTGTTCAAGGTAAATCTTACAAGGAAAATAGCAGTACAGGAGAGGACTTTAGATTAGAGGCCCCGGAAGCAGGCTGCCCAGCTCCACCACTTACTAGTTATGTGCCCTTGAGCAAATTACTTAACCTCTCTCTGTCTTACTTTCCTCATCTGCAGACTGTAGACAACCATGCTACCTAATTGTAGAGTTTTGAAGATTAAATTAAACTAAATGAGTGGAAAAGCATCTGTTTAGTTGAAGAAAGCTGGATATGCCTAGAATTCTCAACAATGACAATTCCTGTGTAGACTTTACAGATCCCCTTAAGATGCCACAAAGCACAATCATAAAGCATTGGGGTTTTTTTGGATTTTTTAAAATTTAGTTTGTTTTGTTATTATTATTTTTGTGAGGTAACGTTACTTTATAACATCATATAAATTTCAGGTGTACATCATTATAATTCAATTTATATTTGCCTCATTTACTGATGAAGTTCCTGTGGTTAAGAGGATAAAAGTTACTTAGCCAGGGGACACAAAACTAATTACTAACAAGCTGCAATGTGAACTCAGTTCTCCTTAACTTCATGTCAAGAATTCCACTCCATATTTCATTTCTTTATCCTTATACATTTATTATTTCTTTCACATTACATTTAAACAAACATGATATATATTCAAACACCATATGCAGAACGCCTATAATATTTTAATTGTTAATTCCATGTTAAAATAGACAAATCCAATTTATAAAAGTAGAATTCCAATAAGCAAGAAAAGCCCAGTGAGTTACTGTAATAAATACACTCTAAACCAACTTGACTTCTCACTTCAGTCAGGTCATTTATCATCATTTATTCTTTGAATTGAATTCTGGAACCTGTATCATTTTTCTGAAAGAGTCAGACATAACACGGAAGCAGAATGTAAAACCCTCTCTCCATCTTCATGGACCTAAACTGAGAGACAGAGCTTCTTAAAATACGTAGTGAAAAGGTCCACATCACTAGGACCAGGTAGTTTTATGGATAAATTTTTGTCAAGGCATAAGAGAATAAAAGCATCTGTCTTTAAAAAAAAACTTGCAGAAAGAATAAAAATAAAAGATTAATCTCAATTTATAACAGAGGTGGTGTGCTCTAACGTCTTGAATGATTAGCTGTTGAGAAAGAATATGTAAAATTTTGTGGTATTTTAAGCTTTAGCATTTTTTTCCCCACTTGTTATAGTTTGAATTCCATTTCTGGTCCGCCCACTGCCACACACATCCTCATTGATATCTTTCAATTTACAAACAGTAAAACTCACTGTTTGTGGTATTAAGTTCTATGGATTTTGATATATGCAGAATCCATGAATCTACTACAATAGTAATGATACAAAACTGTTCCATCACCCCCAAATTTCCCTTGTGCTGCCCCTTTGTAATAATTGCTTCCTGATGCCCATTCCTGACAACTACTGATTTGTTTTCTGTCCCCACAGTTTTGCTTTTTAGAGGATATTATGTAAATGGAATCAAAAAAGACATAGCCTTCTATGTCTGACTTAGCCAAATGCATTTAAGATTCATCCATGTCATTGAGTGAATCAATAGTCAATCCTTTTATAGATTAATATTTCATTGTATGGATATACCACAGTTTGTCCATTCAATAGGAAGGACAACTAAGTTTCCAGTTTTTGGCAATTATGAATAAAGCTCCTATAATATTCAAGTGCAGATTTTTGTATAAGCATAAGTTTTCATTTCTTTTTGGTTAATACCTAGGAGAGGGTATATTGGGCCATATGATTAGTGTAAGTTTAATTTTTTGAGAAACTGCTGAATTGTTTTCCAAAGTTGCCTATATTATTTTGTATTCCCACTAGTGATATAGGAGAGTTCCAGTTGCTCCACATACTTGCCAGGCCTTGGTATTGTCTGTATTTAAAAAAAAAAAAAAAGATTAATCAAAAATGGCTTAAAAGACACCAATATAAGAAAAAAGTGTTAACTAATCTCATATAAATATAATCATCACTTATAATCTTAGCTTTCATTATATATATTCAGGCATTCTTTTATGTCCTTCACAAATATTTTGTATTTTCTTCGTAGATGGCCTCCACAAATTTGTAAGATTTATTCTGAAGAACTATGTATTGTTGTTACTCTTTTTGAATGACTCTATTAAAGACTCAAATCCTAAAGAAAAACACTAGTAAATACAATTCACCATAGTAAAAGTAAAATTCACAATTCAACATCAGAAAATCTATTAGCACCACATTAAGAGACTAAAAGAGGAAAATCATATAATCTCAGTAGATACAGGAAAAAGCATTTGACATAATGAAACAATTGTTCATGATAAAACTCTAAGCAAACTAAGAATGGAAAAGAAATTCTTTAACCTGACAAAGGATATCAACATCCTTTAGTAGGTAGTATACCTAATAGTGAAACTTCAGTTAAACATGCCCTCTATTCCCACTAAGAATCAGTATTACATCAGTGATCCTGGCCGATACCATGAGTCAATAGAAAGGAAAAGGCATAAGAATTAAAAAAGAACAAAAGTGTCAGTATTTGCAAGTGTATGATTATTGCTATAACAAATCCAAGAGAATCTATGGGTAATCTATTGATGTTAGTAGCAATTAGCAAGATTGCTGGATGCAGAAGCCAATTATATCCTTATCTACCAATCCTAATCAAATATAATCAATTATATATAATTGACAATAACCAAGTGTCAAAAACACAATATTAAGCAAAAACCCTAAGTTACAGAATGTTATATGTAATATTTTATCAATTTAAAAAGTTTAAAAGTGTGTATTATTTGGGAGTATATACACAACTGGATAAAAGTATAAAAGCTTCATGAATATGACAGCCAACAAATCAGGCAAGGATGGCCTACAGGAAAGGAAGATGGGAACAGAATTGGAGCAGGGAGGGGAGTACAGGGGCCAACTGTTTCTGTAAAGTGTTCTTTGAAAGAAATAAAGCAAAATGCAAGATTAGATAAAGCTTGGAGTAAAACTGAATTCATTTTATTTATCCCTATACTTCTCATATATTTGTAATATTTCAAAATGTTTTCATTTCTCTGCCCCCCCCCCAAAAAAAGATAAGAAAAAAGGTAGTGCTATAATGAAAAATGTGTGGTAAAAAACTTTTAAATGGCATTAATCCCTCAACACAGGTGGGCATATTGCAAACTTCTGCTAGAGTGAGGGATCTTTGTCCAGCTCCATCCGGGTAATAACAGTCTGCAGCTTTGGAAACCCGCATAGAAGTACAGAGGTGTCCACACCTTTGCCAGTAACTCATCTTCCAAAGCTGCTGGAGAAATCCACAGCCTAGCATACCTGCCAGAGCAAGTGAGATCTGTTGTGCACCCGGGATCTCTTTCCCTTTTGGCCACAGATTATTGATTCTTTCTTTTCCCCAGAGGGAAACAACGAATCAATAGATACATTGCTGGATGGAGGCAAATGACTTCATTGCTTAGGAAATAAATGACTTCCATTAAATATTCTTTGCTTCTCTAGTTTTGCATTGTTGTCGTTCCGCCTGTCCCCAGAACTTGTCTGTGTCGTTAAACACTGTGAGTTTCTGAATATTTGGAGAAGATGGAGTCCATGTCCTTTATCTCCCATTGTTTAATAGAAATACTGTAGACAAATCCATTTTGTCTTTATGGTGATCTATCATGGAGTCACAGAGTTACCTTCCCACAGCCTTTTCCATGTAACCTGTTAGACACAAAATGTCTCTGCCCTGTGGGTGTAAGATAGTCCAAACAAGGCCCCCTGAGACAAGAGAGCTCAGAAAAACTCACTGGATAAAACAAGTTAGACAAGCAGGCTCAAAGGCACGCTCTTGAGGAACTTCACGCTGTAATACAAAATTTCAAGTCCCTTAGGGCGAGGCTTACAGACAGATCTGCAGATAAATCTAGATTAATGGATCTTCATGGGTCCTGAATGTCAGAAGGAGTTGTGCATTGTTAAAATCCTCTAGACACTCTAACTTCTGTAAATCTTCATAGGATTTTTGACTCATATCCTCTAACACACCTCCAAGTTTCCGTGTCAATCCTGACTATAGGGCATAACACTTTCAACTCGAGCATTTTCTCTTCATAGACACTGTCAAATTTATTTGAACAGAAATTAGGAATCATGGAAGATTATCCAATATACCTCTTTAGGCAGTGAATTGAGGTGACAAAGAAAACTATGAGTGTGGCCCTACTTTCACTTATAACGCAGTCAGAAGCCAAACACTATTAAAAGAAAATGTGAAAACATAAGGAGCTGCGACATCACATCTGACTCCATACATCCATCCCATCAAGTGAAGTCATGAAAACAATCGTTTGCTAAAGATCCACTTTCACCAACCATCTTCATCTGTTATATTTAATCTGCTTTTATCTGAATCCTTATTTCATGCTTGTTTTCTAGCAAAGCCTATGAAGAAGAAAAACTTCTCAGCAACAATGCCAGCTAGTGTCATGCAGAACTTCCCCAGTATCTACAGCCACATTTCATGAGACAGAGAGCCTCCTTTCTGAGAGTTCTCATCTGTCATTCATCGTGGATGTTGGAAGCTTTTTTTATAGATTTGCAATAAGCAGTGGTTTATAGATTGCCCCGTCGTAAAGCCCTTTGGGGATTTTCTAATAAAGATAGTACAGCAAAAGTTTAGACCATTCCAGAAGATCAGTCATCACAATTTACTATCATCCATGTGCCCATAGAGAAGGCCTAAAGAGATTAGGAAGATATCTGGAAAGAGAGGTCTAAGAATGCTGGATATTATAGATCTGGACATCAGAAAATAAAAATATGAGTGTTCTTTTTCATACTGTGCCCATAATGTTATCTGGTTTATATGCCTCTGGAAAGAGAGCAGCTCTCTAGTCTGTGGATCCAAAGCAGACACACCCCATGTAGTGGGTAATGAGAGAAGACCAGTCAATTTGGAATCTCTGAATTGCTGCCTCAAGGCCATTTTTTTTATCTGCGCTTAAGACACAAGGACTCAGTGGAACCCCAAAAATATGAGTGGTTATGTGGGCATCTTAAGACCTGTCAACCTGAGGAGACCTCACTCCTCTCCTTGAAGGAAATCATACTCAAATTCACTTAATTGCAACCAGTGGATCTTTCAGAACATCATGAGAAAAATATTAGTTAAAAGGTATTGTATATTGGTTTTGTTTTGTTTTGTTTTTCACTGTCGCATTATTCCCTATAAATTACATTGCTAAACAGTATTTAAATTTTCATTGTGTCTGGAAGAAATATCAGTTTGAATGTCCAAAAAGTCCTTTTATCAATTAGGATTATATCCACCTCCATGTAAGAGAAACCTGACAACACAGGCTTAAATAAATACGGGTTTCTATTTCTGACATGACGAGCAGTTGAGATGTAAGTGGTTTACACAGATGCAGTGGCTTTACGATGTTACCAGGAACTCATGTTTTTCTATCTTTCTTTTCCACAATCTTCAGTATGCCTCTCATCCCATAGTGACAAGATGGCGAACCTGCATATGAGTTCCAGGAAGGAAGTTGGGGATAAGCACTACAGGTGAAATGTGTGTGAGAGCTAAGTCATCCTTTTTATTCAGGGAAATGATAGCTCTCCTGGAATGCCCACTCAGTCATTCCATCTTAGATGCTAGAACTGGGACTTAGGGCCATTCCTAGCTGCAAGGGAATCTGAAGAGGTGAGTTTTTGGTTTTAAACTGGACACATTGTCATCCCCAACAATATCAGAAAATTTTTCTTAATAAATGTGAGTTCAAATATTGAGTAAGAAAGTAGCAATCTAACACAGTCTACATTTTGGGTTAAATACACTCCCTCCCAAAAGAGAAAAGCCCAAAGTCTCATCCAGTTTCTTAGTCCTGTTCAGATTCCAGATCTCTGGGTGATGTGTAATCCTTTCTGCCTGAATAGGATGCGACTCCTCGTGATCTCTTGATCTCTAAGACTGAAAGACACGTTATCTATTCCCAACATACTCAATATACAACGGTGGAAAAGGAACCAGATAACTATAACAAGTGTTCTCATTGGGACAAAGGGATAATGTGAAACCAGCATGCTTCTTTGACAGGAATAGTGAGAACTCTAAGATGCGCTTAATCAATCTGACAGGACTTCATTCTGCTGTCTGGGCAAGTCTCCCTCATTCACTATACATCACTGTCCTGGTTCTGACCTCTGGGCAGGATATTTCTAGTCTATTAAATTCCAAGGCAACATCTAAAATGGGAATTAGAGAAATTGCCTCTCCTAGAAGCTTCAGGGTTTTTGTGAATTTCTTGTGGGTTGAATTCAGAGGTCCCGGTATAGCCACAAGAGTTGAACATAGAGAGGCAAGCCTGGATTTTCTTTGGTTCTATCTAAAACTTAGTACACTTCATGCTATGTGCAGGTAAGATCTTGCCTAAACGCTCTCTTTTAACCTGAAAACTCATATCTTTTATCAACTGACTTGTGAACTCTGCTTATCCCCCTAGCCCTCGACTGTGTGACCATTAGTTACCTTGAGGCAATCCAAAATAGGCTCCCAATAGAAAGCAACCCCTTTGCCTGTCAGCTTACCTCTCAGCAGAAAATACTTAATGAAAGGTGTTTAAGAAAGGCCAGAGGCAGGGCCGGCCCAGTGGCTCAGCAGTTTAGTCCACGCTTGGCAGCCCGGGGTTCGCTGGTTCGGATCCCAGGTGCCCGCCGACGCACTGCTTGTGAGCCAGGCTGTGGCGGTGTCCCACATAAAGTGGAGGAAGATGGGCACGGATGTTAGCCCAGGGCCAGTCTTCCTCAGCAAAAAGAGGAGGATTGGCAACAGATGTTAGCTCAGGGCTGGTCTTCCTCACAAAAAAAAAAGAAAGCCAGGAGGCCACAATCTAACCTTCCACTAAGGCCCGCTACCTCATAGCAGTGCTTATAATGGTTTATATTTGATGAACAAGAGTAAATGTTTTTAGTATTACAAGTCTTCATGTTATGAGACTCTTGGTCAATTTATACTGCAAGCCACAGGCAGAAAGCATCTCCCTCAGCAAAGTTACATTTTCTTCACATCTACTTGCAGACTGGCCAGCTCTAACCTGAATTCATTCCATTCTTAAAGAAATTTGCTAAAATGAGAAAGAAGTAACCAGCATATTCCAATGATCTGAATTTTCCCCTCAATATCTTTCAAAGCTGTATCTTTGGTCAACATGTGGTCTACATCCCATGTACATATTCTGTACATCTCACTACTGGTGACAACTTGACACCTTTCTACTGCACAACAAAGATCACCAGTTTGCAATATCTGGGTGCTCACTACACATAGCCTACCTCCTTCACTCAGCCAATGGTACATTCTATATTCTATAACTGTTGAACCCCTATGTAATATCAAATTCTATGTTAGTTAAAATTGCCTATCACTGCATATAACAGAAACTTGACAATAGTGATTTAAGCAAATTGTCTCTCATTAGACAAAAGAGCAAAATGGCGCATTCACGACACCATAAGAGAATCCAGCTTCTTCTATTGTTCTGCTCAGCCATCTTCAGCTAGTCGCTTTCATCCTTCTGATCAAAAGTTGGCTGTTTTTCAGAACTGAGTTACAAGGGTGTTAGGGAGGTATTTTTAACTTGGTACATTGTCACTTCCAGACAACGTTGGGTTTCTCTGTAAGAAAGAAAGGAGACTGGATATTTACTAGATGGATAGCAGTGTTTGCCACAGTTTCTGAACCACAAGCTGACATAACACACTTGGTAAAGTGGATGGAGAGAGTTTGTCCTGTGGACCGCAGCCAAGTCCTGTGGGGGCATTTGAGTGCAAGTGAAGTGTGGTGGGAAAAGATTGTCTGATACCCCTTACTACATACACTGGCAGAAACAATATGGAATCATGATGACATCCAGTTTATTCCCTTAATATTTTGATGAAGTCAGCTATTGCCAGAGTAGTACTATCTAGCACAACTCCATGGCATTAAACAACTGTCATTTGTCTGCATGCTATATTTGTGGACTATTGGGAGTTGAATGATCTGGGTTGTGTTCAGCCAATCTCCGCTCCACACTGTACGGTTCATGTCAGCTCCACATGCCTATCATCCTCCTTGTATCAGTGGACTAGCTGATACCTGTTCTTCCCAACAAAGAGGCAGAAACACAAAAAAGCACACCCATCCATGCAAGCACATTTCAAGCCTCTGCCAGTATCACATCCGCTAAAGTCATCTTGACTAAAACAAGTCACACAGCTAAGCCCAAACTCACTCTGCTTCCTTAGGAAGAAATTCCAAAGACATGTGTAGATACAAAAAAAAATGTGTAGATACAGAGAAGGGTACAGAATTGAGGCTAATAACCAAATCTACCATAAGCTGGTTCAGTGATAATATCTAACACAGCACTCATTTCCCATTTAAGGCAGGAGGGACCATTTTTATATATTCTATAATAAAAACATGTAAAAATGAAAAAACATAACTCCTAGACAAAAATAGTTCTTTGTAAGTGTGCCTAATCTCTTTCCTCACTTTTTGCAAGAGAAGGTTATGTTAACACCTGATTAATTTTATGTGCTTCCTATAAGAAAGAAAAATTAGTTGGTGATTTATGCCAGGAAACTTCAGACTAATAAAGAGGTCTAATCAAGGGGCTCTAGTTGTTTGTAAATACTTTTGGAAAATTGTGGTTTATATTTCTTAGAGATAAATTTGAGGATAATATATTTAGTTATGTCATAGAATGTTACTGTGAGTAACATTCTATGAATGTTGTAAGTAACATTCTATGAAGTATTCTGTGAGCCTATTTATTCCAAAATCTAACCAAGGGTAGGAATTATTTTCCTACACTTCTTATAGATGAGCAATCAGTCTATATTATACTTCCAGTGGTGGCATGATCACATCTTCAGAAGGCAGTTCATTCCATTGTCCCATGAGTCTAATTGACGAAGTTAACTTAGAATCTTCCTCCCTTTGCTCTTAATTCTAGAAACTTAGAAAAAGTTTTGCCAATTCTATTGCAAAATTGTATAAATTTCCTAAGGCTGTCATGACAAACTACCACAAACTGGATAGCTTAAAATAACAGAAATTTATTATTTCACAGTTCTGAAAAATAGAAGTCTGAAATCAAGATATTGGCAGGACAATGCTCCCTCTCAAGGCTCTAGTGAAGAATCCCTCTTTGCCTCATCCTAGCTTCTGGTGACTCCTGGCAATGCTTGGCATTCCTCAGCTTATAGCTATATCACTCCAATCTCTGCCTCTGTCTTCATATGGCCTTCTTGCCTGTGTGTCTGTATGTATCCTCTACTCTTATAAGCATATCATTCATTGGATTCAGAGCCTACCTTAATCCAGTATGACCTCATCTGAACTTAATTATATCTAGAAAGACTCTATTTCCAAATAAAGCCACATTCTGAGATTCCAGGTATACACGAATTTTAGGGGGACCTTATTCAACTACTAAAAAGACCATTTCAAATATTTGAACAGAGATATTATGTACTCACCTTGGTCTTCTCTTCTTTAGCCTAACACCCTCAGTACCTTCAAATCTCCTTAAATTATGTTGTTCCCAGACCTTCACCATCTAGGTCATCTTCCTTCAGTTATATACAACAGCGTCTATAAATTGACATTATAAATTGCGTATAGGTAATTTTATTTATTTTGAGCATAACTACTAAAAAAAACTTCATAAAAAGGATTATTTGTAAGCTTTTATACTCAAGAAGCAATATGTGATTTTGTCCAACTAATAATTTAGCCTGGTGAGCAAAATACCTGGCCCCTGGATTCTGTCCTTGGTGATCCAAGATGGGAAAGATATTATATCAGAAATCATCTGCACTGTCCTGATGCTGACTTTTATACTCCATTGGGTGCTTTTTAGATTGTATTTTACTACCTATGTCAAAGACCAATGTTGGTCAAGACTTATTACCCACCGGTGAGCTGTAAAGAGACTGATGAAAAGGGCATTGGAGGCTACTGAAAGCATAGATCACACTGTGCTGGGGCACAAACGCCCCTGGCCCAGGACTTTATTAGCATTAGTGTTTCGTTACTGCCCTTCCTGCTCTGCTTCAGAGCCTCCCTTGACAACCCAGGCTTTGGAGTGTCAAGGATTGCCAAAGGATAAGAGCATTGAAAATATGGCTGATCCTACCCTAAAACACCACAGCAGGGACCCCATCTCAATTAATTCAATCCAAAGCTTTTGTAACTGGGCACAGGGCCTTGTTCTAAGCACTGTGGGAGAATTAATCAATTGCAATGTTTATTTAGCTTTACCATATATTAAACAAGCTATTGTCCCTCTGTTGGTGGATGAAAAAAAGTTATGAGAAGGTAAATAAAAGGTGGAATAAATGCAGCTTAGTAGATGAATGCTCAGTCTCTGGAGACAAAGAGACTTGGATTCATAATCCTGGATCTGCTACTTACTAATTAAATGTGACCTTGGTGAATTTGCTCATTTCTCTAAGCCTCAAATTCATCATCTGGAAAATGGGGTAAAATAAATCTATGTATTTTACAGTGTTGTTGTGAGGACTAAATGAACAAATGCATGCAATGTACTTAGCAGAATGCCTGGCACTCAGTAAGTAATAGTTGCTTTTATTATAATAGTGTGAAACAAAGCAAAACAATTTTGGAAAAGAAAAATGAAGCTGGAAAACACACACTACCTGACTGAAACACTTACTATGATGTTACATTAACCAAGACAGTATGGTATTGGCAAAGAATAACACAATTGGCAAAGGATAAAAATAATTTTATTTTAAAATAATGAGCAAAATATTTGAACATATATTTCACCAAAAAAAGACATATGGATGGTAAATAAGCACATGTAAAGATAGCCAACATGATTGGTCATTATAGAAATGCATATTAAAGCCACAATGAGATGTTACTACGTACCCACTAGAATTCCTAAAATTCAAAAGACTGAAAATACAAAGTGCTGGCAAGAATGTAGAGCAACTCTAACACTCATATACTACTAATAGGAATGTAAAATGGTACAACCACTTTGGAAAAATGTTTGGCAGTTTCCTACAAAGTTAAACATATAAAGTTAAACTCTTGCCATTTAACTCAGTATTTTACTCCTAGGTATTTCCCCCAAAAAATGAAAACATATGTCTACACAAGCACCTATACAAGAATGTTTATTGTTGCTTTATTCACAATCATCAAAAACTGGAAACAACCCAAATGTCCCTCAACTTGTAAATAGGTAAAGAGTTGTGGTATATCCATATAATAAATTAATACTTAGAAATAAAAAGAAAAAAACTACTATTACATATAAGAACATGGATGAATCTCAAAAGCATTGTGCTAAGTGAAGGAAGTCAGGTGCAGAATACTATATACTATATGATTTCATTTTATAACGTTATAGAAAAGGAAAATCTATAGGGACAGAAAATAGATCAGTGGTTGCAATGTGAATAGATCAGTTGGCTGCAGTTGTGGGGAAGAGATTGACTACAAAGGGACATGGGGGATATTTTGGGGCATAATGGAAATGTTCTATGTCTTGATTGTGATTTTGGTTACATGACTACATACATCTGGCAAATCTCATTAGATTCTACTCTTAAAAAGAATAAATTTTATTGCATGTAAAGTATCCTTCAATAAACACTGTTCATTACAGTAATGCAAAAGACATAAGACAGTGTGTGATTTATCATCAAAGGAGACAGAAAACTAAAGAACCACATAATGATCAGAATATTAAATACATCTTGTCCAATAACCTCATTTTAAACAGGAGGACAAACAGTTCAGAAAATAGAACTGATTACTAATTGGTCACACACAAATTGACCTTGATTGTCTAGGAGGGCTTTTAAACCTAATGCAGTTGCAATAAAAATGCAGTGCCAATCCCTGTGAATTAAATTAAGCACACAGCCTTCCCACCACTCCCCAATTTTAGGTAAGCTTTGTAGGTAACTGACTGGAAAAGAAATGTAGAGGAGACATGTAGATAGGAATTGGTAAGAGGAATCCCTACTTAGTCCCACAAGACTTCCTTTATGCAGTGATTTTAGGAGCTACGGTGCAAGGGGATAGCATATTGATTTGGGAAGTCAATAATACAAACCTGGATGGCAGGGGACAAATAGCAGAATGGATAGATTACATGAAAAATACAGACACTTGAGAAGCAGGGTGTGAGTAGGAAATCACAGATGGTATCAGAGGAAAGTGACTTTGAAGACAAAGGTATGGACCTTGGTCCTGTTCTGAATCAACGGGAGATATTTTTGTCAACTTAGCCTCCAGATTCTCTCTCTTAGGAGATCTGAAACCTGTCATTTGACTTTCTTAGGGAGCCATTTGATGGAGCGCTTTCTTGATTGGAAAAATGAGATAAATTGTTTGAGACCTGAGAGAACTTGTTGAATCCCCTATGAGCAGGATGTCTGGGGGACAAAGTGGACATCAAAGGACTGGATTCTAGACCTGACTGCCAGATCAATCTGTATGAACTTCTGAGCCTCATCTCAACTTCTTTAGAGGTTAAAAAAAAGAAGAAAAGATAATTCTGGGGTAAGGGGGTGACACTAGAGACATATATAATAATTGACTGGTTATTTGGGTGAGTCTTATATAAACGATAAATTGGAATGATAATGATGGACTGTACCTCTCCATCTAAATATTTATAATTTATTCTGTTTGAGAAAAATATGCAATATCCCAGAGTTCATATTTGAATTGATCTTTAGTTTAGTACAAATGAGGAATGACTCCAAATAGGCTATCAAAAATTAATGTGTGTGTCTAGGTAACTCTCCAATGAGCACTGAGGTTAAAAGGCAATAAATGTACAAAAGGAGGAAATAAGGTCATGTAATTAAAGATCAATAGGAGACAGTGGCTTGATCTATAAATACAGTGTCCAAGGTGGTAAACTCAAATTGAGCATATAAGGTTAAAGACAACCAATGTTCCATTCACAATAGAAAAGATCAAAGAAATCAGAGATAAGCTCTGTAGAGCCTTCGGTGTAATGCTGATGTATGGCATAGACAAAATCAAACTTCTCACTTCTCAATGGCTTCTGTCCTTCTGTCAAAGGAAAAGAGAAGATTGAATGGACATCCATAAGGAGAATACAATTTCAAGATGGTTCTTTTCATCTGGCAGGCACAATCCTTTAACAGTGTGGAAAGCATCGTTCTCATCATTGCAGCTGAAGAGAATAGAATCTAAGGCCAGAAGGAATGCTGAATGCAGGACAGTGGTGTTCCACTGATCCACGGGAGGAAGCCACATGAATGGGGAGGCTTAAGCAAAGAACAGCAGAGGAAGAGTCCCCTTGAATTGTTTGTATTATTTTTGCTAATACTTCACAGAGGGTAGTCAAATAACATGAACCTCACGGCAAAATTTAAAAAACGTATTTTAAAAGGAGGCAAAGAAAGACTCAAATAGAGGCCATTCCCAAAATTAAAGACAAGCTTGGTAATTATCTCTCTAATTTGAATAATAATAATTACAATAATTTACATAAAAACAAATGGGAAACTTCCCCAACAGTAACTAATCCTATAAAATGACCTTTTTGCCACAGTTTCCCATAAAATCCTCCAGGATAACATCAATCTAAAACTGAAGTTGGAAACTGAAGCACATAACGACAAATGCAAACGAAGGAGTAACATGGGGACCATCATGGATTCCAGAGGAGAGAGAAGCAAGAAGCACAAATTCACCAGCTCACTCCAGATGAGATTTTCTAACAGAACAACAAGGGCATATGTTAGGTACAAAATGCAACAATGGCTGTGGGAATACTGTGCAAGGATCACATGTGTACAAACATAAAATACACTTTTTTCATTATTTTTCTGGTTTAATGACAGTCTGTTCATTATATTTTTCTACAGAACTGTCTAATGTTATGATTGGTCAATCAATATCTTGTCATTTTGATCAATTTGAATCAGTTTTTGACCTGTTATAACCTGAAGAACTAAAAAACTGTTTTATTTTGTGTACATTGTGCTGGCGGACCCTGAAGACTAGGTAAGGTAAAAATGTTGCATGAACTTAGCATAAAAGACCTGTCCGTTTTTCTAATACTTTACCATGACGTTCCATTTTATTCATATTATTCTAAAACCATTCACCAGCTGTCTTAGATTCTTTTGGTTACAAATAATAAAAGCTGAGTTGGGTAAATAAGCAAAACAAACAAGAAAACAACAAAAAATGAAGAAAAGTGAAGTGTACATGATTCCCTTTCTCTTTTACAGACCGGCTTTCTCTACTTCTCTGGGCACATGGTGAAATATGGCAGCCCTGTATTTCCCACGTTTGCATCACCTCAATTCAATTACTGAGTATACGTATATGACACTCAATATATGATGTGAGTACATATCATATACCTCAGTGTATGATAAACTGAAGTCTCTCATCCACATTTCCAAAATCTGAAATTAGAGAATTTGATTGACCCATCTTAGATCCAGCATCTACCCCCAGGCCAAACAGCTGTAGCTAAAGAGGGGTCCACAGAGTACTGACAGGGCTGTTATGAGAGGATGAGAGGGGACAATTTCCTGTGGGCAAATGGGTATAGTTCTCTAGGAAAAGTCTTCATGTACTCAGGAATATAGCAAAATATCCTGTACATGGGTGCTTCCCAAGCTGTGAAGTCCGTGAGTCACCATTGGCCTTGTTACTCCTATCTGGATTCAGTAGCTGTTGTGGGACCTGAGTTTGCATTTCTAACAAGCTCCCCAATGATGTTGATACTGCTGATCTGCAGATTACATTTACCATTCAACCAAAATTTCTTGCCTTCCTATTTACCACATCACGATGATTGTTGTCACTGGCAGTGACAACGGTGCACCACTCAGATCCCCCCTGCACTGAGGAGTGCAGCTAGCAGAGAGCCTCCCACTGTGGGTGCCTTCAGGATCTGCCATGGCTGTCAAACTGCAGCCACATACTGCCAGGGCAGCTCCCAGACAATGAGTGAGTCTGGCGGTGGTATGAAGTCTCATCATTTCCGGCCAGCATGGGATCCCTGTGCCAGACAAGGGAGCTTCAATGATGAAGTGCATAGAGGTCAGCCTCCTGGGACAAGGAGCAAGGCAGAGAGGACAGAAAATTGGTCTGGGAGTTGGAATGGAGAATAGGCAGCCCAGCTGAGTAGATGCTGAATTTAAGGTATGAACAGGGCACAGTAGCATAGGAAAGGGGAAGTATGGTTGTAGAGAGGGGTATCCTTACTAAAGAAGGGAAGAGTCAAAACAGGAGTTTGATATCTGGCTTTAAATATTGTACAGGAAAAATGGTTTTAAGTCTTCTGTGCCGCTTTAGAGAACAAGACTAGGTTTCTAAGGGGAAACATATTCCATTTCAATAAAAGGAAATATTTTTAACAGTAGAGTTACCTCGCCATTATATGATTTATGAGACTGAGTTTTCCATTGCTGAAAGGATCCAAGCAGGGTCTGTTGAAATGGGAACTTGATTGATGGCAGGATCAGATTGATTATTGTTGACTGGCACCAGAGACCAGACAAGCCTTAAGTGAGTGTATAGCTGTTGGGCTAAGGTCCAAGGTCCTAGAATTAGGATGAGTTCCGTCAATCATTATTTCCAAGGTCTGGCTATGCTGTGAACCAGATGTCATGACAGGTGCTGTTGACAAAAGTTATCTCCTTGACCAAACTTTAGTCAGGCTCCTTTAAGCCCTTCAATCAACCTCAACATTTGGACTTCTGTGTCTGTCATTGCATCATTCAATTTTAGCAAAAATTCTGCTAAATCAGTTTAGCAAGAATCCCCACCCTCAACATCTGATCAACCCTTGATATCTGATCAAATATCTTGTTTCCCACCATTCCCCAAGCAATACTAGATCACCCGACCTGGCTTCAGCAAGAATCCTGCCAAGTTGGTTTAGTCAGAATTCCCCCTTACCCCTAATGTTTTCTCTTAGTATTTTTCCATACATTGACTCCCACCCTGGTCCTTGACTAGAAATCCCCATTTGTCCATGCTGTATTCAGAACTGAACCCAACTCTATCATGAGGTCTCTTTTCCCTTATTGCAATAGTTCCTGAATAAAATCTGTGTTTGCCACTTTAATTACTGTCCAGTTCTGTTTTGTTTTGTTTTTAACATTGGGGATATCATGGTTAGTAAAACTCACCTGCCTTCAAGGAGGATAAACATTAGTAGAAGGAGATGGACATTAATGAAATAATTATAAAATGAATGCATACTTTTTATAGTTATTTCATTAATGTCCATCTCCTTTTGCTAAACTGAAGATTCTATTGCAAATTAAAGAGAAAAACTATGAAGAAAGGAAGATACGATTTTTAAGTGATCGAGGCTAAAAGAGATCAGAAACAATTTCCCTAAACATGTGATCCCTGAGCTAAGAACTCAAGCATGAGAGGGAGTTGACAAGGCATGTGTAGATGCACGTGTGTTAGAGTCAAGGGAGTGTATCCTCCCAAATCCTGGAGGAAAGATACAGGACATTCATAAAAGTAATTTATGAGAGTTTACTGAAGGGAATGTTTACAAAGTTGTGGGCAGGCTGAGGAATGAGGGATAAGAGAGCATACAGGGATCAGCAGCAGTGGCAGCCTGAAGGACCAAGGTAGGGGCCATTACTGTAACCCAGAGAGAGATACAGATGTGGGAGAAGCCTTGCCTGATGAGAGCTGTGGCCACAAGTAGGGGAACACAACCACTCAAACCCTAAGATAATCCAAGTGATATAGTCTACAGAGGCCAGCATCTCAGAGCACAGAACAGGGTTGAGACAGATGGAGACTATCTAGAGGGCAAGAAGAGAATAACCAGTCAAAGGAAGGAGTGGTGCCAGATGAGGGTGGAGGGTAGACTGGGGCTAAAACATGTAAGAATTTTAGACCAAGTTAAAGAATTTGGAATTCATGGAGAATAATGGGAACTAGAATATCGGGGCCAACCAGCAGCTTAGGGAAGTGTTGGAGGTCAGGAGGTCTCAGCTAATATCAGGAACTCTGCTACTGAAACTGGTACTTGGTCAAGACTTCAGTCCTTGGATTCTTCTCGTGGTGGGAGATTAGACTATAGCGAATTGTTAAAGAATTTTCACCTCTGATTAACAGTGGCTGCCTGGAAGGCTTTGTTGAAAAAGATCCTAAAGCACTATCCAAGTTGAGCAGGAGGAGCACTGCAACTGATTAGTGATGTGCAAGCCCATTAATTTGTTTTAGAAGAAAGTGTGTAGATCACGTCCTTAGACACCTTCAAAGTGCAAGATCTTGTAAATTAGTAGTCACACATTTCAATTTTTTTTTCATTATCAGTGGCCTACCAATTTTAAAAATAAATTGATTCTAGAAATTCTGAGGCTTCTAATATTTGATAGGAAAAGGCAATTGTGCTAAAAACTTCATTAAGAAGGTTCTTCAAAAATTGAAAATACTAAAGAGAGAAAAGTCAAAAACATGGAAAAAATTTTCCTTTGTATTTAGTGAGATTTAAAGACTACATTTTGACATAAAATTCCTTCTAGTTTGCACTTTTTTCTATCCTACTTATGAGAAAAGAAAAAGAACTTTGTTTAATAAGTTGATAATTGGCTCCAAAGATTACAAAAGAAGTGAGAAGTTGCTATGAGACTCACTCACCCATTATACCCAGCAAGGGTAATAAAGAATGTGGCATCCTTAGGGTTTGCTTTGCACAAAGATGATCCTATGTGATTTGGGGGAAAAATAAGGTATTAATGATTTTTCTTTGAATGTGAAGAATTAATGAATTAAATTTGTTTTAATCCATCTTCTATTATTAATAATTTAATTAGCATTTATTGAGCATTTACTAGATACTGGTCACTCTATACAGCATTTATGTGGATTATCTCATTGAATCCTCATACCCAGGGTATGCTGGTAAACCAGATCTTTAAAATTAAATTAAACTAAATTTAATTTAATTTAAAAATAGTTCTGATTTGTAACGTTTGCCAATTTTCAGGTTTAAGCACTCCCATGAGAAGTTTAGCAACCAGCTCAAAAAATTCCTGAGTATTGAACAGTTGTCTCTTGTGAGTTAGTACTACAAGCTTGCTCTAGCACAACACTATTTAGGAAACTGTATTTGTTAGAATACTATGACATAAACTGCTGTTACAAAGGGAACTAAAGTACAATGGTCCAAATAAGCTAGGTTTATTTCTCCCTCACATAATAGTCTGGGATGGGATGGGATAGGAGTCTCTGCTTCTCAAAGTTATCCTCTACCCCAGGCTGGAGGGTTGGCCCTGCCGTGGTCAATCACATAGCCTCAAATAGAGTTCTAGCAACAGCCTTGCAAATAGCAGAAGGCAGAGGGAAGAGGACGATCAGGGCAATAACCCTTGAGATAATCATAGCTGCCCACATCCTTTCCACTCACAGCCCTATCTTAGTCATTTGACCACACCAACTGCAAAAGAGGCTGCAAAATGTCTCTTGTAGCAGCCACTTGCCCAGATAAAGTGTGGGCGTGTTCTGTAAGAAGAGACCGGCGTCCAGTGAGAGTCAGACATCTCTGCCACACAGCCCTACGCAGAATGTCCATGAGGCAGTAGAGTCCTGGTGAAGAGTTCAGGCTGCCATCTGAATCCCAGCTCACCTTACCAACTGTCTGATTTTATGATGAGTTGCCTTAGTTTCCTTGTCTGTAAAATAGAAAGAATAATGGTATTTACCACTTGGGGTTTTTGTAAGGAATAAACAACTTAATGCACATTGAGACCTTGGAATAGTTAATGGTACACTGTATGCATTTGACATAAGATGGCTATTAATATTTTTGTCTAGTGTACATGGGAACTGAGGCACATGAATATCACAAAATTGGCAAAGAAGGATGATAATTTGAGTTTTCTCACTTCCACCTAATTCTAGAAGTTTTCAACAAATCATATTGCCTGCTTTGTTTCCCTATCCCTGTTGCGTCTCAGGCTAAACAAAAGGACTTTGAAGGGAAGAATCAAAGTTGGACACAGCAGAGGCCAGGAGAGATACATTCTTATTTGCAATCCTGAACACTCTTCAGGGTCAAATTTAAATGACAGTTGAAACTTGTAAAAACGACATTCTTTGTTATGTGGTTTTGGCTCAGTCCCATATCAAATAATCCAACCACAGAAATTTATATCAACCTGCAGTGATGATCTTAACACTGTACAAGTAGGGGTGTTGGGCAGGTTAACATAGTTTTGTGAACAGCTACCAACGTACAGTATTTTGGATTGCTCATTATCTAGTTTTCTAGGACTTTGTTCCCTTCGATGAGTATAAATAACTCAAAGTTAGTTGAACACATATATCAAAAGTAATTTTAAAAGTTAGTGGCCAAAATAATTTTTTTTTAATTCAGAGGATGGCATATATTTTCTCCCCAGTGAAGTCTCCACAGACTAGTCTTTGAGGCCAGTTTTTCATGACCCTATTCATTTTCCTGAAGTGGCAGGTACATTTACCTGCCACAATTCTGGAACTTTGTCAATCAAAATTCAATTTTACTGGCAAAAAAGCACTGTAGTTTTTTTCCTGAAGAATTCTATGTTTTTTCCTTGGACTCAAGTGCCATCTTTGACAGCATAATGATTCCATCAAAAGTCCTAATGGAAATAAAGAGAAGGGATAGAAAGACATCTGGGGTTTCTCCGAAACGTTGTCCCCAAACTCTTTCATCATGGGATCAAAAGCAGAGGCAGTAGGATTTTCTAGTGCCCTGAATTAATACAAATCTCTCTACTCTTCTCTCTCTGTGCATGATTTTTGTTTGTCCTACTGGAGTTATTTGGGTAACTATGAGATAGAGCTGGGAAATGAGGGCAAATAGGAAGGTGTTTTGCCCCCAAGGTATCATGAAGTAGCACAACTATAGGGAGAACCTGAATTGTGGAAGGAGGAAAATCACAACTAGAGACTGCACACCAATCCTTGTCTGGATGGTTACACAGTCTAAGAAAGAGATTGAGCATCAAGGTCAAAAACCAAAGTGGGAAGTAAACCTTGGAGTATGGGAGAGGAATGAATTGGGACCCATTTACTCAGGCTGTCAACGGAGAGAACACAGATCTATTTTTATTTGGTGCCTGGACTGTGGCACAGGGAGGCTGGTGGCTGCAGAGTTGGGAAGGAGAAGTCTTGTCTCCAATGACAAAGGCCCTCCCTCAAATCTGGGTCTGAGAAGGGACCATTTTTCCGTCTCTGGATCAGACGAGAGATCAGTTTCACAATCTATCCACATTTCAGGCATTTCAGCACCTTCATGTTTCTGCCTAGCTATCTCAGTTCCCCTCTGCAGCTGTGGCACCACCCCCCCTCCACTTTCCACACTATGGCAAACTTTTACCTGTCCACTCTCCTATTCTCTCAGCTCTTGAAGTCTGTTTCTCAAGACTGTCATTTTGATACCAGTTAACTCTCAAGGAAACAAGTCAAATGCAAAATTTGCCTGAAGTGCCTATTTTTTATTAGGCTTACTTGCATTCTCAACGGTGTGGCAGTGCTGTGTCACTAAAAATTAGGCCACATGCCACTGTGTCATATGTGCTGTCAGTGACCAACACCTTTTGGTATATTATTCTTCCTTCATTTTTCTTTGTATTTTTAATGCATATGACTCACACCATATCTTTAATTTTTATATTTTTTTGCTAAATATAGTCTTTATAATTATTATTTTTAACAGAAAAGAAAACAGCACATGCAGCACCATGCGTCTGTCCTTCAGCTTCAAAAAATATCAACGTTCTGCTATTCTGTTGTTATTTATCTTGTTTTTACCATCTTGCAATTATAAATATGTTGTGAGGAATGATGCTGAAAGTATATTCTGTATTTAGACCTCATCTCTCTGGCATGGATACCCAGAAGCAGAATTTCAGAGAGTAGCCCATCCCATCTCTGTATGCTCCACGTTATCAGTGGGTTAAACAAAGGTCCATTGGTTCTGTTTATGCTCATGCTTTGCCCACTAAAGACAAGCCTTACTCTTTTTGCTTGCTTTATGGATGAGGAATGACCCAAAGTGGGCTCCAAAGCTCAGGGTTAATGTCTGCTTTACACTGTGGTCAATTCTTTGGGGGCCACCTTATGAATGTCACAGAGGCTGTTGCTGTGATTGTAGAGAAACACGAGGCGCATGGATCAGAGTCATGGTCAAAGTTGCAAATAAGTTCTTTGCACATTTTAACCAAAAAAACGGTTTGAACATAGGAATTTTTTTTCTCCCTCCCCAAGCCCTTCTTGACAACACAACAAATGATAATCTGAAATCAAACACGACACTCCACCTGCAAGACCTGATGCTGACAGATGGAGCTGTGTTTAAATAGCTTCATGTTGCCAGTTCCAATAAAGAAAAAGTACACAAAAGCCCAAATCTGACAGGAAAAGGGAAAGTGCTCTGAATTTGAAAGGGAGTCAGGTAAGCACACTGGTGATGGGAATCATCCAGCCCATCAGCACGCAGGGCAACATGTCCTCTGGGGTTGGCTGGAATAGCCATAGCAGGGGCTGGGGTACAAAGTTTGGGGATGCTAAGGGCTTTCCTTTAGCTTAGATGGCACATGAAGGAAATCTGTCAGATTTTTGATGTGTGTTGGGCTGATGAGTGTGTAACAGCTGCTTTTGTTATCTGAGAATGTGGCATCCTGGGGCTGTGGGACTACTCTAGGCTGAATGATTTGGGGGTTTTGTTAAATAAAGGCACTCAGATGACATTCTAGTGGAAGATGAGGCCTCGGAGGCTCCAGAAAGAAAAACAACCTTTACCTTGAATTTTTGGATCTGGTTTCAATGGGGCCACAGTCATGTATCAAGTTGAAAGACTACAAAATGCTTTGTTTAAAAAAAAAAGGCTTTCATCCTCAACCTGATTTGAATTAGTTCCAGCACCATATGGAGAGAATGTTAAACTTGATCTCTTCGATCATATATGGCAAACAACCTTGCTTCGCCGTGGCCTTTTTAACCCTCATCTTTCAGGAGTTGGGCACATCTACTCCACAGCACCCACAGCCATCTAAGAGTTCTTTGCAGAGATATCCTGGGTGTTTCATTGGTTTGGAGTTGGCTTCATCCTAATGTCCTTCAGTTGTACTATAAAGTCATCCTGTAGCACTGTCATCATCTTCAAAACCCATTGATAGATTGAGTCCACCAGCCTTTATTGGTGAATATTCTTGCCACATTCTGTGGGAATCACTAAGTTTGCAAAGATAAACAAGACAGTCATTAAATTTAAGGAGTTCACAGGAGTTGCGGGAGATAGACCTGAAATACATCATTATAGAATCATGTGCAACAACTAGGGCAATGCGTGTAACCACCAGGAAGGTTATGAGGGTACAGTAACTCATTCCACTTGGGATTGATAGTGAAAGCTATACAGGGGGTCCTGGGGATAGTCACCACTCAGTCTTTAAGAGAAAGGAAATCAGCAAATAGCTACTATTTATGGAGCACTCAAAATGTGCCAGGTCTTAAACCAGGCAGTTTAATTTAATTAAGTTAATATGACAACTCATGCAGTAGATATTATAAGTCTCACTGCATGGATAAGAAAACTAACAGAGAGGTAACAAGCTAAAGGACACACAGCCAGAAAGTCAGAACACAGATATGGATTTAATTTTTTCTGACTTCAAAGCCCATGCTCCTTGCTCAATGCCACACTTCTTTTGGACAAAGGAAGGTGACAGAACTGTGTTCCCAGGCAGAGAGGAGGAGTTACTGCCACCAATCTTTCCCATCTCTCCCTTGACCTCTTTCCCCCCGGCCAGACTCAATGTACTGACATTTTTCTCCACCTTCTCAGTCACTCAGTGATGGCACACTAAATGCATTCTCTCCTTCAAAACACATATTCCTTGGAAAAGACCCCAAAACAAACCTCAAAAATGCAGATTCCCATGAGAATAAAACAAAAAAAAAAGTGAAGAACTAAACAACAATCCTTCAGAAATGTCTGAGGTGTTTCCAGTTTTCTCTAGAGTCTAGATGGCTTTGCTATGTGAGAGGTCAGGGCAGCCTGGTATCAAAACTCGATTTATACATTTTTTGGAGAGCTCTATGCTGCTCTCGGTTAACTAAAATGGCACTTGGACCATTTCTGGAGAAGAGAATGGGCTTAGATGTTAGCAACCTGTGGCAGGTACACTAAATACAATATTCTCCTCCCGATCAGCCAGAAGCCAAGAGGATAGAAACTCTGACTCAGTATCAGATTGCCAACCCTGAGACCGTGGCTTTTGACTGGTTATGGATCAGCTGAAGTGAGCCTCTCTGTCTGTCTTTGAGCATGCATGTGCCTTCATTTGTGTTGAAGGAATGAATTATTAATCAAAGTTCACTCCATCAGAGTACGTGGTAATGCAGCTTGGTTTGACCTAGCTTCTGAAAAATTCCACAGATTTACTGATATTTACTCTATGTGCAGATGCTACGGCCATGTGTGGCCGTATTGCATGGTTATACTGAAAAATGTCTCAGCAGTAACCAAGCACTTAACCTTGACACCAAAATGGGTAATACTGGTCTCCTGACTGGAGGTGGGATGGCTGTCTCACTCGTCACATGTCCTTATTAGATGCCTCAATTTTCACAAGTGATTGACAGTCCACACCTAGCCCAGCTGACTGTTAAAGCACAAGATTTTGTTCTTAACTGATATTAAATAGTTCAATGTCCATATGAATCTCCTAGGGAGATTCCCATGCAAATTCTGATTTCCATAGGTCTGGGTTGGGTCAAGATTTGGCATTTCTAACAAGCTTCCAGAAACACTGCTGATTTTTTGACCACACTGAGTAATGAGGCTAAAGATTAATCATGCTCTGAGCACTTAAAAGAGAGTAATCTGTAACACAGGACTATTCAACTGCTTTTGAGGAGCTAGAGAAATGAATGAATTGCATATACTTCGGAAAATCCTTGGTAAATATTTTGTATCTCAGTTGAGCTTTTGAGGGTTTTTTTCTAAACCACTAAATACTATTTCAGTGTATATTAACATAATTTTTCATTTACCCCTCATGACAGCCCTAAGAAATAGCTATAATCATTACATTTTATAGATGTGAAACTGAAGTTTATATGGTTTAAGTAACCTGCCCAGAGTCACTCAGCTCTTAAACAACAGAGCCAAACTTGGACCAGAAGTTACTGTGATTTGTTCTGCCTCTTACTGATAATTTCATCTTATTTTCTTACTCTTGGCTCCCTTTTCCATTATTTTTCTTAGTTACTTTAAATATATTTGTATTACTATATTGCATGGACTCTTTAGGCTATCTAAAACACTTTGCTTTCTCCATTCTTTAAATTTCCTTATTATAGAAATAATTCAAGTACAAAAAACTTGACCACAGAGCAAATCATAGTTAAGAAAACAGAAAAGTACTTCTATTTCCAGCCCCCAGAGATAATTCTTCTTAAAATGTGGGTAACTCCCCTTCCAGGCTTTTCCCCCATGCTTGTGCTTACCTTTTCCCTTGAAATAATGGAATATGATTCCATGTATATATTTTATAATTGCCTTTTTTAATTTAGCCAGTTTAACCATCTACACATACTAATAAACATACTTCCTGAACATCATTCTTAATGAGTACAGAGCACTTGTTTAAATGAGCAGAGACTAATTTATTTGACCTTTCTCTTATTCTTGGGTATTTACATTGCTTCATTGATTTTGTTTTTGTTTTTTGAATTTAAATAATATTACAGCCAATAACACCCTAATGCGTTTGTGTTTGTGCATGCTTTCAACTGATTTATTTTGGATTTTTACTTACTGAAGTAACATGGTAAAATTTTTTTCCTGTAAAATCTTTAAGATAGATAAAGGGACATCCCCAGTGGTTCTCAGCTGAATTTCATTTCTCTCCCTAAAGAGTCCTCTCAATTTGGAGTGTTTCCTTCAAGACCTTTTCACTTTGATACACAGATGTACATAGTGAATGGCTCCAGGATTTTTTTATATGAATGGGAGCATGCCATATGCCTTTTAAAATTATATTTTATAGGAAATATTTCCTAAAAGAGATATTGCCTGGTCAGAGTGCTAGAACAGCCTTTTATCCCACCCTGCCATCACTCTTGACTGTCTTTTATTTGTCTTTGTCAGGTTGATAAGTTGTAAATAGTACTCAGTGGTATTTTAAAGTTAATAGTAGTTCTATAAATATACACAGATACATTTTTCTTAACACTTTTGAAACATTGCTCCTATCTTTAAAGTTCTCTTTATCCACCCTTTCCCCACAGTTGTTGTCCCTTCCACCAACCATCCAGGGTAACCACATTTAAGTGTTCATATGCATTATTTTAGATCTTTCCCTAAGCTTATATATACATACAGATAAGTGTGCACACACCCAGAATATATACTGCTCTGTTTGTGTGTGTGTGTCTTTTTCACATAATTGATATAATCTACAAATTGGCTTTTGAAATGAACTGTATTTCTCAGAGAACAATCAGTATAAACATAGATCAAGGTTTCACAAACTCTTCACTAGAGTCCTTTGGGGCCAGATAACTCTTTGTTGTGTGGGCAGTCCTGTGAATTGTAGGGTGTTTAGCAGCATCCCTGACCTCTTCCCACTAGATGACATCGGCACCTGCCCCGCCCACCCACTCCATAGTTATGACAATCAAAACCATCTCTATACACTGCCAAATGTCCCCTCGGGAACAAAACTGCTCGTGATGAAGAACTGTTGAGGGGCCTGCGCAGTGGCATGGTGATTGAGTTTGCATGCTCCTCTTCAGCATCCAGGGTTCACGGGTTCGGATCCCGGGTATGGATGTACGCACCACGTGTTGAGCCATGCTGTGGCAGGCATCCCACATATAGGGTAGAGGAAGATGGGCTGGATGCTAGCCCAGGGCCAATTTTCATCAGCAAAAAGAGGAACATTGGCAATAGATGCTAGCTCAAGGCTAGTCTTCCTCACCAAAAAAAAAAAAAAGAGCTGTTGATATAATGTACTTCATCCCTTTTCCATATTGCATTACATTCCAAATCATTTAGCATTTTTTTCTGTTACAATGTTGCAATTTTCTTGAAGGATGATAGGGCATAATGAGAAAGAACACAGTTTCTGGAGCCAGGCTACCTGGTTTCAAATCCTAGATCCTAAATTTGTAAATTGGTGACACTAATAGGAACTAATGCAGATTAAAGGCATTTAAGCATGGAAAGCACTTGAAACAGTGGAAGCAATTTATCGATAAATGATATCTATTATTACATGCCTCCATATGCGTGTGTGCAAATGTTTCTCAAGGGTAGAGATTGAGCAATTACATAGCTGAGTCATATAAGAGATGCATGATTTTAATTTGAAGAGGTGTTACAAAATCTCCCAGAGGAGTATAATCATTTATACAATCAATAATGTATTGTAGAGTTAGTTCCTCATGCACTCACCAGCATTTTTATACCATACTGGAATAATTTTTCTAATCTGACATAGGATAAATAGTATTTCATTTTAATTATAATTTGCATATCCCTAATTACTAGTGAGTTTGAGTAACTTTTTGTATATTTATTGGCCATTTATATTTCCTTTTCTGTGAACTATCTGTTCATATCTTTTGCCATTTTCTATTTTTTTATCTTTTCCTTATTGGTATATAGCAGTTCTCCAACTATTTTGCTTAATAGCCTTTTGTTACATATGTAACAAATATTTTTCTTAGCCTAACACTTGATTTTTAACTTTATGTTGATTAATTGGAATACAGAAGCTTTAAATTTCAATGTGGTCAAATTTATTGATGTTTTCGCTTTTGCTTTTTTGGATCCTGTTTGAAAGAAGGCAGGTTATGAACAGATTGTCAGTTGATTGGAAACTATATATTTTACCAGTCCAGAGAAAATTAGAAGCAGAAAGTAAGAAGACAGAAAAAAGAATAAAGGAAGACACATTAATATCATGAAGGAAGTGAACTAACATTGATGAATCACCAAGCGCACTAGGGTTTTTCACATATATTAAATCGATTTCACTGAAAGATGATTGTGTGACACTTCAGGAGAAGACAGAAAGTCTAAAATGAAGATGCCGTCATTGTAAGCTCATGGTAATTGGGGACATTCAGTGTAGGAGCCAAATTTAGTAATAATTTCTGAACCGTGATAGTACAGTTTAATATTGGGTTTGGCAATAAACCCTGACATAGTCTGAACATTCTGTTTCACTGTGGAATTCCCCTGAATTATATTTACATTAAAAGTGGCTGAAAGAAATGTTGGTGCCTCTGTTGTTTTAAAAATGGAATATTTTAAAAACTCTGCATCTCTATGAAGTTAAATGAATCAGGTACTACTATTTCTGAGTCATACTAATGTGGCATTACAGTTTTTGTACACATCTTACCCTTCTTGGGTACGGTGAATACCACCTCCCCTTTTTCTGGATCCCTGCCCCTATTAATCTAGAAATAGGGGTAGTTAGGAAAGCAAAGAAAAGCAAGGAAAGTGACTTAGACTCTACGAGCATAATAAGGTACTGCTGTTATGTCAGATGCTCTCAATCTCACCATTTTGACTTTTTAACATTTCACCATAAGGCTGGGTCTGAAAGGAAACTTTTCTTCAACCCCTCACACCAGGGGCAAGACCTGATCTATCTGTCATCACCCTCAACAACACTACCTTCACTGAGGGAAAAGCTGTAACCATTAACTTTAGTCAGATTAGAGGCTGAGAGGAAGAAGAAATGGGAAACTGTGAGGAAGACGAGATTAGAAGACCAAGAGGCCATGAGAAAAGGGAGAGAAATCACAGAAGAGGGCTCCTTTATGCCTTTCTGAGGTGGGCTCAGTGTGGATTGCTAGGAGACAGAGGGAGGGAAGTAAAGAACTGTTTCCACCATTCCCAGGATTTGGTGTGTGACTGTCTAGTGACAAGACCCTTCTTGTGATGGACTTCCTGCCTAGCTTGGGTTGAAATATCTTGTAAAAAACTTCCAGATATTATGAAGTATCTGCAGAGACTATGGGAGAAATAGCAGCTGAATGCATAAGCAACAATTTGTTGTTAGGAATCTGATAGGAGGCACAGCCCGCAGTAAGTGAAGTGAAGTGATATTCTTACCACACAGCAGGTATGTTGCGGAAGAGGCCTTCACTTCAAGTCTGCATCTGGCTTGGTCTCTGGAACTAACGTGTGGGCATAAGCCTTAGGGAAGGGCAACCAGACTGATGGAGGGTAGCAAACCAACTCTTTCCTTGAGCACTGTTAAACTTACACATTGGAGACAACTCTGCAACTGAGGAAAGACTTGAACGTCAGAGAAATGACCCTTAATAAAAAGGAAAAGGATGACATCAAAGGAAGATGTGTTTTACTTTTATGAGCCCCTGTATTCCTATAAAGTTGGATGTAAATTAAATACATTTTAACAGGATAAAAGTATTTTTGCTGTTTCTTTTTAGTGTAAACATTTTATTGAAATATATACGTCCTCAGAAAAATATACAAATTACAGGTTTTCCATTTGATGAATCTCTTAAACTAAGCATTCCCATGTAACTGGAACCCAGATCATGACAGCTCCCAGGCAGCCACCCTCATGCCACCTCTGGTCCTCACTACCCATCGACCCCAAAGCAAACTCACCACTATCCTGCCATGTGACACCAGTTTTCCTGTTTTGAACCTGATAGAAATATATTTCTTGTTGTCTGGCTCTGTCACTCAACATAATGTGAAATTCGTCATTTGTGTGTAGTTGTAGATTGTTTGTTCTCTTTATTATATAGTATTCCACTATATGAAAATATCATGATCCCACTCTTCTAGTATCCATCCCACGATTCCATTATATCCCTTCTATTATTGATGGGAATTTGAGTAGTTTCCAGCTAGACACTATTAAAAATGATGTTGCAATGAACATCCTTGTACAAACTTTTTGTAGACCTAAGGGTGCATTTTTCTTGAGTACTTGCCTAGGAATGAAATTTATGGATTATAATATATGTTTTATATATACACATGAGGGTTACTGTAAATATTCAATAAGATCATCTTTCGACCTTGTTATGAGAAGAAATTAATCTTGTCCATTTGCTGTTTTGTTGTTTAACCTCAGAGGTGACTCAAGGGTCACAAGGATTTATGAGCTTCTTTTACAGAAGAAAATAATGTTTTCAGGGAAGTTAATGATCACCAGATAACCAGCCCCCAGCTGCAGCTGACACCCATAAGTCAGATCGCCCAAGGGCTTATCTGGAGTGAAAGAAACAAATTACCCCTTTGTTTCCCTGAAACTTCTCCTGCCAAGCCCCTTAGTTCTATAAAACTCCCTGCCTTCTCTTGTTAAGGTGGATTTGAGAGAACCTGTCCTCCCACCTTCTCATATCACCAGTTTGAATAAACCATTCTCCGTCTCCAAGCGTTGATGTCTCAGTGTTTGGTTTACTGCATATCAGGCACACAAACTTGAGATTAAGAGGTTCAGTATCACATATTTTATTTCATGTACCACAGTTTATTGATTATCATATTGAGGGACATTTAGTTATTTCCAGGTTTTGGCAATCATGATAATAGTTTCACACTGCTATAAACATTCAAGTCAGGTATTGGTTTAGACCTATGCTTTCATTTCTCTAGGGTAAATACCTACATGTGGGATGTCTAGGTCATACGGGGCATGTATATTTCACTTTATAAGTAACTGACAAATTATTTTCCACAGTGGCTTTTCCATTTTGCATTCTCATCAGCAATGTATGAGAGTTCTGGTTACTCAGCATGCTTGCATTACTTGGCATTATCAGTTTTTGGTTTTTTTGTTTGTTTTAGCCATGCTAAGTGGTGTGTAGTGGTAGCTCATTGTGGTTTTAACTTGCGTTTCCCTAATGAGTCATAATGTTGGCATCTTTTCATGTGTTAATTTCCTGTCCATATACTTCTTTGATGAAGTGTCTGTTCAAATCTTTTGCTCATTTTTTATTGGGTTATTTGTTTTCTTATTGTTTAGTTTTGAGAGTTCTTTATCAGATATATAATTTCCAGATATTTTCTTCTAGTCTGTGACTTGTTTTTCCATTCTTTTAACAAATGTCTTTTGAAGAGTTAAAAGCATCTTATTTTGATGAAATCAAATTTATCAGTTTTCTCTTTTATGGATTGTACTTTTGGTGTCTTTTTCTAAGAACTATGCATAACCTAAGGTCACAAAGGTTTTTCTCTTATGTTTTATTCAAGAAAATGGTATAGTTTTATATTTACATTTAGGTCTATAATCCACTTTGAATTAATTTTCACATGAGGTGTAAATTCCATGTTGAAGTTCTCTTTTGTTATATATGAATGTTCAATTGCTCCAGCACAATTTGTTGAAAAAACTATCCTTTCTCTATTGAACTTCCTTTGTACTATTGTGAAAAAACAATTGGTCATATTTCTGCATGTCTATTTCTGGATTGTGTTCTGTTTCATTTATTTATCTATATATCCTTTCTCCAATACTACACTGTCTTGATTATTATAGCTTTATAGTAAGTCTTAAAATCAGGAAATGTAAGTCCTCCAACTTTATTCTTCTTTTTCAGAATTGTTTTGGCTACACTAGGCTATTTCCCTTTTCAAATAAATTTTAAAGCCAGCTTATTGATATCTACAAAAAATCCTGACAGGATTTTAATTGCATTGAATCCATAGATCAATTTGTAAGAATTGACATCTTAAATATCTTGCATCTTCCAATTCATGAACACAATATATCTCTCTACTTATGTCTTAATTGATGACTTTCATTAGTCTTTTATAGTTTTC
The DNA here is from genome assembly GCA_031878705.1 of Tapirus indicus. Classification (NCBI taxonomy): domain Eukaryota; kingdom Metazoa; phylum Chordata; class Mammalia; order Perissodactyla; family Tapiridae; genus Tapirus; species Tapirus indicus. The sequence goes on along the minus strand of CM062926.1, from coordinate 46,976,695 downwards.
AGCAGAGAGATCTTGCACAGATTTTATTGGATCTATACCTAAGCATTTCATTTTCTTTGGTGATATCTTAAATGGTACTACGTTTTTACTTTTGATTTTGAATTATTCATTTTTAGTATATAGAATTCCAACTGATTTTTCTATATTCTCTGTGTATCCTGCAGCCTTGCTAAACTTATTTATTCATTATAGCAAGAAAATGTAGGAAGCAGAGGGCAAAGGGGCTGAAGTTTGGGAAGGGGTCTCCCTTGGAGACAGGAGAAAAAGAGCAGCCCTGAGAGAGACAGAAAAGGAATGGAGATGGGGGCGGAGGTGGGGAATTAGGAAAGGCAGTACATTTAATACTCTTCCAACTCAAGCAGCCTTTTACCAAACTCTTGAAAAGCTTAGAATCTGCTATCCAGTGCATTACTCAATTATACATTTATTTCCCTTCAATTTTGTTTCATATCTCTAAATTTTACCTACTCTGCACACTGCCCTCCTGTCAAAATTCTTAGGTGTCATTTGATGCCAAGGAATAAGCCTTAAACACTGACTCATGGAACAATCCCATCTCATTCTGTGACCTTCTTGCACCCCTAACATTTTTCCTATAATTTTTGTGGTGTTGGAACAAGCCAGGGTTCTCTTATTCAACAAGCACTTATTCATCATTTATTATATACAAGACACTACACAGGAGATTGTGGACAGGGAAGATACAGAGCAGGGATGACATTCAAAATATGTAACAACTTGCACAACATCTAACCTATCTGAAAGAACAAAGCCATAACCTGGACTAGGATCCTAGAGACCCTGCTGTGCCAGGTGTGAACCTTCCACTTTTTTGAATGAGGAGATATGAGGTGTCCTGGGGGAAGGGATGAGAGAGCAGGGGCAGGGGAGTTTTCTGTGGAGGGCATGGAGCAGCAACTATTTACCAAATGTTATAGACATTTCAACATTGTGATAACTGGTGTGTCTCTATCCCCAGTGGTCCCAGGAACTGGAGAGTTTATTGTACTTGCTAAACAGGAAGACAATATATGAACTAATGATGACAATTTCATGTGGACTGTAATGAGTTTCTTAAGAGGGCACAAGGGAAATTTTATGGAAATTCAGGGAGGTGATCACTTCTTTTGGGAAGGAGAATGAGGACATGTCGAATGACAAAAATAAAACAATTTAGTAGCAGCTCAATGTCCCTTATTCGGGGACAACAATCCATGGATTGGGGGAATGCAGTGCCTTACAAGTAGTGCAGCACTCTTTCCGAAGGATTTTGAGTTAGAGAGAGTACTATAGAGCGTTAGAAGCAGCAATGTGGAGACAAGATGGGATTGGCCAGGATTGCATATCTGACCTTATTTAGAAAGATCAAGGAACAAGCAAAGTTTAGAGCCCAGAGTTAGCTTGGCATTTGGGGATTGGCTGACGGGATATACTGTGTTTCTGGTCAAGTGGAGCATTTATAGAAACACCAAAGTTCCATTTGCTGACGTGGCACCTTGGCAGGAAGGGCTCCATCCTGGGCCTAGAAGTTTCTTTCCACAGACATCTGAGTTGAGTCCCAAAGACAGGTGTATTTAGGTGTTAAAGCAGAAGCAGTGAAGGTGAAGGCACAAATGAAGCAAAGCAGAGAGGTACAAGTGCACTGTGTTTGCCTGTAACAGGGAGGCTCAGAAAAAGAGTCATGAAAAATAAGACGGCAGCTAAAACAATAATATGGAAAAGAGGGGCGGCCTAGTGGCGTAGCGATTAAGTTCACATGCTCCGCTTAGCCGGCCCGGGGTTTCTCAAATTCGGATCCCGAGTGCAGACAGACAAGCTGCTTGTCAGCCAAGCTGTGGCGGCGTCCCATATAAAGTAGAGGAAGATGGACATGGATGTTAGCCCAGGGCTGGTCTTCCTCAGGAAAAAAGAGGAGGATTGGCAATGGATATTAGTTCAGGGCTGGTCTTCCTCACAAAAAAAAAAAAAAAAGAAAAGAGAGTGAACAAATTGTGGGAGCACAGAGTGATTCTCTGACATTACAATATATCATAGAATTTTCAAGCTGAAAAGGGACTTAGAGATCCTACATGCCAACTTTTCAACCCTTTTGTTGTACAGATGGGGAAACTGAGGCCTGGGGGCAAAAGCAAAGAGCCCAAGATTACACACTGCTGCATAGTTCATTGACTTCAGAGCACAGGATTCTCAATTCAGAGCTTTGTCTCCCAGGTCTCATAGCCTGCCTCTTCTCAAGGTTTTTAAAATGCAAAATAAATAAATGCCTGTAATCCCCGCTGCTGATGGAGAGGCTTTGATTTCTCAGGAGAGAGCTGGTATCCTGCCTTACTTCCTGAGAATGGAGGTGTTTAAGTAGATTACACTCCTCAAGTCTCTGCTTGCTCTTCAGGTGTTTTAATAAAAGTGAGCACCAGAAGAGGATGCTGCAGTCTCTCTGCCCCTCCACATCCAGCCAGCTGAGCCAGAATCAGCTCTTTCCTTCTATGAGGCAACAATAGCACAGCTCAGCTGCCTGTGGAAAGACTGATGGAAAACACATTACATAAGCTCTCTCCTCTCTGCTCATCTTGTCAGACACAAAGCTATTATCCTGAAGGGCTTTCTCCCTTTCCCTTGCTCTCACTTCTGCATTAAACTTGCTTGTTATTAAGCTGCATTCTCTTCCAAGATATTATTGGAATTCATTTTGTTTCCATTCCTTTCATCTCTTCTCTCAGTCAAGAGGAAAACAGATAAAAAGGCTGCTGTTAGAACAAATAAGAAACCTCAGAGTTTCAAACTCACCCAGTGTTCATCTCCTCCTGAAGATCTTGTGCTTAATGGACAGTAATCATGTTCCAAGACCCAATAACAGAACTGAAATTTTTGCCCAAACTTTCTCTAATGTAACTTTACAATTCTAACTTCCCAACATTTAACTCTTCTGGACACAAGCTTTTAAACTATTTATAACTCTGCACAACATAGTTTTATTTCTTAAATATTATTTCACATTAGCATTATGAATTTTAGTTAGACTGTAACATTTTGAATAATTTCCACTGGCATTTATCCCATACTTATTATGACTACATAGTAGACTACTAAATGCTAAACATGCATCAGCACAGCTAGTGGCCATAATCAATCCTCTGAGGTAGATATTTTGATTATCCTCTTATACAGATGGGAAACTGAAACTTAGAGATATTCAATTAACCACTCAAGGTCTTCTAGTAATAATTAGTAGAACGAGAGCTTGACTCCAGACAGCTTGGCTTTCAAACTTGTATACATGAGCACAATATTACCCAGCCTCATTCCAAGTAGTTAATTACATTATAGTTCTCTAAAAATTCACTCTATAAATTTCATTCAAATCAGACCAGGGATTTCAGAGAGTACAGGTGCACTCTTTATTTAAAAAAGAAAAAGAAAGGAGACAAAACAGCAACAATGAAAGACTATGACTGGAATAACACACTGAGAATTTTTTATTGACAAATATCATAATAAAACAGTACTCCCTTTTCCAGGAGATCAGTTTTCTTGACAGTTGAGCAATCTAGGACTTCACCTCAAGCGAAAAGTGCTCCTAAAAAGTCCTTTGCTGTTACAAACGCCACATGCCAACTTCTATGCAATTTAAATAAACTAGAGACTCAGGTAATTGCTAAGTCATTATAATTTAATTTAATTTATTACACAGTGGTTACTTTTAGCTATATGTCATTTTAAACTCATAGGATATTAAAAAATAGTAAATTATAAAATGTGTGTAGAGGAGTATACGAGAATCAGATACATAGAAAACAAGAAATCATAGTGAACGGTATGATAATGAGGATGAGAGAGAAAATCTAAATCAAGGGAATTAGCAAAGATTTAACATTCTAGAGCAATTTAGAGAAGAAGAAAATCAGCTTAAAATCCTAACGGCCACTGAAGACATCCCGCATTCCTTCAACAGGACAGCACATGCATTTCATAACAAAGAACCCTAATCATTCCTAAGAGGATTAAATAGAATTTTTAGCATTTTCATTAATTTGACCTGAGAAAATAAAATGCATCCTATTTGTTTTATTATTTTTAAATTTAAATTTGTCTTTATATTTTCAGTGATACTTATTTTCTCTTTAGCTCCTTCCAATTTATGTTCACTATTTTGATGAGTTTATTATTCCTTTTACATTTTTCTTGAACTATACTCCGTCACATTCCAACTGCTTCTGTTGTCTAGGAAAATTATCCCTATGCTCTGAAATCTCTGTCTTGTGCTCCTATTTTATAGAGGTTATTACTTTGCTAACTTTTGTAGCTGTGTGATAAATTGTTCAAGCACAATTTTCATCCCTTCTACGGAAATATCCCAGTGAATATTTTTCATCCTTTTTGCTTTCTCTATTATTTCTTTACATTCTTCATTTCTTTGTATAGAATTTTTGTTTGTTCTTTCTGAGGGTTCAGGACTATGTTTCAGAAAACAGGATTTTTATTTACAATCCAACGTTTTGTGTTGATAATATTTCAGCCCCTACGTAGTCTTAGCCAAAGGAGGGAGCAGCAGTGGGACTGCTCACAATGCAAGTCTCTTTGTAGCCCTTTGCTATGATGACAAAATGTCTTATCTGTGTGATTTATTAATTAGCTCTTCTTCGTCTGTTTCTTGATGCCAAACTATGTGTATAAAAGCTCCTGTCCAGGGGCCAGCCTTGTGGCCTGGCAGTGAAGTTCACACGCTCCGCTTCGGCAGCCCGGGGTTCACAGGTTCCGACCCGAGGGCGGGTGGCGTCCCATATAAAGTGGAGGAAGATGGGCACGGATGTTAGCCCAGGGCCAGTCTTCCTCAGCAAAAAGAGGAGGATTAGCAACGGATGTTAGCTCAGGGCTGGTCTTCCTCACAAAAAAGAAAAAAATAGCTCCTGTCCAGTTCATGCACCTTGGAGACCTGTACCTGGAGGGTAATTCAGAGATCTGCAGCCCAAAGTATCATCCCTATATACTTCCTCCCGGGCTCCTGCAGTAGGGGGAGGAAGTTTGTTGTTCAAAGTTTCAGCTCTTTCCTAGTCTCACTGAAGAAGAAATTGCAGTTTTGCTTGTCCTTTTTTGCATTTGGGTCATTTTGGAGAGGAAAGGTGGGAAAGCTGGACCTCATGCCATTATCGTTAAGCTGCACGAGGCACTAATCATTTTCTTAAGATTTGGCATTGAAAGTATTAACAATATCTAAAACTTGAACTTTTTTTACATCAATTGTATTTTTGCTGCCTTGCATAGATATGAAGAATAGCAATAGCTGAATTCCTCAAGTTTTAGAATTTTGCCCAGTCTACAAGATAGAAGCCATTCCACTTTAATGAGCACATCCCAAGAATCCCACTCTTTTGCCTGAGATTTTGTCAAAAAGGGATAATTTTAGCAAGTTCACTTTTAAAGTTGGGGAAACTGAAATATAGAATGTTTAAAAGAAATGCTCCAAACTACACACAATGAATAGCTGTCTACTGCATGCTTACTATAATTTGTTGTCTTCACATACGTTACTTAATGTAATTCTCAAGTGAGATTTTCCATGCAGGAATTATTTTTCTTAATTTCACAGATGAGTAAACTGAGGCTCACAGACAGAAGTGATTTTTCCAATGATTGTTTAGACAGTAAGTGCTTTCTTGATGATTCAGATATGCAAAATAGCCACCTTCTTCTCTTCTAAATTCTTAAGCAATTGAGAACAGATGAACTGGACACAGATGAAGATTTCCATCAACTTCACTGTGCTGAGAGATATGCCCTAGTCCTGCTACTGTATCCCTAATCTAGATCTCGGGACCTGCTGGGAGAAAGCCAGGGCTACAGAGCAGAATCTGGGCAAATTTATCCAGCCATCTGCAGGGAGACTTGCAGTTTGCATTACAAAAGAGAGCGGGTCAGAGAGAGAGCTGGAAAGAGGCAGGCCTCGCGATTCTGCACTCAGAGCATACTTACTACACGGGAGCAGGAGTAGGGAGCGATTTGGCAGGCAAATCTTAGAAGAAAAGAAAATAGGCTAGAGCTGAAGCTACTCAACTCCACCAGTTATACATCACTCCTCCTGCATGTGGGCAGAGGAAACGACAGGGGATGGAGAGAGGTGGGAAATTTTCCTCCATTATTATGCTTTCCTGGAGACATGGAAGTCTCTTCTTCCATGAAGAGGAGAATGGATATAAAGTGTCTCCGCAACTTTGTAGGAAAGACCTGCCATTTCCAAAGTCAATGAGCTGTCCACTGTGCTCTGCCTGCCTCCCGCCCCAGTCAGAAGAGGAGAGGAAACTGGAACATTTGACTCTTGCCTTTAATTTCCAATCTTTGTCACTGATTAAAAATGGATGGCTGGAGGACACAAAGCCTCACTCTCAGGGGGAATTTGGTTGGGTATCTCATTTGATTCTCCACCACTCACACCAGCACTCACAGTGAATGCACTGTGGTCAGCATCCCTCTCCCATGCTATCCTCTCCCATGGAGTTCAGCTGGGTACTCATACTCTATCTGCTCCTTCCCAGGAAGATCAAAAATTACTATTTCTTTCCTCCCTTTCCATCTCTACTTACTTACACTGGATCCCTCCCCTTACCCTTCTTTTTTTAACTGGATCCTTTTTAATCTGCCCAATTTCATTTGCTTTTCTTTCTTTCTTTCTCTAGTCTATTAATTTTTCTCCAAATTTAGTCTATTTTTCTCCAAATGAATTTTCTCTTCATTCCATTGAATTCCCGCCTGTGATTATCTTGAACAAAGTTCAGCTTTCTTACTTAATAAACCATCTACAATCCATGTTCTATTTACAAAGTCCTTTTAATTAGGGCTCCTTTAATTACTCTGGGAAGTGGTTGGGTGGCTTAAATCTACCTCCCTGGGCTCTCCCTTTCTTCTTCTTGCACAAATATCCTCACTCTTTTTTTCCCCCAAATTCACCATTGTTTGCTTGTCAGTCCATTTCTCCCAATGCATCTCCTTAGCTTTTCAGATAGATCTTCATAGACATCTGCTCTGGGGTCAACTGTGTGGAACTGTAATTTCCCCAAGCCTCACCACCCTCTGGGTACATATGTGGGAGCACTAGTATTAATACCTAATTTTTCTGGCTCATTTCCCCAAACTGCTGATGCATAAACCCCAGCTCCCTGAAAATTCACTCTTAAGAATTTTTAGAATCTCCAGAGGCATGTGTGACATATGCTGCCCTTTCTTGGATTCTGTGCCACTCCACTGGCCACAGTCACTTCCTCCTGCTGCTCTGCTGGGTCCATTTTTCTCTGCCACTGCTCTTTAAGGTGCAGTCATTTCCTGAAAATGGCTGCTGCTGCTCCATTCAGCACAGAGGGCACTGTCACTACATCGTGCTCCTCCTCTGGGTGCCAAGTCTCTCTTGCTGATCCCCAGGCTAAACGTTTCTTGGCTAGTGGCACCCTTGAAAACCCCAAAAGTCAAATCTTCTCTGTGGTGTATGGCAGGGTGACAGAGAAAGACTCCCTACTCTTTGTTCTGGATTCAGGTAAAGGCATCCCAGTGGAGGGCTGCTGGGGTACTATATTCATCTGCTCAGGCTGCCATAACAAAGTACCACAGACTGGCTTAAACAACAGAAATTATTTTCCTACAGTTCTGGAGGCTGGAAGTCTAAGATCAGGGTGTTGGCAAGATTGGTTTCTTCCAAGGCCTCTCTCCTTGGTTTGTATGACCGCCTTCTCGCTTGTGTCCTGGCATGGTCTTTCCTTTGTGCACCCACATCCCCGGTGTCTCTCTCTGTGTCCTAATGTCCTCTACTTATAGGACACCAGTCAGATTGGATTATGGCACACCCTAAAAGACTCATTTTAATTTAATCATCTCTTTAAATGCCCTATCTCCAAACTGTTCTTTCATTTTCTCTCTCTCTCTATGATACAGACATGCATCCTGAATACTAGTGTTTGGTAATCCCCTCCACATGTCACTGAGAATTCCCAGGCACCTCTGAAAGCTAGGCATGTGCCACTCCTGTGTTGGCTGCAGCTTCCTTTTCCCAGAGACCACACACACCCCATGCCAAAAGGTATACCTGGTGCACATAAGTTCAGCAAGTATACCAGAACCCTCAACAATGGAGACTGTCTGGACTTAGAATGAATCACTACTAAACATGTTACAGAGCTATGCTCAGTGCACTGTTGAAAACTGTGGGCTCTGCAGCCAGACTTGATGAGTGCGTCACCCTAACTCTGCCTAACTCTTAGCTGTGTGACCTTGGGCAACCCACTTCACTTCTCTACACCTTCGTTCCCTTATCTCCAACATAGACTTGACAAAATAGTACATACCTCAAAGGGTTGCTATAAGGATTAAATTTGTTATTATAAATAAAGTGCTTAGAATGGAACAGAATATATAGAAAACATTCAGTACAGTCTAGCTCTTATTACTGGCATTTTAGCGCCATGAGGGGGAGGGGATAGAGACTTAACCTGCAGTATCTCTATAATAGGTACTCAGTAAATATATGTGGAACAGATGCATTATTATTATAACACTTATCCACACATTTTAATGTTCATTCAGTTCTTACATAAATTATCTCATTTAATCCACAAAAAGGTAGTATTGTTTACCCCGTTTCACAGATGAGAAAACTGATAACCAGAGATTTTAAGAAATTTGACCAAAGTATTGCACAACTAATGTGCAGAGTAGCTAAGATTTGAACCTCTCCCCTCCCCAGCCCTCTCTCCTCATCTCATTACCTTGCTTTGTGATTAGTATTGTCAACTCCAAACTCCTTATCCTGCTCACCTCCCACTCCAAAACAAAAGCAAACCATCTCTGTCTCACGTTCTTATCTGGTTGTCTTTTACCATCATTTAATTCTATGCTTTGGCTGTGATTTGGAAGGTTCCAGAGGCCAGTTTGGCTAGAACACCTTCAACACATCTGTGAGCATACAAACGCAGAGGAGTCTCCCAGTGTGTATAGAATGGTCCAGTCACCCCTCGGGAAGTGCAGCACTCTGTGCCAGAACCACCACTCTATAGGGGGTGTGGCACACGTGTTCTGGAAATGGGCAGATAGTAAATATTTCTGGATTTGCAGGCTATACCCCAATCTGTGTCATGACTACACAGCTCTGCTATTATAGCACAAAAGCAGCCATGGATAATGCATAAGTAAAAGGACACGGCAGTGTTCCGATGAAATGTTATTTACAAAAGCAGGCAGTGGACCACACTTGACCCAATTGCCAACCCCTGCTTTATACACATTTCTGAGTTTAATCTTCATCACAATCCTAAAAATCTAGTGTGTTTATTCCTATTTGAATGTGTGGAAATGAACTCAGTAAGGACCGAGTGCAGGGTCTACCAGTTGCGAGGGGAGGAAGCTGAGAACCTCAGTCTTGGGAACATTTGTTGTGTCTCAGCATGTCTAACTCCTGGGTTTTCTACACTTCGTTCCCTCTTCTCATCAGCCTGCATATTTGCATAACTGCTTGTGTTACATTCAAAACCCTGTGACAGACAGCACCTTTACGGTGCCTCCTGGCAGCTGATGGCAGTGATGTTATTATTGACTGTCGCTTGTTCGACTTACAAGTTCAGGACTTAAGAATCTGTTTATATCTTTCTAGATACTTTAGGTGAAAACACATACAGATCCACAAGATAAGGTGATTTTTTTCATTCCCACCTTTCAGTTTCTAGTTAAGAACATGAGCTTTTGAGGAAGAGAGTCTTATTTGGGCTCCCATGAAACAGAGATAATTCTACTGGCTTTATAAAGATGGTTGTGCAGAGTCAGTGAAAAGATGTTGGTCAAACACTTAATATAGTGTTTGGAACATAGTAAATTCTTATTAAATGTAGCAATTATTACTCATTTGCCTTTCTTCTCCCTCTTCTTTCATGTCACCCCCTACACCCTTGCCAGTGCTAGGCTGGTATTCATCAACTCTCACTTTGGGACGTTAGCCCAAGTCAGGGTTTCTCAACCTTGACACTATTGACATTTTGGGCCAGGTAATTCTTTGTTGTGGGGGCTAGCCTGTGCATTTTGGATATTTAGCAGCACCCCCACCCAAAAGTTGTGACAATCAAATATGTCTTCAGACCCATCAAGTTTCTCCTGGGGGACAAAATTGTCCCTAGTTGAGAACTACAGGCCCAGCTCCCAATGAGCCCCTTTCTCTAGTCTCTGCTCTCTCACACCCCAGCAGCCAGGTATGGGCTACCTGACCCTGCTTCAATTATTGGATCAGGAGGGAGAAACTGATCCAACCTGAACCAATCAAATTTTATCTCTTGAGAGTATGGAATTAAAATTGAGAGACAGCCATGTTGCTTCATCAGGACTCTTGCCCTAAGAAGATGAATACTCAAGGGTGACAGGACAGTGTCTTAGACTGGCTTCTGCTCATGAAACAGAGAAAGCCAATCTACAGAAACAGAAGCAGAGAGGAGAGATGTGGGTGAAGCCCTGGGGGGTGGTTTCTGGACATTTCCACTTTCAGGTTTCAGGCCTGGGAGAGGCCTGATAATCCTCTTGTCCTGAGTTAGTGAACTATTTCAGATTCTTTCCAATACATCCTCAACCTGTTTCCTTTTCTTTTTCCTTGAATTTAGTTGTGTAGTTTTCTTTTGCTTGCAATCAAAAGAGTCTTCATTAAGACACTATTGAGAGGACTATTGAGATTTTAGAGAGACAGTAAATAGCACCCCTTTCTCTCCTTTCTGAATTTGGAACTCTGTCGGTCAGATCTAGTCAGGGAAAAAAGAAACCCTCTAGCAGTTTCAGAGAGAATTTCATACATACATAGTTACAGAGGTGATGGGAGGAATGAAAGGCCCACGGTATGATGTAAGAACCCACAGATTATTGATACCAGGAAGCCACTTCCCTGCAGCTCATTGAGTGAATGATCTCAATTCTTTCCCCTCCCTGCACTCACACTCTTGCTATGGCCTCATCATTTGGTTTGGGCTTGGCCATTTGACTTGCTTTGCCCAATGACATGGGTGGAAGCAAAATTTTGCCAGTTTTGAACCTAGATCTTAAGAGGCCTCATAAGACTTCCAGTTTCAGATCTGGTGTGTAAAGTCTAGTTAACATCTATCACCATAGATAGTTGTAGAAATTTTTTTCTTGTGATGAAAACTTTTTAAGATCTACTCTCTTAGCAACCTTCAAATATGCAGTAGAGTATTATTAACTATAGTTGCCATGTTCATTACATCCCCATGATTTATTTATTTTATAACTGGAAGTTTGTACCCTCTGACCCGCTTCACTCATTTTCTTCACCCCCTACTCCCGACTTCTGCAACCACAAATCTGTTCTCTGTATCTATGAGCTTATATTTTTTATTCTTTTTTTTTTCTTCTTAGATTCCACGTATAAGTGAGATCATATGGTATTTGTCTTTCTCTGACTTATTTCACTTAGCATAATGCCCTCAAGATCCATCCATGTTGTTGCAAATGGCAAGATTTCATTATTTTTTATAGCTGAATAATATTCTATTGTACACACATAGCACATTTTCTTTATCCATTCATCTGTCAATGGACATTTAGGTTGTTTCCATATCTTGGCTATTGTAAATAATGCTACAAAGAACATGGAGGTGTATATATCTTTTCAAGTAGTGTTTTCATTTTCTTCAGATAAATATCCAGTAGAATTATTGGATCATGTGGTAATTCTATTTTTAATTTTTTTGAAAAACCTCCATACTATTTTCCATAGTGGCTGCACCAATTTACATTCCCGCCAACAGTGAAGAATGGGTCCCTTTTCTCTACATTCTTACCAACACTTGTTTTTTGTATTTTCAATAATAGCCATTCTAACAGGTGTAAAATTTCATTGTGGTTTGATTGTATTTCCCTGATGATTAGTGATGTTGAGCATCTTTTCATGTATCTGTTGACCATCTGTACATCTTCTTTGGAAAAATGTCAATTCAGATCCTCTTCCTATTTTTTAATCAGACTTTTTTGCTATTGAGTTGTATGAGTTCTTCGTATGTTTTGGATATTAACCCCTCATTAGATACATAATTTGCAAATATTTTCTCTCCTTCAGTTGCCATTTTATTTTGTTGTTTCCTTTACTGTGCAGAAAAATTTTAGTTTGATGTAGTCCCAGTTATTTATTTTTGCTTTTGTTGCCTTTGCTTTTGGTGTTAAATCCACCATTGCCAAGATGGATGTTGAGGAGCTTACTGCCTATGTTTTCTCCTAGGAGTTTTCTGGTTTTGGGTTTTACATTCGTCTTCAATCCATTTTGAGTTAATTTTTGTGCATGGTGTAAGATAGTGGTCCAGTTTCATTCTTTTTCATGACACCATTTATTGGAGAGACTGTCCTTTCTCCATAATATGTTCCTGGCTCCTTTGTCATAAATTAATTGACCATATATATGGGGGTTTATCTCTGGGCTCTCTATTCTGTTCCATTGATCTATATGTCTGTTTTTATGCCAATACTATATTGTTTGAATTACTATAGCTTTGCAGTAGAGTTTGAAATCAGGGAATGTATGCCTCTAGATTTGTTCTTCTTTTCAAGGTTGTTTTGGCTATTCAGGGTCTTTTGTGGTTCCACACAAATTTTAGTATTGTTTGTTCTATTCCTCTGAAAAAAATGCCATTGGAATTTTAATAGGGATTGCATTGAATCTGCAGATCTCTTCAGGTAGTATGGACAATTTAATAATATTAATTCTTCCAATCCAGGAGCACAGAATATCTTCCCATTTATTAATCTTCAATTTCTTTCATTAATGTCTTATATTTTCAGTGTACAGGTCTTTTACCTCCTTGGTTAAATTTATTTCTATTTTATTTTTTTGATGCAATTGTAAATGGATTATTTCTTTAAATTTCTCTGATAGTTTGTTATTAGTGTATAAAAATACAACAGATTTTTGTATATTGATTTTATATCCTGCAACTTTACTGAATTTGTCTATTAGTTTAACAGCTTTTGGGTGGAGTCTTTAGGGTTTTCTGTATATAATATCATGTTATCTGCAATAATGACAATTTTACATCTTCCTTTCCAATTTGAATACCTTTTATTTCTTTTTCTTGCCCGATTGCTTTAGCTAGGACTTGCAATACTATGTTGAATAAAAGTGGTGAGAATGGGGGGCTGGCCCAGTGGCATAGTGGTTAAGTTCGCACGCTCCACTTCGGTGGCCTGGGGTCCATAAGTTCAGATCCCAGGCGTGAACCTATGCATCCCTTATCAAGCTATACTGTGGCAGATGTCCTATACATAAAGTAGAGGAAGATGGGCACAGATGTTAGCCCAGGGCCAATCTTCCTCAGCAAAAGGAGGAGCATTGGCAACAGATGTTAACTCGGGGCTAATCTTCCTCACCAAAAAAAAAAAAAAAAGTGGTGATAATGGACATCCTTGTCTTGTTCCTGATCTTATAGGAAAGGTTTTCAGCTTTTCACCATTGAGTGTGATGCTCACTACAAGCTTGTCATTTATGGCCTTGTTATGTTGAGGGTCTCTATACTCACTTTGCTGAGAGTTTCTATCATAAATTGATGTTGAATTTTGTCAAATGGTTTTTCTGCATCTATTGAGATAATCATATGATTTTTATCCTTCATTTTGTTAATCTGGTTATCACGTTGACTGATTTGCAGATATTGAACTATCCTTGTGTCCCTGGAATAAATCTCACTTAATCATGGTTTATGATCCTTTTAATGTGTAAATGAATTTGGTTTGCTAATATTTTGTTGAGGATTTTTGCAGCTGTGTTCATTAGGGATATTGGCTTGTAATTTTCTTTTTTTTGTGGTGTCCTTGTCTGGTTTTTGTATCAGGGTAATGCTGGTCTTGTAAAATGAATTTTAAAGTGTTTTCTTCTCTTCTATTTTTGGAAGAGTTTAAGAAGTATTGGCATTAATTCTTCTTTGAATGTTTGGTAGAATTCGCCACTGAAGCCATCTAGTCCTAGACTTTTGTTTGTTGGGAGATTTTTGATTACCAATTCAATTTCCTTACTAGTAATCATCTGTTCAGATTTTCTATTTCCTAATGATTTAGTCTTGGAAGGTTGTATGTTTCTAGGAATTTATGCAATATCCAACAATAGGTTGTCTAATTTGTTGGTGTATAATTATTGATAGTAGTTTTGTATGATCTTTTGTATTTCTTTGGTATCAGCTGTAACAACTCCTCTTTCATTTCTGATTTTATTAATTTGAGTCCTCTCTCTTTTTCTTGGTGAGCTTAGCTAAAGGTAGGTCAGCTTTCTCAAAGAATAAGCTCTTGGTATTATTGATCTTTTCTATTGTCTTTTTAGTCTCTATTTCATTTATTTCTGCTGTAATCTTTGTTATTTATTTCCTCCTGCAAAATATAGACTTCTTTTATTTGTTCTTCTTTTTCTAGTGTCTTGAAATGTAAAGTTTGGTTGTTTATGTGAGATTTTTCTTGTTTTTTTGAGGTAGGCATTTATTGCTATGAACTTCCCTCTTAAAACTGCTTTTACTGCATTCCATAGGTTTTGGTATGTTGTACTCTCATTTTTATTTGTCTCAAGGTATTTCTTGATTTCTTATTTGGCTCACTGGTTGTTCAGTAGCATATTGTTTAATCTCCATATATTTGTAAATTTTCCAGTTTTCTTCTTGATTGATTTCTAGTTTCATATCATTGTGGTCAGAAAAGTTGCTTGATATGATTTCAATCTTTTTAAATTTGTTAAGGCTTGTTTTATGGCCTAACATATGATCTATCCTGGAGAATGCCCCATATGCACCTGAGAAGAATGTGTATTCTGTTGCTTTTGGAGGAAATATTCTGTATATATCCTTTAAGTACACTGTTCTAACATGTTATGTAAGGCCAATGTTTTCTTATTAGTTTTCTGTATGGATGATCTATCTATTGATGTAAGTGGGGTATTAAAGTCCACTGCTAATATTGTATCTCTTTCTATTTCTCCATTTAAGTCTGTTAATATTTTCTCTATATATTTAGGCACTCTCACATTGGGTGCATAGATATTTACAAATGTTATATCCTCTTGTTGGATTGACCCTTTTATCATCACTTAATGTTACTTTTGTCTCTTTTTACAGTCTTTGTTTTAAAGTCCATTTTGTCTGATATAAGTACAGCTATCCCAACTTTCTTTTGATTTCCATTTACATGGAATATCTTTTTCCATCCCTTCACTTTCAGTCTGTCTGTGGCCTTACCTCTGAAATGAGTCTCTTGTAGGCAGCATATAGATGGGTCTTGTTTTTTTATCCACTCAGCCAGTCTATGTCTTTTGATTAAAGAATTTAGCCCATTTACATTTAAAGTAATTATTGATAGGTATGAACTTATTGCCATTTTGTTAACTGTTTTCTGGCTGTTTTGTAGTTCCTCTGTCCCTTTCTTCTCTTGCTCTCTTTGTGGTTTGATGACTTTCTTTAGTGGTATTCTTAGATTACTTTCTCATTATCTTTTCTGTATCTATTCTATGTTTTTGCTTTGTGGTTACCACAAAACTTACATATAGCAACTTATAGTTATAATAGTGTATTCTAAGTTGATAAAACTTAAGTCTGAATGCCATCTAAAGCTCTACATTTTCATTTTCCCCCTTACATTTTATGTTCTTGATGTCACATTTTATGTCTTTTTATCTTGTATACCCCTTAATTAATTAGTTACAGTTATGTTTACTCCTTTTGTTTCGTAACGCTCATACTAGCTTTCTTAGTGATTAATCCAGTACCTTTACTATATATCTCCCTTTACTAGTGAGATTTATACTTTCATATGTTTTCTTGTTACTAATTATTACCCTTTCTTTTCAGCTTAAAGAAGTCCCTTTAAAATTTCTTGTAAGAGGGTTTAGTGGTGATGAATTCCTTTAGCTTTTACATGTCTGGAGAACTCTTTATCTCTCCTTCAATTCTGAATGATAACTTTGCCAGGTACAGTATTATTGGTTAGAAAAAAAGTCCTTCTTTCAGCGCTTTGAATATACCATGCCACTCCCTTCTGGCCTGCAAAGTTTCTGCTGAAAAATTTGCTGATAGTCTTACAAAGATTCCCTTGTAAGTTGTTTTTTTCTTGCTGCTTTTAAGATTCTCTCCTTGTCTTTAACTTTTGACTTTTTAATTATAATGTGTCTTAGTGTGGGCCTTTTTGGGTTCTCTTATTTGGAAGTCTCTGGGCTTCTTGGATCTGGATGTCTGTTTTCTTCCCCAGGTTAGGGAAGTTTGAGTCATTGTTTATTCAAATAAGTTTTTTGCCACTTTCTCACTTCTCCTTCTGGGACTCCTATAATGCAAATTTTAGTCTGCTTGATATTATCCCATAAGTCCCTTAAGCTAGCTTCATTTTTTAATTCTTTTCTCTTTTTGCTGCTCTGATTGGGGAGTTTCTCTGCCCTGTCTTTGAGTTCACTGATCCTTTCTTCTGCTTCATCTAGTTTCCTGTTTATCCCCTGTAGTGTATTTTTTTAGTTCAGTTATTGCATTCTTTGGTGCTGTGACTTCTGCTTGGTACTTTCTTATATTTTTTATCTCTTTGTTGAAATTCTCACTGTATTCATCCATTCTTCTCTTGGGTTCAGTGAGCATCTTTGTGACCATTACTTTGAACTCTTTATCAGAGAAGTTACTTACCTCCATTCCATTAAGGTTTTTTTCTGAGGCTTTATTTTGTTCTTTTGTTTGAAATATATTCTTTTGTTCTTCATTTTTCTTGACTCTCTGTGTTGGTTTCTATGCATTAGACAAAACAGCCACCTCTTCCCGTCTTGAAGGGTTGGCCTTGTGTAGATGAATCATATCATTCAACTCTGCCCTAGCTCTGGATTACCTTTCAAACTTCTGTGATTGCCAAAGCAGCTATTTTATTTTTAATAACTCCAAGTAGTTGAGGATGTGCCAAGACCAATCAGTATCCCAAAGGGGAGGATCTCAGTCAGCACCTAGATTCAGGCTGAATGGAAGTCAGAGTCTCAGGCATCAGCTTTTTTTTTCCTTTGGTGAGGAAGATTGGCCCTGAGTTAACATCTGTTGCCAATCCTCCTCTTTTTGCTTGAAGATTGTTGCTGTGCTAACATCTGTGCCAATCTTCCTCTATTTTATATGTGGATGCCGCCACAGCATGGCTTGATAAGCAGTGCGTAGGTCCACACCTGGGATCCAAACTGTGGACCCTGGGCCACCAAAGCAGAGTGCATGAACTTAACCACTACACCACAGGGCCAGTCCCAGGCATCAGTTTTTAAAGAATGCAAATATATGTAGTCCTCTGACCACAAGCATATGCTCTGCTGGCAAGGGGAGCCAGGTGATCTGGAGGTGTTCCCTGGGCAACAGTCACAAAAATTGGGGCTCCACACAAATATATAAGTCCCTTTCTGGGAGATACAAGTGAGCTATAGCAAGGCAGGGAGAGAGTGCAAAGATGGCATCTTCCAGCCTACACTCTCTGAGAGCACCTTTGTAGCTCTAGATGTGTGCCTAACCTGAAGCCTATCTCTAAGGCCAAAGCTTCTCTACAAGCATGTAGACCTATTTCACAGAAAGATTGGGGAAGGTTCCAGTCTGCTGTCTGTGCAGTGCCCTGGGTGTGCTGGCATACCAAGAACTGTCTCTTTGATTGTTACAGTTCCATTAGACCCAGGAATGCAAGCCCCACTGGTCAGCAGAGCCAGGCAATAAAAGGGTATTCTACAGGTAGCAGCCACAAAAACCAGGGCACCAGATGTAAAAACTGGTGCACCAGACATGTATAAGAGTTCTCCTCTAAGAGATACTGGTGCTTTGCGGCATGGCAGAGGGAGAGCGCAAAGACAGTGCCTGCCCTCTGCGGTCTCAGGAAAGTTTTACTGTCAGTCCTTTTTGTCACTAGTGCCATTGAGTTGATTCAGACTCCTACCAACCCTGTGTAGAGCAGAGTAGAACCTCCCCAGTCTTTTGGTGCCCTCCTCTCACCTTTTGGCACTCTATCAGACAATACTCCGCTGCTATTCGTAGGGTTTTCATGGCCAATTTTTTCAGAAGTGAGTGGCCAGGTCCTTTTTTCTGGTCTGCCTTAGTCTGGAAGCTCTTCTGAAATTTATCCACCATGGGTGACCCTGTTGGTATTTGAAATACCAGTGGCATGGCTTTCTGCATCACAGCCACATGCAACCACCACAGAATGACAACCAACAGACAAGTGGGATGGTTGCCTGACCAAGAAACACCCAAGCTGTGTCAACGAGAGCCCTGAATCTCAACCACTAGACCATCAGGGCTGGCTGTCAGCCCTTAGATGTGTGTTTAATTAGAAGCTGGCCCCTCAGGTTGCAGCTATGATGATAAGCTAGAAGGCCTTTTTCACAGAAAGACTGAGCTTCTAGTTCTGTTAACTCTTGTTGTGCCCTCAGGCTGGTAACTATTTAAGAACTCTTTCTGCATTTGGTTACAGTCCTTTGGGACCGGTGAGCATGGGTCCCACTGGACAACAGAGCCAAGTGATGTAGGTGTGTCCCCTGGCAACAGCCACTAATTTCAGGGCACCAGACAAAGCTATAAGCTCCTTTCTGGAAGCAAGGTGGAGTGAGGCAGAGAGAGTGTGCAAAGATTGTGTCAATCAGCCTCTGTTCCCTGAAAGCACCTCCATAGGCCCTATAAGTGTGCCAAACTGGAAGCCTGCCCCTCAGGCCAAAACTCCTGGACAAGCAAATAAGTGTCTTTCACAGAAAGACTGGGGATGTGTTTCAGTCTGCTGTCTTGGAGGTGGTAGTCTGCTAAGAACTGTCTCTCCAGTTGTTACAGTTCCACGGGACCCAGAAACACAAGCCCCCTGGCCTCCAGAGCCAGGAGATCAAGAGGTGTCCCCTGGGTGGCAACCACAAAAACTTGTTTACCTGATGTAAAAAACATGGGCACCAGGCATAGAAGCTCCCCTTTGGGAGATACCAACACTCTGAAGTGTGGCAGAGGGAGAGTGCAAAGATGGCACCCACAGGAAGAAGATAAAGGGAAAAAAAAATATATGGCACCTGTCAGCTTTAGCAAGGCAAAGAGAGAGCAGGAAGATGGCGCCCACCAGCCTCCATCCCAGAGAGTATCCCAGCAGGCCCTTGCCCTTCAGACCAGTGCTTGAAAATTAGCAAATAAGTCTCTTTTACATAAAGTCTGGGCGCTTTTCAAAGGGATGCCTCTGTGCCGGGCCCTGGGGCTGGTGCGTCTGAGAGTACAAGTCCATTGAGACCCATTTCTCAGTTCCCTGCAGCCCAGCAGATCTCGTGGGCATGAACACCATTGGTCTTCAAAGCCAAATGTTTGGGGGCTCTTCTCTCAGGTACTATTCTTAAAACTTGGGGTGCGTGATGTGTAATAGGGACCCTTCACTCTTCAGGGAGAAGCTTCAGGTTTTGAATTCCCTCCCAGTTGTGGACCTCCATGGCAGGGGTGGGGTTTATGGTGAGATTGTGTCTCAGCCTTTCCTCCCCGTTGGATGTGGTTTCCCTCTTATTTGCCCTATGGGAAGGGGTTGCTTTGCCAGCTTTTAGGGTTTTACCCAGGGGAAATTGTTCTATACTTAGCTGTAAGTTCAGTGTGCCCTGGAAGGAGGTGAATTTAGGATCCTCTTACATCACCATCTTGAACTGGAACCTCTTTCTTTCTCCATTTTTCTTTCTTTCCTTCCTTCCTACCTTCCTCCCTTCTTGCCTCTCTTTCTTTCTTTCTGTTTTCTTATCACAGCTAGAGATACCTTTCCTAGTGAAATCTCCTACTTCATTTTTTTCTCTGATTTTGCTCCATTATATAAACAGAGAGGATGCAGAGAGATGGATGCAAGGAGGCAAACATAGGAGAGAGTAGGTGCATATTTTAATACCTGTTAGATGGAACCCATTGATGACTTCTTCTCAAAGTTGAGCCCTTTCATGTGCTTTCAACCGCAGAAATTTTCTTTACATGAAACTCAAAGTGTTAAAAATTAAAAAAAAACTTTGAAAGAATGCCTCCCTTGCTAACTGGTGATCCTTATCTGGTTATTGTGTGTGACTTGATTGGAAAGGAGTAATCTGGAGAACTTCTCCTAGCACTGATGAGAGGCTGTGGGGTGCATTTCTTCTATCTGCAGGGAGGCCTGGAATAAACTGGGTGCTCCTAATGAAAGCCCAGGCTCAGAGCTGGCGCTGAAGGATAGGTATCAGATAAAGCACCCAGATGAGGATAATGAGACACGGAGCAGCAAATTCTTGAAATAACTACAAATGGATGCAGCCCCAGAATGTCACCTGGGAGCACCTCAGGTAACTCGTTCTGTCTCCCAGTCAGTGTTCTTTCTATTATGCCACGTTGCATATAGGGAAAAGCAAAGGTTTAGAGTGAGAAATTCAGTCTCAGGGAGGTGTGTCAATAAACAACAACTACTCAAATGAGAACAAACAGAGGCCATTTATTCAGAGCTTGCTATAGCAAGGGAGTCAGCCAACATCTTGAGTTTGGAAGACAGTCAAAGGCAGGCAGGGGAATGGGAAGCTTTACAGTGAAAAAAGGGCAGGGGAGGCTTCAGAAATGTGCTGACTGAAGGTTGTGGCATGGGGAAGCTGGAGGGGGGCTAACTAAAAGTGAAGCACCTTATGTCATTGGGTTGGGAAGTATATTTGCCTTTCTCTGGTTGGGCCTGAGTCAGAAGCAGGGGCAAAGACTAGGGAATTTGGCAGTCATTGATGAAGCCCTGACTATTCCAGGCAACTGTTACAGAGGCTATGGTTTGGCTTTCTGGACTGGTTGCTGCAGAGGTTATGAGTTAAGAGATCTATTGTCATATATGGCCTGGCCATTGTCTATTTGTATATTCAGTCTCTCAGAGAAAAAGGAAAATATTTTCATAGAAGTTCTTTGAATAAATGCATAGGAGAAAAATGAAAAAATTGAAGGAGGGGAGTGAAGAAAAAAGGATGATAAAGGGTAAAGAAATGATTCTTACATTTATGGTTAGATAATTGGCATTATTTAGATGGAGAAGAGAGTAGAATAAAAATATAAAATATCTAAATCACCAGTTTTTATCCTTCATGTTCTTTTAATAAAGCACTGAAGTTTTGTGTTTTGTTAGTTCATTTATTTGTTTTTCACTTCCACAAACTGAAATCTGACTTTTACGAAGTTGTTCCTGCTTCTTCAGGCTGGCATTTTGATTAAAAGACCAAGTGTCTTCACACACGCTGTAAAAGATTCAGGAGGCTGAGGGAACCCATAAGTGAATATAAAAGCACAATTAGATAGATTGATAAGAATACCTCCTAGCAATGTGTTATATCACCTCCTGGAGCACTGCGCTTCTTGAAGGTTTGTTGACATTTCATTATCTACCCTGCAAGTTAAGGTTATAACTCAGCTATTCTAATTCCCGCTAACTGAAACTTTAGTACACAAAATATTTCAACTTAAGTGCACCACCCCTCCACTTTTAGAAAAGGAATATAAATTGTTTTTCCATTTCTGATTTTTAAATGGAATAGATATTGCTTGGTCTGCACCATTTTTGCTTGCAGCTCAAGTATCAATAATAAATAATGGATGTAAGATATAATTATTGAAATTTACACACAGTCGGGGTTTAAAGTGGACTAATTTTTATGGTTTCCTACCCATAAAATGGTCTAATTTTTAGCAATTTTCTGCTCATGAAAAACCTTTTTAAAAATCATCTTGTCTTTGAAGCAGACCATGCACAGTGGCTTTTTTCACTTACAGCAGCACTGAGCTTCTAAATGTTGACTGTATTTCATGAGAAATCTGGCCTTTTTTTCCCCTCACCTGCTGATAAAAGCATGATTACTATTGCAAATCACACAAGTGAAGTTCCTTATTATCCTTTGTTATCTGAGTCCCAGAAATAAAGACAAAGCCCTTTATAGCACATGTGAAAATCACGGTGTTTGTTGAGTAGTCATAGCCCATGGGGGTTTGAATATTTATAAATATCCATCAGGATTCAGCCCTTCATTTGGTTCTGATTTTTGAATCACTCTTGTTCTAAGGTCTCTCACTGGCATCAGCTCTTCCTTAACTTATCTCCATAGGCAAGAAAACAACAATATCATTTCCTTATCTGTTGGCACAGGGCAAATGCAGCCCTGGCCTCAGAGTCAGGAGGCCAGTGTTCTGGACTTGTCCCTGCCACTAATAGACGTCAGGTTGTTGGCAGTCCCTGACCTTTCTGGACTACAATTTGCTCACCTGTAAATGAGGGACCTGCATTAGATAACCTTAGAGGACCTTTTAAAGTCAACTTTCCACAACCGTAAAAAATATGATTAACTGGCTAACAGCTGACCTTCCCCAAATTTCATGTTTTTTAGAGTGCTGAGGTGCCAAGCTGGTAGTGTCTGCAGCCTCTGAGAAAAGTAGTTAAGTAGCATTTAATTTTATAGTTTTATCAAGATGTCTTCACACAGTTGTTACAAAAGCATCTATATTCTCTGCAAAAATAAATAAGTGGACAAGTAAAATAAGTAAATACTTGCAAGACAACATGCAAAACGAAGAGAAAGAAAACAGAAAAAGGAGTGATGGTTAACATTTATGTGTAGGATATTCCTATCTATGCAACTGAGAGAAAATGTTATAGTCACAGCATATTAGGAGGAGAATCAGATCAAAGGAATTATCAGCTTCTTTCCCAACAAGTCATTCATTTCTTTATCCACTCATTCGCTTATCTGTTCAACAATTATTTTGCATGCTATATCACAGGCATTCTTCTCAACCCTAGGGACCAATAACACAGTCAAGACTTCTGTGTTCATGGAACTTACCTTTTAGTAGAGGACTGATAGTGAACAGGTGAACAAAAGATTAAACAGTAGATAACAAAATTTTCAGGGAGTGATAATGCTATGAAGAAAATAACACATGGAATATGATAAAGAAGAGTGAGGGGTGGGGAGCAAGAGGCATGAAGGGGCTGCAGATTGGATGGTTAGGGAAGGAGACAATCATTTAAAGGCCAGGAAGGAGAGAGTTCCAGGCAAAGGTAGCAACAAGTGCTAAGACTCTAAGAAAAGAGAGTGCTTGGGGTTTCCAAGGAGAAACAAAGAGACCACACTCACCAGAGTCTAGTGGGGAGAAAGAAGAATTATTTGAGGTGAGATGAGGGAAAAACCAGACCAGATTACACAGGGCCTTGTTGGCAATGGCAAAACTTTCAGATTCTCTGAAGTGTCTAAAGTTTATTCTATTCTCTATGACTCAAATACGCTGCTAATATATTTGTGTCATCTAAGGAAGTAAATAGGACCACAGATTTAATCAGAAATTGTCTCAGCAGATATCCATAATAATAACAGTAATAACTGACTTTTATTGAGTACTTACAGTATGCCAGGCATTGCACAGAGAGCTTTCATGCATTAATTGGGGTACTTACACAAACCAGGAGTAATTATCACAAGATCCCTTTACAGACAAGGGAACCGAAGCTTAGAACATTTCTATATGACATGTCAAAACCCACATAAATAGAAAGTGAAAGATCAAGGTTAGATCCCAGGTATCTGATTCCAAAGCTCAATTTAGATTAATTTTCAATGTGATGGAAGCAATGGAGGTCAGAAAGGAAGCATTTGGCTAGAATGAAAGTTCTGTGAAGGAAGAGATCTTTGTTGTGATAAAGCCATCAGGACATAGAGAAGTACCTTTCACGTAGTTGACACTCAGAAAGATATTGATTGCATAGATCTAAATTTTGCCATTTTGCAGGCTTCAATGCACCTGGAAAGGAGAGAAGGACAATGGATATCACTTTGCATTCTTTTCTAAATGTTCACATTATTTTTCTCTCATGAAGTTGCTCCACTTTCCTCTAGACATCTTTTTCCTATGACCCCCATGATAAACATCTCTGCCTCAACTCCTCCATTTTCCTTTCCCACTGCCAGCTTTGTCCGGTCTCTTCTCAATGCCTCCTTCCTCTAGGCACCTGTTAACTTACTTCCTGGTTAAGGTAACTGCATGTACACTCTCAATGGAATCCAGGCCCTGCTTCATTGCATCAGGGTACAATTTTGAGCAGTGTTCCCACTTTGCCTGGCATTAACCACATCCCCTCATTGTGATGGGCCTTGGCACAAGCATGTACAGACCTGGTGTTCTTGCCCATATGCCAGTGGATGAGCAAAAGCAGGATCAGTCTACTGAAAGAGGAATAGGAAGCATAGAAGTTAAGAAGACACTGAAGATGTAAAAGGTAAAGGTTTAAGGGGATTATCAGAGGCCAGGTAACAAATAGGACCACAAGAATAGACTTACAGAAAAGCACAATCAATAAAGACTTCCTAGAACAGGTGAGCACCCATAAACCTGGGTCTTCATCTTCATAGAAGCCATGGAACAGGGTAGGTGGTCAAAGGGGTGGCTGACCTAAAGAAGCAGGAATGTAACAGAAGCTGAGACTGTAAATAGACAACCCCAAGGTCAGGGGAACTACACCTGCAAAAACAAGGTCAGCAGATAATTGACCTGCATGTTGTCCTGACATTAGTTGCCAACATTTACTTCTTGCTTGCTGAGAGCCAGTCCGGAGTAAGCGTGGCATGTAGAGGTGATACCTGGTAGGATCAGGGTGTCAGGAAAGAATGGACATAGCTCCTCTATCAGAATAAGTTCCCTGATGATTCTGTGCATTACACGAACCTATCTGCAAGGACTTTGGCAGAATACCTGTAGCAGGACCTGGGGAAAAGGCAAAATGGCCTCATAGAAATCTTTCTTCATATCTTTTTCTTACTCACTATCTCATTAATTTCATTCTACCTAGAACACTGATTTGAAATCAGGTCAAGCAGATATATCTGTTAATGCTGAAATTTTTCTTAATCTAGGGCTGATCAATTGATAATAGCTTTGCAGTGCTATTAATAGCAAATCTAAATTTAATTTCCATTTTCCATTGATGTGCTGTTCAAGACTCTCCTTGACCAGGTCCCAAACTTCCTCTCCAGCTACATTAGGCACTGTCCTCCATCACCTGTGTTTTCTGGGCTTTCTGTTTGGTTTACTCATACTCTTCCAAGGGTCCTAGGCCTGGGTTTCTTGGAGCCCATGAATTCTTGGTACCTTAATGTAAATTAGACGTAAGTTTATGTGTGCATTTAGTTAACTTCTTAAAAGGAACTGTGACTCCCAAAAAGGTAAAAACCACTATGCCATTATGCTACTCCCTCGGCCTCAAATGATTATTTTCCTGTCACCGTCTTTAGGTGACATCATGGTTTGGCTGACCGTCTAGTGAGAACATATTTTCATTTTGCCTGTGGTAAGATCGATAATTAAATGCCTGTCTAGACCAATGGACTGATAGCTCCTTGGAAGAGGAAGACCCACACTACATTTATCTTTGTGTACACTAGTTGTAGTAGCACTTTATAAATAGTAAATATGCTAAATCAAAGTTTCTGTGTTGAACTGAACAGGACACTGTCCATTTTTATTGGATTTAACACATTCTGGAAGGTGTCTGCCTGGGTCTATAGGACTAACTTTACCTCTCATTCCTTTCTGGCCTTGACCTCTTATTAACTTAAATTCCACTGGCTTGCTGTATAATAGCTTCTGCCATGCCTGAGCAGCTCTATTCCATACTCACACCCCCAACCCTCATTCAGGCAGGCACCAGCTCTACTTCTAGCCCTAAGCACAGCTCTCTGCCCACCAGTTTCCTGTAGTTCTGTGTGAACTTCAGTTTCAAGTCAGCCTCTCAATATTCATTCAACAAAGACCTTTGGAAGGGACTATTGGGTACCAGAGCCTGAACTCAGGGTTGGGATCGAATGATCCATAAGAACAGACACTGACCTTGCAACCACCACCTATAGTTTGCAGAGCTTTTGAATGTTGATTTTGCTCCCTGACGTGATATCAGGCTCATGTCACATTTTAATTTTCAGTGAGTTTGTTCACCTGACTCTTTGCTGGACACAGGAAGACAGTTGTGAATGCTGACTCTTCTTGGCCTCTAAAAGGCCCTGGAATGCTGTGTTTCTGCTTTCAGAATTTGATATTACACAAATAACCAAAGTTTGATAGACACACCTTTTTTTTTTCTGCTAGTTTTACTATTTTTGTTTTGCTGCCATCCATGGACTATCTCATCCTAAAGCAGAAGGTTTGTACATTAGGATGAGAGAGGTTTCCTCTAGGTATGGAATAGTTGCAAAGCAATCATAATAAAACGGATTGTGGACGTAATGTGCCTGTGTTTTCTCATTATGACATATTTTGCTATGACGCTCCTGTAATGAATGTACCACTTGTATGTATTAAAAATGATATGTGACCATTATAGAAATATTGTCTTTCTCCCAAGACAATATTAAGGACTGCTTTTTTATTGAAAAGAGTACTATCATTTGTATGTTAAATTTTTAAGTGAATTCCTTTATTTCAATGTTTAAGTAGTAGATGGAAGTTTAATAGAGTACTTTCATTTTCTTTTCTTTTTCTATTGTTTCTCATTTGCTCTGATGTCTTTGCAACTCCCAACTATACAAAGATCATTTCCACATTTAGATGGGTCTCATTAGCCAATGCTATAAACAGCCTCTGAAAAACTCAGACCTACCTTAGGGAAAGAAAACTTGATTTTTGTCTTACACGGAAAATACAAGAAAAAAAAGTAGTGACTCCCTCAATGTGAAGTGGATCAGTATCAGAGTATGGTCAAGTCCCCTGTATCTCTATCCTTCCTTCTTTATCTCCTTCCACTGCGCTAATATAGGCAATAGTTGCCATTTATATATCTGTTATGGCCATTGATGTTTCTAGCTCTATACTTACCTGGGGAGTCTATATCTCCAAGGGGTTTTGGGTATCTCCTTATCTGCTTATCTGAAGGTTATTTGTATTGATGACACGATGTCCATCCCATCCATTTGTGCTGGATTCACACTGGTTATAACGTAAGCTGGACTTACACTCTTTATACCACCTTTTTTTCACCTCTGCTTCAATGCCAGCTTAACTTTTCTTTCCTGCTCAATGCATCCCACACTAATTTTCCTTCTCTGAAAATTCCCTACTTCTAGTCAATTTCAAGCAGTTTAGGTTTTAGGTGCTTTATAATTGTCCCCTGTGTATGTCATAGCTTATAAGATATCTTACCTTGGGCAAGTCGCATAATTGGTCTCAGCTTCTGTTTCCATCTGTGGAAACTGGGAGTAATACTATTGACTTTGAAGTGTTCTGTAAGGAGACATCGCTTCATGTCACATTCTCACCTTGGTCTCCAGAAAAATAAAATTCAGGCTTTTTTTCCCTCTCTCAAAGTGTTTAGGCAGTGTCTTCTATTTAGCTCTCCATCTACTTGTTGTAATTAGTCAGAGAGGGTCTGACTACAGCCAAAAAATTCACCTTCACTGAGTCACACTTCACCCGTGGGTAGAGTTACTGTGTTAGAAGTGGCTGCTCACTCATGTCGTCTTCTTCTCCTGGACCAGGATTGCTCAAGTGAAGGAGGTGTTCCACCTCCACTTCCTACTGCTGAGCCACAAGCACATCTGGACAAGGTTATTGCAGGAAGAAGGTTGCTATTTGGGCTCTGCACTTTCATCAGAGTTTGTAAGGCATGCCTGCCCCACTTGCAGCTGGATGAGAAAGTCAGAGTCTGCTCTGTAAACCCAGCACTTGGGAGTAGGTGGCCCCCAACATTAGGTCAAAGAGCAACAAGAAGAGATATTCACTTCATCCTCATTTTCCATGCCCTCCCAACCAGCCACAGCAGAGGCCTTGTTCTTTAGGGATGGCTTGGCTCAACAGTTAAAACTAATCCTTGGGTTTCACTTGATCTCCTAGTGTCTATTTTCCTATTGTTTAAAACCCCAAAAAGTGAAAATTGGTGTGTTAACACAGTTTACACTCATGCTCCCCCATACCCAGCCAAACTTCAACAAATTATTATGACAATTAAGTGAGATATCATATGTAAGAACATTTAGCATTCCTTACAGTTTTGTGTATTCTTTCATTTTGGACAGGATTTCCACTTTTATGGCCTGTTTTGTTCATTTAAAGTATATAGCGACATGTCGCACATGTAGAGTGCTCATTGAAGTCTGTTTTTACTGAATGATTGAAAAATGACTTTTAGGTGCTCATAAGACTCAAGACTCTTGTCTTCCACAGCATTATAGGAGATGCTCTTTGTCCTACTAATCTTTTTTTTTTTCACTTTGACTTTTACTTCATCTAATGGCATAAGTTCACCTTCATAAATCCTCTAATTAAAAACATTTATAAACATACTGCTTAAATTTATTTCTGCCATCCAATATGATAGGTGTCAATCCTGATCAATATTTCCTGTGATATTAAATATATATTTTATGCATAGTATATGAATAAATGTATATAATTTCTTTTCCTTTATCTAGTATTTGAAAAGTTACCAGTATGTGAATAGATAAAGTCCCTTTACATTAACTCTGCTGTTAAAATTGTGAACACATTTCATCAGTCACTCATATCTTTTACAACTTTCCTAAGTCTTCTTCAAGGGCACTTTTTATTCATATTTTGGTTTCATTTGTTCCTGTTTCTTCCTTGAGAACATCTGCATTTTCAGATTGAATTTTCACTCTCTGCTGTCGGCCATTGCCATCATATTTTTGGTCTTATTGTAGTCATCTCTTCATTCTTTCCTCTAAATAACTTTTACCTCAAAATAAACAAAACAGAGTTCACAGACAAAGAAACTGAAGTTCAGAATCTCAGTGACAGTGGCAGGAGAGCATTTACCCTCAAATTTTTCTTTTAGATTTGAACTTCGGTATGCTTTCTACCAGACTAAGTAATTTTGTTAATACAATTACTTGATTTTCGTGAGACCCACCTAAATTTACTATCTGGTTTGGGATGTGTTACAACAGACAAGCCCAGTATGATTTATTTTTAATATGTTAAACTTAGGTTGCTGGCTAGTTTATACAGGTAGTGAATCCCAGTTTTGTATTTTAGATGAAAGATATCTTTCTCCATGGAGATATTTAGATACACATATAGATATGCCTTTATTGTTCAGAAGAAGTCTCAAAACATTTGACTTTAACCTTGCCCTGTGTTCTTCTTTATGAAAAATTTACATTTCAAAGATAGTGTGTCTTTTGTTCCCTGCATCCAACCTTCTACTGGTATTAATTACTAGTATGTGGAGAGAACATTAAGGGTTAATAAATGTGTCCTCATATTACTCGTGGAATTCTCCCCACCTGTTTCTCTAGATGAGGAAATTGAGGCTCAGAAAAATTGATACTTGTCCATAATCAGAAAGTTAGTGGCTTAGCAGAAGCTTGAATCCAGGTCCTCTGTCTCCAAATTTTCTTTACTTTTTTTTTAAATTTAATTTTGGTTTTAGCCTAATCAGAATAAATTTGAAATTTATGCATAAGAGGCTTACTTTTTTCCTTTCCAAAGAGTTTTAATTTTCTTTTTAAATCACAGCAAATTTTAGTTTCTAATCCTACACACACACACACACACACACACACACGTTATATATATGTATATTGTATATATATGCATACATATGTGTTTCATATATGTATATATTCCTGCATCTCGATAATATCTGTCTCCAAAGAGGTTATTTGTGCACGTGTCTCTCTCTCTTTTTCAAAACTCAATCTTTAAATGCCCAAATCAAGGATGAGAACATTATGCACAGTGTGTTGCTTCCTAATTCTGACCACCGTGGAGAACACTGGGAACTGAAGAATGAGACTGCAGAAACACCAGAGAGCCAGAGAGCCTATTCTAATTAGCT
Source organism: Tapirus indicus (assembly GCA_031878705.1). Classification (NCBI taxonomy): domain Eukaryota; kingdom Metazoa; phylum Chordata; class Mammalia; order Perissodactyla; family Tapiridae; genus Tapirus; species Tapirus indicus. The sequence goes on along the minus strand of CM062926.1, from coordinate 46,946,896 downwards.
TCTCCCCTTGCCCAGATATTTAGAACTGATCCTAGATTGGATGGATGTATACACATGTGCTACAAGGGTCACTACATTTCTGTAGCCGTCCTGACAGATTAAAGTGAGCTTTCAGGTGGGTGAATGAAATAATCCAAGGTTTATTCACTCCAGCATGTTGTAGAAGCTGAGTTCACATTTTTAAGTGAACCACAGGTTTTATGTACATAGTTTTGTACAGTAGAGGGACTAGAGAGCTAACATTTAAGGTTTTGTGGTCTAGACACCTGTAATTTTATGGGTGACTTACTAGAAAACCTTCAAGTCTTGTTAAATGAAAATGTACTTAAGAGCTGAATCCATTTGAAATGATCATCTATACAAACACCTGAATGAAAGTGTTGCTAAAAGTACAGGATGCTGTGAATTGCTTTTGCCTGGCCCCTCTGTTTTTAGGTCAAACTCATTAACATCCAGTGGATACCAAATGTTAATTAGTAAAGAGAAATATAATCTTGATTTTTCCATAGATTCCTACTGAATAATATGTGCACCTTCATGAGGGCACTGCTGAAGAGTTGTCTTTTTGTATCACATCTTTAGCGGTCAATTTATGTTTAGTTTGTCAATCTGCATATTTCTTTAGAAATTTACAGTTCCATAAGATGTCTATTGATTTATTACTTCTCTCAAAATCAGGAATACCCTAGGATGGTTGTAAAAATTCATTGGTCTTGACCCCAATTACTCGTTTTCCTCCTCTCTCATCTCCCAGGTCTCATTAGGAGAATATATCTAGAAAAGCAAAATGTGCATTGTCAAATCCATATAGACTTTTCTTACTGGGGTCATTCCTTTATTTATTCAACAAAGAGTATTTGGGCCCTTCCTATGTGCCAGGTCTTCTGCAAGGTCCTGATTGATTCAGTGGTGAGAGACCAAGATACAGTCCCTTCATCACTCATGGGGCTTCCAGTTTAGCAAAAAAGACCAACCAAAAATGGTAAAGATCAACAAAATGAGAAGGAAAAACATAAATTATAGAGTTCCATGGGGATATATAATATATTAAGAAGCTGAGGACAGCAAGCTGAAGGGGACTCAATTTCCACACTGTTTGAGAGAGGAAAATGGTGGAGGAGAGGTATAGATGATGGAAAATGAAGAGCCAAAAGGCAGGCAGAGAGATAATCAGAGAAGCAGAAGAAAAGGTAAAATGGTATAGACAAAGAAAAAAATGGGTAGATTGAAAAAGAAACTGAGTGACCGAGAACTAATTGAAATATAACAAAGGTAAAGATGAAGTGATAGGGAGTAGGAGACGACGGGTTGGAGAGGGAATAGGTGAATCCTTGTTTTTGTCCTAAGAATTGCTTCTTCCTCCTCTGTGGACAGCATTCTGATTTGCCTTCAGGAAGCCAGTGTTCTCCTAGTCCACATGGTTTCAGAGGAGTTGATCTCACACTCGGACTCTGGGAGGCTGGAGCTGAAGGCGTGTTCCCAGCCCATCAGGCTTACATAAGCTCAGAAGTGAGCATGCAGTCCCAAACCTGACCAGTGACACTCATCCCAGGGATTTTTGTTGGAACTACTAGATAACAGTTTAAATCTTTCACTGGGGTGTTAAACTGATAGAATGTATGCTTAGAGTTGCTGGTGGCCACTCTTGATATTACTTGTGGGAGCAGATTGAAGAATAAATCCAAACTAGAGGAAAATAAACTTAATTTAAAAAAAGGATTTCTGGAGATATTGTTTGAGCACCTGGATCTAGCCATACTTGACCTCTTCAGGGATATCTCATTTTGGCTAGTTGTGAGTTCATGTTTTCTGACATCTGCCACCAAGGATTCTAACTATATGTGGTTTAGGGCAGTTGTGGATTGAGGGTATTAGAGAAGGGTGATGAGACATAAAGACCCAAGCAATTAGAATTGCTTTGTCTGTCAAGACAGCAAGCTTTTGGAGGTAGATGTGGTCGCTGGGCACTTTCCAAGGCTGGGTCAGGTCCGGCTCATCTTCAGGCCTATAGACTACATTCAAGTATGTTGAAAAGCAAAGACCTGCTCTGGGCAAGGGGGTCTGTGGGAGGGAGTGCCTTGATCCTAGGTCCAAATTTAGAAGATCTGGCCTGCAACTAAGACTTTTTAGCAACAGTTGAGTTGGTGAAGCAAGGATTCTGCCTCAGTTTATAGCCATTCTCTCTGTGAGTTTGAGAAGTAGGAGCCAGAAGCAGTTAATACTGGATGACACCAGGCATCAGCAAATAAGGCAGGGTATAGGACCAAGGGTTTCAAAGGGCTTTACTAATGATTCACTTGGTGCCTGCTATGTCCCAATTTCTATGTCATTCTTTCTCAATGGTTTTATTATTATTATTATTAAATTAAAAAACAATCTGATACCTTAAATATAGCAAATAACTTACATAACATAAGACTTAACAAATAAACAGGTTGTGGTTTTTAACTTTTCCTATTGTTTTGAGAATAGTACTACTCAATCCTTTAAAAAAAAAGAAAATCCAGGGGCTGACTTGGGGGCTTAGTGGTTAAGTTTGCATGCTCCACTTTGGCGGTCCAGGGTCTGTGGGTTCAGATCCCGGGTGCAGACCTATGCACCACTTGTCAAGCCATGCTGTGGTAGGCGTACCACATAAAATAGAGGAAGATGGGCCCTGATATTAGCCCAGGGCCAATCTACCTCAGAAAAAAGAGGAGGATTGGCAACAGATGTTAGCTCAGGGCTAATCTTCCTCACAAAAAAGAAAAGCCAGGGGCAGGCCCCATGACATAGTCATCGGGTTCGGCATGCTCTGCTTTGGCAGCCCAGGTTCACAGGTTCAGATCCCAGGCACAGACCTACACCACTTGTCAGCCATGCTGTGGCAGTGACCTGCATGCAAAATAGAGGGAGATTGGTACAGATGTTAGCTAAGGGTGAATCTTCCTCAGCAGAAAAAAAAAAAAGAAGGCAGTTCCATAGGCACATTATTTCATATACAAAATGACAGTCGGGCCCTGCCTGGTGGTGTAGCAGTTAAGTTCGTGCGCTCTGCTTCAGCAGCCCAGGGTTCACAGGTTCGGATCCCAGGCGCAGACAGACATACCGCTTGTCAAGCCATGCCGTGGCGGCATCCCATATAAAGTTGAGAAAGATGGGCACGGATGTTAGCCCAGGGCCAGTCTTCCTCACCAAAAGAGAGTAGGATTGGCAATGGATGTTAGCTCAGGGCTAGTCTTCCTCACAAAAAAGAACAAAAAAACAAATGCTAGAAAGCTTTTGAAGAACTAAAAACGCTCCACCTTTATGTCCTCTGGTCTGTACAAATGCCACTCCATTTCCTGCATTTCTTCTAGGATGCTATAGCCAGCCCAAGGTTAAGAATGATGCCCTTGGGCTGGTCAAGATTATTTTATCAGTTCCCTATTGCCAATGTAACATATTAACACTAATTATTGGCTTAAAACAGCACAAATGTATTTATTATCCTGCTGTTCTAGAGGTTAGATGTCAGAAACAAGCTTAAATAAAGAGCAGAGCTATGTTCTTTCTGGAAGCTCTGGAGGGAGATTCATTTCCTTGCCTTTTGTAGCTTCAATAGGCTGCTTGCCTTCCTTGGTTGTGACCCCCTTCCATCTTGAAAGCCAGCATCCTTAAATCTCTCCTCTCTGACCTCTGTATTCATCATTGCATCTTCTCTCTGATTCTGACATTCCTGTCTTCCTCTTATTAGGATCCTTGTGATTAAATTGAGCCTAACCAGATAATCCAGGATAATCTCCCAATCTCCAGATCCTTAACTTAATCACATCAGCACAGCCCCTCTTGCCATGTAAGGTAACATATTCACAGGTTCTGAGGATTAGGATGTGTACATCACAGGGGGCCAGTCTTCTGCCTATCACAGTTATCAATGAGGAATAATTCAAATATTATTATTTGACCTGGCTAAGAAACTCGACATGTGACTCAAGTTAATAAACACTTATGAAGCTTGGATATGCCCAAACAAATGAAGCACTGTTGGGTTGTGAAGTATTTTTGAGTTACCGAAGGTGAGGTGTTTCCTACCACCAAGAAGCTTACAAGATAGGCTAGTAAAGGACCAAGTGAAACACAAAGCAGAACGGGTGGGGCTGCACTGACCATTCAGATATGAGTGAGCTAGGCCTTGGCAACAATGTGTCAAGGGAATTCAAGGTTCTGATGGGGGTTAGATTAGGTGACCTTTCAAGCCCAATCCAATCCTTATGTTTCCATGATTTCTGCTGCTGAATAGATTCTTAGCAACAAATTGAATTTATGATTTGTACTCTGTTGACTTCTTAAAGGACTTGTGACTGTGTATAGATTAGAGCACAGTGCAAGATAAGACATTTAGGAATGAGATAGAACAGAGTCCATTTGACAGAAGTGGGTCTTTTCAGCTTCAGAACCGAGTGTGTTGAAACTCTTGGGCTATAAATAGGTCTTTAATCTTTTGTTTATTATGTAAAAAAATATATAGTTAAGCAAGCCTTTTAGGGGTGAGGGGGAAAGGATAGGGAAAATTTAACAGGAATTTATTATGTAAATCATTGAAAAAGGGATAGCCAATGGCATAATGACTAATAACTCCAGCTGTATTTTTATGAAAGACACAGAAATTTTCAATAGCAATGACTGAAACACAAACAATGCTCTGGTGAAAACTCACTGATTCAACTTATCCTTCAGACTCTCTTTCTCAAAGAACTTCCTTTCGTAGAATTTTTACTGCACTTTAAAATATTCCGGGAATTATTCCTTTCTAAAGGATTTCTTTGGGCTGTGATTCATCCCTTTGCACTAATCCATTAGGATCTTTCTGGGAAAATTCAGATTATTAAGACTTTAAGGGAGAAATCCAAATTTTCAGTCATTTTCAAGACTCTGATTTAATACTACAATTTCCAAGTAATTGGAAGCATTGGCATATGTGAATGTGATTAGTCACATCTGCTCAGGAGGAAACTTGGATGGCCTTTAGGAAATGGGATGCCAAGAAAGCAGTCCTGGGTACCCTTTGCTTCTACTCCTGAGAGACATCAATAAGCAAACAGCCCCACCAGGATTGACTGGCTTCCTGTGCTGTGAATACTGTCAGCACTAGGGAGAAGCTGCAGGGCCTGACTGGAAGGGAGAACCGTTTGCCCTCCTAGAAGAGTCAAAGATGCAATGACTTTTGTGCTGTGTACCGTATATTTCGCTCTTTGACGTTAAGATGATAATTGCAGAGAAAGTCTCCTATAGGGCCATAAATTAGGGGGCAGGCTTCCTCTGTCTGGGCTTTTTGTGCTTTATTCACATCAAAAGGCAATTACTTTTTGTGCACGCTTAATCCCACCAGTTTAATGGGGCATGTAAAATATGCCTTGCAATTTGCCCTTTATTAATCTTAAGCTTGCTGAAAACGAAAGCTGGCTAACCATTTGGATTCTTAAAAACAACAGGCTGCCCTTCAACAACTTAACCTTTGTTTAACTTGGCTGAACTCAAGAGGTTCTGAGAATTATATTCTTAGCAGTACCAAGTTATTCTTGAAGGAGATTTCCCTAAGCCCTAATAGGAGCCCAGGAAGAACTGAATGGCACAGTACTGCTGGAACCTTCTTCACTGCTCAGTGGGGTGAGTTTGTCTCAACTGTTTGTCTCATCTGGGAGCAGAGACAGGAGGTAAAGAGAAATGTACGCTTGAGAGTCAGCCCAGCCTGGGTTTGGACACCCTGCCTTTACTGAAGGACTGATGATGTGACCTTGCCTAAGTTAACCTCTCAGTCTCAGTACTGTCATCGCTAAAACAGAATAATGCATACCTGGGGCAGCAACGAGGCTGATAACTAATGTAAGTAAATGGGCTACCACATGATGTGTTCTTAAACGGAAAGAGCGGTTGTGTCAAGTAGTGGTTGTAGGAATCGTATTCTTATTATAGTTTAATGTTAATGTAACTATCCTCCGATCTGGACAGCACCACTCTGAGTCAGAAGGACTTAAGGGGTGTGAGCTAAAGGTTTTTGAGAGCGATGAGGGTCCAAAGCAGAAAAATAAAGTCTGAATATCTCAGGTAAAGGGGAGTAGCAAGTTCCAACGAGAAAACAGAAACACTGGTGAGAAAGGAGTGGGAAAGGGACCTTGTAGAATGCTGTAAAACGGAGAACAAAGCAAAGAAGGTCCTGGGTGAGTAAGGAGAATGTGGAGGAAGGATTCGAAGCTTATTTCTATAGTTGTCCCAGCTAGACGGTATTAGTCTGATCAAGCTTCCTTAACGAGATACCATAGACTGGGTGGCTTAGACAACAGAAATTTATTTTCTCACGGCTCTGGAGGCTGAGACTTTCAGTCCAAGATAGAAGTGCCGTCACAGTTGGTTTCTCCTGAGGCCTTTCTTCCTGCCTTGTAGACGGCTGTCTTCTTGCTGTGTCCTCACATGACTTCTCTGTTTCCAGAAGGAGAGAGAGAGAGAGAAATCTGTTATCTCTTCCTCTTCTTATAAGGACATCAGTCCTTTCAGATTTGGCCCCAGCCTAATGACCTCATTCAACCTTAATTACCTTCCTAAAGGCCTGTCTCCAAATACAGGAACACTGGCGATTAGGACTTAAACATATGAATTTGGGGGGAACACAGATCAGTCCATAACAGACAGATTAATTCCTAAGGTGGTCTCATGTATTCCAGGACTATTTCCATTTCAATAAGAGACTTCTAAAACATAGAAAAGAAACCCAAATAAAAGATGCACAAGTGGTAGAATTGTAGGCACTGTGGCGGGATTATTAGGAAAATATTTGGGGGATGAGTGCTTTTCTGCTGCTCCCTCAATCACACAGTGTAGGGGTCTCTCAGCTCTACTATAAGTTAAGCCCTTTTTTTTTTGTTTTTTTTTTGAGGAAGACCAGCCCTGAGCTAACATCTGTTGCCAATCCTCCTCTTTTTGCTGAGGAAGACTGGCCCTGGGCTAACATCTGTGCCCATCTTCCTCTACTTTATATGGGACGCCGCCACAGCATGGCTGACAAGCGGTGTGTCAGCAGGCGCCCGGGATCCGAACCAGCGAACCCCAGGCTGCCAAGCGCGAACTAAACTGCTGCACCACCGGGCCGGCCCCTAAGTTAAGCCCTTTTTTCCAGGGCTTCTGGTCTTTTGGGTTGGCTCCTGTGTTCTGCTTGATTTTTTTGTTTATTTAACAGATCATATTTTATTTCCCTGGCTCTTATGGGTTGGCTTAATATATTACAGCTACGTGTTAATGAAACCGATATTACAGATGTCCTCAGGCCTTGATGTTAATGACGCTTAGATTTTCTCTGTTCTCTAGCTCTCAGCTAAAATCCCGATCATACCTTTGATTTAAAAAAGGAATGTCGCATGAGGAGCTCCTGACCACTTCAAAGGAGAGACTGCTGATTTAGATCAGAAATGTCATCATGTGTTCAAAGGAATCAGCAGAGTAGAGGGAACACTTACTCAGGTGTCCAGTGACCTGGATTCCAATTGAGCTGTACTAGGAAATTACTCTCAGACATTAACCAATTCCTTCTCACTCTCTGGACTTCAGTTCACACACATATAAAAAGGGGAATACGGTGTAAGTTGACTGTTTTAGAATCTATGACAACAGGCCCTCATTTTTGGGGGTTTTAAGCTACTTGCAGATTGCATGGAAGACAGACACCCAGATGAGCTCTCAGGATGCTATGCCTCCATCTAACACCCCATCTTCATGCATGTAGACTATTTGGCAGAGCCAATGTGGTATTTGAGAGGATGGGGTGAGAACAGGGGGTTCAAGAGGGGCCAGATGGTGGTGTCAGCAGTTGCCTGTTTGACTTTCAGGTTACTTTGTGCCAAAGATATCACTACCTCATGGTGATTTCATCTGACATAGGATGATTTGGTCATCAGAGATGGGATTAGACTTGGAAAAAATTTTTGAAAGAGAGCAGTGCTTATGTTTGCAAATAACAATATCGTTCATCTGCCTTCCAAACAGCTCCTAGGATCCTTAACTCCCTTTCTTAAGACATCCTCAGTTGATCTGAACAGGGGAGGGTTTTTATAACAACCTTATCTGCTCCAAGCAAGTAAGAAAGAGGTCCTATGAAGGAAAATTAGGAAGAACAGAAGGAAAAGGAAGCCTCAATAAGGAGAGAAGCATTAGACACTCAAGGTAAAACCAGGAGGTTAGGTATTTTAGAGCTTAGGTTGAAGAGAGTAAGCAGGAGATGTCTTTGTCAATGGGAGGGAACGTGTTTGGGTGGGGACTTCCTATGGATATGGTGTGTAACATAACAGACGAGACTTCTTCAAGTAGCAAGCAAAAGCAAACCAAACTTAAACTTACTTAAGCCAAAAGGAAAGGTATCAGCTCAGGGAACTCAAGAATCCAGGAAATATCTTCAGTCATTTTATGTAGCATGAAGCTCCAAGAAGATAACGATGCATGGTTTCTGTTTGACCTTTTCATTTCCCCCAGAACACTTAGTAACATCTCACAGAACACTGTCCAGAGTTTGGAAATGGGGCTCTATTTTAGGCTGAATTGGGTCCCCTCAGTATTTGTATGTTGAAGCCGTAACCCTTAGTACCTCGAATGTGACTGTATTTGGAAATAGGATCTCTAAAGAGGTAATTAAGTCAAAATGAGATCATTAGGATGGGCCCTAATCCAATTTGACTGGTGTCCTTATGAGAAGAGGAAGTGCAGACACAAACAGGTACGGAAGGAAGACCACGTGAAGGCACAGGGAGAAGACGGCCACGTACAAGCCAAGGAGAGAGGCCTCCGAAGAAATCAATCCTGCCAACACCTTGATCTTGAACTTCACACTCGTGAGACAATAAATTTCTGTTGTTTAAGCCACACAACCTGTGGTACTTGTTAGGGCAGCCCTAGCAGAATAAGACAGGTTCTAAGATGCATGAATTCTCAGCTTCTGGATGGTGACTATTATTGAAAGAATTTCTGCCTGGGCACCTAGAAACAAAGCTATGGAGAGAAATGTTCACAGTGTGCTAGACGTCCTGACCTAGAAGTGAATCAGAGTCAATTCAGCTTCCTTTTCCTGAGGATAAGCTGAATTATACTTTACCTTTGCAGGAAGTAATTCAATTTGGAGGGTGTCTGGAGCCTTGAGACTTAATCTGAATGTTATTTGCAAAGATGATATTCTTGTATGAGTCTGCTTAGTAGTTTTATTCTCATTTAAAGACTACTGTATGTCTGATGTTTTCCCTCTGATTATAGTTATTGTATTTGCATATAGTGCACTTTATTTCCCTCACTTCTTAACTAATTTTTCTCTCTCAGCCTCAGAAGAAATAGCAGCGTTTGTCTCCAAAAACTGGTGGGGAAAGAATTCTGTAGTTGTAAAACAAGCCCCAAGTCTTCCCAGGGTATGGCGGAGTACAATGTCTTTAGAAGGCAAGAATGTCAGGCAGGGAAACATTGATCCAGTCTCCAAAAGTGGCCAACTTTTCCCACACCCCACTCCTTACAAGAGGCTGATTTGTTGGCTCACCAGGTTCTGGAATATTTCCACTGAGAGTCAACCTCCAGAGGACCACATAGCAATCTTGGGTCCACCATGCCTGTGATTGTCCTTTTGGAAGCCAGTTGACAGATGCTTTCTATACCCTCATTCTCTGCCTCTTACATTTCACCTGCTGCTGAGTGTGGTCTCCAGTAATAATTCTGTTCCCAGCAACAGAACTTGATCCTCATAATTCACCATTAAGAACCAAGCTTTCAATAGGAAAAATCATGTTTGCAGACTAATACTTGCTTTCTTTCTTTTTTCCTGTCTTTTTCTTTTTTCTTCATAGAGATAGTATCATATGTTTACCAATTCATTTCTTTTTATTCTTGGGAAAATAGGAAAGTTATATCCCCCACCCTTCTTGCATCTAGGTGTAGGCCACATGACCATTTCTGGCCAACGGAGTGTGGGAGAAGTGATATAATCCTCTCCCCGGCTGATGCCATAAGAATAGTCTCCCAGGTGTGACCCTCCCTCTTTACTGGCCACGTGTGAGGTTGATAGTGTCCCAGGGTATAAGAAGTCTGGATTCCTGAGATCTTGGAGGAATTCCTCCCAGGAAAGCCTCCCAATCAGGGATCCCTGCACTGGAATTAGTGTAAATGAGAAAGTTTTATTGTGCACTGAGATTTTTAGCATTGTTGGATATAACAGCTAACTTTTTTTTTTTACCCTAAGTAATACAATTTTTTTTTATTTGTATAGGAATGGTGATGGCCCTTAAAGGTTGAGTACCTGTGAAGGAGAGAACATATTATAAAGATGATTTCAATTACACAGCAGCTTAAGAAATGCTAAATTGAATCAATCCTGTAATCCCTCTAACTCTAATCCTTTTCTCACCCTGCCTTCTTTAACCTTCAAATCCAATCAGAAGTGTGGAAGGCTATTTCTGGTTAGTCTTCTGTACCTGCCAGAACCATGACTTAGAACAGTGGACTGTAGCAGGAGGACCATTGGTCTGAGAGCTGGGAGATTGGGTTGGAGTCTTAGTTGTGCCACTGACCAGCTATGAGACCATAAATAAGTTATTTCCCTCTTTATATTATATTATAAGCACAAAGAGACACTTGCCATATCAAGGATTTTAACTATATTTTATCTGAGCCCACCTACTCCAGGTAATATTTTGAGATTTAAATTCTCAAATTCAGAGCTCAAAACCTGGCAGCCTATGAGTGTGCAGATGTGTTTCATTTGGACTGCATCATGTCTTAAACATAAGGAAATTTCCTAAATAAAACCAAGTTTCAGCTTCATTGACGACACTTGCTTTCTCATAAGGCAACAAAAAATTAGCGCTGAGTAGCAGCTGCCTCGTTTAGATGGGATACGTGCTTTCCATTTGCCACAGTCTCCACCATTTCCCAATGTTATACACTGCCCTAATTCTATCTACCTAGTCACTGTAGACATTGGAGTTTGCATCAAAGTTAGAATGAATTTAACCTTGCTTAAATTTGCCCACATCGGGGATGTAGGAAGAAAGTGGATACTGAGACAGAGCTAAGACACAAACTTGGTAGAGCCAGGGGACGCTAGAAGCTAAGGGTGGAAACCAAGGTGGAGAGCAAGCATCAGGGTCTGCAGCCAGGTCAGCCTAAAACAAGTTGATAAATTGAATTAAGATCATCATGGTAATTCCTAAGCAGTTCCGCAAAGTGCCTTTGCTACTTCCTTGATAAGACAAGTATCTTAAATGCTCTCTTTCTCAAATTCTCCATCTAATGAAAAATGGAGGATTGTGTATCTCTCTTAGTTCTCTTTTGAAAATTAATGAAATGGGGGCCACCTGGTGGCGCAGTGGCTTAGTTCGCGCTTGGCAGCCGGGGGTTCGCGAGTTCGGATCCCAGGCGCCCCCCGACGAACTGCCTGTCAGCCATGCCGTGGCGGCGTCCCATATAAAGTGGAGGAAGATGGGCACGGATGTTAGCCCAGGGCCGGTCTTCCTCAGCAAAAAGGGGAGGATTGGCAACGGATGTTAGCTCAGGGCTGGTCTTCCCCACAAAAAAAAAAAAAAAGAAAGAAAATTAATGAAATGGTTTGTGTAAAGCACAAGCCTAGCACATAAGAAATGCTTGGTAAATGGTGGCACCACTATCCTTATCACAATTAGTGAAAGTGAATTTTAGATGTGTAAAAATGGGACTTGATTTGGGGAGAGTTGTGAGATAAAGGTGGAGATCTGGCCTTCATTACTGGTAACTGGAGAGACTCAGAGAAACCTCCAGTAAGGGAAAGGAAGGTACTTTTGTCAGCTTAAACTTAAGCTTGTTCTTAAAACTCATGTACAGCAATCACCTGTATCCCTCCCTCCCTCCACAGCAGGTCAAATGGGTACAATGACTCTTTCCTTTGCTTGATATGTTTCAGACTATTTACCATTCTTCTGAGACCTTTTTTCCTTCAAATTTTATTTCAAATTGCTTTCACTTGTCTTATAAAATAGCAAGAAGGAAAACTATAGCAGCGAGAATGTGTAAAGGAACTACTAACACTGATTAAGCACCTACTGTGTGCCAAGCACTGTGCTTGGTACTTTCCTCACAAGAATCCCACTGATTTGATATTGTAAATTCCATTTGACTGATAGCAAAACTGAGACTGAAAGAAGTTGTGACATTTTTCTGTTTTATTTTCATCAGAGCACTTATTAAAATATGCAATACATTTTTCATCCATTTATTGGTTTGCTTTGCTGCCTATTTGCCCTATTCTAAAGTAAGTTTCACATGAGACGAGATCCTGCTGTTTTCTTCAATATTTCATACTCAGTGCCTGAAACAGTACCTGGCACATAACCTGGCAACATAAATATTTGTTGAATGCGTGAATCAATTAATTAATTGAGTTAGTGAATGAAAATTGCACAGGGCTAACTTTGATCCTGCCGTGTCTGTGCCTAAGTCCACACTCATCTGCTTTGACTATAAAGGTGACTGCTTTGTTCAGAGGCCTTCTGGGCAGCATAACTATGCTGGGAGTGGCACACACATCATAGACCTTCTGGTCTCCCCATCTCCTTCCACTGGTTATAAAAAAAGATACTCTATCTTCCCCATTCTTCCAAAAATGTCCCCTTTTGTAGGTTTTAAAAGCTAATGTTATTGGGTGTGTCTATATTATTATTTTTTTTCTGAAAATTCTTGTCTGTGAAGTATCAGTATAGCAGTATATCAGTATATGAAGTATCAGAAAGAAGATGCCCCTAATGCATTGGCCAAGATGCCTCTTGTGCACTTTATCTTGGGGCAGGGGACACTCACAGGCCTGGTTAGCCTATCCTGAGCATAGTCAGATTGGAAGACTGACAACCCAGGCGCTATCCACATCTAGTTATGCCTAGTGATCTTACTCTAGTAGTCTTTACTGCCTTCATTGGACTAGAAGCATTATCAAAGTTTCTTTTACACCCATACTCCCATTTTATCCTCAAAGAAGTCCATGCACTAAAGCAAGTGGTGTTAGTCCCACTTTACAGATCACAAAATAAGGGCTCAAGAGCCAAAGTGACTTGTCTAAGGCCACAGAAAGTTATCAGCATAGATGGAACTCAGGGACTTGAATTAGGCTGGTGTCTTTTTTTTTTTTTTTTGGTGAGGAAGACCAGCCCTGAGCTAACATCCGTTGCTAATCCTCCTCTTTTTGCTGAGGAAGACTGGCCCTGGGCTAACATCCGTGCCCATCTTCCTCCACTTTATATGGGACGCCGCCACAGCGTGGCTTACATGCAGTGCGTCTGCGGGCGCCCGGGATCCGAACCAGCGAACCCCGGGCTGCCAAGCAAGGACTAAACCACTACGCCACCGGGCGGCCCCCAGGCTGGTGTCTTTTTAATAGGCCATGCAACATCTTGGCCCCCTCATTTATTCCACACAGATGTAATGAAGGCTTAATATGTTCTGAGTTCTCAGGTAAGTATAAGGGTGCAGAGGCAGGAAGTGTGATGTGGTGGAGGCAGCACAGACGTTAGTTTCATGGAGACCTGGGACTTAATTCATAAGAAGAAATGAAACCCAAGCAGCCCAACCCAACCTCTTACCACTATTCTATAGGCACCCTGATCGGAAGGACTGGCAAATATGAACCATGTTATCATGTTTTGTCTGGTTTATTGAACAAAGTATCTTTTGGCAGCTATAGTTTCTGTCTGAATTCAATGTACTTCAGAATTAGGCCCAACTTCTTAATGGGTGACAATGACTCACTGGAGGAAAAATGACTCCCACAACCTAGCATGTCTCCTATTTACTATCCCCAGGACTCACTGTCAGCATTTCCTAAGTTACATATTACCATGGACTTTTCCGCATTCCCTGACAGCAGGACAGAGAGCCCCAATGTGAGCTTAATTACTTCTGCAGTTATGTGGACACAATTTTGCTGAAAATCATCTTGGGCCAATAAACCAAGGTCTGTCTTCACGTCGAAGGATAATAAAATCTTCCAGAAGAGGAGCAGATTCCTCCTTATAAATAGAATCAGGCTTTCATTGGTTGCAACAAGCCATTTACTTTAGAGAGAAAAAAGGTGCGGTGAAGAATTATCAACAGCGTTTGGAACAGGTACAGTTTAGGCAGCACATTTATCTTAAAAAGACATTGGAAGCAAACATTTTAACTTGGAGTGTGAAGTGACAGATAACAGTAGAGATGTATGAGAAGCCAGTTGAAAACTTATGGCTCTATCCTGGGTTTGTAAGAAAATGGTGAGTGAGGAGAAAAGTTTGGAGAGGAGCCATACCTCAAAAAACAATTCTGTGAGCTGTACCTTTAAAGAGGGAAAAGGGCTTTTAGGAGAGCCATATTTTGATATTCCAGAAACACTTGATGGCACATAATCACCTCCCTTCAGTAACACGCCTCTGTGAAGATGAAAGATAGAAAGTCACAGAGAAGGAATCGTAGTGCAGTCCCTATTTCAGTTCCCAGGGGCAGAGTATTTATGGAATCAGATGAGGGACAGAGCTAGCACTGAAGTCTCTTTTCTTCATGGACTTGAAGAAAAAAGAGGGGTTATCAGGGACATTTTCCTGGATATTATACCTTTTTAGGTCATTATTTTACTTCTCTTTCATCTAAAATTGTGATTTGTTTTAACAGCATGTTTGTTGTCTGGGAAAGTGGTAAAGTAGTGGAGAGTGAAAAGAAATTTTGTCATAGATAGAATGTTAAAGAAATAATCTTTTTTTTTTAATTTAAAAATGTTGTTTTAATCATCGTTTGTTAATAGTGAGCCACAAGATGCAGAATTGAAAGAGACCCCAGAAGTCATCTAACCCAGCCTGGGAACGGTCTGTCCCACAGGTTCTTTCACTAGAGATTCTCCAGCTTGACACAGGCCCTCGTGGGGTCACAGAGTGCTCTCTAATCTTACTAAAAGATTTTCTTTAAATTGGACCTTATTGTTACGTCCATCTCTCGATCCTAGTTATCCTTTCCAGGCTAATATCTGAAAATAAATGAAAAGTGTTCATATCCTCTTCATGTTTACCTCCCTGAGGGACACCCTAGCTTCTTACCATTCCTGATTATTTCCTCTGGACACTGGTTTCTCAATCTCCATTTTAAGTTATCACATCAAGAACCTGACACAGACTTAAATCTGTCCATGTGTGTACAGTGGTCAAAACAACACCCGGCACAGAGCAAGTGCCATAGAGGTGAAGTCCTGCTTCTTCTCCAGGTCTGTTCTAACCACATCTGGAGAACACAGAGGGAGTAGCCCCTTCCTTTGTCTGGAGAATGTTTTCCAATTAGGGTCTCAAATATTAGACTTTAAGTCACTGGAAAACAAGAATTGGTGCCAAGCCATGCCTCTCACATCTTTCAATCTAAATGTAGCATTTTACATTTAACCCCAAAACTATCTTGGTATTGCCCTAACATTTCAGATAATGAAAATCTTTGAGCTGTTTTCATCCATCTGTTTCATTTATCTATCATTTATCTGACAACTTTCACCTGTGGATGAAAGATACAGAATTAATGATCTTGTCTTTTATATTTTTCACACAGGTTGTAGGTGAGGATTTTGAACAGGAGGAGGCTAAGAACAGAGTCCTGTGTCTTCCATGTAAAGATTCTCCTGAATCTTGATGGCAACTTATTAATCAACAAGCTTTGGGGTGAGTTGTTCTACCTCCACATCTCTTTGTAATAAGGTTTCGTACTTTCCCCTTATCCCCCCATCATGTCTATACAATCATTGTGAACAGCGTCAATTCATGCCTGGCGGAATGAAGACAGACACTCACTGTAGAATTCCACTGATCTTCCATCTTATGTACATCAAATAGGTAATGAGTTTAGTCATGCTGACTAAGAACATGGCTTCTCAGGAATCCATGCAGCTGCCTAGTAATGAAGCTTTTCTTTCCTAAACACTCAAGTGCATCCTATTTATTAGTCTACTCAAGAATATTGAAGAAGAACCATGTCAAAAAAGAGTTTGTCAACATTTCTTGAGTGTTCACCCTTTGGTGGGTGCTAGTCCACATGATTGGCAACTTTCATTAACTTAGTGCTCATGTCAAACAATAAAAGGTAACTATTACCATGTCCATCTTATAGCCCAAGATATGGAGGTAAGTCACTTGCCTAAGGCCACACACCTAGAAAATGGTAGAACCAGAATGCAAATCTGGACAAACCACTGACAGGATGCATCACCCTAGTCATCACCCACTGCCTTTCCCAGCCTCTTGGTGTGATGCTACCTCTAATATTCACTTCACATTTCCTCTTCTCTTCCAGGCCCTTCCTTCTTCTCATCTCTCTCTCATATTTCAATATTTCTCAGCAGAAACTTAAAATACACGTGCAATTCTATATCCTCTCTACCCTGTGATTTCACTGATATTAATCTGGAATCTTCATTATTTAATGCAGTGGGGTGCCCTCTTACCTTCTACTCAATGATATATTGGGTGGCTGCTCTCTCTTTAACAGTTTAAAGCCTAGCCTCTTAAATACAGAAGACAGGAAGAAAATAAGAGTTGGACATATCTGCATTTTGTCATTCTTAACATGACATCATACTCCCTAAGCAAGTGGCTAGTTCTTTTCTTGGCCATATTCTTTCTCTAAACAAAGCTTAAACGAAGCCCTTTTTGCCAACTTGATCATTTTGCTTGAGCTTCAGTGTTCTGGTTCTTACTATCAGGAAATAATTTAGTTACACTCTGCAGAGGTTACAAATGTATTAAAAGACCAAGATCTGATGAAAATTTGAGATTCTATTTATAGGGGAATTTAAAAGAAGTCTATAAGGAAGACTAGAAAATAAAAGATTCTATCAAATGAGTTATGAAAAAGGAAAGAACTGGCATCCTTGTGGGGCAGTTAGTTATGTTTTGAAGGAGCAAATTTTGAGCCATGATGAGCAAGGGAAGCGAATACCAGCTGGTGAAAAACAAACAATCAAGATGGCTTTCCTGATGAGGGGGTACCTGTCTGGGGGCGGTCATGAATGGAATGATACATGTGAGAGAGGAGAGTAGGGGAAGAGAGGCTAAGAAAGCTGTGCCATCCTCACCCTGGCCACTTGCAATCATCTAATATCACCTTCCATTTTAGAGATGCAGAGAGAATATGTGACTTGCAAAAGATCACAGGGCCACTTAGGGACACATTTCTAGGACTAGAATTCAGGTCTCCGACTTCCCAATCTAGTGAAAAATGGTCTGAAATTGAAGTTAAAGATAACTTGTTTAAACCTGTCCAAGAGAGAAATTTAGAAATCTAAAGTCCTCAAACACAGAAAATATATTGTAGGAAAAAAAAGTAAAGGGGCCAGCCTGGTGGCGTGGCAGTTGAGTTCGCAGGTTCTGCTTTGGTGGTGCAGGGTTCACCAGTTCAGATCCTAGGTGCAGACCTACTCACTGTTCATCAAGTCATGCTGAGGCGGTGTCCCACATAGAAGAGAAAAAACTCTACAACTATGACACACAACTATGTACTGGGACTTTGGGGAGAAAAAAGAAATAAAAAGAGGAAGATTGGCAATGGATATTAGCGCAGGGCCAATTTTCCTCAAAAAAAAAAAAAGAAAAGAAAAGTCAAAATAACACAAAATCATAAAATAAGGGCAAAGAAGTCCAATAAAGTCCTGGGGTTTCTGTTTTCCCATGTTGGCTACATTGATACTTCTTTTGCAATACCAAAAACAATTTTTCACAAGTTGTTTTTCATGCCCTCTGTTTCTCTTCACACGTTCATAATAATACTAGATTGTGTTTATGGAGTCTGATCTTGCCCAGCTTGAAAGAACTGATGTGTGAAGGGAGCATCACAGAGCAGAGCTGGTGCTCCAGTGGAAGCTACCAAAGCAAATTTTCTGGTTGGAGAGGAAAATACCACATTCAACAAGCAACACAAAGTAGAATTTCCTCAGGAAAAACCCATGTGGTACAGGTGATAATATAATAGATTTCTGAGGGTTGGGTAATAAATGGGTGCTGATGAAGCCAAGGAAAGTTTATTGGAGAAAATGGGATTTAAGCAGAGTTAGGAGGAAGTGGAAAGCAGGTATTCCAGGCAGAACTGTAAGGGAGGAAGTGAACTATAAATTTTATGGAATAAAGAGATTGAGTTGGGGAGCAATGGGAAATGCAGCAAACTGGGGATGGTGGGGCCAGACTGTGAGAAAATATTGTATTTCTTCAAAAATATTTATTAAGTATCTAATATATGCCAGGCACTGTGGTGGATGCTGGGGAATCATCGGAGAGCAAAATACATGGACTTTACAGTTCAGAAAAGAAGATGTTCTGTTACAAAGGAATAACAAAATAGAATAAAGGTGATGATAGAGCCAACATCAGGGATTGTGTGAGCATGCCTTAGGAGCTTCTAGCCCAATGGGTGGTCAGGCAAGTCCTTATGGAAGATGTGATGTTTAAACTGAACCTAAAGGAAAATTAGGATTTAGATGAGGAGGAGAGACATGTTCAGGATGGAAGAGGTAATAGCAAGTGCAAATATACAGAGGTAAAGTGAGCCATCTGGGAGGTCTTTAGTGTAACCTGTCACAGAGAGGTGAGAAGTGATGCAAAATGATGCTGGAGAGGAGGGTGGCAGCAAGTCCAGATGCCCTTTGACAAACACGTGCACACATGCTGAGTCCTTACTTTGGAGAGGCACCAGGAGCACCTGGATGAATACGTTACAGTTCCTGCCCTGAAGGCATTTGCAGCATAGCAGGGTGACAGGTAAGTCATTAAATATTTACAAAGCCATATGCTAAGTGCTATGATAGAGATATGCACAGACAGAAGACCAACTAAGCAAAGAAATTCATGGATTTTTACCCACAATTTATCCTCATTCATTCAAAAACAGTTATTGAGCACCTTCCGTTATGTCAGGTACTGAGGATATAAAAGCAAGTGAAAATTATTTCCTATTCTTAAGGAACTCATAGTCTCCTCGGTGTGACATACAAGAAAGTTGACATTTACACCCAAGCATGATGAGAGTACTGGCAAAGATACAGGGCACAATGGAAGGGCAGAGAAAGATAATGTATCCAGCCTGGGGATACATCCAGCTGGGGATCCAGCGAGAGAAGCTGTAGGAAGAGAAGAGGTTGTTTATTAAAGGCTGGGTAGGAGAGAGCTCTAGGGCAGAAGCAACCTCTGTAGGTGGATGGGCTGGTACATACAAATCTGTCACCGTGATCCCTCCCATATACAGTGTTGCAATGCATATAGAAATGCTCTATGACACGGCTTATAGCACAACTGCCCTATGTTACAGCCCAGCATGATTTCATTTTAATAGACCCCAAATCAATCCTCTCTTGAAAGTAGACCATATATTCAGATGGTCTCCCTGGCCACGATTTCACTACTCGCCTTCATGTTTAAATCACACACTCTAATAAGACAGAACCTTTTAAAGGCAGTCAGTCAGTCAAGGATCCAAGTTACCTGGGAGGATTTGGTCCCCTGCCAAATTAAAGCTTGGCCCTGTATTGCTAGGCAAAGAAAGATTGCTCCTAAAATAAATATTTGGAGTTCAGGAGACACAGACTGTCATAACTCAAAATATTTTTAAGTTATGGAAGATCACATTTGGGGTTCAACTCTTTGATATATCTATCCTCTTAATTTATTTAGTTAAGTTAAAAAATACATGGGAAAGCAAGAAGGCTTAAAAGCACAATATTAGTAGGAAAATCTCAGGATAAACTTGTGCTGTACAAATATTAAGTCAGTAAAAAGAAAAATGTAAATTTACAGGCAGAACTTTTGTTCTAACTTTCAGTGTCCTAGTAAAGACATTTGGCTTACAAAGGGAAAATAGAAAGTGGTTTGGGCATATTTTTTCTTGCTTTTCACCTTGGATCAAGAGAAAAGGTAAACTCCACCTTTGTCAGAAATTTCCTATGATAGTAGGAAGACCAGTGAAGGATTCAAGAATCCTAGAATTTCGGGCAAGCGTCAAATCTATCTGATCCTGAATTCCTCATCTTTTAAAAGGAGACTCATAATGGGAGCACTAATGGAAAGATCAACTTTCTGAACTTCAGTTTCTCCATCTGCAATGTGAGATGGTTGAAGTAATCCAGTGGTGGCTAGTAGGTAGCTTGAAGGGCAAAACAGAAATAATTGCTAATGACTCCTAAGAGTGTGTCCTGAGAAGGATGTTGTAGTGATTTCCAAGCCCAGAGGGAGAGTGCAATGATTAATTGATGAAGGCAGGCTATGGGCCAGGCTAGATCTCTTCTCAGAGTCATAGTCATGCCTTCAAAGAGTTACAAAGCATCAAGAGAGAGAGAAAGATAAGCATGGGAGTAGAACATTTAGGATTTTACATCTGAAACCCATTCAGATCCAAAGAGCTTATCCATACAAAATACAGTGGTCAAATGTCCTGGAGCTCAAAGGATTTTGTAGGTCAGGTGGAGCCATCAAAGAACAATTGATATACTTTTTAATTTTACGTACTGACCTCTCAGAGAAGATCACTATTTTACACACAAGGACAAAGGCTCTATGAAATTTGATGGTATAGTCAAAGTATCTTACAAGCTCTGAAATGAAGAATTAAATGTAAGATAATATTCCTGCTCCTACATCTCAACAGACAAATTGTACTTATTGCTACAAGCAATTGTTAAAGAGCCATTTGATCCCATTTCTCAAATACGTTGGAATTCGTCATGGGCACATGACAATGCTCTTATGCCTGGTATGGTGCTCAACATAGTAAGTGGTACAATATTTATTGTTAACAAATGTATATTAGTTTAATTTTATATCTGGGAAACTTTAACTGGAGATGGATGAACTTAAGCATTGCTCAAATGCTGCATATTCTCATATTCTTGTCCCAATCAATAGATATTTAAAACTATATTACTCAAAATTCACCTAAACTATCACTTCAACATCCATTAAGATGGACGTTATTTGAAAAATAAGGATGTGGAGGATGTGGAGAAATTGGAACTTTTTGCATTACTGGTGGGAATGTAAAATAATGCAGTAGCTATGGAAAACAGTTTGGTAGTTCCTCAAAAATTAAATACAGAATCACCATATACTCCAGAATTCTACTTCTCGGTATATAGCCAAAATATTTAAAAGCAGGAACTCAAACAGATATCTGTACACCAATGTTAATAGCAGCATTATTCAAAATAGCTGAAAGGTGGAAATAATCCAAATGTCCATTGATGGATGAATGGATAAACAGAATGTGATATATACATATAATTTAGTATTATTCAGTCTTAAAAAGGAATGGAATTCTGATACATGCTATGATATGGATGGAAACTTGAAAACATGATGCTAAGTGAAATAAACATTTTCACCTCACTTGTATGAGGTACCTAGAACAGTCAAATTCATAGAGACAGAAGATAGAATAGTGATTACTAGGAATTAGGGGGAGTGGTGAGTTATTGTTTAATGGGTACAGAATTTCAATTTGGGATAATTGAAAACTTATGGAGAAGGGTAGAGGTGATAGTTACACAACAATGTCAGTGTACTCAATGCCACTGAATCGTACAATCAAAAATGATTAAAATGGTAAGTTTTATGTTATGTATATTTTATCACATTTAAAAAAAGACAAAAGCTAACCAACCTCTATAAGAAAAAAAACAACGAAATGTCATCCTAAACTAATACAATAATATCATACTTCTGGCTTCTTCAACAATCTGGTAAATAAGTGAGTTGGAATTTTTAAGAAAAATTTTTTCAGGACTTTCTCACTTAATTCTCCATTTTCTTTCTCCATAGTAAATATACTAATTTTTAACTATGACCAAAATATGAATGGACTGACAACATATGGATAGAATTGCTGACAGTAGAGTAAGGAGCAATGAATCTGGTAAAGGAAACACAAACACAACAATTTGGGATCATTTAGTGTAAGGGCAAGCAGATCCGCACATACCTCATTAGTTCCTACATGCATCTCAATAATTACTACACTGTACTACTGTGAAGTATGAAGGTGGGTGTTCTTCAGGGTTGACCTTGAGTTAGCCTCAAGTATTTCAATGCTTATGTATTTTCAGTACTTCGAGAATGCTAGAGTACTATTTAGTTATAAAGGGTCCCATCCTAGAAAAGAATAGTCATCAAAAATAAAGGTTTAGGATATAAAGATGTAAGGTGACTTTATTTAGAAACACAGCTTATTGGGGACCAAGCCCCACTATCTGATGATATTGAATAAATGAGATTGTATTGCACTAAGTCATACGAAACTTAGTATTTTGTATACTAAGTATACAAAATATACTTAGTTTGGCAAGTTTCCAGAGAAGTTTGAGGCAAAGAACAAAAGTAATTTTAATTGACATCACTCTGTAAGCTATCCAATGTTTTATTCATAGAGCTAAGGATGTGTGACAGCTGATTTTGATTTAAATCGAGTTGATTTAAACCACTAGTCGGGAAAAACCATAGTAAACAAATTTCTTCCTCAGAAAAGTACATTTTTGTTGTTTGACATGGGCTTAATACATATTCTTCACAACTCAGATGGGATGTAGAAGTCATTACTTGATGTACAGAGTACACATTTAAAAGTGGTGATTTATTTGATATTGTTTTGAAGCATCCTGAAAAAAATTGAATGAATGACTTTGTTGTTTCATTTATCAAATATAACTGAAGCAGATATTAGCAAAGCCATTAGAAGAAGAACCTCCAATTCAACTGGTTAATTAATAATATTTGCTAATATTACAAAAAAACAAAGACTTTTACTGGTATTGTCCGAATAAAAGAGGAAGCACATGCAGACTGGCTGTCATTCTTAAGTAACAAAAACATAATATAATGATAATGTTTTAAAATCAACTTACATTTATATAGCATTTCCCCATAAATATATTCATGTATGTTAGTATATACATTTTATATGCAAAAAATCATAATACGCTATTGTGTAAAATAATATCTATTCGTTATCATTGTAATGATAAATGGGAAAAATTTTTAATTGCATTGGCTACTTCAATGAAGGCAACATAGGATATTTGAAATGTTTATTATGCTTCTATCTCAGCCTTCTCCTTGTTAATTCATAGACTGGAAGAGAAGGCAGGGCTTCTTTTGCATTTTTAATTTTCAGTTTTTCAACTGAAAGTATATTGGACCAAAGGAGGAAAAGTTCCAGTCCATACCCAGAGAAAAAAAGCAATGCTGTGAAAGATAGATCATCTTCATAAATCCAGTAAGGAATGAAATTTGGATGATTGTCATGCACCAGAAACTTCCTGTCCACTTCTCAGTTAGTCCCACTACAGGGCAATGAGATGGATACTACCATCTCAGTTGTATAGATAAGTAAACTGAGCTTCCAAAGGGCTGAATAGATGTTCCTGACCTCACAGTTGGCAAGTCGCAGAGCCTGTGCTCTTCCCACACTATAGGTTCATATCCTGGAAGCATTAAGGATGTAATACAGGCCTATGCTAGGTTTATAAACAATTTTTGATAAGATCAATATTGGTATTTGGTAGCAAATATATGTATATTAGAAGTGATATCTATATTATAACATTATTTTGGAGGTTTAATTTGAATTAAGTTTAAATGTGCCAATTTAATTTAAATATGCAAAATCCAACCTATTAATTGAGCAGCTTTTATGAACAAGTATCTGGATACATGCAAAAATATATGTAGACATAATCCCTCAAAGGGTTGACAATTTAGTGTGGAAGATCGACAGAAAATGAACTGTAATGTAGGCATGTTGTGTTAAGTACTATGATAGAGATATACAAAACAAAGTTATTGGTATACAAGGAAAACAAGTCCTTTGTGTAGATTTGTTATTTGACAAAACACTTTAAGTAAAATAATTGAAAAAACTTTAAATGAAAATTATCATTTTATATATTTAATGGCTTTGATGGGTGTGGATTGAGGATATAAATTGACCTACAAAAAAATTCTGAGGAGTAATTAGTCTTCAGATATATGAAAACCAGTAAGAAGTTTAGCTCCACTGAGCATGCGGTAAGTACAAACTTGTTCTAACTGCACTGAGGAGTTAATAGGAGTTTAATAGAGAGAAGAAAGGGCTTTCTGATATATACATACAACTTTGGAACGTGAGAAGTAATTATTACTGGAATAATAATATCCCAGTGCTTTTCACTTGGTGAAGTACTTTCATGTATCTTATTTCCACACTAGTTTTAATTGCAGGTAGTATGGCTGGTATTTTATCTTTTTTAATAGACAAATTAATCAACAATAAGAGAAGACAAGCTACTTGTCAAGGTACATACAGCTGGTAAATGATGAACTCAAGGCTCAAATCTAGGATTCCATAGTCTAAAGTTTGTAGATTTTTTTATTACAGAGTCCAAATTCAATTTAAATGTAGTTCTGCTCAAAGGGAGGGAAAGGAGTGAGAAACACAGAATTTTAGTGCTGGAAACTTTAGAAATTGTCTGCAGCAGTTGCAAACTTAATGTCTTGCAGGGCCAGGCAAGTAGTGTAAATAGTGAAGCAGCTGGTTGCAGACCACCGTTAATGAGGGGGTGCACATTCTCTGTCAGCACAGTCTAGGTTATGCTGCAGTAACAAACAACTCCCCAATCTTAGTGACTTAGAATGTGGTATACCTATTATAGGTCAGCAGGGGGAGTTGCTCTATGTCTCCTTACTCCAGGATCCAGGCTGATGAAACAGTCACTATTTATAATGCTTCCTGTTGCTGAGACAGAGAAGAGGAAATGTGGCAGATCACACACTGGCTCCTAAGGCAACTCAGAAGTGACATATACTTCCATTTGATTCTCATGGCCATGTCTAATTTTAAGTAGAAGTTGGGGGGAAGGGAACAGAGGAAGTGCCATCCTATCATGTATCAGAAGGTAAAGAACAAGAAATACTTGGTGACGAGCTATTATGACCATTCACAGGCTCCCCTCACGTCACCAAATATTCAGTTCATTCTCCTTTTTACACGCAAAATACTTTCTTCTCATCACTAATGGAGAGAGTCCCAGAGTCCCATCTGGTCAAAATATTAAGCTTAGGGTCCACACTCTCCGGGTGATGTGTTGAGTCTCTACCTCAGGCCCAGATGTGGCTCCTCTTGATCTGGAGATCTAGGAACTAAAAAGCTACCTTCCCCCTCCACACATTAACATACACTGGGGGATTGGGCAGAAACACTTGTATTCAGAATAAGGAATAGGAGTTGGACAGCAGATGCTGGTTTATAAATATGCTGAACTCCCACAAGACAGACATTTGCAAGGACAAACTGCATTGGGGATGGGATGTTCTTGCAGCAGATACTGATTCCACTCCTTGGAAGGAACTCTTGAGGCTCTTGTTCTCTGTGGCCCTTGGTTCTGCTTTCTGGTAGGATCTTCTTCGCCTACTGTCTTTGTCCACATCCAAAGTAGGCATTGGAGATTATAGCCTCTTTGGGGCTGAGTAGCTTTCTCTGACCACTTCTTGATCACAGAAAGTTTCACGATCCAAGATTAATACTTGTATGATCACAGATTGTTCAGTACATGCTGAAAGTTTCTTTGGTTGTATAACTCTTATAAAAATTTTCTGGGTGTATTAATCAAGGTTCTCCAGAGAAACAGAACCAATAGGAGAGAGAGAGAGAGATTTATTATAAAGAATTGACTCACGCAATTATGGAGGCTGAGAAATCACAAGATCTGCAAACAGCAAGCTGGAGAGCTAGCACAGCTGATGATATAGTTACAGTCTGAGTCCAAAGACCTGAGAACCAGGAGAATAAATGTATAAGTTCCAGTCCAAAAGCCAACAAGCTCAAGACCCAAGAAGAACTGATATTTCAGTTCAAATCTGAAGGCAGGAAAAGACCAATGTCCCAGTTCAAGGCAGTCAGGCTGGGGAAGTTCTCTCTTACTAGAAAGATGATTCGCCTTTTTGTTCTCTTCAGACCTTCAACTGATTGGATGAGGGCCACCCACATTAGGGAGGGCAATCTGCTTTGCTCACTCCACCAATTCAAATGTTAATCTCATCCAAAAACATCCTTACAGACACACCTAGAATAATAATGTTTGACCAAATATTTGGGCACTCTGTGGTGCAGTCAATTGAACACATGAAATTAACCAGCATACTAAGCTTATCTATTATATTCTAATTAGCACTATTTGGGGTTTGGGTTTTTTTTTTTTTTTTTTTTTTTTTTTTTTTTTGCTAGTTGTACCTTCTAGATCATGTATATATGTATGCATGTGGTTTGTGTGTGTTCACTTTCTCAACCCCACGGTTCTCACTCTTGCATTCTTCATTTAATTGTGGGTACCTCAGGTACAGCAGGCTTCAATAAGCCATTCTTCTTGTCTCTTCTCTGAGTCGTTTTGTCCAATTGAGGGATTTACTGTGTATCATGATATCATTCTGAGACATTTTAGTTCCATCATACTCTTCATTTGATCCTTGTAATAAGGCTGAGTTCTAATCAATCTTTGTTTTTCAAAAGCTTCTTTGGTTTTATGTTTTAGTTGTTGGGGAATAAGAGGCAGCTGCCTCTTCCAAATCTCAGAATCCCTGAATTTCATAATTCTTTCTGTACCCTTCTATTTCCTTTTGCAAACTGATCCATTGTCTTCAGAGCTCATTTATTTCATTTGATAGCTCAGTACTAATATTCTGTTTTCTGACTTCTTTCTCCAGTTACTACAGATAATATTTTTACCAAATGTTTGCCACTGAATAAGATGGAAAACCATCCCTCCAGTTTTTGATATCAGTTTGCTTACCACTTGCCAAGTGACCACTAGGGAAATGCCACATATATTCAGTTACAGTTGTTGGTGATGGTGGTGGTGTTGTTATGTAGAACTCACAACTAGGCACCAATTTCTATAGTGGTCAGAATAGGCTAGGATATGCTGTTGTAACAAACAACCTCCAGAATTTTGAAACTTGTAACAATTTAGGACTATTTTATGCTAATGCTACATGTTCACTGTGGGTTGGCTCTGGGCTCTGTTCCACATTCCTCACTCCTGGAGCCAGACTGATGAAGCAGCCACCACCTCAAATATTGTCACTTGCCATGACAGAGGGAAAACAAGAATGTGTCAAATTGTGCACTGGCTCTCAAACCTTCATCATGTGTTTAATGGCCAAAGCAACTCACACAGATACAAATAAATCCAAGGGAGTGAAGAAGTGTAATCTAATTATGTGCCAGAAGAGAATAGGCGAATATTTGGTCAATACTAGTTTTGACTACCACATCGTCCCTAAATGCACACATAACCTGGGTATCCCAAATACAGTTTAGCCTTTAGTTTGGATGCGCTCTGAGAGTTTTCAATTTCTAATCCTCTGTCTGGACACATATTTGCATTTTTACAGATAGGATAACTGAAAGTCCTTGAAGATTTATACAAAGAAACTTAACAAGCAAGTTTTAAGACCTAATCCTCACTAAATTGCACAGAGCGGTGTATTGTAGTAAAAAGAGCCCAGGCTTTGGTTTCATTATGAACTGGGTTCAAGTCTCAACCACACAATTATGTTTCTGAGCGTATGTGGTTAAATTAGTTTACATTTCTGAACTTCATGTTCTTCATTTGCCAAATAGAAATATATTAAAGCTGCTTTCCTACATGAGCTTTTGTAAAGATTAAGTTTAAAAAATTATTGAAATGCTTCAACAATTCTATTGTTAGATTGTCATTAATTGCTAGAGTGTCTAAGAAGTTATTCAATGATTCTGTTGTTAGATTGAAGTTTATCATTCATAGAATGTATCCTATTGGTGAAGACAAGTCTTGTCTTGCTAGTTGAACTTACACTTCCAACGACTCCTAAGGAACAGGTGATTGCTCTTTGTGTGTGTGTCTCAGAAGTCTCACTCTTTAGGAAGTAGCAGCTTGTCTGATGTAAGAGAGACTCCATTAGGCAGCCAACCAACAAAGAAGAGCATTTTTGTGAACAACAGTAAAGGCAGACTGTGAAATCAAATATCTGCTTGAGGAAAGAAATCAGAGAACAAGATGCCAATTGGAGTCAGTGTCCTTTATTGTGGCAAAGCTTAAGGATCTCTGAAAACTGATTTTATGAGAATCTCCCTTCAGTTTGACTGAAGAGTGTGCTGACTATGCTAACTCATGGAATTTGATGAGTGGGAGTCAAATGAAGTGATGCTAGGCTTCATTCTGATCCCTCTTGAAAAATCCATCTAAACTTTTTAAGGATGAGAAATGAGGTACTCTCCTCTGAATTAACCAGACGGTTTAGTCTGAAGGCAGTGGTTCTCATACCACTCCATAATTCTCCATAAGAATCAGTTGAGGATCATATAAGAACACTACAATTCCAAGATAAAGTCACCAAATTCTAAGATTTTGATTTGATGGTTTTGGGGTCAGGCCTAGAAAGCTGGATGCAGGTAGACTGTGATTTGAAAAGTTCTGAACCATTGTCCCTCTAGTTTGGTTACAAATTTGAACCACCTGCCAAGTTCTTAAACTAGAACTATGCCTGGCCTCCACCCCAGACCAAGTATTTGAGAATCTCTAAGGATGGGGACACAGGTGTGGGTAATTTTTAAAGTGCTCGAGTGATTCTAACGTGTAGCCAGAGTTGAGAACCTCTGTATTTAGTCTAAAGAGATCTCTGCCAGATTATAAGATGACATACCAGTGTCCTGAAAGACATCTGACAGTATAGGTTTCTTTTGTTTTTTTTTAGTATCACAGAACATAAGAGTAGACAGTATCTAATAGGATTAAGGTTTTTCAACTTAGAATGTCTGCATTGTTCTAACAGGACAAGCAAGTCAAGAAAGGAAATTTCCAGCCTAGACTGGGTGGAAGAAGGGTTCAAAGCCAATACCCTCCTCCCAGCCAGATCCATGCAGATCCTCCCACTCTCTCAGCACTAACACATTCCAAAACCCTCCTTCCTCTCTCCACCTCTGTCGTCTTGGTTCTCCAAACCTATCTTTCTGTGTGCAACCTCCTGCTCCCACTAGGGCTCTGAGAGCCCATCCTTATCTGCTTTCCACAGACCATTTTTCTCTCAACCAACTCTTACACCAGCTTTCTGCAAAGCCTTTTTAATTGTTGAACTCCTGAAAGTCCATGCCTTTCTGTAAACATTCTGCTGCCATCTCACCCGAACTGCAATTTGAATTTTCCCTAGCTACACATTTCCCTAGAAAGGAGACCACTACTCCTATCCCCACCCTTGAGTTACAATTCACATACTTATTGCTCTCCACTGAAGCTTTCAGATAAGTATTACAGGGCACTCATCTCTCAGTGAACTTTTCTGGTTTAAATTTCCCACCAGATGGTTTTACAACTGTTCCCATCATCTCAACATTAGATTCTACTGATCTTCCTTTCCCCCAAAATTTATTTGTAACTGAACATATATCGAGCATCTTTAAAGAGCTAGGTACCTGGATAGGCACTCTAAATAAGCACAATAGGATTCTTAATCTTAATGAGAGGTAAGGAGACTGAGGCTCAGTGAGGTACGA
Organism: Tapirus indicus; assembly: GCA_031878705.1. Classification (NCBI taxonomy): domain Eukaryota; kingdom Metazoa; phylum Chordata; class Mammalia; order Perissodactyla; family Tapiridae; genus Tapirus; species Tapirus indicus. Next base: position 46,917,358 of record CM062926.1, on the reverse strand, counting down.
TTTGTCAAGTAAATGAGATGGAGAAGCAGAATCTGAACTTAGATCTATTTGACTGCAAAGCACAAGCTCTTGATATCAATTTATTTTAAAATTATTTATCGTTAAATATTTTAGAAACACACAAAGCTATAACATATAATGAACATCTGAGTACTGGCCACTTTGCTTAAGAAATATAATACAAAGATACAGCTGAAAGTCATATAGATACCAATCTGATTCCTTTCACTCACCTTCTTCCATCCCCAAAGCTGACCACAGACAGAGCTGGAGCTGAGATGGCCCTTGAGAGTTGTCTCCAATTGAGGTAAGCAGCTGGGCCTTTGTGCCCCAGTATTGACCAGTCACCGGGTATGGGCTGACTCCAGAGTGAGGGCACACAACATGTGTGAAGCACCTCCCTTTGTTGAAGGGATTCAGCTCTGAGTTGTCAAAATTCAGCTCTGAGTGTCAACACTCCCAATAGCTGGGAAAATAGTGCCTTAGTCTTGAATAGGGGATCCAGGAGACAAATTACAGCATCTAATACCAACATTAATAGAAATATTTGCTACATGGTTGCCTTGAATTTGCATCTAGGTTCGTAAAATAATTTGAGCTTGATGTAAATTGAATTGTTGGTTCACCTTCTTGTGGTTCTAAATCTGTCATTTTTTAGATATGCTATCAAGGTTATGAAATCTCATCAAATAAACTGTGATGCTTTCCTTTTTCTTTTTTTTCTATTCTCTGATATTATTTCTTCCTTGCATGTTTGGGCAGACTCACTAGTAAAACTATCTGAATTAGAATTTTTAAGCTTTTTAGCTTGGTAGATTTTTTTTTTTTTTTTGCTGAAGAAGATTTTCCCTGAGCTAACATCTTGCCAGTCTTCCTCTATTTTGTATGTGGGTCGCTGCCACAGCATGGCCACCAACAAGTGATGTAGGTCCCTGCCCAGGAACTGAACCCAGGCTGCCAAAGCAGAGCGTGCCGAACATAACCACTAGGCCACAGGGCCAGCCCCAAGCTTGGTAGATATTTAACTCTGATTTAATATGGAATTTTTTTAAGAAATATAATTTCATTCTTCTTCTTGAGTCAGTTTTGGTGGTATTTTTTTCTAGGAAACTGTCCAGTTTGCATAGGTATTCTCACTTATTGGTATAAGTTGTTCATGATATTCTCTAATCTCTTTGAATCAGTACTCTACCTATAATGTCCCCTTTTCATTACTATTATTATAAACATATGACTTTTCTAAAATTTCAATTTTTGATAAAACTGGTCATAGAGATGCTTATCTTATTAGTGAGTTAGAGGAATTGACTTTTGACATTTCGATGTTAATTTTTATTTATTTTCTAATTTGTTGGTATTTGTATTACTTCTTTGTTCTTTTACTAACTTCTTTATTACAAAGCTTTTCCAATTAAATTTCAGTCTTCCTTTCTAAGCAATAGCAATGTTATTTAATATAACCACACAAGTATATATTTCCTTTCAAAAATTGCATTCATGCACATCTTATCAGTTTTATAATGTATTACTTTTGTTTCATTTTCTAGTTTCTGTTATGAATTCTTCTTTGAGCCGTGAATTATTGAGATGTGTGTGTTTTTACATTTTTAGACTTATTTTTAAGTTATAACTTAGTTTTAGATGTCTGATTTAATTTAATTTTAGTTAGCAAATACAGTCCGTAGAAAAACAGGTAATTTTCTCTTTTTTGAGAGCCACTTAAGGCTTCATACGAAGTAAATTGCATACATATTTCACAAGAACTTGAGAAAAAGGAATACTCTCTAATTGTTCTATACAAGGTTTTTTATGTCCATAATATCAAGTTTGTTAATTGGGTGATTCAGACCTTTTATGTCATTTGGTATTGCTTTGTTCATCTGATCTAACCTTTACTGGGAGAGATATATTAAAAGCTCCTAACATGATTATCAATTTTTCATATTTTCATAATTTTGTCATACTTTGTAGCATTTGCTTTTATTGCTATGTTATTAAATATCTACAAATTTAGAATTTTATATCTTCTTGGTGAGTTGAAACTCATCATTACATAGTGGCCATTTTATCTTTAGTAAACCTTTTTACCTTAAATTTTACTTTTTCTAATATTAACATAGCTACACCAGCCTTATTTTTATTTATTATGATATGGCATTCTTTATATTTTAATTTCAACTTTTCTACCTCTCTATATTTTGGACAAGTGTCATGTAAACAGCAGATAGCTAAATTTTTAAAACTCCAGTTTAATAATCTCTGTCTCATAACTGGACTACTGTACCATTAAAATATGGTTTCGTTTCTATATGTACATAAATACTTGAATTTACCATATTTGCAAGCTTATAAATTTTACTCTGACTTCTTTGCAGTTTTCATCCCTCCTTTCCATTTTCATTTCAAAATTTCCACCTATACTCTTTTGAAGTTGTATCATATATTTAGAATCTTTTAATGATTATGCATAAAGTTAAACATTCATCCCACATTCATCAGGATAAAGTAAGCAGTGCTACAATGTAAACAACCTTCCATCTCAGTGAATTAACACATCAAAAATTTATTTCTTGCTAATGCAGAGACCACTGCAGGCAACTGTTCTCAATAATCAAGGCTGCAATGGACACTTCATGAGGCATAGAAGAATGCAAAGGATTGTACAAGTGGCTTTTCAGTGACTTAGCCTTGAAGTGACTGACACACATCACTTTTACTCACATTTCCTTGCCCAGAAATGGTCATATGGCCCTTCCAAACTCCAAGGGAACTGGGAAGTAGCGTGTTTGAAAGAAGAGTTGAAAGAGATATTGCCGAGCACTCTAAATGTCTACCATATATGATTAACAGAACAAAGTTTAAATTTAATCAACATCTCCATCCTTCTACATCTTCTCCATCCAGTATTTAAGGATACTGGAATACTTCAAATCCAATCAACTCATTTGCTTCATCCCTGTAATGGTTGCCCAGCCATTTATTTTGTTGCATTGTGGTTTTTTAATTCTTCAATTAAATATTATTGTCTTGTTTTTACTATTGCTGCTAATAGTCAATGCCTATTTAGATTTACTACATCTTGTCGATTTCCTTGTTCACCATTTCTTTCATCCTCTAGTCATTCTTTTTGGATTCAATTTCCTTCAGTAGATCCTTCTTTTTATGTTTTGGAGGAAGATTGGCCCTGAGCTAACATCTGTTGCCAATCTTCCTCTTCTTTCTTTTTTCTCCCCAAAGCCCCCAGTACATAGTTGTATATCCTAGTTGTAGGTCCTTCTAGTTCTTCTATGTGGGACACCACCTCAGCATGGCTTGATGAGCGGTGAGTAGGTCATCTGAACCGGCAAACCCCGGGCCACTGAAGCACAACGCCTGAACTTGACTGCTGCACCACTCGGTCAGCCCCTCAGTAGATCTTTTGAAAGTTTCATTACCAAAGATATATTCAAGGAAAACTCTTACTCTTTTTCCTGAAAAATATTTCTATTTTTCACTTGTTTTGAAACAATAATTTATTTCATCATAAAGAGCTATAATTGGCAATTAATTCTTCTCAATAACTTGAAAATATTGTTCCATTGTTCTGCCTTCTATTGTTACTTTGCAAATTTTGCTATAATTTTAGTTTCTTTTCTGTTGTAGATAATCAGTCTTTACCTCTTTTTTGTCTTTGGTGTTCTGTAGTTTACTACGATAAATCTACAATAAATAAACTGGAGATTTCTAATTTTCTGAATGTGGTGATTCGTATCTTCTATCAATTCTGAAAATTTTCAGCCACTTACTCTAATTAAACATACATTTATCCTCATTTCATTCTCCACATCTCTTAACTCCTTTTCTTATTTCCTCTCATTTGACTCTGTACTACATTCTTGATAACTTCAGATCTATCTTTTAGTTTGTTACTTTTTTCTTTAGTTTTTATAATCCAATCCATTGACCTATTTAATGTCAATGATTGTAATTTCCATTTGTGTACATTCTATGTCATTCTTCTTCAAATTTGCTCACAGTATTTTTAGAACACCTTGTTTCTTTCCCATGTTTTCTATTCCATTCTTTATTTCTAAAACATGCTTATTTAATATATTGTATGATAATTATATTACCTTAAGTTCTTCTGGATCTCATTCTGTTTGTTGTTTTATGACTTGACTCACTCACTATGGCTGTTCCATCATGTGTTTTAACATATTGTATTATGGCTCATTTCATCATGCACTGCAAAATATTGAATTATGCATTTCAGGGGAAGGGTTTTTTTTCTGTAGGAACCTGAGGTGGCATAGTTTGAGAGTATGTTAGTTTCTTTGTTTGGGATTTTCTAGAACACAATAAGAGTATAAATTTTAGCTCTAAACCTGTGTGGGGCTAGATCTTGGAATTGTAGCGTTCTTACATGCTCCTCAGCTTATTCCCATGGAGAATCATGGAGTGGTTTAAGAACTGCTACCATAGGACTGCAACATCCAGTTAATTCAGAAGAAAGTACTTCATTCCTAACCCTTAAAAAATTTGATGAATTTCTCAGGAGGGATAAAAATGAAACCCAGCATCATTTCATTTGACTCCCACTCATCAAATTCCATGAGTTCAATAACCTCTTTTGAGAATTAGCATAGTCAGCATATTCTTCAATCAAATCAAGAGGTGGTCTTTGGAGAATCTGTTTTCAAGCCTGAGGCTGAGTCACTGAGACAGATGTCCTTCCATATCCCTTCATTGTTATGGATCAAAAAGTCCTGTTGATGAGAATCTAACCTACTGTGCAAGTAGAGATATATACCAAGGTTGGAATAGGGGTTCTTGAAGAAGGACAGACTGAAAACAAGGTAATGAGACCCTTGAGGAAAATCATTTTGAGACAAGACGTTTGACAGAGTGGCCTGGCCTGCATAGCAAGAATAGAAGATGAAGTCGCTGGTTCTAGGTGTGGTGTGAGCTGGGCCTGGCTGGCTGGCTCTCTGTTGATGAAGTCCCCTCTCCTCCTTCCTGCCCCAGAGTGCCTGTGTGCCATGACAAGCAGAAATCAGTGGCTGGAAAGAACCATGTCACAGGGGTCCAGCAGCTTTGCTGTGGTTTATCCCTCTGAAACAGCTGGCGATAAAAACAGAAGCACAGTGAAGAGGGAGGAGAGCATGGGGATGAGTTGTGGGGATGAGTTGTAGGGATGAGGCAGCAGTGGAGCCATCAGCCTGCCGTCCTAATTCACGTGAGAACATCCCCTCCTCCCTCCCACCTGCCCTCATCACAGACTTGCATGACCCCTCCTAGCCATTTTTAGAAGTAAGTGGTGTGGATATCACAGGAAAAGACTGAGCTTCATACTGCTGGAAAGTCGGGAACTCGTGGCAATCAGATTTTGTGGAGCATTTTACTAACTAATGGATTAAACTTAGGATATACTGCTTAATATTTTAGATCTTGTCCAGGATTATTCTGAAATTTTTTTTTGCAGTCCCCGTACATATCAAATTTGAAATCACTATCCCTAGGAAATATTAAGGCTAGTCAAAATAAATAACATCTATTGTGCTTCTTCCCAACTCACAGATTCTCTATAACTTCATACATTGTCATCTTCTATTCTTCTGTTAGATAAGAAGTGTGTTTCTTCTCCTTTTCAACAGGATCTTCTTCCTTGTCATGCCTTCCTATCTGCTTCTTCTGGCACTTTCTTATTAATAATTCCCTTTCTCTTGTACATTAAATGTTTCCCTTCTTCCCGGGCAATTTTCCTCTGCTGATAAACATGTTTGAGCCTTAGATCCTAAAAGCAAACAAAAGACTAAAATTAAATGCTTCATCCACTCACACAGACCTCTCAGTTCCTTGGATACTGGTAGCCAATTAATTATTCATTCTCCCTTCTTAAAAAGCCTAGGGAGGGTCCCCGTCCCAGCTGTAGGCCACAGGGTGTAGGGAGGAATCTAGAGCGTTCATGCCTTTTATCCACAGCAGTGGCATAAGGCAGCCACCAAAGCCAAGGGTAGGTCCAGAAATTAAGTCAAGTGCACATGAGGAGGAAATCCAATAACTGGTTTCCCAAATCTGAAAGAGGCAATTTTAAGTAGGGCCAAGTTCAAATGGGTACCCACCAGAAAGCCCAGGTGTCCCTGGAGAGTGAAGCTCAGGGGAAGAACACCGGTAATTCTGAGGCCAGTCAGAAGCTACTACTGCATGTGATTGGTCCCTGGTTTCTGGCGTTTCAGGTGCCTATCCAATATAACTATAGGTAAAACAAGAAACAGATAAGTAACAGAATATTGGAACTTGAATTTGGGGCTTTTGTTGCTGTTTCTATTTTTCTGCTAGGGCAGACTCAAATCTAAGGTCCTAGTGACCCCAAATTTGCATGTGCACGTGTCAGCCAATGCACCTGAGAGGCATGTAGATGGCAGGCAAGAGAGATAGCTAAAGGTTAATTCTGAAGGTCATTGACTCTTGCATTTGATTTTTTTCTTAACCATTTTATTTAGAACTTCTCTCTAGAATGAAGGCAAATTTCCCTTTAACCTGCTCAGTGGCCTAATGGTTACATTTTGCAAAGTTTCTTCCTTTCTTGGCCATGAGAAAACATGAATGAAAAGAATTCACAGGTGCCAGTGTCGCTGATGAAGCTGAAATCTAAGAGGCGGGATACCAGAGGCCTGATCCTGTCACTGAAAATTAATATCTTATTAAGATCCCTAAAAATACACTTTTAATTTTTCTGATTAAAACAAACACATACATTGCATAGCATCCAAATTCTACTGTAAGTTCCTATGTAGGTATAATTTTAGTTCTCAAGGCTGGGTCAGTCTAAGAAAAACAACTGAATCTACATATCTTCTCTTTCTTTTTGATTTCAAGAGATCATCTCTATTTTTTTCCCCCAGTCAAAATTTTCAACAAGCTACTTTCTTCTAAACATACTCATCTGTCAGCAGTGAGCTTTGATTCCTACGGAGCTGACCTTCAGCTCGGACATGGGCTTATTCTTGAAAAGCAAAAGTACATGCTAGTGCATCTGAGCTGCCGGAGTTTCTGCTCATTTTCTCTGAAAGTACAAATTCACTCGCTTCCCTTGACTCGACATCGGGCTCCCTCTCAGCAGGCCTTATTATTCAAAAATGCATAATCTCTTCCTACATTATCAGAAACCATTTGGAGAAAAACAGACGTCTTTAACTCCTGGTTCCCTCGCAGCCCCACATGGCTTTCTCCACTGGTGGCTATGAGACTCTCTGGGACTCCTGAGGCCCGAGTCTGTGGGTGTCTGTGACAGAAGGCCTCCTTGGGCACCTGCTGCCCGCTGTGCTCACTGCGCCTTTGTGAGGCAGTGTGATAACAGGGTTTCCAACTTCTTCTTTTAGTGAAGGGCCAAGAGTACCCCAGGGATTAAGGATTCATGTTGTCTCACAAAAGTTAGCAACATGAGATCAGACAGGCTGAAAAGCAGAGTCCTCCAGAAGGGAAATTGTAGGTGTGTGGACAGGTAAGGAAAAGAACTGCAAAAAAAGCTAGGAATTTCTCTCTCCTTTTGTCTTTCACATCCTCCCCTACATCCCACATTATTCCTTTTTCTAAAATCTATTGTATGAAGATGCCAAGAATGGATCAGAACCCCAACTGAAATTTTTTGAACCCCCTTCCTCACAGCAAGAGATAAAGTAGTTAAAAATCTTTCCATAGATCTGCCCACAGTCCCTTCTGGACCTCTGAACCCGGCAATTTGTACAAGTTCCTCTCCCTTTTTTACTCATTCTATCTACCTAGTTTTTCTGATTCTTATCATTGAGCAAATTTCTTCTCCCATGACCAAATCAAATGATAACCTCTGCTGACCCCAACTGTATGTAAAGCTCTGAGTTGTATGTGTGTTGTGGATCCTGAGGATTTAAAAATGTATAGGAAAATCTCTATTCCCAGATTTTTTCTGAGTTTATTGAGGAGTGATTACATGAACTAATCCTTATAAGAGAAATATCATTACCCTGAGGAAATTGAGGCTCAAGCATTTTGAGAGACTTGTAGCTATTCATGTTTAGTCATAATTTGAATTTGTTTGCTGATGACAAAACTTTTGCTCTTTCCAATTCACCATATTGTTCTTAAGAGATACACACACAAAATTAAATAGTAGGGCAAATTGAAAATTATAGTTCAAGGAAAGGGTGGTTGTCACAAGGCTTCTTATACACCCTTAAATGGCACAGGCAACAGTCCATACACTTCACATTGACATCAGCTGCCTCAGTGAAGGTTAGAAAGAGGGAAGAAATGTTAAGACCAAGTCACAGGGAGTCATCCAAGACTAAAGAATGCCTAGGAAGTTTTTCTCAAACAAAAGTTGACCAAGAAGTTAGTTCTTTTTCTATATCATGCTCAGAAGGTTAAGTAGCACAGAGAGTGAGATAGTAGGTCTCTCTCTTCTACTAGAGGTCTCTAGTAGCCACTCAAAATATGAAATAGCTAAAACTATAGAAATACACTTGATGAAATCCCTGCTTTAACAATTGCAAACTCAAGAAACTAAGAACATTTTCCAATTGGTCTAATTTTTCTTATAAACAGAATTGAACATCCACTGGTCGGAGCTCCAGAGTACATTGGGGGATGATGCGACATCAGACATCAGTACAGGAAGGAAATGTGTGGGCCTCTATGGTGTCTGAGATTAAACCAGTTGGCTTTCTTCTTGTGTGTGTGTCTGTGTGTGTGTGTGTGTGTGTGTGTGTGTGTGTGGAAGACCAGCCCTGAGCTAACATACATTTCCAATCCTCCTCTTTTTGCTGAGGAAGTGGCCCTGGGCTAACTTCTGTGCCCATCTTCCTCCACTTTACACGGGATGCCACCACAGCATGGCTGACAAGCATTGCATAGGTCCATGCCCGGGATCCAAACCTGCGAACCCCAGGCTGCTGAAGTGGAGCACACGAACTTAACTGCTAGGCCACCGGGGCAGTCCCCTGGTTGGCTTTCTTAAAATAATTTTAGAGTAAATTGCATAAAATCAGTTATTATTTAATTGTTTAATGCCTACATGAGCTAGATCTGGGTAATACAACAGCCAAAAAGGCAGATATGTGATAGACTAAATCATGACCCCCGCCAAAGATATCTATGATCTAATCCCTTGTGATTATGTTACATTACATGAAAAAGAGACTTTACAGATGTGATTAAAGTTAAGGGCCTGGAAATGGGAATAGTCTATTTGGGCTGCATTAACAAGATTCCACAGACCTGGTGACTTAAACAACAGAAATTTATTTTCTCACAGTTCTAGAGGCTAGAAGTCCAAGATCAAGGTGTCGTCAGGGTTGGTTTCTGGTGAGACGTCCCTTCCTGGCTTGTAAATGGTTCCCTTCTCACTGTGTCCTCACATGGCCTGTTCTCTGTGCATGTACCAAGAGAGATCTCTGATGCCTCTTCTTCTTATAAGGATACCAGTCCTGTTAAATTAGGGCCCTATTATTATGGCCTGATTTGACTTCCTTAAAGCCTCTATCTCCAAATACAGTCACAGTGGGGATTAGGGATTCAACATGTGAATTTGGGGAGGAGGCACAAATCAGTCCATAAGAAATGGTATCCTGAGTTATCTTTGTGGGCTCAATTTAACAACATGAGCCCTTAAAAGCAGAGACTCTTCCCTGGCTGAAGTCAGAGAAATGGAGTGGAAAAAGAAGCAGGAGAGATTCAAAGCATCAGAGGGACTTGACCTACTATTGCTGGCTTTGAAGATGGAAGGAGCCACGAGCCAGAGAATGCAAGTGGCTTTTAGAAGATAAGAACGACCCTTGGCTGAAAACCATCAAGTAAACAGGAACTCAGGCCTACAACCACGTGGAACTGACTTCTCCCAACAACCTGAATGAGCCTGGAATCAGATTCTCTCCCAGAGCCTCCAGAAAGGGACACAGCTCTGCTGATACCTTGATTTAAGCTTCTGAGAATCAGAGCAGGAAACCAGCCAAACTGACTGGATTTATGACAAACAACTGTGAAATAATAAATTTATGTTGTAAGCTGCAAAGTCTATGACAACCTTTTATAGCAGCAATAGAAAACTAATATAGATATGATCCGTTCTCCTAGAGCTTATATTCTAGTGGGCCAGATAACAATAGAACAAGCTGACAAAATAATTGCAAAGTGTAAAATAATTGCTATGTGAGAGATAAGCAAACAGATAAAACAGAGAAGGCCATAAGGGACCAGCGTATTAAGAGCTGTTGGTAAAAGTGATAGTTAAGCTGACCGAAAGGAAGAGAAGAAGCTGGCCACTCAAAGAACCAGAACAAGAGCATCCCCTGCAGAGGGACAGACATGCAAAGGCCTTGAGGTGTGAAACAGTTCGGAGTATTCAAGCAACTGAAAGATATCCAGTAAGGTTGAATGTAGCAAAAGGCAGAATTTATAAAAATGAAGTTGTAAAGATAGGCTGAGCAGAGAGCATGCGGTGCTTTATAAAACAGGATTATAAATTTGGATTTTATTCTAAATACAGTAGGAAACCCTTGTAAGCTTTTAAGCAGAAGAGTGCTATGAACATGAGATTCTGAAACAGAAAAAAGGCATTAGTAGAAAAACTGGAGAAATTTTTAAAAGTCCTTTGTTTAGTTAATAGTACCAGTATTAATTTCTTAGTTTTGGTCACTGTACCATGGTTATGTAAGGTGTAAGGTGTTAACATTAGAGGAAGCTGGGTGAAGGGTTTATGGGAACCCTCTGTACTATCTTTGCAACTCTTCTGCAAGCCTAAAATTATTTCCAAAAAAAAGTTAGAAAGAAAAAGAATGCCATGACCCACTTTTAAATTTAGGATGATCATTCTTACTTCTCAGTTGGAGTATGGATTTTTGAGGCACAAGAATAAGAATATGAATACCAGTTAGGAAACTACATCAGAAAACCAAGTGAGAGAAAGTGAAGCAGAGGACTTGCCAAGGGGCAAGTTCAAAATCTGTTTTTGAAGTAGGATCCCTAAGACTTGATGAATGAGGTTCGTGTGTGTGCACACGTGTGTGTGCCTCTATTGTTGGGGTGAGCAGTGAAAGAATGGGAGAAGTCAAGTTCAAGGTTTCTGGTCTGAGAAATTGGGTAGTGGTCTCATTTACTAATGGGAAGACTGCAGAGTGTGGGGGGGGAAGGAATATGAGTTTTAAGATCAATGAAGATAAGTGAGCTGAAACTCAAAGGTGAGATCTGAACTGGAGACGTGTGCTAGGTAGCTGCAAGCAGAAACATGATATTTAAATGCTGCTCCCTTGTGGTAGGAAGTAACAGGCATCTACTTCTTATAAACAACCAGGAGAAGCAATGTCCAGTAAAGAACCTCACAAGGTCAGACCAGCAGATTCATGCTAGAGAGTAGAAGACAGTCCACTGGAAAGAGGATGCTTTGAAATTTACACTGTGGCTTTCTTCTTTCTTGGTAAAGTTCTTATCATAAATGCCATGATACCACAGTTCTGCTCAACAGAACTAAGAAAATAAATTATCTGTTTATGCTTGAGCCAGAGTAAAATGGGCAGAATAATGGCCAGTGGGTCAAGATTATGGACCATCTATGGAGTGGACTCGGGACAAAAACTTTGAACCAGGGGCTTTTCTTTTCAGTGATCACTTCTATTACATATATATTATATATACATATATAAATATACACATATATATCTACTATATATATGGATATTTATATCTCTATCTTCATAAAACAACCCAGCCATTTTTTCATACCAGAGACTCTAGCACAACTGTTGTGGCATCTGAAAATCATTGCTGAGTTTCTTATTAGAAAATCCACAGTGAACTTCTGGACAGCATACTTGAATTTAAAGTGCAAGAAATTTTATATTATTCCCCCAAATCAAAGTTTTAAGATTGGATGCTTCTTCATGAAGCATTGATGATGTCTCAGTTAGGACGACAGCCACATGAGAAGACAGGAAAATGTCCACATTTAACAGACATATAATTTATCTAAACTGAGAGTGAAGGGAATTCTCCTCATTACCCTCTTGTCTTAGAATTATTGCATAGAACATTTATTTCATTGATCTTTAGTCCAGACTTACAGAGTTCAATTCCTGTCTCTCTCCTTCTACACAGTGTGTGAACTGAAGTTTTAATAAGAGCCGAGACCAAAGGCCAGAGACAAAACCTGGGCCGCTATCTCCAAGTAGCTTGGATTATGATGCAAAATGGATGGTCGGACCTTCTTGGTTAGTTTGCTCAACTGGTATAGCAGAAACACACAATCCTTTTAATTAATTTAAAAAACTGTTTGGATTTTAGATATGTTGTCTAACACAATGTGCCTCAAATAATATTTAGTTCAATATAACAAATATATATATATATTATTCTAGAAAGAATAATTTGATTTGAGATGAATTCGATTTTGTTTACCAAATGGAAATTTTTTCCAAATAAATTTATACTGTTTGGTTTAGAAACTTGAAAACAAGGTGAGCTTTACTACACAATTTCCTTAGTTTTCATTTGAATCTATTGAAAAAAAAATAGGGTCAAGGAATGTAAGATTACAACCCCTAACCCACAACTCTAAGAGTTTGCACCTGACTTTTCTAGTACTTCCTTGCTATGGAGCATATGCTTCACTGTGGGAAAGCTAGAGATGCTTGCTTCTTCCAGTTCTCTCAATTGCTACTGCTATTGCTTCCCCCATAGACCATTCGTCATTTCCCCTGAGCACGTTCTAGCTTCCCACTCTTGGGCAGTGTGCCCAACTCCAGCTATCTTTCACTCCAGGCACTTCAGTTCCTTTACTGTTGACCTTGGCTGCATGGGCAGATAATACTGCCCAGCCTTAGACTGCCTTTCACAAGGCAGTTACTTCAGTATCACAGTCCAAATAGGGGTAAAAAAAAGAAATAGGAAAAGCTCTTTATTAGTAAGGTGGTTGTTGGCACTACCCACTGAGTCTATTGAGAGGAGCTCCCAGGCCAAGTTGACCCTTCAAGGAGAGTGAAGATATCCCATGAAGCAATTGTTTGAGTCTCTTAGTGGAACTCCATTCTTTAAGCGGATCACCTGGCGGTTGACATCACTTCCTTGCTTAAAAGCATTACCGTTTTCTGTGTTTTAACTCGGTTATCTTTTTGCAGGCTGAACCCCCTGCTGAACTCTTCAGACATACACTACTCACCCCAGCATACCCTCTCTGGCAGTGGGTAAATGGCAAATAAAAAGCTTCTCTCCATGAAGTCGATTGACGAGGGCAGGTGGCAGGGTACCCAATGATGCTTTTGCTCTCCGTGCTGCTTAATGTCTCCAAGATCAAACACAAAGATCATGGGAGGAACAGGTGATCAGCGGGCAATAATAGATGACTGTACTATGTTCTGGATGAGTAGTACAACTCAGACAAAATGGACGGCCCCATTTAAAATGACTTCAGAAGTATCAAAGGAGGTCTCTGTAGTTACCGTATGTGCCTTCAGACTCGAACATTATTTTCCAGTCCTGCTGGTGCTACTATTGCATAGTGAGAAGGAAATGTGAAAAATGATTTCTCATCATTCAGACTTCTTCCCCGTACACTTTTTCCAAAGAGAATTACAAACTTTATATGTGGGTTTTGGAATGAACTTGGGACAGTATACCCCATTGACAGAAATGTTTGTGGGATACAAGTAAACAGGCATGCTGTGGCCAGCAAGTTTTCACCAAGAAAAAATATCAGATAATTTTTCGTTCCTCTTCATGAACATTGTGTCCTGGCCCCACTGGAGAAAGGATAATCATGAGACAAGCAACATATTTTTTCAGTTGTTATATTTATTGACCAAGTTTAATTTCCCATATTGGGATTGATTGTTTGTCAACTGCTTTTATTCTGTAATAGAAATACAAACAGCTCTCTACATATACATTAAACTTTTACAATGGTCAAAATAAAACCAAAATTTCTCCTAAAATTTTATATGGCAAATATGGTTTATTTTTATTTTTTTAATATTGATGTATTTAATTAATATCATAAAAACTCAAACAGAAAAATGGGCATCACATGAAAAGTCTGTCTCCTTCCATCTCTAAATCCCCAGTTTCCTCAATTCTCTCTCAGAAATAATCACTATTCCTGATTTCAATGTATCTTTCCAGAGAGAGTCTGCACAGTTATGAAGAAATATATGTATATATTTTTATATATTCATTCTTTTTTATTTTTTACACAACTGAGGACCTACCGTCCTTGCTGTTTTATACCTTGCTTTTTTCCATAAACTATTTCTTAGAAATATTTGTACAAAAGTCCATATATGTCTACACCATTTTTAATGGCTATGTATCATTTCATAACATAAACACTCCAAAGTTTATTTATCCTTTTCTCTATTGATTGACATTTAGATTGTTTTCTATTTTTTGGGATTATAAACAGTGCAACAATTAATATTCTTATGCAGATTTTTTGCATGTATGTTCAAAGTTTTCTGTAAAGTAAATTTCTCAAATTGACGTTTTAAGGAAAAAAAGCTGTGCATTTTTTGACAGATATTACTGATTGCTTTCCCAACAGTTGGTACCAATCTAAATAATCACCAATATGTATGATATTGCCTATTTCTCCATACAGTAGTCAACACAATGTATATTTAAACTTAATTTACTTTGTCTATTTGAGAGATTAAGAGAATGCTATCTTTGAACACAACTTTCATTAATTATAAATGAGGATAAGTTGGTTTCCATGCATTTAACTGTCTTCTTTGTGAACTGCCATCTTTTTCCTATTGATCTGAAATGCCACCTACATAATATGTTGAGCCATATGAAGTTGCCATTTTCATAGGTCAGAAAGAGTTGAAATTAAGAAATTTCATATAGTATAACCAGGTAGACAGAAGGTTGGATGGATGAGTAATAGATGGATGGATGGTACCTACTTGCATCAAAATTTAATTAATATGGCTTAGAAGTACATAACAAAATATCTTTCTTCTCCTTTTTCAGAAACATTTTTGCTCTTCTATCTTATTTTTTATATGAACATATAAAGATGTCATCTTTTTCCAAACAAATGAATATTGCTATTTTTAAATGTGTGTTAAATTACATTTACAGTTCAGTTTAGAGATAATATCTTTACACTATTAAGTTTTCCTATCCTCCTCTTCTCAGATACAAAAATTCAATCTTGTAAAAATATGAAGTCCTTGATGTTTCTCAGTAGACATTTAAAGTTTTCCTTTCACATAGATTTAATATATTTTTATTAATTTTCTTCCTAGGTAGTTTATGAATATCATGACCATTAAAATGAGATTTTTTCTTCTATTATATTTTCTAATTTGGGGTCTTTAGAGAAAAATATTGCTTTTGAATATTAACTTTGTAATCTAATAGATAATTAAATTCTTTCTGATAATAATTTTCATTAATTTCATTGAGTTCTCAAATATATAATCATACCCTCTGCATATAATCATAATGTTGTCTCTATCTCTTACATTTTTATACCTCCTTTTCTTTCTTATATCTAATTGCATTAGCTATTATACAAAACTAATATTTTGTCATTAAGCATGATTCTGATTTCTGGTTTGAAATATGTATACATTTTGAGGAAGTATCCATTTATTTCTATGAACATTTGAGTAAGAATTTTTATGTAACATGCCTGTTAAATTTTATCAAGAACTATTTTAGGATACCTTTCACAGTGAAAGGATTATATGACTTTTCTCTTTTGCTCTCTATTAACAGCAAATTTTAATAGATTTACTAAAATTGAACCATCCTTGCATTCCTGATGTAATTGCTCTTAATTGTGGTATAGTCTTCTTTCATGTGTTGCTGAATTCCATTTGCTAATGTAACATTTTATTTCAAATTTTTATATCAATCTTCATAAGATAAATTGTTTTGTAGCTTTGTGGTACAATATTATCAGTGCAATAATGACCTCAGAAAAAGAAAATTGAAAATTTTCCACCTCTCTCAATTCTCTGGCATAATTTAGGCAATATTTGAATGGTTTGATCTCTGAATATTAGCAAAATTTCCCTGTGAAGTTGTCTGGGTTGGTGTTTGGGGGAGAGTAGCTCTTTGGCATAATTTTTGTTTTTTTCTAAGATATTTAATATGTTTTATTTCATCTCAAATATTTCATTGTAATTATTCCTTCTAAATAATGTTAATGTAATTTATATTTTTTTCTCAGTTTTTCAGTGAAATAGACATTGAGAATATAGTAGAATGACTCTGTGAACATATTTTGATGGGCTCAAAGTCCCATCAAAGGAAGGATTCAAGTTAATGATTAATTATCCACAAAGCCTTTGTATTTATCTGTGTGATTTCTCTACTTCCTAAATATCAACACTGGACAGAATCAGGAGGCAGAGAAAGTAGTTCTATGTGTGTATATGTTGTAGATATACTATGTATCTAAGGGGTCTTCTGACAATATTTTTATCAATAATTAATTTCAATTCACTATTATATATTTGCATGAAATCTTGATGTTAATATGTACATGCAAAATTATTAATTACAATTTTATTATTTGATAGATAAAGAAATTCTGAAAAGTAGGTAACTTGCCCAAATTTTCAAAGTTAATAAAAGGTTGAGCTAGAACTGGAGACCATGCCTCAGAATTCTAAGATTATTTCCACTCTACTATATATCTTCTTTTTCTCAAAAAGCATGAAGAATTGTGCAATGACTAATTTTAGTTCTATAATTTGTAGTTTAATGTATATGAGTGTTTTAAACAGTTAGTAATGATTTTTTAAATGAGAAAATGCTATCAGTAAGCCAGAAGATTTTTTAAAATTTCTCTTCAACTTATCCATCAGCATAGGTCACCTACATTTAAAAACTAATTCGTGTAGGGATGTGACCAGTGGCATAGTGATTAAGTTCTCACTCTCTGCTTCTGGCAGCCAGGGGTTTGCAGATTCAGATCCCAGATGCAGACCAATGCACCACTTGTCAAGCCATGCTGTTGTGGTGTCCCATATAAAGTAGAGGAAGATGGGCATGGATTTTAGCCCAGGGTAGGTCTTCCTCAGCAAAAAGTGGAGGATTGGCAATGGATGTTAGCTCAAGGCTAATCTTCCTCACACAAAAAAAAATTAAAGAAAATAATTTGTGTAAACTATAGTTAAGATAGGATTTGTCATGCATTATTCCGGTCTCTACAATATGCAAAAGAAATGCTTACTTAACAACTCCAAAGGAATAATGTGTGAAATTACAAGAAAATGATAAAAGATAATGTCATTTTTGAGTTCTGCTGTTCATTAAAGGGAGCTATTAATGAGGACTGGGAGTGAAGGTAGGAGCCTTCCTTAGACATAATAGATATTGGTGAAATTTTTGGAATTTGGAGATAATTTTTCAGTTTTCTAATCAGCATAAGTGTGTGCATAGATGTCAAAATGACATTTAAATAATGTAATGGTATAAAGAGTAATTTTTCTCTTAAATTGTATAGAATTTTAAGCTAAGGAAAGTCTAAAGTGGAGCATGCCATTTGTATGATTATGCTCAACCAAATGGGATATGAGACTCTGCACTGTGAGCAGAAATAGATCATTGTATGCGTTTTGACAACGAGGGCCATTTCCTCTTTTAGCCATATGACCAATACGAGTGGTTGGGATTGGGTTAGGTAAACTGAGGTACCATACACCTGGCATTCTCAAGGTACAGAGAGCCCAGAACTCCATGAGAATTGAGCAATGAGTCACCCAAGCCTGACATAATTTGAGGTATTCATAAAAAGTATTTTATAAGCCAACCTTCACCACCATCCTCCCTGGTACCGACATCTTATAATGACTAGGAAATGTGGGGGGAGGGGAGGAGAGATGGGAAAAATTAACTCAAGAAGATTCTAATCCTATATTTTCCAGATCATCAATTCTTTTAATGTTCTAATTATGTCATAGCAAGACATCTCTATACTTCATATCAAACATCAGAAATCAGAATCATCAGCATAAGCAATATAGGAGAAATAAACCTTCTTCACTTTCTTCCTTTCACCTCTATTCATCTGGGACTGTACATGATAGTAAAGTAGGAGAACATTACCAGGAATATTCTCACATTGTTAGGTGTGAATGAAAAATGCAAGGACTGGCAATTAGAGACATTTTGTTTTAAGAAACTTCAATCAAAAAAGGAAGACACACTTGAATTTTTTTCTGTCTGTTTGTGCTATTAGCCTCTTTTTAATTAATATGAAGTCTTGTCTGACTTTTACTATCCCTCAAGAGTATGAACTTACTTGACTAGGTCAAGCTTGGTTATTAGATAGCAAACAATGCAATTAATCTTCCCGTGATTTTGCACTAAATCTTGGTAGAGGAGAAAGGTCATAAAACATGAGTGACTGAAAAAGTCACTGCATCCTTCCAGGCCTCAGTCTCCTCACCTGTGAAAAGAAAGAGATGCCCAGATTAACAAAAATACATAACTTTCTGTTGCTTAACTGCTCCTGAAACTCGGGAGGTTACTCTTTTATTTATATCTCTCCTAGAGCTTGGAATTTTTCCAAGAAATGTGAGTTTCAGTTAGGAAGAAGGAGAGGAAGAATAGTCTTTCAAGATAAATAAATCATTCTCAAATGATCAGTGGATATAGAGTCATCCAACATTGCATAATGAAGCAAGAATATCCATTATTTTGAGCACGGTCTCAAATATTCACCAATAGTTTCATAGCCTTATTCCCTCGTAATAGAAAGCAATCTCCTCCCATTGTATACCTCTTTTATTATGGGACTGAGACCGAGACTACATTCCATTCCAGATGTAAGTGTGTGTGGTGGGGAAAAAACTATTTATTTTTACCTTGATAGCCTCCATTTCTAAATAGCATACATCCTCCCTTGCTACAAAATTTAAAATCAAATGCTATAGATCCATTCTAAGGACAGGAGATTAACTAGAAAACTTCACCTACAGAGCAAAAGAGCGTATTTCTATATTATAATATTTAAAATTATGAACGCAGTCAGCATTTGTTCTGTAGTGTTAACTCTTACCCATTAACCAGTTAGACAGTGAATTATCATGGTATAGAAATGCAAAAAAAGATGTCAATATTCATGATGCTGCAGGAAATACAAATATAAAATGTGATTTCCATTACTCTCCACTGGGAGCTGTAAGTAAAGCTGAGTACATGGGAAGGACAGCTTGTTTGTGAACATGAGCACAGCAGCAGGTTGTGTGGGAAGGCAAAGCTCCCAGGATTTTATGGTTCTTAACTGTTCCAGCCCTCACATGTCACTATCTGTGACTTAGCCGTGAGTGATGAGAGCCTGCCTTATCATCGTCAAAATTTTATTGGGAGCACTGGAAGGCACATTGCTTACCACCTACTACTATGATGTATTGGAAATCTCTAGGACACCACGGCAGGCAGGCAAATGCTGCCGGTGGTCTCAGAATTATTGCCAATTGCTGAGCTAAAATTGTTGTTTAATCACATTCCCATATCTTCATTCAACAAGGTGGAAAATAGCTCATTGTTTGCACATCCAACAGTTATGAGGAAATTCTGAGGGAAAGTTTGTTATGGAAACTCCCAGTAAAACGTGGGTAAGTGGCATCAGATTGCAGAAAGCACTTTACAATAATTAGATGTGTTTATGAACTAGGTGCATGGTGAGGGCCATGTACAAATAAAACAAGGGGTAAAAATAATGTCAAATTAAATCTCTAAGGCAGAAGAGACAAGGGGCTAAGGCAGAGACCATGCTTTGGAAGAGGAGGTCCTGCATCGTACTAAAAATGCTCTCTGGTACCATAAAATTTATATGACTTTTTTTCCTCCCCAAAGCCCCAGTGCATGGTTATATATCCTAGTATTAAGTTCTCCTAGTTCTTCTATGTGAGCTGCCAACACAGCATGGCAACTGACAGATGGCTGGCGTGGTTCCGCGACCGGGAAAAGGACCTGGGCCACTGAAGCAGTAAGAGTGTGGATCTTTAACCATTATGTCATCAGGGCAGCTCAAATTTATATGATGTTTTAAAAATAGTAAGACTACTTCCACTTTCTGTTTTTCTAATGGGAATTATCATATTTTGTTTAAAAAACTGTAAATATTTAAAAGCCATAAAGGAGTGGAGAGAGTGTTTTTAACGTGAAGCAGTATTCTAGAACATTTGGCCTATAAGGTGACCTGGAGCTGCTCACTAAAATACAGTCCTTATTTATGCCTTGCCCAGAGTGGCAGATGTGCTAACTCAACTAGGACTCTGGAGACAGGCATCTAGATTTGCCACTATGAGCTGGATGATCCTGGGCAGTTTGTTACATCTTGAGACATAGTTCTCATTACCTAAAGAATGGGCACAGTAATCTCTGCACCACTTACCTCATAAGTTGGTGGGGAAAATAATGGAAGGTAATTGCTATCAAAGCATTTTGATTAAAATACAACAGAATAAGTAGAATGCTAATATTTTGTTCATTTATTCAACAAAGCTTTTACCAAATTTCTAGGATGTGATGGACACTACTTTAGGAGCAAAGAATTCAGTGTTTAATCATTTCTTGCCCTTATGAATGTATATCTTAGTGAAGGAGAAAAATGTGAACAAACTAACAAATAAATACATAATATCAGGTAATGATAATTGCTCAGAGAAACAACAAAGCAGGGGAAGAGAATACAGACTGATTGCATTTGAGTGCAGAAACTCTTCTGAATAAGTTGTCAGTGAAGATTTTTCTGAAGAGAGTATGTTTGAGTAGAGATCTTAGTTTCTTGAGTGTTGAGTCATGTGAAGATCTAGGGCAGGAGAATCAATGATTGAAGGAGCAGCAAGTACAAAGAACTGAGTCATGAACATATTTGGTGTGTTTGAGCAACAGCAAGAACGCCAGTGGGGCTGGAGCAGAAAGAGAAGAGTACAAATAAATGACATTGGAAAGGCAACCAGTACAAATTATGTGTGGGGCCATCATAGTGACTTAAGATCTTATTTCAAGTGCAGTTGGAAACAATTGGAAGATTGCGAGCAACAGAGGCTCATGCCCTGATTTCTACTTTCAAAGAATTATTTTGGTTGCCAAGCAAGAGTAGAAATTGAGGCTTCTGCAATAGTCCAGTTCATGGGTGATGGTGGCTTGGACTATGGTAGGGGCAGTGGAGGGGATAGATATGGAGTGTGTTTTGAAGGTGGAGCCTAATGAGTTGTGAGAGAAACTCCTTATGTGTTAGTGGAGTAGACACTTGAGTGTTGCTGTGGCTGCTCCCTGGATAAAAGGAAGAAGGGCAGTGAGCATTTATGGTTCTGGGCCCCTCTGACCTGGTTAGATGCTTCAATCCATGCAGGTTGTTTTGAACTAAACTTAGGTTTCCTTTGGAAGGAACTAGGGAGGCAGTGGGCAACTGCCTGGTTACTTGCAATCTTGACTTTATCTGCTTTTCACATGATTTATTGGCTGGTTGGTAATAAACCAAAGTTAAAGGAACGTCTAATTCAATAGAAAATACAGTCTATTTTCTTGGTGAAAAATATAAGCAAGGAAATTTGTTGAGAGCAAGGTGTTGGAGTAAAATAGTTATATTGGAGAAGGGGAAAATAAATTGACTAGGGAAATGTAGTGAGACTAATAAGCATGATAATGACCAACTTGAAATTAGTGGTGATTGTTTAACATTAGACCAGTAGGGTGGTTGTGTATTTTTCTTATCCATGTACAGCTGCTTGCAGTCAGGAGCACAGTAGTTAGAGAGCTGAATTTAACCACCTTGGGGTTTTCCCTGGAAGTATGATGCAGGAGAAAGGGAGCTGAAGAGGCATGAAATGTGAGTTGGATAGGAGGCATGAGTGAGCAGTGACAGACACTGAAAAAGTGGTTGTGTCAATAGATGGAAGGACTATTGGAGTAGACAGACCAGAAGGAATATTCTAGAAAGATAGAAAGTGTTCAGAGATAGAATCCTTGAAATTAGTGGTGCCATTACTGGTAATTGATCAGGTTTTGGGTATGGCCCTGGGTATGGGTGGATTCATAGACTCTACAGCTTAAATAAGGAAGGCATTCAGCAAGTATTTTTGGCGGATGATTGGTTCTAATAGGGGCTTCCATATCAACTTTAAGACTCTGAAGTCTTTGCAGAGCATTTTTATTTGTGTGTTTGGTCCCTTTATTAACCATGTGTTAAGCCTGAAGTATCTGGGATATTTTCTCTGAGAAGATGAAGTAATGGGGCAAATTCTTTTTCTGTAAAGCTCATAGATAATGTAGATTGTTTTGGGTCTTTCTGAGACTTCAATTCTCAAGTGTGAAAGCACTGTTTTTTAGAGATCAGAATTCCGTGCTCGAACACGAAGTGGTCCTTGCAGACTTGAATTCATTTATTTCCTCTTCCTCCCCCACCTTCTCTTTCGTGTGCCCTCTCTCCTCCTTTGTTTCCAGATAAACAGAGAGATAGATACAGATAAACATAAGTAAATAAATTGAGAGGTAGATAAATAAATAAAATCTTTGTAATAGACCTTAATTATCCTTTTGCACTCAAATTTACCTGAAATACACTGTGAATCAAATTACATCACTGCTACATGGCAGCAGCTTTTTAGCATCAAAAGGGATTATATAGCCATGAAACAAACATACCCCTAAGACTTCTGAGACATCAGGCTGTATGTCCATAACTCCCAGAAATTTAAGAAATACACATGGAAAACAGATACAAAACAATTTGCCTTGTGTTATAGACAAAGACAAATTAGCACAAAAGGAATAACTATACACTGATATAATTTAA
Source organism: Tapirus indicus (assembly GCA_031878705.1). Taxonomy (NCBI): domain Eukaryota; kingdom Metazoa; phylum Chordata; class Mammalia; order Perissodactyla; family Tapiridae; genus Tapirus; species Tapirus indicus. Next base: position 46,894,587 of record CM062926.1, on the reverse strand, counting down.
TATTTTTTATCCAAACACACCAGAAATTGCACATCAACATTGAGAGTTTTCCCTTCAAAGTAGCCACCTTGGTAGGTTATGTATTATATTTTTATTCCAGTGATGTTGATATTGCTCTAGACATTTTGTGAGCTATTCTTCTGGGCTTACTTTTAAAAACTTTCTTTTGAGTGTTTTTAAATGGCGCTGAATCATTTTTTTAAGTAAGGTTTGACTACTGGAGCCAACTTAAGGCAATTTGGATCTGCAGTTGACAGGTGATGGTTTTAAGCGATTTGAATCATAGATAAGGAATGACTTCCGTAAGGACATAGGCTAGTCTACTTGTGAGTGTTGTAAACTAACTGTGAAGGTAGTTCACAAAGGCAGAAGACTAACGTTTTGAGCTATGATCCCACAATTTGACTAAATACAAACCTACTAACGTGGCCACTTTCAGTGGAAAGCTCTCCTTTGGAGCCTTTGCTTCCTGACCCAAAGGAGAACGAAGAGTGAGAATGCTTGATATTAAACTTTCAGTTTCCCTATTTCACAGTCCACAGTCCACAGAGTTACAGTTAAAAAGCATTTTATTCTTCAATGAAATTAAAATAGTTGATACCAGAATGAGGCCATGGTTGAATTCCTGGAGAATCATCTGTGGCCTGCCTTTGTGAAATGCCAAAGCAGCAGAGAAAGACCAATGTGTTAGCGGCATCAGCACAGGTCCTTTCTCCCCAGAATGAATGCATTTCAAGAACGTCTCCCTTGGAGCATGGCTGTTCATTCCACGACTGTCTGTTCTTGAAAACACAGAGGCTAAAAGGACGGTCACCTTAGTCCTTGGATAGCAGGAACACTGGATTCGTTAGCGATCAAAGCTTGTGCTGTGCGAGTCCTGATGTTATTTTTAACATCCCAAGCTCCTTTACCTGTGATTCTCAGTAAAGCCATTATCCAGAATGTTGTTAGAAGTTGATTTGATAAAAGTTTGGCCTCTGGAACATCAGGTGTTCTTGCTCTTTGCTCTCCTGTGGGTCAGGAACAAATCCTTCCTCACAACTCCTCTTACGTCCCATTTCTATTAGGTGGGTGAGGCTGTTTTGCTCTTCCATTTCTCTGTTCCAGTCCTGCTGCTCTTTGAAAGAAATAAAAGAGTTTCAAATGTATTATGCCTACCTAAGCATGACAATCCTGTTGTTAATAGAAAAATGATACACGCTTTGGTCAAGAGACTTTTTTCTCAAAGTTCTTTCTACTATATTACATTATTTCCATCTCTCTGAAAACATAAGCATCAATTTTTATATAATTGGGAATAATTTAATGTTCTTGGAGAAATTTTTTTTCTAGTTATAATGTCTGTTCATTTTTATTTAGGGAATTGAGCGATGGTGATGACACCGGCATTGGTGACAACCTTGTAGAGATTAAAAAGGAAGGCCCTGGAGAGGAAGGAACTAGATCAATAGAAATTTTTTCCAATGACTGGTGCTTTATTGTGTCCCTGATAGGGCAGTAGTAGTAATAATAATAACAAGGACAATGATGAAAATTGACACCTGTTAAGACTTTACTCTGTGCTCGTTTACATTTTTTACATCTGTTTTCTCATTTGATCATCTCATCACTATGTGGTATGACTTGTAATATTTTACAAATGAGGAAAGTAGAGCCCAGAGAGATTAAGGGACTGCCCAATGTAACATTTAGAACATGGCAGAGCTGGGATTTGAACCGAAGCAGTCTGACTCCACCGTCCCCATGTTTTCTTGTAATGCTGCTCTGTCTCCCTAGTTTGCCTAACGAGAGCATGTGTTTCTGAGAGTCCAGAACTGTCCCTTGAAATTGATGATAAGGATGGGGGGCAGAAATAGAGTGTTATGGGGAAGGTGTGTTCAAAATTCTACCCCTGACAGACTCCCTGACCCTACAAATGCTAGATTAGTTGCCTAATTGTTCCCATAGCACTTCCTACCTACCCCATCACAACCCTTCATTCTATATTTTAATTTCCTGAGTACCTGACTGTCTCCTCCAGTAGACTTTCAGTTCTTTGAAAGTAAGGACTACATTTCATTCAAAATTGGATCTATAATATCTAGAAAAATAACTCAAATGTAATGGACACTTGGAAAATATTTGTTGAATTGATGAATGATAACAAATGGAATGGGGACATGAATTACATGGAAAAATTAATTTAAATCTTGATTCTAAGATGATGGCAAGTACATTGAGTTGCCAGTTTCCTTTTTCTATGCAACTAATACAGCTCTTATCTTTCTGCACTTTTCCATAGGCCAACAGGGCTGTATGTGGAATAGGTACATATATATACATACATATATATATATATTTTTTTTTTTACATGTGCAGAAAGCTGTGACCTCAACACTTCAAAAATTATGTGTTTTGGCTTTTCACCAATCCCAGTAAGAAAATAGTGAAATTTAGGATCATTGAGCATTGGCTAAAAGAATTTGCTCTGAGTTAAAATAATCAGAACACAGAGATTTTGATTTTCCAGCTTTCCTCATGAAACCGCTAGGTGAATATGAAGAAGGCATTGGGTGCTAGGACTCACTGCCAGGTGGGTTGAGTTGCAACAGATAAGCCACACCTGAGGAATGCAGATAAGCCAAGCATAGTGTTAGCTTCTACTATTTTAGGAGATAACTAAGAGTTCCTGAGATCCAACAGACAAATTGCTTTCTCTGCCTTATGGTTCTTGCACCTGCTGCTTGGATTTCTGATAGAACACTCTTCATCCTGCCCTTGCCTAAGTTCCTGAGCCTTCTTGCTGACCCCTTACTCTGGTTCCCTGTCTGCACCTCTTGTCCCTTGCTATGCTTCTCTCATTCCTGGTAATCTTCTGGTTTGGGGCCACCTGCCAAGCCCTGTGCTCATTCCCTTTGCCTTGATCTGAACACTCTGGATATGTTGGCCTGCCTGATGTCTGACTCACTTCTTATCCTAACCCCATCTATATTTTAGTGGACTTGAATTGCCTGTCATAGTAGATACCTGTACCCACCTTGGTCACTTTCAGCCAAGTCAATCTCACCAACCCACCAGCACTGAGCTCAGCTAGTGTCTGGCTAGTCTCTGTCCTCACATTTGTGGTAACGCTGTTGTGCTTTTCTCTACTAAATCTCTGTCTGCCAACTCCATGCTCCCTGATGGGAAACTTCTTTCTTCTTCCTTCTTCTGATTTCCCATGCTGTTTTAGAAACTGACTTTTTCCCACTTGGAATTCCCCTTCTCTTTGTTCCCACCCCTTCTGCATAGGCAGGCTCAGCCTAAAACCAAGCTTGTGGTCTCTGAACTTATGAAGCATTCTGCTTGCCCAAATAATTGTCTTCTCATCTGTGGCCTTATTCCAACTATAAAAACCCTACAGCAGTTGTTCTTAAAGTGAGGCCCCAGGACCAGTAGCAGATGCATTGCCTGGGAACTTGTTAGAAATGCAGTTTCTCAAAGGAGTGACATCAGCAAGATGGCTGAATAAGACATCCTTTGCTCGTATCCTTCCCTCTAGAAAGACAATTTGGCATCCATCCAGGGACAAAAGTGCCTTTGTAGGAACTTTGGTATTCAGGCAGGAGACTGTGAAACCCCAGTGCAGTGCAAGAATGAGGAGAGCCATTTTGAGAAGACATACCTGCACCCAGGCACCAGATTCACTCACTGTGGTCACAACTATAGACCTAGAAAGGGCTACAGCTCCACATGGCTTTGATTCTGTCAGCAGCACCGCATGCCAAGGGCCCTGGGAGGAGTCTCACCCACCCTTGCATTGATAATAGGCATACAGACCTCAGTCCTGGTTGTGGACCCTGAAGCTGCCTGTGAACTGGCTCCAGTCCCTCTTGGCCATAGTCTGGGAGCCCTGGGAGAACAGTAAATTACCCAATCACTGTGTGTGAGAGAGCTTTTGTGGAAGCCCAGAAGTCTAGCAGAGAAGTTCCAGCACATGGTTGGATCAAAAAAATTCAAAATTGAACCCGTTGGAGAGGGTAAGAGGAGCAGGTTGACTTTACCTGCATCACTACTCCTCCAAGGTGGCACAGCTCAGAGCCAAGAGAACTTTTCAGCCTATGATTTCTCAGGAAAAGTGAGAGCATGCCAGTGAGCATCTGGCTTCCCTAGTTGTGCAAGATGCTGCCAAAGAGGCCCATTTCTCTCTCACTTCATCCAAAGTACTGGGTTGTGAACTGCAGGACTGGGGACAGTGAGTGGCTGGGACAACAGCAGCCAGGGCTCAGAATGGAATGTATCAAGGGGAAGTGGATTCTATTAACCACATTAAGGACTCCATCTGGAAGCTCACCCATGAGCCATTGGGGATGCCTCACCTGCAGATCCCCCAGCTGGCCCATGGGCATCCCCAGTGTTCTGTGCACCTCACCCACACATCCCCCTACCCCACGGCCAACTCCCTATGTGCACTGCCAATGGCAGCATGAATGAGCTTTTATAGATGGCTGGTGAGCACATCCAGAAAGCCAGCCTGATTCTGTGGGTCCAGGAGAGGCTGCCCTTGGAAAATCCTGGCTCTGCAGGATTAGAAGTCATAAAAGCTTAAGAACTCTGCCACAAGAGGGAACAAGAAGTGTGGAGCACACCTATTCCTAGAAGGTCTGAAAAACCTCAGAATACCTAGCAGGGCTGATGGAAGGTGTTTCTCTCCTGAATTCAGTTAGTAAAGACAGGGTAGGTAACTATTACTTCAGACATGAAGACAGCAATGCAAGACTTCAAAGAATACAAAAAATTAAGGAAGCATGACACCACCAAAGGAACACAATAATTATCCAGTAACTCGTCCCTAAACTGGGAGATCTGTGATTTACTCAACAAAGAATTCAAAATAGCTGTTTTAAGGAAGCTCAATGAGCTACAAGAAAATGCAGAAAGACAATCCAATGAAATCAGGAAAATAATACACAAACAAAATGAGAAGTTTGGCAAAGAGATAGAAATCATAAAAAAGAATCAAACAGAAATTCTAGAGCTGAAGAATACAATGAATGAAATGAAAAATGTAATAGCATAAATATCAAAATAGAACAATCAGAAGAAAGAATGCATGAATTAGAAGACAGGATATTTGAAATTAATCAGTCAGATAACAAAGGAGAAATAAAGAAAAAAAGTGAAGAAAGCCTACATGATCAGTAGGACACCATCAAAAGAAACAATCTATACATTACTAGGGTCCCAGAAGGAGAAGAGAGTAAGAAGTGGGCATAAAGTTTATCTGAAGAAGTAATGCCTGAGAACTTCCCAAATCCACAGAGAGATTTGGACATGCACATTCATGAAGCTCATAGGTCCCCAAACAAACTTAGCTCTTAAAAAGACCTTCTTCAGACACATTAAAATAAAACAGTCAAAAACCAAAGGCAAAGGGAGAGTCTTAAAAGCAGCAAGAGAAAGGAAGCTTATGACTTACAAGGAAATCCCCATAAGGCTATCAGTGGATTTCTCTGGGGAAACCTTACAGGTCAGGAGAGGGTGAGATGATATATTCAAAGTGGTGAAAGAAAAAACTGCCAAAAATGAATACTGTATCCAGTGAAGTTGTCCTTCAGAAGGAAGGAGAGTTAAAGATTTTCTGAGACAAACAAAGCTGAGGGAGTTCATCACCACTAGACCTTCCTTACAAAAAATGCTGAAAGGAATTCTTCAAACTGAAATGAAAGGATACTAATTAGTAACATGAAAACATAGAAAATAAATATACAACACACTGGTAAAGGCGAGTATATAGTGAAATTCAGAATACTCTAATACTGTAGTATGGCAGTGTTTAAACCACTTAACTCTAGTATAAAGGTTAAAGGACAAAAGTATTAAAGATAGCTATAGCTACAATAATTTGTTAATTAATACACAATATAAACAGGGGTAAATTGTGACATCAAAAACATAAATGGGGGAGTAAAAAGATAGAGGTTTTTTGTATGCAATCAAAGCTGTTAGTGTAAAATAGAGAGTCATATATATATAAGATATTTTATGTAAATCTCATGGTAACCACAAAATAAAAATCTATAGATATACTATTATTAAAAAAAAAGAGGGGGGCCCGCCTGGTGGCATAGCAGTTAAGTTCGCACACTCCACTTCAGCGGCCCAGTGTTCGCAGATTTGGATCCCAGGCGCGGACGGACACACAACTTGTCAAGCCGTGCTGTGGCAGTGTCCCATATAAAGTAGAGGAAGATGGGCATGGATGTTAGTCCAGGGCCAATCTTCCTCAGCAAAAAAAAGCAGGATTGGCAACAGATATTAGCTCAGGGTTAATCTTCCTCACACAGAAAAAAAGACAAGGGATAGCAAGTGTTGGCGAGGCTATGGAGAAAAGGGAACTCTTGTGCACTATTGGTGGGAATGGAAATTGGTAAAGCCATTGTGAAAAACAGTATAGAGCTTCCTCAAAAATTTAAAAATAGGACTACCTATGATACAGCAACCCACTTCTGGGTATATATCCAAAGGAAATGAAATCACAATCTTGAAGAGATATCTGCACCCCCATGTTCATTGCAGCATTATTCACAATAGCCAAGATGCATAAAACAACCTGTGTGTCTATCTATGGGTGAATGGATAAAGAAGATGTGGAATATATACAATGGAATATTATTCAGTCATGAGAAAGAAGGAAATCTGCCATTTGTGACAACATGGATAGATTATGAAGACATTTTGCTAAGTGAAATAAGTCAAACAGATAAAGACAAATACTGTATGATCTCACTTATATGTGGATTCTAAAAAAGCTGAACTCATAGAAACAGGGAGCAGAATGGTGGTTGCCAGGGCTGGAGGGTAGGGGAAATAAGGAGATATTTGTCAAAAGGCACAAACTTCCAGTTATAAGATGAATAAGTTCTAGGAATCCAATGCACAGCATAGTGACTATAATTGATAATACCATGTTATGTACTTGAAAGTTGCTAAGTGTACTCTCTTAGCAATTTAATGTTAGATTAGATTTTAATGTTCTCACCACCAAAAAAATGGTAATTATGTGAGATGATAAAAGTATTGACTCACTTTGTTATGGTAATCATTTCACAATAAATACATGGATCAAATCATCATGTTGTACACCTTAAACTTAAACAATGCTATTTGTCAATTGCAATCTCAATAAAACTGAGAAGAAGAAAAAAGCAATGCAAATTCTCACGTCTCACTCCATGTCTTTTAAATCAGAAACTCGGGGGGGGGGCTCAGAAATAAGTGTTTTATGAACCCCCAAGGTGATTCCAAAGACACTCAAGTACAAGGAACATTGTCCTAAAGAAACGTTCTGTGTGCCCTGATCTAATCTGCCTCCTCCTCCTGTCGCCTCTTGAGTTCAGGGCCGACAGACCTAACTTCTACTCGCTTCCTATTTCTGGGTCCCCGCTTCTCTGTTCTTTTGTAATTACCTGAATTCCAGGTTGCTAACCTGCCCATTGATAAAAATTTCTGCTTGGTCAAACCCAGCTTGCCTGCCACTGTAGGTCTAAGCCCTATTGAATCTGTGTGATGCCAGTTTAACACAGTACATGAGTCACATTGCACCAAGTAATAACACTGCCGCATGCCTCCTGCTGTATCATAACTAATATCTGGGTGGAGACATCCTGCAATGCAAAGCTGACCTCACACAGCAATTTGTTTCTTGTCTTGCCTCTGAGCAATGGCATCCAAGAGGATGGATATTTAAGAAGTACTGTGGTAGGTGAAGACCTGGCTTATTGCAACTTTAATCATTGCTATTTTCCCCTCCAAGAATCCTAAGAAATTGAGGACCAACTTCAGAAATAAATCAAAGCATTTTCCTGGTAAAATCAATACTAAGAGAGTTTTGAAATCTAGTGTCCTGTTGAATATAAACTACCTCATCATACTGGTGATAGATGCTTAGTTGAAACAGTGAGAGGTATGTAAAACCTAATGGCACCCTTGATATAAACAGATAATATAACTTCAGTCATTTTGCACTTATGATCCTGCATTTGAAAGGCCAAGGGGAATTATGTTCTAGGACCTGAAGGAAGTGTTTGTAGATAATACAGAGCAAGTGCAAACCTCTCTGGATCATATATGAGGTTAATTTCAGACACTGGGGAAATGTTTATTGTAAAGCCAAAGTTAACAGTTAGTTTTGGTAGAAAAATACATCAGAGATCAATGTGTATCTTTGTGTATTTGTTTTTTTCCATGTTTCTTCCAAGTAGCCTCATTTCCCTTTAGTGCATCCTCTTCCCCATCAGACAAGCAGAATTTATTAGTCTGGAGTTTGATAAAACATGAGCTAGAAAAATGATTGAGATGATGTTGTCGGTGACCGGCTGCCTCTCAGTCCTGCCAACCCTCTGTGGATGAGTCTGAATAAGGAGTGTGTTTGGTGGCACTTGCCCATGGTGCCATTGGATGCAGGTACTTTCATGGTATGGCATAATGAGATAAGGAAGGCCTTGTGTTTGCAAAATACCTCAGAGAGGTATACAGTCTCAGAGAATGAGACTGTATTTCTGACTAGGTAGAGCCTGGTAAGAAGCAGCTCATCCAAGGGTTCCTAAATGTTAACACAGCATCTTCAGTCCTGCACTCTTACCCACCAGAATATGCCTAATCTTGATGGCATGCTCTGCAAATACCTGTATCTGAGCACATTTGATGGACTAGTGAGGAAGGTGTCAGAAGATAACTGGCACAAGGTTTTTATGTTTTAGGGGTTTTTTTGCCCAGAGGATTCTGGAAAACGACAGGAATTGGAAGGCCAAATATTGTTTACATAAGATATTGGATCCCAGCCTGGTCTAGTCACATATCTGAGTCCCAAGGAGAGAACCTTAAAGTCCTGTTTTCATAAGGCATTCAGTAAGGAGATAGAATTCAGGCGAGAAGAAGGCTGAGTGGGTGGAGGAGGTGGCCTCATGGCCACTTCTATGAGTGGCTTTGACATGGCAAGGACAACAGTGCCAGCATAGCTCAACACAGCAATGGGGACAACACCTACTTCAGAGACATCAGTGTTGTTATGCTGGTCCTGTTAGCAATGGAAGTAGTGAGATGCGGCCCTTTCATAGCCCCTGATCTTCAAGGAGAAAAGCAGAGCAAATCTTCATGAGTCCAGGAGACTCAGACAGATTACAGAGGGTTGAGGTTCTGGGGAAGAGTACCAGCAGATTTGAGGTATTAGTCTCACATGACCCTGTATTTATTCAAGTATGGTAAAGCTTGAGTTATACAAGAAAACTCAGGTCTATGAAGTCCCTTAGCAAATCAGTCTTGCTTATCTTTTCTCATGTCATCTCTTTGCTCCAAACCTCTGGAAACTCCACTTCTATAGGATAAACTCCAAACACCTTATCTTGGAATTCCAGATGACTAAGTTTGTCCCCATCTAACTCAATGATCTTCTCACTCCACTCTAAACTGCACTTTGGCCACATATTGATCTCTAGTGTATCCATTAGTGTGTGTCTTCTCTCTGCCTCTCTGCATATTCTTTGCTTGTCAAGGCCCAAATCAAGCTCTGCCATTTCTTTTTGCAAAGTAATCTTTCATGTTCAAATTCTATCTTAATCTCATATTTCCTTCCTATATTATTCATTTAGCTTTTAGCACAAATCACCTTATTTGTTAGTCAACTTTCCATGTAATATTTCGTTCATCTCCCCAGTTGCATCGAAAGCCCATTTACTCCTCCTCAGCCTCCTGCTGGGCCTGGCCCACTGTTGGACATATGAAGTTGTAAGGATTGTTGCATGACTGAGTTACTGATGATCTGACGTTGGTATCTTGGTGTGATTGTCTCATACTTCATTTTTGTTGAGATATGGGAGCAGAGCAGAAGGTCTCAGTAAATGGCTTTTCAGCACGTGAGCATATTCTTCAGTACTGCAGCTCTCACTGATTCTTGCCCCTCTGGTGTCCACCCCTGCTGACTGGGTTTTCAGATCATCCCAGGAAGTGTGTGGCTTGAACCATTTGCTGACTTTCTGAGTGGGAGTGTGGTGCCCTGGGGCAAGGATGAAATTATTGGGCTCATTTTCATTTTTGAGCACAAATTCCCTGAAGCCCAGATTTGTTTTCTCGGAATAAAGTCATATAATCATAGAGTGTCAGTGGAAGGAAGAAACTTATGTGTTGTATTATAATCATTGTCATCTTTATCAATGAGCCAGATGAATTTGGGTTTGAATCATGGTCTTACATTTATGATAATTGTGTGACCATGAACAGGTCAGTAACTTTTCTTGCTTAGAAAGTTGCTAGTGGAGACAAAATGAGTCAATATACGTGAAGTACCAGGAGTCACGGCTGACATATAGCAGATGTTTAATAAATGATGACTACAATATCAGTTACTATTAGCAACCAAGTAATTATATTAAATACATTGCTTGTAATAAGTACCAGAGAGACAAAAGAGTTACCATACATTATCTTTTTCTCAAATGCTGATAAATTCAGTCAGAGAAATATAACATAAATGTAAAAATTTGACCAAAATTTATTGAACCCCTCTTTTGTGCAAGGTAGTAGGACAGATCCAAGCTATACAAAAATGACACGTATGCTGCCGACTCTCAAGGAGGTGTCAATGCAACCAGGGAAGCATACATAAGTTGCAGTGACAAAATAGAGGAGTTAGAAGTGTATATGTTATGTGGATATCAGAGTCCTTTTGTCTGCAAATAATAACCTTGAAAAAGTTCAAACTACCATAAGCATTAAGGGTGATATATTGTTTTTAACATCAATAAGTTCAGACTACAGACCTCAAGGCCACCAGTCACATCTTGGTCTGTGTAAATTAAGTCATAAAATGCATAAACTATATGGCTTTATGCAGTGGACTGACACAGGGTAGGATTCAGGGCTGGTGGATTAGTAGTTCAGTGTCACTAAGGACTCAGATTTTTTTCTTTGTTCCCTTTTTGCTATTCACAATGTTGGCTTCAAACTTGGGATTGCAGTTCGGCTCATCATGGTCATTGAAGCTTTATGTTTCCTGTCCAGAAAGATAGATAGTTGATAGATACACAGATACATAGAGAAATTCAGTGAGAGAGACAGAGAATCAAAAGTCTTTTAGTCTGATTGGGCCAACATATTCACTTAGACAAGTATAATGTCATGTGATTGGCTTGAGATTGGGTTCCTAAACCATTGATGATCATGGAGGCCTTAGACTAATCAGGGTACACCTCTGGAGCTAGAGTCAGTACCCTAAACCACATGGCTCCTACATAAATGAGAAAAATATGGAAAATATATCAGAAGTCAAGCACAACGTCCAGAACTAGGCCTAAGTACAATATGAGACAAGCTGGCTTTATAGCTTTATTTATACATTGTTTTCTTTTATCAATAATCTTCTTCATTTCCAGTTTCATGATTTTTTTTTTTTAGTGGGCTAGTTGTGTCATAACACTAAAATGTATTATCTCCCATCAGAACTACAATGCCTAAATTATATACGCCAGCACTCGTGGTCTAGTGGTTAAGATTTGGTACTCTCACTGTCACGGCCTGGGTTGTTTCCAGGTGAGGGAACCACACCACCAGTCTGTCGGTTGTCATACTGTGGCAGCTGGGGGGTGTTGTGATGCTGAAAGCTATGCCACTGGTATTTCAAACACCAGCATGGTCACCCATGGTGAACAGGTTTCAGTAGAGCTTCTAGACTAAGACAGACTAGGAAGAAGGACCTGGCCACCCACTTCTGAAAAATTGGACATGAAAACCTTATGAATAAAGCAGTGGAACATCGTCTGATGAAGCGCGGAAAGGTGAGAGGATGCGTGAAAAGACGGGGCAGGGTTTCATTCTGCTGTCCACAAGGTTACTAAGAGTCGGAATCAACTCAACAGCACTAGCAACAAATTTATAGAAGTCCCCTGGAGGAAAGAGGGCGGTGTCAGTTACAAAAATGATGGATGGGGGTTGGTCCTACTGGCCTACCAGCTAAAGGAAGTTTTGTTATTTTTATTAATCATTTTTCTAAACATTTCAGTATTTCATTTCAGTACTCTTGTTCAGAATACAAGTAGGCCACACGTTGGATATCTAATCATCAATAGTCAGAAATTAATTCTGGCAAGAATTAGTTGGTCTTAAAGGATAAGTAGAATTTTAACAGGCAAAATAGGTTTCCCAGGCAGAGGGAACATCATAAGCACAGACAAAGAAGCATGATATTATGTGCCGCATTTGTGAAATAGTGAATGCTCCGAGACTGTTAAAACGTTAGGTTTGTAGGAAGGGAGAGTGATGAGAACTGAATCTGGAAATAGAGTGTGAGGTCTGTACGAGTCTGTTTCTTAATGGTAAGCAAAAGATACTGTGATTGACTAATTTATGCCCAAATAGGAGATATAAATGTCAACAGACTAGGAATAGCTCACAAAATCTCCTAAAAACATGAAAAATCAGGCACAGAAGACAGGGAAGAAAAAGAGAAGGAAGGCAGCCAGAGCCACTGCCAAAATCATCCCCAAAATTAGTCCTGGGATGTCACCATTGTCCCCACAGCTTCTCCCCCAGACACCACGAACACTGGACACTGGACACCATTAGAAGCGCTATCATTGCTGCTCCTGAAAACTGCTGTTGCTGCCACTGTCTCGCTGCCAGCATGGGTCCTCCACTGCTGCTCGAGTCATCACTCCCAATTCAGAGTCAGACACAGGATTATCTGAGATGTCAGTTATGTGCCTGATACAAGGGAGGCTGGTAAATTGGGGATTATCTTCCATGAAGACTCATATGGTGGATAATTTCCCAAACTTTTAAAACATTTACAATTAATTCTTTAGGAAATGGCGGGTGCTACTGCTGATGGCAAAAATGATGGGGAGAAGAATGATAATAGTGACCGTCACCATTTAATTAATGCTTACTTTATGCTCACCCTCATAACAATTTGATGAAGGGCGTTCTTATTCCCATTTTACAGATGAGATGAGTGTCTTACAGGAGTTAACCATTTAAGGTACTAAAGGGGGAGTGGCAGACAAATATGCTCTAGGAAGATCCCTTTCACAGCTGTGTGGAGGAGGATTAGGAATGTAGAGATTGTAGTCAGAGACACTCAGGGAGGATGAAGCCTGAACAGAGGAGGTGAGGAAGGATTACAGCAGTTTTCTGGTGTGATTCATGAGAATCACCTGGAGGGCTTGTGAAGGTGCAGGTCGCTGGGCTCTAACCCCCGAGTTTCTGACTCACCAGGTCTGGCCAGGGTTCAAGAATTTGCAGCTCTAACAAGTTCCAGGTTGATGCTGCTGCTACTGCTTCAGGGACCATATTTTAAATTAAATGGATTTAAATTAAATGGATTAAAGAACTGTTTCTTAAACCTCACTAATATGTGGACCCCTTTTAATGAAATGCATTACTGAGACTACCAATACCTCCCCTCTATTTTTATTATAATATTACTTAAAAATATACAGATATAAAATTAGGTATAAACTCCTTATGCTTATAGCTCATCTACAATGATAAAACCTACACCATATTTAAATTAAATACAGACAAAAATAAAAAATTAATAAAATTCAAATTAACATTAACTTTAATGTGATATATTATTCTTCTGAAATTAAAAGACCGTTTTAAATTTAAGAGAAAAAAAGATATAACCTCAAAACCAATTTTATTTCTAATCTGTTTTTGTGATACTTGTGTAAGGAATGACTATTTGCATAAGTATATTCTACAAAATGGTATTAATAACTCACAGGCTCTGTTTCCAACCTTATACTTAATCAAAACCCTGCCAGTGAGCACTATTATAATGGCAGGTTTAATAAGATGTTTCCTAGTATGTCTGTGAAGCTAGTTTCTTGTGCATTCTAAGAGAATTGTGACATTATTGACATCTGGATTAAATAGTCACCTAATGCAGTTATTGCTAAATTTGGGAATATAAACATTTATTACATGCTTAATATTATACTTTCACTGCTAGTGATCTGTTAGAAGTGATATGTGCCATGACCTGACCCATACAAATCTTTAATTCACGCACAGATATGGACGGAGTGGAAAGACACATATGCCGTTAGCCATTCTGTTCAGCATTTCCTACTACCATATCCTATGTGATGATTTGATTCTACTTTTGCAATTCTTTTCTCAAACTAATGCAAAATGTTTCTTATATATTATATAGCATCTGACTTCATTTGGGTTCTCCAGAGACAGTCCCTAAGACAAGGACTCCAATGAATGGAAGTGTTCTCAGGTAAAACTAATAGAGGAATAAAGAAATAGGACAGACAACAGAAGCAAGTCAAGTGAGGGTCTAAGGCTAAGGAAAGTCCTGCAGGTGATAAGGTGACTTAGTCCTGCAGGGGAGCTCTAGAGACAAGGTAGGTCACACTCCCCATTTCTGACTAGGGGTAGGGGAGCCTAAATACTTATGTTTATGCATCTATCACACCCATCAGTCATTGGATAGAGGATGTCCCTAGAAAGACATAAATTACCAAGCATTTCAGAAAAGCAGGCTCTGGCAACCTGAAGGCAACCTCCAACATATAAATACAGGTGCTGACTGTTGGGTGTAAAAGCAGGTCATGAATCAGTGCATGAAAATGGGAAAGGATTGGAGAGGATGTGAATGGATCACTAATAGTGTCAACTATGACATCTCATGACACTATTTGGCCTTTACTTGTGAATATAAAAATAAGTTTATTGCCTCTCAGTTCCAAATCCCCCCTTCTTTTCCCTGCTTTGTGACACTGGAGCTGGACCATGTGAACGTTTTCCATTACTAGCTGGATCCATATTAGGTTCTGTTGATAGAGGATACTGGAGGAATACTGCAAACATAACAAGAGGTAGGGCCTTTTACCCCTAGTTCCAATGTGCTGTTTGGGGAGCAGCTGCCAGTATACAAGAAATGAGAAGCCCAGCAGAACTCACCTCAACAGCCCTCATGCACCAACTGTAGCCTACATTACAAGTTTCCCCAACCATCCACAGACTTTTCCTATGGACTAATGCAGGCCCGCTCACACCTTTCAACAAGTTTGTCAGCCACCAAGTGGCCATTCCTATGAATCAGCTCTAGTTCATGCCCTCTGCCAAGTTTTCTACCAGCAGGCTATCTGGTAGACATCTGCAATGAGGCACCAGAATCTCAGCCTTGGGTGTGTTCTTCTAAGTACATAATTCCTTTCCTGTTCACCTTCTCTCTTCTTCCTCTTCACCTTCTACAGGTTGAAGCTTCCTTTTGCATTTGTTATTTCTGTATCCTTTGCAGTCCTCTTTTACTTTTTTTTGTAGTTAACCACCTTTTAGTAGTTAACAATTCTTTATACTTTTTCCTTCTTCAAATTACTGGTGTCATTTTCTCTTCTGATTAGATCCTGACTGATAAAAATGGACACTGAAATTGTGTGCTGTTTAGTTGTAAAGTTGTGTCAAGCTATAATATGTAAATTTTTAGAATACAGAGAACTTGTGGATTTCCAAGAATATGGCAAATATCACTTTGAGAATCACAGGATTAGAAGAACATTTTTTCTGAGAAAGTTGACAGTACTTGATAACCAATTGAATTTTAGCATATAAGGAGAAAGCAAAATGAAAGAATAAAATGTTTTACTTTGGAAGACTTGGTGGTTGGTGATTGTGTCAGGTAGTTCCTCCAAGTAGAAGCTGATCTCAGAGTCACAAGTCAAAGGGATTTATTGGGTGAGATGGAAAAGGAGGAGGCAAAGAAAGTCTTCAGACCGTGGTGTGGATCCAACACCTGTAAAATGAGATGAAGAAGGAAGGAGGACAGAATAAGGAGAGCCTCAGACTTCAGCACAGTTCTGAGAAAGCCTTGATTTATCCAACAGAGAGCTCTGGTGCAAAGATTGCCTGTAGGCATGCCCCTGCTTAAAAACCATCCATATCTTCTCATCCAGTGCACAGTAAAATATAGTCTTTAGTATGGTTTACAAGGCCCTATACAAATGGAACCCTGCTATCTTTCTTATGTCATCTCCTACTGCTCTTCCTTCTGACTTACTCCTCTAAGCCAGACTAGCTTTCTCACTGATTCTTGAACATCCAAGCAGACTCTTGCTTCAGAATCTTTGCACTTGCTGTTCCCTAAGCTTGTTTCTTCCCTCAGGTATTGGCATGGCTTGCTCATTCATTTTCTTCAAATCCCTGATCAAATGTCACCTTCCCAGTAAGGCCTTCCCTGTCAACCCTATTAAAATAACACTTCCCCCATAGTTCTCTGTCCCCTTACACTGTTATGTTTTGCATCTTCTCACTCATCAGCAAATGATATACTGTTTATGTGTGTGTTTTATGTACGTATCTCCATAAAAACAATAACTTTGTTTTGTTTACTGCTATATGTCCAGCAACAAGAGCAGTTCCTAACACATAGTAGACACTCAATAAATATTTGTTGAATGAGTGCATGAATGAATTAATTGATTAAGCTGGAGAGTTAGGCAAGGACCAGATCAGAGGGGGCCTTGTGGTCCAAGATAAGGATTCTTCTAAAAATAAATTGTTTTTAAGAAGGCAGACTGACAAGATCAGACTGGTCTGTTAAAAAGCTCATTCTGACTGGAGGAGGAAATATAAGACGCAGGAAAATAAGCTAAACGGTGATTGTGATAATGCTGATGAAAGATGGTACAGGCTCAGACTAGGATCGTGACAGTGCAGATAAAGCAATATGAACATATTTGAGAGGTATTTAGGAGGTGAAATCAATTGTGAAATATTGGATATTGATGGATAGATAGATAGGGAACACTGGAAATAATTAGATTTTACAAGGTTGATCATAAGATCATTCCTGACCATGTACAGTTAAAATTGAGACATCAAGGAGGCAGATGGACATTAATTCCTGGAACTCAAGAGGAGAAATCTGAGTCGACAACACAAGTTTATAAGCCATCTACATATAGATAGTTATTAAAGCCTTAGGCACAGATAAAATTGCTTAGGGAGACAGTAGAGAATAAAGTAAAAGAATGTCTAGTAGTGAACCTTGAAGGATGAAAATAGTTAATGACTAGGCAAAGGATTGTGATTCCTCCAAGGAGACAGAGGAGGACAACTACATAAGTAGGATAAAAACTAAGAGATTATTGTGTCATGAAAATCAAGGGAAGAGATTGTTTTAGGAATGAGAATGTCAAATTCTGCTGAAAAGACTAAACAAAATCCAGTTAGATTTAGCAATAGGAAGTCCCCAGAGACCTTGGTGAGATTTGATGGAGTAATGAAACTGAATCTTACTTGGAGTGGGTTGAAGAGTGAGTGAAAAGGAAATGAAGTTAGCAACTAGAGTCAACATTTTCAAGAAGTTTGGAATGTCTGGTTCCAGACAAAATAGAGTAAGCACATTCAACTCTATATTTCCCGCTAGCTGCAATTAAACGCCTTGTCTTAAACACAAAGATCAACTGTCAAAAGACTCTGAGGAGTTGATAAAAGCAGGTGGACCAGATAAGAATATCAAGACTCAAGGCATAACCAAGTGGTTACTTAGTTAGGGATACTTTTCCTCTTGTATATCCCAGGTTCAATGCTAAAGCAGCCCAAAACACAGACAAGTCAACAAGCATAAATGATAAATTCCCCAGGAAAAGTTTACTCTCTCTAGCCGGAGGACTGGGAAGAGGGGTCCCCCATGAGTTTTGGGAAGAGTTCTGGGTAGACAGAACTCTTTTGACTTCACCTGCCCTACACCAAGCGAGCAGTACTGAAGAAGTGATATAATTCTCCCCCTCTACCAGCAAGGCAGATGTGGACCCTGAGGATTGGAGTCCTCAGAATCTTCCCACCCTGCGCTAAGTGTATGCCAGCAAAGAAATGGCATCCCTTCCCTTCCTTATCTTACCACTGTGGCAAACTTGAATTCTGTAAAGTAGAGCCCTGTTCATTCTCCTCACCCTATGCCAAGCAAATGGCAGCAGAAGATAGCATCCCTGAAACTGCCTACAGGTGCAATGCCAGTGAACTCTGCAGGCTAGATTCATATCAATTCTCTCCACTGCACACCAAGCAAGCACTCACAAACAATGAGCACCGTCCCGCTTTCTCACTGGCAACTGAGGCAGTGTAAGTGCAACCAAGTAAGTGCAAACAAAGAGGCAGAACCCCTCTCCTTCCCACTGGCATGATGAAGCCTGCAGGATGGAATATGGTGACAGCATGAGATGGCCAAAGGCCCTGACATTATAGCCAGAACACCAGGAAGAGAGAACTATGGGAATCAGAGCATGGGGGGAAAATAATAGAAAGTAGGTAACTAGGGAAAAGGAATATTTAAATTTGTGCATAAATTCAAAGACTTACCCTTGAACTGCATATGCATGAAACTGACTGGAATCAGTACTACAAGAACTTTTAAAAATAAATGCACATTGGTACAGAAGCCCACATTAAAAAAGTGGACCAGGGTGTGTAACCTCAATCTAACTAGATTAACTGACTACTAAAACAAACAAAAAATAATCAATATTGTGTAAATGATTTAACCAGAAATCAGAGTCTCATACCACAATATCCAAAATATACAGGGGCTGGCCCAGTGATGTAGCCGTTAAGTTCGCACTTTGGCAGCCCAGGGTTCGTGAGTTAGGATCCCAGGCATTGACTGACACACTGCTTGTCAGTCATGCTGTGGTGGCATCCCATACAAAGTAGAGGAAGATGGACACAGATGTTAGCCCAGGGCTAGTCTTCCTCAGCAACAAAGGAGGAGGATTGGCCATGGATGTTAGCTCAGGGCTGGTCTTCTTCACAAAAAAAAATATATATATACAGTATACCCAAAATTTCTTAATACCCAATGAACCAGGAAAACCTATAAACTCTCAAAGAGAAAGACAATGGATAGATATCAACCCTGAGATTAACCAAATGTTAGGATGATCATGCAACAACTTTAAACTACTATTCTAACTATGCTCTAAGAAGTGAGGACAAACACTCTTAAAAACAAATGAAAAAATAAAAGTACTCAGCAGAGAAATAGAAATGAAAATAGAGCCAAGAACCAAATGAAAGTTTTAATACAAAAATATAATATCATAAATAAAAAAGTCACTGGAGTGGCTCAAGAGTGGAACTGAGATGACAGAGGAAAGAGTCAGTAAACTTGAAGACAGAGCAATAGAAATTATCTAATCTGAACAAGGGAGGAAAAAAAGATGATGAGAAAACAAACAAAAGTCTCAGGAATCTGTGGGACAACACTCAAAGATCTAATATTTGTGTCGTATGAGTCCCAGAATGAAAGAAGAAAGAGATTGATGCAGAGAAAATATTTGAAAAAATAATGGCTGAAAACTGCCCTTATTGGTGAAAGACATAAATTTACAGATCCAAGAATCATTGAAAACTCCAAACAAGATAAACTTAAATAAAATCATGCCCAGACACATTAATCAAATTGCTGCTGAAAAATTTATAAATTTTATATAAAATATTTATTTAAAAAATTTATAAAAATCTCAGTCAAAGAAAAATGACACATTACACATTAGAGGACAAAGATTCAAATGACTACAGATTTGTCATCAGAGGCCAGGGGGGCCAGAAGACAGTGTAACCATATTTTTAAAGGGCTGAAAGAAAAGAACTGCCCACTCAGAATCCAATAACAAGTGAAATTATCTTACAGGAATAAATGCAAACATTCTCAGATGAAAGAAAACAGTCCTGCCTTAAAAGAGATGCAAAAAGGCAGTTCTTCAGGTGAGAGGTAAGTGATAGCAGAAGAAATCATGGAATGCCAGGAATGAAGTTAGAGCAACAGAAATGGTATGCATGTGAGTAAAGAGAATAGACTATATTTTATCTCTTACATTTATTAAAATTATGTATGACTATTGAAAATAAAAATCATCACATGGTCTATGGGATTTTCAATGTATGTAGATATAATACACATGACAGCAATCTTGTAATGGGAGGATAGTAAAGGGACCTACATGGTTGTAAAATTTCTATATGTTCCTTGAAATGATAAAATATTATTTATAAGTAGCATGTATAAAGTTGAGTGTGTATATTATAATCTTTAGATTAGCCACTAAAAAAACTACACAAAGATATATAGTGAGAAAACTAATAATAAATAATAAAGATGAAATCTTGAAGATATTCAAACAATTCAACAAAAGAAGGAGAGGGAAAATCAAGGAATGAAAAATAGAAGGGACAAACAGAAAATGTATATTAAAATGATTGACCTAAATACAACCATAATAACAATTATATTAAATGTAAATAGTTATAGCATGCCAATCAAAAGACAGAGATGTTGGATTGGATAAAACAAAAAGAGCCAACTATATGCTGTCTACAGAAAACTCACTTGAAATATAAGAATATAAATAGTTAAAAAGTAATAGAGTGCCAAAAGATCTATCACACAGACATTAATTTACAAAAAACTGGAGTGGGGGTCAGTCCAGTGGCATAGTGGTTAAGTTCGTGCACTCCACTTCAGCAGCCCGGGGTTCACAGGTTCAGATCCTGGGCACAGACTGACATACTGCTTGTCATGCCATGCCGTGGCGGTGTCCCATATAAAATAGAGGAAGATGGGCATGGATGTTAGCCCAGGGCCAGTCTTTCTCAGCAAAAAAAGAGGAGGATTGGCAACGGATGTTAGCTCAGAGCTAATCTTCCTCACACACACACAAAAAAACTGGAGTGGCTATTTGTAACACACCAAGCTGACTTTCAAGCAAGAAAAATTATCAGGGATAAAGAAAGACATTATATAATGATAAAAGTTAATTTTGGTTAATTTACCAAAATACATTGCGATCCTAAGTGTGTATAACTGAACACAGGGCTTCAAAATGTATCAAACAAAAACTTAAAGAATTAAAAAAATAAATACATAAATCCAAATTTGGGAGATTTGGGCATTTGTCTCTCAGTAATAAATAGAATAAACACACAGAAAGTCAGCAAGGATATAGAAGAACTGAACACCACGGACAAACCTGATCTAATTCTTTATGGAACAATCAACCCTACAGCAGCAGACTATACCTTTTTCTCAAGTGCATTTGGAACTTTCACCAAGAAGACCATGTTCTGGGCCACCAAACAAACCTCATTAAATTAAAAAAAATTAAAATTATTCACAGTTCTCTAACCATACAAAATAAATCTAAAAATTAATAATAGACTACTTGGAAAATCCCTAAATATTTGGTAATTAAATAACACACTACTGAATAACTCATGAATTTAAGAGGAACTCTCAAGAGAAATTAGAAAATATGTTGAACTGAATGAAAATTAAAATCCAATCATGATGCAACTAAGCCAGCACTTAGAGAGAAACCAGTAGCATTAAATGCTAATGTTAAAACAAGAAAGGTCTCAAACCAATAATTTAAGATTCTGCCTTAAGAAATTAGAAAAATAAATTAAGTACAAAAGAAGCAGAAGAGAAAAAATAACAAAGATCAGAACAAAAATAATAAAATTGAAAACAGAAAATAAAAATGAAACCAGATGCTAATGCTTTCACAAATAGATAAACCTCTAGTCATAGTGACCATTTTCTTGGTCAAAAAGAGAGAAGACACAAATTAGGAACATCAGGAATGAAAGAGGGTACATCACTAGTGACCTCACAGATATTAAAAGGATTAATAAGAATATACCATAAACAACTTTATGCAAATAAATTTGACAATTTAGAGGAAATGGACCAATTCCTAAAAAGACACAAATAATTAAAACTCACTTGAGAAGAAATAAAGAATAATCCTATATCTTTTAAGAAAATTGAATTTGTAGTTTGAAAATTTTCTAAAAAAATAAAAGAAGAAAATGCCAGGCCCAAATGGCAAATCCTACCAAACATTCAAGGACGGAATAACACTGATTCTTCCTTATCTTTCCGTAAATAGAAGGAGAGAAAACACTTCAAAAATCATGTCAAGAAGCTAGGAGTAATACCCTCCCATCAAAACCAAATAAAGACACTGTAAGAAAAGAAAACTACAGACCAAGATCCTTCATAATCATAGATGCAAAAATCCTCAACAATATATTAGCAAATTGAATCTAGCAACGTGTGAAAAGAATAATAAATCATGACCAAGTGGAGTCTATCCTGGGAATGCAAGGTTGATTCAACACCCAAAAATATCACCTTAATAAACTTAATGAGAAAAACCACATTAACAGGTGCAGAAACGTATTTGAAAAAAGTCAAAACATCCACTCATGATAAAAAGTTTCAGTAAACTAGGAATAGACGGGAACTTCCTCAATGTAACAAAGAGCATCTACGAGATTAATTAATTAAGTAAGTAAACAATGGCTAACACCATACTTAATGGTAAAAAACTAAATACTCCCCCCTAAAATCATGAACTAGTCAAGGATGTTTGCTCTTACCACTTCTATTCGATATCATACTGAAAGCCCTAACAAGCGCAATTAAGGCAAGAAAAAAAATACAAGCCATGCAGGTTGGAAAGGAGGAAGTAAGACTACTCTATTCACAGATGGCATGATTGTCTACATAGAAAATCCTAACGAATCTCCAAAAAAATTCCTAGGACTAATCAGTGAGTTTCACAAGGTCACAGGACATAAGTTCAATACGCAAATGTTTCTATGCACTAGCCAGAATCAGAAACCACAATTTTTTAAATTACTATAGCTTCAAAAATATGTAATATTTAGGAATAAATCTAAGAAAATGTATACAGAATCTGTATGCTGAAAACCATAAAATACTGATGAAAGAGATTAAGACTTGATAAATGGAATGACATGCATAAATGGATTGGAAGTCTCAATAAAGTTAAGACATCAATTCTAGCCAAATTGACCTTCAGATTTAATGCAAACCAAGCCAAAAATCCCAGCAGGATTCCTTGTATACATAGAAAAGCTGATTCTAAAGTTAAATTGAAAGGTAAAGGATCTAGGATAGACAAAACAATTTTGAAAAAGACAAAGTGGAAGACTCACATTAATCAAGTCATACTTTAAAGCTACAGTAGTTAAAACAATGTTGTAGGGTTGAAAGGACGGATATATATAGACCAATGGGGGCAGTTTAGAAAATCCAGAAATAGATCTACACAAGTATGTTCGACTTATTTTTTACAAAAATGCAAAAGTAATTCAACGGAGAAAATATAGTCTTTTCAATAAATAGGAGGATAGAAAATGGACATCCATATTCAATAAAATGATTCTTGGCCTACACTTCACATGGCAGACAAAAATTAACCCAAATGGATTATAGACATAATTGAAAAAAATGTAACACTATAAAAATCTTACAAGAAACCATGGGAGAAAAGTTTCATGATTTGATTTAGGCAAAAAGTTCTTAAATACGACAACAAAAACACAATCAATAAAAGAAAAAATTGATAAATTGGACCTCATCAAAATTAATAACTTTTGATCTGTTAAGGACACTGGTAAGACAGTAAAAAGACAAGCCATAGAATAGGAGAAAATATTTGCAAATCACATTCAAACAAAGGATGTGTATCCAGAAGATTTAAAGAAACTCTCCAAACTCAACAATAAAATAAACAAATCAATTTTTTTTAAATAGGCAAAAGACGTGAAGAGATGCTTCACCAAAAACATACAGATGGCAAATAAGTGCATTAAAAGATGCTTAATGTTGTTAGTCGTTAGGGAAGTTCAAATCTGATCCACAATGAAATACCATCACATAGCGATTAAAAGATTAAGATTTAACAGTACCAAAATTAAAAAATACTGACAATATCAAGTGCTGACAAGGATGCAGACCCACAGGAATTCTGGTGGGAATGCAAAATCTTTCAGTCACTCTAGAAACCATTAAATATACACTTTATATGACCTAGTAATCCCACTGCTAGGTATTTATTCTAGAAAAATAAAACTTATGATCACTCAAAAACCTAAAACCAAATATATGTAGCAGTATTATTCAGAACTGCCAAAAACTGGAAACAATCCAAATATCTTTTAACTGGTGAATGGATAAACAAACATCCATACAGTGGGATGCCATTCAGCTACTTCCCCATTGATTAAAATGGTTGCTCTGATGAGTTCATGGTTAGCAGGGACTCGAAACACCTGCCAAAAAGCAGTTCTTCTGATACTCTCCAATTATCCATGAAAATAACATCCCACCATCCTTTAGGGGAAGAAATGCCTTTAAAGTTTCTTGAGTCTTTTGTTTGTTTTTTGCTGCTGTTGTTTTCCATTTGATTCAAGGAAAATCATGTGACTACAAACAATTCAGTTACTTCAAAATACTTCAGTTGGGGCCAGTTAATCCATTTAAATGTTGAAATAGATCAAAGCAAATTTAATCAGAATATAAACTAAGGCTGGTGTGTATAGCATTAGTGTATGTAACTAGGGAAACCAGTCCAACCAACTGACCAGACACCCCAATGCAAGGCGTGTGGCCAGCCCCCATGGCCCATATCTAGACACATCAGTTGGTCTCTTTTTACACTGCAATTCCTCCTGTTCTGCTCTTCTCCTGTCATACCCTGTCATTTTTCTCTCCTGTCTTGGATCTGTTGCCTGATTATGCTACATATATGTTCAATTTGCCCCGGCCTCTCAGACTACACCTGCTTCTATAAACTCTGTAACTGCCAGTCCTGCTATAGCCCTTCCCTGGACACAGCACTGGACCAAGTCTTTGTAGCTTGGCACAAGCTCCCTGTTGGCCCTGAACTCCATAAGAAGGAATCAGACCAGATCCACCAGGAGAAAGTGGCCTTGGCATAGGACTTAGAAAGAAAGACTGAGTTTGCTGAACACAAGAATAGAGTCAGTCTAAGAAATTAAGATAACATGTACAAAGACTCCATGACAAAAGAGAGAGGTGACGGGAAAATCTGTGTAGTCTAAATGCTAAAGCACAGCATTAACGTTTGGGGGCATGCTATACTGAAAAGATAAGCAAATGTTCAGACTCATGTGCTACAGCCTCTGCTTCAGTCAGCATATCTAATAATATTTCAAAGTTCAGCCTTCTCACGCAGAGACATCAGTTAAATAATGAACTTTCAATAACAGCACAAAGTGTCATCAGGTTAACAGACACTTCTGCCATTTTCTCCTGCACATGCTAAATAAATCCATTTGGTATTGATCTCCACAGATAAGTTTCAGCCTTAATGTAATTCTTACTGTCAAAGCCGAGTAAACAGATAGTTCCTGGAAGAACCTAAACATGTTATTTTCTGCTCATCAGATGAGTCCTCTATAGATTACTAGGCAGCCTGATCCATTGGGTGTTTCATTACAAAGGTTACCAGCTTGGAGGCTTACCATGTCCAGCTGGAGCTGAGCTACAGGGACTGAATAACAATGACAATGTAAGAAACTCTAAGGGAAAGAAAAAAAGGTACATAGGATACAGCCTAGGTTCTGGCAGATTTCTAATTCATGATCAATGCTGCTACAAAAAGAGAACAAGAAAGGAAGATTTCTCATCCTAGGGTTCTGGCTTTTGACCCTTGTGGTCTGACCAGATGTCATTTTATGCAGCAATATTCCCATATAGACACATTGTGGCCAACCAACTGGACAGACCGGCCTGTATCAGGGTAACTTCCCAATGATTGGAGCTTGAGAAAGTATGGGGATCAGTTCCACGTACATACCATTGGCTTCACTTGTCTCCAGATCATTTCACATGCTGTCCCCCACCAGGAGCACTCCTGGATTCAGTATATCCCACTCCTTTAAGCTTGAGGAAGAGGGGCCCTTTTCTGGCACCATGCTTAAAGCAATGGTTCTCAAATAGCTCCCAGACGAGCAGCATCAACATCACCTAGGGACTTGTTAGAAATGCAAATTCTTGGACCACAGCCCAGACCTACTGAATCAGAAACTCGCTGGGGTGGAGCGCAGATATCTGTGTTTTAATAAACCCTTCAGATGATTCTGATTAATCTTAAAGTTTGAGACCACTGCTTTCAGGGCACTAGTCTGGTCCTCTTCTAGTGGTGTCCCTCTCCACAAAATGGGAATCCTAGAGATCATGCCTCCTCCTTCCAAACCTCACTCTGGGTACATGGAACCTCAGAATTCCCTGTCTTAACCTTGCTTCTGTGGTCTGTTTTCCCTGGGTCTCTCCTCAGAGTTGGCCTTACCACAGGTGTGCACACCCCTAGGTCTAAGAGTTGGTCAAGAGGGATCTGGGCAGGGCAAGATCATGTGGATGGAGCCATTTGCCCACACATGAGCACACAAGGTCCCGCATGAGGCTGAGGGATCTGGGAGTGGGAGACAAAGGGAGCTTGTCTGTGACCAGGGAGGGGCCCAAGACCAGCTCTCCCTGTGCTGGTTCATTTTAACACAGAACTCAGAGTATCTGAGAATTTTGATTTTGAACCCACTCTTCCAGGTTGTTATAAAGGTATATTTTTTCAGTGTAGGAAAGATAAAACTTAGTTGATTTAACAGATTGTTAGTTTGATTTCAACTTTCAAATATTTAGACCTATGATATTTAGGCTTCTATTTGTACACTTTTTTCCTGAACCCCGAAAAAGTTAAGGGAAGCTGTCTGCTCTACCTATTTGCTTATCTTCTGCTTAACTTTGAGGCCTCAGTTTAAAAATCTTTTCTTTGCAGAAGCCCTTCCTGATCCCCTAATTTATACTCTTACTAGAGGCCTTTGAATAGTGCTTTCATATGTCTCTGTAATTCCTTGCCCTATAACTCATAAATTGCACTATCAACTCTTGCTTAATTATATGAGTGTTTCCCTTAAAAAACTACGAGGTCCAAGAGGGGATGTGTTCTGTATCCAGCATATAGCACAGCATAATGTCTGGCATATAGTATATCCAGTAAATAAATAATGAAGTAATGAATTACAATAACAAGAATAGCAAACATATAGCCCTCACTATGTGACAGGCAGTATTCTAAGCATTTTTTAAGTATTAACACATTTAATCATCACTATAACCCTATGAGACAGATATTATCATTATCACCATTTTAAAAATAAAGAAACTAAGTCCAGAGAGACTAAGAAGCTTCCCACAGTCACACAAGTAGCAGGATCAAGATGCAAATCTGAGAAGATGGGATTTTCTAGATGCTAAATGAGTGAATGAATTAGTGAGTGAATGAATGAATGGAAGAGGAACCAAGAACTGGAACAAGCCATATTCTAGGGAATGTTGAGTTTAAAAAACAGACGAGCCAAATTTATCATCAAAAACAGCAAACAAATCCAGAATGTTATAGAGTTGGAAACAGAGCGATCCAGGGAAGAACCAAGAGCAAGGCTCAAGGCTGTACTGAAAACAGGGTCTTGATGGTTGTTTTCTCTGACTTCCAGTCACACGGTAATAGATCAGCCCAGTTTAGAAACACAGAATCAGGGCAAGCTCTTCAAATCTTCCAAGTTGCCTGTGGCCCCACATCTAAATTTTTAAAAGGGGTTCTAGGACCTTCTGATGCAAAGGAGTGTCAATCTTAATTTTGTATTTATACTTTAAGGATAGAGGCTATTTGGTAACAAAATGAACTCCGATTAATGTAATGTCATGACCCAAGCACCAGTAGAAACCAGTGTAACACATGGAGTAGGAAAGTGCACCACATCGCAGACAGCGGAGCACAGCTCACCCTTTGCATACAGTGGTACAGTCCAATCTGACTTTTAACTCTAAGAAAGGCCATTTCTGACACTCTCAGAAGGCACAGACTTTTCCTAGAGACCCAAAGCATCTGGGAGACCATATTTCATAGTGACCGAGTAGCAGACACCGGAATCGGACTGCTTAGATTAGAATCCTGACTCAACCTTTTAGCAGCTACCAGGTGGCCTTGGGCCAGTTACTCAATGATTCTGAGCTTCAGTTTCCACATTTTATTACAGTGTGAACAACAGTACCTACCTTCTTGGGTGGGGTTGTTGTTAAGATGAAACTGGAAAATTCATGCATCCAGCAAATATTTAGTGCCTGTCAACTATGTTTCAGGTGCTCTTTTAATCTGTGGATAGCGATTTACAAAGAAGATATGGCCTATTTCCACCGGATCTGGTACGGAATAAGCACCTACTAATTCTGAAACCCAAAGAGACCTCCTCAAGAGATTTATCCCTCTCTTCCCCGACAATTCCACATCACATTATAGGATACCTCTGGGAAGCAGAGTGGAACAGGAGGATCTGTATATGCCCGGGAAGGGCAAGGTGTCCCCAAAGCAGCCCAAGGCAGCATCACCTTGAAGAACAGCCAAAATCACTGTAAAGGGATAGCCAAAGCCTCAGTCATGCAAAGGGCCTGCGTCAGGCCCAGAGGAGAAGGTGCAAGTGGAAATGGGAGTGACTAGGCTGGTAACTGGTAAGGCAAAGCAAAGCCAGCGAGTCGAGACCAAGGCTACTGACATCTTTTCAATTATACTCAGCAAGAATGATGGTAGATTAAAGGAAAACTTATAATTTATTTTATACACCTTGCAATCAGAGACCTTGTCTTACTTTTGTAACACTACTAAGTACAAAAAGCATCACTAAAGTAATAACAACAATAATCATCATCATAATGGCAACTGCCTTTCACTGAGCATTTATAGTGTGCTAAGTCCTGTAATAAATGCTTCACAAATCTCATTGGACCTTTACCACAACCTATTGGTGAACGTTTATTTTCACGTTTGTTTATTTCATTACAAAAGTAGAAACTGAGCTTTACCCATTTGAAGTAACTCACACAAAGTCACTTAGCTAATTAATAGGGAAGGTGAGATTGAAACTCAGGCCCAAGGTCCTACACAATACTGCCTCTCTCAGAAGTGTAGCTAAGCCAGAATTGGTTTATGACCAACTGAACCTTTCAATCTTAGTTTATTCACGTGTAAAATGGATCTAAATTGAATCTACCTCATGAATATTCAGTGAGCTAATTCTGATATAGCACTTATTACAGTGATGCCTAATAAGTACCACAAATAATACCTATTACTATCATTAGGCAGATCATCCTGGCTTCCAAGTGTTTGATGTTTAAATGAATATATATATATATATATCTTTTGTCATAAAATGTTGATACTAGCTTGATTCAGATAATAAAAACACAATAAAAAGTAATTACAATTCTATCATAATGGTAGAAACTCTCATACCATGTTTTTACCTTGAAGAGAATTAATTAAACTAAATGTAGTCATGTTAGAGACCACTGCTCAGGACCACCAACATATTGAAATGAATCAGTTGTATACTTCTATGTATGAATTAGCTTCTTGGTAAATGTGAAAACCAACTCAAACGTGTCTAGTACTTTATACTTTTAGAAACTAGTTCATAGGCATCATCTTATTTGAATCTGACACAACCCTGGGAGTAAGCAAGTACTATCCCATTTTTCACAAAAGAACCTGGGCCTGCAAAAGGAGAAGAAGCTTGCTGATGATGGTACGTCAAGCTAATAGATGATCTGAGATGAACTCCAGATTTCTCAGCTCCTCATCTACTCTTCAAACCAGACTACAGCTCTGAAATCGAGAAAGACATTGCTGTCCTAACTGCATCCGAAAAGACAAAGAAATGGCATTATGAAACTCCTATAGGAGGAAACTTAAAGATGATTAAAATTATCCAGGGAAACTCATTTACAAAGGATTAAATGTGCTAGGAATACCCTTTTCCCTGCCCCCCAACTTGTGGCTTGTACTTCTCATGGAGGAAGTTGTCCAGACTGCTCATAGCAGAGCCAAGAATAGAACGAAAAGTAGGAGACACAATGATTCTGGACCCAATACTACATGTCACAGCCAGGGAGAGTTTCCTTTTTCTGTGAAAGACAAATCAACTCTTGCCTTTTAAAATAAGAGTGACATCCCCTGACGATTTCCATCTATTTTTCACTTAGCACTTATCAACTGTAAACAGGCAGGCACTCAGCATGGTTAGACCGAAATTAAACCTTGCATTGATGAAAGCTCTCTCAAGTCACTCAACAGGATGAGATGATGAAATCGTGAGAAAGCACATAATTAATGAGTTCATGCTTTCCACATTTGGAGAAAAGTCCTACTTATATTCAGAATGACAATAATTTGCTAAGGGATGTGTCAACCTCAATTATTATAATCATATTATAATTGTGTCAGCGTGGCTATTCATTATGAGTACATTGACCAAAACAGAGAAAATTCCAATTGAAAAATTATTCTTTTTAAGAAGTTAATTCAACCAAAATAATTTCTTCAGCCTGTTATCACAAATTATATTTTATCAACAGTAACAAAAAGGAAAAGTTCCAGAATCCTAAAACCAAACAATTTCCATTTTCCCATAATCTCTTCTACTCCTGTCCCTTAGTGCACATAATTTTACTGAAAAATTTCAGCTTCTGCCGTTTTCACTTATCACTAGATTACAAGAGCTTTCACATTTCTTTTCTTTAGCATATGCCTCTCTCTGTATAGAATATTCCATCCTTTGTTCATCTGTCCTGGCCTTCTTGCTCCTTCAAGAAAATGTAACTTTGTCACACTTTTCTTGATTCCCCTTAAATGGTTTTTGATCCTTTTTTAGAATTCCCATGATTTTGCATATATATACAAGATGTCTCAGTTATCTAGCTGTCACAGGGGCTGCACTTGCCAACCCGTGTTGTGTCTTGTCCAGTCATACTGCTGACTTCACTGCCCTCCAGACTGTTGGAAGGGTTTCTCCCATTCCTTTTTCCTATATTGTCAGATTTCAATTCTCAACGTGTTTCAAATGCTGCCTTTTGATCACTGTTATTTTATTATGTGATTCACATTTGTGTTTGTGGTTCCAAATGTCTTGTACTTATCCACAAGTGCAAGATGGGGAACATATGCACGTATGGCCATAATTTAAGAGTCAGAGAGGGAAGAGAGTCTGCATCCCTCCCCTAGAACTAAAAGACTACAATTGAGAGGGCCACTCACACTATATGTGCTCAGTAAAAGCTTACTGAATGCATGAATGAATAAAATTTTAGGTGCTTAATCTTTTAAATATTAAATCAGATGTGATCATGGTAGTGAAGATTGGGAAATTGCCAGCAACTTAATCTTACCCACACTAAGATCCATTTCCATTTGTTCAGATAATGGACAGTTTTCTAAATATGTGTGCTAGTGCATAATCCCTCCCAAAAAATGATTCTTTTTACCCAAAATATTACTGATACAGAAAAGACCCATTCTTTCGAGCTTGCCCAAAACAGTCCTGGTGTGCACCTGTTGCATCACTGTCCTACCCCATCTGGATATTCCATTTCTTTATGCGATATCATCATTAACGATTGTATTAAATAAGGCAGGATGGGTTTGGTGGACCTCCGCTCTGTAATTCCATCTTCTACTATGGTCTCGTCTTGTAGGGTGTGAACAGATTTATGACCTGGACACATGGTAAAATCCGAGCAATGACTAGCCATAACCGATGTTTCTTTTCTTGGCCCTTTCCAGACACAATATAACTAATACCTCTTTTTAAGAACATTATTCAGAGTGCTCGGTGATTAAAACAAAGAGGTCTCAGACACTAGCAACTGGGAACAGCAAACTCCTCCCAGACTTAAGTGTTGGTGAAAGAAGGATTTACAGCTGCTGTCCCTGCCATCCAGTTGGTGCACCAGA
This sequence comes from Tapirus indicus, assembly GCA_031878705.1. NCBI lineage: Eukaryota > Metazoa > Chordata > Mammalia > Perissodactyla > Tapiridae > Tapirus > Tapirus indicus. Next base: position 46,862,941 of record CM062926.1, on the reverse strand, counting down.
CAGTTATGTCATGGCTGGGCCACAGACTATAAAATGCCTCCAGTCAGCTGGGTCACTGAGAAACATGGGAAATTATACTTTGAAAAATTGTGAGTTATAAGATGCAAACTATGTACAGTAAATGGAAGCTGAGCCCTCCTGCTAAGAGCACATGGAGGTAGTTGGCATACTTTTGTTACAATGGTTTTCCCATTTGTTACATGGTGTCATTCTACACTGTTTACTTATTTTATATTTTTTTTCTTTTGCAATAAACACTGTTGGCAGCAACGAACTAAAAACATAAAAATTAAAAATTTTTAATTTCTAAACTGAATTTCAGGAATTCAGTCTATTTTACAACCTGATTCATAAATTGATGATGAACATATAACTTTCACATAACATTTTTGACACATTTTACAGTAAGGGGAGGGGCATATAATGATATCACTGACCACAAGAAAATCAGAAACATAAATCTGTGAGAAGCAGCAGCATCTCTCTCAAAAGCTTATAGTTACTTTAAGAAGACTGTACTCAAAGGCAGCTATTTAACATACGCATTTACATATTTTGCGAAGTATAACTTTTCATTTAGATTAAATAATTGCTCTTCTAAATTAATTTTACTTATTTTCAATTTCAAATCTTCCTGTTTATACATATGAAGAGATGGCTCCATTTGCAGAAGAATGACATTCAAACAATTCGATGTTGCCTGTATTATCCATGTCATCAGATGCTATAATTAGACAATCAGTTAATTCCAGTAATGGTCTAATTTTTATTCAATTTTTGAGAACAAAGTAGAGTTTTTGGAAGTTTACTCTATTGGGGAATAATGTCTAACATTATGGAAAATGCTAGTGTAATCTAAGTTAAAATGTTCAACCTTGAAGATAAAATTATTGGTTTTGTGGTGTAATAAGAACACAAATTTTGGTGGAACACATTGTTGTGGTAAAAGTACATTCTTACCAATTTAGGAACTCTATGGAACAAAAAATGACCTTGCAATTAGTTGTGGTGCACAAATAATTCACAATCTCATCCAAACTACAAGATTTTACTAATTTTTGTATATACCCTCTCAGAGTAACTGAACTACAAAATGTGTTGGAATTAAAGTCGGATATCAAAAAATATTTCTGTACATATTTTCTCTTTTTTGCCAGTCAACATCAATCAGATTTGCAAATTGTTTGAGCCTTTGAAGAACTACTTGTAAATGAGACTAAGTGCCCTACAATGGAATTTTTGTTAACAAGTTCTTTAAATTTTAGTTGTGTTTTGTTGAGTCAATTGGAAATCTTTAATCAAATTATTCAACAAATGGAACACTAAAAACCTTCAACTTTCAAAGCTTCCCATGAACTGAAGTTATTAAAAACAATAGACACAAAGAGGCTTCCAACAGGAAGACATTGAAATTTTTCCCCTACTGATGTCAGAAAGGACCTCAACAAATTAAATGATGAAAGCTCAAATCGTGAACAATATTTAACCTTGAAATTATGTAATTGACCTTGGGAAAATCTCCATGTATAAGAAAGATTACTTGATGCAGCTCCTATTTTTAGCTGAAAGGAATGAAATTTTGCAACATTAGAACAATTATGATAGATTAATTGATGGGTTTGCTCTTATAAAAATATTTGCCAAAGAAAGTAGGAATGGGTAAAAGGTAGTATCTGTGAATATATTTGAGCTAAAATATTTACACATATCAAAACCAAAAAAAATAGAATGGAGAATAGCCCCAATGTAGCAGAATTTGTACTGAGCTTACTTAATTACATCAGCACCTTAGAAAAAGTATTTTCTCAATTAAAAATGTTATGATCTGCAAAAAAAAGTCAATTGAAGTTGTCACCAGCTTCAAGTTTACTAACCATAACATGTAACTTTGAATAACTGCAAGAAATTTTATTTAGGAAATTGAAAATAATAAAAATTTATTGTAAACGTATTCTTTAGAAAAGTACCATTGACAGAGATTAGAAGGAAATATAGCTAAGAAACTGATTAAAGCATGAGAATATGCTCCAGAAAAAATTATTAGAGTACATCAGGGCCTTCCAATATCCCACCTCCATATCCTTCTAAGACTCCAGCAAGGTTATTTTCCTTAAGAAGTGTTCTTGTTATCTCTGGAAGATTTGCCTAAATAAGGAACACGTATAGTTCAGAGTCATGTATAAATTCTGCTCAGATTTTTTTTTTAGTCAGTTCATGGCACATTACCATCTTTAGATCATGCAAACACTTTTTCATTTTACTTTTAAATAACTTTTTTGCTTTATTTCTGATCCCCACTGCCAACCTCCCTATGTGTTCTGACTCAACATATAGGCATATATGACATTGGAAAGGAATGTTTCTTTGAAAAATGCAAAATGCTGTTTATGTGCTATGGATCACTTTTGGTTTCTTACTTTTGTTGTTCAATACTGCTTTTAAATGTATTCATGTCGTTATCTGGTTCACAAAAATACCTTTGCAAAATAATCTATCATTTGTATTCATCATATTTCACCAATCCACTCCCCTGGTAATAGACACCTGGGTTGCCCCCAACTTCCTGCTTCCACCAAGAGTGCCGTAATGGACACCTTCAAACACACCCCTCCAGGGACCTCTGAAGTGGGGTTGCTGGGTCATAGACCATTCACTTACGTCCACTTATTTCTGTCATTGTGCACTCCACAATTACTATATCATTATATGCTCTAGCCAGCTCTGTGTGAGGGTTTCTGCTGCTTCCCCACATTCTTACAGCATTTGGAATTATCCACATTTCTGATTTTTAGCAATCTGATGAAGGTAAAGGGGTATTTTATTTTTTTATTTTGATCTACATTTCTTTGATTACTAATATGGTTGAGCACCCATTTGTTTTCTTGTCTTTCCAGATTTGTCCCTCAGTAACTCACTGACTCGTATCCATATTTTTATTTTTTCTTGTGGATTTCTCATCTTTTTCTTGTTGACTTTCAGGGATTCTTTGTATTTTCTAGGTTTAATTCTGTATTGTTTTCAGATCACGCAAATGTCTTTTCCTAGTCTGCTATCCTGTTAACAGTGTCTATGGTACCTTTTCTTAAACAGAAATCCTTATTATTGATATAGACAAATCTGAAAATCTTTCACTTTATGGTTTAGGGGTCTTTCCAATATCATGGGGAAAACATCCCACATTTTTTTCTCTTAGTTTTATGGTTTTGGCTTTCACATTTGGGCTTTAATCTCTGTGTAGCTCATCTTGGTATACGGAGTGAGGGTGGATCCAACTTTATTTTTCTACATTGTGTGAGCCCATTTTCCCAGCCCAACCATCTCCTAATTTTTGGCGTCATCTTTATCATACGTGAAGTTTCCAGATACATGTGAGTCTATTGTCATCATCTCTAATTTTTCCCATTGATGTATTTGTCTACCTCCACGCTAGTACCTTGCTGATTTTATCATCATAACTCATAGTATGCCCTTATATCTGGTATAGCAAACCTCATACTTTGCTCTTCTCTTTCAAAATCGCCCTAGCTATTTGTGAACTATTTATTCTCACGTAGAAGTTTAGTGTGTTTGCTGTTACTCAAAAATTCCTCCGGGAATTTTTACTGGAATTGCATTGAATTTATAAATTAATTCTGAGAAACAATATCTTTACAAAGTTAGGTCATTCCATCATAAATTCAGTACAAATCTCCATCTATTCAGGCCTTCTTATACATTTCTTAATTTTTCTCTGTAAAGAGAATGATGAATCCATAGCTATTGTTGCTTTTGTTCTCTATGGAGAACGTGATTTTGTGAATGTGATTTTATGAAGATGATATTTGCTGGGGTAGAGGGAGGCCATTGATTATTTTAATAAATCTTGGATTTAGTAAGCCTTCAGAATTCTCTGCTTCATTTTAATAATGTCTGAAGAATCTTTTGGGTTATCAATGTAGATAAACATATAATCTTTAAGGAATAAATTTTGTCTTCTTCTATCTTCTATTTTTGCATCTCATTTATTTTTCAGGGACTTTTAATGGCATGTTAAATAATCATGGTGATAACAGGCATTTCTGTCTTATTTTTGATCTGGTCTTAAAATCAATATATCATGTTTCTCCATTATGTAAGATGTTTGTGTATAGACTGTCAAGTTAAGGAAATTGCCTTCTGGTCATAGTTTTCTAAGTGTTTTCATCACAAATAGTGAACTTTATCAAATGCTGTTTTGTTTTGCATCTCTTGAGATAATCACACTTTTTTCTTTAGTCCATTAATATAATGAGTCATATTGATAGATTCTCATTAGGTTAAAGCTTTCTTATATTCCTGAAATTAATCTGATATGTTTTTTAATATGATGTTGAATTTGGTCAGCTCATATTTTATTTTGGACTCAGTTTATAAAATAGTGTTTTCTGATGTACTGAAGGCAAAAGTAAATATAAAATTCATGTGGGCATGTATGATTTAGAAGCTGACCAGTCAGTAGTTATGAGAAAGCCTGAGAACACAACTGGTTTTCTTTCTTCCATGTTTCCTTTCTTCCATGTGGTAAGTTCTGCCACATACTCTGCACCCAGGGAAACTTGCTCTTAAATATTTAAGTAGAGATTGTTGAAAAGAGAATACATTAGCACCTGCTGGTGAAAAGATAAATGATTCTAAGCACTGATTCACCACTCCAGTATTTAGAAAAAAAAAATCTCAAGCTACAAGCACATTTGAACTAATGCTGTGATGTTTGCAGGCAAATCCGTCAGAAACCTGGTAGTTGGACTGCTTCCATTCCTGATGATCTGTTAGCTGCAGGATTCGGGTGTTGGGGGACATAGCATACAAAAGAATTAGAATAGGAGTCTGTTAGGAACCCATTCAGCCCTGCACCTACTGCCACCCTCCTCTACACAGGCTTGAATTGCTTCTACTGGAGTCTGCCTTTGCAAATAAAAGCAGTGTCATCAGTCACTGGAAAACAAAACTAAACACATGTACCTTGAGTGACTGTTGTGTGCAGGGCACCAACACACAGGGGATGTTTATGTTATGAAAATGTACCTAGTAAGGGTCTTCAGTATGGGCTGCTGTTGAAATTACAGGTGGTGTTTGAACAGAAAGCAGGGATCCAAGGACTCAGCCCTGAATCCTCACTTCCTCTGAGCAAGCCTTCTGTAATATATTGAGATGAAGATCAGTGTGAAAGGAAAACTCCAAGCAAAAATTAACTAACAGTTTAATCAACTCACCCATCTTTATTGAGCTCCTGCTAAGTGCTGATCACTGAGACTACAAAGATGATGACACACAGTTTCTAAGTCCCTGTTCTTAAGAATATACAGGAGAGTGAGAGAGACCCACAGTGAACCACTAACAGTAATAATGAGGATGATAATGCAATGTGATAATGCTAAGAATACAGAGTGCTATTGGGGCAGAAGTTTGCAGCCTAAACAAAACGGAGGTCAGCTAAGCTTCCCACAGGAAAAGACAGCTGAGCTGATCCCTAAAGGAGAACTGAAAGTTAGCTAGGTGAAGACAGTGCATGTGAACATGTGCATGTGTGTGTCCACACACATGTGAGTTGGTGTAGAACTAGTGATAGGGAGGGAGAAATTTCCAGATAGAAGGAAAAACATAGGTATAGTCCCATGGCAAAGAGAGCTTACGTGTGTTTGGGCAACTGCAAATAAATTACTTTATGAGACTTAAGAATTAAAGAAATTTCCGTGTATCAGGCCAAGATAATTAGTCTTTTACTGAAGGCTAAGGGAAGCCACTCAAGAAGATTAAGCCTAAAAATGACATTAGCAGTGAGAAATTGCTTGCCATGACAGCCAGCTTCTCATATAGACCATTACCCTGAAAAGTCTCCTCGCCAATTCCCTCTTATTCTAGGAAATAGCAGGTCACAGAAAACTCTCTGCCCATACTATTGAACAGTTCTTCATCTTTTGAAATGTCCCCAAGCTGCTTGCTTGTCCCCTTGTAGCCAAAGACTGCCAAAGGTACTGAAGACCAATTAGAAAGTCTTCCCCACTTCCAAAACACCCAACTTAATAGAATATTTGCCAATCAGACAGTCTCAGTGTTTCCTCTCTTTACTCTAGAAAACTGACTCTCCTTTCGACACCTTTAAACTCTGCTGAAACAAAAGTGACAGCAAATGGTTCCCCTCTTTATGAATAAACAGCCTGTGTTAATTTTGTCTTGGACTCAATTTTGTCTTTGACATCAGAGATGTCACAGAACAGAAAGTAGACTGAGGATGGGGCAGTGGTTAGACCAAGGCAAGAAGACACATGAGGATGCTGATGCTCTAATCCAGTTGAGGAAGGAAGGGAGGGAAGGAAGGAGGGCACCTTAACCAAGGCATGGCAGTAGCGATTAAGACACAATTGGGTTCAACAGGAACTAAGAAGGAAGAATCAAACCATGTTTCTGATTTCCAGATGGGAAGGTTAACATTCTCTGAATGAATATTGTAACCAGAACATGGCCAGTCCTTAATCAAATTAAGCTTTCCAAAAAAAAAAAATTAGAGGAAAGATTACAAAACATTTTCAAAAATAAAAATAACATGAACTAAAGCTACACAAACACACAAGATTTTTACAGTAGGCCCTCCAATGTTAGGGCAGAAGTAAGAAAAGTACAGGTTTCCTGCTTTTAGGTCCTCATGTGCAGAGAGAGTAGTCAGGTCAAGACACCCTGGAATCTTCCACAGCCACAGACACGAAGTCCCTGGAGCAGAGGGTTCTGCGAGGAAGTGTAAGACTCCTCAGTTAGCACGTCCAGCTTCCAGGGCAGAATTCGTTCACATGTCATTAACTCCTTACGATGAGTCACAGAGATGACACTTGGTAGTTAGATTTTCTCTCTCCTCCATGTCAGGGGCTCCCCTTTCAACTCTGCTCCCATCACTGTTCTGCCTGTCTTTGACTGTTTCTTCACTCTTAGACCGTGAGCTCCTTAGAAGTGGGGACTGAGTCTGTATTTTCTCACTCTCTGCCTCCCTTTCCACTTCTCTGTCTCAGTTTATCTCAGTCACTGTCTCTCTTTGCCTCTTGTTTTCTGCCTTCACTTTTGTCTTTCTACAAGAGCATCCAAAATCCTCCGTTGGTCCCTCCTACAGCATCTTTACCAGCTCTCTTTGAAAGCATGTAATGGGACCAAGACTGAAAATGACTTCTCTTTTTGCTTCTCCCTCCCCTGAGGGCAAGCATATTTGTGCAACTCAGGCTGGGCTTTCCTGTGGCACCCCAGGTACAGGAGTACACACACATACACATTTGTGACCTCCTATTTACTTATTTGGCTCTTTTAAGAGAACCTTAAAGACAAGAACTATGAGATTATATTTGTATCTCTAGGACCCAGCACAGTGTCCGATACCAAGGAGGTACTTAACGAATATTTGTTGGGTGAAGGTTTAATAAATGTTTAATAAATGCAGAAAACTCTAAACTAATTAAGAATATGTCAGGCATCCCTGAAACAAGTAGAATAATTAATTACCAAGTTGTGAAAATGATTTTAGGAAGTGTAAACTACAAATCAATGCACCACAAATTGCATATCACAATGAACAGGTGTAATCAAGGAAGCTTGTTGTTTGAGTGGGAAAGGGCTAACAGAGATAGTCTGCTTCCTTGTATACAAAGTATAGCCCCACATAAAACTATGTCAACTCATTCAAAAAATATTTAGCGAACTACAGTACACTCTGGGATCAAAATGGATGAAGTCAGCATTCACTACCATTTATCCTTGCCAATTACTGGCTGAGTTGGAAAGGAAGGGGCTACTATCTGTAAGTACAGTGATGCAAGTCGCCACTGCATGTGTGGGTCTCTCTGCAAGATTTGGGCTCCTTACATAAGCTGAAATGAACTGCCTGCCCTGTCCAAAAAATTATTCAAGCTTTTCCCAGCCATTCTAGTTTAGGGAAAATTCAGCAGACATTGTAGAGACTGGGAGGGCCCCATTCATTCTCTGAAGGCATGAGTTCTTTGAACAATTTGAGAACATGGCACAAACTGGAAAGCTGGCTGATGGATGGAAATGTAAATGTGAAATTTTAATGAGGTCTCTTCCTTCTCACCTAAAAGGAGATGGAAAATATTTCATGCCCTGCTCAGTGGGGGAATATCTCTTAGTGAGATATTCCTCATCTTCTCCAAAAGCTAACACTCGTTTGTGATATTTCACAATACCCAAACTTAGCCCAACTATCTCATTCCACACAACGAACACCCAAATTTCTGGAGTCAAAAACATCACTTAATCATCTCAAAAATGTTGCATCTTGTTCCTTTCTTTGGTCCAGTATTTTTGGTATGTTAGAGCAAAGCTCCAATTGATTGGAATATGCAGAAAACAGAAAGCAACCTTTGATAAAATGGATTGCAAATTCATGGACAATTTTATTCCATTGAATGTTCTTAGAAGTCTATTTTTCTTGTAATGAGCTACTTTGATCATAGTGACTCTTCCAAGCCCAGGACAGGGCTGGCATGGTTGTAAGGAAGAAGGGGCTACAGCAAGACAGAAGCATAGAGACAGAAGGAAAACTTCTGGAATTTACAGGCGAGTCAACAGGGAGTTGATAAGCCTTTCCCAACATCAAAACCAGGATCTAGAATGACAGAATCTCAAAACAGCCGTGTCAAGAAGGCGGCTTTGGAGAAGCAAAGCAAGAACAGTAGGAGTGTTAAATATCAAGTCAGGTCACCCAAAGAATTCCATTCTTCAAGACAAGAGCAAAGAGCAGCTGGGCTCAGGTTGGGAAAATTCAGAGTGAATGGGAAAATAATGGGAACAGGATTCTTTCAACCGACTGGTTTAAGACAAGATTCAATCCTGCATACCAATAGCCTTGAAGGGAACGAAGACTCCCCTGAAACCTAAGAAACTCAAAAAGTGTTCTGTGGTGTTCACAAGTGTGCTGCAGAGGACCTAGGCACCACGTAATTGACTCTAGAGGCAGTTAGCAAAGTAGATAACTCCACAGTTTCTGGTCTCTAGCCATGTGATCTTGCAAAAATTATTTAACTGTTCTAAATCTCAGTGATGGGATTTAGTAGTAGCTAACTCATGTATCACTAGTCTGACTCTCTCCCTAAAGGCATTCAAGATGTTTGATACCTGATTTTGTTCCCAAATCATTTGTAATGTTAGCAGTCCATGTATAGGCCCCTTACAAAAAAACAAACAAAACACGATAACTATTTCTGAAACTATTGCTTCTGAAATTATATCTACTTATACTACCATCTGATTGATTCTGGCAAGAGGAATGAAAGTCAACAGACATCTGGATATTTAAAGAGAAAGCTGAAAGCAGATTAAAAGGTGAACTAGGGCTGAGCTTGTCTCCTTTCTGCAACCTCGTCCAGTCTCCCTCTAGGTGGTGCCTGTCCACTTCCAGGTATTTAATGCCATCTACCTCACTTCCTTCCCTATTCTCAAAACTGGCAAAAGTGACCTCATAAAGGTCGTTTACAGCAGAGTGTACAAATCTAGGATTACTTCTTTCGCATCAGATTTGTGTTCTAGCTTTATCTCAGATGAGGAATAAAAGGCTCTGTGTTCAGTTAAGAGACATTAAACATGAAAAAAATGAGGAGTTACATTATTAGCACCACATAAGTCATCGCCAATCGCCAAAAACCCTCTGCCCACCACTAAACCTGGTTCCAGCTCAACCTACGGAAAATAATTCAGTCTCCCTTCAATTAATCAGAGTCATTCACAGTCTCAAAATTATCACTCAGAACACTAGAAATTATTATAAAGGGAAATGGAGACCGTATACTAATATTAGATCATAGCCTGGAAGTTCCTCTTTGGAGAAAAACCACAATATTTAACTGTAACAGTCTCATCTGACCTTTTCTCCTAAAACTGAAAACAAAACAACTTCGTCAACTGAGGAATCCAGTTTAAATGGTGTTTTCCTTAGTTTGGGCCTTTCCTGTGATCCACAGCTAAAGGGGTCTCCATCTATCTCTTATTTAAGAAACTCATTACCCAACAAACCATAAAAACCTCCCATGCAAGCTGACCTGAAAACCCTCCCGACTTCAACTTGATAAGAAATATTGAATTAATTAAATCCAAGCACTGCATCCTGAATTCATACTATGGCTTCCTTTGTGAGAATTGCAAACACAAACCCCAGAAGCCTTTTATGGCTGGTAGCATGAACATCCTATCCCTTCGGCTGCTTTTCAATTAGTTGGGAAAGTGGAGGCTGCCTGCGAACTCAGGTTTGGGATGTGCTGAGGCTTCTCTGGTGGATGTGGTATGTAATTAGCCGACACATTGCCAAGCAGTTGGTCCTGCAGATCAAATACTACACAGCTCCCACCCCAACTACGTCTTGTCTCTTCTTCAGTTTGCTGCATCAAACCAATTCCAGGCAGCACAAAAAAAATACATAATAAAAGATGGGTAGTATGTGCCTGCCTGTCTTTATTCTGGGGTTTTGAAAATGGGCTCTCCTAATAGGAAGCCAAGGCATCAGAGCCACAGCGAGGTCAAGCAAGTGAAGGCCAGAGCCCTGGGGCCAGAAAGGTCCCCTCTATCAGTGATTCAGCCTTTGCAGATGACAGCTCTTCTCATTTCACACCCCAGGAGCAGCAGGTGATCGATAGAAAGGATAGTAAGTGACAAGTTGCTGTAAGAATAACAGTTCAAAGCTGGAGCAGTCGAGCCAGGCTGTGGGTCATGGGAGAGTTGGATCTCTCCCTGAATCTCAATGTTTTCAGCACTTAGCCCACAACTAGATACTAGAGAGATCCTCAACTGTGCTGTAGTAAAGGTAATAACATTAGCACCAAATATACTGAGAATCTATTATGTGCCAGATCTTTAAACATACCTCATTTAGTTGTGACTTAAGGATTTTATTGGATGAGGAAAGCATGGCTCAGGGGGCATGCTCAAAGCCATAGGGGGAGCAAGAGCTGAAGGCAGCCCTCAAACCCAGGCCTGCCTGCCTTCGTATCAGAGCTGACAATCATAATCCTCAACAAACACAAATTCTTGGGCATTCTGAGGCCCAGTGGGCCCAGTGTTGTTGCCAACTCAAACTCCTAGAAGGTTCATTTTAAGAAGATGTGCTTTTCAAAAAGAAAACCAAAAGTAAATAAATAGATGATGGCAGTCCAAGAAAATATACTCTCTTGTGGGCCTAATTGCAATTAGCATGTAAACTCAGCCTCAAATTATGATGTATTTAGCACTGGAAATTAAATTCATTAATTATTGTGCAGCCACCATTGAAATCGTGTAGCAAGTCCATCCTCTGAATAAAGCATTTTAAAATTAATGACATACTTATTCCTGCTTATTAACAACTTAATAGTTATGTGTTAAGCATTTTTAATTAAGTGAAAAAGAAAAAGGGTAGCAGGAGGATTGGAAGACAAGAAAATCAGCAGCAACCTCAACTTGGAAGAAATAAAATCAAGATCTCAGGAGAGAACTGTCTTCTGTCCTCCCAGGATTTCAAGCATAAGTGAGAGAGTTGAGCCAATCTTTAGTCCAGTACATAAAGTACACCATGTGGTAAGGATGGAGGTGTGCATAGGGTGTTACAAAAGTTCAGAAGAGGATTTGGGGGAAGCACACTAGGGGAGGCAAGGAAGACTTCCTGGAGAAGGTGGTTGAACCAGTTTTTTAAAGATCATAAAAGTTAAGTCCAAGGAGAAGGCAGGAGGAAAGAAGAGATCATTCCAGAGAGGCAGCCAAGCATGAAAACACGCACATAGGCTAAAAATAGGATATTGTACACCACGTTGCTCCTACAACCAGTTTGGCAAACCAGAGGTGGACCAATTAGATTGGGGGAAGAATTAAGCAGAGAAGACACCATGAAGGGTCTTGCATCAATGAATGGAAATAACTCTGGACTTTGTCTCATCAGACAAAATTTTCCCATCATTGTGCTTGCCAGCCAGGAAACAAATTGGTATTTCACAACCGGGAGCAAGATAGTTCAAAAGTGAAATATTGCTAACAAAAGTTTAAATAACTAAGGTTTTTACAAGATTAACTATTTTTATAAACTAAAAATTCAACGTTAGTCCTATAGTGATATCCATAACCCTTAGTTACTCACTTTTGATACGTTTTCTTGAGTTGGAGCAACAGATAGGACATGATACCAACCATGCCAAGAAGTGGTTATAACAAGAGTAAGGCATCAATGGGAAAGTCTTCCCTGTGAACAGCATTTGTCACATGACTCTCTGTGAAGAAAGGGCTGATGATGTCTACAGTAGTGGTGGAGTGTCCCTGAGGGACTGTTGGCTGAGTTTTATTACCATGCTTTCCCTTGCAAAGTTGTGTTTGTCTGGGTTTTCCACTTCCCTCTGCTAGCACTTCCCCTCCCACCCATGACAACTCTCATCATCAATTTTGTTCAAAGGTCAATCTCAGCATCTAGAATAACACTTAAGATGAGGAGGTGCTCAATATATGTTGACCGTTGGATTAATCAACTAGGGCTAAGTTTTCTAGCACCAATCATCAGTCATCTGGTGCCTCGCTTGTTTTGCGGCACTATAAAATGTCAATAGATAACTGATACAAAAGTCAACACCAAAAGTGAGTTCTGATATAACAGTAACCTAAAGTATATGGAATTGGTTTTGGGAACAGACAGCAGGCAGCAAGGAAATTGTTTATAGAAGTTTTTATGAGCTGAATATTTGTGTCCTCCCAAAATTCATATGTTGAAATTTTAACCCCCAAGGTGATGGTATTAGTCAGTGGGGCCTTTGAGGTAATCAGATCATGAGAGTGGAGTCCTCATGAAAGGGATTAGTGCCCTTATAAAAGAGAATCCAGAGACTTCTCTCACTTCTTCCATCATATGAGGACACACAGAGAAGACATCCACTTATGAAGTAGGAAGTAAGTCCTTACCAGACACCAAATCTTGATCTTGGACTTCCAGCCTTCAGAACTGTGAGAAATTTCTGTTGTTTATGAGGCACTCAGTCTACGATACATTGTTATAGGAGCCCAAACTGACTAAGACAGAATCTAGAAAATACCGAGGAAACTGTTTTAGAATGCTGGAAAAATCATGAGAAATTGTTAGAGAAAGCCTGGGAAAATGGCAAGAAATCTGCTGAAAGAAGCTACAAAAATGGTGATCGATGTTGTGGTGTGATGAAACATTTAGTAAATTCATATCCTTTGATTAAACTGTTACATTTATAAATAAGCCTAATCACAGAGACAGCTCACATAAGTAGCATCAATTCTAGAACCAGATATCTACACAAAGCTGTCATCTGTCGTGGATGGCTGACTAGTTTAACAAGAAGGTCAAAGTCCTTATGAATTTTCTGACACAGAATGTTTTGAAGTATAAACTCTGGGCTGAGAGTCCATTAGGAAAATAGTCATCAAGTCCTTACCCTGTCACTGACTCTGTAAACTAAGACTTCCACCTGACTTCTCTGTGCCTCAGTTACTTCGTCTGTAACATGGGGACTAGGGAATGGGTAGACAAGGAGAGAGATGTGCATAATGCACTTGAATCTTTTCTTCAACTCAGTATAAGGAGCACTCTGCAGCCAGGAAAGAAAAGCTAACCAAATTTGCCAGAACTTACAGAAGAAAGGTTGAATGCAAGCAAGAAATAATTGTCTTGAACAAAAGTTCCACTGGGCAGAAAAAATTCCCTGCAGACAAAGAATAACATTTTTTTTTAAATTGGCATTGAATCTAGGAAAAAATATGAGACAAATACAAGAAACAAATAACAAGAAAAGGCAAACAGAAACCTTTCTCTGAGGTTGGAGATTATCTTAGGCAAAAGACTGCTTTGAACTTTCAAAGAAATTAAAAAGAATTGAGACTTCATTAAAAAAAACGATCAAATAGAAGAGACAACAGAATGGGTGAAAAGAATATGAGGAGCTAAGGAGGAAAATTGAAGAGAAAAATAATATCATTGCAGAAATTTAAACTGAAGTAGAAGCAAAAGTGTACCACACACAATGCTAAGGAAAGTGGCAAGGAGAATATCAAAGACGTAAGAAAAAATTTAAAAAGAGATAGAAAATACAGATAAATGATGTTTTGTGAAAAGATAATGGAATAAGATGGAACAAAATAAACAACAAAAGATACATTTTGTCATAACTATTTATCTACGTTTAGAATAAAAATGAAAAAAAAATTTTAAGTTAGGGGCCAGCCCGGTGGCAGAGAGGTTAAGTTCACGCACTCTGCTTTGGCAGCCCCAGGGGTTCACAGGTTAGGATCCTGGGTGCGGACAGATGTACCACTCATCAAGCCATGTGTGGTAGCGTCCCACATAAAATAGAGGAAGATGGGCATGGATGTTAGCCCAGGGCCGGTCTTCCTCAGCAAAAAGACGAGGATTGGCAGCGGATGTTAGCTTTGGGCTAATCTTGTTCACAAAAAAAAAAATTAAAAATTTATCATTGGATAGTGGAATTTCATGTGATTTTTATGTCTTCCCCTTATCTATATTTCATACTTTTTCTACCAAAAAAAGCCTCTCTTCCTGGATATAAAGAGCAATGAGAGTTCTTACCTGTAGCTTCGGCGTGTTGGTCCAAGGTGTTCTGAGGGCTCTATTGAAAGCAATCCAGACCATAGTGAAATGACAATGCTTCAATGAAAGCAGTCTTTGTTCACTTCTGAGATAGGCTTTCTGGCTCAGCCATGCTATTTCCTCTTTAAAATCCAACAGCATTTGAAAGATTATCATCAAGGCCAGTTTTTCTTCCAAAACAAATACACCCTATGGCCTTTTATTGCCACCTTTACCAAAGAAAGTGCTCCAAAATTTCTAGAACCCAGATAAAGTTAGCATTTAGCACACACAATTTCTTAGTTTTATCTGTTTCTTCTGTCTAGAACCAGAGGTGAAAGCTTCAGAGTGCAGAGACAACGTTGTAAACCTCCCTTGCCTTTCTCACAGTGCCTAGCATAATTTAAGAGACAGAGATGGTTCTCTAAATCTTTCTGAAATAGGTGCTGAGTCAATCTGGGGAGCAAATGCCAATATCAAGCCAGTTACGAGTGTTTCCACTTCAAATCTGCACCTAGACACTAAATGCAGGACAATGTAGTTCTTTTTCCTCCTAGAAGGAAATAAAATCTTTTCTTCAATTTATTTTATTTTATTTTTTTTTGCTAAGGAAGATCCGTCCTGAGCTAACATCTGTTGCCAGTCTTCCTCTTTTTTTTTTTTCACTTGAGGAAGATTAGCCTAGAGCTAACATCTGTGCCAGTCCTCCTCTATTTTGTATGTGCGTCACTGCCACAGCATGGCTGACATGTGATGTAGGTCTGCACCCAGGATCCAAACTCGCAAACCCAGGCCGCCGAAGCAGAGTGTGCTGGACTTAACCACTACACCATGGGGGCAGCCCCAAAATCATTTTTCAATCTTTTTTATTGCCATACTTAAATCTCCAAAAAGCCAGCAGCATTGCTTTTTCTCCCATTTGAAAGAGAGCAGTAATATAGGACACATGAGTATTCCGTGGTCCAACTCTGTTCCCTTGCAAACTACAACTGGTAAAGATCAATGACAACAGAACAACCTTGTTCTGCAAAACATTTTATGGAATATACTGATACTATTAGGTTTGGTCATTAGGTTTCACACACACAGAAGGTCCATCTCTATGATCCTTCTCAAAAGGAGTTCAGAGATAATCTGATGCCCCTTCTTTTTCAATTTCAGATAGGTGAGAGTTGGTGGGCTTCATTTCTCAGAGAAAGCATTATACTTCAGTTTGGAGAAAAAAGCAATTTATTGTTTCAAGAGATAGCCCCACATGAAATTTATCCAGCTGTCCAATGTCAAAGTGGAGGTTCTCATCCATACCAAACAGCAGAAATGACCATGAAATGAGGTGACAAAGAAAAACTACAGGTTGCTGCAAGTCTAAAGAATGTGACCCCAAACAAGGGATTAAAAGTATAATTAAATAATAAAAATAATTTGTAGGATGGCTTCCTCCCATGCACCCTTCTCAACCCAAAGTACCTTGTCAAGGAGATTAATAAGCACCCTACACATATCCGGGAAGGTGAATGCATTTCCTCAAGTGGGAAAAACAGATGTTCATGGTCTCAGAATTTACTGAAGAACTATTTTGTGTAGTTTGTTTCACCTCAGCTGTGGATATAGTGGACCTCCATGTCTAGCACCAGAAGGAAGTTTATAATATTTCTTGAATGATTAAATGAATGACTATAACCTCAGTTCTATATGTCTTTCTAACCTAACATGCCCACTCTCAAATAAACCACATCCTTAGCTTCCTTCAAAACTTAATGCAAGTAGAGATCTCTCAGGAGGTATCCCACATTACTCCCTTTTGTTCCCCCTGTAGACCCTCCAATTCCTCAAACACTTATAAAAATGAGAAATAAATTGTTATGACATTTTACATTACCTATAATGATTAAAAGCAAAAATGAAGGAAATTTAGAATCCTAAATTCTATTTACACAAATATTTTGGAAAACAATCAGTTGTGGTACAAAGTACAAGAGTCAGCACATGAAAGCATTGCTCGATATGAGTCTTCACCAGGAAATGCAGGATGAGATGGTCATATATACTTGTGGAAATGCAAACTTTGTTTTCACTTACTTATAGGCACTAATACCTTTAATAAAAGCATAAGGACTTAAATTCGTTATTCAACATCCAAAGGCATATTTATTTAACACTGACCTAATTCACTTATTTATATTTTTCAATACCTATCTTATTTAAGTGTTGAAAGACTACAAAGATAAATAAGATCCAGTCTAGGGACTCACAATATAAATCATTACAATACAACATAGAAATAACTCATTCAGTAAATATAGTTTGAGCATCCATGATTGCCAGGCACTATGCTAAGCACTAGGATGATGTGACAAACATGTGAAAAACCCCTGAACTCAGGGAGTTTACTGACTAGCCTAGGAACTCCTAATACATGCATAGAGAGATACTAAATAGTCTTGGGCTGAGTTGGAGCTGGTGGATGATTAGTTCTTGAGGGAAGTCAGAGAAGTCTTCACTAAAGAGGTTATAATAATACTATAACAACAAAAGCATAAAACAACCTCCATCACAAATTGGGCCCTTGTTCCTCCTTGCTGCAGGCTTAAGCCAGTTTTCAGTCTTCAGCAGTGATGACTGTATCTTTGTTGGCTACATATTCTTAAGTATGCCTGGTCTATTTCCTGCATCAGTCTCTAAGCTCCAATGGTCGTATCCTTTGAAATACTTATCAAAGTCTTTTTATAAGCAGATATCCTACTGGGAGATTTTCAATATCAGTAGAGTGAGAAGATTATCAATTAAAATCAGGGTTTGCAAATCCATTTTGGCAGAATCACAGACTACATAATCCAAAGAAGTATTATACTAAAACAACTACATCCCAAATAAAATATTCTTTTTAATACATTGCTAAGCCTCCAAAAAGAAATGGAAATTTCCACAGACCTTACTGTTCCACCAACGCTGAAAGTGGATATAGAAGTAGTCAGCAAATTTAAAGGTGAGTTTGTTGTGAGAGCAAATGTGAATAGCCACGCAAATCTAGAGACTATATCTTGGGACAGCAGCAAAGTGAAGGTACTGAGTCTGAAACACTCACCATAAAGCCAAAGACCATCCAAGGAAGACAATATAACTCCAAATTGTGAGAATCTGCCAGCAGAAGCCAACACAAATCTTCTCTGAAGGACATCATTTGCAGAATTCCCAGAAATTAAAATCAAACCAATTCAATGCAACCAAGATCACAAAAAAACAATCCATCATGTGAGACTCAACCAAAATAACAAACAATGGGCTGAGAGCTCTAAGGACTTTGAATTCTGAAATGACCAAATATAGGCCATCATACAATTATGAGTGTAACATATGAAAAAATACAAATTGAGGGGGTTGGCCTGATTGCCTAGTGGTTCAGTTTGATGCACTCCACATCAGCAGCCCGGGTTCAGTTCCTGGGCACGGACCTACACCACTTGTCAGCAGCCATGCTGTGGTGGCGACCCACATACAAAATAGAGGAAGACTGGCAGCAGATGTTAGCTTGGGTTGAATCTTCCTCCGGGAAGAAATAAATACTAATTGGAATCATAAAAATGAGGAAGAACTAAGAAAATATTTGAAATGACCACACATGTTTGTAATTGTTTCTAGAAATGAAAAAAGTTGTTTTTAAAAAATCAAAGTTTGGGTTAAATATCAGATTATATGTAAAGAGTAAAATAGTACAGTAAAAGCACTAGCCAAGAACACAATGCAGACAAACAAATGGGAAATGGGAATGAGGGGTTAATATATATGGAAAACAGAATGAGATGGTCTTACTGCCAACTAATCAATCCCCAAAAGGAGATAATAGAGAAAATAGATATGAGATATTATTTGAAGAGGTGATAACTGTTGATTAACATGAAACATAATGCATCCCAAGCAGGATAAATACAGAAATATATACCTAGACACACTGTAGTGAAAACACAGAATATCAAACAAAAGAGAAGACATTTTAGTAGCCAGGAGAAAAAGAAGAATCATACAAAGCTGGCAGCAAACATCTCCACAATAGAAGCCAGAAAAGAGTGGAATAATATCTCCAAGGGGCTGAGAGAAGAATCACTAAACGTAGAATTGCATACCCAGACTTCCAATAAAAAACTCCTAAATAAAGAAAGAAAATATCAGAAAGATAAGAAAAGAAAAGATGAGGAAATAAAATGGTTAACGTGTGTATAAATCTAATCAAACATTATTTTATAAAATATTAAAAATGACAATATCAAATTTGTGGGCTTAAAAGGACAGAAAAAAAATACTGGACAAAAATAACAAGTTGGGAGATCAGAGTTAAATATTCCAAAGTTCTAAAAAAAAGAGATGGATTGAGAAAACAAAGAATTAGTATTGGTTATGTTATAGGGCTTATGATGGTTAGTGAGATATTGCTATGCTCACAACTTACATATGTTACATAACTTCTCTGAAAGTCATCAAAAACTAATTTTATGGGGTTGGCCCCATGGCCTAGTGGTTAAGTTTGGCGTGCAGCCCAGGTTCGGTTCCCAAGTGCAGACCTACATTACTCGGCGGTGGCCATGCTGTGGCAGCAGCCCACACACTAAATAGAGGAAGATGGGCATAGATGTTAGCTCAGGGCCAATCTTCCTCAGCAAAAAAAAAAAAAAAACTAACTAATTTTATAAAAAGAGCTGTGCTAAAGAAGTATTTTGCTTCCTGGTATACAAAACAGAGAATGAACAAACACTTTGGTGTCCCCATTCTCCTTCAAGACACTTCTAAACTTCACTTAATCTATTTACCTGGGAACACGGACTAACCTCACAAATGAAAAATAGAGGATACTCATTTAGTTATACTTTTTTCTTCTTACCTGAGAAGAGCATCCTCTAGATTAGCAGGGATCAAGTGAGATTTGTGCTGGCAAAATAGAAAATTAGGTACATGGAATGCATTAACAAGCACCAGCAGCTTCTAGGCAGAGGATGATTTCACAGACATGGAAATTACTAATCGTATGTGTATCCATGTAAGGGAGAGGGAGACAGGAGCAGCACTTCAGCTGTTTGTATTAGCCATTGAACAGGTTGTGTGCAAGGGTGGTTGTGATATGTGTGTGGGAATTGGGGTACATATCTCGAGGATTGCAATCCAACATTTACAGGTGGAAGTGGGTGATCACTAGGGGTTATGAATATTAGTGATAGTGTTTAAAATATGGGTGTCTTGTGGAAGTGTGTACAAACTGTGTGTCTGTGTCTAAGTATGTCTGTGTATATATAGGCACTGATAGAGTACTATATTGGAGACATTTGTTTGGCGGGATTGTGTGTGTTGTTAAGAATGATATATGAGAGTTTATCTGAGAAGGTGTTAGAGTGTGTGCATATATGTGTATGCATTTGTGTATGTGTGTGTTTGAGTATTGTAATATTTTGTTTCTTCACCTAGTCTATCTTTTTAAATGATCAAATTATGTTTTATCAGGAATTTTGCTGAAGGCAGACAGGCATTAATGTCTTTATTCCTCCAAATATGAAAGAAATAAAGGTCTTGTTGGACCAATAAGCTTGTTGAATCTGTCCCCAAATGTTAATGAGAACTTGATTTACTTAATATGCCGGGTAACTGCCCTGTCTCAGATAAATAATTTCCACAAGCAGCCAAGTCCTGTTGGCTTTTTTTTGCAGCACTTAGGCAAGAGGAAATATCCAAAGGCCAATTGCTTGACCAAGACAGCCTGACATATCGGTGACTTTTCTATCACAAAGCTGACTTGAACTCATATGTAATAACAGAGCAAATGTTCTGTTACTTGGCAGGGCAAAGAATGAACAATTGAATACTTTGGTTTAACCTTAACTATCCATATCACCAGATGAAAGGAACTTCAAAAATATTAAACTTAATATTAAAATTATACCCAATTAATCTCTGTAATATTTCAAAGAAACTGTGTAACAGAAAACCAGTTGAAACCTAAAAGGTGAGTTGGAATTCCCACCCCACTACTCACTAGCAATGTGACTTAGCACTGTCATTTGAAGTTGATGACACAGATTGTTCTAAAACTAAGAGAATAATCCCACCTAACTCACAAGGTTTTCTGAGGATCAAATAAAACACAATACATAACAGCATTTGGAAACTCCAAAGGTTAGTACCAATGTCAATTATTTTTATTATTATAGTTACTATATTCAGTCTGTAGATGTGCAAAGATGCTAACAATTCTGGTAAATAGTATTCCAATGAACCAAACTTTAGTGTGCATAGATATTTCCCTTTTGGGAGTGCCATAGTTTTGATTAATGTCTAGTATAATAGCAAGGTTGCTGAACCAGAAAAGCTGTATATCAAAGGCAGTCTCAATACCTATTTTGCAAAGCAGAGAAACTCCATCCCTTAACATAACTCCATCCCATATGTCAACAAAGTTTAAAAAGCATATTTCAGACTATTGTGGAAAAAATCCTGCAACATGGTTTTATAACGTTTTTAACAGGAAAATCTCAAAAAAAAAAAACTAATATTATCCGAAAATAGAAAACCCATTTGCTGTGAAATTACATATCACACTCTTCATATTGCAAAGCAGTAAGTTGAGATTTTTCTCCATTGGTAATGAGAAAAATAGAAGAGTTTGTGATTAACTGTACTTTTAAAATCTGAGTAAGATATGGTACACTGTGACAAAGTCTAGCAAAAGTAACCTTTTGATCTAGGTGGTTGTAAAAGGGCCATATCTTTGTTTTCAGCGCTGTTTTGAGCATGATCTTGTGTAACAAATGCATAAAATCAATCCTTGATTTTTTTCTTCTCGGTCATTCTGACTTTTCATCATTATGTCTCTCTCACTTGACCCAGGTATCTTCTTCTTTCTGTGACTGTTCTATACGTTTAGACCATAGCTGCAAGAATAGATACAATCCAAGAACTTGTGCCCTACATCTTCCAGCCATCACACCCAGTGACCATGTGCACAAGGCCATTTACCACTCTTTTCCTCAGTCAGTGGCCAAAGTGTAAGCCCACTTGGCCATCTTTCTACTTTACTGTCATCCCAGTAATGCTCTGTACCTCCTCAACTTCATCCAGCTCTCCACTCCTCTCTTACTTTCTATGCTCTCACTGTGCCCTTGGGAACTGCCATCAAAGAAGTTAAATGCAGTGCCCAAGGTCACACATGTACCAAATGACAGAAGAGCTATTTGAACCAAGCAATTGGATCCCAAATTCCTAGACTCTTAAACGCAACTCGTTGTGGTCTCCGTGTACAGCAAATTCTCCAGCTCCTCAAACAACTTCCCAGAGAAATCTCTCTACCTACTCATTTTCACTGTAACCTGGCTTTTACTGAAGGTAGGACTTTTTCTTGTCTGGGTAGCTATTGTTGCTCTCACATCCCAGGTAAATAATATTTCTCTTTTCTCCCCATTGCCTTTCCAAACAATTACTTCTCACCATTTGAAATGTAAGACAGTCGCTTATATGGTCCACTCCTACTCATTACCACTGTCATCTAAAGGCTTGCAGAGGCCAGATGAGAAACAGAAAGCGGAAGAATATAACTATGACAGCAAGATTTACTTAAATGGTGCTAAGATGCCAATATAAAAGGCAGAGCAGTCTGAATTCTGGCCAGGCAGATTGTCACTCTGTGCAGGCTTTGGAGGCTGCCCTCCTGCTACCATGTCTCCATGAAGAATTAGGAAGACAAAATTCCCAGCCTCTCATTGACACTGTCAATTTAACATACATACATGCTTTGCTGGTTCAGGATAAATGAAAGTAAAAACTCTCTTAACCATATCCAAAGCATCATTCTAGCCAACTTCAAACCCAGATCATCCACTGTGGTCTAGCCTAGAGAGTGTACCAGCTCAATATCTCCCTCCATACAAGTTCTGACATGACCCTGGACAAGTTCTCTATGCATTTGATGACATATCAATCACCCAAATGTCTCAACTTCTTGACCTCCTCATCTCCAGTGATCATCTCCTCCACCACTCCTCTATCTCCATTTTCTGTACACCATTACCATAACAATTGAGTGATGCCATAAATAACAAAATAGGTAAGTGTTTTTATAAATTCATGATCATTAACTTTAAATGGGCCCTTGCCCTGTCTGGCAATCCAGTTACTCTGCCCTGGCAAACTCCTGTTTCCACCCTCGGTGATGACTATTATGAACCTTCTCCAGTTTCCTCAAATCCCTACCCTCCTCACTTCACCCCACCTATCCTCTTACCCTCAGAAGATGACACAACCACCTACTCCATAAGGAAGAAAGAAGCCTTCAGACAAGAACTTCCCACCTTAACTACATCTGTATCTCTTCCCCTCTCAAAGACCAAACCCTCCACCTGTACTCAGAGAGCATGCCCACTCTTCCTCTCAGGAACATCCCACTGTTGTTTGTTTGTCCCTTTCAGATATAATTAACATCTTACTCTAAACTGAATCTTCTCCATCAACATTTAAACATCCCCAAGTCTAATCCATCATAAAAAGTAAGCTACCTTTGGCTCCACGTTCCACTCTACAATCACCCTGTCTTTTTCTCCTTCAAAGACAAACTCCTTGAGTTTTCTATTTTTACTTTCTCTATTTCTCATCAAGCACTCACTCCTGACTGACTGCAACAGAAATAGCTCTTACTAAGGACGTCAGTGACATCCATGCACTTAAATCTAATGGTTGTTTTTCATCAATCAAGTTACTTGTCCTCCTGTAGAATTCCATTCAATTATTCAAGTAATAATTAATGATACTTTACTACATGCCCTCTGCTATTCTTGGTCCTGGGATATATCAGTGAACAAAATAGACAAAATCTCTGACCTCCAGTATTTCAACTGTATGGAGGGGTGGAGGGGGAGATAGCCAATAAACAAATAAAATGAAGAAATATATAATATGTCAGGTGTAATGAGCATAAGGTATAAGAAAGTAGGATAAAGGGCAAAGAGAGTGCCCAGATCTGAAGGGTGTCATGCTATATTATATAAAACACGTGAACAAAGACCCAAAGGAATTGACAGAGCCAGCCTCTCAGATGTTTGGGAAAGAATGTTCTTGGTAGAGGAATTATCAAGTACAAAGATCCTGAAGCTTGGACATTTATAACATGTTTGAAGAGCAGGGAACAGTGAACAAGTATGGCTGGAGTGTGGTGAGCATGAGAGGGGGGAGTCAGAGAGTTAGTGGGGGCCAGATTATATTGGATCTTGTAGGACATGGTAAGGAGTCTGGATTACACTCTATGAGAGAAGAGATGGAGCAATTCGAGCAGATGAATGACATAATTTGACTTATGTTTAAAAAGGATTGTTCTCTCTGCTGTTGGGGAGCCAATATGGAAGCACATATTCCAGGGAGGAGAGGATAATTGTTTGGATGAGATTAAAAGGAATATAGTAATAAGTGATCAGATTATGTGATATATTTCAAAGGAAGAGTCAATAAAATTTGCTGGTAGAGTGGTGTGAGATATGAGAGAAAGAGAAGAAAGAGTCAAGCACTACTTAAGTTTTTTGGTCTAAAAACTGAAAGAATAGAAGTGCCATTTATCGAGATGAGGAAGATTTCAGGTGAAGTAAAATTGTTGATGGGTGGTGAAATCAATTTTGGACAAGTAGTTTTATCAAGTAGGCAAATCATTTATCAAATCTGGAGTTTACAAAAACCAGGACTACATATAAAATCACATGAGTTTTCAGGCGGTAGTTAAAGCCATGGGACTAAAAGAGATGATTTTAGGAATGAATGCAGCTAGAGAAAAGAAGAGTTTCAAGGACTGGGGCTTTGGGCAGTCCAACATTTAGAGGTCGGGAAGATGAGAAAGAGACTGAAAAGAAGCACCTGGTTAGGTTGGGAGGAGTCCCAGATCTAAGGGAAGAAAGTGTTTCAGAAGGATGAGACAAACGAGATGAGAACTGAGAATTTATTTGAATTTGCCAGCGAGGAGGTCGTGTGTAACCTGGACAAGAGCAGTTTCAGTGGAGTGAGAGATAAAACCTCATTGGAGTGGGTTCAAAGAGGAGTCAAGGAGGTGAAGTAAAGGAAGTAAAGAACACACAACAAGGACTGTAACTCTGTCAAATACTTCTTTTCCCTTAAAGGAAAAAGAAATGGAAGGATGGAGGCAGCTGTAAAGGAATGTGGGTCAAGAAAAGGCCTTGCTTTTAATAACGGGAAGTATTGCATTATGTCTGTATGCTTATGGGAATGATACTGTGGGAAAGGAAAAACAATGATGGGACTAATGGCAAATTTAGGAGCAGACAAGAGGGAATGGAACACAAGACACAAAGGGAGGAGCTGGTTTTAGCTAGGAGAAAGGGGAGTTAATCTATAATAACAGGACAAAGATAGACTATTTGGGAATAGATTCAAGTAAGTTGGTAAATTGGATGACGGGAATATGCAGGAATTTGGCCTGGTTGGTGGCATCCCTTTCCCTTGGTTCCATACTTCCTCCCCTCCTGGCTCTCCTCCAATGTTGCTAGCAGCTCCTTCTCTGTTTCCTTTATATCCTCCCCTAACTGGAGGATAGAGGCTCTGTGTGGGGTCTTCTCTTCTCCCTTCATAATTTCTTCATTGGCTACATTACCTTAGCAAGGCTTTCAATGCCATCTAAATACTTTTGACCCTCAAATTTATGACCCTAATGCCTCCTCTAAGCTTCAGACCTACACATTTGTGTGCTTTCTTGACATCTCTGCTTGAGTAGCTCACAAGCATCTCAAACTCAACATTTCCAAAATCAAGTCAGTGACATCCTCAGAAGCTTGGTTCTTTACCACACTCCCCATTTCAAGAAACCATTATTGAGTTCCAAAAATCAGAAACCTAAGAGTCATTCTTGACATCTCCTTTACACTCTACCCTTAAGCATCACTGGTTCATGTCAGTTTTAACTCCTGAATATCTCTTGAGTGAAACCACCCACTTCTCTCCATCTCCGCAACCACCCAAGTCCAGATCACTAGCACCCCTGCCTGGATGTCCAGCATGCATTCTTCCTTGCTCTCATCAATCCTCCACAATGAAAACAGAGAAATGTTTTCAAAATTCAAATCTGATCATGTCCCCAGCCTCGTTTCTCCTGTGTCAAAACAATTCTAAAATTTACAAGGACCAAAATTTCTTAAATGACCTAAAAGACCTGACATGGTCTGGCCCTTCCTATCCCTGTAGACATTCACCACGCCCTCTCCACACTCTTGCCCCTTGGCTGTCTCCCCACTCCTCCCCACGGCCTAGCATGCTCTGCCTTCCTCCTCACCTCTTTGTCTAGCAGATCTCAGCTCAGGTATCACTTCCTGAAGGAAGCCTTTCCTGAGCCCCTATTGGTTGAATCCCCTTCATGCACCTGCTCTCAGTAACCCATACCTCTATTTCCCAGCATTTATCACAGCTCTAATTTTACATTTATTAAACTCTAAGAGGGCAGAAATGTTGTGCTTTTTTCCTTTTTTATTTTAATATCCTTACCATCTAACACCTTCCTCGCATATAATAGGTATACGATATTTGCATGACTATATGAATGATGGGTAGTTGTCACAAGGATTACAAGAACTAATGAAATAAAGAAAAACACAGAATAGTATACAAAAGTATAGTACTTTACAACTATACAAAAGTATAGTACTTTAATGCATAGAAAAGGTAAAAAAAATTAACATCTCCAAGACAGCCACACAGACCTATGCACACAGGGTACTCCTTAGCGCTAATGAGCCTGTATCATTCAAAAACTTCAGCAGTTTTAGTATTGCTCAGAATGGTGTAGTGAGGGACAACATCCTGGGAGATGGAAACTCCACGTGGTACTCCTTATTCTGCCACTATCCAGCTGTGAAATTTTTAACACAGTATTTCTTCTATCTGGCTCTTGATTCTCATCTCTATAAAAGAAGAGGCAGACCCCAAATGGTCTCCACATCTCCTTATAGGTCAGAATCCAACATCACTGGTCATCACTGACAAATAAGCTGTATAAGCAGAAAAGCAAAAGAGGAGAGAACTCTGTGTCCTGGCAGGAAGTTGGCTTTGAGCTGGACCATGAAGGAAAGAATCAGACTAGCTAAGGGCAGAAAAAGAAATTCTAGGAGAAGCACAGGATTGAGAACACACATGGTATTTGGGTGGTAATTAGTAACACACCAAGCTTGAGAAATAACTGCCCCCCTTCCTGGCCCCAGTCCCTACAGAAGTTGTTCTGTGGCTGCTGTGTTACTCTGAAGCCAGTCAGTCCCTCCAGCCGGAAGTGCCTGGCGACTCCCTCCTCAGGACCTCGGGCTGCCCTGCTTGCAACAGCCTCGTCTACATTCCCCCACCAGGAACCTCTAGAAATGTGGGAAGACCTGGGCTGTACGTAAATCATATACATGTCAATAATGCTGACCCCATGCCCATGCTGGACAAGAGTACAAACAGACAACAGAGCAACCTTGGTCTCCAGGGTCCAGCGGAAAATGCCAGGGATTTTATTTCCATCCCTGCAACAGGGAAATCAGCCTGCACCTGGAGGCTCCACAGGGGCTGTTTAATAAGACATTTGTTGACTTCCTTCCTGCTACCTCTGACAATATAATCCTTTCTGATTCTTTCCATGATTTGACTCTAAATGAAAAAGTATGATCTCGCAGTTGGGGGGCGACAAGTCTGCGACACCGCTGGTAATCCGCCAGCGCTCCAGCATTTGATCTGCAGGGACGGAATAAAGGCAAAAAATATGTTCCTGGCAAAAATAACTGTTCCTCCTGTCTGGGACATATTGCAGCTTTCTGGAGATAGTCAGGGGGCGGGGAGAAGAGAGCAGGGGAAGCAGAGAGTCACTCTTGCTCATTTTTCTTAAAAAAAAAAAACTAAAAGCCTACTTTAATAAATTACAGTCTTGTTTCAGCTTAAGATAATTTTAAAGTATCCTTTTTTTACCTTTACAATTAACTGATGACCCGCCATCACACTGAACTCAGGAAATTAAGTGTAATTATGAAATTGGAAGACAAGTGCAAGGTCAAGGGTGGGTGAGGAACACGTGCCGGAAGCCGGGGGATAGAAGAGCAAAATGAGCAAGAAGACATACAGTTTTCTTAAAAGGTTGCTCACTCTGTCTCTACATCCCTGACTTCCTCTGCATATCTCAGAGAGTTGGAAAATAAAGGGATTTTGCAGAGCAGGGAGCCACACATCCCTCCCCTGCCCTTCTCACTTTGGACTTTTGCAGGTCCAGGCTTTTGAAACCTCACTTACTTCATTTCACCTCCCCGCCCACCCAACCCCAGTTTCGGTAGAGTTGGAGGGAAGGAAGGAGGTCAGAAACTACCTGTCAGTTTTATTTACTATGTGGTTTCACTATACTAATTATGAGAAACACAGCCATCAACAAAACAAAGATCCCTGCCCACAGGGACCTTCTATTTTAGGAGGAGGGTCAGACAGTCAACAATAGACACTAAACAAGTAAATTATATGGTGTGTTAGAAGAATTATATGGTGTGTGGTAGGGAGCCTGGATTATACTCTGCGGGAGAAGAGATGGAGCAATTTGATCAGAAGAATGACATAATTTGACCTGTGTCAGAAAAAGATTATTCTGTCTCCCGTTGCGAAGGCAAAATGGAAGCAAATATTCCAGGGAGGAGAGGATAATTGTTTGGACCTATGGATAGGGTCACCAGATAATTTATCCTCCAAACCAGAATACATCAGAATGAAAGGAGGCACCATTAATAATCATACTGAAATAAGTAGTATAATTATAATAATTACAGTTACAAACCACAACTATCCTGCACAAATGGGGATATGTGGTCACACTAGCCATGGGAAAAGGAAAAGTAGCACAATGAGGAGAGTCTGGATTATGGGTGGTAAGAGAAATCCTTAGCTATTTTTAATAAAGTGGTCATGGTAGACATCAAGGAGGAGGTGATGCCTCAGCTTTCTGAACCCCCATTTCTTCATCTGTAAAAGAAGGAGGTAAGCCTAAAACAATTACTAAGGTTGCACACAGTTCCGACATTCCACAATCAATAGTCCAGGACTTAGGGGCTACACTTTCCTGGTCAACTGTAAGAACAGGAAGAGGAGGGCCCCTGGGATTGTTAAGGGCGTTCATCAGAGAGGCTTATAATCCTGCTTGCAGATTGCACACTGCAAACTTCTACTCTGTTTCAACCGCTGAATGTGCATTCTCAAAGTTGCACAGGCAAAAATTACACTCTGGTGCAGGCAGCCTGTGTTCTGACTCACAAAGTGATGGCCACATTCCTGAAGGGGCAGGTGGTGCCCACCCCCACAGCGATCATTGCTCCTCGAATTGACCTGTTCTTGTCATGATGGTGTGTAAAGCCCTCTTGTTGGGAAAATAGCAGAATGATTGACAGAAAAGTTCAAGAAGTTTAGAGGCAGTTCTAGATTTGAGAACTGAGGCAGTTCTGAGATAGAATATTTGGTTTTGAACAAATAAGCTAGAAATGACAGAAAGCCACTCAGGTGAAAATATTCAGTGATAGTTGACATGCTCAGGAGAGTGAAGAAAGGGTCAGTTCAGCCCAAGGTTAAGAGCACCGGCTTCAAGGTCAGGCAAAACTAGGTTCTGATCAGCCACAGTTATTTAAGTTCTGTGAGCCTCAGTTTGCTTCCTTGGTAAGTGATAATAGTAACAACAATCTCACAGGGACTTATTAAGTGAGTATAAAGTACTTAGGATAGTATCTAGCACATATTCATGCTCAGGATGGGGGAAGCATGACAGTTGCCATTGTCATGGTTATTGAGCTGTTCACTTAGAAGAGATAGTTGAAACTGTACATGTGAATGGATTGAGGGGTGAGAAGGTGTAAGGGAGAGCAGACATCTGTTAATTACCTTGGAAAACTCATGCATTGAGGACGAAAAGAAAGAAGCAGCACAAGAGGTAGACAAGTGCAAGACAAGAGACTGCAGTTGGCAGCAATGTCAAAAGATGATTTGGAATGGTGCTGCTTCAGAGAAGGTAGCTGGCATCCTCAAATGCAGCAGAGAGAAGGAGCACCACTGAAGATCACTGTTGCCATGGGAAATACGTAGGTAATGGAAAAGCTCAATGTTTGGTGCTGGATTAAAGGGAGCTAAAGAAAGCAACTTTGAAGAGTAAATTAAATCAGTAAATAAATGCATTTGTTCAAGAAGAATGCCAGTAAAAGAAAAACAAGATGCTAGCTGTGGTTATAATATCTGTGTTTAAAGGCAGTGGAGAAGGAGAGATTAAATAGGCCAGAGGAGGAAGAGTTAATTTTGAGAGCAAGAATCTGGAAGCCACTGGAAGGGGTCCCCTCTAGGGCTTAAGTGGAGAGGTTACAATAGCCTCAGACCTTTCCTTGCCTGCTCTGCTAATGTCTAGAAATAGAACAGTATCCCCCATGATTCCAGAGCAGGCCCTGGTAATGTTATAATCCTCAGGAATGTTTGTTAAATGAATGAATGGATGTAACAGAATGCATATTCCTTCTTCAGGAGACTTTGCCCTTTCCCTCTCCTGTAGACCCAGCTTTCAATGTCCTTCTTTGGAATCTTCTCAGGTAGATTAATCCTCCAAACCTGCTCCTGGCCTCTCCCCAGATTTGGGCCCTTCACTCTGGCCAGGTTGGTCTTTCAGACCTCAAGCTTACCATAAGCCTGCCCACCCCATGCCTTTGCCCAGATAAGTCTCTTAACTGGGATGCCCTGTTGATCCTGTGCCAAGCAAAATCCTTCAGGACTTAGCTGGAATCTCAACTGCTCTGGCAAGCTTCCCCATGTGTCCCCACCTAAAGCCATCTTGCCTCCTCTATGTTGCCCCTGGAATGCATTCCCTTGTGTTGACAGTGATAATTTCCTGTGTGCAGTCCTGAAACCACACACTGCTAGATACTCCTGGGGGTCATATGAAGATAGCCATTCCTGAATGCTCCTCAGAAGAATATCAAAAGTTGTGTGGCCTCCTTGG
The DNA here is from genome assembly GCA_031878705.1 of Tapirus indicus. NCBI lineage: Eukaryota > Metazoa > Chordata > Mammalia > Perissodactyla > Tapiridae > Tapirus > Tapirus indicus. Next base: position 46,832,384 of record CM062926.1, on the reverse strand, counting down.
CTCATTTAAGACTTTGTGCCTGAGCCTGCGCAAAAGGAGCCTGGATAGATATTCGGATCTCATAGACTTAGATTCTGAAATATCTTCTTCACCAACTATTTCAGCAATTACTGTGACTACATAACAAATTACCCCAAAATTTGATGGCTTAGGCGATGACAACATTTATTTTCCTCCCAAATCTGCAAATTAGGCAGGACTCAACAGGGATAATTTGTCCCATTCTACTCTGTAACAGATGGGGCAGTTTCAAGGCAGGAGCTAGAATCATCTTCTGAAAGCTTGCTTACTCACATGCCCAGTGTCTAGCCTGGGGGGATTCAAATGGCTGGGTGCTGGCACAGCTGGAGCTTTTCAAGAATGTCTATCTGTACATGCTCTCTCCATAAGGTCTCTCCAGCAGAGGCTTCAGGGTCGTCACACTTCTCACCTGTTGGCTCAGGGCTCCCATGGCGCATGTTTCCGGAATGAGCGAGCCAGGGCTCAAGGGGAAGGAAATAGACCCTACTTCTTGATGGTGAAATTCCATCTTACATCATTGTAGGAAGATCGAGTGGTATGGAATAGATATAGTGTGGCCATCTTTAGAAAATGCAATCTCCCACACCTACTGTTTTTCTTTGGTAGACATTTTGACCCCTCATCTTCTGGTCACATCTCAGTTTTGACAGCATTCTGGTTACTCCCAGGTCTTGATCTTGGCCTCAGTGCCCTGCCAATAACAGCTTTAAGATGTGACAGCTTGAATTTAGGTTGAAGCAAAGTGTTGTCCCTTTCTTGCTACTTACATATCCTCAGGCAAATAATTTTATCTTTCTGATCTTTACCTCTCACTTGAACAAAAATGAGGATAAAACTACCTCCCCATGTCATTGTTCTCAATAAGTGATATACCGTCCTCCCGATCCTGTTGCTCCTCCACCTGGCCCCATACAGACCTGAGACCTCCCTCCTGTGCCTGCCCTTGCAGGCGGCCCCTTACCCAGCCTCTCCAGGCCTTGTGAGAAAAACAGAACAAAAGCAACCCTTGAATAAATACAAATAAGTGCATTCACTCCACGAGCACTGCCTTCACATGATAAACTACTTAATCATGGGCTAATGATGAACAGTTGACTTTCCTCTTGCCAGACGTTGGAGGCTGAGGTTGCCCTCTGTGACCCAGTGTTAATTACTTCCTTGACTAACTCCAAGAGACACTTATTAAATTTTGAAACTCTCTGCTTGTAAAGGGGCCCACACAAATACAGCTGATGTCTCCTTTATTAAGGAACAAAATTGCCTGCCAAGGAAGAAAGGAAGAGTCTTGCTGAGGTGCAGGAAAGCAGATGGAAATACCTTAAGCAAGGGCCCATCATCCAGGGAGCAGTGGAAGCTCTGGAAAGCAGAGGCAGCTCCACATAACACCAAAAGCGAAGCAGACCTGGATTCTAATTACTCCCCACTCTGGCTCTTGTGAACATTGTGGTCTTAGGCTACTTGCTTAGCTTCCCTGAGCCACAGTTTCATCTGTGAAATGGGATAGTGATATCTACCTTGGAGAGCTGTTGTCAGCAATAGTGATAATCTTCCAGTATAGTGCCTGATCCATAAAGCACAAGCAATAAACAGAAGACACCATTACTAGCACTACTAGTTACTAGTTACCATCACTAGTTACTACTGCTACTATTATTAACATCACTCAGCCTAAAATGTCAGCCTAATTTGACAATACCCCATTATTATTTAGTACCCAAGATAGCAAACATCAGACCAAGGCAAAGGTTAATAATGTGATAGCAGAAAGAGGTGACTCTCAACAGTTTGCTTAGGGATCCTCGTGATGATGTCAAGGTTTTCCTGTCAACACTCTCTGGTTATTCAGATATCTTTCCTAAGCTTTGTCACTTGAAAAGTTCTCCAAATTGGAAACAATGAACTAAATTTGAATCCCAGCTCTACCTCCTCCACCTGTCTGACTTTAGACAAAAGAAAATCTCTGTTTCAGCTTCTTGTTCTATAAGATGGAGATAAACATACCAACATTGCATGCTTGTTTGAGAAATTACATGCAGTATGTCTAAAATGCCTGGTTTGCAGTAGGGGCACCACAAATTTTAAGATACATTGTCTCTTTGAACCCAGGAAACATTCAAGCCCCTTCAACCTAGGGCAGAAGAATGGCCTGCAATCTGCACCTTCCACACATTGCTATTGCCCACGCCTCATTCACACACTCACACATACATATACTCACACACATGCACACACTAACACACATACACATTCACGCACTCATATATACACACTCACACACATGCACACACTCACCCACACATACACATTCCCATTCACATACCCATATATACTCACATGCAAACACACACATAGACACAAGCACACACATACTCACAGACACTCACACACACACTCAAATGCATGGCCTTCTCCTGGAATGGGTGCCCATTCTGCCCCATTATTCCTTAGGTAATCCCCCTAAATAATCTCATAGGAGAAAGCAATTTGCACCTAGTATAGCACATAATGCAGAAGAGATTGTTCTGGCTCTGCTCTTTGGTCATAATATATTTCACACCAAACTCTGCAAATTATGGACCATTTTCTCAAGCTATTGAAGGATTAAAAAATCCAAGCTGATCATCACAAGTTCCTGGGGACTTTTACAAGGATGCACACTGGGGTCCTACCACAGAGCTGCTGAATCAGAGCACATGTGGCTGGAGTCCCGGGATCTGTATATTTCTTAAGATAGCTATGTATAATTCTAATAATCAATCAGATTCAAGAACCACTCATTTGATTCTTGCAATCACTCTGCATGCTGGCTTCAGATGGAATAGTTAATCCATTTTATAGATCAGGAAAGTGAGAATGGGTGAGATCTTACCAACTGACAAACCAGTGATGGTAGAGACAGGTCCAAAATAGTTTTTGACTCCCAGTCTCTCCCTGCTGGTAACCAGTTGTGTGACTGAGTTTCCTTCGGTTCTCTAGGCTTTCATTTCCTGTATACAAAATGGAGCTAGACCTCCAGTCTCCTTACCATACTGAGCGAGGTAAGAATCATATGAGGTGATGTGTGGGAAAATAATTGCACACTTCAAGTACAAACAGGAGATGTTGTCATGAATTAAATTCAGGACCTTGAATCTCTCCAGAAGTTAGGATCTCAGTTCTCTATACAGATAACTGGGCAGAGCATTTCTATTTCCATCTATTGGACCAGAGTGGACACTTGATCCAGAGTCCTTCCAGAGGAAACTGGAATTGGGATGAAGAGCAGTTTGCAGTTGCTTTGGGTGACTAGAACTTGTAATATGATTGCTAAGGTGGGCACTTTCCATCTACTCCGTGAACTAAGGAGCTGAGAAAGCCAGTTAAGAAAGAAGAAACAGTCACTCAGTGAAAGAAACAAAGATGACAGGGGTCAAATAAAAGGACTCCCTACAGCCCTCCATTTTCTGATCCCAGTCATTCCTGAGGCCTTTGACATTCCTTGAAACACTCCATTATCCTTACAATAAATCCCCATTTTGTGTCTCAACTAGGTTCAAACAGGTTTCTATTACTGTAATCTGAAAATAGCTCTAAAACATACAGGTACCCAATCACTTCTTTAATAAATGTTTTTGCTGACAATGGAGACAATGTACAAGGCAGAGGCCATGTCTCTTTGCTCTGCAGCAGTTCCACAGAGACCAGGGACCTCTTTCTCCAGCCAGTTACTTTCCTTGGTTTTTCCAGACCCTCAGAGGTAGGGAAAGTGGACTATTCTGCTGTCTTGATTCACAACAATGACCACCTTGCCATCCACAGTGATGAGGAACATCATGTTCCGGAATCTTCTTTCAAAGAGATCCAGGATGGATTCTTGACATCCTGCAGCTATTTGGCCAACCCAAAGACAGGGAAAGGAAATAGGAGATAACATTGGAGTTTATGTGACTTCATGAAAGGCAAATCTATTCTGACTTCTGTTTGGGGTTTAAAGGTCATTATTTTCCAAATTCCTGATAAGAAAGCTAAAAGCTAAGTTTTTGGTTGCTCAGTAGTGAGTATACTGTACTATGTAGTAGCTTTTTTGTATTGGTCTCACTGCAGGATCCATTTTATGTCCCTAATCTTGCTTTGCCTTTTTTTTTTTCTTTTTTATTTCTAATATATGTTATTTTGCTGCATTTTAAGCCTCCTTAAATCCTTTCTGGAACAAGAAGCAATATAACAAGATAAAAGCAGATTTCCCTTTTGTTACCAGAAGAATTCTTCTACTTTTATGTTACACATAGGCACATAAAATGATGGATAGTCAGAAATAAAATATTTAGGCTCAACCTTCCATCAGTCACCACAAGGCATTTATTGTGCACTTCTTATACAAGGAACTGTAAGGACTACAAATAAGTGTAACAGACAACAAGAAGCTTCCAGTATAGCCCAGAGACAGAGGACATTCGCACAAGCATGAAAAAAACATCCTAAAATGCAAGGCCATCAGTGGAGGTGATCCTTGTGGATGGGGGTCAGAGAAAGCTACACGAAGGTGGAAGGACTTAAATCAGGCTTTGAGGTATATAGAAAATTTTAGTCTGTGAGGGAAAGGTATAAGAGAAAAGATAATAATAACTTAGAGCACAGGAAAGGGAGAACTACAGTCTCAGGAGAATGGTATAAACTTGAAGTTCTCAAATTTGAGCCCTCAAATCCCCTGGAGGTCTTGTTAAGGCACAGAAGCTGAGCTCTACCCCTAGTTTCTGAGTCAGCAGGTCTGGGGTGGGACCCAAGAAGCTACATTCCTGACAAATTCATTGGTGAGTCCACTGCTATTGGTTAGGGACTCACACTCTGAAATATACTGATCTAAACAAAGAGAGCTCTCCATACAGCATTCCACACAAGAGCTGAGATGTTGAGATGGAAGTTCCTGTTTTAAAGCAGTGAGAGGGGAAGAGGGAAGGCCTGCTGGGGTCAACTTTGTCAGATGCTCCCCTCTGCACTGAGAACCCCCTGTGTGTCCCTGTCACCTTCCTGTAGGGTGCCTCTCACAGCCTCTCCCTCACGTCATCTCTCACTGTCCTTAACTAAAAAGTTCACAGTTTGTAGAGGTGTGAAAGTATCAAAGTATGTTGGCCTTTTCTTTCCTGGGCTGTGCCACTTGGGAGAAATTTCCCCCAAGCCCAAACCAAACTATGTCCTCAGATGATTTTCTTTAGCCCTACACTGCCTGCTCTCCTGCTGTGCAAGTCTACTGTCTTCATCAAATCCACATTCAACTCTCAAGTCCTATTGGGTGCCCCTCTGACTACCACCACACCTCTGGCCTCTCAGCACTTGGGCACCATGGACACAATATGGTAGGGAATGCGATAGTGGGCTGCAGAGTAAGGCTTCCTGAGCCCCTCAGGTACTTTCTCTCCCACTTAGACTGAGGGGCCTGTGGTAGACTTGGGAGTCATACAGACCTGGACTTAAGTCCACTTAGCCTCTCACCACTTACTACTTGAGTGATTTTAGAAAATCACTTGGTATCTTAGCCTCAGTTTCCCCATCTTGTAAAGAAGATAAAATGATACCATCCTTATTGTGACAATTTGAGATGAATAATGGGGTCTGATCTAATATATGCCCAATAACTTGAAGCAAGTTCTGTGAAAATTGCACTGTTCAAAGCCATATTTTCATTATCTAATAAGTATTTGTTAACTTCTCTCTCTGTACCAGGTGCTAAATAGATATTCTAGCTGTGAAGATAAGACATATGTGCAAATGATTATGATACAACATATCATAAAGGGAGCACCATACGATGATAGGACAATAATTACAAAGTTCAGGGGACATTTAGGTTGAACTCCTCATGGAAAACTTCAGGAAGGGGTTGTGAACTTGAATTATGTGTAAGAAGGCTTCAATAGTCAACAACTGGAGGCAGGATTCCAAGTGGATAGAATGACAAGAGCAGGGGCCCTGAGGAGGACTATGAGATGTTGTCTGGCAGATGGAAGCATCTGGTGGGACTTCAGAGGTCACATAGAGGACACTTGGAAGAAAGGCTAAGAATGAATCTTCCTCAATTCTTACTTAAACAGACACACACACTTATAGCGTAAGGAGTTACGGCTTAGCAAATGTCAGTTGATGAAAAACAAGAAGTGAGTTGAAAGTGTGTTGGGTGGGAGTCTTGGAGACAAGAACCCAGGGATAATATTACAAATTAATTGAGCAGGAAACATTACACAGAGCTGAGCACATCAGAGTTGCTGTACGTGGTACCATTGGACAGGCCTATGGGTCCCTGGGGAAAACTCTCTCTCTAACTAACATGTAATAAGCTCCTGAAATTCTGTCTTTTGGTTAAGACATTGAAGGTCCTGATTAAAATGCAAGTCCTGTTGCATGTTGGGTTCCTTGGGAAGCAGACAGTGAGTGGAGATTTACATTCAGGTAGTTCACTAGACAGAGCTCTCAGGTTCCACACCAGTGGAAAGGAATGAAGGAAGCACCACAGGCCAGAGAGAGAAGTTGGGCTGGGATATAGGGGGAAAAAGGTCTCAGATGATCCCACGGGAGCTTGGAAGCTGGGATGGCTCTTCAGAGTTGTTCCTCATTAAGACATGGGAGTTAATCCTTCATATGTCCATGTTGACCAGTCAGTAAATGCCCAGGAAATGGGGCATGACCTCGGGCCACATGACTCCCTTTAGCCAAGAGACTCTCCAAAGATGGCTGAGGGCTGTCTGGTAGCAGTCCCCCTAGCAGTCTGAGGAAAAAAAATCTTTACTCCTGAAGGTGAGCTGAGGAGCACATACCACATCCACTGCATGTATGTGTGCAGCTGTACTATGCCTTAAATTGTTGAATCTTTTTAGCAAGGGCAAGGCCGGGCAGTAAAGGGATTTGGCTGGGAAAGCAAAAGGGACAAGAAGATCAGTAGCAGGAATTCCCATCCAGGAAGGGCCCATCTGGATCAGGTAGAGTAAGGGATCCCAGACCACCAGATGGAAAACTAAGAGTAATAGGGCCCGACCAGAGGAGCAGGCACAAAACAAAAAGAAAAGAACACCTTAAATAATCTCCCTTCGTACTGACAATTTTGTCAAGGATTGTTATTATAAATAATAATAATATATCTATGGTTGTTTGAGTACCTACTATGCACCAGGCACTGTGAATTTCATAAATAAGCACCACCTCATGACAGCTGGGTGTAGCAGTTAAGACCACTTTATAGAAGAGGAAACTGAAATTCATAAGGAAGTTTCCAAAGTTACAGAGCTTGGGAGAGGTGGGTCCATCATTAAGTCTGTCTGACTCCAAATCCTCATGGCACCTCGACTTTCCAGAGTCCCTTTATTCCAAAAAGATGTGTCAGGGACCATCAGGAGGTTCAGAGGGAAGACCCAGCCCCCACCTCTGCTTCAGCCCAGATGGCCTTGATTGTCTCTGTTCTATAAAAAGAACCCAGGTAAGATTTCATTGTGGGCTAGAAAAACAAGTTTGAAGCCACCACTCTGCTCCTATGTCAGTACTGTCAGAACTTATGAAGATTCTCCCTTGGGTGGGCCACTTTATTTTAGTCCAAGAATGCAGCACAGCACAGTGGTTAAGATCATGGCCTCTGAAGTCAGGCCACATGAGTTCAACTCTCTACCCTAGAAGCTGAGTGATCTTAAGCAATTACTTAACCTCTCTACGCTTCAGTTTCTTCATCTGTAAAACAGAGGTAATAACAGAACTATCTTCATAGATTTGTTGTGAAAATTAATTAATATATGTAAATGCTTAGCACATTCAGCAAATAGTAAGCACTAGATAATTGAGCTATTGTAATTACTATCTGTGAATCAGGGCTAACCTGAGAGGCTGCCTCTGAGTCACCCTTTATCCATCTAGTTACCCAGTCCCAGAAATTATGATGCAAAAGGACACAAAAAATATGTTACCTCATTCTCTACAAGCCAGGTCTATTGAAGTCAAATGCTCATTAATGCTCTCATTCATTAATTCTCTTATTTATTCATGCAGTCAAGATTTATTGAGCATCTCCTGTGTGCCGGGCAAAGTTCTAAGTGCTGAGGATATAGGGATAAATAAGGGAGACAAATTCCTGATCTCATGGAGCTTATATCTTACGGGGGGGAAATAGAAAATTAACAAATAAATGTAGGATGTGTGGGAAGAAAAATAAAGCAGGAGAAGTAGATACAGAGGAATAGGGGTGGTATCACATAGAGGGAACACAGAAGGCCTTTCTGATTAGGTGACACTGGAGCACAGACCTGAATGAAATTAGTGAGCCACACACATGTATGTGGGAAATGTGCTCCAGAGGAAGCAAACATCCATTGCAAAATCCTTGCAGGTTCTTGGAACCTTGGCAGGTTTAAGGAACATAGGAGATGAAATCAGGAATGCAGCCAGAGGACAGGTAATATAGAGCTTTACAGAACATAGTAAGGCACTGGATTTCTTTCTAAGCATTACTAGTGGAGGTTACTAGAGAGTTTTAGGCAAGAGAGTGACATGATCAGATTTACCTTTTATAAGATCGCTTGGGCAGCCATGAGGAGAATAGACCATAGAAAGATGAAGAGTAGAAACAAGTAGACCAGTTAGGAGGTCTTTGCAGCAGTCCAGGTGAGGGATGAAGGTGAAGTGAGCCAAGTGGTCAAGGTAATGAAAATAAGTAGTGGTCACCTTCTATACCTATGTCAAAGGGTAGGAGCCATCAGGATTTGCTGATGGATTTGGATGTGGGGGTGAATGAGAAAGGAATAAGTCAGTAATGACTCCAAGGTTTGGGAGAATCTTCAGTATATGGTCTTTAACAAATGGAATGGGATGCATTCACTTGGGGAGTGAGAAAAGACAGAGAAGAAGATGGTGGACTAAGCCCCAGGACCCTCTCACATTTAAGGTCAAGAAGGGGATGAGGGTCCACGACAGGGGAGTGAGGAGGGAGAGCCAGTGAGATAGGCAGGGATCTTGGAAAGGGGGTATCCTAGAAGCCACAAGAAGAAAATGCTTTAAGAAGGAAGTTGTGAATAACTATTTCAAATGATTCTGCAAAACTGGTTAAAGAAGTGAGGAAAGAAAATGGAACATAGGATTTGAGAAAGTATGAGTATCGGTGACCTTGACAAGAGCAGTTCACTGCAGCATCAGGGACAAAAGACTGCTGTGAGTTATTTCATGAAAAAGGAGGAGCTGACGAAGTATTAACTACACTTTGAGAAGTTGTGCTGTAAAACAAAATTGAGTGGAAACTGGAAGAGATTGGAAATAAGAGAGGGTTATATAAGATGGGAGATATTTAGCAGGTTGTAGACTCATGAGAATGATTCAGAAGAAGAAAAAAAATCAGTGAATGGAAGAGAAACGGGATGATCGCTGGAGCAATGCCCTTGGGTGGGGGAGAATGGATGGAGTCTGGAGAACAAGAGAGGCCTGTTCATCTATATGCTAGGCAGAAGACAGGAGACAGCTACAATGGG